>OY992537.1:62056724-64667339 GCA_963921195.1 Pegoplata infirma | reverse complement strand
TACATAGTCGCATTTTAATAGGTATCTTTTCAAAATTTGGCATTTTAATAGGTATCTTTTCAAAATTTTTGTTTTATACACACAAATCACCATTCCGAATTTTAAAGAAATCGAACCAGTTCTTCTAGTAGCCCCCATACAAACCACCTTCCCGATTTTCACATAAATCTCTCAATTTTCATGAAAATAGAAAATATTTAATTAAAATTCTGTTTGTGTATGTTAAACGCGTACTTTAATAACCTTATCAAATCTAATTATCATCGGACCATTTTGGACTTAGGTCCCATGTGGAAATTTCGCCCGATATTCAGTTGAAGCGATTTATTGTCAACAAAAAGAAGCCTATTCCACTCAAATTTGATTACCCAGTATGCAAAATGAGTCGATATCGATTCGAAAAAGAATCGTTTTCTCTAAGAATTTCATCGATATCGAGTTAGATATAATGTCGATATAAAGCGTGTTTTCCTATGTGGCATGCAAGGTGATATAGAATCGAGTATTGGTACAGGATTCGATTCGATTTTTAATCGAAAAATTTCATGAATTTCGATACATTTGTTTTTTAATAATTTAGCTAATTGTTTTAAAAACGGTAAGAATTAAAAAAAAATATTTTTTTACTTACTACTACTTACTTACAATTAACTAATTTTTACAAATTTAATTTATTTATTCTTTAAATTTAATTTTTACTAATTACTATTTTTATCTGCCTCACTTGAGATTTGAACTCATAACTCCCAGTTTACTGGTTGAACGCCTTACTCCTTCAGCCAAAGTTTGATAATAAAAGTAGTTTTTTAAAATTACTTTTACTAAAATTTGAATTTTTTATTATTATTTGAATTGCCCTTAAATTATAATTTGTATTATTATTTGAATTACCCTGTTTTTATATTCATTTTATTTTGTTTTGACATACTTCTCCCAATTTGAAAATATTTTTATTTCAAAATATATATTAGTACAAACAAATTTCAAGTTGTGTATGGCCTAGTTGGTTAGCAGGTTCGGCAGCTTATGATTTGTAGATTTGATTTTTGGCCTTGGTTCAAACCCCGGTCGCGGATTTTTTTTTTATTTTTTTTTATTGTTCTAGTGTTAGATATTATTTTTTTTTAATAATAAAAGTAAAATTTGTGGAATTTTTGTAAAATTTAATAAAACTAAAACTCGATGTTATATTGAAAATAAATATTTTTTTATGGAACAACAAATACGAGAATTCCTAAAATGTAGATTGGAAATCATTTCGAAATCGATTAGTTTTTCAATAAAAATATGAGTTCGAGAAACGTTAAAATATCGACTGTATATAATATCGACTTCGAATCGTTATTGCGGAAAAGCCTCGAAAAAACTTCGAAAAAATTGTCGCCTCGAAACTGTGCAGACTGGGTAGTGATTGCTTTTTACACTTATTAAAGATTTGACAAAATATAGATCTAATCAGTCCATGTTTGAACTTGGGACCCATGGTCCGGGAAACTCTGGTGCACTGAAAAAAAAGTTTCTTGAAATTAAAGAAATTTTATTAAAATTAAAGAAAAACTGCACATAATTTGGCTCCAAAGAAAAATTTCCTTATTGTTATAAAACATCTTTCTTTAAATTTAGTGTGAAAATTGTGCATTTATTTTATAAAATTAAGTATACTTGTACTTAATTTAAGTTTGCAAGCATATTAAAATTAAAGAAAAATTTCTTTAAATTACGAAAAAATGGGAATAATTTAGCTCCAAAGAAAAAATCTTTTTTATTTTAATTTTCTATGCTATTAATATTTTATCATTTATGTGTTTTAAAAAAACTTTATCAGTCTTTTAACCAAAAAATTAAAAAATCTACACTACAAGTAGCATAGTGAATTTGAATGACAATAGCCAATCGTTGGTGTCCAAACTAAAATATTTAAACCTAATCAACTTTATACTAGTTGAGAATTAAAAGATGAAATTGGTATTTCTCTCAACCTTCGAAACAAATTTCTGTGTGCATATAAACAAGAATGCCTTCCTTAAAACTATTATATACTTATTTAAAACTATTATAGTATATTAATATTAAAGTATGTGATAATAGTTTTCAAGAATAATGTCTTTAATGTTTTTTTTGACACTGTGTAATATTTTTAAAGAATTTTTTTACTTGATTCAAGAAATAAAAGTTAAAGAAAAAAATTTTAACATTTTAAAGAAGCAACATTTTTGGATGTTATCAAGTCAAGTAAGTTTTTCTTTAAGTCTATGAAATTTTCCATTTCTTAAGAAAATTTTACTAAAATTAAAGAAAAATTAATGTCTTTAATTTAATGTAAATTTTTCCTTAAAATTAGTTCGCACTTTTTTTTCAGTGTGTAGGGTATTATATGGTCGGTCTTGACCGACTATAATTTTCTTACTTGTTTTTCTATTAAAAATGTTGAAAAAATATTTTCGAGGACTAACCCCGCTTAAAAAAACGCACTTCTTTCAAACAAAGAATCAAAAAATTAATGCCGCTCAATTATAAATTCGCTACTTATTTTAAAAATTTAAATTCCCTAGAAATCCTTTGTATAGCCAACAGACATTTTAACGCCAAGCATAACTAAAATATACAAATGATTGCATGATTTCACACGCAATTTTCCCAAGACAAAAAAAAAAATTAGAGCATCTGGAAAACAATAGACGATATCAACAAAACGCCGGCAATGATCAGAGAAATCTTGAATTGATCGATTGTATCATGTCAAAATTGCCACGCGACCGCAAAAAACTCTCTAGTGGAAGTTTGAAGAGATAGAGAGTTTACTACTGAAATTCAAAATAATAAAAGTGCGAATTCTAAAGAAATTTTTAACAAAATAAATTGTGAACAAAAGCAGGCTTAAGCGATAATTATAGGTTACCTAAAGATTCAAATACGCCTCTAATATTTGTTTAGAAGAACATTTTTTTTTGTATTTTGAGAATAGATGTAGAATTCTAATTAGCGGCAAAACGAGAGCAGAGAAAAATATTTTTAAACAAAAAAATTGAGTATTCTATTCAAATATCCTACGTACCTGTGAAAGGATCACAAGTAATGTACTCCGTACAAAAAGTCAAAGAGTATTAAAAAAATCGTCCATGTCAAAATAGTGACAATAGAATAAAGATTTTACGAGGCGTGTTTGATTTAAATTTTGACTTTTTGATTTTCTACATTTCTGTATGGTCATTGTTTTATCATCACCACTGACTGACTATTGTTTTTATTTCACTTCTAAAACTATTGCATGCAATTCTTATCTATTGTTGCTCAACAATACTCAAACTAATGATAATCCAAAAGGATTCTTTTCTTTTCATTTCATTTGACTTTCTGGAGTTTTGCAGATTATACGATGGCGCTAAATTGTTTAAAATACGATTAAAGTACAATATTTTTTTGTTAAATATTCAAGCACTTGTTGCTTATACAATTGTCTTGCAATATCTTCCTTTGTTCCATCATTGTTTTTAAAATTCTCACGATTGTTTTTCTTAAAAATTACAAATGATCTGTTTATTGTTTTTTTTTTTTTAATCCTTGCTAATCCTTATTTTTGCTACGGTTTAAAGTTATATTAGCAGTGCTGTTTATGTTAAAATTACACAATTTTTTTTTAAGTTGCATATTTGTTAATAATTCTTATTAGCAACAACTTCCCATTGTTTGTTTCTATGAATATGTTTATGGTTTTATAAGATTTTCATGGAAATTCCTAGTAATGATAGAATTATTACAACCTAATGGACATAATTCTCAGCAGATGTGCAAATTTTTTTAATATGTTTTTCCAGCCATAGTGTCTAGGAAATAGGGTTACCAGATTTGAAATAGGGAATAACAGTACCTTTGGTCTCAAAAAACAGTACATTGCAAATAAAAACAGTACTTTTTTAAAAGTCTTATTTTATATTAAACTACAAAAACTTAGCCCTTTTACCCTGATTTCAAACAGATCTCAGCCAAAACGAGCATAAAAGATTGTTAACAGAACGGTAGATTTCAAACAGATCTCAGCCAAAACGAGCATAAAAGATTGTTAACAGAACGGTAGAACATTTTAGGTAAACCGTCTCAAATTTATTCCATTTTTTTATCAGTGTTGAAAAAAGTTGCGATTGACTTTTTGGAGCATTTGTCTTAGTTGCCGCGATATCTTACTTGAAAAGCTTTTGTAGTCTATGCTTTCGCTTAAATAAAACACCGATCTTCCTATCAAAAACATATGAAAAAATCCATAAAACAGTGTTTTAATTAAAACACGACTTTAAAAAGCAATCGCGAAAACGGTATTACTACACTCAAACAATGGCCTAACTAAATTTTGGGAAAATGTTTTTTTTTTCACAATTTAGTAAAATTTAATAAACAATTTTTAATTTCTTTGACATAATTTGCAACCAATTAGTTCATCATATTTATCTTCTTAGAATTGATGAAGTTTTTTCTTCAGGCTTAGTAAATTTTATGCAATTTAAGAAACATTTTTTTTTTTTCAAAAAATGTTTCAAAAATTTCAAAAACTAAGCCAGAAAGAGCAAAAAAGTGTTCATTTTCGATTCTAAAGAATCTCCGGTCCTCTGTCAATGTATGAACTCCTCAATTTGAATCTTAAAATTTAGGCGTTTCTCAGAAAATATTGCCGAAACAAAAAAAATGCTAAATACATTTTTGTAGTTCTTTACACACCGTCTTAATCCCTCCGTGTAATAGTTTTTTTTTGTTATCCCGTTAAGATTCTAAAGACCCTTTTGGGCCCTTAAATTCCCGTATCTTAAAAACTAAGCAAGGTAGTAAAAAGGGCAAAGATGTTGAATCAAAATCTATGACGATCCTTAATAGACCCAATGGGACTGGGCCTAAGGTGGTCTGATCCAATGGGTTCCGAACCTAATGGGGTCTGCCCGCAATCGGTACTTTAAATGAGATCTGTGGCAAAAACCCATAACAACATAAGTCGAGTTATGTCCAAAACGTGTTTTTGCATTTTCGGAATCTCCTTATCCATTTCGTATTGTATCAAATTTTTATGAAAATCGGACCAATACTTTCTGAGATATTGATTTCAGAACTCCACAACTCATTTTTTTTTAAAGGAAAAATAAAAATCGTAACAGCATATCTGAGTTATGTTTTTATTCCTTATTTTAAAATCAGCAATCGTTGAAGACGCTAAAATGTATTTTACAGGGATACATACACTCAAAAAATTATGTAGGTAAATTCCAGTGAATATTCACTTAAAACCACGGATGGGTACCAATTCGATAAAAGTATTGGTATTGGTATTGGTTTTTAAAATTATATTAGTATTGGTATAGGTATTGGTTTTCATTTTTTGTTGAATTGGTATAGGTTTCGGTATTGGTTTTGAATTATTTAGGTATTGGGTATTGGTTTTAGCCTCGAATCGGTATCGGTTTTTAATAAGTATTGGTATTTATCTTATATCGGTTTTGGTATTTGTATGCAAAAGGTTTTGTAGTTAATATTAATTAATTTAACGTAAGTCGTCCTTCTGTCCGCCCCACAGTGCATACTGTGCCAAAAGTCTCTACAGGTCGTAAATGTTAACCGATTTTTTTGAAATTCAGAATATAAGCCTATATTACACTCAAAAAAGTATGTCGGTAAAATCAACTACAAAAGACAGTTGTTTTGACTACATTTTGTTGTTGAAAAGGCGTCCACTACATATTACGGTAAAAACAACTGAACATGTTGTTGTTTTTAACTATTGATTTTCAACTACAAAATGTAGTAAAAACTACTACAAAACTGTTTAAGATAATAATCACAATTGGAGCGGGAAGCGTTTTTCCGCAACTGTTCACATACGTTTTATATGACAACAAAATTCCGCCGCGTTTTTCCGCCAAACTAGATTCAATTCTATTTTTATGAGGACAATTGCGTTTTTCCGCTTCCCGCTCCAATTGTGATTATTCTCTAATACAGTTGTTTTTACAACAATTGCCTGAAATATTATTTAAAAAATTTCTTAAACGTTTAAATGATTGGTATTTATTTATTTAAAAAGCAATACAATTCAGTTGGCTGTATAGAATTTCGACATGATGACAATTTTTTGGTGTATTTATCTGGAATTATAGAAGAAAAAAATATATATATTAATAAAATGTTAAACAAAATAAATTGATTGTATTTACCTTTGTTTTTTTAATAGTTGGTTTCAAATTTCCATCGCTTCTGATCAAAATTTGTCTGGAATAAAAAAAAAAAAAAAAAGAAATGCTTTGGTAGAATTGATTTATAAAAAAAAAATAATTAATTTGCAATGTTTCAAAAGGTATGTATGTACCTGTTCTGTTGTGTATACAAAGAAAAGAAAAATGGCACGCAGGCAACCAAGCCGACAAGAAATTTTTTGTTTTTTTTTCGATTGGTTTTTACGCACGCTTATGTGAGCGCTATATTATACACACTTGCTATCTCATTTATCCACTTATTTTCTTTCGCTCAAGAATATTTTTCCAAAAACATATTTTTTGTTATAATTAAATTTAATAAATTGTAATTTAATTTATTTAGATATTTTTTTTTTGGTATAAAAATAATTCCTTCCGCATCCCGCACGACCAACTCGTTCGACACATTCGTTTGGAATAAAAATTTCTAGAAAAAAACGAGTTTTTAGAAAAAAACTAAAAACAACTACATAAATCAACTATTACTACAGTGTAGTATATTTTTTGTAGTTATTTTTTTAAACTACTACAAAAAAAAGTTGTTTGAGATTTTTTCATACAAAAACGACCGAAATTGTAGTTAAAAACAACAGCTACTACTTACTACATAAACGACCGTCATGTAGTAACTGCAATAATTTTCTGAGTGTAAGGTAATAAATAAGTCCCTTGAAAATTTTTGAAATCGGACTTACAAGGAAACTATTTCAGGGTGGACACTTAATTTTTAATAAAATTTACTGATGTTATAGATGAAACAAATGAAGAGAAACTTGTCTTTTGTTTATGTATTTGAATTAGAAATGGTCCGTGGTCCCGTAATTTGCGTGACTCGTCATTCAGGCGTGAGCGATTTTTATTTAAATCACGTGATTATAGGGTGATTTTCATTTAAATTAAGTATGTACTATATTAGGGTAATAAATAAGCGACTTGAAACTTTTTGCAATCGGACCTACAAGGAAACTATTTCAGGGTGGACACTTCATTTTTAACAAAATTTACAGATGTTATAGATGAATCAAATGAAGAGACACTTTCCTTTTGTTTAAGTATTTGAATTGGAGATGGTCTTTGGTCACGTGATTCACGCGTGAGCGTGAGTGATTTTCATTTAAATCATTTGGTTATAGAGTGATTTTCATTTAAGTCAAGTGACTATATTAAGGTAATAAATAAGTGCCTTGAAACTTTTTGGATTCAGACCTACAAGGAAACTTTTTCAAGGGTGGACACTTCATTTTAAATAAAATTTACAGATGTTATAGATTAAACAAATGAAAAGACACTTGTCTCTTGTTTATGTATTTGAATTGCGAGATGGTCGCTGGTCCCGTGATTTGCGTGACTCAAAAAAGTGATTTTCATTTAATCACGTGATTGTGAGTTGAGAAATTCTGAGTGAGTGTCTAGAGAGTGAGTCGAATTTTTGCGTGAGGGATGTTTTTTTTTTGAAAAACCCCTTTAAAAAAAAATATTTTTTAGCAGTATTTGCATTCAGAATTAATTAACTGCTTAAACCATTTTGGACAAAGATTCAATTTTTTTTTTTTGGAAAAAGGTACCTATTTAGTAAAATTAGCACCGGCTGATCTTGTAAAAAAAAATTTAATGTTCCGTTATTCCAGAAAAGCCTGTATTTCAACTTTTTATTCAATTTTAATATTTGGATTTATTTGCTATTTTATTAATTTATTTCGTTATTTTCAAAATAAATAGTTTCAAAATGTTTCGATTAGTGGAATTTGGTAATAAATTAAATCTAAAAAAAATTATATTAATAAAAAAATTAAAAGCCTAAACTAAAAAAATGCAAATTTTTCGTTTTTGCTTGAAACAATTTCTGTGCTGATGCACATTGCATTTAATGCACATATAAATTCCGGTGGTCAAGGGGAGATATTTTTTAATTGCAGAAAGATGAGACTTAACATTTGTAACAAAATATACCTGAACTTCATCCTTTTCATACATAAATATTTTTTGGAAAAGGTGATCGAAATGGGTTATCATGCAGGGGGCCCCATTTTTGATTTTAGATCTTTTGCCAATTGCGATTACGCGGGTCAATTTTTTTCTTAAACTCTCAAAAATAGCAAGTGTGAACTGCACTTTATGCGTTCTTAAATTCTTTTATAATATGACTGTGCCTCTAATAAAACAATAAATTTTGTTTTCTGGATTCTGGTGTTGTGACATAAAATTTTGTAGCGTCTGCTTGATTAAAATTTTGGAATTTCCAAAAAAGGACATTAGTATTTTTTTACAACTCAAAGAAGAGTGCAGTGACATTCAATGTACATATATCAAATATTAACAATGTTCGCAAAAGAAAAACTTTCATCACAGAAAAGGTCTAAATTTTTTAAGATCTACTTTTATTAGGGGTCATAAAAACCGTGACACAAAATATTTCTTTTATGTTTTTATGGCTTTTAAAATCCAAGTAGCTAACTCCTTTTTGCTATGTGAATATTGCATGCAAACGATTACTGATCGATGTAACGTCTTTTGCAATTCGTTAGTCAGGTAAAACCTAATAATGTGATGGAAAGAAAATGTTTGACGTCACAAAACAAACGAAAATAAGAATACAAAAAACCGAAACAAAACCGATACGAAAGTTGAAAAAAAATGAATTGGTATTGGTTTTTTATTGGTATTGGTTTTGAAGAATAAAAGTATTGGTTTTTATTTGGTATTGGTAGTGGGGAATCGGTATTGGTTTTTTATCGGTATTGGTATCGCACAAATAAAGGTATTGGTTTTTAATTGGTATTGGTTTTCAATTTGAATTGGTATTAACGGGTATTGGTATCGAAAAGGTATTGGTACCCATCATTGCTTAAAACAAATGAAATTTTATTTAAAAACCATTCCACTGTTTTTTCTTTTAAAATAAAAACACATTACAGTCAATTTTAAATGTTATGTTAATGACTAACCAAAACATTAAAAAACTAGTGAATATTCAGTTATTTTGTATTGAAAAACAGTAAAACTATAGTAGAAATTTTTTACTGCCGAAAATGAATGTAACTGAAAATTCGTTTTTAAGACAGTAAATTATATTTTTTAAACTACAGAAATAGTAAAAAAAATAAATCCTTTATAAAATAAGTGATTTTTCTTTTAAAATAACTTTACTGATTACTTTTTAAAATAACCTACAAACAGTTAATGACATAATTTTCTTAGTGTAACTGCATATCTCGACATATGCTTGGATTAAAATGTAATTTTGCAAAACGCAATTACAACATCAATGGTTTTCACCCGATATCTCAGTTGTTCTAATATATATCAACTTTTAAAGTAGCGAAGATTGTGTCGATAATAATGCTTGAGATATTTACATTCCCTAAATGTTCAAATTTTTAAACCCAGATTTGGTATTTGAAATTAAAACTTAAAAATGCTCTCCTGAAAAGTAGTATAAAAACACTTATGCACTTATTCCTTTTTGCCACAGAGATGTACTTAATAAAATAAATTTTTTCCCATTTTCTAGTTTTTTCTTTTTCTTATTTTTCAGAAAAATTTAGATAAAAAGAAGAAAAACATGGCAATGGAGCTAAATCATTATTGAATTTAGTTAAGATTTCCACTTTTTAAATAATTTTTCTTTTTGAGTGTGGTATAAAATTAAATTGCATTTAGCTCCTTAATTAAAATTTTGTCAAATATGAAACATTTTATGAAAAATGTTACATTTTGGTGATGAGTATAAAAAACAGTACAAAAACAGTTCAAGGAAAGTCTTGAACAGGGCACCCACCGAATGTCCTGAAAAATTATAGTTACCTGTTTTTTAAGCTTCCCAATTTCAAATTTAAAAATGTGTTGCCACCTTATGAAAAAATATGGGCTCTCGGGAAAATTTGAATAAAACCCGAACTAGCAGGAATTTCGCCAAAAGCTTAAATACAGGTCGTCAACCTAATTTTAATTATTATATATGATTTTGGGGGTCGAACGTATATACCACTCCATATAAACTACCTCAACGCTTATACATTTCCGGCAATAACGAACTTAAGGAAGCCGAATTTGGACACGACCGAAACGACATTGGATAGGTCTTTAAAAACCTTTCGATTTGTATCAAATGTTCATATAATTTCTTTTTAAGCAATGGGAAAATCCTCAAAAAAATCCCGTTTTTTCCCAAACCCTTTGACCCACTAAATGTGAGATTAGACAGCTAAAAAAAACAGGTAACTCTTATTTTGATCCCCTCTTTCCTATATGCAAGTTTCAGGATATTCGGTGGGTGCCATGTGAAAGACCTTCCTTGTCAGTTACGTTATTAACTTAAAAAGATATCTGACACTATTTCTAAACGAAAAATATCTCAGAATCTGAGACTTTCTATACGTAAAATGTCTCAGAATCTGAAACTTTTTCTATACGAAAAATGTCTAAGGTGTTGGGACTTTTTCCAAACGAAAAATATATTAAAATTTTAGTTTTAGAATCTGAGATTTTTTCTACACGAAAAGTATATCAGAATCTTAAACTTTTCCTATAGAAAAATGTCTAAGAAGCTGAGACTTTTTCTATACACCCAAAAAATTTTGACGGTTGTTGTTTAGGCGTCCACTATATTTTACGGTAAAATCAACCAAAATTTGTTGTTGCCTTTAACTATTGATTAAAAAGTACAAAAACGGTAAAAACAACTTCAAATTACAGTTGTTTTTACTGTAACTCAAATTGTCGGATTTTTTTTAACAAAAAAAAAAAAAACAACTCCTAGACGTAAAAATGGTTAAAATTGTTTTTTAATAATTCCTGCTGCATCTGACACTTCCAATTCGTTCAACACACCCGTTTTTTATAGACTAAAAACAACTACATAAAACAACTGTTACTACAATGTAAAACAACTAACTGATTAAAAACAACGTAGTAAAAAGAACTTACTTACATTTGTAGTCAAAACAACTAACATATGTAGCTAAAATAAAATAATCAATATATAATTTTTGGAAAAAAAACATTCAAAAATTTTTTAGAGAAAAAAATTGACGACCAAAATTTTTTCATGTTTTTTGAGTTATTTTTTTTTAGAAGCTGTGAAAAATAAAAATAATTAATATTAAATTTTTTTTAGACTTGGAAAATTTTTCAGAGATAAAAAAGTAAAATGAACTACTTTAAATAACGGTTACCGTACT
This sequence comes from Pegoplata infirma, assembly GCA_963921195.1. Lineage (NCBI taxonomy): Eukaryota > Metazoa > Arthropoda > Insecta > Diptera > Anthomyiidae > Pegoplata > Pegoplata infirma. Next base: position 64,655,929 of record OY992537.1, on the reverse strand, counting down.
TTTTTGTTAGTTGTTCAAAAAAATACTTAAAACAACTAACAAAAATAGTTGATTGATATTTTTCATACAAAAACAACGGACTTTGTAGTTGAAAACAACTTATTACTGTCAAATATATAAACAACTAACATGTAGTAACTCACATAATTTTCTGAGTGTAGTTTTAAGTTTTTTTTTTTTCTTAGGTTGGTTTAGGCTCCAAGGGGGAACTTTTTTCCCTTTTTTGTCCGATTTTGCCCATTTCCGAACTTAACCTGCCTAGGAATATAAGACATATTCGTGCCAAACTTCGGAAGTTTAGCTCTTTTATTTTGGACTGTATCGTGGCCTCTACAGACGGACATCGCTAGAATGTCTTAGAATCGATCACTGATCAATATATATATACAGGGTGGTCCATTAACAAGTATCTTTTTAAAACATGCAATGAAATGAACAATACCCAATAGTTTTGGAACCTTATGGTTTTATTTGAAAGAGCAAATATTCCCATTATTTATGGCAAACGACTTCAATCATGCGGCTGCCTGGGTTAGCTCCGCAGTAGCTCATCCTCGGCACCCATTTTTCTAATGTTTCTGGTTCTATATCACGAATGGCTTGAACGATATTCGTCGAAAGGGCCTAGAACATTTCTGGATTTCCCATGTTGCATGAATCTTTAACGAGACCCCTCAAAAAAGTTTTTAAAGGTTTTAATCTGCAGCTCTGAAGTGATCAATTGTCACCGCGAATATGGCTAAAAACACGATTTCCGAACTAAGTGCGCAAAATATCGATTGTTTGATGGACTGTGGGACATATTGCGACATCCTTCTGAAAATAAATGTCATCCAAGTTGATATATTCTATTACGGCCAACAAAAAGTCGGTAATCATGGCTCTGTAGCGCTCATCTTTGACGAAAATGGGGTTTTCAGCTGTATTTTTAAAAATATTGTGTAATGATGCTGATACTCAGATCTGTTGCTTCCTATAGATGAATTGGATTCTTTACAATACCGTGCGAGTTTTACGATCCCAATATGTAGCAATTTGTTTGTTAACATAACCTCATTTGAGTGTCTTATTTCGGTTAAAAACTTTTTTTTGAAAAATAAACAAATTGGCGATTGTTAGAGTCGAATGTTTTTTGAATGGTAGAAATCAGATATGTAAATATGGCTCTTCAAAATATCAAAAATTATTTGGCGAAAAAATCGCTATTTAAAAAAAAAATTTAGAGAATGCAAGCTGTAAATATAAAGAAAATTGAAAGAACAGAAAATTAAAATGTTTCTGCGTTCTTAAGTGGAATTTTTTAAAATTTACAAAACATTTTTTAATTTGTTGACACTTATAGATTTGTTCCGCTTTTATTTTTTGTAAAATCAAATCTAACGAATTTTTTTTTTGATGATCTCAACTTCAAAACAATGTCCCAACATGATATGACCTCATTAAGATAACATTTTTATTAACTTCTTTTCTGGAAAGAAAAACTAAATGAAGTCATAAATGTCACATCATAGTTTGGTATTTAATATTTATGTGATGACTATTTATGATACGTACAAAAGGACTACATGTATCACTTTTAGGCATCATTGTATAACACTTTTTATATTGATCCTGTTGATGTTAAATTTTGTTGACGTCCCTTTTATTTACCTGCTAAACAGTTAACACTTTGTTTTAACCAGAAGTCTAAGTAGACAAAACAGTAGGATAACAACAGCACGTTCGAAAGATGACATTAGTGTCATTGTTGAATTGTGTCCTTTTTTAACTGAATTTATTCTAGATTTTATTATATTGTTGGTAAATGACAATAAATTTTCATAAACGTTGCAATTAGGAAATGTTTGATTCATATCAATGTCGGTAGAGATTTAAGGATCCACAATCAAAATATTGTAACGGCTGTTAATATAACGCGAGCTGAAAGACTTTATTTTTTTATCATTTTGGTGTCATGCTGGTCACACTTTTTTAATTGAATTAGTTGTATACTAAAACATAAAATCATGGAAAATAGTTCTAATTCATTTTTATTAAAAAAAATGTTTTATTCGACCTTTAAAATATTATATTTTGCTCAATTTTTCCTTTAATAATTAAAACTATGATATTCTCATAGAATAATTTTCAATAAAATTAATTTTCTGTTTTAAATTTATTTACGTTGGTCATTTTTGTAAGACTTAGGGTGGATTACTCAATGAAAAGTTAGCTGCTAACTGCCGATTTAACAGAGCCTTATGTCAAAATTTGTATGAAAAAGTTAAATTTAACTGGATTACTCAATGCTCCGTTATAAAATAACTCTCCGTTAAATTTAACTTTTTCGTACAAATTTTGACATAAGGCTCCGTTAAATCGGCAGTTAGCAGCTAATCCGCCCTTAGTCGACAAGTGTTTCATAATTTGTCAGATTCCATTGTCAAGACTATTTAGCACAGGCTTTTTAAACGGGGGGGCTGCGACCCCCACGATAGCAAATTTAAAAACCTTATACTACTGTAGCACAGGGAATTTAAAGAATAAACCTACATTCAGAAAATTATGTAAGTTACTACATGTTAGTTGTTTGTATATTTCACAGTAGTTAGTTGATTTCAACAACAAAGTCAGTTGTTTTTGTATGAAAAATATCAAACAACTATTTAGTTATGTTAGTTATTTTAAGTCATTTTTTTGAACAACTAACAAACAAGTACTGTAATGTAGTAACAGTTAATTAAAGTAGTTAATTTTATTTTTTTATCTCTAAAAATTTCCAAAAGTTTTTTTTTTCCAAAAAACAAAAAGAAATTTTCGTTTTTTTATTTTTTACAACTTTAAAAAAAAAACTTGGAAAAATTTTGGTCTTCAATTTTTTTTCTGAAAAATTTTTTGAAAAAAAAAAAAATTATATATTAGAGGTATTCAGAGTCGTGTTACCACCCCTGGCAATGTAGCAAAAGAGTACTTCTTTCAAAAAATACATGTATTTTGAAAAGTAATTTTGAAAAGTGCTCTTTTACCACCAGTGCCAGGGCTGGCAAGCAAGACTCTGAATACCACTATTGATATTTTTTTTTTAATACATGTGTTAGTTATTTTGACTACAAATGTAAGTAGCTTTTACTTCATAAGTCAGTTGTTTTTTGTCAGTTAAAATAACTAACAATGTTAGTTGAACTAACATTGTTAGTTGATTTAACTGAAAAAGTAGTTGACCCCAAAACAACCTTTAAAGTAGTTATTTTAACTGACATTTTCAGTTGATTTTACTAAGATACTTTTTTGAGTGTACTAAAAAAAAAAACATGCAAAATATATATATAATAGGCTTGTTTTTTCCATAGCTATCGACTCCGAATAATAGCCCCCTAAATCGGTTTTGAAATGGTATTAAAAACTACATAATAAAAATAACAAAAATCGCAACCTTGATAAAGCTTTCTTGATAAAGTTTTTTAAAAAATAACCATCAAAATAGTTGTTTCATATTTTTCATAGAAAACCAACTTTGTATATTTGTAGTTGAAAACAGAGACAGAAATTTTGAAATCATGCACACTTGCTTACGAGCATATTTTTTTTACTTACAATTACATGAGTAAATTTAATATATCCTGTTTTCACGTACAGCTAAAACCCGTTTTTAGCAACAATTTCTGTCAATATACTGTAATAGAATAAAGAAAGTGCTAAAAATATTTGGGGTTTTCACAATAACGATTAAATTTGCCTTTTTTAGTTGGGTATTTGGCAAATTTGCTATTTTACTAAACGTCAAGTATTTGCCACCATTTTTTCTTTACATATCGTGAGCGCACTTTTCGTTAACAATTTGCACAAAATAACTTTAATTATCTTTTTACATTCACAATTTTAAAATAAACACAAAAAATGTGTATGTTTCTTTTTGTATAAATGTTTTTGTTGCCTCGTTCGAAATTTCAGCATAAACAATCACAGCTGTTGTCATTTTTACGTTTTTTTTTATTTGCACAATGGCATTTTGTTTTTAAACAAGGTTTGAGTTGGGCATTTTAAGAAAAATATGCCACATTCAAATTGGCATTTTTTTGACGTTTGGCACATTTGCCAAATACCAAACTAAAAAAAGCAAATTTAATCGTCACTGTGAAAACCCTAATTGTTACTAAAAACGGTTTTTAGCTGTACGTGAGAACAGAGTATTACACAAACTTCTCTCACACTCAGAAAATTTTGTAAGTTACTACATGTTAGTTGTTTGTAAATTTTAGAGTAGTTAGTTGTTTTTAACTACAAAGTCAGTTGTTTTTGTATGAAAAATATAAAACAACTATTTCTGTTAGTTATTTTAAGTAGTTTTTTTTTTTGAATATCTAACAAAAAAGCACTTTAATGTAGTAACAGTTATTTAAATTAGTTAATTTTATTTTTTTTATCTCTTTTTTTTTCAAAAAATAACAATAATTTCGTGTTTTCTATTTTTCACATTTTTTTTTTTAACAAAAACTTTAAAAAAATTTGGTCTTCAATTTTCTTCTGAAAAATTAAAAAAAAAATTATATCGTGAGCCTATATTCAAAATATGCCAACTCAAATTTGACCGAAATGAGTTTCCGATGGCAAATAGCTCAACTATGTAATACCTATCTGTCATAAAAATTTCAGAGCAAAAAAATTATTTGTTGTCGTTTTACATCCATTTTTGTTATTCTGCTAACTAAAGTAGATATTTTTTTGGTGAAAATAAATGCCAACTCCCATTGTAAATTTCCAAAAATTTTTCAAAATTTTTTTTCAAAAAATTAGAACACATTTCTTATTGCATTTGCCATGCTAAACACGAATCTTGTAAAGATTTTGATATCTAATGACTGGTTCTCGAGATATTGCCATTTTGAAAATATCGTAAATAGTGTTTGCAAAAAAAAAATTGCTTATATTTATGTAACTTTCAAACTAATTATCAGATTGAAACATTATGCGTGGGGCAAATAAAGTCAATGATATAAGCTCTCAAAATAGCTAGTTTGGAGTGACCCTATTACAATACAGCGTGAGTTACAGAGTGCCAAAGTTGACCACCCTGAGATTAAAAGGCTTTCGGAGCTAGTAACTTTTAAAAATATGCAAAGATTTTTAAGTTTTTTTCAGTTTTTGCAATTACCGTACTAAGGATAACAAAAGCCAAAAAAAAAAAAAATATAAAAATTTTTTTAAAAAAAAATGTATTTTTATTTTCCGACAAAATATGCCAACTCTAAAAAAATATTTGTTTTTTGTCATAGTAATAAATGCCAACTCTGAAAAATACGCAAACAAGTGCAAAATATAAAATTTTTGGCATATGTAAAAATTATTTAAAATATTTAAACCATCTTATGGAAGGTACATTGTTTTTTGTTACAATAATATGCGAAATAACTTGTTTCTTAGCTCTCCTATTCTATTGAATATAGTTCGACGATATATTTATTATTTTATTTTTACTACATGTTAGTTGTTTTGACTACAAATGTAGGTAGTTTCTACTACATTGTAAGTCAGTTGTTTTTTGTCAGTTAAAATAACTTTTGAGCACTCCAGGAGGCACCATTAGAGCCGGTTTGATATAACAAATTAATAAAAAAATTAAATAAATTGTAGGGAGACCACCTTAAGTGTTAAAGATGGTAGTATGTTCTGTGAAAATGTTGAAGAGGAGGGTCGGCCATACATTTCACTCCTCTAGGGGCACCATTGAGACAGTTAGAGCGGTAGGATCAGTTTTATTAATATATAATCTTTGTTTGGTAGCCCCCTTAGGGTTCCAGTGCTTAGGTGTGTAGGGTCTTACTACCTTTTGCTAGTAGAGTCGAGCCTATACAGTTAAATTCTTGTGTTTTCAAAAAGTTTTTGTTTGTAGCATAGTGTAATTGCAAATGGAAAGAGAAAAAATTTATACCAAAAAACTGCTATTAAAATGCAAGCTAATAAATATATTAGTACTAATACTAAACTATATGTTTTCTGTTTTTTCATTCCATTAAATATTTCATATATTTAAATGTAGGTCAGTATTTTTTCATTACAAAATTTTTTGTATTTAAAAAATAATCACAAACCACATACATATATTGCCAACAACAACGTTTCAAATCTGACCACAGTCATGCAATTTTTAAATAATAACAATTGTTACAATTTAAGGAAAAACTTTCTTTAACAATAAGAAACATTATCACAAGATTAAAAAAACACTATAGCGGTAAAAGCGTTGGAAGCCTAAATTTACACTTGACAGATTGATTTTCAAAGCGTTGACAAAGTATTTTTAAACAAATAAAAAAATTTCATGAAAATCGCTAGAGAGACTTCCCTTTTTAGTCCCTGTAGAAATTTAAGCCGATATTCAGTTATATTTTAACGCAAAAAAAACTTAAAAAAATCTTTGTTTTTTTGGAACGAAAGGAAACAGATGTTAAATTTGCTGTTATGCACCCGGCATTGCAATAGTTAAAAAGAAAATAATATAAAAAATGTTAAAATTTTTTGTAACGTAAAAAAATAAAATAGTGGTATTCAGAGTCTTACTTGCCGGACCTAGTACTGGTGGTAAAAGAGCACTTTTTTAAATTACCTTAAGGATATTATAAATGTTTACGTTGTTGAGAACAAATGCCCATCTGACCTTGCCCATCATAAACTGAAATTGGAGAAACAAATGCTGGATGGTTCCAAAATAATTACATACAAAAATAAATAAGTAGGTACATATTTAATATTTGTTTGTGGCTTATCTTTAAATACACTCCACTTATTGTTAGTGATAGAGGATATATATTAGTTTGTCATTTCGTTTGTAACACCTTGAAAGACAACTTGGATGCTTTGCATATATATTTGTAATTTTCCTGATAAGGTATGAAATCATCTTTTTTATTTATTTTTTATTGTTTTAGTAAATTTCAGCTAAATCGGTCCAGTAGTTTAAAAAAAATGACGTATTGGTTTCGATTTGAATTTACGAGTTAAAACACGCTTTAAAAAAATTGGTTAGCCACAAAATATTATTTACAAGGTATTTTTGTCACAAAATAAAAAATTGTGCACTAAAAAATTTTTTTACACTCAAAAAAAAGTACACTCCAATTTTTTTTGTTTACAAAAATAAAAAAAAATGTTTTGTTCTCAAAATTATATATTTTTGTATCTTAAAAATATTTTTATATTAAAAAAAAATTTTAAACGCTTAAAATTTTTTTTACAAGTTATTTTTGTCACAAAAAAATGTATAACAAAATTTTACGCTCAAAAAAATTTTTTTGTTTTTTTTACAAAAGTTACTAAAAAAATATTTTTTTTTTCTCAAAATAAAATAATTCTAAACTATTTTTTTAGTTTAAAAATTATCATAACTTTGAAAAGGCATGGTGGAGGGTAATCATGGATTCGGCAAGTTTAAATTAACTTTTCTACTTGTTTTATACACGAATTTTAAAAAATATATAAAAGAAACGGAAAGTGAAAATTATAAAATTTTAACAAAAAGCCACAATAATTATACTTTTGAGAACAGTAGTAAATTTTCAATAAATAAAAAAACTCGATAATTTTAAAATATATAAAAAAAAAATATTTACAATACTAAAATAACAATACAAAAATTAAACGTTTTGACCGCAAGCCAATTTAATAACAATACTACTATTCAACAAATAACAAACAAAACATGCAACAAATATTGTTTGTAAAACAACAAACTAAAAAAAAGGAACTTGCAATGTTGTATGAGTCCTATACATTAGGGTGGAGCAAATTTTTTTTTTCGATATCGTAAGCGAAAAAAAACAAGTAAAAGAGTTAAATTTGGCCTAGCCGAATGTATGTATAATATAAAAAAGATTATTGAAAAAAAAGTTATTTAAAAAAAAATTGTTGAAAAAAAATTAAAAAAAAAAATGATAAAGAAAATTAATTTTGACACCAACAAATTTTGTAAAAAAAAAATCGCGTAAACATATTTTTGGTGAAATACAAATTCCGCGAAATTTTAGTGTAAAAAAATGTGTTTGTACTGGTTTACCATTCGTTATCAATTCAGTTCACAAATGCCAACCAGCAGCCGAATTAAAGCGTTTTGTATTTTTAGGTTATGTAGAATGTACACAAATTTTCGAGGTGTCCTTACATTTTCGTTCATAACTTTTGAACCGCTGAACCGATATCGCTTAAATTCAATACCAAAATTCTCCAGACAACAACAAGTAAATATTCTCCACATTTATTTGCTCCACCCTACTATACATATTGAATTAAAGCATTATGAGGAGTGAATACAATAAAACATTGTGTGAGTGTGTGAAAAGAACGAATCAGAAAAATTTTAAGCAGGTAAAAACAAGTGGCCTAAATATACTTTAGACCAATCATAACGAGGCTTAAATATTACTAAGCCACAAGATTGACTTTAAAGAATGGTATAAAAAGATGCAAAGGATGCTGAAACATCGACAGTATCTTAAGATCCTTTAAAAGTAACACAACATATTTACAAAATTACACAAAATGTTATCCAGTGATTTTGACGAACATTTTTATTTCGATCATCAGCAGCAGCAACAACAAATAAATCTCAATAATAGTCTTGGTACCAGCAGTAATGTTTCAGAAAGTAATAGTTTTGGTGATCAAATTAGTTCCTCAAATGAAAATATGGATTTTAGTTTTTATAATTTGGATTTTCATGCAACGGATTCCATGTCGGATTCTAATCAAAGTGTGGAATTTTCCAATGAAACTCCTGGTGCAATGACATCATCTACATATGAATTGGAGAATTTTTATAATACTTACCAACATAATCCAAAATATTGGAATAAAACTACAGCCACTTCAACCACCACCATCACCAGTCATAAATCCAAACCTTGTGAAAGGTTAAACTTTGTTTCCACACATCAATCAACAACGAAACAATTGAATACTTCAAAGAACACTGTAAAAACAATACATCCATCTCTTAAGCCCAGTGCTGGTTTGACAAACAAATCTTTAACTTCCTCATCTTCAAATATTTCCTGCTCAAAAGAAACTTTACGCAAACGTCGTTTAGCTGCTAATGCTCGAGAACGTAGACGCATGAATAGTCTTAATGATGCCTTTGATAAATTACGTGATGTTGTACCATCTCTGGGTAATGATCGTCGCCTTTCAAAATATGAAACTTTGCAAATGGCTCAAGCTTACATTGGCGATCTATTCAAGCTTTTAACGAGAGATTATTGACTTTATATCTAAGACTTTTTAATCAAAATGTTAATAATTTTTTTTTAGTTTTAAGTGTTATTTTAGTTTAAAATATTTAAAATGTTGATGATAAATTTAAAAAGAAAATATAGATGAAATTAAAACAAAAGTGCTTGTAATACCTTTAACTTATTCGACCTTTAAAAGATAATTTTTTGAGTAGGGTTATTCTAGCTCGAGGTCACTTGTGTTTACTAATTTACACCGTTATATTTTCATATAAAGAATAATTTTCAAGAAAATTATTTTTCTTTTTTAAATTTCAAATTCTGATTAATTTTTATTAAAAAATCTTAAAATTGTCTTAAAAATTAAAATTTTTAGAAAAATAAATTTTTCTTTCACACCTTTCTCAATTCAAACCATATATAACACGATTAAAAATTATAATACATAATTATAATTAGAGCTTGTTCTGGCCCTTTGTTCCAACTAGGAATCCCAGGAATTTATATATATAACACTGTGCTACAAAAAACACAAAATCGAAAATACTTTTAAAATGAGGTAGTTAGGATTGTAGGTCTCGTCGAAAAGATCACAAAAATGCCCATCAAACTTGCCAGACACCCTCAAATTTTTAAGTTATTGTCAAAAAACGATTTTTTGGGACTATTCTCACTAAACCACGTGTAACTTAAACATTTTTCAACCGATTTTAAATTTTTCAACTGTTTTGGATAGAAGAAAGATAGGGCTTTTCATGTGCGTGAATTGATCTATACATAACAAAAAGATATGTATTGATTTTTTCAACAATATCTAATTTTTTTGTTATTTTTTGAAAATTTTTTGAGTTTATCGATTTTTTTCTGCTATAGTTCGTTCAACAGCATTTATATTTATAAACGCATTCTTAAAGAAAATTTAATTGTGAATACGATGAGCTTTATGCCGAAAAAATCGGATAACAATTGACAGAGTTGTGATAATTTTTCTAAAAAAGAAAATTAAGATTTTGCTTAAAATTGCCCAGGCAAAAAAAAATTAAAAAATAAACGAACATACTAAGAGGTCGCGTATCATTATTTTAAAAGTTTTTGGCCTCCTGAATTCGAATTTTACCTTGAAATCGCGATATTTTATTAAGTTTTTTATATATCAATTTATGTTAAATATCTCAAAAACCTGATGAGATAGAGCAATTTAAAGGCCAGATTCGGATTCAGCGCGCCAAAAACCTTTAAAAATATTGTACATGATTTCTTATGATAAATTTATTTTTTTTTGCCTGGGATATCTGAACTGCGATTTCCTGCAAAATCTTAATTTTCTTTTTTAGAAAAATTATTACAACTCTGCCAATTGTTATACGATTTCTTCAGGATAAAGCTAATCGAATTCAGAACTAAATTTTCTTTAAAAATACGTTTATAAATATAAAGGTTGTTAAACGAACTATAGCAGAAAAAATTGACAAACTCGAAAAATTTTCAAAAAATAACAAAAAAATTAGATTTTTTTGAAAAAATCAATAAATATCTTTTTTATATGTATAGACCAATTCACACAAATGGAAAGCCATATCCTTCTTCTATCAAAAACAGTTAAAAAATTTAAAATCGGTTGAAAATTTTCTGAATTACACAAGTTTTAGTGAGAAAAGTCACAAAAAAACGTTTTTTGACAATAACTCTAAAATTTGAGGGTGTCTGGCAAGTTTAATGGGCATTTTTGTGATCTACTCGACAAGACCAACAACATATACTATGTCACATCAGAAGTATTTTTTCACTGTAGCACAGTGTAATTAGAGCCTGAGCTCAACTGTCTTTACAGAAAATATTATATTTTGAGTAGGTTTATTCTAGCTCGAGGTTATTATTTCCTTTACTAATTAAAAATAAGATATTCTCCTAGAAAAATTTTCAAGAAAATGTATTTATTAAAAAACAAAAATTGTTTTATTTGACTAGGTCTTGCAAAAATAACCAACATAAATAAATTTAAAACAGAAAGATAATTTTATTGAAAATTATTATATGAGAATATCATAGTTTAAATTAATGACCTCGAGCTAGAATAAACCTATCCAAAATATATTTTTTTAAATTTATTAATGTTGGTAGTTTTTCTGCACGACTAAGCCGACTCGTGTTTTAATCTCTTCAAGATCTTCTCGAGACTATTTGGCCAAATATAAAAATCCTTTGCTACACTCAAAAAAAAACGTGGGTATTCAATACTAAAAATTTAGCTACGAGTACTAATGTTTTAGTCCAAAAGGACCTAGTGCAGGAATTGGTAATCAATACTAAAATTTGTTACTAATATCTAGTACATGAAAAATACTAAAAAAACAGTAAATATTACTGCAATTTACTACAGTTTTAGTAAATATAATTACTAAAAAAAATCATAAATATTTAAAATTAAAATTTTTGTCCTATTTAGTAAAAAAAACTTACTAATTTTAGTAAATAAAATTGCTAATTTTAGTGAATAAAATTACTACCTATATCAATTTTAGTAAATAAAAATCATAAAAAAAAATTATATATATGAAAATGATTTTTATTTCACTTCGGGTTTAAGATATCTTAATTACATGTCTTCTTAAGCTGTTAAAAAAAATTTAGCGTTGTTTGTACCACATTTGAAGAAATTAATGATTGATGTCGCCATACCATTGAAATATATTTTGCAAACGATCGCTAAAAATATAAAGAAAAAATTATATTTTTTCAATACATGTTCAAATTTATGTACACACATTTTACCACAGAGGGTGCTTTTTATACTTACATTTTTTTTGTATACGTGTGTGTATCCATTAGAGATGGGCGCTGGTCACGTGATTTGCGTGATTCACGTGAATCACGCGTGAATCACGCGTGAGTGTGAGTGATTTTCATTTCAATCACGTGATTGTGAGTGAGTGTGAGTTGAAAAAAAATCTGAGTGAGTCTTTAGTGAGTGAGTCATTTATTTTTTGCGTGAGTTTGCGTGATTAGATTTTTTGATTTGCACAATTTTTTTTTTTAATTTTTTGTAAAAATTTTTTTTGGATTTTTTTTTCTTTTTGGTAAGAAAATTTTATTTTATTGCGTGACTCACGCGTGAGTGTGATTGAATCTGGCGTGAGTCACGCGTGAGCGTGAGTAAGTTTTTTATTACTCACGTGAATGTGAGTGAGCGTGAGTAAAAAAAAAATTGCGTGAGTGATTAGTGAGTGATTCGATTATTTTTTGCGTGAGCGTGAGTGAGTGTGAGTCAAAATCCACTCACGCGCCCATCTCTAGTATCCATATTCTCTTCAGCTTGAGTTTTTTTCACACAGCCATTGAAATAAAAAACGATTAAACAAAAAAACTGACGTAGTTTTATTATTAATGTTATTTTATTTAATGAGCATATTTAAATAAATAAAGAGCATATATTTAATTACTTTAACACAATTTAAATTAATAAATTTATAATATATATTTTTTTACAAACACTCCGTGACCGGGTATCGCGTTGTTTCGGTTTTAATTCTTTTTCGCACTAAACAAACAGCGAGAAAACGTGGTGATCGCACACACTGCAGCAGCAAGCAGCAGACGGCAAGAAATATAAAGAACTGTGTTTAATTATAAATAATACATTTAAAAAATAAGTACTTTTTGTATTTGCAGCTAGGGGTATGCTCTTTTAATGTTAAGAAATAAAAAATGCGTCATTTTAGTGAAATTATAATTAAATAGAGTACTCTTCATTTTTTCTGTCTGCTGCTTGCTGCTGAATTGTGAAGAAGAATGTAGTGGCTATTACATACAGTGTTGCCATTACCAATATGAAAAAAAAACGCAAAAATCGTAGGAAAAGGGTAAAAATTTACAAAAAAAAAAATCAGCTACAAGAAAAAAGAGAAAATTAAAAAAATGGAAATGTGCTATATTATTTAATATAACAATATTTGTTTTTATCATAAATTAAATAAATAAGCTGATACAATCACGAGTAAAAACAATATTACATTCATATTACTTAAAAACACAATAAATTTAATACAAACTTTTTTATTACATTCAATCATCACGCCACAGATCTTTTTTAATGAAATGTTTGGATACTTTATCAGTTTAATTTTTATGCATTTAACTTCATTTTGACAGTAAACAAAATTATTTCAAAAAAAAGCAGTCATTAAATATTTTAAAAAATACGTAGTTGTAAAAAAATGTAGAAAATATGTACCAAAAAGTTTATAATACATTTTATAATACATACATGCGAAAAATTTTAATTTTTGTACGATCGGTACAAAACTTAATTAGATTTTGAATCAAATCACAACCAAAAACAGCGATGCCAATTCAGCGCGTGCTTGATTTAAAGCTATCCGACCACCCAAAGGCGCATTTTTTTAATCTAGCGCGTTCTTAAGAAATGCGCTAAACTGTCGTAATAACAGTCTTAGATTCATATTTTTCATGAAGTTGGAGTAGTACAACCAAAGAAATGGGAAACTTTGTTGAAAATTTAAAAAAAGATATTTCACAATTTTTAGACTTATTCTGTGAATAGTCCTGATGATTTTATAATTTTTTTTGAATCTTAAATTAAAATTATTTTTTTAGCGCTTTTTGGCGCTTTAACTTTATTCAAATTTAGCGCTTTTTGAGTCACTGTTTTGCGCGTTTTGCCTGTTACACAATTTTCGAAAATAGACCCAAATTTTCTTTATTTAAATCTGTCAAAAATACATATTTTGATTGCATCATTACAAAAATACAACTCCATAACCAAAAAAATAACATGAGCCGACGATTGAGAAATCCGCCGTCGGCAAGCAAAATGGGCCGAGCAGCCACCGCCAAAAATTCCTAGTCGGCTTAGTTACCTGCTCACGCATACTAGCAAAATATAAATCAATTATTTTTTATTTTCGTGAATTTTGAGAGAACATTTGGGATTGTGAACACAAAACACGTTTACCTGCAAATTTTGAAAGGATACCTTGAGTCAAATTTAAAGGGGATGTTTGTATGAGGCCAAGGTTCAAACACGGACTGATTTTTTTCATTTTCATTAGGTCTTAGGCGTAAGTTTCAAATTTTAAACAAATTTAAAAAAAAATGTCGCGAAAAAATGGAAAAACACCATAAATACCCCAGCAGAAATAAATCGAGATTTTGGCGACACAGCATCTGTTTATAGCATACCGTAGCGCATCCAAAGAGCGCTCTTAGGGATGCAGTAAAAGGAAGGGGAAAAAATTTTAATTTTTTTTTAAGATTTTTTATATAAAACTTATAATGTGTAATTATTTTTGATAAAATTTCACACTTGCTTTCCTTTTTAATATTTTTAACACTTTTTGAATAAAAAAACATGAGTTTTAGACAAAGACACATGATTTGACTGCATCATTATTGCGCAATAATCAGCGCTGCAAAGAGCGCTTCAATCATAGCATCTTTGACCGCTGTTCCCAAAAAAACCCCCTAAAAAATGTAAAAATGAAAATTTCCGATATTTTTTTGATGTTCACTTCCGATTTTTTTTTTCATTTTGTTTCACATAAATAAAGTTTTGTAAAGTAAAACGAATGAATTTTTTTGTTATATTTTTTTAAATTTTAGTTATTTGATTTCAACTTTGAATTTACAGCATCTTTATTCTGCTTAAATCAGCTCTACAAAGATACATGAATTCACTGCATCTTTAATCTGCTTAAATCAGCGCTAAAAAGATACATGAATTTACAGCATCTTTATTCTGCTTAAATCAGCGCTCTAAAGACACGTGATTTCAGTGCATCTAAAGAGCGCTGTTTCTGTGTATCCAACTAGCGCTCTAAAGTGGGACATCGCCTTAGGGAATCATGCATGAATTCAGCGCAATTGGATGCGCTCCTTTACTCAAGTTCCCCTTCCAAAAGCTGCTGAACGTTCAGCAAAATTTCTGCTGGGACCCTATTTTTAAAAAAAACGCGTATTTAAAAAACGGAAAGAAAAAAAAAGCACCAGCAAATGTAACATACTGACAACACTGAATTCAAATTTAATGATTTTGCAAAAAAAAAACAGTTGGTAGTTCTGCTTGTAAACAAGCGCCCCCTTACGGAATAATTACTAACAAAAATAAATTAAAAACATATTAAATTACTGTATATTAGTACTTTTGTGAACTAAAAATAGTAAAACAATTAGTACAACCGGCTACCAATAAAAATTACTCATAAACAGTAAGAAATACTAATTTTAGCACTTTAAAGATACTAAAAAAACTACTGTAATACTGGTAATTGGTAACTTATTAGTAGATATGGGTTACCAACGCACTTACTATTTTTTTTACTGTAGAATTATTTTGAGTGTACAACTAGCATAGGAAATTTAAATCACAATCGCTATAGTCCAAACCAAAATATTAATGAGCAAATCCATGGGATATTTAACTTTGATGTTTTTAAAATTTGCAAAAAAACAAATTTTTGGCTCTCAAACAAACTTTGAAAATTTATTACTCAACAATATAAAAGATTGGGAAAATCTAAAAAAAAATTTGTCAAAGTGTCCGATTTGACATGGAATGCCCCATATAAGTTTATCATTCCGTTTGTAACTCATCGAAATATCGGTCTGGGACCCCATAAAGTATATATATATAATTGATCAGTGATCGATTTTAAGACATTCTAGCGATGTCCGCCTGTCCGTCTGTATGTTTGTCTGTCTGTCTGTGGAAATGGTGATCACGGCCAAAATATTACACGGAGATGACTGAAACGTTACATATTTATTGGAAGTTCTCCCGAGAAGTTTGGTATTGCATTTGAGCGATATCGGTTCAGCGGTTCAAAAGTTAAGTAATGTAAGGACACCTCAAAAATTTTAGTGCATTCAACATAACCTAAAAATACAAAATGCTTTAATTCAGCTACGGGTTGACATATGTGAACAGAATTGAACACCGAATGGTATTTATACAAGGGAGAACATATTATTTGACAAAAAAAAAAAAAATCGCGGATTTTTTTACCAATTTTTTTTTTCGCGGAATTTTTTTTTCAAAAAAAAAATTTTGTTCAAATTAATTTCTTTTTAAATAAAGTTTTTTGCAATAAGGGAGGGTACCAACACATTCGGCAAGGCCGATTTTAACTTTTTTACTTGTTTTAAATAAATCGATAATATTTCCATCATTTTCTTGGAAATTGCAGAGTTGCCTAGATTTAAAATTCTAATTTAATATACTGCTATTGTGAAGACATTTCCTTTTCGACGTCTTAGAGGAATTGTCTACACTCCACGGTGCCCTGGAGAGAATTTAAATAAAATTTTGGTGTTACTCAAATTTTTAAGCGGATTATGTTTTTAGACGATAAAAGAAAGCGAATGAGCCAAAAAAGAAAAAAAAGTACTAGGCGCTTTTTTTTGGCGGGCAAAAAAAAAGAATTACAAAAAAATAAAAAACAATTTATTCTTTCAAAAGTATTACAAATTTTTTATACAGATGTAAATTCATCATATATTCACTTATCAGTGAGATTTAAATATATATGTGACATATTTTTTCAGATATGACACTTAAAAAATTATTTCACTATTTATTGAGACTAAATAAAATATAATAAAAATTTTAACTCAAGAAGTTACTTCACCTTTAAGACTGATCCTATTTCTAGATTTTAAAGGGGGGAAGTTACCCCAACAATACAAACAAAATTTTTCAAAGGATTTTTGGGGGAATAAACAATATTCTAAAAGGATATTTAGTCCACCCATAAGATTGACAATAAACAAATTATCCCAACCACTTTCGGCATCTCTTTTCAAACTATTTACACTAGCGGTATTCGCTGTTGATAGCATTTTTGCAAGGGTAGTATAAATGCTATGATTTTATGCTACAAAGCGTGAGCGTCTTTTTTTAGTTGTGAGTTTTCAAACAGCTGTTGTTATTATATTCTGCTGTTGTCAAAATAGCTATTTTCTATCGAAAATCGCTTTCCTTGCAATTTTTTTAGTAGGATTTAGCGACTTTCTGTTTAAAGAATAGTTGGCATCAGTGCTGCGTTCAAGAAGAAGATAAAATAGTTTAATTTTTTCATTTGTGTTGTTCTAATTTTTGGTTATTTTTTGTAATAATTCGTTCTAAAAATCTATTGTTATTTTTTTTACACAAAATATGAAAGTTTGTTAATTTTTCTTATTGTTTTCCGGAAAAACTAAAAGATGTTAAGTATTGTAAGCTTGAAAGGTTTGAAAGGCCAAAATATGCTATGGGTTTTTGTCTTGCATATAAATGAAAGTCTTGTATATTTTTATTTTATGTATTTTGTTGTTGTGGTCTTGCATACTCTTGTATTTATACAAGATCTGCAAGCTTTGAAAGGTCTGCAAGGGTAGTTTGCTACCAAGAGCGAATACCGCTACTATTTTTCTCTTCCTTAGGCATTGCAAACTAATTTTGAAATGATTTTGCTATCTTTTTTAATTTTTCTTAGTTTTGAAAAAAAAATTTAACAAAAAATTATAAATTCTTTTAAAATAATATGACTCACTAATGTCTAAAGTGTGGCAACTTTGAGTTTTTCTGTCCTTTTGAGTTGTACACTAAAAACTTTTATGAACCTACATTTTTAAATAATTTTTAAGAACAAATTTCATTTAGTTTCAATTAATAGTGAAATTATTCTTTTAATTCTCATATCGGGAAAAACATGTTACACATATATTTAAATCTCACTGATAAGTAAATATATGATGAATTTACATCCTTATAAACAAATTTTAATGCATTTAAAAGAATAGATTCTTTTTTGTTTTTTTAAATTCCTTTTTTTTTGACCGCCAAAAAAAAGCGCCTAGAACTTTTTTTTTCTTTTTTGGCTCATTTTCTTTCTTTTATCGTCCAAAAACATAATCCGCTTAAAAATTGGAGTAACACCAAAATATTATTTAAATCCTATCCAGGGCACCGTGACTCTTAAAGCAAACATTCAGTGCTGACAATTTTAGGACATGTCATCAAGGATTACCTATGACTTGTCAGAACCTGAAGACATTTCCTCAAGGAATCGCTGTGTAAATTTCCTCAGTGACACATTTTTCAACTGGGAACATAAAAAAATTTAAAACAGAAAAAAAAATGTTCTTTAAAATTATTTCTTGGGAATATTATGTTGTAATTAGTATAGAATAATGACCTCGAACTAGAATAACCTTACTTAAGATATAAGTATGAAAAAAAAAATACAAGCAAAAAATGTCGATTCTTTACGATTTACTCCCTATTTTTTATATCCTGCAAATATATTTTGGTCGCTGAATTAAATATGTGTCGCGAAAAATTGATTTGGTTGAATTTCGCCTAAGAGTCTCAATTTTTTTTCGAACTCAATTGTTATGTCTTCTCCCACCAAAATATTTTTTTTGTCGTTAATAAGCTAATCAAGTAAAATGTTAATGAAATAAAAAAAATAAAAATAAAAAAATTTTAAAAATTTTGGTTTGTAGCCAAACAATTTTTTAAGGCCCGCTTTAACCGCCCGATGTTACTGGTAAAAATCGTTTGATTTGAACAAAATTTTAAATATAGATTCTTTAGACCACAAGGAACCATAATTTGTCCGGCAATCGGAGAAATTCGACATTCATTTTTCGTGCTATTCTAGTCTCCTTTTGTCCCCTCCTCCACAACCGTTTTTGAATTTTATGCGTGTGCAACAAGATATTGACTCCAACTTTTTTTTCTTTAGTTAAGCAATGATGTACACTAGGGTGGCTCGTTTTTGGGCTTTTCTCTCTGATCAAATTCTAATACCCGCCAAAAGTGTCGGTCCCCTAAGGGTAACTCACATGCAAAATATCACGTCGATCGGAGTTTATCTTCTGTCTCCACTTTGAGCCTCAAAATTGGGGTTTTTGAAAAAAAGGACTTTAAAAAAAAAAATTAGTTTTTTTATTAAAATAATTAAAAAAATATTTTTGTATAATTTTTGATCGTAAATTCTTATATATGAAATTTAAAGATTTTACGATATCATTAACCCGTTCAAACTTGATACCAAAAAAATGGCATGATTTGAAATGAACACCTTGGAGAAGAAAAATGTGAAATATGGCGGATATCCGTCGTGCCACTTTTCGGGAATCGTGGGGGGAAGTTAGCGGATTTCAAGGAAATGTTGGTTTTATCAATAATTTGGATTAATAAAATCTTATAAATTTCATTTTTGGGCAAATTAACGGTTTTTTGGTGTCGTAGCATTCTATTGGATAACTGTAAGTCTGTCATGAAATCGTACCGATCTAGGACGTCTTTAGCCCACATTAGCTGGGGGTCAAAAATGACCCCTGCAGAAAATTTGAAGTTTAGAGCTTATATTTAGTGCTATAAACAAGTATAAAACGGCTTTTGTGTTTTGTACCCCAACTATTATTTCGTATTAATATATTATCTTTCAAAAAATCGTTAACCCTTTTTGGTAGGGGGTCAAAAATGACCCATTCAGTAAAAAATATATATTTTGTTGATATCAAAAAAATCAAGCACTATGTCTAAAAGTTTTTGATGTGGTCATTTTTGACCCCTGGCCAATATGGTATGTGTTAAAGATATCTTAAATAGGTAAGATTTTAGGGCTGATTTAAAGTTATCTAATAGATTGCCACAAATTAATTTTCTACAAAAAATAAAAAAATTTTATTGAATGGGTCATTTATGACCCCCTACCAAAAAGGGTTAACGATTTTTTTAAAAATAATATATTAATACTAAATAAAAGTTGAGGTACAAAACACAAAAGCCGTTTTATACTTGTTTAAAGCACAAAATATAAGCTCTAAACTTCAAATTTTCTGCAGGGGTCATTTTTGACCCCCAGCCAATGTGGGTTAAAGACGTCCTAGATCGGTAAGATTTAATGACAGGCTTACAGTTATCTAATAGAATGATACGACACCAAAAAACCGTTAATTTGCCAAAAATGAAATTTATAAAATTTTATTAATCCAAATTATTGATAAAACCAACATTTCCTTGAAATCCGCTAACTTCCCCCCACGATTCCCGAAAAGTGGCACGACGGATATCCGCCATATTTCACATTTTTCTTCTCCAAGGTGTTCTTAATGAATTCAGTAAGAAAAAATTATATATTTAAAAATTTTTTTTAATAAAATTTTCAAATTTTGAAAAAAGGTGTTTTGAGAATGCCCCCAAAATCATGGCATTTCTTTGGTATCAAGTTTGAACGGGTTAATGATATCGTAAAATCTTTAAATTTCATATTTAAGTATTAACGATCAAATATTATACAAAAATAATTTTTTAATTATTTTAATAAAAAAACTTTAATTTTTTTTTTTTTTTAAAGTCCTTTTTTCAAAAACCCCAATTTTGAGGCTCAAAGTGGAGACAGAAGATAAACTCCGATCGGAGTGATATTTTGCATGTGAGTTACCCTTAGGGGACCGACACTTTTAGCGGGTATTAGAATTTGATCAGAGAGAAAAGCCCAAAAACGAGCCACCCTAATGTACACTGCTATACTAGACGGTAATTTTTTTGTATTGGAAAAAAGTTTTTCTTCTCAAACATTTGAGAGATTTATGTGAAAATCGGAAAGGTGGTTTGTATGGGGGCTACAAGAAGAACTGGTCCGATTTCTTTAAAATTCAGAATGGTGATTTGTGAAGACAAAATACGTTTACCTGCCAAATTTCGAAAAGATACTATTATAATACGGTTATTAGTCATTTGAGCCAAAACTAAAGACGACCTTTGTATGGGGGCTAGGTCTAAATATGGACCGATTTTTTCCAATTTCAATAGACTTCGTCCTTGGGCCAAGAGAGGCTTATGTTTCATATTTCAAGTCAATTGATTAAAAATTACGACCTGCATCGTGCTTACACACTTTACACGGACAGACAGACAGACAGACGGACGGATATCGCTAAATCGACTCAAAACGTGATTCTAAGTCGATCGGTATACTTAAAGGTGGGTCTAGGACCAATATTTCGGGTAGTTACAAACATCAGCACAAACTCATTATGCCCTGTACAACAGTGTGGTGTAGGGTATAAAAATGCCAACAGACTATTTCTGTAAAATAATAAAATAATCTGCACAAAAATATTGTGAAATTCAGCAAACAGAATCAGTAAAATTGCAAAAAAAAAACGTTTATTATTTTCTAAAATTGAATGACAGAGAATTTACTAAAAATATCAATTTCAGCAGAAAAATCTGCTAAAAGATTGCTAATTTAAATTGAAAGTAGTTTTACAGATTTTTTGACAGAGTTTTTCTTTTGAATGTTCATACTGTGGTTGGAGAATACAAAAATTAAATTACACAAACAAATAGAATTTTGTAAACTTAAGTGAACAAAAATTTCGAATTTTACAAACAATATTTGTAAAATACAGGTTACTTTTCAGCCATCTTGAGAAACCTAACCAAATTTTCTACAAAGATAATTTTAACTTAATACATACCTCGTTAATCAGCAAATCCTTATTCTGCCTTCTAATTTTTTTTGCGGTTTTTGTTTGTTTTCTCTAGAGTTTGTTAATTTGACAGCCGTTTGCTCGACCAACATATACATATTAGGCTGGGTCGTATTCCAACAAAGTGCTCAGATCAACTATTAATAGTGAAAAAAAGTTGGTACAAGTAAATACAAGCAATTTAAAACCAAAATGAACAATATCGGTCCATGGCTTCCGTTCTCGCATCGCGGGTCAAAATTGCGGTTTTTGAAAAAATGGACATAATTTAAAAAAAAAATAAATATTTAAAAAAAAAATAATAAAAAAAAAAAAAAATTTTTTTGTATCGCATTAATTTAAAGATATTTAGAAAAATTTTGTTTGTTTTTTTCGGATATCGATAACCCACCCAAACGTGAGGCCAAAAAAAAATCACATTTTTAACATGGAGCTCAAGACTACTTTTTCACTATTTTAAAAATTTAGTGAAACAAAATTTTTAAATATATTAGTTTATCCACTTGATATCATTGAATACATCTCAGGGATTGTAGAAAAAAATTCTTAGTTAAATTCCTTCGTCCAGTTGGTGTGTGGAGCGATTTGAATTTAGCGGATTTCCAGAACATGTGTTTTTATCGACATTTTTGACTAATTTGTAGTTTTTAGCAACATTTTACTTAAATTAACCAACTTTTTTTGTTCGAATGGTTGTTTTGGACCATAGTAACTCTGCTTTGAAATAATAGGCTTTTTGGACAACGTTAACCCTTGCCGGCACGGGGTTAAAATATTCATCCAATGAAATTTTTGAAAATTCCTCACTCTAAAATCGTGTATGTGTTTAAATAATCAACAATTGCGCACTTAAGCGGAAAATGCTTAAAACTAAATAAAATAAAAAAAATGGCATCCGAAATTTCATTACGTCTTCGTCGTTTTTACTGTGTAAAGCTAAAAGTGAAAAACATATTATTTAATATGTCAAAAAAGTCCATTTGACTATGAGCAAAAAAACAGCTGTTTGAAATTTTTTGGGCGTTCGTTCAACAAGGGTTAAAGATGTCCTTCAAGAAAACTTTGTATAAATTTGTAATTGTTGATTATTTAAACACATACACGATTTTAGAGTGAGGAATTTTCAAAAATTTCATTGGATGAATATTTTAACCCCGTGCCGGCAAGGGTTAACGTTCTTCAAAAAGCCTATTATTTCAAAGCGGAGTTACTATGGTCCAAAACAACCATTTGAACAAAAAAAGTTGGTTAATTTAAGTAAAATGTTGCTAACAACTACAAATTAGTCAAAAATGTCGATAAAAACACATGTTCTCGAAATCCGGTAAATTCAATTCGCTCCACACACCAACTGGACGAAGGAATTTAACTAAGAATTTTTTTCTACAATCCCTGAGATGTATTCAATGATATCAAGTGGATAAACTAATATATTTAAAAATTTTGTTTCACTAAATTTTTAAAATAGTGAAAAAGTAGTTTTGAGCTCCATGTTAAAAATGTGAGTTTTTTTTGGCCTCACGTTTGGGTGGGTTATCGATATCCGAAAAAAACAAACAAAATTTTTCTAAATATCTTTGAATTAATGCGATACAAAAAAATTTTTTTTTTTTAAATAATTTTTTTTTAAATATTTAATTTTTTTTTTTTAAATTATGTCCATTTTTTCAAAAACCCCAATTTTGACCTGCGATGCGAGAACGGAAGCCATGGACCAGAGCTCCCTATTACTCGAGTAGTCGAGTACTCGAGCTACTCGAGCAGCTCGAGTAGCTCGTCAATTACTCGAGCAGCTCGAGTAGCTCGAGCTACTCGAGTAGCTCGAGTAGTAAAACACACATTTTTTTATATTTAAACTCTTGTAAAACAAAAACTATTATAGCTATTTTCAAAATTTTTACATTTTTGGAATGCTATGCTTCCAAAGAATATATATAATAAATATCAAATTAATAGGATTATCGTAGTGGCTTTGCTAAACTACTACTCGAAAAAGATCGGCGAGTTTTCATACAAATGTATGAAAATCCGCCCTCCTTTAAACTTTAATATCAAATTATGAGAATATTTTCAAAAAAACATGTCATTATTTTTTACCAATTATGATCGCATATACGATTAGAATACTTCCTCGAAATTTCAACTCATTTCTACAAAAAATGTGGCATTGGCGATCTACTACTCGAAAAAGATCGGAAGCTTT
The DNA here is from genome assembly GCA_963921195.1 of Pegoplata infirma. Taxonomy (NCBI): domain Eukaryota; kingdom Metazoa; phylum Arthropoda; class Insecta; order Diptera; family Anthomyiidae; genus Pegoplata; species Pegoplata infirma. The sequence goes on along the minus strand of OY992537.1, from coordinate 64,632,022 downwards.
CCAATCAAATTTATGAAAATCAGTAGAATTTAGTTCTTTGAGTAGTAAAACACACAGTTTTTATCTTTGAACTCCTGTAAAACAAAAACTATTATACCGATTTTACAAGTTTTTACATTTTTGAAATGGTATGGTTTCAAAGAATAAAAATAATAAATATCAAATTAATAGGATTATCGTAGTGGCTTTGCCACACTACTACTCGAAAAAGATCGGCGAGTTTCTATACAAATGTATGAAAATCCGACCGCCTTTGAACTTTAATCTCAATTTGTAAAAAAAAATCAAAATAACATTAAATTATTTTTTGTCAATTATGATCGCATATATGATAAGAATACTTCCTTAAAATTTCAACTCATTTTTACCAAAAATGTGTCATTGGCGAACTACTACTCGAAAAAGATCGGCCCATTTCCATACAACTGTATTAAAATCAGCCTACTTTTGAACTTTGACGTCACTTTATAAATATGTTTTCAAGAAAACATAACGTTATTTTTTGCCAATTGTGATCGTATATATGATGAGAATTCCTCCTCAAAATTTTAATTCATTTCTACAAGAAATGTGGCATTGGCGAACTACTACTCGGAAAAGATCGGCCGCTTTCCATAATAATGTATGAAAATCTGCCCTTATTCCAATTTAAATGTTAAATTATGAAAATATTTTCAAAAAAACCAGGCATTATTTTTTACCAATTATGATCGCATATACGATAAGAATATTTCCTCGAAATTTCAACTCATTTCTACCAAAAATTTGGCATTGTCGTACTACTACTCGAAACAGATAAGCCGCTTTTTATACAAATGTTTGAAAACCAGCACTTGTTTGAAGTTTAATTTCAGTTGTGAAAATCTTTTTAAACCACTAAATTTATTTTTTTACATATTATAATTGCAATGATAATATCACTTCTTAAATCATTATTTTAATTTTGACATAATTTACCTGTTGTGATTTTTTTAACCCAAATTCTTTTATTACCTAAAATTTCCCATTTATAATGTACCGTACATTTTTTTTCATTTTGCCTTTTAGTGCAATATTTATAGGCAGTGTTTTAAAAAAGGCACAGCAAAAGATTTTACAACCTAATAAAAGAACACGTGGTCTCAGCAAATTTTACTGCCATGGATTTTCCAAATATTTGTTTATGACTCCTTTCATAAAAAAACAATTATCTTTAACATGTTTACGTAATTTATTTCAATTTTTTTGTTTAAATTTTACTGAAGTTATCTAGTCTATGAATGGAAAGCGGCCGATCTTTTTCGAGTAGTAGGTCGACAATGCCACATTTTTTGTAGAAATGAATTTAAATTTTGAGAAAGCATTTTTATCATTTATGCGATCATATTTGGCAAAAAAATAACTTTATGTTTTCGTGAAAACATTTTTACAAATTAACATTAAAGTTCAAAAGAGGGCATATTTTCATACATTTGTATGAAAATGGGCCGATCTTTTTCGAGTAGTAGTTCGCCAATACCACATTTTTGGTAGAAATGAGTTGAAATTTCGATGAAGTATTCTTATCATATATGCGATCATAATTGGTAAAAAATTATTTCATCTTTTCTTGAAAATTTTGTCACAATTTGACATTAAAGTTCACAGGAGGTCGGATTTTCATACATTTGTATAGAAACTCGGCGATCTTTTTCGAGTAGTAGCGTGGCAAAGCCACTATGATAATCCTATTAACTTAATATTTATCATGTTTATTCTTTGGAACCATACCATTTCAAAAATGTAAAAATTGTAAAAATCGGTATAATAGTTTTTGTTTTACAGGAGCTCAAAGATAAAAACTGTGTGTTTTACTACTCAAAGAAATAAATTCTACTGATTTTCATAAATTTGTATGGAAAGCGTCCGATCTTTTTCGAGTAGTAGATCGCCAATGCCACATTTTTTGTAGAAATGAGTTGAAATTTCGAGGAAGTATTCTTATCGTATATGCACTCATAATTGGTAAAAAATAATGACATGTTTTTTTGAAAATATTCTCATAATTTGATATTAAAGTTTAAAGGAGGGCGGATTTTCATACATTTGTATGAAAACTCGCCGATCTTTTTCGAGTAGTAGTTTAGCAAAGCCACTACGATAATCCTATTAATTTGATATTTATTATGTATATTCTTTGGAAGCATAGCATTCCAAAAATGTAAAAATTTTGAAAATAGCTATAATAGTTTTTGTTTTACAAGAGTTTAAATATAAAAAAATGTGTGTTTTACTACTCGAGCTACTCGAGTAGCTCGAGCTACTCGAGCTGCTCGAGTAATTGACGAGCTACTCGAGCTGCTCGAGTAACGAGCTACTCGATTACTCGAGCTACTCGAGTAAAAGCGTAGGCTCTGCCATGGACCGATTTTGTTCATTTTGGTTTTAAATTGCTTGTATTTACTTGTACCAACTTTTTTTCACTATTAATAGTTGATCTGATCACTTTGTTGGAATACGACCCAGCCTAATACATATCCTTGAAGGAATATTAAGTGGTAGGCGTTTTTAGAAACAATCAAAACAAAGTCAGATACCAAAACATAAAAAAAACTGTGCCGCAGTATAATTTGATGCGTGCCGACGGATACACAATGAGTTTGATGATGACTTCCTACATATCCGCATTACAAGGCATAAACATGGGAAATTTTGAAAATGCTTATTTAGTAAAAAGGCTAATTAGCAAAACCTAACTATAGGATAATATAAAACAGGTAAATAAAATCAATGATTTTTTTTCTATTTTACTTGGTTTAATCTTTTTTTAGCTCATTTTAAAGCAACCTTTTAATTTATCAACTTTATTTTAACATTAATAAACTTTTTACTCACTACATACATATTTGAGATTAATGCATTATTTTATGTACAAAAATTGTATTCTTAAATTTTAAGATCTTATATTTTTTAGCAACTATTTCCGTATTCGATTTCTTGATGATTTTTTTATCTTTAATATAAAGATACATAAACATCTTTACAATGTATCCAAAAACATCAAAAATGCGTTTTTTACCCTTTTTTCGAACCAGATAAAGATGTCACAGATAGAAATAACATTTTTTATAAATATTTTTTTTTTATTTTATTAAGAATTACCATATAATTACAAATATTACATATACTAATTTTACCTAACCGAGAACTGGTAGCAATGACCTTCGTCTCGTTGTAGCGAAACAGACCAACACCTCTGGTGGAAATCGAACCCACGACCCCCAGACTCATAGGCTAGCACGCAACCAACTAGCCTACTGGGGCGCCTATTGTTTATGAATATTATAAAGCATCATAACAACTATAATAAATGGTTGTCAAAACTAAAAAAAAAACAAATGAGAGTGTTAAATTCGGCTGTGCCGAATCTTTTATACCCTCCAAAATGTAAAAAAAAAATTGTCAGGGGTGTTTGGGGGGGGGTGATGGGGGTCAGTGCTGAACGTTGAGAGCACCTTCCCACCCCGATAAATATAACAAATGTTTTATTTATTTAACAAATTTACAAAAAAACATGTAAAAAAGTGTATTTTTTCAGAGGTGTGTTCAGTTCTTCAAGGGGGAACCTTTTTCCCCCTGAGCCGATTTTGCCCATTTACGAACTTAACTTGCCTAGGACCATAAGACATCTTCATGCCAACTTGCAGGAGGCCAGGTCTTTTATTTTGGACTGTATCGTGCCATCTACAGACGGACGGACGGACATTCACAGAATGTCTTAGAATCGATCATGGATCAATAATATATGGGGCATTCCATGTCAAATCGGACACTTTGAAATTTTTTTTTTTTAGATTTTCCCAATTTGTTTACAGTTTTTAGTACCCTTCGAAAACTCCTTCGTGGTAAGTTTTCAGATTTTTTGAGTACCCGTTCAAAAGATATCGAATTTTTAAAAATTGGTAGTTTTTTCCTTTACTCAAACTTCTTTTCCTCATAACTTCTTCAATAATAGTCCAAATTTCAAATTTTGTTTTTCAAAATTTTTGTTTTTTTACGTATTTTTCTTAAAAGCGCTCTAGCATGCGATTTTTAAGTTTTAAAATTTAAATCTCATTTTTTAAAATGTTTGTACTCTTCGATTTTTTTGAAACTTTTTTGTGTAAAACTTCTATCGATTCTACAATTTTTTTGCCCAGGAGGATCGTGGGATAACGATTATTACTATTTTTTAAGATTTTTTGAAAAAAATTTGTTGTAATTTTCCAATCTTAAAATCATTTTTACTGCTCCAACGGTGAGTCATAAAGGGGTCATTTATAAGACCGACCCCCATTAATTTTTGCGTCTTAACATTTCTTTGGAACAAACTAATACCCTATCTCCAATTTCTAAGGGGGCTCCCACACAAAACGACATTTTTTTAAATTTGCTCCAACCACTCTAACTACCCTAATAGTGCCCTTAGAGCAATAAAATGTATGACCGACCCACAATATTTTTTTAGTCCAAACATTTTTTCTGAACACACCTACCCTTATCTCTAATTTTTAAGGCGGTCCCCATACAATTTTTTTTATTTTTTGTAAATTTGTTTTATTTAATCAGCTTCTACCGGTTCAATGGTGCGTCCGAGAGGGGTCATTTGTGAGACCGACCACCATTTATTTTTTCCTAAAACATTTTTTTAAAACATACCTACGCCCTATCTCCACTCCCTAAGTAGGCTTCCATTCAAAGTTACATTTTTATAAAATTTGCCCCAACTGTTATTTTTATGAGCCTACTTAGGGAATGGAGATAAGGCGTAGGTATGTTTTAAAAAAATGTTGTAGGGTAAAAATAAATGGGGGTCGGTCTCACTAATGACCCCTCTCGGACGCACCATTGGACCGGTAAAAGCTGATTAAATAAAACAAATTTACAAAAAATAAAAAAAATTGTATGGGGACCGCCTTAACAGTTAAAGATAGAGGGTAGGTGTGTTCAGAGAAAATGTTTGGACTAAAAAAATATTGTGGGTCGGTCATACATTTGATTGCTCTAAGGGCAATATTAGGGCAGTTAGAGAGGTTGGAGCAAATTTTATATGTTTTTTAAAATGAAGGGTGTGTTAAAAGTCGTATACATTAACGTAGTCAACAGAATATAAACTAGCGCCGTCTGGGCTGTGTGTCATGAACTAAAAATATGGATTAAGATAATCAAAAAGCGCAAAAAACAAGCCTAATAATATAAAAAATTTAAAATAAAAAAATCAAGTAAGAGTGTTAAATTCGGCTGTGCCGAATCATTTATACCCTTCAACATGTAAAAAAAAATCAGGGGCGCATTTTTTGTGAGGAGGCTTCGGCGGGGGCAGTGGGGGACACCTCCCCCTCTCGAAAAATGTTTACTAATTTATTTGTTATGCTTTTTGCACTAAAGTAATACAATTTTATCATTATTTAAACTATTTTTTATATCCACGCCCTTAAAAGGGGGCGGGCAAAAAAAAGTTTTTTAGTCCCCCCGGTCCTAGTGCCGTACTCTGAACTTCTTGCATAAATTTGTTTCATTTGTTTAACTAAAATATAAAAAACACGTAAAAATCGTGTTTTTCACAGGTTGGTTTAGTTCCTCAAGGGGGAACTTTTTTCCCCCTGGTCCGATTTTGCCCATTTACGAACTTAACCTGCCTAGGACCATAAGACATATTCGTGCAAAATTTCAGGAGGCTAGCAGTTTTATTTTGGACTGCATCGTGCAGACGTGCATCGTGCAGCATCTACTGAGAGACGGACGGACAGACGGACATTCACAGAATGTCTTAGAATCGATCATGGATCAATAATATATATACTTTATGGGGTCCCCGTAGGGTTGCCAGACGGCCTGGAATGGCCTGGATTTTCCAGTTATTTGAGGTCTGGTCCAGTTTCCAGTTAAAGCATAATTTCTCCAGTTGAGAAAGGATTTCTTTTTTTAACAATTATTTTTTTTTTATTAAATATTTTTTACAATCTCTTGGGAGTTCTTTTTGAATAAAACATTTATCATAAATAGGTATAATATAAATGCCTCTTTTGGGTACGGAAAATGTGCTCTTTTTGTTGTATTTTCACTAACTTTTTACAATTTTTTCGAGCATCTCGGCTAGTCTAGCGTTAATTTCGGCACGAATGTTTTCCTTATAAGGAAGCTTATAAGCTCGTCGATGATTTAAGGATTCTAGGCGTACATTTTTCTTTTAAAATAACCCCACAAACATTTGTTGTCGCCCTTTTTTGTCTTCGTACGTCCGGGAGATTTTAACTGTCCTCCTAGATATCCAGATATGACCACTTTGGGTTATTTAAAAAGAAAAATATACTCTAACAATCCTCAGGACAATGACGAGCTAAACATCAACATTTCGAGATGCTTGAAAAAGTAATAGAAATGCTTAAAAAAGACACATTTTGGTGTGGCAAAAAGGGACGGCCATTTAGTCTAAAATAAAAATATGTATTGCACACGTATGAAAATCGGTTGATTTTTTTTTTCAAATTATTAAAAAAAAATATGTATGGGTCCAGTTACTTTTTCAAAATCCAGCTGAAAATTTTCCATTGTCCAGTTATTTGACTTCTAGTATCTGGCAACCCTAGGTCCCCGACCGATATTTTAATGCGTTACAAACGGAATGACAAAGTGAGTATACCCCCATACTGTGGTTGGAGGGTATAAAAAAATGGTTTGTATAAAAAAATGATTTTTCAAATCGGATAAATTTAACCCGTGCCCCTTTGAGGTCAAAGTTCACAAGGTTAAAAAATAATGCATGCAACATTTTTATACCCTCCAACCACAGTATGGGGGTATACTCACTTTGTCATTCCGTTTGTAACTCATAAAAATATCGGTCGGGGACCCCATAAAGTATATATATTATTGATCTATAATCGATTGTAAGTCGTTCTATGAATGTCCGTCCGTCTCAGTCATAGGCCGGTTAAGTCCGGAAATGGGCAAAATCGGATAAGGGGCAAAAAAGTTCCCCCTTAAAGAACTAAAAAAACCTCTATAAAAACGCAATTTTTTCCAGCTTTTTTTGCATTTTTGTTAAACAAATGAAACCTTTTTATGTCAGAAGGAGTTAAAAGTCATACACTTACAATTAGACCCCGGGGGCTACAAAATTTTGTTTTTTTCTCCCGCCCCTTTTGTGGGAGTGGATTAAAAAAAACATAAAAATTATGAGAAAATTGTATAACTAAAGTTTAAAAAACATAATAAATAATTTAGCAAATATTTATTGCGTTGGGGAAGGTATCCCCCAGCACCCCCACAGAGCCCCCCAAACGCCTCTGATTTTTTTTTTATGTATTTTAACATGTTGGAGGGTATCAAAGATTCGGCACAGCCATATTTAACTCTCTCACTTGTTTTTTTTTTTTTTAATTTTTTATTTTTGAATGTTAGTGAGCTTTCTTAGCCTATTAACGGCAAAAAAGTTAATTTTGATCGGACAAGTTTTTCAATTCTTGCTCTACAAATTTTTATTTTTTACAATATGTAGGTTTTTTTTTGTTCATTAGTTTATATTTTGGTGACATCGTAATTTCAAAGGGGCCAAAACTGCTTGACCCGAATTTTAGACCAAAATACGATGTCACAAAAAAATAAATTAAATCTATTTTCAAGGGCAAGAACAAATCTTTAGTGTCCGACCGAATATTCGGCTTCAGCCAAAAAGAGGCTTACAAATCAGCTTTATTTTGACAATTCGCGAAGCTTTAAAACAATATTTCTTTAATAAATATTTAAATAACATTGCAAAATTCAATTTACATTAATTTGGATTTTTAAAAATAGCACAAAAGTATCAAATTTAGCTGTTATTTAAGTCTCTTCAAAAAACTTTTGATTTTGGTTGGCGCACCGGCGATATGTACATATCGTCACCTAAAATGCAAAACAACGTAACAACACTTTTTGATATTTTACAGTAGAAACGAAAAATATTGTTAAGCATTTTCTGAATTTTGTTCATAAGTCTGTCATATTATATCGGATAGGTCTGAAATTTTGGACATATTTTCCGGTAATGAAGTGCATCATAACTAGGAAATCACATTTTGATAATTCTATAGGAAACCAAAAAAATTTTGAGAGTACAAAATATAATATTTTTGAATTTTGATCGTAAATCTTGTATTTTTTAACTAAGTGAACTTAAGTTTTGTGGGGACATGTATTTTGATATAATGCATTACCATCAATCAATATCTCGATTTTGGAAAAAAGTGTTGTTACGTTGTTTTGCATTTTAGGTGACGATATGTATATTAGAAAGCCATTTTTTGAATAACAAAAAAGTTTTTCTTCCGGTTCTCCTAGGTCTTAAGGGCCTAACAGTTTCGACGTATCGTAACGTGGTTCAGTGCTGGGATGTATTGTGTATTGACATATTCAGTACAGACAAATTTCAAAGTTTTCAGTGCCTACAATAAGTACAGTTGTAAGCACCAATGGCTTTAACTTTGAAAAAATGTTTCTAATAATTTTGAACCTATTGTAGGCAAAAACTTAAATATATAGATTGTAGGGACCGAAATACTTAAAATTAGACTTTACTGAAATTGTCAATACTCAATACTTCCCAGCACTGAACCACATTACGATACGTCGAAACTGTCGGGCTCTTAAAACTTATGTGGTACAAATTTGAGGCTAATCGGAGTTTTAAAAATGTTTGAAATTAAAAAAAGAAAACAAAAAAAACTTAAAAAACAATTAAGAAAATTATAGTTAATCACGACCGACCATTTAATACCCTACATCAGTGTCTCCCGGAAAATGGGTCCAAGTTCTAACATGGAACGATTGAATTTACCTAAAAGTGCAGAAATACACACAAACCAAATTTAAGCGAAATTAACTTATTTTTGCTGTTTTAAACCAAATTTAACTGAATACACTATGCAACAAATTTTGGGTCATCGCATTGAGCCTCAGTGCCGTCAACGCCATATGAAAGTAGACAATCAAGTGGACAAAATCACCAAAGGGTTTTGCAAAGTCAGTTCGGATTTCTTTTTTATAGCCCACTGAAGTTTTTATTTTTTTATCAAAGGCGTTTGGAAAACGTCAAAAATACTATAATAAGAACACATCTGAGCTTCAAAATATGATTTGATGTCTTCAGTGAAATTTTATGGCGATTATTTTCTTAGAACATTTTAACCCACTAACTGCCATTTTAAGGGGTCATTTTAGTCCTTTTTCAAAAACTAAACACAGAAGTCTAATAAAACGTCCATTTAGAGGGTTAAAATGTTCTACAAATATTTTCCTCATTAAATTTTACTAGGGGTTGTCAAATGTTCAAAGTTTGTGCGACATGCGCAAGGTGCTTAAAAAGGGTCAAGTATAAATAATCCATGTTTGTTATTTTTTTTACCAAAGCAGTGTTAAAAAATATCGACAAAAAACAGTGCAAATATACTTTTGAGCTAAAAATTATGTTCTGATGTGTTTTTAAAAATTTTATGATGATTATTTTCTTTTACCAAATTTACCCTCTAGCTCCCGTTTTTAAGGGTCATTTTTGTCCTTTTTTAAAAGAAATACAAAAAAGTCAATAAAAAAAGGCAGTTAAAGGGTTAAAATGTTTTACAAATATTTTCTGCATCAAATTTTACTAGGGCACGTCTAAGACAGAAAGTTCGTCCAGCATATAGAAAATGCTTAAAAATTTTAAAGTATTAAAAAAAATTTTTTTATATTTTTTTTGACCGAAATAAAAAAACAAGTAACCAAGTTAAATTCGACTTTGTCGAATGTATTAATACCCTCCACAATGTAAAAAAGTTTTTTTGCAAAAAAAAAAAATAAAAAAAAAAAAATCCGCGAAAAAAAATTTTGTTAAAAAAAAAATCGACGAAAATGTTTTTTTTTAATATGTTTGTACTTGTTTAAATACCATTAGGTGATCGATTCTGTTCACATGTGTCAACCAGCCGCCGAATCAAAGCATTTTGTGTCTTTAGGTTCTCAGCAAAAACTTGCATTACCAAGTAATGAAATGTGTAATGGGAAATTCAAAAGTTATAACTACTTCTGATTCGAATTACCTTTCCCATTACATTAACAAGCAAATGTGCCAAATGTAATGATTATCAAACCAGTATTAATAACTAATTACATATATGGGGGTTTTCGTGTCAACTGACACAACTTTTGAAACCGATATCTTCCGATCGGGATGAAATTTGCACCAAGGTTAGTCCTATTGGGTAGTAGTTCAGACCGATCAACGAGATCGGTCAAGAACTCTCTGAGTTAGAGGGGGTAGAAATTTGACATTTTGGCCAAAGAGGTGTTTATTCTCATCCATGTAACTTCTTACCTATTGTTTTTAGCAAAATGTGTCCCAAAGAGTTTAGATAGCTATTTCTTCAGTCTTTCAAAAAAAAAATATAAAAAAAATAAAAAAAAAATTTTTGATTTTTTTTTCTTAAAAATCCAAAACTTTTTTGACTTTTTCCTCAAATTGGGCCCTTTTTTTTTTTTTTTTTTTTGATTCAAAAGAAAGCTTAGGAGCTTTAAGAGCTTTGGGGTCGCTTAGTGGGATGCGAGTGGGATATCTATGAAAAAATTTTTTTTTTAACTTTGGAACACAAAAAACCGTTCATCAATTTGCACTATTAGGCGTGGGATAGCTAACCAGTTTTCGATTTCGAGCCGCGATACCCTTTGATTTTTTTTAGGTTCGAAAAAGAAAGCACGAGCCAAAAAATGGGGGCGGTGGGGAGGGGCCATATGGCCCCTCATTGGGGTCAAAGTTGGGCGTAAAGAGGTAAAAATCCACAAAAAGCCCCAAAACTCCCCTAGAAACGCCCCTGGAGGGGTGCAATGTGAGACCGACCTCCAATAATTTTCTGCCCCCAATATTTTTCTTGAACATACCTTACCCCTATTTCCACTTCCTAAGGGGGCTCCCATACAAAATGACATTTTATAAAATTTGCTCCTACCGCTCTAACTGTCCGTAGGGTGCCCCTAGAGAAGTAAAATGTATGACCGACCCACAATATTTTGTCAACTCCAACATTTTCTCGGAATATACCTACCCTTTATTTTCAACTCTTAAGGGGGTCCCCATACATTTTTTTTTATTTTTTTATTAGTTTTTAAAAATACATGTTTTTATAACGTATGGGAGCCCCTTAAGGAGTGGAGATAGGGTGTTATGATGTTCAGACAAAATGTTGGTAACTAAGAAATAATGGGGGTTGGTCATAATTTTTGCCTCTCTAGGAGGCACAGTAGGGGCGGTAGGAGCTGGTTTAATAAAACAAATTTATAAAAAATAAAAGAAATGTATGGGGACCACCTTAAGGGTTAAAGATACATTGTAGGTGTGTTCGCAAAAAATGTTGGAATTAATAAAATAATGGGGGTCGGTCATACATTTGGCTCCACTTGGAGCACTTTAGGGTAAGTTAGAATGGTAGGATCAAATTTTTTAAAAATGGTTTATATGGGAGCCCCCTTAGGAAGTGGAAATAGGGGTAAGGTATGTTCAAGAAAAATATTGGGGGCAGAAAATTATTGGAGGTTGGTCTCACATTGCACCCCTCCAGGGGTGTTTCTAGGGGAGTTTTGGGGCTTTTTGAGGATTTTAACCTCTTTACGCCCAACTTTGACTCCAATGAGGGGCCATATGGCCCCTCCCTACCGCCCCATTTTTTGGCTCGTGCTTTCTTTTTCGAACCTAAAAAAATTAGAGGGTATCGCGGATCGAAATCGAAAACTGGTTAGCTATCCCACGCCTAATAGTGCAAATTGAAGAACGGTTTTTTGTGTTCCAAAGTTAAAAAAAAAAAAATTTCATAGATATCCCACTCGCATCCCACTAACCGACCCCACAGCTCGTAAAGGAAATCACCTAAGCTTTCTTTTGAATCAAAAAAAAAAAAAAAGGGCCCAATTTGAGGAAAGTCAAAAAAGTTTTGGATTTTTAAGAAAAAAAAATCAAAAAAATTTTTTTTATTGTTATTTTTCGAAAGACTGAAGAAATAGCTATCTAAACTCTTTGGGACACATTTTGCTAAAAACAATAGGTAAGAAGTTACATGGATGAGAATAAACACCTCTTTGGCCAAAATGTCAAATTTCGACCCCCTCTAACTCAAAGAGTTCTTGACCGATCTCGTTGAAAAATTGTGTCTGAACTACTATCCAATAGGACTAACCTTGGTGCAAATCGGAAGACATCCCGTTCGGAAGACATCGGTTTTAAAAGTTGTGTCAGTTGACACGAAAACCCCCATATACTTATAGGTAATGAAAAAATTATTTTTAAAAAAAATTTAAAAAAATAAAAAATATTTAATTTTATTTTATTTTTATTCAAAATAATGTACAGTGAGTAAAAAAGTGAAAATCTAGTTCTGAAATTTTTTTATTTTATTATAATGACTTATGTAAGTCATTATTAATAAGTCCTTATTTTACATTTCAAAATAATGCTAAACGTAATTTTCTGTCATTACTAACTAATTCGAATGGTAATGATGTGTCATTACCAAGTTTTTGCTGGGTTATGTTGTTTCGTTCATAACTTTTGAACCGCTGAACCGATTTTGCTCAAATGCAATACCAAACTGCTTAGGGCAACAACAAGTAAATATGCTAACTCTTTGTTATATCTGTTTAATACTTTGGCAGTGATCACCATTTCAGATATCTTGGGAAAAAGTCGCGTGATGCCGTTCTAGCGGAAATTTGTTGGCGGAGCAAATACATATATATTTGAAGACGAAAAAGAATTAGGTGAGGAAAAGACCTAAGCTTTCTTTTTAGTCAAAAAAGGGTCCTACACTCAAAAAAAGATATTGTAAAACTAGCAAAAAAATGGTTAAAATTAGCAAAAAAAACTGTAGTTTTGGACGTTGCAAAAATTTTGGTAATATTAGCAAAACCATTTTGCTAATCAAAAAATTAGGAAAAAAATGGTAAAATTAGAAGAATACCATTTTATTTTTGTAAAAAATCAACCTTGTAAAATTATCAAAAAATATGGTAAAATTACCAAAAAAATGGTAAAATTGAAATAGATAAAAAAAATTGTAATTTGGTAAAAAAAAAATGTTTTATTTGGTAATTTTTTTTCTCTGATTAGTAGTTGATTTAAAATTTGGTGAATATACTAAAAAAAAATTTGCCTGTTTTTGAGCACCACGTTCTTTAAATGTAGTAATAGCAGCATCAACTATTACTTCAGTTGTTGGATGGTTTCTTCGGCTTGATGGTGGCAGCATCTTCTTTTGCCTTCTCAGCAGCTGTAGTTGCAGTAACTGGACTTCCAACAACATCAAAATCCAAAATGATTTTTTTTTCACTTAAACACTTTAAACAAATAATTTAAAGAACAACACTTCACTTTTTTTTTTTCACATTTTTCACAAAAAAAATAAAAAAAAAATTTTTGGATATTGAAGATTAGATATCTAACCATGTGTTAAAATTTAAAAAAAAATAATTTTTCAAAATTATCAACTTTTTATTAACAATTTAGGTGGCAAATTTCAAAAAAATGTTCATATAAAATTAGCAAAAAAATATGGTAAAATTAGCAAAAAAATATGGTAAAAATACTAAAAATTATGTAGCCTATTTGTAAGCGCACATTCAGTTGATGGATGGCTACTTTGCTATGGTGTTGGCAGCATCATCAATATGCAATGATTTTTTTCTTCACACTAGAACACTAGTAAAATAAAAAAAAAAAAAAACTAGCAAGAAAATATAGTAAAAGTACCAAAAAATTGTTTTATTTTACCAATAGTAAATTGCCAAAAAAAACTGTAAAAGTTAAATTTTTACAATTTTTTTTTGCTAAAGTTTGGTTGAAGTAAATTACAACACCTTTTACTAATATTTTGACTAAGTTATTTTTTTGAGTGTATTTGACAAAAAAGTCAAAAAAGTTTTGGATTTAAAAAAAAAATCACAATTTTTTTTTTATTTTTTTATAATTTTTTTTTGCGAGATTGAAGAAATAGCTATCTAAACTATTTGGGACACATTTTGCTAAAAACAATTGGTAAGAAGTTACATGGATGAGAAAAAACACCTCTTTGGCCAAAATATCAAATTCGACCCCCTCTAACCCAGAGAGTCCTTGACCGATCTCGTTGAAAAATTGTGTCTGCACTACTATCCAATAGGATAGTAGATCGGGATCAAAAGTTGTGTCAGTTGACACGAAAACATCCATATATATTATTGATCAGTGATCGATTTTAAGACATTCTAGCGAGACAATGTATTAAACTGGTTGACTCATGTGAACAGAATCGATCACCGAATGGTATTTAAACAAGTCCAAACATATTTAAAAAAAAGAAACATTTTCGTCGAATTTTTTTTTTTATCAAAAATTTTTTTTCGCGGATTTTTTTTTTTTTTTGTTTTTTTTTGCAAATAAACTTTTTTACATCGTGGAGGGTATTAATACATTCGACAAAGTCGAATTTAAATTTGTTACTTGTTTTTTTTTCGGCAAAAAAAAAATATAAAAAAAAAATTGAATACTTTAAAATTTTTAAGCATTTTCTATATGCTTTACGAACTTTCTGTCTTAGCCGTGCCCTAGTAAAATTTAATGCAGAAAATATTTGTAAAACATTTTAACCCTTTAACTGCATTTTTTTATAGACTTTTTTGTATTTCTTTTAAAAATGGACAAAAATGACCCTTTTAAACGGCAGCTAAAGGGTTAATTTGGTCAAAGAAAAGAATCATCATAAAATTTTATAAAACACATCAGAACAACATTTTTAGCTCAAAAGTATATTTGCACTGTTTTTTGACGATATTTTTTAACACTGCTTTGGTAAAAATAAATAACAAACATTGATTACACAGTGCAACACCCAAAATCGGAATGGGATGAAACCAAAAGCAAATGAAAGTTGACATATTCCATAACAAACCCTTCAAGGCTTTTTTCTAGTTCAGAGCTAGATTTTGTTTTACACGCATTTGAAGTTAGTGCACTTTTATTATAATTACAATAATAAATGCTTGAAAACTGTATTAGTGGCGAATGATTAATATTGATTGTAATTGCCTTTAAATAACAATCATACGCAACGGTGTCCAGTGATTTATATTAATAATTGCCTTTAAATAACAATCATACGCAACGGTGTACATGGTTTATTTTAATAATTTGGCTATTCAGTAAAGATGTAGAGTTGTCAAAACCAATTTCCGAAGTATTCGAAAAATCGATTTTTTTCTAATTTTCCGGTTTTTTAAAACCGGTTTTTTAAAAAGGCCGGTTTTCGAAGTATTCGAGAAACCGATTTTTTGGTCTCGAATAATCGACTTTTTTATATTTAATTTTTTTTTGTTATTTTGCATTCAATGTCGTTTTTTAGTAGCCATCTCAAAACTTTGAAGAACAGTTTTATTATACCTTGAAAAAAAAATTCAAAATCCTGAATTGAAAGAGGATTTTGGCTAGATACTTCATAGATAAATTTTTTGGAACAACTTTTAAATACTTTTTAATAAAAATTAATAAAAATTCGGCTGTGCCGAATCTATTATAATCCAACATTTTTGCAGGTTCGATTTTTTTTGGAATGGGTCATTGGGGGACACCTTGCTCTTCGCGGTAAATGTTTTTAAGTTCATTTTTAATGCTTTTGGCGATGTAGTTATACAATTTTATCATTATTTAAACTATTTTTTATATGCACGCCCACAAAGGGGGGACGAGCCTAAAAAACTAAATTTTTAAATCCCCTGGGTCCAAGTGATAGACGTTGAACTTCTACCATAAAAATGTTTCTTTTGTTTTACAAAAATACAAAGAAACATGTTAAAAAGTATCGTTTTTCTGAGATTGCCTTAGTTCTTCAAGGTTGAACTTTTTCCCCCTGGTCCAATTTTGTTCACGAACGTAGCCGGCCTATGATCATGAGACATATTTTTGCCAAATTTCAGAGGTCTAGTTTTTTTTTTATTTTAAACTGAATTGTGTTTTATACAAACGGACATGATTGTTTTGTTTTCCTTTATTGTTTTGTTTTACTTTTTTATTAAAAAAATAATTTAAAAAAACCGAAAAACCGATTATTCGAAACCGGTTTTTAGTTACAAAACCGAAAAACCGATTTTCTTAAAAGGCGGTTATTAGAAGTATTCGAAAACCGGTTTTTGAAATAGACGAATATTTGACAACTCTAGTAAAGATGTACTGGACCGATTGCAGCAAAATTCATACCAGTTATAGCTGAAGTAATTTTGAGCTTAAGTTTGGAAACTGGACCCTACATGTCCAATAAGGGCACCACCAGGGGTCTTTAAAGTTGGACACGTTTAGTACACAAAAACTTAAAATGCTTTAAAATCACCAACTTTAAATGCGTGTAAAATAAAATCTAGCTCTGACCTAAAAAAAAAAGGCCTTGAGGGTTTTGTTATGGAAAACGTCAGCTTTCATTTGCTGTTGGTTTCATCCCATTCCGATTCCGAAAGTTCGATTTTGTATCACTGTGTTATTTATACTTGACCCTTTTTAAGCACTTTGCCCATGTCGCACAAACTTTGAACATTCGACAACCCCTAGTGAAATTTTATGAGGAAAATATTTGTAGAACATTTTAACCCTTTAAATGGACGTTTTATTAGACTTCTGTGTTTAGTTTTTGAAAAAGGACTAAAATGACCCCTTAAAATGGCAGTTAGTGGGTTAAAATGTTCTAAGAAAAAAAAACGACATAAAATTTCACTAAAGACATCAAATCATATTTTGAAGCTCAGATGTGTTCTTATTATAAGTAGTATTTTTGACGTTTTCCAAACGCCTTTGATAAAAAAATAAAAACTTCAGTGGGCTATAAAAAAGAAATCCGAACTGACTTTGCAAAAGCCTTTGGTGATTTTGTCCATTTGATGGTCTACTTTCATATGGCGTTGAAGCCATTGAGGCTCATTTTTCTTGTTGCACAGTGATATCGGTCAACATTTTAATTTGGGTTGAGATACTTCTCTTGTAAGTCCAAAAATTGACTAATTATATTAAGATTTATTAAGGTTACCAAAGTACACGTTTAACACCTATAAATAAAATTTCAATACAAAAATTAATTTTTTATGAGTTTTAAGACATTTTTTTGAATATCGAGAGGGTGGTTTATATGGGGGCTACAAGTACAACTGGTCTGAGCTGAAATTTGGAATGATGATTTTTGAATACAAAATAAGTTTATATGCTAAATTTCAAAATACCTTTTATAATACAGATTTAAGTCATTTGAGCGAATTAAAAAAAAAAACATAGGGGCATGGTCCGATTTAATTCCAATTTCAATAGGCTTTGTCGCTGCTTAACCCTTTCACGACCAATGGTTGATATGTCCCATTTTTATTTTTTGTTATATTTTCCACATTTTTCAACCGATTTTAAATGTGCTAAGAGATAAATTGTAGAGGATTGTTAGGGCTACACAAGTTTAGTTTTCAGTAAGTCTCTAAATATCTTACTCACTGTAAGTCCTCAAAGTTTGTGAAATGATAATCTCTATTTTAGGGACAAAAGGATCGTTGCTTGTCAAGCGAAATAAGGTCCAAGTAGCGGGTTTACACAGTAAAAAGTTTTGGGTTAATTTTAATTCCTAGCTGGTGTGTATATGGGGCATTCCAAGCCAAATCACTCACTTTTAGACCTGACCCCTTTCGATTTATTTTATTTTTGGATATGTTTTTGTCCTTATTAAATGCAACTTGAACACCAATTTTCAGCCTTTTATTCCAAGATGGTGTTGAGTAATCAATTTTTCAAAATAGCGATTAATTTTGACCATTAAAAAATGTAGATATTTTAAAAAAAGTACACTCATAGAAATATCTTAGTAGAAAAATTAGTAAACCCATTGTAGATCAAGTTTTACAGAATATTGCCGTATTCAACAAAAATTAATGTTGATATCGTTGATTAATCAGTAAAGCTGAATCAACTATTTACAACGCTTATACAGAATTCAATAGATAAAACCAAAAAAGAAAAAACAACCCTGTTCGTTCACTTTTGTATTATCAAGTTGGTAGCAATGTGAAATTTTTTTCTCTCTTATAAAATTATTTTATGTGTTTGTTTCGTATAAAAATATTTAATGTTATAAAAATAAATAAAAATAGGATCTGATGATCAGATTCTGATCTGTAAATATTTGGTAAGTAATAAAATACATTGATTACTTTATGTATTCATACTATATTAATTTTTTTTTGTTTTTTTTTTAAGGTTTTTGATTTGTTGTCATTAGAAAACTGGAGAATGGCTTACGAGTGCATAACATAAATAAACGAAGAGTGTGTGAAAGTCTCGTTTTTAAATATTGCAGCTTTAAAAGCCGGTGATAATTCTAAAAAATATTGTGATTTATACTTAATAAAAGAATATTTACAAATAACAACAAGTTTTTTTTTATTAATAAAATTTCTTATATCAACAAAAATATGAGTTGAGTTTACAAAAAACACGAGTTGATTTACAAAAAACACGAGTTGATTTACAAAAAAACGAGTTAATCAACTTTTACAAAAACTGACAACAATTTTTATTGAAATCAACATAAATATTTGTAGGGTCAAAATCAACAATGATTTCTGTTGAATTTACAACGATTTTCTTTGGGAATACAATGATTTTTGGTTGAGTGTAGGACAACGTTTTGTTGGTACTTAAATGTAGTTTTAGAAAAAAAATATGAAAAAATTATTCGAAGTAATTATCACTTATTTTTTGACGTTTGAAAATTAAAATCGACTTTTTGAAAAAGTCCGAAACCTTCGATTTTTTTGTAAAAAACTATAAAAATTCTACTCTAAATTACGCAACTTTTAAGCCATAACTCGAGATGTGATCACAATTCTTTCTATTTTTTTTTTATTTTTAAAGTTGTACCTTTTATGTTTTGGCTCAGATTTATTTTATATGGAGCTCCAAAAAAAAAAAAAATGGTAGATTTTGACCCTAACTTACCCTAAATAAATTCATTTGGAGGTAAATATACGTCTCACAAAAATTTAGGACGATCGGACTTGGGTAAAGCGTTTAGCATGGTCCTTGAAGTTTAAAAAACGAATTACAAGGAAAAATATGAATTTTTTTCTGTTTTCGCAATTTTTTTTTGGTTTTTTAAGTTAAGTTTTAATTCAAGTGATTACAGAATTATGATGTGATGTAAAATGCCTTTCTAATAAGGTACTAAAAACTAAAATCGGTTGAAAATCAGCCAAGTTATTA
Source organism: Pegoplata infirma (assembly GCA_963921195.1). Taxonomy (NCBI): domain Eukaryota; kingdom Metazoa; phylum Arthropoda; class Insecta; order Diptera; family Anthomyiidae; genus Pegoplata; species Pegoplata infirma. The sequence continues at coordinate 64,612,770 of OY992537.1, read as the reverse complement.
CAACTTCCCCAGGCATCTAGCGTGTGCCATACCACTTGATTAAAAAATACGATTTAAAATTTTAAATTTATTGAAATTTTCTACTGTAATAACATTTTTTCATAATTCATGTTTCAGTGTAATATTTTTTTGGTTTTTCTAAATTTTAAAACAAAAAAAATATTTTTTTTTTTTTAAAATAGAGATTTCAAAAGGGTGTTGAAAATGCAGGCATTTTTAGCACTAATTTAAAAAATGTTAGCAAAACACAATATAAGAAATACTTGTCATCTAATTACATTTGAACTTGAAGAATAAAAAAATGTTATTACAGTAGAAAATTTCAATGAATTTCCAAAATTGTATTATATTGCTTAATCAAGTGTTCTGCCATACGTTAGATGCCTGGGGAAGTTGTAATAACTTGGCTGATTTTCAACCGATTTCAGTCTTTGGTACATTATTTAAGAGGCATTTTACTCCGTATTATAATTCTGTAACCACTTGAATTAAAACTTAAGTTAAAATACCAAAAAAATTGACAAAACAGAAAAAATTCATATTTTTCCTTGTAATCCGTTTTCTAAACTTCCGCGCGGAACGCCTTACCCATGTCCGATCGTTCTAAATTTTTGTGAGGCGTATTTTTACCTCGATATGAATATATCTAGGGAAGTTAGGGTCAGTATCTATCAATTTAGTTTTTTTGGAGCACCATATAAAATAAATCAGAGTCAAAAAATAAAAGGTGCAATTTTCAAAATTTGAAAAAAAATAGAACAAATTCGATCACATCTCGAATTATGGCTTAAAAGTTGCGTAATTAAGAGTAGAACTTTTAGACGTTTGTAAAAAAAAAAATCGAAGGTTTCGGACTTTTTCAAAAAGTCGATTTTAATTTTTAAACGTTAAAAAATAAGTGATAATTACTTCGAATAATTTTTTTAATACTTTTTTCTAAAACTACATTTAAATACCAACAAAACGTTGTCCAACTCTTTTTAAGATATCTATATTTTTAACTGGTCAAAATTAATTGAAAATTTTAATTTTTCCATTTTTTTGAAAAAATCGCCATTTTGAAAAATTGAATACTCAACACCATCTTGGAATAAAAGGCTGAAAATTGGTGTCCAAGTTGCATTTAATAAGTACTAAAACATATCCAAAAATAAAATAAATCGAAAGGGGTCGGGTCTAAAAGTGAGTGATTTGGCCTGGAATGCCCCATATATACTTTATGGGGTCCTAGACCAATATTTCAAGGTGTTACAAACGGAATGACAAACTTATATATACCCTCTATCACTACACCATTTCCAATTGTATTTCAGAAATTATCAATTGCACAGCGTGACAAAATCTTGGATGTTAAAAGTAACCTGAGATTTGACCATCAATTTTATATATTTCGGACATGCTGAATCCAATGGTGCAAACCATTTTTAAATCTAAGGTACAGTTTTTTCGCGAAATGTCTTCAAAGATTTTCACGTCCCCGTGAACTTTTTGAAATAAAAAAGTTTTTGTATGCAAAAAAGTCGCTCTTTTGCAATTGAAATTGAAGGACTATAACTGTAGCTTAATTTTAAGTACCATATCCGCTATTAAATGTTTGAAATTCAAGTGATATTTCGCGTTTTATCCCATTTTTCCAATTTTTTAGCATTTTCGCGATTTTAAATGCTTAAGTAAATACCGACCTAAGCAACCGCTTCAGATAAGTTTAGATGCACCAAATGGGATATATTTCTATGAAAATAAGTTTCAACTATCAAGCGCATCACTCCAAAAATGAGCGATTAGTCAAAATCTCTCTATGACTGCATCACTTTCCAAGATGACCACAAGGTCCAGCTTGTGACATATTGTGTTAAATCCTCAAAAAAGTATTTGTGTCATATTTCAAACAAAAATGTTTTCAACTTCAAAAGTTATTGTAGAAAAACTTTTATTTCACCTTACTAAATTAAATTATTAAGTTTTAATTACAAAAACAAAAGGAAAACATTTTACTAATTACTACTAATTTAAATAAAACACTTGTTTAATATAATTTAGTAGGGCGAAATAAATGTTTTTTTATTAAAACTTTTTAAGATGAGAACATTTTTGTTTGAAATTTGGCACAAATACTTTTTTGAGGTTTTTACACAATATATCAAAATTTGGACCTTCTGGTCCTGTTGGAAAGTGATGCTCTCATAGAGAAATTTTGACAAATCGCGAAATTTTAGTGCTATGCGATTGATAAATGAAAAATATTTTAATGGGAATATATTTCCTTTGGTGCAAATATACTAAGCTGAAACGGTTGTTTAGGTCGGTATTTATTTCGGCATTTAAAATCGCGAAAATGCTAAAAAATGAGAAAAAATGGGATAAAACGCGAAACTCTGTTAAAGTTTTAAACTTTTAGTAGCGGAATTTGTAGTTAAAATGTAGTTACAGATATAATCCTTTAATTTCAACTATAAACGACCGACTTTTTCGCACACAAAATATTTTTTATTCAAAAAACTTCACGGGGACGTGAAAAACTTTGAAGATGTTTTGCGAAAAAACTGTACCTTAGATTTGAAAATGGCTTGGACCATTGGAATCAGCATGCCCGAATTATGTAAAATTGATGGTCAAAACCCAGGTTACTTTTTCACCGTCACACAGTGTTGTATTACAGAAGTTATCAATTGTATTTTTGAAGTTATCAATTGTATTTTTGAAGTTATCAATTGTATTTTTGAAGTTATCAATTGTATTTCAGAATTTATCAGTTGTATTTAAGAAATTATCAATTGTATTACAAACGGAATGACAAACTTATATATACCCTCTATCACTATACCATTTCCAATTGTATTTCAGAATTTATCAATTGTATTTCAGAAATTTTCAATTGTTTTACGAAGGTTAGTTTCTGAAATACAATTGATAATTTCTGAAATACAACTGATAATTTCTGAAATACAATTGATAATTGGAAAAGGCGCAGAGTGGAGGGTATAAAAAATATTTTACAAAATTTAATCCTTAAAAACTTTTAAAAGGAAACAGGATCACGAAATAAAAAACTATAAATGCAGTTTTATGCCATTTGATATCTTAATTTAGACGTATATCATCCGCTTCATGTTTAATATTGGCTGTTGGACGGTGTAATATACTTATATGGGGCATTCGGAAATCAGAAATTTTTTTAACCTTTTTTTTTAGATTTTTCCAATTTTTTTACAGTTTTTAATAGCCTTCAAAAATCGTTTTCTCGTTAATTTTCGATTTTAAAAGATATCGAATTTTTAAAAAAATCGGAGTTTGTTCCTTGGCTCAAACTTCTTTTACTCATTTAAAAAAAAAAAAAAAAATACTAAAAGCTGTAAAAAAATTGGGAAAATCTTGGGAAAATGTTAAAGCATACTTACCTTTTGTGTATACACACTATGGTTCCTAAATTCCCGGACTTTCTCAATTCCCGGGAAAGCATTTAAAAAAATCAGTTTCCTGGGAATTTTTTAATTAAAACAATTTGTGAAACTTAGGGCTGGTAACTTATCAAAAGCTAATCAATGATTAATACTAATAATAATCTGAGGATTTTTCGCAATTCAGAAGATATTTGTAAACTATACGATTTTGAAATTTTGCAACAAATATGTTTATAAAAACTTTTATACAAATTTGACTAATTTTGAGTACGCCTGCTAAGCAACCGAATTGTATTTTGAAGATTTATTTAATAAAACTTTCAATTTATTTTATATGTAATTAATGTATCGAATTAAAATATTGTGGACTATTTTTAAAAATATCACCCCGCTGTGACATGTCAAAGTCACTGCAGTGACATCCACAAGACATCTCTATGTACTGAGTTCAAAATGTCCTCACTCAAAGTCAGCAGTAGTCAGGGCATGCTGACTTTATGGGGACTTGTCAGCTAAGACTTCTTTGGGTAAATGTCTGATATAGGTCATATGCAAATACAAAAAGTTTTCGTATTTTCTTTAGTTTTTACTTTTATTCATTTTCCTTAATAAATTATCTTTCTCATTATAGGTTCGTTCCAGAACTTTACCGCGGGTGCCTGCGGGTACCCAAACCAGCCCGAAAAGCGTTCCCGTACGCAAAAATTGTGTAAATGAGAGAGTTTTTGAGAGAATAAATTACTTTCTCATTTTACCGAACTTACCCGCACTTTTTTTTTTGGATAAATTGGTAACAGTCAGATGTTGAAAAAACAGCTGATTTTTTTGTGATTTTCTCTCATTTTACCGAACTTTACCCGGAAAGTTCTGGAACACACCTTATATAAGAGAGCATTTAGGTACAATTTTTTTTCGGATGCACAGCATGCTTACCAGTAGGTAAATCCACTTGTACAGAAGGTAGACATCCTTATAATGAATTTGCTCTTGCAGCATTTCTGGATATAGAAGGGGCTTTTAAAAGTGTAAATACAAAGACGATAGGTAAGGCTTTGGAAAAGGCTTCAACTAACAGTTGTTTAAGTAAATGGATAGAGCAAATGCTTTCATGTCGGGAAATAACGGCCGAATGGGGCCATGCAAAAACATCTCGTTAAGCTACTAGAGGAACACCGTAAGGTAAGGTTCTGTTACCACTGCTCTGGCTGGACCCCATTTTAAAGGAACAGCAAACTTTAGGAACCACAACAATAGCATACGCAGGTGATGTAGTTATTCTATAATGTGGCAAATATTTAGATACTTTATCCGAGATTTTAGAGGGCTCACTTAATGTTATGTGGAAGTGGGCTTCAAAAAATGGACTTTATGTCAACACGCAAAAGACGGAAATGGTCCTTTTTACTAGAAAATACAAAATCCCGGAATTTAGAAAGGTGCGAGCGGGAGGAGTTGAAATCCCAATTTCACCGCATGCCAAATTTCTTGGACAGTAAGCTTTTCTGGAACAAGAACTCTGAGGAAAGAGTTAAAAAGGCAAACAACGCGTATTCATTACAACTAAAACGAAATTCCTTTACTGTCGCCAAGGCAAATCGAAAATGGAGGGAACTTGGGGCGAGTCTTATAAGCAGAATTTTGTGGCCACGCTATGATTTAGGAAAGACAAAATTCTTACTTTCACTCACGAGAATAGAATGTCGTATGTTGACAGGTTTAATAATGGGACACTGTCTTGCCGGGAAGCTGCAAAAGGTGCGAGATACCAGGCGTCGAGGAGACCATTGAACACATCCTGCGTCACTGATCGGCTTTGGCACGAACTCGACTATTAATTATAGGGAGTTCACAGTTCAAGACTTTGGGGAAATTACGAGTATAGACCTGAAAAGTTTAAAGCAATTCGCAATGAGGGTCAATATATATTTATTATTATTATCCATAAGGGTCTTTTGTGCCAAGATCCATTAATTCAATTCAAACTCTGTTCGATGTTCCTAATGAACATTATTACAGAGGATGGTGAAGCTAGCCTTATATCCGCAGAATTAAGCAATTCCCTGTCTAAGAACCGTCTGCTGAACCTACAAATTGCGACGCACTCACACAATATGTGTTGCGTTGTTTCCACTTCCTTCAGACAAAGTCGACACAAAAACGTATTGTCGTAGACCTTCTGAATTTGCCCACAAGCTTAAGAAGTCGGTCCTTTGCAAACCCTTAATCATGGTCGAGAAGGTGGACCAATCTACCTCACTATAGGGTTCGGGTACGGTCATACGAGTAGCGGAGGCATTTCTAGCATGCTCATACGCTATCTCATTTCCCTCAAAACCTCTATGACCAGGGATCCAAAATAGGGTAATTTTGTTTCGCCCGGCCAGTTTGAATTTAAATTCCCAACAATGTATTTAGTTTACATCGATAAACGGAAAAGGTTTTGTGGTATCGCTATGGACCAATTGGTCTATGCGAAGTGCCGATCTGGCACCGCCACCCTAACCTAACCGAGAACTGAAAGCAATGTCCGTCGTCTCTTTGGAAATAGACCAGGGGTTCTGGTGGGAATCAAACACACGACTTCCTGTTTCACATGCTATTACGCTACCAACTAACCTACAGGTTTTTTGAGAAAAACTTTCATTTAAAACTAATTTGAGCCAAATCTAATTATTTTAACCCGTAGCGCCCCTCGATCAAGTTTTGGATTTTTAGAAAATTTTTACCAAAAACTTTAAACTTTGATCGAAGTGCGCCATGGCTTTAACAGTTCTGAGTTGGCACAAATTGAGTTTAAATGAAAGTTGTATCCAGCTTATGAAATAGTTAATAAATTTTTTTTTAAATCAGGAACGCCGAAAAACCGCCATTTTTAGAAATTTTTTGACAGGTTTCAAATGGCTATATCTTAAAAACCGCTCGACCGATTTTAGAAATTTATTGATATTCATATTCAGCATGTTTTTTTTTTTATTTTTCAAAAATCCAAAATATTAGTGGAAATTTTCCAAAAATTCAAAACTTTGATCGAAGTACGCAACGGATTAAAATGGCTTAAATTAAGCTAAGACTGTCTTAAGCTCTACGTAAGGGTTAGGAAAGAAATTTTGAGATTTATTTAAAAAAATTTCTTGCACATAGAAAAAACCACCAGTTTTGGAAAATTTCAAATAGCGATATCCCGAAAACTGTTCTAAGATTTTTTTTATATTCGAGCTTATATTCAAAATTAAAAGAAAAAAATATTGTTTACCATAAATAGTTTTTTGTAATTTTGGATAATGGGAATTATTTGGACCATATTTGGCCCCAAGGGATTGGTCTTCAACTTGAAATAAATAAAAAAGTAATAAATTCTAAAGTGTCAGTCAGTCACCTTAAGATATTATTCGCAAACAACCTCCACGATTAATCCGTTTTTTTAAATATTTTTTTTTTATTTTATAATTTTCTTTTATAATTAATATACTAAACTTTTTAAACATTCATATTTTTAAGAAGGGTATTTTTGTTTGTGTATGTATGCATGTAATATTAATAAAAGTGTTGCAATATTTAATTTTTTTTTTTTTGTAATAAAGCAGTGTAACGTTAAAATTGTTTGTTATGTGGTCAATATATAACTAATTATATGTTTATATTTTTTTAAATCAAAAAAGGAAATTTTGTTTAAAAAAATCCACTAAAATATGAGAAAGAAACCGGCAAATTAATTTTGATTTGTAATAGGGCAAAGAAACTTTGAAAAAGGGCAAAGAAACTCATGGTTATATTAATAAAATAAAATATTTTAACAGCTAATAGGAAAATAAAAAGAGAAAATGGTAACATTTTTTTTTTTAATTAAGATGAAATCGAATATCGAAATAGTTGTATAATTCTAAAATTTTAGATGTAGTAACTAATTTTTTTTGTAAAGTACATACTAATTTATTTTTAAAACTAATACATATTTTTTATATATAAAAATGGGGGAAAATAAGAGTTGTATTTAACAACTTTGAGTTAACATAGAACTGGTTGAGTTAACTTTAGCAAAAAAAATCTACAACATTTTAAATTATTGTTCGAAAACTTAATAGATTATTTTATATTTGTTTTATTTTTTTTTAATTGGATTTTTATGATTAAATACCAGCTGAAATGGTTATTTTTATTTTCATAAAACAGTTTTAAGGCCTGTTAACACAAAGTCCAGTTAGTTAAATTTAACCTAAAAGTTATCTAACTTCCAGTTACACTAACCTAAACTCTTAACTCCAAGTTAACAAATTTCGTTAACAAATGAAAAAAGTTAGTTAACTTCCGATTACGTGTTATTGTGAATTGTTTTAAAACAGAAAAAGTCAAAATATTATGAAAATATTTTTAACAAAAAAAAAATTAAAATAAAAATGCAAAAAAATATTTGAAAATGACTAAATGATGGCAAATTTTAGAAATTATTGAGGACAGGAATTGTAAAAGGCAAGAGTTTAAGATTTTAACATCAACATTATGTTATTACATAAATCTTAAATTATTTCATAGAATGAAAATTGGTCAACATGGAACCTTTTTGCGTTAAGATAATAAAAAAAGTCATCCAAACAGAAACTCTCACAATCTGAGACTTGCAATAGTTTAAATGTCTCTGCATCTAAGACTTTTTCCATGAATTCAATGTCTCTGAATAAAAGAATCTTTCTATAGAAAGTGTCTCAGAATCTGCTACTTTTTCTATATCGAAAAATTGCACGGAATCTGAGATTATTCTATAGAAAAAATGTCTCAGAATCTGAGGCCTTTTCTATAGAAAAAATGTCTCAGAATCTGAGTCTTTTTCTATAGAAAAAATGTCTCAGAATATGAGACTTTTTTCTATAGAAAAAATGTTTCAGAATCTGAGACATTTTTCTATAGAAAAAATGTCTCACAATCTGAAACTTTTTCTATAAAAAAAATGTCTCAGAAACTGAGACTTTTTCTATAGAAAAAATGTCTCAGAATCTGAGAAAAAATGTCTCAGAATCTGAAAAAATGTCTCAGAATCTGAGACTTTTTCTATAGAAAAAATGTCTTAGAATCCGAAATTTTATCTATGGAAAAAATGTCTCAGAATCTGAGTCTTTTTCTATAGAAAAAATGTATCAGAATCTTAGTCTTTTTCTATAGAAAAAATGTATCAGAATCTGTGACTTTTTCTATAGAAAAAATGTCTCAGAATTTCAGACTTTTTCTATAAAAAAAATGTCTCAGAATCTGAGACTTTTCTATAGAAAAAATGTCTCAGAATCTGAGACTTTTTCTATAGAAAAAATGTCTTAGAATCCGAAATTTTATCTATGGAAAAAATGTCTCAGAATCTGAGACTTTTTCTATAGAAAAAATGTCTCAGAATATGAGCCTTTTTCTATAGAAAAATGCCTCAGAACTTTTTCTATAGAAAAAATGTCTCAGAATCTCAGACTTTTTCTATAGAAAAAATGTCTCAAAGTCTGAAACTTTTTCTATAAAAAAAATGGTTCAGAATCTGATACTTTTTCTATAGAAAAATGTCTCAGAATCTGAGACTTTTTCTATAGAAAAAATGTCTCAGAATCTGAGACTTTTTCTATAGAAAAAATGTCTCAGAATCTGAGACTTTTTCTATAGAAAAAATGTCTCAGAATCTGAGACTTTTTCTATAGAAAAAATGTCTCAGAATCTGAGACTTTTTCTATAGAAAAAATGTCTCAGAATCTGAGACTTTTTCTATAGGGAAAATGTCTCAGAATCTGAGACTTTTTCTAAGAATCAGACTTTTCTCAGAATCAGACTTTTTCTACAGAATCAGACTTTTACTACAGAAATAATGTCTCAGAATCTGAGACTTTTTCTGCAGAAAAAATGTCTCAGAATCTGAGACTGTTTCTATAGAAAAAATGTCTCAGAATCTGAGACTCTTCTATAGTAAAAATGTCTCAGAATCTGACACTTTTTCTATAGAAAAACTGTCTCAGAATCAGACTTTTTGTATAGAAAAAATGTCTCAGAATCTGACACTTTTTCTATAGAAAAAGTGTCTTAGAATCTGAGACTCTGACTTTTTCTATAAAAAAAATGTCTCAGAATCTGAGACTTTTTCTGTAGAAAAAATGTCTCCCAATCTGAGATAGAATCTAAGACCTTTTTTTACAGAAAAAATGCCCCAGAATCTAAGACATTTTCTAAAAAAAAATTCGGAACCGGGACTCCTTCCAGATTTTCTCTCATTAGATTCTCTTTAAAGGAAAAATATTTTTGATGCTAAGATATTTTTCCCATTATTTCCATATTAAAATTGTAGTTCAAATAGGTTCAGAAGCGTATATTTTTCGAAATACAACTTGTTTCAGAATAAATATTAGATAAATGAGATTCAGCTATTTATTTGTTAAGCTATTTCTCTATTTGCAATATTTTTTTAATATTTACCTAATTCATTAGTAAACAAAACTTCCAGTTATATATTTAACCGCAAGATTTTTTTGGATTAAATTAACCAGAAATATTGACATTAATAACTGGAAGTTACTGCTAACCCGAACATTGAGTTAGCGATTTTTGTTTTAACTTTCGGTTAAAGTGCATGTTAGTGCTAACCCCAGGTTAATTTTTTTAATGTTAACGGGCCTAAGAAGCTTAATTTAAATAAAAAAAGGATTTTCCAATTAAAATTCGGAAAAAGTCAATTAAAATTCATAAAAGGTCAATTGGAATTCAGAAAAATTCAAATAAAATTCAAGAAATATCAAAAGAAACCCACAGATTTAAATTTTCAAAAATTGGAAAAAAATGTCTTGACAGAAAATACAGTGGGCGACAATACATTGGAAACTTTTTTATAGTACCATGCAAACAATAGGGCGATATATCGCCGAAAAAATATTGCGGAGATACGAAAATTTATCATTTCAATAAAAAATCAAAGTACTATTTTTATTATATCGCCGTTTTCTCATACGAACGATATTTTGGCGATAAACAAAAAAAAAAAATATTGAAAATTTTTATTTCTTTGTCAATTTAAAATAAAATAATTTATCAAGCACAACACGAAAGAATTTAAATTTGCCCGAAAATCACAAATATTAAATAAAATAAATTGAATAAAAAATTCAGCGAATGCCGCTGATATATTTTTCAGGTGAACGCAAATGCTTTAAGTCCTGTTAACATGACCAAAATATGAATGAAAAAAATAATGTCTATTTTCAGCTTGAGGGAACCGATATAGCTGTTTCGCCGGTTTATCATTTTGGTGATATTCCGGCGATACATACAAATTTATTATTTTTCGTTTATACGAATATCTGGCGATATTGCCCTTTTATCGCCAAGACGAATCGTTTCCGTATCGCCGGGATGTATTGCCGTCGGGTAACATTTTCTCCCGAAAGGTGTATCGCCGGCGATACGAATTCGATAATTGCCTCAATAACATTTATCGTATTGGCAATACAACCGGCGAATCGATGTCGTATAGTTTTGTTTGCAGGGTAGATGCAATTTATTAAAGAAAAAGTTAACAATACTAATCGTTATTATTATCAAACGAGTATTATTAAAAAAAAATTATGTATAGCCAATTTATAAAGCTTTAATTTAAGCTTAATGGCGTCCAGATTGAGTAAACAATAAATGTGCTACGAGGGTCGAACTGGAAAATGAAATAAATTATAAACATTTTTTAGAACCTTTTTAAAAATATTTCCAAGTCGATTTTTTCCAAGTTCAAACATTAAAAATTTAAAAAATAGGGGTCCAATAGTTTTTCTTAGACAGTGAAATTTTTTAAGTACAATAGAAAAAAATCCACATTTTTTGAAAACAAAGAAAATATGTTATTGTTTATTAATTTTAGTACACCTAAGTATAGTATAGTAATATAGTAATAAAATATTAAAATAATAATTAAAATTTTTCTTTGTTTACAAAAAATTGGTGGTCAAAAAATTGGAGGCCAAAAAATGTGGATTTTTTCTACTGTACTTAAAAAATTTCACTGTTTGGGTTGTTGAAAAAATTATTTGATCAATGAATAAAAACTACACACAAAAAAAAATTCCAATGCACGATTTTCATAGTATTTATGAACAAATTCATACAATTTATTAACTTTTTCATAATACTTATAAACTTTTTCATAGTATTTATGAAAAATGTTAAATAGTTCTAAAATTTTACATATTATGATTTATTCATAAATACTATTAAAAAGTTTATAAGTATTATGAAAAAGTTAATAAATTGTATGAATTTGTTCATAAATACTATGAAAGTCATTCATAGGAATTTTTTTTGTGTGTATTGGACATTTTTTTTTAAATTTTTAATGTTTTAAGTTGGAAAAAATCGACTAAGAAATATTTTTAAAAAATGTTCTGAAATATTTTAAGTTAAAGCTTTGAAAGTTATCTACACCACATTTTTTATAATAACCCAGCAAAAAAAGAGCTTACCATTCACTACAAAATTCACCACAACTTATGAACCAGATGTACTTCTTCTTCAGCTGAAACACTGATGAATTTTATATGGGCGTGACACACAATATCACTAGTGTTTAGTATGTACATATATATTAACATCTTTATCACAACTTCTGAAGTAGTGATCGGGATGTTAATATAACTTGACCTTTTGGAAGTGCTTTTTTCATCACTTCTTTAGAAGTATATATTTCTTGGCATTTTGGATGTGATTATGTAATTTTTATATGGTGATTTAGAAGTGATTTTTTCATCACTTCTTGATAAGTACATATTTCATGACTTTTTGGGATTGATTTTAAGATTTTTTTTTTTTTAGTATTTACACTAATAATAATTAAAACCAAAACGATATTTTTAACAATGTATAATATTTATTATGTAATATTTAGACTTGAAATTGTTAAGATTAAATCGATGTTTTTAATAATTTAGTTTAGCTAATAGGAATTATTAATTAAATGTGGATATATATATTTTTCTAATAGTTTTTCATGCGCTTAATCCGAATCTGGCCTTAGAAGTGTTTTATCTTTTTTGAGATATTTAGATTTTCGATTGACAGTACTGCATTAACTCAGATATTCGCAATGTTCGGGACCTTATAAAACCGAGAATTATTTTATGATGTATAATTACCCAAGCAGAAATTGACGACGGTTATAAAAAAAAAGCGTTCTGAAAGCACTGTAACAAAAAAAGAACGTTCTCAAAACGTTATTTTCGAACGCTTTGTGAGCGTTTTCAAAAAGCGTTCTGAAAGCACTGTAACAAAAAAAAAGCATTCTCAAAACGCTTTATTCGAACGCCTTGAGAGCGTTTTCGAAAAGCGTTTTGAAAGCGTTTTGAAAGCACTTTATTAACAAAATACATGTTCGTTTCAAAATTAAATGGTTTTAAAGCAGTTTTTGCAAACGTTTTTAAATTTTTTTCGTAGTACATACAAGTATAGTATTTTTTAGATTATACTCAATTTTAAACAAATTGTTATAAAAACATTTTTTTAAATCAAATTAAATAATTTTTCCCTTATACCATATTGAAAACGCAAAATTTTGAAAACATAAAACATTTTTTAATTTGTAAATCTATTTTAAGTTTTATTATTATCATTTATGCAAAAGAGTTATAGCAATAGTTTCGTTATAAAATTTACAAATAATGCATTTAACTTCTACAATATGCACACTGACTTCAATAACATCTTCACGTAAATTTTTAACGTTATAAAGTCTTATTTCTTTTGATGGAATTGGATAGACAAAATAATCGTTTATTTCATTAAAGATGTTGCCTTTTAAATATATATTATCACATGTGTTTTAGATCGATTTGTACTAAAAATTTGGTTTACTATCATAATATTTCCATTACTAAGTAGAATTGCGTTATCAGGATGGGATGCAGTAATTTTCAAACCATGAATATTAATAAAAGAAAACACAACTTTTGTTTCAGTGGATTCCATTACTTTGCCAAGAGAATACTTTTTGTTTTTATAGAGAGGATATACCAATGGAGCTTTATTTGGAGAGTAAACGGTATGAAAAACATGCAATTTTCGTTGAATTTCAGCAATTGGATTGTTCCGAGAGTTACGATCGATTTTAAGTAACCCAGACTGTTTTCAAAATGAAAAGCAGAGAACTGTGATATAGGTGCCCCCATATTTACTACATCATCTGCGATATGAATTAGATTGTGAATATTCATTGTTTGGCAATTAGGACCATAAAAATGTGGCATACATTCCACAAATCTTCTTAATATTTCCTTTGCATAATTTGCTTTTAGAGTAGCTAATTTACCTTTACTAAGTTTATTTTTTTTATTACATTGAATTTAATTTTTATTTTCTAAAATACTTTTATAAAAAAAATATCTACAATTAACGAATAAAAAAAATATCTGCTTTATATGTCCTTTAAAGTACTGTTTTTTCTTATTTCAATCGCTGGAAAATATCTCTAATTTTTGTATTTAAGCTCTTTATAAGCGCTTTCATTACTTTAAACAAAACGTTCTGAAAGCACTTTTTTAAAACGCTTTTAAAACGCTTTAAACCTAGCGTAGATCGATGTTATCATTCGGATCATCTGAAAGCGCTTTGAAGATGGTAAATGGAACGCTTGTAGAACCGTCCACAACGCTTTCACAGCGCTTTTGCGATTGTATTTTTCTGACTGGGTAGTTTAGCACATCTAAAAATACTTCACTTATTCTTCAAATTACTTTTGCAATCCTTAAGATATCTTTTTTCATTACGGAGATATCGACCGATAAAATTATTGCAATTTCGGCCCTAAAAAATAAAAGAAAACAAATTTGAAAACCAACCAATTTGTCTTGTTGATATATAATAGTACCGAATTCGAAACTCTATTAGAGGTGCATCTAAGCCCGGCATCAATTTGGGTATCAATTTTAGGGTAAATTTTCAGGGTGCCATACAAAAAATCTTTATTTGGGCTAACATTATAGAGCTTCGCCATATCGGATAAAGATTTATTTTAAATAAAATTAATAAAATTCTTAAAAGTACATAGAGTTCTTAGTTTTATATTCAATTAAAATTTTTATTATTCGGTTAACCGAATAATTCAAATTTATCCGATTATTAACCGATTAAATCTCAACCCCGCACTCAGAAAATTATGTAAGTTACTACATGTTAGTTATTTGTATATTTTACAGTAGTTAGTTGTTTTCAACTACAAAGTCAGTTGTTTTTGTATGAAAAATATGAAACAACTATTTCTGTTAGTTATTTTAAGTCGTTTTTTTGAACAACTAACAAAAAAGTACTGTGATGTAGTAACAGTTATTTAAAGTAGTTAATTTTATTTATTTTATCTCTGAAAAGTTTTAAAGTTTTTTTCCAAAAAAAAAAAAAATCTTTATTTTTATTTTTCACAACTTTTTTTTAAAAAAAAAACTTGGAAAAAATTTGGTCTTAAATTTTTTTTTCTGAAAAATATTTTGAAAAAAAAAATTATATATTGATTTTTTTATTTTTACTACATTTTAGTTGTTTTGACTACAAATGTAAGTAGTTTTTACTACATAAGTCAGTTGTTTTTTGTCAGTTAAAATAACTAACATTGTTAGTTGATTTAACTGAAAAAGTAGTTGACCCCAAAACAACTTACAAAGTAGTTATTTTAACTGACATTTTCAGTTGATTTTACTAACATAATTTTTTAAGTGCGATTAATTATTTGCCCGATTAGCCGATTAAACCAAAACCTCGATTAATTGAATACCCTAATGTTTAGAAGAGTTTTTAGTCATTTTGTGGCTATAATTCAGCCCTTTTTTAAAGGCTACCACCTTTTTTTGGTTATCTTTTTTAGCCCTTTAAGCACTTTTTAAGTCATTTGATTTTTACCATAATCTGGAAACTTTTTATTGTTTTTTTTGTACATAATTTACAAAACAACTCCAAAAATTATAAAAAAAAAAATGTTTTTATACATGTAGTTAAAAAAAACATCGAATAAATAAAATGAAGAGATAAAAAAAAGTAATTCTCTCATTTTAAATCAGATATCGTATATTATCTTTTTAGCACTTCTTGAGTCATTTGGTAATTTTAACAAAAATCTGGAAACTGTATTTTTTTATAACATAATTTACATAACAAATTCGCTTTTGCGGCATATCAAGTTAATTCATTTATAAAATTTAACTTTTTATTAAATCAGATAAAATTATAAAAAAAAATATTCAACAAAACAAATCCAATACTTAAGTGCCACAAATTTGTACTTTTCAATTGCATTTGTAAACACATATGAAAATGGTACTTCTAAATCATTGAGGAAAGAACTGGTGAAAGTTGTTATTATTGGCATTTTTTTAGCAGTTTTGGAAGTGCTTATAAAAGTACTTCTTATGGAATATGAAGATCGGCACATATAGCTACTATGTATGTAGTGAATCACTTATTCTTTTTGCACCACTTCGATTTTTTTTTGCTGGGAATGCTCGTTTAATAATAACGTTTCGTATTCGTTTTCGTCTTTAACATATTGCATCTACTATAAAAAAGTTTCCAATGTATTGTATATGAAGGACTTATTGTAAAAACTCGATAAGCAACATTTCATTTTATGGTGGTTTTTGCCTTAAAAATTTTAAAATAATGTAGAAAATATAACTTTTGCAGAACTTTCATTATCAAGATATTTGTACGAAGGGTTTAAGCAAGACTTCTGCTAAAAATCTGTCAATGAAACATCAATAGAAGGAAAAAAACAACAAAAAATTAAATGTTGCTTATCGAGTTTTTGCAATAAGCCCTTCATATGTTTTTCAGTTAGTTTTCGGGAGAGCAAAAAACTTATTATTTTGATTTTTTTTTTAAATTTTTAGAATATTACAAATAATTACACTATGCAACAAAAAAAGACTTTTTGAAAAACACAAGAATTTGACTTTATAGGTGGCTGACCATTCGTACTGATTTGATCAGTACTAGGATTATATAGTCGACTTTTAAAATTTTTTCAATTTCTAAAACGTCGACTTTTTGATATTTTTCAAATTAAAAAAAGTCGATTTTTCGAAAAAAAGTCAAAAGCAAAAATCGACTTTTTAATAACAAAATAGTCGATTTTTCGACTATAGAACCCTTATCAGTACATGTACTAATTTTTGATCACGTGTACTAATCAAAAAACGTTGTACTGATTTGTAGTGTCCGACCGAATATTCTGCTTCGGCCAAAAAGCACTATTCGGCCACTATTTGGCTTGGGACACATTTTTGGCCGAATAGGCCGAATACCGAATAATTGTGTAAAAGTTGTACTTACGTGTTGAAAAACGCAGTAAACACACTTTGAATCACATTAGTAGGCCACAAAGACATTTTATTAAGTATTTTTATAGTTAAAACAAGATTTTATACTCAAAAAAATTTTTCGATCGAAAAAAAATTACACTCAAAAAAAATTTCATTTACAAAAATGTCTAAAAAAATGTTTTTTTGTTCAAAATAAATCGTTCTGGACAACTTTTTTATACATTTGGGTATTCCGCCAAATCGAGTTTTACTTTTTTCTTGTTTTTACTACAAAAATATATATATTTTTTTTGAATATTCGGCTTCGGTTTCGGCCGAATAGTGAAAATTGGGCCGAATATTCGGCTTCGACCAAAAAAGGTGTATTCGGTCGGACACTACTGATTTGTACTATTTTTTGAAATATGTACTGATTGTACTAATTTTTAAACATTTCAACATAAAAAAATAATTTTATTTGAAAATTCTTTACAAAAACTTGAATTTCCATAAAACAAGTCGTCAGAGTAGTTTTTATAATTTAAGTCTGACAATGAGATAACTTATAAAACCGTCCGATATACTTTTGAACACACGGAACAGACCGATAAATTCTGAAAGTAGGGCCGAGAATAAATTACAAGTGTCTCACAGTTTTTCTAGATCAATTCGCGTTTAAAAAAAGTTGTGTTTCTCCAAAGAAGTGTAAAATAAGTCGAAAAATGTATTAAATATACTTAAGCAAAATAATCGTTATACATTTGAAGGCGGTTCTTTTCGTAGAATATATTAACCCTTTATCTGCCAGTTTTAGGGGTAATTTTAGTCCATCTTTCAAATATTCTCATTGAACACTACTTAAACGTGACTTTAAAGGGGTAAAATAAACAAAATATTGCGCATAAAATTTCACAAGGAGTTGTTGAAAGCCAAAAGTTCGTGAGATATAAGCAAAATGCATAAAAAGTAAAATTATAAAGTATCTATGGTGAAAGACAATTTAATAAAATATAATACTTTACAATTTTACTTTTTTAGGCATTTTGCTAACATCGCACGAACTATTGGCCTTTGACAACCCCTAGTGAAATTTGATGCAGAAAAATTTTGTAGAACATTTGAACCCTTTAAATGCAAGTTTTAATGGTTTTCTATAAACGCGAATTGGTTTAAAAAAACTGGAAGACATGGGTATTTTATTTTCAGCTTACTCTTAGGATTTTTTGGTCCGGTTTATGTGTTTAGCCTAAATTTTAAATTTGTCGGACGGTGTAATAAAGTAATTCTAAGAAAATTACAGTTCGTGAATCAAGAGGTTCCTAAACGCAAAAATTTATTTGAGCTGATTAAGCTGTTGTGCAAAAACTAATGTCACCATATTTTGTGGGTCCGACTGCTTTTCAGAATCTTTGGAGACCCATAAAAAGGAGTTGGTCACCAAACTCGGCAATCCGGGTATAGGGGTATACGACCTTGTGTTCTTGTGTTTTTTCACTGTTGTACAGTGTTACTTATTAAATTCAGAATAGTTAATAAGATATGTACAATTTTCTAAATTTCAATTGATATAATCTGAATTGAAAATGATATTTTCTTAATTTAAATCGGATATTATAATCATCAACAGACATATAATTTTTTATTAATATATTTATAAAAAAAATCGGTTTATATTTTCAATAGCGTTTTCTGAACTTAAATTTGGCTTTCCGAATTTTTCTAGATAACTCTAATATTTTTTTATGATTTCTTGAAACTTATTTTTCCTTTTTGAGACTTACATATATTGGTAACTTAAAATCTTTTTGTGTTAAAATATTTAAACAGAAATTATTGTTGTTTGGTTCTCAAAAGCATGTTTAAACTAGATTATAGATTTTTAGACCGATTCATTAAATGCCACTGACTATAAAAAATCACAATTTACATTTTTCCATAAAAAATTGTGATTTTTGTAGTCATTGACAAATTTAAGATTTGGACTGTTTATATTTTGTTTTTTCATTAAAATTCTTATAATTTCTCCCATTTGAAAAATTTAAAATTATTTTTGTTTTTTTTTTTTTTTTGTTATATTTACAGTTGAATTCAGTTATTTTATATTTCTTGTTTGTTTAAACAAATCATTGTTAATTATTGTAAAATATTTAAAGAACATTTTTAAAACTAACATTTTTATTGATGTTATAGTGTTGTGTTTTTAATTTAAATCCAATTATTTTTTCCACGGATTTTACCACGAAAACCGGGACCACCACGCCTGCCGCCACCGCTGATGCCACCAGGGCCACCACGATTAAAGTAGGGATTTCCCATGGCACGCGGTGGTCTTGGGGAGAAATTACGAAATTGATTTTGTGGTGAATTTACCCA
The DNA here is from genome assembly GCA_963921195.1 of Pegoplata infirma. Lineage (NCBI taxonomy): Eukaryota > Metazoa > Arthropoda > Insecta > Diptera > Anthomyiidae > Pegoplata > Pegoplata infirma. Next base: position 64,593,719 of record OY992537.1, on the reverse strand, counting down.
ACCGCGATTGCCCCCACGTCCGCCAAATCCTCCTCTACCACCCATAGGACTACCAATAGGCGGCCTAAAGTTACCATTATCATTACCTGGACCATATTGAAATTGCATTGGCGGATAGGGCGGTCTTGGTGGTGGCGGTACATATGGGCCTCCTCCTCCGCCTTCAGCCATACGATGATTATTATTTTGCCAAGGCATTGGTGGTATTTGATTCCAATCTTGTCCGGGCATTTGACCCATTACTCCTGATTCCCAATTATTTGGATGTTCATATTCTGTGGGTGTATCTAGTAGAGGTGGTCTTGGTGGTGGTTGAACTTCTGTTGCAATTTCTGTTTCTTGTAGTATATCTTCTACACCATTAGTAGTATCGATTTCTGTGTTGTTTTCTTCATTTTGTTCATTTACCTCTGAAATTTTTTTGGTTTGTTTTATAGGATTGGGAATAAAAAAAAATATTATACAAAAAAAGGGTTTATATTAATGCTGTGAAAAAAAGAAGACATGGGTTGTTTGAGAGATTTACTCTAGTCAATATCTATAACATATTTTGTTTCAGTCCGCATGCATTAAACTTTTTAATTAATAACAAGTAAAAAAGTTAAATCCGGCCTTGCCGAATGTAGTGATACCCTCCACAATTTCAAAAAGATTATTGCAAAAAACTTTATTTAAAAGGAAATTACTTTTGAAAAAAAAAAAATTCCGCGAAAAAAATTTTTCTAAAAAAAATCGGTGATTTTTTTTTCTTTTTTTGCCAAAAAAATATGTTCGTACTTGTTTAAATACCATTTGGTGTTCAATTATGTTCACATATGTCAACCAGAAGCCGAATTAAAGCATTTTGTATTTTTAGGTTATGTTGAATGTACTGAAATTTTTGAGGTGTGCTTACATTTTCGTTCATAACTTTTGAACCGCTGAACCAATATCGCTCAAATGCAATACCAAACTTCTCGGGAGAACTTCCAATAAATATGTTAAGTTTCAGTCATCTCTGTGCAATATTTTGTCCGTGACAGCATTTTCCACAGACAGACGGACAGACGGACATCGCTAGAATGTCTTAAAATCGATCGGGCATCATGAATATATATACTTTATGGGGTCCCAGATCGATATTTCGATGAGTTACAAACGGAATGACAAACTTATATCACAAAATCTTTTTTAAATTTCAACTCAGTGAAACTGAAATAAATGTTTAAAAAAAAACGGCAGTTTTTGGAATTTAGAAAAACTGTAAATGCAGTTGTGTAAACAAGACCTTGAACTATCACTGAGCAATGTTTAAGGATTACCCCACTTTATCCGTAAAAGTTACAGAGGGTTAAAGTTGAAAAATCGATAAAAATGGCTTAAAATAATCCATAGTTTTTACCTTCTTTCGCTTTTTTTTTAAGTTCTCCTTATATTTCAATCTTTCCGGAATAACACAAAGTCAGTACATAAGTATAAGAGATTATTTTAATGTTGGTTTGATTGATGCTTCATCGCTTGGTAAGAAGTTATAAGACGGTTAAGTTTTGAAACCAAAAATTAAGAGTTTTTAAATTTTCGATGTTTTTTGATGAGGGATTTCGGCACCCTCTATAAAATGAAAAAAGTTGAACTAGAGTTGGTAGCTGTTGTAATTCTTAACATTTTGGAATTGGTCCCGTTAATGTGCCACGAATAGTTAAGGAGTTTCAGCAGATCAAAGTTCGAAAGAAAAAACGTAATTTTTTTAAAATACCAGTTTTTCGCGAGGCACATTCGCGGTTTCATTCGAAATTTGGTGGACTCTTGCGTAAACCGAGTTTTTTGTGAGTTTACATAAAAAAATCACTGGCGGGTTTATAAAAAAAAAATTGCAAAAATTTTATGGCATTTTTGAAAATTGCGCGTAATTTGCAAATCTGTTTCCTATTTTTTTTTAGTAGCAATTAATTCATCATGTTCATTTTAATACACCAAAAGACGTGCCGTAACGAGGAGAACTGATTTGCTTTTTGACTTTTTACTTTAAGCCATTCTGAGCGGAAAACGCGATGATTTTATCTAAACCTGTTTTGATCTGGCACATCCAAGGCTTTACACGAAATCGGATGACATTTTTTTTAAATGAAAGCCCACTTGATGTGTCATCATAAAATCAGAGGCGGGTTAAAAAATTTTGATGATTATAGATTTTTTGGACCATATTAAATTTTCTTGTTATAAAAAAGCATCGCCGATTTTTTTTTAACTACTGGTACAATGATACGATTTTCCGTGATTCTTTTCAGTAATACCAACGCGCATTACCTAAATATGTTATAAAAAATTGTAAAACTTTTCTCTTACAGCGAATTAATCGCGATTTTAGGAACTTAGATATTTTTTTTTAATCGTTTGGTCAATAAAGGGCTAAATTTATATCATATATTTTAGAAGATATGATATATCCTGGCATGTTTTAATAACGCATGCAACAAATGTGTAGAAAAAAAATCTTTAAAATATTTTTAAGATTTTAAAAACCGCTAAATCTTAAAACCGTCATAACTTTTGACCCCCTTGCGCGATTTAATTGACGCGAACGAATTTCTTATTCTTAAATAGCTTCTAATATTTATGCCAACTTTCATCGATGTGCCATCAAAACAAAAATCACATCTTTTTTACCTCAAAACTTAAGTCTTAGACGGAACTCCTCATATATACCCTCTATCACTAAGTGGAGGGTATAAAAAGATTTCTACAAAAAGTTTTACGTGTAAAAAAGTTGTACTTATTTAAATACCATTCTTTATTAAATTCCGTTCGCATATGTTATCCTACAGTCGAATTAAAGCATTTTGTATTTTTAGGTTATGTGTAACAAACGATTTTTTTTGAGGCGTCCTTACATTTTCATTCATAACTTTTGAACTGCTGAACCGATATTGCACAAATGCAAAACAAAAGTTCTCGAAGCAACATAAAGTATGTATGTTATACAGTAAATTTTAAAAATTAATAACTTAATATTACAAAGCTAACTTTAAAATAAGTGTATAATTATAAATCCTTAAGTTCTCCTAACAACCCATGTTCAATTTTTAATATGTTTTTTGTGATTGTAAATTTGATCTTGAAAATTGCCAATAATATAGTAGTACATACATATACTACATAAAAAAGCATAGTATAATAATAATAAAAAATAAAATGTAAAGAAAATAAACCCAGGCAAAATTATAATAGTAATAAAGCAAACCTCTAAATATATCATCAAGATCTTCATCAGACATATCCATATCAACAACCATATCTGTTGGATCATAACCACTCATACCTCCATCTATGTTTTCTAAATAAGAATCATCTTTATGAGATTCTTTTGAAGGGCCTTTAATAATAAAATGGAAAAAATTTAATTCAAATAATTAAGATGGGTCAACACAACAAGAAAGCTTACTATTATTTTTATGCGGTGAAGTAATAGATGATGTTGTTATCTATAAGAAAAGGGGAATAAAAAAAATATTTTAAAAATTTGTTTATAATTATTAAGGTCAGCTGGTATTTTTAGCTATTACACAGTGATACAAAACGAACTTTTCGATTCGGAATGGGAAGAAACCAAAAGCAAATGAAAGTTGACATTTTCCATAACAAAACCCTCAAGGTTTTTTTAGTTTAGTGCGAGCTTTTTTTACGCATTTAAAGTTGGTGATTTTAAAGGGGCCCTAGTAGTGCCCTCATTGGACATGTGGGGTCCAGCTTCCAAACTTGAGCTCGAAAATACGTTAGCTATAACTGCAATCGGTCCAGTACTTACTCAATGGCCAAATAATTAAAAATAAACCAATGTGCACCATTGCGTATGATTGTTATTTAAAGGCAATTACAAAAATAAGTATACGCCTTGCGGTTTTTGTTATGGAAAATGTCTACACTAGGGTTCTATAGTCGAAAAGTCGATTAATCGACTTTTTGTATGAAAAAGTCGAAAAGTCGAAATCGACTTTTTTGTTCTTAAAAAGTCGAAAAGTCGACTTTTGCTTTCGACTTTTTTCGATTTTTTTTTTGATTTTTTTTTTTTACTTTTGCCAGATGAAAATAATTTCTTTCTTCTGAAAAAAATTTCAAATGAGAGCCGAGTTTAATAACAACTGAAGCTATTAGTATTTCCATGTTTTTTGTATGTGAAGCAAAAATGTCAATGCCAAATTCATGAGTTAGAAAGTGTTAAGTGCAATATTTACCAATATTTTTGATTATTGTAAACACCTCAGTGATAGGGTTCTATAAATCCTTTTCCACATTTTTGATTTCTTCGACTTTTTTTAATAAATAAAATACAACAAATAAAAAAAAAACCTAAATGCTTACAACAAGTCAAACTTAACTTTTATTTACAAAAAAATCGACTTTTTTAAAGTTGGAAAAGGTCAAAAAGTCGAAAATTCGAAAAAAGTCGAAAATTCGAAAAAAGTCGAAAGTCGAAAAAAATTCGAAAAGTCGAAAAAAGTCGACTTTTTAAAAAGTCGAAAGGTCGAAAAGTCGACTTTTTAAAATTTGAAAAAAGTCGAAAAATCGACTTTTTAGAAATTGAAAAAAGTCGAAAAGTCGAAAAGTCGACTTTTTGTTGCGACTATATAACCCTAGTCTACACTCATTTGCTTTTGGTTTCATCGCTTTCCGATTTTGGTTGTTGCACTGTGTTATTAACGGTAAGTTGTTCGGTTTTCATGTAAAAATCTGTCAATCTCCATACAAAAAACACCAGACTGGCTCTATAAAAGCCATTTTTTGTATATTCATCTGAAATAATTTATGTTAACTGTGCCAATAATTTCAAATTGATTCATTTTAATTCTCAATACAAAATTTCACCGGAATTTAAATCGGTTGGACAATTAAATTTGTATTGAAGCAACATATACCGGGTTATTTTAAGATTTTTTTTATCAGCAAACAGAATACCCCTTTAGCGAAATTTTTACGCTTTTGTAAAGTTAGCGTAAATCGGATTTTTTTTTGGTATGGAGTTTGGCAAATTCTCACGTGAAAACCGAACCACTTAGCTTAACAGCTGAAAATAAATGCAAAATTTTTCACAATCTGGAGTGTGGTAATTGGCAAAATTGACAAATTTTATATAATTTATCTTCACGCAAAAAATTTCACTGAAAAATTTGTAGTATTCTCGTTTTTAAAGGATTTTTTTTTGTATAATTACGCAAACTTTAAACAAAAATAATAGTGGTATTCACGTCAGCAGTTTTTACCCTTGCAAAATTTCGAAATGAAAAATTTTTACAACAAACACATGGGATGAAATAAAACAAAAAATAATTTTATGTGTGTTTGTTGTAATAAATGTTGCATTTCGCACTTTGCACGGTTAAAAATTTCTGACGTGAGTACCTTCAATATATTTAAAAAATCGTTTAAAACGTAAAATCTATCAAGTGTTTGTTTAATTTTATTTTTGCGTGTGTTTAAAAAATTTGACGTTTGGCAATTTTGACTAGTACCACACCATAAAACCCGAAATCGTGAAAACCCTCTAATATAAAACTAAAAATATTACATTTCCTGTAGTTTCTGTGGATGATACAGATGAATTGTCATTAGTTAAGGGCAGCGCTATGGTTTCTATAATTTTAATATTTTGACCAATTGTACGATAATCAATATCACCAGTTAGCTTAAATGAGAAAGAAAAAAAAAAATATATAAAAACAAATAAAAAAGTTTAATTCGACTTGACCGAATCTATGAATGTCCGAAACAAAGTCCACAAGGTTTTGAGTAATAGTCAACTTAAAAAGGTTTTCTAATCTAGTTCAAACGAGATGGCATTACCGTTTACTACCAGAAAAAAGGGAAAATTGGACTTAACACCCCTTTTCAAAAGGTATGGATCAGGATCTGATGTTGTGGACATAACGGTAAACTCTTAACCTAACCTAACATAACTGTCTCAAAAATGCTAATCCTGTGACCGGAGACCTGTTTTTTTTTAAGTCATGAAAAAAACTTCAAAGTTTTCTAAGTCCTGAATTTTTTTTTTTTAATTTTGTAAAAAACTTTTTTGCGTTTTGGTACGAAAGAAGGAATCTTAAAATTAAAAATATTCTAAAATTCTGCACTCTGAAGCAAATAAATCATACAATTTTGTATAAATCATATAATAATATAAGTCCCAGATAATTTTCAATTTCAATAAGTTTGTGATAGGTCACTTGGGTCCATGCGACATGTCACGTGACCTATCAAGAACCGGTAAGTTTCCTGCAAGGAATTTTTAATTACACAGTCCGTCACGGAAAAATTACAGAAATGAACGAAGGTTGTTCTTAAAATTTTTTCGATGTTGAACACGAATCTGTCTGTTTTCCCAATCACCCAAAATAAAGTTTAAAATATGTTCTCCAAAATATTTGTGTTTAGCATCAAAAAATTTTTAAAGAACCCCCTCCTTTTATTTCTGTAACTGACGAAAAATATATGTCTGTGTTATCAATAAAAAATACAAACCTCATTGTCCGTTTGATACCATGGTTTCTTATCGTTATCACTTGCCCCCGGAGAACCAGTTAGCGATATAAGATTTCTATGATCAATATCCAATTGACGGGATTTTTCTAAAAAAAAAATATAATTTTTAATTATTAATTTTATTCGACCTTTTTAATATAATATTTAGAAATGAAAATACTCGAACCTTAAGTCTTACAGCTTAAGTATTTTCATTGTTAAACATAAAAAAAAAATAATTATATTTGTTGAAAATTATTTTTTCTATGGACATTTTTTACAAATCTCATTACCTTTACTTAATGCTAATTTAGTACCAATACCAAAAGCAGGCAATATAAGCTGACGATGATCAACATCTTCGGCTGCTGTTAAACTATCAAGTTCAGAATATTCTAAAGTTGTTGAATTTGAATTATGTGGATCTGTATCAAAATGTGGCGGCGAATGTGGTGTATCAATTGGCGTAAGACCATATGAAGATGTTGAAGCACTGGAACTATCTAAGGGATTAGTCCAAGACATGTCCATATCCCAGGTAGAATTGAAATCATTATTGCTTTCCGTTGATTCAATCGATCCTACTGTGGGTGGCATGGGAGGTGGTGGCATTAAAGGTTGTATAGATTGCGCTCCGACTGGTCTTCTATTATACACATTCACATTATAACTATTGTCGGTATTATATGTTCTTGGATTATGGGGATTATAGCCCGAATTCATATTATGTTGATGTATATTATTTGCAAGCGGATTTGTTGGACCAAACATTGGTGGATTCGGAGGTGGCGGTAAAATATCACCATATTGTTGAGATGATCTTGCTAGGGAGCTGTAACCACCAGCTGGTACCGCCGGCACTGGCATGGGTACTAAGCCTGGTATAGACATATTATCATTGCCTGGATAGGCACTTATCGATTCAGGTTTATAATATTCAGCACTGGGATTGTAACTTTCATCATCTGATCTTGAACCGATAACCTCTATAGGTTGACCTTTAAAGAAAAATAAATTGAGTGGACCTATTTGGATATATTACTTTGAAAGAACTTACTTGAAGATTTTGCATTTTCGTCTCTTTTAAAATCGTTGATATCAAATGGTAAATTTCCATCCATATAACTGGAATATCCGTTAAAATTATTTTTAAAAAAGTTCTGAAAATAAAAAAAATGTTAAACACATTATTAAAATTTTTTAATTTGGTAGAGGGGTGTCCTAAGAGATAGAGGTAAATCCGTAACAGCGTTAATTTTTTTTTTAATATTCCATGTATATTTTTAGAAAATATTAAGGGTATTCAATACATATTTTTTTTGCTTGTTCGCTATTTGAATTTTGATCTGAGCTAACAAGCCCGTCAGCCTGTATAAAGAAGGGCCGGTTTAATATATAAAATTAATTGATATTTTCTAATAACCACTGTATATTTCCCAAATAACAAATAAACATGTCTACTCTATTCTACAAAGGACTTACCATTGAAATTGGTGATTGATCATCCGGCAAATGTAAGTCTGTATCTGGTTCAGGAGATGGTGCATTGATATCTGGTGAAGGTATAGGACTTGGTAAATTTGGAGTTATTTCATCTAATTTCTTTTTAACCAATTTTATACGACTACCAAAATTTTTATAAGCCTAAAAACATAGAAATACACAGAAAATTAATTATAAAATAAAAGTCACTCTTAATAAAAGTACTCCAAAACAATCTCAATAATACTTACACTAACAACAACTTTAACTTCACCCCTTTGATTGGCATAAAACTTAACAGCTGTATCCAAATTTGCCAATACAGCCCTACGACTTTTTATTTCCGCTTGTAAATTCTTATTAAAAGCTTCTATATAAGTTATATAACGTTCTAATTCCTTTTCAACATCATCCGAATGACTTTTATCTTTAAGCTGTTGCTTAATACTTTCTATATCACAATTTGGTGTTTTTGGTAACTTCTTAAAACTTTTGTCAGTCATTTCTGAAAGTTCAACACATTCTCGGACACTGTTTATTAAGTTGCCATTTTGAAAATCTTCGGAATCAACGGTTGTTGAATGTGATTTTTTGGGTGGTGCTATGTTAAGGAGCCCACATAAATCTGTTAGAAATTCTTCACTATAAATTTCACGCTGTTCCCAAATACTAAAGATACGTAGAATTTTATTTTTAACTTTTTCGTCTCTGTAAAAGAGAAAGAAAATTAATAATACATAAGTTTTGGAATGTCTTTATGTTATCCAAAAAGATTCAAATTACTTACCTAACCATTGTGGTAGCTTTTTGTAATGCTGTAGCCCAACTTTCCACAAAATCATAACGTTTTCGTTTACTATATTGTATCACATCGTTAGCCAAATAGAATAATACAAGGCGATGTTCAACACGTACTGAAAATTAGAAATACAATATTTTTGTTTTAGTTATGCTTTAATAATTCACTGAATTCATATAGCTGAGGTATCAATAGATTAATCGTTGGTCGACTAATTAAAAAAATTACGACAATAATCCCCTAATTTTATAAAACGCAATGCGCCGCGTTGTCAAAATTTCTGTGTAAATTGATTTTGTTACAAAAATAAATTGCATTGAAATTTTTACAACGCGGTGTATGGCGTTTTAAAAAATTAGGGCATAAATGTTCGATTAATTAAAAATTGCTGATTTCGAATAAATAACAAATTTATAATGCCCAAGGTCCGTACTCTTAAATTACAAAAACAGTTATAATTTTTATCATTCAAAAAAATTCACATTTTATAAAAGTGAATTTTTCTAAAAAAAATGAATTTGCAAATATCAGTGGTTGACAACAAATTAGAAACTTTTATAAAGTAATCGTTGTCTGGCCTTCAAGAAGGCCTATGAGCAAGATTTTTTAAAATTTTTATAACTTATGCCATTGTGGTCTTATGTTACATATATAGACGCTCACGAATTCTTTTCGAGATTTTTTAAAATTGCACATAGGCTTTTTTGAAGGCCAGCAAACGATATGCTATTTATTAAAGACAAAGTTAACAATACTCAACGTTATTATCAAACGAGTATATATACTCCAATATATTGGAACATTTTTAAAATTTTTAATGATTGAACTTAGAAATATTTTTAAGAATAATGTCTATAAATAATTTCATTTTCCAGATCGACCCTCGTAGCATATTTATTATTTACTCAATCTTTACGATATCAAGCTTAAATTAAAGCTTTAGTTCTGAGTAATCAATTTTTCAAAATTGCGATTTTTTTAAAAAAAAATTAAGAAATTAAAAGTTTTCCTATCGCTCTAACTGTCCGAAGGACGAGTCAAATGTACGGTCATCAACCATATTTTTTTAACCCCAACACTTATCTTCAATTCTTAAGTCGGCCCCCATACATTATTTTTATAAACTTTATTTAAATCAGTTTTATTAAATCAGCTCCTACCGCTCCCATGGTGCCTTCTAGTAGGGTAAAATGAAGGACCATCTACACCTGTTTTTATAAACTCATGGGGTGCGTGCTTTTTTCACATTCAACTTACAAGGGAAGTCTCCCTAGTGTCACCCGCGGATCTCTATGGAATTGGTTTTATTTTGTAAATCAGAAAAAATAAAGGGACACGTATGTTTTTTAGCGGCCCAAATTCATATTTAGGGGGTAAAAAGGAGGGGGGAAGACAAGGCCATTTTTCAGTTTTTTTCGTTTATCTTCCATATTATGAAAAGAAACCTAGTCAAGTTACATACCAAATGAAAGGTCTTTGAAAAACCTATCTACGTGTGCTAAGAACGTGTCCAAACATGCACAAATTTTCGTCATATTGAGTAAAATACCAAAATTTTTGTTAATAAGTCGAAAAATATTAACTTCTTTTGCCCGTTGTTAGCACCACGAGATAGGTATTTTGAATACCTTTAATCTGATACCACACATGTCTATATTAATTTCGTATAAATAGGCGTAAATCGTAAAAAACTGAAAAAGGTCAATTTCCCCCCATACAAATCGACCCCCCATAAAAATGAGTTTGGGCCGCTAAAAAAAATACGTGTCGAATTAATTTTCGTTCTTAACAACATATCCAAATTTCATGAAGATCGGAGGGTGACACCAGGGAGACTTACCTTGTTAGTTGGTTTTTCAGTCAAAAATGGGCCAATTTTGAATGGGTCTGGCGGGCGCGATATTTACACCTCTAGTTTATTTTAGTTTTAAACTCATCTACGTGGTGTTACCTTTCAAACTAGTGTTCTGAAAAAACTTTTTATCTGAAGTCAAAAGTGTTTTTACAAAAAAAAATCTTGTTTATTTTTTAAAAAGTGTTACTTCTGACTAAAACAACTATACATTTGACTCCTCTAGGGGCACTTTTTGGACAGTTAGAGCGGTGGGAACAAATTTTTTAATGTCTACTAACTATGGAGCCCCATAGTTAGTAGACATAGGATGTGGGTATGTTCGAAAAAAATGTTAAGGGGTAAAAATAAGTGTCGGTCTCACTTTTGACCACTCACTTTTGTACCATGAAAGCGGGACCGCGTTAAGGGTTAGAGATAGAGCGTCGGTATGTTTTGAGTAAATATTGGAATGGACAAAAAATTAATGGTAGATCATACATTTGACTTCTCTAGGGCAACTTTTGAGGCAGTTATAGCTTAAGGTGCTAAGATCTGTCTCCAACCCTCTTAAGGATTGGAGACAGATCTTAGGTATGTTTGCAAAAAATGTTAGGGGGGAAAATAATGGGGGTTGGTATTGCATTTTATCACTCTAGAGGTAATTTCGGGGTGGTCTCTTGTGGATTTTTTTAGGCAAAATTGACCAGGTACGGAGTAGTCTTCATTAGTTGTTTAGGATGCCTAAACACGTTCAGATTGTTTTGGTATGTTCAAAAGAGTTAATAAACTTGACTGTGGCTATAATTTTGCAAAATATTATTAGAGAAAAATCAACAGTACCTGTAAGTTATGCTTAAAAAAGTTAAAAAAACGATATTTTTTCCTATATTTTTTCAAAATAGTCCAGAAAAAAATATTTTTTTAGCATAAAACGTTAACAGAATTTGCTCAACGGACTATTACCCACATTTTCCCAAATATACTTAAGCGATAGCACCAACTCTGATTAAGCTGTTGGGCAAAAACTGATGACACCAAATTTTGAGGGTCCCACTTCTTTCTGAATCTTTGGAGGACCATAAAAAGGAATTGGTCACCAAACTGGACAATCCAAATATATATTTGACTACCTTTTGGTAGAAGAGTGGAACCCTTACAGTCAAGTTGTTGTGATTTCTGGAAGAAACTATTTAAGTGCCCAGCCCAACTAAAGCGTGACATGACAACTGAGTTTATTTAGATTCCAAAACTGTTCACGCGGGTGAAATTGTCTGAACAGTTTTTAAGAAATTATTTTTTTTAAAAAAGAGATCCACTACTTTAGCCACAAAATCGGGGATTATAATTTCTAAAAAAAAAAACAAATATTAAAGTGACAGCCTAAATGAAGCGTGAAAAAACGCAAAAACTGCTCAATTACTTGAAATCATCCGAACAGTTAAAAAAAAATAAAAAAAGGGTCCACTATTTAATACACAAAATTGGGGATTATGATTTCTAAAAAAAAATATTAAAGTAACCAGCCTAAAGTGTGAAATGAAAGTTAAGCTTTTCTAGGTCAAATCATTTAGATTCAAATCATTTTCCAGAAAATTTAACGTTCAAGAAATGGAAATTTTCGGAAAATTTTGTTTAATTCTTTTAAAACAGATGGTCTAATAATTTTGCCCCAAAATCTAGCATTATAATTTCTGGAAAAACTATTAAAGTATCCTGAAGCATGGAATGAAAGCTGAGTTTCTAAAGATTTCAAAACTGCTCACGCACTTAAAATGTTTCGAACAGTTTTGAAGAAAGTCGGTTTAAAAAATGGTTAACTACTTTAGCCACAAAATCCAGGTTAATGATTTCTGGAAAAAAACTATTAAAGTGCCCAACAGCCCAACTGAAGCGTGGAATGACAGCAGAGTTTCTTTAGATTCCAAATCTGCTCATACTGTTGAAATTGTATAAGCAGTTTTTAAGAAAATCCGTTTTAAAAAGGTCTTTAGCCACAAAATCGGGGATTATGATTTCTGGAACAACTATAAAAATGCCCAGCCTAACTGAAGCGTGAAACAGAAGCTGAGATTTTCTAGATTCCAAAACTGCACACTAGGGATATAACCATTTGCATTTTTTTGCAAATATCAAAAAGGACCTATCATAGTGAGAAAGTACGTGCAAAATCAATAAGAAATGTGTGCACTTTTTTCCGCGAATGTTAAAAAAGGTTCGGCACCGATCGCGATGAAGTTTTCGTTAATATTTTTTTCAATTATTCAGGCAACCCATATTTCTAATATTGAAAACCATACTGTTATTTTATTTTTGTTTCATTTATGTTGTAAAACGACAAAAACCCAAAAAACCGTTGAAGGGAAGGATTCCCACCACAAAATATAAAAAAATGAAATTTGTGGTGTTTTAGAAAATGCAATCGGTGCCGAAGGTTTTTTTACCAAAATGACCCCGGATAACGTTTTTTGTTATCAGTATAACATTGCCCATACCGGTATGTTAGGTTCTTATTTTGGTTATACCCCTACTGCACACGCACTTGAAATCATACGAAAAGTTTTTAAGAAAGCTAGGTTTTAAAAGGGTCCACTACTTATGCTACAAAATTGGTGATAATGCTTCCTGGAAAAACTACTACGAGCCCAGCCCAACTGAAGCGTGAAATGAAGACTAAGCTTTTCCAGATTCAAAGACTGCTCACGCTCTTGAAATCGTCTAAAAAGTTTTTAGGAAAACTGGTTTCAAAAAAGCCGTGCTTATTATTTCTGTAAAAACTATTTAAGTGTCCAGCCCAACTAAAGCGTGGAAGTTTCTATAGATTTCCAAACTGCTCATGCGATTGAAATCATCCGAACAGTTTTAAAGAAAACCGGTTTCAAATAAGGAGTCCACTACTTCAATCTCAAAATCCCGGATTATGATTTCGGAAAAAAACTATTAAAGTGCCTAGCCCAACGGAACCTTGGAATAAAAGTTAAGATTTGAATTTATTCAATTCATTAAAATTTGATTTTGAAATCGAACTAAATAATCAAATCCTTCGAAGCCGGCAGCACTTGGGACACTCTCGACAACATTTTACCGACAATGGCCCCGTTGAATTTGTTCTGCCCGGGAAGGATTCAAAGCGTAACAAAGCATTAAGTCAATACAAATGGTAAGTTGAGTAAACCAATTTATAAATCCATTTGATTTTGGGTAAATTCTACTTAAATAGTACCACTATAAGATTGGGAAGTAGTTACTTGATTTGATTTTGAAATCGAACTAAATAATCAAATCCTTCGAAGCCAGCAGCACTTGGGATACTCTCGACAACATTTTACCGACAATGGCCCCGTTGAATTTGTTCTGCCCGGGAAGGATTCAAAGCGTAACAAAGCTTTAAGTCAATACAAATGGTAGGTTGAGTAAAGCAATTTATAAAACCATTTGATTTTGGGTAAATCCTACTTAAATACTACCACTATAAGATTGGGAAGTAGTTACTTGTTCCACGGGTTTAGTAAATACCTCACCAAGTATATTTAGGATGTTGTTATTGTATGGCCTATTCCTGAAAGTGTGCTATTGCAAATAATTTAATCCTTTTCAAAATTATGAGTTTAACAAACACAAACCCCTAAAGAATTTATGTAGGAAAACATTCTAACATTTGTTTGATGACTTTATTCCAACCACTTAAGGTTTCCGGTAATTAACGATACCGCCATGGACTTTAGAACTATTTGGTTACTCCAAAATACTCACCTCTTTTGAATACATTCAACCATGAAGCTACAATTTTCTTGTGCTGTCCACGTTGTGCCAAACACCATGTTGACATTTGTTGTATACCCTCTTGGGTGTCTTTGAGAGACTCCAGTCGTGTTTCAAATAAATCAACATCAAAATCTTCTGTTGCCTTAACAGAAGCCATAATTATTAAATTTCCTTCACTGGCCTCACTTTTTAATTCCGTTTATTTATAATTTTTTACTAAATACCGCACCACAAACACTGGCGGCATTAAAATATCTGCAAAAAATCGCTCATACACACCAACACAACTTCCGTGTAGAAAAAATATTTTATGGACACAGTTTTTCCTGACTTCTAAATGCATCCACTTCACAAGATTTTTTGTAAATTCATTTATAAAACATTGTTAAATTTATAATTAATTACAAATTATATACTTTAAATATTGTTAATTAATTAAAATTTGGTAAAAATACGCGCGTTTTTATAATTTTTTCACTTATTTGGTTTTTTTCTTGCTTTTTCTGTTGTTTTTCTTTAATTATTTTTCATTTGACATTTCGGTATTAAAAATGTAAAAATGTGTGGTTGTTTTAAAAATTTGACGCGACGCTAAAGATGCCAGATGGTATAAAATTTAGTCAAAGACATTTAACATAAAGATGATGCAAATGCTTCTTTTTTTACAGTTCACTAGATGGCGTTTTTTAAAACTGTTTCCGGCGGTTTGTTAAAAGTTCTTAATTTCAATTGTTAATGACTCATATCTTGATTACCACATAAAAATCAATAACCAAAGAAAAAAAAATCGGTTTTACACTTCTTTAGTTTTTATTTTTCTAATAATAATTATTTTTTTTATTCACTTCCGTTTCCGGAATTTACTGGAAAAAATAAGCATACGCCCTCTATATCAGGGATGAAATATGACAATTTCGTTTTGGTATCAAAAATGATTTTAAATTGTACTTTTCTGACCTTCAACGTACTTTTTTTATTAAAAAACAACAAAAAATAGTAATTAAAAACGAAGCCGGTACTAAAAATTCATGAATGTGGATTAAAAATATAAAATGAGATTTTACAGTTGTTTCGGGAAAAACAAATTTAATAAACAAAACACGCCTCGGCCAAACCAACTTTTACCACAAGTTGCAAACACTGTTAATGTCTTTCCTGAATATGAAACCCGGGAGCCCCACCACTACATTTCGACGAAAATCAAAATTTTTGCCAGAGCCGTTTTTGAAAAAGTAACGGTAAAACGTTAAAAAATTTACATTATAAGCTTATCTCGAAAACAAAATAGAGATATGAAATATATATTTAAGACAAAAATTATTCCACGGGAAAAATTTTGATTTTCGTTGAAATATAGTAGCAGGGCAACCCAGAGTCATAATCAAGAAAGACATTTACAGTGTTCGCAACTTGAGGTTAAAGTTATTTTGGACGAGGCGTGAAAAGTCAGCTGTTATTCATTAGACCATACATCAACATAAATGAAACTCTTTTAAATTTAAAAAGTTTCTCCACGAATAACCATATTTCAATTAGCAAGAAAAACATTTCAATAAAAAAATTAATTAAAATTCGTTTAATTTTGAAAATGTATCAAATGAGTCATGGGCGTATCAACGTATTTTTCAACATTAAATAGTATCAAAAAAAGTACATTTGTATCAACAATTCCATCCCTGCTCTATATGTACTTATAATGGGCATCTTAGTTCTGGGAGTCTGTTGCTTCCAAACCACAGTACATACAAACTTTATTCTAGGGGCAGTTTATTTAAAGTTCCTAATTTCATTTTAATGACTAAATTTTAATTACCACATAAAAATCAGTAAAGCATACCGAAACCAATCATATTTACACTTCTTTAGTGTTTCTTCACAATACAGAAGCAAACAGCAAAATTTGTACATGTATTTTGTTGTTGCGACAACAACAAAAT
Source organism: Pegoplata infirma (assembly GCA_963921195.1). Lineage (NCBI taxonomy): Eukaryota > Metazoa > Arthropoda > Insecta > Diptera > Anthomyiidae > Pegoplata > Pegoplata infirma. Next base: position 64,577,413 of record OY992537.1, on the reverse strand, counting down.
ACATGTAAAAATTTTGGTGTCTGCTGCTTGCTGCTGTATTGTGAAGAAACACCTAGTTTTATTCGCTTTATATGCCATTTACATATACCTCGAAATCCAGAAAAAATGGGATTTCAATGAAAATCCAAGTAAATCCCATTACTTTTTTGGATTTCAAATGTCAAATCCCATATAAAAAAAACTTGGATTTTGGGAAAATCGTAAAATCGCAATTCAAAATCCCAAAAAATTTCTACTACTTAATTGTACAACTATGGTTTTTCACAAAATAATCATCCCTAATGCCTTTTTGCAACGCTGCAAACGATTTTTTTATCAGCTGTTGTTGTTTTTTTATAAAGTAAAAAAACAATTAAAATTTATTTTTTAAAAACTATTAAAAGATTAATAAAAACAATGTTTAACAATGTTTCATTTAAAATTTACCATTGCAAATGGTAAACGCACAATTTAGTTGACCAATTTGGTCTTCCTAACAAAGAAAAACACTCGATGGTGGCGGCCCCAAACTTGGCAAAAATGTTAATTTTCTTGCATTTAAAGAAGCAGCTCTACATAAAAACACATTTTTTGATATTGTGGTCCCAACATATACTAGTGGGATTGAAAATATTGGCTCCGGCAAAGAAAAATCATTGTTTTTTGAAATATTTATAAAATTGGGTAATTTTCCCACTAACAACCCTGTACACAAATCAAAAGAAAATACAGAGTTAGTACAAACAAAATCCCGCTAAATGTCAAAAAAGCATATGTAAACGGTATAGATTTTAATTGGATTTGAAATCCAAATTTATATGGATTTCGGGGTATATGTAAATTGCATATTAGGTAGGTAATAATTATTTTTCTCACTTCCGTTTCAGGAATTTACTGAAAAAAAAATAAGCTAGCGCCACCAAGGGCCCAGTAGTAAAAGCTGATGACGTTTTATTAACCCTTAAGTTAAATGTTTTTGTGTTGCTTTCAAGCTAAATTGAGTCTAATAAACTATGTTATCAATATTTTATAGAAAATGTGTAATATTTTACAAAACTATTCCAAACGACGCTAAATTAAATTGAGAAATTTATGGAAGTTAACGTTTCGTTTTTTTTCGTTTTGATGCATGTTAACAATCTAAGTTTGCCAACAAAAAAGGCCTAACAAGGGAAGTATCTCAACCCTTATGAACCGATTTGCCTGAAACTTAAAATATATATCAAAGAGACAATTCTAAGGTTGGGGTGTCTCGGCTTATCGGCCATATCGGGGATTTAGGGGTTCAAAACATGGGTCAAAAATGGCGAAAAAATTGTTTTTTGGATTTTTCAGCCATTTTTTTTAAGAAACTACATGATATTTTCATATGAGAAGAAAGGTTTTTTTAATGCCTATCCAATGATGGCATAACCTTGTACAAATTCGGCTTCTTTAAATATTTTTTTCAGGAAAATGTGTAAATTTTGGGGGGTACTTATGTGAAGACATAGACGTACGATATCCATATGGATAAGAAATAATCTTTATTAAATTTAAGTCGACCCGTATTTTTGCCCTAGATGATATTTCTGTTAGTTCGGAAGTTATCAAAATTTTCCCGAAGGTCCACATGGTTTCATAAGGGGACAACGAAATTTTTAAACACCGATATGGCCGATAAGCCGAGACACCCCTACCTTAAAATCGTCTCTTTAATATATATTTTAAGTTTCAGGCAAATCGGTTCATAAGGGTTGAGATACTTCCCTTGTAAGACTGAATAAAATGATTTTCGATGTTATGTGAAAAAAGAAGTGCATACTTTTAGGATTAAAGAAAAAATATATTTTAAATTAACCAAAAAAATGCTAAAACTCTACAACCGACGAAGTAGTTTTCGTAATTTAGCCAAAAAATCCTTATGTAAAAAATTATGAAGAAAATGATTATGTTATTTTTATATATTATATAATTATTATTTATATATTTTTATGTTATTTACGCAAAAACTTGGTAAAATATACGAAAAGAAAATATACGAAACCAGGGAAGTCTCCCTGGTGTCACCCTCCGATCTTCATGAAATTTGGATATGTTGTTAAGAACGAAAATTAATTCGACACGTGGGTAATTCCAAAAATTTTCGCCCCACTGTTCGGAAACATGCCTTTGGACGCCACTGAGAATTTGGCTCATACATATCCACGTTTATATGAGATATGTTGCATTTTTGGATTTTCAAAATTTGCTGTTGTTTTCAAATTATCGCGGGTCAAAGTTAGACTTTTTGAACAAAAGTCAGAAAAATACATGACGTTTAACGTGCTCTAACTTTTTAACTAGTAATCCGATTATCACAAGTAATGGCTCATATGAAAGCTTAATTCTTCTTCTTTTAGGAAATATTTTCAAAAGAATACGTTTTTTTTTCAGAAGTGTTGGAAAAATTCAAAAACATTTTTTTTGCGAATATTTAAAAAAACACATCTTCGATTTTTTTTAAAAAAAGTTTGGTGATAAACAATACTGTTTTGTACAACATATCCAAAATTCAGAGTGGGATCTCAATGGGATCAAAAAATATTCTGGTTTTAGTACGAGGTTCTAAATTTTACCTTAGAAAATTAAAATTTTATGTTTCTTCAATATAAAAATTTAAATTTTCAAAGAAAATTATACTATTAAAATTTTGAAAACATTCAAAACATTAGAAATTTAAATTTTCTAAGGGAAAAATATGAGAACATCGTACTTAAAACAGAATATTTTTTGATCCCATGGAGATCCCACTCTGAATTTTGAATATGTTATACAAAACATTGTTATTTTTCACCAGAATTTTTTTAAAAAAAATCGAAGATGTGTTTTTTTAAATATTCGAAAAGAAAAAATGTTTTTGCATTTTTGCATCATTTCTGTAAAAAAAAACTGTGTTATTTTAAAAATATTTTCTTAAAGAAGAACCCCAGCTTTCACATGAGCCTAAATTTGTGAAAATCGGTTCATTGGTTAAGAAGCTACAGCTCTTTAAACGTGATATATTTTTCTTACTTTTGCTAAAAAAGTCAATCTTTGACCCGCCATAATTCGTTAAATACACCAAATGTAAAAAAACGATATATGGTACATATATCATATTTATGAGGGCTATCTATGTGTCAAGGTTCAAATTAATCTGAGACACCATTTCCAAAAATGACTAAAATTTGAGCTAAATTTTTTGGAATGGCCCACGTATTTTTTTTTTTAGCGGCCCAAACTCATTTTTAGGGGGGGTCGATTTGTATGGGGGGGAAATTGACCTTTTTTAGTTTTTTACGATTTACGCCTATTTAAACAAAATTAATATATGCATGTGTGGTATCAGATTAAAGGTATTAAAAATACCTATCTCGTGGTGCTAACAACGGGCCAAATAAGTTAATATTTTCGACTTATTAACAAAAATGTCATAAAATTTGGGTATTTTACTCAATATGACGAAAAGTTGTGCATGTTTGGAAACGTTCTTAGCACACGTAGATAGTTTTTCCATAGACCTTTCATTTGCTATGTAACATGACTAGGTTTCTTTGCATAAAATAGGAGATAGACGAAAAAAACTGAAAAATGGCCTTGTCTTCCCCCCTCCTTTTTACCCCCTAAATATGAATTTGGGCCGCTAAAAAAAATACGTGTCCCTTTATTTTTTCTGATCTACAAAATCAAACCAATTCCATAAAGATCCGCGGGGGACACTAGGGAGACTTCCCTTGTAAGTACTTGCAAAAAAAATTTAACGAGAGTATTTATTATACAAAATAATTGCTAAAAATTTTCGTATTTGCCAAAATTAAAATTTTTACACAAAATCTTTATTAAAATAATGAATGTTATAGGAATTTAATTTACCACCGACCAACTGACCCAGTAGTTTTCGTATACTTTCTAATAAAGCTTCACAAATTTATTTACCAGCACCCTGGTAAATAAATTTGTTTGTTTACTTAAATTTCTTACTATTTTTACTACAACTGGAAAGTTTTGTTTATTTTTTGCATTGAAAATTTCCAGCTGTAGTAAAAGTAGTAATATTCGTCTGTCCGTCCGCCCGTCTGCGGAAATCCAGATACAGCCCAAAATAAAAGAGCTAGACTTTTTAAGTTTGGCATAGATATGTCTTATGGTCTCGGGCTAGTTAAGTTTCGGAAATGATCAAAATCGAGCCAGGTAAAGAATGTTTCCCCTTAAAAAATAAAACCAACCTTTGAAAAAAGTAATTTTTCAGTAGAACATGTTATTTTTTTGTATTATTGTTAAACAAATAAAACATTTCTAAGTCAGAAAAAGATTAAAGTCCTTCAATTGGACCCAGTCCTTTGAAAATACGTATTTTTGCCCGCCCCTTTTGTGGGCGTGAATATAAACAAAAGCGTAAAAAGAATCATAAATGAATTTGTAAACATTTATTGCGAGAGAGAAGTTGTTCTTCAACGTTTCCAACCACACACACGCTTCCTCCAATTTTCTGTTAATGTTATTTTCACATTTTACAAAACTCTCACTTGTTTGAAAACAATTTTAAATTTTAAGTTTAATGGACATTTTTGTGATCTACTCGACAAAAAACATTAGGTTACATCAGAAGTATAAATTTACTGTAGCCAGGAACGTGTCCAGGATTTTATTTCGGAGTGAGCCGAAAAATGTTTTTTTTAAATTATTTTTTAATTATTTTAGAATTTATTCCCGACCTTCTTTCCATTGAACTTAAATGTAACTGATTCAGAGAATTTCAGAAACAGATGTGTTATGTGCCCATACCTTGGCACACGCCATTTTCTTTAAGTTAGGATTTTCCCAAGTTTCCGGTAAAATTTTTATTCTAGTGGACCGAAAAAATATGTGGTATAAATTTGAGGTCAATCGGATTACATTAACCCGTAGCGCACGTCGATCAAAATTTGGGTTTTTCGAAAATTTAAAAAATTAAAAAAAACTATGTCTTGCGACACATCATACTTATTAATGTTGATGGGTTAAACACGAATATCAAAAATCTTTTAAAATCGGTCGAACGGGTTTCGAGATATCGCTATTTGAAATTTGCCAAAAATTACAGTTTTTTTCCAATGTTCAAGAAATAAAAAAAAAAATCTCAAAATTTCTTTCCCTTTAATAGAGCTTAAGACAATCTTTAATTTAAACCTTATTTGGGCAAAATCCTATCATTTTAACCAGCGGCGCCCTTCGAAAAAGTTAAGCTTTTTACAACTTTTTTTACCAAAAACTCTAAACTTTGATCGAAGGGCGCCATGGGTTAAAATGGTCTTATTTAGCTCAAATTAAATTTAAATGAAATTTTGGATCCAGCTTCAGTTAACGGAAACAAAATTTTCAGATTTTTTTTTTTAAATTTCTTGAACGTAGGAAAACGCCGCCATTTTTGGAATTTTTTTGACAAATTTCAAATGGCGATAACTCGAAAACCGTTCGACTGATTTCAGATATTTTTTGATGAAATGCTGAAATGAATAAAAATTATGTATCGCGAGATATTTTTATTTTTTTATTTTCCAAAAATCCAAAATTTTAGTGGAAATTTTGCAAAAATTCAAAACTTTGATCGAAGGGCGCCACGTGTTAAAGTGATCGGATTTGGGTCAAATTAACTTTAAATGAAAGATTGTGTCAAGCTCTATGAAAGAGTCAAGGGTAACAAATTTTGAGATTTTTTTTTTTTAAATTTATAGAACGTAGGAAAAAACCACCATTTTTTCAAAATTTCAAATAGCGATATCTCGAAAACCGTTAGACCTTTTTTTTTAAATTCTTTGATATTCATGGTCAGTGCATCAAACTTAATAAGTATGATGTGTCGCAAGACATAATTTTTTTTCTAAAAATTTTCAAAAGTCCAAAACTTTGATCGCCGGGCGCCACTGGTTAATTTAATCCGAATGACCTCAAATTTGTACCACATAAGTTTTAGGCCTAAGAGAATAAAATTTGCCTTGACGTTCAAAATCGGAAGAAAAACTTTTTCCCATACAAAAAAATGCCAGTCTAACGGCACATGTGTCATACGCTAATTTTTTTTTATTATTTTGGAATTTGTTCCCGACTTTTTTCCATTGAACTTAAATTTAAAAAAAAAAATTTTTAAAATTATTTTTTTTTTTTAACTTTTTTCTAATTTTTTTTAATGTTATATATCAAAGAAAAATTTGATCAGGGCTCGCTAAAGGGGCTAAGGAGGGGTAATATTGTTAAAAGTTTCATCCATTTTGCTTTATCTGGCTTAGTTTTTGAGATATAACCAAAATATCAAATTAACGTCTTTTTGCTTGTATCTAGTTTATTTAAGAAGTTATTTGCAATTTAAAAATATAGCAAAAAAAATTGATTTGGGATCGCTAAAGAGGTTATAGAGGGGTAATAGTGGCAAAAAATATTTCCCATTACTCTATCTCGCTTAGTTTTTAAAATATAATAATGGAATGTTAGTTTTGCAAAATTGCGCAATGTCAAAATTGCAACTTTATTTGCTTGTTATTTTGTAAAGATTAGCAATAATAATGGAATTTACGTCAGAAATTTTAGTCTTGCAAAATTGCGCTATGTTAAAATTTTATTTGTTTTTTTTTGTGAATACCCTAGCAGAAATTGACGACGATTCTAAAAAAAGCGTTTTGAAAGCACTTTAACAAAAAAAAAACATTCTCAAAACGATATTTTCAAACTCTTTGTGAGCGTTTTTGAAAGCACTATAACTAAAAAAAAGCAATCTCAAAACGTTTTTTTGGAACGCTTTGCGAGGGTATTCGAAAAGTGTTTTAAGAATTATTTAATTTTTTTTTTCTTTTGAAAAAAAATTCAAGTTCCGAAACTATTTTTGAATAACAATTTTTTTAAGAAAAAAATCATCAAAAATGTTTTTAGAATTTTATTTTTTTTTTTTTAATTTTTTAAGTTCCCGGCTAAAAATAAATGTGTATGTTCATATATGCTTATATATAGATCTTTATATGATCATATATGACATATATGGAAACATATATGTGACCATATATGCAAGAAACGATCCCATATATGTGGTCGTATATAAAATATGTGCCATATATGATATCATATATGGAAACATATATGTTATCATAAATGTTAAATTTTAGTGCACGTGTATGAAAATATCAACCGGAATTACAAAATAAAAGTTTTTTACGATTGAAATTATATTTTATTACCATATTTATACCTTAATACCGATTCGTATCAATAATTTAACAAATATTGTTTCCTAGTTGCAAAATATTCTGATTAAAAAAGTTACTTTTACATAAAAAAAATGGAAAAGGTAAGTTTTTATTAATATGTATTTAGAATTATAAAATCATATGTATTATTTTTTTCCAGTTCAATGTTATAACAAGTATAATCGTGGACATTTTATTCCAAAACAAGATCATATTCAAAATGAGTAAATGTACATATGTACATATGTCGCAAATACAATAATAGAGTGCTTTGATGTTGAAGAAAATTAAACTACGCAGCTTCGTTAATCTCGTGCAACTTCGTGGAGAGGGCCTATGCACCACCATCATGTTTTCACTGCGATTGCAATACTGCAAACTATTTTGAAATCCCTTAATGTCGCCATAACAAAATGGAAATGATGGATCGTATAAGCAGTTTTGAGGCCGAGTAACGTTAAGCTCACACAACTTGGAGAAAAGGACATATGCACCACCAGAAATGTTATCACTACGGTTCCAACGCTATAAATTATTTTGAAATCCCTTACTGTAGCAAATAGGAAATGGAAAGAACGTATAAGAAGTTTGAATGCCGAGTTACTAAAAAATTCAACCATGCGGAGGTACGTTAAGCTCGCTTAACTTAGAGCAGAGGGCATATGCACGACCATAATGTTATCACTACGGTTCCAAAACTACAAACTATTTTGAAATCGCTTACTGTCGCCAAAGCAAATCGAAATGAAAAGAACGTATCAGTTTTAAGGTTGAGTAACGATTTGGGAAGGACAACGTCTTTATACAATTACAAGAAAGCTGTCTATAAGCGAAAGTGACAACCTGGCACATTGTCACCATGATGTAAGTAGAAATAGTTATTATCCATGTCTTTCAAATATCCTTAGAAACATGATGTAAGTAGAAATAGTTTTTATCCCTATCCTTCAAATATTCTTACAAACATAACCCAGCAAGATAAAATACATACTACTAAATATATTGCTTTTAATCGAAGTCTCTTTTAATGCATGCATTTAGTAGTAGCAAGTTCTTTTTTGCTGGAATAAAAAAGAAATGTGTAATAATTTTTAATATTTTTTTCAGATGGATTTCTGAAAGACAATATATCTTTCCTTAAAAAGCATTCCATAGTCTTTAGCATCCAATGAGCTTTAGCATCCCATGGTCTTAACAAAATACACTCCAACATGTATGTATGTAACTAGCGGTTAAATGTGCCGTCGAATGACTTTTGCCGGAGTTGCATGGATGAAGAGGAGTTGCAAACTATCGAAAACTTTATTTGCCATTGCCCGGCACTTTCTGGTCAGAGACTTGCTTCACTGGGATCTAGGGAGCTGTACGATCTTTCTGATTTGTCGGATGTCAAAATTCAATATCTAAGGAGTTTCATAAGAAGCTCAAATTGGTTTAACTAACGACAGGGACTAGTAGGGGAACCTATTACGGTCCCGTGGTATCACAATGGACCTCAGAGTCTACGTGTGTTGACGTAAAACGTCAGCAGCCACTTACAACCAAACCAAACTAGCAGTATCTAGCCAATCTTTAAAGGTACATGGTTGCTTCGTTAAATGACATCCGTGTTATCATTAACCTATTAGCACAAAATGCTATCGTTGGTAATACTTAAATACAATAAAAATTCTAGAAATATCTTAAATATTAATATTATTTTATATCCTTTTTTTAGATTTTGATTATAAATATTGTAAAATAGAGGCTTATACCATAACAAAAACGCTAAGTCTGAAGATAATCGGAATTAACACTAAAACAAGAAAACACAATGGAAATCAACGTTCCTTTAATAAGCTCTTTGCTCGCATCTTTCGTAATTGATATCAATTGAAAAACTTGATGTATAAGATCTTTTATGTTCAAATTATTTTGTTGACTATCAAAATGTATTCTCATATCTATAAGTTAAATAATTTATTTTTATATGGTCACCAAAAATGCAAACGATAGTAACTAAAAAATGAAAATCATCAAACTAAAGGGTTTCATTAAAATATATGAAAACACCAAAATTAATAAAAAAATATTTTTAATTTTAAATTATACTAATGTGCACCGTTTGCAATTCTGGTGAATATATACATAATAATCTATTACATATAGTTTAAAATGAAAAAAAAAAAATAAAAAATATGAAAAAGAATGTAAAACAAATTGAAAACGACATCATATATGATCCCATATATGATTCAATATATTATCCAATATATGATTCAATATATGATCTAATATATGATCACATATATTAGATCATATATGATCGTGTCTTATATAAGCGCCAATTTTGGAATATGGTCATATATGAGACCATATTTGATACTATATATGCTACTGTATATGGTCTCATATATGATATCATATATGATAATATACAACATTTTTAGCCGGGTTTCGAAAATTTTTTTTTTAAATTTTCTAAGTTCCTTGGAGTACAACATTTTTTTTTCTAATTTCACTTTGTATCAAACAAATTATTATAACCGAACTAAAACAGAAATTCTTCACTTTGGGTTTTTAAAGCGCTTTGATGGCTTTAAAAAACGTTCTCAAAGCACTTTTTTACATCGCTTTTAAAACGCTTTAAACCTAGCGTAGATCGATGTTATCATTCGGATCATCTGAATGCGCTTTGAAGTTGGTATACAGAACGCTCGTACAACCGTCCACAACGCTTTTGCGATTGTATTTTTCTGACTGGGTAGAAGCAAATGTTAAAATAAATTGGGAATATTTTTTTGCAAAAGGTAATAGAAAATAAAAATTTAACATTTTTGCAAGGGTCAAGCATTTCTGATGTGAATACCCTGAATATTAATAAAGTGCGAATCTTTTCTTGCAACTACGGATCATTTAAGATAATGGTTCTCAAACGGTGGGTCGCGACCCCCCAGGGGGTCGTGAACAAATTTGTTAAAACCTTAAATTTTTGTAAATTTTAAACACATTTTTTTAATTGTTGTGTTATAAAAATATACAAATAGTTTTATTAAAGAAAAATATTTTTCCATCACTTAAGGTCCCTCCGTAATCACTGTGCAGTTGTTAATTTCTCTGGATGCCCAACACTTATTTGTGAAGTGTTTTGGCTCAGTCTAGGATCTGACAGTTCGTTTTCTATTAACTTTTCGATGCTGATTCCGAATCTGGGTTACAAATTTTTCTAGTACGTTTTTGAGAAAATTAAAGGCAAAGTTCACAAAAACGTATTCTTGTGCATTTTAAAGAGCTTTGTTTGTGAAATTTTCGGATGCGTCTGGGATATGACCACTTTTTTCGATTTACTTAATAATGCTGATTCCAAGTCTGCATCCGAATAACGGATCTAGAATCGCGATCGAATAAAATTTCTAGAGTTTGACCGAAACCAGTTTTTCGAGGCCAAACCGAAACCGAACCGAATATTGGACCAAAAAGAGATATTCGGCCGAAACCGAAACTTAAAAAAGGCATGAATAAAATCATTAAAAAAAATTTTAAAGATAAATATACGGGACTTTATTGTTTTTGAATGATAGGAATTGTTGCATTTATAAATTTTTTTTTTTTTAAAACTGTAAAAAAAAAAATTTAAATTTCATATGTAGATTAGGAGAAAAAAAATATTTGAACTATAACAGTTGCTGTGTTTTTCAATAAGTGGATTTATTTTCTGATTAATCTTACTTTGTTTAAAAAAAATATTTTAAGATACCAAAACAAATTTGGAATATTTTTTTCCGTAATCTACGATAAATTAGGAATTATAATCCGAAAAAATAATAAAAAAATTTGGAAAATTAAAAAAGTTATAAATAAATCAAAATTAATCCAACTAAATTTTAGGATTAATTAAGTCCATTTTTGATTAATTTTGATTTATTTATAACTTTTTTCATTTTCCAAGTTTTTTTATTATTTTTTCGAATTATAATTGCAAATTTATCGTAGATTATGGAAAAAAATATTCCAAATTTGTTTTGGTATCTTAAAATATTTTTTTTAAACAAAATAAGATTAATCAGAAAATAAATCCACTAATTGAAAAACACAGCAAGTATTACAGTTATTGGACAACCTTGCTTCTTTTTGTTCAAGTAAACTGAAACAAGTAAATTGGAACACGAAATTAAAAAATTAGCGACTTTTTTATATATTTTTTAAAATACCAAGAAGTTTCGGTTTCGGCTAATATTCGGCCAAAATTTTGCCGAATACCCAATATAGGCCGAAACCCCATTATTCGGCCGAAACCGATACCGAATATTCGGTCTGACTCTAAAAATTTCGATCAATACGAAACATTGTTACATTATTTTGAAAAAAGAACTATAATTCCTCCAAATTGGACTTTAAATTCTTTCTTGGTAAATATTTCTTCATTTCTGATCAGGTTTAACTGGTGGTTTTTCTTTTATTTTCGGAAAAAAAATCTATGAAGATAGTAAGTTTCGATATAAAATACCGTAGTTCAAGACCTGGTTCTCAAATTTTTGAGAAATTTGGGGTCAAAGTTCACAAAAATTGTGTTTTATTTTTTAGAAGTTTTTTACTTGAAATTTTTGGTATGCGTCTGGGATCTGACCACACGGTTTCGATTAAACTTTCAATGCTGCTTCTGAAATGGGTTTCCAAATTTTTCCATTACTTTAGGTTTTTGAAAAAACTGAGGTCAAAGTTCACATTAATAATTTTATTTTTTTTTATATTGGGGGGTCGCGAAAAATTTTAAATATTGAAAAGGGGTCGCAAAGCAAAAGTTAGTGAGAAGCTCTGATTTAAGATATAATAGAAAATTGCAAAAGTTAATTCAACATGATTTTTTAAAAAAAGTTGCAATTTTGCACTGTTGCAAGGTTAAACAAATTTCAAGCAAAATTGCGCAATTTCAAAATTGCAATTTTTTTGCTTGTTTCTTTGTGAAAAGAAGCAATTGTATTCATATTAAAATAAATTGCGAATCTTTTCTTGCAACGACGCATCATATAAAAGGTAATAGAAAAATGAAAATTTTATTATTTTTTTTTTTATTTTTTAAGTTGCAATATTGCACTGTTGCAAGGTCAAAAATTTCTGAAGTGAATACCCTGAGTGAAACCTCGAATGATAATACAAAGTGGATACAATTTTTGACAATATTTTCCCTCCATAATACTTTTAGCATTCCAGATCAACTTTTTTATTGCTTTGTAATTTTTTTTTTTTTTTTCCAAAATAAATTTAAAAAAAAATTTCCAAAAAAAATTGGAAACACACACGTGTGTGCTATTACGTACCCCGGAAAATTTCTATATATTTCTAATTTTGTTTACTGAATATTTATTCAGTATTTATTTCTCAGATTTTAATACGATTTTTGTATGGAATAATTCGCGGATTTTCAGACATATTAAATTAGAAAAATGTCTGAGAGTCCGCTTAATTTTACTTATAATCAGAATTTTTTTTTGTACATTAAGCTTTATATTTTGAGTAATTTTTCCTTTAGAATCTTTTTTTCCTAGAAAAAAATTCCAGTTTCTGAGCCATTTTCTGGTAAAAAATATTAGATTCGAAAACATTTTCCTTGAAAAAAAATTTCAGATTCTGAAATTTTTACTACTTCCCAGCAAAATTTTCTGTTCCAAATAATCGGTTCCAGAACACATCATATTACCCTGCAACCGGTTTTACTTAACATTCCACAATCAATGATTTTTGTTTAAAATTGTCCCGAAAGCAATCGTGTTTTTTTATATACTTTTTATTTAATTAATTTTTTAACTCATGACTTAATGCCGAACAAAATCAACAAACAGCAAGTAGTTTTTTTTGAAAAATAATTTTACATAGAAAACTTTGTTGTGATTACCGTAGAATATATTCAAGAATCTATTGTAATAGGAATCTGTTCCAAAAAATTTTCCTGGGTTCTTTTATGGTTTTATTTCCCAGAAAAAATTTTCTGTTCCAAATAATCGGTTCCAGAACATATCAAACTACCCTGCAACCGGTTCTACTTAACATTCCAGAATCAATGATTTTTGTTTGAAATTGTCCCGAAAGCAATCGTTTTTTAGAGCAAGTAGTTTTTTTTGAAAAATAATTTTACATAGAAAATTTTGTTGTGATTACCGTAGAATATATTCAAGAATCTATTGAACCAGGAAATTGTTCCAAAAAATTTTCCTGGGTTTGTTTTTTATACTAAATGACAAATTTCAGCATTTAGTATAAAAACAAGTAAATGTATAAAAGAAGTTGCAAAGAAACTAGAAAAACGTTTCAGAATCTGAAATTTTTTTGAAGTTTCCGAATCTAAAAGTTTTTTTTACCAGAAAAAGGCTCAGAAACTGGAAATTTTTTCTAGCAAAACAAAGATTCTAAAGGAAAAATTACTCAAAACATGAAGCTTAATGTTCGGGGAATGTATGCCTCTTCCCCCACCCCCTTTATGCGCCACTAACTATAGCATAGTCACAGACTATATACAGACTCGACATAAGTGACAGATGTCAAAAAAGTAGTCTTGAACCATATGGTTAATGTTTTCAAATTATTCTACGAATTAGGTTAAAAAGAGAAAGCTAATATCACAGACTAATACAGACTCGACATAAGTGACAGGTGTCAAAAATGTTTTCTATAACCATATGGTTAATATTTTCAAATTATTCTACGAATTAGGTTAGAAAGAGAAAACTGATATAACGCGCCATAAGAAAAATGGATGCCAGATCGGTTTTCGTTGTTTCACTCACTCCTAAGTCGTAGAAAGTGTTGCCATGTTAGCGTAAAACGGACTAAAAACCGCTGTGTTTTCTCCTAAAATCGCTTCGTTTTTCCCCACTTTTTCTTATAAAACTCTACTGTCGAGTCTGTATTTAGTCTGTGCTAGTATAATGCGCCATTAGAAAAATGGATGCCAGATGGGTTTTTTGTTGTTTCACTCACTCCTAAGTCGTAGAAAGTGTTGCTATGTTAGCGTAAAATGGACTAAAAACCGCTGTGTTTTCTCCTAAAATCGCTTAGTTTTTCCCCATTTTTATACCCTCCAACTACAGTATGGGGGTATACTCACTTTGTCATTCCGTGTGTAACGCATCGAAATATCGGTCGGGGACCCCACAAAGTATATATATTATTGATCAGTGATCGATTCTAAGACATTCTAGCGATGTCCGTCCGTCCGTCTGTCCGTCCGTCCGTCCGTCCGTCCGTCCGTCTGTAGTTAACACGATGCAGTCCAAAATAAAAGAGCTAGACCCCTCAAATTTGGCATAAATATGTCTAATGGTCCTAGGCAGGTTAAGTTCGGAAATGGGCCAAATCGGACCAGGGGGAAAAAAGTTCCCCCTTGAAGAACTAAACCAACCTCTTAAAAATGCTATCTTTTTTGACGTTTTTTTGTATTTTTGTGAACCAAATGAGAAATTTTTATGTTCGTAGAAGTTTATAGTCCTGAGCTTTGACCCAGGGGATTAAAAAATGTCTCTTTTTTTGCCCCGCCCCTCTTTTAGGGCGTGGATAAAAAAATAACTTAAATAATTATAAAACTATAATACTTAAGTGCACAAAGCAGACAAAAATTAACTTTTAAACATATACCGTGAGGGCCAAGGAGTCACCCCAGCTCACCGACCCCCCCTACCTTGCCCCCCCTTAAAAAAACGCCCCTGTCAAAATTTTTTTTTAATTTTTTTACATGTTGGAGGGTATAATAGATTCGGCACAGCCGAATTTAACACTCTCACTTGTTTCTTATAAAACTCTACTGCCGAGTCTGTATTTAGTCTGTGGCATAGTCACAGACTATATACAGACTCGACAGTAGAGTTTTATAAGAATAAATGGGGAAAAACTAAGCGATTTTAGGAGAAAACACAGCGGTTTTTAGCCCGTTTTACGCTAACATGGCAACACTTTCTACGCTTAGGAGTGAGTGAAACAGCAAAAACCGATCTGGCATCCATTTTTCTTATGGCGCGTTATATCAGTTTTCTCTTACTAACCTAATTCGTAGAATAATTTGAAAATATTAACCATATGGTTAAAGAAAACTTTTTTGACACCTGTCACTTATGTCGAGTCTGTATTAGTGTGCAATTACAATTCTGGCGTTGGCTTTGAATTTTGCTTGTTTCAATACATTTTGTGTGTAGAGCGAAATTCAAAGCCAACGCTGGCGTTTTTTGCTGTACATACCAAACGTATGGGAACAAGTAAAATTCAAAGCCAACGCCAGAATTGTAATTGCACACTTACAAGGGAAGTATCTCAACCCTTATAAACCGATTTGCCTGAAACTTAAAATATATATTAGTGAGACGATTCTAAGGTTGGGGTGTCTCGGCTTTTCGGCCATATCAGTGTTTCAAAATTTCGTTGTCCCCTTATGAAACCATATGGACCTCCGGGAAAATTTCGATAACTCACGAACTAACAGGAATATCCTCTAGAGCAAAAATACGTGTCGACTTAAATTTAATAAAGATTATTTCGTATTCATATGGACATCGTAGCTCTATGTCTTCATATAAATACCCCCCAAAATTTGCACATTTTCATAAAAAAAGTATTTAACGAAGCCAAACTTTTACAAGGTTATGCCACCATTGGATAGGCATTAAAAAAACCTTTCTTCTCATATGCAAACATCATATAGTTTCTTAGAAAGAAATGGCTGAAAAATCCAAAAAACGAATTTTTCGCCATTTTTTGACCCATGTTTTGAACCCCTAAATCCCCGATATGGCCGATAAGCCGAGACACCCCAACCTTAGAATTGTCTCTTTTATATATATTGTACGTTTCATGCAAATCGGTTCATAAGGGTTGAGATACTTCCCTTGTTAGTCTGTGGCATAGTGTTTACTTAAAACCTTGATAACAATGAAAAAAAAATCTGCTAGTTTGTTATTTTTGAGTGTAGGGCTTTATTAAGTATATTTTCTAATATTTTATTTAAAAATAAAAAAAAATACATTCTTTTCAATAATCTGCTTTAATTTTAAAACTAAATGAATAAATACATTTTTTTAACTAATGAGAATTTTAATTTAAGAACAAACAAAAAATGAAATAATAAATACAAGTCTTTATAACTTAATACTATTATTATATATTTTTTTTAATACAAATATTTTAGGAGCTACATATAAATATTATTAAAATTTTTGATTTAATATAGTAATTTTTTCATAATTTTTTTTTTATTTTTTTGTGATTTTCACAATTTATTTATGTTGTTTTGCCTTATAAAATAATTCACTGGGGATTGTCTATATTCGTACGTACATAATGCATAAAAATAAATAATATATTTTCTTATATATTTTTTTTTATTCTAATATTCTACTCAAATTACAACAAGAAAATTTTGAAAACTGAAAATATTAACGGTGTAATACACAAACGAAAATTATAAAAAAATTGTGCCTGTTTTTGGTTTTATTTTAAACAATTTAGTGTGTTTTGCATAATTACATAAGTTTTTACCTTAAAAACTTAGGCAACTTATGTAATTTATGCAAAAACCCTTTATAGGTTGTATTATCCGAAAAACGTACACACATTTTTATGATTTTAATATTTTTTTTTTATAAATTTAAATGAAAATTTCATTTAAATAAAACTTTCATAATTTCTATGAAAGTCATAAAATATTACACTGTAGAAATGAAATCAATGTCAAAAACTTTTTTTCTTTTTCTTAAAAAATTACACATTTATTTTTATGCAATTTCTTATGCTCATCCAATGAACGTAATTTTTCATCATACCATTTAATTAAACGTTGCTGATATGTATCACGTTCATATTGATATCGGGCAACATGGTATGCCTTGTGATACGTTGTTATTGGTAAAAAATCTTGTTGTTGACGGCTCATATTAGCCGTTATATCTTTACACTATTTACAGTGTAGTGTATAAGTGGGCTCATTTAATTTAACACGTAACTTTTGTTTATAATGATATTCTTTCAAATATGATTTCAAACGTGCCGGTAGCTCTAGCTCATTAATACCATCGTATGTGGTATGGGAGACTATGGTGGCACGACACAATTTTTGCAAAGAGAAACAATTTTTACGATGTAGCGGTATGGTGAGCATCGGTTCGAAGAACATAACACAAGCAGGATCCTTATAATGTTCCAAGAGACCCGTAACAGTGGGAGCGGTAAAAACACAGGGATCATGACAATCAAAACTGTAATGGAAAGATAATAAAATAGAAATTTATTAGATTTTTGGAATTATTAATGCATTAAAAAAATTATGTGGGTAAAATCAACTGAGTAAATGAGATAACTTCGGCCTTGCCAAATGTATGGAAACCCACCACATTGTAAACAAGTAAATTCGGCCTTGCCAAATGTATCAATACCCTCCACAATGTAAATTATTTGAAAAAAAAAAAAAAAAAAATTGAAAAAATATTTCAGCGGAAAAAAATTGAAAAAATATTTCAGCGGAAAAAAGTTTTTGGCGAAAAAAACCCGCGAATTTTTTGAAAAAAAAATGTTTGTTCTTGTTTAAATACCATTAGGCATCGAATTCTGTTCACAAATATCAACTGGCAGCTGAATTAAAGCATTTTGTATTTTTAGGTTATGTTGAATGTACCAAAATTTCCGAGGTGTCCTTACATTTTCTTTCATAACTTTTGAACTGCTAAACCGATTTCGCTGAAATGCAATACCGTACTGCTCAGGGCAACAACAAGTAAACATGTTAAGTTTCAATCATATCTGAGTAATGTTTTGGCTATGATCGCCATTTCAACAGACAGACGAACCTGCTAGAATGTCTTAGAATCGATCACTACTTAATAATATACTTTATGGGGTCCTTGACTGATATTTCGATGAGTTACTAACGGAATGACAAACTCTATCACTAATTGGAGAGTATAAAAAGATTTTTGGGAAAAAATTTATTTAAAAAACAAGTAAAAAAGTTAAATTCGGCCTTGCCGAATGTAGTGATACCCTCCACAATTTCTAAAAGATTATTGCAAAAACTTTATTTAAAAGGAAATTACTTCTGAAAAAAAAAAAAAATTTTGAAAAAAAATTTCCGCGAAAAAAAACATTTGGTAAAAAAAAACCGCGATTTTTTTCTTTTTTTGTCCAAAAATATGTTTGTACTTGCTTAAATACCATTTGGTGTTTAATTATGTTCACATAAGTCAACCAGCAGCCGAATTAAATCATTTTGTATTTTTAGGTTACGTTGAATGTACTAACATTTTTGAGGTGTCCTTACACTTTCGTTCATAACTTTTGAACCGCTGAACCGATATCGCTCAAATGCAATACCAAACTTCTCGAGAGAACTTCCAATATATATATGTTTAATAACAGTCACCTCTGTTTTGTATTTTGGACGTGATCACATTTTCCACAGACAGACAGACGGACATCGCTAGAATGTCTTAAAATCGATCGGGCATCATGAATATATATACTTTATGGGGTCCCAGACCGATATTTTGATGAGTTACAAAGGGAATGACAAACTTATATATACCCTCTATCACTAAGTGGAGGGTATAACAAAAAGAATTTTTGTTAAAAATTTTTGTAAACGAAAAAAACCCGCGAATTTTTTGAAAAAAAATGTTTGTTCTTGTTTAAATACCATTAGGCATCGAATTCTGTTCACAAATATCAACTGGCAGCTGAATTAAAGCATTTTGTATTTTTAGGTTATGTTGAATGTACCAAAATTTCCGAGGTGTCCTTACATTTTCTTTCATAACTTTTGAACTGCTAAACCGATTTCGCTGAAATGCAATACCGTACTGCTCAGGGCAACAACAAGTAAACATGTTAAGTTTCAATCATATCTGAGTAATGTTTTGGCTATGATCGCCATTTCAACAGACAGACGAACCTGCTAGAATGTCTTAGAATCGATCACTACTTAATAATATACTTTATGGGGTCCTTGACTGATATTTCGATGAGTTACTAACGGAATGACAAACTCTATCACTAATTGGAGAGTATAAAAAGATTTTTGGGAAAAAATTTATTTAAAAAACAAGTAAAAAAGTTAAATTCGGCCTTGCCGAATGTAGTGATACCCTCCACAATTTCTAAAAGATTATTGCAAAAACTTTATTTAAAAGGAAATTACTTCTGAAAAAAAAAAAAAATTTTGAAAAAAAATTTCCGCGAAAAAAAACATTTGGTAAAAAAAAACCGCGATTTTTTTCTTTTTTTGTCCAAAAATATGTTTGTACTTGCTTAAATACCATTTGGTGTTTAATTATGTTCACATAAGTCAACCAGCAGCCGAATTAAATCATTTTGTATTTTTAGGTTACGTTGAATGTACTAACATTTTTGAGGTGTCCTTACACTTTCGTTCATAACTTTTGAACCGCTGAACCGATATCGCTCAAATGCAATACCAAACTTCTCGAGAGAACTTCCAATATATATATGTTTAATAACAGTCACCTCTGTTTTGTATTTTGGACGTGATCACATTTTCCACAGACAGACAGACGGACATCGCTAGAATGTCTTAAAATCGATCGGGCATCATGAATATATATACTTTATGGGGTCCCAGACCGATATTTTGATGAGTTACAAAGGGAATGACAAACTTATATATACCCTCTATCACTAAGTGGAGGGTATAACAAAAAGAATTTTTGTTAAAAATTTTTGTAAATTTTTTTTTTTTTAAATAATCGCAAAAATATGTATGTTGGGGTCAAAAATATGTTTGTACTAGTTTAAATACCTTTGGTATCCAATTATGTTCACATATGTCAACCAGCAGCCGTATAAAAACATTTTGAATTTTAAGGTTATGTGGAATGTACCAAAATCTTCGAGGTATCCTTACATTTTCGTTTATAACTTTCAAACCGCTGAACCGATATCTCTTTAATACAATACCAAACTTTTCGAAGCAGTAACAAGTAAATAGGTTAAGTAACAGTCATATCTGTGTAATATTTTGGCCGTGATCGAGATTTAAACAGACAGACGAAAAACATACCAAATTTAAAATTTTTTTTTGTACCACTTACAATTGAATTTTTTTTTGCTGGATGAACCAATAATCAAAATTTCAATAAAAATAAGATCATTATTTAAGAAAATCGAAAAAATACCATCCCGAGTAAAAAAGATTATATATAATTTTACTTATTTTTATATAAACATATATTATTTGATAAATTTATACGTAAATTGTTTTGCTATCATATAAGATTATATATATTTGCACTTCGTATTTTTTTCTTATATAAAATTATATAAAAGAAAATGTTAAGTTATACATAATAACATATGATTAAAGTTAGTTTATATAATTACATATGAAATATAAAATTCTGTCTGTTTTTTTTATATAATTTAATATAACAAAATATTTGAAGATATTTTATATAAAACTTTATGCAACTTTTTTCTAAATCATATGTAATCTTATATGAGTAAAATTAAAAAAAAATCTAAGTCCTTTATATATAATTTGATATAACTTTTGAAAATTCCAGATTTTTTTTTTTTTAAGTTCCAAACCTAAACCTTAAACATTAGTTTTAAAAATTTTATATGTTATTATATATAATGCAAAATTTATGAAAAAAGCTAAGTTCTTTATATATAATTTAATATAATTTTTTTTTGGGTTTTTTTTTGGGATTTTTTTTTATTTAATTATATATAATTGCATAAATTTTTCTAAAAAAGGGGCCAATTTTCGCATCAAATCATATAAAATTATATTAAAATCACATTAAATTATATCAAATTTAATGCAACTTTATATGGTTTTATCGACTCATTTTTCGCATCAAATTCTATATGAATATATATGATGTCTTTATATAATTAAATATAAACATACCCGAGTAAAAATAATTTAATATGATCTTATATACTTTTATATAATCATATTATTTCATATATGATCATGTGTGACACTATGTATTGCAAGATATATTTATATAATAAATTTTGATGTGGGATTTTTTTAAGATATCGCCATATATAACTATATGTTGTAACATCTGGTCCCATGCATCATTCCAAATTTCTAAGTGTTTTATATAAAATTTTATATGCCTCCATTATTTTTTAATTTTTCTAAGTTTTTTCGAAGAACATATTTTTATCGCAAATATTTGCAACGTGTTTTATATAAAATTTCATATGACTTCATATTTTTTTATTTTTTTAAGATTTTTCCAAGCACCACTTTTTTATCACGAATATTTTCTAAGTGTTTTATATAAAATTTTATATGACTCCATCTTTTAAATTTTTTCTAAGTTTTTTTTCAAGGAACATTTTTTTATCGCTAATATTTTCTAAGTGTTTTATATAAAATTTTATATGACTCCATTTTTGTAAATTTTTCTAAGTTTTTCCAAGGACAAATTTTTTTGAAAATATTTTCTAAGTGTTTTATATAAAATTTAACATGACTCCATTTTTTTTAAATTTTTCTAAGTTTTTTTCAAGAACAACTTATTTTTATTATTTTAATTTTTTAACTTTTTATTAAAAACTAAAAAACATCCGATTTATAAAATTGTATAAATTTTAATATAATTGGATATAATTGTATATCATTGGATTAGACCAAAACTCGTATCAAAGTCGATATAAAGTTATATAAACTGATATTATTAGATATTATTCGATCAAATCTTATGAAACAATTTTTCGTATAAGATTATATCAAAATAGACACGAACCCATATTAAATTATATATTGTGTCATATCATTTTTTTTACTCGGGTATATAATCTTTTTTACTCGGGATAGTACAATTTTTTACCTCTTTTTACCTTCTTCAGAGGGTACTAATTGGTATCAGAAATTCCTAAAAGTATTTTTTTTTTAGAATATTTTATTTCGATGGAGGATTTCAATAATCTAGTTTTTATGACCATTATATCAGAAAATCAAAAAAAAAAGTACCAAAGTACACTTTTTTACCCTCATAGAATCGAAGCTTCTAAAAAGTACTTTTGTTAATTTTATTTTCTCAGGATGATTTTACATACTAAATTTCAAGTTTCTAGAACCATTATTTTAGGTGAAAAAGAAAAAGTACCAAAGTAAAAATGTTTGCATCTTTTTAACCTATCAAAATTGGAATTCCTAAAAGGTACCTTTCTCAGATTATTTTACTGAAGGGTTATATATTTAAATTTGTAAGTTTATATGACCAAAATTTCAGGAAAAAGGAAAAAGTATCAACGTTAACATTTTCTTCTTTTTTGCTCCCTTAGAATCAAAATTTTCTAAAAGTACTTTTTCAGTATTTTCAGTATTATTCTATTATTATAGGAAATTTAAAAAGTACCAAAAAAAGAAATTTTATTACAAATCATTTAAAAAACTTACCTAAATCTATGACCACTTTGTTCGATACGTGCATGCAATGATCTTCCATATTTACGAAAAGTCACCGAAAATAGAAATTCTTCTTGCGCCGAGTCACGCAATAAAAATGTACCCTCTGGTTTACCTTCTAATAAACGTTCTGCCTCATAACGATCCATTTTACCCCAATAGAAACTGGAATTTGTTATACGTTCCAAATCTGGCACCAAAAAATGTACAAAATCCACTTGTGAGTGAACAATAGGACCACCCACCGTAGAGGAACCACCGCATGTTCTTGTTGAAGAAGGAACTTTGACCATAATATCATTTGTAGATGATGTGGAAGTTGATGATATATCATTGGATATAGATATAATGCTATTATGTAGACTGGAGGATGTAGATGATGTATTAGCTGTCGCCAGTGAATGGGAGTTGGGTGCTGTTGTTGTTGGATTTACTATAGCACATTGGACAACAACAAATTGTGATGGTGATGTAGTTAATGGTATAATAACATCATTACCATTTGTTGTAGTGGGGGTCCATAATGATACTTGATTTGATGTTTGAGTTGAAGCAGCAGTTGGGGGTAATAAGGGGGTTGTTGTCGTGGAATGCATAGTATGACGTTGTATACTTCTGGCGTTATTTAGGGGATTATTGTTGTTGGTTAGGGAATGTCTATCTTGTGATTTAGGTCTCTTTTGTTCTTTTTGCTGTTGTTTGTTGGCTTTATTTGATGATCTTGATAATGATGGATCCAGTATACGTCTAAATGCATCACGACAACTACATTTGCGACATCTCGTTTTTGTCTTAGCTCCGGTGGTGTTGTTGTTGTTGGTACTTGAAGACATTGAACCTCCATTAGCTGCTAAAGATTTTGATTTACGTCGACAGCAAACATTTGTTTCGTTATCTTGTTCTGAAAATAAGAAAGAAGAGATAAAAATATATAAATATTTAAAATTCTTATGAAAAACATCTGTTGAGTTTTTTAAATGGGATATATTTAAAATTTTATAATATTGCGGTTTTGTAAAATTTAATTATTTAATTATAAAAATACTACTAATTATATTTATGTATAAATTATAATGAGTACCACATTTTAAATTAACTTATTATAGAATAAATATCCAACTGATTCTTATAGTTCTGCTCTCCTGATTCCAAATCTGCTATCAAATTTTTTCTAGCACATAACGTTTTTGAGATATCGCTTTTTGCGGTCCACTGTTACATATTCTAAAGTCGCTTCCAAAAAATAGTACTTAATTTGATATAAAATCTACCTCTTGATTCCAAAACTTCAATCCAAATTTTTCTGTCATGTTCCGTTTTTAAAATATTCACGTAAAAAAAATTCAAACGCAAATATCTCAAAAAACGGAATATGGTAGAAAAATTTGGATTGCAGTTTTGGAATCTGCGGGTTCATTTTATATGAATTCGAGTTATATTTTTTGGAAGCAACTGTAGAATATGTAACAGTGGACACTAAAAATTGTAAAATTATTAGTTTTTGAATTTTTAACAGCGAATATCTCAAAAACAGTATACCGTATACGTGAACAGTATAATTATTTAGCAAGTTCTTAATAAAGAGGAATGCAATTTCATTACCCGATTTTGTCACCATTTTTACAAAACCTAAACTTGCTTGAAGAGGGGGTATGAATGGAGGGCTTTATTTATACTCTACACCATTCTGTGTTACAGGTTTGTGCTGATGTTTGTAACTACTAGAAATATTGGTCCTAGACTAGTCTTTTTGGCGATGTTCGTCCGTCCGTCTGTCTGTTCGTCTGCCCATGTAAACTTCTGCGCACGTTACAGATCGCAGTTTTACCTCGATATGTCTGACAATTTAAATTAAATCTTCTTTTGACTTAAGGTAGATCGCTATTAAAAATTGGAAAAAATCGGTTCATGTTTACTCTCAGCCCCCTAACAAACGGACCCTTTGAATTGCCCTTAAATGACTCTAATAACCGTATTCCAATAGGTATCCTGTCAAAATTTAGCAGGTAAACGTTTTTTGTATTCACAAATTACAATATCAAATTTGAAAGGAATCGGACTAGTTCTACTTGTAGCCCCCATATAAACCACCCTCCCGATATTCATATAAATCTCAAATTTTATGAAAATAGCAGGGCCGCTTTAAGGTATGGCGGGCCCTGGGCACACAAGAATTTGGGGGCCCGCTGGAAAGTAAAAAGTCGCATGACTTTTTATTGTTATTTTACAAGCTTTTTACCAAAAATTTTGTAATTTTACAAACTTTTTACCAATAAAATTTTAAATTTACAATTTTTTTGACGCAATAAAACTTACAAGGAGGTTTCTTGACTTTACTAGATTTTTTGCTACCTCCTATTTTACAAGAATTCCTAGTAAAAATTACGAGCTTTTTTGTAATTTTACAAGATTTTTTCCAATAAAATTGTACATTTACAACTTTTTAGGCGAAATAAAACTTATATGGAATTCTCGTAAATTTACTAGATTTGTTTTGTAAAAAATCTGGGAAATTTGTAAAATTACAAAAAAAACAAGTGAGAGTGGTTAATTCGGCTGTGCCGAATCTTTTATACCCTCCAAAATGTAAAAAAAAAAAAAATTGACAGAGGCGTTTTTTTTTTTTGGGGGGGGGGGGGCGTTGATAGGGTCAGTGGGGCACGTTGAGAGCACCTTCCCATCGCGATAAATATACCAAATGTTTCATTTATTTAACAAAAATACAAAAAAAACCCATGTAAAAACCTGTATTTTTTAGAGGTTGGTTTAGTGCTTCAAGGGGGAACTTTTTTCCCCCTGGTCCGATTTGGCCAATTTCCGAACTTAACCTGCCTAGGAACATAAGACATATTTGTGCCAAACTTGAGGTTCCTAGCTCTTTTATTTTGGACTGCATCGAGTTAACTACAGACGGACGGACAGACGGACGGACGGACATCGCTAGAATGTCTTAGAATCGATCACTGATCAATAATATATATACTTTATGGGGTCCCCGACCGATATTTCGATGCGTTACACACGGAATGACAAAGTGAGTATACCCCCATACTGTAGTTGGAGGGTATAAAAAATGTAAAATTACAAAAAAAATGTAAATTTTGATCGAAAATTATTTGTCAAATATTGGTAAAATTGGACTTTGAGACTTTTTCTAGTAATTTGGCAAGGGTTTTTTTTTGAGTGTACGGATATTCTAGCTCGAGGTAATTTTTTTTGACTTCTTTAAACCATGATATTTGCGTAGAACAATTTGGTTTTAATGAGACCTTTTCTATCTCAGAATCTGAGACTTTTCCTATACGAAAAATGTTTCAGAATCTGAAACTTTTTCTATGTGAACAATGTCTCAGAATCTAAAACTTTTTCGATATGAAAAATGTCTCAGAATCTAAAATTTTTTCTATACGAAAAATTTCTCAGAATCTGTGACAATTTCTTTACGAAAATTGTTTTAGAATCTGAGAATATTTTTGTACGAAAAAGATTTAAGACTTCCTCAATACGAAAAATGTTTCAGAATCTGAGACTTTATCTACACGAAAAATGTCTCAGAATCTAAGAATTTTTCTATACGAAAAATGTCTCAGCAGCTTAGACTTTTTTAATACGAAACATGTTTTAGAATGTAAGACTTTTTTATGCGAAAACCGTCTCAGAATTTGATACTTTTTCCATACGAAAAATGTCTGAGACTTTTTCTATACGACAAATGTCTGAGACTTTTTCTATACGAAAAATGTCTCAGAATCTGAGATTTTTTCTATACAAAAAATTTCTCAGAATCTCAGACTTTTTCTATACGAAAAATTTCTCTTAATCTGAGAATTTCTATACGAAAAATGTCTGAGACTTTTTCTAAACGGAAAATGTCCCAGAATCTGAGACTTTTTCTAAACGGAAAATGTCCCAGAATCTGAGACTTTTTCTATACGAAAAATGTCTCAGAATCTGAGATTATTTTGATACAAAAAATTTCTCAGAATCTGAGACTTTTTCTACACGAAAAATGTCTCTGAATCTGAGAATTTCTATACAAAAAATTTCTCAGAATCTGAGACTTTTTCTATACGAAATATGAAAATTGTCGCAGAATGCGACATTTTCTCTATACGAAAAATGTCTTTGACTTTGCATACGATAAGTGTCTCAAAATCTGAGACTTTTTATTTTGGCAAAACTTCTATGACCTTTAGACTTTAAAAATCTCAGAATCAGAATGTTGCTGCATTTTCGTATAAGCGAATTTATTGGCATTTCGGGCCCCCTTAGGTCGGGGCTCTGGGCACGTGCCCTAAGGGTTAAAACGGTACTGGAAAATAGAAAATATTTTATTAAAATATTGTGTGTAACCTAATCAAATCTGATTATAACCAGACCAATTTTGGACTTAGACCAAAATTTGAAGAAGATTCGTTCTCACCGTGGTCTCCGTCATTATTGGGGTCTCCGTGTCCGTGGTCAACATACCAAGACTACTGGTCGTCGTGGTCGCACCGTTGGTGTATCCAAGAAGAAGTAAATTTTTTTAAATTTAGACCCCATATGAAAAATTTGCCCGATATTTAGTAAAACCGGTTTATTTGCAACAAATAGAAGACTATTTCACTCAAATTTGGTTTGTGTGTGTTTTCTACACTTATTAAAGATTTGACAAAAGATAGATCCAATCGGTTCATGTTTGCACTTGAAACCCATTTTCCGACCACTTGTGTAGGGTATTATATGGTCGGTCTTTACCAATTATAATTTTCGTACTTGTTTTAATCTAATTTTCAAAAAAATCTTACCTTCATTAATTGATAATGTCTGCATATTATTAATGTTAATATTTTGTTGGTGCTGCTGCTGCTGCTGCTGTTGTTGTTGATCTTCTAAAACTTCACAATATTCAACAATTTCACCAATATTTTGTTCAACAATTTCATCATTAAATTGTAAAGTATTTAAACGTCCCAGCCGTCCGTTACTTGAATTCGATAATAAAAGATGATGATTAACACCACCACCAGCACTAGTAGCAGCAGCTGTTGTAGTACAACTGACACCACTATTTGAATTTAAATAATTATGATTTTTGGTTAAAGAACTGCCAGCAGTTCTAGATAATGTTGTAGATGATGAAGATGAAGTAGTTGTAGATGATGAAGTAACAGCATTTGGCATAGAATTACGATTTAAGGTAAGATTTAAAATTTGAGCACCGGCTGTTGACGCTGTTGTTGTTGTTGTAGCTGATAATTCTGAAGAATTAAGATTATAATCAGCTGTTAAATTTTCTAAGGAAGTATCCTGAAGTGGTTGTTGGTGTTGTTGTAATAATGGCATTTCATTTCCGTTCTCCATTTTAGCCAATTGAATTTTAATTATTATCTGACGACCACCACAAGATAAATTATTGACCGATGATAAACTACTGCTTATACTTGCAGTAGAAGATTGCAGTTGTTGTTGCTGTTGTAAAATTCCAGCTGTTGTTGTATTATTACAGGTAGTTTGTTGTTGTTGTTGCGGACTTTCTTGTATTTGTAAATTAATTGTAGGTCCTACAAAATGATGATTATTATTACCGTTAGGTATTTGTATCCTATTTGTTGTTGTAAATGCTTGTTGTTCACAAAGGGAGGGTTGAGTTGTTGTAGTTGTTTTTGTTGTTTTAGCTGATGTTGTAGCAGCAATATTATTTGCAGCAGTTTTACTAAAACGGTGACCCATCTGACTAAAATTTTTTAAAGTGTTGGCACTACTTAGTTTTTGTTCAACATTTATTTATTTCCTTTTCTCACTCTCAAATTTTATTGAATTTGTGTATACAAAATTTTTTTGTAATTGCTGTTTGTGTCAACATGTGTTGTTAATTATAGCTGTAATTAAATTAAAAAATAATACAATGTTAAAATTAATTATTTATTTCACATTACAATTGGTTTATTTTTTCTGAGAATTTGAATGAAATAAATTTACATAAAATACTTTTGCTATTTTTGTGGTCAAAATTTAATTATAAGCACTACACCATTTCCAATTGTATTTTAGAAATTATCAAAAAAAAATTCAGAAGTTATCAATTGTATTTCAGAATTTATCAATTGTAATTCAGATACTATCAATTGTATTTCAGCTATTATCAATAGTATTTCAGAAATTATTAATTGTATTTCAGAAACTATCAATTGTATTTCAGAATTATCAAATGTATTTCAGAAATTATCAATTGTATTTTAGAAATAATAATTGTATTTCAAAAGTGATCAATTGTTTTTCTGAGATAATCAAATGTATTTTAAAACTTATCAATTGTATTTCAGAAATTTTTAATTTTTATTTCAGAAAATATCAATTGTATTTCAGAAATTTTTAATTGTATTTCAGAAATAATCAATTGTATGTTAAAAGAATTATGATATTGTTTGTGGTTGATTTTGTTTGGGTGTTTCTGTTTTTTTTAAATCCCTAATGATGGGATTCCTGTTTTTTTTTTAAATCCCTGATGATGGTCAACGATGATTGACCGAAATATCATAAAATAAACTAACTATATGATTGACCGAAATATCGGAAAATAAACTAAAAATTTTAGTTAAAAATTTAAAAATCAAATCAGCGTTTTTATTTAAGGATATTTTTTCTAATTTTATGACCTTTAGCCAAACAAAACCAACCACGTATCCATTTGTATTTCAGAAATTATCAATTGTATTTCAGACATTATCAATTGTATTACAGAAATTATCAATTGTATTTCAGAAACTAAACCTAGTAAAAAATTTATATTTTCTAAAATACAATTGATAATTTCTGAATTATAATTGATAACTTCTGAAATACAATTGTAAATGTCTGAAGTACAATTGATAACTTCTGAAATACAATTGATAATATCCGAAATACAATTGATTATTTCTGAAATACAATTAATAATTTCTGAAATTTAACTGATAAATTCTGAAATACAATCGATAACTTTTGAAATACAATTGATAGTTTCTAAAATGCAATTGATAACTTCTGAAATACAATTTATAATTTCTGAAACACAATTGATAACTCTGAAATACAATTAATAGTTTCTGATATGCAATTAATAATTTCTGAAATACCACTGATAACTTCTGAATTCAAATAATAATATCTGAAATACAATTGATAATTTCTACAGTTGATCGTTTCTGAAATACAATTGATAATTTCTGTCAAATTACTAGAAAAAGTCTCATAATCCCATTTTACCAATATTGACAGTTTTCCTTGTTTTTTTAACAAACAATTCAAAATTTAAATTTTTTTTGGTAATTTTACAATTTTTTTTCGTAATCTTACAAATTTCCAAGCTTACAAAAAAATCTAATAAATTCACGAGAATTCCATTTAAGTTTTATTTTGCAAAAAAAAAGTTGTAAATTTACAATTTTAATGGTAAAAAGCTTGTAAAATTACAAAAAGCTCGTAATTTTTACTGGGACTTCTCATAAAATAAGAGGTAGCAAAAAATCAAGTAAAGTCAACAAGGAGTTAGTTTTATCGCGACAAAAAATTTGTGAATTTACAAATTTATTGGTAAAATGCTTGTAGAATAACAAAATTATTTGTAAAAAGCTTGTAAAATTACTAGAAATTCTCGTCAAATAGGAGGTATCAAAAAATAAAAATAACAAACTTTTCTTGTCATTTTACAAGTTTTTTTTTTTTGAGAATATTTTGTTTTTATATCCTCTTTTTCAGCTCGCCTACTTTTGTGGGCGTGGACATATAGACATAATTTAAATAATGATAAAACTGTATTAAGAGAAAAAAGCAAAAGGAAAGATGCCCCAACATCCGCCGCGAGTTATCCGCTGCCCCACCTACAACGTTCTTATGCATGTAAACAAGTATAAACATATATTTTTTTTTACAAAATTATTTTTTTCGCGCATTTTTTCATCAAAATTTTTTTTCCGCGGAATATTTTTTTAAAGTTTTTTTTTTCAAATAAAATATTTGATATTGTGAAGGATATAAATACATTCGACAAGATCGAATTTGACTTTTTTACTTGATATTTTTTTTTTTGGTATTTTTACTTATTGTAGGGTACAATAGATTCGTCATAGCTGAATTAAAAACTCTCATTTGTTTTCTTTAATTTTCTTGATTTCTTATATAAAATTTATATTTTCTGTAAATTTTTATCTGTTATATGCAATAAAGTTTGTATTGTATTTCTCCAGAAAATTTCAATTACTGATTTTAATTTGTTCAACTTCGTTGTATACACATTTTCATGGAAATTAATTTTTTGTAATTGTAATGATCATTATTTGGAAAAACTCATCATATAACATCAAGAAATATTACACAGAAGTACTGAAATAAAAGAAAAATATATATTTGTAGCAGTGTTCTGCAATGTTTTTCGACCTTGCCGAATTTATTGATACTCTCCACAATGTTAAAAATATTTTTAAAAAAACTTTATTTAAAAAAAAAAAAATTAAAAGCTTTTGTTAAAAAAAAACTTGTAGATGAAATTAATTTAAATTCTGATTAATTTTGCTAAATAATCTTGACAATGGAAACTGAAAAATTCCGAAACACGTGTCGATTAAATCTTGTAAAAATTACCAACATAATTAAATTTAAAACAGAAAAATAATTTTCTTGAAAATTATTCTATAAGAATATCATGGTTTTAATTAGTAAAGGAAATAATGACCTCGAGCTAGAACAAACCTACTCAAAATATGAAATTAATTTAAATAAAAAAAAAAATCGAAAATTCGGCGAAAAAAAAATTGTGTAAAAAAATGTTTGTACTTGTTTAAATATCATTCACATATGTCCGCCATCTGACAAATTAAATATTTTGTATTTTTAGGTTATGTGGAAAATTTTAGAGTTTTTTTACATTTTAGTTCATAACTTTTGAACCGCTAAACCGATATCACTCTAATGCAATACCAAACTTTTCAAATCAACAACAATTAAATATGTTAAGTTACAGTCACATATATGTATTATCTCGGCCGTGATCGCCATTTTAACAGACGGAGATCGCTTAAATGTCTTAGAATCGATAACTGATAAATAAAATATTTCGAAGAGTTACAAACGTAATGAAAAAACTCATACATATATACTTTCACTAAAAAGAAAACTTCAGAAAAGATATAGAACCACTACTACTGGAAATTGTATTTCGTTGTTGATGATGATATAAAACATTAACAGCAAAACCAGGCAACCAACCAACTAACAAACAGAATTTCTAGCAACTGATGCAAAAAAATTCGTAGAAGTAACGGAAAACAAAATTCAAATTCTACGTACAGAAAGAAAAAAAATATGTAGAAGTGGCATAAAGCGAAATGAATTTAATGAATTTTAGTTGGAAAATTGTGTTATACCCAGCAAAAACTTCGCTTACCAAGTAATTAACTAATGGGGTTAGCAAAAATATGAGTAATTAGTTACCTCCCAATTTCAATGTTAATTACATTAACACGGTGATGTCATTGGAGGTAACCACATTTTGCCTTTTTTGGCGCAATGTAATGCTAATGGTAATTAGTAGTTTTCAAAGCCATTACCTCGTAAGCGAGACAGGAAGGGGTACCAATTACCAAGTTTTTGCTGGGTACGATTTTATAACATATTCCAGGAAAGTTGATATAAGGTATTATTTTGTGTCAAATTTACTTTTTTCTCCTTTTTGTTCAAACTCTGCAAACTTTTATGTAGAAATGTTCCCAGGCAGAAAAATACATACGGGCCAGATCTGGCAAAGTATCTAATAAGTTAGTATTAATACTGGCAAAGTACCTTTTTTGTGGGTTTTTAGTACTTGCTAAGATGCTAAATGATAACACCATTTAGTAGTGGCAAAGTACTTTTAAAAGCGCTTTCCCTGTACTTTAAAAAGTACTATCCGAGAATTTTTAAAATTGGTTTTTAACTAAAACAATCCATTACAAAATTAAAAATGTATTTAATAAAATATTTTTTTTATTTAATAATTTGTACATTAGAAATCTTTTTTTTTTTGAATTTTTCTATTTAAAATAAATTATATATTAATTACACAGCATGACAAAAGTGACCACTATTATAGAAAATAAGAGGTATGACCAACATTTACATCTACTTGAGACATGCTGAGTCGAATGGCGCACTCCGTTTTTCGATGCATGGTACAGTTTTCTTGACTTGTATCAATGTTTCTTATGCAAATTTGGTTTAAAGCTTTTCATCTTAAGTCCTTAAATTCGTGAATTTCTTCATTTTTCGAGGTTCTCGCGAAATAAACCTCTAAATTGGTATTTGATAAAAAAAGCTTGCTTTTAGTGGATCATAAAGGCATCCCTAACACTACGAATAGTGAACAAAAAACATCTACGTGATATAGACCATCATGTTAAAAATCGCGAAAAACTTTTTTTATGGTAGAATCATTTTACAACATGACTTAAGGGTCCATCTTCAACTATATAATGTGGTAACCTTAAACAAATAACTGACGAAAGATTTGTCCAAAAATATAATTTTTGGTCAGTAAATTCTGTAAGGTTACCACATTATTTACTTAAAGATGGACCCTTAAATTATCTCGAAAAATGGTGCTGCCATATACAACATGATGATAAAATTCAACATGATGGTAAAAGCAAGTTTTTTATCAAAGACAAATTAAGGGGCTAATTTCGCAAAAACGTCAAAAAATGAAGAAATTCGCGTATTTATTGCTACATCCTCTTAATAGAAGTTCCAAATACTCTCTAGGAATATAAAAGTCTAAATGCAAATGTGATGATATATTTTTGAAAGGCAATATTTCTATTGAATGTAGCGATTTTTTAATTTCCACTACCATCAAGAGAAATAGGACTCTACAATGTTAAACAAATTTGATAAAAATAACATTGAAATCAGTATCCACATAGTAGAATCAAAATGTATTCATACTAAATTTGATAATGACACCATTGTCATAACTTCATAACATAATTAGGCGTTTTCAAATAAAATGTTAAAATTAAATTAAATTATTAAAAAAAAATATTTCAAATAAATAAACCGCCTTTAGTTTGGTAAAAAAGTACTAGCAAAGTACTTAATTCGGTGAAACCAAGTACTTTACTAAAAAGAGCTTGCTATACAAAAAATAAATTGCTTTGCCAGTACTTTTGTTTTGGTACGGTCGGCAATTTCTGGCTGGGTTGTTACCTTAAAAAAAAAAATATTTATTAGAACCCGACTAAAAAAGTTTAGATATAGTAACATATTATTTAATATATTTATATACGGCCATACACAGTAATTTACATACCCAGCAAAAAATATACGAAGTGGTTCAAAAAGAATTAGTGGTTTCACAATATACAAAGTAGCGATAGGTGCCGAACTTCATATTCCGTAGGAAGTACTTTTAAAATCACTTCCAAAAATGCTACAAAATAACAATATTTTTCATATTTCGTATGAGAAATCTTTCGATTCGAGAGTTATAGAACACCGCTACTGGATAAAAAATATTTTTGGTACATTTTTTGCGTTTTGAAGTAAAAATTTATTAACAAAGTTTTAGGAAATTTTTTTTAAATTTTGTTTTTTTTTTAAATTTCTAAGTCCCGGACACAATTTTTTTTTTTTGGCAATTTTTTTTTGCATTTCCCGAAAAAACTTGGGATAAATTTGAAAATTATGAGATAAAAAAAGTATTTTATGCAAAATTCTACATATTTTATCTTATGATATAAAATTATATACAATTATATCAAATTAGATAAACCCAATATTCGGATCAAAAACGATCATATTTTATCTAATATAACAAATTTTAAGCTATTTTGATCCACCAATTTCATCATCTTATTTTATCCAAATACGTGTTGTGCCATATTAAATTATATATGGCTCAATTTCAAATTATATATGGACCTGTATATTTATTTTTACTCGGGAATATAAATTTTATGAAAAATAAATCTAATGGTTTCATTAGAATTCAGAATCCCAGTAGGGTATATGTATTCAGTTTGTGTAAAAAATTGAAA
Source organism: Pegoplata infirma (assembly GCA_963921195.1). Classification (NCBI taxonomy): domain Eukaryota; kingdom Metazoa; phylum Arthropoda; class Insecta; order Diptera; family Anthomyiidae; genus Pegoplata; species Pegoplata infirma. Next base: position 64,542,788 of record OY992537.1, on the reverse strand, counting down.
TATGAAGTATATATATGTATATTATTGATCCATGATCAATTCTAAGACGCTGCAGTCCAAATCAAAAGTTTTTGTTAAATGCAAATCTGATTCCAATTTTTTCCACCACTTCAGGTTTTTAAGAAACTTAAGGCTTAGTTCACAAATAACGTACTTTGGTGCTTTTAAGGTTTCTCCGACGTTGCAATTACGTTATAATCTCTCAAAAATGCTCTAAAACACGTTTTTTATGAACTTTGGCCTCAATTTTTTTAATACAAAAATTTGGTGATCAAAAGAATTGGAGATAAAAAATACGGATTTAATTTACTGTATTTAAAAAAATTTCATTTTTTGTTCGGGTTGTTGGAAAAATAAGTTTATGACTGAATAAAAATTATTAGATCATTTTTTAAATTTTTGATGTTTGCACTTGGAAAAAAACGACTTAGAAATATTTTTAAAAAATTTTCTAAAAAAATGTCGATAAAAAAATTTCATTTTCCAGTCTAACCCTCGTATCTCATTTAATATTTGCTCAATCTGGAAGTTATCTAGCTTAAATTAAAGCTTGGAAATTTTCTTATAAATCAGGTTTAGTATTGATAACTTTTCCTTTAAAGAGCTGCTATCAAATAAATACTGTTCCATTATATGTTTGAGTCACTGTAAATACATAAAAGATATTCTTTAATTTGAAAAATGAATCCTTTTGTTTAAATTCCAAAAAAACTCAATTTAAATTGTACAAATTTAACAAAAAGTTGAGCATGCACAAGCAAGCAAATTCAAAGAATGGAATAACTAATAAAAGTTCGTAGGTTCGTATAAAATTTTTAAGAAAAGAGGGTATTCTAAAAATTCTTAGAAATTCTATTTAAGACTCAAAAGAAAGGCAGCATAAGCAAAAAAAAATCTTCACAAAAGGATAAAATATTGTATCCCAGCAAAAACTTGGTAATTGGTACCCCTTCCTGTCTCGCTTACGAGGTAATGGCTTTGAAAACTACTAATTACCATTAGCATTACATTGCGCCAAAAAAGGCAAAATGTGGTTACCTCCAATGACATCACCGTGTTAAAGTAATTAACATTGAAATTGGGAGGTAACTAATTACTCATATTTTTGCTAACCCCTTTAGTTAATTACTTGGTAAGCGAAGTTTTTGCTGGGATATTACTGAATATGTGCGTCGATAGCTGGATAGCATGGTGTATAGTTAGAGAGTGTGGTGATGAAATTAAAAAAAAAAAAAAAACTCGTTTTAGGTTTAGTCATATTTTTATACCCTCTATTTAGTGGTAGAGGGTATAATAAATAAGTTTGTCATTCCGTTTGTAACTCCGCAAAATATCAATCTGGGACCCCTCACACAAAAAAAAAATTTTGTCAAATTTCTAGGAAAAGTCTCGTAATCCCATTTTACCAATATTTTACAGTTTGCCTTTTTTTAACAAACAAATTTGTATCGAAATTTACATTTTTTTTGTAATTTTACAAATTTTTTTTGTAATTTTAAAATTTTTTTTTGTAATTTTACAATTTTTTTTGTAATTTTACAAATTTCAAAGATAATTTTACAAAAAAAAACCTAGTAAATTCACGAGAATTCCTTGTAATTTCAATTGCGCCAAAAAACTGTAAATTTACAATTTTATTGGTAAAAAGCTTGTAAAATTACAAAATTATTGGTAAAAAGCTAATAAAATTACTAGGAATTCTCGTAAAATTGGAGGTAGCAAAAAATCTAGTGAAATTTCAAAACCTCCTTGTAAATTTTATCGTGTCAAAAAATTTGTAAATTTACAATTTTATTGGTAAAAACTTTGTAAAATTACAAAATTATTGGTAAAAAGCTTGTAAAATTACAAAGGAATTTTTGTCAAATAGGAGGTAACAAACAAAAGTCACAAGTTTTTCTTGTAATTTTACAAGGTTTTTTTTGAGTTCATATAAAGTATAGATATTATTGATTAGTGATCGATTCTAAGACATTCTAGCGATGTCCGTCTGTCTGTTGAAATCGTGATCGCAACCAAAATATTACACAGATATGACTGAAACTTAACATATTTACTTGTTGTAGCCTCGAGCAGTTTGGTATTGCATTTGAGCAATATTGGTTTAGCGGTTCAAAAGTTATGACCAAAAATGTAAGGACACCTCAATTTTTTTTTTTACATTCCACATAACCTAAAAATGCAAAATGCTTTAATTCGGCTGATGGTTGACATAGGTGAGCCAAATTGGATACGGAAAGGTATTTAAACAATGACAAACATATTTATTTTGCCCGACGTTATTTTCGCGGATTTTTTTTTTCAATCAATAATATTTTTTTCTGAAATTTAATTTTATTATTAATTTATATTATACTTTATATAGTTTTTTTTTCAAAAAAAGTTTTTTGCCATAATTTTTTTTACATTGTGAAGGGGATCCATACAATCGGAAATACCGAATTTAACTTATATTCTTGCTTTACTATCGTTATCATCATTCTCATCAAATTGCCAACACAAATAATATTGTGTGTGTATAGATTTAAGGTTATTCAATTTTAACTAGAATTATGGACGACTCTTAGTTACGAGGTTGAAAAAAAGACAGTAATAACAATTCGTTTGAATTTGCTGAAATTTAAAAATATTTTTCTTTTAAATCAGTTTTATTGCATTTAGAACATTAGGGTGGTAAAACGTGGATAAAGCCTATATGACACTAGCTTTTTTTGTATTTGATTAATATTAATAAACAGCTATGTAAATTATACTAAAGCACAGCATTGCCTACTCCAATTAGACAGATACAGATTAATTCTATATAGTTGTACTCTTCACACACATTACTTTTCCATAAGGAAATTTATGAATTTTTTGTCAATAAAAAAAGAAGCAAGTGTCATACCGGCTTAATGAATTAAATCTATTTATTAAGTCGGGGAAGGCCGAATTAGACTTTTTTTACTTGTTCTAAATACATATAAACAATTCTTAAAGTTTATAATTTCTTGACACCCTAATGTAATTGCAATTTTGTAACAGAAAAATATGTGTAGGTGAGTTTTTGGAAATGTTTTGATTCACACATTTTATTTGGAAGAAAAAAAATTCCAGAGGTAAAATTTTTTTTTTCATGAGAATTTTTTCATTAATAATTTCGTTTGAAAAATAATAAAAATATTTTCTGAAATATATTTCATTAAAGCTACATTTCCAATTCAAAGAAATTCTAATCAAAATGTTTTAAAACAATTTTATATATATTTTTTTTAGTTTAATTAAATTCTTGGAAATTTTACAGCAAGAATAACTTTGTTTAAAAATATTATAGATTTGCAAAATAAATCAATAAGTGTGTTTCTTGTGCGTTGGGAATAAGACTTTACGAACAAAATAAGTCGACATACCAGTAGCGGTGTTCTATAACTCTCGAATCGAAAGATTTCTCGCATGAAACAGGAAAAATGAAACAGAAACATCGTGAATCAGCACAAAACCTGACTTTTCGCATTCGACTGTTTCTGTAATTTTGTTATGCGGAAACTTTCTGTCAAATATGATTTTTTTCAAAATTATTGGAAAGATGCGAGAAAAACTGTTTCTGTAACCCAATTGATCGAAAACTTTTGAAGTTGAAGTGTCAAAATCACTCACATTTAAAAATGGTGCGATATTTCGTAAATTAAACAACTTTTGAGTTATAATAAATAAAAAACAATATTTTTTTCAAGAAAATACTATCAACTAATATTATTAATGATACACTACACATTATTTTCATAATTTAATTTATTATTTCATTTTTGTTTGCCAATGTTACGAGTGTTGTTTAAAAAAAATGTGAAATTGCGTTTTTTTTTTGTTGTGATTTTTATTATTTTCTCGCCTTATTTACCTTTTTGACAGCTGATTTGGAATATTCCAATAAAAATGCTGCCGTTTTCGCATTGATATACAGAAACAACTTTTTTTCCAGAATCGAGAAACGATGAAATTTTTTGTTTCATACTTTTCGATGCGAAAACTTTTCGCATAAATTACAGAACACCGCCACAGGATTAAAGAAGAAAAAATGTTGTATTCGACCTACTGTATGAACGCCCTACAAAATTTAATTTTTTATTTAAAAAAAAAAAAAATAATTAAAAAAAAAAAAATTGGCGAAAAAAACTCCCCGATTTTTTTTAAATGGGTTTGTACTAGATTAAATATCATTCGGTATCCAATTCTGTTCACATATGTCAACCAGTACCAAAATTAACGAATAGTATTTAAACAAGAGATGGGTACATGAGCAGATTAGACCGTGATTCACGTGAATCACGCATTAGTGTGACTGATTTCAATTTTACTCACGTGATTGTGAGTGAGTGTGACATTTACAAATCCCGGGATTCGCGATTTTCAAATTCTAATCCCGGGATTTCGGGATTTTTAGGGATTCCGGGATTTTTCGGGACAGCTATGACCTATTTGAATAGACTCGAGCGATGTGCGTCTGTGAAAGATGCGATGCAGTCGAATTCAAAAGATTAGAAAATACTTTTTTTCGGTCGGCCTCTTTTGTAGACGTAGATATAAAATATTTGTTTAAATAATGATAAAATTGTGTTAATAAATTTGTTACAACTCCTCGCGAGGGGAAGGTGTCCCCAACGTCCTCTGCCAATTCAAAATTTATATTAATTGTCCTATTGGTAGGCGAATCGCATTTTAACGGGTTTCTTCCCTTTGCGATAAATGTTGACAAATACATTTATTACGCTTAAGTAACAGAATTTAATATTTATATAATGTTTTATATTCACGCCCACAAAAAGGGGCGGGACGAAAAAAATTGCATTTTCTGGCTAGGTGAAACTTAAAAATGTGTCATTTGCTTAACAAAAGTACAAATTGGTAAACAAATTTGGGTTTTCAGAGGCTGTTTTGGTTCTTCAAGGGGGAAATTTTCCCCTCATCCGCTTTAACTCATTTACGAACTCAAACTGTTAAAAAAAAACTTTACAGATGGATTACTTAATGATCCCTTATAAATTAAAATCTCGGCAAAATTTAACTGTTTCTTAAAAATTTTGGCATATGCATAAATCGGCAGCTAACTGCATATCAGGGTGAGTCAAATTTTTTTCCGAATTTTAAAATGGTCGGGTCGGAATAGTTGCCTTTTAGGGTCAATATTTATACAAAAAAATATTGGACCTGTAGGGCTCCTTTTTAGACAAGAAAATGTGAAAGTTTCAAACAAAGTAAAAAAATGTTTTACTTTGTTCGGAACTTTCCGATTTTTAATTAAAAAAGGAACCTAAAGACATTTCCCTGCAGGAACAATATTGACCCTAAAAGGCATCAATTCTGACTCCGACAATTTTTAAATTCGAAAAAAGGATTAAGTATTAAGGATTATTAAGTAATACGACCTGAAAATTAAATTGTACTCCACAAGAGTAAGAGAATTTAAGCCCAATATGCCTCATTTGAAAGATATTTCAAACACCTTTCAAACGATATCCATTTTGTTACCATCGGACAACAAACACTGAAGAAATAGTCAATTTTGATTACAATATTTGACAAAAAAATCCCGAAATCCCGGGATTCGTCGGGATTTCTCAATCCCGGAAAATCCAGAAAAATCCCGAGATTGAAAAAAATAAATCCCGGGATTCGGGATTTGTCAATCCCGAAAAATCCCGGGATTCGGGATTTCCCGTTTGGCATCCCTAGTGTGAGTGAAGAAAAAAATGAGTGAGTGTGTGTGAGTAAGATTTTTGCGTGAGCTTGCGTGATTTATTTTTTCTTTATATTTCCTTTTGTACCAAAAAAAGTAACAAAAAAATTGTAAAATTTGGCATAACTTAAGATTTCGTCCCAAAAAAAAAAATGTAAAATTTGAACTGTAAGTTTTGCTGAAAGTTTTAAAAGATTTTTAAAATTATAGTTTTTGAAATTTTCGTGAGTGTGAGTCAACGTGAAGCTTGCGTGAGTGCACGTGAGTTGTTTTAAATTTACTCACGTGATTGTGAGTGAGTGTAAGTAGAAAAATATACTCGTGAGTGAGTGTGCGTGATTAAAAAATTCCTGTCGTGAGCGTGAGTGAGTGTGAGTCAAAATTCACTCACGCGCCCATCTCTAATTTAAACAGTACAAACATAATTTTTTAAGACAAACATTTTACGTTTTTTTACTTATATTTATTTTCCTGGAAATTTAGAAAAAAAAACCCTACTGTCGCATCTGTTTTAGTCTGTAACGTGAATTTAAGGTAAAACCAATCCAAAATTCATTTTTTTGCTCATAACTTCTGAACCACTAGACCGATTTTGCTGAAATTCAATACCAAAATCATTTCTGTCAAACAAGTATTTGACCTCGAAAAAAATTTGAAAAGCCTTTCCAACAGTCAAATTAATGATGTTTACAAAAAAAAATTCATAAAAAATGAAAAAAATAAGCTAAAACTAAAATTGTACACTCAAAATAATATATTAGTAGATTTACTATTTTTTTTTTTGCTAATGCTGGTTAGCTAACTTTTAGCAAATTTTTAGTTGCGATTAGCATGTTAGCAAAAATATCTTGTAAACTTCATTAAGCGCATTAGCAATTTTAAAGAAAATTTGAACTAATTTTTTTTGCTAAATTTAAAATTGAGTTGACCAAATTTTTACAAGCTTTTTTGCTAATACATAATAGCAAAAATAATTGGTAAATTTTTTTTTATTTTCAGAAAACTTTAAATGGCGCTATCTCGGAAACTAAGCCAGATAGAGCAAAATGGAGGCCATTTTTTGTTCTTAGAATCTCCATAGTATCGCCGGTCCTCTTCACATGTGTGGACCCTAATGGGTCCTAACTTTGGATCCAAAAAAGTTAGCATTCCCGAAAATTTTAAAATGCTCATATCTCGGTAAATATTGCCGACACAACAAAAAGTCCAAAAGCGTTTTTGTAGCTCTCAACACGTAGAACAAGACCGCAAAATAATCAAAAGCTCTCCGAGTAATATTTTTGAAGTTATCGAGTTTTGTAATTCTCAAAACCCCGGTGGTCCCCTAAAATCACGTTTCTCAAAAACTAAGCAAGGTAGAGCGAAACCGACACAAATTTTGGATCAAAAACTATGACGATTTTTAAGGAACCCAACTAGGTCTAGGCCCATCGGGGTCTGGACCTATCGGGTCCGAACACGATGGGGTCCTCAAATGTGTATGAATTAAGTTGAAATAAAAAAAAATTCAGTTAACTAATTTTTGGCAAAACATTTTTGATAACTTTACCAAAAAAATTGTGGGTTCAAAATCAGCTAATTTTTTTGTAGGTTTACAAACTTTTTTTTGCTAACATTACAGTTTTTTTTGAGTGTATACAAAATATGACCCAAAAATATACATTTATAGCAAAATATGCATTTTCGGTAAAATATGCAAAAATATGCACCAACGAATCGATGCTATTTTCAAGCAATTTTTTTTGATTCGCTAAGATATTTGGTTTATGCTGTTCTAACAAGGGAAGTATCTCAACCCTTATGAACCGATTTGCCTGAAACTTAAAATACATAAAAATGAGACGATTTTAAGGTTGGGGTGTCTCGGCTTTTCGGCCATATCAGTGTTTCAAAATTTCGTTGTCCCCTTATGAAACCATATGGACCTCCGGGAAAATTTCGATAACTCACGAACTAACAAGAATATCCTCTAGACCAAAAATACGTGTCGACTTAAATTTAATAAAGATTATTTCGTATTCATATGGACATCGTAGCTCTATGTCTTCATATAAATACTCCCCAAAATTTTAACATTTTCATGAAAAAAGTATTTAACGAAGCCAAACTTTTACAAGGTTATGGCACCGTTGGATAGGCATTAAAAAACCCTCTCTTCTTATATGTAAACATCATATAGTTTCTTAGAAAGAAATGGCTGAAAAATCCAAAAAACGATTTTTTCGCCATTTTTTGACCTATGTTTTGAACCCCTAAATCCCCGATATGGCCGATAAGCCGAGATACCCCAACCTTAGAATTGTCTCTTTTATATATATTTTACGTTTCATGCAAATCGGTTCATAAGGGTTGAGATACTTCCCTTGTAAGACTAACAGGAAAAAAACACGAATTGCTTATTTTTTCGGTGTAATACAAATTAAGTTTTTCCCTTACACAATATAATGCGGATATTGATTAAAAAAGAATTTTTAAGAATTTTTTTTTAATTTCTTTTAAAACAGCAAAACCATATTAAACCGGATAGGTAGGGCTTTCTTCCTTTTGAACACTTAAATAAATATAAATATACACACCTTTTTTGGGTATCTTTTTTTTTTTGTAAATAAAGTTATTAAAATTCTTAATGACAATTTAATTTACTTATCAACTTGCATTGTACATATAAAGCTTTAAAAGATTTCAGTTTAAATGATTAGCTGATTTAAAAACGTGCAATTTATAATAAATTAAAAAAAAAAATTACATATTTTAATTCAAAACAACGGAAGTATGAAACCAAATAAGCTTTGGTATATTATATAATAAATTTTATAAAAAAAAAATCACAACACATTTTCAAATATTTTTTTTTTGGTTTATAAAACCATTTAAGGCACGTCCATACAAAAGAAAATTTAATAAAAAAATAGTAGTAACATAAGAGTCAAGATATTATGAATGAACATTTGACATGATTTTTTTCAATGAAAGCTGGAATTTTTAATTGAGTTTTTACTGCACACACACTCAAAAGCAATTATGCATGAAGTTTACTATGTAGTGTTTGATATTTAATTTAAAATAAATCATACTTATTAAACTTTTTTACTTAATTTTTTACATTCGATCGATTTTAAGATGATCTAGCTATGTATGTCTTTCAAGCACAACCAAACTATTACACAGATCTGACTGTATCTATAATATATTAATTTGTTGTTGCATTTGAGCGATATCGGTTCAGCAGTTCAAAAGTTATAAACGAAAATGTAAGGACACCTTGAAAATTTTGATACATTCCACATAACCTAAAAATACTTTAATTCGGCTGCTGGTGGACATATGCGAATTCGATACAGAATCGTATTTTAACGAGTACAGCCTTTTTTTACATAAAAAAAAAAAATTTTCTAACATTTTTTTCACCAAAAAAATTAAAAAAAAAAAAAATCTCAAAACTATTTTGTTTTACCAATTTTTTAACAAAGTTCTTCCAATAATTTTCTTTTTCGTTTCTTTTTCAATAACCATTTTTAATACTGCACAGTTTATCAATACGAATTTTTAATCGTTAGTGCATATTTTGCTAAAAATGCACATTTTTGCATGTTTATTTATAAATGCATATTTTGGGTCATTGGTCAGCGGTTGTTTGTGGCCACCGATTCAGCAACTGACTAACTGCTGACTTGTCGTTGGGGACATTTGGAAAAAAAATATATGAAGATGTCAGCAATTTCGTAAAGAGGAGGTCAGCAGTATGTCAACGGCTGGGACATTTTAACAGGTATCCTTTCGAAATTTGACAGGTTAACATATTTTGTGTTCATTTTGTGTTCATGCACACAGTGCAACAACCAAAATCGGAATGGAATAAAATAAAAAGCATATGAAAGTTGACATTTTCCATAACAAAACCCTCAAGGAGTGAGATTTTCATGCACTAAAAAATCTAAAATATGCGCTTAAAATATGCGCTAAATAATTCAAAACGTAAAAATAAGCACTACAAAAAAATGGTTGCAATAAGAATTTTGTTTTTATACGAAAAACTTGTTAAAATGCAAAAAATAATGCCGGGTTTTAATAGTAACATTTAAAACTAAGCAAGATTTTTTTTTAGAAATTAAGACAATCCAAAAAAATTAAAAAGAAAAAAAAATCTTATTTTCAAAATAAATTTTTAAATTTTAAAATAGTTTTTGAAACAAAAAAAATTTCAAATTTGTGTTTTTGCTTATTTATGACAAAATATGCAAAAACATGCACTTAAAAGTTGGAAATATGCACAAAATGTGCAATTAAAACCAAAATATGCAAAAATATGCATTTTCACCAAAATATGCAAAAATATGCATTTTCACCAAAATATGCAGAAATATCCAAAAACAAATTGATGCTATTTTAACGCCGATATCGACAAAAAAAACATGCATTTGCATGGAAATCACATCCCTAATAATTACATATAATTAATTAAAGTTTTATATGTGGCGTATGCTTAATATTGTAATTTCCTTTTAATAACAATCATACGCAACGTTCCACAGTGTTTTTTTAATAATTTGGCTATTCAATAATTAGGTACTGGACCGATTGCAGCGAAATTCACACCGGTTGTAGCTAACTTAATATCGAGCTTAAGTTTGGACGTTGGATCCCACATGTCCAATAAGGGCAGCCCAAGGCTCCCCTAAAGTAGAACATATTTAGTATACGAAAACTTTAAATTCTTTAAAATCACCAACTTTAAATGAGTGTAAAAAAATCTAGCGCTAAAATAAGAAAAGCCTTTGAGGGTTTTGTTATGTAAACTTTCATTTGCTTTTGGTTTCATTTCGATTCGGAAAGTTCGATTTTGTGTCACTGTGTTATCATTCTTAATTTTAAGAGAATCGGACCAGTTCCATTTGTAGCCCCCATATAAACCACCCTTCCGATATTAACTGAAATCTCTCTAACTTTATGAAAATAGAAAATATTTTATTAAAAAGATAGATCCAATAGGTCCATGTTTGGACTTGGGACCCATTTTTCAGGAAACTTTTACTCAAAAAATGTTTTGGTAAAATAAACGAAATATTTCGTACATTGTATTTCGTACAATTCGTGGTTTTCCCAGAACGAAATATTTCGTAATATTTACCTATGTTAATTCGTAAACAATACGACATTTTTTTTTAGTAATATTTACGAAATAAATACTAAAATATGTCGTAAAGGTACGAAATATTAAGTATTACTACAAAATAGTTAATACAAAATACAAAATAAAGTTAATTTTACGTTAATTTTTAAGTTATTTTTTTTTTTAAATTTAAAAAAATCAGTTTAGTTTTCCGAAAATATTTCGTAAGGTTATGAAATATTTTGTATACCCGAGTAAAAATGGTTTCGTATATAGCAATGTATAAATTGATACAAATATATCTTGTTTTACATATGTATATCTTAGTATACCACTTTATATAAAAAATCCATCAGATAAGACCAAAATTCGTATCAAATTATATAAAATTTGATATAACTTAAGATCAAATTTTATCAAATTTGATACGAAATTTGGTCTTATCTGAGTAGTTTTGAACATAATTTTATATAATTAGGTATTTTTATGTAAAATTAGATATACTTGTATCAATTTATATATGGATATATACAAAATCATTTTTACTAGGGTAATTACTAAATATTTCGTGGAAATCCAAACTATTTATGTACGTATTACCATAGAGAAATAAACTTAAGAGATTGTAATTGATTCAACTCTCTTTTTTCCTCTCACGCGAAATCTGTCTGGGATCAAGTAAAATTTTTGGTTTTTTAAAGTCATGAAATTTGTACTTTATTTGCACTTTTAATATTTTTTTTAATTATGTTGAATCATTAACATTTTAGGAACGTAAATTTCATAAATTTGTTTTGTTTAAAACAATATAAAAGTGTTTTTTTAAAGAAAACAAAAAGCCTCAAAAAAGCTTTCAATTCCTCTTTCAACCTTCATTCTATTAATCCAGGCAGTTAATGTTTGAGTGTTTGAGGTGCATGCCTACCCCCTGGTATTACGAAGTTTTTTTTGTAAATACTAATTAAGTTTATTTTTACGAAAATATTTAGTTAGAATTTAGATTATTTTTACGAAAAAATGTTTCATAGAATTACAAAAACTTCATAGAATTACAAAATATTTCGTAAAATTGCAAAGTATTTTGTAAATTACAAAGAATTTTGTAGAATTACAAAATATTTTTCTCATTATATGCAAAATTTAGATTTTCGAAAACGTTGAAAATATATCTTGGGTAAGTTGACTTTGTGTTATGCTGAAAATAATTAAAAATAAACAAAATTAAAAAACAACACCGCTCAACAAATCGAAGGTTTTTGGCTCCGGTTTAAAGTTTCATATAAAATTTTTAAAGATTTTGACTCGCTGATTCCAACTCCGTGCTCCAAAATTTTCCATCACGTCTAGAATTTTAATTATTCGCGGTTGAAAATGCGAAAAAACGCGATTTTTGCCTTTTTTGAAAGCCTGCACAGCAGCCGCTGGGTGGAATAAAAATCTGGTATAAATCGCGAGGGTAGAATTGAACTATGATCTCAAAAATATGATCAACAAAATTTAAAGTTGTTGCACTATTATTGGCCAAAAATACATTTTAAAACAAGTAAAAAAGTTAAATTCGGCCTTGCCGAATGTAGCGATACCCTCCACAATTTCAAAAAGATTATTGCAAAAAACTTTATTTAAAAGGAAATTACTTTTGAAAAAAAAAAAAAATTCCGCGAAAAAAAATTTTGGTAAAAAAAAAAAAACGCGATTTTTTATTTTTTTGTCAAAAAATATGTTCGCACTTATTTAAATACCATTTGGTGTTCAATTATGTTCACATATGTCAACCAGAAGCCGAATTAAAGCATTTTGTATTTTTAGGTTATGTTGAATGTACTGAAATTTTTGAGGTGTGCTTACATTTTCGTTCATAACTTTTGAACCGCTGAACCGATATCGCTCAAATGCAATACCAAACTTCTCGGGAGAACTTCCAATGTATATGTTAAGTTTCAGTCATCTCTGTGCAATATTTTGTCCGTGAGAGCATTTTCCACAGACAGACAGACAGACAGACGGACAGACGGACATCGCTAGAATGTCTTAAAATCGATCGGGCATCATAAATATATATACTTTATGGGGTCCCAGACCGATATTTCGATGAGTTACAAACGGAATGACAAACTTATATATACCCTCTATCACTAAGTGGAGGGTATAAAAACACTGTCAAAAAATTAGAAAAAGCACCATTTTTAAAAGGCTCTAAAACAAAAACCAGATGATCAATCTTTACTGCGATGAGCTCAAAAATTAGGCAATAGTTCATTCTTTCTTATAGACTTTTAAACCCATTCAAGATATCTTTATACAAAAAATAACACAGAAAGCTTAATTTTGTAAAATATTTATTTTTTTGGAGTTTTTCTTTGAAAAATATCAAAAAACTAAGGTAAATTTTACAAAAATGGTAATTTTAATAGTATCATTTTAAAACGCAAGCAAAGCACAACCAAACGTAATAATTTGAAAAAAATTGTGTTCTATGTTGGAGACCATAGACAAATTATACTTTTGCGCTTTATACCAGATTTGTATTACACTGAATGGCTGCTGTGCAGGCTTTCAAGTAATCCAAAAATTGTAATTTTTCGCATTTTCAACCGTGAATAACTAAAAATCTGGACGTGATGGGAAATTTTGGAGAACAGATTTGGAATCGGGAGATCAAAGTCTACTAAAATTGATCATCAGAATTCAAACCGGAAAATGAGTGTTGAGCGGTGAAATTGATATTTCCATTTTTTTTTAATGTTAAATTCATTTCCATTACAGATAAATTTATTAAAGACCTTGATTTTATGATTTTTTACGAAAAATATTTTAAAAAAATTAAAAAAAAAATGATATTTCCTTTTTTTAATTGTTAAACTCATTTCCATTACAGATAAAGAATCAAAGACCTTGATTTTATGTTTTTTTACACTCAAAAAAAAAAAAAAACTGTAAAGTTAGCAAAAAATTTAGTTAAATTTAACTAAAAAAGCAACTAAACATATTTAGCTAACTTTTCGTAGAATGAATGTAGCAAAAAAAGACGTAACTTTAACTAAAAATTCAGCTGAAATTTTTGTAACATTTTTATGTACATATTAACAAAAAAAAATTTGTTGAATTCAGCTAAATTTTTTGTTACTTTTTTGTAAAAAATTGTAAGTTTGTTAAATATTGGTTTTAAACACTAACACTTCACTTATTTTTTCTTTTTTTTTACAGCATTAAGTTCAGCTTAAGTAGAACTTATGAGATTTGCATAGGAGGCTACACAAGAAATATATAAAAAATTTTCACTTAACAAATATGTTACTAGAAATCAACAAATTAATTAATAAAAATTCGTAATCTCAGCTTAAAATTCAACAAAAAAAATTAATTCAAATTTTGTTCAAAACTAGTATATCCGTAAATTGAACTTAACTCAAAAAAGTCGTTAAAACGCTGATTTTAACTAAAAATTTGCTAAAAAGCCAGTAAACTCGAGTTAACAAAAAAAAATGTTAACTTTACAGTTTAATTTTTTTGAGTGTACCCAGCAAAAACTTGGTAATGACACATCATTACCATTCTAATTACTTAGTAATGACATTAAATTACCTTTAGCATTATTTTGAAATGTAAAATAAGGACTTATTTATAATGACTAACATAAGTCATTATAATAAAATAAAAAAATTTCAGAACTAGATTTTCACTTTTTGACTCACTGTACATTATTTTGAATAAAAACAAAATAAAATTAAATATTTTTTTATTTTTTAAAATTTTTTTTTAAATAACTTTTTCATTACCTATAAGTATATATGTAATTAGTTATTAATATTGGTTTGATAATCATTACATTTGGCACATTTGCTTGTAAATGTAATGGGAAAGGTAATTCGAATCAGAAGTAGTTATAACTTTTGAATTTCCCATTACACATTTCATTACTTGGTAATGCAAGTTTTTGCTGGGTACGAAAAATATTTCGTTAAGCTACGAAATTTTTCGTATTGTTGTTAATGTTAAATAAAAATAAATAAATGAAATTTGTATTTTTACGAAATTATAAATTTCTGTAAAAGTACAAAAATTTCGTAATATGCACAAAAATTTCGTTTATTCTACGAAAATCAATTTACAAATATTAATTCGTATTTTTATGAATGAAATTTTTTGAGTGCTGGTGCAGGGTGTTTTTAACTGACTGTAATGTTATTACTTATATTTCTTAGGCTGGATTACTCAATGCTCCGTTATAAAATAACTTTCCGTTAAATTTAACTTTTTCATACAAATTTTGACATAAGGCTCCGTCAAATCAGCAGTTAGCAGCTAACTTTTCATTGAGTAATCCGCCCTTAGTGTTTTGAGTCAAAACTTAAACTTTGACACTTAAAAAAATTATTATCTCAAAAACTTTCTCTTTTAAAATTTTTTTTTTTTCATATAAAATTATTTCTCTAATTTTTTTTTTTTTTAATTTTTATCAAAACAAAAATTTCAAATTTAATTTTTACTCCAAATTGTTTGTTTGTTGTGGAGGGTCATTATCCGATTTAGATTTTTTTTACGTTTTTGTTATTTTTATTAAAGTTGCCAGAATTTATTGATTCGATAAATTTTTAATACTCAAAACTAAAAGAACTTAACTGACTATAATGTTCTTACTTATATTCCTCACTATATCTTTAATATATTTATTTGTTGTTGCATTTGAGCGATATCTGTTTTGAGTCAAAACTAAAACTTTTGACACTTAAAAAAATTATTAACTCAAAAAAAATTTTTTTTTTCATATAAATTTATTTGTCATTTTTTTTTTTTAATTTTTATTAAAACAAAAGTTTTAAATTTAATTTTCACTCAAAATTGTTTGTTGTTGAGGGTCATTATCCGATTTAGATTTTTTTTACGTTTTTGTTGTTTTTATTAAAGAATTAATTGATTCAATACATTTTTCAAACTCAATTTTGTAATTATTTTAAAGAAATTATTTTTTAACTCTCTCAAAACTTTGTGAAATTTATTGCAAGTATAAAACTTTGCATTATTTAATTACACAGAAAAAAATTGAAACGAATTTCAATCAACAAAAACGCGGATTCAATCAATTTTTTGATTGAAACTCCTCCAATTAAAAAATTTGTTATACCAATCATCAAATTGTAGGTGATTGATTGAAAATTATTTCAATCAAACATTTTTTCGATTTTGATCAAAAATTTGATCAATTTTTTGTTTAAAGTCAATCAAAATAATGATTGATTTAACAAATGAATTGTAAGCTTATGACAAAATTATCAAAATATTCATCTTTTTTACTTTCCAATATGTTGCCAACAATAAAAAAAGTAATGCCTGATTATTTTATATATTTTTGAATTAATCTACTCAAATAAATTAAAGCGAAAAGAAAATCTGGTGTGTTGAAAATTTGTAACAAAAAATAGCAAAAATTTTAATCAAAACATTGATTGACTCATTTAAATTTTGTTGATCAATACATTTAATTGAAAATTTTTAGCCAATAATTTTTTGTGTGTTATAGCACTTTCAAATTTGTCGGTGTGTAGAATTTTTAATTAAATTCAATTTATAAATAAAATACTTTCTTTGCATAACAATACACTATTATACACATACACACACCTTTTAATTTATGTAAATTTTTAATTAAAAAAATTTAAATAATAAACAATTTTATATTATATATTTAACAAAAAAAAAAAACACACACAAAATACACCGTTGTACCGTTGATTTGTATGATTATTGTTTAACAACTAAAATTGAAATGAAGTGAATGAAAATTTATTGCCAACATTTTAGTTAAATGATACGAGTCGAAAGTATTTATAAAAAAATAATATTGGGTATTATCGAAAACGACGACGTTAATGATAATAATGAAGATAAAGATGATGATGTTATTATGACGACTGGTTTTGGGTACGAGTATATGGAAACAAATAATATTGAAAAAAGTAATCAGTTACAAAAAAAAAAAAAACACACCCCTTCCTGGACATGTGTTTGAACAAAAAAAAAATAAATATATAGAAACAAATAAAGTACTATTGAAATTCATTCATTTTTCCAATGTAAACAAATTGAGAATAAGCGAATAATAATTTTTGTGTACTCGTTTTTTTTATTATTTACACAACACAAAAAATAAGTGAGTACTCGTGTAAACATAGCAACAAAAGTAACCACGTGTTGGTTAGAATGAAAAAAAATTATATAGTATTTGATTGAAGGTGATAAAGTTTATGAAATAAAATATTTTTATATGACTAATGTCAATAACTTAAATATATAGAACAAATTTTCAGAATTTTATTTTTGCGATAAAGTAAGTGGTTTTTATGCGAAATCAGGGTATACCTCAATTTAATTTTTGAAAAATTGCTCATCAGGGAAGTTATCCCAATTTGGGATTTCCAAATGTATGTGTCAAAATACAGATATTTCACAAAATCGAAGTCTGCATTCTACACCATTTCCAATTGTATTTTAAAATTTTCCAAATGTATTTTAAAATTGTTCAAATGTATTTTAAAATTTTCCAAATGTATTTTAAAATTGTCCAAATATATTTTAAAATAGTCGAAATGTATTTACAATTGTCCAAATGTATTTACAATTGACCAAATATATTATCAAATTGTCCAAATTAATTTTAAAATTGTCCTAATGTATTTTAATATGGTCCAAATGTATTTTAAAATTGTCCAAATGTAGTTTAAAATTGTCCAAATGTATTTTAAAATTGTCCTAATATATTTTAAGATTTTCCAAACGTATTTTAAAATTGTCCAAATGTATTTTAAAATTGTCCAAATGTATTTTAAAACTGTCCAAATGTAGTTTAAAATTGTCCAAATGTATTTAAAAATTGTCCTAATGTATTTTAATATGGTCCAAATGTATTTTAAAATTGTCCAAATGTAGTTTAAAATTGTCCAAATGTATTTTAAAATTGTCCTAATATATTTTAAAATTTTCCAAACGTATTTTAAAATTGTCCAAATGTATTTTAAAATTATCCAAATGTATTTTAAAACTGTCCAAATGTAGCTTAAAATTTTCCAAATGTATTGTAAAATTGTCCAAATGTATTTTAAACTTTTGCAAACGTAATTTTTCGAAATTGTCCAAATGTATTTTAAAATTTTCCAAATTGTCGGATTGTATTTTAAAATTATCCAAATGTATTTTCATAATTGTCCAAATGTATTTTAAAATTTTACAAACGTATTTTAACAATTTTCAATTGTATTTTAAAATTGTCCATTTGTATTTTCAATATTTCCAAATGCATTTTAAAATTGTACAATTGTATTTTAAAATTTTCCAAATGTATTTTAAAATGTTCTACATAGAATTATAAATAAAATATGGACAATTTTACATTTGAAATTTTTAAAATACATTTGGAAATTTTTCAAATACAATTAGACAATTTAAAAATACATTTGGAAATTTTTAAAATATTTTTGGAAAATTTTAAACAACAT
Source organism: Pegoplata infirma (assembly GCA_963921195.1). Lineage (NCBI taxonomy): Eukaryota > Metazoa > Arthropoda > Insecta > Diptera > Anthomyiidae > Pegoplata > Pegoplata infirma. The sequence continues at coordinate 64,524,472 of OY992537.1, read as the reverse complement.
ATGTACCATTTTAAAATACATTAGGACAATTTTAAAATACATTTGGACAATTTTAGACTACATTTGGACAATTTTAAAATACATTTGGACAATTTTAAAATACATTTGGACAATTTAAAAAAAAAACATTTGGACAATTTTAAAATACATTTGGACAATTTTAAAATATATTTGGACAATTTTAAAATATATTAAAATACAATTTTTTATTGACACATTTTTTTGAACTTTTCGTTTAAAGTAAAGGATTCTAGCTTATATAAATCAGATATTTATTTAAGGAGTTATAGATCTTCAAACTACATTGATAAACAATTTGAAAATCCTAAAATCATTTATTTCTTAATAAAATTTGGAAAAAAAATCTAAATTTTTTTTTATACATATTAAAAAAAATTGGCAACATTTAAAAAAAAAAAATGTTTAAAGCAGTGTTCATAAAAAAAAACGGTACGTTATATAGCGTACGGGTTTTTCCAAAGAACACATTCACTAAAAAAATTTTTTAGTGATTGTGTTGGTGTTCGAAAACAGAATACCGAACGTTATTCTTGCGAATTGACGAACTCAAACTTTACGATAATGCACTGTACTATAAACAGAAACGCTACATCGTAGTGGTTGTGTGTTTTTGAACGATCACAAACGAAATAAAGTACTTTTAGTGTACTGTTTCCGTACTTAGAAGATTTTTTGTTTTAAACTTAAAATGACGATATCTCGAAAACTAAGCAAGATAGAGCAAAACGAGATTCTAAGATGGAGATTCTAAGAACCAAAAATATGCTCCGATTTGCTCTATCTTGCTTAGTTTTCGAGATATCGCCATTTTAAGTTTAAAACAAAAAATCTGCTAAGTACGCAAACAGTACACTAAAAGTACTTTATTTTGTTTGTGTACATAGCACAGTACGTAATCGTAAAGATTGTGTTCGTCAAGTCGCAAGCATAACGTTCGCTATTCTGTTTGCGTACACGAACACAACCACTTAAAATAATTTTTAGTGTTTCTGTACTTCTTATTGGGAATGTGTATGCGTATTTCCATCGGCATAGTTCAGTACAGAACACTAACGTACCGTTCGTTAGTGTTTTTTTTCGAACCCTGGTTTAAAGTAGAAGACTTTTGTGACCCATTAAAATGATGACTGACATGCAAGACATGTTTTTTTAATTTTTATTTTTTTCAATTTTTAAAAATCCAAATCTCTGATCACCGGGCTCCAAGGGTTAATTTAATCCAATTGGCCTCAAAATTTAAACATCAGTTTTACCCACCCTAGTAAAAATATTATGCTAATTTTACTAAATAGATCTAATTTGATCCATAAAATGGTTGTATCAAATTATATCTAATTGTATTACTTTAGATCAAAAAATACAAAAATTGATACAATTTGATCCGGAATTTGGTCAAATCTAATTATATCAAATTGATCTTATAATATCAATTTTTATATAATTTGATGAGCAAAACCAAAATACGAATCTAATCATATATGGAGCAATATCTAACCATATAAAGTGGATCAACCGTATTAAGGTGATATATATAATTTTATACAAATTTATACGGAAGCATATTAACCCATATAAGATTATATCAAATTATACATATATGATTATATCAGAAAATTTTTACTCGGGCAAGAAGAAAAAAATGTTTTCCATACAAACAGAAAAAAGGCTCTTATCCCCCACTCTACTGAACATTTTTAGAAAAACTTGATGCGACTGGGACGCTACCTTAAACACTTAATTATAATTGTTCTAGTGATCATAAATCTGGTCGCCAAATTTTTCCATCACATCAGGTTTTTGAGAAATTTGAGGTCAATGTTCAAAAAATTTGCGGATAAAACCGATGTGATAATGACTAAAAAATAAGACTAGGGTAAAGCTTAAACATTGCTCTCAAGAATACAGAACTCATTTGGTCAATCGCATTAACCCTTTGGGCACAAATTGTCCTTCAATGATGTCATATTCCTCAAAATCGATTTTCCCGCTACTAATAAATAAAAAAAAAAATGATGCGAATGGAACGCCATTTTATTCACATGATTACAACTAATCTCCTGTTCACAAATTCCGGTCTCCAAACTTTTCCATTGCATTACATTTTTGAGAAATTGAAATGCCAAAAAATTGAGTTTTTGACATATTTGACAACTCATAGCGGATGAGCCCGATGTGCTGCCGACTCAAAAATAAGTGTAGGATAAATCTCGAACATTTTTCTTTAAGTTACATAAAAAAACGGGTTATTTCGATACTTGGGAATAAGAAACCATTGAAAGACCATTGGTGCCCAAAGGGTTTAGGTGACTGACCAAATGAGTTAAAAAGTAATGATTAAACTTTACCCTCGACTCATTTTTAAGTCACCATGATATCGGGATCATCCGCTATGAGTTGCCAAAAATGCCCAAAACGGTGATTTTTTTTTTAAATTTCACCTTTATTTTCTCAAAAACCTAATGTGATGGAAAAGTTTGGAGACCGGACTTTTAACAAGCAGAATTAATGTAATCAAATTTATGAGGTCGCATCCTTGTTGCATTTTCGATGTTTTGTAGTGTAATCTGATACAAATTTTGTTTGTAGGAGTTAAACGTGTACTTTAGTAAACACACACCATCAATATAATTGAATATTGTACATAATATTGCGTCGTCTGTAGGTACCTTTACCTTTTTAAGGGCGGATTACTCAATGAAAAATTAGCTGCTAACTGCCGATTTAACAGAGCCTTAAGGCATAATTACTTGAGCGAATACGGTTCGGAGACGTGTCAGCTGATACGTTAGCTTGCATTAAAATAAATGGAAATAGGTACTTAAACGAATACGTAACGGTAGTGTAGCGGCCGAACTTTAAAACGATACAACAGCCCGTCACGCTACAGCACCGCTACAGTAGCGCTCAAGTGCCTGGGCCTTTATGTCAAAATTTGTAAGAAAAAGTTAAATTTAACGGAGAGTTATTTTATAACGGAGCATTGATAATCCAGCCTTAACCTGATTATCGTTGGACCATTTTTAAACTCACAAGGGAAGTCTCCCTGGTGTCACCCTCCGATCTTCATGAAATTTGGATATGTTGTTAAGAACGAAAATTAATTAGACACGTATTTTTTTTTAGCGGCCCAAACTCATTTTTAGGGTGGGTCGACTTGTATGGGGGGAAATTGACCTTTTTCAGTTTTTTACGATTTACGCCTATTTTAACAAAATTAATATAGGCATGTGTGATATCAGATTAAAGGTATTAAAAATACCTATCTCGTGGTGCTAACAACGGGCCAAAGAAGTTAATATTTTTCGACTTATTAACAAAAATGTCCAAAAATTTTGGTGTTTTACTCAATACGACGAAAAGTTGTGCATGTTTGGACACGTTCTTAGCACACGTAGATAGGTTTTCCAAAGACCTTTCATTTGGTATGTAACATGACTAGGTTTCTTTGCATAATATAGGAGATAAACGAAAAAAACTGAAAAATGGCCTTGTCTTCCCCACTCCTTTTTACCCCCTAAATATGAATTTGGGCCGCTAAAAAAAAATACGTGTCCCTTTATTTTTTCTGATCTACAAAATAAAACCAATTCCATAAAGATCCGCGGGTGACACTAGGGAGACTTCCCTTGTCAGTCCCCATAAAAATTTTGACTGATATTCAGTTAAATTAGTATAAAACAACAAAAATACGTCAAATTCGCCCAAATTTGGTTTGTGTGTAATTTCTACATTAATAAAAGATCTAACAAAATATATACACAATCGGTCCATCTTTGGGCTTGAGATCCATTTTTCGGAAAACACGGATGCAGGGTATTATATGGTCGGTCTTTATCGACAAATAATTTTCTTGTTTCACTTATATTACCATAGAGCAATAAAGTAAAGAGATTGTAATTGGTTCAACTCTCTTTTTTCTCTCTCACGCGAAATCTGTCTGGGATCAAGTAAAATTTTTGGTTTTTTAAAGTCATGAAATTTGAACTTTATTTGCACTTTTAATAATAGCCCCTGATATCTGCAGATTAAAGCTTAAAAATCTGTTAATTATAGCAAAAAATCTACATATTTCCGTAGACAGGATTAGGTAATCTGGATTATTTCAGCAAAATTTTTGAAACCTCTAAGCACAGTATGGGGATATACTCACTGTGTCATTTTGTATGTAACGCATCGAAATATCGGTTAAGAACCACATAATATAATATTGACTCATTATCGATTCTAAGTCAAGTCCGTCCGGCTGTCTTTGGAAAGCAAACTAAAAAGCTACCCCATGAAGTTTGGCTCGCATATGTCTAATGCCAATAGGCTGGTTTTGGTCGTAAATAAGCAAAATCGGACCAGCATGAGAAGGAACTAAACCAACCTCTAAAAAGGACATTTTTACAGGTTTTTGTGCTCTTGTTAAACAAATGAAACATTTTTAAATCGGAAGAAAATCAAAGTTCTGTACTGGCCCCGAGGGGATTTAAAAATTCTCTTTACGTTTAAATTTCTTTAGTTAACAAATTTTTCATACTCACATTATCCACATAAAATTTTTCAGTTTTAATAAAATAAAATTTACCTGCAAATAAAAACGATACATTTTATTAATAAATTGTACAAAAAACAAAAAAAAAATATTAACGCTTGTATTTCAAAGTATATTTAAGTATATCGTTCCACACAACCAAAAGATGGTATCGTAAGTAATACCGCCACTAAAGGTAAAAAAAAATAAATTCAACTTGGCCGAATTCATGAATACCCTCCACAATGACCAAAACACTTTTTTAATGATTTTTTTTTAACGTAAAAAAAATAAAACTGTTTAAAAATTTTGTCTAGAAAATTTTTATTTTAAGTAAAAACCTTTTTTTAGTCATTTTTGTACAAAAAAAAAAGTTGTTTGAGTAATATTTTTTCGAGTGTAAAGTTTATTTTTTTTGAGTGTAAAAATTTGTTTGAGTGACAAAAACACTTTTTTTTTTGTAGCGTCAATGTCATTCAAAGCGTGTAAGGTGTGTTTTTCATCACAAGAATTCGCCAAAAACCCAATGTTAAATGTCACGTTTATGTTTATGACCGTTGGACCGAATGCGTGTAAATGCATTACCAACCTGACCGGGAGAACGAAAAATATATATGCCAAGCTTCAGCCTGTCAAAAAAGGTTTAATCATTTTAGTAAGCAGATTTGTAAAACGACCTGTTGAAAATTTCTGAAAAAAAAAATCTATTTTTACTGTCTGAACACAGCCGGAGTAAATAAATTTAGGTAATTTGACATACGGATGGCTCTTCTCATCCTTTGAAATTATTCAGAAAATGATTTAGCAAGCGGATCAAATATTAAACATAATTCAAAAAGACTAATCTCACCGAATTAAGTACTTATCATTAAAACGGCTCATTGCTAAATCCGCACATGACATAAGTACTTTCCGTGAGAGCTTTGTTAATGCTAATTTATTTCTTTAATAAACTAACTTTTTTCAATTAGTTTACCTTCCCCAGTTAACAATAAAACTTTCATTTGTTCATACAATTTATGGCTATCTACAAATTATGATCAAACATATTAATATTTTTCTGAAAACCGTGATTTCTATACATTTTTTTTAAATGACACCATTAACATTTATTTTGTAGAATACCACGGTGACTCACTTGGGTTACCAAGCTTTAGAATTTCAAAATTATTTTTACCTGTGATGTGTTTGGTAGTAAAACCAATGTTAAATATGTCTAAAGATATGTTTGTCATTTCTTTAAAAAAAAAAGACGTTGGTGGTTTTGCAAATATTGCGAAATCATTTGAAATTCCTTAACAACTCTATAAATGATTATGACGTCCAATTGATTTTATTCTTAAATGAAATTATTTATATAAGAAAAAAAAATTGGATTTAACATTTGCCGACGGCAAAAATGCAGAACCAACGATTTAATGAAAGCAATCGTTGGCTCTGCATTTTTGCTTTAGTTAAATCGTTGGCCTTGCATGTTTGCCGTTTGTTTGTGATACTGGTAAAATTTCGAAATCATAGATTTCTTTAATTTCTTTCTTACTGGGTTGAAATAATTGAGGATATGAATATTTGATGTTTGTACACTATTACCTAATTTTCTAAAGAATTCTGATGACTAGAAAATTTGTCCCCGAAACGATCGTCAATTCATTCCTGAAAACTACCAATTTTTTAAAAGCAGAAATTCTATGCGTATTTGTTGGAAGAATATTCTAATAATTTTTTTGTATGACAAAAAAGTTTTTCTTCCGATTGTGAAAACTGAGTCTAAAACTTACGATAAAACTTGATGAGCTGAACACAAATATAACAAGTAGAAAAGTTAAATTCGACTTTGCCAAATCTATGAATACCCTCCACAATGCATTTTTTAAAGATAGTACATTTTTTAACGGGAAAAAATTAACAATTTTGATTAGAAATATTTTATTTTGAGTAAAAAACTCTTTTTTATCATTTAAAAAAGAAAAATTACTAATTTTTTTTTTGAGTGTAAAATTTTTTCGGGTGTAATGTTTTTTTTTACTGTAAAAATATTTCTGAGTGAATGCACGTATGTACACAAAATATTGTCCTTTTTGTAAAAAAAAACTAAATTTTTTATTGAGTGTAAAATTTTTTTTGAGTGTAAATTTTTTTTTGAGTGTAAAATTTTTTTCGAGTCTAATTTTTAAGTTACCAATGCTTTTTAAACTAAACAAGTTTAAAAAGCATTGCTTTAAAACTAAGCAAGTTTGAAAAGCATTGTTAAGATACCACCAATGCTTTTAAAACTTGTTAAACACGTGGCATTTAAGATGAGACTAATCTGAAATGCAGGGTTTTGCTTACAACTTGTGAACCACCAAACCGATTGAGATGAAATTTAATATCAAATAGACCTGGGGAACGGTAAAGATACATGGCAAGCCTCAGCAGTCTTATTATAGTCTTTCGAAAGTTATCGTGTTTTTTATCTCGTAAATTCGCGAAACAACATTGCCGAAATTTACTCTTGCTCATAACTTTTGAACCACTGGACCGATTTGGCTGGATTGCAATACCAACCTGACCAGGTAAATGACCAACATATATGCCAAACTTCAGTAGCCTCTGTAAAGTCTTTCAAAATTTAGCGTGTTTTCTACGGACGGACAGACAGACGGACGGACATCGCTAGATCGACTTAAAATCGATCGAGGATCATGAATATATATACTTTATGGGGTCCTAGACCAATATTTCGATGTGTTACAAACGGAATGACAAACTTATATATACCCTCTATCACTAGAGTGGAGGGTATAAAAAAAATAAAATCGGTCAAATGGGTTTCGAGATATCTGGATCGGGTACAAAGGAGTGTGTTGAAGCTTATCAATGTTAGCAGGATATCCAGCTCTATTGACTCATTGGAGCATCGTCGGAATGTGGGTTGTGCGTCATTGTTTTATTGATCAGCTGAGATGGGCGAACTTATTCCTGAGACGCGGGTGCGTGCCCGTAGTACTCGCCTTTCCAGCAGATCACATGCGATAGTTGTAGACTTACCAAGTCTCGCATAACGCATTACAGAGAAAAATTTCGTTTCTCGGTCGAACTTCCAGCAGAAGTCTTGCCAGCCGGCTACAATTAAATGTCCACAAACACTACTCCTTCTATCTCTCTCCTCATAACCCATTTTCCTAATACCAAAACATTGCATTAGTAAAGGGGCATCCCCTGAGTATTGGCTCAAAGAAAAAAAAGGCAATCTTTCATTTAATTTTTTTTCCACCAAAATTGAACATTTTTGAAAAAAAAAAACGAAAGACAAAAATATATTTTATACCCTCCACTCTAGTGATAGAGGGTATATATAAGTTTGTCATTCCGTTTGTAACACATCGAAATATTGGTCTAGGACCCCATAAAGTATATATATTCATGATCCTTGATCGATTTTAAGTCGATCTAGCGATGTCCGTCCGTCTGTCTGTCTGTCCGTCCGTTGAAAACACGCTAACTTTTGAAAGACTTTACGGAGGCTCCTGAAGTTTGACATATATGTTCTCCATTTACCGGGTCAGGTTGGTATTGCAATCCAGCGAAATCGGTCCAGTGGTTCAAAAGTTATGAGCAAAAGAGTAAATTTTGGCAAGGGTATTTTTCGAATTTGCAAGATTAAAACCACTATAACTTTCGAAAGACAATCCTGAGGGGTCTGAAGCTTAGCATATATATTTGTCGTTCCCCAAGGCTGTTTGGTTTTGAATTTCACCAAAATTGGTTCAGTGGTTCAAAAGTTATAAGGAAAGCACTGAATTTCAGATTTGTTTCACCTTAAACTGTTGAAAACTCGTTAAACAAGTTTTAAAAGCATGGTGAAATACCAGTTTTGTAAAACTTGTTGTTGTTTGTTTTCTTGTCGTGGGGTGCAGTTTAGTTGTTAGACAAGTAAATATTTGTTATTGTTTTGTTATTATTAGTGTAACTGTATGTAACGGGAAAAAATCTAATAAAGTATGTGTATGATTGAATGTTAATTTGTTTTTGGTTTTTAAAAAAGAGGCTGGTAATATAAAAAGAGGAAAATATGTGAAATAGTTTTTTTTTTGTATTACATATAGGTATAAAACAACAAAAATATTTTACAAAGTAATTTGTTACTCAAAGAAATTGTACACTAAAAAAATATTTACACTCAAAAAAAAAAAAGTGTCACATTTAAAAAAATATTTTTTTTTTTTTATTTTTGAATGAAATGGCAGACTCAAAAAAATGTTGACAGTCAAAAAAAATTTACACTCAAAAAAATTTGATTGATTAAAAGAAAGTTTGACTCAAAATAATATACATATGTATTTCTAATAAAAAATTTGTAATGCAATTTTTTGAATTTTTTTTTAGAAAATTACTATCAGATAACATTGTGGAGGGTATTCATAGATTCGACCAAGTCGAATTTAATTTTTCTACTTGTTTTTACTAAATTTGACATGCTAAATACGAAAATATCAAAAAATTTCTAAAATCGGTTGAGCGATTTTTAAGAAATTGTCAAAAAATTTCGAGAAATTACGATTTTTTTCAAGAAATTTCAAATTTATTTTGATTATTTCATAGGGATTGAAACAAACTTTACTTTACTCATGGCGCCCTTCGATCAAAAATAAGTGTGTGTGGTGAAAATTTTCTAAAAAAACAAAAAAATTCATTGAGGGCGCCACGGGTTGATCGGATTTGGACCAAGGAAATTTTAAATGAAAGTTTTACTCAAGCTATTTTTGAGAAAGATTATTCTAGCTCAAGGTCATATTTCTTTTACTAATCGTTACGATGATATTGTCAAAGTAACAATTTTCAAGAAACTTTTTATAAAGTTGTTTGTTTTAAATTGATTGGTTTGGTCATTTTGCAAGACTTACTCGACACGTGTTTCGGAATTCGTCAAATTCCATTATCAAGAGTATTTAGCAAATTGACAATCGTTTGTGGCAAAACATAAAGACTTATATTCGTATGTAAATAGTCATAACGAGAAATGTACTAAATACACAACATAATACAGCTCTAAATTTCAAACGAAAATCCATAACCAAACCATCACTATTTAATTCAAACATACCTTCATATATACAGCTTGTATTACATGCTAGTATATACATACAGACAGTAGATTTCTTACGCGAGTAAGATGTTCACTGCTTTTGTTGTATTCCTTCTTATTCATAATATGAACAGAAGTGAGGCGTGCTATCCTTTTGTTTAAATTCTGTTTTAATTTTTAAATTAATAAAAATTATTTATTATTCGACCTTTAAAATTCTATTTTTGAGAAAGATTATTCTAGCTCAAGGTCATATTTCTTTTACTAATCGTTACGATGATATTGTCAAAGTAACAATTTTCAAGAAACTTTTTATAAAGTTGTTTGTTTTAAATTGATTGGTTTGGTCATTTTGCAAGACTTACTCGACACGTGTTTCGGAATTCGTCAAATTCCATTATCAAGAGTATTTAGCAAATTGACAATCGTTTGTGGCAAAACATAAAGACTTATATTCGTATGTAAATAGTCATAACGAGAAATGTACTAAATACACAACATAATACAGCTCTAAATTTCAAACGAAAATCCATAACCAAACCATCACTATTTAATTCAAACATACCTTCATATATACAGCTTGTATTACATGCTAGTATATACATACAGACAGTAGATTTCTTACGCGAGTAAGATGTTCACTGCTTTTGTTGTATTCCTTCTTATTCATAATATGAACAGAAGTGAGGCGTGCTATCCTTTTGTTTAAATTCTGTTTTAATTTTTAAATTAATAAAAATTATTTATTATTCGACCTTTAAAATTCTATTTTTGAGAAAGATTATTCTAGCTCAAGGTCATATTTCTTTTACTAATCGTTACGATGATATTGTCAAAGTAACAATTTTCAAGAAACTTTTTATAAAGTTGTTTGTTTTAAATTGATTGGTTTGGTCATTTTGCAAGACTTACTCGACACGTGTTTCGGAATTCGTCAAATTCCATTATCAAGAGTATTTAGCAAATTGACAATCGTTTGTGGCAAAACATAAAGACTTATATTCGTATGTAAATAGTCATAACGAGAAATGTACTAAATACACAACATAATACAGCTCTAAATTTCAAACGAAAATCCATAACCAAACCATCACTATTTAATTCAAACATACCTTCATATATACAGCTTGTATTACATGCTAGTATATACATACAGACAGTAGATTTCTTACGCGAGTAAGATGTTCACTGCTTTTGTTGTATTCCTTCTTATTCATAATATGAACAGAAGTGAGGCGTGCTATCCTTTTGTTTAAATTCTGTTTTAATTTTTAAATTAATAAAAATTATTTATTATTCGACCTTTAAAATTCTATTTTTGAGAAAGATTATTCTAGCTCAAGGTCATATTTCTTTTACTAATCGTTACGATGATATTGTCAAAGTAACAATTTTCAAGAAACTTTTTATAAAGTTGTTTGTTTTAAATTGATTGGTTTGGTCATTTTGCAAGACTTACTCGACACGTGTTTCGGAATTCGTCAAATTCCATTATCAAGAGTATTTAGCAAATTGACAATCGTTTGTGGCAAAACATAAAGACTTATATTCGTATGTAAATAGTCATAACGAGAAATGTACTAAATACACAACATAATACAGCTCTAAATTTCAAACGAAAATCCATAACCAAACCATCACTATTTAATTCAAACATACCTTCATATATACAGCTTGTATTACATGCTAGTATATACATACAGACAGTAGATTTCTTACGCGAGTAAGATGTTCACTGCTTTTGTTGTATTCCTTCTTATTCATAATATGAACAGAAGTGAGGCGTGCTATCCTTTTGTTTAAATTCTGTTTTAATTTTTAAATTAATAAAAATTATTTATTATTCGACCTTTAAAATTCTATTTTTGAGAAAGATTATTCTAGCTCAAGGTCATATTTCTTTTACTAATCGTTACGATGATATTGTCAAAGTAACAATTTTCAAGAAACTTTTTATAAAGTTGTTTGTTTTAAATTGATTGGTTTGGTCATTTTGCAAGACTTACTCGACACGTGTTTCGGAATTCGTCAAATTCCATTATCAAGAGTATTTAGCAAATTGACAATCGTTTGTGGCAAAACATAAAGACTTATATTCGTATGTAAATAGTCATAACGAGAAATGTACTAAATACACAACATAATAAAACAACTTTATAAAAAGTTTCTTGAAAATTGTTACTTTGACAATATCATCGTAACGATTAGTAAAAGAAATATGACCTTGAGCTAGAATAATCTTTCTCAAAAATAGAATTTTAAAGGTCGAATAATAAATAATTTTTATTAATTTAAAAATTAAAACAGAATTTAAACAAAAGGATAGCACGCCTCACTTCTGTTCATATTATGAATAAGAAGGAATACAACAAAAGCAGTGAACATCTTACTCGCGTAAGAAATCTACTGTCTGTATGTATATACTAGCATGTAATACAAGCTGTATATATGAAGGTATGTTTGAATTAAATAGTGATGGTTTGGTTATGGATTTTCGTTTGAAATTTAGAGCTGTATTATGTTGTGTATTTAGTACATTTCTCGTTATGACTATTTACATACGAATATAAGTCTTTATGTTTTGCCACAAACGATTGTCAATTTGCTAAATACTCTTGATAATGGAATTTGACGAATTCCGAAACACGTGTCGAGTAAGTCTTGCAAAATGACCAAACCAATCAATTTAAAACAAACAACTTTATAAAAAGTTTCTTGAAAATTGTTACTTTGACAATATCATCGTAACGATTAGTAAAAGAAATATGACCTTGAGCTAGAATAATCTTTCTCAAAAATAGAATTTTAAAGGTCGAATAATAAATAATTTTTATTAATTTAAAAATTAAAACAGAATTTAAACAAAAGGATAGCACGCCTCACTTCTGTTCATATTATGAATAAGAAGGAATACAACAAAAGCAGTGAACATCTTACTCGCGTAAGAAATCTACTGTCTGTATGTATATACTAGCATGTAATACAAGCTGTATATATGAAGGTATGTTTGAATTAAATAGTGATGGTTTGGTTATGGATTTTCGTTTGAAATTTAGAGCTGTATTATGTTGTGTATTTAGTACATTTCTCGTTATGACTATTTACATACGAATATAAGTCTTTATGTTTTGCCACAAACGATTGTCAATTTGCTAAATACTCTTGATAATGGAATTTGACGAATTCCGAAACACGTGTCGAGTAAGTCTTGCAAAATGACCAAACCAATCAATTTAAAACAAACAACTTTATAAAAAGTTTCTTGAAAATTGTTACTTTGACAATATCATCGTAACGATTAGTAAAAGAAATATGACCTTGAGCTAGAATAATCTTTCTCAAAAATAGAATTTTAAAGGTCGAATAATAAATAATTTTTATTAATTTAAAAATTAAAACAGAATTTAAACAAAAGGATAGCACGCCTCACTTCTGTTCATATTATGAATAAGAAGGAATACAACAAAAGCAGTGAACATCTTACTCGCGTAAGAAATCTACTGTCTGTATGTATATACTAGCATGTAATACAAGCTGTATATATGAAGGTATGTTTGAATTAAATAGTGATGGTTTGGTTATGGATTTTCGTTTGAAATTTAGAGCTGTATTATGTTGTGTATTTAGTACATTTCTCGTTATGACTATTTACATACGAATATAAGTCTTTATGTTTTGCCACAAACGATTGTCAATTTGCTAAATACTCTTGATAATGGAATTTGACGAATTCCGAAACACGTGTCGAGTAAGTCTTGCAAAATGACCAAACCAATCAATTTAAAACAAACAACTTTATAAAAAGTTTCTTGAAAATTGTTACTTTGACAATATCATCGTAACGATTAGTAAAAGAAATATGACCTTGAGCTAGAATAATCTTTCTCAAAAATAGAATTTTAAAGGTCGAATAATAAATAATTTTTATTAATTTAAAAATTAAAACAGAATTTAAACAAAAGGATAGCACGCCTCACTTCTGTTCATATTATGAATAAGAAGGAATACAACAAAAGCAGTGAACATCTTACTCGCGTAAGAAATCTACTGTCTGTATGTATATACTAGCATGTAATACAAGCTGTATATATGAAGGTATGTTTGAATTAAATAGTGATGGTTTGGTTATGGATTTTCGTTTGAAATTTAGAGCTGTATTATGTTGTGTATTTAGTACATTTCTCGTTATGACTATTTACATACGAATATAAGTCTTTATGTTTTGCCACAAACGATTGTCAATTTGCTAAATACTCTTGATAATGGAATTTGACGAATTCCGAAACACGTGTCGAGTAAGTCTTGCAAAATGACCAAACCAATCAATTTAAAACAAACAACTTTATAAAAAGTTTCTTGAAAATTGTTACTTTGACAATATCATCGTAACGATTAGTAAAAGAAATATGACCTTGAGCTAGAATAATCTTTCTCAAAAATAGAATTTTAAAGGTCGAATAATAAATAATTTTTATTAATTTAAAAATTAAAACAGAATTTAAACAAAAGGATAGCACGCCTCACTTCTGTTCATATTATGAATAAGAAGGAATACAACAAAAGCAGTGAACATCTTACTCGCGTAAGAAATCTACTGTCTGTATGTATATACTAGCATGTAATACAAGCTGTATATATGAAGGTATGTTTGAATTAAATAGTGATGGTTTGGTTATGGATTTTCGTTTGAAATTTAGAGCTGTATTATGTTGTGTATTTAGTACATTTCTCGTTATGACTATTTACATACGAATATAAGTCTTTATGTTTTGCCACAAACGATTGTCAATTTGCTAAATACTCTTGATAATGGAATTTGACGAATTCCGAAACACGTGTCGAGTAAGTCTTGCAAAATGACCAAACCAATCAATTTAAAACAAACAACTTTATAAAAAGTTTCTTGAAAATTGTTACTTTGACAATATCATCGTAACGATTAGTAAAAGAAATATGACCTTGAGCTAGAATAATCTTTCTCAAAAATAGAATTTTAAAGGTCGAATAATAAATAATTTTTATTAATTTAAAAATTAAAACAGAATTTAAACAAAAGGATAGCACGCCTCACTTCTGTTCATATTATGAATAAGAAGGAATACAACAAAAGCAGTGAACATCTTACTCGCGTAAGAAATCTACTGTCTGTATGTATATACTAGCATGTAATACAAGCTGTATATATGAAGGTATGTTTGAATTAAATAGTGATGGTTTGGTTATGGATTTTCGTTTGAAATTTAGAGCTGTATTATGTTGTGTATTTAGTACATTTCTCGTTATGACTATTTACATACGAATATAAGTCTTTATGTTTTGCCACAAACGATTGTCAATTTGCTAAATACTCTTGATAATGGAATTTGACGAATTCCGAAACACGTGTCGAGTAAGTCTTGCAAAATGACCAAACCAATCAATTTAAAACAAACAACTTTATAAAAAGTTTCTTGAAAATTGTTACTTTGACAATATCATCGTAACGATTAGTAAAAGAAATATGACCTTGAGCTAGAATAATCTTTCTCAAAAATAGAATTTTAAAGGTCGAATAATAAATAATTTTTATTAATTTAAAAATTAAAACAGAAGTTTTACTCAAGCTCTATAAAAAGGTAAAGGGAAAGAAATTTTGAGATGTTTTCTTAAATTTCTTGAACGTAAGAAAAAAACGCCATTTTGTGCAAATTTCAAATAGCGATATCTCAAAAACCGATTGACCAATTTTAACTTGTTTAGATATTTGCACGTTTTAGACCTAGTAGAATAAAAAATTGCCCAAACATTCAAAAACGGAAGAAAAACTTTTTTTGCCATACAAAAAAATTATTAGAATACACTTGGGAAAATCAAAAGTGGAAAAAAATGTCAATGCGATGAAGATATTAAAAAGGCTTTATTTGAAAAAAAAAAAAAATGTAAGAAAATTTTCTTTAAAATTGATAAAAGAATTAAGTTGGTGAAATAGAAAATTGGTGAAATAGAAAATCTGCCATAAAAAATGTGTGCGAAAATTATGTTTGTACTTGTTTAAATACCATTCGGTATCCAATTCTGTTAGCAGAATTAAAATATTTTGTATTTTTAGGTTATGTCGAAGGAATGTAACAAAATTTGTTAGATGTCTTTACATTTTCGTTCATAACTTTTGAACCGCTAAACCGATATCGCTTAAATGCAATACCAAACTGATGGGAGTAACGACAAGTAAATGTGTCAAGTTACACTCATCTCTGTGTAAAATTTTGGCCGTAATCGCCATTTCAACAGACGGACATCGCTCGAATGTCTTTAAATCCATCACTGATCAATAATATATAAACTTTATGGGGTCCTAGACCGATATTTCGATAAGTTACACACAAAATGACAAAGTGTATACTCCCATACTGTGCACAGTAGGTAATTTGAACCGAAATCTTGGCCAAAAATCATTTTTCGAACTAACAATAATAATGTTTTTGTTAATTACGTTCGATTTAGAAAATATTAAAGCAAATAACTGCATATTTGGTTTTTCCAAAAAACAAATATAAACTGATTGACGGGCAGTCGAATTCGGTATTTTCAAGCAACGTGCACAGTGCAATATAAAACGCCTAATTTTGATATAAATTCAAACGATTTTTTCAGCTATTAAACATAAAGAAGGATATCGTGTATAATATGGAGAAGAGAGGGGATATTAAGTAATAAAAAAATAGCAAAATATTTTGGTGGACGTTATTGCTTTTTTTAACAAAACGTGTAATTATAACTTAACCTTAAATAAATGACTTTTTTAATGAATATAAACTTCGCATAAGCTTTTAATAATGTTAGCCGTGGTGTGCCGTGTTTTTGATTAATGAAAAATTTAAAGAAAATAATTCTGAATTCATTTTTTTTTATTTTCCGTTGCACTTTTTTGCACTTTTTGAGATATCAATTTTCTTTCAGACAGCCTCATCTTGCCATATCTTGAACTTTCTAACGTTTGGATTGGGAGAAGAACTAAGAGAAAAAACCCTGTTGCTGTTTATAATTTTGTTGTCAGTAAAATTGATTAAAATAATGTTTTAAACCAATATTTGGCTTCGTTGAAGGAAATAGTACGAACTTTTTTTGAAAATTTTTCGTTAAGGTGGTACAAGGCCCACTCAAAAAATAACAGCTTTTTTCAGCAAAATCAAACAAAATGGTTTATGTGCCATTTTGTTAGCCTTCTTGCGTATTTTCTTCGTGCCGAGTTTCAAAAAAATTAGCCTATTCGTTTTCGAGATATTCAGTATTTTCCCTTTTTTTTCGTATGGTGGCAACCCTAAAAATTTCCACGATTACCAAATTCATAAATCCAGCTGTGCGTGTTCACAAAAAACTCTTAAATTTAAAATTTCAGCCATATCGGTCTAAAACTTTGGCTGTAATTATTTTTGGCCTAAAAATTGGCTCAAATTACCCAGTGTGCTGTGGTTGGAGGGAAAAAACAAAACGTTATTTAAAACCATTAAAAATACTTCATTTACATCACTTTTGTTTTTAAAAATATTTTTTTTTCCACTCTGAAATCTGTCATCTTAATAATTTCACCAGAAACCGTACTGTTAAATACAGTATGTTCATTAAAATTTACAAAAAAGTAAACAAATACAGTACTTACTTTAATAATATTTCAACATTTTCATTGGAATAAAAACTCATCATATTAAAAAATAAAAATGCAACACTAAAACCTCAAAATAGCCTTCTCTACAATGAAATCAAATGAAACAAAACAAAAAAAAACACAATTCATTTTTGATCATATCAAACTACATGATGCATTAAAAACAATATATAATTTTTCATGTGAATTTAGTATGGCATTGTTATTAATGTTTGCAAATATACACTGTAAACAAATATTAACTAAAATTAAGTTTACACCAAATTTCAGTTAGGCAATGAAATTTTCTTGTTCACATTTTTATTTAAAAAATGCGAAAACTTTGTTTAAAATTTTGAAAAATGTTTAATATATAAAAACAATACATTGTTCAAAATAATTTTTCATAAAAGTAAAATCCCTAAATTTAAGAAATTAATCTAAACTAAGTTTAACTTTAAATTTAACTAAATAAATTTGATTTAAAGGATTTTTGAAATTATAGAAGTTTTTGCCTGTTTTTGGGTAGGATTATTCTAGCTCGAGGTCATTTTCCCTTACTCTTTAAAACCATCATATTTTTTTTGAATAATTTTCAAAAAACGCAAATTTTTACTTGTTTTTAAGAAATTTTTTACTTATTTTTAAGAAAATTTTTACTTGTTTTTAAGAAAATTTTTACTTATTTTTAAGAAAATTTTACTTAATTTAAATTAAAGTTCTACTAAAATAAAGTAGTAAATAAATTAAATTTTTGGAAAATATGAAGTTTGAGTTTAATCATACATACATATGTTTGGAGTTACATATATACAAAATTTACTTAAATTAAGTACACTTTTTTCTATGTGTATTTTTTTTATTGTTTAACTGAGAAAAAATTGTGAATAAAATAAAATCATTTCACAAAATTCTCATGAAATTAAACAATTATGGCCTAAAGAATTGTTAAGTGTGTAAGCGAACAGCAGCAAGCTGAATGAACAACAAAAAAGTTAAATTCAGCCATGCCAACCATAATGATACACTCTACTATGTTAAAAGGTTATTGCAAAAATTTTTGTTTAAAAAAAAAAGTTTTTTAAAAAAAAATTGGTAAAAGAAAAAAAAATTTACAAAAAAATATATACAAGAAAATTATAGTCGGTCAAGACCGGCCATTTAATACCCTACCCTAGAGATGGGGGCGTGAGGGAATTTTGACTCACGCACGCTCACGAAATAAACAACAAATTGATTTTTCTGTTTTTTTTACTTGTTTTATGTTTTAAACAGCACAACACAATCACGCAAACTCACGAAACCAAAATTACTCACGCACGCTCTCTCACTAACCTGATTTTTCTAATCACGCGCACTCACGATCACGCGAGTAAAAATAAATTTCACTCACGATCACGCGTGAAACACGTTAATCACGAAAAACTCGTGTCACGCTTGCTTCTCTACACAAATGTTTTGCCGGAAAATGGGTCCCAATTCCAAACATGGACTGATTGAATCTATATTTAGTAAGGGTTTTATTACTGTAGAAAATACACGCAAACTAAATTTGATTAAAATCGGCTGGTATTTGTGGCAAATAGACCGATTTCTTGAAATATCTTCCCGCAAAAAATGTTAACAAATTCATTTGTTATGATTTTTGCACAGCAATGACATTTTATCGTTATTTAGTTTTTTTCAAGTCCATGCCTACAAAAGGGGGATGGCCATGAAAAATCCAATCCCTGGCTCCAAATGAAGGATTTTGAACATCTTCCTATATAAAAATGTTTCATTACTCAACAAAGGTATAAAAAAAAAACCTTTAAAAAAATGCGTTTTTAGAGTTTTTTTTAGTTCTTCAAGGAATAACTTTTCCCCTCTTTTCCGATTTTGCTCATTTCCGAACTTAACCAGCCTATGACAACAACACATAAAAGAGTCTAGATCTTTTATTGTGGACTGTATCGTGTTGTCCACAGAGAGACGGACGGACATCGTTAGAATGTATTAGAATTGATCACTGATCAATAATATTTATACTTTATGGGGTCCTAGACCGATATTTCGGAGTATACCCCCATGCTGTGGTTAGAGGGTATAAAAATTTCTGATAAGTTTTTTTTGTGTGAAAAAAAGTTTATTTTTGTTTATATACAATTCTGTATCAAACTCCATTCGTATGTGCTCACCAGCAGCCAAATTAAAGCATTTTGTATTTTTAGGTTATGTTGAATGTTTAAAAATTTTCTAGGTGTCCGTTCATTACTTTTAAGCCGCTGTAGTGCGCTGAACCGATATCGCTTAAATGCAATTCCAATATATTTAAATTTTAAATTTTCAAACTCTACATATTCGGTAAACGCTTTTCCGCAGTAGTGATCTGTAATATGAAAAGATTTTGAGATTTTTTTGTAAATATTTATTTGTTTTTTAAAATAATTTAAAAAAAAAATTGTTGCTTCATTATAATTATTTATCCCCTTTAATATTTGCGTCATTCAAAGAGTTGTTTATGAATATTTTGTGTATGTGTAATATAATTTGTTTTACGCATAGGCTGACCATTTTTCATGAACTGAAAATACCTATTACGATCAGATTTTGAATATTTTGTATAAACTGAGAAAAGTATGACAGTTACTACATGTTAGTTGTTCGTAAAAACCTGCATTGGTTGTTTTTAACTTAAAATGTAGTTGTTTTTCGACTAACAAATATGAAATAACTATTTTTGTTAGGATTTTTTAGAACAACTCACAGAAAAGTACTGTAATGTAGTAACAGTTGTTTTTATTTATATGATTTCTTTAAAAATGTTAAAAAGTCTTTTTTTACCATAATTTTTTTTTTTAAATATTAAAAATTTAATAGATTTTTTGAAATCATGATAAAAAAAATGGATTGCAGTTTTGAGATCAGGAGATCCATTTTATATAAAATCAAGTATTATTTTATGGAAGCAACTTAAGAATATGTAACAGTGGATCCCCAAAATTGACAAATTATTATGCTTGATTTAGGAGTACTCCTTCGCCATTCACCTACTTTTTAAAAATTTGATATCCTTTCCAATTTTAAGATTTTTAATTTTTTTTCTTGTAATTATTAAAAACATTAAGTTAATATAAAATTAAAGATCTGGTTAATATTATTAACCAGATCTTTAATTTTAACCAGAAAGAAATTTTAAATCTTAAACTTCGAAAGAATTTAAAATTTTTAAAAATTAGGTGAATGGTGAAAGAGTACTCTCGAATCGAGCACATTGTTTTATTTTTACCGTTTTTTAAAAAACGGTAAGTGCTAGAAAAATTTGGATGGCAGATCTAGAAGCCCAAAAGGCAAAAATCAGATATTTCACGGGGTGGTTTTTGGTGTTATCTCGGTAAGCCATGATTATTTTTATAAAATTTTCAAAAATCAGTACAATTAGTTTACATTATAAAAAAAAATCAGTTGAGATCAGTGCATAGAGTTTTCATCAGTTTAGCTGACTACAAATCTGTAAAAATGGTCAGCCTAGTGTATACAACATAATTTATTTAAAATTTTATTGTTATTTAAATTGTGTATATAATATCAAGATAAACACAAAAATAAACAAATTATGTATAATTTTTTTGTTGTTGTCTACTTTTAACAAATTTTTCTACTACGCATTAAAGCATTTCTAAAAAAAAATTATAATAGCAAATTCATTAACCCATTTTGGGTTAAAATGTCTTAATGATTTACAAAATTAAGTTAATAAATTTTATTTACTGTCAGAAAAGTATTACCGTTACAACATTCAGAAAAGTATGACAGTTATTACATGTTAGTTGTTTGTATTCAACTACAAATGTAGTTGTTTTTCAATGAAAAATATGAAACAAGTATTTTGGTTAGTTATTTTTAGTCGTGTTTTAGAACAACTAACACAAAAGTACTGCCATGTAGTAACAGTAGTTTTTATTTGCATATTACACCGCACAGAGGGGTGAAATGCATCAAAAGTGGCGATTAATTCAAAAGATGAACTTTAACTGTCACAACAGTGTTTGGTACCGGGTGAAAGAAGATAAAATTCAACATCACTAATGGCAAAAAAAAGTTCTAAGTTGTTTACTTTATTTGCAGTGTGTGTTTAAAGTTCAATAATTATTATTTTTGCGCGCATTGATTTAAAGTGAAAATTTTTATATTTCAAGTAATTATTTATTGTATTAAGACCTCTAAAATTGAAAGTCTTATAATGGATCCTTCTACTTAAGGTATTTGAGCATATATTAAATTTTTTTTTGTTTAGAAAAATGTTTTGGAAATATTTAAAAAAAAATAATAAAATTGCTCTAAAAATGGAGTATTTTTTATATAAATTTGAGTTTCAACAACTTTGTCTGTGAAAGATTGAAAAACCGCTTACATGGTCTTAAAATATGAGATTTTATCTAATAGATCCCTGAGTGTCTGTTTGCGGTTTTGACCAATCAATTTTTTTGTGAATACGGTACAGGGGAGACCCAAAAAGTGCTAAATTAGCGAATTTTTCAATATTCAAACATGAATATCTTTAAAACCTTAGGTGATAAAAAAATTTGGAAGACAGATTTGGAATCAGAAGCTCAAAATCTATTTAATTTATCTATTCTGATTCATGGGAGTGTGAATTGCAATAAATTTGTTCAACACTGTTATTAGACAAGTACAAATATTAAAAAAAAAATATAAAATGTAATCCTTTAAAACTTTAAAATCATTTTAAAAGAAAACAGGATCAAGAAATGAAAAACTGTAAATGCAGTTCTACTCCATTTGATCTCTACATTCAGACGTATATCAACCGGGTCAAAAGTTTTCTAATCTTTTTTAAGAAATAGTACCATTAAGGGCGGATTACTCAATGAAAAGTTAGATGCTAACTGCCGCTTTAACGGAGCCTTATGTCAAAATTTGTATGAAAAAGTTAAATTTAACGAAGAGTTATTTTATAACGGAGCATTGAGTAATCCAGCCTAATAGTGATATCATCAGACAAGTACAAATATTAAAAAAAAAAATTACAAAATGAAATCCTTTAAAACTTTAAAATCATTTTAAAAGAAAACAGGATCAAGAAATGAAAAAATGTAAATGCAGTTCTACTCTATTTGATCTCTACATTCAGACGTATATCATCCGGGTCAAAAGTTTTAAAATCTTTTTTTAAGAAAAAATATTTTATTAAAAATATAATATATTTTTATTTAAATATATATTTTTTATTTAATTTTTTTTTTGAAAATTCGAAATTATTTGACATTTTAAATCACTTAAACTTTTGTGGAAACCGTTTAAAGTGTTTTGCTCAAAACAAGTTGTTTTGATCGCCGTAAAAACGTGGAATAAAATTATATAAATGGCTTGCCAAAAATGGGTTAACATTAATATAATTATAATAAACAAAAAAAATCAAGAAATTCCAAGAAATTTTATAAGGTAATATTAAATAGCAACATAAAGAGACAGAAAAAAGTACAAAATTAAAAACAAATTTATAAAAAAAAAAAAATATTTTAACCAAAAAATTAAAGTAATAATGGTAGACACATTTTAAGCCACTGTAAATATTTTTATTTTTGATAAGATTTAATTGTAGATAAATGCAAAAAATACTGATATAATTACGTATTCCAATCTGAACACATTTTATATGTAACTAAAGGGTGAAAACGAAATAATTTTTACAAAACTTAATGTGAATTTGCAAAAAAAATCCAAGATAAGACAATAGGTTCGTTCCAGAACGTTACCGCGGGTGCCCGCGGGTACCCAAACCAGCCCGAAAAGCGTTCCCGTACGCAATAATTGGGTAAATGAGAGAGTTTTTGAGAGAATAAATTAGTTTCTCATTTTACCGAACTTACCCGCACTTTTTTTTCGGGTAAATTGGTAACAGTCAGATGTTGAAAAAACAGCTGATTTTTTTTGTGAAGTTAAATTGGAAATTTAAATAAAATAAAGAACTAAACCAAGGAAATGTGTTATTTCAGTACAAAAAAAGACAAATTGTTATTAAAATAAACTTTTACAGTTTGTTTTTTTGTTTAAAGTAATTTTCTTACGAAAATCTTTTAGCGTTATTGGTTTGTTTACATTTTATATTATTTTGGGCTTGAAATGTGGGTTTTTGCGTTCCCGTACTTTTGTGCATTTTTGTGGTATCGTGAGAGGTTTTTTGATTTTCTCTCATTTTACCGAACTTTACCCGGAAAGTTCTGGAACACACCTAATATAAAATTAAATATATAGTAACCGACGCGAATTTAAATATTTAATTAAATCAATTACATTTGATTTTAAATTTCGTATAAAGTCTGAAAAAATCACAAAATAAATTCTGGGACCCCATATAAAGTATAGATATCATTGATCCATGATCGATTCTAAGACATTCTATGAATGTCCGATTGCCTGTAGTTAACACGATGCAGTCCAAAATAAAAGAGGTACACTCCTAAAGTTTGCCGCGAAAATATTATATGGTCATAGGCAGGCTAAGTTCGTAAATAGGAAAATTCGGACCAGGGTGAAAAAAAATTCGTCATAAAGAACTAAACCATCCTCTTAAAAATTACATATTTTTTTATCAAGTTTTTTGTACAACAAATGAAGCATTTTTATGTTACAAGAAGAACAAATTTCGTCACTTTGATCCACGGGATTAAAAAATGTCGTTATTTTCGGCCCGCCTCCATTTGTGGGCGTGGATATAAAAAAACTAGTTAAGATAATGATAAAATTATATTGCTGTAGTGTCAAAAGCATAATAAATAAACTTGTCATTTACCGCTAACAATAAGTGCAAGGTGTGTCTCAATTACCTTTTCTAAAACATTTTCAGCCTTACCACAAGAAAAAAAAATAAATTTAAAATGAGCTTTTAATTTTATTTCCATACAAATTGTTTTTGTTTTTAAAATCGACTTTCAAAAAATGTATAGAAAATTTGAAATTTAAAATAAAACTTTTGTTAAAATAGACTTTTTGTTTTCTTGTGGTAAGGGCCTTTGTAAAGTGATTGAGCTTATTAACACATACTAATACAGACTCGACATAAGTGACAGGTGTCAAAAAAGTAGTCTCTAACCATATGGTTAATTTTTTCAAATTATTCTACGAATTAGGTTAGAAAGAGAAAGCTAATATAACGCGCCATTAGAAAAATAGATGCCAGATCGATTTTTTATTGTTTCACTCACTCCTAAGTCGTAGAAAGTGTTGCCATGTTAGCGTTAAACTAGCTAAAAACTGCTCTGTTTTCTCCTAAAATCGCTTAGTTTTCCCCCATTTTTCGTTGTAAAACTCTACTGTCGAGTCTGTATTTAGTCTGTGTTATTAAGTTTTGACTAAAATTTACCCAAGTACACAATTCTCCTAAGTTTTTTTTTTTCAGAAATGGGTAGGAATAAGTTTTATTATTAATTAAGATAAGTGTTTTTGTATAAAGTATATATAAACCTAAGTTTTTATTAAAAAAAAACACGGGTTGCTTACTTTAAAAAACTAAGGTCCTAGGTAATTCATGCAACCATACTCGGCAATTAAATTTAACTAAAAACTTAAAAAAAAAAAATTGTTGGCTTTTTTTCTAGTATTTTTACGTTACACATTAAAATTTTAATTTGTAAAAAAAGTTTTTTTAAAAAACACATTTTGTGTCCAGCCTTTATTGTCTGTCAAAAATTTCTTGTATGTTTATGTCGGTACATAAATACTATATGACACATATTATTTACTCTTTGGGTTTGTCTATTAGAGTTTTTGGGTGTAGTTTCTTGTGAATCCTCCACGTAAATTATGTACTTAGATAACTGAAAATGTTATACCTTGAACTTTTTTCGTTGTTGTCGTGTCATAAAATTCATATGAAAAGTAATTGAACTTTTTTTTCCTAGTATTTGATAAACA
The DNA here is from genome assembly GCA_963921195.1 of Pegoplata infirma. Classification (NCBI taxonomy): domain Eukaryota; kingdom Metazoa; phylum Arthropoda; class Insecta; order Diptera; family Anthomyiidae; genus Pegoplata; species Pegoplata infirma. Next base: position 64,499,326 of record OY992537.1, on the reverse strand, counting down.
ATTTGGAAATCCTAAACTGTAGTAGAAAAAAAAAGATAAGATTCCAAAAAAAAAAATATATATGTATATTAAATAAATGTTAAATTAAAGCAACTGATACGAGCACAAATAATATCTGCTACTACCAGTACTTGAGTTAAATTTCATTGAAAATATGACTTTCAAGTTTTTTTTTATGTTTCAGGGAGTACGACATATTTCTAAAGAATTAAACACAAAGGAGATATTAAATTTTCTTTGATTAATCAAATATTTTATAATTTTATTTTTTTGGAAATACATACTACTTATTTAATTAGATTGTTTTACACACGCTAAAAAAATAGCATAATTTTATTAAGAATTAGTGTGTAACAGGGCGCTATCTTAATTAATAATGAATCTAATACGTACCAATCACCGAAAAAAAAAACTTAGGAGAATTGTGTACTTAGGTAAATTAAGAAATTAATACAAACGAAAAGTGTGTTACATTTTTTTTTATCATAATTAATAAAAAAACTTGTTCGTAACAATTACTGAACAAAAAAACTTAGGATAATAGTGCGCTTGGGTAAATTTAGAAATTGATACAAAGGAAAAGTGTGTAACATTTTTTTTATTCAATTGTAGTGTTTTATACACGCTGAAAAGCTAGCATAATTTTACTAAGAATTAGTGTGTAAAGGCATATTCACACCTGAGGTGAAATCTCGTTCAAACAAGATTTCGATCATATGGTCTGTATCATTTTATACACAACCATATGATCGAAATCTCGTTCGAACGAGATTTTACCTCAGGTCTGAATTGGGTATAAGAGGCCGCTATCTTAATCAATGATGAAACTTCGCACCAATTACATAAAAAAACTTAGGAGAATTGTGACCTTGGGTAAATTAAGAAAGTAATACAAATAAACAGTGTGTTACATTTGTTTGATCTTAATTAATAATGAAACTGATTCGTAGCAATTGCCAGGAAAAAAAGCTTAGGAGAATTTTGTACTTAGGTAAACCAAAAAGGAAGGTTATACAAAGGAAACGCGTGTTACATTTTTTATTACTAAAATTTCTAGGACATTGGGAGACATTCTCACGATAAATGTTTAAAAATTTATTGATTTTGATTTGTGCTCTAAAGTAATACAAGATAGAATCGATCATATATCAGTTATATATATCGAATGAGAGTTTTTGATAGAAATGTGTTCACTGAATTAGTTGTCATCTACCAATGTAATTGTTAACTGAAATATTATGTGAAAAAAACTTAAATTATTGTTGATTTAGTTCGGCTTAAGGTCATAAGTTAAGGTAAGTAATTTGTTCACCGGTGAAAAAAAATGTTTCGAAACATCAATTAATTTGTAGCGAAAGTTTGACAGTCATATCGCTCATTTACTTGTATAGTGTCATAACTCAAAATATTTGATTTGTCAGAAAACGCGTTTAAAGTTTACATTTGAAACTGGTTTTCCATTGAAAAAGGCTGGTACATAGAAAATGTTATAATTGCGTGTTCTCTTCTCAAACGGCGAATTTAAAAGATATTAATACAAGTTTTTGACACAATATAAAGCATGATATAACGAACAATTCTGTATCATTAACTCAAAAATCAAGTTTTTTGAGTTATGACCAGGGAAACCAAAAATATGCAGTATCATGTTTTTTCCTGCGCTTTGTATTGAAAAATGGGTAAGGTATTTATCCGTTTCAGAAGATTTCAAGAAATTTGGCATCGATTTGTTAGAGCATATTTTTGCATATTTTAGCCTTAAGAGCATATTTTAGCATATTTTAGGATTAAGAGCATATTTTACCATAAGAGCATATTTTTAGAGCATATTTTTAATTTTTAGAGCATTTTTTCACTTTTTAGAGCATTTTTTCAAGTTTTTAGAGCATTTTTTAATTTTTAGAAAAATTTTTTTTTATCCATTTTTTTTATAACAACACTTTTTTTTAAATTTTTTTGGGATGTTTTTTTTTTTTATTTTGTAAGTGGATTGAAATATTTTTCTTTTTCTTTTCCAAAATAACGGGGTTCTGACGATTGATTATGCTTTGGCATGTTCTTGCTTCATTAACCCATATTAACCCTCTAACTACCCCACATAACGGTATTTTTTGGGTCTATTCTCTAAAAAATTTTAAAAATCACCTCGAAAAAGGGGACATAATTTTTTTTAAGAGCATATTTTTATTGTTTTTAGAGCATATTTTCCGTTTTTAAGGGCATTTTTTAAGCGCATAAAACGTGTTTTTTAGAGCATATTTTTGGTTTCCCTGGTTATGACACTATACAAGCAAATGAACGATATGTTAGGTTATGTTTTGCTCATCGGCATACACAAAAAACTTTAATTTACATTTTTTTTTTTAATTTTTGTCTATTTATCTGAAAAGCTTCATTTTATTTCTGAATATCAAATTTCACCGCTTTTTAAATGGTATGTACAATTTAAAACAAGTAAAAAAGTTAAATTCGGCCTTGCCGAATGTAGTGATACCCTCCACAATTTCAAAAAGATTATTGCAAAAAACTTTATTTAAAAGGAAACTACTTTTGAAAAAAAAAAAATTAAAAAAAAAAATTTCCGCAAAAAAAATTTTGGTAAAAAAAAAAATCCGCGATTTTTTTTTGTTAAAAAATATGTTTGTACTTGTTTAAATACCATTTGGTGTTCAATTATGTTCACATATGTCAACCAGAAGCCGAATTAAAGCATTTTGTATTTTTAGGTTATGTTGAATGTACTGAAATTTTTGAGGTGTGCTTACATTTTCGTTCATAACTTTCAAACCACTGAATCGATATCGCTCAAATGCAATACCAAACTTCTCGGGAGAACTTCCAATAAATATGTTAAGTTTCAGTCATCTCTGTGCAATATTTTGTCCGTGATAGCATTTTCCACAGACAGACAGACGGACATCGCTAGAATGTCTTAAAATCGATCGGGAATCATGAATATATGTACTTTATGGGGTCCCAGACCGATATTTCGATGAGTTACAAACGGAATGACAAACTTATAAATACCCTCTATCACTAAGTGGAGGGTATAAAAATGTTGCTTATTTTGGTAATACGTATTGATGCAACATATACCTGGTTATTTTGCCGGTTTTCACAAGTGAATAGAATACTTCTTCAGCGAAATTTGGAGTTTGACCGATTTTCACGTGAAAACCTAGCAACTTACCCACCTTTAGAGAAAATTATTGTTAAACAATAACACAGTTTTAAATTTTTCACTAAAATTTTTGTTTATTTTCAGATATTTCAGTCAAACATCGTTTTCAGGGATTATAAAAAATTGAAGTTTTTTTAACTCACAGAAAAAAACTTTGATTTTTTAACATCCCTGATGATGGTCAACGATGTTTGACCGAAATATCGGAAAATAAACAAACATTTTAGTGAAAAATCAAAAACTGTGCTTTTATTTAACAACACCTTAAGCCGAACTAAATCAACAACATTGAACATATGATTTCAAAAACAATTGTTTTCCATTATATTGTTTTCATTAAGTTTGTCATTCTGTTTGATTTTAAGATAATCTAGCGATATCCGTCTGTCTGTCTGTGGAAATGGCAATAACGGCAAAAATATTACAAGGATATGACTGAAACTTAACATATTTACTTGTTGTTTCCCCGAGATGTTTGGTATTTAAGCGATATCGGTACAGCGGTTAAAAGTTATGAACGAAAATGTAGGAACGCTTCGAAAATTTTGGTACTTTCAACATAACCTAAAAATACAAAATGCTTTAATTCGGGTGCTGGTTGAGTTATATGAAAAGAATTGAACACCGAAAGGTATTTAAACTAGTACAAACTTATGTTTTTACAAAAAAGGAAAAAAATCGTGGATTTTTTTTTCACCAAAATTTTTTTCGCGGAATTTTTTATTTTCAAATTTTTTTTTCTCCAAAAAATGTTTTTTTTTTACATAAAGTTGTTTGCAATAATCTTTTTACGTTGTGGAGGGTATCATATATTCCGCAAAGTCGAACTAAACTTTTTTACTCGTTTTTTACTTGTGGATATTTTGAAAACAAAAATAGCTCAATCACTTTTTGAAAAAATTTTCAAAACTGGCTGGTTTAATTCTTTTTTAAGCAGGCTGTTTTTTTCAAATCCGGCTTTTTGAAAGTTTAAAATTCCCTAAATTTATTTGACAATCTTCTTTAAAATCCATCAATGTTTTAGTGGCATTAAAAATAATACAAAAAATTTACATTTTACATAAAAAAATCTACTAACAATTTGTCAATAGCTTTAAGATTAATTTTATAACTTAAATGGCGCCAGATCATATTTAAAACTATGATGGTATAATTAACTAAAAACGTTTCTAAGGCATACATACATACAGTTTTAGAAATCCTAAACAACAAGACAAAATTATTTGTGTTTTGCACTTAAATTCAAGAACCAACACTTAGCAACTTCAACCCGCATGTGGTAAAATGTTTATTTTTAGTTTTTTACGTAAATACTTTGTATTAAGATGATTAACAGCGGCGCTAATTGATTGAATGAAGTAAACATTTATATATTTTTTTTTTCTTTATAATTATTATTTACACTTTGAAGGAAAAACCCCGCATGGATCTTTTAAAAATTTACAAATACATGAATATTTTTTTTATGGTTTCATCATCTCTCTCTTCTTTATTACTCTTGAAACCCCTTGGGTGTTTTGTTTTTAAAATTTTCAAAATCTGTCTAAACAATAAGGACAAAAATTTATTTTTAATTATTTTTGTTGTTTGTTTTTATAAGCTTTTCAATTTTTTAATTATTCGATTTATAAAAATTGTCGATACAATTAATTTCCTTGTTTATACGATCAAATATTTAATTAATATTGAACCTACATTGGATTTTGTCAATACAACAATGACTTTTGTAACTTTTGAAAAAAAAAAAACAAGTAAAAAAGTTAAATTCGGCCTTGCCGAATGTAGTGATACCCTCCACAATTTCAAAAAGATTATTGCAAAAAACTTTAAAGGAAATTACTTTTGAAAAAAAAAAATCGTTAAAAAAAAAATCTGCGATTTTTTTTTTGTCAAAAAATGTGTTCGTACTTGTTTAAATACCATTTGGTGTTCAATAATGTCAACTAGAGATGGGCACATGAGCAGATTAGAGCGTGATTCACGCGTGAGTGTGACTGAATTCAGTTTTATTCACGTGATTGTGAGTGGTGACATGACATAATCCCCACGGACATAATCCCCATTTCCGTTATGGGGATTATGACCAAATTCATTTCGGTCATAATCCCCATAATGGTAGTGGGGACTATGACCGAAAATTATTTGGACATAATCCCAATAAAAAATGGACATAATTCCCAGATTTATGGGGATAATGACCACGTAACAAATGGCCATAATCCCCATTATGGGGATTATGTCGTCTATACTAATTGGTCATAATCCCCAAAATTAAAAGAATTTTATTTTGTACTTAAAAGTTTTTCTGCGTAGCCGGCCTTCGGCCGGGCTTAGGGATTACAAACTCCATGCATTAAACCCACCCTCTCTGCAGAATACGGGGATTATGACCAAAATTGCTTTGAACTTACTCCCCATAATGTAAATGGGGGTTATGATCGAAAAAAGTTCGGTCGTAATCCCAACAAGGAACGGACATAATCCCCATTGGGATTGTGACCGTTTTGGAAACGGTCATAGTCCCCACAACTATTATGGGGATTATGACCGAAATGAATTCGGTCATAGTCCCCATTTCCGTTATGGGGGTAATGTCCGTGGGGATTATGTCCTGTCACCATTGTGAGTGAGTGTGAGTAGAGGAAAAAATTGCGTGAGTGTGCGTGAGTAAGATTTTTGCGTGAGTCGAGTTTTTTGCGTGAGTTTGCGTGATTTATTTTCTCTTCATATTTCCTTTCGTACCAAAAAAGCATTAAAAAAATTGTAAAATTTGGCTTAACTTAAGATTTCGTCCCGAAAAATGCAAAGAAAACATAAAATTATGCTGAACTTTGAATTTTGTTGAAGATTTTGAAAGATTTTTTTGTATAAATAAGAGTTTTGTGAGTGTGAGTGGAGCTTCCGTGAATGCACGTGAGTGTGAGTTGTATTAAATTTACTCACGTGATTGTGAGTGAGTGTGAGTAGAAAAAATATGTTGGTGAGTGAGTGTGCGTGATTCAAAAATTCCTGTCGTGAGCGTGAGTGAGTGTGAGTCAAAAATCACTCACGCGCCCATCTCTAATGTCAACCAGCAGCCGAATTAAAGCATTTTGTATTTTTAGGTTATGTTGAATGTACTAAAATTTTTGAGGTGTCCTTGCATTTTTGTTCATAACTTTTGAACCGCTGAACCGATATCGCTCAAATGCAATAACAAACTTTTCGGGAGAACTTCCAATGAATATGTTAAGTTTTAGTCATATCCGCGTAGTATTTTGGTCGTGATCACCATTTCCACAGACAGACGGACATCGCTAGAATGTCTTAAAATCGATCGGGAATCATGAATATATATACTTTATGGGGTCCCAGACCGATATTTCGATGAGTTACAAACGGAATGACAAACTTATATATAAACTCTATCACTAAGTGGAGGGTATAAAAACAAAGGATTTTTTTTTAACTTTTATTACATTAACAATGAAATTCGTTGGGGGAAACTTTCCCACTCGTTTTAAATGTTTACAAATTTATGTATAATGCTTTTTTTGGTTTCATCACTTGCTGTCATCAATTTGATGACAAATTTCATCATATTGATGAAGCTTTTCTTCAATATGATGAAACACGTCATCGAAATTGAAGAAACAAGTGATGACACATTTCATCATGTCATCAATTTTAAAATAAATAAAAATATTTCATAAATATATTAAAAAAATAAAAAAATCCTGCCCCGGCTGGTACTTGAACCCACGATCGACAAAACTCGAAAAAAACCATTATTTGTTCCCCCTAATATCCAACCTGATTTTTTTGTAAATTTTATAATACAATTAAGTGAATTAAAAACGCGATACGATGTTAATTAAATGTTTATTATTTTGAAACAAAAATAACGAGCCCAGCAATCGACGAAACTCGAAAAAAGCCATTATTCGTTCCCCCTAACATCCACCTGATTTTTTTTTTTTGTAAATTTTATAATACAATCAAAAGTGAATTAAAAATACTATACGATGTTAATTAAATGTTTATTATTTTTAAACAAAAAAACATTAACCTTAATTATTAATATTTTTTTCCGCCAATAAATAATATAATTTTCTACGAAAAATTATCATGTTGTTTTGTGAAAAAACAAGACAAACATATTAATGATGTTTTAAAAAATTATTTTTGTAAATTTCTTAAGAACTCGAAAATACTAAATATATTTTTATACCTTAATAATAAACAACACAATTACAGTAAAATATAAATTATCGCAATATTTTATTATCACAAAGATTTTGGATTAGCATTTTTCTACCAACTCTTATCAGAGTATGGGGGTATACAACATTGTAATTCCGTGTGTAACGTATAGAAATATCGGTCTATTATTGATCTGTAACCGATTCTCGGACATTCTAGCAATGTTTATTCGTCTGTGATTGGCACGAATTTGTCTTATGACCTGGGAGAAAAAAGTTCTCCCGTGAAAAACTTAAACAACAACCATTAAAAAACGACATTTTTACAAATTTAAATTTTGTTTAAAACACAGAAAAAATTTAAAACTAATTTTAATCAACAAAAACTTGGATTCAATCAACTTTTTGATTGAAATTCCTCCAATTAAAAAAAAATTGTTATACCAATCATCAAATTGTTGGATAATTTATTGAAAATTTTTTCAATAAAAAAATTTTCGATTTTGATCAAAAATTTGGTCAATTTTTTATTTATAGTCAATCAAAATAATGATTGATTTAACAAATGAATTTATAAGCTTATGACAAAATTATCAAAAAATTCATCTTTTTTGCTTTCCAATATGTTGCCAACAATAAATAAAAAGTAAAACCAGATTATATTGAATATTTTTGAATTAATCTATTAAAAAAATTAAAGCGAAAAAAAATCTGGTATGTTGAAAATTTGCAATTCAACAGTTAAAGAAAATAACAAAAATTTTAATCAAAACATTGATTGACTCATTTCAATTTTGTTGATCAATAGATTTAATTGAAAATTTGTAGGCAATAACTTTTTGTGTGAAAAATTAAAGATTTTTATTTCAGAAGAAGTTCAAAGTCCTCCACTTGGAACCACGGGATAAGAAAAATTGCACACAATTTTTTTTTTTCTATTTTCTGCATTAATAAAATATCTAACCAATATGTATCCCATTGGTCTATATTTTGGCTGGGGACCCATTTTCCGGCAAGCACTGGTGTAGGGTATTATATGGTCGATCTTGACCTACAATAATTGTCTAGATTGGTTTTATTTAGATGTGCCAAAAAAAAAATAATATATTCTAAAAATATAAATATTTTCTAAGAAAATTGTACTAAAATTAGCAGTAGTTTACTATGCATAGTAAATTATTATATATTTTTTTTTTATTTTGGGAAAAATACAATGATTAAGATTTGAAATACTCACGAGGGCGTTATATAAATAAAACGTAAGAAGATGTCTTTTTCCTAAGTAAACAAATAATTTTGTATACCCTCCAACTACAGTATGGGGGTATACTCACTTTGTCATTCCTTGTGTAACGAATCGAAATATCGGAAACCCCATAAAGTATGTGTATATTAGGGTGGCAAGAATAATGACCATTTCGAATTTCGTTGAACACCGAACAAACTATGTTTGGTTTTGGTCTAAAAACTCTAATGTTTAAATTTTTAGTCTAATCGGTTAATATTACCGCGTGCCGAAGGGGAGTTGAAGTTTTGCCTTAAATTTTTTTTTCATACAAACAAAAAAAAAATTCTCCATTTTTTTATTTTTATTATATTTTACTTTACTTTAATTTTTATTTTAATTTTTAACGACAAAAAATTTCATTTTGGTGGAATAAGTCCTTTTTGTGCTTGTTAAATTTCTTTGTTGAAAAAAAAAAAATTCATTTGTAAGATCAACAAATTGTATTTGTTGAATTTCTTTGTTGAAAAAAAATTTAGATTTTTTTACTTTTGTCAAATCAACAAATTGTGTTTGTTGAATTTGTTTACAAACATTTTTTGATATTACAAATTTCCGTATAGGAGTATTTTCAGTCAAAAAATTAATTGTATTCACAAATATGGGGGTCAATATAACAATTAATTTTTTTCTGTGTAAAGAACACTCACGAACCAAATTTGAGTGAAATAGGCTTCTATTTGTTGCCAATAAACCGCTTTAACTGAATATCGGGCGAAATTTTCACATGGAGCCTAAGTCCAAAAGTTGCCCGATTATAATCAGATTTGATTAGGTTATTAAAGTATGCAGTAAACTTACACAAAGAAAATTTTAATTAAATATTTTCTATATTCATGAAATTTGAGAGAAAAAAGAAAAACTGGTCCGATTCCTTTAAAATTTCAAATGGTGATTTGCGAATACACGTTTACTTGCGAAATTTCAAAAGGATATCTATTATAATACGGTAATTAGAGCCATTTAAGCTAAAATAAAAGAGGACCTTTGCATGGAAGCTAGGTCTAAACATGAGCCGATCTTTTCCAAATTTGGCTTCGAGAGGCTTAATTTTTTAAAAGCATGGTAATAAACCAACTAGAGCTAAGCTTTCAAAAAGTCGTTGGGGGTTTTGATCTACTGGTATCATTTAAGATAAAATAAAATTCTAAATCAAAATTTGAAAAATTTGTTTAAAATATTTTTTTTTTCTGATTAATTTTTGTTAAAAAGTAGACATTTTTTTATTTGACCTTTAAAATATTATATTTTGATTAGGTTTATTCTAGCTCGAGGTCAATATTTCCTTTACTAATTAAAACTATGATATTCTCATAGTATAATTTTTAAGAAAACTACACAGTTTGACAAAAGTTGAACTTTTTCAATTTGCCTGACCTTTGACAACTGATTTATATGGACTTTAGTGTGCTAATTCCGAATCTGCTATCCATTTTTTTCCATCAGTTCGCGTTCGCGAGCAAATCGCTGTTAAAGAGTCGAAAAAGTTAGTTTTTCACCAACTTTGCTTTGCTATAATTTCCAAAACTAATTTTAGAGCCACAGTTTTAAACATGAACTTAACTATATTGGATGCGAGGATTCCAAAACTGGTATTAGTTTTTTTCTGACAGCTTTAGTTTTCGAGTTATTAAAAAGGGCATAAATATTCAGACAAAATTAAAGAGGGCATAAATTTAAAAATTTTATTTTAGCGATATCTAAAAAACTAAAGATGACTCAACAAAAGTAAGAGCATTTTTGGAATCAGCATATCCAACATACCTAAAATCATCATTCACTTTTTGGATGTAAGACTAGTGTTGGTAAATATGGACTCACAAACATGCCAAAAATAGACTATTTTCAAAATTTCCTTAGGCTATATCTCGAAAACTAGAGCTCATCCAAAAAAACGATGGCCAGATTTGAAATCAGCGTACCCCAATTACCCAAAACTAGCTATCAGAACCCGGGCAAAAAAAAAGTGTTGCCCTGTGTTATTTTTCTGTTTTAAATATGTTGGTAATTTTTGCAAGACTTTGTCGACACGTGTTTCGAAATGGCATCTGATAAATTCCGAAACACGTGTCGACTAACAAGGGAAGTCTCCCTAGTGTCACCCGCAGATCTTTATGGGATTGGTTTTATTTTGTAGATCAGAAAAAATAAAGGGACACGTATTTTTTAGCGGCCCAAATTCATATTTAGGGGGTAAAAAGGTGGGGGGAAGACAAGGCCATTTTTCAGTTTTTTTCGTTTATCTCCTAAATTATGCAAAGAAACCTAGTTATGTTACATACCAAATGAAAGCTCTTTGGAAAACCTATCTACGTGTGCTAAGAACGTGTCCAAACATGCACAACTTCTCGTCATATTGAGTAAAATACCAAAATTTTAGGAAATTTTAGTTAATAAGTCGAAAAATATTAATTTCTTTGGCCCGTTGTTAGCACCACAAGATAGGCTTTTTTAATACGTTTAATCTGATACCACACATGCCTATATTAATTTTGTTTAAATAGGCGTAAATCGTAAAAAACTGAAAAAGGTCAATTTCCCCCATACAAATCGATCCCCCCTAAAAATGAGTTTGGGCCGCTAAAAAAAATACGTGTCGAATTAATTTTCGTTCTTAACAACATATCCAAATTTCATGAAGATCGGAGGGTGACACCAGGGAGACTTCCCTTGTAAGTCTTATTAGTAGTTTTGTTTGAACATTAGCGATTTAATATTTAAATTCCCTTTGCTACTTGTAGTAAAAGGTTTTTATACTTGCTAAATAGTCTTGACATTGGAATCTGACAAATTCCGAAACACGTTCGACACGTGTAAGTCCAAAATAAATAAATTTAAAACAGAAAAATAATTTTCTTTCTATGAGAATATCATAGTTTTAACCAGTTAAGAAAAAAATGGCCTCGAGCTAGAATAAACCTACTTAAAATCTAAATTATATTTATTAAATATAAAAGTTTTTTATTCAAATACAATGTTTATAAATATTTCGTTTTTTAATTCAAGGTTTTTGTTTGTTAATTCATTGTTTTCAAAAAAAAAAAATATAATTTGTTTAAAAAAATGGACCTAGTTTTGTTAATGTGTTTTTTTTTAACTATTATGTTTGACATTGAATCTATAAGAAATAAATATAAAAAAAACAAGTTTTCTGTACAGCTGAAAAAATATTAAAAAAAAACTCTTAAAAAGTCTTTGTTAGAAACAAAAATAGAAAAATATACAAAATCAAAAAAAAAACTAAAACTCAAAACATCTCTTCTGTTTAAAACTTTATAAAAGAAGAAAAAATCTATTAAATTTTCTAAAACAAAAATCCTTTATTAAAAAAATATCTTCTTTGTTACTAAATTTCATAATAGAATTCTATTAAATTAAAATAACTTGGAAATGTGTTTTTTTTTTTTTTTTGAAAAACAAAAAAGGAATTCCAATTGTATTTTTATATTAAAAACAATAAATATTGGCAAATTCTATAGACTTTTAAAATGTATAATGAATTGAAGCAGAAAACAATAATTTGTTAAGAAAAGTATTTTATTTGTTGGAAAAAGAACCTATAACCGAAACTAAAAAGTCACTTCAAAAATGTAAAAACAAAATAAGAAACAACAAAAAAAAATTGAGGTTATACACAGAGTATTAAAAAATATAATAATGGAGGGATTACCAGGGAAGATAAGAAAAACACAAAAAACAATAACTAAAATACATTCATATAAAAAGGACCCCTATTGATAATATATTTAACAACCAACTTTGAAATTAACCCTCTAATGTGTCATCAGATAAAAAAACAATATTTTAGGTTGTCTTACCAAACATTGGTAAAATAATTTATTATTTCAAAATTAATAATTAATATTAATGACTAACTTACGTAATGCATTACAATTGCAGAAAAATGTCATACACGGGGGGCGATTATATAATGGGGCATTCCATGTCAAATCGGACACTTTGAATCATTTTTTTTTTAGATTTTCCCAATTTGTTGACAGTTTTTAGTATCCTTCGAAAACTCCTTCGTGGTAAATTTTCAGATTTTTTTGATGACCCGTTCAAAATATATCGAATTTTTTAAAATTAGTAGTTTGTTCATTTACTCAAACTTCTTTCAATCATAACTGCTTCAATAATAGTCCAAATTACAATTTTTTTTTTCAAAATTTTTGTTTTTTTATGTACTTTAAAAAAAAAATCAAAAAAAATTCTGAAAAGTGCCCAGACAGAAAAATACAATCATCAAAGCGTTTTAAAAGTACTCTAAATGGTGGTACAAGCGTTTCCAGAACGTCATGGTTTTTGTTTTTAGAGTTCTTTAAAAACGTCCGAATGATAACGTCGTTAAACGCTCATATGATAGTTTTTCAAAGCGCTCTGAAAGCATTCGGAGGACTAAAAAAAAAGCGGTTTAAAGACGTTTTATGGTGATTATATTTAAATTTGTAGACTTTTTAATTTAAATTTTTGATATATTTTTTTACAACAGACTAAAAAATAATTAAGTTAATACAAGAGGACTTAAGAGAGGATGTGTGCTTCATTCTTCTAAATGGAATGACACAATTATTATGTCCCCAACTTTATTGGCAGAAGATATAAAACATTTTTTAATTCCTAAAAAGGTGCTGTAAAAGCACTTATGAGTTGGTAAAACGAAGCGTCTTCAAAGCGTTTGGAAAACAGTACTTTTAAAGCGCTTTATTTTTTGTACCATCATCAATTTCTGGCTGGGTGCTCTAGTATGCGATTTTTAAGTTTTAAAATTTAAATCTCATTTTTGAAAATGTATGTACTCTTTGATTTTTTTTTGAAATTTTTTTGTGTAAAACTTTTATCGATTCTATAAATTTTTTGCCCGGTAGGATCGTGGGATTACGATTATTACTAATTTTAAAATTTTTTTTTGTAATTTTCCAATCTTAAAATCATTTCTACTGCTCCCAATGGTGCGTCATAGAGGGGTCATTTCCAAGACCAACCCCATTAATTTTTACGTCTTAACATTTCTTCGGAAAAAACTAATACCCTATCTCCAATTTCTAAGGGGGCTCCCACACAAAACGACATTTTTTAAAATTTGTTCCAACCGCTCTAACTGCCCTAATAGTGCCCTTAGAGCAACAAAATGTATGACCGACCCACAATATTTTTTTAGTCCAAACATTTTCTCTGAACACACCTACCCTCTATCTTTAACTGTTAAGGCGGTCCCCATACAATTTTTTTTATTTTTTTTAAATTTGTTTTATTTAATTAGCTTCTACCGGTCCAATGGTGCGTCCGAGAGGGGTCATTACTGAGACCGACTCCTATTTATTTTTACCCTACAACATTTTTTCAAAACATACCTACGCCCTATCTCCACTCCCTAAGTAGGCTCCCAAACAAAATTACATTTTTATAAAATTTGCTCCAACTGTTATTTGTATGGGAGCCTACTTAGGTAGTGGAGATAGGGCGTAGGTATGTTTTAAAAAAATGTTGTAGGGTAAAAATAAATGGGAGTCGGTCTCACAAATGACCCCTCTCGGACGCACCGTTGGACCGGTAGAAGCTGATTAAATAAATTTACAAAAAATAAAAAAAATTGTATCGGGACTGCCTTAACAATTAGAGATAGAGGGTAGGTGTGTTCAGAGAAAATGTTTTGACTAAAAAAATATTGTGGTCATACATTTTGTTGCTCTAAGGGCACTATTAGGGCAGTTAGAGCGGTTGGAGCAAATTTTAAAAAAATGTCGTTTTGTGTGGGATCCCCCTTAGAAATTGGAGATAGGGTATTAGTTTGTTCCAAAGAAATGTTAAGACGTAAAAATTAATGCGGGACAGTCTTATAAATGACCTCTCTATGACGCACCATTGGAGAAGTAGAAATGATTTTAAGATTGGAAAATTACAATAAAATTTAAAAAAAAAAATTTAAAATAGTAATAATCGTTATCCCACGATCCTCTTGGGCAAAAAATTTGTAGAATCGATAGAAGTTTTACACAAAAAAATTTCCAAAAAAATTTCCAAAAAAATCGAAGAGTACAAACATTTTCAAAAATGAGATTTAAAATTTTAAACTTTAAAATCGCATAATCACTGAATCACTCGCAAAAGTGACAGGCGTTTTATATGATGTCAAGTTTGTGATAGGTCCTTTGGTCCGTGTGGCATGCCACGTGAAAACCGGTCACTTTTCCTGCTGCTGCACAGTGGTTCCAAGTCCAAATCTAGCTGGACAAAATTATTTTATCACCGTTTTATATGTTTTTGGGGTCGCTGAGTTCAAAAAAAATGTTTAAATTTTTCTAAGTCGATTACACTAATCGACAACTTTTTATTTTTTTTTCTAATTTCAGTAATTCATTAATGACAAAAATGATTTATATGCAGAACAGAAATATGAAATGCAAAAACTTATTTTTTGAAAGTTTTGTAATCTCTAAAAAAAAAAGAAAGTTTTTGTCGAGAAGTGTAATTGAAAAAAACAAGTGAGAGTGTTAAAATTGGCTATGCCGAATCTTTTATACCCTCCAATATGTAAAAAAAAAATAAAAAACCAGTGAGAGTGTTACATTTGCCTGTGCCGAATCTTTTATATCCTCCAAAATGTAAAAAAAAACAATATAAAAAAAATCAAGGGGCGTCTTTTTGTTTGGGGGGGGGGGGGGGGTTGGTGGAAGACGTTAGGGAGCACCTTCCCCTTGCGATTTCGAACTTCACCTGATAGAAGAATGTTGCATTTGCTTAGCAAAAGTACTAAAAATCCTTTAAAAAATGCGATTTTTCTTAGTTCTCCAAGGGGGAACTTTTTTCCTCTTGGTCCGATTTTATGCATTTCCAAACTTACCAACCTAGAAATATAAGACATATTCGTGCCAAACTTCGGAAGTCTAGCTCTTTTATCTTGGACTGTATCGTGTCCTCTACAGACGGACAGACGGACGGACATTATTGAATTTAGTCGAAGTTTGTAATTGGCCGCGGTTTAATAGGGAACATCACATTTAATGCTTTATTTAAGCTAAGCATAACTATAATACTTAAAAGTTATCAAAAACTTACAAAAATTCGATACTTTATTTTGAAAAAAAATTTTAGGCGAAAATCTATTTTCATAAAAACTGTGATTAATTTTAAACCTGCAAAAACCTGCAAGAAATGTCTGCATGACAACGTTTAGTAATAAATTACCTATAAGCTGTATGTAGTAATTCGACATGATATGCCTGGATTCGGTTTTGGCAAGCTGCGGAAGTTTCATAAGTCCTCAAAAATATTGTTATTATTGACCATTGTTCAAAGTACAAAAAATGTAAGAAGAAGATCGATAATAAATTTCTTATTAATGTCCAGAATAAGTATAAATCTGTAGCTTTCTTGTACATAAACCGTTTTGAAACCATTGATGTAACATGGATAATATGATGTTATTTGTTGAACACTTATATATGTATTTTTTTTTTTTAAATATTGGATACCAAAAATGTAATTTCATTCGCATATTTAACAAAGTTAAAGACCTAATTCCAAAAAATGGTTATTAGTTTGATCAGAACACACTCTTAGCTTGCCCCTAGCACTAATAATTCCCAATTTTAAGGACACTAATTTTTGGACTTTTGTCCAGCTAGATTTTGATTTGGAACCAATGTGTGCTGGTACATAATGATAAAAATGTCCCCCTACCTAAACAAGAATATAAATTATTTTGATGGTTTTTCTTTCCTACACTCAAAAAAATATGTTAGTAGATTTGCAAACTTTTTTGTTAACACGAGTTAGTTAAATTTTAGCAAAAAAATTAAACATATTCCATTTTTAAGACAAAAGACCTTTTAAGGGTTAATATGGTGAAATTTACCGAAAAGAAGATGTAGAAAAACAAGAAGTGCGAAAATGATGTGTATTTGTTTAAGGATAAGGATAAGAAAAACAACAACAAAAAAAAAAAGACACGACGACAAGATGTAGTTTATGTTGTAGACAGGAAAACATACAGCAATAGGAGCCAAAATATACAACAGCTGTTTTATGGCTGGAATGTATAAATGTGCCTGTGCCTCGTTTCTGTTTTTTTTTTTGTGTAAAGAACAAAAAGGTTACACGAGTTCAAAGGAAACCAGATGACATAAAAATACAATTGAGGAAAAAAATGTTTTATCGAAAATATATGTGTGTGCGGGCATGTGTGTTTGTAATTTTATATTATTAAAAACTACAGAAATGAATCCTTTCCACTTATATGAAAAAAAAGGTCATTTTTAGAGTATTAAAGGTAAATAACAAACAATAAAAGGTGTTATAGCTCGTATTACAAAAATGAACGAAAAAATATAATATGAAAAATTTATAAGGTTTCAATTTATTTGGCTTTATTTTTTTTTTTTTTCAAATCTTTTCATAATTTTAGGGGATCAATTCTTGGTAAAAATAATCGCAGCATTTTTTTTATCTCACCACAGTTTGCTGAAATTAAAATAAGGTTTCAATTTTAATTTGGCTTTATTTTTTTATTTTTTTTTTTTTATAATTTTAGGGGAATAAAGCAAGATTTTTTTAAACTTCAGCACACTTTATTAAACAAGACAAGTTCATATAAATTCTCAATGATCCCCGGTTCGAAACGATCAGTTTATATTTTTGTTATATAGAATAGATCAATATCTTTCAAAAAAAGTTGCCCAAACTTGCTCCAAATGATAAATGGCGAAACTGTTCGAAGAAGATGTTGTATTAAGTACGTGAAATAAATACCCAGCAAGATATTACCAAAGGTACTGGGGGTTTGGTGGGAGACATTGGGGGACACCTTCCCCTTGCGATAGATGTTATCAAATGGATTTATTATGATTCTTGCAATTATTTAATCCAGTTAAACATTATTAAAATAAATTTTTTATATCCACGCCCTCAAAAGGGGCGGGTCAAACTATTTTTTTATCCGCTGGGTCCACATGCAGAGTTTTGAGCTTCATCTGACATAAAAATGTTGCATTTGCTTAAAAAAAAAATACAAAAAATTCTGCAAAAAAATACCGTTTCGCAGAGGTTGGTTTAGTTCTCCAAGGGGGGAACTTTTTTCCCCTTGGTCCGATTTTGCCAATTTCCGAACTTAACCTGCCTTAGGAATATAAGACATATTCATGCCAAACTTCGAAAGTCTAGCTCTTTTATTTTGGACTGTATCGTGTCTTCTACGGACATCGCTAGAATGTCTAAGAATCGATCACTGATCAATAATATACATACTTTATGGGGACCTAGACCGATATTTTGATGCGATACATACGGAATGACAAAGTGAGTATACCCCCATACTGTGGTTGGGGGGTATAATAAGAAAATAATTTTTTTTTTATTAAACTTAATGTCAAAAAAAAATTGTATTAAATACCCTGCGATAAAAGTGACCGATCTCTCTCCGGATCTTTATAAGGCACGTGATTGGCCCCTTAGGGCCAATTTTCACGTTAAGACTGAATAAAACGTTTTACTATGTTTTGTGTAAAAAAATAAGTGCATACTTTAAGGGTTAGAGACGCAGCTCTGGACGCTATATTACATGCTTCCCTTGGACCAACATATTCAAGAATAAGCCATGAAATCTTTGTGCAGGCTCCGCAAAAGCAGAACATGGGATGGGGAGTACAATGTGGTCGTCTCTTCTATTGGCTATCGGAACTTTGTCCGATGTTTTTTATGCCTGTGGACAGTACAACCTTCTTGCATCGATTTGGTAGGAAGTTTACTGTAATATTTCCGAGCAGGGAAGACTGGGGCAACCCAGCAGACCTATTAGAAAACTACACAGATGGATACAGTATCTTAAATGGATCTGGTTGGTATTTGGACGATGCGACCAAATGCAATATTGTCTATGGGAAAAATGGCTACAGTATTTCAGACTGAAATATTTGCTATTTTGGATAATCAGGAAAAGATGGAGGGATAGGATAATCGTTATATGCAGTGACAGCCAGGCTGCGCTCATTGCACTTGAATCTCCAGTCACTTTATCTTAAATTGTACAGGAATGTAGACGCAGACTCAATGAGGTCTCATGGGGGAATAGCGTCAGTCTTCTGTGGGTTTCGGGTCATAGGGGAATATGGGGAAATGAGATTGCCGACTCTTTGGCACATCTTGGCTCCGATACAATTCCTCACAATCCAGAACCACAGATTGGTATAGGCTTGACATGGCTGATGCGGAAAGATGCTCAAATGAGTTGGCATGCAAGAATACCAAATGTTTTGTGATTAGGTCAGACAAGAAAGTGGCTAACTATCTACTCAGTCTCAGTGGAATAGACTTTCGCAGACTTACTGGCTTAATTACGGGACACAGTGCCTGTGCTCGTCACATGACGAAATTAGGTGTCTTATCAGACCCATTATGTGCAGCTTGTCTTGAGGATGAGGACACAACTGAACATTACGTCACTCATTAAAGCTTTACAAATTTTGGTTCTGTGGAAGCTTAAATGCATTTTTACATCACTAAAAAATTTCAATAAAGCAGTAGATTTTCTTTCAAAAATTTTAAATTTTTTAAGATATGTACGTACTTAAGACAATTTTTTATGGAAAAAGTGTCAGATTCTAAGATATTTTTCCTAGTGAAAAAGTCTAAGCTTCTGAGACATTTTTCCTATAGAATAAATCACAGTTTCTGGGACATTTTTCCTATGGAACATGTCTCGGAATCTGATACATTTTTCCTATAGAACAAGCCTCAGATTCTGAGACATTTTTTCTATAGAAAAATTCTCAGATTCTGAGACATTTTTTCTATATGAAAAGTCTCAGATTCTGAAACATTTTTTAAGTAGAAATAGTTTTAGATTCTAAGATATTTATCATATAGAATAAGTCTCAGATTCTAAGACATTTTTTCGTTAGAAAAATCTCAGTATCTAAAAAAAAAAATTTAAAGAAAAAGTCTCAGATTTTTGTCCATAGAAAAAGTCTTAGATTCTGAGACATTTTTCCTAAAGAAAAAGTATCAGATTCTGAGACATTTTTTCTAATGAAAAAATATCAGGTTCTGAGACATTTTTCCTTTAGAAAAATTATCAAGTTTAGATTCTAAGATATTTTCCAAATAGAAAAAGTCTTAGATTCTGAGACATTTTTCCTATAGAACAAGTTTCAGATTCTGATACATTTTTCCTATCGAAAAAGTATTGTTTTTATAGAAAAAGTCTTAGGGTCGAACCAGAATCAAATGCGTAGCGCAAGACGTAAAAAAAAAACAAAAACAAACACATCAAATTTAAAATTTTTACGTACGTTTGATTTAGGTAACTCACATTTAAATATTAGAAACGAAAAATTATTGGGCGTTACGCCTTACGCGACTTAATTTGATTCAGGTTGAACGCTTAGATTCTAATACATTCCTATTCCTATAAAAATTATCAGATTCTGATACATTTTTCCTAAGCAAAAACCATCAGGTTCTAAAGAAAAAGTATCAGATTCCCAGAAATTATTCCTATTAAAAAAGTCTCATATTCTGAGTTTTTTTTTTTTAAAAGCTCAGATTCTGAGACATTTTTCCTAAAGTAAAATTCTGAGACATTTTTCCTATTGAAAAATTTTCTGATTCTTACACATTTTTCCTACAGAAAAATTCTCATATTCTGAGACATTTTTCATATAGAAAAATTCTCAGATTCTGAGACATTTTTTCTATAGAAAAATTACAGATTCTGAGACATTTTTTCTATAAAAAATTTCAAGATTCTAAAACATTTTTAATATTACAAAAATTCTCAGATTCTGAGACATTTGTCTCATATTCTGAGACATTTATCTCAGATTCTGAAACATTTTTTTTATAGAAAATTTCTCAGATTCTAAGACATTTTTCATATAGAAAAATTCTCAGGTTTTGAGACATTTTTCCTGTGAAAAAAGTCTTAGAATAAAAAAGTTTTAGATAGCATAAGTGTCTGATTTTGAGATATTTTTTTTCCAAAAATTGCTTCTGATTCTGAGACTTTTGCTAAAGAAAAATCTTAGATTCTGAGTAAAAGTCTAATTTTTTGTGACATTATCTACATAGATACTTTACTAAAAAGTCTCAGAATCTGGAACATTTTATCAAAGGCAAAGTCTTAGATTCTAAGAAATTTTTTCTGTAGAAAAAGTCAGAAAAAATACCAGATTTTGAGAAGAACAATAATAAATTTTTAAGTTATTACTACAAATTACTTACAATTAGATCCCATTTTTGTATACATAAAACTTCAGTTTCTGAGACAATTTTCCATTAGAATTTTAAGTTGAAACGTTCCAAATTCTTAAAAAAATTTTTTCAGATTTTGAGACATTTTCTGGCAGAAAAATTTTCAGATTCGAAATATTTTCCTTCAAAAAAATTTTCAGATTTTGAAATGTTTTAAGAAGTTTTTTTACATTGTACATAATATTTAATACCAAATACTAAAATTTGTGAAATCATTTCGGGGGGGGGCCGGGCCCCCGGGCCCCCCCCTGTATACGCCACTGGCTGACATATTCATACAATTTTTCAAAATGTTGTCAATGACATGTCAGCAGTGTCCACCAGTATCGGTGGCCACAAACAACTCGTT
Organism: Pegoplata infirma; assembly: GCA_963921195.1. Classification (NCBI taxonomy): domain Eukaryota; kingdom Metazoa; phylum Arthropoda; class Insecta; order Diptera; family Anthomyiidae; genus Pegoplata; species Pegoplata infirma. The sequence goes on along the minus strand of OY992537.1, from coordinate 64,478,081 downwards.
TAAACAACCGCTGACCTGTCATTGATGAGATTTTGAAAAATTGTATGATGATGTCATCAATTTTATAAAGGGAGCGTAAGCAGTGTCCACCAATATCGGTGGCCACAAACAACTCGTTTAAACCGCTGACCAACTGCTGACATGTCATTGATGGCATTTTCAAAAATTGTATGATGATGTCAGCAATTTTATAAAGGGAGAGTCAGCAGTATGTCAGGGGTGATTTTTTTGCCGACTGGGTTTCTACCTTTAATTTTCTGACGCTTAAAAAAGTGGGAATTTTAAATTAAGCTCAGGAAGTTGAAAACATTGACACAAAGCGAGACAATCCCGCCAAATGAAGGACGTTTGGCAACCCTAATTTTGGCACTGTGTGAGGCGGGACTATCTGTAAAAACGTTTTGATACCGTTTAAATTTGAAATGACGACTTATGAATACAAAATACGTTTGTTTACCTGTCAAATTTTGAAAGGATACAATATAAATTACGGTTATTAAGGTCAAATTTGAAGGGGAAGTTTGTTTGGGAGTAGGTCTAAACATATACCAATATTTTCAAATTTCAATAGGCTTCCTTGGGCTAAAAGAAAATCCCAAAAGATCTAATTGGTAAATTTTTGGACTTTGGTCCTTTATTCAGCAAACGCTGGTGTAGGGTATCATACGGTCAATACCGACTATAATTTTTATACTTGTTTTTTTTTTTGTGAAAAATATTTTTATTTTCACATGTAGCTAAAGTACATTAAAAGTTATGTATTTATCAGAAATCTGTATGTAAGCACATGCAAATCAATTTTAAAATCATTGCTAAGTAAATAAAAGATAATAATTCCCAGAAAATTCAATTTAATCTCATATATTTTTTTTTTTCAATTTAGTAAAAATCCATTATATTTTTTGTTTTAAACATATGCATGTGAAAATTTGTAATAATTTTCACAAATTGATTATAAAACGAATTGGGATTTCAAAGGAAATATGTATTTATACATACAGTGCCGGTCAAAAGTATTCACACAGAGCTATAGTAGATTAAATTTGTTAACGACAAAATTTAAAATATCAAACTTTTTTTATCAAACGTTTATTTTTCTTTTAAGGTGTTTTGTAGGTAATTTATTAAGCTTTAATTTAAGCTTTATAGCATGCAGATTGAATTAATAATAAATGTACTACGAGGGTAGAAATGGAAAATTATAATTTTTATAGACATTTTTTAAAAAAATTTTAAAAAATATTTTAAAAAAAAATTTTCTATATAATTTCAAACATAAAAAATGTAACAAAAAATAATATCCATTTATCAACTAATTTTTTTAATGACTCAAAAAATTTTTTAAATGGTGTAGAAAAAATCCGCTTTTTATGACCTCCAATTCTTTCGACCACTGATTTTGTGTTAACATGGAAAAAGGTAAATTATTTTCATTTCTCATTACAATACACTAAGATGTACTTAAATTATTAAAATAAAAAAATCTTTTCTTTGTTTACAAAAAATTGTGGTCAAAAGAATTGGAGGTCATATAATGCGGATTTTGTTTAAAAAATTTTAGGTTTTTTTGGGTCATTAGAAAAAATAGTTAACAAATGAATATTAATAAGTGAGGTTTTTTTAAATTTTTATGTTTGAACTTGAAAAAAAAATTTTTGAAATATTTTTTAAATTTTTTTTTAAAAATGTCTATAAAAGTCATAATTTTCCAGTTCGACCCTCGTAGTACATTTATTATTAACTCAATCTGAACGCTATAAAGCTTAAATTAAAGCTTAAAAAATTAACTACAAAACACCTTTAAAGGGAAATATTTTCTTTAACAAATTTCATCTACTATAGCCCTGTGTGAATACTATTAAACGGCACTGTACATATGTATAGTGTGCAAACTTTTAATTAAAATTCCTTAAATTTAAATTAAATTGTATTGATTTGTTTGAATATAGATTCTTTTTTTATTTATATATACTTATAAGTAAAAAAAATTCATTCACACATTTCCCAAGCTGCCATGACGCCAGTTTATGTATATAAAATTTGGCATTCACACATTTTACATATTTTTTATTTTTTTAATTCCGTTTTCAATTGAAAACAAAAATTCATGTGAATAATTAACAAAACAAAATTGTATTTTATATTTATTCCACGAATTTGAAATACCAACGAATTTTAATACAATTTAATACCAACAGCAACAAAAAAAAAATTCAGCAATAACAAGAAAAAAGCGGACCCGTTCAAAGTATTCGAGTATTATAGTAGAGTACAAAAATACATACCACCTTAGTATTATGAGAAATTGAGGTATATTTTTTTTTTTGCTTTGTAGTAGTGTGTTAACCTGATCTCTCTTTGCCACTACCACTATGTCAAAAAAAAAAAACAGCCTAAGGCTCTCTCTTCAATACCATGTTCTTAACGACTTTAGTATTATGCTACACCTGTCTAATTAAAATGTTAACATAAAAAAAAAATATATTTAAGAGTTCCCGTAGCATCATGTAAGAGATAATAATAATATCGCGGAGTTTTTCGATTCTCAAGAAAACTGTTGATATGTTGTGGGATCTGCGACCTTTTTATTAGGAAGTTATTTTATTACATCCCTGTAGGAAAAGTGACTTGTCCTAATAGGTCGTGACACTTATCCATCACAAACTTGACACCTGCCACTTTTGTGAGGTCCTGTCTCAACATCACTTAGGACATACAACTGGACCTGCTACTCATTAACTCATTTACCCGTTCCGATTCAATAGTGAACATATCATAGAAAGTTTTTCGAGACTAATTTTTTATTTTTTTTTTTAAATTCGTCAAAACTTTATTTTCTAAGATCATTTTAAAAGAAATTTTTTACTCCGAAACGTAAAAATTTGTCTCCAGGATTTATAAGGCTAAGTTAGGAGTGATGGAGTCTTAAGTTCAGACTCCTCGCATAGACCGGATGGTTCATAGCTGCGATTTTACCTAGATTCTCGAAGTCTGCTTTGCCTAGTTGTTGTTGTTGTTGTAACAGATCGACCTGTAAATGCATCCAAAAAGCGTGCCACCTCTATGGGCTTGGTGCAGTTCAAGAGGTGTGGTACGTCATGTGGAGAACCTCCACATGCAGGGCACGTATTGGGTATAGTCGGGTTTATTCTCGATCAATAAGAATCAATCTGAGTAATTCGCCCCAGTAGACTAGTTGGTAGCGTGCTAGCCTATGAGTCTGGGAATCGTGGGTTCGATTTCCACCAGAGGCCTTGATCTGTCTCGCTAACACGGGACAATGGTCATTATCACCCGTCTCGATTAGGTTAATTTAGTATATGATTTGTAAAAAAATTCAATAAATAAATGAAGAATCAACCCGACTACACGGATCTTAATTGTTCCACTACTACGGATCTTAATTGTTCCAGTACCTCTTCAAACTTCTCTCTTCTTCTGCGATGGGTGGGGGATAGCCACTAAATAGAACACTCACTCGGTAGTTGGCTCTCGTCGATTCTACCATATTCCTGTGAATGTCATTCAGAGTTGTCCGATATGAGATGAAATCTAGCAGTTGGATATCGTATTGCTCAAAATCCATCTCATAATACCGAAGATCTTTTCTGACATGCCTCGGGGGAGGATCAATTTCCGTAAGGTAATGGTTCGGATGATCCCTCCGATGACACGCCAGAAGGAACTGTTTCAACAGCATATGACTGTGTTCCTTTTCCGGAAATATCTTCGTCTCTTCATGTAGATGGTGTTCTGAGTACATCTAAAGGCAGCCTGTTACGTTTCTTAGGGCTACATTTTGAAAACTCTGAAGATTCTTCCACTGCGTTTCGCTCACACTAGCTGACCACACCGGTGCTGCGTAGTTTGCCACTGACCGGCCAATCGTTTTGTAGGTAGCCAACAAGGTTTCTTTACCCCAAGTAAGGACCTTGTTTTTACTGCGCAATTTATTGCATGTTGCAGTGGCATGCGTCGAGGAAAATACAAACTGTCGAATGTTACCCCCAATATTTTGGGTGGTTCACTGTCGGAATTTTTACGCCATCGTCTATCACATTCAGTTCCAGTCGTAGCACTTTCATCCATATGGAAAAGAGCGTCGCCGATGATTTGGCGAATCTTCGAGAAGCCGAAACTACTCGGATAGTCATTTCCGACCAAGGACTGTCAACCCAGCAACCAGTGTTAAAATTTAGAAAAAATTTTCGGGACTTAAAAAATGTTGCAAATTTAAAATTTGTTAAAAATGTTTTTTCCTTAAAACATTTTTAATGATTTTTTTTACTTCAAATACACAAAAAAATTTAAAAAAATTGTGTGTCAATTAAATTCAATTTTAAGTTCCTTCGTTTACCTACAAAATCGATTGCAGCAGCAGATATTCATGCAAAGAAGTTACCGTCTAAAGCTCCTCTTAAGGGACTTTTCTTTGTGATGTTCTCGCACATCGAAAGCTTTTTTTTTAATTTTAGGGGTGCAAAAATTTAAAATTTTTTCGCGATATCGGATATGTTTTGGAGGAGATATAGAAAAAACCCTTCAGCGAGTCTAACAATACATTTACACTTCATAAAATATGAAAAGTGTTGATTGGCATAGCATCCCTCCAAAGTCATAATTAATTGCTAAGATATTGCAAAAATAAATCGAGATTTTGGCAGCACAGCTTATTTGTATAGCATACCATAGCGCATCCAAAGAGTACACTTGAGGATGCAGTAGGTTAGGTTGTAAGCGGATGCAGTAAAAGTGGGGGAAAATTTCAGTCAGTACTCTGAATTCCGTTGTTATACCACGGGACTTTAATGCGATTTCCCTACAAACTTCTAAGATCTCGAATTTTGACATACGACAAATCAGAAAGATCGTGCAGCTCCCTAGATCCCGGTGAAGCAAGTCTCTGATCATAAAGTGCCGGGCAACGGAAGATAAAGGTTCGATAGTTTCCAACTCCGTCAAAAGTCATTTGACGGCACATTTAACTGCTCTGCATGCTTTTCTATAAGACAGTGTCCGGTAATTACAGCAAACACTGTCGAAATCTCTCCTCTTGGAGGCGATATCAGCTTACTTGTGCGCTTCAGATTAACATATTGTAGTTTCACACGCCCATCAATGTGCCGATCTTTGATTATTCTCAGTCGCGCAACGAAGCCGTCGATTTTGCTTTGAACAAAGGTAGTTCCCAGTCCTGTAAGGTAGTTTTCAGTCTTGCAAGCTTTGTAATTCCCTGAAATGTATCAGTGCCCTGGGACTGAACTACTTGGCCATCTCATTTAAAGACGTGCAGCAGTTAAGAGCAGATCTTGTTTTCAGGAACATTGACTCCAGGGACTTGACCGCGGCTTGACTGTCAGAATAAATGTTGACTGCGGTTGTAGACAAGACATTGCAACTCAACTAGTCAGCCACTTCCTTTATTACTGCCAGCATCTCTGTCTGGTAAACACGGTAAAAATCTGGCAATATTTAAGCCAGGTTCAACCAAAGCTCTTCCGAATAGACTTCAAAGCCCACTCGTTCGTGCAGCTTCGAACCATCTGTGTAAAAATTTATTTGTTTTCCAAGAGTTCCTGGGTGGGGACATAGTGTTAAAGTGGCGCCTAAAAGGATCATAAAGCTTAATTCGATCAATTTAACCCGGACGCCCTTCCATCAAGTTTTTGGATTTTTGGAATATTTACTCTAAAATTTGGGATTTTTGAAAAATGAGAAAAAAAAATCTTGCGATGCATTATTTCTTATAATTTTGGAATGCTGAATATGAATATCAAAGAATTTCTGAAATCGGTCTAGCGGTTTTCGAGATATCGCTATTTTAAAATTTGTAAAAAAATTTAAAAAAATTGCGGTTTTTGTTACGTTTAACTTACAAGAGAACTTACAAAGTTTAGGGAGTATGAACAAGGTGAAACTAATATTACCCAGGTCTAATAGGTATTCAAGAAAACGAGAGAGCGGACGAGCTCGCGAAACAAGGTGCTGATGGTATCGGTATTTTTGTGCATATTGATACACCAATCCAGCACTTCAGATCGCTACGCGACATTCAAAACACTGCAATGGCTAATAGAAAGTGGAGAGAGCTAACAAGTGCGATCAGTAGAAGATTGTGGGAATGTTACAATCTAAAAAAAACACCGGGCACTGCCTAATAGGTTATCATAGAAAGAAGATGGGACTTATTTCTGATGCAAGCTGTAGAAGGTGCGATGAACCTAACACTGAAGAAACGGTCGAACATATTCTTTGCCAATGTCCTGCTTTGGCCAGAACCCGACTGCACATTTTAGGCAGACATGACTTCGAGAGCTTGGAAACGGTTTCGAATGTCGACCTAAGGCAAATAGTACAATTCGCGATGAGGACAAACGCGTTCTATCAGCGTCGCTGAGGAATTATTGTGGTTTCGCTATGGACCATCCGGTTTATGTGAGGAGTCTTTGACTCCACCACCTCTAACCTAACCTAACCTACGTTTAAGAAATTTTTTCAAAAAAACTGTTTTAGCGCACGTGTGTATGAGTTGTAATAAATTCTCGTTAGTAAGTGTGCATGGTTGGAAAATTCCTGTCGTGAGCGTGAGTGAATGTGAAAAACCCCTCTTTCTGTTTTTTATTAAGCAAATGAAACATTTTTATGTCAGAAGAAGTTCGCAAAGTAAATGCAACATTTTGATGTCAGAGATGTTCAAAGTCATGCACTCGGATCCAAAGGATTAGAAAAATGCATTTTTTTGCACGCCCTCTTTTATAAGCGTTAATATAAATTTCAATAATGATAAAAAATAATTATTGAGATGAGGAAGGAGCTCCCTAACGTATACGGGCGACTCCCCTAAAACACTCCAGTGATTTTTTTTTTATTTATTCAAATTTTTTAACATTTTGAAGTTTATTAAAAATTCGGTACAGCCGAATTAAACACTCTCACTTGTTTTCTAGTCATCTTAATGCTTCTATGTCATCTGGAATACCAAATAAATTTAAAACAAAATAATTCTACTCGTGCAACGCATATAAAGGAAAATTTCAGCTTAAACCCAGTTTAACGTATAATTTTATAAAAATAATATTCCTGGAATCCAAAATCCATTTTAACAAGACTTGTGTTATAACTCCCCCATATTTCGTGGTTAAACATATTCCATGAACTTACATAAATTAATTCTAGTTAAATTAATAATATTGAAAGAAGAGGAAAACCCAAACAGCTGGTATATAAACAACGCAGCAACCTACATACGACCAATGACTTAGGACCCCTAAATGGTCGCATATACCAAAAACCCCTATAAAAGTCAGATGATGAATGTACGAAAACACTATGGATGATGATGGTGAGAGATGAACGAACCAGTCATTGATTTTTGTGCAGCACAAATAGTTCGCGTTTAAATGAAGAGTGTAGAGTGTTTTAACAAACACCCGAAAGAGTGTTAAAGTATGAGTTTTTGTATGTGTTTATGTGTATAGATATGCTGGTTTATTTATTGTACAAGTTGTTGTTATTGCCTTTTTGCTCAGGCAAGCTGTTGGTTGGTATTTTTTTTTTTCGTTGCTGTTGTTGTCGTATTTGTGTGTTGTTACCACCGTCTCTTGTCTTGTCACTTCTGAGAATTCGGTCTAAATTAGAAATGCGTTTCTTGGAACTTTTGGTTATATTATTCCTTTGTTGTTGCTGGTTGATAGGTTGGATGGATTGATGGTTTGTTTTGGTTTTGGATACGTTCGATGGATGGATTGAATTGGATTGGTTTTAGAAAGATATTGTTGGTTGATTGGTATGTTGTTTGGTATTTCGATTTCTTGCGTCAATAAAATTATTTTTTCTTTTTTTTGCAGTAAACATACATTTTGCTTTTATAATAACAATTTGATAGCAATGGCTTTGTAATAATATTATATTCTTGGTAATTTTTTTTTTTGAAACTTTTTGAGAAGATGTCTTACAGTAAAAAGAGCTTAATAACGATTTTAATTAAATTAGGGTTCAATCTGAGGACTTAAGTTCAATTTTTATACCCCCCCACACACCCCTCTTCAAGCAAGTTTTGGTTTAGTAAAAATGGTGATAAAATTGGGTGATGGCACGAACATCCTAGCTGATCCTGTTTTCGAGTTGTGCTCTCCTGATTCCAAATCTGTCACCAAAAATTTTCCAGCACGCACCGTTTTTGAGATATTGCTATTAAAAAATAAAAAACAAAACAAATATATAAAGTGGACCTCCTCCTGATTCCAAAACTGCAATCCAAATTTTTCTAGCATGTTCCGTTTTCGAGTTATTTGCGTTCGAGATATCTGCGTGCAAAAATTTTCAAAAGCGAATATCTGAAAAATAGAGAATGCTAGAAAATTTGGATTGCAGTTTTGGAATCAGGAGGTCCATTTTATATGAAATCGAGCCCTTTTTTTGGAAGCATAGTAAGAATATGTACACTCAAAAAAAAAAACTGTAAAGTTAGCAAAAAATTTAGTTAAATTTAACTAAAAAAGCACCTGATTTTGAACCTACTAAATTTCTAGTTAATTTAACTAAAAATATTTAGCTGCCTTTTCGTAGAATGAATATAGCAAAAAAAAAGGTGTAACTTTAACTAAAAATTCAGCTGAAAATTTTGTAACATTTTTATGTACATCTTAAAAAAAAAAAAATAGTTGAATTCAGCTAAACTTTTTGTTACTTTTTTGTAAAAAATTGTAAGTTTGTTAAATATTGGTTTTAAACACTAACACTTCACTTATTTTTTTCATTTTTTTACAGCATTAAGTTCAGCTTAAATAGAACTTATGAGATTTGCATAGGAGGCTACACAAGAAATATATAATAAAATTTTCACTTAACAAATATGTTACGAGAAGTCAACAAATTAATTAGTAAAAATTCGTAAACTCAGTTTAAAATTCAACAAAACAAATTAATTCAAATTTTATTAAAAACTAGTATTTCCGTAAATTGAACTTAACTCAAAAAAGTAGTTAAAACGCTGATTTTAACTAAAAATTTGCTAAAAAGCCAGTAAACTCGAGTTAGCAAAAAAATTTTTGTTAACTTTACAGTTTAATTTTTTTGAGTGTAACAGTGGACCCCCAATTATTGGTTAATAGACTTTTAAACCGCGAATATCTCAAAAACGGTACGTGCTACAAAAATTTGGATTGCAGTTTTGGAATCAGGAGAGCAAAATCTATAAAAGCTCTAAATAAAGAGGAATGAAATGCCATTACCAAATTTTGCCACCATTTTATGGGCACACTCACTTTGTCATTCCGTGTGTAAAGCATCGAAATATCGTTCTTGGAATCCATAATGCATCTTTTTATTGATCAATGATCGATTCTAAGACATTCTAGTTATGTCCATCCGTCTGTGGAGGACAAGATACTGTCCAAAATAATAAAGCTTATGTTAGTCCTGAGGTTTTGCACGAATATGTGTTATGGTCATAGGCTGGTTAAGTTCGGAGATGGGCCAAATTGGATCAGGTGGAAACATTTATTTGACAGACTTTTTTTATACTTTTATTAAGGAAATAAATCATTTTTATGTCAAAAGAAGTCCGAAATTCCACACTAGAAAATGTCGTTTTCTTTGGGCCGCCCTTTTTTGGGGGCGTGGATTAAAAACGTATTTAAATAATGATAATAAAATTTTATTGTCTTATGATCGTTAGCAGGTTAAGTATGTAAATGGGCAAAATCGGCCCAAGGGGAAAAAGTTTCCCTTGAAGAACTAAACCAACCTCTAAAAAACGATTTTTTTACATGTTTCTCGCATTGTTGCTCTACAAATGAAAGATTTTTATATTAGAAGATTAAAGTAAGTTCGGCCCTCTCCATTTTGTGGGCTTGGATATAAAGAATTAATTTAAAAAGCATAAAAAATGAATTTGTTTTATTTATCGCGACGGGGAAAGGTATTCCCCACCATCGCACTTCCTCCAATACAAACTTCCCTTTAAATTTTATTTTTTAGCATGTTGGAGGGTATTTAAGGTTCGGTACAGCGGAATATAACAATTTTACTTGTTTTTTTTTATTTCACTTCAGTTTTACTGTGAAAATTAACATCAAACAAAATGGAAAATTTCTTGAAATTTTTAACATCAACATTTAACATTTTAAATTCAAATGAAAACTCCTTAATAGTTTAAGTTATTACAGTGAAAAATAATTTCAAAAAATTCCTTGTAAACTTTAATTAAAATAATAAGAATAACTTTCAGAAGAACTACGAACAAAGGGCAGAAAATGTGAAAAATTGTTCAAGAAAAGAAAAAGCCATTAATTTCAAACGAAATTGCAATGTCTTTAAAATTAGCAAACCCTCTGCACACTTCGTAGAGCAATTGCTATGGTACTCCTATTACCCATTTCCTCCCTTAGAATCAAAATTTCAAGTTTATGAGACCATTAATATTTAGGAAATCGAAAAGTACCAACGTACATTGGTTTATCCTAAGTATGTAGCCCTTTGAGAAACCTTCCAAATATTTCCCCATATGCGCCATATCTGCAAAACTACAGGTACGTGCACAAAAATGCATGTAACTCATGGATCAAGTTTTTGCAATCTTCCCTTTCATGGGAAGTTTGCAAAAACAAAATCGGTTCATGCATTACATAGAAAACGCATTACAAAAACAATGCAACTTATTTTAATATATCGCTCATTTACTTGTATAGTGTCATAACGCAAAATGTTTGATTTTAAATTTGAAACTTTTTTTCATTGTAAAAGGCCCGTACATAGAAAATGTTAAAATGGCGCGTTCTCTTCTCAAACGGTGAGTTTAGAAGATATTAATACGAATTTTTGACACAATATAAAGCAGGATATAACAAATAATTCTGTATGGTTTACCCAAAAACGACATATTTTGAGTTATGACACTATAAAAGTAAATGAGCGATATGTATACAGAAAATATATGTTTACAGAAGAATCTGCATAACGCAAAATAGTCAGGAAATGGGAAAAATAGCTGGTGTCGATATTTTTACTGCAGAAGTACTTAAAGCGGACCCTATATTTTTTGCAAACATACCTCATTTATTATTTCTCCAAATATGGAACACTGAAGTGTTTCCTATTACCGTAAAATTATCTAAGCCAGGAGATGTAACCTATTGTAATAACTGGAGAGGCATTACTAATTTGCGCGTGGTCACGAAAGTTTTTATGAAAATCATACGTCCCGAACAGGCTGGTTTCCGAAGTGGCAGATCATGTGTTGACCAAATCAACAGCCTTAGGATTATAATCGAAAAAGCCGTGGAAATGCAATCTCCATTATACATCCTATTTATCGACTACGAGAAAGCTTTCATTCTATTCATAGAGAAGGTATATGTGCCGATATGAAGAATATGGGAGTGTCAGATAAGATTATTTCTGTAATACGCAGCAAATAAGACAGCTTTCAATGCACTGTACTTTATGAAGGAAAAATGTCTGAACCATTTAGCACGATTTCTGGCGTTAACAAGCATGCTTGCTGTCACCTTTGCTTTTTCTTATTGTTATGGATGCAGTTTCCCGTCGCACAAATGATTACAATCCTCGAAGAATTGTTTGGAGCCCCCTCCGACCTAATATCCAGCTTGAATTTCTTGACTACGTGGACGACAAGTGCGAACTATTTCACTGGATTTGCGATATGCAAACCAAGCCTCTCTCGAGAATCCAACAAAGTTGGCCTCAGAATAAATGCCTCAAAAACACATCAAGTGATTCTTTTGAAAAGTGCAGTGCCTAGCGGGGAAGAGTTTCAATATCTGCGTAGCATGATAACTGAAAAGGGTGGAACTGTAAAAGATGTCGACAATCGAATTAAAAAGGCACTTGGTGCATATATGCAGTTGCATTAAATATGGAACTCGACCACCTACAGCAATAAGACAAAAAGTTATATATTCAAAGCATGTGTTCTCTTTGTGCTTCTCTACGGACGCGAGCTTGGTTTGTTTCGGAGTCATATAAAACCAACTCCGAATTTTGCTGTCAACTTTGCTTTTTCTTATTGTTATGAATGCAGTTTCCCGTCGCACAAATGGTAACATTCTCGAGGAATTGTTTGGAACCCCTTTGACCTAATATCCCGCTTGAATCGCTTGACTACGCGGACGACAAGTTCGAACTATCACGCTGGCTTTGCGATATGCAAACCTAGCCTCTCTCGAGAATCCGACAAAGCTGGCCTCAGAATATATGCCTCAAAAATAAAGGAGATGCAAATAAACCTAACATCAACTGATCTGATCCTGCATAAAATATGAAACTCGACCACCTACAGCTCTAAGAAAGAAAATTATATATTCAAAGCATGTATTCTTTCTGTGCTTCTCTAAGAATGCGAAACTTGGTTTGTTTCAGAAGTCTTACAAAACAAACTCAGAGTTTTCAATACTTAAATTGTTCTAGCCCCGTACAATAATCAATGATGTGTTCGGGGCAAAAACAATTAAATTCGAAGAAGAAAATTTGGTTGGATAGGGCATACTCTTCGTAAGCCACCTGAAGAAATATAAAACCACGCCGTTGTTTACAATCACAAGAAAGCAGAAGACCAGGTCGACCAAAAAACACCTGGCGGCGATCTACACTTAAAGAAATAATTGTCATGTCTCTTTGTCTTGGTAGAACCTTCAATAACATCGGAGAGCTTAAAGTTATAGCCGCATATCGACAAAGATGAAAACATCTTATAGACAGCCCATGCCGGGACGCAACCTTACAGTTAATTGCAATTGCTCAAGTGATCACAAATCTGGTCTCCAAACTTTTCCAGCACATAAGGTTTTTGAATAAAATTAAGGTCAAAGTTAAAAAAATTCACCGTCGCCGCCTTAACCCATAGAGCACCAATTGTCTTTCAATGATGTCTTATTCCCCAAAAACGATTTTTCCGCTACTAATATGAAAAAAACTGGATGTGAATGGAACGCCATTTTATACACATGATTACAATTATTCTCGCAGTCACAAATCCGGTCTCCAAACTATTCCAATACATAAGGTTTTTGAGAAATTTAAAATATAAAAACATCGAGTTTTTGGACATATTTTGACAACTTGAACCCCGATGTGCTGACGACTTAAAAATAATTCAAGGGTAAATCCCAAACATTTCTCTTTAAGATGCATAATACATTTCATCAGTCGCTTTAACTGTTGGGACACTTTTTTAGTAAAGTCTTTTTCCCAAAAAACATTATTCTCGATACTACGGAATAAGACATCATTGAAAGACAATGAGTCTTTCTACAACTAACCAAATGAGTTCTGCATCGTAAGGACAAATGTCTAAGCTTTACCCTCGACTTACAAGAGAGTTATTTCAGAGGGCACCCACCGATTGTCCTGAAACTTGGATATGGGAATGAGGGGAGAAAAATAAGAGTTACATGTTTTTTTTGCTGCCCAATCACAAATTTAAAAAAGGGTTGTAACCTTATGAAAAAAATGTGGTCTTTCGAGAAAATCCGAATAAAATCCGAACAAGCAGGAATTTCGCCAAACGCAAAAATACGGGTCAGCTTAATTTGAATGGGGATTATTAAATGTGATTGTGGCGGTAGTAAGTATATACCTCTCCATAGAAACTTTCCTATAGTTTTACATTTTTTAAAAATAAAGATTTAACGAAATCGAATTTCGACACGACCGATACACCATTGTATAGGCCTTCAAAAACCTTTCGATCTGTATAAAATGTTCATATAGTTTATTTTGAAGAAATTTTTGAAAAAATTACGCTAAATGTGGGATTGGGCAGCTAAGAAAAAACAGGTAATTCTTATTTTACTCCCCTCTTTCCCCTATGCAAGTTTTAGTAAGGTGACCATACGTACTCTTTTTTAGAAGACAATACTCTATTTAAATTAGCTGTACTCTATAAAATTTGTGTCCTCTTTCTGTCTTCTTTTTTTCAGGTTCTGTCCTTTTTGTCCTCTTTATTTTTTAAAGCACGATCAATATTTGTTTTATTTTTATAAATTAAAACAAATTGAATTTTATTTGGCAGTATCGTCGTTCAACTTGCTGGATGGACGTGTATTAGACTGACTCACCTTATATGGGCAAAAAAAGGTTAAACTTGTACCGCCCTAAAAATTAACTTTGACATTTTTTATGATCATTCCCAAAATATTTGGGTTTTGTCTATAATCTATCATGAGCTAAAACGTGTCAAAAAGGGTCAAAAACTTGTAATTTTCATGAATAAAAAATTTATCGAATTTTGAATTCATGAAAAATACAAATTTTTAAATATCTAACCACAGACTCGAGATAACGAGATGTTTCTGTCAGTTTTTTGATGCTTTTTAATTCAATTTTACGGAAAATTAAACTTTGCCGTTTTTGTCTGATTTTCACTTCTAATACACCGTTAAAAAGGTGTTGATCACCGCTTGGTGATACTCGCGGTAATTTATATGTAAATTTGTCTGTAAAATATGTAAACAATTTTGAATTCGATTTTTTTTTTACTTTTTTTCTTTATGTCCTCTATTTTTATTTTCAAAATCTGGTCGCCTTAGTTTTAGGACAATCGGTGGATGCCCTGTGAAAGACCTTCTTTGTTAGTTTTAAGTCACCACCATATCACGTTCCTCCGTTATGAGTTGCCAAAAATTACCCAAAAAATTACCTAAATTTTCTCAAAAACCTCATGTGCTTGAAAAGTTTGTAGACCGGATTTTTGACTTGCAGAAAATGCGACTGGGTTCCGTCCCATTCGCATTTTCGATGTAGTGTAATGTTCAAAATCTCTACAACTTTTTGAATTCCAATTTATTTTTACTATGAAAAAAAAAAACATTAAACGAAATTGCAATTCCTTGAAATTTTATACATCAACCTTTAACATTTTACATTCTAATGAAACTCCTTTTATAGTTTAAGCCATTACCGTGAAAAATAATTTCAAAAAATTCTTTGTAATTGTCCAAAATTAATAGGAATAACTTTCATTAGAATCACAAACAAACCATCATCATCATCTTCATATTCATAACTTTTGTATGTTGGTTCTTCAATTATTTCATTCCTTTTAATAAGTTTCTCGTTTGCAGTTCTTCTTCTTAATTTTTATTTTTTTTTGTTCAAAATTCTTAAGAAATATCTTAATCAAAACAAAATTCCAGGAATTTTATATCTCTTCCAACACAAAACACGTTAGTTTTATTTGTGTGGCAAGGTATGTGTGTGTGTGTGTGTCTATCTGTTTTCGTGTGAGTGTATATATTTTCGTCAATGATGTTAACAATGATTATGATGATTTTTTTCTCAATGAGCTGAGCTTTTTTTTTTTCTTTCATTATTTACCTTTTCGTATTTGTTGGTGTTGTTGCTGTATCCGTTGTCGTATAGTGTTTAATCGTTTGTTGCTGTCGTTTTACTACTATACTCGAGTTTTTATGCTGCCGCTTTCTTAAAAAAAAAACTTAACTGCCCTCTCTCTACTTCGCGTTTTTAAACACCTCACTTTATCACGTAAACAACTTATTTTAATTTTTGTTGAATAATTTTGTATTGTATGTGGTTCTTCTTTTCTTTATATTTTTTTTTTGGTTTCTTGCTTTTGCTTAGCGTTTCACTATTTCTTGTTAATCATTTGCCATTTAGTTGGAAATCATAAACACACCTTATTATTTTTTTTTTATTATAATTTTATATTTTTTTCTAAATCTTTTTAATTTTTAATCATTTTTTTTTTATATTATTCAATAATAATCTCAATTTTCTTTTATTAATACATCTATAATCAATTTTAAATGATTTTTTTTAAATTTGTAGTTAAGATATTTGTATTATTTCACAATTTATTTTATTTTTTTACCGTAATTTATAATATGGTTTCTTAGTTTGCGTGTGAACATATCCGAATCGCCATCTTAACTAAATGGCCGTATTAAAAAAAAAATCTTCAAGATATTATGAAAAATCCTAAACAGGGTTGTGTTTAATTGTAGTAGTGTGGTGAAATTTATTTAGTGTCTCTACTAAATACAACTCTGATAACTGAGTGTTGAGTTTGTTTGATACCTGTGCGCTTTAAATATGGTGAATTGTAATTATGGTTACAGACAGATATTTCCAATAGAATTACACAAATGTTTAAAATTTTGTGATGAAAATTCTTCGAAGTAAATATAATAACCAAATGCAATAAAGTATGCAGATTAAAATAGATTATTGAACTTTGGAAATTTGAGTTATTTTATTTCTAGTAATAGAAAAAAAAAACAAGTATGAGTGTAAAATTTTTTATATCCTCCATTAGTTAATCAATTAACCTACACCAGTGTTTCCCAGAAAATGGGTCCCAAGTCCAAACATAGACCGATTGGATATAACTCTTGTAAGATCTTTTAAAAGTGTAGAAAACGCGCACAAACCAAATTTGAGTAAAATACACTGAAAAAAAAGACATAACTAAAATTAAGGAAAAAAATGTCTTTGAAAATTTATCATGAATTTTCCTAAAATTTAGTTAAATTTAACTAAAAAATGAAAAATGTTCTTAATTATGAGGAAAAAAGGTTTAGTTCATTTACTTATAATTAGTTCATAGTTTTCTTTAAATGGAATTTTTAAATATTAGGAAAAAAAATTCTTACTGCCAAAGAAATTTTCCACAAATCTAAGAAACGCATCTTTTTTTTAGAACAAATTTCTTAAAAAACAATTTAGTTTAAGTTTAGTTAAAATTTATTTAAAAAACAACATCATGGTATTTCTCTTCTTTGAATTAAGGAAGTGTACTTCATAGAATTTAGTTAATAACTGAGAATTTAGCACATAATTTCTTAGAATTTAGTTAAAAATTCAAAACGGCGATATCTCGAAAACTAAGCGAGATAGAGCAATACGGATGAAATTTTCAAAAGACTGCAAAGTATGGAATAGCCTAGATCTGCATATCCGTCCGAGTCTCAAGACCCTTATTTTAGATCAAAAATTTGAAATTCCCGAGATTATAGGTATGCACATATCTTGGTAAATACTGCCAACAAGAGAAAAGGTCCAACGACACTTCCGCAAAATACCCGAAAGCCCTCCGATTATTGAGTTATCCAGTTTTTAAAATTCTCAAGACCCTTATTACCATATCTCAAAAACTAGTTAGAGCGAAACGGACTCAAGTTTTGGGTCAAAATCTATGGGGACCCTTAAAAGAATACGGGGTCTCGAGTTAACACGGCTGGACCCATGGTGTCCGAACCCATGGGTCCAGGGTCTAGACCCAATATATGTGAATGAACTAAAGTGTAATATAATTTTTCCCATTTTCTAGTTAAAATTGGCTTAAAATTAAATACTTTGTTTTCCTTATTTTTGGGAAAATTATGAACTAAAACCAAGAAAAAAAATCTTTGGAGCCAAATCATTCCCTCTTTTTTAATTAACTTTTAATTTAGTTAATTTTTCCAGATTTTAGTTCATTTTTTTTAGTGTAGACTTCTATGTGTTGCCAATAGACGGAATAATGGGCCAAATTTTGATAAGGTTATAAAAGTACGCGTTTAACACAAACATACCAAATTTTTATAATATATTTTTTTTTCATGAAATTTGAGAGATTTATGTGAATATCGGGAGGGTGGTTTTGACAAGAACAACTGATCTGATTCCTTTTAAATTTGGAATGGTGATTTATGAATAGAAAATACGACTACCTGGCAATTTTGAAAAAAAAAAACATTTAAGACAAATTTAAAGGGGCCGTTTGTATTGAGGCTAGGTCTAAACATGGACATTTAGAAGAAATGTATCAAGTTTTTTAAAAAGAAAGGCACCAGAGAACAAAAATAAAAACAAGTGAGAGTGTTAAATTCGGCTGTGCCGAATTTTTTATACCCTCCAAAATGTAAAAAAAACTACAGGGGCGTTTTTTTGGGAGGAGTCTTTGGGGGAGGACAGTGGGGGCCACATCCCCTCTCGAAAAATGTTTACTAATTTATTTATTATGCTTTTTGCGCTAAAGTTATACAATTTTATCATTATTTAAACTATTTTTTTATATCCACGCCCTAAAAAGGGGGGCGGGCAAAAAAAAAAAAAAAATTTAGTCCCCCGGTCCTAGTGCAGTACTCTGAACTTCTTCTTGCATAAACACGTAAAAAATATCGTGTTTTTCAGAGGTTGGTTTAGTTCCTCAAGGGGGAATTTTTTTCCCCTGGTCCGGTTTTGCCCATTTACGAACTTAACCTGCCTAGGACCATAAGACATATTCGTGCCAAATTTCAGGAGGCTAGCTGTTTTATTTTGGAGTGCATCGTGCCATCTACAGACAGACGGACGGACATTCACAGAATGTCTTAGAATCGATCATTGATCAATAAAATATATACTTTATGGGGTCCCCGACAGATATTTCGATGCGTTACAAACGGAATGACAAAGTGCGTATACCCCCATACTGTAGTTGGAGGGTATAAAAAATGTTTCATAACCTCATTTTGTGGATAAAATCGAGTTGATCCCGACCTTCCAAAAATCTGAAAAATCTTTTAGGCCAAAAGAATTAAATTTCCGCTTCAAGAGTTGCAAAAATAAAAAAAAAACGTTTTTGGTGAAAACCTAATATCCATTCGTATTTTGTAGCACCAACATAAGAATAACAAGTAGAAAAGTTAAATTCGACTTGACCGAATCCATGAATACCCTCCACAATGCCCCTTTTAAGTGATGCAACATGAAAAAAATTAACAATTTTGATTAAAAATATTGTATTTTGAGTAAAAAACTTTTTTTTTTAATTTTTGTAAAAAAATGCAATTTTTTTGAGTTTAAAATTTTGTTTTGTAGTTTACCAATGCTTTTAAACTGTTTTTCAACACGTGAATTTAATGCGAAACCAATTTAAATTTAGGATTTTGCATATAACTTTTGAACCACTGGACCGAATTTGCTGAAACCAAACAGACCTTAGAACGAAAAAGATATATGCCAAGCTTCAACAGTCTTTCGAAAGTTATCGTGTTTTTGAACTGGTTAATTCGCGAAAAACCCTTGCCGAAATTCACTCTTTCGCTTATAACTTTTGAACCACTGGACCGCAATGCCAACCAGACCAGGTAAATAACAAACGTATATGCTAAACTTCAGCAGTCTCAGTGAAGTCTTTCGAAAGTTAGCGTGTTTTCTACAGACGGACGGTCGGGCATTGTTATATCGACTTAAAATCGATGAGCTAGAAAAAATGGAATCTGGAGGTATATTTTATATGGAATCTAATAAAAATTTTTTACTTAGAATTCATGTATTTTGTTTCATGGGGGCGCGAATTTCTGCGATTTTGTAGCACAGTTTTTTTATTGCTGAAAAATGTTTACAGAACTGAGAAAAAAGTCGTCAAATTAATTATATTTTAGGATATTAAAATTTTTTTCCGCTCTTCGCGACTCCCTGAGAAAGCTGCTACGGTCCCTAAGGGGTTGAAACCCATCGTTTGAGAAGCTTTATCCTAGAATGACCAGATGCAAATGGACATGATATCATGTGATTGTCTAAATATAAATATTTCAGTAAGTTTACTAGTTCCTGAAATGATTTGTATCTTATTGACAGTAAATAAAATGACCTATTTAAACTCTTTTCGATCAATTCATATTATTAAAAGATATCATCAAATTGCATTTTGTAAATTAAAAGTTTATCATTCATTATACGCATATAGTGCTTCAACGGTACAGTCAAACCTTGTTTCCAGAACTTTTGGGTACAAAATCGTCAAAAATGTACGATTTTTATGAAAAAAAATGGTCAAAATCGTCATCCCATTTGCAGAAATCGTCAAAATAAAAAAGGTATATTTATCATTGAATAAAGATTCAATTCAAGCTAGGCGGACAGCCCGTCTTTTGAAAACATGATGCAGTCCAAACCAAAAGAGCTAAATCCATGCATTTTGGCTTTAAGGTGTTATGAACAAAACCGTGAATTTTAGATGGGTTTTATTCCGAAACCACATGTTGAAAAAAACCGTTTTGAAAGAGATTGATAGTTTACAAAGTATTTTTGTGGTTCTAATTTTTTTTTTACAAAATTGACGCGTTAATTACGGGCTGCCTGTATTTAAAGTCGTTCTTAACATGTATTTGCTTAAGTACTTGTTATTATTCCATATAGTACTACAATACAATAGCAATAACGGCAGCTAACTGTGATAAGTAAATATAAAAGCGCGTATCTTATAGATAATAGTATCAGCCATCGTCGTCAAGACTATAATAAATTTGTAAAGATCATCATTGTCATCTTAGAAGCGAATGAATTTAAAATTCAAATAAACTACTATTGCTATACAACAGCGCAGTAATCTCAATTACTAAAATTTTAGTTGACGATCAAAGCTGCTACTAAACGGAACCCGCAACTAACTAGTGGAAAAAGAAATATTCTACCTCCTTTAAAAAAAAGAATAAAGAAATAATAAAAAACAGAACAAAGTTATAGTGTGTTTATTATCTTAATTAAGTTAAAAAAAGAACGACTAATTGGTTTTAATTACTTGTAATTGTCTAAGTTCTAAAAGTGCACGTACTCCAACACAAACATCATATGAAAGTCGTTGCCTTTTGAGAAAACTCATCGAATAGAAACGCAAAAAAAAGAAGAAAGAAAGCATGTCTTCTTCAAATAGTCCACATATGCATCGTTCCATTTCGATGCCTGTACAACCGCAACCTTTGCCCCCGAAAACCATGAAACGTTCACAGGAAAAGGAAACTTTAATTGAAGAAGATTATTATCCAGAAAGTCCTAGTTGTGAAAGGCGTAAACAATCGTTTGTGGAGAATCATGAACGTTTGGGTTCTTATAGTCAAAGTGCAAACAAGTGAGTTAAATATTTTAGTACACTGTCCAACACTGGTTGTGTTGGGTTTTGATTTTAAAGCAGGATTTTCAAATTTTAGTAATGCAAAAGATTACCCCAATACTCTGTCATACAGGTTTATCATTTATGGATCTTTAAGAGAACACTGAATATACTTTTTTTCAAATGACCTGGGGTAGGTTGTGGGTCTCTTCGAGTAGTTCACAAAAATTTCCATTAAATTTTTCAGACAGCCTCAAATTCTAAAGTTATTTTTTTAATTTTTCACCAAACTACATCTAACTTAAAAACTTTTTAACCGATTTTCAATTTCCAATTTTTTTTAAAACTATTTTTCCAAGCATGTCATACAAATTGGAGGTCATTCAAATGAAATTAACTCGTTGCGTCCGGTGATCAGTTTTGGATTTTTGAAAATTAAAAAAAAAAAATTATATTTTGCGATACATCATATTTATTAATATTGATGCGCTGAACACAAATATCAAAAGATTTTTTAAATCGGTTTTTTTTAAATCAGCTTTTGAGATATCGCTATTTAAAATTTGCAAAAAATGGCGGTTTTTTTTACGGTCAAGAAATTAAAAAAAAATGTTTTTTTTTCTTTGACCATTTCATAGAGCTTGAGACAAATTTTCATATAAAACTAATTTAAGCCAAATTCAATCATTATAACCCGTGGCGCCCTTCCAACAAAGTTTTGGTATTTAAAATTTTTTTTAATAAAAACTCTAAACTTTGCCCTGGGTTAAAATGGTCTGATTTATATCAAATTTAGTTTAAATAAAAGTTTGTCTCAAGCTCTGTTAAATAGTCAATGGAAAAAAAAAATTAGATTTGTTTTACAAATTTCTTTAACGTTGAAAAAACCACCAGCTTTGAAAATTTCTAAACAAATTTCAAGCACCGATATCTCAAAACCACTCGATCTTTTTCAGAAATGTTAATACCATACACCACTCTGTGGTACAGGGTATAATGAGTTTGTGCTGATGTTTGTAACTAACCAGAATATTGATCCTAGACCCACCTTCAAGAATACCGATCAGAATCACTTTTTGAGTCGATTTAGATGTGTCCGTCCGTCTGTCTGTCCGTCCGTCCATGAAAAATAGAGTTTTCAAAACGATTAAAATCGTAATCGCGATTAATCGCACCAATTAATCGTAATCGACAAAAAAATGCGATTACGATTAATCATTTTCTATGAAATATACTGTTTCGAATTTAAATCAGTTTCAATTTTTTTTTTTGGAACTGATTCTTTTTGCAATAGATTCTTGAATAAGGGGGCCCCTGTAGGCTAGTTGGTAGCGTGCTAGCCTATGAAACAGGGGGTCGTGGGTTCGATTCCCACCAAAACCCTTGGTCGATTTCGCTACAACGAGACGACGGTCATTGTTACCAGTTCTCGGTTAGGTTAAAATTATTTAAAATGAGTTGTAAATAAAAATTGGAAGAATAAATAAAAACTGATCATTGGATCAAATTATTATTATTATTATTATTAGATTCTTGAATATATTCTACGGTAATCACTGCAAAATTTTCTACGTAAAATTATTTTTAAAAAAAACATTTTGCTCTAATGATTTTTATGGGCAATGTCACAGTTTAGATCACTCTTTCGTAGCACAGATAAAGATACTGAAGCTCTCTTTGTAGAGTTTATCAAATCTTGTTTTTTCCAAAAATCATTATTCATCATTAAAAAAGTCTTAAAGATGTCAAAAAGGATAGTATGTTTGAAATTTTATCAAAAAAATTATATTATAAGTTTTTGAACAAAAAAATCTTAGCAAAAACTTCGCAAGAAAGCTCTTTCGATGCGCTATGATATATTAAAAATTCCTAAAATACCAAAATCTCGATTTATTTTTGCTGGGGATTAATTTTTGTATTTTCGTGCGTTCTGAAATGTAAATTTTAAAATATTTTTTATTAAAACAATTGCGACTCAAATTATTTTAAAAATTCGATTAAATGATAATCGGAATTTTGAAACTTAATTTGTCGGAAATTTGAAACTTAAGCTTGACCCAAGGAAGAATGCTATTGAAATTCGAAAAAATCGATCCATGTTTTGACCTAGCCCCCATACAAACGTCCCTAACAACCGTATTTTAATAGCTATTTAGCAGGTAAACGTGTTTTATATTCACAAAATCGCCATTCCGAATTTTAAAGGAATCGGGCCAGTTCTTCATGTAGCCCCCTTACAAACCACCTTTCCGATATTCACATAAATCTCTCTGATTTCATGAAAATAGAAAATATTTAATTAAAACTTTGTTTGTGTATGTTTAACGCGTACTTTCATAACCTAATCAAATCTGATTATAATCGGACCATTTTTAGGCCCCATGTGAAAATTTCGCCCGATAATTAGTTAAAACGGTTTATTGGCAACAAAAAGAAGCCTATTTCACTCAAATTTGGTGTGTGTTTTTTACACCTACTAAAGATTTGACAAAAGATAGATCCAATTGGCCCATGTTTTTGAACTTGGGACCCATTTTCCGGGTAACTCGGGTGTAGGGTATTATATGGTCGGCCTTGATCGACTATAATTTTCTTACTTGTTTTCATATGGAATTGTTCTCTAATTCTGGGACAATTCTAAGATATAAAAATTTCAACAAACCTGGACCAAATTGCCGACAAAAAAAATCATTCGTCGACCTGTGTTAAAAATAGTAGCTTTGCAAACTTTTGAATAGATTTATGAAGACAAATTGAGGATTAAGTTCAGTGAACGTGATAATGTATTTGATTTTAAATGATAAGATATGACAAATTCACTGTGAGATGTTTTTATAATATCAAAATGTTTGTGCAATAAATATCAGGATATGTATCTTTACCTATACGTTTATTCATTAATAAATCATTCTGTATCATTTTAAGAGACTTACCTATTTTATTATTGTACATAAGGCCTTGTAGATCAGTTTTTAAAATATTTCAGCAATTTATCTAGGGTTATATTTTGAATATTTCGTTCTACTTTCAAGAGCACTACATCGTTTTGACGTTGTTGGATTCGGTACAGCTTGTAATTTAGTCCCTTATGTTTCAATGTAACCTAAAGTAAAACATAAATATATTTTAGTTTTATTTAATTTGATAACGGCATGTATTGTAGCACAGAGAAAAAACCCGCCACCGAATTATGTTTAAATACTCAAGTTTATTTTGAAATACCGAATTTTCAAGTGATCGCGGCATACAATTTTTTAAAAATTTTATGCCACAATTCCGAGCACAGGTTGGCTAAATTAGTTTTGAACTGTTCGGTCGGCGAAATTTTATCTATGTGTAACGAATTGAAGATTCATGAAAAATTGTTTACCTACCAAGCCGATATTTAGGCTAATAGATCCCACGTCTTACAATTAGTCATAACAAAATTACACTAACAGTTTTTCGCACAGCTTTTTTCTTTTTATTTCCTTCTACATTCCATAAAGATGGAACCGTAAATTGCGTACCACTTTATGAAACTTACCTATTTAGTTACTTAAGGACCGAGTCGCAGTTGGGTCGAAAAATTACACCAACAAATTGTTTTTGTAAAATTGGAGCCATAATGCAGTTTTCTCCTAGTGCTATCATTGTGTTTTTTCCATAGTCATGCAATTTTAATAGTACCATCGTTTTTAATTTTATACTGATCGTAATTCATTCAATTTGATTGATCCCTAAAACGAAACATAAAAATATTTCCGTTTGATATTAAAGAAAATATTTTAACATTCACAGAAAATAAACTGCAACTATGCTGAAAGATTTTAAGGGAATGTTAAAAACCTACATTTCCGAGTGTGTCAACTTGTCTTTTAAAAATTAACCGAAAAATCAAATCAGCTGAAGTTTAAGAAATTCTTTTCACGTATTTTATGAATTTTTTTTCTACCAACCAACGAATATTCGGCAAAAAGCTCAAACGTCTTAAGTGTTGACATAATCCACTTTTATAGCTTTTTTTTTCGTTCTACATCCCTAGAGGAAAATAAGATAATAATATCAATTAATTCTGTACCTCTAAAAGAAACTTACCTTATTAATAACTCAATGGTTCAGTTACAAAATATTTCAGCGGTATTTTGTGTATGTTCTTCTAGTTTTGGAGACATTATATTACTCCTCATAAAGTTTCAATCGAGCTATCGTTTATTGGGTCTTCATATACGAATTATTCCGATGTTTAA
This sequence comes from Pegoplata infirma, assembly GCA_963921195.1. Classification (NCBI taxonomy): domain Eukaryota; kingdom Metazoa; phylum Arthropoda; class Insecta; order Diptera; family Anthomyiidae; genus Pegoplata; species Pegoplata infirma. Next base: position 64,453,016 of record OY992537.1, on the reverse strand, counting down.
CAGCATAAAATTTCAATTTATTACTTAATGGCTCAGTTGCAAAATATTTCAACAATTAAGGAGTTTTATTGTGTACTAACGGAAATTCGGGGAATGGATCCAATGCCTTAAGTATTACAATAATCTACTTTTATAACTTTCCGCACAACTTAATTTTGTACCTCCAATAGAAACTTACCTTATTAATTACACAATGCACTATAGGGAATTTTTTGGTATTTTCTGGCCAAAACTCCAAAAGTTGGGATATTGCCTCAAAATTTGGCAAGTTTATTTGGCGGTAAGTTTTTAGGCTCTGTATAAAAAATTGGCATGATCTGGCCTAATAAATCGTGTTTTTAATGCAATTTTGTAATATAATTTTGTCAATAATTTTTACATCCACGCCCACAAAAGGGGGCGGGCAAAAAAATAATTTTCCTAGTGCCTTTGGTCCAAGTGCAGGGCTTTGAACTTCTTGTGGCGTATTTTTTTTAATTTTTAAGCAAATGTACAAAAAAAATGTAAAATGTGGGATTTTGCGTAGCTAGACTGAGTTATTTAAGGGGAAGCTTTTTTTCACATGTTCCAATTTTGCCCATTTACGAACTTGAACATCGTAAGACTATAAGACATACTCGTGCCAAACATCAGGTGGCTAGCTCTTTTGGTTTGGACAGCATCGTGCATTCCCCAGACAGTCAGACCGACAGACGGTCGGACGGACATCACTAAATATCTTTTCCCCATGGAGCCGCATGGCTTAGCGGATGAATACATCTTACTCACAAAGAGTTTCCCAATGCCTCATAGAGATATGGGAGTATGCACTTATATGCAAAAAAAGTAGCAGTCCACAAATATATTTGGTTTAAAAAAGAAAAAAAATAATTAAATAGAAAAATTAAGAAAATATATAAATCAACATTTTAAACCTGTACTTCGTACAAAATATATTTATTTGCTCTATTGATAATTGAAATTAATTTCAAAAGATTTTAATACAGGATTTTAAGTACCTTAATTTTGTAATAAGTTTTGTTCTCCAAAATTAAAAAAAAAAATAATAAAAAATTAAATTTTGTTTTTGACGCCTCCGTACTAGCGGTAAAAGAGTTTGGTGTACAAAAATATGTGTGCTAGCTTACTTTTATATAGTTTACTGTATAATGGCATCCGAAAAAAGTTTTTTTGAACACATCAAAAATGGACTTTTGGCCAACAATTCCTTATAAATTCCCTATAGTGCAATGGTTCAATTGCAAAATATTTCAGCGGTTCTTTGTGTAAGTTCTTCTAGTTTTGGAGACATCATTTTACTCCTCATAAAATTTCAATAGTGCTATCGTTTATTGGGTCTTCATATACGAATTATTTCGATGTTGGACAGCATAAAATTTCAATTTATTACTTAATGGTTCAGGTGCAAAATATTTTAGCAATTAAGGCGTTTTTTTTTGTGTACTAACAGAAATTCGGCGAATATATCCAATGCCTTAAGTATTACAATATAATCCACTTTTATAACATTCCGCACAACTTTTTTTCTTTTTATTTGGTTTTACTTCCCTAGAAAGAGGAAAATAAGATGATAGTAACAATTAATTCCGTACATCTTATAGAAACTTACCTTTTAAATTACTCAATGGTTCAGTTGCGAAATATTTCAGCGGTTCTTTGTGTATGTTCTTCAAGTTTGGGAGACATCATATTACTCCTCATAAAATTTCAATAGTGCTATCGTTTATTGAGTCTTCATATACGAATTATTCCGATGTTGGATAGCATGCATAAAGTTCCAATTTATTACTTAATGGTTCAGTTGCAAAATACGTCGGCAATTAAGGCGGTTTTTTGTGTACCAACGGATATTCGGCGAATAAATCCAAAGTCTTAATCCACTTTTATAACTTTCCGCACAACTTTTTTTCTTTTTATTTCGTTCTACTTCCCTAAAAAGAAGAAAATAAGATGATAGTAACAATTAATTCCGTACATCTTATAGAAACTTACCTAATCAATTTTATTTTTTGTGTATGTTCTTCTAGTTTTTTTTACTCCTCATAAAATTTCTATTGTGCCATCGGTTACTGGGTTAATCATATCCGAATTATTCCAATGTTGGACTTTTTGATATTAAACTTATACATTCAAAATCTCTGTTACCTAAAATAAAAAACCAACAAACAAATTTCAGTTTGTTTTTTAACACAAACTGATAACTAATGGTAACCCCCAATTTACCCGGTACCGAAATTATCGCGTTAGTTAAAGCTCGGGATTTATAAAAGCTGTTTAAGATAGAATATTTTAAGATGCGTAGAAGAATGTTTTAAATGTTATTAAAAATTGTTAATTGTACAGCATAAATCGGGGCTTACTAAGGATTGCGTTCTGAGATATTTTTCTAAAAAAAAATTATCAGGTCCTGAGGCAGTTTTGCTATGGAAAAAGTCTTATGATTCTGAGACATTTTTTTAAAAGAATAAGTTAAAGATTCTGAGACTCCGAATCTAGAACGTTTTTCCTATAAAAAAAAGTCTCGGATTCCGAGGGATTTTCACCGATTCTGGGCCATTTTTACTATCTGAGCTTCTGAGAAATTTTCCAGTTTCTGAAACATTTTTCCAATACAAAAAGTTTTAGATTTCTAGACCTTCTCCCATATAAAATGTGTTAGATTCTAATTCCTGTAAAAAAAGTCTCAGATTCCAAAATTTTGTTTATCATAGGAAAATTATTCGATTTTAAAACTCTTTTGCTATTGAAAAAGTATCAGATTCTGACACATTTTTCTATGAAAAAAGTCTCAGATTCTGAGATATTTTTCCTGTAGAAAAAGTTTAAGATTCTGAGACATTTTCCGATATAAAAAGTCTCAGAATCAGAACGAGTTTTACTATCGAAAAAGTCTCAGATTTCGAGAATCCTTTTCTTTAGAAAAATTTTAAGATTCTGAGATATTTTTTCTAAAAAAAATTGAGATTTTTACCCATTTTTTCTAGTAAATTTTCTCAGATTATTTTCTTTTCTCTTTTCTTTTTTTTCTTTCCTTCTCAGATTTTTTCTATAGAAAAGTTTTTTTTTTTTTAAAAACTTTCCTATAAAAAAATTTTTCCTATAAAAAATTTTCAGATTTTTCCTATAGAAAAACTCTTAGATTTTTCCTTCAGACTAATTTTAAGATTCCGAGACTTTTTGAGATTCTTAGACATTTCTCCTAGAAACATATTCTAAGATAATTTCCCTTTTACTTTTCAAATATCTGGAAAACGGTAATTGGCAGAAAAAATTGGAATACGAAAACAAAAATATACAACGATCAGTTGTTTTACGTAGAAGATTATAGTTTTTAATCAGTATTGTTAATCGATATTTTAATTTCAGTTTTCTTGCCACCGAATGGGCTGGTAGTACAATAGAACTCAATACCGATCTTAGAAGAAATGGTAAGTTCTTAACAAAACTAACAAAATTTTTCATAAAGCTTTTCTCATCGCACTTATTCTTTATATATTTCTAGAAGTCGATCCCCTTTATTATCGCCGTAAGCCTCATCGGGTAATTGAGAAAAATGGACGTGAAAATGTCGTATTTAAAAAAATTCCAGAAAAATCTTGGCGATATATTAGAGATTTTGTTACCACCCTGGTAAGATTTATCTTACCTAAAAAATATTTAGCACATACAAAATCATTCACTGTAAATAATGCACAAGAATCATTGGAAATTGATGAAGAATTCAAGAAACAGGAAAAGGACTCAAATTTATTAAAGGATACTGCACAATCTAAAGATGAGAATAATAAAAGTGATGTTAAGACTAATATTGATGAAAAATTACAGAGTATTAATGATAAACGTGTGAAATTTAGTTTATATGATTAGAAAAATTTAATTAAGAGAGGAAATCCATTATTTAACATGACATTTGTTTACTCATCTACATAATTTTAATCAATAAAGTGTTTTGTCAAAAATAAAATGATCGTGCATCTACTAATTTTAAAAATCATAGAACATTGTGCTTCGAAATTCACAGAATAATATGTTTTATTTTATTGTTGGTTTATTTTCAATTAAAACGTTGTTGTATTAACAAACAATTTAATTGTATTAACAAATTGCGTTGTTGAATAAAAAATAATTATTTTTATCAATATAATTAAATTGTTTGCTAATACAACTACTTTTTAATGGAAAATGAGCCAACAATACAATTTGATTTATCTGTGTTATTCCATAACCTGTATTACATTAACTAATTTCTGAATTATTAACCATTCAACTAATTACATCCAATTTGAATTTACACTGAGGTTAAAAAGTCATGCCTTCAAAGCTGCAACTCTATCTCAGGAGTTTTTGTAAAAATGTCGTCATAAGATCCTTCCCTAAATTAAAAAAAGCTTGACTCTAGATTAAGATATCAATCAAAGTTTACGGGATTTCAAACTCAGTGTAAATTGACTATAAACGATAAAATTTTCAAAGTGGATTGTCTTTCTACTTTCTTTTTTTGTTTAGATTGAATTAGATTGGAAATATATGTTGACCATGTTTGTGGGTAGTTACTTTTTAAGTTGGACATTTTTTGCTGTACTCTGCTATATGGTGGCCTTTTCTCATGGAGATCTAATGTTTGATGCCGAAACTGGAGAACGTTTAGGTGAAGGAAAAAATCCCTGCATTATTGGAGTCTATGATTTTACTTCAATGTTTATTTATTCGATGGAAACACAAACAACAATTGGTTTTGGTGAAAAATATCCCAGTGAAGAATGTCCCGAAACTATGTTTTTATTTATAATGCAAATAATATGTTCAATTGCCATAGAGGGTGGCATGATAAGTATTATTTATGCTAAAACTGCTAGACCCGCTAAACAATTAACTAAATTGAAATTTAGTGATAAAGCTGTGGTAAGTTAAATTTTGTATGTTGCACTTTGAATTGACAAAAAGAAACTGCTATTTTACTTATAGATCTGTTATCGTGATGGAAAATTATGTTTACTGTTCCGAGTTTGTGATCCTAGGGAGCAACAAACTATAGAGTCTAAAATAAGGGTGTTCATGATTATCGATAAACCGTAAGATATGTTGAAAATAGTACCAGATGCGAGATTAATTGGTTAATGTGACAATTCAATAATTCTGATTCATTAAGAAAAATTCTGATTAATCCAGATCATGACTAATAGACCCTGCAGGAAAATTCCAGGACCAGTCACGTAACATGTCACACGTAAACTTTCCTCATACTTTTGTGAGAAAATGTCTCAACCCAGGACAAATCACTTGTGACATGCCACTGGGCATGTCCCTTAGGAACACAACCCGTGCAGTTTCTTTGGAAGATATATAAAAAAAATCTGAAAAACGAAACAAATACCGTTTTTTCTCCCATTTATACCCTTAACCCTCAAGATAGCACCTAAAAAGAACTGATAAATCTTAGATTTTCGTCCTCTACAACATAAATTGGAGAACAATAGGAGTGTGAATGCTAATGCTATGGAATACCTTCCTTGTAGGTTAGGTTGGGTGGGCGTCCACCAATTTGGCAAATTCACTCGGAGGCCATAAGACCCATTGTCATTCCCTCAATAGTTATTTCCCTACTCCCCGTCTGATAAAAAATGCTATTTCTTAAACCACCCCGATTCTCTAAGATGTTTGCTAGATATGTCAGTGAGACACCCATTAGGCAACCCAGGTCATCAAAAAATTCACCTCGACATTCACCTAACAAGTGATTCACTGGCTTCTTCCCTGCCCAATCAGAAATTCCCATTCACACGGCCACTTGACTGATTATACAGTGTCCTATCCGTACTCCCACTAATAGGCTAACCGTACGTTTGCCAAAAGTAAGAAGAATTTTTGCCCTATTAGGATTTGGAAGTGGCCACAGGGTTCGGAATATTCGGCACGTATTCCTATCCTATCAAATTCGTTCATCAATTCCACTGTAGAAACTGAGATATGAGTATCAGGTTCGACACGCCCCCACCGACTCGGAGACAATTTTCGCACATTCATCAGCAAATTCGTTCCCAGCCACGACTGTGTGCTGACTGATTCAACGAAGGGATCGCAGACAGTTCCAAACAATTCCCGATTGTACAGTGTTTGATTTTAAGGCATTCAGAGTTACAAGACTTAATGGCGCGAGGACTTAAGTCCCTTTTCGTAATCATCTGAGCGGCTTCATTAATTGCCAGTACCTCGCCTAGAAAACGCTACACTTGCCCGGAAATCTCACGAGGCCCTGATTTCGAGGCGTTCAGAGTATATTCCCAAACCTGTACCATCTCCGTCCGTAAACACATAAAATATTCTCTGTAATAACAGAGTTTTTCGACCAGTCTTCCCTAGTCGGTATTGGGACTTCGAAGGTTTTATCAAAGTTCGTCTGCAGTGAGATATAGCCGGTTTTCTGTTCCAGTTTCGTAGCTCCCACCGTTATTAATATGGTCGAGTGTTTCTAAGAGCGTTGCTTAAGCATTTTCGACTCTCCTAACCTGAGAGCCGATTTTGCTGATGTGCTCTTGATGTAGACATCCACGGGCTAAATGGTTAGTATCACTTCGAGGCCGGCCTCTGGTGGGTCTAAAAGCACTATACACGCCAGTCGCTGTACCTTCTGTAGAGAGATATGATTTCTTATATACTGCTCTCCACCACACAAGGGCCCCATAGGTATTGATCTAATTATCGCACCATACATCTAGTGGATAATATACGGTTTTAGACCCACCTTACCATCCAAAAGTTCTGCTGCAGGTGTAAAAAGCACATAACGTTTTTTTCATCCTTTCTTCTGTGTTCCTTTTCCAAAGAAAGCTTTGAGTCTAGAATCACACCCAGGTATTTCTCCTCTTTAGATAGTTTCAGGGTGATTCCATCTAATTTGGGAAGAACAAAAAAAAAATTGGAACTTGGTAAATTTAAAAAAAAAAATCTAAATGCATTTCTAATTTCAGTGAGACCGGATAATCGATTTTTATGGTAAATTGAGAAACAATTTTGAGAAGTTTTTTAATACGTAATCGAAGAAAAGTATGCTGGTAATCCCAGATAATAGAGGTAATCACGGTTAATCGATGCAAAAAAAATTAAATCCATGAAAAACAAATTTTCTTTTTCTTTACCGGATAACAGATGTAATCACGGTTAACCGATGCAAAAAAAACTACAGTATGAGAGGATTCTCAGTTTTTCATTCCATGTGTAAGGCATTTAAATATCGATTAATAACTCCATATTGTTGATTAGTGATCGATTCTAAAACATTCTAGCGATGTCCGCCTTCCGTCCGTATGTGGAAAGCATGATACAGTCCAATATAAGAGCTATCCTCCTAAAATTTGGCACGAACATTTCATATGGTCTTGGGCTGGTTAAGTTCGGAGATGGGCAAAACCCGACCAGGGGAAGAAAGAACTTAACCAACCTCTTAAAAAAAATGTTTACATAACTTTTTGTACTTTTGTTAAGCAAATGAGAAATTTTTAAATCAGAAGAAGTCCTGCAATTGTGCCCAAAGGACTAGAAAATGTTTATTTTGAACCGTCCCCTTTTATCACGAGGAGAAGGTGTATTCCATCGCACGTCCACCACCGACCCGAATTCACCAGTCACGACCGACACCATTTTTCCTGCAGGGAATAATCATACTAATCAATAACAGCGGAACAAGGAATTCAAATCTGAATTACGTTTATCTCAATCAGTTCTAGTTATTGAGATATAGCTGAAGGAAAATGTGAAAAATTGTAAATATGAGAATCTATAGTTGCCCCTGCCAAATCTTTTTTGTAAGTATGCTGAATCTCAGCTGATTTTAAATCTGTCATTACTTAGCTTTTATAGTTTTTATGATATAACGAAAGCAAAATGCAATTCTAAATTTGGAACAAAACTTTATCCAAACTGGTGTATGAAAAATTTGTTTACTTAATATCTTGAAGCTATATGTAGTTGAAGCAATAAGATTTATGCTGATTTGAATCAGCATAAACAACGACTATAAAATTAACAATTTAAAATAGCCAACAAAATCAGTGATGGCCACTGCAGACTCTCAAATATGTCAAAAATTTAATTTTCTTTAAGCTATAACTCAAAAACAAGAGCTGACCAAGCCAAACGGATTTCGGATTTGAATTTCTCGAAAATAACCAGACTCATTGAAAATCTGCTTGACCGAAAAATCTGTGTTCAGCAAAGTTATTTGTTTAATCATACTGATCGATTCTGTATTTTTTTTTTTTCAGAACCAAAGAAGGTGAATTAATTAAAACCCATACGGAATTAAAATTAGAAAATAATGGCGAACAAATTATTGTTTGGCCAGAAATTGTTTGTCATGTCATCGATGAGACATCACCATTTTATGAATTTAAATGTGCCAAAGATTTAACTAATGCACAATTTGAATTGTATGTAAGCATTGTAGGCGTGTCAGCGGCTACAGCTCAAGTAACCGAGGCCAGAACATCATATGTACCAAGAGAAGTTTTCTGGGGACAACGATTTGTTAACATTATTAAATATGATAGCTTAAATGAAAGTTATATTATCGATTACAGTAACTTCAATACAACAATATCGGTAGGTTTTCGGTGTTAACTATTACTTAATTGAATGTTTTAAAAAAAATTAATATTATCTTTTTGCAGGTTGATATGAACAATGATGTCAAAGAGATAAAAGATGTCAGTTCTGAATGTTAAATAGGAAAAGAATATTTGTTTTGTTATAGATATAACAAAAAAATACATATATGTGGAAGATTTATATAAAAATTTTTTAGATTAGAAAATTTAATATTAAATAAAGGGCAGTTTACACGTTAACTACACTCATAGAAATCCTACAGTATTCCTTACTAAAAAGTTGGTAGTTATTACTAATTGTTAGTATTAAAAGGCCCTACAACGCGTTAGTCAATTTTTACTAACGCAGTTATAAAAAAACGGTAAACAAATTTAAAAGCGAAAACCTATCCAAAATCGATTTTAAAAAATTTTTTAACAAAAAAAATTGTTTCAAAAATATATAATTATTGAGCTTGATAGCTGGAAATGATCTATTTCGGAATTTTTTTAAAAAAAATATTTTTTTTCAACAAAAATTTGCTATGTGCGTTTGAAAAAAAAAAATATTCAAAAATGTAAATTTTACCATATTAGGTGTCAAAAATAATTTTCCAAATTTTTTAAAATTACTAACAAAAATTATTAAAAAATCGGTAAAAAATCAGTATTCAGTAAAGTTCAAAGTATTCCAATTTCAAAAAAATAACTAAATTTATACTGTAAATCTAAATTTATACTGTAAATGACTAAAAAAGTAGTATAGTTAGAGTTATAACACTTTTACTGTATTTTTTACTGTAGGATTATTTTTAGTGTACCCTTGACCACCCTTATCTACTATTTCCCAGTATTGGTGATACGGTTTGCCGGGTTTAAATAATTTTGTATGAAAAATTATTTGAATTTGACAATTGCTATCCTCCAATACTGGGAAATAGTAGATAAGGGTAGTCAAGGGTAGTTAACGTGTAAATCAAGCTTAAAACTCACTGTTTATTCCCCAGAGATATGGATCTTATTTTTAACATGGATATATTGTTGCCGAAAATGTTTGTACACGACACACACAATAAGACGAAAATCGAAAAATTTCGTGTTATAAACATCCAGCCCCTCCCCTTATTTCCCTCTGGCATATTCCTTTTTTTTAGATATCCACAGTGAGCGTCAAAAGAAAGTGTACAGGTCTATAGTAGATATAATTCGTTAACCACAAAGTTGACAAAAAAAACCCTTTTAGTATCAATTGACTATTATTTAAAAAAAATGCTATATAGGAAATTTTCCAAGCTTTAATTTAAGCTTGTTAGCGTCCAGATTGATCAAATATTAAATGAGATACGAGGGTCGCGCTGGAAAATGAAATAATTTGTAGGCGTTCAATAAAAATCAAAATTTTTAAATGCAGAAAAAATATGTTTTTTTTTACCCTCAATTGTTTTGACCACCAATTTTTATGAAATTTGGATATGTTGTTAGGAACAAAAATTAATTCGACACGTATTTTTTTAGCGGCCCAATCTCATTTTTAGGGGGGGTCGATTTGTACGGGAGGAAATTGACCTTTTTCAGTGTTTTACGATTTACGCCTATTTAATCAAAATTAACATAGGCATATTTGGTATCAATAAGACGAAAAGTTGTGCATTTTTTGACACGCGTTTTATAGGTTTTCCAATGCACTTATATAGGTTTTCCAATGACCTTTCATTTGGTATATAACAGGACTAGGTTTCTTTGCATAGTATAGGAAATAAACACTGAAAAATGGCTGTTTCTTATCCCCTCATTTGCACCCCCTAAATATGAATTTGGGCCGCTAAAAACAAATAAATGCCCCTTCATTTTTCCTGATCTACAAAATAAAACCAATTCCATAAAGATCAGCGGTGACACTAGGGAGACTTCCCTTGTTAGCTGTACTTAATTAAAAAAACAATAAAATATTTTCTTTGTTTACAAAAAATTTAAGGTCAAAAAAAAATGCATATTTTTTTACCACATTTAAAAAAAATTGATTTCGATTTGGGGCAGATTAAAACATATCCAAAAATGAGTGAAATCGAAGGGGGTCGGCTCCGAAAGTGTGCGATTTTGAATGGAATGCCCCATATTTAACAGAGTAACGTAACTGATAAGGGAAGGCTCCCTCGTGTCACCCTCCAATCTTCATGAAATTTTTAGGGTGGTCGAAAAAATTTTAGGGTGGTCGATTTGTATGGGGGGAAGTTTTCAGTTTTTACGATTTATGCCTATTTTATCAAAATTAAAATTAAAAAAATATAGGCATATTTGGTATCAGATTAAAGGTATGTAAAATACCTATCTAGTAGTGCTAACAACGTGCTGAAAAAATTATTATTTTTCGACTTATTAACAAAAATGTGCTAAAATGTTGGTATTTTACTCAATATAAAAAAAAATGAAAAATGGCATTTTCTTCCCTCCTCATTTGCACCCCCTAAATATAACTTTGGGCCGCTATAAAAAAATAAGTGTCCGTTTATTTTTCCTGCTCTACAAAATAAAACCAATTCCATTAATATCGGCGGGTGACACCAGGGAGACTTCCCTTGTTAGCTGTACTTAAATAAAAAAACAATAAAATCTTTTCTTTGTTTAAAAAAAATTGGTGGTCAAAAGAATTGAAGGTAAAAAAAATGCATATTTTTCTAACACATTTAAAAAAAAGTTGATTTCGATTTAGGACGGATTAAAACATATCCAAAAATGAGCGAAATCGAAGGGGGTCGGCTCCGAAAATGTGTGATTTGGAATAGAATGCCCTATATTTTAAAGAGTAACGTAACTGAATGACTGACATACCCATTTATAATTGCCAAGCCCAAACCGCTGAAGCTAGAGACTTGAAATTTGGAATGTAGGTTCGCCTCACGGAAAATAGATCCGCTAGGGCTGGATTTTTGCTACCCATTTATAATCGCCCAGCCCAAACAGGTAAAGCTAGAGACTTGAAATTTAGAATGTAGGTTCGCCTTTCGTAAATAGATCCGCTAAGGCTGGATTTTAGCCAATGTTGATTCTAAGAGGGGAAAAGGGTAAAAAAATTTAATTTTGTTACTTTTTATATTTCCTTAAAGAAACTGGAAATTTAGAATGTAGTTTCACCTTTCGGAATATAAATTCACTTTGGCTGGGTTTTTGTCAATGTTCGTTTTAAGGAGGTAAACGGGGTAAAATTTGAAATGTAGGATCCTTTGGTGAAAAAAATATACTACTACTTTTTAAAATTCCGGTTTTAAGGGGAGTAAATTTTGCATCCCCTAAATATAAATTTGTACCTTTATTTTTCCTGATCAACAAAATAAAACCAATTCCATAATGATCGGCGGGTGACACCAGGGAGACTTCCCTTGTTAGATGTACTTAAATTTAAAAAATATAAAACTTTTCTTTGTTTACAAAAAATTGGTGGTGAAAAGAATTGAAGGTCAAAAAAATTAATATTTTTTCTTCATTTAAAAAAAATTGATTTCGATTTGGAACGGATTAAAACACATCCAAAAATAAGCGAAATAGAAGGGGTCGGCTCCGAAAGTGTGCGATTTGGCATGGAATGCCCCATATTTAAAAAAGTAACGTAACTGAATGACTGACATACACATTTATAATTGCCCAGCCCAAACCGCTAAAGATAGAGACTTAAAATTTGGAATGTAGGTTCGAAAATAGATCCGCTAAGGCTGGATTTTTGCCAATGTTCTAATTCTAAGTGGGTAAAAAAGGTTGCTTTTGGTATTTTTTTATATTTTCTCAAATAATGGTCGCATAAACTTGAAATGTAGGTTCACCTCTCGGAATATATATGAAGAATTCCAAAATTTTTGACTACAAAAAAACACTTTTTCGGTCTTACCTATTTTAATTGTCGTAAAAATTGGTATATATGTTCTTCTGATTTTTGTTGAATTTCGGTTTTTGTTAATTAGTAAAAATTGTGAATGGTTCGCGTTTTATCGCTGTTCAAAGTTGGTATTTTGCAACAATTGTATGATAAATACACAATGTTTAAATGATCATATCTTTGGAACGCATCATCCGATTACCACGAAATAAAGCGCAAAATAATGGTTATGTCCTGTACTTAAAAAAGAATTTTGAAAAAGGATAGGATGCTTTGCAAAAAGGATATTGAATTTAAAAAAATGTCCTTAGTTTGCAAATATCTCAAAATGCGTATCTTTAATTTTCCTATATTTTTTTGCACATATAGCCCAAAACGTACTTAACAACATATGCAAATCCCAAATTGGGGTGATAAGCGGTTTGTCTATAAACGTGGTTACATGAAACGACTTATTGATTTTTGTTAATAATTCTTGTTTACAAATGAAAAACAATTTCTGCGCACTAACCGCGAAAAATTTTTTTGTATGTATTTTGGATCGCTAAACTTAAAAATTTCATTAAAACGACATTTCGCGAATACATTTTTGTTTAATTAATTTTTTAGCGTTTTTTGGAGGTATTTTTACTATTTTGCTTATATCTTAAGTTCTGTTTATCTGATCTTCTCGCAATAAAAACCAAACTAAAGACAATCAAATTTCCAACAAATCCTACATTCATCATTTTTTATCAGTTCATAGCTTTACGCGCAAACAAATTTTTTAGCGTTATTTGGAGGTATTTTGATTTTTTTCTTATATCTTGAGTTCCGTTTATCTGATCCTTCCGAAATAAGAACCAAATTAAAGGCAATAAAATTTCCAACAAATCCTTCATTCATCATTTATCAGTTCAAAGCTTTCCGTTCAATAGGCAAACATATGACTAAAATAAGTTTTTTGATTAAGTAATAATTTGATTAATCATTTAAAAAAAGTTTAAGAAGTAGAAATCTTTGCAATTAATTACGTCTTTTTATTTATCTGCAAAGCCTGAACATTTAGAAATATAATAAAGTTGATTTGATGAAAATCTATAGGTTTACTCCGAAGTTATCACAAATTATTTAAATATACATGATAAAATCCAAAAAAAAATTTTAATTTTTTACGATTTCTGTTTATAAAATTTTTAAAAAATAAGCTTTGTTAATACAAAAATAGTTTTTCCTTGTTTGCCTATTGCGCGTAAAGTTATGAACTGATATAAAAATAATGAATGAAGGATTTGTTGGAAATTTGATAGTCTTTAATTTGGTTCTTATTGCGAAAAGATCAGATGAACGGAACTCAAGATATAAGAAAAATAGTCAAAATACCTCCAAATAACGCTAAAAAATTTATTTGCGCGTAAAGCTATGAACTGATGAAAAAATGATGAATGTAGGATTTGTTGGAAATTTGATTATCTTTAGTTTGGTTTTTATTGCGAGAAGATCAGATAAACAGAACTTAAGATATAGCAAAATAGTTAAAATACCTCCAAAAAACGCTAAAAATTTCATTTAACAAAAATGTATTCGCGAAATATTGTTTTAATGAAATTTTTGAGTTTAGCGATCAAAAATACATATAAAAAAAATATTCGCAAGGCGTTTCATGAAACCGCGTTTACAATTAAACCGCTTATCACCCCAATTTGGGATTCGCATATGTTGTTAAGTACATTTTGGGCTATATGTGCAAAAAAATAAAGGAAAATTAAAGATACGCATTTTGAGATATTTGCAAATCAAGGACATTTTTTTAATTTCAATATCCTTTTTGCTAAGCATCCTATCCTTTTTCAAAATTCTGTTTTAAGTACAGGACATAACCATTATTTTGCGCTTTATTTCGTGATAATCGGATGATGCGTTCCAAAGATACGATCATTTAAAAATTATGTATTTCTCATAAAATTGTGGCAAAATACCAACTTTGAACAGCGATAAAACGCGAACTATTCATAATTTCGACTAAATAACAAAAACCGAAATTCAATAAAAATCAGAAGAATGGATATGTTAATTTTTGGATAAATTGAACCACCATCGGCTGATTGCCTATGCTATTTTAAATGGAACCAGTCATATCCACTATGGTGGGGTAAAGTGTACTTTTGGTACTTTTTTTTATTTCCTGAAATAATGGTCATCGAAACTTGAAATTTGGAATGTAGGATCCTTATCCTTCGTTGAAAGAAATATTCTAAAAAATATAATTTTTAAAAAGTCCGTTTCTAAGGGGGGTAAATGGTAAAAAAAATTACTTTTGGTAAGTTTTATATTTCTTGAAATAATGGTCGTAGAAACATGAAATTTGGAATGTAGGATCTTTTGGTGAAACAAACATTCTGAAAAAAGCACTTTTTTGTAACTTTTTATATATACTGAAATAATCATCATGGACACTTGATATTTGGAATGTAGGATGCTTCAGCGAAAAAATATTCTGGAAAAATACTTTTCGAAAAATCCTTTCCTAAAGGTCGTTAAAGGGGTAAAAAGTGTACTTTTGGTACTTTTTATAATTCTTGATCTACTGATCCTAGACATTTGAAAATGAGAATGTAGGATCCCTTCGTAAAAAAACATCTGGAAAAATTACTTTTTGAAAATTCCGTTTCTAAGGGGTTAAGCGTGTAAAAAAAGTGTACCTTTTATGTTTTCTGAAATAATGGTCGTAGAAACTTGAAATTTGAAATATAGGATTCTAGAAAAAGTACTTTTTGAAAATTCTGTAAAGGGGGTAAAAGGTGTACTTTTGGTACATTTTTAATATACTGAAGTAATGGTTCTAGAAACATGAAATTTGAAATAGTATAGGATCCTTCGGTGAAAAAAACCTTCTGCAAAAAGTGCTTTTTGAAAAAAGCGTGTTTTTGGTACTTTTAATATTTCCACAAATAATAGGCGTTTGAAATTTGGAATGTAGGGCAATGGTTCCCAACCTTTTTTAAGTCACGCCCCACTTTTAAGTTAAAAAAATTGCCTTGCCCCCTACACTAAAGAAAAATTTAATAAATTTTCTAATTTTTGTTTCTAATGCAAAATTACTACTGCTTTAGGAAAGTTTTTGTAAAATAAGCATTTAAACTAAGTTTTTAGTAAACATAAAATAGTTTTTGTGGTTAATTTGACTAAGAAAAATCTTGAAAATTTGCTCGTTGCCCCCCTGAAACCTTCAAATTTCCCCCCAGTGGGGCGAGAAGACTCAATTCACAGACTCAATTCCGTTCGAATTTTGAATAATTCGTTTACTCGTAATACCCAATTCACACCTGAGGTGAAATCTAGTTCAAACGAGATTTCGAACTTATGGTTGTGTATAAAATGATACAGAACCATATGATCGAATCTTGTTCGAACGAGATTTAACCTCAGGTGTGAATAGGCCTTAAAATGCGAAATAATTATTTATTTTACGGAATGAAATCACTTTCAAAAATCAGAGTGGAATTGAATCGGATAAAAGTGGTGTCATTCCGAAAAAATTATTCACTTTGCGTTTAAGAGTAAACCACTTATTTCACTTCCGAACTGAATTGAGTCTGTGACATGCCCCGTAGGATCCTTCGATTAAAAAAAAAAAACACATTCTGGAAAAAGTACTTTTTGGAAATTTCGTTTATAAATTTGTACTTTAGGTACTTTTTATATATCTTGAAATAATGGTTCTAGAAACTTAAAACATTCTGGAATGATCCTCCAGCAAAAATAACATCCAATAGAAAGAAATTTTTTGAAATTCAAAGTTTTAGTGTAAAAAGTGGTGCCTAAATTGGTCAAAATGGGGTTAAAAGGTACTTTTTTTTAACATATCTCTAAGATAACTTAAGAATTTTTTTTATTTCTTTACCGTATGTTATATGGAAAGGAATAAAATTTACATGAAACGAAATGAGATGGGACTGGTCACAAAATGGAATAAAACACGGAACGATATGAAATATTTTTTTTCTAAAATTTTTCGTACTTAATTATTTTTTAGAAAAAACATTGCACTCAAAATACTTTCCTCTTAATTTCATAGGGTAATCCCGTCGTCCAAAATTGTCAAGATAATTTTTCACCAGAACGAACATGATAACATGCCAGCGAAGAATTTTAATTTTATTGTTAAAATTTTTGTGAACAAAAACTCCACAGGGGAAAATTTTTGAGATCGGGACTTTAATCCTGTTGTTTATAAAATAATTTAATCGCATAAACAAACTTTAAAATAAAACAAACTATTAAAATTTAAAATTAAAATTAAATACATTTATTTAAATTTATAGATTAGAAAAAATTTCAATTAAAATCAAAGTTGGATTGTAATTCCCATAGTTGGGCAATAAAAGAAGTATATTTGAAAAACATTTTTCAATGATTCAAATTTATTAAACATTTTATATGAAAAAAAATCCCAACTCTGGTATTTTCAAACCATAAAAAACTAAAAACTCTTTACAATTGTTAAAAATTAAATAATATTAGTAAAAAACAATAGAAATTAACCAAAAAAATATATAAATAAAAAATAACATCATAACTATTCCTTAATAAATTGTTGTAATTGTCTTTTTAATAATTCATTTTCTTCCTTCAGTCTTAAAAATTCATTAACAAATGGATCCGTTTGCAATAGAATACCCAAACAATCGCGAATTTCCTCTGTTTGTTCAGAACGTTGATTCCACAAGTTAAAGTTATGAGTAAATATTTGCCATTTATTATTTTCAGCTAAAAATTTCATCTCAAATTCCAATTGATTAAAACGTTGTAACATTTCGGAACGTAAATCTGTTATGGCTTGATGGACTTCCGATGACGGAGGATCTACGGCTACTTTGGGAATTGGTTTACTAGACACAGATTGTGTTATTGGTGGTGCTGGTGGTAATTTAGATTTTGTTAATATACCTTCCATAGAAGTACGTTCACGATTGGGTGTGCTATTACAATCGGCGGGTAAAGTTTTCAAACGTGATTGTACAAAATCTAAATCAATAATTGGATTTTCTTTATCACTATCAGTTGTATTACTGTGGCTAAAATGTTCCGTAGTCTCTTGTGCACTCTTTTCTTCTTCCATTATTTGAGTTAGTTTTCCTGTCGATAGCGGAGTAAGAAGGGGAGTATTACTACGATCTCGTAAAGGTGCTTTTAATATATCTGATGAATTCATTTTTATATCAAATGAATCATTTTGCATAGCTGATGTGTTTGCACCAACACCGCCAATACCTAAAAAGGAAGAACGATTTTCTTCTGTAGCAAAAGGAGTGGGTTTACGTGATAATACATCCCAATCAAAACTATCACGACGTGGAGCAAAACGTGGTGATATTTTCTCTTGACCACGATTTGCTTGAAAATCCAAGAAATCACAAAATGAATCACGTTTCACTTTAGAATCTGCGGCTGCCAATAAATTTGATGCTAATGATTTGCGTAAATCGTTACCACTACTAGCAGTAGAACCAACTGCAGACATCTCTCCTGCTGCAATACCAGAACTTGAAAAACTTGAACTTCCATCGGACGGTGGTGGAGCAAATGCCACTCTAGTAACACCACAATCGTGTATTTTTTTCGATGCTAAAAACAGTTTTGTGTTTCTTATATCATAAGTGGTTAGTTCTCCTTTTAAGTTACCCACACAAAAGTAAGTGCCACATTCGGTTATGTCTACTGTCGATAATGGATGACAATATATCAATTGTACTGGTTTAACCTTACGCCTCGTATCAAATATATTGATAAGACAATCATAGCCCACACTTATTAAAGTATCTGGATTTGCCGATGACATACACAAGTCACGACATTGTGCTGCATGAGCATCGACGGCATGAAAAACTTTGCGTTTTGAGTGTACATCATATATGGTAACGGCTCCTTTATAGGAGGCTATTGATAAATGAAAACGTTTGGTAGGATGAAAGCGTGCCAATGTTGAACTGGAAATTAAGGTTTATAAAATGAAAGTGTTTTTGCAAATTGTTTCTAAGTCCTTGACTTTGTAAATATAAACAGAATGGTTTGGTAGAGCTTTTGAGAAAATAAGAAGAATTCATTTTAATAGAATGCTAATAATTTCCTAGAATATGTGAGAGCGCTATTATGAATTCTGAAACATCTGTAACAGATTATCAGCTTAACTGCAATTTACGGAGCACACAAAAATAGAATAAAAACAATAAATACAATTTTAGGTGGTGGGGCCGTGGTCAATTTGGAGCCAAAAAACATTTCAGTTCACTTATAGGTACTCTGGAGGAAAGTGACCGGTACTTGAAAGGTCACGTAACATGCCACACACACTTGACACCATTTATATAAAAACACCTCTCACTTTTATGAGGAAATCTATCAACCTTGGATACATCACTTGTGATATGTCACTGCAGTGACCGCTACCTTAGGTACAAAAGGGATCGGACTATTTTCAAGAAGCACTAGTGTAAGTTAATAAATGGTCGGTGTTGACCGACTATAACTTTTTCACTTCTTAACATATGAAATATTCTAAAACGCAAAAAATTAAAAAAACGGAACTTAACAATTTTTCAAACATTTTTTGGGAACTAAGAAAATTTTTCAAAACTTACAAGGGAAGTCTGCCTACCGTCACCCTTCGATCTTACAAGGCATGTATCTCAACCCTTATGAACCGATTTGCATGAAACATAAAATATATATAAAAGAGACAATTCTAAGAATGGGATGTCTCGGCATATCAGCCATATCGGGGATTTAGGGATTCAAAACATGGGTCAAAAAATGGCGAAAAAATCGTTTTTTTAATTTTTCAGCCATTTCTTTCTAAGAAACTATGTGATGTTAACATATGAGAAGAAAGGTTTTTTTAAATCCTATCCAACGGTGGCATAACCTTGTAAAAATTTGGCTTCGTTAAATACTTTTTTCATGAAAATGTATATCTATTAAATTTAAGTCGACACGTATTTTTGCCCTAGAGGATATTCCTGTATATATTCCTGTTAGTTCGGGAGTTATCGAAATTTTCCCGGAGGTCCACATTGTGTCATAAGGGGACAACGAAATTTTGAAACACTGATATGGCCGATAAGCTGAGACACCCCAACCTTAAAATCGCAAATCGGTTCATAAGGGTTGAGATACTTCCCTTGTTAGTATTTTCAATTTTTTTCAAAAAGCATTTTTAATAATTTTTTTTACTCAAGAACGCAAAAAAAAATTTTGGTCTGGGACTAGGAAATTTTTTTCAAAATTTGTAACATTCTGTTTTTCAAAAATCATTGTTATAAAAATTCTCCAAAAAAAAACTACAAAACGCAAACAAGTAAAAAAGTTAAATTCGGCCTTGCCGAATGTAGTGATACCCTCCACATGGAAATGGCTTTTGAAAAAAAAAAAATTTGGAAAAAAATTTCCGCAAAAAAAAAAATCCGCGATTATTTTCTTTTTTATCAAAAAATATGTTCGTTTTTGTTTAAATGTCATTTGGTGTTCAATTATGTTCACATATGTCAACCAGCAGCCGAATTAAAGCATTTTGTATTTTTAGGTTATGTTGAATGTACTGAAATTTTTGAGGTGTCCTTACATTTTCGTTCATAACTTTTGAACCGTTGAACCGATATGGCTCAAATGCAATACCAAACTTCTCGGGAGAACTTCCAATAAATATGTTAAGTTTCAGTCATCTCTGTGCATTATTTTGTCCGTGATCACCATTTCGACGGACAGACGGACATCGCTTGAATGTCTTAAAATCGATCGGGGATCATGAATATATATACTTTATGGGGTCCCAGACCGATATTTCGATGAGTTACAAACGGAATGACAAACTTATATATACTCTATCACTAAGTGGAGGGTATAAAAATTTATGTCTGTAAAGTTTGGAAAAAAATGTCGGGACTTAGGAAGTTTTCATATGTATTCACTCCGGACACGAGATACATAAGTATTTTTAACTCATTTCTTATCCGAAATTTAAACGTTGTAATTTTTCGAACAAACTTTCAGAAACGACTAGTAATAAACCCCATGTGAATAACTAAAACAAGTTTATAGCTTAAGTAGTTGTCGTGACTCACGCGTGAGCGTAATAGAGTCCGGCGTAAGTCATGCGTACGGCTGAGCAAGTTTTTGTACTTTTCTGTACGCGAAAAGTGAGCGTGAGTAAAAAAACGAGCGCAAGTGATTAGTGAGTGCTTCTATTATTGTTTGCGTGAGCGTGACTGAGTGTAAGTCAAAAGACACTAATGCCTTTAAAAAATATTATTTAAAAAAAAAAACAAAATAAAAACAGTTTAAAACTAAGGAGTTAAGATGTGTCAAAAGCTCTTTTGTAGAACCCCTATAAATTTTAAAATTTTTTGCAAGCCTGACATTATGCAAACGGTTTACCTTTTGCTATCGCAAATATATGGTACCAGACGGAACTTTTGTCGATTTTTTTTATTTTGCATCACAAAATTCATATTTTATACAAACTATTGAAAAATAATAAAAAATATAAAAAAAATAAAAATAATCTGGATCCCAAAAATCCCGGGATTGAAAATCAGAAATCCCGAGATTTGGGATTTGTCTAATCCCGAAAATCCTGGGATTTTCGGAATTGGGATTTCCCAATTGAAAGCCCTATTTGGTTTATATCTTCAAGAAAACTATTTTTCCCCTTAGTTTATTAGATTTGGTTTATAGTATTTGGACTCAATCGTATTTTATACAGACGGACGGACATTTATAGAATGACTTAGAATCGATTGTGGATTAATATTACTTTATGGGATTACCGACCGAAATTTCGATGCGTTACAAACGTAATGACAAAGTATACCCCCATACTGTAGATGGAGGTTATAAAAATGTGTCAAAAAAAATGATCGTCCATTTTTTGGGCATTTCGAAACGTCAAAATTTGGTTTATTGCCTTTATTTCTTAAGTTTATGAACGGTCGCACAAAATCGCAAAAATTTGAATAGAATACATTATCAGGGTTGTTTAAACTTTTTTTGACTTTGGCGTAGAAAAAAAGTCGGATTTCAACAAAAGTATAATGTCTCACCTGCTGGATAAAAAACAGATAAGATTTTTAAGAAAACTTTGCCTAAAATTCGAAAAATATTGTGTTGAAATATAAAAAAAATATCATTTGTTACATAAATCCAAAGGTGGGCAAAATTCAAGATATCGGCATTCACAAAAAATATTTTTAAATATGTGTTATTGGCCAAAAAATGTAAATCTTAGCCCAAGTGCAGTCACAAGATAGATGATTTCGGATTTACCTATGCCTTTCTTTCTGCAGGGATGATGTGCTATAGTAGATTACAAACCGATGATGATAAGAAAGTGTTACGAATAAAAACAGGGGCTTGGGTATCAGTTTAATCCACATTTCGACAATGCTCAAATGAATCAATAGAGAAAATTAGAATTTGCGAGTTTTTTTTGTGTACCGAAAAAACGGATGGGCGGTTTTTAAGGTCAAGAATGGCCAAATTATAAGCTCAAATAAATTTTAGTTTCTACTAGAGATGGGCGCGTGAGTGAATTTTGACTCACGCACGCTCACGAAATAAAAATATTACTCACGCACGATCACAGACGAAATTCTTTTTTCTGATCACGTTCACGCACGCTCACGTGAGTAACTGAAATTTTTCTCACGCTCACGAAAAAATCACGCTCACGAAGACTCACGAAATTAAAATAAGCAAATTTTTATTTCACTTTTTTCGATTTCTTGAACATAAAGTATTGAATTTCCTTAAAACAATAATAAAAATCACAATTTTGGATTAATTTCCCTCTAAATTCAATATAATGACGATTTTTTTACTCGTTTTATGTTTTAAACAGCACAAAAAAATCACTCAAACTCACGAAACAAAAATTACTCACGCACGCTCACGCACGAAGTTATTTTTTATAATCACGCGCACTCACGATCACGTGAGTAAAAATAAATTTCACTCACGATCACGCGTGATTCACGCGTGAATCACGATCAATTCGTGTCACGCGCGCATCTCTAGTTTCTACCAATAGGACTTTTAAATGTAATATATAAATTGTTAAACTTACTTGCCATCAATGTTAAAACTATCAATTTTAGTTTTAGTATTACGACCATATATATTAATAGCACCATTTTCAAATACGGAACATATATACTCATCGGAGGCATTATAATCCAAATATAATACAGAATTACGATTGGAATCTGAAATAAGCAAACAAAAAACTCATTTAACTAAATTCGAAAATACTTACTTAATTTGCTATTAAAACTTACCAGCTTTAAATTTATGTATAAATTCCGATTTAGAATAATTATACAATTGAACATTGCCATTAGCTAAGCCCACCGCCATTTCTTCTTGTGATTGTTTTGCACAGGCCACACAATAAACGCCATCGATATTAAGTTTACGTACACGGGAAATTTCCGCCTCTATACAGAAAAAGAAAGGAACATTTTTATAAAAAAAAGTGCAATCTTCCATTTAACCTTCAACTTACTTTGACCCTTTTCTTTAATGCGCAAAATTTCTAAACCAGATTTCTTGTTAACTTCCACAAAGATGCGTTGTTTGCCATAAAACTGAAAATCCGTATTTTCACCATTGGAATGTTGATATACGGATTTAGTTTCCAAATCAATAAAATCTGTTAAAACTGTTGTTTTTGCAGATGAAACTAAATACATTTTGTAAAAAGTTTAGAATTTTTCAGATAAAAATGGAAATTAAAAATGGGCGCTTCTGGGAAAAATGTTAAAGTTGTTTTGACAGCTTTTTGAAAATAATCCAATTGGACAAAAACGTCAGTGTTGTTGGCAAAATCAGGGTTGCTAAAATTGCCAGTGTTGGTTAGCGATTTTTTTTTTCTATGATGTTAAACACAATTAAGGCAATGTCTACAACAGGGGTAATAGTACGAACAGAACAAGCACGGCACGGTGCACGGTTTCCAATTAGAATAAGTTTTGCCACCTTTAAAAAATAGAACAAGTTTTATTTCACACCGGCGCCGGCCACCGGTTTTATCTGTCAAATCTAGTGTTTGGGGTCCGGGAATTCCCGGGTCGTATTTCCCGGGAATTCCTGGGAAAAGACTGACGGGAATTCCCGGGTATTTTTTTAATTTTTCCCGGGAAATCCGGGAATTTTATAAAATAAACCATTTTACATAAAAAAGGTTTATTGTAATTTAATTTTTAATATCTTTTTTTCATACAGGTATAATTACATTTGATATTTTTTGTATTTTTTCTATTTGGAAGAACAGTGCAAATATATATTCATAGGAAAACTGACCAAGTGTAAAAAGTATGTTAATATCATGAAAAAACTTAAAAAGTCAAAAAATATACGTCGGTTAATGATAATTTTGATAAGACTTTAAAAAAAATATAAAAATTTTGAACCTAGAATTAACATTTCCAGAATAAATATTAAAAGTGCTGCCAACTATATTAGTTTTTTCTCGAATAACGCGGTTTTAAATCTTTTTTGGCGATTTTTAGCTATTTTTTTGCGATTTTTTGTGAAGGAAAAAAGTTGCAATATTTTTTTTGTTATGTTTAATTGTATTTCATGACTTTTAACTTTTATTTTTTGATTTTTTATGTTTTAATTAATTGTTTATCTCTAATAAAACTGTTTTTAATAAAAAGATAATCAAATTTTAATGTTTTTTATGATTTACATTAATAATGAAATAAATTATTTTTTTCCCGTTTCCCGGGAAATTGAAAAGTCCGGGAATTCCCAAACCAGACATGGGGGTTAATGATTACATTGTGTAATTGATTACAGTTTCAATTACAATTACATGTAATTAGTAATTGAAAATTTTCAATTACTAATTACATGTAATTGTAATTGAAAAAACTCAATTACAAATTACATGTAATTGTAATTGAAAAAACTCAATTACAAATTACATGTAATTGTAATTGAAAAAACTCAATTACAAATTACATGTAATTGTAATTGAAAAAACTCAATTACTAATTACATCTAATTGAAAAATGTAATTGATTTTAATGTAATTGTAAGAAACATGTTTATAATTACATTTAGTAGTTAATTACTAATATTGTCAATTACACATACATATTTATTCAAAAATCTTTATGCATAAAATCGTTAGTGCAATTGTTTGTAACGCATGATCTCTGGAATCATAAGAGCTACCAACCTATGACATACATAGATGCTGATCAAGGTTTTAAAGATTTGATTTTTTTCGACCCTGCAGGTGGCGCTGGCCTCAAGTTGTAAACAGAATTGTGGGTGCCATTTGACAGCAGTTCAAAACAGAGTTAAAATAACTAAACTGCCACTGAAATTGTTAAACTCCTCAGTTGATAGTTTTTGAAAAAAGCCAGCAAATGAAAATAACACACAATACTGTAGTCATTCGCAACAAACTGGAAGCAAAAACTCCAAGTCAAACGAAGATAACGAGAGTTTTTGTGGTAGTCTTTAAAAAAACTTAACAATGACTACAGACGACACAAAAGAAATACACAAAATAGACCGTACAATGAGAGTAATAATCACCACATTAATTGGAATGCAAACATTTTAGTTAAACAAACTAAATTTAACACATATTTAGTTAAAAAATCGTTTAACTAAATTTGATTTCATAACTGAAATAAACAGAAAATCTAAAACTGATAGGGTTTAAATAAACCCAGATCTTTTATACAATGAATTTATTCATTAAATTTTTAGTTTTGAAATAAAGTTTAAAGTATTAATTTTCAACTGAAACATGAATCAAATTAATTTTTATTATTATGCATCCGAATACCATGAAAAAGAATAGTTGTATGTTTTTTTTTTTGTCTTTAAAAATATTATAAGTAGTTATTTATTATGATTTTTTTACATTATTAACCGTTTTTTACAATTTGGAAAGAAAAAATTATTTTATCAAAAAAAAATTTTTTTTCCTGTGAATTTTAATATAATTTTACCTAAGTATTTTTCAAAGCTAAACCAACATATTGTCAATCCATCTGCAACATATTTACACAGATTAAAAAAAAATAATTTTGTCGTTTTTTAGCGTCCCAAAAAAAGTGTAAATACAACAGTTGTTAATACATTAGAATATTTTTTTTAAAACAAAAAGTCACAAACAACTGTTAGGGCCAGTTTACAGAAGGCGAACGCTACACACGAACGAAAATTTTACATGTATTTTTTTGTTGTTACAATAACAAAACACATGCAAAATTTTCGTTCGTGTGTACACCCAAAAAATTTCCCAGTTACTGGCTACTAAGAATTTAACTAAGTTCCAGTTGAAATACACCTAACTGAGCCCCAGTTGTTTTCACTCGGTTGATTGTAACTAATTTTATAAACAATTTTGAATTTAACTGAATTTCCAGTTAAAGGCAACAGCATATTAATTAAATTTGTGAAATCGTTGAAAATAGTTGGTAATAACTGGTCAATAAATAAAAATTGTCAATGAGGACTAAATTTTTTTTTTTTAATTTTACCATTAAAGAAAATATTTTTATTTTTAGCATAATTTTATTTTAAGATTTTATTTAAATTCATTACCCTTCACCAACTAAAAACAACCACCAACTGAACGAATATGTATGTATGTCACATTTTCAGGACACCAAATTCTCGACTTCTCAATTCCTTTACAGGCTGCAATCATATTTCCATTCATTCTCCATCTGAAAAAATATTAATAGTTATTTTTTTATTAAAGGAAGAAACAAATTAGCAAATAAAACTTACCATTACAAAATTAAAATCCGTTTTTGTTTTTTTATTTTTATAAAATGATGTTGAGTTTTAAGATTTGTAAACAAATAAATAAAATTTGATTAACAGGGTAACTGATAGATTGTTTTTATTAACTAAAAACCCAGTTGTTCGTAACCAGCCCAGTTATTTTAAATTTATTTCAAATCGACTGAGGATTTTCGTAACTATCTAACTGGGGAATTTTTTCGGTGTAGCGTTCGCCTTCTGTAAACTGGCACTTATATTTGGTCTCTGAAGAGAAATCATAATAAAATTTATTTGTTACGATTTCTATTTTTGTCGACCATCCAAATTTTGATTTAATTGCTCAAATAACGTATTTTTGTCATAATATGACATATTATGTATGCTAATTAAACGTAATCTTATCATTTGATTGGAAAATGATGTTTGAATGATTTGTTGCATGATTCTCTTTAACATGGATTTTATCGCGAGTAGATCGGATGTAAACAACGTGAGGTATAACGAAAATAGTCGAAAAATTTAAAGAAACGCTAAACAAATTTTTAATATTACTGAATCCGTGAAAAAAAAAATTTGATATTTTTTTTTGAGTTAGTAGTCTGTAATATATAAAAAAATATAGTCACGTTTCGTGCACAGAATTTTTTATTTTATTTTGTAAACCAGTGTTATTTATCAAGCACAACAAAAAATCTTTGAAAGAATATAAATTTGGCTGAAAACCACAAATTTGCTTTAAAAGATAAAATAAAATAGTTCAGGTAATAAATATTTGCAAAAGGGAAAAATTATCAAAAAAAGGTCAACATTTTTTAGGATCTGCTTTTATGGCACATATAAAAGCATATAATAAAAAAAATTAGACCTTTTCTGTAATAATAATTTCACTTTTGGAAATATTTATTGCGATATGCAGCCGCTCCATTAAAGGATAATGCAATGTCTTTAAAAGGTAGTTTCTTTACATATTTCGCGTTGCAAAAAAAAATAAAATACTAATGTCTTTTTGGAAATCCCGATATTTTTAACCCAACTTGATTTTTATGACCACACATATAAAAGAAGATCCTATAAAATGTAGACCTTTTCGTGCCAAAATTTTCAATTTTTCAAATATTTATTGCGATGTACAGCCACTCCATTGAATTTCAATGCAATGTCTTCACATATTTTGCGTTGTAAAAAAATAATAGTGTCTTTTAAATTCCTTTTGGAAATCGCGATTTTTTATGTCTTTATGACTTTGTAGCTGTTTCCTTTTTGTTATATGTTAAATTATGCAAGCGATCACTTATGCAGGTAGGATTTTGCTTGCTGCTGGCATGCTTTAAAAAAATCCAACAAATGCGTGTGTATTTTCTGATTTCACTGTACCTGCGAAATATTAATTATTTTTAAGATAATATAAAGTCGTTAGATTTCCTGCTAACAAATAAAATAATTTTTTGACCGCTAGATGCAAATAAAAAACGCAAAATTTAGTCGAAAAAACACCAAATTACAAAATTCTTTCGAATTTATTTATTATATTAATATATTATTTTCTATTAGTACCCCTTGCTGTAACTACTTGTAAAAACAACGATATCACTACTTACCATTACAATTTTGGCAACACTATTTTTATACCCTACACCACTCAGTGGTACAGGGTATAATGAGTTTCTGCTGATATTTATAACTTCCCGAAATATTGGTCCTAGACCCACCTTCAAGATTGACTCAGAATAACTTTTTGAGTCGATTTAGCGATGTCCGTCCATGTAAACGTTGTGCGCACGATACAGGTCGCAATTTTTAACCGATTTATCTGAAATTTGAGACTTAAGCTTCTTTTGACACAACGACGGACGCTATTGAAATTTGCAAAAATCAGTCCATGTTTTGACCTAGCCCCCATACAAACGTCCCCTTAAAATATGAGTCAAATGACTCTAACAATAACAATAGGTATCCTTTCGAAATTTGGCAGGTAAACGTGTTTTGTATTCAAAAATCACCATTCCACATTTTAAAGCAATCGGACCAGTTCTTCTTGTAGCCCCCATACAAACCACCCTCCCGATATTCACATAAATCGCTAAAATTTCATGAAAATAGGAAATGATTTATTAAAATTTTGTTTATTTTTAACACGTACTATAATTACCCAATCAAAATTTGATTATAATCACACCATTTTTGGACTTAGGTCCCATATGAAAATTTCGCCCGCTATTCACTTAAATCGGTTAATTCAAAAACAAATAGAAGACTATTTCACTCAGATTTGGTTTGTGAGTGTTTTCTACACTTATTAAAGATTTGACCTAAGATAAACCAAATCGGTCCATGTTTGGACTTGGGACACATTTTCCGGAAAACACTGGTGTAGGGTATTATATGGTCGGTCTTGACCGACTATTATTTTCTTACTTGTTTTTGTATGTAGTTGGTATCACTTATTTATTATATTTTATTAAAATTATTTAATTAATATTAATACATATAATTATTTTATTAAAATAAATATTATATAATTTCGGTGTTAGTTTTAAATCATGTGAAATGTCACCAGTAAAAGCCATGGTAACGTAGTAGGAAAAAGAAAAGTTTAGTTTAGTTTCAAGTTTAGAATCTGCCACCATAACTATACACACAAATTATATATTTATGTCACAAATTTTATGTTATATTTTTGACTTATATTTTTTTACACTAGTTTTAAATATCATATTTAGAATCGACCGCAATCACTTAACTTGTCCAAAATGCTTCTGATGTTGAATTTCGCCAGTCACTATTAATTTGTTAAAAATAAAACTTTGTCAGTTGTCAGATTTTTTTTTTTGCATGTAATGGAAAACACTGTAATTTGAACGTTTTAATTACGATTACATGTAATTAGTAATTGAGTTTTTTCAATTACAATTACATGTAATTAGTAATTGAATTTTTCAATTACATTTACATGTAATTAGTAATTGAGTTTTTTCAATTACAATTACATGTAATTAGTAATTGAAAAAACTCAATTACTAATTACATGTAAATGTAATTGAAAAATTCAATTACTAATTACATGTAATTGTAATTGAAAAAACTCAATTACTAATTACATGTAATTGTAATTGAAAAAAATGTAATTGGTATCGCCCATGTCTGTCCCAAACACTAGTCAAATCGTATGGAAAAAGTCGTGCCGGGCTTGTTCTGTTTCTACTCTAACTCATGATTAGTATTGTCAGTAATAACGAAGTCGTTAAGCCCCTATGACACTACATTTTTTTTGTATTTTATTTTTTATTAATTGATAGAATGAAACAGCAAAAGAAGAAATGAAAAAGAAACATAAAATAAACAAACAAATAGTGATGATTTCTTTTATTTAAATAAAAACCCGCTTAATAAATACCAAAAACCGTAAAAAAAAACAAAAAAATCGCTTCATTTAATGAAAAACAGAAAAGTTGGCAACACTTAATATCATTCATGCGTAAATGTCACAAAAAAAATGTAAAATTTTAACATTTTTTTTGACATTCAATCATTTGATAACCAAATTTATCGATAACACAAGAATAAAATTTGACGTTTACTGTTTTTTTTAGTATGCTTTTACTATTCACACTTATTTAGATTTCCTATGGTGATATATTTGCACTGTTCACATAAATTCCATCAAATACAAAAAAAATTTAGTGTCATAGGGGCTTTATTAATAGATGCGAATCTTTTTTTGGAAAGTATTTGGGAACGATTTGGATATAACGAAAAATAAACATTGAAAAATTTTAAAATGATGAATGAAAATTATTGTTGTGTCGCTACAAAATAGAAAAATAAAATAAAGAAATTAATTTAATTAAATCAAAACAACCAGCAAAATTAAAGGTAAAATAAAAGGTAAACAAAACTTCCAGCTTTCCCAAATGGCATTTGTAAAACTAACACCACCTTTAAAAGTCAAAAAGAACTGACTCATGCATAGTCTTGATAAATATAAGTTTTTGGTTTACAATATTTTACGAATTAATAGCCCCGTTTTCGCATAACCGTGTAAAATTATCCACGCTTAGTTATAGCATGTATAATTATCGACATTAATTTTTAGCTTCGATAAAAAGTGAAGCCAAGTTCACATTTTTATTGAAAAAGCATAGACACAACCCTATTTCTTGTTGTATCACAGACAAAAACCATTTTGCCTTAATAAATTTTGACACACAACCACAGTGATGCCATGTACATTTTGTTAAACGTGGATGCGTTTTCGGTTTTACAGTTAATGTTAACATATATACGGTTATGCGTATACAAGGCTAATATAACAACTGCGACTCTGAAAAATTCAGAATTTCAGACTTTTCAAAAGAAAACATTCTGAAAATTTTAGACTTTTTGTAAATAAATTGTATATTTTCTTGAAACCACATAAAAAATGTTGCCTAAGAGTTCCCGCACAACAATGTCGGTAACGTTTTTTTCATACAAATTTGGCAAGAAAACACGCTCGACCGAAAACCGCTTGAATAAAATCAATCTTATTTTTGTGTCGGTTTCTCTCTCTCTTTTAATTTTTGATATTAAAATGTTGCCACATTTTTATAAATATTTCGATTATTTTCGATAAAGTAAACAAAAAAATGTGATCTCTAAAAAAAAAAATATTAAAAATTATTAAAAATTCTAAAAAAACACAAAAAAACTAATCAATAGCGGTTCTCACCCTTGATAGAAAACATAAAAAGAATCGGAGAAATGAAGAAAACAAGAAAATGTTTGACAGATACAACAACAAAATACATGTATTTCTGTCAAACATTTTCTTGTTTTCTTCATTTCTCCGATTCTTTTTTTGTTTTCTATAAAACAATAAAATCAAATAAAAATATGTGGAAAAAGTGAAAAAATAGTGTAAATATCAACGTATGACGGAATTTCCCGCTGCCGCTTTTGTTTTGCGCCTATACTCTCTAATGACCGAAACCGTCATCCGCTCCGACATTGTTGTGCGGGGACTCTTAGGCTGGATTACTCAAATGTTGCATATAATACCAACATGATGGTGGTTTTTACAAATTTTTCAATATTCAAATTTTGACATAAGGCTCCGTTAAATCGGCAATTAGCATCTAACTTTCATTGAGTAATCCGCCCTAATACCCAATTCACACCTGAGGTGAAATCTCGTTCGAACGAGATTTCGATCATATGGTTGTGTATAAAATGACACAGAACATATGATCGAAATCTCGTTGGAACGCGATTTCACGTCAGGTGTGAATAGGCCTTAAGTTACAATAGTTATTTTTATTTACAACAGTTTTCTTTTAAGTGCGCTAAAAATCCCTAGATTGCGAAAATTACTGCTTTAGTGCAGAAACTGAAAAAGCTCGCCATACGATTTGAAAGATAAAACCGGTGGCCGACGCCGGTGTGAAATAAAACTTGTTTTATTTTTTTAAAGTTGGTGACACTCATTCTAATGGTAAACTGTCCCTTGCTTTGCAGAAGCACGATTTTAGCTGTCAAATCGAATGGAAAAGGACGTGCCGGGATTGTTCTGTTTCTCCTCAATGCGTTAAGTTTATACACTGTGGTTTATACTAAATTGACAACCGTGCATTAAAATGAAACAAGTTGAAGATGAAACATCAAAACAATAAACAGCTGTTAAATCAGAAGTTTTTTTGTTTACATAACCTAATAAAATCCAATCAACTTATGAAATTTTTAACAAAAATTTTATATATATTTGAGTTGTAAACTAAATGAATAACAAATAAAGATGTAATGAATATTACAAATTAAAATTTAACAAAAATATGTCGAAATATTTAAGATTATCTACGAATCTTAATAAAATTATTTTTTATCAGTTTTGCCTGCATTTGTTTCATCGGCTTCTTTCAGAAGCACAGATTCAATACCAACTTTCTTAAGTTCCTCAATCAAATCACCACTCTGATGCATTTGCAATAATATATCACAGCCGCCCACAAATTCACCATTGATGAATATTTGAGGAATAGTGGGCCATTCCGTGAAATCCTTAATATCTGTAAATCAAGCACATTCTCAATCAATTATGTATTTTCTTTTCGTTGTGAAATTCCAAACTTACTCTGCCTTAATTCATCGCTTAACAAAACATCATGAGCATCATATGGTACGCCATGCATACGCAATATTTGAACCACAGCATTACTGAATCCACAACGTGGTGCTTCCGGATTACCTTTCATGAATACCACTACCTTGTTGGTGCTGACCAATTTTTCTAAAATTTCCTTGCTATAAGATTGTGGACTACCGCCTTCTGCGGAAAAAAGTCTGGAGGTTTGTGTAAACAAACCCGTTGAACGATATAGATTT
Source organism: Pegoplata infirma (assembly GCA_963921195.1). NCBI lineage: Eukaryota > Metazoa > Arthropoda > Insecta > Diptera > Anthomyiidae > Pegoplata > Pegoplata infirma. Next base: position 64,420,418 of record OY992537.1, on the reverse strand, counting down.
GGTTTTAAAATTTGCCTAATAAGACTGGCCATATTTGAGAATTTACAGATTTGTTTTCTTTTATAATTGTTTTTTGAAAGAAATTATATTTTCAGCAGCACAACAAAGTTTTTAACACGTAACCTTTTATTAATTTAGGAAGGAATTAAAAAACGAAGTGGAAACGAAACAAAATAAAGAACAGGGTTGTTAAAAAAATACAGAAAATTTTAAATGACCGTTGAAAACTGTTTTGGAATACACTTGCAGCAAAACTATACACCCAAAAAATAACATAGTTGATGATTACTATTTTTTCAACTATGTCATAGGTGAAATAACCCCAACTATGCCATAGTTGATGTGACATAGTGGTTGGTAACTATGTTTCTTTTAAATAAACAAATCAACTATGGAAAAAGTTACTGACAACGACGTATTTCATAAAATGTAAAAATAGTAGCAAATGACTATGTAATCGTTGTTTTTATTAAAAAATCAGACATAGTTGATATTTACTATGTAATACTAAAAGTAGTTATTATAAATGCCCTTTTTTTAAATAAAAATGCAAAATTTTGGTATATATTTTTTAAATTTATTTATTAAAATTATGTACACAATTAATCATACCATACATTTGATGTCCATTGAATCTGTTTTTTGATATGCCTTTTTAAAGTTTGTTGGATGCAATTCAATTTCCTCTTCCATGGTGGACTTTACCAATTTAAAATTATAATTATTTATTGTTTTATTATTTTTTTAACTTCTGAAACTTTTCTGTTTTTTTATAATTTTAATTTTTTGTTCTTTTTGAACTGTTTTCAAACAGTTTCAAACTTTCAAATTTTAAATAAATCGTTGTGACCAACTTTGTACATAGTTGTTATTGATTATAAATAGTTGATTTGAAATTTATTTAAAACAACTATGGATTTTGTTAACTATGCTACCATGAAATTTTTTGGGTGTAGTAAATTCTTATTAGGGGTTTTCACGATAACGGGCATTTTTTAGTGTGTACTTAACTAATTGAAGTACACAAAAAAAAAAACTAGAGTCAGATTGAGCAATCCTACACGCAAAAAAATCTGTGCCAGATTGAGCAATCCTACTTGGTAAACATTTTTTCGTACCAAAATGTTTTTTTAAACAAATTTTTGCTAAAACTATGCTTGTCGATGTTAAAGTATCATAATTATTTTTTTATGGAAAATAAACAAGTAACTTGCACAATAACGCAAATTACTTGCACACAAAAATTATCGAAAGAAAACAAAAAAACAAATACAGACCGCCATTTTCATTTTGTATTTTAGTGTGCGTGGTTCGTTTAATTTTTTGTGTTATAAAAACGTTAAATGAAATTAATAAATAAAATTAAAATAAATGAATAAATAAAAATAAGTTATTAGTTTTTTAAAAGATATATAAATGTAAGATAAAAGAATGCTAAAGTTAATTTTGCTGTCATAACTTAAAACACCATTCATTTATCAAAACCAATGGAGTCCCATACGTTTGTTTCGATGAATTACAAATGGAATGGTAAAGTTAGTATACCCCCATTCCGAAGACACCAATAAGGTTTAACAGATTTTTAGTTAAAAATTAGTGTTTGGTAATAATGTTCTATTTTACAGGGTACACTCAAAAAATTATGTTAGTAAAATCAACTGAAAATGTCAGTTAAAATAACTACTTTGTAAGTTGTTTTGGGGTCAACTAATTTTTCAGTTAAATCAACTAACAATGTTAGTTATTTTAACTGACAAAAAACAACTGACTTATGTAGTAAAAATTACTTACATTTGTAGTCAAAACAACTAAAATGTAGTAAAAATAAAATAAACAATATATAATTTTTTTTTTTCAAAAAATTTTTCAGAAAAAAAATTGAAGACCAAATTTTTTCCAAGTTTCTTTTTTTAAAAAGTTGTGAAAAAATGCGAAAATTTATTTTTATTTTTTGGAAAAAAACATTGAAACATTTCAGAGATAAAAAATAAAATTAACTACTTTAAATAACTGTTACTACATTACAGTACTTTTTTGTTAGTTATTTAAAAAAACTACTTAAAATAACTAACAGAAATAGTTGTTTGATATTTTTCTTACAAAAACAACTGACTTTGTAGTTGAAAACAACTAACTACTGTAAAATATACAAACAACTAACATGTAGTAACTTACATAATTTTTTGTGTGTACTGGTAAATACATTTTTGAAGCTTTGGCGAATCCTTCACTACAATAAAGAGCGTGGGCACCAGTCCTGCCTTTAGTTATAAAATTAAAAACGCAAAGCCAAGGGAGTCCAGACCTGTTTTGATGAGTTACAAATGGAATGACCAAGTAAGTGTTCCTCCATAACAAGAGACCAATGGGGTTTACCAGTTTTTTAAACTAAAAATTTATGTTTTGTAATAATTTTCTATTTTTACAGGATGCTTTCGTGAAGAAGCGTAGGCAGCAGTCACTGGAGAAAATTGTACAAAAAGGGTCAGTTGGTCGGTGGTAAATTAAATCCAAGACAACATTTATTATATTAATATGGATTTATTCTGTGAAAAATTTTAATTCAACAAATATACAAATTTTTACAAAAATTTATTAAAAATTTATTTTAGCATAAATTTGCACTCAAAAAATTATGTTAGTAAAATCAACTGAAAATGTCAGTTAAAATAACTACTTTGTAAGTTGTTTTGGGGTCAACTACTTTTTCAGTTAAATCAACTAACAATGTTAGTTATTTTAACTGACAAAAAACAACTGACTTATGTAGTAAAAATTACTAACATTTGTAGTCAAAACAACTAATATGTAGTAAAAATAAAAAAAACTAGCCCCTGTAGGCTAGTTGGTAGCGTGCTAGCCTATGAAACAGGGTGTCGTGGGTTCGATTCCCACCAAAACCCTTGGTCGATTTCGCTACAATGAGACGACGGTCATTGTTACCAGTTCTCGGTTAGGTTAAAATTATTTAAAATGAGTTGTAAATAAAAATTGGAAAAATAAATAAAAACTGATCATTGGATCATATTATTAATATATATTTTTTTTTTCCAAAAAATTTTTCAGAAAAAAAAAAAAAAAATTAAGACCAAATTTTTTCCAAGTTTTTTTTTTAAAAAAAAAAGATGTGAAAAATAAAAAATTTTTTTTTTTTTTTGGAAAAAAAAACTTTGAAATTTTTTCAGAGATAAAAAAATATAATTAACTACTTTCATTAACTGTTACTACATTGCAGTACTTTTTTGTTAGTTGTTCAAAAAAACGACTTAAAATAACTAACAGAAATAGTTGTTTGATATTTTTCATACAAAAACAACTAACTTTTTAGTTGAAAACAACTAACTACTGTAAAATATACAAATAACTAACATGTAGTAACTTACATAATTTTCTGAGTGTGGTAATTTTTAGCATTATTTTTAGTCACATTTTCTAATAATTGTGGTATATTTCACCATATTTCTTTTGGTATATTTTACCAAGTTTTTGCTTAATTAGCATTTTTTTCAAAATTTTTTACATAAGCGTTTTGGCTAAATTACGAAAACTACTTCGTCGGTTGTAATTTTATGCCAGATTTTTGCTCACTCCGACATATTTTTTTTTTTTGCGTGTATGACACCAGTTTCATTGATCAAATGAAACCCGACTTCGGTTGAATTTTTGAGTAATTTTTCATTAAGCTAATGTCAATTTTCATTACCGTCACGAAGCTTTTTTTTAGTGTGGGATTAAATAATGTCATTTTAGATTAATTTTGATTTATTTATATCTTTTTTCATTCTCCAAATTTTTTTATTATTTTTTCGGAATTGTTACTTTAACGAATATTATGGTAAAAATATTACAGAGTTGTTTTGGCATGTTAAAACATTTTTTTTAAACTAAATTAGATTAATTCGAAAATAAATCCACTTATTGAAAAACACAGCATAGTGTCGCTCTGATCAGCTGTTTTTTTGGCACAAGTTTTTTTCTACTTTAACTTACTCAAGCTTCAGGTCGACGAATTGAAGAAGAAACCAAGAAAATTACAAAAACGAACCCCCATGTATTTTGTTGCTGTATCTGTCAAAAGTTTTCTTATGTGAAAAATACACGCAAAAAAATATTTTGCCAAGCGCTTGGGAGGAATTACGTTAAACAATATTTTTTCGTATATTATGCAAAAACTTATAACATTTTACCAAGCGTTTGCTTGTTTTATCTTAAAGTTAGTAAAATTATGCAAGCTCATGGGAAATTTCTTGAAACGTTTGCAAAGTTAGGTATAATTATGCAAGCGCCTGGTAAAATATTATTAGTTCTCGCATAATACACTCATAGAAATATCTTAGTAGAAAAATTAGTAAACCCATTGTAAATCAAGTTTTACAGAATTTAACAAACTTTTACAAAAACTGACAACAATTAATGTTGAAATCAACATAAATATTTGTAGGGTCAAAATCAACAATGATTTCTGTTGAATTTACTACGATTTTCTTTGGGAATACAATGATTTTTGGTTGAGTGTATACGCAAAAATCTTGTTTATTGTGATTCCTACCAAGCGCTTGGTAAAATATTTTTTTGCGTGTAGTAATATTTTGAAAAGTTTTTGCTTATTTCTGTTTAAAGTTTGCGTAATATTAAAAAAAACCCTTTAAAAACTTGTTGTTAAATTATTTGAACTTTTTCAATTTTACTAAATTGCCCATGATCGTAAAAAACCATAAAGAGTTTTATTTCGTATGCCAAAACAGCTGAATAGCAAAAAATAAACAAACCCGTTTTTAAAATGTCAAATCGTTTGACAAGTGCCGTGCCGTGGTTGTTCTGTTCAATTTTAAACGCTTGCCGTCCCAATTTTGATTAAAAAGTTACTAATTTTTAATAATCTTTTGTTTCTTTTGCAATAGTTCCCTTTTTTAGTACTTTTAAATACAACTGTGAATGATGAATTTTTCTTCGTCGTGGAATGTCAAAAAATCATTAAAAGAAAAACACGAATAATTATAAAAAAAATTAAGTAAAATTTTAGAAAAATTATTACAAAATATAAAAAAATCATCTTATTCTTAAAGAAAAAACGAGAAATAAATTGAAAAAGTAATTAAGAAAGTTTAAAAATTAAAAAAAGGCAAATGTTTTCGAAAATATTGTGATTTTTGTGTAAATGTATAAGTGTTAACGAAAGCAAAAAAAATTGCAACACCATTAAAAAAAAACCAATACCAACAGCAGAAGAAAAAGAAATATTAAAATAGTTAAAAAAATAATAGCACCCATTTGTGGAAAATTCTAATACAACTCTAAACAAATAAGTATTTTTTTAAAAAGGGAATTGTTTGTTTGCTGAAAAACCATGAATCGCTCAGATGGTTTGGTAAGACGTACTGTACGCCCTAGAGAAAATGGGGCTGAAGGTGGTGGCAGTGCATCCGGAAATGCTAATACACCCGAAGATAATCCAGATATTTTGGATAATAAAGATGAAGAGGATAACATTGATGATGGTGACTCCAAAGAGACACGTTTAACATTAATGGAAGAAGTTTTACTATTGGGCTTAAAAGATAAAGAGGTTAGTTACGTTTCTTATTTTTTTCTATCTTTTATCACCAATTTCTTAAAAGACTTGATTTTTTTTTTAATTTTATTTTTTATGCAAATTTTTATTACAAAATTAAACAATACATCGAAATCTTGTTTTTTCATGAGTTCTCTATATATTATTCCAAGACTTCAATTTTTCATCCATCCTCATCATTTTGTCATCTTCCACATCATCTTTTATTGTATTGTTTTTGTTGGTTCTTTATTTTAATTTTAATTGAATTTCTTTACATTTTGTCAAGTGTGTGTTGTGTGTACCAGTATAAAAAAAAGTCTTGTTTTGATGACGTTGTTGTATATTTTATTCTGTTTTTCTTTTTGATTAGACCCATCAGTTACTCACTACTACTAAACAGAATTTAGAAAGAATAAATTATTTATTTTATTTTTTTAATTTTAACTAAATTCATAAACGATACCCCAATTTCATTTCAATGACAAAAATGCTAAATAGGAGTTCAGCATTATTTAAATAACATAACAAATTAGGAACTTATTAAGATTAGGGCCCTAACCGGGAATTTTTATTTGTTTCTAAGTTTGACCTTTGACCCTGAAAATTTAAATGTTTATTTTTCAAAGAGGCGGCTTATAAAAATATCTTTTAAACGTGGTACAACATGACCTAGTTTAATTAATCCCTTAAGGTGAAAAGGAATACGCCACAGTATACTAAAATTTTCCAAATGTCTATAATAATCTGTTCGATTCTGGAATACGATTTCACCATTCACCTAATTTTTAAAAATTGATATTCTTTCGAATTTTAAGATTATATAATTTTTTCTTGTAACAATTTAAGATAAAGTTAATATAATAATATAATAATTACAAAAACAAATTTTAAAATCTTAAAATTCAAAAGAATATACATTTTTTAAAAATTAGGTGAATGGTGAAATTGTATTCCAGAATCGAGCACATTATGTATTTTAAAGTTATCCAAATATATTTTAAAATTGTCCAATTGTATTTTAAAAAAATTCCAAATATATTTTAACATTTTCGAAATCATTTTAAAATTATCGAAATGTATTTGAAAAATTATCCAATTTTACAATTTTTGTAACTAAAAAGTTTTTCAATTCTCAACTTAATACATTTTCCAAATTAAAATAAAGTTGCAAATAACACAGGCCAAAAATGTGTAAGCCATAGAAAAGAGTATCGAGGGCTTATATTCAAAACTTGCTACCTGCTATGTTATTACACAGCAGATAGCAAGTTTTGAATATTAGCCCTCGGTATACTTTTCGAGATATCACAGCTTAAAGTTAAAAAAAACCCTTAACCTTAGCAATATCTTTTTTCATCTCTGATATCTCAGAAGTTTCTCTTTGTTTCGTGACCTGAAGTTTCCCCTCGTTTCGTGACTCTGTGTTTGGCTGAGAGTGAATTTGCATTCATAGCAAAAATACCATGAATATAGCAAAAACGCGAATTTTTCAAACTTCATGTTAATATATCTCAGAGAAGAAACAGGGTACTACAGAGGTTAAACATTTATTTTAAAGGTAATAAGTCGGACTTTTAGACAATATATCAGGTTTTATAACTAAAGGCGAATTCGCGCTTAGGGTTCTATAGTCGAAAAGTCGATTAATCGACTTTTTGTATGAAAAAGTCGAAAAGTCGAAATCGACTTTTTTGTTCTTAAAAAGTCGAAAAGTCGACTTTTGCTTTCGACTTTTTCGACTTTTTTAGATTTTTTTAAAATTTTTGTTATTACTTTTGCTAAATGAAAATAATTTCTTTCTTCTGAAAAAAATTTCAAATGAGAGCCGAGTTTAATAACAACTGAAGCTATTGATGTTTCCATGTATGTGAAAAAATGTATGTGAAGCAAAAATATCAATGCCAAATTCATGAGTTAGAAAGTGTTAACTGCAATTTTTACCAATATTTTTGATTATTGTAAACACCTCAGTGATAGGGTTCTATAAATCGAAAGTCGACTTCAACCTTTTCCACATTTTCGATTTCTTCGACTTTTTTTGATAAATAAATTACAACCAAAAAATCGACTTTTTAAAGTTGGAAAAGGTCTAAAAAAGTTAAAAAGTTGAAGAAAGTCGAAAAAAGTCGAAAAGTCGAAAAGTCGAAAAAAGTCGACTTTTTAAAAAATCGAAAGGTCGAAAAGTCGACTTTTTAAAATTTGAAAAAAGTCGAAAAGTCAAAAAATCGACTTTTTAGAAATTGAAAAAAGTCGAAAAGTCGACTTTTTGTTGCGACTATATAACCCTATTCGCGTCTCGAAAACGGCGAAAAACAATTTTTTTCTAACTTTAAGCTAAGATATCTCGAAAACCTGATGTGATGGAGAAGTTCTGATTACAGATTTGTATTCAGCGCAACTCTAACTCTTAGGATAAAGGTTTCGACTTTTTTTCAAATCTTGTCGCCCTGTGTAATTAATATAATAATATTCATTGCATTGTCTTTATGACAAACTGTACTTAAAACTGACAAACTGTACCCAAATGTATGTTAAAATTTTCCAAATGTATTTTAAAAAGTTTCTAAATGTATTATTAAAAAGGCTGTAGGCAAAATCGCCCAAAAATTTTTCATACAAATTTGGGTCATATTTCATATGAAAAATTACCCAACATTTTTGGACAAATTTTCATAGTTTTTGGGCAAAATTTCTAAATTAAAAATTGGGTGATTTTTCATTACGAAAAATTACCCAAAAATTATATATGAAAAATTGCCCAATTTTATTTTGGTTTTATTTTTTGTCAAAATCTTAAAATGTCAAAACTGAAATATGTATGTCACAATAAATCAGTATATTATTATCGTGTTTTTTTATAAATTATATATTTAATTACCCAAGAATAAGCTGAAGCAAAACCGTTCCGTTGTTGCTAACATACAAAGGCTCTGGTGGGAATCGAACCCAAACCCCCGGCTCTTACTTGCAGAACCACGCTATATATTAATCTATCACAGCGTAGTAGTCTAATGAATTTAAAAACAGCATGCAACTCCGATGAAAGCGCCGCAGGCGAAAAATTTTACCAACAAATTTTATTTGTACAATTTTGAATTATATTTGGACAATTTTAAAATTCATTTCAACATTTTAAAAATATATTTGGACAATTTTAAAATCCATTTACACAATTTTAAAATATATTTGGACAATTTTAACATAGATTTGGGTAATTTAAAAATACGTTTAGTAAATTTGAAAATGTATTTGGACAATTTTAGAATTTCCTTGCAAAACTTTAAAACACACTTTCCAAATTCAATTGGCAATGCTGTAGAATTTCAGGTGGACCTTATTTTTTTTATTTTTGATTTTCCAAAATCGGAGCGCATTTTTGTGTGAGATGAGGATAAAAAAAAATTTACTAAACATGAGCTCGGTCGGTTAAAAATTAAAGTTTGTTTGTGAGAACAAAATTGGGAAAAATAAAAAAAAATACGTCTTGCTTTGCATCATATTTATTAATCTTGATGTGCTGAACACGAATGTCAAAAAAAATTTATAATCGGTCGAACGGTTTTTGAGATATCGTTAAAATTATTTTACATATCGTAGGTGCGCCAACCAGAACCGCTTTGTGTTTTTCAAAATTTTTTTAAAAGGCTTAGAAATCAGTATTATTTTAACCTTAAGCAGTGCTTTAAAGTAATATTTCTTTCATAAATATTTAAAGAATATTGCAAATTTTCTATTTACATTAATTTGAATTTTAAAAAACAGCGTAAAAGTAACAAATTTAGCTGTTATTTAAGGCTCTTAAAAAAATTTTTTTAAATACACATAGCGGTTTTGGTTGGCGCACCGACGATATATTTAAAATAACACTGTACACATTTTTAAACTTTTTCCAAAATTACGGGGTTCTGACGATTATTTCTGGTAGAGTAAACCAAAAAAAAATAGGTGTTTTGAAAGATCACAACAGAATTTTATTTTAGAGGGTTTAGAGTTTTTCCCTTTGGCCTGCTTTTGCTGCATATCGGTACATGTTGTTTTTTACATCTGAGGACATGGGTATGTTAAGCAACTTTGTACAAATATTAAAACAGTTGGATTAATTAAAGGAGTGTCATAAGGAACACTTATGCCCATAAAAGTGATTCTAGTCGCAACAACAAATAATATTTTAAAGTAAAATCATTCTTAAAAAGATCATTGCAAATAACTTTATGTATTTGAAAAAAAAAATGTGAAATTTTTTTTTTAAAAAACAAGAAAAAGAAATTAATAAAAAAAATCAAAAAAAGAATTCCGTAAAATGTTTGGTATGCAAAAAAAATTTGCTATAGAATTTTTGTGTGTAAAAAAATATGATTGTACTTATTTAAATACAATTTGATATCTAATTCTGTTCAGATAAGTCAACCACCAGCCAAATTAAAGCCTTTTGTATTTTTAGGTTATGTGGAATGAAGGGTTTTTCATCACTCAATATTTTACTAAATCACATCAATGCGAATCTTCTATATATATAAAAGAGTGTGGTGACTGACTGACTGACTGACTGACTGACTGACTGATTGGCAATAATCATCGCCCAGCCCAAACCGCTGAAGCTAGAGACTTGAAATTTGGAATGTAGGTTCGGCTCCCGACAAAACCACCCACTAAGAAGGAATTTTTGGAAATTCCGATTCTAAGGGGGGCAAAAGGGGGAAAATAGGCCCCTTTGGGGGATTTTGTATCTTTTGAACTAATAGTCCTAGAAACTTCAAATTTGAACTCTAGGATCCTCTCGCGGAAATAAAATTTCGAAAAAAATATTTTTGGAAAATTTCGCCTCCAAGGGGGGGAAAAGGGGAAAATAGGGCAAATTGGTACATTTTTTATATTCTAAACAAATGGTCCCAGAAACTTGAAATTTGAAGTCTAGGACCCTCTCGCGGAAATAACATTTTGGAAAAAGTAATATTTTGAAAATTCCGTTTCTAAGGTGGGGGGAGGGGGAAAATAGGGCAAGTTGGTACATTTTGTATCTTCTGAACTAATGGTCCTACAATCTTGAAATTTTGAATATAGGATACTCTCGCGGAAATAACATTTTGAAAAAAGTACTTTTTTCAAAATTCCGGTTTTAAGGGGCCGGGGGGGGGGGGGGAAAGGGGGAAAATAGGGCAATTTGGTGAATTTTGAACTAATGGTCCTAGAAACTAGATATTTGAACTATAGTACCCTCTCGGGGAAAAAACATTTTTTTACTAAAATTTTTTCACTCAAAATTTTTTTTCACTCAAAATTTTTTTTTTACTCAAAATTTTTTTTCACTCAAAAATTTTTTTTTTTACAAATTTTTTTTCACTAAAATTTTTTCACTCAAAATTTTTTTTCACTCAAAATTTTTTTTTACTCAAAATTTTTTTTCACTCAAAATTTTTTTTTTTACAAATTTTTTTTCACTCAAATTTTTTTTCACTCAAAATTTTTTTTCACTCAAATTTTTTTTTTACTCAAAATTTTTTTTTACTCAATTTTTTTTACAAATTTTTTTTCACTCAAATTTTTTTTTCACTCAAATTTTTTTTTCCTTCAAATTTTTTTCAGTCAATTTTTTTACTAAAAATTTTTTTGACTCAATTGTATTTTATTCTTCAGTTTTTTAACTCAATTTTTTTTACTTAAATTTTTTACTTAGAAGGTGTTTTCACCCAAATTTTTTTTATTCAATTTTTTTTTAAATCAAAATTTTTTTCGCTTATTTTTTTGACTCAAATTTTTTACTCAATTTTTTTTTTCATTTATTTTTTTATTTTTGGAAATTTATTGATTTAATCACTTAAATTTAGGGGGAAATAGGACAATTTTGAACATTTCGATCTTCTGAACTCAGTAACCTAAAATTTAGACTATTAGATTACTGACTATAGGATCCTCTCGCGGAAATAATACTCTAAAGAAAGTATTTAAAAAAAAAAATAAGAAGGGGAAATGGGGAAAAGGGCAATTTGGTACATGTTCTATCTTTTGACCTAATGGCCCTAGAAACTTAAAGTTTGGACTATAAGATCCTCTAACGGAAAAAACTTTCTGAAACAAAGTTTTTTTTTAATTCTGATTCTAGGGGGTTCAAAGGGGGAAAGTAGGATAATTTGGTACATTTTGTATCTTCTGAACTAATGGTCCTAGAAACTTAAAAATTTGGACTGTATGATCCTCTCGCGGAAATTATGTTCTGAATAAAGTATTTTTTGAAAATTTTTCATTCAAATTTAGGGGGAAATAGGACGATTTTGAAAATTTTCTATATTGTGAACTAATGGTCCCAGAAACCTAAAATTTGGACTATAGGATCCTCTCGCGGGAATAATATTCTGAAGAAAGTACTTTTTAAAAAGGCACTTATAAGAAGGGGAAAAGGGGGAAAATTGGGCAATTTGGTACATTTTCTTTTTTCTGACCTAATGGTCCTAGAAACTTAAAGTTTGGACTATAAGATCCTCAAAGTTTTTTTTCAATTCCGCTTCTAGGGTGGTAAAAAGGGGGATAATAGGACAATTTGGTACACTTTGTATATTCTGAACTAATTTTCCCAGAAACTTAAAAATTTTGACTATGGGATCCTTCGCGGAAATAACATTGTGAAGAAAGTTCTATTTTGAAAATTTCGCTTCTAAGGGGGAAAAAGGGGGAAAGTAGGGTAATTTTGTGTCTGCTGAACTAATGGTCGTAGATCCTTTAAATTTGGGCTATACGATCCTCTCACGAAAATAACTTTCTGAAAGAAGTACTTTTTGAAAATTCCGGTTTGTATCTGCTGAATAAATAGGACTGCACGATCCTCTCGCGTGGACTGCACGATCCTCTCGCGGAAATAACATTCTGAAAAAAGTACTTTTTTGAAAATTCCGCTTAAAAGGGGGAAAAAGAGGAAGGCAGGTCAATTTTGTATCTGCTGAAAATATGGCCCTAGATACTTGAAATTTGGAGTGAACGATCCTCTCGTGGAAATAACATTCTGAAGGAAGTACTTTTTCAAAATTCTGTGGGAAAATAGGGAAAGTAGGGCAATTTTGAATCTACTGAATGGTCCTTAATACTTGAAATTTAAGCTGTACGATCCTTTCGCGAAAATAACATTCTTGAAGAAGAAGAACTTTTTCAAAAATTCCGCTTCTACGGGGGAAAAAGGGGGGAAAGTAGGGTAATTTTGCATCTGCTGAACTAAAGGTCCTAGATACTTGAAATTTGAACTGTACAATCCTCTCGCGGAAATAATATTCTAAAGGCAGTACTTTTTGAAAATTCCAGGGAAAAAGGGGGTGAGTGGGTAATTTTGAATCTGCTGAACTCATGGTCCTAGATACTTGAAGTTTCAACTGTACGATCCTCTCGCGGAAATAACATTGTTAAAGAAAAACTTTTTTAAAAATTACGCTCCTACGGGGAAAAATGGGGAAAGTAGGGCAATTTTGTATCTGCTAAACTAACATTGTTAAAGAAAAACTTTTTTAAAAATTCCGCTTCTACGGCAAAAAAGGGGGAAAGTAGGGCAATTTTGTATCTGCTGAACTAATGGTCCTAGATACTTAAAATTTGAACTGTACAATCCTATCCCGAAAATAACATTCTAAAAGAAGTACTTTTTTGAAAATTCGTTTTTAAAGGGGGAAAAATGGGGAAAGAAGGGCAATTTCGTATCTGCTAAACGAATGGTCCCAGAAACTTGAAATTTTAAATCTATGATCCTCTCGCGGAAAAAACATTTTGTAAAAAGTAATATTTTGAAAAATCCTTTTATAAGGGTGGGGGTGGGGGTAGAAGGGGTTTAATAGGGCAATTTTGTATCTTCTGAACAAACTTGAAATTTTGAATCTGGATGCTCTCGCGGAAATTATTTTTTGAAAAATATGTTTTTTTGAGAATTTTGGTTTTAAGGAGGCCCAAAAGGGGGAAAATAGGGCAATTTGCTAAACTTTAAACTAATGGTCTAAGAAACATGACATTTGGAATATGGGATCATATCGCGGCAATAACATTCTAAAAGAAGTACTTTTTTGAAAATTTCGCTTTTAAGGAGGAGAAAAGGGGAAAGTAGTGCAATTTTGTATATGCTAAAGTAATGGTCCTATATACTTGAAAATTGGACTGTATTTCCTCCCGCGAAAATAACATGCGGAAAGGAATACTTTTTTAAAAATTCCTCTTTTAAGGGGGAAAAGAGGGGAAAATAGAGCAATTTGAATCTGCTGAACTAATGGTTCTAGATACTTGAAAATTGGACTGTACGATCCTCCCACGGAAATAACATTCGGAAAGAAATACTTTTTAAAAAATTCTTCTTTCAAGGGGGAAAAGGGGGAAAGTAGGCCAATTTTGTATCTGCTGAACAAATAGTCCTAGATACTTGAAAATTGGACTGCACGATTCTCTCGCGGAAATAAAATTCTAATGGAGGACTTTTTGGAAAATCCCGCCTCTAATTGTAAGAGGGAAAAGGGGGAAAGTAGGCAATTTTGTATCTGCTGAACTAATGGTCCGGGAGACTTGAAATTTACGTACGATCTTTTCGCGAAAATAACATTCTGAAAGAACTTTTTTAAATATTCCGGTTTTGAGTGAGAAAAAGGGGAAAAGTAGGGCAATTTTCTATCTGCTGAAATAATGGTCCTATATACTTGAAATTTGGACTGTACGATCCTCTCGCGGAAATAACATTCTCAAGGAAGTACTTTTTTGAAAACTCTACTTTTAAGGGGGGAAAAGGGGAAGGTAGGGCAATTTTGTATCTGCTGAACTAATGGTCCTCGATACTTAAAATTTAACTTTACGATCGTCTCCCGGATATAACATTCTAAAAGAAGTCCTTTTTTTAAATTCTGCTTCTACGGGAGGAAAAGGAGAAAGTAGGGCAATTTTGAATCTGATGAACAAATAGTCCTACATACTTGAAGTTTGGACTGCACGATCCTCTCGCGGAAAGAACATTCTAGAAGAAGTACTTTTTTGAAAGTTCTCCTTCTAAAGGGGGAAAAGGTGGAAAGTAGGGCAATTCTGTATCTGCTGAACTAATGATCCTAGACACTTGAAATTTGAACTGTACGATCCTCTTGCGGAAATAACATTCTAAAATAAGTACTTTTTGTGGAAAGTTCCGCTTCTAAGGGGGAAAAGGCGGAAAGTAGGGCAATTTTGTATCTGCTGAACTAATGGTCCTAGATACTTGAAATTTAGACTGCACGATCCTCTCTCTTGGAATTAACATTCTGAAAGAAGTACTTTTTTTTGAAAATTCCGATTTCAAGGGGGAAAACGGGGAAGGTAGGGCAACTTTGTATCTGCTGAACTAATGGTTCTAGATACTTAAAATTTGGCTGAACGATCCTCTTGCGGAAATAAGATTCTTAAGAAAGTACTTTTCAAAATTCTGGGGGAAAGAAGGGCAATTTTGAATCTGCTGAACTAATGGTCGTAGATTCTTGAAATTTGAACTGAACAATCCTTTCGCGAAAATAACGTACTTAAAGAACTTTTTTAAAAATTCCACTTCTATGGGGGAAAAAGGGGAAGTAGGGCCCTTTGGGGGATTTTGTATGTTTTGAACTAATAAATAAACTAAAAAAATATTTTTTTGAAAATTTTGCCTCCAAGATGGGGAAAATAGAGCAAATTGGTACATTTTTTATCTTCTGGACAAATGGTCCCAGAAACTTGAAATTTGGACTCTAGGATCCTCTCGAGAAATTAACATGCGGAAAACAAAATTTTTTTGAAAATTCCGCCTCCAAGGGTGGGAAAAGGGGAAAATCGGTGAATTTTTTATCTTCTGAACAAATGGTCCCAGAAACGTGAAGTTTGGTGTTTAGGATCCTCTCGCGGAAACAACATTCCGAAAAAAATATTGTTTGAAAAATTCCTCCTCCACGGTAGGAAAGGGGGGAAAATAGGGAAAATCGGTACATTATTTATCTTTTAAACAAATGGTTCCAGACACTTGAAATTTTAACTCTAGGATCATCTCGCAAAAAAAAAACATCTTGAAAAAAGTAGACGTGGGAAAATAGGGCAATTTTGTATCTTCTGAACTAAAACTTTTAATTTTGATCCTATCGCGGAAATAATTTTTTGAAAAATACACTTTTTTCTAATTTTGGTTTTAAGGAGGGCCAAGAGGGGGAAAATAGGGCAATTTGGTAAATTTTAATCTAATGGTCTTAAAAACATGACATTTGCAATATAGGATCATCTCGCGGAAATAACATATTGAAAGAAGTACTTATATGAAAATTACTTTTTAAAGGGGGAAACAAGGGCAATTTTGTATCTGCTGAACTAATGGTCCTAGATATTGAAGTTTGGACTGCACCATCCTCTCGCGGAAATAACATTCTGAAAGAAGTACACTCAAAAAATTATGACGGTAGATTCCACTACAAAAGACAGTTAAAACTATTACATTTGTTGTTGTTTAGGCGTCCACTACATTTTACGGTAAAATCAACCAAAAATTTTTGTTGTTTGTAACTATTGATTAACAACTACAAAAAACTGTAAAATCTACTTCAAATTACAGTTGTTTTTACTGTAACTCAAATTGTCTGAATTTTTCTATTAACAAAAAAAGCTTCTAAACGTCTAAAACGGTTAAAATTATTTGGAAATAAGTCATGCACATCCTTTTTTCTAAAAATTTCTTTAAAATTATAAGTTTTTTTATACACTAAAAACAACTACATAAAACAACTGTTACTACAATGTAGTAATTTTTTGTATTTGTTTTTTAAAACGACTACAAAAACAACTGAAATTGTAGTTGAAAACAACAACTACTACTTACTACACAAATGACCGTCATGTAGTAACTGCAATAATTTTCTAAGTGTACTTTTTTGGAAAAATCTGCTTCTATGGGGGAAAAAGAGGGAAAGTAGGGCAAATTTGAAATTTGAATCCTCCTGCGGAAACAACATTCTAATGGAAGTACTTTTTTGAAAATTTCGCTTCTACGGGGAAAAAGGGGGAAATTAGGGCAATTATGTATCTGCTTAACTAACGGTCCTAGAAATTTGGAGTGGACGATCCTCTCGCGGAAAAAACATTCTGAAAGAAGTACTTTTTGGAAAATTTTGTTTTATAGGTGGAAAAGGGGGAAAGTAGGGCAATTTTGTATCTGCTGAACTAATGGTCCTAGATACTTGAATTTTGAACTGTTTTGTATCTGCTGAACTTATGGTTCTAGATACTTGAAGTTTGGACTGTACGATCCTCTCGCGGAAATAACATTCTGGAAGAAGCACTTTTTTATAAAATTCTGCTTCTAAGGGGGAAAATGGGGAAAGAAGGGCAATTTTGTATCTGCTGAATTAATGGTCCTAGATACTTGAAATTTGGACTGTACGATCCTTTCGCGGAAATAACATTCTAAAATAAGTACTTTTATAAAAATTCTGCTTCTAATGGGGAAAAAGGGAGAAAGTAGGGATACTTAAAATTGGTACTTTACGATCCACTCGCGGAAATTACATTCTGGGAAAATAAATTTTTAATTTTCGCTTCAATTTGGTACATATTGTTCCTTATGCACTAATGTTCCTTGAAACTTAAAGTTTGAACTATGAGATCGTTTCGCCAAAATAAAATTTTTTGCTACTTTAAATCTACTCAAAATATAATATTTTAAAGGTCGAAACTAACAATTTTTATGTTTAATTAAAAATTAATAAAAATTTAGTAAAATTGTAATAATAAAATTGTTTTTTTACAGCTAACCGGTGACGAAGTACCGGGCGAGTTAGCTAGTAGATTATAAATCAATTATCTTATGAATTGATTCTTAGTCTGCTCTGTTGACCACCCATTCTAGACGTTCATTGTCGCATCTTATAGTTTTATTTTTTATATTTTAATTTATCATGCTCATATTTTACTTTTGTTTAATGCTTTTTAAGGTAAATATAATAACGTTTTTAGCATAATAATTTAATGCAAAGAAAAGCTACTGCTTGTTTGTACTTTTTTTATAATCTTCATAAATCTTTTTGGAAAATAATTTGCTTTTAACCTCAATACGTTCGAGAGGGCATAAAATACTCAACAAAAAAGAAAAACAGAAAATAAAATGATTTCTATGGGAGATAATTCAAATGCTCTATTACTATATTAGCACTAAAAGCGGAAAATGGCTAGTTTACAGCATTTACAACCATTTCAATACTAATAACCGTTAATACCTATTTTAATTGAAAACAAAAACCGATTTATAACTATGTAATAAATTAAAAAAAAAAAAAATTATATACCGAATTATAATTTAATAACTTTTCTTGATTTTCAGTTTGTGAGGGGGTGTAAAATATGAATTTAAATAGGCTTCAAGGGGTTTCGGAATTACCGGATGTGTGGCACTAGAGCAGCATTTGTTTTAACTTAAATATCCAAGTGTCCGATCAAAGTTTTGGATTTTTGCAATTTAAAAAAAAATATGTCATGGGATACAAAATATTTATTAACCGGGAAATGGGGGGCACTAGTAGAAATTTTGTAAATATTCAAAACTTTGGCCTTAAGACTTCACTGGTTAAACTATCGGATTGTCACAAATTAAGTTTAAATGAAATTTCGTCTGAAGATTTATGAAAAGAGCAAGGAAAACAAAATTTTAAGATTTTATTTTAAAAATTTCTTAAACCTCAATTTTTTGAAAATTTCAAATAGCGAAATATACTGATTTTAAAACGTTTTTGATATTCGTGTTCAGCGCATTGAAATTAAGAAATATAATGTATCGTTAAAAATCCAAAACTTTGATAGGCGCTATCTCAAATTTGTGCCTCATACGTTTTAGGCTTAAGAGAATAAAAATTTGCCCGGACGTTGAAAATCGGAACAAAAAATGTTTGCCGTTTGACGCCTCAGCACAGCAAGTGCAGTGTGATTATTCTGCTCTTTTGTTAAGCTTCGTCCGTTACGAACTTCACTTTAAGTTTCAGTTTAGTAGTTTAACTTTTGCCTTATGGATCTTTTAAAATCTGGAAAAGTTTTTAATGTCCCAATTAGAATTAGATTTGGGAATGAATTTATATTGTACGTAATAAAATAATTTTAATTATTGTCGGCTGGTTAACTTGTGCTGTAATAATAATATATTTTTTATCGCAAAATATAAAACAAAACATTTTTCTAGAAACGTGATAACAACATTCGTTTGTATTTGTTTAAATTTAGACGAGAGTATCACTACATCATTTTTATCGTACTCAAAATTCGTAACACATTTTATATATGACTTTCCGGTATATTAATCATCAACAATAATATCCCATGGACACTGTATACGAGTATGTGAACGAGCGAATAATTTGACAAATTGAACACAAATGTGTAATAATATTTTTTAACTCTTTTATTGTATTGATTACATTTTAAAATTTTCTAAATTTTTAATTGATTAATTACAACGTCCGACACACTTTTATATACATGTACCGATAATTTCTGAAAGATGGGCCGAAAATAAAATACTTTGTAAAAATCGTGACAAAATTGGGTAATGTCATTTCATTCCTCTTTATTTAGAACTTTTAAAATCGTTAACACGAAAACCCTAGCTGATATTGTTTTCGAGTTATACCAATATATAGTAATATATATTGCTAAAAAAAATTGCACTGTTCGACGAATAAAAGCTCTTACAAGGAAGGGGTTTCACAAGGCACCCACCAATTGTCCTGAAACTTGCATAAAGGAAGGGGGGGGGGGCAAAATAAGAGTTACCTGTTTTTTTTAACTGCCCAATCTCACATTTAGCGGGTCAAAGGGGAAGGGGAAAAACTGTATTTTTTCGTTTTTTGAGTATTTTTCCTATTTCTTTAAAAGAAACTATATGAACTATATGAATTTTATACAGGTCGAAAGGTTTTTTGAAGGCCTATCCAATGGTATATCGGTCGTGTCCAAATTCGGCTTCGTTAACCCATTTCTTACCAGCGTGTGTTTGAACACACGTTTATAATTTTTTAAAAAAATACAAAAAATGAAAAAATATTAAAAAATAATTAAATTTTTCGGGTGTTTCTATTAGGGTTTGGTCTATTATCGAAGAAAGAAGAAATTTTTGGAAAAAATTCACGAACCCGCCCTTCCCAAGGAGAGGGGGAGCCGCACTATGCTTCGACCCATGGACAAAAGTAAAAAAAAATTTGTTGTCTCAAATTGTGTTTAAATACAGATTTTTTGAAAGATAATAAGGTATCTCAAATAAACATTAACAAAAATATTTTTTCTGATTGCTTTTGCCACCACGAGAGTGCGCTAAACTCAGAGAATTTTATGCAAAAATGACTTTACAGGAAAATGTTTTTTTAGCTGTTTCACAAAAATAATTCTCAAAAATCCATTTTTTAATAAAATGGTTCGAAATTTTGTTTTAAAGTACATTGATATATATGTAATGAAGTTAAAATATAGAATTTTGTATATATTTACAAAAAAAATATTTTTTATTGCGCAGAAAAACAAGTTTTTTTTGTTGAAAATTCAAAAATAACTAAAGTTTGATGGAGTTTTAAAAAAAAATATAAAAAAATAGAAGCGTATTCAAAAATTAGCGCCTATTTTTTACCACAAATTAGAAAAAAATTAGTTGTTTAAATGTTTAAATTCATGATTTTTACTCAAATATCAGTCATTTAGGGGTGTTTAATATCATTGTGCAACACGATTTTATGTTTTGAAAGGGTAAACAAGCAAAATAAATGTATATTAATAGTAGGTCGAAACCCCCGCATAATTTTGAAAATTTAGCTCGATTTTTTTTATGGCCCACTGAAGTTTTTAATTTTTTTTCAAAGGAGTTCAGAATAAGTCAAAAAAAAAATATTAAATTTAACATTGAGCTAAATGAGGTTACTAGATGTGCAACGAAATTTGATGACGGTTCTTTTCTTAGAACATATTAACCCTCTATCTCCCATTTTTAGGGGTCACTTTAGTCCCTTTTCCAAATATCGTCGTAGAACCCCACTTACACTTCTTAACTAATATATTTAAAGGGTTAACATGTTCTACAAATTTTTTCGGCATAGAATTTCATTGTTAGTTGTAAAAAACCAAAAATTCGTGAGATATAAGCAAAATACTTAAAAAGGTAAAATTTGTAATTATCATATATTGTTAAATTGTGATTCACCAAAGTCGTGTGAAATAATTCGACAAAATATAACAAATTTACTTCTGATATTAATACTGTTAATAGATGTCTTCGGTAAAATTTGATTTTCTTTTTTCTTAAAACATATTAACCCTCTATCTCCCATTGAAAGGGGTCATTTCAGTCCCTTTTTAAAATATTCTTATAAAAAACACTTAAACGTGCGTTTTAAGTGTTAAAACTTTCTAAAAACATTTAATAGATATCTTTAATCATTCTAAACCCATTTAAAAAAAAGTAAAGACTTCAATGGGCCATAAGAAGAACTCGAGCTAAATTTTCAAAATAATTCCTTTTTGGTTTATAAATGGTATACCTTCATTTTTTGTTTTGTCGAATTTAAGATACACTCTGTGACCTCAAATTTGTTGCACAGTGTATTCTATTGAAGCTTTAAGTTATGTTAAATAACTCTTAAATTTTAAATTATATTCAAGAAACATTAAAAAAGTAATTTAGCATTACGCTTTAACCTTTAAACGCTCGTTTTATTAAATTTTATAAAAATATTTTAAACAAGGACTAAAATGACCCCTTAAAATGGGAGATGGAGGGTTAATATGTTCTAACAAAAGAACCGCCATTAAATTTCACTGAAGACATCTTAAGACATTTTTTATATCAGTAGTATTTTTAGTACATTTTTTCGACCTATTTCAGTCTACTTTGGTAAAAGCAATTTAACAATATATGATATTTTACAATTTTTCTTTTTAAAGCATTTTGATTATATCGCACGATGTTTTGGTATTTGACAACCCCTAGTGAAATTTGATGCTTAACATTTTTGTAGAACATTTTAACTATTAAAACGAACATTTTAGAAATGACCCCTAAAAATGGGAGATAGGGGGTTATGTATTGTAAAAAAAGAACCGCCATCAAATTTTACTATAGACATGTATAAACATTACTTATGTAGCTCAGAAGTTGATTTAATACAAATCTTTGACCTTTTTTAGACGACTTTAAAAATAAAAATAACTTATTTTTCAAAAAGGGATGTTTTTATATTTTCCATACTACTAATCCGATTTTGCCCAAATTTGGCATTAATATATATCTAAGGAATATTAATTTGCTAACAAAGTTTTTTTAAGGATCGGACAATTTTCGTAGGTGTTATAGCGTTTTAAAGAAAAAGGATATATGGCAGGACCTTGAGTCCTTGCTCCGATTTAAGTGAAAATTTATACACACATTGCAAGTTGAATGTGCATCAGCATGACCACTTTTTGTAATTTTTTGTGCATTATTGAAGCTAAAATTACATTTTTCAGTTTCAGGACACATGGGAGGTAGGCGTGTCCTTGCACCGATTTTTCCAAAAATTCATATTTTTCTTAACTAATATATTTTATGTTAGTGTACCAAATATCAAAAATATATGACAACTCCTTCTAATTTTGTCCCTTCGTTACATGGGAACGAAGCACTGTGAGCCGTTCCTAAAAAAATTTCATTGAATTTAAACGTTTAAATGATCATTTATTATTCACAAGGGGACGAAAAGAAGTCGTTCCTGAAAGTTTCGTCAAAAAATTACAACGTTTAAATTTCCGCTAAGAAGTGGGTTAAGTTCGTTATTGTCAAAAATGAATAATCGTTGGGGTAGTTTATAAACTATTTATTTATTATACACGATTACTATTTAGATTATTATACACGATTTTGGCGGTCGTACGTATATAAATCTCCATATAATTATATGGAGATGTATATACGTACGACCGTCAAAATCGTGTATAATAATCTCTATAAAAATTAAGAAGACCCGTATTTTTTTCGTTTGGCGAAATTCCTGTTAGTTCGGCTTTTATACGAATTTTCTCGTTTTTGAGGTATTCGCTGTTAAAAAGTAAACAAAAAAACAATAATTTCGCACTTTTGGTGGTCCACTGTTACAGATTCTTGCAAAAATAAGACTTGATTTCATATAAAGTGGATCTGTTGGTTTCAAAAAGCAAAGTAGTTTTTCTTTGGTATGGTTGGCAATTTTTTGGCTGGGTAGGGACCTAATACGTCATTGAACTTTGAAAAAATTATCAGTCATCGGAGGGTTAAGGACATTTTTGTTAATAAGTCAAACAATATTGTCTTTTTTGGCACGTTGTTAGCATCACGAGATATGATCTTAATCTAATACCAAATATGCCTATGGTTATTATGACCAATCGACTCTCCCTAAAAATGAGTTTGGGCCGCTAAAAAATGCATGTCTAATTTATTTTTATTCTGAACAACATATCCAAATTTCATTAAGATTGGAGGTTCACACAAGTGAGACTTTTCTTGTTAGTCGGGTTTTTAAGTAATTTGCAAAATAAGTTTCAAGAAATTAAAAAAGTATTATTTATCCAAGTGTATTAAAAGTTGTTCTGAATTTCATAAAAAAATTATTAAGTTGTTTACACACGTTTTTCTGATATGACCGATTTTTAAATACAGATGCACTCTAGTTTTTTTTTTAACCACTACACATAGTAACAACATTTTTGTGTGCGACCAAAGATATGTATAGCGACTTTAGGTAATTCAAGTATGAAACATTTAAATTTTTAATTTTCTGGTCGTGGTTACTTTGAGTTTCTAAACATCGGTTTTTGAAGTCAGATTTAAATTTCTTATGCTCGGTTTAACCAAATCCGCTATACATCTCTCAGGAAATAAAAACCATGTTCTGCAGTGTTACTTAACCTTTTGTGTTGCTGCAATTTTGTTGTTAAAAAAAAAACACTTGTTATTTTCGTTTTTATTTCAATTTAAATTTCTTCTACTGATTAGACATTTTGTATTGTTTGCGTTTGGTACGTGTATTTCAAACTATTCTTTACTTTTGTACGCGAAGGTTTTTTACATTTCCTTGTTATCTACTTTAATTTAGTAATTGTTTTTTTGCTTAACAATTAATTGTGTTTTAGAGTAGTGTATTACTTACTATCATAAATATTAATATTTTATTTTTTTTAATACCCGTGGTAGTGGAGATGTAAAACTTTTAACATTTCGTTTGAAACATATCGAAATATGGCTAATCTTTATTTTTACAACATTTTCAAATGTAAATCTATTTGATATTTAAAGGTTTCATTTAAACTTTCTCTTGATATTCAAAAATTTCAATTTAAAAATTTTAATTTTCAGAAATTTCCAATTATATTTTAGAAATTTTCGTTTAATTTCAGAAATTTCCAATTATATTTCAGAAATTATCAATTATATTTCAGAAATTATCAATTGTATTTCAGAAATTTGCATTTGTACATACATATTTCAAAATTTTCTAAATGCTTTTCAGAAAATTCTATTGTTATTTCAAAATTTTATATTTGTATTTCAATATTTCCCATTTATATTTTAAAAAATTCTAAATAATTTTCAGAAAATTCTACTTGTATTTAAAAAAAAAAAATGTATTTCAAAATTTTCTAAAAATTCTTTTCAGAAATTTACATTTGGTTTTCAAAATTTTCCACATAGGAAATACATAAAACCCTTTTTTCAAACTGAAATTCTCTAAAAAGCATTTAGAAAATTTTGTAATAAAAATATAACATTTTTAAATACAAAAAGAAATTTTTAAAATTTTACTTTTTTAAATTTTATGTTAAACAATTTTTGTTTTGTATTTTTAGGGTTACACATCTTTTTGGAATGATTGCATATCAAGTGGCCTGCGTGGCTGCATACTCATCGAACTTGGCATACGGGGACGTATTATGATGGAAAAATCTGGTATGCGTAGACGTGGTTTATGCTCAAGGTAATTTCACATACCATCACTCTAATAATTATTTCTGAAATTAATATTTTGCGATTGTTTATTTTTTTTTGCAGAAAAATTATATTAAAATCAGACCAACCAACTGGTGATGTTCTATTAGATGAAGCCCTGAAGCATATTAAAGAAACAAATCCACCAGAAACAGTTCAAAGTTGGATTGAATATTTAAGTGGTAATTAAAATATAAAATTTAATTTTAATAAGATGGATAGCACTGGCTATTAATCACAAAAAACGTATTTTGTAGCATTTTAAAGATATTTTTTGTAATCATACCCTACACCACACTGTGGTAAAGGGTGTATTGAGTTTGTGCTGATGTTTGTAACTACCTGAAATATTGGTCCTAGACCCACCTTTAAGTATACCGATCGACTCAGAATCACTTTTTGAGCCGATTTATCGATATCCGTCCGTCCGTCTGTCCATGTAAACGGTGTAAACACGATACAGGTCGCAATTTTTAATCAATTGACTTGAATTTTGAAACTTTAGCCTCTTTTGGCCCAAGGACTATTGAAATTGGAAAAAAATCGGTCCATATACAAAGGTCCTCTTTAATTTTGGCTCAAATGACTCTAATAGCCGCATTTTATCCACACAAATCACCATTCCGAATTTTAAAGAAATCGGACCAGTTCTTGTAGCCCCCATACAAACCACCTTCCCGATTTTTACATAAATCTATCAAATTTCATGAAAACAGAAAATATTTAATTAAAATTTTGTTTGTGTATGTTAAACGCGTACTTAAATAACCTTATCAAACCTGATAATCATCGGACCAGTTTTGGGCCCCTTGTGAAAAATTCGCCCGATATTCAGTTAAAGCGGTTTATTGTTTATTATAGAAGACTATTTCACTCAAATTTGATTTGTGAGTGTTTTTTACACTTATTAAAGATTTGACAACATATAGATCTAATCGGTCCATGGGACCCATTTTCCGGGAAGCTCTGGTGTAGGGTCCCAGCAAAAAAGGGGGTTACCATTCACTACAAAATTCACCACAACTTATGAACCAGATGTACTTCTTCTTCAACTGAAATATTGATGAATTTAATATGGGCGTGACACACAAAGTATGTTCTTTTTATCGCCACTTTTCAGTGGCGAAAGATTGACACTTAAGTATGTTTTTATCACAACTTCTGAAGTAGTGATCCGGATGTTAATATAACTTGACCTTTCGGAAGCACTTTTTTCATCACTTCTTTAGAAGTACATATTTCTTGGCATTTTGGTGTGATTATGTCATTTTTAATTAATGATTTAGAACTTCTAAATTAAAAGTTCTTTTTTCACTTATTTTTGTATGATTGATTGAAAGAGTATTATTTTGTAATATTTACACTAAAAACACTGTTCGACAGCAAAAACCTTTCAGTGAAATTTCTAACTGGTCCTTATAGATTTTGGTCTCCTGCTTCCAATCTACCGTCCAAATTTTTCTAGCACGTACCGTTTTTTAGATATTCGCTGTTAAAAAGTAAAAAAAGCATTTTTAGGGGTCCACTGTTACGTATTCTTACGTTGCTTCCACGAAATAGGACTTGATTTCATATAAAATGCACCTCCTGATTCCAAAACTGCAATCCACAAGTTTCAAGCATGTTCTGTTTTTGAGATATTCGCGTTTGAAAATTTTAGTGTGATTTATAAATAATATAAGTGCGTAACAGTAGAGTTTGAGTTTTTCAAACGCCAATATTTCAAAAACAGTACGCGATAGAAAAATTTGGATGCCAGATTTGGAATAAAGATGTCTTATTTTTACTAAATCGAGTTCTATTCTGTTTGAGCAACTTAAGAATATGTTACAGAGGAGACCCAAATATTTCAATTGTAAACCGCGAATATCTTAAAAACCTTACGTGATAGAAAAATTAATTTCATTGATAATCTAACGTGTATACTTCGAATTAAAAAAGGAGTAATTATAGAGATTACAAAACTATAAAAATTCACGGCGAATTGATTCACAAGTTTGTTTTGACCACAAGCCTATACCTCAATTTTCTAAAAAGTTTAAACAATCTTTAATAATGTGATGCAGCAACATCCGCTTAAGTTCGTAAATGTATTTTTTTAATTTAGGACCAACTTTTTTTGATATAAGATATGAAATTTGAAAAATTTATCAATAATCGATTTTCGTCTTTTCGATTTTTAAGCTCTAAATAATGAGAAATGAAATGCCATTACCAAATTTTGTCACCATTTTTGCAAAACCTAAATCTATTTGAAGCTAGACGTAGAAAAAATTGCATACTTCGTGTATCACCCTCATTCTAATTGTTTCAGTTGAAAAAGAAGTTCATATGTTGTGGTGATTTGATTTGATTCCTAAGAACATATGAAAAAGGTACTTCAAAATCATTAAGCAAAGAACTGGTGAAAGATGTTTTTATGGTTATTTTGTAGCATTTTTGGAAGTGATTTTAAAAGTACTTCCTACGGAATATGAAGTTCGGCACCTATCGCTACTTTGTATGTAGTGAAACCACTAATTCTTTTTGAACCACTTCGTTTATTTGGGGGTATTATATGGTCAGACCTGACCGACTATAATTTTCTTACTTGTTTTTTTTTGCGTCTGGGAACCGACCTAACTCTTTTATATCGTCGAACTATATTCAATAAATGCCAACTCGAAAAAGCTTACTTTTCAGGAGAGCTAAAAAACTAGTTATTTCGCATATTATTGCAAAAATAAACAATGTACCTTCCACAAGATGGTTTAAATATTATAAATAATTTTTACCTATGCAAAAAATTTCATATTTTGCACTTGTTTGCGTATTTTTAAGAGATGGCATTTATTACTACATCAAAAAACAAATATTTTTTTAGAGTTGGCATATTTTGTCGGAAAATAAAAATACATTTTTTTTTTAAAAAATTTTTTATTATTATTTTTTTTTGGATTTTGTTATCCGTAGTACGGAAATTGCAAAAACCAAAAAAAAAAATAAAAATGTTTGCATATTTTTAAAAGTTACAAGCTCCGAAAGCTTTTTAATCTCGTGGTGGTCAACTTTGGCACTCTGTAACTCACGCATTATTGTAGAAGGCTCACTCCAAACTAGCTATATTGAAAGCTTATATCATTGACTGTATTTGCCCCACTCATAATGTTTAAATCTGATGAATAGTTTGAAAGTTACATGTATATAAGCAATTTATTTTTTGCAACCACTATTTACCGATATTTTCAAAATGGCAATATCTCGAAAACTAGCCATTAGATATCAAAATCTTTACCGGATTCGTGTTCAGCATGGCAAATGCAATGGGATATGAGGTATAATTTAAAAAAAAAAAAATTGAAAAATTTTTGGAAATTTACAATGGGAGTTGGCATTTATTTTCACCAAAAAAATATCTACTTTGAGATAGCAAAATAACAAAAATGGATGTAAAACGACAACAAATTATTTTTTTGCTCTGAAATTTTTATCACAGATAGGTAATGCATAGGGGAGCTTTTTGCCATCGGAAACTCATTTTGGTCAGATTTGAGTTGGCATATTTTGAATATAGGTTCACGATATGCTGATTCAGAATATGGCTTCCGAAATTTACATCACTTTAGTTTTTTAAGAAAATTAAGTTTTATAAAAAATTTATTTTCGAGTTTTAAGAGATTTTTTTTTTAGATTCTAATGTGGCACTATACCTGTGACAAGTCACAATTGAAGTATCCAGGGTTGAGGTGGTTCCTCACAAAAGTGACAGGTGTTTTTATATAATAGGTATCAAGTTTGTGATAGGTCAAAGGTTCCGTGCGACATGTCACGGCACCTATCAGAGACCGGTCACTTTTTCTGCAGGGTAGTTACAGCCTTTTGCAAATTAAATAATGAAATTTTACTATGTAAAAAAATAATACCCCTAATTTCTATTAATTAATTTTATTTATTAACTTAAATAATATTTTCTAGGTGAAACTTGGAATCCTTTAAAATTACGTTATCAATTAAAAAATGTACGAGAACGTTTGGCTAAAAATCTGGTTGAAAAGGGTGTCCTAACAACAGAAAAACAAAATTTCTTATTGTTTGACATGACAACACATCCATTAAGTGATAATGTTGTCAAATGTCGTTTAGTAAGAAAGGTAATTATAAAGTGAATTCATTTACTTTTGAGTCATTTATTAAATTGGTATATCTTTTTTTATCCAGATCCAAGATTCCGTTTTATCCAAATGGGTAAATGATCCTCAACGCATGGATAAACGTATGTTGGCGCTTATATTTTTGGCTCATGCCAGTGATGTTATAGAAAATGCTTTTGCTCCACTCAACGATGATGACTATGAGGTGGCTATGAAACGTGTTCGGGAATTATTGGACTTAGACTTTGAAGCTGAAGCGGCAAAACCCAATGCCAATGAAATTCTATGGGCAGTTTTTATGGCTTTCACTAAATAAAATCAATTTTTTTAACTAAGTAATTTTTAATATATATTTTTTTTTGTTTTCTTTACGTTTTTAATTTTAAACAGAAATTTATATAATTTTCCAAGAAAAAAGAAGATAAATAATCAAATGCCACATATTTAAAGCTCTAAATACTGTTTTATTATATATCTGTTTTATTTTTAATTTTATTCAATTATTATTTCTCAAAAAAAAAAAATACATTTTATTAAAGAAATAGTAGAAACAAAAAAAAAAAACATTTTTAAGATTTTTTAAAACAAAAAAAAAAGTTTTTATATATTTTTCGGTAAACAACTAAAGCCAGAACCGCAATGAAGCAGTGCGGTAGTGAACTGGCGCAGTCGGTCAACACAATACTAAGAAATTATATGATCTATTTTGCAGACTGTCGTTGTACACTGAGCCACTGCTTCATTGTGGTTCTGGTTTGATTTGTTTGTTTACTCGAATTTTGTACTATTTTTACTACAATTGAAATATTTCTTTACTTTTGGTATTGGAAATTTTTAATTTTGTAGTAAAATTAGTAAATTGTAGTAAGTATAAAATTAAATAATAAATTATAATAAACAGAAATAAAAAAATATACATATTGTGAGTAAAACTAATTAAGAAATGTATTATTTGTTAAAATAAGTTTTATTTTTTTTTCCATAAAAATTCTAAATTTAAAAATAAAAAAAAAACATTTTATTAAAAAAAAAAAAAAAACTATAAACACAATGAGGTTTTAAAAATATCTATATAGATAATAATACATAAATAAAATGTAAACTCCCTTTTTAACACAAATAGCTTAAAAAAAATCAAAAAAAAAAATCTTATATTTCTGTTTAAATTTTGTTTCTCCGCCTGAAAGTGAAACTTTCAGAATTTTGTTTTTACCAAAACAATCATTCTTAAACTAACCCAGTTTATATTTCCTAAAATTTAATAAACATTTTTTTATTTTTAGAACAGAGTTGATTTTTTAAAACGTCATTGTGTTTTTAGTTAAAACAGATGAAGCAAAAAAAGTGTACAGTTATTTTTTTTTATAAATTTAAATTGTAATAAAAAATTCAAAGCAAATATTAATAAAAAAAAATAAATTTATATTTCATTTTAACATAAAAACTCGAAAAAAAGATTCGCATTTTCTTTTTTTTTTAAGAAAATAAATAGAAATGCTTCAAAGTTAAACTAAATTTATAATTTCCTAAACTTAAACTGCTAGAAAGCGTGCAATTTATATTAACAGTTAAAAATTAATTTATGTATTTGCTACTTAAATTTTCGAAACAATATTTCTATTTTCATTAGCTAAGAGAGGTTTTAAAAACTTACATACATCTAACATCTATTGGCAGCAACTAAAACAAGTCAAAAGGTTAAATTCGGCCTTGCGGAATGATTAGATTTAATTAAATCAATTTAAAAAAAATATTGCAAAAAGCTTTATTTAAAAAAAAAATTGTGATAAAATTTTGAAAAAAAGAGGTAAGAAGAATTAATTTTGAATTTAAAAAAAAAAAAATTTTTCGCAGAATTTTTTTTTTTTTGTAAAAAAAAATTTCGAAAAAATTTTTGGATAAAAAAAAAATGTTTGTACTTGCTTAAATAACTTTTGGTATATAATTCTGTTCATACATGTCAACCAACAACCGAATTCAAGCATTTTGTATTTTTAGGTTATGTACCAAAATTTTCGAGGTGTCATTACATTTTCGTTCACAACTTTTGAATTGCTGAGCCGATATAACTTAAATGCAATACCAAACTGCTCGGGAAAACAACAAGTAAATATGTTAAGTTACAGTAATATCTGTGTGATATTTTGGCCGTCAACGCCATTTCAACAGACTGACGGACATCGCTTAAATGTTTTACAATAGATCACTGATCAATAACACTGTGCAATAGTTCGAATCGCGAACGACCAATACCTGGAACATCAATCATCATGCTGTCCGGTCAGGAGCTGCGGAGATCGAACTGTACAACGTCTACATCCCGCCAGTGAACAGTTGCTAGCTTGCCAGACATCACTATTGCAAGCGCAGGTCTGATAAATATTGCAACATGGCGAGCAGTGATATCACTTGCATCAGACCACCTTCCCATAATCATTACGCTTGACCGACCTAACGATTTTATACTCGCCGAACCTATGTAAATCATAAAAACTCAGACAGTGATCTACCCAGCCCCCTCCGACGTATGTTTCGCGGAGAAGTTGTTCCGAAAAATCGTCACTGCAGCAGTCGCTCGCTTTATCCCTGCTGGTCGATTACGCTTAGTCAGATCAAACTTCCCAGCAGAGGGACTCCCGGCGGGACTAGCAGATGAGCGTGACGATATCCGTAGGACCAACCCCAGCGATCCCAGACCCGGCCAACTAAATCTGGAGATCAGCAAATTGGTCAACGAGTATAAAGGAAACAAGTGGATAGATCACTTGAAGAACTGCAACCTCAGCTCCGGAGCTAGTAAACTGGTCGACAGTCAAAGCTCTCTCGCATCCCACGAAGGTAGATGACCGGGTCGCAATAACCTTCCGCAACAACAGGTTATGGGACCCTAAGCGGTGCGCGACATGTTTCGGCGGCCAATTTATAGAGCACCCCGGGAGAGATAAGGCGAAACGAAGTGTTGTCAGGAAAGTACGCAACCTTCCTTCATTGACGGACCACCAGTTTTTCTGTCGAGTGAAGTTGCAGAAGCCATCAAAAATGCAAAACCAATCAAAGCGTTAGGCCCCGACGGAGATGCTTAAGCACTTGGACGTGCCGGGAGTCGAGTATATGACAAAAGTACTCAACTTGATAGTACCCGAAGTCTGTAAAATGGGTAGAGTGGTCCCGGTTTTAAAACCCGGGAAAATCGCAAGCCAAGGAGAATCGTACAGGCCGATCTCCTTGCTGTCACCAGTCGCGAAGACACTTGAGGTACTTCTCCTCCCTAGCCTCACAATGCACCTCCAAGCGGCAACACATCAGCACGGATTCCGAAAGAACCATAGTACAACAACAGCTTTAACTGCCATTACCACATATATAAGCCATGGTCTGAATCAAAGTAAGCCACGTGAGAGCACTGTGATGGTTGCGCTAGACCTGTCAAAAGCCTTTGACACGGTCAGTCATGCCACCCTCTTCGGAGACATCGCCAACTCGTCTCCCCAACACCATCAAGAGGTGGGTGAGTAAATTATTTGTGTGGCCGTCAGTCGTTTGTGGAGTTTAGAAACAAGAAGTCAAAACCCCGTAGAGTTAAACAAGGAGTCCCACAGGGTGGAGTTCTCTCTCCGATCTTGTTTAACCTCTACCTTTCTAAACTCCCGGCACCACCCCAAGGGGTGGAATTGATCACCTATGCCGACGACTGTACATTAATGACAAGGGGTCATAACATTGATGAGCTATGCGGTAGGTTAAATGCATACATCTATGATCTTACGAATTTCTTCACTGCAAGGAACATGCAGCTTTCCCCGCGAAATCATCGGCGACGCTCTTCACCACATGGACGAAAGAGGTACAACTGGAACTGAATGTTATAGTCCACCCCAAAATATTGGGGGTAACATTCGACACTTTGTATTCGTCCTCGGCGCATGCCACTGCAACGTGCAATTGCGCAGTAGAAACAAGGTCCTCAAGTCGCTAGCCGGGAGCACTTGGGGCAAGGACAAAGAAACCTCGTTGGCTACCTATAAAACGATTGGCCGGTCAGTGGCAAACTACGCAGCGTCGGTGTGGTCACCCATTAAGAGTGAAACGCAGTGGTTGAAGCTTCAGAGTTGTCAAAATGCAGCCCTAAGAACCGTAACGGGCTGCGTTCAGATGTCATCAGAACACCATCTACATGAGGAGACGAAAATACTTCCGGTTAAGGAACACATTCCCATGTTAGCGAAACAGTTCCTTCTGGCCTGTCATCGGAGGAATCATCTGAACCATCACCTTACGGAACTTGATCCTCCCCCGAGACATGTCAGAAAAGATCTTCGGTGTTATAAGATGGATATCCAGCAATACGACATCCAACAGCTAGATTCCATCTCATATCGGGCAACTCTGAATGACATTCACAGGGATACGGTAGAATCGACAAAAACCAACTACCGAGTGAATATTTTACTTGGAGGCCGTCCGCCACCCATCGCAGAAGAGAAGCCTCCGCAAAGTCTTTCAAAAGTTAGCGTGTTTTCAACAGACAGACGGACGGACGGACCAGGTAAATGCCCAACATATATTTCAAACTTCAGAAGCCTCCGCAGTCTTTCAAAAGTTAGCGTGTTTTCAACAGACAGACGGACGGACGGACATCGCTAGATCGTCTTAAAATCGAACGAGGATCATGAATATATATACTTTATGGGGTCCTAGACCAATATTTTGAGGTGTTACAAACGGAATGACAAAGGAAGGGTATAAAAACGAACAGATGATTTGTTAGTGCTACTTTTGTTGCGTTACCATTTAAGTAACGAGCCCTTAACACATTGAAATATTAAACAAAGGGGCGTGGCACCTCACATGTATCCAAAACGCTCTAGGTTCTGGTATACGTAGGCAAACGAAATTTAAAAAAAATTGTGTATCCATATAAAACTGTTGTAATATTATACGTGAAAAGAAATTTTAAAGGAAATTGAATTTCAAAGGATTAATACAATTTGTTTCAAATTTAAGCTCCACTTTCAAAACGTCAAATTAAGGCTGTCATTTGAAAACCTCTCACTTTTATATATTTTTTTTGTTTTTACCCTTAAAATTTCTTCCATTTCATTTCCCAAAAACTCAATCATTGTGAATTTTTCTATATTAAAAAAATCCATTTTTTCTATTTCTAAAAAAAAATAAAATAATTTGCACGAAACACACATTTTTAAGAAAAAAATAATTTTGCATCAATTGTAGTTAATAAATAAATTAAAAAAAAAACTTTTAACTGTATAAGAACTGTTTAAATAAAAAAAAAAGTTTTTTAAAAACAAAATTTCCCTTATACTACACAAATTGTTTATAGAAAAGATGATGATTACAAAATTTTCATTTATAAAAGAATTGAAAATAATAAAATTATATACAAAATCAATATTGTACTACATACAATAAGTTTACTAAATAAAAATATAAAATTAAAATTAAAAAACAAAACAAAACAAAAAATATTCATAATGTGCATAATTAAAATGGTTTTATTTTATTTTTAAAGTAAACTCGATTTAAAGGAGATCAAAAGGTAGGTACTAGGGTGATCAATTATTCGACTTTTTTCAAAAACCGGTTTTCGAATAGTTCGAAATTCAGCATTTTTAAAA
Source organism: Pegoplata infirma (assembly GCA_963921195.1). NCBI lineage: Eukaryota > Metazoa > Arthropoda > Insecta > Diptera > Anthomyiidae > Pegoplata > Pegoplata infirma. Next base: position 64,386,140 of record OY992537.1, on the reverse strand, counting down.
ATAACGCTTCTGTGTTTTTTCAGCATTTTTTATAATTTTGTTTAATACAATTAAAAAAAAATCAAATCAGTTTTGAGAACCACGTCAAATATAATGCATATTTTTGGTCTTAACATGAAATGGGTGAATGACATCCTAGAAAGACAGTATTTCATATCTGAGTATTTATGATCGAATAGAACATAATTATCGTTTTCCATTGTTTTTTTTTTCAAAATTGGGGCTGATTAGAAAATTGGGGTGATTTTCGTGTTTTAGGGTCATTTTGTAAAAGTGTTAATTTTTTAAAACCCAAATTTTTTAAATATATCTTCTTGTTAGTGATGGAGACAAATCTTAAAGTACTTTTATATTTACAAGTTATAAAGCCTATATGGACTTTCGGGTTGCAGCTGTGGGGCTGTGCGAAGAAAAACCAAATTGATATGATTCAAAAAATTCAAAATAAGATTTTACGAACGATAGTAAAGGCGCCCTGGTATATAAGAAATAGCGATTTGCATAGAGATCTTGGTATAACTACTGTTAACGAGGAAGTTCTGATCTCAGCTCAAAAACATGTCAACAAACTAGAAAATCACGACAATGCTGATTTAAATAACATATTTACGGATAGACAGGAAAACCGAAGATTGAGGAGAACCATCACAATGGACCTTGCTTCCATAAATTTATAAATATTATTTATTTTTTAGTTGTATATTTTTCAATTTATAACTAATTTTGTTTGGAATTAACCAACGGGTTAACTACCAATTAACTATTTTCAAATTGTTAAGTAAATATTACTAGATGAGAATATCTCAGTTGTAATTATATTGAAAAAATAGAAAAAAAAAAAAATATATCTTCTTACACTAAAAACAACTCGTGTACCACTTTTTAACAATATATTCAAGAAGCAACACCATTTATTCAATGTTTTTCATCAAAATATGGATATTTTCGTGTGTTTGACCTCGATGCGTCTTGTGTTAATGTTGTCCGATTTGGCTAAAATTTTTAGCATAGCATTTTTAGGCAAAATGTAAAAAAAATTTGCCCTGTACTCCTTGAAACTCGAAATTTTGCAAAATAGCTGCCACCCTAATGAATAAATTTTCTAACTTGAAAAAATAACAATTTTGATTAGAAATATTTTATTTTGTGTAAAAACTTATTTTTTAGTAATTAAAAAAAAAAATTGCTAAATTTTTTTTGAGTGTAAAATTTTTTTCAAGTGTATTTTTTTTAGTGTAACAATATTTTTGAGTGACAAAAATACGTTGTAAACAATTTTTGTGATTTACCAATGTTTTTAAAACATGTTTAACGGGTTTTCAACACGCGAATTTAAGGTGAAGCTAATCTAAAATTCACTGTTTTGCTAATAACTTTTGAACCACTGAACCGATTTGGCTGAAATTCGGGGTACAACAAATATATATGCCAAGCTTCAGCATCCTCAGAGTTACCTTTTGAGAGTTAGCGTGTTTTTTATCTCGCAAATTCTCGAAAAACCCTTGCCGAAATTCAGCCTTTTGCTCATATCTTTTGAACCACTGGACCGATTTTGCTGAATTGCAATATCGATTTTAAGACGATCTAGCGATGTCCGACCGTCTGTCTGTTGAAAACACGCTAACTTTTGAAAGACTTTACGGAGGCTCCTGAAGTTTGGCATATATGTTGGGCATTTATCTGGTCAGGTTGGTATTGCAATCCAGCGAAATCGGTCCAGTGGTTCAAAAGTTATGAGCAAAAGACTGAATTTTGGCAAGGGTTTATCACACTCAAAAAATTATGTTAGTAAAATCAACTGAAAATGTCAGTTAAAATAACTACTTTGTAAGTTGTTTTGGGGTCAACTACTTTTTCAGTTAAATCAACTAACAATGTTAGTTATTTTAACTGACAAAAAACAACTGACTTGTGTAGTAAAAATTACTAACATTTGTAGTCAAAACAACTAAAATGTAGTAAAAATAAAATAAACAATATATATTTTTTTTCAAAAAATTTTTCAGAAAAAAAAATGAAGACCAAATTTTTTCCAAGTTATTTTTTTCTTTTTTTTTAAAGTTGTGAAAAATAAAAAAACTAATTTTTTTAAAGTTGTGAATAATAAAAAAACGATTTTTTTTTTTTAGAAAAAAACTTTGAAAATTTTTCAGAGAAAAAAAAAATAAAATTAACTACTTTAAATAACTGTTACTACATTACAGTACTTTTTTGGTAGTTATTCAAAAAAACGACTTAAAATAACTAACAAAAATAGTTATTTGATATTTTTCATACAAAAATAACTGACTTTGTAGTTGAAAACTACTAACTACTGTAAAATATACAAACAACTAACATGTAGTAACTTACATAATTTTTTGAGTGCATGAATTTACGAGATAAAACACACGGTAACTTTCGAACGACAATTCTGAGAGTGCTGAAGTGCAACATATATATTTATCGTTCCTCTGTCCCGGCTCGTTTCAAATCTCAGCCAAATCGGTCTAGTGGTTCAAAAGTTATAAGCAAAACCCTGAATTTCAGATTGGTTTCACCTAAAATTCACGTGTTGAAAAATCCGAGTTTTAAAAAACAAGCTTTAAAAGCAATGATAAGCCACAAAATTACTTTACATAGTATTTTTGTCACTCAGAAATATTTTTACACAAAAAAAAAAAATTTACACTCGAAAAAAATTTTACACTCAAAAAAAAAAATTAGTAAATTATTTTTTTTTTACAAAAATGACAAAAAAAAAGTTTTTTACTCAAAATAAAATATTTCTAATCAAAATTGTTAATTTTTTTTACATTAAAAAATTTACTATCCTTTAAAAAGGACATTGTGGAAGGTATTCATTAGTGTCCGACCGAATACACCTTTTTTGGCCGAAGCCGATGCCGAATATTCGGCCAAATTTTCACTATTCGGCCAAACCGAAGCCGAATATTAAAAAAAATGTTTTTAGTTGCAAAAACAGTAAAACACAAATATTATACAATTATTTGGTATTCGGCGAAAATTGTGACCGAAGCCGAATAGTGGCCGAATAGTGCTTTTTGGCCGAAGCCGAATATTCGGTCGGACACTAGTATTCATAGATTCGGCCAAGTCGAATTTAACTTTTATACTTGCTGTTTCATGATTTTTTTTTTTTTTTTTCATAAAAAATTTATTTTTCATCAAAATTTTTTTTTTCATAATTTTTTTTACCTACATTTTTTTTTGCATAAAAAAATTTTTTGCCATTTTTTTTTGTCATTAAAACTTTTTTTCACCAAAATTTTGTTTTTCATCAAAAAATATTTCTTTTAATTTTTTTTTTTTAATTTTTTCACCAAATTTTTTTTTTAACATGATGATGTTTTTTTTTATCAAAATTTTTGTTCACCAAAAATTTTGGGTTCATTAAATTTTTTTTAACACAATTTTGTTTTTCGTGAAAAACTATTTTTTTACAAAAACTACTTTTTCACCAAGTCTAAGCTATTCGGATAAAAATTTTCCATTTGTTTATCAAATGTACATAAAACAAGTGAGAGTGGTATATTCTTTGGTGCCGAATCTTTTATACTCTCCAAAATGTAAAAACACTTTTTTGCACTCACTTACAAAATGTACAGCTCTTTTGGTTTTTTAATGTGGTCCTCGACTGATATTTCAATTCGTTTTGCATGGAATAGCAAAGTAATATAACATTATTTTTTCTAAAAAAACTTTGCTTTGGCAAGTACACCCAAATCTTCCGCAAAACATTATCATGATTTAATGTTTTGGGCAAGAGTACAAAATTCGCAGGGATTTTCAATATAGCTAAAGGATGTTTTATATTTATAAAAATAAAATTAAAAATAAATAAAAATGATAGTAAAATTCATTGAATAATATCAAAAGTAGTTTAATTAATATATTAATTTAAGGGATTAATGATAAAAATTTATTTTTCTTGAAGTTTTAAAAGAAATAATATTTTTTTTCATCAAAAATTTATTTTTCGTCATAATTTATTTTTTTCATAATTTTTTTTTTCATAAAAAAAAAATTTTGTTTGCCAATTTTTTTTGTCATCAAAACTTTTTTTCAACAAAATTTTGTTTTTCATCAAAAAATTTTTCTTTTCATTTTTTTCTTATATTTTTTCACCAAAACTAAAATTCTGACATAAAAATGTAAAAAAAAACCTTTTTAGCACACATTTACCAAATTCGCAGCTCTTTTGGTTTAGACTGCATCTTGTCTTAGAAATGGATCAATAGTATATAAACTTAATGGGGTCCTCGACCGGTATTTCAATTCGTTTTCATGGAATGGTAAATGACATTATTTTTTCTAAAAAAACTTTGCAGGCATTTGTATATAAAATCTTTCTTTAGTGATTTCTGCAAAATAAATTTAATGTTTTTGACGTGCTGAGTCCGAATATGGCCTTGGAATTGGTTTATCGCTTTTAGGTTTACGAGATATCTGCACCTTAATGTCAAAAATAACTTTTATTAAATTTTCGCACATTTATGCGCAGATATCTAGAAAAATGTGTAAAGTCATACCCTATTCACACTTACAGTTTTAAACCGTTTTTAGCAGCAATATTTTTAGCACTTTTTTTATGCTATTACAGAATATTGACAGAAAATGCTAAAAATAATTGCTAAGAACGATTTAAAACTGTAAGTGTGAATAGGGTATCACTTGTCTACGCCGATAAACTAGAGACAATTGAACACCTAGAAATCAACAATCGACGAGTTATTAGTGAAATACAGAATAAGGCCGCAAATGCTGCGAAAATTGGCGTCCGCATATTTAAACATTAATGCCTTAAAATTATTTATCTAATAAAGCCAGTTTAATTGATATTTAAAATATTTTTCTTTGCCTTATATTAATTTAAAGTTCTGTAATCCTTTATTCCTAAATAAATTTTTAAATAAAACAATATTTAATATTTGTATACAATGTTGGCAATCGATACCTTTTCAATACCGTTATCCGTTTCAAAACCCTTTAAATTGAATACCGGTACCAATACCAATACCGAAACTCAGTTTTGGTATCGGATACCGGTATCCAAAAACCTTTTCCTTCGGTATCGGTACATACCGGTATTGAAACGGTTTTTCTTAAAAAACATGTTTTAAAAAAAAAAATAATAAAAAATTTGTAAATTTTTTGGTTTTTGAAAATGAAAAATCGTACTCCAAATGCCTCACCGAAGTCTCATAAAAATCAAAAAAATCTTTTGGCACCCACATCGTGAATTAAATAAAAATTTCAAAAAAGTCATACTTCAACCGCGGTGCGAGAGCAAAAGAAAACTATTGATTTTCACGAAATTTTTATGGATTCATTTGACTCCCAATAGAAACTTTCTGGACCCCTTTTGTATAGTGTAATTTTTTTTGGAGATTTTTATTTAATGTGGGTGTCCAAGGATTTTTTTGATATTTACAGGACTTCGGGGAAGGCATTTGGAATTATGGCAGGGGGTTTTCCACCATAGTATAATTTTTTGGAGTGGCTTAACTCGTAGAAATCGTCCATAAAGGTCCCAGAATTCGCGAAAAAAATTGTTTGCAATATTTTTTAATGTGATCTTGTCTAGACAGAGAATACCCATTTTTCCAAATACAACAACACCAACAAAAAACTTGGTTGCCTTGAAATAAAATGAAATAAGTAATTTGTTGGGGTTCTTATTTTAACCGCGATGCGGGAGGGAAATATTTTTTATGGAGTCATTTTGACACCCAATTAGACTTGTGCTTAATCGTTCAATTGAGTGAGCGCTCATTCTCGTTCATTTCAGATAAAAGACCTAGTTCGTTCATCTAGTTCAATCGCTCTTTTGGCCTTTTCGTTCAACAGTTCGTGAACGAATCATTTTGATCATGTCTGTTGGTCGTTCATCTAGTTCAAATCAGTCAATTTTGGTTTTCGTTCAACAGTTCGTGATCGAATCATTTCGATCATGTCTGTTGTTTTGGCTTTCGTTCAAAAAATACAAAACTGTTAAATAAAAACATTAGGGCCCCTGTAGGCTAGTTGGTAGCGTGCTAGCCAATGAAACAGGGGGTCGTGGGTTCGATTCCCACCAAAGCCCTTGGTCGATTTCGCTACAACGAGACGACGGTCATTGTTACCAGTTCTCGGTTAGGTTAAAATTATTTAAAATGAGTTGTAAATAAAAAATTGGAAAAATAAATAAAAACTGATCATTGGATCAAATTATAAAAAACAAGTGAGAGTGTTAAATTCGGCTGTGCCGAATCTATTATACCCTCCAATATGTAAAAAAATTAAAAAAAAAATTTTGAGAGGGGCGTTTTTTTAAGGGGGGGGGGCAAGGTAGGGGGAGGGGTCGGTGAGCTGGGGTGACTCCTTGGCCCTCACGGTATATGTTTACAAGTTAATTTTTGTCTGCTTTGTGCACTTTAGTATTATAGTTTTATAATTATTTAAGTTATTTTTTTATCCACGCCCTAAAAGAGGGGCGGGGCAAAAAAAGAGACCCCCTGGGTCAAAGCTCAGGACTATAAACTTCTACGAACATAAAAATGTCTCATTTGGTTCACAAAAATACAAAAAAACGTCAAAAAAGATAGCATTTTTAAGAGGTTGGTTTAGTTCTTCAAGGGGGAACTTTTTTCCCCCTGGTCGGATTTGGCCCATTTCCGAACTTAACCTGCCTAGGACCATTAGACAAATTTGTGCCAAACTTGAGGGTTCCAGCTCTTTTATTTTGGACTGCATCGTGTTAACTACAGACGGACGGACGGACAGACGGACGGACGGACAGACGGACGGACGGACATCGCTAGAATGTCTTAGAATCGATCATTGATTAATAATATATATACTCTATGGGGTCCCCGACCGATATTTCGATGCGTTACACACGGAATGACAAAGTGAGTATACCCCCATACTGTAGTTGGAGGGTATAAAAAAAAAAAAAAAAAATTATAAATAAAAACATTAATTAAAAAAAAAAATATACTACTATAAAATTTTTGTAAAAAAACACATAAATGATGAGAAAGCGTGCCGAAAGAGGAGAAAAAACTTATGAGGAGTTCCGGCTAAGACTTAAATTTTGAGGTAAAAAAGATGTGATTTTTGTTTTGATGGCACATCGATGAAAGTTGGCATAAATATTAGAAGCTATTTAAGAATAGGAAATTCGTTCGCGTCAATTAAATCGCGCAAGGGGGTCAAAAGTTATGGCGGTTTTAAGATTTAGCGGTTTTAAAAAATCTTAAAAATATTTTAAATATTTTTTTTCTACACATTTGTTGCATGCGTTATTAAAACATGCCAGGATATATCATTTCTTCTAAAATATATGATATAAATTTAACCCTATAATGACCAAACGATTTAAAAAAAAAAATATCTAAGTACCTAAAATCGCGATTAATTCGCGGTAAAAGAAAAGTTTCACAATTTTTTATAACATATTTAGGCAATGCGCGTTGGTATTACTGAAAAAAAATCACGGAAAATCGTTTCACTGTACCAGTGTTTAAAAAAATCGGTGATGCTTTTTTATAACAAGAAAATTTAATATGGTCCAAAAAATCTATAATCATCAAAATTTTTTAACCCGCCTCTGATTTTATGATGACACATCAAGTGGGCTTTCATTTAAAAAAAATTTCATTCGATTTCGTGTAAAGCCTTGGATGTGCCAGATCAAAACAGGTTTAGATAAAATCATCGCGCTTTCCGCTCAGAATGGCTTAAAGTAAAAAGTCAAAAAGCAAATCAGTTCTACTCGTTAAGGCACGTCTTTTAGTGTATTAAAATGAACATGATGCATTAATTGCTACTAAAAAAAATTGGAAAGAGATTTGCAAATTTCGCACAATTTTCAAAAATGCCATAAAATTTTTGCAATTTATTTTTTATAAACCCGCCACACAGTGGGAAAAATTGCCAATCTAGCGGGAAATAATTCAAAATATAACTAACAGATTTTAACAAAGTTAAAATGCGATTTTAAAGTGGGATAGTGACTGCGTTTTAATCCGTTAAGAACTTAAAGTTTAGTTAACCCATTAGGGAATTACACACTATCAAATGTTGACAATTTATTGGGCTCTCACAGTTAATTGTTTATAATAGTAAACTTGTCATCGCCGTGTATCGGAAGGGGTAAGCCGTTACCTACCAAGTGTTTGATTTCTTTTAAAGGGTGCTATTAGGTATATTATGTATAAATTTCCATACGTTATCTGTTTTGCGAAGGCTCCCTCGTAACGAATTACAAAAACAACGTTTTTTTTTAACTTGTTTAAATTCTTATGGAGCTACAAAAAAAACGCTGCCAGATGCTGCTTAATCTTTAAATATAGATTATTCTACATATAATGAAGTATTACTATTCAAAAAATTAGCTGCGTAGGCCTGCGTAGCGATTTTTTAAAATTATTTTTGTAATTTTGGTCTTTCAATAATTATAATTCTAAACCTAGGCAGCGATGAACGCGACTCACGTATATGTTGAGAATCGCGAAGGATTGTCAGTAATTTGTTTTTAACATAGTAGAGCATCGAAATCTTGAAAAAAGTTCGTGCTGAATTAAAATTATTTTTGATTTTATGATTTTTGAATAACCGATTTAAGTCGCATTCAGTTGGTGAATTCTTAATAAAAATATTATAAATAATAATAAATTTAATACTATCATTTGAATTGGTTAATAAACTCTTTGTTTTTTTTAAATTTGTTTGACATGTCATTTCAACGGAGAGAGATATTTGAAGTTTGGCGTAAGTGCGACAGTGCTTCTGATCGGAACTCAGCAGTTATCAATTATATCTTGTCCAAACTTGGAAATAACATCTGCAACGAGAATGATAGCTATAAAAAACTAACTGTTAGTGTGCGAGATTTATGTAGTAAATTTAAATGTAGATGGGCCAGTGTTTCTCGCAATTTATATAGTTTTGAAAATCAGTACAATATATGGTTGAATGAAAATATAGATTTTCTAGTAGAAGACGAAGAACCAGGACCGTCACAACCTCGAGGGAGTCCTTTGAAGACTTTTTTGGAAACGACAAAAAAATCCAAGAGGAGTCGTTTATCGGATCTTGTACAAAATAACATCAAGGAATAATTATTGTTCGCTACAAAAGTAACTCTGTACAAATCTGGAAAGAGAGATGCAGCCCAATTATTAGATGAAATTGAAAAAACACCAAAAAGGGCTACAAAGATGTAAAAAGGTGTATTTTGCCCCTCTGAAGCACCGACATCATACACACCAGAAGAGGCAATGGCACTATACATTGACAAAAGGTTAACTAAAAATTTGTATATGCTTATGCAGCGATGCCAACTCAGCGCGTTTCGCGCTAGATTTAGCGCTTTCTGACCTCCCAAAAAGCGCATTTTTTAAATCTAGCGCGTTTGTAAAAAAGGCGCTAAACTGGCGCGTTTTCACTTTTTCATATAGCGCCTTTGGCGCTTTCTTTCTACAACTAATCAATACATGAAAAAAATTACATTTTACAACAGAAACGTCATAAAAACAGTCTTAAATTCATATTTTTCACGTAAATGCTTTAGTACAACCATAGAAATGTGAAACTTTGTTAAAAATTAAAAAACAAAAAGTGTTTTTTATAAGAAAAAAATAAAAAAAAATTATTTTGAAAATTATATTTAGCCATTTTTTTGACATATTCTGCGAATAGGCCTGATGATTTTACAAAAATTTATATTAAAACCGTTAAATTAAACATAGTTTTTTAGCGCTTTTTGGCGCTTTTTACTTTATTTAAATTTAGCGCTTTTTAGCGCTTTTTGAGTCACTATTTTGCGCGTTTTGCCTGTAAAAAGTTGTCATCACTGTGCTTATGCAATCAGGTGCTAAGACTCCTATTTTAGTTATATACTGGATGTAGGGTATTTGTCCAAATGTTATCAAATTTCACTAACAATATTTGATAACCCAATTTACTTTTCAAAAAGTATAAAATTCTTATTTTAAACATAACTTTCCACAGCTAACAGGTACAAAAAAAAATACTCCTGAGGTAGTCGTATAAAACACCTTTTGGGGCACCCTGTATTGAAAAAAAGTTTCTTATTATTCACTATACAAAAAGCTTATATCCTTAGCTATAAAATCTCCAAGTATTGTTATCGGATCAGACCAATAGTTTAGAAGATATGATTTTTTTCCTGCCAGATTGGTGTTTTTTCCCACTGTGCGCCAGTGATTTTTTTATGTAAACTCCTAAAAAACTCGGTTTACGCAAGAGTCCACCAAATTTCGAATGAAACCGCGAATGTGCCTCGCGAAAAACTGGTATTTTAAAAAAATTACGTTTTTTCTTGCGAACTTTGATCTGCTGAAACTCCTTAACTATTCGTGGCACATTAACGGGATTAATTCCAAAATGTCAAGAATTACAACAGCTACGAACTCTAGTTCAACTCTTTTCATTTTATAGAGGGGGCCGAAATCCCTGATCAAAAAACCTCGAAAATTTAAAAACTCTTAATTTTTAGTTTCAAAACTTAACCGTCTTATAACTTCTTACTTCTTATGAAGCATCTATCAAGCTAACATTAAAATAATCTCTTATATGTACTGACTTTGTGTTATGCCGGAAAAGATTTAAATATAAGGAGAACTTAAAAAAAAAGCGAAAGAAGGTAAAAACTATGGATTATTTCAAGCCATTTTTATCGATTTTTCAACTTTAACCCTCTGTAACTTTTACGGATAAAGTGGGGTAATCCTTAAACATTGCTCAGTGATGGTTCAAGGTCTTGTTTACACAACTGCATTTACAGTTTTTCTAAATTCCAAAAACTGCCGGTTTTTTTAAACATTTATTTCAGTTTCACTGAGTTGAAATTTAAAAAAGATTTCATGTTATACCTATTGAGAAAAATAACAAAAAAAAAATTGAACGACTGAACTGAAAGATCAAAATAAAATAATGACCAATTGAGCTGAATGAACGAAAAGACCTAAAAGAGCTGAAATGAACGAACTAGATAAACCGCTGAGTTAAGTGAATAGTTCAATTGAACTAGTTCGTTCGTGAACGACACAACTCTACACCCAATAGCAACTTATTTGACCCTTTTCAGCTCAAACAAAAAAGAAAGGTAGAAATCTATACGGCATTATATTTATGTACTAAAGACATAGGAAAATGTCCAGCAAAAGCAGTCCAGTGCTTCAAAAATTATGAGCAAAATACTGAATTTCGGCAACGGTTTTTCGTGAATTTTCGAGATAAAAAACACGCTTTCGAAAGGCAATCCTGAGGATGTTGAAGCTTGGCATATATATTTGCCGTTCCCCTGCCCTAGTTCGTTTTGAATTTCAGCCAAATCGGTCCGCTGGTTCAAAAGTTATTAAGAAAACCGTGAATTTCAGATTGGTTTCACCTTAAATTCACTTGTTGAAAAAACCGTTAAACCAGCTTTAAAAAATATTTATGAGTCAGGAAAATATTTTTCAAAGTATTCTTGTCACTCACAAAAATTTTTATACTAAAACAAAAAAAACTTACACTCGAAAAAAAATTTACACTAAAAAAATGTTGCCAATTTTTTTTTTTTTTTTCAAAAATGACTAAAAAAAATTTTTTACTCAAAATAATATATTTCTAATCAAAATTATTAATTTGATTCACGTTATAAAATTAACTATCACTTTAGAAGGGCATTGTGGATTCGTCCATGACGAATTTAACTTTACTACTTGTTTTTACAAATTTTTTTAAAGTTTTTATACTTTTTTTTTAGCATTTTTTCGATAATACCGGTACGTACCGGTATTGACGTTTCGGTATCGGTAATACCGTAACCGATTCAACTCAAATACCGTAACCGATACCGATACCGAAATAAATAAAAAAGCGATACCAATACCGATATCGATACCGTTATTCGTTTCGATTGCCAACCTTGTTTGTATATTTTTTTATTTAATTGCAATTTTTTTTTACATAATTTCTAAATTAAAATTGATTTCTTTTGTTTTATTGTTTTGTAATTGTATATGCGTAATAATGTATAATTAATTATTTAATTTTCATGGTTAATAACATGATTTTTTAAGAAAAAAAAAATACAAGAATAAACACGGAATTTTTAAATTTAATTTTGTTATAATTATTATAAATGAAATATTTTTTTTTGTAAGAAATTGAAAAAATTTAGAATAATCCCAAAGAAAGTTTATAACTACAAACGAATGTAAAAAAAAAACAAAATTTTAATTTAATTAAATTAAACTTTAAAACACAAAAAACCACAAAAAAGCAAAAGTATAAAGCAAAAGAAAAATACATTTAAATTCTAGAAAAAATCTAATATAAAGCGAATGTATTTTGTATATACTATACGTTTTTCTTTCGTTTCGTTAAAAAAAATAATATTAAAAACAAAAAAAAAAAATGCAAAAATAAACGAAAAATAATTTTGTTTAATATAACGAAAACGGAAATGATTTTTTTCATATTTTCTTATTTTTTTTTGTTTTAACAATTTCATTGTAATTTCTATTTGTTATAAATTTAAATGGTGTTTATTAATATTATTATGATGTTGGTTGGGTTGGTCTTTATTTACCATCTTCGTGAACGTGCAACACGCGAAAGTCGAGCACGATTTTGTGAAAAACTGCGACTGGTTACAGAAGCCACAGTTTTACTACCATTACTGTTTGGATGTTTACAACCTAAAGGCTAACTTAATAATTCCTTAATTTCCTTATGCATATGACACAAGAAATCCACATAACTAGCTGAACCATCTGTGCCACGATCTTCGATAAGGAAATGACGGAATACACTTTCCAATTTATCGTTTTGACGAACACAAGTAACCTGCAAAATAAATAGAGATTATATTAATAAGAAACTCCAAACAGATTCAGAAAGATTTCTAAAAAAAGTTTTTAAACGATAACAAGAAAATGCTTAATAGAATATTGTTTGCTAACGATAACTTGAAAAAGTTCGTGTTATCGATAAATATACAATTTTCCATAGAATATTTAGATGTTATCGATAATTAAATAATTTTCTATACAAAATTTGAGTTATCGATACATTGATATCTGTAAAATTTTGTATAGAAAATTTTGATGTTATCGATGACTATACAATTTTCTATAGAAAATTTTCGAGTTATCAAGATATCTATAACTATAAAATTTTCCATAGAAAATTTTTATTTCCCCGATACATCGATAATTTTTCAAAAAAAAAAATTTACGTGTTAGTAAACACATCGATAATCATAATATTTGTAAAAATTTTCGTATTATCGATAACTTTCAATTTTCTATAGAAATGAAAAATTCATTTGTTACGCTTTTATACTCAAGAAATAGAAATTTATCATTATTTAAAGTAATTTTATATAACCACGCCCACAAAAGAGGCGTCCAAAAAAAACCTATTCTAATTCTCTGGATCCAAGAGCAGGACTTTAGCTTCTTCTGACATAAACTTAATTTGTCCAACCACATTATGGGGGTATACTTACTTTGTCATTCCGTGTGTAACGCATCGATATATATATATGTATATATGTCCTTTATTTATTTAAATATCTACATTTCTGACTACTAAAAATACTTAAATAAAGTTCAGTGTGAACATAGAGCGTCAACAAATTCTCTCCATATAATTCTATCTCTGGCAATTGTTTTTGCTTGATTCCAGGATATTTGAGCTAGTAAGCATTCTTGTTTGAGGCATCGAACCCAGGTGTTGCGTGGTCTGCCCTGTCGGCGTTGTCCTTGGGGGTTCCAATCTAGGGCTGTTCTGGCGATTTCTTCAGGGGGTCGTCGCAATATATGACCTACCCATGTCCACTTTCGTCTACGGATCTCTATTTCCACTGGCAAAGAATTTGCCCTTTGAAGCAGGGCTTCATTTTTTTAAGCTCCATGTTGTGCAGCCATAAAGAAGCAGTGACTTAACACTGCAGTTAAAAATGCGGATTTTAGTTTTCCGGGAAATATTATTTCTACGCCAAATTTTAGCTAGCGAGAAAAAGGCTACACTTGCTTTATTGATACGGTCAGTTATGTCCGCATTTAAACCACCATCCTTGGTTATCTTGCTACCAAGGTAAGAAAAAGCATCCACATCTTCAATAATTTGTCCATCAATTATTAACGGTGAAATTACGTCTGTGCCAATGCGCATAAGCTTTGTCTTCTTTATATTAATTTTTAATCCAACTTTTTTAGAGTTTTCGGATAGACTGGTTAGTTTTGCTTCAATATCCGAAAAACGATGGGCCATTAGACATAAATCGTCGGCATAGTCAATGCCATATAAGAAATTAGACAAAGTCCAGCGAATACCCAAAGCTGCATCTCTGTTTGTCTTTTCCATTACACAATCGAGCAATAGCAAGAACAGTGTTAGGGAGAGGATGCAGCCTTGCCGCACTCCCGTGCTAAATGAACGACTCTCATTTCAATTGAAACGAATCCTACATTGTGCATCCCTGTATAGTTCACGTATCATATTCCCTATCTTATCAGGAATTCCTTTGTAGGGTAGTGCTGACCACTTGGAGTTTCGTGATATAGTGTCGAATGCACGTTTAAAATCAACAAAAAGGAGATATAGGGGAGTATTATATTCGGCGGATTGTTCAATGATTATGCGCAACGTGTTGATGTGGTCTGCACACGATCGACCTTGTCTAAACCCTGCCTGTTCCATACCCAAAATCTGATGAGCAGTGGGAGAAATTCTTTGCAAAATTAGTATTGCCATTACTTTGCTAATGGCGTTAAGAAGTATAGCCCATACCACGCCAATTTTTATATTGCGTCAAATCACCCTTTTTGGGTAGTGTAACCACTATACCTTCCTTCCAGTCATCTGGTATTTTGTTTGATGCCCAGGCCTCCTGTATAATATAGCGCCATATTTTAAGAGTTGAAGCTGCTATTAAAAAGAAGTCGCGCCATCGCTCTAGTTGTTGTTCGGGTGCTGTAATTTCAAGTCCATCGGCTGATTTTTAAAACCGATGTACCTCTTATATTATTTCCACTCATCTGTTTTATGGCTGAATACACATCACGCAGGTTGCCAGTATTTGAGGCTTGCTCCGCCTGTTCAGCAATGCTGTTGTAATATTTCTCCCTGTCAGCACGAACCAAGTTTCGGACTCGACGGGCAGATTGACGATATTGGGACCTTGCTGATCCTTCTGAGCGGCAGTTTTGGCAGTTATACGATCGTTGTGCAGTCGTTTACGATTTTGAATCTCCATCCAAGACTCATCGCTGATCCACGGTTTGGCCTTGCAGTTTACTATACCAAGTACCGATTTTGCAGTTTCCTTACAAGCCAACGATACGTCTGCCCATGTGTTCTGGTGGGGTTTGTAAGTAAAGCAGTCCTTAAGTTGTCGTTATATACCTGTGCAATATTACGATTAAGAAGTCGTGTTGTGTTATACTAATCGGGCCTCTTCCTAGTTTTAATTGCAGCGGGTCTTAAGTTAAGACTCTTAACCGGAGCGTTGCCTTGAGGAGATAGTGATCACTATCAATATCCGCTCTTCGTCGGGTCTTCACATCCTTTATGGATCCCAAAAATAGTTTACTGATCAAGATATGATCAATTTGATTACGAGTTCGACCAGAAGGGCACATCCACGTATACTTGTGGATGTCCTTATGTAGGAATTTTGTTCCACCGATAAATAACCGGTTCCGTGCATAGAAGTCAACCAGCCTGTCGCCGTTGTTGTTTCTCACCGTTCCGAGACCATGGGTACCCATAACTGATTGTAAGTTGTTATTATTGCTCCCAACTTTAGCGTTAAAGTCTCCAATGAAAAAGTTAAAGTCTAGTTGATCATAAAAATCATCCTTAACACAGTCATCGTCAGGTTCTGTTGGCGCATAACATTGAACAATGGACAACTTACGAAACTTTGAGTTTATCCTCGCTGTGATTATACGGTCGGAAATAGCATTGTGTTCCAATAGAGCGCTGTTAGCTTTTGGCGAGAGAAGTATTCCAACACCATTTCTTAATGCGTGGCGTTACCTGAATATATGAAGCCGTAGACATTATGTAGATGAGTAGAACCGTTGTTAATCCATCGCACCTCACTGAGTCCTAAGACATCCAAACCATGTGCAGCCATTTCTTTGCGTACTTGCTCGATTCAAGATGTTTCCGAAAGAGTTCTTACGTTCCAAGTACCAATCACAAACCGTTGTTTAAAGCCATAGTCGTCATCGAGGGGGGATCATTATTTAAATTTATTGACGTTTCTGTAATCGTAGTAGTTTAGGAGTGAGGGCTGATTGGACCACTGCACTCCGATCCTAGTGTTGGGGCTGCCAAGTGCCTATAGGCAGGTAAGCCGTAAAAACGGCAGAAATAATACTGCTGAGTTTCAGAGGCAAAAATGTATTCTAGATTACCACCTAATTACCTGAGACGCATCGGTGTTAGCATGCCATTTAGGTTACTCATACTGTACGCCTTCTCACTCTAGCTGTCGTCAGACGGTTGTCTGAACGTCATTACCAGGGGATACTTGGCCAAAGGACCGGAAGTAGTTAGCTGCTTGGGAAATACAACAGAGGAATTGCTTCTTGCTATTCCCAAGTGAATAGCAGACAGAAAGCGTTCCACCGAAGTGCACCTCTGTGAAAACCCCCCCCATAAAGTATATATATTATTGGTCAGTGATCGATTCTAAGACATTCTAGCGATGTCCGTCCGTCTGTCTCTGGAAGACACGATACAGCCCAAAATAAAAGAGTTAGACTCCTGAAGTTTGGCAAAAATATGTCTTATGGTCATAGACTGGTTAAGTTCGGAGATGGGCAAAATCGGAACAGGTGGAAAACACAATTTTTTTACGAAATTTTTAATTTTTGCTCAACAAATGTATTTGTTCATAGACCTGTACTTCGACCAAGGGGATTAGGAAACTCAATTTTTCAGGCCGCACCCCCTGTTTAGGCCGTGGTTATAGAAAAAAAAAATAAAAATAACGATAAAAATGTATTATTTAAGCGACTTATCATAAACAAATTATTTGCAAACATTTATAGCGGAGGGAAAGATTTCCGCCATTGAATCTATCGACCCCAAAAAAAGACGCCCCTGCCATTTTTTTACTTGTTTTTCTTTGACAATTCAAACAACATGAAAAAGACGTTTTTAGAGGTTGATTTAGAGGAAACTTTTTTCCTCATGGTCCTTTTTATGCGCATTTATGTACTTAATCTGTCTATGATCTTTATCCAAAGTTCGTGCCAAAGTTCAGGAGCCTAGTTATTTTATTTTGGACTTCATTGTGTTATCTATTGACTGACAGACGGACGGACATTATTAGAATGACTTAGAATCGATCATTAAGCAATAATTTAAATTAGAGATGGGCACATGAGCAGATTAGAGCGTGATTCACGTGATTCACGCGTGATCACGCGTGAGTGTGACTGAATTCAATTTTACTCACGTGATTGTGAGTGAGTGTGAGTGGAGAAAAAAATTGCGTGAGTGAGTGTGCGTGAGTAAGATTTTTGCGTGAGTGAGTGTGCGTGAGTCGATTTTTTTGCGTGAGTTTGCGTGATTATTTTCTTTTCATATTTCCTTTCGTACCAAAAAAAGCATAAAAAAAATTGTGAAATTTGGCTTTACTTAAGATTTCGTCCCGAAAAAAGCAAAGAAAAATGTAAAATTATGCTGAACTTTAAATTTTGCTGAAAATTTTGAAAGATTTTTGATATTTTAGTTTTATAATTTTGTTTTTATAAATAAGAGTTTCGTGAGTGTGAGTCAACGTGATTGTGAGTGAAGCTTGCGTGAGTGCACGTGAGTGTGAGTTGTATTAAATGTACTCACGTGATTGTGAGTGAGTGTGAGTAGAAAAAATATGCTCGTGAGTGAGTGTGCGTGATTAAAAAATTCCTGTCGTGAGCGTGAGTGAGTGTGAGTCTAAAATCACTCACGCGCCCATCTCTAATTTAAATATAAACTTTATTGGTCTCTGACCGATATTTAGTTGCGTTACACACGGTTCTTTAGTCGATATTAATCGACTTTTTGTATGAAAAAGTCGAAAACGACTTTTTTTGTTGTTTAAAAGTCGAAAAGCGGAGGATGTTTTTTTTTTTGCTGAACGATCCTAGATTTAAAATTTCGAGTTTATAAGACCCTTATTTTAGGAAACCGAAAAAGTACCAAAGTACAGTTTTTTACCCTTTAAGAATCCGAAATTTTTTAAAAGATTTTTTTCAGAATGATTTATTCCGATGCATTTCAAAAATCAAGTTTTTATAACTATTATTACAGAAGACCGAAAAAGTACCAATGTACGGAATTTCCAAAAAGTACCTTTTCCGTCTACATTTCAAATTTTAAGTTTTTAGGACCGTATTTCTGAAAACATAAATAGTACTAACTTTTTACCCCTCAGAATCGTATTTACTCTTTTACCCCATTAAAATCGGAATTTCCATAAGGTACTTTTTTCAGAATGTTTTTTTCTGTTGGAGGATCCTACATTGCAATTTTTTATTAGTTTGACCATTACTTCAGGAGATAAAAATGTACAAAAGTTCACTACTTTACCACTTTAGAATCTGAATTTTACAAAATGAACTTTTTTGAGAATTTTTTTTCCACAATATTTGTTTCTGTTGGAGGTTCCCACATGTCAAATTTTATGACCATTATTTCTTGGATTTATAAAAAAGTATCAAAAAACATCAAAATATAAAAAAGTATCAAAAAACATTTGTTTACCCCCTTAAAATCTAAATTTCCATAAGACGAACAATTTCTATAGAAAATTTTATAATTATCGATAACATGAACATTTTTTGTAAAACATTGACCAGTTTTTTTCTTAACTCTAAATTCAATACTTACTCTCATATAACGTGTACGATCTGACATAATCTTTTGTATAATACCATTTATCCGTTGAGCCAATGGTGTATCACCGGTTATAGCAAACCTTTCAGCATTAACTTGTTGCGTACATTGTACCCCAAATAGTGGCTGTACAAAGGATTGTTGTAACGATTGACCCAACCAAACGAAAAAGTGAACACCATTCTCCAGTATATATGCACCATCTTCAGACATCTTTTCATGAGTACAACGCATTGACGTTGGTAATTCTGTATCATCGGGATCAACATTGTGAATGGGTATAAATCTGGGATACAAATACGAAACAGACATATTTAAATCCATTGACAAAACAAATTGCATAACATATGAACGATCATCGAGAGTCATATCAGAACCACCCGATATGGCATCATTCTTGAGCAGACATGAAACATAAAGCGGCAATAATTTTAAACATTCGGGTAATATCAATTGTCCAGCAGACGATGGTGTGGTGCAGTGTTTACGATAACATGCCAATATTTGTGCCGAACGATGTATGAGATTATCTTTGACAGCTTTGGGTGTTAATTCCAATAATTTAATACAAGATTGTTTGGCAAAGAATAACATCATGGCATCCAAATCACAACTCTTGAAAACATCAGCTATAATGGTAGTTGCCTTAAGGGCTAAATTCAAAACACGTAAACGACGCTGGCCACTGCAGGAGGTGAAAAGTAAAGCAATTTGTAAATAGATATTTTCCTCGGGAGGTAATTTATCGTCATGTTTAATTTCAATAGCAATAGATTTATCGCAATCTGCAAATAGAGATTAAGTAAATTTTAAAAATATTGTAAAACCAATTAAAAGAAATTGAAGAATTGAGAGAAAATTTACTTACCAATACTAGCCAATTCAACATCTGTGGTATTAGTCATAAAGAAGTGACCATAGAAATCTGTAGCTCTGATGCCAGCTGAGGTGCGTACACGCATAACAGCATCAAAAGCAATGGGTCGGGAAACATTTTTAATAATATCCTCAATTAAACGTTTGCCATCGATATCAGCCTGGAAGTATAAAATTCCAACACATAATAAATCAAATTTGTTAAAATAAACTTAACCTTTAAATCTTACCTGGAAATAGGTGTATTTATAAACTTCACCACCCGACAGTCTAGCTACTTGACCAATTGTAGCAATATCTATATAAGAATTATTAAACAAAAACAAATCTACGGAGCAGCCATTTTGAACACATTCTTGGCCCAAAGTATTATAGGATTGACATTGTGGCAACAATACCGTTTTCTCTTTTTCCGTACCCAACATTTTACGATCATCGCGATTTTTCAATTTACCCGGTGCTTCACAAATGGGTAGGGATGAGTTGAATACCAATAATTTACCAGAACAATTTGAAGCTTTAAGAGCTTCAAGACCGGCTTGTATAGCTGGATAGAGTATTGTTTCAGTTTCTTTAGTATCCACAAACATTTTGGGAATTTGTTCCATTAAAGCATCAATAACTGCCTCAGATTCTTCGGGATTACAAAGGAAACCATCTAATAGAGGCATGAACATGTCCTAAAAAAATAGTACAAACAGGAATTAAAAAATCATAAAACAAGTAAAAAATTTAAATTCGATTAGAAGGAATCCATGAATAATCTCCTCTATAATGCCCAAAATATTTTGATTCAGATTCTGACATTTTTCCTATAGAAAAAGTCTCAGATTCTGAGACATTTTTCCTAAAGAAAAAGTCTCAGATTCTGCGACATTTCTCCTATAGAAAAAGTCTCAGATTCTGAGACATTTTTCCTATAGAAAAAGTTTCATATTCTGAGACATTTTTCCTATAGAAAGTCTCAGATTCTGAGACATTTTTCCTATAGAAAAAGTCTCAGATTCTGAGACATTTTTCCTATAGAAAAAGTCTTAGATTCTGAGACATTTTTCCTATATAAAAAGTCTCAGATTCTGAGACATTTTTCCTATAGAAAAAGTCTAAGATTCTGACACATTTTTCCTATAGAAAAAGTCTCAGATTTTGAGACATTTTTCCTATAGAAAAAGTCTCAGATTCTGAGACAATTTTCCTATAGAAAAAGTATCAGATTCTGAGACATTTTTCCAATAGAAAAAGTCTCAGATTCTGAGACATTTTTCCTATAGAAATAGACTCAGATTCTGAGACATTTTTCCTATAGAAAAAGTGTCAGATTCTGAGACATTTTTCCTATAGAAAAAGTGTCGGATTCTGAGACATTTTTCCTATAGAAAAAGTCTCAGATTCTGAGAGATTTTTCGTATAGAAAAAGTCTCAGATTCCGACAGATTTTTCGTATAGAAAAAGTCTCAGATTCTAAGACATTTTTCCCATAGAAAATGTTTCAGATTCTGAGAAATTTTTACTACAGAAAATGTCACTCTGAGACATTTTTCCTACACCGAAAAAAATCCATGCAACATTTTACGAAATAAAATTTCGTACTTACTTGTTTCGTAAAATATACGAAAATTTACTTTATATTACGAAAAAGAAATTAGTCCGGACTTTCGTAAATTTACGAAACATACGAAAATATTTCGTAATTATGAACATTTTTAATTTCCCTGCACGAAAAGTGACCGGTCCTCGATAGGTCACTGGCATGTCACACGGAACGCAATGACCTATAACAAACTTTTTTTTAGAAAATTTTCAAAGTTTTTTTTGAATTTCGAAATTTTATTTTAAGATTTATTTTTCCTTAATGCATTTTTAATAAATTTCTTAATTCCAAAACGTAAAAAAGAAATGCCCAAAAATGTTTGTGTCCGAAAAAAAATTCGTTAGAAAATTTGTGAAAAAGGTTTTTTTTTAAGAAAAATTTTAAATAAAATACATTAAAATTGAACAACGTTTTTTTTTTTGGAAAGATCCAAGACAAGATCTTGAAGAGATCGAAACACGTGCTTTTTAAAAAAATAAATCTAATATGTACGAATTTATTTTTGTAATTTACGAATCTATTTTGTGTAATATAGAAAATTGTTTCATACTTTTTCGTAAAAACTTATAATTTTTACGAAATAATATTCTAAGCAAAAAGTACGAAACTATTCTTACAATGTACGAAACATTTCGACCATATAAGACATAATTTTTTTTGTAATTTTTTATATCTAGTATGTACGAATTTATTTTTGTAATTTACGAAATTATTTTGTGAAATATAGAAAATTGTTTCGTAAAAACAAAAAAATATTTCGTAGAATGTAGTAAACTTTTTCGTAAAAACTTATAATTTTTACGAAATAATTTCGTAAGCAAAAACTACGAAACTTTTCGTACAATGTACGAAACATTTCGTTCATATAAGGCATGAATTTTTTTCGGTGTACAGAAAAAGTCTGAGATTCTGAAACATTTTTGTTATAAAAAAACTTTCAAATTCTGAGACATTTTTTGTATAGAAAAATTCTCAGATTCTGAGACATTTTTCTTAGATTCTGAGTCATTTTTCCAATAGAAACAGTCACAGATTTTGAAACATTTTTCGTATAGAAAAAGTCCCAGATTCTGAGACATTTTTCCTATAGAAATTCTGAGACTTTTTCGTATAGAAAAAGCCTCAGATTCTGACACATTTTTCTTAGATTCTAAGACATTTTTCATATAGAAAAAGTCCCAGATTTTGAGAAATTTTTTCGTATTTTTTCTATAGCAAAAGTCTCAGATTCTGAGACAGTTTTCTTATAGAAAAAGTCTGAGATTCTAAGACATTTTTCCTATAGAAAAAGTCTCAGATTCTGAGACATTTTTCCTATAAAACAAGTCTCAGATCCTGAGACATTTTTCCTATAGAAAAAGTCTCTGATTCTTAGACATTTTTCCCATAGAAAAAAAAAGTCTCAGATTCTGCGACATTTCTCCTATAGAAAAAGTCTCATATTCTAAGACATTTTTCCTATAGAAAAAGTCTCAGATTCTGAGACATTTTACGTATAAAAAAGTCTCAGATTCTGAGACATTTTTCGTATAGAAACAGTCGCAGATTCTAAGACAGTTTTCGTAAAAAAATAGAGACATTTTTCCTATAGAAAAAGTTTCAGATTCTGAGACATTTTTACACAGATAAAGTTTGAGATCCTAAAAATTTTTTTGTGTACAAAAAGTCTCAGGTTCTAGGACATTTTTTGGGACCTTTTTTATAATTTGAAACATTGAAACAGATTCTGAAAACTTAAGACTCTAGGATTACAAAATTTAGGATGTATATGAAGTTAAGGAAGGGTATAACAAAAATGTTATATAAAGAAAACTAAAACACTTACTTGAACATCTCCTACAACCATCATTTGGGGTTGAGCCAAATTACTTTTAATATTGTAAAAATGCACCGTACTGTTGTAGGTAATGAAGCCGACACGCATTTTAGATTTATCTTGACCCTGATCAATAGGTAAATTTTTCAAAATTTGCTTAACTTGTGAACATAACAAGTGAACCAAACCCGATTTAATTGTATTATAAGAAACATCAATGACAAAAATAAATGCTGGAATTTCAGGAGTAGTATTGTTCTAAAATATACAAAAAAAAATATAATCAATAAAAAATCAAATACAAATAAACACTTTAAAATACATACACGACAGTAATCTTTAGTAGCCAAAAATTCATAAGTGCCCAATACCAATTCAGGACGTTCATATTTATCAACTCTCTGGCCAGTATGATCCAAATGTTGGAAATATTCAGTGGGTACTAAAAGAAACAGAAAAGACACATATTAAATAAATGAAATTAAAGAATATTAGAATAAGAATTTTACCTTCCGTAGAAACTTTACACATTAAACATTGGAAACGCCTGCCGGCATCTACAAATTGCATATTTGGAGACATATAAGCCTTGCAACGATTACAACGTATTGGCCCCAAAGCACCAAAATCGACAATAGGTGGCTCATATTCACCCTCAGCGGTACGAGCATATGGTGATATAATCATAGAGAATGGAAGAGCTGTTGTCTTTAATAAATCCGCTGTAGCGGGTACGCAATATAAAGAAGATCTAAAAATAAAAACATATTAATGTTTTTTCCAGCAATTTTAATTTTAGGTAATTTTCTACCTTAATAATCTTGGTGACGAGTTGCCTTGATCTTGCACCACATATTTAGTGGTGACCAATGGTGGCAATAGGCCAGCCTGATTAGTTACAAATTGACCACCAGCATTACGTTGATTTTCAATCATTACTTGTATAGGATTAGGCATTTGATCGGGATCTAAACGTCTTTGTTGCTGCTGTTGTTGTTGATATTGTTGTTGGGGTTGTTGATACATGCCACCAGGAGGTTGCTACGAGATAAAACAACAGTAAGAAAATAATTAAAAACAAGTAGGAGTGTAAAAAATTAAAAAAAAAACCCCTGGGCGTAGATATAAATTCAACACACACGTTTGAACGTGGGGGTCGTGGGTTCGATTCTTAGTAGACCCCTTGGTCTGTTTCGCTACAATGATAGCGGTAAAAAACCTGCCAACATTGTTCAGGGTTCTCTGAAAGATCTGTCTAAATGGGAAAGAGACTGTGGTCTCGGAGTTAATCCAAATAAAACAGAGCTTGTCTTGTTTACAAGAAAAAATAACATTCCTACTTTTGCTCCTATTTCTCTGGATAGCACTGAAATCGCCTTCTCAGATAGAGCAAGGTATCTAGGAGTATTTCTAGATAGGAAGTTGAATTTCAGGCATAATATTGAGAAACGGTTGAGAAAAGCGCATATTATTCCTGTAAAAGGGCCTTTGGAATACGATGGGGTTTTAACCCTAAAGACGTTCATTGGATTTATACAGCAGTGATGCGTCCAATTCTGCTGTATGGAATCACTGTCTGGTGGGCTGCTTTGAAAACAAAAGGGAACTGTGGTATCACAACGGACCTCAAAGTAGAACGTCAGGAGCCACTTACAACCTAACCTATGGTGTTTGTTTTTACTTACATAACCTGGTCTTCCTTGCATAGGCTGTTGACCCGGTTGAGGTGGCATCATTTGAGATGGGTAACCACCAGGCATGGGAGGTTGTCCCGGTTGTGGAGGATAGCCTGGCATTTGTTGTTGTCCTGGTTGGGGAGGATATCCAGGCATGGGAGGCAAACCAGGTTGTTGCATAGGCGCTGGTGGTTGCCCGGGCATAGGAGGCATTCCTGGTTGTTGTTGCTGTCCAGCCATTGGATGCATACCACCGGACATAGGTGGCATGCCAGGTTGTTGCATTGGAGCTGGTGGTTGGCCTGGCATGGGAGGCATACCAGGTTGTTGTTGTTGACCGGGCATGGGCGGCATACCAGGTTGCTGCTGTTGTTGACCAGGCATGGGTGGCATACCGGGTTGTTGTTGTTGTTGACCAAGCATGGGTGGCATTCCGGGTTGTTGTTGACCAGGCATGGGTGGCATACCGGGTTGTTGCATAGGTGCTTGCTGCTGACCACCCATTGATGGAGGCATCATTGGTTGACCTGGTCTAGGTGGCATCTGAGACTGCTGTTGATATTGATTGCCTCCTGGTAAAGGAGGTTGAGCACCAGCAAAACCTTGTGGGGGTTGTTGTTGCTGTTGAGGTGGTTGTCCAGACATGGGAGGCATTCCAGGTTGCTATAAAAACAGATTTTTTTTTAAATTTATAATTTCTTAAAAAAAAAAAATGAAAACCATTTTACTTACTGCTGGTTTTTGTGGTCCCGGTGGCATATGTGGCA
Organism: Pegoplata infirma; assembly: GCA_963921195.1. Taxonomy (NCBI): domain Eukaryota; kingdom Metazoa; phylum Arthropoda; class Insecta; order Diptera; family Anthomyiidae; genus Pegoplata; species Pegoplata infirma. The sequence continues at coordinate 64,360,514 of OY992537.1, read as the reverse complement.
TACCCGGTAAACTAGCGCTATTAACCGTCATTTGATTAGCTCCACCAGGAATATTTTGCGATGGTGGTAAATTACCACCAGCTTGTGGCGGTTGATTTGATCCTGCAGCCGGAGGTAGTGGCATACCTGGTGTTCCAGCTGTAGGTGGTCTATTTGAAGAACCATTTGGATAAGGATTGAAATTATTGTTAAGATTTGAAGGTGGCATATTAGGTGGAGCTCCAGCAGTTTGTGGTTGTTGTTGACCAGGAGGACCATTAGCTAAAGGTTGTGTTTGGGGTCCACCAGACATTTGTGGTGGCATACCCACATTTGCATTATTAAATGGTGGGGGTGCACCAGATGATGGCTGTTGTTGTTGTGCTGATAGTTGTGGCTGTTTCATGGGATTCATATTCATGGCACCCATAGATTGAGTCAACTACAACAAAAGAAAAAAAGAGGTCAATTTCATTAAAACACATTTATAATTAATTTAGAGTTTTTAATAACTCTTATCAAAAGATTTCAATAAAAAAATAGATTTGAAAAAACAATTTAAATACAACTGATAACAAAGTTTAACGTTTTACAACACTGTTTCTATTTATTTACATCACACTGTCACTTTTGCTTGTTCTTCTTGTTGTCACAGATGATAAAACAAAAATGACAAGATCTCTTCAAAAGAGCGAAAGAGTCAAATATTTATTATTCTTTCTCTTTTTAAGATAAAACGGAAATAAGAGATTAACAAAAAAGAAAAATCAAAAATCAGAAATTACAAAAAAAGAAAAACAGAAAAATCAACAAAAGGCATATGAATAAAGACAATAGGAAAGAAAAAACAAAAGAAGACATGAAACTGCAATGATTTCATTAATTAATAATAAAAAAAAATATTTCCTAACCTGCTGCTGATAATTGCCATTCATAATATTAGATTGCTGTGGTGGAGCTGCTTGTGGGGGTCCAGCCATATTGCCAGACATTGACGTTGGAGGAGGACCTTGCATTCCTGGTTGTTGAGCAGGCCAACCAGGAGGTGCATATTGTTGCTGTTGCCCACCTATAGGTGGCATCATTTGTGGTTGCTGCTGCTGCTGTTGTTGCATAGGCTGCATAGTTGGCGGTGGACCATAAGCATTTGGATTCATCATTTTTCACAAAATTTTCTTTAATTTCACAATTTTAATTTTAAAATTTTCATACAATTTTCTTTACGCTTCCGTAAACTTTTAAAGAAACTTTCCTTTTTTTTCCTCAATAAAATAAAACTGGAAAATCGGTTTTGCACTTTTGGCCCGTACTTTAAAGTATTAACACGTAAACACCACACCGAATCCGTAAACACTTTCAAGGCTTATTTTTCTTAATTTGGCTACTTTTTTACAACGATTTTTTTACACACACTTATTCGTTAATAAAAGGAGAATTTATTTCACAATTTTCTTTTTATTTTTGAAGCAAAACCTTACAGAAAATTAATTTTCTTTTTCTTAAATGTACCAAAAATTACACTTCCACGTCAGAGCAGCCCAGTTTTGCATAGAGTTATTGGTTTTTCTTTTAAATTTTCATTCGTATAAAATTTTTTTACATATGATTTGACAGTTTGCCACGTACCTTTCAAAAGGGTGCGTTCAGTGTAAGACAACTAAAAACAGGGTTGAGTTTTATTAAAAAAGGCTGTTAAATTAATTTTTTCGTTTTTGAGGTATTCGCTGTTAAAATGCAAAAAAAACAACAATAATTTCACACTTTTGGTGGTCCACTGTTACAGATTCTTGCAAAATATGACTTGATTTCATATAAAGTGGACCTGTTGGTTTCAAAACTGCAATCCAAATTTGTCTACCATGTTTCGTTTTCGAGATATTCGCGTTTGAAAAGTTTTCCACGCGAAAATCTCGAATGCGAATATCTCGAAAAGAGAACTTGCTAGACAAATTTGGATTACAGTTTTGGAATCAGGAGGTCCAATTTATATGAAATCAAGTCATATTTGTAAGAAACAACATAACAGTAGACCCCCAAACGTGCTAAATTATTAGTTTTTTGACTTTTTTTTAAAAGCGAATACATATTTCAAGAAATTGGATGTCAGATTTGGATTCAGGAGAGCAAAACCAATAAGAATCACTTCGATATTTCACTAGGAGGTTTTTGTTGTCGAACAGTGTAATTATTTAGTAATAACTCGAAAGCAGGATTAGCTAGGATTTTCGTGTTAACGATTTTTAAAATTCAAAATAAAGAGGAGTGAAATGCCATTAGCCGAGCTTTTCACCATTTAAACACGATCTAAACTTGCTTGAAGAGGGGTGTGTGGAGTTCGTTATAACCGGGTTTAACTGTATTTAAAAGACAAAAAAAAAATTAAAACCAGTAAAAAAGTTAAATTCGGCCTTGCCGGATGTATTATACACTCCACAATGTAAAAAAGTTTATATTAAAAAAAAAATTTTATTTTGAAAAAAAAGTAGAAATGTAAAATTCCACTTGGCCGAATCTATGAATACCCTCAACAATGCCCTTTTTAAGGAATAGTAAATTTTTTAACGTGAAAAAAATTAACGATTTTGATTAGAAATATTTTATTTTGAGTAAAAATTTTATTTTCATTTTTGAAAAAAAGAAAAATTACTATTTTTTTTTGAGTGTAAAATTTTTTTCGAGTAAAATTTCTGATTGACAAAAATACTTGGCAAATTAAATAATGTTTTTAAAGCTTGTTTTTTTTTTAAAGCTGGGGTTTTTCAACACTATTAAATAATACAAATAAAATTTGAGTTTTTCAAAAAGTGGGCTTTGTAGGCATGGTCAAATATTAAAATATATGAATTTTTTGCCTGAGTAACTTTATTTCAATATTTATGTAAATTTAATAAAACACGGTAAAGTCTTTAAAACAAAAGTTTTTATAGATTTTTTATCGATTAAAAAAATAAAAATTGGAAAATTTTCAGAAGAAGTTCTGAATTTTTCAAATTTAAACTTAAACGTTATTTATCAAAAAACAAATTAAAAAAAAAAGCAAAAGTGCTTTTCTATCTGTTCTGAAATTTTCAGAGATGTGTTTTGCCTTGTTTTCGAGAAATCAAATGTTAAAAATCGCACTACGCTTATTTTATACAATAATGGTGTATATAACTTTTGCGTATGAGTAATAAAAACACTTTAACTATATTTAAAATAGAGATGGGATCGTGAACGAGTTTTTAATAACGATTACGCACGCTCATGAAAGAAAAAATTTTTGTCACGCACGATATTTTATTTTACTCACTCTCATTCACGCACACGTGAGTAGAAAAAAAAACAAGTCACGGTCAAGATGTTCACGTGAGCGTGAGTAAAATAAAATATCGTGCTTGAATATTTTTTTTCTTTAATAAGCATGCGTGATCGTAAATAAAAACTCACTCACGCTCCCACCGCAATTTAAAATATTTTTTAAGTGTTGATTAAAGGTGTCCTAACGACTAAGGTAATTTTTCAAAATCACTTTTTAATACGTGGTAGGATCCTAAATTGTAGTTTTGTATCTAAAAATGAGTGAACCAAAATTTGGAGACAATCGGATAAAAATAACTCGTGCCGAAAATGGATTGAAGTTTTGGGGCACTCTTATCTGATGAAAAAACACGTTTTTTCTAGTTTTTTGAAAAATATTGGTATATGCTATTTTTTGTTAATTTTTTTGTTAAGTAATATGAAAATTGTAATAAATTACCTTTCCAAAAAGCTTAAAGAAATTCAAATCGGATGAAAAATAAGCATTTTACGCATACATGCCCCAGACCATTGCATGGTTTTTAAAGCCAAAATTTGAAAATTTTCAAAATTTTTAGGCAAAAAAATAAAAAAAAATAAATTTTACTTTATAATTATATTAAATACATGTTATAGATAAAAACTAACAGATATGGTAGTCTAACTTTTTTTTCATTTGGCGTGGGTAGTGATATAATTTCCGCGGATTCCAAAGAAAATTAGTTTTTCTAAAATAATTTAGCAAATATGGGAAACAATTTTCTGTATTGTATTATACGAAGTGAAATATATAAATTCTGTAAATTTTTTGAGAATTCGGGCATCTTTAACCCCTTTTCGTCGAGCTGAAATGACAAATTTGAGACGTTATACATTTCTATAATACAAAATATCTGCATATATCCGATTTCTCAAAAGTTACAGAATTTACGTTTTACACTTCGATCCGCACAATAGAGCACAAATTTTCAAAAATTTGCTTAATTATTGTAGAAAAACGCATTTTATTTGGAATCCTAGGAAATTTTATCACTACCAGCGCCAAATAAAAAAAAAAGCTTGACTACCATATCTGCTATTTTTAATCTTAAACATGTTTTCAATTTGATCATAAAGTAAAATTAAATTTTTACTATTTTTTTGCCTAAAAATTTTGAAAATTTTGAAATTCTGGCTCTAAAAACCATACAATGGTCTGGGGCATGTATGCTTAAAATGCTTATTTTTCATCCGATTTTAATTTTATTAGTCGTTTTGAAAAGGTAATTTAGTACCATTTTCATATTATTTCACAAAAAATTTAACAAAAAATATCAAATACCAATGTTTTTCAAAAAACTAGAAAAAACGAGTTTTTCGTTCTTATAAGAATGTCCCAAAACTTCAATCCATTTTCGGCACGAGTTATTTTTAGCCGATTGTCCCCAAATTTTGGCTCACTCATTTTTAGATACTAAAGCACAATATTGGACCCTACCAGGTATAAAAAGGTGATTTTCGTTTTTAAGGACACCTCTAGTGTTGATATTACTCATACGCACATGTTATATTAGACTGGCATTTTTTTTCTCAACTTTCGATTTTCCCAAGTGTCCGGGCAAATTTTTATTGTCCAAGGTCTAAAACTTATGTGTTACAAATTTGAGGTCAATCGGAAAATTTTTGAAAAATTTCCACCAAAAATCCAAAACTTTGACCGAAGGGCGCCACGGGATAAAATAATCGGATTTGGCTCAAATTAGATTTAAATGAAAGATTGTCTTAAGCTCTATGAAATGGCCGAGGAAAAAAAATTGTGATGTTTTTTAAAAAATTTCTTGAACGTAGGAAAAAACCGCCATTTTTTGCAAATTTCAAATGGCAATATCTCGAAAACCGTTCGACCGATTTTAATTTTTATTTGATATTCGTGGTCACCGCATCAAAATTAACAAATATGATGTATCGAAAAAATTTAAATTTAAATTTTTTATTTTTTTTTTTAATTTTTCAAAAATCCAAAATTTTGACCGCCGGGCGCCACGGGTTAATTTAATCCGATTGACCTCAAATTTGTACACCATCGTTTTAGTCCTAGTAGAATAAAAAAATGCCCGGACTTTGAAAATTGGAGAAAATTTTTTTTGGCCATACAGAAAAATGCCAGTCTAATGTTATATGTATACACCATTATTGTATAAAATTAGCGTAGTGCAATCTTTAACATTTGATTTCTCGAAAACAAGGTAAAACACATCTCTGAAAATTTCAGAACGGATAGAAAAGCACTTTAACTTTTTATTAAAAATTTATAGAAAAAAATAAAATTGCGTCATGTTTTTTGTTAAATAAAGTTTAAGTTTAAATTTGAAAAATTCAGAACTTCTTTTGAAAATTTTCCAATTTTTATTTTTTTAATCGATAGCCCATACAAAAATCTATAAAAAAAAATAATTTTAAAGACTTTACCGTGTTAAAATTAATTTGCATAAATATTGAAGTAAAGATACTCAGGCAGAAAAGTTTAATATTTTCAATATTTGACCACGCCTACAAGGCCCACTTTTTGAAAAATCTTAAATTTTATTAAGGGTTTGTGATTGAAGAAGAAAACATTGTATTTCTAAAGATTATTTCTAATGTGGATTTATTCCAGACCATGGTTTCTGTAGCCACCTCTACGTCTTCAGTGGAGAAAATTACATTGAATTTAAATTGTTTGATTTTTGTACACTAAACAAATTATGACGGTATATTCCACTACAAAAGACAGTTAAAACTACTACATTTGTTGTTGTTTAGGCGTCCACACCCAAAAATAAACAATTGTGAAATTATTTAATTTTAGGGTATAATTTACCTAAGATTTTTCGCAGAAATCCAACTTGAAAAGTTTCTTTGCATATTACCCGAATCAACTTAGGTAAACTTACAAAATGCATTTAAGCATTATTTCAAATTTAATTTTGTTTATTTAGCCACTATATTTAAATAAATGGTACAGTTTGATTGGTCAAATAACGTATTTTTTTTAGGTTGATTTAATAGTTTTATATATCCCCTTCCATACAAAATGCTCAATATTATAAATTTTAATTACATTTATTTTTAATATTTTTTTAAAATAAAGGACAATTTTATAATAAAATATAAATACTAACAAGCTTAAAATACATACTTAGCATGATCAGTGACAACTAATTTTTTCTATAGAAACTTTCTCAAAGACAATTTTTCTATAGAAATAAAAAGACAATTCTTCTTTAGAAAATTCCTGACAGACAATTTTTCTATAGAAACTTTCTGAAAGGCAATTCTTCTATAGAAAATTTCTGAAAGATTATTTTTCTATAAAAAATTTCTAAAAGACAGATTTACTATAGAAAATTTTTAACAGACAATTTTTTTCTCAAAGACAATTCTTCTATAGAAAATTTTTAATAGACAATTTTTCTATAGAAAATTTCCAAAGACAATTTTTTTATAGAAAATTTCTGAGAAATAATTTTTCTACAGAAAATTTCTGAAAGAAAATACTCCTATAGAAAATTTCTTAAAGTAAAATTTTCTATAGAAATTTTCTTCTATAGCAAATTCCTGAAAGACAGTTTTTCTATAGAAACTTTCTGAACGCCAATTTTTCTATAGAAAATTTCTGAAAAAAAAATTTTCGATAGAAAATTTCTGGTTGACAATTTTTCTATAGAAAATTTCTGAAAGATAATTTTTCTATAGAAAGTTTTTGACGACAATTTTTCTATAGAAAACTTTTTCAAGCCAATTTAAAAAAAAAAAAAAATTCTATAAAAAATTTCTTAAAGACAATTTTTCTATAAAAAATTTCTCAAAGATAATTCTTTAATAGAAAATTTTTTAAAGATAATTTTTCTATAGAAAATTTCCCAAAGACAATTATTCCACAGAAAATTCCTCAAAGACAATTCTTTAATAGAAAATGTTATAAAACCAATTTTTCTATAGAAAATTGGTTTTAAACCAATTAAAAAAGAAAATTTTTCTATAGAAAATTTCACAAAGATAATTTTTCATAGAAAATTTCTGAAAGGCAATTTTTCTGTAGAAATTTTCTGAAAGACAATTCTTCTATAGAAAATTTTTCGATAGAAAATTTCTGTAAGACAATTTTTCTATAGAAAATTTCTGAAAGACAATTTTTCTAAAAAAAATTTTGAAAGTTAATTTTTCTATAGAAAATTTTTGAACAACAATTTTTCTATAGAAAATTTTTTATAGAAAGTTTCTGAAAGACAATTTTTCTATAGAATATTTCTCAAAGACAATTTTTCTATAAAATATTTCTCAAAGACAATTTTTCTACAGAAACTTTTTCAAAGACAGTTTTTCTATATAAAATTTCTGAAAGACAGGTTTTCTGTAGAAAATTTCTGAAAGACAATCTTTCTATGGAAACTTTCTCAAACACAATTTTTCCATAGAATACTTCTGAAAGGCAATTTCATGGAAAAATTCTCAAAGACAATTATTCTATAGAAAATTTCTTAGACAATATTTCTATAGAAAATTTCTGAGAGAAATTTTTCTAGAGAATATTTTTGAAAAATAATTTTCCATAGAAAAATTCTCAAAGACAATTCCCAAGGACAATTTTTCTACAGAAAATTTCTCAAAGACAATTCTTCAATAGAAAATTTTTTAAAGATAATTTTTCTATAGAAAATTTCCCAAATATAATTTTTATATAGAAAACTTCTCAAAGATAATTTTTTAATAGAAATTTAAAAAAAAAAAATTCTATAGAAACTTTCTCAAAGACAATTTTTTATAGATAATTGCTGAGAGACAATTTTTCTGCAGAAAATTTCTGAAAAACAATTTTTCTATATAAAATTTCTAAAAGACAGGTTTTCTATAGAAAATTTCTAAAAAAAAATTTTTTTCTGAGAGACAATTTTTTTACAGAAAATTTCTGAAAGAAATTTTTTCTATAGAAAATTTCTGAAAGACAGGTTTTCAAAGAAAATTTTTCTGTAGAAAATTTTTTAAAAAATTTTCATAAAAAATTTCTCAAGACAATTTGTTTATAGAAAATTTTTTATAGAAAATTTCTCAAGGACAATTTTTCTATAGAACATTTCTGAAAGTCAATTTTTCTATAGAAAATTTCTGAAAGACAAATTTTCTATAGAAAATTTCTTAAAGACAATTTTTCTATAAAAACTTTGTCAAAGACAATTTTTAAATAGAAAATTTTTCAAATACAATTTTTCTATAGAAAATGTCTTAAAGGCATTTTTAAATAGAAAATTTTTCAAATACAATTTTTCTATAGAAAATGTCTTAAAGGTATTTTTTTCTATAGAAAATTTTTGAAAGACAATTTTTAATAGAAACTTTTTCAAAGACAATTTTTGTAAAGAAAATTTCTTAAAGATAATTTTTCTATAGAAAAGACAGTTTTTCTATAGAAAATTATTCTGTAAAAAAATTCGTAAAAACAACTTTTCTTTAGATATTTTTTTGTTTTTTTTTTTTAGAAAGTATCTATAGAAAAATTGTCTTTCAGAAATTTTCTGTAGAAAAACTGTCTTTCAGACATTTCTAGAGAAAAATTGTCTTCAAGAAATTTTCTATGGAAATGAGAAATTTTTAAAGAAAAATTGTCTTAATACATATTTTCTATAGAAAAATTGTATGAGAAATTTTTTATAAAAAATTGTATTTAAAAAATTTTTTATAGAAAACTTGTCTTTAAGAAATTTTCTATAGAAGAATTGTCTTTTAGAAATTTTCTATAGAAAAATTGTCCTTGAGAAATTTTTATACAAAAATTGTTTTTAGAGATATTTTCTATGGAAATATTGCTTGAAAATTTTTTTATAAAAAAATTGTCTTTCAAAAAAATTTCTAAAGAAAAATTGTCTTTCAGAAATTTGCTATTGAAAAAATTCTGTAATTCTTAGAATTTTTTTCTATAGAAAAATTCTCTATTTCTGAGAAATTTTTTCTATAGAAAAAGTCTTGCATTTTGAGACAATTTTTCTATAAAAAAAAGTCGTAAATTCTTAAACAATTTTCCTATAGAAAAAAACTCAGATTCTGACACAATTTTTCTACAGAACAAATTTTAGATTCTGTGACAATTTTTCTACAGAAAAAGTCTCAGGTTCTGATACAATTTTTCAATAGAAAAAATCATAGATTCTAAGACAATTTTTCTTTAGAACAATTTTCATATTCTGAGACAATTGTTCTATAGAAAGTACCATATTGTGGGACTATCTTTCTAAAGAATTTTTTCTGTAGATGCTGAATTATCACTAACCGGAATCTGCAATCAAAAACCTCAAGTCATTTTCTGGATCTGCTTTTGTGTCTACTATTGAACCAACACTGCGAACCGGAGACCAATTGTTTTATGTTTTTTATGGCGTTCCTTAAAATTTAAACAGCCAAGTAATGTATTTTTACAAGTTGCGTGGTGGATGCCGCAAATGTTCGGATAAACCACCACCGTCTGCAACTGAAAGTTAATATTTTGGTTAATATACGTTTATCAAATATATAAACTCATTATTTTTGCTTACCTTTTTAATTAATTAAATAAATTAGTTCCTCATACATACATATATTTTATAAAAAATTAAAGACAATTTGTTGTCAATGTGTTGTTTACAATGTGGCATTAATATGTCGACTTTATCGAATTAAATTTATTTATATTTATAAAAAAAACTTAGGTAAAAGATTCAAGTTTGTGTATGTTAAATTTAATATTGTAAACAATGCTATTTTACAAAATAAATGTCATATACAATTTAGTTAAAACTTGAGCAATTTCTTGAACTCAATATAAAAAAAATTTACCTAAGTCACATTAGACTGTTTAACACTAGTTATTTTTTTGGGTGCACTACATTTTACAATAAAATCAACCAAAAATTGTTGTTGTTTTTAACGATTGATTAACAACTACAAAAAACTGTAAAAACTACTTCAAATTACAGTTGTTTTTACTGTAACTCAAATTGTCTGAATTTTTTTTATTAACAAAAAAAATTGTAAACGTCAAAAACATATAAAATTATTTGAAAATAATTCCTGCACACCCGTTCTACTAAAAATTTCGAGAAAATTTATAAATTTTTTATAGACTAAAAACAACTACACAAAACAACTGTTACTACAATATAGTAATTTTTTGTATTTGTTTTTAAAACGACTACAAAAGCAGTTGTTTGAGATTTTTCATACAAAAGTGTAAGACTATTTTTTTCTATATGTTTTTTCATCAACAGACTTGACTCTGATTGGAATCTAACCCACGTTCATGCAATTTTCCATTAGTTTGCAAAGCTAGGACTTAACCATCTAGGCTATCGCTCTGCTTGCATTGGCGTAGGAAGAGCATTTTTCTGGGGGGGGGGGCTAAGGCCCCCCAGGATTTTTTTTATATCAAAAAACTTTTTTAAAATAAAAATCAGGACCTTTTTCTAAGACTTTTAAAATTTTGAGTTGTGGTGATTCCTTCTGAAAGCAGTTTAAAAATTCTTTTTTTTTTTTTTAATTTTCCCATAAATGTTTAGAACTGAAAAACTCTTTCGTTGTCGGTATAGATTTTTTCTTTGCAAAATCTGAGTTTAAATCGAATGTGGTTCCTATAGGAAATCATTAGATTTATATAATTTTCTGCCACATAAATTCTGTGAAGTTGTTACTATTGAAAAAAAAAAAAAACATTAGATTCAGAAAACTTTCACCATTATACAACAATCAGATCTGAAAACTTTTTTCGTTAAAAAAATCCGATTAAGACTAATTTCACAGTGCAACACCCAAAATCGGAATGGGATGAAACCAAAAGCAAATGAAAGTTGACATATTCCATAAAAAATCTCTCAAGGCTTTTTTCTAGTTAAGAGCTAGATTTTTTTTACACGCATTTGAAGTTAGTGCACTTTATTATAATTATAATAATAAATGCATGAAAACTGTATTAGTGGCGAATGATTAATATTGTAATTGCCTTTAAATAACAATCATACGCAACGGTTTCCACTGGTTTATATTAATAATTGCCTTTAAATAACAATAATACGCAACGGTGTACAGTTGTTTTTTTTTTTAATAATTTGGCTCTTCAGTAAATAGGTACTGGACCGATTACAGCAAAATTCATACCAGTCATAGCTGAAGTAATTTTGAGCTTAAGTTTGGAAACTGGACCCTACATGTCCAATAAGGGCACCACCAGGGGCCTTTAAAATAGGACATGTTTAGTACGCAAAAACTTTAAATGCTTTAAAATCACCAACTTTAAATGCGTGTAAAATAAAATCTAGCTCTGATCTAAAAAAAGGCCTTGACGGAAAACGTCAGCTTTCATTTGCTTTTGGTTTCATCCCATTCCGATTCCGAAAGTTCGATGTTGTATCACTGTGTTTTTAATGGAAAAACTATTAGATTCTCATACAAAAATGTTACCAAGTCTTAAAGTTTCTATTTAAAAAGATAAATCTAATTGTTGCAAAAATGAATTGAATTAACAAAAAAAATGTAAGCTATTCAAATAGCCCTCCCCCCCAGACAGGATTAGCTACGCCAATGTCTGCTTGACAAACTAACAGCAGAAGTTGGTTCGTATTTCATTACAGATGTCATGTGTGTGACGTCAACAGAAGATTTTTATTTTACACATTTTCGTGAAGTCATTCAAAGAAGAATCAACCCAGATTCACTCCAATGATGACAACCTACACTCAACCAAAAATCATTGTATTCCCAAAGAAAATCGTTGTAAATTCAACAGAAATCATTGTTGATTTTGACCCTACAAATATTTATGTTGATTTCAATAAAAATTGTTGTCAGTTTTTGTAAAAGTTGATCAACTCGTTTTTTTGTTAATCAACTCGTATTTTATGTAAATTCAACTCATATTTTTGTTAATATAAGAAATTTTATTATTAAAAAAAAAGCTTGTTGTTATTTGTAAATATTCTTTTATTAAGTATAAATCACAATATTTTTTTTTATTTCCGGCTTTTTAAGCTGCAATATTTGAAGATTTTCACAAAGATTTTCACACACACTTCGTTTATTCATGATATGCACCCATTAGCCATTCTCTAATTATCTGATGATACCAAAACAAAATCCTAAAAAAACAAAAAAACGTTTTAATATAGTATGAACACATAAAGTAATCAATGTATTTTATTACTTACCAAATATTTACAGATCAGATCCTATTTTTATTTATTTTTCTAATATTAAATAATTTTATAAGAAACAAACACATTAAATAATTTTATAAGAGACATTTCACATTGCTACCAACTCACTCGTTCACTCGTTACAATAAAAAAAAAAAAAAACGAACGAACAGGGTTGTTTTTTCTTTTTTGTTTTATCTATTGAATTCTGTAGAAGCCATTGTAATAGTTGAAACAAGTATACTGATTATTCAACGATATCAACATTAATATTTGTTGAATACGGCATTATTCTGTAAAACTTGATCTACAATGGGTTTACTAATTTTTCTACTAAGATATTTCTATGAGTGTATTAAGTGCTAGTTGTTAATTTGTCAGTAATTGATTGGAGTTTATTTTTTATACCCTCCACTCTAGTGATAGAGGGTATATATAAGTTTGTCATTGCGTTTGTAACATCTCGAAATATTGGTCTAAGATACCAGAAGGTAATATATTTATGATCCTCGAGCGATTTTAAGTCGATCTGTCTGTTGAAAATGCGCTTACTTTTGATAGGCCTTACTGAGGCTGCTGAAGTTTGGCATATATGTTGACTTAGTCAGGTTGGAATTGCAATTGAGCGAAATCGGTCCAGTAGTTTAAAAGTTATAAGCAAAAGATTGCAAAATCGGTCCGGTCGTTCAAAATGAAAATGTCAGTTAAAATAACTACTTTGTAAGTTGTTTTGGGGTCAACTACTTTTTCAGTTAAATCAACTAACAATGTTAGTTATTTTAACTGACAAAAACTAACTGACTTATGTAGTAAAAATTACTAACATTTGTAGTCAAAACAACTATATTAGTAAAAATAAAATAAACAATAAATATTTTTTTTTTTCAAAAAATTTTTCAGAAAAAAAAAAAATGAACACCAAATTTTTTCCAAGTTTTTTTTTTTTAAAAAAAAAAAAAGATGTGAAAAATTAAAAAAAGTTTTTTTTTTTGGAAAAAAAACTTTGAAATTTTTTCAGAGATAAAAAAATATAATTAATTACTTTAATTAACTGTTACTACATTGCAGTACTTTTTTGTTAGTTGTTCAAAAAAACGACTTAAAATAACTAACAGAAATAGTTGTTTGATATTTTTCATACAAAAACAACTGACTTTGTAGTTGAAAACAACTAACTACTGTAAAATATACAAACAACTAACATTTAGTAACTTACATAATTTTCTGAGTGTAAGTTACTACATGTTTGCATATTTTACAGTAGTTAGTTGTTTTCAACTACAAAGTCAGTTGTTTTTGTATGAAAAATATCAAACAACTATTTTTGTTAGTTATTTTAAATCGTTTTTTTGAACAACTAACAAAAAAGTACTGTAATGTAGTAACCGTTATTTAAAGTAGTCAATTTTATTTATCTCTGAAAAATTTTCTAATGGCGTTTTCTTTTCTGGCAAAAAATGTAGCATTTTGTAACATTTTTTTTATTCTACGAATTTTTTGTGTTCTTTTCTAAAAAAAATGCACACTTATAAAAAAATATTATGTTCTTTTCTTAAAATATTGCCTGCATTTGAGGTAAAAAATGCATATTTTCCACCCCGAAATCAAATGACGGGGTGAAAAATTGCCCTGATATTCTCTCATGTAGCAAAACTCAAATTAAGCGAACAAGTTAACTGGTGCTGTTGTGGTGCAGAGGATGTGTCGTGGCATGTGACACCGGAGGTCCGGGGTTCAAATCCCGGTATGGACAATTTTTTTTTTTTTATTCTGGTATTTTTTTTTATTCCATTACGTATTATTTTTTATTTAATAATGTTTTTTTTTTTAATAATTTAATCATTTTTAAAAAAAAAAAAGTAAATTTTCATATAAAATCGACAAAATTTGTTAATTTTTTGGGTTTTTTTTTTTTTAAAGTTTAAATAATTAAAAAAAAATAATTTAAAGCAAAAAAAAAAATAAAAAAATATGTAATGGCCATCGCCGGGATTCGAACCTGAGCTGCCAGCAATATAAGCGAAACACACATCCATCGAACCAGCAAATCAGGGCAATTTGCGTACAAAACAGCATTTTTTGTGTTCTTTTCTGAGTGAAAAAAATGCAACATCGTTTCAGGGCCATGTCAACATTTTAAAAGTAAACATTTTAACAATGCAAAATTTTTTGTTCAGAAAAGAAAACACCATAAGTTTAAAAAAATTTTTTTTTGTTATTTTTAGTTTTCACTGCTTTTTTCAAAAAAAAATTAAAAAACATGAAAAAATTTTGGTGTCATTTTTTTCTCTAAATTTTTTTTTTATTTTTTTTCTTTCCAAAAATTATATATTGATTATTTTATTTTTAGTTAGTTGTTTTGACTACAAATGTAAGTTGTTTTTACTACATAAGTCGGTTGATTTTTGTCAGTTAAAATAACTAACATTGTTAGTTGTTTTAACTGAAAATTAGTTGACCCCAAAACAACTTACAAAGTAGTTATTTTAACTGACATTTTTAGTTGATTTAACTAACATAATTTTTTGAGTAAACGTATTTTTGGCACTCAAAAATATTTTTAAACTAAAAAACGTTTTAACACTCAAAAAAATTTTGTATTTTTTTTTTACAAAAATTATAAAAAAAGTTTTTTACGCAAAATAAAATATTTCTAATCAAAATTGTTAACTTTTTTCACGTTAGAAAATTGTTCTGTTACTTAAAAAGGACATTGTGGAGGATATTCGTGAATTCGGCCAAGTCGAACTTAACTTTTCTACTTGTTTTTTTGTTGTTTACGAAAAATTAGAATAAGGTGGGAAATTACTTGAATTTCCTGCAACCTAAATCAATAGCTTTTGAAAAAAAAAACACAATACTTTCATTTAAAAAAGTGCATTCGAAAAAAAAAATTAACATAATTAAACTATTTTCAGTGATGCATATCCCAATACTCACTCAGAAAATTATTATAGTTACTACACGTTGGTTGTTTATAAATAAATCCGTATTAGTTGTTTTCAACTT
This sequence comes from Pegoplata infirma, assembly GCA_963921195.1. NCBI lineage: Eukaryota > Metazoa > Arthropoda > Insecta > Diptera > Anthomyiidae > Pegoplata > Pegoplata infirma. The sequence continues at coordinate 64,345,077 of OY992537.1, read as the reverse complement.
CAAATGTAGTTGTTTTTTTTTGAGAAATATGAAACAGCTATTTTGGTTAGTTAATTTTATTCGTGTTTTAGAACAACTAACACAAAAATACTGTAGTAACAGTAGTTTTTCTATTTACATATTCGCTCATTTACTTGTATAGTGTCATAACTCAAAATATGTCGTTTTTAGGTAAACAATACCGAATTATTTGTTATATCCTGCTTTATATTTTAAACTCACCGTTTGAGAAGAGAACACGCCATTATAACATTTTCTATGTATGGGCCTTTTGCAATGTAAACCAAGTTTCAATTGTAAACTTTAAACAGGTTTTCTGTAAAATCAAACATTTTGCGTTATGACACTATAAAAGTAAATGAGCGATATTATCTTCAAAAATGTTCAGTCTTTTTTTAACATAAACATTCAGAAAATTATGTTAATTACTACATGTTAGTTGTTTGTATATTTTACAGTAGTTAGCTGTTTTCAACTACAAAGTCAGTTGTTTTTGTATAAAAAATATCAAACAACTATTTCTGTTATTTTAATTGATTTTTTGAATAACTAACAAAAAAAGGACTGTAATGTAGTAACAGTTATTTAAAGTAGTTAATTTTATTTTCTTATCTCTGAAAAATTTTCAAAGTTTTTTTGAAAAAAAAAAAAAAAAAAATAATTTTTTTTTTTTTTATTTTTCACAACTTTTTTTTTTTAAAAAAAAAGGCAAAAATTTGGTCTTTAATTTTTAATTTTTTGAAAAAAAAAAAATTTATATTGATTATTTTATTTTTACTACATGTTAGTTGTTTTGACTACAAATGTAAGTTGATTTTACTACATAAGTCAGTAGTTTTTTGTTAGTTAAAATAACTAACATTGTTAGTTGATTTAACTAAAAAAGTAGTTGACCCCAAAACAACTTACAAGTAGTTATTTTAACTGACATTTTTAGTTAATTTTACTAACATAATTTTTTTAGTGAACTCTTATTTTTAATTATTAAAAATTTTGTTTTGAGTGTACTCCAATGTTGGTTGCTTTATAACAGTTCAAAATAGCAACAATAGCTTTTACACAAAATGTTTCTGGCCCCAGAACAAAATATTTTATGACTTTACTAACAAAATTGTTTGAGTGTGCTCATTAGAGTTGGTTAACATTTTTTTTTGTTTGAAAATGATTCGATTTAAATAAAACCATGTTCGCCATGGATTGTTTAGTTCGCATTGGATTGTTCTGAGACATCGTTATATTTTAAACATCTCGGAAACATTTCGGAAACACATAATAACAACCCTGTGTTCACTTGTCATCAAAAAAACAGTCGCAGAAAAACGAACCGGAAGGGAAGCGAATGCTTTTTTAAACTACTATCAATGCGGTCGTTTAATTTTAAACACAAAAGTTAAACGATGTTTTAAACGTGATATGTGAATATGGTAAAAAAACATAAATTATCATTCCAGTCTATTGTAAAGTTCACATGTTTTTGGAATTATTTTTTAATTCAATCAAATTGGTTTGAAGTTTTTTTTTTACTTTTCAAGTGTTGATTCTATTAGTTAATGAGGCGTTTTCTTGTTAACACATGGTAATGCAATTAGTAATGAATATTTTAGTTTTTAAAAATTTTTAATGAATTTTGCATAAGTTACAATCAAATATTAAGAGTTTAAAATTAAATTAAACATTTTGCTACAGCAGTACTGTTTTAGCCATAGAGCACGCCTGGCACGTGCCGGCCCGACAACACGGGGGCCCCGAAGGGGCAGTAAATCCGTTTACAAGAAAAAAAGAGCTTAATTTCATTTTCGTAAAGCAACATTTTCAGATTATTACAGATTTTTGTTTTAGGTTGGATCAGAAATTCCCATACTTGCGGCCATTTCGCCAATTATAATGTGTCCTATAAGTACTCCCACTAATAGGCTAAACGTTAGTTTGCCAAAAGTAATAAGACTATTTGTCCTCTTAGGATTTGGCAGTGGCCACATGGTTCGCGATATCCTGCACGTAGTCAGTGATATCCACCTATCCTTCATTCTATTCTCATATATCCTATCAATTTCGTTTATCAATTCCACTATAGGAACCGAGATGACAGGTTCTACACGCCCCCCCCCCCCGATTCCGAGCCATTTCTCGCACATTCATCAGCCACTTCGCTCCCAGCGATTTCACTACGTCCACGGACCCAGATTAGCTTGACTGTGGCAAGATCCTGACGGACTCCTGCAAGAAATATACCATCAGGCTCTGCCGATTTTTTGGTGGAAATGTACCCAATGTAATATCTTATTTTACTTCGTCTCTGCAACCCGGAAAATGGGTATCCATCCAGAAGTTCAATGGTTTCCAGACTGCTTTCTGCAAAGGGTCCACCTGGCTTATTAAGATATCCTGGTACACTGGGGGCTTTGAAAAGAACTTTACAGAGTCTCGACGCTTCCGTAGTTCCCTGCAATTCCCCACAGTAAATGAACCAGGATTCTCTTTTCGCCTTCCAGGTTTCTTTTCGTGTCATCTTTTTTGTCTTATTGAATATTTTTCTACTTTCTGTTCTTAGAAGCTTGAGTTCCGACGTCCACCGTGGTTGATGGATCTTCTTTGGCAGCAAGCGCCCTTGATAGGATTTGAGATAAGTTTCCCTAAGGGTGTTCGTCACTAAGCTAAAAGATTTTTCCAAATCCTGTATGCTAACCGGTTTATCCATTTCTGGAGCCGGTAGTGCTCTAACAAGACTTCGAAATTTAACCCAGTTCGTTTTCATGTGGTTCCTATAAGGAATCCTATTCTCTATTGAGAGATCAATGCTGAAGAGTATCCAGTAATGGTCCGACAAAGAGCATTCGTTAGATACCCTCCTGTCTGAAATTTTAACCGAGTCCGTTTTTGAAACCAAAGTTATATCGATAACCTATTCCCTAATTTTGTTACAAAAAGTCGGCCTATTACCCTTGTTACATATAATTAAATTAGTGGACAGAAGGTAATCAAAAAGGGACTCACCTCGCTTATTAGTGCTTCCCCCAATGTATGGTGAACACTGGCATCTCCACTTACCACATGGCCCTTGATCGTACAAACCTTGAGTTCACAGATGTTTTGCTGGGAGGTTATCCTCATCATATGAGAAATACATGGACGCAAGGATTAATGTTGGCATCCCCTTGTGTTTGAGCGCGGCCACCATCGCCATGATTGTAATGAGACAGATGAAATAAATTAATACCTTTCCTATACAAAATGCAGCTTCGCAACCTACCTTCACCAGATGGAGAGATGAGCATGAATTTCGTGACTTTAGTCCGCGAACCCTGTTTGCTATCAACTAGGGTTCTTGGATCAAAGCCACGTCAATTCCGTCTCTCTTCATTTTCTCTTTGGAAGAGCAAACGTTCAAGGACTCTGAGCTAATTTTTAGCCAGAGATCTTTACCCTTGTCCCTCTTGGCGTGATCAAATTCAGTGAAAGAATAATCTTCACTGTCTTTAAGCGCTTCAACTAGTGATCTTAGGATCCGTTCCATCTGTATATAGCCATCATGCCTTCTAGATGACTTTTGTCAATAATGGCTACTTGCAGCTCAAGCGCTTATGTCACGCTAGTTGATGGTTTCAACCGCTTACCCTCAGACACCCGCGTTCACCGGATCTTTGCCGCTTTCCACCAGATTTGGAGGCGTTTACCTTGGAGCCTGCAGAACCACCTTTGAGGTGTAAGCCTCCTTGGGCCACCGTCTCCATTTTTGGCTTTGGCGGTTAGACCCTCGCAAATCTTGGTACCACCCACAGCCGCACTACGTGATATAGATGGGCGTGCGTCCAGTATTTCAGATTTTGTGGTCGTGATCCGTCCGGATCCGCTAGGAACTATGGAGTCCGGTTTTCGCACATCGGAGTGGCTATGGCGCACAGACTGATCTGCGGTCGTCATAGCTGGGCACCGATCTTGTGCTTGTACGTTTGGCGTGTCCTTCATGCCATTCATCTGGGTGGATACAGTGGCGGTAGCTTCATTTTCGTACCACTAAATTTTTTTTGGTGTATTTGGTTCTTTTTATTAGGAATGTGTTTTTTTTTTTTTACTTAAACCAATACTCAGAGGATGCCCCCTACTGATGCTGTGCATTGTATTGATCAGGAAAATAAGGTATGGGAAGGAGGAAAGAGAGAGTAGTGTTTGTGGATATTTGATTTAAATTTGTGTAAGTTATAAGTGACAGGAAAGACCTCTGAAGGGAGTTTATTCCACATACGAATTGTTCGACTGAAAAATGAATTTTCTCTATATGCGAAACACAGGACAATCAACAACATGCGGGTGTGCTCTACGAGACAAGCGAGTATTCCGAAAAACACTCGGGCCTGGGGAATAATTTTGCTTATCTCAGATGAACACCTCCCATGATAATATCGATAGAAGAGTGTCACACAACCCTCATTCCGACGATGCTCCAATTAATCAATAGAGTTGGATACACTACTGTCATTGATAAGCTTCACCGCCCTCCCCTGAACACGGTCCAGAAGCTTCAGAATAGCTCTGAAGCCCCTGCCCATATGTCAGAGTTGTATTCCATTTTCGGCCGGATATAGCTGGTATAAATAGTAAGGAGATCGGATGGAGTGAAGTAAGTCTTGCACGGTTTCAGAAAACCAAGACACTTGAATGAATGCCTCTTTCGACACTTGCAATACGTGTTTATTCCAGCGGACATCACACGGTATTCTCATGCCCAGAACATCAAGAGTATCCGATTCCTCAATACCTATACAATCCATAGCTACAGATGACAATGCTGACTGTACAGCCCGTCTGTGCGTTAACATACAACATTGGGTCTTGCGTGCATTAAAATCGACCTTATTCGCTCGACCCCACTCGGAGATTGTGGAAAGGTCCTGGTTGAGTGTATAATTCATGTTCTGCCTCATGCCCTCTATCTCCAAAGAGCTTGGCCTGTGATCGAATGAAAATGAATGGAAAATGTTGCTGTCATCTGCAAAAGAGTAGATAGGATTGAAGGTCTGACCAAGAAAGTCATTAATAAAAATAAGGAATAGAGTAGGAGAAAGAACAGAACCTTGCGGTACCCCTGAATTTAGCTGAAACTCGTCTGATGAGACCCCATCTAAAACAACACGTATAGTGCGGTCTCTGAGAAAACTCATTATAAAGCGAGAGAAGTCATTACCGACACCAAACGCAACAAGCTTAGTCACGAGTGCTCCGTGCCACACACGATCGAACGCCTTAGAAATATCTAGAGCAACCACTTTACTCTCACCAAAATGGTGGAGGGACAGACTCCAACGTTTCGATAGAAACGCTAACAGGTCTCCCGTAGATCGACCGATACGGAAGCCATACTGTCGATCATTTAAAAGTGAATTGGTCTCTAAATATTTCACAAGATGGAAGTTAACCATGCTCTCCATAACTTTGGAAAGCGCAGAGCAAATTGCGATTGGGAGGTAATTTTCAGGGTTGTTAGCCAGGAGATGTTTCAAGGCTAGAGCTTACGGGTAACTGTAAGATCGGTGAACACTCGAGAAGACTCGAACTTCCACAGATACTGCCGAAGTTGCCATTCATCTGAAGAGGAGACAGCATACTATCGCCTTTGCAAATATCCAGCACTTCCCAACACTAGAAACGGAGTTTTAGGTGTTTGACAGCCTACCCAGTATACGTAGTATAGGGTTAGGAGAGTTAATGAGGTATCTTAACTTTAGGGATTGGATAAAGTACTCCAGACATCAGGCCCTATCGAACGGTGTGGTCTTCAAAACGGTGTTCCCTTTTATTCTACTGGTTGTATGCAACAAGGTCCCAGAGTTGACATTCCGTACAAGTTTTAATACATTTATGATAATGAATTTTAGACACTCGTAATCTCTGCGAATCAAAAACATTTTGATCTATAACGGGTATCCCAGAAGAATCATCATAGAAGACCAACGATAATAGAAAACCCGGATATAGACATACATTTAGGAAGTATAATAATTATTTACATACAAAATCTAAGATTGGAGCAAGAGTCCTTAGAAAAGGACAACCAGCAAGAACCGGTGAATGTTCAAAAAAATCTAAATACTTTTAGTATATTTTGGTTCAAAAAGTGCAATTTTTGTTGATGTTCGACGATTTCAAAAAAATTGGTTTCCAATCCTGATTCAGTTTAAAAGCTTGTAGGGCAGTAAGAAACATAAGAAAAGGAAAATGATAAAGAACGGGACTCCACGTTAGGGATGTTTAGTTGATATTTTTCAAATGTCAATTGATCTTCTTTAAATGTCAATTGATATTTTTCAAAAATCAATTGATCGTTAACGAATTTTATTAATATTATCTACCTGTGTCTCTTTCTCTAGGTCATTTATCTTACCTATTCTTTCTTACTCTTCACTAATCTTCTGGGGTCAGTGTCTTTTGTTTACGATCTTATATTTAAGTATCTTACTACTACTACTCATTAACAATTGTGCAAATATTTTTTTAATCTCCAACTGAATCGTCATCACTCTATTGTACAAAACTAATTGACGCATGCTGTGTATATTTTTGTCAATATACTACAAAACTGAGAGAATCTCAATTTGATGAAATTGAATTGAGATCTTATTAAGTGAAACATTTGCGACTGACTCTGAATGTATTGAAATATTTTATTTCATATGAAACAGATACGGGTAGAGTTTTAAAGCTAGTGATCGGTTAAAATTTGTAGTGTATAGTTTAGTGGAGGGATCAGTAACATTTTCATCGTTTCGTTTTATTATTGTTTTATTTTCGGTTTTGTTTTTATTAAACAACATCAAATTTAAACAAAAAAATCTAAATAAACATTTAGTTGTTTTGTAAACTCACCATTGAGCAGGTCAGCTCGTTATAGAGATTTTTGTTTATTTTTTTTTTTGGGAAAAGCAGCTGGCAAACGCTAAATTGGTCATCATAAAATTAATTTTGGTCTTAATAACGTCACAAATATTTTTAGGCCAAAATAAAAATTTTGTATAGTTTCACTTTGTTTTAAATTAATTAAAAAAAAAATTGTGAAAAATGCATTCATTGTTAAAAAAGTGCCTTAAATTATCGTTACACTTAACTTTCATTATTTTGTTACTGAATATTACTCTAATACACAGTAGGTACACGTTTTAATTTAAATAAAAATTTAAAAAAAACAAAATTTTAGCATAAATATGTTAATCGAATCGCATTAAAAAAGTTGTTTTTTAAAAATTTCGTTTTCTTTTCGGTAGTTTCGCCCATTTCATGTGCTCCCTCTGAATCTTCGCTCAAGAATGATATCGATAATGTTTGTACGCATACATTGAAATCCTCAACTAGTTTTTTTAAACGTCATTTTGACGTTTCATTTTTGAAGAAGTTTTTCAAACATTGGGTACCATTTACCAGTAACGATCGTGTTAAAATGCAATTCTTTTTGTATAAACGTGACTTTCCCGAGTGTGGTCGTGAAATACGCACTGATGATGAAGAGAGTGTACTGTTGTCGGGTTTTAATGCTGACCATCCAACCAGGTGAGTGAATAAAGTTATTAAATGTGTGATAAGTAGATAATTGAAATGTATTAAACTTTTTAACCCATTAAGGATGAATGGATAGAATAATACCCTAAAATAGAGCAGTGTTAGAAAAATTTAAGGAAGAACCAGTCGAACGGTATTGCAAATCTGTTTTCACTAATTGATAAAAGAAAGATAAAACTAGTAAACAAAATTTTAAGAGTCAGATCGGAACATAACTTAGGCAGATCAGATCGGAACATAACTTAGGCACTTAATCTGGTCAATAGTCAATAATTTAACAAAATTAAAAATTTTGTTTATATATTGTTGGACTGTATATTTTATAACTGAATTCTTATTAAGTTCGGTTTGAGTCCATATTAATTATTTCTGAGAAATAATAATTATTGTACAATAAGAAAATCTGAAAAAAATTAACTGACAACACATGCTAAGTGAAGATGTTTTTTGATATAGTAATAAATGCCATCTCTGAAAAATACGCAAACAAGTGCAAAATAAGAAATTTTTAGCATAGGTAAAAATTATTTAGAATATTTAAACCATCTTATGGAAGGGTACATTGTTAATTTTTACAATAATATGCGAAATAACTAGTTTTTAAGCTCTCCTGAACAGTAAGCTTTTTCGAGTTGGCATTTATTGAATATAGTTCGACGATATAAGTTTATCCACTTGATATCATTGAATACATCCCAGGGATTGTAGAAAAATGTCTGCGAATTTTGTACTCTTGCCCAAAATATTAAATCATGATAATGTTTTGCGGAAGATTTGGGTGTACTTGCCAAAGCAAAGTTTTTTTAAAAAAAATAATGTTATATTACTTTGCTATTCCATGCAAAACGAATTGAAATTTCAGTCGAGGACCCCATTAAAAAACCAAAAGAGCTGTACATTTCGTAAGTGAGTGCAAAAATAAGTGCAAAAAAGTGTTTTTACATTTGGGAGAGTATAAAAGATTCGGCACCAAAGAATATAACACTCTCACTTGTTTTATGTATATTTGATAAACAAATGGAAAATTTTTATCCGAAAATCTTAGACTTGGTAAAAAAGTAGTTTTGGTAAAAAAAATGATTTTTTTTCACGAAAAACAAAATTATGTTAAAAAAAATTTAATGAACCCAAAATTTTTGATGACAAAAAATTTTGATGAAAAAGTTTTTGATGAATTTTTTTGATGAAAAGAAAAATTTTGTGATGTAAAAAAAAAATTTTTTGGTGAGAAAAAAATTTTTTTTTGATGAGAACAAAATTGATAATAAAAAATTTGATAAAAAAATTTGATGAAAAAAAAATTGACGAAAAAAAATATGATAAAAAAAATTTATGAAAAAAAATTTGATGAAAAAAAATAAATTAATGAAAAAAAAATTGATAAAAAAAAAAAATTTATGAAAAAAAAAATTTTTGAAAAAAAAATTTAATGAAAAAAAAAATTTAATGGAAAAAGAATTTGGTGAAAAAAAAATGATGAAACAAAAAAAATTGATGAAAAAAAAAATTTGATGAAAAAATTTTTTTTTGGTTGAAAAATAATTATGTTACCAATTTGATGAAAAAAGTGTGATAAAAAAAAATTGATAAAAAAAAATTTAATGGAAAAAAATGAAAAAAAAAATTGATGAAACAAAAAAAAAATTGATAAATTTTTTTTTTTTTTTTGAAAAATAATTATGTTACTTTTTATTCACCAGCTGGTGAAAAACGGCTTTATTCACCACGAGGTGAATTATTATCCAAGTTACAAACCCAAGTTATTAAAATTTTTGATTTTAAGAAAATTAAAATAGTAATTCTTGTTTTCTTTTTCGTTAATTGTTAGCTTATATAGTCAAACTGAGGTGGCGTCCTGCAACTTTTTTAAAATTAGACACCAGCCTAAAAACATTATCATGTTAAAATTTTGGTGGACATTTTTCAATAGTCCAAAACTTTGATCAAAGGGCACCACGTGTTCAAATGATCGAGTTTGGCTTAAATTTGTTTTAAATGAAAGATTGTCTCAAGCTATACAAAAGGGACTTTTTTTAAAAAAATTCTTGAACGTAAGAAAAAAACCGCAATTTTTTGCAAAATTCAAATAGCGATATATCGAAAACTGTTCTAACGATTTTAATTTTTTTTTGATATTCGTGCTCAGCGCATCAAAATTAACAAATATGATGTGTCAAAAGATATGTTTATTTATTTTTTTTTTTATTTTTCAAAAATCCAAAGCTTTGACGGCCGGGCGCCACGGGTTAATTTGATCTGATTGGCCTCAAGTTGGTACCACATAACTTTTAGGCATAGTAGAATAAAAAAGGCTCGGACTTTGAAAATCGGAGAAAAAATAATTTTGCCAAATAGAAAAATGCCAGTCTTCTGTCACACACAGTAGACTGGCATTTTTGCCTCTTTGAATTAGAAAAGGAAGATTTAAATTACAAGTAAAATCTTCGAATTACAAATGGAATCTTCGAATTGCAATTGGAAACTTCAAATTACAAGTGGGACTTAAAAAAAAATTTAATGCTGTAACGCATTATTGATAATTATTTATAAGTTGATAAGCTTTTTTTGCTTCTAAAAACTGTTATCTTAAATTATTTAAGTGACCGCGCAAAATGTTTATATTTTATTGGGGGTATTAAAAGTCGAAAATCTGAGTCATTTGAATTGGTCATCAATTTTTGCATTTAAAGAGCTGCAAGTTCTTATGTTCAAATTTTCTTCAAATTCTTCATTAGTTAGGTATTAAAAAAAACGAAAAGTTCTGCCTTTTTCCGTAAACAAATTGGCCAATTTTTATTAAATGTAACTCTTCTAAAAATCTTTATAAAAATCAAAATGTTGTTCGTTGGTAATCGTATCAATTATGAACGGCTAGAACGATTTGACTATTTTTTTTAAAAACGTAGGTTTTTAAATTTATCAAAAAATCGGAAAACGGCTGGACGCTTTTGTCTATTTTTTGTTCGTAATAATCCAACTTAAGTTTTTACGGAATGAAAAATTTACCACCCTCACTTTTATGCCCAATTTTCATGATATATCAAAGTGTAAGAACGGCTGGAGCGATTTGTTTTTTTTTTGAATGGTTGTTATAGTCTACCTAATGTCCCCACTTCTTAGCCCACTTTTTAAATTATTTAAAAATCGGAAAACGGCGGGACCGTTTTGGTTATTTTTTGTTCGCCATAATCCAACTTAAGTTTTTACGGAAAGGAAAATTTACTACGCCCACTTTTTCGATTTGGCTAATTTTTTTAAATGTTTGTCATATGTCAAACTTAGATTTTTACAAAAGAAAAATTTATAATAAAGATGAATAACTTCACGGGAATTTTCCTATTGAAAATTGTAAAAAACTAAGAAAACGCTAGCCACAATATTAATCATTCAACTATTGTTTATTTGAGGTAATTTTAAAATTAGAATAGATACTATTAATTAATATCAATGTTGGCAATCGATACCTTTTCAATACCGTTATCCGTTTCAAAACCCTTTAAATTGAGTATCGGTACCAATACCAATACCGAAACCCAGTTTTGGTATCGGATACCGGTATCCAAAAACCTTTTTCTTCGGTACCGGTACGTACCGCTATTGAAACGATTTTTCTTAAAAAACCATGTTAAAAAAAAAAAATTAATAAAAATTTGTAAATCGTGGCTTTGCATTAAGAAGTGCTTTTTTACTCAAATTAATTTTGGGCACTATGCATTGTAGAGTAGGCCGTATCGATTTTTACTTTTATTTTTTGTTTGAGCTGAAAGGGGTCCAAAAGTTTCTATTGGGTGTCAAAATCACTCCATAAAATTTTCGTAAAAATCAAAAATTTCCTTACCCCCCCGCAACGTATTTCATCTTATTTTTAGGCAAAAAAGCTATTTTTGGTGTTATCTATTTGAAAAAATAAGTCTTCACTGTCTAGTCAAGATATTTTTTTTCGCGAATTATGGCACTTCTAATTATAAAAAATCGCGAAATCGTAACTTCATTAGCAAAAATCTGTGCTATGGTGGAAAACCTTCTGCTAAAACTCCATATGCATCCCCCGAAGTCTCATTAAAATGAAAAAAAAAAAATTTGGGCACCCACATCGCGGATATAGTAAAAATTTCCAAAAAATCCATACTTCAACAGCGATGCGGGAGCATAAGGAAATTATTGATTTTCACGAAAATTTTATGGAGTCATTTCGACTCACAATATAAACTTTCTGAGCCGCTTTAAGCTCAAAAAAGAACTTTAATCGCTGGTTGCCGACTAAAGATGCTCTTGCAAATTTTTTTCTTAATTTTTCCCACCATCAGCTTTTCTGTGGCCATCGTTAGGCAGGTATTACGAAACGAAATTCGGTAGTTTAGATTTGATGGGACGCCCTAGTGTTTAGTATTAAAATTAAAAAAAAAAAATATTTTTTTTTTAAGTTTTTATAAGTTTTTTATATTTTTTCGATAATACCGGTACGTACCGGTACTGACGTTTCGGTATCGGTATTACCGTAATCGATTCCACTCAAATACCGTAACCGATACCGATACCGAAATAAAATAAAAAACGATACCAATACCGATATCGATACCGTTATTCGTTTCGATTGCCAACCTTGATTAATATACAATTCAAAAAAATGTCTATATAAAATTCTGTGCACCAAAGTAATATACATACTAGTAGATTATTTTCTCAATTTTTTTTTTCAAAAATAATTTTTTGCCAGAAATATTTTATTTTCATTAATTTTGTTTTATGAATTTTTTTTATCAAAAAAAGTTTGTTTTTTCATTAAAAACTTTTTTTTTTTCATTAAAAACTTTGTTTTTCATCAAAAACTTTATAAAAAAAAAAATTTTTATCAAAAATATTGTTCTTAAAATATTTTTAACACTATTTTTTTTTTAGCGTGATAATGTTTTTTAATCAAAAATTTTGGTCTAAAATTTTTTACACCAATTTTTTTTTAGCATGATAATGTTTTTACGCTGGTGTCTAATTTCAAAACTGACGTAGGATGCATAACAAAACCCTCAAGGCTTTAACATGAAAATGTTTTTAGGCTGGTGTCTAATTTTAAAAATGTTTTAGGACGCCTTCGCAGTTTGACTAACGTTTAACAAAAAAGAAATTGGGAATTACTGTTTTCATTTTCTTAAAACCAAACTACTAATTGGGCTTGTAACTTGGATAATAATTTACTTATTGTTGGTAGTGAATAAAAAAAAATATTCCTCAGCTGCTGAATAAAACGTAACATAATGATTTTTATAATTTTTTTTTCATCAATATTTTTTTCAACAATATTTTTTAATCAAAAAAATTTTTTTTCTATCAATATTTTTTTTTCATCAATATCTTTTTTTCATCAATATTTTTTTTCATCTATATTTTTTTCCATCAATATATTTTTTTTTCATCAATATATTATCAATATTTTTTTTTGATTAATATTTTTTTTGATTAATATTTTTTTTTTCATCAATATTTTTTTTCATCAATATTTTATTCTCATCAATGTTTTTTTATAATTTTTTTTTTCATACATATTTTGTTCAATATTTTTTATACCCTCCAACCACAGTATGGGGGTATACTCACTTTGTCATTCCGTGTGTAACGCATTGAAATATCTGTCTAGGACCCCATAAAGTATATATATTATTGATCAGTGATCGATTCTAAGACATTCTAGCGATGTCCGTCCGTCCGTCCGTCTGTCCGTCTGTCCGTCTGTCCGTCTGTAGAAGACACGATACAGTCCAAAATAAATGAGGTAGACTTCCGAAGTTTGGTACGAATATGTCTTCTATTCCTAGGCAGGTTAAGTTCGGAAATGGGCAAAATCGGTCCAAGGGGAAAAAAGTTCCCCCTTGGAGAACTAAACCAACCCAAGAAAATACGCATTTTTTGCAGGGTTTTTTGTACTTTTGCTAAGCAAATGCAACATTCTTATCTCAGAAGAAGTTAAAAATCGCAGGGGGAAGGTGCCCCCTAACGTCTCCCTCCAACCCCCCCCCCCAAAAAAAAGACGCCCCTGGATTTTTTTATATAGTTTTTTGACATTTTGGAGGGTATAAAAGATTCGGCACAGCCGAATGTAACACTCTCACTTGTTTTTTGTTTACATCAAAATGAGGACTCGTTACCTGCTCGCTTACTTCTTGTTAACAAATAATGAGTTACCGATAACCTCATATAGAACCGGTTACTTTTTATTAACAAATAATGAGTTACCGATAACCTCATACAGGACCGGTTACTTCTTGTTAACAAATAATGAGTTACCGATAGCCTCATATAAAACCGGTTACTGGTAAATACGACTTAAAATATTTGATGAGTTTTCCAAATAATTTTTTTTTATTAAAATTAAAAATGCTAAAGAAAATTTAGAAAGAACTTGCACATTTAGCTTAAAAAAGATTAACATTTCTCTACTTTTTCTAATAAAACTCCGTTAACAGAAATTTAAATTCAGGAATTCTGATTAAAATTGGGGGCAAAAGTGCACTTTACGGGGCACAAGTATTTTTGAAAAAAAAAAAAAAATGGACCCCCTCTGGAATTAAAAAAAAAAACCGAAATTAAAATTTAAGGGGGCTGGGCGCCGGGGCCCCCCTGGAGCCAAAAAACCGCTCCACCCACCTACAGACTAGTGTGGGTACTTTAATTATAGGTAATTAAAAAAGAAATAATAAACAAAAAAATAAAGGGGCGGGCTGGGTCCCTGGGCCCCTCTAGGTCCAAAAAACCGCCCACCGCCCTTTTTTTAAAGTATGGATACTCAAATATAAGATAATTTGCAAACTTCTACGAATAAAATACTATCAAAAATAAATATTTATTGCGGTTCCCGCAAAATCAGGTAATTATTTATTTGAAACCCCTTTGGGTTAGATCAATGGTTCCCAACCTTTGATTCTCGCCCCACTGGGGGGCAATTTGAATGCTTCAGGGGGGCAACGAGCAAATTTTTAGGATTTGTTTTTGTTAAATAAACTAGAAAAAGTATAGTTGATTGGTGAAAACTTTTCTAAAACCTTTGTTTAAACGATGATTTTAACAAAAAGTTTGCTTAATCCAAGTAAATTTTGAATTTTTAAACAAATTTGAAAAAATTTACGAATTTTTCTTGAGTGTAGGGGGGACATTGTAGATTTTTTAACTTAAAAGAGGGACATGGCGCAAAAAAGGTTGGGAACCATTGGGTTAGATTAAGAATTGGGTTAGAGGTTAATAATTAATGTAGTGAATGAAAAAGTTGATACAAACCCATTTAAATTTGATATAGTCAAAGTATTTAAAGAAAAGATTTTTTAATTTTGTTTTTAAATGATTAAAAAGTTAATAGAATTTATTATAGGTATAATAGCGCCGCATGCAAAAAATTTTTTTGAAAAAATCGCGCGATTTTTTCAAAAAATTTTTTAATTTTTTTTAAATTATTAAAAAGTGAATAGTGGTATATTGTATTAAACACTAGCGCCGCAGGCAAAAAATTTTTAGAAAAAATCGCGCGATTTTTTCTAAAATTTTGTTATTTTTTTGTAATTATAATAGGGTAATTCCAAAAATTTTCGCCCCACTGTTCGGAAACATGCCTTTGGACGCCACTGAGAATTTGGCTCATAGATATCCATATTTATATGAGATATGTTGCATTTTTGGATTTTCAAAATTTGCTGTAGTTTTCAAATTATCGCGGGTCAAAGTTCGTCTTTTTTAGCAAAAGTCAGAAAAATACATGACGTTTAACGTGCTCTAACTTTTTAACTAGTAATCCGATTATCACAAGTAATGGCTCATATGAAAGCTTAATTCTTCTTCTTTTACGAAATATTTTCAAAAGCATACGGTTTTTTTAGAAGTGTTGCAAAAATTCAAAAACATTTTTTTTTTGCTAATATTTAAAAAAACACGTCTTCGATTTTTTTAAAAAAAAGTTTGGTGATAAACAATACTCTTTTGTACAACATATCCAAAATTCAGAGTGGGATCCCAATGGGATCAAAAAATATTCTAGTTTTAGTACGAAGTTCTTAAATTTTACCTTAGAAAATTAAAATTTTATGTTTCTTCAATATAAAAATTTAAATTTTCAAAGAAAATTATACTATTAAAATTTTGAAAAACATTAGAAATTTAAATTTTCTAAGGGAAAAATATGAGAACCTCGTACTTAAAACAGAATAGTTTTTGATCCCATGGAGATCCCACTCTGAATTTTGAATATGTTATACAAAACATTGTTATTTCTCACCAGATTTTTTTTTTTAAAAAATCGAAGATGTGTTTTTTTAAATATTCGAAAAGAAAAAATGTTTTTGCATTTTTGCATCATTTCTGTAAAAAAACCATGCAATTTTAAAAATATTTCCTAAAAGAAGAAGACCCCAGCTTTCACACGAGCCTAAATTTGTGAAAATCGGGTCATTGGTTAAAAAGTTACAGCTCTTTAAACGTGATGTATTTTTCTTACTTTTGCTTAAAAAGTCAATCTTTGACCCGCCATAATTCGTTAAATTCACCAAATGTAAAAAAACGATATATGGTACATATATCATATTTATGAGGGCTATCTATGTGTCAAGGTTCAAATTAATCTGAGACACCATTTCCAAAAATGAGTAAAATTTGAGCTAAATTTTCTGGAATGGCCCAATACTAAAATGGACCTAGGGGGGACCAATATTGATAAAATACTTTAAAAAAATACATATTTGCAATCGTGAGCAAATTACCTTTAATATGAGTACCCATTGGTGGCATATTTTTTTTTGCCAAAATATTTGTGCCCCGTAAAGTGCACTTTAGCCAAATTGGGAACAGGCAAATTAAAGTTTAGAAAACCAAATTGATATTTAAGAACCTGGAAATAGCTAACACTTGATAGTGATTTATGAGCCTTAATTAGTCTTTACATAACTTCTATTGAAGTTTTCTGAATTTTAATTGGCTTTTTCTAAAGTGTAATTGTTTTTCTATAAATTTTGGGGCGTTTTCCAAATTTTAATTTAACTCATTTGTTTGCCTTGTTTTTTAAAGTATGTTAAAACCGGTTAAAAGGTAAAAAACCATCATAGACAGTATTTCCCTTAAAAACTTACTCACTCTTATATAGACTAAAACTTAAGATGGTGTTTAATGCGGTTTCCATGGGCTGAGCAGCAGTCGCTTCTGTAAATTTGTTATTGGTCCTGCCCTAAGCAGCCAAATGTCCCTTTCTACGATGTTCCAAGATATATTTTCTGTCCTTTTATTATTTGAATTTTACAATCAAACATTTGGAGGGATGGACATCAACGTAAACATTGGTTCCGTTTGCTTTTCTTACATTTAGATTGTAGAAATTTTCTCGCTTGGTTGCTCTTGAAATAACCGCGTTTAACATGAACTTTATCATCCTGACGAATAGGCATGAAGCGAACATTTACTTTTGACGCAATTCCTTGCTGAGGGAAGACGGCCAATTTTTAGGACTAATGTATGCTGCTATTTGGTAGCATTTTTGTAAGGAGTGGGCAACGAGTTATTTTTGGGCTACTGGTAGCTACTTATTTTTAGGACTGATGTATGCTGTTATTTGGTAGCATTTTTGTAAGGAGTGGGTAACGAGTTATTTTTGGGCTACTTGTAGCTCATTATTTGTGGTACTAATGTATGTAGTTATTCAGTAGCATTCTCGTAAGCGGGTGGGTATGCGGTCATTACTCCAATGACATCGCCATGTTAAAATAATGAGTGTTTCACCAACCTAGTAACTAGATACCACCATCTATTTTAAGGCGAAAACCCCATTACTTGGTAATAGAAGTTTTAACTGGGTATGGATGGATATCACTAAATGCATGTTTTTTGTCGATAGTCTAAAAACAATATTGACCAATTATTTTCCCGAATCAAGTAAATTGCGTTGAAATGACAACGATTTGTTTTTTCATATTTATGCATTTTTGTGGTGAAAATGCATATTTTTGCATATTTTATACAGTTTTCAAGAAATTATTATTGCCCAGTAAAAACTTCTATTGCCAAGTAATGAGGTTTTCGCCTTAAAATAGATGGTGGTATCTAGTTACTAGGTTGGTGAAACACTCATTATTTTAACATGGCGATGTCATTGGAGTAATGACCGCATACCCACTCGCTTACGAGAATGCTACTGAAAAACTACATACATTAGTACCACAAATAATGAGCTACAAGTAGCCCAAAAATAACTCGTTACCCACTCCTTACAAAAATGCTACCAAATAACAGCATACATTAGTCCTAAAAATAAGTAGCTACCAGTAGCCCAAAAATAACTCGTTGCCCACTCCTTACAAAAATGCTACCAAATAGCAGCATATATTAGTCCTAAAAATTGGCCGTCTTCCCTCAGCAAGGAATTGCGTCAAAAGTAAAATGTTCGCTTCATGCCGATTCGTCATGATGATAAAGTTCATGTTAAACGTTTCAAGAGCAACCAAACGGGAAAATTTCTACAATCTAAATGTAAGAAAAGCCAACGGAACCAATGTTTACGTTGATATCCATCCCTCCAAATGTTTGATTGTAAAATTCAAATAATAAAAGGACCGAAAATATATCTTGCAACATCGTAGAAAGGGGCATTTGGCTGCTTAGGGCAGGACCAATAACAAATTTACAGAAGCGACTGCTGCTCAGCCCATGGAAACCGCATTAAACACCATCTTAAATTTTAGTCAATATAAGAGTGAGTAAGTTTTTAAGGGAAATACTGTCTATGATGGTTTTTTACCTTTTAACCGGTTTTAACATACTTTAAACAACAAGGCAAACAAATGATTTAAATTAAAATTTGGAAAACGCTCCAAAATTTATAGAAAAACAATTACAATTTAGAAAAAAGCCAATTAAAATTCAGAAAACTTCAATAGAAGTTATATAAAGACTAATAAAGGCTCATAAATCACTATCAAGTGTCAGCTAGATCCAGGTTTTTAAATATCAATTTGGTTTTCTAAACTTTAATTTGCCTGTTCCCAATTTAATCAGAATTCCTGAATTAAAATTTCTGTTAACGGAGTTTTTTTTAGAAAAAGTAGAGAAATGTTAATCTTTTTTAAGCTAAATGTGCAAGTTCTTTCTAAATTTTCTTTAGCATTTTTTTAATTTTAATAAAAAAAATTTATTTGGACAACTTATCAAATATTTTAAATCGTATTTACCAGTAATTGGTTCTGAGGCTATCGGTAACTCATTATTTGTTAACAAGAAGTAACCGGTCCTGTATGAGGTTATCGGTAACTCATTATTTGTTAATAAGAAGTAACCGGTTCTGTATCAGGTTATCGGTAACTCATTATTTGTTAACAAGAAGTAATCGAGCAGGTAACGAGTCCTCATTACATAGAATGCAGGCGGTAATGGGGACTTATTACCAAGTTTTTACTGGGTGTAATTGTAATAAAAGTTCACCGACTTCAAATGAATGTTAAAAAAAATCTAGCGCTGAACTAAAAAAAAAAATTTATGGGAATATATCAACTTTCATCTGCTTTGGTTTCATCCCATTCCGATTTTGGTTGTTGCACTGTGCAATCTCTCTTGGAATTACCTAAAAACAAAAATTCTTTTTGATCTCTTAAAAAATGTTCATTATGTAGATAGCAAGTTTTGCATATTCGCCACTATTATTTAAAAATTTTTTCCATATAATTTTCTTCTGTCTAAGAACATTCTTTTCTGCCGATTTGAAAAATGTTTAATTTAAAGAGTATGTTTAATGGGCTATAAATAAGGATTTAAAGAAAGAAATCGATGATAAGCAACTACCTCAATGCAAAAATATATTTTTTTTATTAGAAAAAATGTAAACAATTATTATTTACAACGAAATGCAACATGACAAACTATTTGAATGTTAAAAGTGAAGTACGTTCGTTATCAGTTAGAAGAGCTTCCGCAGTTTGCAGTTATGTTCTGAATGAAATTGAATACACTCTGAAAATTAGTTCAAGAAACTAATTGTAAAGAAATCAAATTGTTAAAAAATGACATGTCAGCAACTTGTCAGCGGTTGTTTAAACGACTTGTTGGTGGCCACCGATACTGGTGGACACTGCTGACATATCATTAGGGACATTTTGAAAAATTGTATAAAGAGTTCAACACCATTTCATAAAGGGAGAGTCAGCAGTATGTCAGGGGTGATTTTATTTTGACAACTGGCAGGTCAATTTTAGAAAAAAGGCACTTTAACCCCTTGTGCTTTAAGCCCCTCATATATAAAACAGCATACCCCTCTTCAATCAAGTTTAGATTAAGTTCAAATGGTGACAAAATCGGGTAATGGCATTTCACTCCTCTTTATTTTGAACTTTAAAAATCGTTAACACGAAAATTCTAGCTAGATAGATCTCGTTTTTAAGTTATTGCTAAATAATTACACTGTTCGAGAACAAACACCTCCCAGTAAAATTTTCAACTGATTCTTATAGATTTTGCTCTCCTTAATCCTAATGTGCCATCCAATTTTTTCTAGCACCTACCGTTTTTGAGATATTCGCTGTTAAAAAATCCAAAAAACAATAATTTCGCACTTTTGGGGGTCCACTGTTATGTTGCTTCCAACAAATAGGACTTGATTTCATATAAATTGGACCTCCTGATACCAAGACTGCAATCCAGATTCTTTTAGCATGTTCCGTTTTCGAGATATTTGCGTTGGAAAATTTTCAAATATCTCGAAAACGGAACATGCTAGAAAAACTTGGATTGCAGTTATAGAATCAGGGGATCCATTTTATATGAAATCAAGTCCTATTTTTGACATAATCTGTAACAGAGGACCATCGAACGTGTGAAATTATTGGTTTTTTGACTTTTTAACATTGAAAGTCTCAAGAACGATATGTGCTAGAAAAAATTTAATGGCAGATTTTGATTTCGGAGAGCAAAATCTTTAAGAATCAGTTAAATATTTCACTGGGAGGTTTCTGTTGTCGAACAGTGTAATTATGAAGCAATAACTTAAAAACAGAATCAGCTAGGATTTTCGTGTTAACGATTTTTAAAGTTCAAAATAAATAGAAGTGAAATGCCATTGTCACCATTTTAAACAACCTAAACTTGGTTGAAGATGGGTGTGACAGTGTTAATACCAAGGTTGGCAATCAAAACGAATAACGGTATCGATATCGGTATTGGTATCGTTTTTTTTTATTTATTTCGGTATCGGTTACGGCATTTGAGTTGAATCGGTTACGGTATTACCGATACCGAAACGTCAATACCGGTACGTACCGGTATTATCGAAAAAATGCTAAAAATATAAAAAAAATATGCCTGCGAATTTTGTACTCTTGCCCAAAACATTAAATCATGATAATGTTTTGCGGAAGATTTGGGTGTACTTGCCAAAGCAAAGTTTTTTTTAGGAAAAATAATGATATATTACTTTGCTATTCCATGGAAAACGAATTGAAATATCAGTCGAGGACCCCATTAAAAACCAAAAGAGCTGTACATTTCGTAAGTGAGTGCAAAAATAAGTGCAAAAAAGTGTTTTTACATTTTGGAGAGTATAAAAGATTCGGCACCAAAGAATATACCACTCTCACTTGTTTTATGTACATTTGATAAACAAATGGACAATTTTTATGCGAAAAGCTTAGACTTGGTGAAAAAGAAGTTTTGGTAAATTTTTTTTTTCACAAAAAACAAAATGTTAAAAAATATTTAATGAACCCAAAATTTTTGGTGAAAAAAAGTTTTTAATAAAAAGAAAAATTTTTTTAAGTAAAAAAACTGATAAAAAAAAATATAAAAAAAAAAATTTTTGGTGAGAAAAAAATTGATAATAAAAAATTTTTTAAAAAAATTTGATGAAAAAAAAATGTGATAAAAAAAAATTTTGATGAAAAAAAATTTTTGATGAAAAAATTAATTTTTGATGTAAAATAAATAATTTGCTGAAAAAAAAAAAATTTATTAAAAAAAAAATTTTAATGAAAAAAAAAAAATTTGATGAAAATAAAAAAATTTTATCAAAAATAAAAATTTAATGAAAAAAAAAAAAAATTTGATGAAAAAAAAAAGTTAATGAAAAAAAACAAATTTGATAAAAAAAATTGATAAAAAAAATTATGAAAAAAAAATTTTATGAAAAAAAGTTAGATGAAAAAAAAAATTATGAAAAAAAAAATTTGATAAAAAAAATTGATAAAAAAAATTATGAAAAAAAAGTTTGATGAAAAAAAAAAATTTTATGAAAAATAAAAAAAAAATTGATAAAAAAAAAGTTTGATGAAAAAAAAAAAAATTGATGAAAAAAAAAATTTGATGGAAAAAAAAAAAATTAAAAAAAAAAATTGATGAAAAAAAATGTTTTTTGTTGTAAATTAATTTTGTTTTTTTTTTGTTGAAAACGGTTTTATTCACCACGGGGTGAATTATTATCCAATTTTCAAACCCAAGCTATTAAATTTTTTTGGTTTTTAGAAAATGAAAATAGTAATTCTTGCTTTCTTTTTCGTTAATTGTTACCTTATATAGTCCAACTGAGGTGGCGTCCTTCAACTTTTTTAAAATTAGACACCAGCCTAAAAACATTATCATGTCAAAAACGTATAAAAACTTTAAAAAAATTTGTAAAAACAAGTAGAAAAGTTAAATTCCACTTGGACGAATCCATCAATTCCCTCCACAATGCCCTTCTAAAGTGATAGTTAATTTTCTAACGTGACTCAATTTAACAATTTTGATTAGAAATATTTTATTTTGAGTAAAAAACTTTTTTTTAGTCATTAAAAAAAAAAAAATATATTGACAACATTTTTTTTGAGTGTAAATTTTTTTCGAGTGTAAGTTTTTTTTTTTTAGTATACAAATTTTTGTGAGTGACAAGAATACTTTGTAAAATATTTTCGTGACTCATCAATTTTTTGAAAGCTGGTTTAACGGTTTTTTCAACAAGTGAATTTAAGGTGAAACCAATCTGAAATTAAGTTTTGAACCACTAGACCGATTTGGCTGAAATTCTATACGAACCAGGCCAGGGGAACGGCAAATACATATGCCAAGCTTCAGCATCCTCAGGATTGCCTTTCGAAAGTTAGCGTGTTTTTGATCTCGAAAATTCACGAAAAACCGCTGCCGAAATTCAGTCTTTTGCTGATAACTTTTGAAGCACTGGACCGCTTTTGCTAGACATTTTCCTATGTCTTTAGTACATAAACATAAGGTCGTATCGATTTTTACCTTTCTTTTTTGAATCCGTAAAATTTAATTCCTCCCCGCATCGCGGCTAAATTAAAAACCCCAACAAATTCATATTTCATCTTATTTCTTAGCAACCAAGTTTTTTTTGTTGGTGTTATCTAATTGGAAAAATAGGTGTTCCCTGTCTAGACAAGATCAATTTCGAAAATATTGCAAACAATTTTTTTCGCGAATTATGGGTCTAGACAAGATCAATTTCGAAAATATTGCAAACAATTTTTTTCGCGAATTATGGGACTTTTAAGGACGATTTCTACGAGTTAAGCCACTTCAAAAAATAATACTATAGTGGAAAACCTCCTGCTAGTATTCCAAATGCCTTCCCCGAAGTCCTGTAAATATCAAACAAATTTTTGGACACCCACATCACGGATTAAATAAAAATCCCAAAAAAACTATACTATACAAAAGGGGTCCAGAAAGTTTCTAGGTGGAGTCAAAATGAATCCATAAAAATTTCGTGAAAGTCAATAACTTTCTTTTGCTCTCGCATCGCAGTTGAAGTATGGATTTTTTTAAATTTTAATTTAATTCACGATGTGGGTGCCAAAAGATTTTTATGATTTTTATGAGACTTCGGTGAGGCATTTGGAGTACGATTTTTCATTTACAAAAACCAAAAAAATTACAAACTTTCTATTATTTTTTTTTTTTTTGTAAAAAAACATGGCTTTTAAGAAAAACCGTTTAAATACTGGTACGTACCGATACCGAAGAAAACGTTTTTGGATACCGGTATCCGATACCACAACTGAGTTTCGGTATTGGTATTGCTACCGGTATTCAATTTAAAGGGGTTTTGAAACGGATAACGGCATTGAAAAGGTATCGATTCCCAACATTGGTTAATACTATTAAAAACGTCCGTCTTATTAAAAAAAAAAAATAAACTAAATCAGGAACAACACACTTTAACCGTTTTTTTTCATATTTTTTATTTTGCAGAATCATCATCCATGGTTGGATGAGCCAAAGTAAAGGGTCATTTAATCGTGCTGTGAAAAATGCTTATTTAAATCTTGCAAAATCAACAGAAAACTCTCATCATAAAAGTATAAATGCAACAATAATAAATAATGAAACCATACCACCAACCACCTCCTCACCCGAATCCCTAGAAGAAGATTATGATGCTGGTGATATTGACGTTGATAATGTCACAAATTCCGTAAACACTAGAAATTCTACAAAAGATTATAATGTGATTGTTGTAGATTGGAGTGTTATATCATCGAATGTTAATTATTTTGGGGTGGTAGAACTAATTGAAGATTTAGGTACCTTATTGGCTGAATTTGTCCACTACTTACATTTGAAGGCTAATTTATATTTTGGTGACGTTTACCTAATTGGTCATTCCTTGGGTGCTCAAATAGCTGGCAGTGCTGGTAAACAAGTTAAGCCATTTCGTTTTAATACCATATATGCTCTAGATCCAGCCGGTCCTAAATTTCGTAATCGTAGTGATGACTTTCGTCTGGATCCCTCCGATGCTGATTATGTAGAATCCATACAAACTAGTAACAGTTTAGGGTTTCAAGAACCTGTCGGTCATGCCACTTTCTATCCAAATTTTGGTAGAGATCAAAGTAAATGCTATTTTTATGGTTGTTCCCATTCAAGAGCTCATCATTATTTTGCTGAATCTATAACGAGTAAGAAAGGATTTTGGGGTACTCTGTGTCAAAGACAATCGGAAAATGTTTGGATTTTATCGAAATCTGGTGTAGAATTTAAAATGGGTGGTGAGCCGTCAACGCCTAAACGGGGTACATTTTATGTTAAAACTAATGATAAACCGCCATATGCAATGGGCAGGCGCAAAGTTCTTAAGTCAATAGATGAATTACCGGAGGATAATAATAGCTATATGAATGATTTGGCAGAAATTATATATAAATAGTAAAAAAAAATTAAATAATTAATTGTATTATTAAATCTATAGTAATTTATTTAATAAAATTTAATTTATACATTTATTGGTTTTTAAGTATTGGGTTTAACTACTCTAAAAAGCTTCGTGAAAGCAATGAAAATTGACATAAGCTTAATGAAAAATGACTCACGTTTTCAATCGAAAACAGGTCTCATTTGATTAAAGAAAACGGTGTCATTAAAGTTCCTTTTAATGAAAGCTTTCATGGAAATAATGAAAATATTCGTAGAACTTGTTTGAAACGTTTTAAGAAGTTTTTCATTAAATTAATGAAAGTATTATTTTATTAAATGTGGAATAGTAGTAGGTAAGTGAAGGAAAATTGTAACTTTAAATTGAAATTAATGAAATGTTTATTAATAACAACTTTTGATAAGTCACGTGTAACCGTCACTTTATTTAATTTACGTGATTGTAGTATACATGTGGCATGGTAAAAAAATACATTTCAGATTTTTTTATGGTTTTTATTTAGTTTTCTTACACAGAAAAAAATATGGAGGAAACGAATTTGAGTAATCACTTGTTTAAATTTAAAAACAAAAATTGAGTAATTTTTACTTAAAAATTTTAAAAACAATTTAAGTAAATAATTTAATAAAAATTTAAAAGTTTTTTTAATGTTGTATGTATTCGACCTTTAATTTGTAATATAAATAAAATAACCGAGCTCGAGGTCTGTTGCTGTAAATATTCTTTATTTTACTTCTCCAATATTTCGCAATTCATCGAATTTCATCATCAGGGGACAGTGTTTAAAAAATTCAACAAACACAAATAAACTTTAAGCTACTACTATTCACATTCTTGGTTGGAATTGCACAGGTTGTGCAATTCAGTGCAATTCCAACCAACAATGTGAATAGAAGTAGCTTAAAGTTTATTTGTGTTTGTGTAATTTTTTAACACTGTCCCCTGAGAATGAAATTCGATGAATTTCGAAATATTGGAGAAGTAAAATAAAGATTATTTACAACAACAACAGACCTCGAGCTCGGTTATTTTATTTATATTTAATAGTTTTTTTTTCATTTTTTTTAAACTCTCATAGTTTTTGAATTCTCGTTTAGTTCACAGAAAAAAATATGGAACAAACAAATTTGAGTAATCACTTGTTTAAATTTAAAAACAAAAATTGGGTAAATTTAAACACAAATTTAAAAACAAAATTTATTCTGTAGAAACTAAAAATATTCACATATATAAAAAACAGTTTTCATTAACAAGACAAATCGACATTTAAAATCCTACACTAACTGGGGTGTTTGAAACCGGTATAGGAAATACCAGAAATGTCTATAATTTTTAGAAATTTAATTTTTCTTCTGCATTTTTTCAACTTGAACCCTTATAACAAATATAATTTGAGCCCGTGCTCGATCTGTACTTACAGAAAAAATAAAATAAAATTACTGACAAAATATGTCGCCATTAGGCACGTCTCCGAAACAGAAAATGCAAATTCCTTCATTTGTGTCTGCAATTCCAGATCATGTTGGTAACCCTTGCGAAATAATGTAAGAGACAAAAAAGTTGAAAGAGAGTATGAAGTAAGCACAGACTAAATACAGACTCGACAGTAGAGTTTTAAAAGAAAAAATGGGGAAAAACTAAGCGATTTTAGGAGAAAACACAGCGGTTTTTAGTCCGTTTTACGCTAACATGGCAACACTTTCTACGACTTAGGAGTGAGTGAAACAACAAAAAACGATCTGGCATCCATTTTTCTTATGGCGCGTTATATCAGTTTTCTCTTTCTAACCTAATTCGTAGAATAATTTGAAAATATTAACCATATGGTTCAGAACTACTTTTTTGACACCTGTCACTTATGTCGAGTCTGTATTAGTCTGTGAAGTAAGGTTGAGAATGCTATAAATAGAATTGTAGTGTTGGAAACTGTCAAAATTTATTCTGTAGAAACTAAAAATATTCACATATATAAAAAACAGTTTTCATTAACAAGACAAACCGACATTTAAAATCCTACTGAAGATGACACTAACTGGGGTGTTTGAAACCGGTATAGGAAATACCAGAAATGTCTATAATTTTTAGAAATTTAATTTTTCTTCTGCATTTTTTCAACTTGAACCCTTATAACAAATATAATTAGAGCCCGTGCTCGATCTGTACTTACAGAAAAAATAAAATAAAAAAGGTAATTTTTTAATTGACGCTATTAAAAATTTACTTAAAAATTTTAAAAACAATTTAAGTAAATAATTTAATAAAAATTTAATAGTTTTTTACATTTTTTTTAAAACTCTCATAGTTTTTTGAATTCTCGTTTAGTTTATAGTTTTTTTGTATATGTATATGAAAGTTTGTAATCGTCTTTATAAAATTTTCCTGTGTTTTTTTATTTTTCAAAGTATTTTTGTCACTTAAAAATATTTTTACACTAAAAAAGTTTAAACTCGAAAAAATTTTACACTAAAAAATTTGTAATTTTGCCAAAAAAGTTTTTTACTAAAAAAAAAAAATTTTCAACACTATCAATTTTTTTTACGTTAGAAAATTAATTGTCCTTTAAAAAGGGCATTGTGGCTGCTATTCATAGATTCGGCCAAGTCGAATTTAGTTTTTCTACTTTGTTTTTTATACCCTTCACTCTAGTGATAGAGGGTATACATAAGTATGCCATTCCGTGTGTAACACCTCGAAATATTGGTCTAAGACCCTATATATTCATGATCCTCGTTCGATTCTAAGACAATCTAGCGATGTCCGTCCGTCCGTCTGTCTGTCCGTCTGTCTGTCTGTTGAAAACACGCTAACTTTTGAAAGACTTCACAGAGGCTCCTGAAGTTTGTTTGGCATATATTTATGTTAGGCATTTACCTGGTCAGGTTGGTATTGCAATCCAGCGAAATCGGTTCAGTGGTTCAAAAGTTATGAGCAAAAGAGTGAATTTCGGCAAGGGTTTTTCACGAATTTACGAGATAAAAAACACGATAACTTTCTAAAGGCAATTCTGAGGCTGCTTCGTATAGAATTTCAGTCAAATCGGTCCAGTGGTTCAAAAGTTATTAGCAAAACCTTAAATTCACGTGTTGAAATGAAAACCCTTTAAACATGTTTTAAAAACATTGGTAAGTCACAAAAATATTTTACAACGCATTTTTGGCACTCAAAAATATTTTTACACTAAAAGAAAAAAAAAAAAATACACTCGAAAAAAATTTTACACTCAAAAAAATTTTACCCTCAAAAAAAATTTAGTAAATTATTTTTTTCAAAAATTTGTTAAAAAAAAAGTTTTTTTACACAAAATAAAATATTTCTAATCAAAATGTTATTTTTTCACTCTAGAAAATTAACTATAACTTAAAAAAGGCATTGAGGAGGGTATTCATAGATTCGGCCAAGTCGAATTTAACTTTTCTACTTGTTTTATTATACACTCAAAAAAAAAAAAACTGTAAAAAGCTTGTAAACCTACAAGAAAATTTGCTGATTTTGAATCCACAATTTTTTTTTTTTGCCAATAATTAGTTAACTAAATATTTTTTTTTTGAACTTAGTTTATACACATCTGAGGACCCCATTGGGGCCC
The DNA here is from genome assembly GCA_963921195.1 of Pegoplata infirma. Classification (NCBI taxonomy): domain Eukaryota; kingdom Metazoa; phylum Arthropoda; class Insecta; order Diptera; family Anthomyiidae; genus Pegoplata; species Pegoplata infirma. The sequence continues at coordinate 64,316,791 of OY992537.1, read as the reverse complement.
GATGGGCCTAGACCTAGTTGGGTTCCTTAAAAATCGTCATAGTTTTTGATCCAAAATTTGTGTCCGTTTCGCTCTACCTTGCTTAGTTTTTGAGATACGTGATTATAGGGGACCACTGGGGTCTTGAGAATTAAAAAACTCGATAACTTCAAAAATATTACTCGGAGAGCTTTTGACTATTTTGCGGTCTTGTTCAACGTGTTGAGAGCTACAAAAACGCTTTTGGACTTTTTGTTGTGTCGGCAATATTTACCGAGATATGAGCATTTTAAAATTTTCGGGAATGCTAACTTTTTTGGATCCTAAGTTAGGGCCCATTAGGGTCCACACATGTGAAGAGGACCGGCGATACTATGGAGATTCTTAGAACCAAAAATGGCCTCCATTTTGCTCTATCTGGCTTAGTTTCCGAGATAGCGCCATTTTAAGTTTTCTGAAAATAAAAAAAAATTTACCATTTATTTTGCTAATATTAGCAAAATATCTTGTAAAAATGTAGTCAACTCAATTTCAAATTTAGCAAAAGAAATTAGTTCAAAGTTTGTTTAAAATTGCTAATGTGCTAAATGAAGTTTACAAGAATTTTTGCTAACATGCTAATCTCAACTAAAAATTTGCTAAAAGTTAGCTAATGCCTTTATGATACTTGCTTTTTTCAAGTTACTTGTTGCTGCATTTATTAGGGTTTTTCTATGGGAATTTCGATAAATTCAAAATTTTTGGTTGAAGTTATCGAAATTTTTATAGAAAAACCCTAATAAATGCAGCAACAAGTAACTTGAAACAAGCAAGTATCATACGCACTTAACTAGCGTTAGCAAAAAAAAAATAGTAAATCTACTAACGTATTTTTTTGAGTGTATTGCATGTTGGAGGGTAAAAATGTTTCGGTATAGCCGAATTTAACAGTCTCACTTGATTGAATTTTTATTAATATATAAGGAGCTTCAAATGATCTTATCTCATCTGAAAAAAAAAAATTATTAAAATTTTAAAAATATTATTTCAAATTCGAATGAGATCATTAAATATTTTTCGCCGTGCCGGTTATGGCTTTTGGCCGTAAAATTTATATGAAATGTTCTTTGCCGTGGTGGTTCTATTCGATCTTTTGCTTTACAGTTTTCCTAAAATGTACTTATTTTAAATATGAGCAATTGTCATTAACTTTTAATATTTAAGAAAAAAAACATTGCGATTTTTTTTTCGTGGCACATTGATAAGACTTTGTAGGTAAATAACATTATAAATAAGTAATTCAAATCCGTCCGCGTGCATTAATTTGAGCGATCGCACCCAAAACTATGGCGGTTTAAAGTTAAAATTTAAAAAAAAATTGTCAAAATTACATTTTTTATCCGAAATTAACCAAATGTACCATTTTGTATTATGCTTACCCAGAGCTAAAATACATATTCAAACATGCATAAAATCTTTGCTAAATATCGAGATATTTGCATTTAACCAATTTTTTTTCGGCACATTTTCCAATATATTGGAAATAAAAATGTTTCCAGCGGTTTTATTTTTTTTTAGAAAAATATTACCAAATGCATTAACAAAATCTCAACAAATTCTTAGTTAACACCATTATTCTATCTCTGAGTCCCCGCACAACAATGTCGGAGCGGTTGACGGTTTCGGTCACGAGAGAGTATAGGCGCAAAACAAAGGCGGCAGCGGGAAATTCAGTCAGGCGTTGATATTTACAGTATTTTTCACTTTTTCGACACTCTTTTATTTTATTTTATTGTTTTTTTTTTCATATAAATTTGATTTTCTTATATTCAATAGTTTTTTTGTGTTTTTTTTTAGAATTTTAAATATTTTTTTTTTAGAGATCACATTTTTTTGTTTACTTTATCGAAAATAATCGAAATATTTATAAAAATGTGGTAACATTTTCATATCAAAAATTCAAAGAGAGAGAGAAACCGGCACAAAAATAAAATTGATTTTATTCAAGCGGTTTTCGGTCGAGCGTTTTTTCTTGCCAAATTTGTATGAAAAAAACGTCACCGACATTGTTGTGCGGGGACTCTCTAATAGGTAAGAAACAGCAGTGGTTTAAAGGGAACATTTTTGAAAAAAAAAAATTTTATAATTTTGAATTTATTTTTTTTTTAATGTTAAATGTCTGATTTTACAGTGTTGTCCTTCACTGAATATTGAAACTATTCAAAGTGTGATTAATAATGACAATATTAAGGTTATAACGAAATATTTAAACGTTATTACTAATTTTATTAAGGTTATAAAAAATTTTAGCGATTTTTCGCGATTTTCGCGACTGCAAAATTCAATGGACTAATTTTGAAATATTATTCGAATAAGACATGTCAAAATCTATCAAAATACATTTATGTTCTACTTTATTTTAAGTAATGTAAGATTTAATATAACCATTAAATTTAAAAGTATCAAAAATTTAAAACCACCAAAAACCACGAAAAAGGTCAATTGTTTTTGGGTGCGAATGGATTGAAGATATAGCATTAAAAATACTACCAAACGCGCTTTTCACTGACCAATTTCGATAAGCGGCCTGGATGTGCCTTACAAAAAACGAAAAACAGAAAAACGCCGCGGAATTCGCCAATATTAACTTCTGATCAATGTTGCTTTCCATGATTTATTATATTTGCACATACCATTGTTTCTACATGTTCAACTTTCAGTCATGCACATTTGGCTGTCAAATAATGCAAAACTAAAATATCGAAATTTTGCAAAAAAGTTCATAAAATTTTTTCAATTGAATATTTTTTGGGTGCATTTGTAAATCAAGTGGGAAATGGTGGATTATAAAGTTCACAAAGCATTCGGAACCATTCGGAATAAAACTGGGAGTGTGCCTCGCAAAAAACAGACTTTTCAAAAAATTCACGTTTTTTCTTCCCATCTTTGGAGAGCTGCAGCTTCGTAACCATTGCGAGCACATCACTCGAATCAGTCTCAGATTGTGCATATTTACAAGGGCTTTTACCATGTGTATTTGAATTTTAAAATTACAGTTTGCACCAAAAGCTACAATCAAAAAACCTCGAAAAATTGAAAATTGAAAAAAATTGGTATCAAATATTTAGGTCCATGTAACTTTTTTCTTATTGATGGCACATCCACTGAACCTACACCAAATAATTGCCCAAGTCTACTGATTAAACGGTATTAAACTTGGAGCAATAGCTTTAACGCACCCAACAATATGGAACTTTGAACGAAAAATTTCATGAGAGTATCAAGCGATTTTTTTACATTTTTGAACTTTGCACGTTTCATACCATGAGATAATGAGACTATTTCCGCTGTGCCTTTGCAGAATTACTCATTATTAGGGATGAGATTTTCATGCACTAAAAAATCGAAAATATGCGCTTAAAATATGCGCTATAAAATTCAAAATATGCACTAAAAAACCTAAAAATATGCACTAAAAAATAAATTGTGTACAAAAAAAATCTTGTTTTCATAGCAAAAACTTTTCAAAAAGTTAAAAATAACACCGGCTTTAAATAGTAACATTTAAAACATTATAGAAGCAAGATTTTTTAGAAATTAAGAAAATCTATAAAAAAAATTAGAACGACAAAAAAATAATTTTTCGTATTTCCAAAATAATTTTTTAAAATTTAAAATTGTTTTTTAAAAAAAAAATTTTAATTTGTGTTTTTGCTAATTTATGCCAAAATATGCAAAAATATGCACTCAAAAGCTAGAAATATGCACAAAATATGCATTTAAAATCAAAACATGCAAAAATATGCATTTTCACCAAAATATGCAAAAATATGCAAAAACAAATCGATGCCATTTTAACGCAAATTTCTTGATTCGGAAAGATAATTGGTCGATATCGTTCTTAGACTTTCGACAAAGAACATGCATTTGCATGGAAATCTCATCCCTACTCATTATGGTTCCCATAACATATCTACATTCACAGGTACCACATAGTTTACAAATAAAAATGTTATTGCGAAATTAGTAAAATATCACAAGCGTTAAAAGTTAATGACAAAAGTCCATATATATTTTGTAAATATTTTTCTTTTTTTAAATTAAATTAGAATTTTTATTAAAATTAACGGTATGCATTATCGCATTATACCTATTGCCGGCTGCACATAATTTATTTAATTGACATACCAAACTTAATTTAATATTTTTAGTTTAACTCAGAAACAATATAAAAATCAACTGCAAAATTCGAAATAATAACAGGGAGTTTTCAGAACAAAGCTAAAACAATGCACTACTACTGCTACCTTTTAATATTTGCTGCTCTTTTCATCCACGTTAAAACAGCTCCATCGACAACTGAAGGTTCGGAGTTATATCAAACAAATCACGGAACTGATTCTGGAGAAGACAATAACAAAAATGGTGTCATAACTATGCTATGGAATATATTAGTATTTGGAGAACAAAACTCGATTGATGTTGCTATTTATCGTACCCCTGAGCTAATAGTTGAGAATGTTGATTTACCCCACAACATTGAATTGCCATATTTGAGGTAAAAATGTGGTAAAATAAAAGTTTAATAAAGTTCAATATATATTATATTATATTGTATTGTATTGATTTTTTACTTTCTATATTTTCCTTAAGAAAGTTCGCTAAGAACATTGCTACCACACACCCCTCTTCAAGCAAGTTTAAGTTTTATCAAAAATGGTGACAAAATCGGGTAATGATTTTTTATTCTTCTTTATTTAGAAATTTAAAAATTGTTAACACGAAAATCCGAGCTGACACTGTTTTCGACTTATTGCTCAAAAAATTACTCTGTTCGACATCAAAAAATTCTAGTGATATATTCAACTGATTCTTATAGACTTTACTCTTGTGATTCCAAATCTCCCATCCAAATTTTTCTACCACGTACCGTTTTGAAGAAAATCGCTGTTAAAAAGTAAAAAAAAGTACATATTCTAATAAACAATATGACTTGATTTCATATAAAAAGGACCTCCTGATTCCGAAACTGCAATCTACATTTTTCTATCATGTTCCGTTTTCGAGATTTTCGCGTTTGAAAATTTTTCACGCGAATCTCTCCAAAACGGAACACGCTAGAAAAATTTGGATTGCAGTTTTGGAATCAGGAGGACCAATTTATATAAAATTAAGTCCTATTTTTGGAAGCAACATAACAATAAACCCACAAACGGGCGAAATTATTGGTTTTTTGATTTCTTAACAGCGAAATATATCACAAACGGTACGTGCTAGAAAAAATTGGATGGCAGATTTGGATTCAGGAGAGCAAAATCTATCAGAATCAGTTGGATATTTGACTAGGAGGTTTTTGTTGTCGAACAGTGTAATTATTTAGCAATAACTCGAAAACAGGATCTGCTAGGATTTTCGTGTTAACGAGGAGTGAAATGCCATTAGCCGATTTTGTCACCATTTTAACACAAACTGCTTGAAGGGGGGTGTCTAGATACAACTTTAAAATAAGTATAAAATAGTGACAAAATAGAACAAAGTTTGTACCACTTTAATTTAAAATTGAAATCAGTATTGATTTACCGTTAATAAAATTTAATTTTTACACTGAAAAAAATATCTAGCATGTTCCGTTTTCGAGATATTTACGGTCGAGGTTTTCGCGTGGAAAAATTTTTCAAACGCGGAAGATGGTAAAAAAATTTGGATTGCACTTTCGGAACCATGAGGTTCATTTTATATGAAATCAAATCCTTTTTTTTGAAGAATCCGTAACAGTGGACCACCAAAAGAGGGATATTATTGGTTTTTTGACTTTTTAACAGCGAATATCTCAAAAACGGTACGTGCTAGAAAAAATTGGATGGTAGATTTGGATTAAGGAGAGCAAAATCTAGAAGAACCAGTTGGATATTTCCCTGGGAGGTTTTTATTGTCAAACAGTGTAATTTTTTAGCTATAACTCAAAAACAGCATCAGCTAGAATTTTTGTGTTAACGATTTAGAGATGGGCACATGAGCAGATTACAGCGTGATTCACGTGAATCACGCGTGAGTGTGACTGAATTCAATTTTACTCACGTGATTGTGAGTGAGTGTGAGTAGAGAACAAAATTGTGAGTGAGTGTGCGTCAGCAAGATTTTTACGTGAGTGATCGATTTTTTGGCGTGAGTTTGCGTGATTTATTTTCTCTTTCTATTTCCCTTCGTACAAAAAAAAGCAACAAAAAAATTGTAAAATTTTGCTTTTCTTAAGATTTCGTCTCGAAAAAATAAAAAAAAAAAAAAATGTAAAATTTCGCTGAACTTTAAATTTTGCTGAAAATTTTGAAAGATTTTTGAAATTATAGTTTTTAAAATTTATTTTGTATAAATAAGAGTTTTATGAGTATGAGTCAACGTGAGCGTGAGTGAAGCTTGCGTGAGTGCACGTGAGTTTAAGTTGTTTTAAATTTACTCAAGTGATTGTGAGCGCGTGTAAGTAGAAAAAATATGCTCGTGAGTGAGTGTGCGTGATTAAAAAATTCCTGTCGAGAGTATGAGGGAGTGTGAGTTAAAAATCACTCACGCGCCCATCTCTATAACGATTTGTAAAGTTTAAAATAAAGAGGAGTGAATCGGATTTATCTAAAAGTACTTTTTCGATCATTCTTAATTATGGTAAAAACATTTTTGAAATCTTGTCTGAGTAGTTTCGGTTCCTACATCTTACTCACGACAATCTCAAATACGAAATAATTTATTTTCAAAATTTGATCCTACTCTACTATTAACAACTTTATGCATTAAGTTCATGTTAATCCTTTCGAAATAACTTTATTACAAGTACATACTTATGTAGGTCCTGTGGTAATCTTATATTAAAGTGATAAATGCATAATAAAAAAATTATACATAAATACTAACATACATATATGCAGATTGTCATAAATGGTCAGTGACATTTGTTTATATGTTGCTAAAGGTCTTTCACCAACTGCAAAAGCTATCGCATCTGTATAGGATAATCAACACATAAACATACCAAGCTTCGTCCGAACCGACTTAAACCTCAAGTTGCGAACACTGTAAATGGCTTTCTTGATTATGAATCTGAGGTGCCCCACTAGACTGCCCAGAAAAAAAGCGAAGTTTTTATTTTCTTGGGGGATACCTCCTCATTTTGTTCCATTTTGTGCAAAAAAATTTAGGTTGTTTTTTTGGATTTTTAAAATAATATCTAGAGGTCGCGATCTCGCGTTTTATAACGATTTATTTTTTTTTAGTTTTTTATTATTTTAAATTGTTAAGTATGTTTAATATGATAAAATATTAATAATTTCAGACAAAAAAAAAAATTAATTAAAAATTAAACATCGCTCATTCCATGAGATGTCTCACAGCATCTAATCAAATGTTCTTTAATTTATTTGAAATTTTGCATACAGGTACAATATGGAGCACTTACTATAAATTAATTTTTAGTTTCGCGAAAATCCACGAATTCGCGAACGCGAATATATTCGCGAATTCACGGATTTTCTTGGAATTAACAATTGATTTATTTTAATAGATCCATGGAGTTCATGTGTGCAAAATTTCAATTAAATTAAAGAACATTTAAAAAGATGCTGGGAGGCATCTCAAGGAATGAGCAATATATATTTTTTAATTATTTTTTTTTTTGTCTGAAATTATTAATATTTTATCATATTAAACATATTTAACAATTTAAAATAATAAAAAACTAAAAAAAAATAAATCGTTATAAAACGCGAGATCGCGACCTCTAGATATTATTTTAAAAATCCAAAAAAACAACCTAAATTTTTTTGCACAAAATGGAACAAAATGAGGAGGTATCCCCCAAGAAAATAAAAACTTCGCTTTTTTCCTGGGCAGTCTATGCCCCACTACTATATTTCGACAAAAATAAAAATCTTTGCCAGAGCCGTTCTTGAAAAAATTGCGTTTGAATGTCAATCTTATATCAAAAACTATGAGAGATATGAAAAAATTACTAATTTTTTCATATCTCTCATCGTTTTCGAGATAAAAAATGTAAATTTTTGATGTTTGAACGGTAATTTTTCAAAACGGCTCTGGCACAGATATAGTTGTGGGGCAGAACCATAATCAAGATCCATAATCAAGAATGACAGTTCCAGTGCTCGCAACTTTAGGTTAAAGTCGGTTCGAACGAAGCGTGTATAGTAAAAAACACTACATACAAATGTACACACAAAACATTTTTATTATACATATGAGATCTTTGACATAAAAATATTTATACAAATAAATATTTATGTATGTTTATATGACCGACTGTCAAAAATTTTTATATGTCGGCTTTTAAGTGTAGTTTTTACCCATAAATAGTACTGAGTTAAAAAATGTCAACTCAACTGAAAAAGTAACATTTTTGACCTCGAATTAAATAAAACTTGGCCTTTACAAAAAAATGATATTGCCAAAATTTTGGACTTCTGATTGTTTTTCTTCCTGAAATATGGGGTCTTGAAAATTGGGAAATGGTATATGTTTGAAAAAATTGTTCTGACATAAAGTGGGCGACAATACATTGGAAACTTTTTATAGTAAATGCAATTTGTTAAAGTTAAAGTGGAAAATACTAAACGGAATTATTATCAAACGAGTATTATTTAAAAAATAATGTTATGTATGTAATTTATGAAGCTTTAATTTAAGCTTGATAGCGTCCAGATTGAGTAAATAATAAATTGGCTACGAGGGTCGATCTGGAAAATGAAATTATTTACAGGCATTTTTCAGAACATTTTTGTTAAATATTTCTAAGTCGATTTTTTCCAATTTCAAACATTAAAAATGCCTGCAAGTTTTGTACTCTTGCCCAAAACATTAAATAATGATAATGTTTTGCTGAAGATTTGGCCTTACTTGCCAAAGCAAAGTTTTTGTTTAGAAAAAATAATATTAAATTAATTTGGCATTCCATGCAAAACGAATTGAAACATCGATCGAGGACCCCATCAGTGGCGGGTACAGCTTTTGGGTTTGGGGGGGGGAAGATTTTTTTTTTACTTCGAATAAAAAAAATTATTACGATTTGTCGGCCGAGCAAAAACAGGAATACATTTCTTTTGCAAAAAAAGTTATCGTTAAGCTATGAAATCATGAAATTTATTTGTTTTTGCCGAAGGAGGATTGTTATTTTTTTTTTAATGTTTCTAAATCTGAGAATTTTTTAAATGTCTCAGAATATAAGACTTCTTCTTTACGAAAAATGTCTCAGAATCTGGGACTTTTTCGCATAGAAAAATTTTAAGATTCTAAAAAAAGAAAAAGTCTCATATTCTGAGGATTTTTACTATAGAAAATGTCTGACATTATTAGATTTGTCCGTACTGAAAAAAATTTAGATTCCGAGACCTTTTTTCTATAGAAAAAGTTGCAGATTCTGTGACATTTTTCGTAAAGAAAAAGCCTCAGATTCTCAGACCTTTTTCCTATAGAAAGTTTTAATTTCAGAGACTTTTTCAACTATAAAAAGTCTCAGACTTTGAGACCTTTTTCTTTTTAAAAAAGATTTAGATTTTGAGACCTTATTTCTTAAAATAAGTCTCAAATTCAGAGATTCTGAGACCTTTTTCCTATAGAAAAAGTCTCAGATTCTTAGAAACTTTTCCCACCGAAAAAGTATCAGATTCTGCGACCTTTTTTCCTCCAAATAAGTCTAAAATTTTTAGACCTTTTTCCTATAAATAAGTCTCAGATTCTGAGATATTTTTTCTTAAAAAAAAGTCTTAGATTCTAAAACTTTTAAAATTCGGGAATTCATCTACAAAAATCCGAAAAAGAAAATGTTTGGTGACGTGAGAAATTTTAGAGTTCTTTTGTACCTTTTTCTATGGAAAATGTCTCAGATTCTGTGATCGATTCTAAGACATTCCAAAATAGTTAAAGATACGTAAGACCGTCAATACTTTTAAGATTTTAAAGATATTTTTCCTAATCCTATGTAGTAGACAAACATTTTTTATTCAAATCAAATTAAGATCCTGTAATATTTTTCTATACAAAAAAAAAAACATATTGTAAGTCATTTTTTATACCAAAATTCATAATAAGATTGACAGATATTTTTACACAGAAAATTTTAAGATTAAGTAACATTTTTCTTTACAAATGTTCCTATAAAAATTTTCAGATTTTTTTCTATGAACAATTTTTGGATTTCGAGATATTTTTTCTTTCGGATAACTTTTTAAAAAATTTTTTTCCTCCTCCTTTTTTTATTCTTCTTTTTCTTTTCCTTTCTTTTTTCATTTTTTTTTTTCTTTTTTTTTCTTTTTGAAATTTGGTCTGGGGTGGGAAATTTCCCCTTTCCCCCCCTTGTACCCGCGCATGCACCATTAACTGTATATATTATTGATCCATTTCTGAGACACTCTAGCTATATACATCCGTCCATTTGTCTGTGGAAAGCAATATGCTGTCCAAACCAAAAGAGCTATAAAATCTCTCACTTTTGTTTTAAATGTCAATGATGAAAAAAAAAATTGATGTAAAAAAAATTTGATGAAAAAAATAGAAGAAACACAAAATTTGGTTGAAAAAAGAAATTTTGATAAAAAAAAAATTAAAAAAAAAAAATATATGAAAAAAAAATTTGATTAAAACAAAAATTTTATAAAAAAAATTTGATGAAAACAAAAATTTTATAAAAAAAATTAATAAAAAAAACATTAATGAAAAAAAAAATCGATAAAAAAATTTGAATTAAAAAAAAAATTTGCTGAAAAAAAAATTTGATCAAAAAAAATTGATAAAAAATATTTTATGAAAAAAAACAAAAAATTTTATGAAAAAAAAAAATTGATGAAAAAAAAAGTTTAATCAAAACAAAATAATTATCAAAAAAAAATTTTGTTGAAAAATAATTCTATTACGTTACATTCACCGGCTGGTGAAAAACGGGTTTAATCACCAGCAACCAGTGTTGGCTACCGTTACCTTTTCAATACCGTTACCGATTAAAAACCCTTTAATATTGACTACCGTTACCGTTACCAATACCGAAAAAAAAAAAAATTAAATACCGTTAACGATTAAAAACCATTGCCTTTATTCGGATATTTACCGGTATTATATGAGGGGGTTAGAGCACAAGGGGTTCAAGTGACTTTTTTAAAAAAGTCACTTGAATATATATTCATATGAACATCGTAGCTCTATGTCTTCATATAAGTACCCCCCAAAATTTTCACATTTTCATGAAAAAAGTATTTAACGAAGCCAAACTTTTACAAGGTTATGCCACCGTTGGACAGGAATTAAAAAAACCTTTCTTCTCATATGTAAACATCATATAGTTTCTTAGAAAGAAATGGCTGAAAAATCCAAAAAACGATTTTTTGACCCATGTTTTGAACCCCTAAATCCCCGATATGGCCGATAAGCCGAGACACCCCAACCTTAGAATTGTCCCTTTTATATATATTTTACGTTTCATGCAAATCGGTTCATAAGGGTTGAGATACTTCCCTTGTAAGTTGTTTACTTTTTTTTCGGTGAGCTGTCAAAGTTAACAAATTATTGCAGTTTTTGAAAAAAGTAAAAAAATTGAAATTTTTTACAATTTAAGCGATTATTAGTGGTATTAAGTATTTTAAAAGAAAATCTTTTATAATGGAACCATAAACACCAGGGATTAAGCTAAATTTTTAAATTTTTTTGTTTATAAAAATTGTGTCTCAATGTTTTTAATAATTTTTTTAAAAAGGGTCCAAAATTGGGATATTTTCCATATTTAATGGGCCACACATATTAAGTTAGTAATAGTTGGATTTAGTTTTGTGGATTTCAAAAAAGTATAGGATATCAGCTTTTATTTAAAAGAAAAAAAAGTACGGACAATGCCCGGCCCTTTTTTTTTATTCCCATTTTTGTGTAAAAAGTCTGGGTATCATTTATTAAACAAATCCATTATATGTGTGTTTATACCCATCAACTACAGTATGGGCTTACACTCACATTGTCATTCCATATGTAACGCATCGAAATATGGGTCTAGGACCCAACAAAGTGTATATTATTGATCACTGATCGATTCTAAGACATTCTGTGACTAACCGTGTGTCCGTCCGTCCGTCTGTTGTTGAGCACACCATAAAGTACATAAAACAAGAGCTAGAATCCTGAAGTTTGTCACAAATATGTATAATGATCATAGGCTGGTTAAGTTCTTGAACGAGCAAAATCGGACCAGGGGGGAAAAAGTTCCCCCCTGAAGAACTAAAACTACCCCAGAAAAATATTTTTTTTACAAGTTTAATTTGTATATTTGTTCAATAAATGAAACATTTTAATGCCATATGAAGTTCATCGACCTGAATTTGAACCAAGGGGGATCAGGAATACCAATTTTTTCGGTCTGCCCCTTTTTGGGGGCGTGTATAAAAAAAATAATTTAAATAATGATAAATTTGTATTAATTAGGTGCAAAAACTGACATCTATTTTTTTGGCAACGTTTATCGCGAGGGGAAGGTGTCCCCCATAGTCTCCCGGTAAACCCCCCCCCCCTACGCGAAAAAAACGTCTCCTCCATTTGTTTTTTGTAGCTTTATTACATGTTCAAGGGTTTCGTTTTTTTTTTCCAAAAACATAAAAAACGACTAAAAGATTAAAAAAAATTTTTTTTTGTTAAATTTTTTTTTCTAAAATGCTGTGTTTTTATGTATTTATGATAATTCCTTAATAAAAAACTATAATATTCCCATAAATCACTTTTTTCAGTTAAATTTGTACATTTATGAGATTTTGTGAAAAACAAAAATTGGATTTTAAAAAAAAATTATAATAATATAAATACATATTATGCGTTTTTTCTTTAATTACTTTGAGAGCACATTATGTGCACTTTAATTTCCATTTTTTTTTATTAATTTATCGCTTTTCATTCCAAAGTTACAGCAAAAATTGTGAACTATAACCCTTTTTTCCGAAAAATAAAAAAACGCCTAACAGGTTAAAAAATTTTTTTTTTCCAATTTTTTTTTTTCCAAAATGTGTATTTTTACGTGTTTATATTATGTCATCAATAAAAAAATATAATATTCTAAAACTACTGCTTATCTGAATTAATCGCCATTTTGGGTACCATCGAACCCACTGTGCAGCGGTTAAAGTGTGAAAAATGGCGATTTCCGACCAAAATTCATGTCCGAATTTTTTGACCAAATTCGGCTCAAAAATTAGGAATTTTTGCGTACATAATAGGAAAAATATAAAAAAATCCCAAAAAAAAAATATTGGTCCACAGATGCTGATTTTTAACATAAATATTATTTTTTTTATCCAAATTGGTCCTAAAAGTTGGAAAATGTAAAGCAAGTTATCTAAAAAATATTAAAAAAATATAAAAAACACGATTTTTGTTCAAAAATGCTGATCAAAGATTTTGATACCAGATGCTAATCAGCCTTTTTGGACCAAAATCGTGGGTTAATTTTTAAAATTTTTCACATAAAATACTCAACATTTTTCGACTTTTAAGACAAATTTGGTTAAAAATATTTTTTATGTTTATAAATCAGCATCTGTGGACCAAAATCGCAATTTTGAAATTTTTTAAATATTTTTCCCATAAAACGCGCAAAAGTTCCTTATTTTTGACCCAGATTGGGTTAAATATTTCAGATATAAATTTTGGTCCAAAAACGTAATTTTTTAAACTTTGACCGCTGGTTGCAGACTAAAAATGACCTTGCAAAAATTTTTCATAAATTTTCCCACAATTAGCTACTCCATGTCCATCGTTCGGCAGGTATCACGGCACGAAATTCGAAAGTTCAGATTTCAAGGGACGCCCTAATGAAGATGAAGATGAGCCCGATGATGTCATGGAATCTGATTATGACGACTAAAAAATTGAACAAAGAACCATTAAAGACTTTCGTAATAAAATGTGGTTTCCTTTTACAAATAACTAACATTCTTTTCATAATTTAGAAATTTATAAAAAAAGTTAGAGCACAAGGGGTATAAGTGCCACTTACATAATTCAGAGGCCATTTTTGGGTGCTTGTATTTGTGAAATATGGTATTTTTTTAACTTGTTAGATTAAAATATATCTCAGGATCTCTATTAACTAAAAAATAATATTCTAGATATCATCTAACATTTTTTACTGTAATTTAACTATAACCTCTTTTTTCCTATTATTAAATTTAAGGCACTTAAACCCCTTGTGCTTCAAGCAATTATTAAAATTTAACTTTTAAGACCAATTTGGTTAAAAATAATTTTTATGTTTGAAAATCAGCATCTGTGGACCAAAAGTGGAATTTTTAAAAAAAATTTCCCATAAAGTACTCAAAAATTCCTAATTTTTGAGCCAGATTTGGTTAAATAATCGGCAGGTATTATGATACAAAATTCGAAAGATTAGATTTGACGGGATGCCCTAATGAAGATGAATATGAAGATGAGCCCAATGATGTTATGGAATCTGATTATGACGACTAAAAAATTAAACAAAGAACCATTACACATTTTCTTAATAAAATGTGGTTTTCCTTTTACGTATTTACAAATTTATAAAAAAAAGTAAGAGCACAAGGGGTATAAGTGCCACTTACTTACTTCAGATGCAATTTTTGGGTGCAAAAGGGTGTAAAAGACGGTATTTTTTTAACTTGTTAGATAAAAATATATCTCAGGAACTCTATTAACTAAAAAATAATATACTAGATATCATCTAACATTTTTTATTGCAATTTAATGGCGCTTTTCGACCAAAATTCATGTCCGAATATTTTGACCAAATCCGGCTCAAAAATTAGGAGTTCTTGCGTACAACTGCTAAATGCGTAGGAAAAATATTGTGCTCGATTCTGGAGTACTATTTCACCATTCACCAAATTTTTAAAAATTTGATATTCTTTTGAATTTCAAGATTTTAAATTTTTTTTTCTTGTTAAAATATAGTAATATCTTAAATAATTACAAGGAAAAATTTAAAAATCTTAAAATTCGAAAGGATATCAAATTTTTAAAAAGTAGGTGAATGGTAAAAGAGTACTCCCGAATCGAGCACATTAAAAAAAAAAAAAAAATATTGGTCCACAGATGCTGATTTTTCTGCACAATTTTTTTTCTTATCCAAATTTGTCCCAAAAGTTGTAAAATGTAAAGCATATTATATAAAAAATATTAAAAAAAGTATAACAACACGATTTTGGTCCACAAAAATTGATCAGAGATTTTGGTCCACAGATGCTTATGAGCATTTTTGGCCCAAAATCGTGTTTTTATTTTTATATTTTTCACATACTCAACATTTTGCTACTTTTAAGAGGAATTTGGTTAAACATATTTTGAATGATTGTAAATCAGCATCTGTGGACCAAAATTGCTATTTTGGAATTTTTAAATATTTTTCCCAAAAATTCCTAATTTGTGTGCCAGATGAGGATGAATTTTGGTCGAAAACGTACGAAATTTGAAAGTTTACATTTGACGTGATGCCCTAATGAAGATGAAGATGATCCCAATGATGTCATGGAATCTGATTATGACGACTAAAAAATTAAACAAAGAACCATTACAGATTTTCTTAATAAAATGTTGTTTTCATTTTACGAATTTACAAATTTATAAAAAAAAGTTAGAGCACAAGGGGTATAAGTGCGACTTACTTACTTCAGATGCAATTTTTGGGTGCAAAAGGGTGTAAAAGACGGTATTTTTTTAACTTTTTAGATTAAAATATATCTCAGAAGCTCTATTACCTTAAAAATAATATACTTGATACCACCTAACATTTTTTATTGCAATTTTACTTTAACCCCTTTTTTCTCATTATTAAATATAAGGCACTTGAACCCCTTGTGCTCTAAATAGAAATTTATAAAAAAAGTTAGAGCACAAGGGGTATAAGTGCCACTTACTTACTTCAGATGCAATTTTTGGGTGCAAAAGGGTGTAAAAGACGGTATTTTTTTAACTTGTTAGATTAAAATATATCTCAGGATCTCTATTAACTAAAAAATAATATTATAGATAGCATCTAACATTTTTTATTGCAATTTAACTTTAACCTCTTTTTTCTCATTATCAAATATAAGGCACTTGAACCCCTTGTGCTCTAACCCCCTCATATCGGTTTTATTTCGGTTGTCGTAATATTACTTATTTTTAATTTTTTGCAGATAAAAAACAAAGTAAAATAGTTTTAATGTACGTAAAATAAAAAAACTAATATTTTTATTGTAAATCGGATTATTATTTGAGTAAAAACAATGAAAAAATTTGTTCAACCAATAATCACATTCGCAATTTACTAAATTATGTGGAAATCGGTCCAACCAATGATCACATTCGCAATTTACCTAAAAATTTCTGAAGAGAAAAGTGAGTGCCACGTAATTTAATCATTTTTCAGTGAGAATATAAAAGAGACAATCCTGAATCGCTCAAGTGTTTCTAGCGTTGTCATCCACTCACGTAAGCGTGGAGAGGTGGTTCTCTGGAGTTAAGTACATAATGAGCCCAACTCGTACAGTCTTAAGAAAAACTCTGTCGAAAAATCAGTAAAACAACTGAATTAGAAAACTTGCAGCAGATTTTTCTGTTAAAATAAATACTTTAACTTAATTCTCTGTCATTAAGTTTTAAAAAATAACAGACATTTGCCTGTATTTTTACTGACTCTGTTCGCTGATTTAAAAAATATTTTTGTTCAAATTTTAGCAGATCATTTTGTAATTTTACAAATAAATTTTGTTGGCATATTTTTTTTTAATTTTTGTCTAACTTAAACAAGTAAAACTAAAAAATTTTCATATGTGAAAAAATCAGCTGACTATTTTAATAATTTTACAGAAATTTTCCTGTTTGTCAGAAAATTTTCTGAAAAAAAAAAATTAAAAAATTTTAAAAGTTTATTGAAAAACTTCGCTTCTTTTATAACAGTTTTTAACAAAAAAAAGTATTTTTTTACTTAAATAAAATACAAGTTCGATGTTCAGGCTGTTTATCTGAAATCAGAAGATTTTTCCAATTAAATCAGCAGATTTAACTGCGGTCTTGGCAGATTTTTCTGCAGACTCTACCTGCTTTATCCAAACAGAAATTTAGCAAACCGCGTTATCTAAAATCAGCAGATATCCTAAATAGCTCAAAATGTAGATATTTCTACTGATTGCGCAGAAACATCTTATAAACACGTAAACAATCAATAATTTATTTATGGAATTACAATATTGCGTGAATATTTATATTAAATTCTGAATTAATTAATTGTGTTAAATACTTCTTTATAATTATATGTTGCAAATGCTCTAAATTTATCAGTTTTTAAATTTTAATACATAAATTTTTGATTTTTTACGTGTTTTTAACAAATCTGTGACTTTTTACAATTTTGGGTAAATTTTATTCATAATACCGGTACGTACCGGTATCGTTGTTTCGGTAACGGTTAACCGTTACCTAAATAATCGAAAATACCGTTACCTCTACCGTTACCGATATAAAAAATATGTAATACCAATAACGTTACACTCACAGCAAAATACGGTTGTCTCAACCGTAAAAGGTTCCAACCTCAGATTGAGGTTGCGGCAACCGGTAAATATACGGTTGTAGCAACCTACAATTTACAGTTGTGGCAACCGACAAATGCCGGTTGCAGCAACCTCAAATAACGGCATTTGCCGGTTATGGCAACCGTATTGCCGGTTGTCCCAACCGTAGCTGTGTTTAATAAATTTTCAATATTATACCAAATTACAAAGAAATCCCAACAAAAAAACAATTTTTTTTATTTTTATACCCTCCACTTAGTGATAGAGGGTATATATAAGTTTGTCATTCCGTTTGTAACTCATCGAAATATCGGTCTGGGACCCCATAAAGTATATATATTCATGATGCCCGATCGATTTTAAGACATTCTAGCGATGTCCGTCTGTCCGTCTGTCCGTCTGTCCGTCTGTCCGTCTGTCCGTCTGTCCGTCTGTCCGTCTGTCCGTCTGTCCGTCTGTCCGTCTGTCTGTCTGTCTGTCTGTCTGTCTGTCTGTCTGTGGAAAATGCTCTCGCGGACAAAATATTGCACAGAGATGACTGAAACTTAACATATATATTGGAAGTTCTCCCGAGAAGTTTGGTATTGCATTTGAGCGACATCGGTTCAGCGGTTCAAAAGTTATGAACGAAAATGTAAGCACACCTCAAAAATTTCAGTACATTCAACATAACCTAAAAATATAAAATGCTTTAATTCGGCTTCTGGTTGACATATGTGAACATAATTGAACACCAAATGGTATTTAAACAAGTACGAACATATTTTTTGACAAAAAAAGAAAAAAATCGCGGATTTTTTTTTTTTACCAAAATTTTTTTTCGCGGAAATTTTTTTCAATTTTTTTTTCAAAAGTAATTTGCTTTTAAATAAAGTTGTTTGCAGTAATCTTTTTGAAATTGTGGAGGGTATCACTACATTCGGCAAGGCCGAATTTAACTTTTTTACTTGTTTTTTTTGTTTTCTTTATTGATTGTAAAAAAATATAGTAATTTAAACGTCTAAATACTAACAATATTTAATAAATGTTACATTAAGATCCCATACAACGAATAATTCTCCTATAAATCTGAGACTTTTTCTATAGGAGAATGTTTCAGAATCTGAGACTTTTTCTACAGAAAAACTGTCTTAGGATCTGAGACTTTTTGTATAGGAAAAATTTTAAAGAATCTTACACTTTTTCCTATATATTTTAGATTCTGAGACATTTTTTTCTATCGAAAAAGTCTCAGATTCTGAGACATTTTTTCTATAGGAAAAGTCTCAGATTTTTAGACATTTTTTCTATAGAAAAAGTATCAGATTCTGCAACATTTTTTCAATAGAAAAAGTCTCAGATTCTGAGACATTTTTTCTATAGAAAAAGTCTCAGATTTGGAAACATTTTTGTAGAGAAAAAGTCTCAGATTCTGAGATATTTTTTCTACAGAAAAATTCTCAGATTCTGAGACATTTTTTCTACAGAAAAAGTCTCAGATTCTGACACACTTTTTTTTATAGAAAAAGTCTCAGATTCAAAGACATCTTTTTTAAAGAAAAGGTCTCCGATTCTGAGACATTTGTTTATAGAAAGTCTCAGATTCCGAGAATTTTTTGTAGAAAATGTCTCAGATTCGAAGAAATTTTTTCTATACAAAAAGGCTTTGATTGTGAGACAATTTTTCTATGGAAAAAGCCTCAGGTTTTGAGAAATTTTTCTATAGCAAAAATCACAGATTTTGAGAAATGATTTTTTTTAGAAAGTCTTAGATTCTCAAAACTTTTTCCATAAAAAAGTCTCAGATTCTAAGATATTTTTTTCACTTTTTTTATATCACCTTTTTCTTTTCTGCAGAATCCAAATTTGAGGGCTTCCATCTCATGGCGTAAATGTTTGAGTTTAACGTATTCCACTATTTCTGCAAATTAAAATAAGAAAAACGGCATTAGTTAAACTGTTGTATCATTCAAAGTACAAAAACTTACCCTTTTAAATCTTTATTTCCAGGTTTTATCATCAAATGTTGAAATTTTAAAGAAAAACAAATGTTTTCCTCAATATTTTTTTATTTTATGACATTAAATTTTTTGAAGTTTTGTTATTTGAATTATCAGTAGAGGGAACCGGTAATATGAGTTTGTGGCAACCGGCCAATGCCGTTATTTACGGTTGCTACAACCGGGGTTTGCAGTTGTAGCAACTTTTTTTTTAATTTTGTGGCAACTGGCACAAAAATATTTAAAAAAAGTTATAACAACCTCAATTTACTGTTGCTGCAACCGCGTACGGTTGGGACAACCGCAAGCCGGTTACGACAACCGTATTGCGGTTGTGGCAACCTCATTCCAACCAATTTTTTATGTTAGTGTACCGATACCGTTATTCGTTTCGGTTGCCAACCCTGCAAGCAAGTGAATTATTATCCAAGTTACAAATCAAAGCTACAAACCTATTTGGTTTTAAGAAATTAAAAACAGTAATTCTTATTTTCTTTTTTGTTAGTCGGTAGCTTATACAGTCAAACTGAGGTGGCGTCCTGCATCATTTTTAAAATTTGACACCAGCCTAAAAACATTATCATGTTAAAAAAATCAGAATATGAAATGATTAGTTCTCATTTTCCTTTATTTCAAAGTTTTATTAAAGTGTGGAAATCGCAAACCGCTGATGAGATGAAAGGATGGCAACTCCAGAAAGCTGCCGCTTAGCCTGTGTTGTCACTTAATTTTTTTTTTCTGTTTTCTCATTGTGCAACAAAAACTATTATTTCTTAGAAATATTATTACTGAAAATCCCAATTTAAATTCAGAATAGCCCATGTGATATTCAGAAGTTTCAAAAGATTTTTGAAAAATGTTGAAAATTGTTAGTATGTTAATGTTTTTAAGAACAAACACATACAAATGTATTTGTATTACATACTTGCTTATGTTTGTATGTATTAATTATACATGAGTTTGTATAACTCATACACATATCTGCATACAATTCAATGAATATTTAATATAAATTTTATAACATTTTTGTGAAAAATTTAATTAATAGTTTTATGCTACAACAAGTATCAAGTGTGCAATAAAAGTATGTTTTTCTGTGTATGAGTGTACGTACGCACATACATTTAAACCCAGCAAAAAATCTTATATTACTTCTCAAAATCACAAAAAGAAAAGTTAAAAAGAGAATAGCCTCTTTAATGCCAATTTTGGTGCTGAGGCTTTAAATTATTTTTTGTAATATAAATTTATTTGAAATAAAAAAAAAAAAAAAAAAAACAAGTAGAAAAATTAAATTCGACTTGGTCGAATCTATGAATACCCTCCACAATGTTATCTGATAGTAATTTTCTAAAAAAAATGCATTACAAATTTTTATTAGAAATATAGTATTTTGAGTAAAATTTTTTTGTGAGTGTAAAATTTTTTTGACTGTCAAAATTTTTTTGAGTGTGAATTTCATTAAACAAAAAAATAATTAAATTAAAAATTAAAAAAAATAAATTTTTTTTTGAGTGTAAAATTTTTTTTAATGTAAATATTTATTAGAAATATATTAGTTTGAGTAAAATTTTTTTTGTGAGTGTAAAATTTTTTTGACTGTCAACATTTTTTTGAGTGTGAATTTCATTAAAAAAAAAATAATTAAATTAAAAATTAAAAAAAAACATTTTTTTTTGAGTGTAAATATTTTTTTTAGTGTACTATTTGTTTGAGTAACAAAATTACTTTGTAAAATATTTTTGTTGTTTTATACCTATACGTACTTATATGTTAAAAAAATATATTTCACATATTTCCCTCATTTTTTTTTACCATCCTCGTCTTTAAAAACCAAAAACAAACTAATATTTGATTTTTTTCCAAAAACACTTACTATACACCGTTACATACAGTTACAAAAACAAAAAAAATAACAAATATTTACTTGTCTAACAACTAAACTGCACCCAAAACAAACAACAACAAGTTAAAAAAAAACTGGTATTTCACCATGCTTGTTAAAACTTGTTTAACGAGTTTTCAACTGTTTAAGGCGAAAAAATCTGAAATTCAGAGCCTTGCTTATAACTTTTGAACCACTGAACCGATTTTGCTGAAATTCAAAACCAAATAGACTGGGGGAACGACAAAGATATGTAACACGTTTCAGCACCCTCAGAATTGTCTTTCGAAAGTTAGAGTGGTTTTAATCTCGAAAGTTCGCAAAATGCCCTTCCCGAAATTTACTCTTTTGCTCATAACTTTTGAACCACTGGACCGATTTGGCTGGATTGCAATACCAACCTGACCCGGTAAATACCCAACATATATGTCAAACTTCAGGAGCCTCCATAAAGTCTTTCAAAAGTTAGCGTGTTTTCAACGGACAGACAGACGGACGGACGGACGGACGGACATCGCTAGATCGACTTAAAATCGATCAAGGATCATGAATATATATACTTTATGGGGTCCTAGACCAATATTTCGATGTGTTACAAACGGAATGACAAACTTATATATACCCTCTATCACTAGAGTGGAGGGTATAAAAAGAATAAGTCCAGCCAAAAGATAATAGCTGCGTAATGTGAAATAAAGTAATTCTCATTTTCTTTCTCATTTAAAGTTCGTTCAAATAGCTAATTTTAATCAAACAGACTATGAGTTTGATAAACCGTAGAGTGCTGACGAAAAAATGGGCACTTCCGAAAGCTGTCTTCATCTCCACTTAGCATGTGTTGTCAATTACATTTATATTTCAGATTTTTCATTGTACAACAAAAATAATTATTTTCCAGAAACAATTAATATGGACTCCAAACGAAGTTAATAAATAGTTCAAGATTAATATAGGAATGTTATATGATGATAGTTTTATTAAAAAAGTAAGTACATATTTCATCGATTACAAGCTATGACACATAAACAAATTATATGGACAACATATTAGACAAGACTTACCCGTAGTAAAATCTTTATTTATTCTTCTCAAACGTAATGAGAACTTTTGCTGGGTGTATACATATTAGGGTGGTCCCTATTTTTTTAAAATTCGTAAACCCCTTCAATTTTATTTTTTTTATACCCTCCAATTTCAGCATGGACTTTGTCATTTCATATGTAGCGCATCTAATGATGTCCGGCCGTCCCATTGTACGTCTGTAGAAACTACGATGCAAACTAATCGAAAAATCGACAAACTACGATCTCCCTAATGTCATATAAACACAAATATAGAAGCAATATATTTAAAATATTTATTTGCATTAAAATGTGTAAATTGAACACTTTAGAAGTGTTAATAAATAATAATTTAATTTATTTAAATAGTGTTTACATATTTATTAAAGTTTTTACAACATTTTTTATAAGTCAAATTTTGTTTTGTTTCTTGTTTGTATACAAATATATGGGGCTTTTCAGCTCAAGTGAACACGTTTTTGAAAGCGATGGCATGCGATCCCACTAGTGGACCACATAGGTGTTATAGGAAAAAACATAAGCTTTTTTGAACACAAAAAAAAATTAAAAAATGTAGTTTTTCAGGTTTGTTTAATTTTTATTAACAATAAAAATTAGTTATTTATTCGACCTTTAATTGTGCAATGAAATAATGTTTATTTCAGTTCGAGGCCAATTTCCCCATTATGAATTAACATAACAAGTACTTATGTTAACTCTACTTTCTTTATTAGGATATTCTCCTATTAAATACTCGATAGAGTTTATTGCTTTCAAAAAATTTGGCAATTTTCAGGAATGAATTGACGATCGTTTAGAGGGATTTCCAGTTCTTATTTCTTTCTCATTAGGTTGAAATAAATACGAATATGAATATTTTATGTTTGGACACTAACAGTATTACCTAATTTTCTAAAGAATTCTGATGATGGGGGAACTGGAAATCCCACGAAACGATCGTCAATTCATTGCTGAAAATTGCCAAATTTTTTGAAAGCAATAAACTCTATCGAGTATTTAATAGGAGAATATCCTAATAAAGAAAGTAGAGTTAAAATACCTTGTTATGTTTATTCATAATGGGGAAATTGGCCTCGAACTGAAATAAACATTATTTCAAAAGTCAAAATTAGTTTTGTTTTTTAAAAAATCGGTAAAATTTTGGATCTTGAAATTTTTTAATATTTAAAAAAAAAAAAAATTATGAAAACTCCATCGAAAACGTTGTGTACAAAATTTTCCTAATGCAATAAAAAGTTACAGGATCCCGAAAAAGGGGACTGTTGACTATAACTTCAAAATTCGACCTCCTTCTTACTCTACGAGTTTTTTAACTATATCGTTCAGATTTGGTGTGGTAACTACTATCCAATTGATATCATCTTTGTGCAAGTTTAAGCCAGATCGGATGATATCGGTTAAAAAAACGTGTTTACTTCAGATGAAAAGCCCCGTATATGTATATAAAAGAGCATAACGTTGTTTATTTTCCGAAAAATAATTTGTTCAGGTCGGAATATTGTGTAACTGGGTCTAAAAATTATATGGTAAAAATTTCAGAAAAGTCGAAGAAATGTAACCCGTGCCACTTCGAGGTCAAAGTTTCTGGAAAAAGGGACTATAATAAAAAAAAACAAGTAGAAAAGTTAAATTCGACTTTGCCGAATCTATGAATACCCTCCGCAATGCATTTTTTAAAGGATAGTACATTTTTTAACGTGAAAAAAATTAACAATTTTGATTAGAAATATTTTATTTTGAGTAAAAAACTCTTTTTTTGTAATTTTTAAAAAAGAAAAATTACTAATTTTTTTGAGTGTAAAATTTTTTTCGGGTGTAATGTTTTTTTTTTAATGTAAAAATATTTCTGAGTGAATGCACGTACGTATGTACACAAAATATTGTAATTTTTGCAAAAAAAAAAAAAAGAATTTTTTTTGAGTGTAAAAATTTTTTTGAGTGTAAAATTTTTTTCGAGTGTAATTTTTAAGTTACCAATGCTTTAAAAACTAAACAAGTTTAAAAAGCATTGCTTTAAAACTAAACAAGTTTGAAAAACATTGTTTAGTTATCACCAATGCTTTTAAATCTTATTTAACACGTGGCATTTAAGATGAAACCAATCTTAAATTCAGGGTTTTGCCTATAAATTTTGAACCACTGAACCGATTGAGCTGAAATTTAATACCAAACAGACCCGGGGAACGGCAAAGATACATATCAAGCTTAAGCAGTCTCATTATTGTATTTCGAAAGTTATAGTGCGTTTACATTGGATTTCTAATCTAGTAAATTGCGATTTTAATCTACTTTGCAATCTGTACCGTTTACATTGGAATTTTTTACATTTGAGAAGATTAAGTTTGGCATTTATATCAACAAGTTGGTAATAAATGTGTGTGACTGCGTCAAAAGACAGTGACGGTAATTAGTCGTCGTGTGATTAACAAGGACAATGACGGCGTTTACAAATAACAATGACGGCGGAATAAAAATACTTGGCGGCTTCATCAAAACGGCAGGCTTTGTGTCGGTGTTTTTCAGTGTTGGAAAATGCAAATCATAGAAATACAGAGTTGTATCTAACTTTACCAGATTGCGTTTGCCGATTAGAGTCTAAACTACTAGATTGAAAAATAAACAAATTTGTATGGGCAATCTAATAGATTGGAACTGGATTGGAGCCAAAATCTACTTTAAGCTAGCTTAGGGACCAGTATAAATGCACTATTAGCGTGCTTTTTATGTCGTAAATTCGGGAAAAACCCTTGCCGAAATTTACTCTTTTGCTCATAACTTTTGAACCACTGCACCGATTTGGCTGGATTGCAATATCAACCTGACCCGGTAAATGACCAACATATATGTCAAACTTCAGTAGTCTCTGTAAAGTCTTTCATAAGTTAGCGTGTTTTCAACGGACAGACAGACAGACGGACCGACGATCGGACGGACATCGCTAGATCGACTTAAAATCGATCGAGGATCAAGAATATATATACTTTATGGGGTCCTAGACCAATATTTCGATGTGTTACAAACGGAATAACAAACTTATATATACGCTCTATCACTAGAGTGAAGAGTATAAAAAATCTGCTACTTTCTTTTTACGAAAAATGTATAAGAATCTGAGACTTTTTCTTTACGAAAAATATCTTCAAATCTGAGAATTTTTCTATACGAAAATATCTCAGAATCTGAGAATTTTTTATACGAAAAATGTCTAAGAATTTGAGAGTTTTTCTATACGAAAAATGTCTAAGAATCTGATACTTTTTCTATACGAAAAATGTCTTAGAATCTGAAACTTTTGACTGAAAATCACTTTTAGAGTCGATTTAGCGATTACCGTCCGTCCATGTAAACTTTGTGCATACGATACAGGTGCAATTTTTAACCGATTTTTGACCTAAAGACAAACGATATTGAAATTGGAAAAAATCACGTGCACGTGTCCCCCCCTTTTCGATTTGAAAATTTTTGAAATTTTATACACAGCAATTACACAAAAAAAATCACAAGTTTACAAATATTTTGATTTTTTAAGAAAAGATTTAATTTTTTTATAAAAACTAGAGTTTGAAATAATTTCGTTTCTAAAAAATCATTTATACCGAAAAATCTGTAAAATATGTTTAAAAAAACACGTAATATTAGTTTTATTTAAAAAAAAATTATGCATCAGGGTCATGAAAATAAATCTCTATAAACAATTTTCAAACAATAAGATTATAACAAGGGAAGTATCTCAACCCTTATGAACCGATTTCCCTTAAAATATATATAAAAGAGACGATTTTAAATTTACACATTTTCATGAAAAAAAAAAAATATTTAATGAAGCCAAATGGGTCCTAGTTAAAAAAAAAAATATTAATAGGCGATGACGAAAAATTTTTGGGAATTGTGACCCCCCGTTTTCAAATTCCTGGATACGTCGCTGCTTAGCCCCCATAATTGAGTATGGCCAACAAGTTTGGCCCAACCCAAAGCTAAATTTACTTCTGAAAATTCTGAATTTTGCAAAATATCTGCCACCCTAATTCATATGTCAATTCATTTCTAGTTAAAATCAGTTTAATTAAATTTATATAACAATTTTCTAATGATTTAAATATTTTATTAAATTTATTTATCTTTATTTTTGTATATTTGCAAACACATCTTATATCCATTAAGTAATTTGAAAAATCAGGAGCGTATCAATTTTTTGTGTTTCACTTGGTTAACTTCAAGGGGAACTTTTTTCCCCCTTTTAACCCTATTGAAATAAGTCGCAAACAAATTAATAGCTCTAAAATGTAAATGAAATGAAACAAACCCCAAAATGAAAATTCTTGGCGATTATTTCATTTGGATGTTGTTTTATAATAAAGCAATCCCAAAAAAATATAAAATAATACCCTTATTTGGGAATTATTTGATTAGGGGTCTATTTCGTAGCGCCTTAATTGATTTCATTTAAATATTTATTATTTTATATGTATTGAAAGTTTCAAGTTTATATCTGGTAAAACATCATTCGAAAATCGCTGATGATGGAAGGGTGTTACGAAAGCTTTCGTCATCAATACAAAACACAATAAATCAATTATTTGTTAAACAAAAAATGTTGAATATAAAATCATATTCAAATAATTATTTAATTGACTCTTTTAAAAAAATAATCAATCTTGCAAATTTAATGAATTAGGTGCTAATTATGAAGTTCCCAACATTGGTTAATTGTTTAATTGAATAAATTAAAAAAATAATTCTTCTATATTCAACAAACATCTTCTGTGCAGTAAGTTATTTCTAAGTAATATTTGTCATTTTTTACTTGCTCTAACACAGTATTTCTTCAGTTTTCCTTTGTCTAATTCTA
Source organism: Pegoplata infirma (assembly GCA_963921195.1). NCBI lineage: Eukaryota > Metazoa > Arthropoda > Insecta > Diptera > Anthomyiidae > Pegoplata > Pegoplata infirma. The sequence goes on along the minus strand of OY992537.1, from coordinate 64,289,489 downwards.
ATTTTGATTATAATTCTAATTCAAAATCATTTCCCTTGTCACTGTGCAACATTAGACATTAACTCACATGCGTAGTATGTATAATACCATCATCAGCATTTGATAGCATTTTGCAAAGCTTTCAAGCGTATTAGTAATGAAATGTTAATTATTTGCCAAAAGGCATTCCTTTATAAATTACAATATAGTGTATTAGGTTATTAAAATATTAAAATTAATGGATGAAGGCAGGAAAATATATTGTTTTGTGTTAACACAAGCCATTTAAATTGGTTATTAAACTTTATCATCAAATGGTGTTAAAATTAATATTTGTATACAGCAAATTTAATATTTTCGTTAATGATTACATCGAGGGTATAATACACTCAAAAAAAAAAAACTGTAATGTTAGCAAAAAAAGCTTGTAAACCTACAAGAAAATTTGCTGATTTTGAACCCACAATTTTTTTGCTAAAGTTAGCAAAAATGTTTTGCCAATAATTAGTTAACAATTTTTTTTTTTGACACATTTGAGGACCCCATTGGGTTCGGACCCGATAGGTCCAGACCCCGATGGACCTAGACCTAGTTGGGTTCCTTAAAAATCGTCATAGTTTTTGATCCAAAATTTGTGTCCGTTTCGCTCTACCTTGCTTAGTTTTTGAGATACGTGATTATAGGGGACCACTGGGGTCTTGAGAATTAAAAAACTCGATAACTTCAAAATTATTACTCGGAGAGCTTTTGACTATTTTGCGGTCTTGTTCTACGTATTTAGGGCTACAAAAATGCTTTTGGACTTTTTGTTGTGCCGGCAATATTTACCGAGATATGAGCATTTTAAAATTTTCGGGAATGCTAACTTTTTTGGATCCAAAGTTAGGGCCCATTAGGGTCCACACATGTGAAGAGGACCCGCGAAAGTATGGAGATTCTAAGAACCAAAAATGCCCTCCATTTTGCTCTATCTGGCTTAGTTTCCGAGATAGAGCCATTTTAAGTTTTCTGAAAATAAAAAAAAATTTACCATTTATTTTTGCTAATGTTAGCAAAAAATCTTGTAAAAATGTTGTCAACTCAATTTCAAATCTTAGCAAAAGAAATTAGTTCAACGTTTGTTTAAAATTGCTAATGTGCTAAATGAAGTTTACAAGAATTTTTTGCTAACATGCTAATCTCAACTAAAAATTTGCTAAAAGTTAGCTAACTAGCATTAGCAAAAAAAAATTAGTAAATCTACTAACGTATTTTTTTGAGTGTAGGGTGATTTGGAAGAATATTATTACATCCATCGAAATATACAAAAAAAAAATTAATTAAAAAATTTGTAGATTTAATTAAAAAATTAATTGAATCCGGATCAATAACTAAAATGCGCATATAAATTAAAAATATTTGTATGTCATTAATTAAAAATAAATGAATATTTATTTAATTAAAAACTTAATACTATACATTAAAAAATTTAATTAAAATTTACAGAAAAAAAATAAAGTTTTAATTACATAAATTAAATTTTTTTTTAAAAACAATTAAATTTTTTAATTCTATAAATTAAAAAAATAAATTATAAATAGGTTTTTTAAAAATAAATAAAAAAAAAACTTTTTTTAAATAAAATAGTCCAAAATAAATTTTTCTTCAAACTTTACCAAATATTTTTACGCCGTAAAGACAAAGTCACTAACAAAAATACAATTTTATAAAGTTGATTATAAACCTTTAATGTACACATAAAACTATAAACAAAATGAGAATTCAAAAAACTATATGAGACATAAAAAAAAACATTCAGCAAACTGTTTATACTTACGATTTTTTTTTATGTAATGCAAGAAATAAAACACACACACACAAGGAAAACAAAACCGAACAAAACAAAACTAAGTGAAGCTAAAAATTTAATTAAACAATTAATTATATTAATTAAATATTTAATTAATTTTAAATTTAAAAACAATTAAAATGTTAATTAAAATAAAGTTAAAAATTTAATTAAACAATTAATTATATTAATTACAAATTTAATTAATATTAAATTAAAAAACAATTAAAATTTTAATTAAAATAAAATATACGATATTATTTTCTGTGTAATATATGTCCTGACTACGACTGGTTGCGAACCTCAAAGTTATACCGAAAAAAAACCATGTCTAAAATACATGAATCCTTTCGTAGCATGTAGAAAAATATTTGTGATTTTGCACAACGAAACATATTCGTAAAATACACAAAATGTTTCGTACATTGTAGGAAGAATATTTTCAATTTTACGAAAATATTTTTTGCATGATACGATTTTTATACCCTACACCACACTGTGGTACAGGGTATAATGAGTTTGTACTGATGTTTGTAACTACCCGAAATATTGGTCCTAGACCCACTTTTAAGTATACCGATCGACTTAGAATCACTTTTTGAGTCGATTTAGCGATGTCCGTCCGTCCGTCCGTCCGTCCGTCCGTCCGTCCGTCCGTCTGTCTATCCATGAAAACGGTGTAAACACGATACAGGTCGCAATTTTTAATCAATTCACTTGAAAGATAGTTAAGCCTCTGTTGGCCCAAGGACGAACCATATTGAAATTGGAAAAAATCGGTCCATATTTAGACCTATCCCCCATACAAAGGTCCTCTTTAGTTTTGGCTCAAATGTCTCTAATAACCGCATTTTAATAGGTATCTTTTTGAAATTTGGCAGGTAATCATGTTTCATCCACACAAATCACCATTCCGAATCGGACCAGTTCTTAATGTAGCCCCCATACAAACCACCTTCCCGATTTTGACATAAATCTCTCAAATTTCATGAAAATAGAAAATATTTAATTAAAATTGTGTATGTGTATGTTAAACGCGTACTTTAATAACCTTATCAAATCTGATTATCATCGGACCATTTTTGGACTTAGGTCTCATGTGAAAATTTCGCCCGATATTCAGTTGAAGCGGTTTATTGTCAACAAAAAGAAGCCTATTCCCCTCCAATTTGATTTGTGAGTGCTTTTTACACTTATTAAAGATTTGACAAAATATAGATCTAATCAGCCCATGTTTGAACTTGGGACCCATTTTCCGGGAAACTCTGGTGTAGGGTATTATATGGTCGGTCTTGACCGACTTTAATTTTCTTACTTGTTTTTTGTAAATTTTACGCAGGATTTCGTAAAACAGACAAAATTCAAAGTCAAAAGTCAAAATAAATTTGGATATTTCAATTCAATTCAATTTCAGTTAAAAGTTTTTTAATTTTCCAAAATTTTTCGGATGTTTTCCTGAGCATTTCAGAGTTTCCATTTGGTGTTTTTTGTGGACTTTTCTATGTTTTTAATATTCCTATTTTTTTTTTTGAATTTTTCTCAACTTATTTTTGAATTCTTTCACTTTAAATGTCAATATTTTCCCTTAAATTTACAAAACTCCAATAAAATTTAAAATAATATTAAATTTTCTTTTTAACAAATAAATATTTTAAAAACTTTAATAAAGTTTATTTTACTTTAAAGTTCACGAATAATTAATTCCAAACACGTATGAGTATCTCAAATCACAGTGGGACATGCGTGCTCTAACATACATACAAACACATGCATATAGTACATTATGTGTTAAACCAGAAGAAGAAGAAGAAGAAACAGCAAAAATCAAGGTGTAGACTAGATAGAAAGATTCTTACACATCTATATTGTTTACAACAATGTGTTTTTAACAATCACATACTAAGTACGAGATGTACGTATACTTATACACTTTACAAATATTGTGACAATTGTTGTATGATACACTCAAAGAATTTTGTTGGTAGAATTAACGAAACATTTAAGATATCGTAGTTTTTGAGGCGCCACCTCAGTTTGACTATATATGGGGCATTCCATGTCAAATCGGACACTTTGAATAATTTTTTTTAGATTTTCCCAATTTGTCGACAGTTCGTCACCTGAGAATTGGTTTGCTCCATAGAATAGGGTTTTTACCATCCTATAGAGCAAACCAATTCTAAGGTGACGAGTTTTTAGTACGTTCGAAAACTCCTTACCCGGCTAAAAATGTTGTATATCATCATATATGATATCATATATGAGACCATATACAGTATCATATATAGTATCAAATATGGTCTCATATATGAACATATTCCAAAATTGGCGCTTATATAAGACACGATCATATATGATGCAATATATGTGATCATATATTAGATCATATATTGAATCATATATTGGATCATATATTGAATCATATATTGAATAATATATGATGTTTTTAATTTGTTTTAAATTATTTTTTATATTTTTTATTTATTTTTTCATCTTAAACTATATGTAATAGGTTATTATGTATATATTCACCAGAATTGCAAACGATGTACGCAAGTATAATTAAAAATAAAAAATATTGTTTTATTCATTACTGGTGTTTTTGATATATTTGAATGAACACCTTTAGTTTGATGATTTTGATTTTTTAGTTACTATCGTTTGCATTTTTGGTGACCATATAAAAATATATAATTAAACTTATAGATACGAGAATACATTTTGATATTCAAAAAAATAAATTGAACATAAAAGATCTAATATATCAAGTTTTTCAATTGATATCAATTACGAAAGATGCGAACAAAGGGCTTGTTACAGGAACGATGATTTCCTTTGTGTTTTCTTGTTTTAGTGTTAATTTCGATTATCTTCGGACTTTTTGTTAAAAAAGTCAAAATCTAAAAAAATTGATAGAAAATAATATTAGTATGCATACAAGATATTTCTAGAATTTTTATTGTATTGAATTATTACCACCAACAGCATTTGGTGCTAATGGGCTAATGATAACACGAATATCCTTTAAAGATTGGCTTGATACTGCTAGACACATACATACATGTTGATGGAGTGTATTTTGTAAGGACCATGGGTTGCTTAAGACAATGAATGCTTTTTACGGAAAGGTATATTGTCTTTCAGAACTCCATCTGATAAAATATTAAAATTACTCCATATTCCTTTTTTTATTCCAGAAAAAAAGAACTTGCTACTACTAAATGCATGTTTTTTACTCAAAATTTTTTGTAGTTACATAATTACTTAAGACTTCGATTAAAAGCAATATATTAGTAGTACGTATTTTATCTTTTTGGGTTATGTGTGTAACGATGTTTGAAGGATAGGGATAAGAAACTATTTTTACTTACATCATGGCGACAATGTGCCAGGTTGTCACTTTCGCTAATTGACAGCTTTCGTGTGATTGTAAGTAAAAACGTTGTCTTTTCGAAATCGTTACTCAACCTTAAAACTGATGATACGTCCCTGCCAAAAAAGTCATTACCACTTCTCAGTGGAGTGCTTTAAAACTAAAACAAATGTATTGAAATACAACAAAAATAACAAAAAACACAAGACAAAAACACACAAACAGTTTTTTTTTAGTCCAGAATACATAGATATTCAGCACTTAACTCATTACCTATCGCGACACCTCCATACAAATGTAAGTAGATATTCAGTAGATAAGAACTACTCCGTGGAAGTAGTTGGAAGTTGTTTGAAAGCTCGGAGTACTTCTTATCTACTGAATATCTACTTACTTTTGTATGGGAGTGTCGCGGAAGGTAATGAGTTAAGTGCTGAATAACAACTTTTTATGGAGTAGAAAAAACTGTTTGTGTGTTTTTTTCTTGTGTTTTTTGTTATTTTTGTTGTATTTCATTACATTTGTTGTAGTTTTAAAGCACTCCAAATAGAAGTACTACGCACTTTTTTTGCTGGGGGTAAGCGATTTTAAAATATTTTGTAGTGTTGGAACCGTAGTGATAACGTTATGGTGGTGCATATGCCCTCTCCTCCATCTTGAGCGAGCTTAACGTAGCTCCTCATGGTTGAATTTTATTTAAATAGTAACTCGGCCTCCAAACTTATACGTTCTTTCCATTTCCAATTTGCTATTGCGACAGTATGGGATTTCAAAATAATTTATAGTGTTGGAATCGTATTGATAACATTTCTGGTGGTGCATATGTCCTCTTCTCCAAGTTGAGTGAGCTTAACTTAACTCGGCCTTAAAACTGCTTATACGATCTTTCCATTTCCAATTTGCTATGGCGACATTAATGGTTTTTAAAATAGTTTGCAGTATTGCAATCGTAGTGACAACATTATGGTGGTGCATATGACCTCTCCACCAAGTTGCACGAGATTAACGAAGCTGCGTAGTTTAATTTTCTTCAACATCAAATTACTAAATAATATTGTATTTGCGACGTATTTACATTTACTCATTTTGAATATGATCTTGTTTTGGAATAAAATGTCCACGCTTAAACTTGTTATGACGATGAACTGGAAAAAATTATAACATGATTTTAAAATTCAAATACATATTAATGAAAGCTTACCTTTTCCAACATTTTTTTCATGTAAATTTACATCATGGCGACAATGTGCCAGGTTGTCGATTTCGCTTATTAACAGATTTCTTGTAATTGCAAGTAAAAACGTTGTCCTTCCCAAATCGTTACTCAACATTAAAACTGATCAAACCTTCTTTTCATTTCGATTTGCTATGGCGAAAGTAAGCGTTTTCAAAATAGTTTGTAGTGTTGGAACCGTAGTGAAAGCGTTAGGGTGGTGTATATGCGCTCCCCTCCAAGTTGAGCGAGCTTAACGTAGCTCCGCATGGTTAAATTTTCTTCAACTAGTAACTCGGCCTCCAAACTTCTTATACCTTCTTTCCATTTCCAATTTTCTATTGCGACAGTAAGGGACTTCAAAATAATTTATAGTGTAGTAGATGAACTGGAAAAAATTAATACATATGATTTTAAAATTCTAAATACATATTAATGAAAACTTACCTTTTCTAAAATTTTTTTATGCAGAATATTTTGCAATATTTGTAAAATTATTGATATATATTAAGGTATGTCAATCGTTGGTAAAGTAATAATATAATTTTAACCTAAAAAACTTTTATTTTGTAATTCTGGTTCAAATTTAACATTTTATGATAGCATATATGGTTCCATATATGATATCATATATGGCACATATTTTAAACACGACCACATATATGGGATCGTTTCTTGCATATATGATATCATATATGTTTCCATATAAGTCATATATGATCATATAAAGATCTTTATATAAGCATATATGAACATACACATTTATTTTTAGCCGGGTAGTGTTTAATTTTCAGATTTTTTTGATGACCCGTTCAAAAGATACAAACTGCAACTTTTTTTTTTTTTTTAATTTTTGTTTTTTTACGTACTTTTAAAAGTCCAAAAAAATTCTTAAAAGTGCTCTAGTATGCGGTTAAAAGTTTGTTTTAAAAAGTTGCTCTCTTAATGCATGATATGCAATTTACTCGAAATCTAATGACGATGGACCAAATTAAAGGTCATATTCGATTTAGCACCCTCAAATTAGTTAAGAAACTTATTTTGCAATTATGCAAAATTGTGAATTTTTAAAAGTGATGCAATTTCTGATTAACGAAATTTTGAAAGTAGCATAAAATCCACAATCTTCAAAATTTATTAATGCCGCTCAGTTTTGGGATAAAGCTTTATAAGTAAGTACCAGCAATTGTCTTTTATAGAAATTAATTTCTATTAGCGGTTTGTGCCGTGGCAGTGTGTGCCCTGGCGGTTTATCTGGAGACAAAATTGGCGCGTTTTTAGTGTATAGTTACACTAAGTCCCAATTTTTGCATGCGATCCATAATAAGCATTACAAGCAATCGTCTGACGGGTATATTTTAAATCTAAATTCGTTTCGCGTGAAAATACAAGCAAAAGTTGAAAATCGTGAAATGCCAGATTTTTGCAAAACTTTTGCTAATGAAAATTTTAACACGCTATATCGATTTTATTACAAAAAATCAAAAAATATTTGGATCACGCGATGTGCTGGCTTCTTTTAAATAATATTGCGAATGTGCCTCGCAAAAAAGTGGATTTTTGATGACTTTCACGTTTTGTCTCTCAACCTTTGTGTAGCTAGTACTCCGCTCCTATTGAGGGCACATTCATGAGATCTGTTTTATACTGTAAGGAATTACGACAGCTATCATTCTTCGTATTAGCTTTTAAAAAGTAAAAAGCGGCGCAAATTTTCTGACCAAAAATCAACGAAAAATTGAAAATGAAGAAATTTTAACTTCAAACCGTTATCACCAACGAACTTTTCACATCAAATTCATAAATACATCTTTTTTGAACAAGTATAGGGACCATATATTTTAAATCTTCGAAGAATACGTTATAGGTGCAAGTACAATATGCCAAAGAGTACATAATTTTTAAGAAATTTCAATCGACTTTTCCACATTTCTGAAGTTTGATTGTTGCAAACTACCGCAAATTTAGATTTTTGGCCTTAGGTGTTTGTAAGCTGATTGCATTAGAAGTACTTTATGCATTTCTATCAGTAGATGGCCATTTGAATGCAAATAAAAACAGTTTTTGCCAAAAAGCAAAAATTTCAAACAAATGAAAAATTCAATGAAAACGTCAATTTGATTTTTTTTTTTAATTTTTTTGTGTAAAACTTCTATCGATTATAAAGATGGGCGCTGGTCACGTGATTTGTGTGATTCACGTGAATCACGCGTGAATCACGCGTGAGTGTGAGTGATTTTCATTTCAATCACGTGATTGTGAGTGAGCGTGAGCGGAAAAAAAATCTGAGTGAGTGATTAGTGAGTGAGTCATTTATTTTTTGCGTGAGTTTGCGTGATTAGATTTTTGGATTTACCCATTTTTTTTTTAATTTTTTGTAAAAATTTTTTTTTTTAAGTTTTTTTTTGTTTGGTAAGAAAATTTTATTGCGTGAGTAGATTTTGCGTGACTCACGCGTGAGCGTGATTGAATATGGCGTGAGTCACGCGTGAGCGTCAGTATGTTTTTTGAATAGTGAGTGAGCGTGAGTAAATAAAAAAATTGCGTGAGTGATTCGATTATTTTTTGCGTGAGCGTGAGTGAGTGTGAGTCAAAATCCACTCACGCGCCCATCTCTAATCGATTATACAAAATTTTTGCCCAGTAGGACCGTGGGATAACAATTATTACCATTTTTAAAAAATTTTTGAAACAATTTTAGTGTAATTTTCCAATCTTCAAATCATTTCTACTGCTCCAAAGGTGCGTCATAGAGGGGTCATTTCCAAGACCGACCCCCATTAATTTTTACGTCTTAACATTTCTTCGGAACAAACTAATACCATATCTCCAAATTCTAAGGGGGCTCCCACACAAAATGACATTTTTTAAAATTTGCTCCAACCGCTCTAACTGCCCTAAGAGCAATCAAATGTATGACCAACCCACAATATTTTTTTAGTCCAAACCTTTTTTCTGAACACACCTACCCCATATCTTTAACTATTAATGCGGTCCCCATAATTTTTTTTTTATTTTTTGTAAAGTTTTTTTATTTAATCAGCTTCTACCGGTCCAATGTTGTATCCGAGAGGGGTCATTAGTGAGACCGACCCCCATTTATTTTTACTCTCCAAAATTTTTTTTAAAACACAAACAAATTTTGTATAGTATTTTAAGATAAAATTTATGCAATCGATTAGTCTGTAAGGATTGTAATCTATAGACTGAATAAATAAATAAAATAATAATAAAACAATCCTACGCCCTATCTCGACTCCCTAAGTAGGCTCCAATACAAATTACAGTTGGAGCAAATTTTATAAAAATGTAATTTTGAATGGAAGCCCACTTAAGGAGTGGAGATAGGGCGTAGATATCTTTTACAAAAATGTCGGAGGGTAAAAATAAATGGGAGTCGGTGTTACTAATGACCACTATCGGAAGCACCATCGGATCGGTAGAAGCTGATTAAATAAAACAAATTTACAAAAAATAAAAAATAAATTGTGTGGTGACCGCCTTAATAGTTAAAGATAGAGGGTAGGTATGTTCAGAGAAAATGTTTGGACTAAAAACATATTGTGGGTCGGTCATACATTTTATTGCTCTAAGGGCACTCTTAGGGCAGTTAGAGCGGTTGGAGAAAACTTAAAAAAAATTTAATTTTGTGTGGGACCCCCTTAAAAATTGGAGATATGGTATTAGTTTGTTCCGAAGAAATGTTTTTAATGGGGGTCGGTCTTGGAAATGACCCCTCTATAACGCACCATTGGAGCAGTAGAAATGATTTTAAGATTGAAAAATTATACTAAAACTTCCTACTGGGCAAACAATTTGTAGAATCGATAGAAGTTTGACTCAAAAAAATTTCAAGAAAATCAAAGAGTACATACTTTTTCAAAAATGAGATTTAAATTTTAAAACTTAAAAATCGCACTTTTAAGAATTTTTTCGTATTATTTTTTAAAAAGTACGTAAAAAAACAAAAACTTTGAAAAATTAAAATTGCAATTTGGACCATTATTGAAGAAGTTATGAGTAAAGGAAGTTTGAGTAAAGGAACAAACTACCAATTTTTAAAAATTCGATATCTTTTGAACGGGTCATCAAAAAAATCGGAAAATTTGCCACGAAGGAGTTTTCGAAGGTCAACAAATTGGGAAAATCTAAAAAAAAAAATATTCAAAGTTTCCGATTTGACATGGAATGCCCCATATGTAAGCCAACAACTAAAAAAGGAAAATAAGAATTACTGTTTTCATTTTCTTAAAATTAAAAAGGTTTTTAACTTGGATAAACGTAACATAAGAATTGTAAAAAACGTAAAATAAGAATTAAAAAATCATGGCCGCCATATTAGATCCGCTATTATGATTTTATTCCAGAATCGTGACCAGCGATCCTTTAACACCTGTATGTAATTCTTTTGTACCATATATGTAGGTTCAGAGGTCTGTTTATGGCAAAAATTCAGGGATGCTGGCCCGCAGTGCCTTAACCCTTTCAAAGAGCTTTGGACAAACTTTAATTTAAAACAAGTAAGAAAGTTATAGTCGGTCAAGACCGACCATATAATACCCTACACCAGAGTTTCCCGGAAAATGGGTCCCAAGTTCAAACATGGACCGACTGGATCTATCTTTTGTCAAGTCTTTAATAAGTGTAAAAAACACCCACAAACCGCATTTGAGTCAAAAATGCTCCTATTTGTTGCCAATAAACCGATTTAACTGAATATCGGACGAAATTTTCATATGGGGCCTAAGTCCAAAAATGGTCCGATAATAATCGGATTTGATAAGGTCATTAAAGTATGCGTTAAACACACACAAACAAAAATTTAATTAAATATTTTCTATTTTCATGAAATTTGAGAGATTTATGGGAATATCGGGAAGGTGGTTTGTATGGGGGCTACAAGAAGTACAGGTCCGGTTCCTTTGAAATTCGGATTGGTGATTTGTGAATACAAAATACGTTTACCTGTCAAATTTCGAAACGATATCTATTATAACACGGTTGTTAGAGTCATTTGAGCCAAAATTAAAGAGGACCTTTGTAAGGGGGCTAGGTCAAAACATGGACCGATATATTCCAATTTCAATAGGCTTCGTCCTTGGGCCAACAGAATTTTAAGTTTCGAATTTCAAGTTAATTGATTAAAAATTGCGACCTGTATCGTGTTTACACCGTTTACATGGACAGACAGACAGACGGACGCGTCCGGACGGACGGACGGACATCGCTAGATCGACTCAAAAAGTGATACTGAGTCGATCGGTATACTTAAAAGTGGGTCTAGGACCAATATTTCGGGTAGTTACAAACATCAGCACAAACTCTTTATACCCTGTACCACGGTGTGGTGTAAATTAATTTGAGCCAAACCTGATAATTTTAATCCGTGGCCCTATTCGATCAAAGTTTTGCTTTCTTAGAAAATTTTCACCAAAAACTCAATCTTTAATCGAAGGGCGCCACGGGTTAAAATGATCGGATTTTGCATAAATTTAAATGAAAGACTGTCTCAGGCTCTATGAACGGGTCAAGGGGGGAAAAAATTTCTTGAACGTACGAAGCAACCGCCTTTTTTCGCAAATTTAAAATAGCGATATTTTGAAAACGGTTCGACCGGTTTTAATATTCGTGTTCAGCTCATCAAACTTTTAAAATATGAGGTGTCGCAAGACATATATTTTTTTTTTTATTTTTTTTAAAACTGTTAAAAAATCCAAAACTTTGATTGCCCGGTGCCTCAAATACACTTCCCAGTAAAAACTTCTATTACCAAGTAATGGGGTTTTCGCCTTAAAATAGATGGTGGTATCTAGTTACTAGGTTGGTGAAACACTCATTATTTTAACATGGCGATGTCATTGGAGTAATGACCGCATACCCACTCGCTTACGAGAATGCTACTGAAAAACTACATACATTAGTACCACAAATAATGAGCTACAAGTAGCCCAAAAATAACTCGTTACCCAGTCCTTACAAAAATTCTACCAAATAACAGCATACATTAGTCCTAAAAATAAGTAGCTACCAGTAGCCCAAAAATAACTCTTTGCCCACTCCTTTCAAAAATGCTACCAAATAGCAGCATGCATTAGTCCTAAAAATTATCCGTCTTCCCTCAGCAAGGAATTGCGTCAAAATTTGCCTATTCGTTAGGATGATAAAGTTCATGTTAAACGCGGTTATTTCAAGAGCAACCAAGCGAGAAAATTTCTACAATCTAAATGTAAGAAATGCCAACGGAACCAATGTTTACGTTGATATCCATCCCTCCAAATGTTTGATTGTAAAATTCAAATAATAAAAGGACCGAAAATATATCTTGGAACATCGTAGAAATGGACATTTTGCTGATTAGGGCAGGACCAATAACAAATTTAAAGAAGCGACTGCTGCTCAGCCCATGGAAACCGCATTAAACACCATCTTAAGTTTTAGTCTATATAAGAGTAAGTTTTTAAGGGAAATACTGTCTATGATGGTTTTTTACCTTTTAACCGGTTTTAACATACTTTAAACAACAATGCAAACAAATGAGTTAAATTAAAATTTGAAAAACGCCCCAAAATTTCTAGAAAAACAATTAAAATTTAGAAAAAGCCAATTAAAATTCAGAAAACTTCAATAGAAGTTATGTAAAGACTAATTAATCACTATCAAGTGTCAGCTAGATCCAGGTTTTTAAATATCAATTTGGTTTTCTAAACTTTAATTTGCCTGTTCCCAATTTTAATCAGAATTCCTGAATTTAAATTTCTGTTAACGGAGATTTATTAGAAAATGTAGAGAAATGTTAGTATTTTTTAAGCTAAATGTGCAAGTTCTTTCTAAATTTTCTTTAGCATTTTTAATTTTAATAAAAAAAAATTATTTGGACAACTTCTCAAATATTTTAAATTGTATTTACCAGTAACCGGTTCTGTATGAGGCTATCGGTAACTCATTATTTGTTAACAAGAAGTAACCGGTCCTGTATGAGGTTATCGGTAACTCATTATTTGTTAATAAAAAGTAACCGGTTCTATATGAGGTTATCGGTAACTCATTATTTGTTAACAAGAAGTAATCGAGCAGGTAACGAGTCCTCATTACATAGAATGCAGACGGTAATGGGGACTTATTACCAAGTTTTTACTGGTTTCATTTATGAAGAGAGAATCAAAAAAAATTAAGAGACATGTCACGTCTCCCTCAATTCAATACGAATAACAAATAGAAAATAATCTTTGAAAAAATGTGCATTGTTAATTCATTTTCAATTAAAAAATGTTGTATTAACAATTTAACGATGCAATTGTTGTTGTAATTGTTTGTTAATACAACAACGTTTTCATTGAATATGAACCAACATTACAAACAATTTTTGTCAGTGTATAGTTGGAATATGTTATCTCTCTCTCTTCATGAATGTCAAGCATGTTTTTACAGGCATTTGGCAAAAAAAAAACTAACAGCAAAAAAACAAGAAAAAAAATTATGTGAAAATTATATGGTGGTTAAGGATTTAAAAAAACAAAGAAATTAAATTATTTTTTACCACAATGTGCAAAATGAAAAATTCTTTATAAAATATAAAAAAAATATTTTTACACAAAAAAAAAAAACGTCTCTTTTGTTTAAAATTGAAATTTTTGTTAACCGTTTTTAGTTGTAGTATTCGTTTATGTCTGTGTTAAAACCACTAATTTGTCGTTTTTTTTATACATTTCTCTATTAGATTCTGGTGTATTTGTTCCTGTATGTGTTGGTTGGTTAGTTGGTGTTGGTTACATGGTATTTGTTAATGAGCATTTGTCCTTTTTTTTTTGCCATGTTTTGTTTGTGGAATATCCTTTGTTATGTTATTTTCTTTTTACATTTCACCGCCACGAACTGCATTTAACTCACATAAAAATGCAATTATTTTTAACCGCATTTAAGGGTCAGTCCTTAGTTTTTTTTCTATTTAATTCGTTCTGTTTCTTTTACTTATTGTATTATTTAACTAGATTTTATTATTTTTCACGCCTTTTGGTTAAATAAGTAATAATGGAAAAAAAAAATATATGCAAGTAAGAAAATTTAAAATTGGGCAACATCGATTACGTAACACCATAAACTTAAATGCGGAAAAAAAAAACTATTTTAGAATCGAGGACATTGACTGACATACTCATTCATCATCGCACAGTCTAATCCAAAAAAAAGACTTGAAATTAAGAATGTAGGATCCTTCGTCGAAAAAAACATTCTGAAAAACATACTTTTTTGAATATTCCAATGCTATGGGACAAAAAGGGACCTGCAATAATAACACTACTCTACAAAAATCAACTTTTTTGCACAGACTTCTAAAGAATATTTTCTAAAGTATTTTTGCCTCCTAAACACGAATCTGTCATCAGAAAAGTTGTATCAAATCGCCTTTTTGAGTGGACCAAGCCCTTAAAACAGACAAATTTTTTAGGATTGGAAAAGTGTATGTTAAAGTTATTTATATTTTTTTTATTCGAATTCCCAATACAATAACCTAACTTTTGAAAGCAATCCGGACTCGATACGGTCAATGATACCATCAGGACATTATATGGATGTCCTTTTTTTGGTTACGTCTTTATAAGTATCCGAATTTTGCAAGAAAGTTCCTTTTCAAAGCAGATATGTAAAGTACACACTCCAATAAAGAGAACCTGGGGTTAAAATCCAAAATCCATTGAGTATATCCAGAAATATGTAAGAGTATGTTTTGTCATCATTTTTGGACGTTGAAGGTGACTTCAACAATGTCAAAATATCATCTATTCTTAATTCCCTACAGAATACAGGCACGAACACACAGATTACCTTATGAACGGGCAATATGCTGAAAAGCAGGGCAATTAACTCGAAGATAGGTGATGGTGAGGCGTGGAAAATAGTTACAAGGGGCACTCCACAAGGAGGAGTCATCTCTCCTCTTCTGTGGAATATTGTAATAAATGAAATCCTCGAGTCACTCAACGAAATGGGTATCTAGGCGGTTGCTTACGCTGATGACGTTGTGATCCTAATAAAAGGTAAGTTTTTACCAACGATTAGCGAAGTCATGGAATCAGCGCTTAAGATATTCTCCAAGTGGGCAAGGAACAACGGTCTGGGAGTCAATCCCGCCAAAACCGAACTCGTCTTGTTCACAAAGAGGACTAAGATAGACAAGTTTGTCCTTCCCAAATTAGATGGAATCACCCTGGAGTTATCCAATGAGGCGAAATACCTGGGTGTGATCCTGGACTCAAAGCTTTATTACACTCAAAAAAAAAAGTTTGTAAAATTACAAGTAAAAGGTCTTGTAATTCTATTTTACTAATATTTTTGTCTTTTTACAAAAATTGTTGTATATTTAATAAAACGAAAACTACAGTTTGCTTTGTAATTTTACTATTATATGTTGGTAAATTTATTTTACAAATTTTTTAGGTAAGTTTACAAAAAAGTGAATTATTTTACAAATTAAAAAAATATCACAAGGTGTTTAGTTTTTTTACACAAGAAAACTGTAATTGTACAACAAAATTTTACTTGGTGTTATTTAGTCTTTCTACCAAAAAAATATTTTATTACAAGCATTTTTTAAGATCGTTTACAAGGTTTTCAGTTATTAGAAACATTTTTTGTTAAGATCGTTTACAAGGTTTTCAGTTTGAAATGTATGTATTGAAAAGTACAAAATTCCATTGTAATATTACAAAACTTATTTTATTAATAGAATTAATGTTGTTTTACAAAAAAAAAATTGATTATTCACGCAAAAATTTTCTAAGTTCAGATTTTTTTTTGCGTTTTGGAGAAAAAATTTAGCTAAAAATCATTTTTTATAAATAAAAAAATTTATTAAAAAAAATGTTTGGCATTTTTTTAAGTTCCGGACACAAAAATTGTTCAACTAATTTTAAGCTTTGGCAAAAAAATTGAATTTTTACACAATTTTTGGTAATTTGCGTTAAGTAAAATACCACAATTTTTATGTTTTTCTACTATATAATTGTTCTTGTTTTTTTTTGTATTTTTACCATTTTTTTTTTTGCAATTTTACCATATTTTTGGTATTTTTTTTTTAAATTTGGCACCTAAAATGTCAATAAAAAGCTGCCAATTATTAAAAATTAAGTTTTTATTATTTTAACAGGTACTTAAACATCCAATCTACAATATCCAAAAAAAATTTTCCGATTTTTTAAAAATACTTATGAAAATAATTAAAAATTCAAAAAAAAATTGTTATTTTTTGACTAATTTTTCCTGAAAATATAAGAAATTTTTTGTGTAGCCTCCTTTACAATTCTCATATGTTCTACTTAAGAAAAACGAAATGTCGAAAATAATAAGAAAGTGCAGTGTTATACATTAAAAAGTTTGTTAAAAGTGTTCAAGTGAAAAAAAAATCATTTCAGGTTGTTGAAGTGCTACTCCAGCTGCCGAAGAAGGAAAAATAAGATGCACCAATGGAAAAAACCTTTAAATTTACAAAACAAATATGTAAATAAACCAATTTTTTTGTAAATTTACAAAACAAATATGAAAATTTAAAAAACAAAATTGTATACTTACGAAAAAAGTTCTAATTTTACAAAAATGAAGTAGAAAATCAAAAACAATATTGTAAATTTACAAATTTTTTGGTTAAGCTACTTTTTTTGTACGGCAAAAAAAATTAGAAAAAATGGTATATATACAATAAAAATTCTAAATTTACCACATTTTAGTGTAAATATACAAGTTTTTGCCATAAAAAACAGTAGTTTAACCAAACAATTTGTAAATTTACAATTTTGGTTTTTGATTTTCTACTTTATTTTGTAAATTTACAACTTTTTTTTGTAAGTTTACAATTTGTTTTTTAAATATTAATTTTGTTTTTGCAAATTTACAATTATTATTGTAAATATAAGAGTTTTTCAATATTTTTTTTGCGGTAAAAACATTAGTTTAACCAAATAATTTGTTAATCTACAATTTATTTTTTCATTTTCTATTTTTTCTTTGTAAAATAACAACCTTTTTCTGTAAGTTTACTATTTTGTTTTGTAAATTTACCAAATTTTTTGTAAATTTACAAAAAAAATGTTCACCTCGAAGTTAATATTTTACAAAAAAAATTGTAAATTTACATTTTCTTTTGTTAAATCAATTTACAAATTATCCCCGTAACATTACGGGGATTCTTGCTAGTACATATTTTACAAAACCTGCCCCGTAAAATCACGGGGATTTTATGTCATTTTACAAACTTTTTTTTTGAGTGTAGAAAAGAAACACAGAGGAAAGGATGAAAAAGTCGTTATGTGCTTTTTACACCTGCAGAAGAACTGGACGGAACTGGAAAAGAGAACCGACTATATCTCACCACAGACGAACTTTGACAGAACCTTCAAAGTCCAAATACCGACTAGGGAAGACTAGGCGGGAAACTCTGTTATTACAGAGAATGCGTTCTCAATCTTTACAGACGGATCAAAGATGGAGATGGGTACGGGTTCGGGAGTTCACTCTGAATGCCTCGAAATCGGGGTCTCATTGAGGCTTCCGGATAAGTGTAGTGTTTTCCAGGCTGAGGTGCTTGCAATTGACAAAGGACCTTCGTCCTTGCGTCATTAACATTTTCGTGGATAGTCTCGCAGCTCTGAAGGCCTTAGAGTCAAATACTGTAAAATCGGGAATAGTTATGAATTGTATACAATCTCTTCGTCGAATCAGTCAGCACACAATCAAGCTAATCTGGGTCCCAGGCCATAGTGGGGTCGCTGGGAACGAATTGGCTGATGAATGTGCGAGGAATGGCTCTCAATCGGTTGGGGAACGTGTAGAACCTGTCGTCTCGGTTCCTATAGTGGAATTGATGAAAGAAATTGATAGAATATCTGAAAATAGGATGAAGGATAGGTGGATATCACTGACTACGCGCAGGATATCTAGAACGCTGTGGCCACTGCCGAATCCTAAGAGGACAAAAAGTCTTCTTACTTTTGGCAAACAGACGGTTAGCCTATTAATTGGAGTACTTACAGGACACTGTATAATTGGCCAAATGGCCGTGCGTATGGGAATTTCTGGTAGGGACTATTGTAGAAGCTGTGGGGAAGTGGAGGAAGAGGAGTCAGTGAAGCACTTGCTATGCGAATGTCCGGGCCTAATGAGGAGCCGCCTGACCTGGATTGCCTTAGCGGTGTCTCATTGACGTCTCTAGCGGAATACCTCAGGGAAACGGGGTGGTTTAAAAAGTAGAACTTTGTTTCAGAGGGGGAGTAGGGAAATATGATTAAGGGAATCACAATGAGACTTATGGCCTCCGAGTGAATTCGCCAAATGGCGAGCGCCCATCCAACCTAACCTATCCTAGCTTATATAGTCAAACTGAGGATGCATCCTGCAACTTTTTTAAAATTAGGCACCGGCCTAAAAACATTATCATGTTAAAAGTGTACATTGGTACTTTTTCAATCTCCTGAAATAATGGCCACAAGGAACAAAACATTCTGAAAACAAACTTTTAGGAAGTTCTGATTCTAAGAGGGTAAAAGGGGGTTAGAAATTGTGTTTTAATACTTTTGTGAGTTCCTAAATAATAGTCTTATAAACTTAAAAATTTGAATCTCTCCTTCAGCAAAAAAAAAATATTTAAACAAATTTTTTTTTGGAAATATCGGTTTGGTTGTAAGACTATGAGGTTATTTGCTACCACGGGACTGTAATGGCGTCCGACAAATAAGAAGGATCGTGTAGCTCCCTAAATCCCAGTGAGGCAAGTCCAATCAAAAAGATCAAGCAGCTCCCTAGATCCCAGTGCAGCAAGTCTCTGATCAGAAAGTGCTAGGCAATTCAAGATAAAGTGTTGTATAGTTTCCAACACCTTCACATACATGCAACATCGACAAAAATCATTTGACGATGCATTTAACCTCTCAGCGTGATTTCCTATAAGGCAGTGTCCGGTAATTGCAGCAACCAAGATCTCGAAATCTCTCGTCTTGAAAGCGGTATGAACTCACTTGTGCGTTTCAAATCATTGGAAGGCCAATTCTATCGTGTAGTCTCACACGCCTACCCATGTGCCCATTCCTGATTAGCACTCTACTAACTGGTGTCCCTAGATTCAGACTCCCGAATCAGACCGCTCACCTCTCCGGTGGCATTGGCCCCGATTTAGGAAAATATGCAGTGTCGAGCCAAATATACTTTCCACTAAGCTTCAATTTAGCCGCTAAAAACTTGATAAATATCGCTAAAAACTTGATAAAAAATAATATATTTAAGCTTTTTCTCGCCAAGATGGTGGCTTTTGGTGAGTCCCACCCTTGGCAACCAACAACTTAAACCCAGTTTGAAAATTTAGCTCTTGTCTCGTGCCCGAGCAATCAAAAGGTTCTTTTTTTTTTTTTTTTTTTTTTTTTTTTTTAATTCAGAATTCTTTATTTAGAAAATACAATTTGGTTTCTTAATTCTAACCCCGCGAAGCCATTCAGCTTGTCTGCAGGAAGTGAATAAATATAAATAAATTGTTTTTAATGTATTCATTGCGAATTTATGTAGTGGTCTTTGAGACCTTTTTTCATTTTGTGCTTATTTCTAATATTGATTAATTCTACTGGCAATTTATTAAAGATTGTTGGCATTATAACATTTAGTGTATTTTTTCCATAATTATTTTTGAAACTCTCTACCTTGAATCTTCCCTCAGCTCGCCGTCTTGTATTGTATGCATGGTTGATGACTTGGAAGAATCGTGGATCGTTGTTAAACTCGTTTGCGAGTGTTGTGTGATAAATACTTTTTATGTTGAGAATGTGTAATTCTTTGGCAATATCTTTTGAGTCGATGTTTGAGTTTGTTTTGGTTTTGGGAGTGTTATTGATGTTTCTATTGGTGTTAGAAGTATTGTTGTCAGCAGTGTGGCTTGTTGTTTGGTTGTTGCTGATGTTGTGGTTTGTTGTGTTGTTGTTGCTGATGTTGTTGTTGACGATTATGTTCATCGTGTGGGTTGTTGTGTTGATGTTGCTGGTGTGGTTGGTGTCGGTGTTGTGGTTGATAGCGATGTTGTTGTTTTCAATGTGTTGTGTGATGTTAACATTGTTATTATTATTATTATTATTTGTCCCGATGTTGATCAGGTTTGTATTGTTGTTGCTGGTGTTGTTGACAATTATGTTGTTATTAACGGTGGTGTTGTTGTATGTGGTGTTGTTGCCACTGTGCTGTATAGTGTTTAAGTTGCTGTTTATTTCGTTGACAATGTTGTTTTGAGTGTTGCTATTTAGGTTGTTGTTAATGTTAATGTTGCGGTTTGTGTTATTAGTGGAGTTGTTGCTTATATTGTTTTGTAGGACGTTCTTGCTGTTTAACGAGAATCGATGATTGTTCCAAAGAATTTTTAATATCCGGTTTTGAGTCTTCTGGAGCGCTCCGCAGTAAGTTGCGCTTCCCCATGCCGTTATCCCATGCCTAATATACGATTCAGCTAAGGAGAAATACGCTTGCCTTAGTACGCTATATGTTGCACAGTTGCTTAGGTGGTATAACATAAATGCTGATTTCCTTAGTTTTGTTTGCAAGTTTTTTACATGTATATTCCAGTTAAAATGATTATCGACGTGTACTCCCAGATATTTATAGGAGTTTACTAGTTCAATTTTTGTAGAACAAGTATCATTGTAATTATATATGTTGTTGGCTGTATTGTGAAGACAATCAGTGTCATGATATGTTAAATTTATGTCTGTGTATCTTATATGGTTCGGCCTTATATGCATAATTTTTGTTTTTGATGCGTTGATGATTAGCCCATTATCATGGCACCATTTTGCTGCAATGTCCAATTGATTTTGCATTTGTACTGTGGCAACATCTATGTTTTTGTGAGATATGACAATGGCAGTGTCGTCCGCGTAGGCAAATGTATTAGTATTCTGTAATGAGGTGATCATTTCGTTTGCATAAATGATATACATTATTGGGCCAAGTTTAGATCCCTGAGGTACACCCCATTCAGAGGGAGTTTCGTTGCTGAGGTTATTATTTATCTTAACGCGGTATGATCTGCACTCTAGATAGTTTTTAAACCATTGCAAAGTATTTCCTCTGATACCATTTCGTTCTAGCACTTCAATAAGTTGTGTATGAGATAGAGTATCAAATGCTTTGCTGAAGTCTATAAATAATACTAGACAGTTGAGACTTTTACTAAGACAGTTGCTGATATGGTTCGTAAAGTTGCCTAGTAGCTTATTTATACTCTTCCCTTTTTGAAATCCATATTGGTTTCCATTTATGATGTTATATTTGCCTAAGTATTCAGTGATTCTTCGAACTACAATTTCTTCTAGTATTTTCTCAATCACTGGTAGTATTGCGATTGGTCTATAGTTGTTGCAATCGGATTTATAGTTGTTGCAATCGGATTTCTTGCAGATCTCAACGTGAACAAGCCACAGGGGCTGGATGGAATAACAGCGCTGATGCTAACCCGGTGCTCTTCGGCGTTAAGACGACCATTGGCAAATCTTTTCAAATCCTCATACCGGGCGGCAGTTTTGCCGACTATTTGGCTTCCTTGTCGTTTCTTTCGGAATGTTCAAGTTGGTCGCTCCATCATTTTGGGTGAGAGTAAAAATTACGATCGATGTCGGTAACGACTTCTCACGATTTTACAAAAAACCGCACTATACGTGTTGTTTTAGATGGGGTCTCATCAAAAGAGCTTCATTTATATTTCATTCTTTCTCCAACTCTATTCCTCATTTTTAACATGATAATGTTTTTAGGCTGGTGTCTAATTTTAAAAAAGTTGCAGGACGCCACCTCAGTTTGACTATATAAGCTAACAATTAACGAAAAATAAAACAAGAATTACTATTTCCATTTTCTTAAAACCAAAAATTTTAATAACTTGGGTTTGTAACTTGGATATTAATTCACTTCGTGGTGAATAAAACCGTTTTTTACCAGCTGGTGAATAAAAAGTAACATAATTATTTTTCAACAAAAAAAAAATTGTTTTCATCAAATTTTTATTTTTTCATCAAAAATTTTTTTTTTCATAATTTTTTTTTCCATTAAATTTTTTTTTTTCCAACAATTTTTTTTTCAGCAATTTTTTTTTCATAAATTTTTTTTTCATAAAATTTTTTTTTCATAAAATTTTTTTTCATAAAATTTTTTTTCATAAAACTTTTTTTTCATCATTTTTTTTTATCAATTTTTTTTTTTTATAATTTTTTTTTTTTAGCAAATTTTTTTTATATTTTTTTTTTTATCAAATTTTTTTTCATATTTTTTTTTTTTTTCATTAATGTTTTTTTTTTATCAAATTTTTATTTTCATCAAATTTTTTTTTTTCATAATGTTTTTGTTTTTTCATATAATTTTTTTCATAAATTTTTTTTTCATCAATTTTTTTTTTCATCAAAATTTTTTTTTCATAAATTTTTTTTTTATCATATTTTCTTTTCATCATTTTTCTTTCATCAAATTTTTTTATCAAATTTTTTATTATCAATTTTTTTCTCACTAAAATTTTTTTTTTTTTTTCATATTATTTTTCATCAATTCATCAACAATTTTTTTATACCCTCCACTTAGTGATAGAGGGTATACATAAGTTTGTCATTCCGTTTGTAACTCATCGAAATATCGATCTGGGATCCCATAAAGTATATATATTCATGATGCCCGATCGATTTTAAGACATTCTAGCGATGTACGTCTGTCCGTCTGTCTGTCTGTCTGTCTGTCTGTCTGTCTGTCTGTGGAAAATGCTGTCGCGGACAAAATATTGCACAGAGATGACTGAAACTTAAAATATTTATTGGAAGTTCTCCCGAGAAGTTTGGTATTGCATTTGAGCGTATCGGTTCAGCGGTTCAAAAGTTATGAACGAAAATGCAAGCACACCTCAAAAATTTCAGTACATTCAACATAACCTAAAAATACAAAATGCTTTAATTCGGCTTCTGGTTGACATATGTGAACATAATTGAACACCAAATGGTATTTAAACAAGTACGAACATATTTTTGACAAAAAAAAAAAAAATCGCTGATTTTTCTTACCAAAATTTTTTTTCGCGGAAATTTTTTTTCAAAATTTTTTTTTTTTTCAAAAGTAATTTCCTTTTAAATAAAGTTTTTTGCGATAATCTTTTTTAAATTGTGGAGGGTATCACTACATTCGGCAAGGCCGAATTTAACTTTTTTACTTGTTTTTTGTTGATTTTTCTGTTAGTACAGATCGAGCACGGGCTCTAATTCAATTTGTTATAAGGGTTTGAGTTGAAAAATGTAGAAGAAAAATTGTAATTTCTAAAAGCTATAGACATTTCTGGTATTCCTATACCGGTTTCGGACAGTTCCAGTTAACTGTCTTCATCAGTAGAATTTAAATGCCAGTTTGTTTTATTAATGGTAATTGTTTTTCTAATATGTGAATTTTTTATTAATATCAATACCCAGTCCGGAATCGAACCACGAATATTTTCATACCATTAACAATAACAATTTTTTTTCATCAAAATTTTTTTTCACCAAAAATTTTGGGTTCATTCAATTTTTTTAACATAATTTTGTTTTTCGTGAATAAAAAAATATTTTTTTTTACCAAAACTTCTTTTTCACCAAGTCTAAGCTTTTCGCATAAAAATTTTCCATTTCTTTATCAAATGTACATAAAACAAGTGATATATTCTTTGGTGCCGAATCTTTTATACTCTCCAAAATGTAAAAAAACTTTTTTGCACTTATATTTGCACTCACTTACGAAATGTACAGATCTTTTGTTTTTTTAATGGGGTCCTCGACCTCGTTTTACATGGAATAGCAAAGTAATATAACATTATTTTTTCTAAAAAAAACTTTGCTTTGGCAAGTACACCCAAATCTTCCGCAAAACATTATCATGATTTAATGTTTTGGGCAAGAGTTCAAAATTCGCAGGCATTTTTTAATAACCTTCTTGGTCAGACTTTTAATCTTATCTAATCTTTAACCATGGATGGTAGGTTTTGAGGAATCGGAATCGCGAATAGGAATATTTTCCAAAAAAAGTTTAACGGGAAACATTAAATTTTTCAAAACAGTTTCTTTTGGGAAGGACTTAAAAGACCACATTAAAATAAAATAAATATTTCGTAGGCTATTATTCAGAATTGGGAATTCAAATCCAGATCCTTTTATTATCCTTTAATAAATATTACCGCGAAAGAATGAGCTCCATTTTTTCCAAAACTTATAAAACACTATCCATCCTGTTGTAGGGTATCCTTTTAAAAGAAACCTCTTTGCCTTTTACAATCTCGCGCATCTTGCTGGCATTATTATTATAATAAAAGCGAAACAAGTACCCAAGTACAAGTTCTTTCCTTTTTTTTGTGTAGTTTATGATGTAATTTTTGAAAACATAAAAGAAGTTGTACGTGCAAATTATTTTAAAATAAAACACAAAGTTAAATGAGTTAAAAAAGAACACGGACAAGAGAAGGATGCAAGACTATGTTGCACGAGTTGCGAAATGAAGAGAGTGTGTGTGTGTGTGTGTAAAGATGAAGAAAAAAATCATCATCATCATTCATAACCGTTATTAATTAAAGTTGTTAACCACACTGATGGAAGTTGGTCAAGCATTTGCAGCAGCTCGTTACAGACTTTTTTTATATACATCATCCCGTCACACTTTACAATGTTTCACACAAACACACTGCAGTAAAAATCTCTTTTGTGTGAGTTTTTTTCATTGCGTTTTTTAATGCTTCACAGAGAACTTAATGAATGTATAAAATGGCTGTACGCACAATTTTATTAAAGTTTAAAGAAAAATAAATAAGGGAAAATCATTGTTTTTTAATTTAATAAAAAAAACAGGGTAGAATCGAAATTTTTAAGGGGCATTTGTGGTACTTTTTTTTATACAAAATGGTACTTTAAGTTTGCAGTCAAAGTTCATCTCCCGGAAAATAGAGTCACTTATCTTAAAATAATGAAACTAAAAATTTGGAATGTAGGATCCCTTAGAGAAACAACCAGTATATAAAAAGTACTTTTTGGAAATTCTGATTTAGGGGCAAAAAGGTATAAAAGTGTATTTCTGTACTTTCTCCTGAGATATTGGTCCTAAAACAATAGGTTGTACGTTAGGTAGTAAGTGGCTGCTGACGTTTTACATCAACACAGAGGTCCATTGTGATACCACGGGACCGTAATAGGTTTCCCTACTAGTTCCTGTCGTTAAACCAGTTTGAGCTTCTTATGAAACTCCTTAGATGTTGAATTTTGACATCCGACAAATCAGAAATGTCGTACAGCTCCCTAGATCGAAGTGAAGCAAGTCTCTGACCAGAAAGTGCCGGGCAATGGCAAATAAAGTGTTCGATAGTTTCCAACTCCTCTTAATCCATGCAACTTCGGCTAAAGTCATTCGCACATTTAACCGCACATTTAACCGGCACATTTAACCGCTCTGCGTGCTTCCCTATAAGACAGTGTCCGGTAATTATAGAAACCACCGTCGAAATCTCTCCTCTTGGAAGCGATATCAGCTCACTTGTGCGCCCCTGATTAAGAGAAGGCCAAATCAGTCGTGTTGTCTCACACGTCCATCCATTTGCCCATCTTTGATTAGTCTCCGTCGCAGAACAAAGCCGTAGGTTTTGCTTGCAAGTTTCTAGAGGCATACCAACACATTCCAATTCTGTTGGAACTTGTAAGGTAGTTCCTATTATTGCAAGCTCATCGGCTTTGCAATTCCCTGGAATGTCTCTATGCCCTGGGACCCATATGAGTCGTATGTTAAACTGCTTGGCCATCTCATTTAAAGACGTGCGGCAGTTAAGGGCAGATCTTGTTTTCAGAAACATTGAATCCAGGGAATTTACCGCGGCTTGACTGTCAGTATAGATGTTGACTGCGGTTGTAGACAAGACATTGCAGCTCAACCAGTCAGCCACTTCCTTTATTGCCAGCATCTTTATTGGTAAACACTGCAATGATCTGGCAATCTTCGAGCCAGGCTCAATCTTCTGAATAGACTCCAAATCCCACTTGTTCGTGCAGCCTCGATCCATCTGTGTAAAAATTTATGGTGGCTCCACTACCCGGAATGTCCCCCATCCAAGACTCCCTGGATGGTATCATAGTGGTAAAGTGGCGCTCAAAGAGGCTCAAAGAGGGAGCACAGTCCACATTTTGTGGTATTGTTATCTTCTTCAAGATCGCGCTATGGCCACAATCGCTGCTCCTCCATTGCAGCGTGCTATTAAGTCGAATTGCCGACGCAGCCGCATACTGCCTACCCAATATGTCCAATGGTATCAGGTGAAGGAGGATTTCTAATGCAGCCGTAGGTGTTGTACGAAGAGCACCAGTGATGCACATCGACGCCATTCTCTGTACCTTTGTGATAAAGACACAGTTCGCTTTTGTTTCTAAAGCAGGCCACCAGACAATGACTCCATACAGCAAAATTGGACGCACCACTGCTGTATAGATCCAATGAACGACTTGAGGGCTAAAACCCCATCGTTTTCCAATGGCCCTTTTACAGGAATATAAAGCAATCGTTGCTTTTCTCACCCGTTCCTCAATATGACACCTGATCACCTTCTCAGATGGAGCCAAGCATCTTGGCTCTTCAGTGCCGTGCAGAGAAATAGGATCAAAAGCAGGAATCTTATTTTTCCTTGTAAACAAAACAATCTCCGTTTTACTTGGATTAACTCTTTCAGAGAACCCTGAAGAATGTCCCTCAATGTTGGCAGATGCTTCCCCTTTACCGCTATCGCGACATCGTCAGCATATGCGACAACATGACAACCACGTGCTTCTAGGGAAAGCAGCATTGAATTCAGTGCCAGGTTCCAAAGAAGCGGCGATAGAACTCCTCCTTGTGGTGTGCCCCTATTGACAAATCGAGATATGACGGACGCTCCCAATTCAGACGTTATACGTCTATTGGCAAGTAAGTTTTCCACCATTAAAACGATCCCACGCTTTTCTTTCAGACCATACAATGCCGAAATTATCGAGTCTGGGATGACATTATTAAAAGCCCCCTCTATATCAAGAAAGGCCACCGTAGTGTACTCCTTTACCGAAAGCGATCTCTCGATGGTACCAACGAGCTCATGCAGAGCTGTTTCCGTTGATCTACCCTTGCTGTATGCATGTTGCTTTGTGGAAAGCAACCCCGGGTCAATCACTCTACGCAAATATGAGTCTTTCATTCGTTCCATTGTCTTTAACAAAAAAGAAGACAGACTAATTGGTCTGAAATCCTTCGGAGCTGTGTGGGAACTTTTCCCAGCCTTCGGAATAAAGACGACTCTGGTATCCCTCCATTTTAAAGGAATATACGACCAGTTGATGCATGCTGTGTATAGATTATACAACAGCGGGGCTATATAGTCCGACACTTGCTGCAACTCAGCCGAGATTATACCATCAGGTCCCGGAGACTTATAGGGCCTGAAGCTTTTTAGCTTTTTATCGCCCAGATTAATGTTTATATTATTAATAAATATTATTTCCGAAGCAATTTCAGATGCTTGGGCGTCAGAACGTTCCAAAGCTTGAAACGGCGTCATGGAATTGCCAGGAAAATGCGTGTTTAAAAGGAGATCCAGCGACTCTCCACTGGAGGAAGACCACACCCCATTAGGATCTTTCAGGTATCCCAGAGTGCAAGGTGAAGAAGCCAGAACAGAATGAAATATAGGACTTTTTAGGAATACTGATTTTAGAGGGGTAAAAAATTGTACTTTGGTACTTTTTCTATCTCCTGAAATGAGGAGCCGGAGAACAAAGCGTCTGTTGTTAACTAACAAGGGAAGTCTCCCTAGTGTCACCCGCGGATCTTTATGGAATTGGTTTTATTTTGTAGAGCAGAAAAAATAAAGGTACACGTATTTATTTTAGCGGCCCAAATTCATATTTAGGGGGTAAAAAGGAGGGGAGAAGACAAGGACATTTTTCAGTTTTTTTTCGTTTATAGTCATGTTACATACCAAATGAAAGGTCTTTTGAAAACCTATAAGAACGTGTCCAGACATGCACAACTTTTCGTCATATTGAGTAAAATACCAAAATTTTAGGACATTTTTGTTAATAAATCGAAAAATATTAACTTCTTTGGCCCGTGGTTAGCACCACGAGATAGGTATTTTTAATACCTTTAATCTGATACCACACATTTCATGCACACATGAAAAAAATCCATTTCCCCCCATACAAATAGACCCCCCCTAAAAATGAGTTTGGGCCGCTAAAAAAAAATACGTGTCGAATTAATTTTCGTTCTTAACAACATATCCGAATTTCTTGAAGATCGGAAGGTGACACCAGGGAGACTTCCCTTGTAAGTATTATTAAATAAATGCCCGTTTTGGAAACGGTCGTAGTCCCCACAATAATAATAATATGGTCATTATGGCCTTAAAGTATTCGTTCATAATCTCCATTTCCGTTATGGAGATAATGCCCCTAGGGATTATGAACGGCCCCCTTGCGATACATTTTGATGTTCTGAACACAAAAATCAAATTTGGAAATCGGTCGAATGGTTTTCGAGATATCACTATTGAAATCTGCGCAAAAAAAATGCAGTTTTTTCCTACGTTCAAAAAATTTAAAAAAAATCTCAAAATTTCTTTTCCTTGACTCTTACATAGAGCTTGAGATGAACTGCCAAGCCCGACAATGTCTTGAAAACCTTTCGGTTACAATGACCGTCGTCCCGATGTAGCAAAAAAACAAACCAAGGCCTCTGGTGGGAATTGAGCACACGACCCCTACGTTCAAATGTTAACACGCTACCAAATAACCTATAGGGGCCCCATTATTATTATATAACAAAAATTGTTCTCTAAAGTACTCCCACGTTTATAAACTACATAATCTTTAATGCCATTTTTATACCATAAGTTGTGTTTGTTTGCACTCGTGTTTTTGCATCTGAAGGTATTATTGAATATAGCTGGTGTACTTTTTAACAGATATGTGCAAGAAAATATCGTAAGCTCAATGTGAAAAAAATTATTTAAAAACAGCTTTTACGTATTTTTTGGAAAATGTAGCTTTTAATGCTAAATTCACAGAAATTAAATTTTAAATGAATTTTTATTCGTTTATAAGTTAAAGTTTTTAAAGCAAATGTGTTCAGTTCGGTTATAATTATTATTTAGCTATCCAGAAAAATTTTCCATTCCAAATAATTGGTCTTAGAAAGCATTTCCTCCTTGGGACCTAGTAATGCAATGAAATTACACAAAACTGTTAAATAAAATAAAATTTTTCGCATATCATGTTTACATTTTTTTACAACCCGCCTTTGAAAAAAAAACTGTTATTGAAATGTTCTGGAAAAATACCCAATTTTAAATTTTGAAAAAATATTTTCAAACATCTGTTTAACATCATTGTAAAACTATTTCTTTGCACACAACTGTACTTATACTGTTTGTATTAAAACTTTAGTTTTCAATTTCTCCTACTGTTGCTTTTTACTACCGCCATCAAAACTTTTATGGCCCAGAGGTCAATTGAAAAAGTTAAGTATACAAATTTTTAATTGGCTGCTAAAGTATTCAATATTATTATGGGAGTATTTAATAATGATATACATATATGGGGAATTTCATACAAAATTCTAAAATTTAAGCAACACTTTGAAAGTGGTTAAGTGGATTGTGTGTTGATGTTTGTAACTTGTAATATAGGACCTACATATCCCAGCAAAAATAAATCGAGATTTTGGCGACACAGCATTTTTTTATAGCATACCGAAGGGCACCCAAAGAGCGCTCTTGAGGATGCAGTAAAAGTAAGGGGAAAAATGTTTAGTTTTTTGTTAAGTTTTTTTTATATAAAACTTATAATATAAAACTATTTTTATGCTAAAATATCACACTTGCATTCCTTTTAAATATTTTTAACAAAAAATATTTTTTTCTGTTTGAAAATTGTCCCTAAATCTAATTTTTTTTTTTTATAGGAAAAAAATGTATAAGAATCTGAGACTCAGACTCTCAGAATCTCATAGTCAAAAATGTTCGTAAGTTCTAAAAATTTTCTAAAGAAACAAATTTTTAATTTTTTTTTTATTTTATTGACTTTATTTGAATCCATATCATAATCAAGAGAGTTTTCCAAACTTAAGGAAAAATTTCTTTAGATATTTTGGTGACCCCATCTGGAGACCCCATGGGACCCTAATTGTGAATCAAAATTTCAGAATTCCCTGTCTTGACTATAACTTTCATACTTTTTAAATTTTAATATTTTAACAATTACTGTCAATGTTCCCTGCAGCAGTCCTGTAAATTTCATCAAGTTATGAATTGTCTCATATTAATGTTATAATGTGAAAAGTTTATTTCCAATAAAATTTACACTTTCATAAATTGAATGGCAACTTTTTGTATTTATTATGATGTTTTTTTAAAGATAAAGTATTAAATTTGTGATGATGTGTTTTCACAGTTTATGCTCAGTACGATTTTTTTTTATAAAAAAAAATTATAAAAATTTCACACAAGCTTTTCTTTTAAAGATCTTAACCGCTTTTTGATAAAGAATTTTTTTGAATGGCACGAAGATTTTTTATTAGCACAGGCATGTTATGTTCGTAAAATTAAAAAGTCGGACAGGGTTTTTGTCAATTTTTTTTAGGCCCGCCCCACAGTGCTTCGTTCCCATGTAACGAAGGGACAAAATTAGAAGGAGTTGTCAGATATTTTTGAGATTTGGTACACTAACATAAAATATATTAGTTAAGAAAAATATGATTTTTTGGAAAAATCGGTGCAAGGACACGCCTACCTCCCATGTGTTCTGAAATTGAAAAATGTAATTTTAGCTTCAATAATGCACAAAAAATTACAAAAAGTGGTCATGCTGATGCACATTCCACTAACAACGTGTGTGTAAATTTTCACTTAAATCGGAGCAAGGACTCAAGGTCCTGCCATATATCCTTTTTCTTTGAAACGCTTTAACACCTACAAAAATTGTCCGATCGTAAAAAAACTTTGTAAGCAATTTAATATTCCTTAGATATATATTAATGCCAAATTTGGGCAAAATCGGATTAGCAGTGTGGAAAATATAAAAACATCCTTTTTTGGAAAATAATTTATTTTTATTTTTAAAGTCGTCTAAAAAAGGTCAAAGAAATGTATTAAATCAACTTCTGAGCTACATAATGTTTATACATAGACTGGTTCCATTTTAAATAGCATAGGCAATCAGCCGATGGTGGTTCAATTTATCCAAAAATTAATATATCCATTCTTCTGATTTTTATTGAATTTCGGTTTTTGTTATTTAGTCGAAATTGTGAATGGTTCGCGTTTTATCGCTGTTCAAAGTTGGTATTTTGCAACAATTTTATGAAAAATACATAATGTTTAAATGATCGTATCTTTGGAACGCATCATCCGATTGTCACGAAATAAAGCGCAAAATAATGGTTATGTCCTGGTCTTAAAATAGAATTTTGAAAAAGGATAGGATGCTTTGCAAAAAGGATATTGAAATTAAAAAAATGTCCTTAATTTGCAAATATCTCAAAATGCGTATCTTTAATTTTCCTATATTTTTTTGCACATATAGCCCTAAATATACTTAACAACATATGCAAATCCCAAATTGGGATGGTAAGCGGTTTAATTATAAACGTGGTTTCCTTAAACGACTTATTGATTTTTGTTAAATAACTCTTGTTTACAAATGAAAAACAATTTCAGAGCAGTAACCGCGACTTTTTTTTTATATGCATTTTGGACCGCTAAACTCAAAAATTTCATCAAAAGAACATTTCGCGAATAACTTTTTGTTTAATGAATTTTTTAGCGTTTTTTGGAGGTATTTTGACTATTTTTCTTATATCTTAAGTTCTGTTTATCTGATTCTCTCGCAATAAAAACCAAATTAAAGACAATCAAATTTCCAACAAATCCTACATTCATCGTTTTTCCATCAGTTCATAGGTTTACACGCAAATAAATTTTTTAGCGTTATTTGGAGGTATTTTGACTGTTTTTCTTATATCTTGAGTTCCGTTCACCTGATTTTTTCGCAATAACAACCAAATTAAAGACAATCAAATTTGCAACAACATATGTTAATCCTAAATTGGAGTGATGAGAAGTTTAAGAAAAATCGTGTTTTTTTTAGGTGCATAATTCATTTTATTAATTTTTTAAATTTAATTTTTTTTTTTAATTTATCAAAATTTGTTGCACAGTGTTATTAAAGTTGTAGGTTTTGTTTTGCATTCTTCCAATTAAAATACACTTTAAATGCATGTATTGGCGCTTGGTTGTTTGTCTAGTTGTAAGATTTATTTTCTTGAACACTGGTAAAAGTATAACTTTCAGAAAAATCTGCTTCCACACAAAATTCATTATTTTTTTTACAATTATTATTTAAAATATAAAACACACGGATTAAATCAGATGACTGTTGTTAAGCAATACATTTTATCTTAGTTTAAAAAAATATTTTTTTTTTGATAAATTAAAAAAAAAATTAAATTTAAAAAATTAATAAAATGAATTATGCACCTAAAAAAAACACGATTTTTCTTAAACTTCTCATCACTCCAATTTAGGATTAACATATGTTGTTGCAAATTTGATTGTCTTTAATTTGGTTGTTATTGCGAAAAAATCAGGTGAACGGAACTCAAGATATAAGAAAAACAGTCAAAATACCTCCAAATAACGCTAAAAAATTTATTTGCGTGTAAACCTATGAACTGATGGAAAAACGATGAATGTAGGATTTGTTGGAAATTTGATTGTCTTTAATTTGGTTTTTATTGCGAGAGAATCAGATAAACAGAACTTAAGATATAAGAAAAATAGTCAAAATACCTCCAAAAAACGCTAAAAAATTCATTAAACAAAAAGTTATTCGCGAAATGTTCTTTTGATGAAATTTTTGAGTTTAGCGGTCCAAAATGCATATAAAAAAAGTCGCGGTTACTGCTCTGAAATTGTTTTTCATTTGTAAACAAGAGTTATTTAACAAAAATCAATAAGTCGTTTAAGGAAACCACGTTTATAATTAAACCGCTTACCATCCCAATTTGGGATTTGCATATGTTGTTAAGTATATTTAGGGCTATATGTGCAAAAAAATATAGGAAAATTAAAGATACGCATTTTGAGATATTTGCAAATTAAGGACATTTTTTTAATTTCAATATCCTTTTTGCAAAGCATCCTATCCTTTTTCAAAATTCTATTTTAAGACCAGGACATAACCATTATTTTGCGCTTTATTTCCTGACAATCGGATGATGCGTTCCAAAGATACGATCATTTAAACATCATGTATTTTTCATTAAATTGTTGCAAAATACCAACTTTGAACAGCGATAAAACGCGAACCATTCACAATTTTGACTAAATAACAAAAACCGAAATTCGACACAGATCTCGAGAATTGATATGCCAATTTTTATGCAAACTAAAATAGGTAAGGTCGAAAAAGTGTTTTTTTTGTTTTCAAAAATTTTGGAATCCTTCCATATCTATAGTAAAATTTGATGGCGGTTCGTTTTTTAGAATACATTAACCCCCTATCTCCCATTTTTAGGGGTCATTTTTGTTCTTTTTTAACATATCCTCATAGAACAACACTAAAATGTGCGTTTTAATAGTTAAAATGTTCTACAAAAATGTTAAGCATCAAATTTCACTAGGGGTTGTCAAATACCAAAACATCGTGCGATATAATCAAAATGCTTTAAAAAGCGAAATTGTAAAGTATCATATATTGTTAAATAGCTTTTACCAAAGTAGACTGAAATAGGTCGAAAAAATGTACTAAAAATACTACTGAGATAAAAAATGTCTTAAGGTGTCTTCAGTGAAATTTAATGGCGGTTCTTTTGTTAGAACATATTAACCCTCCATCTCCCATTTTAAGGGGTCATTTTAGTCCTTATTTAAAATATTTTTATAAAATTTAATAAAACGAGCGTTTAAAGGTTAAAGCGTAATACTAAATTACTTTTTTAAAGTTCCTTGAATATAATTTATAATTTAAGAGTTATTTCACATAACTTAAAGCTTCAATAGAATACACTGTGCAACAAATTTGAGGTCACATAGTGTATCTTAAATTGAACAAAACAAAAAATGAAGGTATACCATTTGTAAACCAAAAACGAATTGTTTTGAAAATTTAGCTCGAGTTCTTTTTATGGCCCATTGAAGTCTTTACTTTTTTTTTAATGGGTTTGGAATGATTAAAGATATCTATTAAATGTTTGTAGAACGTTTTAACACTTTAAACGCACGTTTAAGTGTTTTTTTATAAGAATATTTAAAAAAGGGACTGAAATGACCCCTGAGAAAAGGAGATAGAGGGTTAATATATTTTAAGAAAAAAGAAACATAAAATTTTACCGAAGATAGCTATTAACAGTATTAGGCTCAGAAGTACATTTGTTATATTTTGTCGAATTATTTCAATTGTGGTGAATCACAATTTAACAATATATGATAATTAAAAATTTTACTTTTTTAAGCATTTTGCTTATATCTCACGAATTTTTGGTCTTTTACAACTAACAATGAAATTCTATGCAGAAAAATTTTTTAGAACATGTTAACCATTTAAAAGCAAGTGTAAGTGGTGTTCTACGACGATATTTGGAAAAGGGACTAAAGTGACCCCTAAAAATGGGAGATAGAGGGTTAATATGTTCTAAGAAAAAAACCGTCATCAAATTTCGTTGCACATCTCTTAACCTCATTTAGCTCAAAATTAAATTTAATAATTTTTTTTTTACTTATTCTAAACTCCTTTGAAAAATAATTAAAAACTTCAGTGGGCCATAAAAAAAAACTCGAGCTAAATTTTAAAAATTCTGCGGGGATTTCGATCTACTATTAATATACATTTATTTTACTTTTTTACCCTTTCAAAACATAAAATCGTGTTGCACAATGATATTAAACACTCCTAAATGCATGATATTTGAGTAAAAATCATGAATTTAGGCATTTAAAAAAAACGAATTTTTTTCTAATTTGTGGTAAAAAATAGGCGCTAATTTTTGAATACGCTGTTAGATAAGAGTTTAAACTTACAAAAAAAAGAAAAAAAAAATATCTATTTTTTTATATTTTTTTTTTACACTCCATCGAACTTTAGTTATTTTTGGATTTTCAACAAAAAAAACTTGTTTTTCTGCGCAATAAAAAATATTTTTTTTGAAATATATACAAAATTCTATATTTTAACTTCACTACAAATATATCAAAGTACTTTAAAACAAAATTTCGAACCAATTTATTAAAAAATGGATTTTTGAGAATTATTTTTGTGAAACAGCTAAAAAACATCTTCCTGTTAAGTAGTTTTTGCATAAAATTCTCTGAGCTTAGCGCCCTCTCGTGGTGACAAAAGCAATCAGAAAAAATATTTCTGTTAATATTTATTTGAGATACCTTATTATCTTTCAAAAACTCTGTATTTATACACAATTTGAGACAAAATTTTTTTTTTGACTTTTGTGCATGGGTCGAAGCATAGTGCGCCCCCTTTTCGGGGCGTGTTTATAAAGAATAATACACTTAATGATAAAATTACATTTATTAATCATAACTATTAAAATAAATAAATTTTTAAAATATTTTTTTAGATTATTATTTTTTTTTTAATTTTTTTTTTCTAAGTTTGAAAATTCCGAACAGCCGAATTAAGCGCTCTCACTTTTTATTTTTGCAAAATTTTGTGCTGGGAAGTGTGTTACATCCCTTCTTTTGAGGTAATTTTGTAAGTCTAAAATGTAAATTTATTTTTCTGTATTTAACAAACAACAAAAATACACACTAAAAAATATGTCATTAACTGTTTGCAGTTTATTTAAAAAGTTTTACGTTTTGTCGTTTTTGAAAAAAAAAACATTTGTTTAATGTTTAATTTTTTTAAATGACTATTTCTGTTCTTTGTTTCAAAAATAACAACGTACAAAATAAAGACTTTCTTTAGCACTCAATTTTTAAAGTCATTTATTTTTGTTCTGTAAGTAAAAATAAGTGATTCTTACTTAATTTTTAACCCTAATGGGTCCCAACTTTGGATCCAAAAAAGTTAGCATTCCCGAAAATTTTAAAATGCTCATATCTCGATAAATATTGCCGACACAACAAAAAGTCCAGTCTGTTCTCAGAGTAATATTTTGGAAATTATCGAATTTTGTAATTCTCAAAACCCCAGTGGTCCCCTAAAATCACGTATCTCAAACACTAAGCAAGGTAGAGCGAAACGGACACAAATTTTGGATCAAAAACTATAACGATTTTTAAGGAACCCTACTAGTTATAGGCCCATCGGGGTTTGGACCTATCGAGTCCGAACCCAATGGGGTCCGCAAATGTGTATGAACTAAGTTGAAATAAAAAAAATTTCAGTTAACTAATTTTTGACAAAACATTTTTGCTATCATTACCAAAAAAATTGTGGGTTCAAAATCAGCAAATTTTCTTGTAGGTTTACAAGCTCTTTTTGCTAACATTACAGTTTTTTTTTACTGTATCAAGTGACTTTGTCACGATGGGTAGAGTGTCTGTCCAGAATGTAGTTGAATTAAATCACAAAAACAAGTTTGGAATATTTTTTTCCGTAATCTACGATAAATTTGCAATCATAATCCGAAAAAATAATAAAAATATTTGGAAAATTAAAAAAGTTATAAATAAATCAAAATTAATCCAAAATGGACTTATTAAATCCTAAAAATTAGTTGGATTAATTTTGATTGATTTATAACTTTTTTCATTTTCCAGATTTTTTTATTATTTTTTCGGATTATATATGCTAATTCATCGTAGATTACGGAAAAAAATATTACAAATTTGTTTTGACATGTTTAAATATTTATTTTAAACTAAATAAGATTAATCCGAAAACAAATCCACTTATTAAAAAACACAGCAATTATGTATATAAAATTTATAAATATTAGATTTTTAGGTCGCGATTTGGTACCGCCAAAATCGTTATTGTTTAATAGCTTATCATTTGATGTCCGATCATTACAAAAAAATTTTGTTAGAAAGTCATCAGTCCTCTTCCTTATAATATTAAATTTATTTTTATATAATTTTGAAAAATTTCAGAAAAATAAAGATAAAATCGAATAATTCTGAAAAATTCAGCAATGTTTAACTATTCATAAAAGTCTGAAAAAAAAAATCATGAAATATCGGAATAAATCAAAAAACCCTGTAAATCAAAGAAAAAAAACATAAAAATAAAGTCAAAATCGGAAAAACTAAACCAATTTCGCATTCTAACGAGCTCATTAAACGTAAATTATATTTAATTTTCTTGTGTGCATAAATACAAAAATGTCTTTGTGGCTTCAAAAAGAGAAAAAAATAGTATAAAACACAAAATTTTTAGGTAAAACTTTTATTTTTATATTTTCAAGTATTAAAAGCTTTATGTAAATTATTTACAACATTTTTTTCGTTCCTGTGAAAACAAAAACCAAACAAGGGTATACTTGTTTGTGGTCAACATTTCGTATTTTTCAGTTGTTTTTCCATATTTTTTCTTTCTGTTTTTTATATTTTGTTTTTCTGGTTAAGAAGTCATTAAGAAAAGTCAACAAGTTTTTTTTTGTTGCATAGTACTGGTACTTCTAGTCTTCTTTATTTTCCTTTGAGTTGGCAAATAAAAATTCAACTAATGTTAAGTGTTGAGTTGAATAATTTTTATATATTCATAAGAGTGGCACTTAAAATTACATTTTCGATTTTTAATGTGTCCGGTTCGGAATGTGTCCGGTCTAAAAATTATTGGGTAAAAATTTTAAGTAAATCGAAGAACTTTAACCTACTTTGAGGACTAATTTTAAATTTTTGAAGAAAATGGCGATAATTATTATTATTTTTACTTTTTGATTAAAATTAACACTTTTTTTGTAATTTTACAATTTTTTTTGTAATTTTACAAAAATCTAGTAAATTCATAAGAATTCCTTGTAAGTTTTATTTTGCCAAAAAAAGTTGTAAATTACAATTTTATTGGTAAAAAGCTTGTAAAATTAGAAAAAAATTAAAAAAAGCTGTACATTTCGTAAGTGAGTGCAAAACTAAGTGCAAAAAAGTGTTTTTACATTTTGGAGAGTATAAAAGATTCGGCACCAAAGAATATAACACTCTCACTTGTTTTATGTACATTTGATAAACAAATGGAAAATTTTTATGCGAAAAGCTTAGACTTGGTGAAAAAGTAGATTTGGTAAAAAAAATGATTTTTTTTTTTCACAAAAACAAAATTATGTTAAAAAAAATTTAATGAACCCAAAATTTTTGGTGAAAAAAAATTTTGATGAAAAAAAGTTTTTGATGAAAAGAAAAATTTTTTGATGTAAAAAAAATTGATGAAAAAAAATATGAAGAAAAAAATTTTTTGGTGAGAAAAAAATTGATGATAAAAAATTTTATGAAAAAAAAATTGATGAAAAAAATATGATAAAAAAAAATTTATGAAAAAAAATTGATAAAAAAAAAAAATTATGAAAAAAAAAATAAGTGAAAAAAAAGTTTGATGAAAAAAAAAACAATGATGAAAAAAAAAATTTATGGAAAAAAAAATTGATGGAAAAAAAAATTGATGAAAAAAAAATTTGATGAAAAAAATAATAAAAAAACATGTAATAAAGTTAAATTCGACTTTGCCGAATCTATGAATACCCCCCACATGCCTTTTTTTTAAAGGATAGTACATTTTTAACGTGAAAAAAATTAACAATTTTGATTAGAAATATTTTATTTTGAGTAAAAAACTCTTTTTTTGTCATTTAAAAAAAAAAAAGAAAAATTACTATTTTTTTTGAGTGTAAAACTTTTTTCGAGTGTAATGTTTTTTTTACTGTTAAAATATTTTTGAGTGAATGCACGTACGTATGTACACAAAATAATGATATTTTTGTAAATAAAACTAATTTTTTTTTTGAGTGTAAAATTTTTTTTAAGTGTAAAATTTTTTTCGAGTGTAATTTTTAGGTTACCAATGCTTTTAAAACTAAACAATTTTAAAAAGCATTGCTTTAAAACTAAACAAGTTTGAAAAGCATTGTTAAGTTACCACCAATGCTTTTAAAACTTGATTACAACGTGGCATTTAAGATGAACCCAATCTGAAATTTGGGGTTTTGCTTATAACTTTTGATCCACTGAACGGATTAAGCTGAAATTCAATAAAAAAACAGACCTGGGGAACGGCAAATACACATGCCACGTCTTAGCAGTCTCATTATTGTCTTTCGAAAGTTATCGTGTATTTTATCTCGTAAATTCGCGACAACCCTTGCCGAAATTTACTCTTTTGCTCATAACTTTTGAACTACTGGACCGATTTGGCTGGATTGCAATACCAACCTGACCAGGTAAATGACCAATATATATGCCAACCTCCAGTAGCCTCTGTAAAGTCTTGCAAAAGTTAGCGTGTTTTCTACGGACGGACAGACGGACGGACAGACGGACGGACATCGGACAGACGGACGGACATCGCTAGATCGACTTAAAATCGATCGAGGATCATGAATATATATACTTTATGGGGTCCTAGACCAATGTTACAAACGGAATGACAAACTTATATATACCCTCTATCACTAGAGTCGTGGGTATAAAAAAATTTGATGAAAAATTAATGTAAAAAAAAAAAAAATTGATGAAAAAAAAAATTTGATGAAAAATAAATTTAATGAAAAAAAAATTTGATGAAAAAAAAACTTGATGAAAAAAAAAAAAATTGATAAAAAAAAAAAATTATAAAAAAAAATGATGAAAAAAAATATGATGAAAAAAATTTTATGAAAAAAAAATAAATTGATGAAAAAAAATTTGATAAAAAAAAAATTGATGGAAAAAAAAAATTTTTTTTGTTGAAAATTAATTATGTTACTTTTTATTCACCAGCTGGTGAAAAACGGTTTTATTCACCACGAGGTGAATTATTATCCAAGTTACAAACCCAAGTTATTAAAATTTTTGGTTTAAAAAAAATGAAAATAGTAATTCTTGTTTTCTTTTTCGTTAATTGTTAGCTTATATAGTCAAACTGAGGTGGCGTCCTGCAACTTTTTTTAAAATTAGACACCAGCCTAAAAACATTATCATGTTAAAATAAAAATTATAAGTTTTTCTGGTAATTTTACAAGGTTTTTTTGGAGTGTGGATAAATTTCAACAAATTTTGATTAGAATGTACTTAAATTTTCGCAAAAAAAAAATATTTACAAAATTTGGATTTTCTTAAAATACGGAAAAATCAAACGGCTTATCGAATATTGCCAATTTTTTAATATTAAATTTTTAGGATGTTTTAATTAAATTATAAATATACAGAAAAGTTTGTTCGGGTATAACTTTTCAACCGCCTAACCGACATCGCTCAAATGCAATGCCAAACTTCTCGGGAAAACTACAAGTGAAAATGTTAAGCTTTATTCATATATGTTTAATCTTTTGGCTGTGATCGCATTTTCCACAAACAGACAGACGGACAGACAGACGGATATCGCTAGAATGTCCTAGAATCGATCACTGATCAATAGGGATGAGATTTCCATGCAAATGCATGTTTTTTGTCGATAGTCTAAAAACTATATTGACTAATTATCTTTCCGAATTAGGAAATTTGCGTTAAAATGGCATCGATTTGTTTTTGCATATTTTGGTGAAAATGCATATTTTTGCATATTTTAAATGCATATTTTGTGCAATTTTCCAACTTTTAAGTGCATATTTTTGCATATTTTGGCATAAATTAGCAAAAACACAAATTGAAATTTATTTGCTTCAAAAACTATTTTAAATTTTTAAAATTTATTTTGAAAATAAGAAAAACTATTTTTTTTCTTTCAATTTTTATACCCTCCACTCTAGTGATAGAGGGTATATATAAGTTTGTCATTCTGTTTGTAACTCATCGAAATATCGATCTGGGACCCCATAAAGTATATATATTCATGATGCCCGATCGATTATAAGACATTCTAGCGATGTCCGTCTGTCCGTCTGTCCGTCTGTCTGTGGAAAATGCTGTCGCGGACAAAATATTGGACAGAGATGACTGAAACTTAACATATTTATTGGAAGTTTTCCCGAGAAGTTTGGTATTGCATTTGAGCGATATCGGTTCAGCGGTTCAAAAGTTATGAACGAAAATGTAAGCACACCTCAAAAATTTCAGTACATTCAACATAACCTAAAAATACAAAATGCTTTAATTCGGCTTCTGGTTGGCATATGTGAACATAATTGAACACCAAATGGTATTTAAACAAGTACGAACACAAAAAAAAAATCGCGGATTTTTTTTACCAAAATTTTTTTTCGCGAAAATTTTTTTTTCAAAAAAAATTTTTTTTTTTTCCTTTTAAATAAAGTTTTTTGCAATAATCTTTTTGAAATTGTGGAGGGTATCACTACATTCGGCAAGGCCGAATTTAACTTTTTTACTTGTTTTTTTACAGATTGTCTTAATATCTAAATAAACCTTGT
Organism: Pegoplata infirma; assembly: GCA_963921195.1. Classification (NCBI taxonomy): domain Eukaryota; kingdom Metazoa; phylum Arthropoda; class Insecta; order Diptera; family Anthomyiidae; genus Pegoplata; species Pegoplata infirma. The sequence continues at coordinate 64,247,561 of OY992537.1, read as the reverse complement.
TTATATAAAGTTTTAAACGGTACTATTTAAAATCGGAGTTACTTTTTAAGTTGTTTTTTCTATGACAACAAAATTTTTGTGGCACACATTTTATTTTTTAGTGCATATTTTTAGGTTTTTTAGTGCATATTTTGAGTTTTTTAGCGCATATTTTAAGCGCATATTTTCGATTTTTTAGTGCATGAAAATCTCATACCTACTGATCAATAATATATATGGGGCATTCCAAGCCACTTCAAAATGGCTATTTTCTCAAAAAAATTAAAAAATTAAAATTTTTAATTAATTTTGACCATTAAAAAATATAGATATTTTAAAAAAAGTTGGACAACGTTTTGTTGGTATTAAAATGTAGTTTTAGAAAAAAAATATGAAAAAATTATTCGAAGTAATTATCACTTATTTTTTGACGTTTAAAAATTAAAATCGACTTTTTGAAAAAGTCCGAAACCTTCGATTTTTTTTGTAAAAAACTATAAAAGTTCTACTCTAAATAACGCAACTTTTAAGCCATAATTCGAGATGTGATCACAATTCTTTCTATTTTTTTTTAATTTTAAAATTGCACCTTTTATTTTTTGGCTCTGATTTAAAAATGTTTCAGAATCTGAGAATTTTTCTTAAAAAAAGGCTCAGATTCTGAGACATTTTTTCTATAGAAAAATTCTCAGATTCTGTGACATTTTTTCTATAGAAAAAATGTCTCAGAATTTGAGAAATTTTCTATAGAATAAATGTCTCAGAATCTAAAATTTTTTCTATAGAAAACATGTCTCAGAATCTGAGAATATTTCTATAGAAAAAATGTCTCAGAATCTGAGAATTTTTCTATAGAAAAATTGTCTCAGAATCTGAAAATTTTTCTATAGGAAAAATGTCTTTGAATCTAATAATTTTTCTATAGAAAAATTGTCTCAGACTCTGAAATTTTTCTATAGAAAAAATGTCTCAGAATCTGAGAATTTTTCTATAGAAAAAATGTCACAGAATCTGAGAATTTTTCTATAGAATAAATGTCTCAGAATCTAAAATTTTTTCTATAGAAAAAATGTCTCAGAATCTGAGAATATTTCTATAGAAAAAATGTCTCAGAATCTGAGAATTTTTCTATAGAAAAATTGTCTCAGAATCTGAAAATTTTTCTATAGGAAAAATGTCTTTGAATCTAATAATTTTTCTATAGAAAAATTGTCTCAGAATCTGAAATTTTTCTATAGAAAAAATGTCTCAGAATCTAAGAATTTTTCTATAGAAAAAATGTCTCAGAATCTGAGAATTTTTCTATAGAAAAAATGTCTCAGAATCTAAAAATTTTTCTATAGAAAAAATGTCTCAGAATCTGAAAATTTTTCTATAGAAAAAATGTCTCAGAATCTGAAAATTTTTCTATAGAAAAAATGTCTCAGAATCTGAGAATTTTTCTATAGAAAAATGTCTCAGAATCTGAGAGTTTTTCTATAGAAAAAATGTCTCAGAATTTGAGAATTTTTCTATAGAAAAAATGTCTCAGAATCTGAGAATTTTTCTATAGAAAAAATGTTTCAGAATCTGAGAATTTTTCTTAAAAAAAGGCTCAGATTCTGAGATATTTTTTCTATAGAAAAATTCTCAGATTCTGTGACATTTTTCTATAGAAAAAATGTCTCAGAATTTGAGAAATTTTCTATAGAATAAATGTCTCAGAATCTGAAATTTTTTCTATAGAAAAAATGTCTCAGAATCTGAGAATATTTCTATAGAAAAAATGTCTCAGAATCTGAGAATTTTTCTATAGAAAAATTGTCTCAGAATCTGAAAATTTTTCTATAGAAAAAATGTCTCAAAATCTGAAAATTTTTCTATTGAAAAATGTCTCAGAATCCGAGAATATTTCTATAAAAAAAGTCTTAGAATCTGAGAATATTTCTATAGACAAAATGTCTCAGAATCTGAAAAATTTTTTTATAGAATAAATGTCTCAGAATCTGAGAATTTTTCTATAGAATAAATGTCTCAGAGTATGAGAATTTTTCTATAGAATAAATGTCTCAGAATCTGAGAATTTTTCTATAGAATAAATGTCTCAGAATCTGAGAATTTTTCTATAGAAAAAATGTCTCAGAATCTGAGAATTTTTCTATAGAAAAAATGTCTCAGAATCTGAGAATTTTTCTATAGAAAAAATGTCTCAGAATCTGAGAATTTTTCTATAGAAAAAATGTCTCAGAATCTGAGAACTTTTCTATAGAATAAATGTCTCAGAATCTGAGAATTTTTCTATAGAATAAATGTCTCAGAATCTGAGAATTTTTCTATAGAATAAATGTCTCAGAATCTGAGAATTTTTCTATAGAAAAAATGTCTCAGAATCTGAGAATTTTTCTATAGAAAAAATGTCTCAGAATCTGAGAATATTTCTATAGAAAAAATGTCTCAGAATCTGAGAATATTTCTATAGAAAAAATGTCTCAGAATCTGAGAATTTTTTTATAGAAAAAATGTATCAGAATCAGAGAATTTTTCTATAGAAAAAATGTCTCAGATTCTGAGAATTTTTCTACAGATTAAATGTCTCAGAATCTGAGAAATTTTCTATTAAAAAATTTCTTAAAATCTGAAAATTTTTCTATACAAAAAATGTCTCAGAATCTGAGAACTTTTATATACAATAAATGTCTCAGAATTTCTCTATATAAAGAATTTTTCAGAATCTGAGAATTTTTCTATAGAAACACAAAAAAAATTGATATTGTTTTGTGTGTATTTGTTGTTTTATGTTTACATAATTATGGAAGGTGGAGCTGAAGGGTTAAGCAACAATTTACAAACAGGAGAATTATCAAAATCAAATTGTACTCTATACTTCCACTGTGTTTTCTTCATCCCACCTTAAGATTTTCTTTGTAAAAGTTGATGCTGTGTTTAGTCTTCTGACTTTAATTTTTTTTGTCTTATCCCTGTAAACAAAGATTTTTTAATAAAATATTAACCAAATAAGGTATTTACAACTTACCAAACATATTTTAAAACAGCAAAATATTAAATTTTCTCCAAATTTATTTATTAATTTTTAAAAATAATATAACAATTGAAAAATTTTCGTTTTGGATGTTTTCCTTGTTACAAAATTTATGATTGTCAACTTCAAATGAAAAGAACTTTAAAAAAAAACAGGGTAACTAAAAATAATTATTTTTAACTTAGTTAATAGTTGGTTGCGATTACAACAGTTATTTGAAATAATTTTTAAATCAACTATAAAAATTTTTAACTACTTACACAACTACAAAATGTTTTGGGTGTAATTTTAAAAATGATACAGGACGCCACCTCAGTTTGACTATATAAGCTACCGACTAACAAAAAAGAAAATAAGAATTACTGTTTTTATTTTCTTAAAACGAAAAAGGTTTGTAACTTTGATTTGTAACTTGAATAATAATTTACCTGCTGGTAAATAAAACCATTTTCACCAGCTGGTAAATAAAACGTAACATAAATTTTTTTAAACAAATTTTTTATATCAAAATTTTTTTTAAATTTTTTTTTATGAATTTACTGCAATCATTTCACCGTGCACCGTTGCGTATGATTGTTATTTAAAGGCAATTACAAAATTAAGTATACGACACTCATACAGTTTTCAAGCAATTACACTGTAAATAGGTGAAAATTACACACCAAAACGCCGAGACACGTCAACCTAATTTTGGGTCGTAGAATCCAGTGGTGTATCTCGTTTTGAAAAGTTATCTCAAAATCCCGAAATATTTCGATTTTAAATTTGTAGTAGATTTAAGGCGATTTTTCATTTTATTTTAATGAAAAAACTTAAAAAACTTGTTAAAAACTTGTTATTTGTCAAAATTTATATCTAGAAATAATGGACGTCCATTTTCAAGCGGACATGGAACAATACTTGCTCTCATTTCGATGAATTTTATAATTTTTTTTTGGATTTATTCAATTTTTACTCTACATTTGCAAATTTAAAATCGAAATATTTCGTTATTTTGAACTAACTTTTTAAAACGGAGTATACCACTGGATTCTATGACCCAAAAATAAGTTGGTCAAAAATAAGTCTTAACGGTTCTGTTATGGAATATGTCAACTTTCATTTGCTTTTTGATTTCATCCCATTCCGGTTTTGATTGTTGCACTGTTTTATTTCTAATCTTATGACACTTATAAGCTGGAGACTGTGTCTTTTGCACGTTAAATTTTATTATGAGTTTTTTGTTTTATAAAAATTATTTTTTATTTTGTCCTTAAGAGTACTACCTTGTTTGTTGGTTGTTTTTGGTAGTGAGTTGATGTTTTTTTTCCCTTAGCTTTTTGGTATGTTTTAATGAAAACTGTTTACCCAAAATCACGAAATCCTCATCATCACGTTTAATATAATAACGTGGCTTTTTTTCCGTTTCAATTTTGTTATTTCCTCCACAATTAATTAAATTCCATCATATCGCGTAAATTGAAATGCTAACTATCCCTTTACAGGCACTGAAGCGTGTTATAACTAAAGGGATGTTTTTTTTTTTCACCCTGCAACCATCATCATCATCACAATTTTATTAGTTTGTATGTGTATGTATGGTGAGTGAGCTTGTGATGTTTGCCAACAACCATGTTTGTTGCAAATGTGATGCCATTATCATCAACAATAACATGTAGTACATATAGTTACGGCCATGTAGTTGCATAAGTATATAAGATATTTTAAAGAGGCCAATGTAAGGCACGCCTGCATAAATGATTGCCAACATTCTTATTCACTTTCCATGAGATCACTTTTATACAATCCGTTGCAGATCTTAATAATTACAGCCAAATTCAAATAGCTTTTGCTAGAACTGCATAATAGGCAAAGGGCAAAATTTTTACCAAATGAGGAGAGCGGAATTAGGTGTCCAAAATTATGTTGCATTGAGTAAGTTGGGTATGTGAGTAAGTCAGACGCGGTTGTATTGGGTTTGGGAGGGATTTTTTTTTTTACTGGTGGTGTCTAGTTTTAAAAATGATGCAGGACGCCACCTCAGTTTGACTATATAAGCTAACGACGAACACAAAGAAAATAAGAATTACTGTTTTCATTTTCTTAAAACCAAAAGGGTTTGCAACTTCGATTTGTAACTTGGATAATAACTCACCTGCTGGTGAATAAAAGCGTTTTTCACCAGATTGTGAATAAAACGTAACATAATTATTTTGAAACAAAAATTTTTTTTTCATCAAATTTTCTTTTTTTAACGTGATAATATTTTTAGGCTGGTGTCTAATTTAAAAAAGTTGCAGGACGCCACCTCAGTTTGACTATATAAGCTAACAATTAACAAAAAAGAAAACAAGAATTACTATTTTCATATTCTTAAAACCAAAAATTTTAATAACTTGGGTTTGTAACTTGGATAATAATTCACCTCGTGGTGAATAAAACCGGTTTTCACCAGCTGGTGAATAAAATGTAAATTATTTTTCAACAAAAAAAAATTTTTTTCATCAATTTTTTTTTATCAAATTTTTTTTTTTTCATCAATTTTTTTCCATCAAATTTTTTTTCCATCATTTTTCCATAAATTTTTTTTTTCGTCAAACTTTTGTTTTTCACCAGCTAGTGAATAAAATGTAACATTATTATTTTTCAACAAAAAAAATTTTTTTTTATCAATTTTTTTTTTTATAATTTTTTTTTTTTCATCAATTTTTTTTTCATCAATTTTTTTTTCATCAAATTTTTTTTCCATAATTTTTTCATAATTTTTTTTTTTCATATTTTTTTTTTTTATCATTTTTTTTTTTTTATCAAATTTTTTGTTTTCATCAATTTTTTTTCATCAAATTTTTTTTTATTAATTTTTTTCATCATTTTTTTTTTTCATTAATTTTTTTTTTTTTTTAAATTTTTTTTCCATTAATTTGTTTTTTTTGCATTTTTTTCAGCAATTTTTTTTTTTCATCAAACTTTTTTTTCATAAATTTTTTTTTTCATAATTCTTTTTTTTTCATCAAACTTTATTTTATCATTTTTTTTTTTAAATTTTTCTTTTTCATCAATTTTTTTTCATCAAAATTTTTTTTCCGCAAATTTTTTTTTCATAATTTATTTTTTCATTAATTTTTTTTTTTCATCAAAATTTTTTTTTCAGCAAATTTTTTTTTCATACATTTTTTTGAATCATATTTTTTTCATCAAATTTTTTTATCAAATTTTTATTATCAATTTTTTTCTCACCAAAAATTTTTTTTTTCATCAATTTGTGTTTACATCAAAAAATTTTTCTTTTCATCAAAAAAAATTCATCAAAAACATTTTTTTTACCAAAAATTTGGGGTTCATTAAATTTTTTATACCCTCCACTTAGTGATAGAGGGTATATATAAGTTTGTCATTCCGTTTGTAACTCATCGAAATATCGATCTGGGACCCCATAAAGTATATATATTCATGATGCCCGATCGATTTTAAGACATTCTAGCGATGTCCGTCTGTCCGTCTGTCCGTCTGTCCGTCTGTCCGTCTGTCCGTCTGTCCGTCTGTCCGTCTGTCTGTCTGTCTGTCTGTCTGTGGAAAATGCTGTCGCGGACAAAATATTGCACAGAGATGACTGAAACTTAACATGTTTATTGGAAGTTCTCCCGAGAAGTTTGGTATTGCATTTGAGCGATATCGATTCAGCGGTTCAAAAGTTATGAACGAAAATGTAAGCACACCTCAAAAATTTCAGTACATTCAACATAACCTAAAAATACAAAATGCTTTAATTCGGCTTCTGGTTGACATATGTGAACATAATTGAACACCAAATGGTATTTAAACAGGTACGAATATATTTTTTGACAAAAAAAGAAAAAAATCGCGGATTTTTTTTAACAAAATTTTTTTTCGCGGAAATTTTTTTTCAAAAAATTTTTTTTTTTTCAAAAGTAATTTCTTTTTAAATAAAGTTTTTTGCAATAATCTTTTTGAAATTGTGGGGGGTATCACTACATTCGGCAAGGCCGAATTTAACTTTTTTACTTGTTTTAACATAATTTTGTTTTTCGTGAAAAAAAAATCATTTTTTTTTACCAAAACTACTTTTTCATCAAGTCTAAGCTTTTCGCATAAAAATTTGTTTATCAAATGTACATAAAACATGTGAGAGTGTTATATTCAGTGTTGCCACCAATGGTATTGGAAATTACACAAAAAATTATCCAAAATCTCACAAATTACACAAAAATTTTTATTTTGTCATTCCGTTTGTAACCCTTGGGTACACCTGATTTTTATTGGTGGCAATAAGCAATAACGTATGCAAAATGAACAAAAAAAAACCGCTTTGCGTCTATTTTGATGAATTCCAAACAGAGATGGTGTACGATTTTGATGTTTAATTGCGAGCAATAGTTGCTCAGAAAAATTGCCAAGCAATTATTGCTATAAAAGTTTTGACGTTATATCAGTTATGGACACTAAAATATCGAAATATCGGTCAGAGAGCCCTTAAAGTATATTTACAGTAATGATCCTTGATCAATTCTAAGACATTCTCTGAATATTCGTCCGTCCGTCTGTATAAAACATACTGCAGTCTAAAATTAAAAAATCTAGACTCCAGAAGATTGTCACGAATTTGTCTTATGGTCATTGCAGGCTAAGTTCGTAAACGGGAAAAGTCGGTCCAGGTGGAAAAATGTTTCCCCTTGAAAAACTAAACCAACCTCTGAAAAACGACATTTTTTAATGATTTTTTTGGATTTTTGTTCAACAAATGAAACAATTTTCAGTCCGCCTCCTTTTGTAGGCGTGGATAAAAAAAAATAATTTTAATAATTATAAAATGGTTTTAATATTGATATAATTGTAATAATTAAGTGCAAAAATCATTATAAATCAACTTGCCAACATTTATCGCGTGGGGAAAAGTGTCCCCCAATATGAGGGTATTAAAAGATATTGAATAACAATTTTCAGATTTGGGAATAGGGATTCTCCAGAACAATTTTTAATTAAAAAATTTTTAGAGCGTTGTTTTTCGACATCTAAGCCACAAAGAAAATTAGGGATTTAATGGTCCAAATATGCAAGTTCTTCATTTATTATCTTGTAATTGGTAATACAAATTTTTAAAGTCGATGATTTCAATGATTTTTTAAGCCAAAAATGTCGATAAAATGATAGAAAAAGTAGAAACTTTATTGAGGTAAAATTACACAAAAATTACACAAAAATATCATTATCCAAAAATTATCCAAGGATTTTGAAATTGTCCCACTTTTGGATAATTATCCAGAAAGTGGCAACACTGGTTATATCCTTTGGTGCCGAATCTTTTATACTCACCAAAATGTAAAAACACTTTTTTGCACTTATTTTTGCACTCACTTACGAAATGTACAGCTCTTTTGGTCTTTTAATGGGGTCCTCGACTGATATTTCAATTTGTTTTGCATTGAATAGCAAAGTAATATAACATTATTTTTCTAAAAAAACTTTGCTTTGGCAAGTACACCCAAGTTTTCCGCAAAACATTATCATGATTTAATGTTTTGGGCAAGAGTACAAAATTCGCAGGCATTTTTTCAATATTTTTTTTCAAAATTTTTTTTTTAAATTTTTGTTTTTCTGTAAAGACAGTTGAGCTCAAGCTCTAATTATAATTTTTTTTAAATTTATTAAATTTTTATTTTCATAAAACTTTTTTTCTTTTCATAATTTATTTTTCATCAAATTTTTTTTATCAAACAATTTTTTTTCATCAATTTTTCAATTAATTTTTTTATAAAAAAAAAATTTTGGTGAAAAAAATTAAAAAAAAAATTGATAAAAAAAAATATTGAGGAAGAACAATTTTTTTTGTACAAAACTAATTATGTTACCTACGTTTATTCACCATCTGGTGAAAAACGCATTTATTCACCAGCAGATGAGTTATTAGTTCATAAATCATAAGCACACATATATCTCTCCAAAGGAGTTTTTACATCATGTCCATTTTTTCTTTTGTCCTTTTTTTTGAAATCGATTAGGGGTGGTGGGGGGGGGGGGAAGAAATCCGATTTGCCACCGCCCTGGATCCACGCCTGGTTTTTGAGAAATCTGCACCTAAATGTTCGAAAAACACAGCAATTCAATTTTAGCAATTTTTATACATTTATGTTCTTATATCTCAAAAACTAACAGAGATAGACCAGTTCAAAGATCACATTTGGACTCGGCACGTAAAAAACTTTAAGTAAAGTGCATTTTAGCACCAGGTTTTTTTTTTTCAGTCACTGTGTTTGTTTTAATATTTAATTCTCCTTTCTGAAAATTTCAACTAAAGTAGTATAGGGGATCCTTAACAACACATATTTTTGCCAAAATTTAAAAATTGCTTTCCAAAATTTAGGGTCAAAACAATGACCTTTGACTTAAAAAAAAAAAAAAAGAGCGTGAGGTCAACCCTTCGATTGAATTGAGATGTTTTAACTCACAAGGGAAGTATCTCAACCCTTATGAACCGATTTGCCTGAAACTTAAAATATATATAAAAGAGACAATTCTAAGGTTGGGGTGTCTCAGCTTATCGGCCATATCGGAGATTTAGGGGCTCAAAACATGGGTAAAAAAATGTCGAAAAAATTGTTTTTTGGATTTTTCAGCCATTTCTTTTTAAGAAACTATATGATGTTTACATATGAGAAGAAAGGTTTTTTAATGCCTATCCGACGGTGGCATAACCTTGTAAAAATTCGGCTTCTTTAAATATTTTTTTAGGTAATGTGTAAATTTTGGGGGGTATTTAGTGAAGACATTGAGCTACGATATCTATATGAATAAGAAAAAATCTTTATTATATTTAAGTCGACACGTATTTTTGCCCTAGACGATATTCTTATTAGTTCGGAAGTTATCGAAATTTTCCCGAAGGTCCACATGGTTTCATAAGGGGACAACGAAATTTTTAAACACTGATATGGCCGATACACCGAGACACCCCAACCTTAAAATCGTCTCTTTAATATATATTTTAAGTTTCACGCAAATCGGTTCATATGGGTTGAGATACTTCCCGTGTCAGTAAAGAAACAAGCTCGGAATTCTTGTAAATTCGATATCTGAAAATTTTCCAGGAAAGAGTTTTTGAATGATAATATATACGCTGTAAAAAAATTGGGAAAATCTAAAAAAAAAACTTTCAAAGTGTAATTTTGAGGAGAATCCCTGGATGCCCATTGAAAGAGCTTTCTTGTTAGTGGAGTACGAGTATATAAAAATGGTTTGCAATGACGGAAGTTAAAATACATGAGCTTATATATTTGTTGTAAAACTGTTTGTGCTCACTGTGTACAATATTGTTTTTGTCTTTCTTTTTTTCTTCTTGTATTTCCTAGTAGTAATGTTATCCTTTTACACATATTCATATATGTACATAAATTACATACTTTATATGTATATTAGGGTGGCACGATTATTGACTTTTTCGCATTTCGACGATTGCTTAGCAAATTACACCGTCCTACAGCCAATTTTTTTTTTTTTTTTTTTTTAAGACTCCTAGAATGCCACTAGTGATGGCAAATGAAAGAGGACGATGTCTCCTAATTTTTTAATTTTTTTATTTTGCCATATGAGCTAAAACACCTCACTTCAACCGAGGAGCTGACCGCACCCCCTCAAAATTTAATGAAATTAAGTACTGATGTTTACTTTACAGTATTTACAGTATTCGAGATATGGGGTCTTGAAAATTGGCAAAATTGTATATATTTGAGAAAAGTGTTCTGAGATAAATAAAGATAACTCGAAAAGTAATTACAATACATGTCTCAGTCAGGTCGCAAATAATAGATAATAAGACAGCCTTTAAAATGGCGTTCCCCAAGATTTTTTTTGAAAAAGGTCAAAGGTCATTGGTTTTAACCTTAATTTTTGGAGAGCTATATCTCAAAAAACGATATTTTTAAAATTTTGGAAAAAATATATGTGATTAAGAATCATCTATACTACTTCAGTTTAAATTTTCAGGATGGAGACTTCATTGGAACTTTTTATACTAATAGAAACGTTGTGACAGGAAAGAAAAAGCGGTGTAATTTCCCTTAGAAAAAAAATATTTTTTTTTGTCTTTGAAATGCTGGTACCAAAGTTCATTTTTCTGAATGTTTTTGACATGCTGAGTCCAAATATGACCTTTGAACTGGCCTATTGCTATTACTTTTCAAGATATATGCACCTAAATTTTCAAAAATATCACAGCAATAGCATTTTAGCAATTTTCACATATTTATGTGCAGATGTCTCGAAAACTAATAGCGATAGGCCAGTTCAAAGGTCATATTTGGACTCAGCACGTCAAAAACATTCAGAAAAATAAATTTTGGTACCAGAATTTCAAAGTCAAAAAAAAAAAAATTTTTTTTCTAAGGGAAATTACACCGCTTTTTCTTTCCTGTCACAACGTTTCTATTAATATAAAAAGTTCCAATGAAGTCTCCATCCTGAAAATTTAAACTTAAGTAGTATAGATGATTCTTAATCACATATATTTTTTCCAAAATTTTAAAAATATCGTTTTTTGAGATATAGCTCTCCAAAAATTAAGGTTAAAACCAATGACCTTTGACCTTTTTCAAAAAAAAATCTTGGGGAATGCCATTTTAAAGGCTGTCTTATTACCTATTATTTGCGACCTGACTGAGACGTGTATTGTAATTACTTTTCGAGTTATCTTTATTTATCTCAGAACACTTTTCTCAAATATATACAATTTTGCCAATTTTCAAGACCCCATATCTCGGGAAGAAAATGTACCAGAAGTCCAAAATTTTGGCACTATGATTTTTTTGTAAGGGCCCAACAACATTCCAAGTTTCATCAAATTCGAAAGGGGTAAGGTCAAAAACTCTACTTTTTTCGGTTGAATTGAGGTGTTTTAACTCATATCATGATAAAATAATGTGAATAAAGTCATTTGAAAACTTTATCAAAATATTTTGTTGAAAATTTTGAGTCATATTGAAGGGAACATTTTTGAAAGAACGTAACTTACCTCCTTTTTCCTGCTATGTAAAAGTAAAAAATAGGAACATTTGGGGAGATTCTCCTCTTTCATTTGCTATCTCTAGTGGCATTAACCCATTTTTCACCAGCTGGTGAATAAAAGTTAACATACATAATTATTTTTTCAAAAAAAAAAAAAAATTTCATTAGTTTTTTTCTTTTATCAAATTTTTTATTACATTTTTTTTTTCATTAATTTTTTTTCATAAATTTTTTTTTCATTAATTTTTTTTTCGTCAAGTTTTTTGACCATTTTTATTTTTACATCAATTTTTTTTTCATCAAACTTGTTGTTATTGCATCAAATTTTTTTTTCATCAAATTTTTTTTCTTGATTTAAAAAAAAAAATTATTTTGTAATTTTTTTCATCAACAATTATTTTTTCATCAAAAAAAATTTTTTATCAATTTTTTTTCACCAAAAATTTTGTTTTCATCAAATTTTGTTTTAACATAATTGTGTTTTTCGTGAAAAAATATTTTTTTCCTTTTTTTTACCAAAACTACTTTTATACCAAGTCTAAACTTTTGACATAAAAATGTTCCATTTGTTTAACAAATGTACAAAAAACAAGTGAGAGTGGTAAATTAATCCGTGATGAATCTTTTATACTCTCTAAAATGTAAAAACACTTTTTTGCAATTAAGGAATACACTCATTAACAAAATTTTAGAACTGCATCTTGCATTCCACACACAGATAGACGGATATATATAGCTAGAGTGTCTTAGAAATGGACCAATAATATATAAACTTAATGGGGTCCTCAATCGATATTTCAATTTGTTTTGCATGCAATGTCAAATGAATATAACATTATTTTTTCTAAAAAAAAAACTTTGCTTTGGCAAGTACACCCAAATCTTCAGCAACACATTATCATGATTTAATGTTTTGCGCAGGAGTACAAAATTCGTAGGCATTTTTTGAGTGCAGAATCGATCACTGATCAATAATATATATACTTTATGGGGTCCCTGATTGATATTTTGATGCGTTATACATTGAATCACAAATTGAGTGTGGTTGGAGGGAATAAAAAAAAATAGAAATTTGTACGGCAATTGACGAAATTCGAAAAAAGTCTTTATTTGCGCCACCCTAATGTATATAGAGAAGCAAACATGCATATGTAAAGAATACTCTCTAGCCAGTTATACATGAACACATTCAAAAATTACTTACTGCGGTTTCAGCGGTTTTTGGACGTGTTGCATATTGCAACTGTTTTCTATTTCTTACAAAGTTACATTGCATTTTTTTATTACATGAGGTTTTATTTTTCTTTTATGTTGTTGGGAAGGTGGTAAGGGCAGTCCACTATAGTCTACACCATTTACAGATGTATGTCGAAACAGGTCAATTGTAATTCAAGGGTTCTACGTGTAATTTGAAGATTGCATTTGTAATGGGAAGATTCCATTTGTAATTCGAAGATTCTAATCCGAAATTCGAAAAAGATCAATTTTTTGTCGAAAATTCTAGTCCGAAATTTGAAAATGATCAATTTTTTTCGAAAATTCTAATCCGAAATTCGAAAAAGATCATTCTTTTTTTTCGATTAAGAACAACTGTAAGATTAATATTCCATCGTAAATTGCATTTGAGATTCCAAAATTCTATTTGTAGTTCAAAATTTACAATTGCAATTCAAAAGAGATAAACCGTAATTCGAAAAAGATCAATTGTTGTTCGATTGTAATTCAAGGGTTCTACTTGTGATGGGAAGATTCCATTTGTAATGGAAAGATTTCATTAGTAATTCGAAGATTCTAATCCGAAATTCGAAAATGATCAATTTTTTTTTCGAAAATTCTAGTCCGAAATTCGAAAAATATCAATTTGTTTCGATTAAGAATAATTGTAAGATTAATATTCCATCGTAAATTGCATTTGAAATTCGAAAATTCCATTTGTAGTTCGAAAATTACAATTGCAATTCAAAAGTGATCAACCGTAATTCGAAAAAGATCAATTGTTGTTCGAAAAAAAATCATTTGTATTTTGAAAAATATCAATTGTAATTTGATGAAGATCAACGGTAATTCGAAGATTCCAATGGTAATATGAAAAAAAAAATCAATTGTAATTCGATAAAGATCAATTGTAATTCGAAAAAGATATATTTTGATCCGAAATATATCAATTGTAATTCAAAAAAATCAATTGTTATTCGAAGAAAATCAATTGTAATTTCAATTGTTCGTAAACATTGAATTGTAATTCGACAAATATCAATTGATCTATTTCGAATTACAATTGATCTTTATCGAATTACAATTGATCTTTTTCAAATTATTATTGATCTTTTTCGAATAAAAATTTATTTTTTTCGAATAACAGTTGATCTTTTTCGAATTATTATTGATCTATTTTGAATTACAATGAATATTTTTCAAATTACAATTGGAATTTTCGAATTACAAATGGAATTTACGAGTAACAAATGGAATTTTGGAATTAGAATTGATCTTTTTGGGATTACAAATGAAAATTTCGAATTGCAATTGATCTTTTTCGAATTACAATTGATATATTTCGAATTACAATTGATTTTTTTTGAATTACAATTGAAATTTCCGAATAACAATTTGAATTACAATTGTTTGATTTTTCGAATTACATCCGTAAATGGTGTAGTATATGTACAAAGTGCAACAGTGTGTTGAAAAATATGATAAAGATATGAATGTATGTGTTTGGTACATTTATGTTGTATGTTTACGTGACATCATGACTTTACAAAGGCCAGCAGCCGAAACAACTTATGCACTTAAATATTCACAAGAGACATAAGACATAGAAAATAATTTCCTTTTGAAATTTATAATTTAAAGAAATTTTTGTTTTAAATCTTTTTTAAGTTTTTAATAATTCTTAACAAAGGCTTGAGACTAAACTATGGTGTAAACTTAAAACAAAAGAGCACCCATCGACTCTGAGGTCTGTTGTGAAACGGGACGGTAATGGGGTCCCCTCCCAGCCCCTGTCGTTGAACTAATTTAAGCTCATTATGAAACTCCTTAGATATTTAACTTTGACACCTGACAATTCAGAAATATCGTGCAGTATGTGCAGTTCTTCCGAATAAACTCAGAAGCCCAGTTTTTCGTGTAGCTTCTACCCATCTGTGTAAAAATTTATGGAGGCTCTACTACCCGGAATGCCCCTCATACAAGACTACCTGGATGGTATCATAGTGGTTAAGTAGCGCTCAAAATAGAGCACAGTCCACATTTTGTGGTATTCTCTTTTTTAAGATCGCGAATGGCCACAATCGCTGCTGTTCCATTGCAGTGTACTATTAAGTCGCACTGCCAACCTTGCCGCATACTGCCTACACAATATGTTAAGGTAAAGGAGGATTTTAAATGCAGCCGTACAGTACGAAGAACTCCAGTGAACGCCATTCTCTGTACCTTCGTGATAAAGACACAGTTCCCTTTTGCCTCTAAAGCAGGCAACCGGACAATGATTTCATACTGCAGAATTAGACGCACAGAAACAAATTTGCCAGTTTCCAACTGAAAGTCAGTTGATGCAATAAAAAATCGGTTGAAACACTTACATTGTTATAATTGGCTCTTAATTGAAAGAACTATAAAATTCGGTTGTAACAGCCGAATATAGTAGCAGTAACTGAAAAATTCAGTTGCACAAATCCAGGCTAAAGCCCCACACACAAAAAATAATTCTTCAACTGTAATTTTCAGTTGTACTAACTAAAAATTCAGTTGCTGCTGCTATATTTGTCAGTGATAAGCGAACTTTGTGGTGGTTTCAATAAAAATTTAGTCATATCAAACGAATATTAAATTGTGACAACCTAAATGAAAATGTATCAACCGAATTTTTGTTGTATCAACTGAATTTCATTTGGAAATTACCAAATTTGTTTTATATGAATATAAAGCTATCGTTGCTTTTCTCAACCGTTCCTCAATATTGTGCCAGCCCTTAATAGAATTTGATATTTTCATACACAATTACAATTGCTTTAACATAAAATTTATTTAACTTCCCACAACTTCAAATGAATTGTAAAATTTTCCAAATTTTCATTTCTATTGTTATTTTTAGATACATGAATGGTACTTATCTAAAACATTTGTTTCACTTATTTACATGTCACCATAAAATACACGGACGGTTTTGTTGTCAACTCTTATCGCTCGTTGTAAAAAAAGCACCATAAATTTAAAATGTGTCAAATTTTCAATAACAATGAAAAAATATGTCAGAAACAGTAGTGTGAATTACATGAACTACAATTTGCAAAAAACAACGACATCTAGCTTTGAGTGATGTTAGAATTATAGTACACAATTAAAACAGATGAGAGCAAAAAAATAGTATTATCGGAGGAAAAAATTGTATTTCATTGGCGGATGAATTTGTACTACAACAATTTTGATAAATAGACTTTTACACACTTGTGCACAGAAAAAAAAAGTAATTAAAAAATTCGTAGATTTAATTAAAAAATTAATTAAAAAATTAATTAAATCCGGCACAAAAAAAAATTAAAATTTTTAATTACGTAAATTGGCAAATTGGAAACCAATTAAAATTTTAATTGCATAAATTAAAAAATAAAATAATTAAAAATAATATTTTTTTTTAAAAAATAAATAATTAAAAAAACCTTGTTTTTAGAAAAAATAGGAAAAAAAATGTTTCTTAAAACTTTAGCAAAAATATTTATGCCGTAAGACACAAAAAGAAAATTTTGAAAAGTTGATTATAAACCTTGTAAATACATACAGTGGTCGACAATACATTGGAAACTTTTCTATAGTATATGCAATTTGTTAAAGACAAAGTTAGCAATACTAAACGTTATTATCATCAATAGACTGTTTAAAAAAAAAATGCTACATACACTCAAAATAATAACTCTGTAAAATACTCTGTAA
The DNA here is from genome assembly GCA_963921195.1 of Pegoplata infirma. Classification (NCBI taxonomy): domain Eukaryota; kingdom Metazoa; phylum Arthropoda; class Insecta; order Diptera; family Anthomyiidae; genus Pegoplata; species Pegoplata infirma. The sequence continues at coordinate 64,230,634 of OY992537.1, read as the reverse complement.
AATGACTGTAATCTCAATTCAACAGATATTTGACAGAGTTTTCTGTCAAAATACAGATTTAAAGAAAATACTTTGTATTTTGTTGTGACAAAAAAACAAAGTTTCCTCTGTTATATTACTTTTTACTTTGTAATCTTAATTTTACAGATAATTAACAGAGTTTTCTGCTAAAATACAGATCTAATAAAAAAATACTTCGTATTTTTTTATAACCAAAAAAGTTTTCTGTTTTGAGTAGTTTTTGTTATTATTACCAAACATCAAAATTTTATCTGTATATTTTTTTTTTTTTGAGAAAAAGTTGAAAAAGTTATCAAAATTTTTTTTTTCAGAAATCTTATAAAAATTTTACAAAATAACATGCATTTAACTAAACTCTGTAAATTTACAGAGTTTTTTCTGTAAATTTTTTTTTGCATCAAGTGTATTTTACAAATATATGTAAATTTACATAGTTTTCTTTGCTAAATGGTGGTTTATTTAACCAATATTTTACTAAAAACTCTGTAAATTAACAGTTTTTTTTTGTCCAAATCATTTTACAGAGTATTATAGTAAAATTACAGAGTTTTCTCTGTAAAAAAGCTTTTATATTTAAACAATATTTTACTATAAACTCTGTAAATTAACAGTTTTTTTCTGTCAAAATCATTTTACAGAGTTTTTTAGTAAAATTACCAAGAAATGTTGTTATCTGGAAAAGTATGGTGTACTCTGTTAAATTAGCAGAGTTTTTCTGTAATTTAACAGAGTTATTATTTTGAGTGTAAATAAAATAGTAAAATTCTGGTCGCTTTTATCAATATTCTACAGATAATTCTGTAAATTTACAGGTTTTTTTTATCGAAATCATTTTACTGAGTTTTCTTCGTAAAATAACAGAAAATCTTGCTGGTTGGAAATCTATGGTATTTTCTGCTGGCTCAGCAGAGTATCTCTGTAATTTAACAGAGTGATTATTTTGAGTGTAGGAAATTTCCAAGCTTCAATTAAAGCTTGATAGTGTCCAGATTGAATTAATATTAAATGAGAATGTTAATGTTTTCCAAGTTCAAACATTAGAATTTTTGATAATAGTCCAATAGATTTTTTCAGTAAGCAACAAATTTTTCCAACAACTCAAGCGAACAAAACAATTTTTAATTACACTCATAAAAAAAACTTGTTAATTACTAGAAAAAGTACCGTAATCCCATGTTACCAATATTTCATAGTTTTCCTTGTTTTTAACAAAAATATTTTCGATCAAAATTAAAATTTTTCTTTGTAATTTTACAATTTTTTTTCGTAAATGTACAAATTTCCAAGGTAATTTTACAAAAAAATCTAGTTAAGTCACGAGAATTTCTTCACTCTTGTAAAGTTACCAAAAAAATCTCGTGATTTTACGAGTCTATTCTCGTAAAATAGGAGTTAGGTAAAATTCTCGCAAAATTCCGAGGATTTCCTCGTAATTTTCAATAAAAAAAAATGTATGGGACTTTTTTTAAATAATATATAAATTAAAAAAAAAAAAAAGATTTTTTGTTAAACAACATAAATCCTTGTATAACATAATTTTTGTAAAGTAACAGTTTTTTTTCGTAATTCAACTAGAATCCGCGTAATAAAAACTTTGTTGTAAAGTTACAGTTTTTTGTTGTAAAATAACCTTTCAAAATGGTAGAATACAATTACGAAAATAAATTTGTAAAATTACTAATAAAACTGTAGTTCTCGTTTGAGCAAATTTTTTGTTAAAAAACAAGGAAAATTGTTAAATATTGGTAGAACGGGATTACAAGGCATTTTACCAGGCGTTTTACCAGTATTTTTTTGAGTGTAGAAAAAGTAGAAATGAGATTTCCATGCAAATGCATTTTTTTTTTGTCGATAGTCTAAAAACGATATCGACCAATTATCTTTCCGAATCAAGAATTTTACGTTAAAATGGCATCGATTTGTTTGAGGATATTTTAGTAAAATGCATATTTTTGCATATTTTGGTTTTAAATGTATATATTGTGTATATTTTTATATTTTAAGTGAATATTTCTTAACATATTTTTAATTAAAAAAATGGAAAAATTTTTTTTTTTTACAGGTTGTCTTAATTTCTGAAAAGAATTGGAGATCAAATTTTTTTTTTACAAAATCCAAAAATGTCTTAGAATCGATCTGATCAAAAAGATATATTTACTTTGTGCTGCCCTAGACCAGTATTTCGATGCTTGACACACGGAATGGCAAAGTGAGTATACCCCAATACTGTAGCTGGATGCCACAAAAAAATGTAAACATCTTCAGAATAAACCATTTCTATCATTCTTTGAGGATTACTCTTTAGTGCTATTGTTGTTTACACAGTTGTATACAAATTCATGTATTTTTTTATGTAAACTACACCATATTGTTTCATTTAGAGTCTACAGTAGCAACTAGTTAAATTAATAAAATGAATTTAATAAAAGGGTCATTATTAGTCAAATCAATCATGAATATTTTTGACCCCCTCCGATATTGATGAAATTTGGTTTAGGTCTTACACTACGTAAAAAACTAACAAATGCAAATTTTCAGCCCTCTAAGTCAACAGGGGCCAATTATACGGAGGGTCAAAATTTCCCCAAAAACCTCCCAGTCGCGACACATTACACCGTAAAAACTTAATATCGTCTGTTCTATTATAGCTAGAAAGCCCATTTTTGGTTTGTTTTGAAGCTCATAATATGCTCTACAAGACCTACCATAACCAAAAAATTTTCGAAAAAAATAAGGGTTACCTCCCTTATTTTAAGGTCGTGATAAAGGGAGGAGAAAATGGGGAGGATGGTATCCCCCGATTTTTTTTTACTTGATAATCTTATAGAGAAAGTCTTAAAGAATATATTCTAAAATTTTTAAGTTGGGACAACAATGGGATCGCTCAAAATCAAAATTTTTCACAATTTCCCCCAAAATCTCCAAATCGCAACACTCTTGAACCTTAAAAATTTAATATCGTAAGTGTTTTGTAGCTACAGAGCCTATTTTTGTTTGTTTTAAAGCTTATAGTACGCTCTACAAGACCAACCATAACCAAAAAAAATTCCAAAAAAGGAAGGGTGCCCCCCTTATTTAAACGTCGTGGCAAAGGGTGGAGGAAATGGGGGGATTTTTTTTTACTTAGTATTCTCAAAGTGCAAGTCCTAATGAACATATCCTAAAATTTTTATGTTGGGACAACAATTAGATCGACCAAAATTAAAATTTTTCACAATTCCCCCAAAATCTCAAAATCGCGACACTCTTGCACATTACAAATTTAATATCGTGGACTATATTGTAGCTACAGAGTCCATTTTTGGCTTGTTTTAAAGCTCTTAATATGCCCTACAATATTACTATCACAAAAAAAAATAAATAAAAAAATGAGGGGTACCTCTTGTATAAAAAGATCGTGGCATAAACATTTTAGAATATATTCTTTAGGACTTCCTCAATAAGATTATCAAGTAAAAAAAAATCGGGGGATACCATCCTCTCCATTTTCTCTTCCCAATATCACGACCTTAAAATAAGGGAGGTAACCCTTATTTTTTTTCGAAAATTTTTTGGTTATGGTAGGTATTGTAGAGCATATTATAAGGTTCAAAACAAACCAAGAATGGTCTTTCTAGCTTTAATATAACCAACGATATTAAGTTTTTACGGTGCAAAGTGTCGCGACTAGGAGATTTTGGGGGAAATTTTGACCCACCGTATTTTCGCCTACTGTTTTCTTAGAGAGCTGAAAATAAGTGTGCGTTAATTTATCACTTAGTGTTACAACTAAACCAAATTTCATCCAAATCGGAGGGGGTCACGAAAATTTTTAGCTATTTTTGATTGATTTCACAAAGAATGACCCAAAAATAAGTATCACTCAAAATATTTTTTATAAAGATCATTTATCATCAGAAAAGTCAATTTGAAAATTGCGACCTGTATTGTGATTACAACTTTTATTTGGAAAGACAAACGGACTGTCATCGCTTAATCGACTCAATAAGTGATTCTGAGTCGATCGGAATACTTTAAGGTGGGACAACACAAACTTCAAGTTACAAACATCAAGTCATTATACCCTGTACCACCGAGTGGTGAAGGGTATAAAAATATCGAAAAAAATATTATTAATAAAAAGCGTCTAAGAGTGTTAATTTCGGCTATACCGATTCCAGAGGTTCGAAGAATGAAAAAAAAAAAAATCAATTCAATTTTCATAGTCAGTGAATGCATTCGATTTCATAAATCAAAAATGAATACAGTCCTTGGAATTCATTCGATTGAATGGAAAAACATTAATGCATTCGATTTCTTGTTCATTCGATTTTAAAAAAATCGAATGCATTCAGTTCTTTATCATTCCACTGCGAATGCAATCGATTTTTCAAATAGATAGACCCAAACGGAGCCAAATTTTGGTCCATAGTATCGCCGACTCTCTTTACATACGATGGCCCTAATGGGCCCTAATTTTGAATCCAAAAAAATTGGTGTTCCCCAAAATTTAAAAAATGCACATATCAACTGCCTACACGACAAAAGGGTGAAAAGTGTTGGCGATACATGGGCAAAAAATTGGCTTCGTTTTGCTCTATCTTGGTTATGAATATGAAATGAATGAATATGAAATGAATAATTAACATTGCACTTGAGTAATACAATTATGTCAGTAATTAAATAAGTTTTAATTATCTACGCCCACAAAAGTGGGCAGACCAAAAAGAAACAACTTTTTCTCTCCTGGGTCCAAGTGCTGGACCTTGCAATATAAAAATTTATTTACTAATTATGAAAGTTTATTAATTATGCCTTACTGTATACGTTACTTCCCTTGTTCTAAGTACTTGAGTCCATTCAGAAGTAACTACATTTGACTGATTATTATTTATTGTCATGGGAGGAAAACTATTTATACTTTTGGTATCTGGGTAAACTTCCTCAAATGTTGTTGTTGTACTCTGTTTGGCTTTAGGTTTTCTAAAAAGTCTACTTGAAATTGGTTTTGGTTGGAAAGAGGTTTTTAAATTTTCTGTAGGTGTGCTAACATTTCCACTCGACGACGGTTTAGATCCTAAAGGTGGCACCATATCCTTGAAATTATTAAGAACATTACCGGGCGGTGAATAATTGCAAACAACATAAGTTTTGTTAGCACTGGAATAAAGAAAAATAATATTTAGATTTGAATAGTTTTGAGATTTTGTTCAAAATTTTTCTTACATTTTAGTTATACCAACACCTAGTTCTTTGGATTCCTTCCAAATAACAGCAGTAAAATGTCCAGTTTTACTGCTAAATCCAGGCTTTGAATAATTGTAATATTTAATTTCATCATACCAGCTTTTGACACAGTCCTCTCCGGAGGGATCATAATTCATACAATAATAAAGATTTTCACCATAATCGTTTTCATCGCGATGTTGTAAACGATTTAGTTTTGCCAAGCGCTATCATGAAAAAAAAAAGAAAACAAATGTTTTTTAGGGTCGAACCAGAATCAAATGCGTAGCGCAAGACGTAAAAAAAAACAAACACATAAAATTTTAAATTTTTACGTCCGTTTGATTTAGGTTACTCACATTAAAATATTAGAAACGAAAAATTATTGGGCGTTACGCCTTACGCGACGTAATTTGATTCAGGTTGGACGCTTATAGAAAATTTTTTATCGATAGAAAAAAAAAAAAAATTGTAAAATAACAAAATATTTTTACACTCAAAAAATTATGACGGTAGATTCCACTACAAAAGACAGTTAAAACTACTACATTTGCTGTTGTTTAGGCGTTCACTACATTTTACGGTAAAATCAACCAAAAATTGTTGTTGTTTTTAACTATTGATTAACAACTACAAAAAAGGTAAAATCTACTTCAAATTTCAGTTGTTTTTACTGTAACTCAAATTGTCTGAATTTTCTTCTAAACATTAAAAACGGTTAAAATTATTTGGAAATAATTCCTGCTGCATCTGACACTTCCAACTCGTTCAACACATCCCTTTTTCTAAAAATTTCTAGAAAATTATAAGTTTTTTTATACTAAAAACATAAAACAACTACATAAAACAACTGTTACTACAATGTAGTAATTTTTTGTATTTATTTTTAAAACGACAACAAAAAATAGTTGTTTGAGATTTTTCATACAAAAACAACTGAAGTTGTAGTTGAAAACAACAACTACTACTTACTACACAAATGACCGGCATGTAGTAACTGCAATAATTTTCTAAGTGTATATAACAAAGAATTTCTAAAGAAAAAAAATTTGTAATCGATAAACAAAACGTTTTATGGGATTTTTTTTTTTGTTATCTATAAATATATAATTCTTGTATCGAAACATTTAAAAAACGAACATTTTCTATTAAAAAGTTTGTTATCGATAACAAAATTTTTTTATTGTTCTATAGAAAACATTTATTATCGATAACAATCTATTTAATAGAAAATTTTTGTTATCGATAATAAACTTCTCTATAGAAAATTTCGATAACAAACTTTTCTACACAAAATTTTTGTTATCGATAACAAATTTTTCTATAAAAAAATCTTTTGTTATCGATAGCAAACTCTTCTATACAATTTTTTGTTATCGATAACAAACTTTTCTATGGAATACTTTTCATCGGTGACAAACTTTTCTATACAAAATTTTTGTTATCGACATTTTCTATAGAACATTTTTGCTATCTATAACAACCTTTTCTATAGAAAATGTTTGTTGTCGATTACAAACTACTCTATGTAAAATTTTTGTCATCGATAACAAACTTTGCTATAGAAAATTTCGATAAGAAACATTACTATACAAAAATTTTGTACTCGTTTACAAACAATTCTATAGATTTTTTTTCTATCGATAACAAACTGTTCGATAGAAAATTTGTAACCGATAACAAACATTTCAAAAGAAAATTTCTGTTATCGAAAACAAAGATTTCAATAGTAAATTTTTGTTATCGACGACAAACTTTTCTATAGAAAAATTTTTTTTTCGATAACAAACTTTTCTATAGAACATTTTTGTTATCGATAGCAAACTTATTTATAGAAAATATTTGTTATCGATGACTAGGGATGAGATTTCCATGCAAATGCATGTTTTTTGTCGACAGTCTAAAAACGATATCGACCAATTATCTTTCCGAATCAAGAAATTTGCGTTAAAATGGCATCGATTTGTTTTTGCATATTTTTGCATATTTTGGTGAGAATGCATATTTTTGCATATTTTGGTTTTAAATGCATATTTTGTGCATATTTCCAACTTTTAAGTGCATATTTTGGCATAAATTAGCAAAAACACAAATTGAAATTTATTTGTTTCAAAAACTATTTAAATTTAAATTTTTTTTTTTTAAATATGAAAAAGAATTTTTTTTTTCTTTTATTTTTTTTTTATAGATTGTCTTAATATCTAAAAAAACTTGCTTATACAAAGTTTTAAATGTTACTATTTAAACCCGGCGTTACTTTCTTGCTTTTTAAGAAGTTTTTCCTATGAAAACAAGATTTTTATTGCACAAATTTTATTTTTTAGTGCATATTTTTAGTTTTTTTAGTGCATATTTTGAATTTTTTAGCGCATTCGATTTTTTAGTGCATGAAAATCTCATCCCTATCGATGACAAACTGTTCTGTAGAATTTTTTTTGTAATCGATAACAAACTTTTCGATAGAAAATTTTTGTTATCGATGACAAACTTTTCTATAGAAAATTTTTTGTTATCGATAACAAACTTTTGGATATAAAATTTTTGTTATCGATAACAATTTTTCTATAGAACATTTTTGTTATCGATAACAAACTTTTCGATATAAAATTTTTGTTATCGGTAACACCATTTTTTGTAGAAAATTTTTTGTTATCGATAAAAACTATTGTACAGAAAATTTTTGTTATCGATATCAAAAATTTCCATAGAAATTTTTTGTTCTCGATAACAAACTTTTCTTAAGAACATTTTTGTAATGGATAACTAACTTTTGTAAAGAAAATGTTTGTTATCGATAACAAACTTTTCTATAAAAAACTTTTGTTATCGATAACAAACTTTTCCATAAAAAATTTTCTTTATCGATACCTAACTTTTTTATAGAACATTTTTGTTATCGATAACAAGCTTTTCTGTAGATAATTGTTGTTATCGATAACAAACTTTTCTATAGATAAATGTTGTTATCGATAACAAACTTTTCTATACAAAATTGTTGGTATCAATAACAAAATTTTCTGGGAGGACTTTTTGTACAAAATTTTTGTTATCATTAACAAATATTTCGATACAATTTTTTTATTATCGATAACAAACTTTTCTATAGAAAATGTTTGCCATTCAAAATTCAATAGAACATTTTTGTTATCGATAACAAACTTTTCCGTAGAAAATTTTTGTTGTAAATAACAAACTGTTCTGCGTGACCTTTTCTAAAGAAAATTTTTGTTATCGAAATTAAACCTTTTTATATAAAATTTTTGTAATCCATCACAAACTTTTGTATCGAAAATTTTTGTTATCAATAACAAACTTCTCTATATAAAATTTTTGATATCGATAACTAACTTTTCAATAGAAAATTTTTGCTATCGATAACAATTTTTCTATAGAACATTCTTGTAATCGATAACAAACTTTTCTATAAAATACGTTTGTTATCGATACCAACTTTTCTATAGAAATTTTTGTTATCGATAACAAACTTTTCTATAGAACATTTTAGTTTTCGATAATAATAATTACTAAAGAAAATTTTTGTTTTCGATAACAAATTTTTCTATAGAAAATTTTAATAATCGATAACAAGATTTTCAAAAGAAAATTTTTGTTATTAAAGGCAAAGTTTTCTATAGACATTTTTTGTTATCGATAACAAACTTTTCCATAGAAAATTTTTGTTATCGATAACAAATTTTATTTATCGAAAATTTTTGTTATCAATACCAAATTTTTGTGAATTAGTTTTCTTATCGATAACAAGTTTTTTATAAAAAATTTTTGTTATCGATAACAAACTTTTTTTATAAAAAATTTGTGTTATCGATAACTAGTTTTCTATAGATAACTGTTGTTATAGATAAAAAACATTTGAACAGAACATTTTTGTTATTGAACAAGCTGTTCCATACAAAATTTTTGTTATCGATAACAAACTTTTTAGTAAAAAACTTTTGTTATCGATAACAAAAAAAAATTTTGTTTTCGAGAACCACCTTTAGTAAAGCAAATTTTTGTTACCGATAATAAACTTTTCTAGGTGTAACTTTTCTGTGCAAAATTTTTGTTATCGATAACAAAATTTCTATAGAACATTATTGAGATCAAAAACAACTTATTGTACAGAAAAGGTTTGTTGTCGGTAATAAACTTTTTTGTAGAAAATTTCTGTTATCGATAACAATCTGTACTCAAAAATAGTTTTGTGTTTGATAACAATCTTTTATGGAGGAAATTTTTGTGCTCGAAAACAGACTTTTTTTTAGAAACGTTTTGCTCTCGATAACAAATAGTTTTTTTTTATAGAAAAGTTTGTTATCGATAACAAAAACTCTCTAAAGAAATGTTTGTTATCAATAAAAAAAAAATTTACGCAGTTTTTTGTTATCGATAAAAAAAAAAAAATCTGCAGAAATATTATTTATCAACAACAAAAATTTTCTACAGGAAATTATGTTATCGATAACAAAAAATGTCTACAAAAACGTTTGTTATTGAAAACTTTTTTTTTTTATCGATGACAAAAACCTTTTACAAAAAAGATGTTTTTTTTTATCGATAATAAACTTTTCTATATTTTTTTATCGTTAGCCAACTTTTCTATAGAAAAGTTATCGATAACAAACTTCTCTATAAAAATATTAATGAAACAAACTTGTCTATAGAAAATGTTTGTTATCGATAACAAACTTTTCAATAGAAAAGTTTGCTATCGGTAACAAAAGTTGTCTAAAGAAAACAAAAACAACAAAAATTTTCTATAGAAAAGTTTGTTGTCGATAACAGAAATTTTATATTGAAAAGTTTGTTATCGATAACAGAAATTTTACATAGAAAAGTTTAGTATCGATAACAAAAAGTTTGCTATCAATAACGAAAGTTGTCCAAAGAAAAGTTTGTTATCGATAACAAAAATTTTCTATAGAAAAGTTTGTTATCGATAACAAAAATTTTCTATAGAAAAGTTTGTTATCGATAACAAAATTTTCTATAGAAAAGTTTGTTATCGATAAAACAAATTTTCTATAGAAAGGTTTGTTATCGATAACAAAAATTTTCTATAAAAAATTTTGTTATCGATAACTAAAGTTTTCTGTAGAAAAGTCTGTTATCGATAAAAATATTTTCTATAGAAAAGTAAGTTATAAGCAGAAATTTTCTGTAGAAACTTTGTTATCGATAACAAAAATTTTACATTGAAAAGTCTGTTCTCGATAAATTTTTTATAGAAAAGTTTATTTCGATAACTTTTAGATTGAAAAGTTTGTTATTGATAAATTTTCTAAAGAAAAGTTTTTTAACGATAACTTCTTTGGAAAAAATTATTGAAAAGCTTGTTATCGGTAACAAAAACTTTTCTATAGAAAAGTTTGCTATCGGTAACAAAAGTTGTTTTAAGAAAAGTTTGTTATCGACAACAAAAATTTTATATAGAAAAGTTTGTTATCGATAACAAAACATTCTCTATAAAAAATTTTGTTATCGATAACAAAACATTCTCTAGAAAAAATTTTGTTATCGATTACAAACAGTTTTCTATAAAAGGTCTGTTATCGATAACAAAAATTTTCTATATAAATGTTTGTTATCGATAACAGAAATTTTATATTAAAAAGTTTGTTATCAATAACAGTAATTTTATATAGAAAAGTTTGTTATCGATAACAAAAAGTTTGCTATCGGTAACGAAAGTTGTCCAAAGAAAAGTTTGTTATCGATAACAAAAATTTTCTATAAAAAAATTTGTTATCGATAACAAAAATTTTCTGTAGAAATGTCTGTTATAGATAAAAAATATTTTCTATAGAAAAGTGAGTTATAAGCAGAAATTTTCTGTAGAAAAGTTTGTTATCGATAACAAAAATTTTACATTGAAAAGTCTGTTCTCCATAATTTTTTTATAGAAAAGTTTATTTCGATAACTTTTAGATAGAAAAGTTTGTTAATTGAAAAAATTATAGAAAATCTGGTTATCGATAACAAAAATTTTCTATTTATATACCAAAAGTTTTTTCTTACCTTTGACCATTCTGTGGCATAATTGCATAATTTTCTATTTAATATTAATTCTGGACAACCATGCATGGATCTATATTTATTATGTGTATCTAAACAATCTAATTCAAATTCGGACCAATTTTTAGTATCTCTAGCACTGCGCTTTGATTTCGAAGTAGTTGGTTGAGATTCATTATCGGCAGTTTTTGCAGGTCGTAACGGTCGTTTTAAAGTCGATACAGCCGCATCAACGGGTGGTAAAACATTGTCTAAATATTCACCGGGAATATTGGCTGGTGGATCATAATTACAAACAACCCATATTCGGTTATCTCTGGAAATAGAAAATCTGTTTGATTGAGTTTTCTTAATTATATGCGTAAAATTAAAAATTTACCTTATGGTCACCGCCACTCCAATTTTTTTTGTATTTTTCCATACAATTTGTGAAAAATGTGCAGTTTTCGGAGCAAATCCTGGTTCTTGGAATTTATAATTTTTGATTTCATCATACCAGTTTTTAACCGCCTGTTCAGGTGAATAAGACAATCCAACACATTGTGTTATATTTTCACCAAATATAGGATTTTTACGATATTCTAATAAATTATTATCAGCTAAATGCTAAAAGATAACAAATTAAAAATAAATATGTGTGTTTAATAAATTAGAAAAATTTCTGAAGTGTTCATTAAAAATGGGTTACATTAAATTAATGAACAACATTTTATAAGCAGCTAAATTTTTATGAGTATGAAATCATTACAAGGCAAGATAATCAAGCCTTTGATTCTTTGTACTTTGAAGTAAATATTTTTAACTCTTAAGAAATTAAAAAATTAAACTTCTGCACAAAATCAATTTTTTCGCATATTTTTTTAAGAATCTTTCATCAGAAAAGTTTTATCAAATCGCCTTCTTCAAAATAAAAGCCTTTCTCTATTTTGCGGTTCAAGCCCTCAACCAAATTACTTGATATTGAACAAGTATACGTCAAAGTTTAAATAGTTTTATGGGGGTATACTCATTAAGTTACATATCATTGATTAATGATTGATTCTAAACTTTCTATGAATGTCCGTCTGTCTGTAGAAACTACACCATTTACAGATGTAATTCGAAAAAGATCAATTGTAATTCGAAGATTCTACTTGTAATTCGAAGACTCCATTTGTAATTCGAAGATTCCATTGTAATTCGAAGATTCCATTTGTAATTCGAAGATTATACTTGTAATTCGAAGATTCTATTTGTAATTCGAAGATTCCATTTGTAATTCGAAGATTCCAATTGTAATTCGAAAAATATCAACTGAATTTCCATTGATATTTTACGAATTACAATTGGAATCTTCGAATTACAAATGGAATCTTCGAATTACAAATAGAATTTTCGAATTACAAATAGAATCTTCGAATTACAAGTAGAATTTTCGAATTACAAATGGAATCTTCGAATTACAAATGGAATCTTCGAATTACAAATAGAATCTTCGAATTACAATTGATCTTTTACGAATTACATCTGTAAATGGTGTAGATCCTTTGGTCAGGATCGATTACATGGAAAACCCGGTTACTAAACTTAAAATAATTTCGTAATATTTTTTCACTAAAAAATTAAAAATGCCGATGTCTCAAAAACTAAGATATCTCAAAAACAAGTAAGAAAATTATAGTCGGTCAAGACCGACCATATAATACCCTACACCAGAGATTCCCGGAAAATAGGTCCCAAGTTCAAACATGGACTGATTAGATCAATATTTTGTCAAATCTTTAATAAGTGTAAAAAAAAATCACTAATCAAATATGAGTGGAATAGGGTACTTTTTGTTGACAATAAACCGCTTCAACTGAATATCGGGCGAAATTTTCACATGGGACCTAAGTCCAAAAATGGTCCGATGATAATCAGATTTGATAAGGTTATTAAAGTACGCGTTTACACAAACAGAATTTTAATTAAATATTTTCTATTTTCATGAAATTTGAGAGATTTTTGTGAAAATCGGGAAGGTGTTTTGTATGGGGGCTTCAAGAAGAACTGGTCCGATTTCTTTAAAATTCGGAATGGTGATTTGTGTGGATGAAACATACCTGCCAAATTTCGAAAAGATACCGATTAAAATGCGGCTATTAGAGTCATTTGAGACAAAACTAAAGAGGACCTTTGTATGGGGGCTAGGTCTAAATATGGACAGATTTTTTTCCAATTTCAATAGGCTTCGTCCTTGGGCCAAAAGAGGCTTAAGTTTCAAATTTCAAGTCAATTAAATAAAAATTGCGACCTGTATCGTGTTTACACCGTTTACATGGACAGACGGACGGACGGACAGACGGACGGACGTACATCGCTAAATCGACTCAAAAAGTGATTCTTAGTCGATCGGTATACTTATAAGTGGGTCTAGGACCAATATTTCGGGTAGTTACAAACATCAGCACAAACTCATTATACCCTGTACCACAGTGTGGTGTAGGGTATAAATAGAGCAAAACGGAGAAAATTTTCAATAGAAAGATAAATATTGAATAGCCTTCCTCTATCCATGTGTGGACTTAATGGGTTCCGAAATTTTAAATTTGAATTTCGTATATCAGAAAATTTTAAAATCCCAATATCTCGGTAATTATTGGCCACACGATTAAAGGTCAAAAGGCATTTTTGTTGCTCTTAACTCGTAAGTAGAACTTGACCACAGTATACCCGAAAGCCCTGAGATCTCATATTTTTAAGTTTTGATTTTAACATTTTCCATGACCCCAAAAGACATAACTGCTTGACTGAACAGTCTAGAACTAAACAATACCGTTATGTGCAGCATAGATGGGAATTTTTCATTACCATTGAAATTTAATTACCATTGGTTGATATCAATGGTAATGAAAAAAATTTCATTACCATTTAATGGTAATTAAATTTTTTTAATTAAAAAAATAATTACTAATGGTAATGAAATGCACCAATTGTTGAAAAACACCAATTATAATTGGTTTCAAAACCATTGGTTTGCACATTTTTGTTTTTTTGAAAAGTTAAAAATTTAAACATCAAAGTATGTTTTTACAAAAAAAATATGAAAATGTTAAAGACAAAAAAAAAACGCAAATAAAAATTTCAAATATTGAGTTATACAAAGGCAATCAACGTGGTTTATAAAATGTGAAAAACTAAAACACCATATAACAAAAAACAACAGATTTTTCCAAATATTAACGATTTTGACAATATTGTGCCGACTTTTACTAATGGTAATTATTTTTTTTAAGTGATGCCATACCAATGGTAATTATTTTTTTTTTTAATTTTCATTAGTAATTAAATTGATAAGTAATTTAATTGGTACAATTGATACAACCAATGGTAATGAAAAAAATTTCATTACCATTGACATCAATTAAATGGTTATTAAACCATCAATTAATTGGTCCCTTTAATTAATTAGTCCCATCTATGATGTGCAGTGCCGTCTCAAAGTATTGCGGGGACCCTGGCACACAAGAATTGGGGTGCCCCCTGGAAAGTTAAAAGTTGCATGACAAGAAAAAAAGGATTGTTCTGTTTCTGTTTTAAGAAGCAGGATCTACAAAAAATACAAAAACATTTATTTATAGTACGGTTATTCTAGCTCGAGGTATTTTTTCTTTCTACAAGAAAAAGGTATCAGCATCTGATACTTTTGCTATTAGAAAAAGTTCTCAGAAGAGAAGAGACTTCTCAGAAGAGAAGAGACTCAGAGACTTTCTCTATAGGAAAAAGGTTTCAGAATTTAAAATGTGTTCTATAAGAAAAATGTCTCAGAATCTGAGGAATCTAAGGTCTCAGCACCTGAAACTTTTTCTAAAAGAAAAAGGTCTTAAAATCTGATACTTTTTTCTATAGGGAAAAGGTTTTAGAATCTGAAACTTTTTCTATAGGAAAAAGGTCGCAGAATCTGGGACTTTTTCTATACGAAAAAGGTCTCAGACTCAGAGACCTTTTTCGTATAGAAAAGTCCCAGATTTTTTCTACAGGTAAAAGGTCTCAGAGTCTGAGACTTTTTCTGTAGGAAAAATTTCTCAGAATCTCAGACTTTTTCTATAGGAAAAAGGTCTAAGAATCAGAAACTTTTTCTATAGGAAAAAGGTATCAGAATTTGAGACTTTCCTATAGAAAAAAGGTCTCGGAATTTTCAATAGGAAAAAGGTTTCCGAATCTGAGACTTTTTCTATAGAATAATGGTCTTTGAGACTTTTTCTACAGGAAAAGGTCTAAGAATCTTTTTCTACAAGAAAAACATTTCTCAGAAGCTGAGTCTTTTTCTATGAAAGAAGGTCCCAGAAAGAAGATCCCTTTTCTTATAATCTAATGGCGTTTTCTTTTCTGGCAAAAAATGTAGCATTTTGTAACATTTTTTTTATTCTTTGAATTTTTTGTGTTCTTTTCTAAAAAAAATGCACACTTTTGAAAAAATATTATGTTCTTTTCTCAAATTATTGCCTGCCCGTGAGGCAAAAAATGCATATTTTCAACCCCGAAATCAAATGACGGGGTGAAAAACTGCGCTGATATTCTCTCATGTAGCAAAACTCAAATTAAGCGAACAAGTTAACTGATGCTGTTGTGGTGCAGAGGATGGTGTCGTGGCATGTGACACTGGAGGTCCGGGGTTCAAATCCCGGTATGGACAATTTTTTTTTTTTTTTTTATTTTTGTTTTTTTTTTTTATTCAATTACATATTATTTTTTTTATTTAATAATGTTTTTTTTTAAAATAATTTAATAATTTTTTAAAAAAACAAGTAAATTTTCATATAAAATCGACTAAATTTGTTAATTTTTTGGTATTTTTTTTTTTAAGTTTAAATAATTTAAAAAAAAATATTTTAAAGCAAAAAAAAATAAAAAAAATATGTGATGGCCATCGCCGGGATTCGAACCTGAGCTGCCGGCAATATAAGCGAAAAACACATCCATCGAACCAGCAAATCAGGGCAATTTGCGTACAAAACAGCATTTTTTGTGTTCTTTTCTGAGTGAAAAAAATGCAACATCGTTTCAGGGCCATGTCAACATTTTAAAATTTAACATTTTAACAATGCACAATTTTTTGTTCAGAAAAGAAAACACCATAAGACTATTTCTATAAGAAAAAGATATCAGAATCATAAAAATTTTCTATAGGACAAAGGTCTTGGAATCAGTATTTTTCTGAAGATAAAAGGTCTACGAATCTGAGACTTTTTATATAGGAAAAAGGTCTAAGAATCTGAGTCTTTTTATAAAGGAAAATATTTTAGAATCTGAGACTTTTTCTATAGGAAAGGATATTTTTGTATGATAAAATGTTTATAGAATCTGAGACTTTTTCTATACGAAAAATGTATCAGAACCTGAGCTGATTTATGTAGAACTATAAGTTTGAGAACTTCTCCGCATAATCAAGATCAGATAATTTTTGGTTCGGTCTCCATTGTATACCATCTGGTACTTCTAAATTTGTTTTTGTTAAAATGTTGTCCAAAACCAATATAAATAAAAGTGGTTTTGCTATACGCAAAATGTGTTAGAATCTGAAATTCTAAACGAAAATTTAAAATTTACTTTTAAACTGAGAGTTTTTCTGTAGGAAAAAGGTCTGAGAATCTGATACTTTTTCTATAAAAAAAGGTCTAAGAATCTGGGCCTTTTTCTATGAAAAAAGGGCTCAGAATGTGAGAAATTTTCTTATAATCTGAGACTTTTTCTGTAGGAAAAAGGTCTGAAATTCAAAGACTTTTTCTTAACTAAAAGGTCTCAGAGTCTGCGACTTTTTATAAAGGAAATAGGTAAAAAACGTTTATGCTCTTAAAAACTGCAGAATAAAAGGGGAAAACTTATCATGAAAAAAAAAAAATACTGTTTGTTTTGCCTTTTGGGGTTCCCGTGATGTCGGAGGACCTGGGCACGTGCCCAGTGTGCTCTAATGGTTAAAACGGTACTGGTTATGTGGGGCAGTTAGAGGGTTAATTGGTTGCACGAAATTATTTACCTTAATTTGTTCTTCAAAGTTGCTGAACATACCCTACCGCTTAGATGTAAAGAAAACATTATTTTATGTATACCGATATGATGCAAGAATAGCCTAAAGGCAGAAACTTTACCCCCCAACCCCCATAAAATAAAATTTCGATGTTATCTTTCAAAACGCCGTTAAAATGGAAAAGCTTAAATTGTTGTACAGTAGAGCACCCACAAAATGTATGGGATGTGCATAAGTATATTTTTTATCGCTCCCCGCTCATTTTCGGTTGAGTTGGGAGTAAAAAATAATATCTATCCAGAAATTGGACTTCTAGGTTGCAAACAGGTCAAGCGGTTTGAACTTTTGACCTCAAAAATGGGCTAAAAAACCTTTATAGATTAATTTGGATGTAACTCTTAAAATATAAGTTTTTCGCAATAAACTATCATAACAATTTTTTTGTAGAATCAAAATGCAAAGATTTTTCTCTCATATTGTTTTGACCTAAATATGTCCGATCACGATGTTTTAAGCGGTTAAAGTCGAAAATTTGGGTCAGAACTTTTTTTTTTAAAAAATTCTCGTAAATTTGTAAATTGGGGAAAATTTGAGCTCTTTGCACAATTCACTAGGGTATTGAATGTAGTTTTTAAATTTTTTTTTTTTGCAAAAATATATCGACCCTTCCATGAAAAAATTCCAAAGTTCTACTCTGAATCTCATTTTTTTACTATTCAACCTCAATATAGGCGAATACTCACTTTGTAATTCCGTGAGTTTCACACCGAAACATCTGTCAAGGATTTCCCTAAATATATATGGGGTATTCAGTGCCAAATTGGACACTTTGAAAATTTTTATTTTAGATTTTTTAATTATTTTTTAATTTTTTTAAAACCCATTAAAACCCCCATCCAAGTTAGTTTTCAAATTTTTTCAAATTACCCATTCCAAAAATATCGAATTTTCAAGAAAAAAACTATCGTTTTTAATATTTTTATCATTAAAAAATTCAAAAATGGTAAATTTTTTTCTTTTTTTTAATTTTTGTTTTTTTATAAAAAATTTCTTAAAGTGTTCTAATGTGCGATTTTTAAATGATTTGTTTTTTTTTCAATCTTTTCTTAAAATTTTTTATTTTATTTTTTTTAATTTTTCGTGGTAAACTTAATATTTTCTTAAAATTTTAAGCTTAAGTAGATCGTTGGATTATGTTAATTAATATATTCAGCGGTTTTCGAATTTTTTTTTTTGTTGTTTTGCAATCTTTATTAAAACACTTTGAAGAAAATACTAAAATTTCAACAAATTATTTCGAATTTGGGCCATTTTTAAAGAAGTGATACTAAAAAAACAGAAAAAAGCGTGTTTTTTTTTTAATTCGTTATTTTTTGAACGGATTATCAAAAAAGATGTCAAAATTTACTTGAAATGGGTTTTTGAAGGGTACTAAAAAATTTAAAAAATATAAAATTAAAAAATTCCCAAGCGTCCGATTTGGCATGGAATACCCCATATATACTATGTGGAATCCTAGACTCATCTTTCGATGTGTAAAACATGTAATGACAAAGTGAGAACACCCCCATAACGTGGTTGGAGGTAAAAAAATTGTGGTTCAGGGTAGGATTTTGGCAATTTTTCATAGAAGGGTCGATATATTTTTGCAAAAAAAATTTTTTGGAAAACTACATTCAATACCCCATTAAATTATGCAAAGAGCTAAAATTTTCCCCAATTTGGAAATTTACGACAATTTTTTAAAAAAAGTTCTACCCCAAATTTCGACTTTAATCGCTCAAAACACAGCGATCGGCCATATTTAGGTCAAAACAGTATGAGAGAAAAATCTTTGGATTTTGAATCTACAAAAAAATTGTTATGAAAGTTAATTGCGAAAAACTTTTATTTTAAGAGTTACAGCCAAATTAATCTATAAGGGTTTTTTAGCCCATTTTTGAGGTCAAAAGTTCAAACCGCTTGGTCTGTTTGCAACCTAGAAGTCCAATTTCTGGATAGATATTGTGCTCGATTCTCGAATACGACTTCACCATTCACCCAATTTTTAAAATTTGATATTCTTTCGAATTTTAAGACTTTACATTTTTTTCTTATAACAATAAAAGATCTAGTTAATATCTTTAATAATTACAAGAACAAATTTAACTATCTTAAAACTCGAAAGAATATCAAATTTTTAAAAATTAGGTGAATGGTGAAATCGTATTCCAGAATCGAGCACATTATTTTTTACTCCCAACTCAACCGAAAATGAGCGGGGAGCGATAAAAAAAAACAATTATGCACATATGGGTGCTCTATTGTACAGTGTTTTTTTTTAATTTTTGCCTGTGCCAAACACATTTCAAATTAACATTTTCATTGAACACTTTGAATATTTTTTCCATATACTTACATTTGCCCATTTATTAGCAAAGTCATTTAATTTTTTGCTTAATTTTAATGAATTTACACCATGTTTAGCCCGATAAATATTATGAGCTGCTAAACATTCTTTTCGCCATTTTTCCTCAAGTTTTTTGATATCTTTTTGACTCAATTTTGAATCATTATTAACTTCTGTTTCTTTTTGACGTTTAAAGCATGAAAACATTGTTTGTTTTTATTTTATTTTTAATGAAACTTTATTGGAATTTTTTATTTTTTGTTGGGCTAATTGGAATTATTTTATTATTTAATTAAAATTAATTAATTGTGTACACTTAATTTTATATTTTTATCTATTTTTTTTTGGTAGGTTAATTTTTTTGATCTTAGTTTCAATTTAATTTTTTTTTTGCTTATTCGATATTTTTTTTTTGTTTGAGAAACGTTGTTTATCGTTTCAATTATTTTGTATTACTAGCGTCTATGAATCTTGATACTTTCGGTTTCAAATTTTTTTTTATTAAAGAAACACTTTTCAACTGCAAAACCCCCCCAACAATTTGTTTCTGTTCTTATTCTGTTCTTATTAATCACAGTTAACTGATAAGAAAAAAAAACGACCGTTTTGTTTATTTTGTATATTCCACGCCACTTTGTGGTATTATTAGTTAGTTGTGACGTTTGCAACAAACAATTAAGATAAAAGCATTCTTGTGATAAGAATGTTGCCTAATAAAAGAGCATTTTCGTTGAAGTGAGCATATATGAATCATGTTTAAATGGATGTTATTAGATCTTGTGCTGGTACTATGATACCGGAAATATTAAATTACTAGTTGAACAGCCTGCCCCTGCCAAGTGGGGGCACCAACTCACTTTTCTCAATTAAGATATTAGCTGACATATTTCATTAATTTATTTATTTTCTTAAAATCTACAGAGCAAAGTTCATGAAGTCAATCTTTATTATTAAAAAACACAATTTTGCCACACCCTCTTTTACCCTTAATTCTCCGTCCACAGTTAAAAAATTTTAAATCCGACTTTAGGATATTCTCCATCGTTAGGCTGTACAATTTTCCGCTTCCTAGGTCTTTTTGGGACTTTAAAAGAGGTTAAAATGTAAAAAATCCCAGTTTTGCCACAACCCTTTTTTCTCTCAATTCTCCGTCCATAATCCAAAGATTTAAAATTCTACTAATCCAGGATATGCTCCGTCGTTAGTTGGAAAGCCTGTCCCTTGTTGGCGGGACACCATTGTCAGGACTATATGCTCGCCAATTTTTAGTTCCATAGGTCATTAGGGCTTCAATGTTACCTTAAATGTTAAAAAAAACACAATGATATAATAAATATTTTTTATTAAAAAATAAAAAAAATTTATAAGGGTTCAAGTTGAAAAAATGTGAAAAAATTTAATTTCTAAAAATTAAAGACATTTCTGGTATTCACATACCCGGTTTCAAACACTCCAGTTAGTGTTATCATCAGTTGGATTTTAAATGTCGGTTTGTCTTGTTAATGAAAATTGTTTTTTATATATCGCTCATTTACTTGTATACTGTCATAACTCAAAATATGTCATTTTTGAGTAAACACTACAGAATTATTTGTTATATCATGCTTTATATTGTGTCAAAAATTCGTATCAATATCTTTTAAACGCATCGTTAGAGAAGAGAACACGCCACTATAACATTTTTCATGTACGTTTCTACAGAATGCTTCTACAGAATAAATTTTAACAGTTTCCAACACTACAATTCTATTTCTAGCAATCTCAACCTCACTGCATACTTTCTTTCAACTTTTTTGTCTCTTACATTATTTCGCAAGGGTTACTAACATGATCTGGATTTGCAGACGCAAGTGAAGGAATTTGCATTTTCCTTTTCGGAGACGTGCCTAATGGCGACAAATAGTTTTATTCGACCTTTAAAATATTACATTTTAAGTGGGGTTATTTTAGCTCGAGGTAATTTTCCCTTTACTAGAATAATTTTTAAGGAAATATTTTTTTCTGTATTAAATTTATTTATATAGGTAATTTTTGCAAGACTTACAGGGGAAGTCTGCCATGATTGTTGGACAGGTCTCTAGCAATAATTTGGCTTTTACAGATTGAAAAAATATCAATTAGTCGATGAGTAATAGCCAATATGAGCAAAAATATTTTTGTTTTCAACCGCTTGATATCTGAGTTCAGTTGTCATATATTTTTTTTTATAAACAAATTTACATGAATTTATAAATACAGAAAAATCAATCACATAAAAAACTCTTTACAGTTTTTTCGTCGTCAAAATGTTTTTTTCTGTAAAATTTGTAGCCATTTCAAGTCTAGAAATTGAGAAAAAACGGCTTGAAACTAACCAAAATTTTTTCATTCTTTTTTATTTTTGGAGAATGTTTGTTTGCTTTAGATGTCAACCAGCACACGATAGACTCACCATACCTTAAAGATAAATCTCACGTAAATAGACCTGCCATATTCAGTGTTGCCATTTTGACGCTTTTCGGGTATTTTATGGTGCTTTTTTTGTCGTTTTACCCGGAGTTTTTTTCGAATACCCTTTTTAAAAAAAACGAGTATTCATGGCGCTTTTTTATTTTTTCGTGACGCTTTTGGTGCTTTTTATAAAAGCTTTGTGATATTGTCACAGACTAAATACAGACTCGACAGTAGAGTTTTATAAGAAAAAATGGGGAAAAACTAAGCGATTTTAGGAGAAAACACAGCGGTTTTTAGTCCGTTTTACGCTAACATGGCAACACTTTCTACGACTTAGGAGTGAGTGAAACCACAAAAACCGATCTGGCATCCATTTTTCTTATGGCGCGTTATATCAGTTATCTCTTTCTAACCTAATTCGTAGAATAATTTGAAAATATTAACCAGATGGTTAACGAATACTTTTTTGACACCTCCCAGCAAAACTTTGGTAATTGGTAGTGATTATATAACACATTACCAGGCAATGTATATACCTTATTTGTAGCATTATTTTAGGATGCCTTACCAAACATTTGTTCCACAACGTATTATTTTAAAGTGAAAAATAATGCATTACTAATAATTTGCTACTTAATGTATGATTAGTGGCAAAAATGTATTTAATATTTATTATTTCTAAACATTAAATCATGGATGACTTATATTTGGTTACATTATGTATTATTTGCAAGTTTGAAATAATGCATTATTTATAATTGGATGCATAATGCATTACAATAACATAAAAAATAATTATTTTATAAAAAAATGCATAAGTTTAAACTAGAGATGGGCTCACGACAGGAAATTTCTAACGACACACACTCACGAGCATATTTTATCTACTTACACTCACTTACAATCACGTGAGTAAATTTAATACAATTTTACTTTTTCACTACTCGTAACACCTTATATATTATCTTCTGGTATGCCATATTATTTCATTTCTCGTAACCTATAAAATATCATATATTTTACACCTTACTCGTATTCTTCGTTATAAATTTATGACTTATTTTATACCTTACTGGTATTCTTTGTGATAATGTGGATGCATTACTTTGAGTCTCATCGCCTGTTAAAATCATCAATGCTGCAATGTATAAAATAAGAGATCATATACCTTATTTTATACCTTATTTGGTAATCTAAGTTTTGCTGGGCTGTCACTTATGTCGAGTCTATATTAGTCTGTGATATTGTTATTATTTCTGTAACGACTCTTCACGACGGTCCATTCCTCCAGGGCGGCGCTACCTATAAATACCGACCGTGCTCAGCCCTGGGCGTGTTCTTGCCCCTTCGGAATGACACGAAGTCGCTACAAGAAATATTATTAGGTAGCAAACAGAATTAAAACGAAGATGATAAAAAAAAAATAGAATGAGACAGCTATGGCGATACCACAGGAGAGGGTAGTTGATGATTGGCAATGGTGTAGTGTTCGATGTTACGACCACACCCGTCTCAACCCGCCCAACCGTGCTGACTGTAGGGTACGAAGGTAGTCAGCCCACAAATATCCATCTGACTTCATCGTTCGAAGTTCAATAAGCAACCAAATAAAATATTTTTATGTCGAGGTCTTTCAGAAAATATTTACTGAAGTTTTTGTAACAAAACTAGAGTTTCTTACGTTTTTCTGATCTGTTGTTTATTGAAACAAAATTATGAACTGCCTTCAAGTGTTTACAGTAAATTTTTTTGAAATCAAAGCTCAAAAAAGACGTATTTTATAAAAAAAAAGTATTTTGTGGCATGATGAGTGCGACAATGGAACAGATTTATTTGAAAATTGTTTATTTTTCTATAAAGACAAATATTTTTATTTAAAACTTTGTGTTAATTGTTATCTTAATATTAATTTAGTAATTTGAAGTGCAATTCTCATTTAAGTTTTGTCTCAAAAAATTTAGTAAATTTAGGAAAAAAAATCAGATATATTTTTTTTTAATTTTATGTTTGTGGCGCTTTTTAACCTTTTTATGTGCCAGTTTTACCCCTTTTTACCCTTTTTAAATGTTCTTTTTGTAGTAAAAAAGTACATTTCAAAATAAATTTTTAAATTTTGACTTTTTCCTCTTGGCGCTTTTTTACCCTTTTTTTGTAAATTTTTACCCTTTTTTCCAAAATTTTGGCGCTTTTCTTTATTTTGGAAATGGCAACACTGGCCATATTATCATTTGATCCAGAGCTGCCAGACTTGGGGATTTATCCCCAAAGTTGGGGATTTTTTGCGAGAAAAAAGGACAAGAAATGTCATTTGGGGATTTCAAAAATTATTTTAGGGATTTTTTGGGGATGTTCAAAAGTGTATTTATTAAATACCACAAGCTAAATTTAGTGTTATAATCGGTTTTTAAAAAAAGTTTTTGAAAAAAAAACACTCTTTGGTACGAGATAACAAAGAAAATTCAGTGAAATATGCATTTATCGTCTGTAAAATGTATATTAACATAGCTAAAAGTCGTCTATATAGGCGTTTGGGGATTTTTTTATTGCTAAATCTACGAAATAAAATTATTAAATTACCATCGATAGAATTTTTTAAAAACTAAAGAAATTTTTTTTGTGTGATTAAAAAAAAAACGAATTTTTAATGTTTGGGGAGTTTTGGGGACATTTTGTTAGATTTTTGAGGGCAACGGGAAAAAGTACCTGGCAACGCAGATTTGATCCAAAAATATATGGGGGTCCAAAATTGAAACCTGATTTGAGCTTTTTTATATTTTGGTTTTTTGGACATGGCATGTGTGCGCCTTAATATAAATGAAATCTGGTCAAAGTAGTCGATAGCTGCTGTAATTATCTACAATTTATGGAAGAATCCCTTAATGTGCCCCAGCCAAGGTCGTGGTACCGTTACATCAAAAATTGAGAGAATGAGCGTACATTTTCTGAAAACAGCAGTTTTTCACAATTTTATTTCAAATTGGCCAGAGCTTTATGGGATTAAAATTTTTCATTAATAATACCTCCGAGTCAAGGGCGCGTCTCAAAATGTTGAATTGAAAAAATTTTAGGGAACTTTTAAAAATTTAAAAATTTGCAAATTTTGGTTGTGCAATTTGCAATAGAAAACAAAGCTAAAATTTAATGTTTTTTAACTAGGAAGTAATGCTGCGATGCAAATAATCGATTTCGTGCATAACATTGTTCTAAAAGTCACTGTAATCGGAAATATCTGCACTTTTATCTCCAGACATTTTGCGATGGCACACCAAAAACGCAGCATCTAACAACTTGAAATAAAACAAGTAAAAAAGTTAAATTCGGCCTTGCCGAATGTAGTGATACCCTCCACAATTTCAAAAAGATTATTGCAAAAAACTTTATTTAAAAGGAAATTACTTTTGAAAAAAAAAAAATTTAAAAAAATTTCCGCGAAAAAAAATTTTGGTAAAAAAAAAATCCGCGATTTTTTTCTTTTTTTGTCAAAAAATATGTTCGTACTTGTTTAAATACCATTTGGTGCTCAATTATGTTCACATATGTCAACCGGAAGCCGAATTAAAGCATTTTGTATTTTTAGGTTATGTTGAATGTACTGAAATTTTTGATTTTTTAAAAACTAAAGAAATTTTTTTTGTGTTTTTCGTTCATAACTTTTGAACCGCTGAACCGATATCGCTCAAATGCAATACCAAACTTCTCGGGAGAACTTCAAATATATATGTTAAGTTTCAGTCATCTCTGTGCAATATTTTGTCCGCGAGAGCATTTTCCACAGACAGGCAGGCAGACAGACGGACAGACAGACGGACAGACGGACAGACAGACAGACGGACAGACGGACAGACGGACAGACGGACATCGCTAGAATGTCTTAAGATCGATCGGGCATCATGAATATATATACTTTATGGGGTCCCAGACCGATATTTCGATGAGTTACAAACGGAATGACAAACTTATATATACCCTCTATCACTAAGTGGAGGGTATAAAAAATTTAAAGCTTTTTCAATGCCTTATCTAAAAATCGGAGGCGAGTTAAACATTTTGAAATTAGAGAAAAAAAAAAATTCCTAACCTTAAAAATAATCGTTACTTTTTTTTTTTTATTTTCTGTTTTTTTTTTGCTTTTGATATATTAAAACAATTCCGTTAAATCTAAATTTAGTCATTGAAATCGATAATTAATGTTTACTTTGGAAAAAATTACGATTTATACCAATTTATACTTCAAAGGCAAAAAAATCCGTTTTCCTTAAATTTCTTATTAAAAAAATGTAATAAAGACATTTTTTAACCGTTGTAACTTTTTAACGGTTTAAACGATTTGATTGATTTTTGTTGCATAATATTGCAAATTTTCTCTTCTTTTTAGCAACATTAAAAAAAAAAATAAATCTAATGGAGGTTTCGCTGATATAAAAGTAGATGAAAAAAATATTTAAAAAAATGTATTTTTTAGTGTATCTCGCTTAATAATAAACATAGGTCAAACACTTTGGACTACATTTATAGCCCTAAGTATGTTCTATAAATATTTATCATTTTTGTTTAAATCAACCAAAACTGGATTTTTGAGAATTTTTTTAAAAGTTACAACTTCAAACCGCCATAACTTTTGCGCGCCTTGATGAAAGTGATGAACTGTAACGGATTTCGCATGTTTTAGTATCAGGTCACATTCGTACAAAATGATATTAATGTGCCACAAAACAAATAAAAAAAAAAAATGTCAAAGTTTAAAACATTTTTACTTTTGCTCATATATCGCACTCAGAAAATTATGTAAGTTACTACATGTTAGTTATTTGTATATTTTACAGTAGTTAGTTGTTTTCAACTACAAAGTTAGTTGTTTTTGTATGAAAAATATCAAACAACTATTTCTGTTAGTTATTTTAAGTAGTTTTTTTGAACAACTAACAAAAAAGTACTGTGATGTAGTAACAGTTATTTAAAGCAGTTAATTTTATTTTATTTATCTCTGAAAAATTTTCAATGTTTTTTTTCCAAAAAAATAAAAAAAAATTTCGTTTTTTTATTTTTCACAACATTTAAAAAAAAAAAAAAACTTGGAAAAAATTTGGTCTTCAATTTTTTTCTGAAAAAGTAGTTGACCCCAAAACAACTTACAAAGTAGTTATTTTAACTGACATTTTCAGTTGATTTTACTAACATAATTTTTTGAGTGCGTTTGTGAATTTAATATGCTAATATTTAAGGTATCTCGCAGTCGTTGTGGCTTGTTAAAAGTCTTCATTTATTGTATTTATATATTTATGGTTTTTCGTATTGTATGCGGCACAATTTATAATTATACATTTTTTTTGCAATATGGTTTGGTGTGGCTTTTTTTGTAGGTACTCGTATGTAAACAATTGTAATTATATTATTAACTTAACCGTAACGGTAAGTAAGTTGCTCGGTTTTCACGTGAAAATCTGTCTAACTCCATATAAAAAAAAAACATAAATTTTACGCTGGCTTTACAAAAGCATATAAATTTCGCTGAAGAGGTATTCTGTTCGCTAGTGAAAAACCCGTAAAATAACCCGTTTTATGTTGCAGCAACATTCGCAACATTTTTTTGGCATTATAAACATTAATGAATTTAGATAAATAGGCAAAAATTACAAAAAAAAATTAAATTAAAGTTTTTTGTGTATACCGATGCGCAAAACATAACCTAACACATGACTGTCAAATTTTCGCTACAAATTAATTGATGTTTCGAGACATTTTTTTTTTCAGCAGTGAATAACTTACGGGCTTTAACCTACAAAGAAATTTTACTGTTTATAATTAAAATTTTACTGATGATGATACACTGCGTTTCAATAATAAAAATAAAGGAAATACAAACTTTATCTGTAAATGTGATTCATGCTACATTTTTTTATTGCCAATTGAGAGACACAAGTTTTATGTCACGTACAGGAAAACAATTGTTTTTCATAGAAATCGTTTATACAAATTTATTAAATACAAATTTCAAGTGTTTCAGAAATAATTAAGTAAATTTTGAAAGGTGTCGGCTAAAATATTTTAAATAATCGAGGTTTATTAAATTTGTCATTCCATGTGAATACATTTGCCGATGTCCGTCCGTCTGTCTGTCCATGTAAGCGGTGTAAACATTAAACAGGTCACAATTATCCATCACCCACAAAAAATTACACTGTGCTACCCCAATATATTGCAGGGGTTCCCAAATAAAAATTGAAGTTGTTTGGAATCCATACACTAAGAAAATTATGTCATTAAATGTTTGTAGTTTATTTAAAAAAGTAATCAGTAAAGTTTAGGGTTGCCAGACGTCCCGCATTTGGCGGGATTGTCCCGCTTTACATAACCGATTCCGGCGTCCCGCGCAGGATTCCATATTCCCGCTTTTTTGCAATTTTTTTTTTATCAACAACTATTTTTTACTTTAAAAGCCTAAAGGCATAATTACTTGAGCGAATACGGTTCGGAGACGTGTCAGCTGATACGTTAGCTTGTATTAAAATAAATGGAAATAGGTACTTAAACGAAAACGTGACGGTGGTATGCGGCCGAACTTTAAAACGATACAACAGCCCGTCACGCTACAGCACCGCTACAGTAGCGCTCAAGTGTCTGGGCCTTAAGTTTTTAAAAGGCTTATTTGTAAGGTTTTGTAAAATTGGTTTTACCTTGCCGCCCAAATGATGTAGATTTAGAACGTTTTTAAGAAAAAAATAAAGGCCTATTCACACCAGAGGTAAAATCTCGTTCGAACGAGATTTCGATCATATGGTCTCCATCATTTTATACACAATCATAGAGAGATTTCACCTCAGCACAGTGCCACATTTGGCCAATCTAGCACGACAAAAATAAAAAAAAAGTTTCCCGATTTTCATGATTCGTTTGTATGTATTACAGAACATTCCCAAGTAAAAATGTGAAGGATCAGTACTGATCCGAAAAATGGATCGCTAAGATTAGATCAGTTTTAATCGAACGGATACAATTTCATCCGAAAAATGGGTTTATCTAATTATATAAACCCATTTTTCGGATAACATTGTATCCGTCCGATTAAAACTGATCTAATCTTAGCGATCCATTTTTCGGATCAGTACTGATCTTTCAAATTTCGGATCAGTACTGATCCGAGTAAGATCTTTTAAATCTCGGATAAGACGTGATATATAAAAATATATCTAAACATTTTTACTCGGGTTCCTAATAGCACGGATATAATCATATAAGAACGACAACTCTGTTCGTTACTAACAGGTGGGTGCATAAAGTTGCATCTTGTAAAATCCTGTAACTAGTGTACATTATTTAGCATAAATTAAGTCGAGTTTAAACTGTTGTAACTTTTGAACAAAAAGAGATATTTATCCACTCTTTTTTTGTAATTTTAAAGGATATTTGAACGCTTTAAGTCATATCTCTTCTTTTTTTTTAATTTTTATCTATTTTTTTATTAATTTTTAAAAAATTACAAATTTTTGAGTCTGGGGGTAGTGGGTTTGATTCCCACCAGAGGCCTTGGTCTGTTTCGCTACAACGAGACGAAGGTCATTGTTACCAGTTCTCGGTTAGGTAAAATTAGTATATGATTTGTAATTATATGGTAATTCTTAATAAAATAAAAAAAAAAAATAAAATTTTTTTTGATTGAATAGAACTTTTGTTTTTGATCTGTATTGGTCGCCGGAATTTTTCAGATATATTGACCAATATCCATAGTACTTATTTCAACGGCTAACTTTTGCGACCGTCTGCGACGGCGACTACAGTGGGGCGATATGAAAACCTTGTTTTTACATATTCCGGGAAAAACATTTATAAAATTTCCATGGAGTAATTCACGTAAAGCGATAGTTGACCATTGTTGATTTTCAGAGTATTGTTGCTCCAAAACTATAGAAAATTTTTACATATTTTTCAATGTTTCGGGATTAGACAACACTCTTTACTAATATAATAAAGAACAACTTTCAAATTTCCCCTCAAATCGATATGTATATTGATGTCGTTTATTCATCATCAATCGCTTTCGTTTTAAGATGATTAGCCCCCTGGTATCTTCAAAATGGAAATGTGTGTACTAAAATTTACTTAAGCTTAATTACCCAGCAAAACTTTGGTAATGGGTAGTGATTATATAACACATTACCAGGTAATGCATATAACTTATTTGTATCATTATTTTATGATGTCTTACCAAACATTTGTTCCACAACGTATTATTTTCAAATGAAAAATAATGCATTACTAATAATTTGCTACGTAATGCATGATTATTGGAACAAATGTATTTCATATTTATTATTTCTAAACATTAAATCATGGATGACTTATATTTGGTTAGATTATGTATTATTTGAAAGTTTGAAATAATGTATTATTTATAATTGGATGCATAATGCATTACAATAACATAAAAAATAAATATTTTATAAAAAAATGCATAAGTTAAAACTAGATATGGGCTCACGACAGGAAATTTCTAACGACACACACTCACGAGCATATTTTATCTACTTACACTCACTTACAATCACGTGAGTAAATTAAATACAAAATTACTTTTTCACTACTCGTAACACCTTATATATTATCTTCTGGTATGCTATATTATTTCATTTCTCGTAACCTATAAAATATCATATATTTTACACCTTACTCGTATTCTTCGTTATAAATTTATGACTTATTTTATACCTTACTGGTAATCTTTGTGATAATGTGTATGCATTACTTTGAGTCTCATCGCCTGTTAAAATCATCAATGCTGCAATGTATAAAATAAGAGATCCTATACCTTATTTTATACCTTATTTGGTAAACTAAGTTTTGCTGGGTAGTTTCTAAAGCAGCGCGAAAAAAATGTTTTTGAAAAAAAATTTTTTTTTTCTATTTCAAAATGCAACAGAGGTAGTCTCTATGCTGCTAAAATTTTCAGTTTTGTTCATAAATTAATTTTTGTCCCGCGAACATTTTTAAAATCTCGCCATTTTTGTAATTTTTGGGAGTTTGTTCCGCATTTTCGAAATAAAAGTCTGGTAACCCTAGTAAAGTTATTTAAAAGAAAAATCAATCTATATATATAAAAGAGTAACGTGACTGACTGACTGACTGACTGACTGACTGACTCATCATCGCCCAGCCCAAACCGCTGAAGCTAGAGACTTGAAATTTGGACTGTAGGTTAACCTCCCGGAATATAGATCCACTAAGGCTGGATTTTTGCCAATGTTGATTCTAAAGCTAAGTACTCTGTTCGGTTTCACGGGAAAAAATCTGTCAAACTCCATATAAAAAAAAAAAAAAATTGGCAACGCGAGGAATTAAGGGGAAATTGTTAAAAAAGTTTTCACTCATTTTTATTATACAAGACAATTTAAATTGCCGTGAAAAAGTGACATTTCAGTTTTGTTATGATCGTTTCTTTCTTATCATTGTCAAAAGTTCTTGATTTTTAAATGTTTTATTGCAATTTGAGGCGTTTAAAGTTCAAGTGAAATTTTCACCGTAAGAAACAGAGTACTTAGCTTAAGGGGGTAAAAAGGGTAAAAAACTGTACTTTTGGTACTTTTTATATCTCATGAAATAATGGTCACAGAGACTTGAAATTTGGACTGTATGTTCACCTCCCGGAATGCAGATCCTGTAAGGCTGGACTTTTGCCAATGTTGATTCTAAGGGGGTAAAAAGGGTAAAAAACTGTACTTTTGGTACCTTTTTTATTTTCTTTAATAATGGTCCTAGAAACTTGAAATTTGGAATGTAAGTTCAGCTCCCGGAATATAGATCCACTAAGTCTCGATTTTTGCCAATCTTGATTCTAAGGGGGTAAAAAGGGTAAAAAACTGTACTTTTGGTACTATTTTTTTTATTTACTGAAATAATGGTCATACAAACTTGAAATTTGGACTGTATGTTCACATCCTGGAATATAGATACTGTAAGGCTGGATTTTTGCCAATGTTGATTCTTAGGGCGTAAAAAGGGTAAAAATCTGTACTTTTGGTACATTTTATATTTCCTTAAATAATGGTACTAGAAACTTGAAATTTGCAATGTAGGTTCACTTCCCGAAAAAAGGGTTCACTAAGGCTGGGTTTTTACCAATGATGATTCTACGGGGGTAAAATGGGTAAAAAAAGTGTACCCTTGGTACTTTTTATATCTCCTGAAATAATGGTCAAAGAGACTTCAAATTTGGACTGTATGTTAACTTCCGGGAATAACGATCTATGAAGGCTGGATTATGGCCAATGATGATTCTAAGGGGGTAAAAAGGGTAAAAACTGTACTTTTGGTACCTTTAATATTTCCTTAAATAATGGTACTAGAAACTTGAAATTTGCAATGAAGGTTCACATCCCCGAAAAAAGATTCGCTAAGGCTTGGTTTTTGCCAATGTTGATTCTACTTGGGTAAAATGGGTAAAAAGTGTACTTTTAATACTTTTTTTTTATTTACTTAAATAAAGGTCATACAAACTTGAAATTTGGAATGTACCTTTTATAAAAATTACCTTTTATAAAAAGTACTTTTTATAAAACCTACCTTTTATAAAAAGTACCTTTTATAAAAAGTACCTTTTATAATAAATACCTTTTATAAAAAGTACCTTTTATAAAAAGTACCTTTTATAAAAAGTACCTTTTATAAAAAGTACCTTTTATAAAAAGTACCTTTTATAAAAAGTACCTTTTATAAAAAGTACCTTTTATAAAAAGTACCTTTTATAAAAAGTACCTTTTATAAAAAGTACCTTTTATAAAAAGTACCTTTTATAAAAAGTACCTTTTATAAAAAGTACCTTTTATAAAAAGTACCTTTTATAAAAAGTACCTTTTATAAAAAGTACCTTTTATAAAAAGTACCTTTTATAAAAAGTACCTTTTATAAAAAGTACCTTTTATAAAAAGTACCTTTTATAAAAAGTACCTTTTATAAAAAGTACCTTTTATAAAAAGTACCTTTTATAAAAAGTACCTTTTATAAAAAGTACCTTTTATAAAAAGTACCTTTTATAAAAAGTACCTTTTATAAAAAGTACCTTTTATAAAAAGTACCTTTTATAAAAAGTACCTTTTATAAAAAGTACCTTTTATAAAAAGTACCTTTTATAAAAAGTACCTTTTATAAAAAGTACCTTTTATAAAAAGTACCTTTTATAAAAAGTACCTTTTATAAAAAGTACCTTTTATAAAAAGTACCTTTTATAAAAAGTACCTTTTATAAAAAGTACCTTTTATAAAAAGTACCTTTTATAAAAAGTTCCTTTTATAAAAAGTACCTTTTATAAAAAGTACCTTTTATAAAAAGTACCTTTTATAAAAAGTACCTTTTATAAAAAGTACCTTTTATAAAAAGTACCTTTTATAAAAAGTACCTTTTATAAAAAGTACCTTTTATAAAAAGTACCTTTTATAAAAAGTACATTTTATAATAAATACCTTTTATAAAAAGTACCTTTTCTAAAAAGTACCTTTTCTAAAAAGCACTTTTATAAAAAGTACCTTTTATAAAAAGTACCTTTTATAAAAAGTACCTTTTATAAAAAGTACCTTTTATAAAAAGTACCTTTTATAAAAAGTACCTTTTATAAAAAGTACCTTTTATAAAAAGTACCTTTTATAAAAAGTACCTTTTATAAAAAGTACCTTTTATAAAAAGTACCTTTTATAAAAAGTACCTTTTATAAAAAGTACCTTTTATAAAAAGTACCTTTTATAAAAAGTACCTTTTATTAAAAGTACCTTTTATAAAAAGTACCTTTTATAAAAAGTACCTTTTATAAAATGTACCTTTCATAAAAAGTACCTTTGGTAAAAAGTACCGAAAGTACACATTTTGGTACTTTTTTACTTCCTGAAATAATAATCATAGAAACTTTTTATATATCCTGAAAAAAAATGGTTCTAGAATCTTAAAATTTGTAATGTAGGAACATTTGGTAAAAAAACATTGTGGGAAAAATACGTTTTGGGGGTAAAATGGCTAAAAAAGTGTATTTTCGGTACTTTTGATATTTTCTGACGTAATGGTTCTAGAAACTTAAAATTAGGAATGTAAAATCCTTATTATACTCTTAATATTTGCTGAAACAATGATCCTAGAAAATTTAAAAATGGAATGTTGGATTTTTCGGTGAAGAAAAAAACATTCTGGAAGAGGTACTTTTTGGAAATTTCGCTGCTAACGGGGGTTAGAAAGTGTACTTTTGGTACTTTTTTTTCTGTTCCTATAATAATGATCGTAGAAGCTTGAATTTTGGAATGTAGGGGCCTTCGGTAAAAAAAAAACATTCTGCTAAATTATTTTTAAAAAATTCCGTTTCTAGAGCTGTAAAAAAGTGTTTTTTGATACTTTTTATATTTCATGAAGTAATGATCCTAAGCACTGAAACTTTGAATGCTGGAAAAAGTTGTTTTTGGAAATTTCGTTTCTAAGAGTAGCGACCGATCGAACAGGGGATAAAAAAGTGCAAATTTGGTTATTTTTATTTTTCTTGAAATAATGGTTCATAAATTTGATATTTTAAATATAGGATTACCTAGCACAAACAAAAAAAGTTTTTGGAAAATTTAATTTTAAGGGAAAAAGGTGGCAAATGGTTACATTTAGCTATAAACTATTAAACTAAAAGCCCCAGAAATAACACCCAAATGGAACTTAAGAATATGCAATTGGGAATGAAATGAAGTAGAACGGGGAACGAAATGCAATAGAGCTCGGAACAATATGGAATGATACTTTTTGCTCAAATTTTTCAACTTTTTTTACTCCATATTTTTTCTCGCTATATGTTTTTCCACTCTAATTCCAATTTCTTTTTTCACTGAAATATTTATTCACTCAAAATCCCAAAACCCGTTATAAGGGCTCGAAATTTGTCAATATCTTTTTTCACAACGAGCATGATGGCGTACCAGCAAAGTTATTCAAATTTTATTGTTCAAATTATTCATTGAAATATTATTTTATGAAAGACTTAAACGTCCACAAGTAAATAAAATAAAGACTACGTAGGGAAATTTTTTTGAAATCGATAGAGTAACCTTGATCCTTCTATTATCCGGTAGTAACCCTGATCC
The DNA here is from genome assembly GCA_963921195.1 of Pegoplata infirma. NCBI lineage: Eukaryota > Metazoa > Arthropoda > Insecta > Diptera > Anthomyiidae > Pegoplata > Pegoplata infirma. The sequence goes on along the minus strand of OY992537.1, from coordinate 64,195,494 downwards.
TTCTATTATCCGGTATTCAATGCAACCGGTAACGAAGTACCGGGATGGTAAGCTAGTTATTTTATAAAGGATTTCTTTTTTCTACTATTTCTGTTGTTAGAAAAAAATAAATTACTGTCTTAAAAATGAATTTTGCGTTACATTAAATTTTGGCAGTAAAAAATTTATTTTGTATTTGAAATGTTTTTCAATACAAAATAAGTGAATATTCATTAGTTTTTTAATGTTTTGGTTAGTTATTAAATTAACATTAAAAATTGAATATAATCCCGAGTAAAAAAAAATTGTATGGTAAAACATGTTATCTTATAAAATTATATATAATTTATTGGATCTGATTTTGCTAAATTTCATCCGAAAATTGGCCGCGCCAAAGTTATCTCATAACATCTTATAATATATGAAGTTACAGTTTAATATTTGATTGTATGTGATTTCATCCGGAAATTGGCCGCGCCAAAGTTATCCCAAATTATCTATTATCATGATTTTGTATTAAATATGATATAATATGATGTAATTTCATCCGGAAATTGGCCGCGCCAAAGTTATCTTAAAATATCCAATATCATGATTTTATATTAAATTGGATATTATATAATGTAATTTCATCCGAAATTTGGCCGCGCCAAAGTTATCTTATAATATCTGATATCTTGATTTTATAAAAAAATTATTGGATACATTTTTATCCAAAAAATGTTTCTGTTTTTAGATTTATTTTTAGATATAATAATGTCAAACTGAAAATAAATAAAAAAAAAAAAAAACTTCGAACGGACGGGGATTAGAACCACAAGTCTTCCGTTTTGTAATCGCAATCTCTACCCTCTAGACCAGCGGACGTTGTTAGCAAATAACAACTTTAAAAGACTTAGTTTTAAATAAATTGATCGTATCTAATTATATCAAATTGATCTAACATATAGTAATATATGATTATATCCAATTAAATATATTATTCACTTGTACACAATTTTCAAAAAGACTTCGAAAATTTTTGATAAAATTTGCAAAAAAAAAAAAATTGGAATGACGTACAGCGCTATTAGGGGCTTTCATGGGAAGCTTTAACAATAATTTTAATGTAGCGGTATGCCTTATTTCCAAGTCATACGCTTCCAAAGTGAAATAAGACTTTGGCTTATAAATTTGAAACTTTTCATGGAATCATGAAATCAGAATTAGATTTGAGATCGGGTTCCAAAAATCATTGATAATTTGATAATTTAAACCAAATATAGCTATTATCAACTATATAAATGCAATATAAATTTTTAAAAATGATTGCAAAAATTCAAAAAGTAAAATTTTTTAAGTTCTAAAAAAACAAATGCAATAAAAAAGTGTTTTCCATTTAAAAAAAAAAATAAAAAAATATATTTTTTTCTGGAATCGAACTCGGGTTCCCAAAAATGATAGATAATTTTATAATAAATTAAATATAGTTATATATAACTATATAACAGCAATATAATTTTTTAAAAATGATTGCAAAAATTCAAAAAAAGAAAATTTTTTAGTTCTAAAAAAAATAAATGCAATAAAAAAGTGTTTTCTATTTAAAAAAAAAATAAAAAAAAATATATTTTTTTTCTGGAATCGAACTTGGGTTCCCAAAAATTATAGATAATTTTATAAAAAATCAAATATAGTTATATATAACTGTATAAAAGAAAAATATTTTTTTTAAAATGATTGGAAAAATTCAAAAAATGAAAATTTTTTAGTTCTAAAAAAATTAAACGCAATAAAAAAGTGTTTTCTATTTAAAAAAAATAAAAAAAAAACTTTTTTTTCTCGACTGGGCCGGGAATCGAACTCGGGTTCCCAAAAATTATATGTAATCTTATATGATACAATAAAAAGTTTTGTATAACCATATATGTTGACACACAAAAATAAATTTTGAAATACTGGCATATATAATTATATATGGCTAGTTGTTTGGTCAAAAAAATATTTTTTTTATACATGATTATATCAAAATATATATTCCATTACATATGCGACCATTTATAAATATATATTGAGTTTAGACGAAATTTTCGTATATATAGTACCATACAAACACAGATATGTTATCGTTTAAGACACATATAATTATATCTATTATTTTTGTTGGAAATTTTTTTAGTATGGAACCATATATAGTTTTAAATGGTATTATATTAGTCATATATAATTATACATAAATTGATACTGGATTTTTTGTTTAGTAAAGTCCTATACATAATTAGATATAAAGTCACGTATAATAATGTATGAAATCGGATTAAGTTTTATGTGCAACGTATGATTACATCTACCATTTATATTAATATATTATGAACAATATAATTAGATATGATTTTATATGACATCATTTAAAAAAATTGGAAAATTTCAAAGTGAGATATAATTTTATACTTTGACTCATATAGTTGTATATGATTTTATGAAAACGTATAAAATAATATACATTTATATGAATTCCTTTTTACTCGGGATATGATTTTATTTTAAATGAAAAAACAGTGGAATGGTTTTTAAATAAAATTTCTTTTGTTTTAAGAAAATATTCACTGGAATTTACCTACATAATTTTGTGAGTGTTATTTTTTTAAAGTTTAAAGTCATATAAACAAATACGTGGCCGTTGCAATTAATAAACAAAACAGTCATGTTTAGTATAGTGGTCCTTATTTAAAGAATTTTCCGGATTTTCGCTGCGCCTGTAGCGTGGATGTGTTAATCGACCTAAAATACGTACCTAATGAAAATTTTGGCCAAATCGATTGAAGTTTTTTAAACTTTGGAAAAAAAACCCACTAAGTTATAAAAAAAAATTAAATTACAAATTTTATGAATATGGTCAAAACAAAATATTTTTTATTTTAACATTTTTCAAAATGTAGTCAGATAAAAAAAAAAATAAAAATGTGTGTGATATCGGTAATCCATATAAATTTAGAAAGAAAAATAATTTTTGAATTCTACACATTTTTCAAATCTACAAAAAATTCTAGGCCCCTATTAGACATCTGGGGCCCTCCGTCCAAACTTAAGCTCAAAATTACGTTTGCTATAACCGGTATATATTTCACTGCTATCGGTCCAATACTTACTGAATGACCGAATTATTAAAAAAAAAAAATTGGAAAAAACCACTGTGCGTTGTAAAACAACAAAGTAAAAAATTTTTAAACTTTTAATTTAGGAATTCCGGATTTTCAACGAAATTTTTAATAAAAAAAGCTTTTTTGTTCACTTTGTAATCGACATATCAAAAATTAGTACGTAACTTAATTTAAGTATTGTGTTTAAACTTTAATTTTTTACTAGTTTTATTTAAATTTTATTACTTTAAAATAAATAAAAAATTTATAGTACTTTCTACATATTCAACCAAAAAATTTTATTTTGAGAAAAATTGAAGACCTAGCTCGAGGTCACAATTTTTTTCTTATCGTTAGGATGATATTGTCAAAGTCTAGTTTTTACCACAACCCTAAAAATTACCAATAAAAAACATTTTAATACCATTATTATTTTGTAGTCAACCTTAAACATTGTTTGGTAAAATATACCAAACCAAACATTTTAATTATTGTTCCATTTTAATACGAATACTTGTTTTTATTGTACATATAGGCAGGATCTGTAAGAATTAGAGTGGGTCGAAAATTACGTTTTCATTTTGTTTTTATATATTAAAAGCTTGAATAATATTCTTTTTAAAACGATTTAATTGATTTAATAGTTAAAAAAAGATTTGAATAATTTAATAATTTTTAAATTTTTCGGCATTTGACTATGCATTTATATTAATCCTTTATTTTCTTTTTAGTCCGCTCTGCTGTTATATACTAAGTATGTATACTAGAGTGTCCCTTATTTTGGAAATGTTGGAAATGTTGAGACGGTACCCCCTCATTTTTTTCCTTTTGACTAAAAAATAACTCAGGAAAAATTTTACGCCCCTACGACCACGCCTTCCCTACGCGACGGGGCCTTAAAGAACGGGGCCTTAAAAATAATTTTTCCATACAAACCAAAAAATTTTTTTTTGATTTTTAATTTTTTTGTTATTAATTATAATATTACTTGGTTAGCTTATTCATGACAAAAAATTTGATTTTGGTGGGATGAGGCTTTCAGTTCTAAAAAATTTTTCGAAAAAAAAAATTTTTAGCTTTTGGGGTCCTACAGTAAAAATTTTTAAATTTTTTTTTTTTTTTAGTTTTGACAAGCAACGGTTTTAGTTGTAATGTTGCTTTTAATGGTATATATTCATAAAAAAATATTATTCATATCTGTGACATCTTGATCGTGTATCGAAAAACATCAAAAATGCATTTTTTACCCTTTTTTAGATCACGATAAAGATGTCACAGATAGGAATAATATTTTTTTATGAATATATATCATTAAAAGCAACAATTCAACTAAAACGGTTGCTTGCCAAAACTAAAAAAAAATATTTTTTAAAAAATTTTTACTGTAGGACCCCAAAAGCTCTAAATTTTTTTTTTCGAAAAATTTTTTAGAACTGAAAGCCTCATCCCACCAAAATCAAATTTTTTGTCATGAATAAGCTAACCAAGTAATATTATAATTAATAACAAAAAAATTAAAAATCAAAAAAAAAATTTTTGGTTTGTATGGAAAAATTATTTTTAAGGCCCCGTTCTTTAAGGCCCCGTCGCGTAGGGAAGGCGTGGTCGTAGGGGCGTAAAATTTTTCCTGAGTTATTTTTTAGTCAAAAGGAAAAAAATGAGGGGGTACCGTCTCAACATTTCCAACATTTCCAAAATAAGGGACACTCTAATGTATACGTATTTACACAACAAAAGAAAACTCATTTTCATTTGACTATAAACTCACATATAACCGTACTCATACTTTGCAATACAGTTGATTTCCTAGAAGTACACACAACAAAAAAAAATTTCCAATGAACGACTTTCATAGTATTTATGAACAAATTCATAAAATTTATTTACTTTTTCATAATACTTATAAACTTTTTTATAGTATTTATGAATAAATCATAATATGTGAAATTTACATTAAGAAAATTATGTCATTAACTGTTTGTAGGTTATTTTAAAAAGTAATCAGTAAAGTTGTTTTAAAACAAAAATCATTAATTTTATTAAGGACTTCTTATTTTCTACTGTTTCTGTAGTTTAAAAAAAATAATTTACTGTCTTAAAAACGGATTTTCTGTTACATTCATTTTCGGCAGTAAAAAATTTCTTCTATAGTTTTACTGTTTTTCAATACAAAATAAGTGAATATTCACTAGTTTTTTAATGTTTTGGTTAGTCATTAAATTTACATTTAAAATTGACTGCAATAAAGAAGTGGCCACTTAAAATCGGGACGTATTAAAGCGACCATAAATTTTAAATGAAACAACATATATTAACATTTTATACATTAAATTATAGGTAATTTATTAACCTTTAAAAAAATATAATTGGAAGTTTATGGGCCCTTATTTCGTATAAATTTCCTGGCTTCTCTTTTAATGCCTCCTATCAACTTCTGCACAACTTTTCTTTCCACTCTCAAGCTAATTTATTCCACTTTGTTCTCATCAAAATATGGTTATTTACTGTTCCTGCACACTTTTTCAATTTGCGTTTAAAAATTGCCCAATATTTTTTGATTGGTCGAAGATTTGAGCAATTTGGTGGATTGATGTGTTTTCATCATCCATAACAATGCAGCCCTTAAAATTGGTAAAATCCCGATCACACAGCAATCTGGTACACTTTTTTGCTACTGATTCTTTCTTTTCTGTTCTATTTGGATATTAATTAGCACGGTAGGACTTTAACCCAACATTTTTACAAATTCGACGTAGAATACTTCTGCTAGTTTGACTTTTTTTGGCACGATTATTGTTTGATAACCCGAGTAAAAAAGATCATATATAATTATATATAGTTTTATATACACATATATTATTTTATAAATCTATATGTATTTTTTGTTGCATCATATGTGATTTTATATATTTGCACTTCTAATTTGTTTCTTATATAAAATTATATAACAGAAAATATTAACTTTTATATAATAACATATGCTTTAAAGTTTGTTTATATAATTACATATGAACTTTAAAATTCTGTCTTCTTTTTTATATAATTTGATAAAACAAAATATTTGAAGTAATTTTATATAAAACTTTATGCAACTGTTTTTAAATTATATGTTATCTTATATGAGTAAAATTAAAAAAAAAAAAATCTTAGTCCTTTACATATAATTTAATATAACTTTTGAAAATTTTTCTAAGTCCAAAAAAAATTAAAATTTTCTAAATCCCAAAATTCTAGGACTGATGCAAAATTGAAAGAAAAAAATACATATAATTAGATATAACTTTTAAAAAATTTTCTAAGTCCAGATTTTTTTTTATTTAAAAAGTCCTAAAAATATTTTTGAAAATTTTTAAGTCCTGGAAACAAATTTTTTTTTAAATTTTTTGCGTTTTGGGGGAAAATTTTTTTTTCTTATATATAAATATATTTAATTATATATAATTGCATCAATTTTATTCAAAAAGGGTCCAATTTTCGCATATAACTATATAAAATTATATTAAAATTATATCAAATTTGATGAGATTTGATCAAATTTGATAAGTTTTTATATCGTTTTATCGACTCATTTTTCGCATTAAACTATATATGATTATATATGATGTCTTTATATAATTTTATATGAATATATATAACCTTTTTTACTCGGGAAGCCTGGGTTTTTTTTTTTTAGAGACCTTAGCACTTTCTGCTTTAATTTTTTGTCTCGAGTTCCTGTTTTTTCACAATTTTGATCTTTATTTCAGTGGATAATTTATTATTGTACTTTTTTTAAAACTTTACACACTGTAGATGTAGTAATTTTAAGTGATTTGGCTATATTTGAACCCGCCAAAGTCGGATTTTCTAGATATTTGTGCACAATTTTATTTATAGCTTATTTTTCCATTGTGTCTACACTTTTTAAAATTAAACTTAATGACTCGCAATTCATTGTAGATTAACGGTAGATTTGTTGTTAAAAACGTATGTTAATGGTTTTCCATTTTGATAATAGGGGGCGTTGTTACGATTACTACAGTGCGTACCGATTTAAAGTGGCCACTTCTTTATGTTTTTATTTTAAATGAAAAAACAGTGGAATGGTTTTTAAATAAAATTTCATTTGTTTTAAGTGAATATTCACTGGAATTTACCTACATAATTTTTTGAGTGTAAAAACTATTTAACATTTTTTCATAAATACTATGAAAAAATTCAAAAATTTAATGAAAAATTTCATAATTTTTATGTATTTGTTCAGAAATACTATGAATTTCGTTAATTGGCAAATATTTTTTTTCTGTGTAAAGCCAAATGGAAACTAACAAGTAAAACAAGTGAGGGTGTTGAAAAAAATCCAGGGGCGTTTTTTTTTGTGGGTAGAAGGGACTGTGGGAGTCGTTAAGAATCACCTTCCCCTGGTGAAAGATATTATAAAATAGATTTATAAAGGATGCGAACAAAATTTAAGTCCCCTTCGTCCAACCGCAGGACTTCGGACATACAAATGTAACATTTGTCTAACAAAAATACAAAAAAAAAACGGTAAAAAAGTGGCGTTTTTCTGAGGTTGATTTAGTTCAACCCTAAGGCTACCAGCTCTTTCAATATTAGCTCCCTCGTGTCTCCCACAGACAGACGGACGGACATTAACAGAATGTCTTATGGTGTTTTTTTTCTGGCAAAAAATGTGCGTTTTTTTTTTGCATTTCGCCCCAAAAATTATGTTTTTGTGTTCTTTTCTAAAAAATGTCAACCATTATAAAGAATATCGTGTTATTTTCTAAAAATGTCTGCCCTATAAAGTGCAAAAAAGTTGCACTTTTTACCCCGTAAAAAATCACGGAGTTGAAATTGCCTTATACAACAGCTGACTTTTTCTGTGTTGTTTTCTCAAAACAGCTGTTAAAAAATACAGGGCAGAGTATTTTTGTATGTTGTGTTCTATTCCAGTCAAATAAAATGCAAATTTTTGAAGGTGTGAGTTAAACATTTTAGAAATGTATACCCTTAAAGGGCAAATATTTTTTTTAGAAAAGAAATCACCATTAGTTTTTAGTGCACATTTGTGTAGTTTTTAGTGCACATATTATGCGCCTAAAACATTGTTTTATAGTGCATGAATCTCCTGTCCCTGTTTAAAAAGAAACAATGAAAAATGTTGACAAATAAATATATTATGGTTTTGTCTCTATCCACTAACCCATAAAGGGCGGACAGGGGAAAAAATTTACTTTTTTGATTTCATTGGCCCAAGTTTAGGTTGACGAACTTCATAAGCAAGGATAGGACTTTCAAATAATGCATATTTGTTCCCATTAGCCTTAGAACAGCATAAACCAAATATATTTGTGACCCAAAGAATTTGCTTTTAAATGGCATCGGTTCATAAGTGCATATTTTGCTGAAAATGCATATATTTCCATATTCTGTTATAAATGCATATTTTTATGTGATATTTTGTACAAAATTTTAGTTTGAGATAATTTTTTTTTATAAACTTTTTGCAGCAAACTGGCTTAATTTATTTTTGAGTACAATTTCGGAACCTATGTAATTATCCGTTCAAAATTATATTTTTTTTATTAATATTAGTAAAAAAACGATTTTTTTTTTTGAATTTAAGGAGAATTTTTTCATAAAAGTAAAAAAAACGATTTTTTTTTTTGAATTTAAGGAGAATTTTTTCATAAAAGTAATTTTATATTAATTTTCTAAATTAATGTGCATATTTGTACACTCAAAAAATTATGTCTTTAAATGTTTGTACACTCAAAATAATTCTATAGTAAAAGATTTAGTAAGTTATTTTGTACTCAAATCTACTAATAAGTTACTAATTTTAATATCTACAAAGTACTAAATTAGTAATTTTTACTGGTTTTGAATAATATTAGTAAACAATTTTAGTATTGGTTACCAATTCCTGCACTAGGTCCTTTTGGACTAAAATATTAGTTCGCTAGTAAAATTTTTAGTATTTTTACTACACCCACGTTTTTTTTTTGGGTGTAGTTTATTTAAAAAGTCTTACGTTTTGTTATTTTTAAAAGAAAAAAACATTTGTTCAATGTTCCGTTTTTGTAAATGACTATTTCTGTTCTTTGTTTCAAAAAAACCAACATTAAAAATAAAGACTTTCATTAGCATTCAATTTTTAAAGTCATTTATTTTTGTTCTGTAAGTAAAAATAAGTGATTCTTCTTTAATTTTTAATGATTTGTGCATGTTATTTTTTTTTAAATTGTTCGCATTTTTAGGAGAAATCATTAGTTTTTACCTACTTGTGTAAGTTATTTTTTTGTGAAAAAAAATATTCAAAAACTTATTTATAGAAATATAACATGTTTGTATCAAGTGACTTTTGCCCGATGGGTAGAGTGTCTTTCCAGAATGTTGTTGATTGCGGGATCAATTCCCCAAAATTTTATTAAAATTTTTTTAATAAATAATTCAATAGGAAAATTAAAAAAAAAGCCTACGAAATCATTAATTTTTAATGTTTTCATAGGTAGCTTTTTTTGAATTTGTAGGTAAAAATAACACAACAATCATTCATTTTTAATCTTTTCGTTGGTAAAAAAAATGAAAGAGAATTTATTTTTTTAATGTTTAATGTTATTTATTTTAGAAAATTTTATTAACAGTAAAGAATAAATGTTGATATCTGTTAAAACAAATGAATAATTACTGGGATGGTTTTCAAATGTTTTATCACTGTTTTAAATATGTTTTTCATTTGTTTCTGGCTACAAAATATTTTAAGTATAAATATAAAGGTCCGGGTTTCAGTTATACAGATCCTATTGTTGACTTATCCACACATTCTCCATACATATGAGGCATTTTATCTAACATCACTGTAACAGAAATATGTTTATGGTATCAAAACCAAAAAAAAAAAACAATTTTAAAATAAAATTCTAAATCTTTGAAAAAGATTTTGAGACATTTTTCCTAAAGGAAAAAATCTCAGAGTCTGAGACACAGTTGACCAATAACTCCTCATATTTGTATCTTTCTATGTTTGTGCATAAACGCATAAACAATGTATGCATTTCACCGGAAATTGCCTTAGAAACGTTAAAAAGGAAGCAAAACCTAACAACAAAAAAAAAAAAACTACAAAACAACAATAACGCCACAATTTAGAATAACAATGTACATTGTACACATTTGGTCGGGTAAAAAAAAGTGAATTGTAGAAGATGAAATAAGAAGAAGAAAAACCATAACAACAGAACAATGGGGGTTAACTCATCATCAGCTGGGTAGGGGAAAATAGAAATCTGTGTTTTATGCCTTTAACGGTACAATAACAATAAAATTGTGTAACGTGTTGTGGTGAGTCGGATGAATAGCAGACAATGGAATACACATAAAGGTGTAAAATTACAATTGTTAAAAGGTGTAAAATTTAATTTTTAAAGAGACAACAATGTACATTGCAACATGATGATTAAATTTAAAAATAAATTTACAGGGCAATGAACAAGGAAAAAGTTATTTTCAGAAAGAAGTGTTTTATAATTTTTTTTTTTCTAATTGTAAGTATGGCAGACATTTTTTTCCGATTTTGAACGTTATAAATTTGGGGCCAATCGGAATAAATTAACCCATGGTGCCCGGCGAGGTTTATCCCAAAATTTCTTTCCCTTGACCCTTTCATAGAGCTTGACACAGTATTTTATTTAAACTTAATTTGTGCTAAAGACATGGTGAGGAATGTCACACACATGTGTGGAAAAAAAAAATTTTAATAAAAAAAAATTTTTTTTCTTGGTAATTTTTTTTTAAATTTTTTTTAGGTACATTTTTTGTATTTTTTTATTAAATCTGTGTATTTTTTCAAGACATGGTGTCAAAAATATTATCCATTTTTCTCTATATCGTGTAGTTTTTGAGATATAATTAAAATACCAAAATATTGTCCTTTTGCTTGTATCTTGATGGCACTGTACACTAGGGCGTTTTATCCAAAACTTTTGTTTTTATTTTCGAAATTCTTGAAGGGGAATTGTTATGGCCTAAAAGATTTTTACGATTTTTTTTCAGTTTTTTGGAAGGTCGGGATGAACTCGCTCAAATCGATTTTATTCAAAAAATGAGGATATGAAACATATTTTTTTTCTCTGGTGCCAACAATATATTTAAACAAAATTAAAATAATTATTTTTTTTTTTTTTTTGAAAAAAAGTATATGCTTAGAGGTGTCTTTAAAATAAAAATCACTTTTTTAAACCTGGTAGGGTCATGTATTATCCTTTAGTATCTCAAAATGAGTGTGTCAAAATTTGGGGACAATCGGATAAAAATAACTCGTGCCGAAAATGGATAGGTCATTTAGGTCATTCTTAAATGAACAAAAAACATATAATATTAAAAAGTATTATTAAAAAAAAAAACATCAAAAATGTGTCATGTGCCCGTAGCATGACAAATTTCCCTTGAAATGAAGGACACACCCCCTCTACACATTTCCAAATGTATCATGTGCTGTGCGCCATACTAGTGCACAGGACACATGAGTTAAAAGTTTAATTTAAAACACCTCAATTCAACCGAAAAAGCAGCATTTTTGACCTTACCACTTTCGAATTTGATGAAACTTGGAATATATCTGGGCCTTTACAAAAAAATCGTAGTGCTAAAGTTTTGGATTTCTGGTAATTTTTCTTCCCGAGATATGGGCTCTTGAATATTGGAAGAATCATATATATTTGAAAAAAATGTTTTCAGATAAATAAAGATAACACAAAAAGTAATAATAATACAGGTATCAGTCAGGTTGCAAATAGTAGGTAATGAGGCAGCCTTTAAAATGTCATTCCAAAGATTCTTTTTTGAAAAAGGTCAAAGGTCTTTGGTTTTAACCATAATTTTTGGGAGCTATATCTCAAAAAACGATATTTTTAAAATTTTGGAAAAAAATATATATAGCGATAGGCCAGTTCAAAGGTCATATTTGGACTCAACACATCAAAAACATTCAGAAAAATCAATTTTGGTACCAGAATTTCAAAGACAAAAAAATATAAGGGAAATTACACAGCTTTTTCTTTCCTGTCACAATGTTTCTATTAATATTAAAAGTTCCAATAAAGTCTCCAGCCTGAAAATTTAAACTTAAGTATTATAGGTGATTCTTAACAACATATATTTTTTCCAAAATTTTAAAAATATCGTTTTTTGAGATATAGCTCTCCAAAAATTAATGTTAAAACCAATGACCTTTGACCTTTTTCAAAAAAAATCTTGGGAAAAGCCATTTTAAAGGATGTCTTTTTACCTAATATTTGAAACCTGAATGAGACCAGTATTGTTATTACTTTTCGAGATATCTTTATTTATGCCACAACACTTTTGTCAAATATATACGATTTTGCTAATTTTAAAGACCGCATATCTCAAATACTGGAATGACCAGAAGCCTGAAAAATTGGCAAAATCTCTTTTTTGTCAAAGTAAACCCCAGGACATAATTTCATTAAATTTGAAGGGGGTGCGGTCAATTCGTCGGTTGAATTGATGTGTTTTAGCTCACATATGTCGTGTGCTATACTATAGGCAAATGACACATCTAAAATGTGCCAAGTGCCAACATATGCCCTGGGAACATGTGGCATTCCTTACCCTGTTTATAGAAGATTTCAACCAAAATTTTGGATTTTTATATAATTACAAAACTACAAAAAAATACTTTGTGATATATTATTTTTTTTAATTTTAGCATGCTCTCAAAAAAAAGAAACTGTAAAGTTAACAATTTTTTTTTAGTTAAGTCTGGTTAACGTGCTTTTCAGCAAATTTTTAGTTAAAATCAGCGTTTTAACTACTTTTTTTAGTTTAGTTCAATATACGAAAATACTAGTTTTGAACAAATTTTGAATTATTTTTTTTTGTTGACTTTAAAACTGAGTTAACGAATTTTTACTAATTAATTTGCTGATTTTTCGTAACATTTTGTTAAGTGAAAATAGTGATAAATTATTAAAAAAATTCATGTGTAGCCTCCTATGCAAATCTCATAAGTTCTACTTAAGTTGAACTTAATGCTGTGAAAAAATAGAAAAAAAAATTTTACAAAATATTTTGTTTATTTTAGTTTACGAAAAGTAACAAAAAGTTTAGCTGAATTCAACTAATTTTTTTGTAAATATGTACATTAAGAATGTTACGAAATTTTCAGCTAAATTTTTAGTTAAAGTTACGTTTTTTTTTGTTACATTCATTCTACGAAAAGTTAGCTAAATATTTTTAGTTAAATTAACTAAAAATTTAGTTGGCCCAAAATCAGGGGCCTTTAACTAAATTTTTTGCTAACTTTACAGTTTTTTTTTTAGTGTGCTTAATATCAAAAAATTACTGAAATATGTCGAACGGTTTTATAGTTATCGCCATTTGATATTTGTCAAAAAATTTCTGAAAATGGCGGTTTTTCCTGATCTTTTTCCACTGACTTTTTTATATAGCTTGATAAAAACTTTCCCGTCATCATTTTTCTCTAATGTTTTCTCTAATGTACGTTTAAATAGCTGATTTTAATCTGACACAGTTATAGTGACAATCGAAGAGTGCTGACGAAGGAAGGGTGGCTTCTTCCGAAAGCTGTCGACATCTTCACTAGCCTGTGTTGTCAATTACTTTGTTCAGATTTTCTCATTGTACAACAAAAATAATTATTTCTCAGAAATAATTATTATTGACTCAAACAGAAATAAATAAAACTTCAGTTATAAAATATAAAGTCTAACAATATATAATACAGAATTAAAAAAAAAATAATTTTAACTTAATTTGAGCCAATCCAGAGCATTTTAACCCGTGGTATCACAACGGACCGCGGCTTTTACTTAAAACGTAAAAACCGAACCTAACCCATGGCGCCTTCGATCAAAGTTTAGAGTTTTTGATGAACATTTTCTAAAAAACCAAAACTTATTTCCAAAATTTAAAAATTTGGAACTTATCATGCGATCCTTGTACAAAATATTTTTAATTTTTATTGATGCCTCTTACATTTAAGGTGACATTTAAATTTTATCCACAGAATTTGTTTAATGTCTACATTTTTGTGTGTTTTAAGAATAATTTTTGTCCCGAGGCATAACATTTTTGTTTAAAATACTTTAGTGAAATATGTTGTCATATAAAAAAAGAATTCCAGTATATTTAAAATGTTTATTTTTTAATGTATATATTAGTGTGGACCTTATTTGCGAATTTATTGGAGTTGCATTTAAGAAAAATCGGTTCAGTGTACGACTCTTCAAAATCTATGAGGTTTATAGTGTTTATTATCTGATTATGTGACTAAATTTTGGGAAGCTAATTTTTTTTTTATCCCTTTTTTCCTCTTATTTCAGCGCATGCTTACATATCGTTGGATCGCCTATCGAGGTTTGGTTGGTATTTGGAAGTTGTGAAAACATTTATTGCATGGGTAGCTGTAAAACAAGTAAAACTATTCCACGATATTCAAGTTAAAGTCCACCCTAACTTAAGCCTAAGTTAAGTAAACTATGTTAAGCACTACAAATATTTATTGTGTCTGTCTAATATATTATGTTAACCCTACAATGCACATGTTAACAAAAATTATTTGCTTTTTAAGCTATTTGAGTTAAGGGAAGACCAAGTCATTTGAAATATTTATAAAGTCTTACTTAAAACTAAAATACATAATACTAAAAAAACGTTGCACACTTTTTTTCTACCACATTGCTTTTTCATCATATTGATGTATTTTTTCATCAACTCGTCAACGAAATATTTCTCATTTTTCCTCTACAACAATTTAGTGTGCTGTAAGTTGAAATAAAGTTTATTTTATTAAATTTTAAAAATGTAGCGGATCGTTTATTTTATATATTTATATACCTTTTATTATATATTGACAACTTGAATTTAGTATATATTTTCTTTTCTTTTTGAATTTAACATTCATTATAAGTAATTTTAAATTTAACGTTTAATACTTTTTTTGAGTTTAACGGTCATTTGTACCGATTAACGTAAAAGTAATTGTAATCGTTACCGTTCGTAGATACAACACTGCGTGTAGTATTTGTTTCGTTAAGTTGTGCTTTTGTTATTTATTTTTAACGATCGTTCGCTTTTATTAAAAAGCTCTTTTGGTGATTGTATAAAAGTGCAAACATTGACGAAAACAGCTCATTTTTATTTGCAGGTTGGTGTGAAAGGACGGTCAGCATTGTACAGCGGACAACACAAGCTTCGTGACGACGATAGTTGTCGTTGCTTGTGTGTTGGCTGTACGATGCTGTTAAAGAAATAAGGGTTGTTGGTCGCGATAGTGGCCGCATCTTCTTTTTCTTTTATTGTTTTTTTATAACAACCTGCTGTTGTTGTTGTTTTAATTTTGTCATTTTTATTTGCAGTGAAATAATAAATTGTGATTTTTTTTTTATTAAATAAAATAATTTTAAGAAAATTTAAATCAACTTTTTTTATAATTTCGCTCTACAAAAAGGAATTTTCACAAATATGAAGAAGCATTTCATAAGTCTCATAAAAAGCTTCAACATATTAATGAAAAGTTTCATGTAAAAAATAACATTTTGTAAAAATTTGTGAAACTAAACATCATCAATAAGTGCCCCTTTTTAAGGTCTTTCATAATATTATCAAAATAAAATGTTGCCAATTATTTTAGATGTAGCTTTTTGCAGTTAAGGTTTAATATTACATGAAAAATTTACTTACCAAACAAAAATTCTTGTATTTGTCTTATGTAAAATATTGCATAAATTTTAAATTTTATTTAAATATGTCAACATATTTTTAAACATTTTAATTGAAATAGACATGGTGAGTGAGTACGCACTTCTTAATAATGGATTTCAAAATCATTTTTAAGTTTTCAAATAAAACTAAAGTGTAAATTATTTTTAAAGTTCCTGGGGACTTACAAGCATTTTTTATTTACTGTACTAAAGTTTATTGACTGAATAAATTAGTTTTAACATGATAATGTTTATAGGCTGGTGTCAAATTTTAAAAGTGACGCAGGACGCCACCTCAGTTTGACTAAAAAAGCTGTCGACTAAAAAAAAAACGAAAATAAGAATATAAGAAACCAAAAAGGTTTGTAACTTGGATAATTACACTGTACTTTTCAAATGAGCTAGTGAAGTTTGTAGGTCTCGTCGAAAAGATCACAAAAATGCCATCAAACTTGTCAGACACCTTCAAATTTTAAAGCTATTGTCAAAAACGATTTTTTGAGACTTTCTCACTAAACCACTTGTAACTTATTAAATCATGATAATGTTTTGCGGAAGATTTGGGTGTACTTGCCAAAGCAAATTTTTTTTAGAAAAAATAATGTTATATTACTTTGCTTTTCCATGCAAAACGAATTGAAATATCAGTCGAGGACCCCATTAAAAACCAAAAAAACTGTACATTTCGTAAGTGAGTGCAAAAATAATTTCAAAAAAGTGTTTTTACATTTTGGAGAGTATAAAAGATTCGGCACCAAAGAATATACTACTCTCACTTGTTTAATGTACTTTTAATAAACAAATGGAAAATTTTTATGCGAAAAGCTTAGACTTGGAAAAAAGTAGTTTTGGTAATTTTTTTTTTTTCACGAAAGACAATATTATGTTGAAAAAAATTTAATGAACCCAAAATTTTTGGTGAAAAAAAATGTTGATGAAAAAAAGTTTTTGATGAAAAGAAAAATTTTTTGATATAAAAAAAATTGATGAAAAAACAAGTGAGAGTGTTACATTCGGCTGTGCCGAATCTTTTATACCCTCCAAAATGTAAAAAAAAAATATAAAAAAAAAATCCAGGGGCGTATCTTTTTTTTGGAGGGGGGGGGTTGGTGGGAGACGTTAGGGGGACCTTCCCCTTGCAATTTTGAACTTCTTCTGAGATGAGAATGTGGCATTTGCTTACCAAAAGTACAAAAAACTCTGCAAAAAATGCGGTTTTTCTTGGGTTGGTTTAGTTCTCCAAGGGGGAACTTTTTTCCCCTTGGTCCGATTTTGCCCGTTTCCGAACTTAACCTGCCTAGGAATATAAGACATATTCGTGCCAAACTTCGGAAGTCTAGCTCTTTTATTTTGGACTGTATCGTGTCCTCTACAGACGGACAGACGGACAGACGGACGGACGGACGGACGGACATCGCTAGAATGTCTTAGAATCGATCACTGATCAATAAAATATATACTTTATGGGGTCCTAGACCGATATTTCGATGCGTTACACACGGAATGACAAAGTGAGTATACCCCCAT
Source organism: Pegoplata infirma (assembly GCA_963921195.1). Lineage (NCBI taxonomy): Eukaryota > Metazoa > Arthropoda > Insecta > Diptera > Anthomyiidae > Pegoplata > Pegoplata infirma. Next base: position 64,178,141 of record OY992537.1, on the reverse strand, counting down.
ACTGTGGTTGGAGGGTATAAAAATATGAAAAAAAATTTTTTTTGGTAAGAAAAAAATTGATAATAAAAAATTTGATAAAAAAATTTGATGAAAAAAAAAATTGATGAACAAGTAGAAAAGTTAAATTCGACTTGGCCGAATCTATGAATACCCTCCACATTGCCCTTTTTAAGTGATAGTAAATTTTCTAACGTGAAAAAAATAACATTTTTGGTTAGAAATATTTTATTTTCTGTAAAAAAACTTTTTTTTATTAATTAAAAAAAAAAAAAAAAATACTAATTTTTTTTTGAGTGTAAAATTTTTTTTGAGTGTATTTTTTTGTTTTAGTGTAAAAAAACTTTTTTTTTATTAATTTTTGAAAAAAAAAAAATAATTTACCAATTTTTTTTTGAGTGTAAACTTTTTTTGAGTGTATTTTTTTTTTGTTTTAGTGTAAAAATATTTTTGTGTGACAAAAATAGCTTTTAAAATATTTTTCTGACTTACAAATGTTTTTAAAATTTGTTTAACGGATTTTCAACACATGAATTTAAGGTGAAACTAATCTGAAATTTACGGTTTTTCTAATAACTTTTGAACCACTGGACCGATTTGGCTGAAATTTTAAACGAACTGGACCAGAGGAACGGTAAATATATATGCCAGACTTCAGCACCCTCAGAATTGCCGTTCGAAAGTTACCGTGTGTTTTATCTCGAAAATTCCAGAAAAACCCTTGCCGAAATTCACTCATTTGCTTATAACTTTTGAACCATTGGACCGATTTTGCTGGATTGCAATACCAACCAGACCAGGTAAATGTCCAACATATATGCCAAACTTCAGGAGCCTCCGTAAAGTCTTTCAAAAGTTAGCGTGTTTTCAACAGACAGACAGACAGACAGACGGACAGACGGATGGACGGACGGACATCGCTAGATCGTCTTAAAATCGATCGAGGATCATGAATATATATACTTTATGGGGTCCTAGGCCAATATTTCGAGGTGTTACAAACGGAATGACAAACTTATATATACCCTCTATCACTAGAGTGTAGGGTATAAAAAATTTGATAGGAAAAAAATTTATGAAAAAAAATTTTTTTTTGTTGAAAAATAATTATGTTACTTTTTATTCACCAGCTGGTGAACAACGGTTTTATTCACCACGAGGTGAATTATTATCCAAGTTACAAACCTAAGTTATTAAAATTTTTGGTTTTAAGAAAATGAAAATAGTAATTCTTGTTTTCTTTTTCGTTAATTGTTAGCTTATATAGTCCAACTGAGGTGGCGTCCTGCAACTTTTTTTAAAATTAGACACCAGTCTAAAAACATTATCATGTTAAAATGTCGGCGAAGTTTGTACTCTTGCCCAAACCATTGAATCATGATAATGTTTTGCGGTATAAATAGGTGTTCTTTCCAAAGAAAAGTTTTACAAGAAAAAATAACGCTATATTAATTTGCCATTCCATGCAAAACGCATTGAAATATCGGTCGAGGATCCCATTATGTTTATATATTAGTGATATCCATCAATCTGCTTGTCTGTGTTTGTCGAAAAAAAGTTTTTAATGAAAATAGATTAAATAATAAATAAAATCTTATGAAAAAAAATGTTTATAAAAAATTTTTTGATGAAAACAAAAGAACACTAACTAATTCAATTTTTCTTCTGCATTTTTTCAACTTGAACTCTGTGCTTACAGAAAAAACACAAATCAAAAAAAATATTGAACAAAATATGAATAAAAAAAAAATTATGAAAAATAATATTGATGAATAAAAAATATTGATAAAAAAAAATATCGATGAAAAAAAAAAAAATATTATGACAAAAAAAATATTGATGGAAAAAATTAAAAAAAAAAATATTGATGAAAAAAAAATTATTGATGAAAAAAAAAAATATTGATGAAAAAAAAAATATTGATAAAAAAATATTGATGAAAAAAGTATTATGAAAAAAAATATAATGAAAAAAAAATATATTGATGAAAGAAAATATTGATGAAAAAAAATATTGATGAAAAAAAATATCGATGAAAAAAAAAAATATTATGACAAAAAAAAATATTGATGAAAAACAAAATATTGATGGAAAAAATTAAAAAAAATATTGATGAAAAAAAAATTATTGATGCAAAAAAAAAAAAAAATATTGATGAAAAAAAAAATATTGATAAAAAAATATTGATGAAAAAAAGTATTATGAAAAAAAATATAATGAAAAAAAAAAAAATGTTTTTATTAATTAATATTCGAGCTCGAGGTCTAACGATTTTTATTTTAAATTTTTATAAATCCAATATTTCAACTTTCTTTGAAAGTCGTCTTCAGGGTAATCTAAAATTTTAACAATACAAACATACAAGTGTATAAGTACAAATATATAAACCTAACCAGAAAACAATAAAAGACAATACTAATTACAACAATAACATTTTCCTTACATTAATTGTTTACGTAAAAAAACAAAAAACTTTAAAAATACGTTGTGTATCCACCATCGTCTAATATTGCACTAATTGAGTTTAAACATTTTCCACTAAAATAAATATTGCACTACGGTCCTTTTCTAACTAGATGACGAAAGCTAGCTGCTACGCTCTCGGTATCTGCTTTGAAGTTGATTCGGCTCTCTATTGGAATTTTGATGATCTCTAACATGTAACGTTTTTTGTAATTGTTTTCGCTCTGCATCACTTGTACACTATCAAAGTTGGGTGTGTGTTTGTCTTTGACACAGTGGTTCACTAACGCTGTTTTTTGTGTAGAAATAGTGTTTCTTAATCTTTGATCAGATTTGTGTGTTGTGATAGGCGTGCTACTTCCCAACTTACGAAGTAGGCTCCACGCTTGTCGACTGGAATGTGAGAAGTTTGTACTTTCCACGGTCTGCTGCCACTTCTGAGTACGAGAGTTGTCGAGGGAGTTTAGCAATTCATTAGCGATTAGGGGGTCTTCAGTACTAAGATATTCAGCATGAAGTGCATCGCTTTCTTCTGACCAACCTGGTATATATTGCTTACGAAAACCTCTTGGTATATGTTTCTTAGCGGTTGAAATAATTGTATTTATAAGGCGTGAGTGATTTTTTGGTGTTGGATTAATCCATCTTATATTAGCGTCAAGAGCTAAAGCAAACGTAGTCCAAGAGGCTTTACGGAAATTCCATCTTGGTTTTGGAACTGACTGGACCAGCGGAATGTGGATTCCAGTTTCAAGGAATACGGGTCAATGTTGGCTGTTTGGAAATGTATGGAGTACCTTGCGTCGTGTAGAGAGTGGAGTGTGATCTTCATTTAAACTGACAAATGTAAGGTCAGGATTATAGGCCCTACGCCACCGGCCGGAATGAAACGTGCTTGTGTCATTAGCATCAAAAACTAGACGAGTATTGTTTATTTCCGCCCATTCGGTTAACATTGTACCACTGATATCGTCGAACGTGTATCTCCAGGAAGTGTGTTGGCTGTTAAAGTCTCCAGTGTATACCGATGGATGTGGGAAAACTGGAAGGACTGTTTGGGGCCACAACACATTAGGTGGTTTGTAGATGTTCGTGATGTTGATTCCACCTACTTGAGTTGTTATGGTGAATATATTATCATTGGAGCTGATACTAATAAGTTTTGCATTTTCAATACCACTTCTAACATATGTAGCAGACCCATATGATCGATGGAACAGGACCCCAATAACATTGTAGCCCTCAATCATACCACGGGTTCTAAACTCATCTTCCCAGTGGCGTATACAGGGGGGGGGGCCCGGGGGCCCGGGCCCCCCCCGAAATGATTTCACGAATTTCAGGATTCGGTATCAAATAACAAGTACAATATTAAAAAACTTCTTAAGAAATTCGAAAAACAAGAATCCAAAATTTTTGGAAGAAAAATGTTTTGAAATTAAAAATTTTTCTGTTAAAATAATCTCCAAGTCTGAAAATTTTTTCTTAGAATTTGAAACTTTTCAACTTAAGATTCTAATGAAAAAATATCATAGAACCTGAAGCTTTATGTACACAAAAAATTTACCTAATTGTAAGTAAATTGTAGTCAAATATTAAAATGCGTCTTTGTCTTTTAGAAAAATGTGTCAGAACGAGCCTATTTCATAAAAAAAATACCTCAGAATCTAAAACTTTCTATAAGAAAAATGTCTGAGAATCTCAGACTTTTTCTATAAGAATAATGTCTTAAGATATTAGCTTTTTTCTCAGAATCTAAGACTTTTTCTCTAGGAAAAATGTTTCAGAATCTGAGACTTTTTCTATAAAAAATTCTTTTCTATATAAAAAATGTTTCAGAATCTGAGAACTTTCCATAGGAATAATGTCTGTAAATCTAAAAAATGTCACAAAATCTGAGATTTTTTCTATAAAAAAATTCTTGGATTTTCTATATGAAAAATGTTTTACAATCTGAGAACTTTCTATGGGAATAATGTCTCTGAATCTGAGAAATTTTTCTTACAATCTAGAAAAAATTTCTCAGAATCTTATTTTTTTTTTACGAAAAATGTCTCAGAATCAACGAATTTTTGTTAAGGAAAATTATCTCAAAATCTAAGATTTTGTGTATAGGAAAAATGTCTCAGAGATACAAGCTGAGACTTTTTGTATTGAAAAATGCTCTAAATCTGAGACTTTTTCTATTGTAAAAATATCTTTTTCTATATAATATGTATAATAAGGTCTCAGAATCTGAGTATATTTCTATGGAAAAAATATTTCAGAATCTGAGACTTTTTCTTTTGGAAAATGTCTCAGAATCTGAGGCTTTTTCTTTATGAAAAATGTTTCAGAATCTGCCAATTTCCTATAGGCAAAAGGTCTCAGAATCTGAGAATTGTTCTATAGGCAAATGTCTAAGAATTTAAGACTTTTTCTATAGGAAAAGTGTTTAATTAGGCATCTGAGACTTTTTCGATAGGAAAAATGTTTCAGAATCTAAGAAATTTTCTGTATAAAAAATACATTTTCTATAGGAAAAATGTCAAAGAATCTGAGACTTTTTCTATAGGAAAAATGTCGAAGAATCTGAGACGTTTTCTATAAGAATCTGATACTTTCTATAGGAAAAATGTCTCAGAATTAGAAAATCTTTCTATAGGAAAAAAGTCTAAATATCTTAGACTTTTTTTATAGGAAAATTTTCTCAGAATCCGAGAGTTTTTCTTTAGGAAAAAGATTTTAGAATCTATAGCGGTTTTCACCCTTGATAGAAAACAAAAAAAGAATCGGAGAAATGAAGAAAACAAGAAAATGTTTGACAGAAATACATGTGTTTTGGTGTTGTAAACATTTTCAAACATTTTCTTGTTTTCTTCATTTCTCCGATTCTTTTTATGTTTTCAATCAAGGGTGAGAACCGCTTATGACTTTTTTATACGGTTTTCTTTTTAAAAAGGTCTCAGAATCTGAATTATTTTTCTTATATGTTTCAGAATCTCAGATTCTGGGAAAATATCTTACAATCGGAGTCTTTTCTTTTGGAAAAGTATTTTATGAATATGTTTATAGAATCATTTTCTAAAGTGACTTTTCCCCGAGAAACGTTTTCCTTTGGAAATATGATTTAGAGTCTTTGACTTTTTCTATAATATAAACTGTCTTAACTGGAAATTGTCATAGAATCTTAGACTTTTCTTTGAAAACAAATTCAGATTCTGATAATCTTCTTTGTAAAAATGTATCTGCATCTGATAAAATTCACAATATAAAAAAAGGCTTGTTTCTCAAAAAATTTTAAAATATAAAACAATTTTAATTTTTTCCCCCCAACAGTTTTAAACTTACACACAAATGAAGAATCTGATTGTGTTACATTCAGTTTAAGGAAAAGATCAAGAAAAATTCTAAAACATGTGCTGTTATGTAAATTTTTTGTAAAAAATAAAAAAATTTTGGGCCCCCACCGAAATAAAATCCTGGATACGCCCCTGCATCTTCCGATGCTATGTGTGTTTCCTGTATCACTGCCACATCTATGTTGTCGTCATTAAGCATACGGCTAAGATAATCACCTTTTGCTTTGCTCATTCCTTCAATGTTAAGCTGTAGTATTCGGACTGAAGGTCCGATCTTCTTTGTCTGGAAGCCCTTAGAAGAGCTGTTGGTTCTATTTGCGGGCTGCATTGTTTAAGTATTTTGTGAATACAATTTTCGTCGTTTTACCAGGAGATCAGATTGGATCTGATAGTTTGGCAGCCAGAAGTTATAGATCAGTTAGCGTTACCCAGGGTGCACCTGCAAACAGTTAGTTCACGGAGGCGATCTATATTACACCCAAAAAAAAAAATATATATTGATGAAAGAAAATATTGATGAAAAAAATATTGATTAAAAATAAATATTGATGAAAAAAAATATTGATGGAAAAAAATGTTGATAAAAAAAAAATTTATGAAAAAAACATTGATAAAAAAAAAATTTATGAAAAAATATTGATTACAAAAAAATATTGATGAAAAAAAAAATCACCAGCTGGTGAATATTTTTTTCTTCACCACGAGGTGAATTATTATCCAAGTTACAAACCTAAGTTACTAAAATTTTTTGGTTTTAAGAAAATGAAAATAGTAATTCTTATTTTCTTTTTTGTTAACCGTTAGCTTATATAGTCAAACTGAGGTGGCGTCCTGAAATTTTTTTTTTAATTAGATGCCAGCATAAAAACATTATCATGTTAAAAATTATTTTTCTGTTTAAAATTTATTTATGTAAAATTTTTTTTAAGAAAAAATATTTTTTCGCCAAAACTTTTTTTCGCAATTATTTTTTCACCAAGTTTGAACTTCTTCTGAAAAATACTGTTGTGGTACAAAAATCAAATGTTCATATTCTCAATTATTTTAAACTAATGCGAACTACGGTAAAAAACAAATAAAAGAAATTTTGATTTCGAAATTTTACCACTATTATCCCAATTAAATGTTAAATGCAGTTTTTGCTTCTAATAGAAGACAAACCGATCCCGAAACGATCCTCACTTCAATACTAAAAGCTTATACAGTTTTGAAAGCAGAAATTCTATAAGTATTTTTTGGGAGAATATTCTAAAAATAAAATTTCGTATAATATCAATACTTGTAGTGTTTATTCATTACTGGGACAATAAATCGACCTCGAACTGAAATAATCTCTTTTTCGTTTTTCTTGATAACAAATCCATTAACATTTCAAATGACATAAATTCTTTCCCATTTAGTAAGCATTCGAATATTTATTGCACTTAATTACTTTTTTTTTTTTGTTGAAAAACTAATCAAATCAAACCAACAATAACAAAAATAGGCGCATGAATTAAATACAATTATGTGTCCTTCAACATCTAAAATGGCCCACAAATGAGCATGTGTCTGTGTGTGTGTGTGGGCATAAACATATATTTAAGCATATGTTGACAAGCCTTGAATTTGGAGGTATAACCAGGATACAATATTGTATTTGTAATTGTGATAAATGTATGTAAGTATGTGTGTTTGCCTACATCATTAAGGATTTACGCTTTGATTGATATCATTTATCGTCATTGTTGTTTGGCCTGTCACATAATGTGTGAATAGATTTATGTATATTCTCTAACCAAAAACAAAAAAACAGCAAAAAAAAGCACATTTTGTTGGCATTGATATTATTGTTGTTATTCGTCGTTATTTTTACGCTTTGCCAGCTCTTGTTTTTTTTTGCAAAATGCGGATGGATATGTTGATTGTTATAGCAAAAAAATGTTCTATGCCTACAAAATTTTGCTATATCTAGTAGGCGATAATAATATTTGTTAACGATTTTATAGGTACATACTACGTATTCAGCTTAATTGAGAATATGAACAAAAAATTTACGGAATTTTTAAATCATCTATATATAAATAAAAATGTCGTTAATTGGTGATCGCATCACTTGAGAACGACTGGAGCGATTTGGCTAATTTGTTTTTAAAAGTTCGTCATAGTCCGACTTAGGTTTTCACGGAAAACCTAAGTTTTACTACTTTACGATCACTTTTATCAACTTATCAAAAATAGGACAATTGCTGGACCGATTGTCTGTTTTATTTTAAATAGCGTTTGCACGGAAAGAAAAATTGACCACTCTCACTTTTTTTCCATTTATCAAATATTAGAGAACTGCTGATTTTGCCTAATTTTTTTTTACAGACCAGAAACCATTTTCTATTCCCATGAACACGATTTTTTAGCAATGTCCTAATATGAGCATATAAACTAATATTTTCAAGAAAAAAAAAATATTTTATTTTCACTTTGTTCGGATCTTCCCGATTTTCAAGTCAAAAAAGAAACCAAAAGGTATTTTCTAATAGGTCCAATATTTTTTTTGTGTTAACATTGACTCTCAAAAAGCAACTGTTCCGACCCCAAAGATATCGAAAACAGAAAAATAGGAAATAATATAGTTAAACGGATTAATGAAAAAATTTAATTAAAAATGCATGCGAATATTGTACTCTTGCCCAAAACATTAAATCATGATAATGTTTTGCGGATGATTTGGGTGTACTTGCCAAAGCAAAGTTTTTTTAGAAAAAATAATGTTACATTACTTTGCTATTCCATGCAACACGAATTGAAATATCAGTCGAGGGCCCCATTAAAAAACCAAAAGAGCTGTACATTTCGTAAGTGAGTGCAAAAATAAGTGCAAAAAAGTAATTTTACATTTTGACTTGTTTTATGTACATTTGATAAACAAATGGAAAATTTTAATGTGAAAAGCTTAGATTTGGTGAAAAAGTAGTTTTGGTAAAAAAAAATATTTTTTTCACGAAAAACAAAATTATGTTAAAAAAAATTTAATAAACCCAAAATTTTTGGTGAAAAAAAAATTTTATGAAAAAAGTTTTTGATGTAAAAAAAATTGATGAAAAAAAAAAAAATTTTTTTTTTGGTGTGAAAAAATTGATAATAAAAAAATTTGATGAGAAAAAAATTGATGAAAAAAATATGATAATAAAAAATTTTGATGAAAAAAAAATTTAATGGAAAAAAATTGATGAAAAAAAAAATTTGATGAAAAAAAAAATTTGATGAAAAAAAAAAAAATTTTGATAAAAAAAAAAAAATTATGAAAAAAAAAAAAAAAAATTTGATGAAAAAAAAAGTTTGATGAAAAATAAAAATTTAATGGAAAAAAAAATTGATGAAAAAAAAAAATTTGATAAAAAAAAAAATTGACGAAAAAAAAATTTGATGAGAAAATTTTTTTTTTTGAAAAGTAATTATGTTACTTTTTATTCACCAGCTGGTGAAAAACAGTTTTAGTCACCACGAGGTGAATTATTATCCAAGTTACAAACCCAAGTTATTAAAATTTTTGGTTTTAAGAAAATGAAAAGAGTAATTCTTGTTTTCTTTTTCATTAATTGTTAGCTTATATAGTCAAACTGAGGTGGCGTCCTGCAACTTTTTTAAAATTAGACACCAGCCTAAAAACATTATCATGTTAAAAGAAAATTGGTAAAAGAAATTTAAAATAATTTTTATATTTATTAAAATAAAAAAATTTGGCGAAAATTATTGTTTGTGTAAAAAACATTTTTATACACTCCAACCACAGTATGGGGGTAAACTCACTTTGTCATTCCGTTTGTAACGCATCGAAATATCGGTCGGGGACCCCATAAAGTATATATTTTTGATCTATGATCGATTCTAAGACGTTCTGTGAATGCCCGTCTCACAGTGGGGAAAAATGGACTTTTTTTGTCCGATTTTGCCTACAGGTCGCAATTCTTAACCGAATTTAGTTTTTCTTCTTTTAAAATTTAGCTAATAAAATTCCTCATCGGTCTGTCATGGTGGATTTCTAAAAATCGTTTTTGTTTTATTTGAATATTTTTTTAAAGTTCAGAAAATATTAATTTTTTTAGAAGTTTTGCTCTAAAAAAAGTAATAGGCAGGGGACGAATAAGCTGTATAGACAAAATTAAAGATATTTGAACCCCTTATAAATGACATTAATAGCATTTATTAATTTGTTATTATTTTGGTTTTTATAAACATATAAAAACTTAAAAATGTTCACTTTTAAGTACCTATATCATTTTAAATAATGTACCAATTTCAATGAATTTTTTTTTAGATTAAAGCTTATCATTTTCTTAACCATTATTGGTAAATAAAGTATTTTTGCAAAATTGTTTAACTCTTTTTTTCGAATTTACAATGTAACAACTTTTTTTTTTTACAAACAGACTAAAAAATAATTTTAAAATTCCAAAAATCATAAGGTAAAATTTTAGAAAAAAATAAAACATTTTTTTTAAAAAATTTTGTGTACCAATTATGACTAAGCAGAACATAAGCTTTAATCTAAAAAAGATTTCATTGAAATTGGTACATTATTTTTTAAGATATAGGCTTTTAAAAGTCAAAATTCTTGAATTTTTCTCTGGTTATAAAAACCAAAATAATAACATATTTTCAAATGCTAATTACGTCGTTGATAAGGGGTCCCAATACCTTTAATTTAGTCTATAAAGCATATCCGTCCCACGCCTAATACATTTTTTATTGCAAAAATACTGAAAAAATGAAAATTTTCTGAATTTTAGGAAAATATAAAAAGTAATCCAAAATTTTCTTTCAAAAATCCACCATGACAGATCGATGCGGAATTTTATTAGCTAAAATACAAAAAAAGAAAAACCAAAATCGGTTAAGAATTGCGACCTGCAGGCAAAATTGGACAAAAAAAGTCCATTTTTCCCCACTGTGCGTCTGTCCATTCATCCGTCCGTCCGTCTGTCTGTAAATAATACAATGCAGTCCAAAATAAAACAGCTACACTGAAGTTTGGCACAAATATGTCTCATGATCATAGGCAGGTTAAGTTCGCGAATGGGCAAAATCGGCCCAGGGGGAAAAAAGTTCCCCCTTGAAGAACTGAACCAACTGAATGTCCGTCTATCCGTCCGTCCGTCTGTCTGTAGATAACACAATGCAGTCCAAAATAAAACAGCTAGACTCCTGAAGTTTGGCACAAATGTGTTTCATGTTCATAGGCAGGTTAAGTTCGTGAATGAGCAAAATCGGGCCAGGGGGAAAAAGTTCCTCCTTGAAGAACTGAACCAACATCTGAAAAATACACTTTTTTACATGTTTTTTTGTATTTTTTGTTAGGTAAATGAAACATTTTTGTATATTTATCGCGATGGGAAGGTGCTCTCAAAGTCCCCCACTGACCCTCATCACCCCCTTTCCCCCCCAAAACGCCCCTGACAATTTTTTTTTTTTACATTTTGGAGGGTATAACAGATTCGGCACAGCTGAATTTAACACTTTCACTTGTTTTACATGTTTTTTTTTTTTGTATTTTTGTTAAATAAATGAAACATTTGATATATTTATAGCGATGGGAAGGTGCTCTTAAAGTCCCTACAGCCCTATATATTCATAGCCCTATATGGAACTAAGAAAATTGCGTTTTTGGTTTTATTTATTTTTCAAAACCTGGGCTTAGGAAGCGGTAGGCGTCGCTAAATACTGAAAAAAAAAATGGTAAAATTTGTGTCGAATTGTCTTGAATAAATATTTATTAGTCTTTCATTTAAAGGTAATTTGAGCCAAATCCGAACATTTTAACTCATGGGGCCCCCGTAGGCTAGTTGGTAGCGTGCTAGCCTTTCAACGTGGGGGGTCGTGGGTTCGATTCCCACCAGAGCCCTTGGTTTTTTCGCTACAACGAGACGACGGTCATTGTTACCAGTTCTCGGTTAGGTTGAATTTATTAAAAATGAGTTGTAAATAAATAAAAATAACTCATGGCGTCTTTCGATCAAAATTTTGGATTTTGGAAAATTTCTACCAATATTTTGAAATTTTGAAAAATGAAAAATAAAAAAGAACTTACGACTTTCTATTAATTTTGGCAAGCTAAATATGAATATCAAATTTTTGAAATAGGTCGAGTGGTTTTCGAGATATCATCATTTGTAATTTGTCAAAAAAATTCTAAAAATGCCTAAAACCGTTACACCGAGTTTAATTTTTTTAAAAATGTGTCGCAAGACATATTTTCTATAAATTTTTAGAAATTCAAAACTTCGATCGCCAGGCGCCACGGGTTAATTTAATTGGCCTTAAATTTGTAACACATAATTTTGGAAATCAAAAGTTGAAGAAAAACTGTTTTCATGGGCATCCATCGATTGTCCTTAAATTTCCATATTCAAAACATTTTGGACATTGTGTTTTTAAAATAAGACTTTTAACTTGTTTTTTATATTCTAATACTTTTAGTTCATTGTGTTTCTCATAAATTCCCCTAACTATATTTAACCAGAAAAACATTTCACATTCATATGATTTGAAGCGCTAATGATGCAATACGTATTTAAAAAAAGTTGCTGACATGTATTTAGACAGGATGCGAGTTAAACATTCAAATACTGCTACAAAATACGTACATAAAACATTTTACATCATGTAATGTGATAATCTATGTAAGTATAAGTGTAAATATGTGGTGTATGTGTGTGTGTGTGAGATTTTTATTTCCGTTTTTATACGCCATTGCCATTGACTATAATATCGGTATGATAATGATAATGTTTTTACAAGTTGAATTGTATAGACAGCCATATCGACCATGATGGATTTGAAAATGACATGTGAGTGATAAATGTATCATTAGACAGGCATTTTTTGTTGGTACATACCAATTTTTTTTCGATTTTCAACGGGAAATTTTTTTCTACTAGGCCTAAGAACTTATGTGATACAAATTTCTATCGTGCCCGACGAAAAAGTTTTAAATTTTTAAAAATTAAAAAATATATCATATTTATTAATTTTGATACGCTAAACACGAGTATAAAAAATTAAAAACTAAAAATTTAAAATCGGTTAAACGGTTTTCAAGATATTGTTATTTGTGTTTTCCAACGTTGAAATTTTTTTCTTAAAAAGTCTCAAGATTTTTTCTCGACCCTTTCAAAAAGCTTGAGACGGACTTTCAATTAAACTTAATTTGAGCTAAATACGATAATTTTAACCCGTGGCGAAACTTTGAACAAATTAAATTTTGAAAAAATGCCCACCAAGAGGCGCTGTTCGATCAAAGTTTTAAATTTTTGAAAAATTTCAAACTTTGATCAAAACTTCTACAAATTTCAATTACCGATTTCTCAATAACCTTTCGACCGATTTTATTTTTTTATTGTAATATTTCTGTAATTTTTTAAAAATCCCAAACTTTATTCGCGGGGCCCCTCGAGTCAATTTTATCCGATTGACCTTAAATTTGTACCACATAACTCTTAGGCATAGAAGAATAAAAAATTGTCCCGATACTGTAGAAAATAAGAAGTTGAAAAATAAATACCGCTCTTATGTTTATAAGTACATCCAAACGATGGGATATATGTATTGTTATTCATGCGAAATAATGAGGGCGGAATTTTTTAAAAACAAAAAATAAAATACAAAAAATCTCTTTTACATAAAATGTTTAATTTAATGTAAAATTTAAATGAAATGTGAAATTTAAATATTTAAATTTTTATTTTTAAATAAAAAAGTGTAGATGTTTAATTTAAATATTTAAATTTAAATTTATACAGAAAAAATTAAAATTCGATTTGACCGAATCCATGAATACCCACCACAATGCCCAAATTATTTTGAATACATAAGATTTCAAGTAGAAAACATGTTTTTGATTAGTGTTTAATAACAGAAAACATTAAAGATGAATTTCAATAACGAAAAACACGGTTTCAATCAATTTTTTGATTGGAACTGCTCCTATAAAACAAATTGATATACCAGTCACCAAATTGTAGGTGATTAATTTATTATTTCTCAATCAAATATCTTTCAATTTTGATCACAAATTGGATCAATTTTTATTTCTAGTCAATCAAAATATTTATTGTTTTAATAAACGAATTTTAAGATTATGACAGAATTATGAAAATTGCGTAAAAAGCAGTTTTTGATGAAAAAAAAATTTAGACAAAAAAAAAAAATTGGTTAAAAAAATTATGTAAAAATAATTTGATAAAAAAAAAGTTTTTTTGATGGGGAGAAAAATATTGATGAAAAAAATTGTTTTATGATGAGAAAAACTTAATAAAAAAAAAAATTTTTAATATAAAAAGAAAAATTATAAAAAAAATTTTTGATAAAAAAAAATTGTTGAAAAATAAAATTTTGATGAAAAAAAAAATTATGGAAAAAAACGGATTACTCAATGCTCCGTTATAAAATAACTCTCCGTTAAATTAAACTTTTTCATACAAATTTTGACATAAGGCTGCGTTAAATCGGCAGTTAGCAGCTAACTTTTCATTGAGTAATCCGTCCAAAGTGATAGTAATTTTTCCAACGTGAAAAAAATAACATTTTTGATTAGTTTTTATTTTGTGTAAAAAAACTTTTTTTTTAAGTAATTTTTGAAAAAAAAAATTTACAAATTTTTTTTTTGAGTGTAAAATTTTTTTTGAGTGTAAAATTTTTTTGAGTGTAAATTTTTTTTTGAGTGTATTTTTTTTTAGTGTAAAAATATTTTTGAGTGACAAAAATACGTTGTAAAATATTTTTTTGACTTACCAATGTTTTTAAAATATGTTTAACGGGGTTTCAACACGTGAATTTAAGGTGAGGCGAATCTGAAATTTACGGTTTTGCTAATAACTTTTGAACCACTGGACCGATTTGGCTGAAATTCAACTCGATGCAGCCCAGGGGAAAAATATATATGCCAAGCTTTAGTATCCTCAGAATTGCCTTTAGAAAGTTATCGTGTTTTTTATCTCGTAAATTCGTTAAAACCCCTTGGCGAAATTTACTCTTTTGCTTATAACTTTTGAACCACTAGACCGATTTCGCTGGATTGCAATAACAACCTGACCAGGTAAATACCCAATATATGTGCCAAACTTCAGGAGCCTGCGTAAAGTCTTTCAAAAGTTAGTGTGTTTTCAACGGACAGACAGACAGACGGACGGACGGACATTGCTAGATCGACTTAAAATCGATCAAGGATCATGAATATATATACTTTATGGGGTCCTAGACCAATATTTCGATGTGTTGCAAACGGAATGACAAACTTATATATACCCTCTGTCACTAGAGTGGTGGGTATAAAAACAATAAAAAAAATTTGAAAAGTTATAAATAAACCAAAATTAATCCAATAAAATTTTAGGATTTAATAAGTCTACTTTGGATTAATTTTGATTTATTTATAACTTTTTTCATTTTTCATTTTCCAAATTTTTTTATTATTTTTTCGGATTATAATTGCTAATTTATTGTAGATTACGGAAAAAAATATTCCAACTTTGTTTTGGTATGTTAAAATATTTTTTTTAAGCAAAATAAGATTAATCTAAAAATAAATCCACTTAAAAAAAAAGCATGTGTTTCGTTTTTTTCACTAGCTGGTGAAAAATGTTTTTATTCGCCAGTAGGTGAATAATTATTCAAGTTACAAATCTAACTTACAAACCTTTTCGGTTTTTAGAAAATGAAAACAGTAATTATTATAATTTTTTAGTCGGTAACTTATATAATATTTTATAGGATTTTTTTTTACAAAAAAATAAAGAAAAAAACTTTGGTGAAAAAACCAGTTCCCCTCCAGCTTCCAAAAGTTTGCAATCACCAACTTCCAAAAGTTTGCAATATTTTTATAATACTGACGCCAAAGGCTGCGCAATGCAAAGATCATTCGGGGAAAAATATTAGAATTGTAGTGTTGGAAACTGTCAAAATTATTTATATAGAAACTATAAATATTCACATATGAGGCATTCCACGCCAAATGTTTAGCAAAAAAAAGTTGTGTCGTGTCAATATGAAATCATTTGCAAAGTATTCGCTCTTAGGGTACTATTAAATAACAAAAATAAAATTTAAGTTTTTTCAAAAAGTGGGACTTGTAGGCGTGGTCAAAAATTGGAAATATCTAACTTTTTTGCCTGAGCATCTTTACTTCAATATTTATGCAAATTAAATGAAACACAGTAAAGTCTTAAAGACAAAAGTTTTTTATAGATTTTTGTATGGGCTATCGATTAAAAAAATAAAAATTGGAAAATCTTCAGAAGAAGTTCTGAATTTTTTAAATTTAAACTTAAACTTTATTTATCAAAAAACATGCCGCAATTTAATTTTTTTTTTTAATTTAAAAAAAAAAGTTAAAGGACTTTTCTATCTGTTCTGAAATTTTCAGAGATGTGTTTTACCTTGTTTTCGAGAAATCAAATGTCAAAGATTGCAACACGCTAATTTTATACAATAATGGTGTATAAAACGTGTGCGTATGAGTAATATCAATACTTAAAAAATATTTTAAGAGGCGATGGTAGCGTCAGTGAGTTTTTAATAACGATTACGCACGCTCATAAAAAAAAAAATTAGTCACGCACGATATTTTATTTTGCTCACGCTCATTCACGCACACGTGAGTAGAAAAAAATAAGTCACGGTCCCGATGTTCACGTGACCGTGAGTAAAATAAAATATCGTGATTGAATATTTTTTTTTCTTTCATTAGCATGCGTGATCGTAAATAAAAACTCACTCACGCTCCCATCGCCTCTTAATATATTTTTTAAGTATTGATATTACTCATACGCACACGTTTTATACACCATTATTGTATAAAATTAGCGTATTGCAATCTTTGACATTCGATTTCTCGAAAACAAGGCAAAACACATCTCTGAAAATTTCAGAACAGATAGAAAAACACTTTAACTTAAAAAAAAAAAAAAAAAATTCGGCATGTTTTTTGATAAATAAAGATTAAGTTTAAATTTGAAAAATTCAGAACTTCTTCTGAAAATTTTGCACTTTTTATTTTTTTAATCGATAGCCCATACAAAAATCTATAAAAATCTTTTGTCTTAAAGACTTTACTGTGCTTCATTTAATTTGCATAAATATTGAAGTTAAGATACTCAGGCAAAAAAGGGCCATTTTTTGAAAAAACTTAAATTTTATTTTTGTTATTTAATAGTACCCCAAGAGCGAATACTTTGAAAATGATATCCCATTGAAACCACTATGGTTTTTCTGTAGTGGAACAGTTGGTGTGGAATGCCTCATATGTACTATTAGAGTGTCCTTTTTTCTTTAACTTTGCATTTTCCCAAGTGTCAGAGCAATTTTTTTTTAGTGGACCTAAAAAATATGTTGTACAAATTTGAGGTCAATAAATTTGAACATGCCGGTGTCTTCCTAAGTTCTAGAAATATAAAAAACAAATCTTATCCTTAACTCTTTGAAAGAGCTTGACACAACATTTCATTCGAAACCCAGCAAAAAAAAGTGCGGAGTACTTCTATTTGGAGTGCTTTAAAACTATAACAAATGTAATGAAATACAACAAAAATAACAAAAAACACAAGAAAAAAACACACAAACAGTTTTTTCTACTCCATAAAAAGTTGTTATTCAGCACTTAACTCATTACCTTCCGCGACACTCCCATACAAAAGTAAGTAGATATTCAGTAGAGATAAGAAGTACTCCGAGCTTTCAAACAACTTCCAACTACTTCCACGGAGTAGTTCGTATCTACTGAATATCTACTTACATTTGTATGGAGGTGTCGCGATAGGTAATGAGTTAAGAGCTGAATATCTATGAATTCTGGAGTAGAAAAAACTGTTTGTGTGTTTTTGTCTTGTGTTTTTTGTTATTTTTGTTGTATTTCATTACATTTGTTTTAGTTTTAAAGTACTCCACTGGGAAGTGGTAATGACTTTTTTTGCAGGGAATTAATTTTAGCAAAAACCGATCATTTTGACCAGTGTCGCCCTTTTTAGCTTTTTACAAAATTTTTACCAAAAATTCTAAACTTTGATGATAGCGCGCCATGGGTTAAAATGGTCTGATTTGTCTCAAATTAAGTTTAAATGAAAGCTTGTCTCCAGCTCTATAAAATAGTTAATGAAAACAACATTTTATGATTTTTAAAAAAAATTCTTGAACGTAGGAAAAAACAGTAATTTTGTGAAATTTTTTGACAAATTTAAAATGCTCAAAAAACGTTCGACCGATTTAAGATATTTTTTGATATTTGTGTTCACCATGCCAAAATTTATAAAAATTATGTATCGCGTGATATTTTTATTTATTTTTGAAAAATCTAAAATTTTGTTGAAAATTGGCCAAATGTAAATCTTTGATAAAAGGGCGGGTTAAAATTATCGGATATGGCTCAAATTAATTTTGAATTAAATATTGTGTCATGCTCTTTTAAAGGGTCAAGGGTAAGCAATTTTAAGATTTAAAAAAAAAATTCTAGAACGTAGGAAAAAATCGCCATTTTTTGCAAATTTTAAATAGCGATATCTCGAAAACCGTTTGACCGATTTTAAAAAGTCGTTGATATTTTAGCACTCCTAAATAATTATTATAATGTGTCGCAAGACATAGTTTTTATATTTTTTTTTCAAAGAATGTTCAAAAATCCAAAACTTTGATCGCCGGGAGCCACTGGCTAATTTAATCCGATTGACCTCAAATTTGTACCAGAGGCCTAAAAGAATAAAAATTTGCCCTGACGTTCAAAATCGGAAGAAAAACTTTTTTGTTATATAATAAAATGACAGTCTAATGTACTATATAAAAAAACAATTTCCATTAACAAAACAAACATACATTTAAAATCCTGCTGATGATAACACTAACTGGAGTGTTTGAAACCAGAATGGGAATACCAGAAATGTCCCCAATTTTTAGAAGTTCAGTTTTTCTTTTACATTTTTTAACTTGAACCCATATAACAAGTATAATTAGTGCGCGAGCTCGATCTACACTTACAGAAAAAACAAGAAATAAAATTACTAACAAAATATTTGGCACGTCTTCGAAACAGAATATGCAAATTTCTAAATTTGTGTCTGCAATTCCAGATCATGTTGCGATATAATATAAGAAACTAAAAAGTTGAAACAAACTATGAATTGTGGTTTAGATTGCTAGAAATAGAATTCCATTAACAGGACAAACCGACATTTAAAATCCTGCTGATGATAACACTAAACGGAGTGTTTGAAACCGGTATGGGAATACCAGAAATGTCTATAATGTTTAGAAATTCAATTTTTCTTCCGCATTCCGAGCTCGATTTGTACTTGCAAAAAAAAAAACATAATTTTTTTTTTTCAAAATGCACTGGATTGCAAACATTGGAAGCAGGTAGGGAACTGGGTTTTTGTAACAAAAATGTTTACATAGAAAACCCAAATATTGGACCAAGACCAATACTTCGATGCGTTATACACGGAATTACAAACTAACAAGGAAAGTGTTTTACAGGGTACCCACCGATTGTCCTGAAACTTTCATATAGGAAAGAGGGAAGCAACAAAATAATAGTTACTTGTTTTTAACTGCCCAATCTCTTTAGCGGGTCAAAGGGAAGGAGATTTTTTTTAGGATTTTTCCCATTTTTTCAATAGAAACTATATGAATGTTTTATGCAGGTCAAAATGTTTTTTGAAGGCCTGTCCAATGGCATATCGGTCGTGTGCAAATTTGGCTGCGTTAAGTTAGTTATTGTCAAAAATGGTTAAACGTTAGGGTAGTTTAACCGGATATGTGTATACGTACGACCAACAAAATCATAATCTCCATTAAAATTAAGCTGTTCCGTATTTTTGCGTTTGACGAAATTCCTGCTAGTTCGGATTTTTCCGAGAGCCCATAATTTTTCTCCCCTAATTTCAATATTCAAGTTTTAAGACAATCGGTGGGTGCCCTCAGAAACACCTCCCTTGTAAGTATACTCCGCTGCTGTGGTTGCTGGGAATAAAAATATTAAAAATTTAACAATGTTGTTACACAAGCGTAAAATGCATTTGCATATTACAAATAAATACGTATGCATTTAAAATATTTTAATACAAAATTTACAACAACAGCAACTGAAGTTGCAATATTGCCACAGAATCATAATAAAGACAATAGCAAATAAAATAATAACGACAAACAATGCAGACATACAAATAAAATGTTTCATATGAAAAACACATTTGCCAACTATTAAAATGTTTAACAACATTGTGTGAATTGTGATGTTATTCGAAAAACACACACACCAACACTATAGTAAACACATACTTAAGTACATAATACCTAGACAGTGCACTATGGGAAATCGAAATTTGATGCACACTTTCGCCAAGGACCACAAGTAGTTACTTTGTTACTTTAGCAACATTTAATTTATATCTAGATTGAAGTATTCAGGGCGTTTTTATTTGTTAATACAATAGCCCATAATGCAGCCCTAGTGATTCCTGATAGATTTCCAGACACAAATACTTAAATATTTTAATGTATACAAATATGTAAATACATTCTTATTTGGGTAGAGTGATTTTAGTTTAAAACATAATAATGTTTTTAGGCTGGTGTCTGCTTTCAAAAGTGACCTCAGTTTGAGAATATGAAAATAGGAATGAAAATTTTCATTTTCATAAAACCAAAAAGGTTTGTAACTTGTATTTGTAACTTTGACAATAATTCACCTGCTGGCGAATAAAAACATTTTTCAGCATCTGGTGAGTAAACCGTAACCTAATTAATTTTCTAAAGTTTCCATTTGTTAAACAAATGTACAAAAAACAAGTTCTTCGGCGCCAAATCTCTTTTTGATGCACTCAATTTACAGCTCTTTTGGTTTGGTCTGCATCTTGCTTTCCACAAACAAATGGACGGATGTATATATACGGTACAATGGACTTTTTTGTTAGTCTGAGTACCATGGACTTGCTTTCTTTAAGGCTTATATAACCCACCTTCAACTCAACTTATATATGAGACATTTGGTGTATGTCCAGCGAAAAAAAAACAACTCAGTAATATATAGGGATGTGCTTTCTATGCCAATGCATGTTTTTGTCAATAGTCTAAAAAAGATATCCACCAATAATCTTTCCGAATCAAGGAATTTGCGTTAAAATGGCATCGGGTTGTTTTTGCATATTTTTGTGAAAATGCATATTTTTGCATATTGTGGTTTTAAATACATATTTTGTGCATGTTTCCAACTGTTAAGTGGATATTTTTGCATATTTTGGCATAAATTACACAATTTAAAATTTTTTTGTTTCAAAAACTATTTTTAGGCTTCTGTTATATCTTTCACAACTTTTTAATTCACATGAAAATTTCCGAATCACATGAAATCAAGTTTAGTGTTTTGCTGATCACGTTTTCATTCGAAGTTGAAATCGAATAATTAGAATTTAAAAAATTATAAGTTAAAAAGTGCATTCGTTTTACTTTCACCAAATTTTATTTATGTGAAACAAAACGAAAAAGGAATTTTTATGTGAAATCTATAACATCAAAGAAATTCGGAAATTTTCATTTTCACATTTTTTATGTGAATTACTGTTTAATGAACAGCGGCTTTAATTTAAACAAGTAGAAAAATTAAATTCGACTTGGTCGAATCATGAATACCCTCCACAATGTTATCTGATAGTAATTTTCTCAAAAAAAATTCAAAAAATTGCATTACAAATTTTTTATTAGAAATATGTATATTATTTTGAGTCAAACTTTCTTTTAATCAATCAAATTTTTTTGAGTGTAAAATTTTTTGACTGTCAACATTTTTTTGAGTCTGCCATTTCATTCAAAAAAAAAAAATAATAATGTGTACATTTTTTTTTTGAGTGTAACATTTTTTTTGAGTGTAAATATTTTTTTAGTGTACAATTTCTTTGAGTAACAAATTACTTTGTAAAATATTTTTGTTGTTTTATACCTATATGTAATACAAAAAATAACTATTTCACATATTTTCCTTGTTTATATTACCATCCTCTTCTTTAAAAACCAAAAACAAATTAACATTCAATCATACACATACTTTATTTGATTTTTTCCCGTTACATACAGTTACACTTACAATAACAAACAATAACAAATATTTACTTGTCTAACAACTAAACTGCACCCCACGAGTCGTGGGCCACGACAAGAAAACAAACAACAACAAGTTTTACAAAACTGGTATTTCACCATGCTTTTAAAACTTGTTTAACGAGTTTTCAACAGTTTAAGGTGAAACAAATCTTAAATTCAGTGCTTTGCTTATAACTTTTGAACCACTGAACCGATTTTGCTGAAATTCAAAACCAAACAGCCTTGGGGAACGACAAATATATGTGCTGAGGTTCAGCCCCCTCAGAATTGTCTTTCGAAAGTTATAGTGGTTTTAATCTTGTAAATTCGAAAAATACCCTTGCCGAAATTTACTATTTTGCTCATAACTTTTGAACCACTGGACCGATTTCGCTGGATTGCAATACCAACCTGACCCGGTAAATGGAGAACATATATGTCAAACTTCAGGAGCCTCCGTAAAGTCTTTCAAAAGTTAGCGTGTTTTCAACGGACAGACAGACAGACGGACGGACGGACGGACGGACGGACATCGCTAGATCGACTTAAAATCGATCAAGGATCATGAATATATATACTTTATGGGGTCCTAGACCAATATTTCGATGTGTTACAAACGGAATGACAAACTTATATATACCCTCTATCACTAGAGTGGAGGGTATAAAAATGCCTACGAATTTTGTACTCTTGCCCAAAACATTAAATCATGATAATGTTTTGCGGAAGATTTGGGTGCACTTGCCAAAGCAAAGTTTTTTTTAGTTTAGTTGAAACTAAACTAAATGAAATCTACTATAGGCTTCTTGAGAGTATGCCTGATTTTCTCCCTACTACTGTCAACGCAGGTTGGTATCAGGGGCGAGTAAAACTCGTTGCTTTTGGAAACGAAAGATCCGCAGCCGTGTTTAAGGTTGCCATTAGCCAAGTGGGAGAGTTATGGCCTGGAGCCAGACTGGACGTTGTGGAAAAACATGATATCCCCTCGCAACCCAGAGCTCATGCATGGATCCCAATGGCTACAAGTGACACTGCGGTGATTCTAAAGATGATAAAAGTCTGCAATCCTGACCTTCCAACTCAGAATTGGCAAATTGCCAGATTGGGTGAGATGGAGGGCGCTCGTCGTCAAGCAGTGGTCTTGGTTAATGAGGAATCGCTTCCGCTTTTAGCCAGGACTGACGGCATTATTAGATTTGGCTTTTTTCATATAAGAGTCAATGTCTACAAGGGCGACCAGAAGCCTATTTTGGAAGCAGACAAGCCAGTGGCAGAGTCGGCTGGGGAGGAGAATCTGGAAAAGGTTGATATTCAGCTGACCGATTCTAGGCTGATGGGAGATGCATCTGGCATTTTCGAAACCGAATCTGGTAACGAATGCGACCTCTGTGATGGCACGGAGGATAAAGCTGATGCCACTATGGGTGACATTCAGGACGAGGCCCATGCAGTGAGGAATTCGGAGAGTTCTGTTGCCTCCGATTCAGAACAGATGGGACACATATCTGGCTTATTCGACACCGAATCTGGGGACGAATGCGACCTCTATGATAACACGGAGGATGAAGCCAATAACACGGTGGTGGAAAGGATTGTGGAAAAAAAGCAAGATGTTGCGGTTCCTGCAAATAAACCTCCATCACTGTAAGGCAGCCTCAGCTGCACTATTGCTGCGCCTGACGACAGGAGCAGTTGACTTGGTTTTTATCCAAGAGCCCTGGGTGCGGGGTGGCAGGGTTTGCGGATTGAAGACCCCTGGGTTTAAGTTGATGGTTGCCAAAGGTGAGGGCTCACCAAGAGCCTGCATATTGGCGAAAAATGGCTTAAATATATTCTTTTTATCAACTTTTAGTGATATGGATGTTACAGCGGCTAGCTTAGAGCTTCATGGGAAATCTATTTGGCTCGCCTCTGCGTATTTTCCTAATCCGGGGCCAATACCCCCGGAGAAGGTTGGCGGTCTGATTCGGGAGTCTGAATCTAGGGGACACCAGTTACTAGTGTGCTGTGATGCTAATGCACATCATTCGATATGGGGTAGTACAGACACAAATGATAGAGGCGAATCACTTTTGGAGTTTTTGTTAAGCACTAACCTGTATATTTGTAACAAGGGTAGTGAACCAACTTTCGTTACAAGTACGCGGCAAGAGGTTCTTGACGTAACACTTGTATCAGATACATTGTCTGACAGAATTGATGACTGGAGAGTTTTGGAAGAGCATTCTTTCTCAGATCATCGCTACATTGAGTTTTTACTCAGGGAGCGTGCCCCGGTTGAGACAGTCTCTAGAAATCTAAGAAGAACAAACTGGGTGAAATATAGGGAGACTTTTTCTTTGCTTTTGGATGAAGTACCCCTATCTGAACCGCATAGTTTAGCGGAAATTGACTGTCTGGTTGACCATATAACAAATGTTTGTAATAGGTGCCTGGATGCGTCTTGCCCTTCTGCAAAGCCTAGAGGGAAAAAAAAGCCACCTTGGTGGTCAATTGAGTTGCAGACGAGCAGAGATTCCTGCAGAAAGATCTTTAATAAGGCTAAATTTTCAAGAGCGGACGAGGACTGGTCTGCATACAGGCTGCAACTTAAGAGTTATAAAAAGATGATCAGAAATGCAAAATGTGATTCTTGGAAAAACTTCTGTGGAAACATAGAAGACGTTTCTGAGGCATCCAGGCTGCGCAAGGTTCTGGCTTCTTCTCCTTGCACCCTAGGATACCTGAAAGATCCTAATGGGGTGTGGTCTTCCTCCAGTGGAGAGTCGCTGGATCTCCTTTTAAACACGCATTTTCCGGGCAATTCCATGACGCCGTTTCAAGCTTTGGAACGTTCTGACGCCCAAGCATCTGAAATTGCTTCGGAAATAATAAATATGCCAACATTAATCTGGGCGATAAAAAGCTTCAGGCCCTATAAATCCCCGGGACCTGATGGTATAATTCCGGCTGAGTTGCAGCAAGTGTTGGACTATATAGCCCCGTTGCTGTATAATCTATACACAGCATGCATCAACTGGTCGTATATTCCTTTAAAATGGAGGAATACCAGAGTCGTATTTATCCCGAAGGCTGGGAAAAGTTCCCACACAGCTCCGAAGGATTTCAGACCAATTAGTCTGTCTTCTTTTTTGTTAAAGACAATGGAACGAATGATAGACTCATATTTGCGTAGAGTGATTGACCCGAGGTTGCTTTCGACAAAGCAACATGCATACAGCAAGGGACGATCAACGGAAACAGCTCTTCATGAGCTCGTTGGTACCATCGAGAGATCGCTTTCGGTAAAGGAGTACACTATGGTGGCCTTTCTTGATATTGAGGGGGCTTTTAATAATGTCATTCCAGAATCGATAATATTGGCATTGTCTGGTCTGGGAGTAAAGCGTGAAATCGTTTTAATGGTGGAAAACCTACTTGCCAATAGACGTATAACGTCTGAATTGGGAGCGTCTGTCATATCTCGATTTGTCAATAGGGGCACACCACAAGGAGGTGTTCTTTCGCCGCTTCTTTGGAACCTGGCACTGAATTCAATGCTACTATCTCTAGAAGCACGTGGTTGTCATGTTATCGCATATGCTGACGATGTCGCGATAGCGGTAAAGGGGAAGCATCTGCCAACATTGCGGGACATTCTTCAGGGTTCTCTGAAAGATCTGTCTAAATGGGCAAGAGACTGTGGTCTAGGAGTTAATCCCAGTAAAACAGAGCTTGTTTTGTTTACAAGGAAAAATAAGATTCCTGCTTTTGATCCTATTTCTCTGGACGGTACTGAAATCACCTTCTCAGATGGAGCCAAGTATCTTGGAGTATTTCTAGATAGGAAGCTGAATTTCAGGCGTAATATTGAGGAACGGGTGAGAAAAGCAACGATTGCTTTGTATTCCTGTAAAAGGGCCATTGGAAAACGATGGGGTTTTAGCCCTCAAGTCGTTCATTGGATCTATACAGCAGTGGTGCGTCCAATTTTGCTGTATGGAATCATTGTCTGGTGGCCTGCTTTGGAAACAAAAGCGAACTTTGTCTTTATCACGAAGGTACAGAGAATGGCGTCAATGTGCATCACTGGTGCTCTTCGTACTACACCTACGGCTGCATTAGAAATCCTCCTTCACCTGATACCCTTGGACATATTGGGTAGGCAGTATGCGGCTGCGTCGGCAATTCGACTTAATAGCACGCTGCAATGGAGGAGCAGTGATTGTGGCCATAGCGCGATCTTGAAAAAGATAACAATACCACAAAATGTGGACTGTGCTCCCTCTTTGAGCCTCTTTGAGCGCCACTTTACCACTATGATACCATCCAGGGAGTCTTGGATGGGGGATACTCCGGGTAGTGGAGCTACCATAAATTTTTACACAGATGGTTCGAGGCTGCACGAACAAGTGGGCTTTGGGGTCTATTCGGAAGAGCTTGGATTGAGCCTGGCTCGTAGATTGCCAGATCATTGCAGTGTTTACCAGGCAGAGATGCTGGCAATAAAGGAAGTGGCTGACTGGTTGAGCTGCAATGTCTTGTCTACAACCGCAGTCAACATCTATACTGACAGTCAAGCCGCGGTCAAGTCCCTGGATTCAATGTTTCTGAAAACAAGATCTGCCCTTAACTGCCGCACGTCTTTAAATGAGATGGCCAAGCAGTTTAACATACGACTCATATGGGTCCCAGGGCACAGAGACATTCCAGGGAATTGCAAAGCCGATGAGCTTGCAAGACTAGGAACTACCTTACAGGTTCCAACAGAATTGGAATGTGTTGGTATGCCTCTAGAAACTTGCAAGCAAAACCTACGGCTTTGTTCTGCGACGGAGACTAATCAAAGATGGGCAAATGGATGGACGTGTGAGACAACACGACTGATTTGGCCTTCTCTTAATCAGGGGCGCACAAGTGAGCTGATATCGCTTCCAAGAGGAGAGATTTCGACGGTGGTTTCTATAATTACCGGACACTGTCTTATAGGGAAGCACGCAGAGCGGTTAAATGTGCCGTCGAATGACTTTTGCCGAAGTTGCATGGATGAAGAGGAGTTGGAAACTATCGAACACTTTATTTGCCATTGCCCGGCACTTTCTGGTCAGCGACTTGCTTCACTGGGATCTAGGGAGCTGTACGATCTTTCTGATTTGTCGGATGTCAAAATACAACATCTAAGGAGTTTCATAAGAAGCTCAAACTGGTTTAACGACAGGGACTAGTAGGGAAACCTATTACGATCCCGTGGTATCACAATGGACCTCAGAGTCTACGTGTATTGACGTAAAACGTCAGCAGCCACTTACAACCTAACCTAACCTAAAGTTTTTTTTAGAAAAAAGAATGTTATACAGTCAAACTCGGTTATAACGAACTCGGTTATAACGAATTCTCGGTTATAACGAACTAATTCTAAAGTCCCGACGTTTTAGCATCAATTTTCACACAAAATACTTCTTTTATAACGAACTCGGTTATAACGAATCCTCGGTTAAAACGAACTGCTTATAATGGTCCCACAAATATAATTTCATGTATATTTACCTTTTTATAACGAACTCCCATAAATATTTTTTAATGTGTGGCAATCATGTTTATCAAACTAACAAAAGGTTGTAATGTTTGGGTTTATATTATAATTTTGATCAAATTTATTTATATTTTGATGATTTCTTCTCAATAAATATTTTTTTTTACGAAAAAAACATCAAATTAAACAAAATTGGATCTATTTTTTTGGATATAAAACTAGGTTGATAAAAAATATACCCCGCTTATAGCGAACTTCGCTTATAACGAACTATTTTTACTGGTCCCTCGGAGTTCGTTATAACCAGGTTCTACTGTAGTACTTTGCTATTCCATGCAAAACGAATTGAAATATCAGTCGAGGACCCCATTAAAAAACCAAAAGAGCTGTACATTTCGTACACTTAAAAAATTATGTCATTAACTGCTTGTAGTTTATTTAAAAAAAAATCCGTTTAGTCGTTTTTAAAAGAAAAAACATTTGTTTGATGTTCAGTTTTTATTAATGACTACTTCTGTCCTTTGTATCAAAAATAACACACTAAAAAATATAGTCTTTCATTAGCATTTAATTTTTAAAGTCATTAATTTTTGTTCTGTAAGTAAAAACTACTGATTATTCTTTAAATTTTTAATGATTTGTGTAAGTAATTTTTTTTTAAATTGTTGGTATTTTTTAAGGAAATATCATTAGTTTTTACCTACACAAGTCAGTTATTTTTTTGTAGAAAAAAAAATTCAAAAAAATATTTATAGAAATATAAAAACATGTTTGTATCAAGTGACTTTGGCACGATGGGTAGAGTGTCTGGCCAGAATGTAGTTGATTGCGGGTTCGTCTCCCCAAAATTTTATTAAAAATTTTTAAAAAAATATTTCAATAAAAAATTGAAAAAAAATAACCTACGAAATCAATAATTTTTATTGTTTTTGTAGGTTATTTTTTTGGAATTTGTTGGTAAAAATAACAGAACTATCATTAATTTTTAATGTTTTCGTAGTTTATTTTTTTTGAATTTGTTGGTAAAAAAGAATGAAGAAACCGTAATTTTTTAATGTTTTATGTTATTTATTTTAGAAAATTTTGTCAACAGTAAAAAATAAATGTTGATGTTTGTTAAAACTAATGAATAATTACTGGGATGGTTTTCAATTGTTTATTCACTAGTTTTAAGTGTGTTTTTCGTTTGTTTTTGCCTACAAAATATTTTGAGTGTAAGTGAGTGAAAAAATAAGTGCAAAAAAGTGTTTTTACATTTTGGAGAGTATGAAAGATTCGGCACCAAAGAATATAACACTCCCACTTGTTTTATGTACATTTGATAAACAAATGGAAAATTTTTATGATAAAAAAAATTTTTGATATATTTTTTTGATGAAAAGAAAATTTTTTTGGTGGAAAAAAAAAATTGATGAAAAAAAATATGAAACTTTTTTTTGTGAGAAAAAAATTGATGAAAATAAATATGATAAAAAAATATTATGAAAAAAAAAAAATTTATGAAAAAAAAAAAAATTCATGAAATTAATGAAAAAAAAAAAAAAATTTGATGAAAAACAAAAAAATTTATGAAAAAAAATTTTGATGAAAAAAAAATTTTTGATGAAAAAAAAAAAAATTTATGAAAAAAAAAAAAAAATGATGAAAAAAAGTTTGATGAAAAAAAAAAAAATTATGAAAAAAAAAATTTGTGAAAAAAAATTTGATAAAAAAAAAATTTATGAAAAAAATTTTGATGAACAAAATTTTTTTTTTTGTAGAAAAATAATTATGTTACTTTTTTCACCAGCTGGTGAAAAACGGGTTTTTCACCACGAGGTGAATTATTATCCAAGTTACAAACCCAAGTTATTAAAATTTTTGGTTTCTTTTTCGTTAATTGTTAGCCAAACTGAGGTGGCGTCCTGTAACTTTTTTAAAATGAGACACCAACCTAAAAACATTGTCATGTTAAAAGAAGAAAAATATTCAGAAAAGTAAAAAAAATGTCATGAAATTAATGAAAAAAAAAATTTATGAAAAAACAAAAAAATATTTATGAAAAAAAATTTTGATGAAAAAATTTTTGATGAAAAAAAAAGTTTGATGAAAAAAAAAAAAATTTGATGAAAAAAAAGTTTGATGAAAAAAAAAAATTTATGAAAAAAAAAAATTGGTGAAAAAAAAAATTTTATGAAAAAAAAAAAAAAAATTTTTGAAAAAAAAATTACGAAAAAAATTTTGATGAACAATTTTTTTTTTTTGTAGAAAAATAATTATGTTACTTTTTTTCACCACGAGGTGAATTATTATCCAAGTAACAAACCCAAGTTATTACAATTTTTGGTTTTAAGAAAATGAAAATAGTAATTCTTGTTTTCTTTTTCGTTAATTGTTAGCCAAACTGAGGTGGCGTCCTGTAACTTTTTTAAAATGAGACACCAGCCCAAAAACATTGTCATGTTAAAGGAAGAAGAATATTCAGAAAAGTAAAAAAAAAATTGAAGAAAATTAAAAAAAAAAAAAACAAAGTGTGGAGTTTTTTTCTGCATTCGGCAAAGACAATTTAAAAAGTGCTATCATATTTTCCTTAAACTTCAAGTAGTCCCCAATTTGTGTCTCCCTGCATTTCATAGCAATAACTACACATATAAAGAAAATCATGCAATTTCGCGTTTATTTAAAAAAAAAAAAATAAAATAAATACAAATTATGCAAAATAGTTTTTGAAAGTTTACTACTAAAGATTTTCCATTCCAAAGAAGAATCTGGTTATTTCATGTTACACCACCCGCCCCAATGCCATATTCCTAGAGATTCAGTAAAGTTAGCTGGTTGACTTTGGGTGAGTGACTCGTTAAGAAGAGGTTGATTGCATTGCATTGCGTTATATGAATTGTGTTGTGCGGTATAGAGCAAAGAGAGTGATGCCAAGAAAAACTTTAACTCCTAAGTATGCGTCAATATTAAGTTTATGTTTATTTAAGTACTTTTTTTTATAACTTTTTTTTTTCTTTTACTCTCCAAAAACATAATTTTGTTGTCTGCAAACTTTTTTTTTAATGTAACACAAATTTATGCTTAAGTTGTTCGTTCATATTATAATAAACATTTTTTTTTGTTGGTTTAATTTGAGATTCTTTTTATTGCAGTTTTTTTTATATATATTTTTTTTTGTTTGCTTAAGAATGTATTTTTTTAAAGTTATTTCATTTTTATGGAGGTTATTTTTTTTTGGTAGTTTTACCATTATAAGTAAACATTAAGAACAAGTTGTTAAAATAGTTTTCATTTTGGAATTTTTAGTGTGTTATATTGACAAATAGTGTTGGTTAATTGTATTTTTTTGGTGTAGCACAGTTTATTTTAGGAATATTAAAATGTTACTCATACGCTTTAGTATACCATGTATGACAGTAACTTGAATTTAATATACTCTTGCGTATGAGTAATATTTATTGTTTAATATTGCACATACGCCTAGTCTTACATATGGAAATTTTTATTTCAAATGTACCACGAAAAATGTTGGCTTATTGCCACAAATCGTGTAACAAAAGTTTTAGGTTTTCGGAAAAATGGGCGATATAGGCGTAGTCAAACATGGTAAAATTAAGCAATTTTTGCATGACATTGCTTTTTACTAAATTTTTTTACAGTAACTTTTCAATTCTGAAATTTCCGAAACACATTTTTTTTTATAAGTGCTCTGCAAAATGTAAGAGGTTAAGTTTATTAAAATGTTGTATGAAACTTTACACTATCCTGGTAGCTTTTCATTTAATCTTTGTTCTTTTATTAGATTTTTAAAAATTTCCAAAATACATTTTAGTACGTTACTTTGATGTTAAATGTGCATAAAATATTAGTTTTTAAAATTTTCTTTTAAAAAAGAAAAACAATTTTATTACTCTTTATGCTGTTTGTGAGTTGTACTGGATTTACTGTTGTAACTTCAATGAACCATACGTTTTTCATTTTATAACTCCGGCAATCACACAATAAAACATTTTTCTTTTTGTTGGCACAGTTTTGTTTATTACCATCCATATATCTCTTTTGTGTTGTTGGTAATTTATGTTAGATGGAAATATTTGTAAGCAAAATAATGAAGGAACGATTTGAGAATGTTCAGAAATTATGGCTAAAACATTTTCATTCGAATACTCTCCAATTGTAAGTGAGATCTTTTGAGTTCTATTAATTTTTTTTCTAAAAATTATGCAGGCTTTCCAGCGGTTGTTTCAGTTCTTGAAGGAATACAATTTTTTCCCCTGATCCAATTTACGAACTTAACCTTTTTGTGGCATTTTTTTACAGAAGGCGAACGATACACAAAACGGAAATTTTGCATGTATTTTGTTGTTGTTACAATAACAAAACACATGCAAAATTTTCGTTTGTGTGTAGTGTTCGCCTTCTGTAAACTGGCATTAATATGTTTATAATTAGGGAAACCAAAAATAAGCACTTAAACAATTTTTAAAGTTTTTTTTTTTTTAAAAAATTAGAAAAAAACATCAAAATAAGCAGAAAATATTAAAAACTTTCGTTTAGTGGATATCTTCAAAAACGTCCAATATTATAGGATTGTCTTTAAAATTTTAGGTGTTTCAAAAAAAACTTAAATCCATCGGATTTTTTTATAAGAAAAAAAGTATTCAAATTGAATTGACATTTAAATTTTTTTTATATGTAACCCTAGAAATTTTTTGGAATTTTGTTGTTTTGGAAAAATAAAAATTTTAATAAAATTTTTTGGTTACCTTTAATTAAAAAAAAAAAACTAAAATAAACTAATAATTCAAAAATTAGCAGAAATAGGGATAAAAAAAGAAAAAAAAAAAAAAGCAAAAATAAGCCAACAAAATGAAAAAAAAAGCCAATCAACTGAAAGTACGATGCAGTCCAAACCAAGAGCTGTAAATTTAGTAAATGAGCAAAATCGAATCTAAGACACTCTAGTGATGTTCGTCTGTCGGTCTATCTGTGGAAAGCACACTGCAGTCCTTGCTAAACGAAATTTGGCACTATATCGCCTTGTGCTCACAGGCTGGTAAAGTTCTTAAATGGACGAAATTGGATCGGTCTAGAAGCTTCCCTTAAAAAACTTGAAGAAAGAAGTTTTAAATGAAAAAAAAAAAAATTGGTGGTGATGAGAAAAGAAATTTTGTATACTAAAAAAAAGTTGATAAAATGTTCATAAAAAATTTTTTGTTGAAAAAAAATGGTGATGAAAAAAATTTGTTTGGTAAAAAAAAATTTTGATTGAAATAAGTTTTTGAACAAAAAAAAACTTTTGATGAGAAAAATTTTTTTTTTGATATACTAAAAATATGATAAAAAATGTACATGAGAAAAAATTTTTTGATGACCCAAATTTTGGACGAAAAAATAAGTTTTAGATAAAAGCTAAATGTTTGATGAAAACATTGACTAAATTAAATTTTACTCACGTGATTGTGAGTGTGTGTGAGTGAATCGATTTTTTTGCGTGAGTTTGCGTGATTTATTTTTTCTTTATATTTTCTTTCGTACCAAAAAAGCAACAAAAAGAATTTTTAATTTGGATTAACTTAAGATTTCGTCCAAGTTCAGGATTGTAAAAAAAGTAATTTTCGTGAAAAAGTAATTTTCGTGAAAAAAATTTAATGAAAAAAAAATTTATAATGAAAAAAATTTTGATAAAAAAAAAATATTGAAAAAGTTTTCTAGTGAAAAAAAAAATTGAAAAAAAAAATCATAAAAAGTTATGAAAAACAAAAATATTGATGAAACGTTTTTATTTAAAGTTTTGATGAAAAAAAAATTGTTTAAAAAATGTTGATAAAACAAAACTTTGGATGAAAAAGTCAAATTTTTGTTTAAAAAAATATGATAAAACAAATTTGTATGAAAAATATCTTTTTGATGAAAAAAAAATTTTGATGAACAAAAAATTTGGATGAAAATGTTTCGCAGGAAAAAAATTTTTTAATGATATTTCGAATATATCCCAGTTGGCAACGTCTTCGAGCCATCCTCAGTGACGGAGCGATGACATGTCAGAGTCACACCTGACATCCACAAGACATCTCTATGTACTGGGCTGAGGACAGTCTCATACAAATTTTCAAAATGTCCTCACTCAAAGTCAGCAGTGGTCAGGGCTGACCTTCTGGGGACATGTCACCTAAGACTTCTTTGGGGAAATGTCTGACATAGGTCATGCGAAAATACAAAAAATTTTCGTATTTCCTTTAGTTTTTACTTTTATCCATTTTCCTTTATAAATTACACAGCTCAACAAGAAAATGCGTATTGGATTCTGGTTAGTGATTTTGATAGTGTCTGTTGCGCTGATTAAAAATCCGGAGCCCAAATTTGTCTATCACGTCAGGATTTTGAGTAACTCGCGGTTGAAGTGCCGGAAAAGGGCATTTTTGACCCTTTTTAAAAGCTTATAAAATAAGATCCTGACATGAAAATGACTTGGTATCAAGCTCATTCGAAAGCCTGTAATTTTCTCTTAAAGATAAGATAAAATGTTTTAAAAATTTAATTTTCTAAAATAATAAAAAAATCATTAGCAAAGAACCTTCCATTTTTTCAATATTTAGTTTATTTACACAGTGTTTTTTAACAAACTTCCATACAAATTCATACGTAAATTTTAGGTTTAAAGCATTTGAGGCTAATGATTTCTTTACCATTTTAGAAAATTAAATTTCGAAAAGATTTGATCTTGTCTGAAAGAGAAAATTACACACTTTCGAATGAGCTTGATACCAAGTCATTTGCATGTCAGAATCTTATTTTATAGGCGTTCAAAAATGGTCAAAATGGGCATTTTTTGACACTTTAACCGCGATTTTCTCAAAATTGTGACGTGATAGAAAAATTTGAGTGACCGTTTTGGAATCGGGGCACCAAACCCTATCAACTTTTTTTGGTTTCATCCAAAACGCAGCGACAAACCTAAGATTTGTAGAGCGGTGTTATCTTTCTCATATTTAGAAAAAACTTTTCGCCTTTTTTAGTCCCAACTGGATTTGAACCTGGAACCTCCAGTTTATTAGTCCCACACCTAACCACTTGTTCCAAACTTTATTTTTAAAATTGTTTGTCTATTTATTACTTTTATTCTACTTGTTAGATTTTGATTTTATTTTAATTAAGTCGATAATATTGCCATCTTTTTCTTGTAAATTAAAGAGTTTCCCAGATTTAAAATTCTAATTTAATATACTGCTATTCTGAAGACATTTCCTTTTAGACGTCTTAGAGGAATTGCCCACAATCTTAAAGCAAACATTCAGTGCTGACAATGTTAGGACATGTCATCAAGGATTTCCTATGATTTGTCAGAACCTGAAGACATTTCCTCAAGGAATCACTGTGGAACTTTCCTCAGTGACACATTTTCCAACTGGGATGTACTTTCGTCTATATGCTGCAAAGTTTTATAAAAAAATTAATAGAAATAAAAAAGTTACAGCTTGTTAAACAAAATCAAAAGCAATCATTTAAATGCTCTTTTCTCATAACCATTATTCGAAATCGTCTGCCACGATACAGCGAAAACGGGTGGAACGATTTTGGATCTGTTTTTCTCAGTTTGTAGAAAATTAAAAACTCTAGTCCCTGACGTAGATCTTTTTTAACTTTTTTATTTTATACATTTTTTATAACCAAAGAAAATCGATTTTTTTTATGTATTTTTCAATTTTTTGAGTTTAATGTCTTATATTTTTTACTAAAGTCCAAAATTTAAAAATCCGGCTACGTCAGGGACTAGATTTTTTAATCCTCTACAAAATACAATTAACAGAACTAAAATCGATTCACCCGTGTTTACTGTATCATGACAGCTGATTTGGCCTTTTAAAAAGACACCCCATAATGAAATGATAACCCTGGCAACCCTGGTAGTACAAAAGTCCACAAATTTATATATTTTTTTAAATACTACAATGATGTACATATCTTTCAAATACAAAAAGAAAATTTCAATCACATTTTTATATATTTGTTTATAGCTGTTCAAATATTGTTATTTCATAAGAGTTCTTAAGGTATAAGCCCCCTTAATGAAATATATTAAGATTAATTTACATACATATATTTCATATAATTACAACTAGTACTAAACTAACCAGTAATTTTTTTTAATAAATTTGGTGATCAAAAAAATTTTTATTCACCAGCTTGTGAAAAAAATTTTTACTCACCAGCTGGTCAAAATATTTTTATTCACCAGTTGGTGAAAATATTTTTATTCATCAGTTGGTGAAAAATATTTTTATTCACTAAATTAATATCCAAATTATAAACCTTTTTGGTTTTAAGAAAATTAAAACTGTAATTCCTATTTTCTTTTAAGAGACACCAGCCAACACCGTTCCGAATATAAATGACATTTCAAGTGATAAAGTAAAAATTGAACGCAATAACGTAGTGATTTACAAAATTGCATTTTTTGAGCCGCGCGTTCAACGCGAGTGATTTACAAAATTAGGCAACTATTATCGTGGAGATTATTTGTGATTTTTGAGTAAAGCGTTTTTAATCGTTTTTAGTAAATAGTGAAAGAGTAACAATAGACCTCAGAGAAATCGACGATAACTTAACTACATTTGTAACACTTTCATACCTTTACAATTTAATATTGATTATATTTTGTTTTCTCATCTTTCCAAACACAAAACATCTATTTAGGAGTCCTTCTTCATCAGTTCTCTTACAAAAGTTCATATATCTTTGTGTACAAAAACTTAAAATTGTACATAGTACAATAAACTTTTTTTCTATCTCCGTACAATCTGTTTGCATCAAAACAAATCCTGTTGCACTACAAAGTATTATGGGTGTTAATAAAAGATGCTTTTTCTTTTGAAATTTCATACAATAGAAAACTTTAGTTTTAAAAAAGATAATAAAAATCTTCTGGATATTAATGCACAAAAATCACAATAGTTTTTTATTTTTAGAATAGTTCGACAAGCTTTGAAAGTTTTATTAAAAACTTTTGAAATTGGAAAAAATGTATTTTTGTATATATTTTCATATGTCAAAACAGTGGAAAATAAGGAAAAAACAAAATTAAATTAAATAAGACAAATAAAAAAAAAATAAATGAAATAGTTTTTTACAAAAATGCTGGGTTTGTTTACTGCCGGTTAAACGTAAAAAAAAATAGTTTTTTTTTTGCTGTCTGTTAAACGTTAACATAAAAATATATATTTGGCAGCACTTTTTGTAATTTGAACACAAATGTCAAAAACCGACTGAAATCAGTGCACAGACAAAAATATGAAGGAAACAAATTTGTGTAATTACTTGTTTAAATTTAAAAACAAAAATTGAGTAATTTTTTAATTGACGCAATTAAAAATTTACTTAAAAATTTTAAAAACAATTTAAGTAAATAATTTAATGAAAATTTAATAGTTTTTTCAATTTTTTTTTAACTCTCATAGTTTTTTGAATTCTCGTTTAGTTTATAGTTTTTTGTGTATGTATATGAAATTTTGTAATCGTCTTTATAAAATTTTCCTATGTTTTTGAGACATAAATATGTTTGGTAAAGTTTGAAAAAACAAGTTTTTTATTTTTTGTAAAAACAATTAAAACTTTTTTAAACTTAAAAAAAAAAAATAAATAGATAAATTTTGAGTAACTTTTTAATTGTGTCAATTAAAAATTTACTCGATTTTTTTTCAAATATTTAATAAATTTTTATTAAAAATTAAATCGTTTACTGGTGCAAAATTGAGTAATTTTTACTCAGTAGTATTAAAAATTTACTCAAATATTTTTTTTATTTTTTTCTGTGTGGACTAAAACAATTGCAAAAGTTAAATTCCGAAAAAAAATTACCTTAAAAATTTTTTTTTGGTGAAAAAAAAACGTTTGGGGTGTAATGATAGATCGCCTCCGTGAACAAAACTGTTTGCAGGTGCACCCTGGTCTCCGCTAAATGATCTATCGCCTCTAGCTGCCAAACTATCAGAATTTATCTGATCTCCTGGTAAACGTATACAAATAATCAAGAATAATTAAGAAACATGCAGCCTAAAATGAATTTAAACAGCACTTCTAAGAGCTTCCTGACAAAGAAGATCGGGCCTTCAGTCCGAATACTACAGCTCAACATTGAAGGTATGAGCAGAGCGAAATGTGATTATCTCACACGAACTCTGAAAGAAGAAAATATTGATGTTGCGGTAATCCAGGAAACTCACATAACATCGGAGGAAGAATTTAAGACTCGTGGCATGATTGAAGCTTACGATGTAATAGGTGTA
This sequence comes from Pegoplata infirma, assembly GCA_963921195.1. Classification (NCBI taxonomy): domain Eukaryota; kingdom Metazoa; phylum Arthropoda; class Insecta; order Diptera; family Anthomyiidae; genus Pegoplata; species Pegoplata infirma. Next base: position 64,140,468 of record OY992537.1, on the reverse strand, counting down.
CTGTATCATAGATCGTATGGTTCTGCAACATACGTTAGACGTGGTATAGAAGATGTAAAACTCATTGGTTGTGACTCAAATGATAATATTTTTACCATCACAATTGAAATGGCTGGAACCCACATCAGTAATATATACAAACCTCCCACCATACCATGGCCACTATCAGTTCTACCAATTTTTCCCCATCCATCACTGTATGTTGGTGATTTTAATAGTCAGCACACCTCTTGGCGATACACAACTGATGATGTTAGCGGCACAATGCTAACCAAATGGGCTGAAGTAAATAACATCCGCCTAGTATTTGATGCAAAAGATGTAAGCTCCTTCCACTCCGGACGCTGGCGCAGGGGGTACAATCCAGACCTCAATTTTGTTAGCCTGAACGAAGATCACACTCCGCTTCCGATCCATCGCAAGGTACTCCACTCCTTCCCGAACAGCCAACATCGCCCCATGTTTATGGAAACTGGTATTCAAATCCCACTCGTCCAGTCAGTACCCAAACCTAGATGGAACTTCCTTAAAGCTTCTTGGCCTTCCTATGCACTGGCTCTTGATGCAAATATTAGATGGCTCAGTCCAACTCCTAAAAACTATCCGCGCCTGGTCATCATAATAATATCCACTGCTAAGAAACACATTCCTAGAGGTTTCCGTAAACAATACATACCAGGCTGGTCTGATGAAAGTAATGCACTCCACACAGAATACATAAACACTGAAGACCCCTCTATCGCCGATGAATTGCTGAACTCATTTGATAACTCACGTATAGCAAAATGGCAACAAATTGTCGAAAACACAAACTTAACACATTCGAGCCGTAAAGCATGGAGCCTGCTTCGGAAATTAGGCAGTAGCACACCGATAACAACAACTAAATCGGCAATCGATCCAGACGACATAGCATTAAACATCAAGAAGACATCCCAGATGCTATCAGATAAAAGTGAAACTATCGCCACCAAGAAGAAGCTTAAAACGTTAAAAAGTAATGCCCAAAATATTCCACAATTTTCGGGCCCATTTAGTCTGGAGGAAGTTGATTGCGCTTTACAACAGCTAAAAGCAGGAAAGTCTGCAGGTGCTGATGGTATTTTTCCGGAATTCTTTATTCATAGTGGAATAAATTTCAAAAAATGGCTGTCTCAGTTCTATTCCAATATTATGCTTACTGTACACATACCCTCTGCACTTAAAAGATCAAAAATCTTAGCACTGTTGAAAAATGGCAAGCCAAAAGATCAGGCTGATAGCTACCGTCCAATTGCTTTGCTCAGCGTAATCTAAAAAGTCCTTATATACAATAGAATAGAACCTTCGATAAACAACATTATACCGCTGGAACAAGCAGGTTTTCGATCTGGGAGAAGCTGCTCCGACCAAGTACTCGCTCTCACCACCATCATTGAATCCGGTTTTCAAGACAAACTTAAAACTTCAGTCGCCTTTGTAGATCTGAAAGCACCATATGGCACTGTATGGAAAGACGGCATGATATACAAGTTCCTTAAAGTCATTCCCTACAAAAGAACGGCAACCCTTCTCAACAACATGTTAAGTGATAGACATTTCAAAGTCTATCTAGATAACAAACATAGTAGACAATGTAAACTTAACAATGGTCTCCCCCGGGGTTCATTTCTAGCCCCTCTACTATTTAACTTATACACACATGATCTACCACCAACCTACTCCAAGAAGTTTGCATATGCCGACGTTATAGCGATCGCTACACAGCACATAGATATGATGCAAATAGAAATGGTTCTCACACATGATCTATCAGTACTAGGTCAGTATTTAAAAAAATGGCGTCTTTGTCCTAGCTTAAATAAGACTGAGGTTTCATGCTTCCATCTAAATAACATCCAGGCGGATACGAAGCTCACTGTAAAATTTGGTGATGTAACATTAAACCTAGGTGTAATCTACGTGTAACTCTGGATAGAACATTGTCGTTCAAAAGGTATCTAGAAAACACAGCTGGTAAAATTAAAACTCGAAACAATATAATCCAAAAACTACCATCAACAACCTGGGGAGCCTCCGGAAGTAGTCTACGCTCTGCAACCTTAAGCCTAGTTTACACCACTGCAGAAAATTGTGCCCCTGTCTGGCTTAACAGTGCACATGTGGGAAAGATAGACGTACAGCTAAATTCATCAATGCGTATAATAACAGGCACTATGTCTTCCACTCCCAAAAGGTTCCTTCCAGTTCTTAGTAACATTCTTCCACCTAAAATAAGACGCCAGAATGCACTCCTACGTGAATACAACAAGATAACATCTAATCCATCTCTTCCAATTCACGAGTTCATAGATACATGTATAGGGAATCGCCTTAAATCACGCAATCCTCTAGCCCAGATACTGAAGCAAAATAATTTTGATGCACGTACTACATGGAAAGACGAATGGACCCTCTCATCCAGTGAAGATCCATTCCAGTTTCAAGACTTGACAAGTATGCCACCTGGCATACTTGTCAGGTGGCATACCAAGACTCCTATGGGTGAGATTAAATCGAATTCGCACAAACCATGGCAGGTGTGCATCAAGTCCTTATAAATGGGGGTCATCTAATACTCCCTTTTGTGACTGCAGTAATATTGAACAATCCATATATCACATAACTTTAGAATGTCCACTCCAAAGATTCACCGAAGACTTGACCGAACTAAACAACGCCAGTCCCGAAGCAGTTCAATGGCAAACATAGACATCAATATTTAACTTTATACTCGGCTTATTTTTTTAATTTTTTTTTGTTATGTAAACCAATTTTTTTGTACTTTAACATAGGCATGTAAACAGGCACGTACGCAGGGGGGGTGCCCTGGGGGCCCGGGCCCCCCCCAAAATGACTTGGCCACATAAAAATTTTAAGACATTGCACTAAAAAATATACGTTTGTTAACAAAAAAAGGCTGAGTATTATTATTTTTATTTATCTCTAATCTAATGAAGGGTTTTTTATGAAAATTTCAAAATACTGAAAAAATACAATAAAAATTTTTGATTGAAAAAAATTTAAAAAATTCGTAAACTTTTACGGTAGTGAATAGGACACCTCAAAAATGTAATTGCGACTGACCATAAGTGATGCATCATAAATATTATTCCATTAGCTTTAATCTCGACTGCCACATTTGACTAAATTTGTGATATAGAAAAATTTACTTTCGAAAATTTTCTATAGAAAAATTTACTTTTAAAATTTTTTTATCGAACAATTTACTATCGAAAAGTTTCTATAGAAAAATTTACTATCAAAAATTTTCGATTGTAAGTTTTGCTGGAAAAATTTTGATATTTAAGAATATATTTTATGTCTTTAGATAACTAAATGATAACTTCAAAAATATAATTTGAAATGGTACAGTTTTGGTGAAAACGGATATTTTTTACGAAATTTTTCAAAGGGTTTGAGATTTTTTTTTGGAAAATAATGTTTTAAAACATATGCTGTAAAAATTGTGTCCTCTACACTAATTCTGGAATCTGGAACTTTTTTACACAAAAAATTAATCAAAGTGTTAGATTTTTTTTTAATATTAAAATAAAAAATTTTTAACGACAAAAAATATAGTGAATTTAAAAAATTTTCTTTACAAAAATGTCTCAGAATCTGTAAATTTTCACATTCAACACATGGATAAGAGAGTTTTTAAGATTATAATAATTTTTTCAGACTTTCTATACGAAAAATATTAATGAATCAAAGAATTTGTCTATACAAAAAACGTCTTTAATCTGAGTTTTTTCGTTACGAAAAATGTCTCAGAATCGAAAAAATCTATAGGAAAAATGTATCAGAATCTGTGAATTTTTCTATACAAATTTGAGATATTTTTCTTAGCAAGAAATTTTTCTAAACGAAAAATTTGTTAAAATCTGAGAATTCTTCTATGCAAAAATGTTTTAGGATCTTAGAAATTTTCTATACAAATCTGAGATTTTTCGTATAGAAAAATTCACCATACGAAAAATGTCTCAAAATCTGAGAATTTTTCAATACGAAAAATGTTTCCGAATCAGAGAATTTTTCAATACGAAAAATGTCTCAGAGAATATCAGAATTTTTTAATACGAAAAATGTCTCAGAGTCTGAAATTTTTATAATAAAAAGTGAGAGAAAAATCTGAGAATTTTTCAATACGAAAAATGTTTCCAAATCTGAGAATTTTTCAATACGAAAAATGTCTCAGAGAATATCAGAATTTTTCAATACGAAAAATGTCTCAGAGTCTGAAATTTTTATAATAAAAAGTGTCTTAAAAGCTTTGAACTTTTTCTATACGATAAATGTCTACGAATCTGGGAGGTTTTCTGTACGAAAAATTACCCAGAATTTTTCTGTAAGAAAAATGTTGGAAAAATTGAGAATTTTTCAATAAGCAAAATGTCTCAAAATCAAACAACTTTTTCTTAGAACTTGAGAGTGTTTCTATACGAAAAATGTCTTATAATCTGAGAATTTTTCTACACGAAAAATTTCTCAGAGTTTAAGAGTTTTTCTGTTCAAAAAATGTCTATGCAAAAAATTTAAATCGTTATAATAGTAAAAATCTTTCTATGGTTAAAATATCTTGGAATTCTATTTTTTTTATTTAAAAACTAAACAAATTTCCGGCAATGTAAGGAGTCATGCTATCAAAAAATTTCTCAAAATCTTGGATTTTATTACGATAATTCGTATCTTAGAATCGGAGAATTTTCTATACCAAAAATGCTCTTAGAAGTTAAGAAAAATATATGAACAATTGAAAAATGTGTCAAACAGTTTTAATTTTTTAAGCGTAAAGTATATTTGAAAAGTTTTAAAGAAAAGTTTCACTTTTTTAAAAAAAATAATTCGACTCCTTTTTACCATAAGTTTTAAATATATGTTTTGTTTTCTAAAAATGCAAAAAAAAATTAGGCTCAAAAACATTGAGGCGAAAAAACGAAATTAAAAAAAAAATGTTGGCCCCCCCCCAAAATAAATTCCTGCGTACGTGCCTGCATGTAAATATGTAGTAGTACTTATGAAAAAAAAAATGATAATTTGTATTAACGCAATACGATAAATAAATAATAACCAAAAACTTTGAAGTTTTTTTATTTTTGCAACTCTTGAAGCGGATTTTGAATTCTTATGGCCTAAAAGATATTTGAGATTTTTTCAGATTTTTGGAAGGTCGGGGTGAACTCGCTCAAATCGATTTTATAAAAAAAAAAACGAGGTTGTGAATATTTTTTTTTTTTTTTATTAAGAATTTATCTTTGGTGTCTTTTTTTACAATCCATTAACCAACCTGCTTTCAATTAAAATTTCAAAATCATAGATTTCTTTTATATCTTTCTCATTGGGTGTAAATAAATGGGAATATGAATATTAATTTTTAGACACCAATAGTATTACCAAATTTTCTCAAGAATTCTGATGATTGGAAAATTGGAAAATTGCAAAACGATTGTCAATTCATTCCTGAATAAGTATTACCAAAAATCTATGAGTTTTTGTTTGGACAATATTGAGAATATTAAGAAAATGGAGCCACCATAAATTTACTTGTTATGTGAATTCATAATGGGGAACATAAAATGACCTCGAACTAGATAAACTCTTTTTCATTGCAGAATTAAAAAATCCGGAAATAATATATATTTTTTTTAATTGTAAATAAAAATTAAACAGACTTGATAATATTAAAATATTTTATAATACCATGATTTTTTTTCTGTAAATCATTAAATAATATTTAATTTGCTTATGTATTTCAATGCAGTTTTATATAAATTAAATAACAACTGTTATACTTAATGCATATAATAATGCTTGTACAAAAATTGTTCAAAGTAATGGCATTAAGTAAATAAACGGTATTTATTTATTATTCGGCTTGCTTAATTAAATTATATATGATTTAATACATGATTTTTAATTAAAATCATATTAAGTTTCAATTGTAAGTTGTTTGTTAGCGCGCTGGTATTATTAATAATTATAATCCTGGAATTTAAAAAAATTATATATAAAAAAAAAATTACGTTTTTCGACTAAAATTCATGTGCGATTACTTTAACTAAATTCGGCTCAAAAATTAGGAATTTTTGCTTACGTTATGAGAAAAATATTTAAAAAACTCCAAAATGGTGATTTTGGTCCCCAGATTCTGATTTTTAATCACAAAAAATTGTTAACCAACTTGGTCTTCAAAGTTGCAAAATGTTGATTATATTATGAGAAAAATATTAAAAAAATATAAAAAACCTATTTTGGTGGGGATTGGCATCCGTGGACTGAGCAAAAAGTCTTTAAAATTTGGCTTAACTTAAGATTTAGTCCCGAAAAAAAAAACAAAGTTGTAAAATTTCGTTGAACTATAAAGTTTGCTTGAAATTTTGTTAAATTTTTTAAATTTTAGTTTTTGAATTTTTATTTGTATAAATTAGAGTTTCGTGAGTGTGAGTGAAGCTGGAGTGAGTGCACGTGAGTGCGAGTTTGTTTTAAGTTTACTTACGTGGTTGTAAGTGAATGAGAGCTTAAAAACATGCTTGTGTGTGAGTGTGCGTGATTTAAAAATTTTTATCGTGAGCGTGAGTAAGTGTGAGTCAAAAATCACTCACACCGTGTGAGTCACACGCCCATCTCTAGTTTATACTATATATTTATACATTTATGTTAAAATTGAAACCACATAATTGTAATGTAAAAATCATGGCCAAATTTCAATAATGGTTTTACTTTTAGTATCTCTCTCTTTATGTTGTGTTGGTAAATGAATTATTATTTAATTTTCACATGAATAAATTTTTGAGGTCAACCATTTGTTTACAAATAAAATAAATTTAATAAATTTTAAAGTTTTAAACAAAATATTTATTAAATTTATTTTATATGATTTTTTTTTTATTTTTTTGAATTACCCATCACTTGCAATTAGTGGTAGAGGGTATATAATATATAGGGATGAGATTTTCATGCACTAAAAAATCGAAAATATGCGCTTAAAATATGTGCTAAAAAACTCAAAATATGCACTAAAAAACCTAAAAATATGCACTAAAAAATAAAATGCGCGCAATAAAAATCTTGTTTTCATAGGAAAAACATCTTAAAAAGCAAAAAGTAACGCCGGGTTTAAATAGTAACATTTAAACTTTATATAAGCAAGATTTTTTAGAACTTAAGGCAATCTATAAAAAAAATTTAAAGAAAAAAAATTATTTTTCTTATTTCCAAAATAAATTTTTAAAATAGTTTTTAAAACAAATAAATTTTAATTTGTGTTTTTGCTAATTTATGCCAAAATATGCAAAAATATGCACTTAAAAGTCGGAAATATGCACAAAATATGCGTTTAAAACCAAAATATGCAAAAATATCCATTTTCATCAAAATATGCAAAAATATGCAAAAACAAATCGATGCCATTTTAACGCAAATTTCTTAATTCGGAAAGATAATTGGTCGATATCGTTTTTAGACTATAGACAAAAAACATGCATGGAAATCTCATCCCTAATAATATATATCGTCCATTCTACCAGACATTTGGTAATTTTAGGCGTTTTTTTGACCGAGGGTCTTTCGATTTTTTTTTTTATTTTTTTCATACAGATACTTTATGGAGCCAATTTCAAATTTCATCAGATCGAAAATATTCGAAAAACTCGCGATTTTATTCACGATTTTCGTTTTTAAAAAAGTAAAAAAAAAAAATGAAAAATCTGTGTAACTTTGAGCAGCTATATTTCCAAAACTACTTATCACATTTTAACAATCTGTAGCGCTTACGAATGGTATGTAAAAGAATTCAAAGGGGTAAAAGTTTTGAAAAATGCACTTCAAAACTGCATTTGCATTTAAAACGCATTTTTGAAACACCAACATTTTTGCGGTCATTAAATGCAAATAATAGACAAAAATACCTTTCTAGTGTGCATAAAAACAATGAGATACGATTAGTATTTTTGAAAATATAACGGTTTAAAACAAAAATTTTTATAAGGGAAACTTACCCAGCAAAACTTTTCGGAGTCATTCAAAAATAACTAGTTCTAGAAGTACTTCAAAGCTTGTCACGATAGGTTCTCAAAGAGCATCCTGGAACTAGTGATGTCACAACTAGTTCTAGAAGTTATCCAAAAGGGTAATATTTTGATTCCAAAGAGCTTTTTTGGAGTAGTTTGGGAACTAGTGATTTGGAACTAGTCGTACATGACTTCTGCACCACTTCCATGAAGCAAATACTGGTTCTCAAATAACATCTTAGAAGCTGTTTCAAAAACTTATAATTTTTTTCAAAAAAGAAAAAAATATATATTTGATTACGTATTTCTCTGTTGCATCTTCTATTTGGAAAAAGTCAAACCTTTTGAAATATGTACAGAGGGGCTAAAAATATTATTAAGTATTGGGTAATTTGTTTGGTATTATTAAGTATTGGGGCATTAGTGCAAATAGGTTTTTATAGATCCATTCAATTACCTTACGATAATCTGCAATATACTACTTTATTTACTACAGCTGGAGTTTTTTATTACAAAAAGTAAACAAAACTTTCCAATTGTAGCAAAAACAGTAAGCAATTTCAGTAATCCAACTAAGCATATAATCGTATATTTTTTGGTCTCTACAATATTTTTTTTTTTTTTCAAAAATCCCTTATTCTTCTTCTAGATAATTTCTAATTGCATTAATGACTAAAAAAATACTACTAATTTTGTTCAGTAAAGTGCTGATATTGCGTTATATTTTCAACAAAAAATAATTCAAAAATGTTTTTTTTGCAAAAAAAAAATGTACAAAATGTTCCTAGACTGCTTCCCTAGAACTAGTTCTGATGGTGACAATTTCAAACAAAAATCATGGGTTAAAGAATTGGATAAAGAATTGGTTCTAGAATGACTTAAAGAACCGTTCCATACATGGGTTCCTAGACTACTTTCCTAGAACTAGTTCTGATGGTGACAATTTCAAACAAAAATCATGACTCTGAGAACGAGATAGAGAACTAGTGCCACAATAGCTTCTTGGAAGTAGTTCCTGTCGTGACAATTTCAAAGAAAAATCATGGGTTAAAGAATGGGATAAAGAACTGGTTCTAGAAGTAGTGATGGAACCGTTCCATAGGAGGGGTGATTGTTCCTAGACTACTTCCCTAGAACTAGTTCTGAGGGTGACAATTTCAAACAAAAATCATGACTCTGAGAACGAGATAGAGAACTAGTCGAGCAAAAAAGAAGTACTCCAGCACTAGTTCTGGAAGTCATGCAAGTTTTGCTGGGTAAGGAAGTATTTAAAAAAAAAAAATATTAAAAATAGCATACATTCTCGGTCTATAGTAATAAAAACATTTTTTTGTAGCAAAAATCCTAAATTTTCCAAATATGCTAATTAAAAAAAGAAATTAAAAGGAGTAAAAGTTTCGCAAAATGCATTTCAAAACTGCATTTGCATATTATAAAATGCACTTTTAAACCACCGATATTTTTTCAGTTTATAAGATATCAAAATAGACTTACATACCATTCGTATGCGCTATAGATTGTTAAAATGCGATAAGTAGTTTAGAAAATACAGCTGCTCAAAGTTACACAGATTTTTAATTTTTTGACTCTTTTAAAAACGAAAATCGTAAATAAAATAGCGAGTTTTTCAAATATTTCGATCTGATGGATGAAATTTGAAATTGGCTTCACAGAGTATCTGTATAAAAAATATAACAAAAATCGGAAGACCCTCAGTCAGATTTTAACATAATAATGTTTTTATGCTGGTTTCTAATTTTAAAAAAGTTGCAGGACGCCACCTCAGTTTGACTATATAAGCTAACAATTAACGAAAAAGAAAACAAAAATTACTATTTTCATATTCTTAAAACCAAAAATTGTAATAACTTGGGTTTGTAACTTGGATACTAATTCACCTCGTGGTGAATAAAACCGGTTTTCACCAGCTGGTGAATAAAAAGTAACATAATTATTTTTCAACAAAAAAACATTTTTTTTTCATCAATTTTTTTTCCATCAAATTTTTTTTCCAGCAAATTTTTTTTTTCATCCAATTTTTTTTTCATCAAAATTTTTTTTTCATAATTTTTTTTTTATCATATTTTTTTCCCCAATTTTTAAACCCTCCAACCAATTACCCCCCCCCCCCCTCCCAAAAAAAAAAGAAAACGCCTCTGCAATTTTTTTTTTGCATGTTGGAGGGAGATTTGGTACAGCCGAATTTAACACTCTTACTTGTTTTTCATCAAATTTTTTATTATCAATTTTCTCACCAAAAAATTTTTTTCATTATTTTTTTATTTCACTAATTTTTTTTTTTATAATTTTTTTTTATCATATTTTTTTTTCATCAAATTTTTTTATCAAATTTTTTATTATCAATTTTTTTTTTCATAATTTTTTTTTTTATCATATTTTTTTTTTCAAATTTTTTTATCAAATTTTTTATTATCAATTTTTTTCTCACCAAAAAGTTTTGTTTTTCATATTTTTTTTTTCATAAATTTTTTTTACATCAAAAAATTTTTCTTTTCATCAAAAAAATTCGTCAAAAACTTTTTTTCATAATTTTTTTTTTTCATAAAAAATTTTGGGTTCATTAAATTTTTTTAACAAAATTTTGTTTTTCGTGAAAAAAAAAATGTTTTTTTTACCAAAACTACTTTTTCACCAAGTCTAAGCTTTTCGCATAAAAATTTTCCATTTGTTTATCAAATGTACATAAAACAAGTGAGAGTGTTATATTCTTTGGTGCCGAATCTTTTATACTCTCCAAAATGTAAAAACACTTTTTTGCACTTATTTTTGGACTCACTTACGAAATGTTCAGTTCTTTTGGATTTTTAATGGGGTCCTCGACTAATATTTCAATTCGTTTTGCATGGAATAGCAAAGTAATATAACATTATTTTTTCTAAAAAAAACTTTGCTTTGGCAAGTACACCCAAATCTTCTGCAAAACATTATCATGATTTAATGTTTTTGGCAAGAGTACAAAATTCGCAGGCATTTTTTAAAATGACTCATGGAATGGACGTATACAAGTTAGCCACTCCGTTTGTAATTCATTAAAATATCGGTCTGGGACCTTATAAAGTATAAATGCATTTTATTAATCAGTGATGGAATTTAAGACACCCTAACAATGTTCGCCTGTCTATTGAAATGGCGATCGCCGCCAATATATTACACAAATATTTATGTAATTCAGATATTAATGTAATTCACCTTTATTTGTTGTTGATTCGAGAACTATTGTATAGCGGTTTAAAAGTGATTAACAAAAATGTAAGGACACTTTGACAATTTTGGTAGATTTCACATAACCTAAAAATACAAAATAAATTGTTTGTACTGCTGTGTGAACACACTTGGATACCAAAAGATATTTAAACAAGTACAACATTTTTTTCCCTCAAAAAAAAAATTTTTTACGCGGAAATTTTTTAAAATTTTTTTTTTGCCCAAAGTTAATTTATTTTTATTAATTTTTTTTAACATTGCAGAGCGATCCCTATATTCGGCAAGGCCAAATTAAACTTCAACTTGTTTTTCATATAAAATTGAAATTTTCATATGTGAAATTTATGTGCATAACTTCATCTATCTGTCTTTTTCTATATATTTTTTTATTTTTGAATGTGAATGTTGTTAAACAAACACCATATGTGTTCTCATTTTTTTATTTATATTTTATTTATCTCTACAAAACTTATTTGTATATGTGACCATTTATTTTTTTAAGTTAGATATATTTTTTTTAAAGTTTCCGGATATGAAAAGACACATATTTCCGGTGAAATAAAGTTATGTTAGAAAAACTATTTATAAATAAAAACTAACTATTTATTAAAGAAATATATTTATATCAACCAAACAGATTCATACATATGTATTTGTTTATTTATGTATATGGGGGTTTTCGTGTCAACTGACACAACTTTTTAAACCGATGTCTTCCGATCGGGATGAAATTTGCACCAAGGTTAGTCCAATTGGATAGTAGTTCAGACACAATTTTTTAACGAGATCGGTCAAGAACTCTCTGAGTTAGAGGGGGTCGAAATTTTACATTTTGGCCAAAGAGGTGTTGATTCTCATCCATGTAACTTCTTACCTATTGTTTTTAGCAAAATGTGTCCCAAAGAGTTTAGATAGATATTTCTTCAGTCTTTCGAAAAAAAAATATAAAAAAAATAAAAAAAAAAATTTTGATTTTTTTTCTTAAAAATCCAAAACTTTTTTGACTTTTTCCTCAAATTGGGCCCTTTTTTTTTTTTTTTTTTTTGATTCAAAAGAAAGCTTAGGTGATTTCCTTTAAGAGCTGTGGGGTCGCTTAGTGGGATGCGAGTGGGATATCTATGAAAAAATTTTTTTTTTAACTTTGGAACACAAAAAACGGTTCTTCAATTTGCACTATTAGGCGTGGGATAGCTAACCAGTTTTCGATTTCGATCCGCGATACCCTCTAACTTTTTTAGGTTCGAAAAAGAAAGCACGAGCAAAAAAATGGGGGCGGTGGGGAGGGGCCATATGGCCCCTCATTGGGGTCAAAGTTGGGCGTAAAGAGGTAAAAATCCTCAAAAAGCCCCAAAACTCCCCTAGAAACGCCCCTGGAGGGGTGCAATGTGAGACCGACCTCCAATAATTTTCTGCCCCCAACATTTTTCTTGAACATACCTTACCCCTATTTCCACTTCCTAAGGGGGCTAACCATTCTAACTTACCCTAAAGTGCCCCTAGTGGGGCCAAATGTATGACCGACCTCCATTATTTTATTAATTCCAACATTTTTTGCAAACATACCTACAATGTATCTTTAACCCTTAAGGTGGTCCCCATACATTTCTTTTATTTTTTATAAATTTGTTTTACTAAACCAGCTCCTACCGCCCCTACCGTGCCTCCTAGAGAGGCAAAAATTACGACCAACCCCCATTATTTTTTAGTTACCAACATTTTGTCCGAACATCATAACACCCTATCTCCACTCCCTAAGGGGCTCCCATACATTATAAAAACATGTTTTTTTAAAAACTAATAAAAAAATAAAAAAAAAATGTATGGGGACCCCCTTAAGACTTGAAAATAAAGGGTAGGTATATTCTAAAAAAATGTTGGAGTTTAAAAAATATTGGGGGTCGGTCATACATTTTACATCTCTAGGGGCACCCTATGGACAGTTAGAGCGGTATGAGCAAATTTTATAAAAATGTCATTTTGTATGGGAGCCCCCTTAGGAAGTGGAAATAGGGGTAAGGTATGTTCAAGAAAAATGTTGGGGGCAGAAAATTATTGGAGGTCGGTCTTACATTGCACCCCTCCAGGGGCGTTTCTAGGGGAGTTTTGGGGCTTTTTGAGGATTTTTACCTCTTTACGCTCAACTTTGACCCCAATGAGGGGCCATATGGCCCCTCCCCACCGCCCCCATTTTTTCACTCGTGCTTTCTTTTTCGAACATCAAAAAATTAGAGGGTATCGCGGATCGAAATCGAAAACTGGTTAGCTATCCCACGCCTAATAGTGCAAATTGAAGAACCGTTTTTTGTGTTCCAAAGTTAAAAAAAAAAAATTTTCATAGATATCCCACTCGCATCCCACTAAGCGACCCCACAGCTCTTAAAGGAAATCACCTAAACTTTCTTTTGAATCAAAAAAAAAAAAAAAAAAAAAGGCCCAATTTGAGGAAAAAGTCAAAAAAGTTTTGGATTTTTAAGAAAAAAAATCAAAAATTTTTTTTTTATTTTTTTTTATATTTTTTATCGAAAGACTGAAGAAATAGCTATCTAAACTCTTTGGGACACATTTTGCTAAAAATAATAGGTAAGAAGTTACATGGATGAGAATCAACACCTCTTTGGCCAAAATGTCAAATTTCGACCCCCTCTAACTCAGAGAGTTCTTGACCGATCTCGTTGAAAAATTGTGTCTGAACTACTATCCAATAGGACTAACCTTGGTGCAAATTTCATCCCGATCGGAAGATATCGGTTTCAAAAGTTGTGTCAGTTGACACGAAAACCCCCATATATGAATTTAGTAAGTTTACTGCACTCAAAATATTATGTTAGTAAAATCAACTGAAAATGTCAGTTAAAATAACTACTTTGTGAGTTGTTTTGGGGTCAACTACTTTTTCAGTTAAATCAACTAACAATGTTAGTTATTTTAACTGACAAAAAACAACTGACTTATGTAGTAAAAACTACTTACCTTTGTAGTCAAAACAACTAAAATGTAGTAAAAATAAAATTATTAATAAATATTAAAATTATTAATAAATATTTTTTTTTTTTAATTTTTCAGAAAAAAATTTGAAGACCAAATTTTTTCAAAGTTTTTTTTTTAAAAAAAAAAGTTGTGAAAAATAAAAAAAACGAAAATTTATTTTTATTTTTTGCAAAATTTTTCAGAGATACAAAAAAATAAAATTAACTACTTTAAATAACTGTTACTACATCACAGTACTTTTTTGTTAGTTGTTCAAAAAAACTACTTAAAATAACTAACAGAAATAGTTGTTTGATATTTTTCATGCAAAAACAACTGACTTTGTAGTTGAAAACAACTAACTACTGTAAAATATACAAACAACTAACATGTAGTAACTTACATAATTTTCTGAGTGTGAATAACATATTTTTTTTCTAGATATTTATTTGTTGTCAACCGAATGTTATACATTTTTCAATATCAAAAGAAGAAATAAACATAAAATTGTACTCTTATTTTGCGTTACTATAGAGATACCCAGCAAAAGACCAAAAATATGAGTAAGTGGTTACCTCCAGTGACGTTTCCAGGAATGGGGGAGGGGAGAGGCAAACTCGAATTTTTTTTTTGTCATAACTAGAGCTGTCAACCGATTAAGAATAATTCGATTAATCGCTCGAACAAAACCAAACTCTTTGTTGGCTGATTTTAAAATGACCATTTTCGAATAAAGAATAAATCTATTAATTAATGTGAATTAATCGAACAATCAGTTTTTATTAATTAAAAAATAAATTAAATAAAAGCTAAGAATTAGATTTATTCTCATACATTTTTATTGTTTTTTTACAAAATGTAGGAAATTTTAAAAATATTGTAGTCATAGGCCTGATTGGGGTTAAGTGCGAATTTACACACTGACAAAGAGTCCCCACTTTGACCCTCAAAATTGAGATTTTTGCAAAGGACTTTAAAAAAAAATACCTGAGAATTTTGTACACTAGCCCAAAACATTAAATCATGATAATGTTTTGCTGAAGATTTGGGTGTACTTTCCAAATCAATTTTTTTATAGAAAAAACAATTTTATTTGCCATTCCGTGCAAAACGAAATGAAATATCGGTCGAGAACCCCATTAAGTTTATATACTAAGATAATCTAGCTATGTATATCCGTCCATCTGTCTGTGAAAAAGATCTGTAAATTTGGTAAATGTGTGCATTATTTAAGTGCAAAAAAGGGTTTTTTACTTTTTGGATAGTATAAATGATAACACTCTCACTCACTTGTGTTTTGTACAAATGTCAGAATTTTAGACTTGGTGAAAATAGGAAAACATTTAAAAGAAAAATTGTTGTGATGAAAAACAAAATTTAAATGAAAAAAATTTTGAAGAAACAAATTTTGGTTAAAAAAAATATTTTTGGATGACAAAAAGTTTGTGATGCACTGTGGTTCCAAATCCATTTTTTTTTTTGGCAGAAATTAAGAAAATAAAATTTAACAAATTTTCAAAAGCTTATACATTTCCTCAATGTCAACACTATAAGCTATCAAGAAAGTTTAACGAAAAAAATTTGGTGCCAATACTGTCAGTTTGCTGGGCTTTCAAAGTTGAAAGTTTTAAGACGTATAATAAAACGGGAGTGAAATCAATATTACAGTTATACAAACGGCAAATGGGAAAAAATTAAATTATAAAGAGGCTAAAGGGACAAATTGAAACCTAAGGATACTAGTTCTTGTTTAAAATTCCTATTTTACAGTTAATGCTTCCTTGGCGTTATTCTTGGGTGTTTTGATTATGAGGATTTTGAAGCGAAAATAGCCTATATCTTTCGTGGACAAAAAGTTGTGTTTTGGCACGAACTTGCATGAGTCTTTAAACGTGAAAGTGTTTTCAATATTGTATACTTAATATTAAAATTTACATCTTGCCAGCGTTTTTTGGCAAACTCCCACAATTTCCATTTTAGTTTAGCAAAAATTTCGGCCAAATTTGCTGTTTTTTGGGTGACACGTTTTCAAATTATTTTTTTTTTATAATTTTTTTACCTTCCGTAAAGCTAATTAATAAAGAAAAATATATTTAAAAAAAAAAAAAAAAATTTGTTTTCCAAAAAAAAAAATTTGAAAAAAAAAAATTAAAAAAAAAAATTTTCCAAAAAAATTTTTTTTTTTGACAATTGATTTTTAATTGCGCTAAAAGATAAAAATCATCCCAGAATTAATCCAAGTGACCTTGCTTCATTTTTTGAATTTATGCAAAAAAAAAAAATGCTTTTGGAACCATATTGTGATGAAGAAAAAAAAATTTTTGATGAAAAAAATATATTGATGAAAAAAAATTTCATGATACAAAATTTGATGAAAAACAAAAATTATGAAAAAAAAATTTTTTTGATAAAAAAAAATTTCATGAAAAAAATTTGATGAAAAACAAAAATTATGAAAAAAAATTTTAATGAAAATAAAAATTGACAAAAAAAAGGTTAAAAAAAAAAAATGTGAAAAAATATTGATGAAAAAAAATTTCATTAAATTTTTATAATAATATTTGATGAAAAAGAAATTTTGAAGAAAAAAAAAAATTTGGATAAAAAAAAAAAAATTTGATAAAAAAAAATTGACAAAAAAATTTTTGATAGAAAAAAAAAATTGATGAAAAAAAGAATTTATGAAAAAAAATTAAATAAAAACAAATTTTTACACCACTCTGTGGTACAGGGTATAATGACTTACAAGGGAAGTATCTCAACCCTTATGAACCGATTTGCCTGAAACTTAAAATATATATCCAAGAGACAATTCTAAGGTTGGGGTGTCTCGGCTTATCGGCCATATCGGGGATTTAGGGGTTCAAAACATGGGTCAAAAAATGGCGAAAAAATCGTTTTTTGGATTTTTCAGCCATTTCTTTTTAAGAAACTATATGATGTTTTCATATGAGAAGAAAGGTTTTTTTTATGCCTATCCAATGGTGGCATAACCTTGTAAAAATTCGGCTTCTTTAAATATTTTTTTCAGGAAAATGTGCAAATTTTGGGGGGTTCTTATGTAAAGACATACACTCTAATCAAAATTTGTTGAAATTTACCCAATTTATAGTAGGAAACTGGACTCCTACTATAAATTGGGTAATTTTACTCTGAATGTGTAAATTGAATAAATTGACCACATGTGGTCAATTTAAATAAAAAAGAGGTGAATAAAATATAGCAAAAAAAAAAAAACGTGCGGCGCCATCCAGCATCGAACTCGCCACCTTCTGATTTGAAAGTACACTTCCTAACCACTACGCTACGGAAGCTTATACTTTTATCTGGCGTTTTTGTTATTTAACATGTGTGTATGTATGTTGTTCGACAATTTTATTTACGCATTTGTGTGTAAAATATTTGAATTAACGGATAATATTTTTAATTTGCTGTGTTTAATTGGTTTCAATTTATTATACGCATTTAGTGTTTATATTAACACATAATGCGTGCTATTCAACAAAAATTTACCCAATTTATAATAGTAAGTTTACATGCGTTTTTTAGAGTGTAGACCTACGATATCCATATGGATAAGAAATAATCTTTATTAAATTTAAGTCGACCCGTATTTTTGCCTTAGATGATATTCCTATTAGTTCGGAAGTTATCAAAATTTTCCCGAAGGTCCACATGGTTTCATAAGGGGACAACGAAATTTTTAAACACCGATATGGCCGATAAGCCCAACCTTAAAATCGTCTCTTTAATATATATTTTAAGTTTCAGGCAAATCGGTTCATAAGGGTTGAGATACTTCCCTTGTTAGTGCTGATGTTTGTAACTACCCGAAATATTGGTCCTTGACCCACCATTAAGTATATCGATCGACTCAGAATTACTTTTCGAGTCGATTTAGCGATGTCCATCCGTCCGTCCATCTATCGGTTTAAGCACGATACAGATCGCAATTTGCAATCAAAATTTGAAACTTAAACGTCTTGTGGCCCAAGGACGAAGCCTATTGAAATTGGAAAAAATCGGTCCATGTTAAGATTTCGCTGTTAACAGTTTTCGCTGTTAACAGTTTTGCGACATTTAATCTTGTAGAAATCGAACTGTGCACTCAAAAAAATAAAACTGTAAAGTTAACAACTTTTTTTTAGTTAAGTTGAGTTAACTGGTTTTTTAGCAAATTTTTAGTTAAAATCAGCCTTTTAACTACTTTTTTTAGTTAAGTTAAATTTACGAAAATATTAGTTTTGAAATAAAAAAAAAAAAATGTCAACCTAAAAATGTAAAAAAAAATTAACAAAATATTTTGTTAATTTTAGTTTACGATAAGTAACAACAAATTAAGCTGAATTCAGCTAATTTTTTTTGTAAATATGTACATAAAAATGTTACGAAATTTTCAGCTAAATTTTTAGTTAAAGTTACGTTTTTTTTTTGTTACATTCATTCTACGAAAAGTTAGCTAAATATTTTTAGTTAAATTAACTAGAAATTTAGTAGGCCAAAAATCAGGTGCTTTTTTAGTTAAATTTAACTAAATATTTTGCTAACTTTACAGTTTTTTTTTTGGTGTGTTTACACTTTTCGTCGACACTAAAGTTCAACCTAAACATCACTGAGGCTCACCGCGTGCAAGTAAAGTTTTTCGAAAAATTTAAAGTAAAAATGGATCTTAAAAATTTATATATAAAATTCATTTTAATTGTAAATTTTTGGAAATTTATGGGAATGATCCCCAATTTCAGATATTTTCGCTCTATTACATATAGTTAAAACATAAATTTATACCCAAGTAAAAAAGTTTTGATAAAGTCATATATAATTTTATAAACACCATATATAATTATATGGAATTTGATGCGAAAAATGAGTCGATAAAACCATATAAAATTCTATCAATGTTGATTAAATTTTAATAAAATTTGATATAATTTTATGCGAAAATTGGCCCCCTATATTTGATATAAAACAACAGAATTGTTTAATCATATGTAATTATATAAAATTATATTAAATTATATAAAATTTTATATAATTATATAGAATTACATAAAATTATATATAATTATATATATTTTGATATAATTATATATAACTTGATATAATTATATGTAATTTTATATATTTTTATATAATTTGATATAATTTTATGTTATTTTATATAATTATATATAATAATATCTATTCGCTAATTTTTCGAAATTTATATAAAAAATAGGGGGCCAATTTTCGCATAAAATTATATCAAATTTTATTAAAATTTAATCAACATTGATAGAATTTTATATGGTTTAATCTAGAGTTTGCAAATAATCGAGATATTTCATAATCGCGATTACGATTAAAAAAATTGCCGTTAATCGCGATTACGATTAATCGAATTTTTTAAATAATTTGAGTTGCAATATCTTTAAAAAAATCTTTTGAAATTTATATTTTTAAGAACAAAAACTATTATTTTTAAAAAATAAAATTAAAAGCTTTCGAACTTTCCCAGTAAAAATTATTTTAAATTTTGGCACCACAGTCTCTTTTTTTAGTATATCGTTGCGTTCTAGCGCCCTTGGGAAGTTTTTGTTAAGATTTTTTTTAAAACTTATAATTAAAATTCTTTGTTGATAAAATTTCACATATACTTTAATTTTTGACATCTTCAACACTTTTTAAACGATCAAAAAGATTTTTGGAGAAAAATACTAGATTTTCTTACATCTTTATTGCGCTTAAATAAACTCTACAAAGAGTGCTTTAATCAGCGCTGAAAAGATACATGATTTTAATGGGTCTTAATATCTTTTTACCTTTGCTGCTAAAGAGTACTCTAAACTGTGACTGATTTGGATTCGCTCTTTGAATCATGATTCCTTTCAAGAAGATGCTTCCAGTTTACCAACATTTCTGCGGGGTCGTGTCAGAATACATGCCGATGGCCAGTTATCTGTTGTGAGGACATTTATTTAAAAAATTTACAAGGCATCATTAGTCAACCAGCGGTCAAAGTATGAAAAAATTAAGTTTTTTGACAACATTTCATGTCCAAATTTTTTGACCAAAGCCTTTTGAGTATATTTTAAAAATCAAATTCTTTAAAATTTGCTCAGATCAGAATTTAAATTTTACATTAAATTTGAATGACTTTTACGAGAAAAGGAAAGAAAAATCGCAAACAACACAGCTCAACATGAAAATGCGTATTGGATTCTGGTAAAGTGATTTAGGTAGTATTTGCTGTGCTGATTCCAAATCTGCGACCCAAATATGTCTATCACGTCAGGATTTTGAGTTATTCGCGGTTAAAGTGCCGAAAAAGGCCATTTTGGACCCTTTTTGAAAGCTTATAATATAAGATCCTGACATGCGAATGACTTTTTATCAAGCTCATTAGAAAGTATGTGATTTTCTCTATAAGACAAGATAAAATGTTCTGGGAATTTAATTTTTTAAAATGGTAAAAAAATCATTAACAAAAAACCTTCCATTTTTTAAATATTTAGTTTATTTACACAGTGTTTTTTAACAAATTTCCATACAAATACATACGTAAATATTAGATATAAAGCACTTTTGGCTAACGATTTTTTCACCATTATAAAAAATTAAATTCTAAGAAAATTTTATTTTGTCTTAAAGAGAAAATTACGCACTTTCGAATGAGCTTGATATCAAGCCATTCGCATGACAGGATCTTATTTTATAGGCGCTCAAAGATTGCCAAAATAGGCCTTTTTTGACACTTTATCCGCGATTTTCTTAAAATTGTGACGTGATAGAAAAATTTGAGTGACCGTTTTGGAATCGGGAAACCAAAACCTTTAAACTTTTTTCGGTTTCATTCAAAACGCAGCGACAAACCTCAGATTTGTAGAGCGGTGCAATTTAAATGAATCATGGTCCAACCCATAAAAACTTTCCAGTCTACTTAATATTCCAGAATCAAAGATTTTTGTTTGAAATTGTCCCGAAAGTAAACGTTTTTAACACTAATTTAGTTTTTTTGACAAATAATTTTAATAGAAACTTCAAAATGGGTTCCAAAAAATTTTGGAACTGATTTTAATTCTTTATAAAAACAGTATTTCATAGAAAATTTTTAATCGTAATCGCATGATTTTTTTGTCGATTACGATTACGATTAATTGGCGCGATTAATCGCGATTACGATTACGATTTTAATCGTTTTGCAAACTCTAGTTTAATCGACTCATTTTTCGCATCAAATTCTATATAATAATATATGATGTTTATAAAATTATATATGACTATATCAAAACTTTTTTACTCGGGTAGGAATGATCCCCAATTTTTGCTGTTTCCACTCTAGAATATCTATTTTAGCCATAAAATACAATAAAAATTATTTAAAATAAATTCAAATAAATTAGACTTTTTGAAATTTATAAGGATGATGACCAATTTAATCCATTTTCGCTCTAGTACCTCCAATTTTCTTAATTTATATCTGGGAAATATATATGCTTTTTGCAAATATATTCCAAAACACTCTTTATTTTCATGAATAGTCCAGTTATTTTTTCCGTTATTCATTTTTAAGACATTTAAATATTTATAGATGTTCATTCGTATATATCATACTGTTGCATGCTGTGTTAGTTTTGTAAAGTAAGCATAACAATTGCCGGTTAAATTGGATGCACTATTAAACTCCTCGAATTGCTTTTCTTGCCATAATACACTCAAAAAGCCATTTCCAAAAATCATACTGCATATAATAAAGAAAATAGAAAAAGAGATATATAAAAAAACAAATAAAAATTTTTAATTCGTTCTTGCGGAATATATTGATACCCTACACCGAGTATAAAAGATTATTGAAAAAAAAAAAATTATTTGAAAAAAAAGGTAAAAAAAATGTTGAGAAAAAATTTGAAAAAATTGGTAATAGCACAAAAAAATTTGGACAAAATAAAAATATATTACGTCCGATATCACCGTCCGACAAAAAAAAGTCATTAAACACGAACTGGATAATTTACCTGCGTTTGAAACTGGAGACTAATTGTAGTAAAACTGTACTTAGTTTTTCTTTTCGTGATCCTGAAAGGACTTCAAAGTTTTAGAGGATTAAATTTTATAAAATATTTTTTTAATATCATGATAATGTTTTTAGGCTGGTGTCTAATTTTAAAAAAGTTGCAGGACGCCACCTCAGTTTGACTATATAAGCTAACAATTAACGAAAAAGAAAACAAGAATTACTATTTTCATTTTCTTAAAACTAAAAATTTTAATAACCCGGCTAAAAATAATGTATACAAGCTCATGTACGATCGTATATGATAATTTATGTTAAGGATGGGCCAATATATGATCGCATATTATCATATGTTTTACCATATAAGCGCCAATTTTAATATATGTTCATTAGAGTGTCCCTTATTTTGGAAATGTTGGAAATGTTGAGACGGTACCCCCTCATTTTTTTCCTTTTGACTAAAAAATAACTCAGGAAAAATTTTACGCCCCTACGACCACGCCTTCCCTACGCGACGGGGCCGTAAAGAGCGGGGCCTTAAAAATCATTTTTCCATACAAAGCAAAAAATTTTTTTTTTTGATTTTTAATTTTTTTGTTATTAATTATAATATTACTTGATTAGCTTATTCACGACAAAAAATTTGACTTTGGTGGGATGAAGCTTTCAGTTTTCGAAAAAAAAATTTAGAGCTTTTGGGGTCCTACAGTAAAAATTTTTTAAAAAATATTTTTTTTTTAGTTTTGGCAAGCAACTGTTTTAGTTGAATTGTTGCTTTTAATGATATATTTTCATAAAAAAATATTATTCCTATCTGTGACATCTTTATCGTGATCTAAAAAAGGGTAAAAAATGCATTTTTGATGTTTTTCGATACACGATCAAGATGTCACAGATATGAATAATATTTTTTTATGAATATATACCATTAAAAGCAACATTACAACTAAAACCGTTGCTTGTCAAAACTAAAAAAAAAAAAATTTTAAAAAATTTTTACTGTAGGACCCCAAAAGCTCAAAATTTTTTTTTTCGAAAAATTTTTTAGAACTGAAAGCCTCATCCCACCAAAATCAAATTTTTTGTCATGAATAAGCTAACCAAGTAATATTATAATTAATAACAAAAAAATTAAAAATCAAAAAAAAATTTTTTGGTTTGTATGGAAAAATTATTTTTAAGGCCCCGTTCTTTAAGGCCCCGTCGCGTAGGGAAGGCGTGGTCGTAGGGGCGCAAAATTTTTCCTGAGTTATTTTTTAGTCAAAAGGAAAAAAATGAGGGGGTACCGTCTCAACATTTCCAACATTTCCAAAATAAGGGACACTCTAATGTTCATATATGATCATATATGTTTTCGAATTAATGATGTATGTTCAGTAGGGTGGTTTTTTATTTTATTTTTTTTGGAATTTCGAGGAGCGCGCAGCGGATTTTTGTGCCATTTGATGTTAAAATAATTGTGTAAAAATTTGAGCTAAATCGGATAAAGTTAACCCGAGGCGCAAGGAGCTCAAAGTTTCGAGAAAAAGCCAAAATGGCCAAATTTTGAAAAAACTTAAAAAAAATTAAATTTTGTAGAAATAAAAATAATAAAATATTTTTTATTTAACTTTCTTGCAATAATACTCAGAAAAAATTATCTTTAATTTTTATGACGGCAGTAACACTTTCAAACATGAAATACAAAAATTACCATGCATTTTGGGGGGTACCTGAAATGAGTGTTTTCGATTTTTTGAAAATTTTATTAAACAAAAAAATTAAATCTTACTATTCTATAGCAATGGATTATTAAATGCATCCTAAGGCTTAAATATTTAAAAAATTGGGGATATCCATCGACTCAATTTTTTTTTGGAGTCATTTGACTCCTTGAAATCCGCAAAACTCAAATGACTCCAAAAAAAAATTGAGTCGATGGATATCCCCAATTTTTTAAATATTTAAGCCTTAGGATGTATTTAATAATCCATTGCTATAGAATAGTAAGATTTAATTATTTTGTTTAATAAAATTTTCAAAAAATCGAAAACACTCATTTCAGGTACCCCCCAAAATGCATGGTAATTTTTGTATTTCATGTTTGAAAGTGTTACTGCCGTCATAAAAATTTAAGATAATTTTTTCTGAGTATTATTGCAAGAAAGTTAAATAAAAAATATTTTATTTTTTTATTTCTACAAAATTTACATTTTTTTAAGTTTTTTCAAAATTTGGCCATTTTGGCTTTTTCTCGAAACTTTGACCTTCTTGCGCCTCGGGTTAATTTTATCCGATTTAGCTCAAATTTTTACACAATTATTTTAACATCAAATGGCACAAAAATCCGCTGCGCGCTCCTCGAAATTCCAAAAAAAATAAAATAAAAAACCACCCTAATGTTCAGATGTGTTCATATATGCTCATATACAATTCATTTTTAGCCGGGAACTTGGATTTGTAACTTGGATAATAATTCACCTCGTAGTGAATAAACCCGTTTTTCACCAGCTGGTGAATAAAAAGTAACATAATTATTTTTCAGCAAAAAATTTTTTTTTTCATATTTTTTTTTTTTTTTTCATAAATTTTTTTTGTTTTTTTTTTTCATCAAACTTTTTATACCCT
The DNA here is from genome assembly GCA_963921195.1 of Pegoplata infirma. Lineage (NCBI taxonomy): Eukaryota > Metazoa > Arthropoda > Insecta > Diptera > Anthomyiidae > Pegoplata > Pegoplata infirma. The sequence continues at coordinate 64,115,649 of OY992537.1, read as the reverse complement.
CCACTCTAGTGATAGAGGGTATATATAAGTTAGTTATTCCGTTTGTAACACCTCGAAATATTGGTCTAGGACCCCATAAGGTATATATATTCATGATCCTCGATCGATTTTAAGACGATCTAGCGATGTCCGTCCGTCCGTCCGTCCGTCTGTCCGTCTGTCTGTCTGTTGAAAACACGTTAACTTTTGAAAGACTTTACGGAGGCTCCTGAAGTTTGGCATATATGTTGGACATTTACCTGGTCAGGTTGGTGTTGCAATCCAGCGAAATCGGTCCAGTGGTTCAAAAGTTATAAGCAAATGAGTGAATTTCGGCAAGGGTTTTTCTGGAATTTACGAGATAAAACACACTTTCGAACGGCAATTTTGAGGGTGCTGAATTGTGGCGTATATATTTGCCGTTCCTCTGGTTCGGTTCGTTTTAAATTTCAGCCAAATCGGTCCAGTGGTTCAAAAGTTATTAGCAAAACCGTAAATTTCAGATTAGTTTCACCTTAAATTCACGTATTGAAAACACGTTAAACATGTTTTAAAAACATTTGTAAGTCAGAAAAATATTTTACAAGGTATTTTTGTCACACAAAAATATTTCTACACTAAGACAAAAAAAATACACTCGAAAAAAATTTTACACTCAAAAAAAATTTTACACTCCAAAAAAATTAGTAAATTATTTGTTTTTTTTTTTTTTTAAATTAATAAAAAAAGTTTTTTAACAGAAAATAAAATATTTCTAACCAAAAATGTTATTTTTTTCACGTTAGAAAATTTACTATCACTTAAAAAGGGCATTGTGGAGGGTATTCATAGATTCGTCCAAGTCGAATTTAACTTTTCTACTTGTTTTTTTTTATCAATTTTCTTATTTTTTTTCATCAAATTTTTTTTTTTTTTCAAATTTTTTTTTCATCAAATTTTTTTGTTCATCAAAATTTTTTTTTCATCAACATTTTTTTTCCATAAATTTTTTTGTTTATTCATCAAATTTTTTTTCATCAATTTTTTTTTCATTAATTTTTTTTTTTTCATCAATTTTTTTTTCATCAAATTTTTTTTTTCATAAATTTTTTTATCGTATTTTTTTCATAATTTTTTTTCATCAAATTTTTTATTATCAATATTTTTCTAACCAAAAAATTTTTTTTTTTAATATTTTTTTTCATCAATTTTGTTACATCAAAAAATTTTTCTTTTCATCAAAAAAATTCATCAAAACCTTTTTTTCATCAAAATTTTTGTTTACCAAAAATTTTGGGTTCATTAAATTTTTTTGAACATAATTTTGTTTTTCGTGAAAAAAAATATTTTTTTTTACGAAAACTACTTTTTCACCAAGTGTAAGCTTTTCGCATAAAAATTTTCCATTTGTTTATCAAATGTACATAAAACAAGTGAGAGTTGTATATTCTTTGGTGCCGAATCTTTTAAACTCTTCAAAATGTAAAAACACTTTTTTGCACTTATTTTTGCACTCACTTACGAAATGTACAGCTCTTTTGGTTTTTTAATGGGGTCCTCGATTGATATTTCAAATCGTTTTGCATGGAATAGCAAAGTAATATAACATTATTTTTTCTAAAAAAACGTTGCTTTGGCAAGTACACCCAAATCTTCCTCAAAACTTTATCATGAGTTAATGTTTTGGGCAAGAGTACAACCCAGCAGAAATTTTGCTGAACGTTCAGCAGCTTTTGGAAGGGGAACTTGAGTAAAGGAGCGCATCCAATTGCGCTGAATTCATGCATGATTCCCTAAGGCGATGTCCCACTTTAGAGCGCTAGTTGGATACACAGAAACAGCGCTCTTTAGATGCACTGAAATCACGTGTCTTTAGAGCGCTGATTTAAGCAGAATAAAGATGCTGTAAATTCATGTATCTTTTTAGCGCTGATTTAAGCAGATTAAAGATGCAGTGAATTCATGTATCTTTGTAGAGCTGATTTAAGCAGAATAAAGATGCTGTAAATTCAAAGTTGAAATCAAATAACTAAAATTTAAAAAAATATAACAAAAAAATTCATTCGTTTTACTTTACAAAACTTTATTTATATGAAACAAAATGAAAAAAAAAAAAATCGGAAGTGAACATCAAAAAAATATCGGAAATTTTCATTTTCACATTTTTTAGGGTTTTTTTTTTGGGAACAGCGGTCAAAGATGCTATGATTGAAGCGCTCTTTGCAGCGCTGATTAATGCGCAATAATGATGCAGTCAAATCATGTGTCGTTGTCTAAAACTCATGTTTTTTTATTCAAAAAGTGTTAAAAATATTAAAAAGGAAAGCAAGTGTGAAATTTTATCAAAAAATAATTACACATTATAAGTTTTATATAAAAAATCTTAAAAAAAAATCCAAATTTTTTCCCCTTCCTTTTACTGCATCCCTAAGAGCGCTCTTTGGATGCGCTACGGTATGCTATAAACAGATGCTGTGTCGCCAAAATCTCGATTTATTTCTGCTGCGAAAATTCGCAGGCATTTTTATACTTGTCCTAGGATGCCACTAGTGACAGCAAATTAAAAAGGAGGATCTCCCCTAATTTTACTATTTTATTATTTTTACATATCAGAAAAAATGAGGTAAGCTACGTCCTTTCAAAAATGTATCCTTCATTATCATTCGAAATTTTCAATAACATATTTTGATAAAGTTTTCAAATGACTTTATTCACATCTTTTTATTTTGATACCAGTGTCATCTTAAGACGAGTACAAATATTGCAAACATATTTTACAAAATGTGTTTTTAAAACTTTAAAGTCCTTTTAAAAGGAAACAGGGTCACGAAATGTAGAACTGTAAATGCAGTTTTATTCCATTTGATCTCTACTTTCAGACCTATCTATATCATCCGGTTCATGTTTAATATTGGCTGTCGGACGGTGTATTCACTTAGATTCGCCTGACATCAAAAATGAGCCTATCTCTCTTAAATACGATTTTTATGTTTTTTATTTAATTTTTCAATTAGATCAATAAATTTTTTCAAAATGGCTATGACTTTTTTCATAAAATTTATAAAAAATTTCATTTCACGAACATTTACGAAAAAAATCATAAAATTTAATGAAAAACTTTTCTATGTATAAAATTAATAATATATTTTATTCATAGAAAAGTTTTTCATTAAATTTTATGAAAAAATTCATACAATTTTGCCCATTTTTACATACCAACTGCTTAGAAAATCTTCAAACTTTTGCGGAAATATGCTCATTTCCAAGGACGGACATCTTTACATCGCCAAATGGATTGACAAACTAATATTAAACTTCTATCACAATAGGTAGGGTATTAAAATACACAAAATTATTACTTGGCTATAAGCCAAAAATACTAAAGAAAAATAAATAAAATAAATACAATTGTGAATTTGTTTCAGTTATTTTCATCTTCTTTTTTATTATTAAAACCAGTCAAGTGTTACAAGAACAAATTAAAAATATAAACTGGGAATTAACTATAAAAAAAGAAATAACATTTTTTGTTTGCCTGTTTACAAATTGAAGTATAAATATAAAAATTTATCACCACAACTTTTAAATAATTTATAATTTTGTTGTATATGAGAATATAATAAAATAAAAATAAAAACAAGCAAAAACAAAAAAGTTAGAACTTTATGACCTGTGTAAAACACCAAACTCAACAGTTAAAAAAAAATATATATTTTTTTAAATTTGTTAAAACAATTTTAATGTTTATTGTTCTTTATTGCACACAATTTAATTGTTTTTATTTTAATGATTCAGTTTCCTGTGGTGGTTAAAGTCCTCCATTTTTTTTCTGTGTGTTTCCTAACATTTAAACAAACAAATTTACAAAAAATTTTGTTTAATGGCCTTCAACAACATGTGAATGTATGTTTATTTTTTTTTTCGTAATGGGAATGTATCCTAATTTAAAACAAAAAGTTATGATTTATATAAATGTTTACGTAGTTATTGTTTAAAAAAGCACATATTAACAAAAAAAAAAACATTTTGGGTTCGAAGGGAGACGATGGCAAATTTTAAAGTTATTGTAAAAAAACGATTTTTAACATAATAATATTTTTAGGCTGTTGTCTAATTTTAAAAAAGTTGCAGGACGCCACCTCAGTTTGACTATATAAGCTAACAATTAACGAAAAAGAAAACAAGAATTACTATTTTCATTTTCTTAAAACCAAAAATTTTAATATCTTGGGTTTGTAACTTGGATAATAATTCACTTCGTGGTGAGTAAAGCCGTTTTTCAGCAGCTGGTAAATAAAAAGTAACATAATTATTTTTCAACAAAAAAAATTTTTTTTTTTTTTCATCAAAATTTTTTTTTTTTCATCAAATTTTTTTTTTTTCATCAAATTTTTTTTTTTCATCAATTTTTTTTTTTTTTTTTTTCATAATTTTTTTTTTCATCAAACTTTTTTTTAATGTTTTTTTTATCAAAATGTTTTTTTCATAAATTTTTTTTCCTCCCCGAGTAAAAATAAACATATATAACAATATATAACTTGATGCAAACATAATCTATATATATAAAAGAGTAATGTGACTGACTGACTGACTGACTGACTGACTGACTGACTGACTGATTCATCATCGCCCAGCCCAAACCGCTGAAGCTAGAGACTTGAAATTTGGACTGTAGGTGCACCTCCCGGAATATAGATCCACTAAGGCTGGATTTTTGCCAGTGTTGATTCTAAGGGGGTAAAAAGGGTAAAAAACTGTACTTTTGGTACTTTTTATATCTCCTGAAATAATGGTCATAGAGACTTGAAATTTGGACTGTATGTTCACCTCCCGGAATATAGATCCAGTATAGCCGGATTTTTCCCAATGTTGATTCTAAGGGGACAAAAAGGGTAAAAAACTGTACTTTTGGTACTTTTTATATCTCCTAAAATAATGGTCACAGAGACTTGAAATTTGGACTGTATGTTCAACTCCTGGAATATAGATTCAGTAAGGCCGGATTTTTGCCAATGTTGATTCTAAGGGGGTAAAAAGGGTTAAAAACTGTACTTTTGGTACTTTTTATATCTCCTGAAATAATGGTCACTGAAACTTGAAATTTGGACTGTATGTTCAACTCCTGGAATATAGATTCAGTAAGGCCGGATTTTTGTCAATGTTGATTCTAAGGTGGTAAAAAGGGTAAAAAAGTGTACTTTTGGTACTTTTTATATCTCCTGAAATAATGGTCATAGAGACTTGAAATTTGGACTGTATGTTCACCTCCCGGAATATAGATCCAGTATGACCGGATTTTTGCCAATGTTGATTCTAAGGGGACAAAAAGGGTAAAAAACTGTACTTTTGGTACCTTTTATATTTTCTTAAATAATGGTCCTAGAAACTTAAAATTTGCAACGCAGGTTCACCTCCCGGAAAAAATATTCACCAAGGCTGGGTTTTTGCCAATGTTGACTCTACGGGGGTAAAATGGAAAAAAAGTGTACCTTTGGTACTTTTTTTTAAAAAAAAAGTACCTTACCTTACCTTACCTTACCTTACCTTACCTTACCTTACCTTACCTTACCTTACCTTACCTTACCTTACCTTACCTTACCTTACCTTACCTTACCTTACCTTACCTTACCTTACCTTACCTTACCTTACCTTACCTTACCTTACCTTACCTTACCTTACCTTACCTTACCTTACCTTACCTTACCTTACCTTACCTTACCTTACCTTACCTTACCTTACCTTACCTTACCTTACCTTACCTTACCTTACCTTACCTTACCTTACCTTACCTTACCTTACCTTACCTTACCTTACCTTACCTTACCTTACCTTACCTTACCTTACCTTACCTTACCTTACCTTACCTTACCTTACCTTACCTTACCTTACCTTACCTTACCTTACCTTACCTTACCTTACCTTACCTTACCTTACCTTACCTTACCTTACCTTACCTTACCTTACCTTACCTTACCTTACCTTACCTTACCTTACCTTACCTTACCTTACCTTACCTTACCTTACCTTACCTTACCTTACCTTACCTTACCTTACCTTACCTTACCTTACCTTACCTTACCTTACCTTACCTTACCTTACCTTACCTTACCTTACCTTACCTTACCTTACCTTACCTTACCTTACCTTACCTTACCTTACCTTACCTTACCTTACCTTACCTTACCTTACCTTACCTTACCTTACCTTACCTTACCTTACCTTACCTTACCTTACCTTACCTTACCTTACCTTACCTTACCTTACCTTACCTTACCTTACCTTACCTTACCTTACCTTACCTTACCTTACCTTACCTTACCTTACCTTACCTTACCTTACCTTACCTTACCTTACCTTACCTTACCTTACCTTATATAAAAAGTATTGGAATATAAAATCCTTTAATATTTGCTGAAACAATGATCGTAGATAATTGAAATATGGATTGTAGGATCCTTCGGTGAAGAAAAAACATTCTGGAAGAGGTACTTTTTTTAAATTCCGTTTCTAATATGGGTAAGTATTGGAATATAAAATCCTTCGGTGAAAAAAGAGATTGGGAAAATCTTTTTTGAAATTCCGTTTCTTAACGGTTATACAAAGTACTTTTAATATTTGCTGAAACAATGATCGTAGATAATTGAAATATGGATTGTAGGATCCTTCGGTGAAGAAAAAACATTCTGGAAGAGGTACTTTTTTTAAATTCCGTTTCTAATGGGGGTAATTAAGTGTACTTTTGGTACTTCTTTTGCTCCTATAATCATGACCTTAGAAGATGGAACTGGAAATGAAATGGCGTAGAATGGGGAACAATATGAAATAGATAGAGCAGGGAACAATATGGAATGATATTTTCAACTCAATTTTTTGGTGTTTAGCTTTTTTTACTCCATATTTTTTTATACCAATTTAGTTTTTCACTGAAATATTTATTCACTCAAAATCCAAAATGCCGACATAAGGGCTCGAAAATTCTCATTATATTTTCCCCCGGAACGAACATGATAACGTACCAGCAAAGTTATTCAAATTTTATTGTTTAAATTATTCATTGAAATATTTTTTTATGGAAGACTTTAACGTCCACAAGTAAATAAAACAAAGACTACGTAGGGGATTTTTTTTGAAATCGATAGAATAATTCTGATCCTTCTATTATCCGGTATTCAATACAACCGGTAACGAAGTACCGGGATTGTAAGCTAGTAAATCATATATGATTATACATCGCGTGAGATATTTTCAAAATTTTTTGAATGCAGTCATATGTAGTTATAAATAATTTAATCATGATTCGGATTAAAAGGTGTACGGTTGATATAATTATATAAAATTATATGAGGGTCAATACAAAATTTGTTTTTCTGTATAATTTAATATAAAATTATATATATCCTATTCTGTTCCATATATAACACTATATGTTTCCATTTAACCAACAATTTTCTAAGTTTTTAAGGCAAAGTATAAGAAACTTTTTAAAATGTTCCTAAACATTTCCTTGTTAGGGTTATGTATATCATCTATCTGGTTCGAAGCGTACACGAACATTTTTTTGTTTAAGAAAATTATATGTTTGGTGAATGTATCGTTGACCTGTGGTGTAACTCAACCCAAACCAAAAAACACCAGGATTTTACATGTTTTTATGCAATTAGATCTAATTAGGTCCACTAATATATGGCAATGTCTGGTCAAAACTCGGATGAAATCAAATCATATTTTATACAAGTTGATCTTTTTTAATGCAAAAACATCCACCATTATTCGGATCAAATTGTGTATAAATATATATTGTGTTACATATCATTATTATATTGTATCATATAAAAATTTTTACTCGGGTCATTATATTTTATTTATCAATTTTTTATTTTTCATCAAAAATTTTTTTCCATTAATTTTTGTTTCATCAAAATTTTTTTTTTTCATAAATTTTTTTTTTCATAAATTTTTTTTCATCAAATTTTTTTATCAATTTTTTTCTCACCAAAATTTTTTTTTTATATTTTTTTCCATTTATTTTTTATTACATCAAAAAATTTTTCTTTTCATCAAAAACTTTTTTTCATAAAATTTTTTTTTTACCAAAAATGTTCATTTCTTCCGGAAAAAATATATGTTAAGGACATTGATATGGACCAGCACATTGTTAAATTTCATCCTTCTCACTTTGTTAGTTAAGTGTAAAAAAAATAAGTTTTTCTATATAACTAAAAATATTTTAGTTTAGTTACACATAGCTATCCAAATATCAACTAATTATCTTTGAAAAAAATCTAACTTGTTTTCTACACCAAACTAACAAAGTGAGAAAGATTTAATTTAACAATGTGTTGGTGCATATTAATGTCCTTAACATATATTTTTTCCAGAAAAATCGGCTGGAAATTCTAAAGGATATTAAAGGACAAAGTTTTAAAATGACCTTATTGGCATCCTTTAAACCTGATATGACGAAACAAACATATTTAAATAATCGAGGAGACTTTACTCTCTCATTTTTTTTTCAGCATCGTAGGATAAGTAAAACTATTTTTTTAATTTTTTTTCTTTAAAGGTCCTTCAAATCTTTAAAGTCCTCTAAGAAGGACAAATGATCACCGAATGAAAAACTGTAAATGCAGTTTTACTCCAGAGGGGCTTGCTATCAAGTGTATAAGGTCTCGTTCTGGTGTTAAAAGTAGTGTTGTACGGTGATAGCAAAGTAATATAACATTATTTTTTCTAAAAAAAACTTTGCTTTTTTTTCCATAATTTTTTTTTTTTTCATAAAATTTTTTTTTTCATCAAATTTTTTTTTCATCAAATTTTTTCAAACTTGTTTTTTTTTCATCACTTTTTTATCAAATTTTTTTTTTCATAATTTTTTTTCATAAAATTTTTTTTTTCATAAATTTTTTTTTTAAATCAAATTTTTTTCTTTTCATCAATTTTTTTTCCATAAATTTTTTTTACAACAATTTTTTTTTTCCCATCAAACTTTTTTTTCATCAATCTTTTTTTTTTCATAAAATTTTTTGTGTTTCATCAAACTTTTTTTCTTCATAATTTTTTTATCAATTTTTTTTTTCATCAATTTTTTTTTCATCAATTTTTTTTTTTCATCAAATTTGATTTTTTCATAATTTTAATTTTCATAAATTTTTTTTATCAATTTTTTTTATCAAATTTTTTTTCATCAATTTTTTTTTTTTTCATCAAAATATTTTTTTCATAAATTTTTTTTGATCATATTTTTTTTCATAAATTTTATTTCATCAGTTTTTTTTCATATTGTTTTTTCATCAAGTTTTTTTTAAATCAAAAATTTTTCTTGTCATCAAAAACTTTTTTTCATCAAAATTGTTTTTGCACCAAAAATTTTGGGTTCATTAAATTTTTTTTAACATAATTTTGTTTTTCGTGAAAAAAAAACATTTTTTTTACCAAAACTACTTTTTCACTAAGTCTAAGCTTTTCGCATAAAAATTTTCCATTTGTTTATCAAATGTACATAAAACAAGTTAGAGTGTTATATTCTTTGGTGCCAACTCTTTTACACTCTCCACAAACACTTTTTATACCCTCCACTTAGTGATAGAGGGTATATATAAGTTTGTCATTCTGTTTGTAACTCATCGAAATATCGGTCTGGGACCCCATAAAGTATATATATTCATGATGCCCGATCGATTTTAAGACATTCTAGCGATGTCCGTCTGTCCGTCTGTCCGTCTGTCCGTCTGTCTGTGGAAAATGCTCTATCGGAAAAAATATTGCACAGAGATGACTGAAACTTAACATATTTATTGGAAGTTCTCCCGAGAAGTTTGGTATTGCATTTGAGCGATATCGGTTCAGCGGTTCAAAAGTTATGAACGAAAATGTAAGCACACCTCAAAAATTTCAGTACATTCAACATAACCTAAAAATACAAAATGCTTTAATTCGGCTTCTGGTTGACATATGTGAACATAATTGAGCACCAAATGGTATTTTAACAAGTACGAACATATTTTTTGACAAAAAAAGAAAAAAATCGCGGATTTTTATTTTTACCAAAATTTTTTTTCGCGGATTTTTTTTTTTTTTAATTTTTTTTTTTTAAGTTATTTCCTTTTAACTAAAGTTTTTTGCAATAATCTTTTTGAAATTGTGGAGGGTATCACTACATTCGGCAAGGCCGAATTTAACTTTTTTACTTGTTTGCACTTATTTTTGCACTCACTTACGAAATGTACAGCTCTTTTGGTTTTTTAATGTGGTCCTCGACTGATATTTAAATTTGTTTTGCATGGAATATCAAAGTAATATAACATTATTTTTTCTAAAAAAAACATTGCTTTAACAAGTACACCCAAATCTTTCGCAAAACATGATTATCATGATTTAATGTTTTGGGCAAGAGTATAAAATTCGCAGGCATTTTTCATATTTTTTTAACAATTTTTTCATCAAATTTATTTTTTATCAATTTTTTTTTTACATCAGTTTTTTTATTTATTTTTTCATCAATTTTTTTTTGCATCAAAGTTTTTTTTTTATAAATTTTTTTTACATTAATTTTAAATTTTTCATAAAATTTTTATTACATAATTTTTTTTTTTTATCAAAAAATTGTTCCATTTTCTTAACAAATGTACAAAAAACAAGTGTGAGTGTTCAATTCTTTGGTGCCGAATCTTTTATACTCTCCAAAATGTAGAAACACTTTTTTGAACTTAAGTAATACACTCATTTATCCTATTTAGGTTTGTATTATGATTATTTCTCAAAAGCTAAGCGAGATGAAGCAAAATAGAGGAAATTTGTGCCCTATGGGCTCTTACTCCTCCATAACGTATTTTGGCGATCCCAGATCAATTTCTTCGTTGCCAGATTTTTAAATTGTGAATAACTGTAAAAACTTTGTAATAAGTCCCCATTACCGCCTGCATTCTATGTAATGAGGGCTCGTTACCTGCTCCATTACTTCTTGTTAACAAATAATGAGTTACCGATAGCCTAATACAAAACCGGTTACATCTTGTTAATAAATAATGAGTTACCGATAACCTGATACAGAACAGGTTACTGGTAAATACGATTTAAAATATCTGATAGTTGTCTAAATAATTTTTTTTTTAATGAAATCAAAAAAATGCTAAACCAAATTTAAAAAGAACTTGCACATTTAGCTTAAAAAAGATTAACATTTATCTACTTTTTCTAATAAAACTCTGTTAACAGAAATTTAAATTCAGGAATTCTGATTAAAATTGAGACAAGGCAAAAAAAAGTTTAGAAAACCAAATTGATATTCAGAAAACTGTATCTAGCTGACACTTGATCGTGATTTATGAGCCTTAATTAGTCTTTACATAACTTTTATTGAAGTTTTCTGAATTTTAATTGACTTTTTCTAAATTGTTATTTTTTTTCTAGAAATTTTGTGGTGTTCTCCAAATTTTAATTTAACTTTTTTTTGCCTTGTTGTTTAAAGTATGTTAAAGCCGGTAAAAAACCATCACAGACAGTATTTCCCTTAAAACCTAACTCACTCTTATATAGACCTAAGATGGTGTTTAATGCGGTTTCCATTGGCTGAGCAGAAGTCGCTTCTATATATTTGTTATTAGTAATGTCCTAAGTAGCCAAATGTCCCTTTCTACGAGGTTCCAAGATATATTTTCGGTCCTGTAATATTTGAATTTTACAATGAAACATTTGGAGGGAAGGATATCAACGTAAACATTGGTTCCGTTGGCACATTGGATCTTTTCCATTTCCACATTTGCCCGATTGGTTGCTCTTAAAATAAACGCGTTTAACATGAACTTGTTCAATTTCATATTGGGGGAAGTTGCCCCAAGTTAAAAATTTATTAAAAGAATCAAAAGCTGATATTTGGTAGCATTTTTGTAAGGAGTGGGAAACGAGTTATTTTTGGGCTACTGGTAGCTACTTATTTTTGGGACTAATGTATGCTGTTATTTGGTAGCATTTTTGTAAGTAGTGGGTAACGAGTTATTTTTGGGCTACTAGTAGCTTATTATTTGTGGTACTAATGTATGTAGTTTTTCAGTAGCATTCTCGTAAGCGAGTGGGTATGCGGTCATTACTCCAATGACATCGCCATGTTAAAATAATGAGTGTTTCACCAACATAGTAACTAGCTACCACCATCTATTTAAAGGCGAAAACCTCATTACTTGGTAATAGAAGTTTTTACTGGGTAACAAGGGAGGTCTTTCAAAGGGCACCCACCGATTGCCCAGAAACTTGCTTATGGGAGAGAGGGGAAGAAAATAATAAATATTTTTTCTTAACTGCCCAAAGGACGTCAATTTGGTATTTTGTTTACATCTTAAAATCTATGCGAAATGGAGAAAAATTACGAAATGTTATTTTGTGGGCACTATTACCCCTCCATAACCCCTTCTGCATGACGAAGATTCGATGTACTTTTAATTCGAACATTTCATTTGTAATTAAAAGACTCCATTTGTAATTTGAAGATTCTACTTGTAATTTGAAAATGCCATTTGCAATTCAGAAATTCCAATTGTAGTTCGAAGATTCTAATTGTAATTCAAAAAGATCAATTGTAGATTGAAAAAACACAATTCTAATTTGAAAAAAAAATCAATTGCTATTCGGAAAAGCTTAATTATTATTTGATAAATTTTAATTGTAATTCGAAAAAAAAAACAATTGTAATTCAAAAAAGATCAATTGCAATTCGAAAGATATCAATTGTAATTCGAATAATGTCAACTGAATTTTAATTGATATTTTTCCAATTACAATTTAAGTTTCGAATTATAAGTTTTTCGAATTACAGTGATCTTTTTCAAATTACAATAATTTTTTACGAATTATAATTGATATTTTTCAAAACAAAATATTTTTTTTCACAAATTAAATATTACGTTTTGATAAACTTTTTCTTAATTAGCAATGCAGTGTTGGTAACTTCTCTTTTCATTCAGTCATTCATTAATTTACCAACTCGAATTGGTTTTGTTCTTTTATTCATATGGTTTCTAATATTAAAATTTAAATATACAGTTTCTGAAAGTTATACGGATGAAGTTCTGCTGAATACACACGCATATACAATGAGTGTGTGTGTATAGTGCATAATTGTTTCATATGTATGTGAAATAAAAATTATTCATTTTTTTTTTTTTATTCATAGAACTTTACTCAACCTTATAAATACGGTCAAAGAATTTCAAAGTATGTTAATAGTTGTGTGTATTTTCAAATTATAAAAGAAAAGCAAAACTGATGTTATGCAAATCAAAACTCATATAAAAATAGTTTTGTCAAAGCAATTATTTTTCTTTTTAAACAAAATGTATGTAAAAGCAAGTAGAAAATTTTAATAAGACTTGGCCGAATCTATGAATACACTCCACAATTCTTTTTTAACGTGAACAGAAATTATTTAAACATTTTGGCTACAAATAAATTATTTTTAGTAAAAAAAAATTATTAATTATTCCCTAGTAAAAAAAGAAAAAAAGTTCATGACTAATTATATCCCAAATATGGCGGATACAATTACTTTAATAAGTATCTACGGGTATATTTTATGATCTAGCGGGATAACCTTATATATAATGTGATATGTAAATTGGGTCTACCCGAGTAAAAAAGTTTTGATATAATCATATATTTTGTAATATAATTATATATAAATTGATCTATCAATTTATCCCAAAAATGGAGGATCCAAAAATATATGATTATATCTTATTAGATCAAATTTGATATAAGTAGATATAATTAGATCCCAAAAATGGAACGGTAAATTTAATCTAATTTGATGTTGTAGATAATATTAGATCTAATAAGATATAATTATATATTATCATATCTTATTAGATCTAATTTTTTGTAATATCAAATTAGATAATATTTACCGTTCCATTTTTGGGATCTGATTATATCTTATTATATCAAATTTGATCTTATAAGACATAATTGTACATTTTTGGATCCTCCATTTTTGGGATCAAATGATATATGGCGCCGCATTATTTTTTTTTAGTCGGGTATATAATTATATCAGTTGGAGAAAACTGATACGATTAAATATAATTTAAAACCATTATAACTGATCATTAGGGATGAGATTTTCATGCACTAAAAAATCGAAAATATGCGCTTAAAATATGCGCTAAAAAATTCAAAGTATGCACTAAAAACCCTAAAAATATGCACTAAAAAATAAAATGTGTGCAATAAAAATCTTGTTTTCATTGGAAAAACTTCTTAAAAAGCAAAAAATGAACACTGGGTTTAAATAGTAACATTTAAAACTTTATATAAGCAAGATTTTTTAGCAATTAACACAATCTATAAAATGAATAATAAATGAATTTGAAAAAATAAAGAAAATATCTATCTATCTATTAAATAAAAATTTAAAGAAAAAAAAATAGTTTTTCTAATTTCCCAAATAAATTTTTAAAATTTAAAATAGTTTTTGAAACAAATAAATTTTAATTTGGGTTTTTGATAATTTATGCCAAAATATGCAAAAATATGCACTTAAAAGTTGGAAATATGCACAAAATATGCATTTAAAACCAAAATATGCAAAAATATGCATTTTCACCAAAATATGCAAAAATATGCAAAAACAAATCGATGCCATTTTAACGCAAATTTCTTGATTCGGAAAGATAATTGGTCGATATCGTTTTTAGACTATCGACAAAAAACATGCATTTGCATGAAAATCTCATCCCTACTGATCATATATTGCTCCTTATAACGTCATATAAGTTGGATAACATTATATAATGTTATATACAAAAATATGTTCTTTATGTAGAGCAATATCCAACCATATATATTTATGTCTTATAGTCTCAATTTATTTTATATTGTATCAGTCCGGATCAAACTGATAAAACCAGACAGACCCATTTTACGTATCATATTATATATAACACTATCTGTTCAGATCTTGTAGGATAACCGAAGATAATATTTGAAACAATTGTGTCCACCATATTTGGGATCTAATTTGCCACGGCTATATACAACTCTTTTTTACTCGGGTTGGTAAAAAAATTTTATCTCAATTTTTTTTATGAAGTGCAATACCAACCTGACCAGAAAAATTACAAACATATATGCCAAACTTCGGGAGCATCCAAGTTGTCTTTCAAAAGTTAGCGTGTTTTCAACAGACAAACAGACAGACTTCGTTAGATCGTCTTAAAATCCATCGGGAATCACAAAAATATACTCTTTATTATGCGGTTCTAGACCTTTATTTCAAGGTGATGCAAACGGAAGGACGGATTTATATGAACCCTCTATCAGGGTATAAACAAAACATTCAACAAATAACTAGCTTATTATACACACATAATGTTCTACTGTAGCGTGTGTGCAAAGGTTAATCGATAGCAAGGGTACCATCTGGACCGGCTCAGACATCAACGCTGGAGGTGAGTCTTTATTCGATTATATTTTTTGCAATAATATTGCAGTTGCTAATGGTACACAGAAAAAAATAAAAAAAATATTTGAGTAAATTTTTAAAAAATTGAGTAAAAAATTACTCAATTTTGCCCCAGTAAACGATTTAATAGTATTGCGTAAATTTTTAATAAAAATTTATTAAATGTTTGAAAAAAAATTTGAGTAAATTTTTAATTGACACAATAAAAAATTTACTCAAAATTTATCTAATAGTTTTTTTTTAAGTTTAAAAAAGTTTTAAATTTTTTTACAAAAAAAAAAAAAAAAACAAAAAACTTGTTTTTTCAATCTTTACCAAACATATTTATGTCTCAAAAACATAGGAAAATTTTATAAAGACGATTACAAACTTTCATATACATACACAAAAAACTATAAACCAAACGAGAATTTAAAAAACTATGAGAGTTTAAAAAACTATTAAATTTTTATTAAATTATTTATTTAAATTGTTTTTAAAATTTTTAAGTAAATTTTTAATTGCGTCAATTAAAAAATTACTCAATTTTTGTTTTTAAATTTAAACCAGTGATTACTTAAATTTGTTTCCTCCATATTTTTTTCTGTGTAGTGAATCAACTTTTGTCACCTCGAACACAAGGGATATTTTAGACATTACTCTAATAAGCGAAAAGCACTCGCGGATTATAGGGGAGTGGATGGTTCGAGTAAAGATGGGCGCGTAAGTGATTTTTGACACACACTCACTCACGAGCATATTTTTTCTACACACACTCTCTCACAATCACGTGAGTAAATTTAAAACAACTCACACTCACGTTGTATCACACTCACAAAACTCTTATTTACACAAAAAAAATCAAAAATCTTTAATCATTTTCAGCAAAATGTAAAGTTCAGCGAAATTTTTAGATTTTTTTTTGCTTTTTTCGGGACGAAATCTTAAGTTAAGCCAAATTTTATAGTTTTTTTGTTACTTTTTTTGGTATGAAAGGAAATATAAAGAGAAAATAAATCATGCAAACTCACGCAAAAAAATCGACTCACACACACTCACTCACGAAAAAATCTTACTCACGCACACTCACTCACGCAATTTTTTTTTTCCACTCACACTCACTCACAATCACGTGAGTAAAATTAAATCCAGTCACACTCACGGGTGATCACCCGTGAATCACGTGAATCACGCTCTCGTATGTGGCCATCTCTAGTTTTGAGTAAATGCTCGTCCTCACACACAAAAAGAAACTTTGTCAAATTACTAGAAAAATCTAGTAATCCTATTTAACAATATTTGACAGTTTTCCTTGTTTTTTAACAAAAAATTTTCGATCGAAATTTACATTTTTTATACCCTCCAACCACAGTATGGGGGTATACTCACTTTGTCATTCCGTTTGTAACGCATCGAAATATCGGTCGGGGACCCCATAAAGTATGTATATTATAGATCCATGATCGATTCTAAGACATTCTGTGTATGTCCGTCCGTCCGTCTGTAGATGGCACGATATAGTCCAAAATAAAAGAGCTAGCCTCCTGCAATTTGGCATGAATATGTCTTATGGTCCTAGGCAGGTTAAGTTCGTAAGTGGGAAAAATCGGCTCAGGGGAAAAAAGTTCCCCCTTGAAGAACTGAACCAACCTCTGAAAAATACACTTTTTTTACATGTTTTTTTGTATTTTTGTTAAATAAATAAAACATTTGTTATATTTATCGGGATGGGAAGTGCTCTCAACGTCCCCACTGACCCCCATCACCCCCTCCCCAAAAACAAACGCCCCTGACAATTTTTTTTTTATTTTTTTTTTACATTTTGGAGGGTATAAAAGATTCGGCACAGCCGAATTTAACACTCTCACTTGTTTTTTGTAATTTTTTTTTTGTAGTTTTACAAATTTCCAATTTTTTTTACAAAAAAAATCTGGTAAATTCACGAGAATTCCTTGTTAGTTTTATTTTGCCAAAAAAGTTGTAAATTTTCAATTTTATTCGTAAAAAGTTTGTAAAATTACAAAAAAAAGCTTGTAATTGTTACTAGGAATTCTCGTAAAATAGGAGATAGCAAAAATTTAGTAAAATCACAAACCCTTCTTGTAAGTTTTATCGCGTCAAAAAAATTGTAAATTTACAATTTTATTAGTAAAAAGCTTGTAAAATTACAAAATTATTGGTAAAAAGCTTGTAACATTACAAGGAAATTTTTGTCAAATAGGAGGTAGCAAAAAATAAAAGTTACAAGTTTTTCTTGTCATTTTACAAGGTTTTTTTTTTGAGTGCAGATCACGTGTATATAGAATTTTCTTTAGACGTGGGAAGACAGAGGAAATTGACTTATCTCAAAATAAGGAGAATCTCTTTCAAAGATTCTCTGAAGTGTTTACACTGTACAACAATTTCAAACTTTTTTGGATTTTTGAAAAATAAAGAAAATATATATATATCTTTTGATACATAATGTTTATTTGTATGCTCAGCAACTTTGTAGAAAATATTATGGCAAATATTTTGTGCAACATATTAATGGGGATAAAATGTTTTACAAAAATGTTGCCCTTAAACCAAAGCCCAATAATTAACACAAACACCAAAAAAGAGTCATGTTCAAGATTGCGCATTAAAAAAAAATACAAAAATAATTAACCCTTAGTGGGCAATTTTGAATTTGACTGATTTTTGGTGTTTTTGTTGAGTTTTGGGCTTTGGTGTATTCTGACATATATAGTACAAAATTTTATGGCTTTCTCTACCAGAATCAATCGTCGGAACCCCATATTTTTTTTTTGTGTTGCACTGTGTTATTCGATATCGAAATACACTGCGTATGATTGTTATACGATCATAAACAAAATATTATGAATTAACAAAAATTTTGCATGTTAAAATTGGAATTAAAGTTCTTAAGTTCTGATTAATACTTCAAAGAAAAATATATATATTTTTTTGTTTTTTTCTTAAGCAATTGCACATGTCATTGTCAAATTAAATGCTATGCATTTTAAAGCACGATTTTTCTCCAAAGAAATGCTGTTATTTCCTTGAAATGCCATTTCCATTTCGATTTTTAGTCAAATCTTAATTTGATTTTCTAGTTGTTTTCATTTATACTCGATCAAATATCGTTTACTTGCAAAAAAAAAAAAAAATACCAACTTCAACTTTTAGGCAAAACATAAAATTCAACTGCATTTCGATGTCAATTGCTTGAAGGCTTTTAATGGGAAAAATACAGAGACTCTATAATATAGAGATAAGACAAATTTATTTCTTCTACTACCTTCTAGGGGGCGCATGTCTTAATAATAACTCAAGAATATTCTTGAGGTAATACTAAAACTTAGTAAGGGCTCAAATAACTCAGGAAATACTGCTCAGATAACTATGTAATTTTCCATACACTCGTAGCAACTATCCAATATCTTACATATAAAATAAAATTTGAAAAATTTGCACGCAAAAGTAAGTTACAGAGTTTTTAAAATTTAGTATGATACTAAAGTCTCACTAGCAGGTGCTGCCATCGTGACAAAAGTAGACAACTTTTTTTCCGGTATTGCCATAGAAGCAATACCCTGGAAAAATAAACCAAGCTCTTAAGTGACATCATTCAACTGTCACTGGATTGTTGCATTCAATATTAACAACTTCTCTAAACGAAAACACTATAAATGATGCTGTTGCTGATGCTTTTGCCAGCTGTATTGCAATTGTTGCTGCTGCAAATGACGCAAACCATGACCAATGTTTTTTTTTTCAGTTTTTTCCATTTTCATTCATTTATCTTTCCAACCAAAGAACAAATGACCATACCTGTAAATTGATGGTTGAGCCAACGGTTGGGCCCGTTCTCGAATTCTAATATATTTTTTCTAAAAAATAAATCAGTTTCTGAAAATCTATTCCTATCAAAAAATCTGTGACTCTGATAATTTTATCTTAAATTTTTTTTTCATGGATTTAGTTTGTTAGAGATGCGCTCTAATCACGTCATTGTCGTGAATCATTGCTGATCGAAAGATTTTTTTTTTACTCAAGTTCTTTTTGTATTTTAATTGAAAAATGTTTAATTGAAATTACAGTTCCAAAATATGATTGGTGGCAAAAACAATTTTTTTATGAAAAAATTAGGTCTTTCGGGAAAATCCAAATAAAATTCGAGCAGGAATTTCGCCAAACGCAAAAACACGGGTCAGCTTAATTTTAACAGAGATTATTATATATGATTTTGGCGGTCGTAACTTAGAGTAAAGATAATAAGAGATGTTGATAGACTCCTTAACAATATATCACTTTATTTAAATTGGTACACTTAGTATTTAAGAGAGTTTTTTAATGCAATAGTAAAGGGAACACTAAGAGTACCAACTTATAGAGAGAGCAAAAAAAAATGGGATCCAAACAATTAAGCACCCACTGGTCGTCCGCATATAACCCTTCATATAAACTACCCCAAAGTTTTTATATTTCGCTACATACTCTTAATTCCGTATGTTGTGGTCCCGGATTATGGTATGCTCTATTTGCTAGGGTTTTGTAAAATGCATGTAAATTTCCTCGATTGTGTGGAAGTGCATACATATATTGTCACTGTGCCGACAAAAACGCCTTTGAGTGTTTTTTTTTTTAAGGAGAGACAAAAGCATCCTAATTTAGAGTGACAGGTCAGAATTCAAACGGACCTTAAATTACACTGTGCAACAAGAAAAATGAACCTCGATGGCTTCAACGCCATATGAAAGTAGACAATCAAATTAACAAAATCACCAAAGGGTTTTGCAATGTCAGTTTATCATTTTTATGGCCCACTGAAGTATTTAATTTTTTTATCAAAGGTGTTTGGAAAACGTCAAAAAACTATAATAAAAACACATATGAGGCATTCCACACCAAATGTCCCGCTAGAGAAAAGCATGTGTCCCCTAAATTTCTGAATAGTTTGTTTGGATAGCCCTATATGGAACTAAGAAAATTGCGTTTTTGGTTTTTCAAATTTTTCAAATTTTTAAAATTTGTGGCGAGTTGCCTTGATTAAATATTTATCACAATTAAACGGAATGCACAACTGTCTCAAAAATTTACATTCTTACATAGTTTTGTATTGGCTATCGATTAATTTTTTTTTTGGAAAATTTTCAGAATCCGTTGTAAAATTTTCCATTTTTGAAAAAAGCCAATTTATCAGAAATCCGGCCACTTTTTTTTATTTTTTTTTAAAGTTTAGATGTTTGTCCATTAGGGCGGATCGAGAAATGCTTTTTAACGAATTTCGCTTGGGCGCTATGCGGGATTGGTAAAAGTAGATGCCAAAACGATGTGGTTAAATTTCAGGAAGGTCGCCCTTCATCTTGGGGTCCCCCTCCAGCGCTGAAGTTGCCACACGCAGAGAAAAAATATGGTTGCGACATGATCACGGCAACTATACTATGATCTCTAAACCCAGTTATGATTGCAGCAATCACGTTATTCTTTTTAAAATTTTAGTTAAACATTTATATGGTTGTTTTAGACATTTAATAGTCGCTTCAATCATGAAAAAATAATTGCTACATCCAAAAGTACAATAAGGTTGTTGTAACAATGTTATAGTTAATTATATTCTCGACACACCAAAAATTTGAACATATGATTATAACAATCACTAGATAATCACAACTTAATGAAAATTGATTTTTGCAAACATTGTCAGGGTTATCATCAGTTTAGTGTTTTGCCAGCAAGCAGTTAGTCGCAGACGTGACTTACAATTAGTTCTTTAAAAAATTTAAGGCAATTTGAGTTAAAAAATTGGATCAACGCAGAAGGAAATAAAATACAAATCTACTTTATAAAATTTATTTATTGTGCGGTTTAGAAATAACTTTCCATTTTAAATAAAAATTAAAAATCGAAAATATTAAAGTGTTTTTTTGCATTTTTTGTTTGCTAAATGTGTTATAATTGCTGACAATAATTTTAATTTTGTAACAAATATGTTATGATTGTAGCAAATATGTTATGATTTTGTCAATAACTTAATGCTTTATTCAATCATCCAATGTTAACTGACAAAAATGTTATCGTTGATGAAATTTTTTTTAGAAAAATGCCATAAGTTTATTGCACATCATTGATGTAAAACGCAGGTTGCCACTAAATTGAACCAAAATATTAAAAATGGTTTCATATTTATAAAAACAGCATTTAAAAACAAAAAATAAATTATTGGTGTGAACTTTATCAAAAAAAAAGTATTGAAGAATTTCTATAAACATGTGGTGTTAAAGCATAATATATTTTCTCAATTTAAAAAAAAAAAAAAAAATATTAAACTAGAATTATATTATTATAATTATATACACTCTTATAAATTTTTGTTGAAATTTACCCACTTTATTGTAGGTAACTGTTCTCCTACAATAAAGTGGGTAAAAATACTCGATGTGTTTAAATTTACACACAAAGTGTGTAGTTGTAAACATTTTGTGTGTAAACCTACAAATGAACTGCTTTCAAAATTCTCTGGCAATACACACAAAATGTGTAATTTTAGCTTACTTGTGCTCAAAAATAGATTTAAAATGTTTAAAATTGCATCTTAAATGTTTTCTTTTACATAAAAGGTGCCTAATTTTTAACAACCTGCTAAAAAAATTTATTCCTATAAACAAATAAAACCAGAAATGCATTTTTATTATTATTTTTATAGTTTTTATTTAAACTGAAATGAAAATGGGTATAATAGTGAAATATGTATAATATTCAAAAATTATAATTTAAATACAAATTTTTTTGGGGTTATAAAATTATTCGTAACTTAAACTAAATATTAATAACAAATGAAAAATAACACGTTACAATAACCAAATAAAAGATAAAATTTGTTAAATTAAAGAATTGACAATCGCAATGAGTAGAGAATTCGTTGGAACTTTACCTTCTTGTCATAAGTTGTTGTCTCAAACTGCAAGTATAAAAAAATTTCACATTATTTACGAGATATTTTTGATATTTAAATCATACAAGAGAATATTTTCAGAATCTGAGAAGTTTTTTCTGTAGAAAAATTCTCAGAATTCAAGATAATATTTCTTTACAAAATATGTCAGAATCTGAGACAGAATCTGAGATAATTTTTCTATAGAAAAATTCTTTGTAAAATTCTGAGATATTTTTTCTATAAAATCAGTGTCTGAGATATTTTTTCTATAGAAAATTTTTCAGAATCTAAAGAATTTTTTCTATAGAAAAGTTATTAGAATCTAAAGAATTTTTTCTATGAAACATTTTCAGAATCTAAAATATTTAAAAATTAGAAAAATTCTTAAAATTTGTTATATCTTTTTAAAGAAAAATTCTTAGAATCTGAGATATTTTTTCTAAAGAAAAATTATCAGAATCTAAAATACTTTTTCTATAGAAAAATTCTAGGTATCTAAGATATTTTTTCTATAGAAAAATTCTCAGTATCTGAGATATTTTTTCTATAGAAAATTTCTCAGAATCTAAAGAATTTTTTCTATGAAAAATTTTCAGAATCTAAAATATTTTTTCTTTAGAAAAATTCTTAAAATATTTTTTAGAGATATTTTTTTTATAGAAAAATTCTCCAAATCTGGGAAAATTATAAAATTTTCGGAATCTGAAATAATTTTTCTACAGAAAACTCTCAGAATCTAAGATATTTTGTAATAGAAAAATTTTTAGAATCGAAGATATTTTTTCTATATTAAAATTCTAAGAATCTGTGATATTTATTCCATAGAAAAATTCTCAGAATCTGATTTGTTTTTTCTATAGAAAAATTCTTAGAATCTGATACATTTTTTCTATAGAAAATTTCTCAGAATCGGATATATTTTTTCTACAGAAAATTACTCAGAATCTGATATTTTTTTCTATAGAAAACTTCTTAGAATCTGAGATTTTTTTTTCTACAGAAAGTTTTAGAATCTGAATATTTCTGTTATAGAATAATTCTTAGAATCTAAAATATTTTTTCTATAGAAAAATTCTCAGAACATAAGAAATTTTTTCTTTAGAAAAAATCTCAGAGCCTGAGATATTTTTTTCTATAAAAAAATTCTCAGAATCCATTGAATTTTTTCTATAGAAAAATTCATTAGATTCTGAGAATTTTTCTATAGAAAAAATTCAATGGATTCTGAGAATTTTTTTATAGAAAAATTTTCAGAATCTGATATATTTTTTATAGACAAAATATAAGATTCTGAGATATTTTTTCTATAGACAAAATATGAGAATATATTTTTGTTCTATAGAAAAATTCTTAGAATCTGAGATATTTCGTATATAGAATAATTCTCAGAAACTGAAATATTTTTTCTATAGAAAAATTCTCAGAAACTCTTAAATTTTTTTTTGCAGAAAAAAATCTGTTGGAATCAAAAAATTTTTATTGAAATCTTCCCAGAATCTGCTAAGGATTTGAAAAAAATTTTTCTGTAGATGAATTCTCATAATCTGAGACACTTTTTCTTTCCAAAAAATATTCTCAGATTCTGATATCCACACATTTTTGTAAAGAATAATTCAAAAAATCCAAGACATTTGTGGTACTTACCTTTCTGATTTATAATTGCAAATATTTAAGAAAAAATGCAATGTATATTTTTCATAAATATTACGAATTTAAAAAAATCGGGTTTGTTTTTGTGTCTTTGATCAGCAACGCGTTGGTTAATATTTTCACTTTTTTTTAATTTATTTGTTTTCATTTTATGGTTTTTTCGCGTTATTTTAATTTAATTGCGAGCATAACAAAATTTTCTGGTTAAATTTTCCTTTTTTATTTTATTTTGACAATTTGTATTTTAAAATTGTTGAACATTACGCATTTAATGTTTAATATTGAAAATTAAACACTTAATGTTTACAATAAACATTAAATGTGTAATTTTAAAAATTTTGTGTTTATAATTTTAAAAATATATTTATAAACTCACAAAATACTATATAATGTGCGTAATATTAAAATTTTTGTGTGTAAACTAAAATTTTAAACACTTGGTGCTCAATTTTAGGCGTTGTGTGTTATTTTACATAAAAATTTACCCACTTTATAGTAGTATTTTTACAAGGACTTTTTAGAGTGTAACATTTATGCCATAATTGCCGCAATCATATAATGATCAACATTCCTTGTTGCCTTCAATCATATTAACATTATTGTTACAATCATATTCCCAATCATAATATGACGCTCTTAAATCATGATCACCGCAACCATGTTTTTTTTCTGCGAGCACTTTTTTAAGCCAAAGAGCATTTTTTAAATAAATTGTCAAAAATTAAAATTTTATCAGATCTTCTTAATTTTGGATTTTATGTGGTGTAGTTAATCACATGTATTGAGATTTTAAATATCAGCTAAATACGATATCGCTAACCTCCAAAAACCAGAGGTGGAAATGTATGCTTACATTTTGGAGAAACCCGAAAAGCAACTTTTTGCAATTATTTAAAAAAAAAAAAAACACATTAAAATTGCAAAATATGATTTTTTCTTCCCGACTTGGAAAATAGACTACACAAGAATTTCAAAACCGTTAAAACCAAAAAATACGAAATTCTCGAACGGCGTGTGGACCAACCTCAACTTTTATGAGTTTATCGGATATTTTTTGTATATGTAATATGATCCGCGAAACTCATAAAAGTTTTCAATTTTAATCTATTTGTAATCGGTAAAAAACAATTTCTTGTGTGGGACTTATATGACCCCATGTCAACAAGGGTTAATGATCTCTTTAATTTCAATGAGAATATCTTTAATAGGAAAATATGACATAATTTGTAGAAAATGTTTAAAATATAGAACAATATAGCAAAAAAAATTTATGAAATAAATTTTTTGAAAATATCGGAAGTTGAGGTTGGTCCACACGCCGTTCAAGAATTTCGTATTTTTTGGTTTTAACGGTTTTGGAATCCTTGTATAGTCTATTTTCCAAGTCAGGAAGAAAAAAGTCATATTTTGCAATTTTAATGTGTTTTTTTTTTTTTAAATAATTGCAAAAAGTTGCTTTTCGGGTTTCTCCAAAATGTAAGCATACTTTTCCACCTCTGGTTTTTGGAGGTTAGCGATATCGTATTAAGCTGATATTTAAAATCTCAATAGATGTGATTAACTACACCACATAAAATTCAAAATTAAGAAGATCTGATAAAATTTTAATTTTTGACAATTTTTTAAAAAAATGCTCTTTGGCTTAAAAAAGTGGAAACTTCAGCGCTGGAGGGGGACCCCAAGATGAAGTGCGATCTTTCTGAAATTTTAACCACATCGTTTTGGCATCTATTTTTACCAATCCCGCATAGCGCCCAAGCGAAATTTGTGAAAAAGCATTTCTCGATCCGCCCTATTGTCAATCCACACAAAAAAATTCAGAAATTCATTTTTCGTTTTTTTCCAGATAATCGCATTTGCATTTTAAATTTCATAACAATTTTGTAATTTGCATGAATTTTCTTGTTTTAACGTTGCGAATGAGTACATATTGTTAATTGAATAAATATTACTCATACGCTCTGTTGAAACAAGAAAATATTAGCAAATTACTAAATTGTTATGCATAGGGCAAGTACTTTCATGAAAATGCATATTTTTACTCAGTTTTGTAAACATAACATAAATTAAATATCTATACGAATCAAAGAATTTGTAATAAAATGGCATTGATTTGTAGTTGCATATTTTTGCATATTTTGGCATAAGTGCATATTTTTGCATATTTTGATATAAATTAGACTTTTTTTAAATTTCATCAATATTTTTTCAAAACTTCCTTAGGAAAATTCAAACCATATCCCCTATTTCTTTTAGAAAAATGTATTTATTTATCGAAATCATATTCTAATGCATTTTTTTAAGAAAATGGATTCTGGAAGTATAATTTTTAGATTCTGAAAATTGTTTTCTATTTAAAATGTTTCTATTCTGAGATATTTATGAATATCTCTTCACTAATCGTAAACAAAAAAATGTTTTGGAATTAAAGATTTTTTACAGGAAAATTGAATTTTTATTTTGATTAGAGTTACGGTGGGGTATTTTGCCTTTAAGTTAATTTTTTGACTTGAAAATCGGAAAATTCCGAAAAAAGTTAAAAAAATGTATTTTAAAAATAAATATTTTTTTTTTTTGAAAAAAGATCTTAAAGTATTGAAAAAAAAAACTTGTTGTAGAAAAATATTGTATTGTAATATTTTTTTTTTTCTTTTAGAAACTTTTTTACTTCAGAAATATTTAGTGACTCAAAGAAAAAACTTCTTAAGTAAAAAAATATTTTACTAACTAAAAATTGTTTCCACTTAATAAAACATTTTTAAGAATTGTCGAGGGCCTTAAAATATCACTGTGCTACACCAAAAAAATGCAGGGGTTCTCATATGAAAATTCGGGTTGGTTGGAGTCCATAGAGTACTGATATACTCATAGTTTTTCTGGATCACTTCGTTAAGCACGTTTTTTATTGGCAAATGTGTCGAAAAACGGCAATTCTTAAATTACAACTTTAAAAAATTATTACTTTGTTAGTTTGCAACCGATTTTCGATTTTATAGATTTTTTTGAAAGGTATAAGTCTTACCTTTTAAACAAAACAAAAATATTAAAAATCGATTAAGAATTGGCTGAGCTATGATCGTTTAAGTTAAAAAAAATCCAATTTTTTTAAAAATTTGTTATGTTCTTTATACTCTAAGTTGAAAGTGCATCATTAAACAATTTTTTTTTTATTTTTGTATAAAAGTATAGTAAAGTAGCTTTCCAAAACACCAAAAAACATAACAATCGGTTAAAAAATGAATGAGTTATGCTAAGTTTTGTGATAGGACATTTTTAATTTTTTTCAGAAATGCTTGTAATTCAGGTATTATTCATAATTCTTATTGCTAGTAGTAATTTTATGTGCCTATGCATATAAACAAGAGATGGTAACATAATTAGATTTGTGCGTGATTGACACATGATCACAAGTGAGCGTGATTGAAAATCAATTTTACTCACGTCGTTGTGAGTGAGTGTCAGTGGAATAAAAAAAATTTCAGAACCCGTTCTGAAATTTTCCATTTTTTAAAAAAGTCAATTTATAAAAAATCCGGCCACATTTGTTTTTTTTTTGTAAATTTTTTTTTAAAGATTAGATGTTTGTCTAAGAGATGGTCACGTGAGTGAATTTTAACTTTCATAATAATTTTTCTTCTAACACTCACTCACAATCACGTGTGTAAATTTAATACAACTCACACTCACGTACGCCGATGCAAGAGTCACTCACGCTAACGTTGACTCACACTCACAATATTCTTATTTATACTAAAAATAATTTCAAAAATCTTTCAAAATTTTCAGCAAAGTCTAAAATTATACATTTGTTTTGATTTTTTCGGGACGAAATCTGAAGTTAAGCTAAATTTTACATTTTTTTTGTTGCTTTTTTTGGAATGAAAGGAAATATGAAGAGAAAATAAATCACGCAAACTCACGCAAAAAAATCAACTCACGCTCACTCTTTCACGCAATAATCTTTCTCACACTCACTCACAATCACGTGAGTAAAATTGAATTCAGTCACACTCACGCTCTTATCTGCTCATGTTCCCATCTCTAGTTTGTCTATCCACACAAAAAAATTGTAATGTGTTTTTTTCGTTATTTTCGAGAAATCGCATTTGAATTTCATGACAATTTGGTAATTTGCTTGGTTCAACGAAGCGTGTGACTAATGCAAATATTTAGTAGTCATTCACTTCGTTGAAACAAGAAAATACAAGCAAATTACAAAATTGTTATGAAAATTAATATTCAAATGCGATTTAGTTAGCGTGAGTGACTCTTGCATCGGCGTACGTGAGTGTGAGTTGTATTAAATTTACACACGTGATTGTGAGTGAGTGTTAGAAGAAAAATTATTATGAAAGTTAAAATTCACTCACGTGACCATCTCTTAGACAAACATCTAATCTTTAAAAAAAATTTACAAAAAAAACAAATGTGGCCGAATTTTTTATAAATTGACTTTTTTAAAAAATGGAAAATTTCAGAACGGGTTCTGAAATTTTTTTTATTTCACTCACACTTTTTTATTCCACTGACACTCACTTACAACGACGTGAGTAAAATTGATTTTCAATCACGCTCACTTGTGATCATGTGTCAATTACGCACAAATCTAATTATGTTACCATCTCTTGTTTATATGCATAGGCACATAAAATTTCTACTAGCAATAAGATTTATGAATAATACCTGAATTACAAGCATTTCTGAAAAAAATTAAAAATGTCCTATCACGAAACTTAGCATAACTCATTCATTTTTTAACCGATTGTTATGTTTTTTGGTGTTTTGGAAAGCTACTTTACTATGCTTTTATACAAAAATAAAAAAAAAAATTGTTTAATGATGCTCTTTCAACTTAGAGTATAAAGAACATAACAAATTTTTCAAAAAATTGGATTTTTTTTAACTTAAACGATCGTAGCTCAGCCAATTCTTGATCGATTTTTAATATTTTTGTTTTGTTTAAAAGGTAAGACTTATACCTTTCAAAAAAATCTATAAAATCGAAAATCGGTTGCAAACTAACAAAGAAATAATTTTTTAAAGTTGTAATTTAAGAATTGCCGTTTTTCAACACATTTGCCAATAAAAAACGTACTTAACGAAGTGATCCAGAAAAACTATGAGTATATCAGTACTCTATGGACTCCAACCAACCCGAATTTTCATATGAGAACCCCTGCATATTTTATTTTTGCTCATTTGTAGCACAGTGTATTTAACACAGCCTTATTTATGTTGACAAAATTTTTTTTTTTAGTAAAAAAAAAAATAATTTTTAGATGCATATTTTAAAAGTTTTAAGTGCATATTTTGGATTCTTAGATGCATATTATAGGCACATATTTTCGTTTTTTAGATGCATGAAAGTACTTGCCCTAGTTATGATATTTAAAATTCAAATGCGATTTTCTCGACAAAAACGAAAAACGTGTTTCTGATTTTTTTTTGTGTGGATGGACAAACATCTAAACTTAAAAAAAAAAAAATTAAAAAAAGTGGCCGGATTTTTTAAATTGACTTTTTTAAAAAAATTGAAAATTTCAGAAAGGGTTCTGAAAATTTTCCAAAAAAAAGTTAAGTCGATAGCCCATACAAAACTATATAAGAAAGTACATTTTTGAGATTATGGTGCACTCCGTTTTAATGTGATAAATAGGGTTCGGACTTTTATGCAGTTAAAATCGCGTTTTATGCGCATAAAACATGCACCAAAAATAGAAAAATATGCGCTAAAAATGTAAATAATATGCACTTAAAAATTTTTTTTAAAACATTAATTAATGATAAAAATTAAATTAACAAGAAAAACAAAAACGAACATAAAAATCGTAAAAAATAAGTCTTATAAACGAAAATAAGATACAAAAACATAAAAGTTCAAGTTCAAATAAAGTAAAACACAAAATTTTAAAAGCAAAAAAAAAAAAATTTTTTTTGAGTAAATTTGTAATACTATTGATTAAAAAACTACTTAATTTTGCACCATTAAACGATTTAAAATTATTTAGTAAACTTTTAATAAAAATTTATTAAATGTATACCGAAAATTTTTAGTAAATTTTTAATTGACACAATTAAAACTTTGCTCAAATTTTTGTTTTTTTTTTAATAAAGTTTTTATTTGTGTCAAGTAAAAATTTACTCAAAATTTATAAATTTTTTTTAAAAAAGATTAATCTTTTATCAAAAACATTCAAGACATTTGAAAATTTCATAAAGATGATTTCAAACTTTGATTTACATAAACAAAAAACTATAAACTAAATGAGAATTGAAAAAAAAACTAAGAGAAGAAAAGTAAAATTAAAGAAAAAAAATATAAAATTTTTATTAAATTATTTACTCAAATTTTTTTAAAAACTTTTAAGTAAATTTTTAATTGTGTCAGTTAAAAAAATTAGATTTTTTTTTTAGAAATTTAGACAAGTGATTACTTAATATTTTTTTCCCATATTTTCTTCTGTGTACTTTAACGCATACATTATAAAATAAAAAATACTAGCAGACCCGCCCGGAACTTCGCCCCCGGTAATATTAAATACCTGATTAAAAAGGGTCAGGATTAGAGTCTCCATTTCTAAAATTCTCCCCTACAGAATTTTCATTTTATTTAATGTTTATCGTTGAAGTCATTCATAAAAACAATTTAGAATAAACAATAAAATTAAAACAGCCCCGTTTAGCTTGGAAACATGTTCGTTTCGGTAAATAATGTTCTTGAAAATTTTCGAGCCCTTATATCGTAATTATTGAAACCATTTTATTCCCAGTTTCACTCCTTTTCGTTTCCCGTTCTATTCCATTTAGTTTTCTTTTCTATTCATTTGTTCCCCATTTTATTCCATTTTGGTTTGAATTCCAATTCATTTCGTTCCATGTAGGCTTCATTCTTAAAAAAAAAGTACCACATTAGAATAATTTACCCCTATCCCCATTAAAATCTAAATTTCCAGAAGGCACTTTTTCAGAATGATTTTTTGGGCTGGAGGATCCAACATTTCAAGTTACTATGACCAACTTTGCAGGAGATAGAAAAAGTTACAAAGTTCACTACTTTGCACGTATTTTCCCCAGTGAAATAGGAATTTCCAAAAAGGACATTTTCAGAATGTTTTGAAATTAAATGAGTAGTTTCGTAGATTTTGAAATTTTACGTCTTTTGACCCAAAGTGATCTTTAAAATGGGTGTGGTCAGTAAACCTACCCTAACTCAAACTGAAAGGAAATTCTAAATATTGGTGAAAACATTTTTGAAATTACATAATAAGTTTCGTATTTTTACAAATTTTACGTAGATGCCCCGTAGCCTATGTCTAACATGATGGACCATTCTTAATAATGAAGAAAACATTTTTTAAATGAGAAGTTTGGGATATTTTGAAATTTTACGTTTTTTTGCCAAAAGTGGGCGTAAAAGTAGGTGTGGTCGATGAGAGCTAACCCATGTCCACCCTGAATCACCATCCTTAATATATGTATATTTGTGATAACATTTTTTACTTAAATCGGATGAGGAGTTTGATCATATTTAAATTTTACGTTTTTCTTGCCAAATGTGGGCGTAGAAATGGGCGTGGTTATCAAAACCTAGAATATTTCCACTCTGAAGGACCAAGTATTGGTGAACAAATTTTGGAAATCGGATTAAAATTTTTGGAGATTTTTAATTTTTAGTTTTTTTTTTTGCAAAAAAGTGGGAGTATAAGTGGTCGTGGTCGATAAATCCTTGCCTATGTCCACCCTGTAGGAACACTCTAAATATTGGTAAAAAAAATTTTGAAATCGGATGATCTGTTTAATAGATATTTAAATTTTAAGTTTTTGGGCCAAAAGTGGGCGTAGAAATGGGCGTGGTCGATGAAACCTAGCATATGTCCACTATGAAGGACCATTCCAAGCATGTATTGGTGAAAAAATTTTTGAAATCGGTTCAGTAGTTTTGGAGATTTTTCAATTTTACGTTTTTTGGCTAAAAGTAAGCGTAGAAGTGGGCGTGGTCGATGAAACCTAGCCTATGTCTATCCTGGAGGAACACTCTGAAAACTTTTTTGAAATCGGATGAGTAGTTTCACAGATATTTAAATTTTAAGTTTTTACCAAAAGTGTGCGTAGATGTGGGCGTAGATGTGGGCATGGTCAATGAAACCTAGCATATAGTCAGCATGAAGGACCATTCCAAGTATGTATTGGTGAAAAAATTTTTGAAATCGGTTCAGTAGTTTTGGAGATTTTTCAATTTTACGTTTTTTGGCCAAAAGTGGGCGTGGTCGATGAAATCTAGCCTATGTCCATCCTGGAGGAACACTTTAAATATTGCTGAAAACATTTTTGAAATCGAATAAGTAGTTCCGGAGATTACCCTCTACAAACAAACAAACAAACAAAAAAACAATAGTATAGATATACAGCAATGTAAAAATATCATAAAATAAAAAAAAAAAAACAATTTTTTTTCAAAATATGCGACAAAAATATGTAATATCAGCAATATATGCAAAAATATGCATTAAAAGCAAAATATGCAAAAATATGCACTAACAAATCAATGCCATTTTACTGCAAATTTCTTGATTCGCAAAGATATTTAGTTTTTGTTGCTCTCAGACTGACGACAGCAAATATGCATTTGCATAAAAGTCCGAACCCTAGTGATAAATATTTAATCAAGGCAAATCGCCACAAATTTTACCATTTTTCCAATATTTGATCACGCCCCCTAAGCCCAGTTTTTGAAAATTTTAAAAACCAAAAACGCAATTTTTTAAGTTCCATAAAGGGCTATCCATACAAACTATTCAGAAGTTTACGGTACATATGTTTTTTTCGCTGGACATTTGGTGTGGAATGCCTCATATGAGCTTCAAAATATGGTCAGGTGTTTTCATTGAAATTGTATCGTGGTTTTTTTCTTTGAACATATTAACCCTCTATCTGCCATTTTAAGTGGTAATTTTAGTCCTTTTTCAAAAACAAAACACGGAAGTCTAATAAAACGTTCACTTAAAGGGTTAAAATGTTCTAAAAATGTTTTCCTAAGGTTGTCAAAGGTTGAATGCCTGTACGACATGCGAAATATTCATACAAATTTAAAAATATAAAGAATCATATTTTTATTGATTTTTTTTTTACCGTAGCAGTGTTAAATAACAAAAAAAAAAATAGTGTTAATATACTTCTAAGCTCAAAATTATATTCAGAAGTATTTTCTAAAATTTTTATGATCATTCTTTTCTTTGACCAAGTTAACCCTTTAACTTCCATTTTAAAGGGTAATTTTTGTAATTTTTATTTAAAAAAATATATAAAAGTGTATAAAAGGGGGCAATTAAAGGGTTAACATGTTCTAAAAATGCTTTAATATGTAAAGTTTTAAAGTATTAAAATTTTCGCATAATATCAAAAAAATTGTATGTTGTATCAAAAAAACTTACTGTTTTAAGCATTTTACATAGGCCAAATGTCCCAAGCAGAAATTGACGACGGTTCTAAAAAAACGTTCTAAAAGCACTTTAACAAAAAAGAATCATTCTCAAAACGCTATTTTTAAACGTTTTGCAAGCGTTTTTGAAAAGCGTTCTGAAAGCGCTATAACAAAAAAAAAAAAAACAATCTCAAAAAGTTTTTTTCGAACGCTTTGCAAGCATATTCGAAAAGCTTTTTAACATTTCTTTAGTTTTTTTTTTTTTGAAAAACTTTCTAAGTTCCAAAACTATTTTAGAAAAACAATTTTTTGTCAATTTTTTTTTTTGTTTTTTAATAAAAAATCATAAAAAATATTTTTAGAATTTTTTTTTAAATTTTCTAAGTTTCGAAAATTTTTTTTTGAAGTACAAACAAACTTTTTTTTCAGATTTCACTTTGTATGAAACCAATTATTTAACCGAACTAAAACAGAATTTCTTTACTTTGGGTTATTCAAGCGCTTTGATGTCTTTTAGAAAACGTTCTCAAAGCACTTTTTACATCGCTTTTAAAACGCTTTAAACCTACACTCAAAATAATAACTCTGTTAAATTACAGAAAAACACTGCTAATTAAACAGAGTACACCATACTTTTCCAGCTAACAACATTTCTTGATAATTTTATTAAAATACTCTGCAACATGATTTTGAGAAAAAAAAAACTGTTAATTTACAGAGTTTATAGTAAAATTAATAAAATAAATTAAAAATAAACCACCATTTAGCAAAGAAGATCTCATACTTAATTTTTTAGTATAGTATGTAATAGAGTGTCCCTTATTTTGGAAATGTTGGAAATGTTGAGACGGTACCCCCTCATTTTTTTCCTTTTGACTAAAAAATAACTCAGGAAAAATTTTACGCCCCTACGACCACGCCTTCCCTACGCGACGGGGCCGTAAAGAGCGGGGCCTTAAAAATCATTTTTCCATACAAAGCAAAAAAATTTTTTTTTGATTTCAAATTTTTTTGTTATTAATTATAATATTACTTGGTTAGCTTATTCACGACAAAAAATTTGAATTTGGTGGGATGAGGCTTTCAGTTCTAAAAAATTTTTCGAAAAAAAAAATTTAGAGCTTTTGGGGTCCTACAGTAAAAATTTTTTAAAATTTTTTTTTTTTTAGTTTTGACAAGCAACGGTTTTAGTTGTAATGTTGCTTTTAATGATATATATTCATAAAAAAATATTATTCATATCTGTGACATCTTGATCGTGTATCGAAAAACATCAAAAATGCATTTTTTACCCTTTTTTAGATCACGATAAAGATGTCACAGATAGGAATAATATTTTTTTATGAAAACATATCATTAAAAGCAACAATTCAACTAAAACGGTTGCTTGTCAAAACTAAAAAAAAAAAATTTTTAAAAATTTTTACTGTAGGACCCCAAAAGCTCTAAATTTTTTTTTTTCGAAAAATTTTTTAGAACTGAAAGCCTTATCCCACCAAAATAAAATTTTTTGTCGTGAATAAGCTAACCAAGTAATATTATAATTAATAACAAAAAAATTTAAAATCAAAAAAAAAATTTTTTGCTTTGTATGGAAAAATTATTTTTAAGGCCCCGCTTTTTACGGCCCCGTCGCGTAGGGAAGGCGTGGTCGTAGGGGCGTAAAATTTTTCCTGAGTTATTTTTTAGTCAAAAGGAAAAAAATGAGGGGGTACCGTCTCAACATTTCCAACATTTCCAAAATAAGGGACACTCTAGTATGTAAGCATGCCTAAAACCCTTATGTTAAATATTTTAAGCAAAAATGTTTATATTTGCAAAAGTTTTCTTAACAAAAACTGGTTTTAAACTACACATTAGGCTGGGTCGTATTCCAACAAAGTGCTCAGATCAACTATTAATAGTGAAAATAAGTTGGTACTAGTAAATACAAGCAATTTAAAACCAAAATGAACAAAATCGGTCCATGGCTTCCGTTCTCGCATCGCGGGTCAAAATTGCGGTTTTTGAAAAAATGGACATAATTTAAAAAAAAAAAAATAAATATTTAAAAAAAAATTATTAAAAAAAAAAGAATTTTTTTTGTATCGCATTAATTCAAAGATATTTAGAAAAATTTTGTTTGTTTTTTTTCGGATATCGATAACCCACCCAAACGTGAGGCCAAAAAAAACTCACATTTTTAACATGGAGCTCAAAACTACTTTTTCACTATTTTAAAAATTTAGTGAAACAAAATTTTTAAATATATTAGTTTATCCACTTGATATCATTGAATACATCTCAGGGATTGTAGAAAAAAATTCTTAGTTAAATTCCTTCGTCCAGTTGGTGTGTGGAGCGATTTGAATTTAGCGGATTTCCAGAACATGTGTTTTTCTCGACATTTTTGACTAATTTGTAGTTGTTAGCAACATTTTACTTAAATTAACCAACTTTTTTTGTTCAAATGGTTGTTTTGGACCATAGTAACTCTGTTTTGAAATAATAGGCTTTTTTGACAACGTTAACCCTTGCCGGCACGGGGTTAAAAAATTCCTCCAGTGAAATTTTTGAAAAATTCCTCACTCTAAAATCGTGTATGTGTTTAAATAATGAACAATTACAAATTTATACAAAGTTTTCTTGACGGACATCTTTAACCCTTGTTGAACGAATGCCCAAAAAATTTCAAACAGCTGTTTTTTTGCTCATAGTCAAATGGAATTTTTTGACATATTAAATAATATGTTTTTACTTTAAGCTTTACACAGTAAAAACGACGAAGACTAAGTGTCAGTTTACAGAAGGCGAACGATACACACGAACGAAAATTTTACATGTATTTTGTTGTTGTTACAATAACAAAACACATGCAAAATTTTCGTTCGTGTGTATCGATCGCCTTCTGTAAACTGGCACTTAATGAAATTTCGGATGCCATTTTTTTTTTTATTTTATTTAGTTTTAAGCATTTTCCGCTTAAGTGCGCTTACTTTAAAACGTTAATTTAAATGCGATCGTTTAAATGCATTCCCCGCTTAAACGATTCGTCGTTGTCCCTGGGTTAAGCTAAGAGTGAAAAACTTATTTAGAATGTTAAAAAGTCCATTTTGACTATGATTATAAAATGAAAGATATGTACATCTGCGAGTGCATCGTTTGAGCGGGGAATGCATTTAAACGATCGCATTAAAATTAACGTTTTAAAGTAAGCGCACTTAAGCGGAAAGTGTTTAAAACTAAATAAAATAAAAAAAATGGCATCCGAAACTTCATTACGTCTTCGTCGTTTTTACTGTGTAAAGCTAAAAGTGAAAAACATATTATTTAATATGTCAAAAAAGTCCATTTGACTATGAGCAAAAAAAACAGCTGTTTGAAATTTTTTGGGCGTTCGTTCAACAAGGGTTAAAGGTGTTCTTCATGAAAACTTTGTATAAATTTGTAATTGTTGATTATTTAAACACATACACAATTTTAGAGTGAGGAATTTTCAAAAATTTCATTGGAGGAATTTTTTAACCCCGTGCCGGCAAGGGTTAACGTTGTCCAAAAAGCCTATTATTTCAAAACAGAGTTACTATGGTCCAAAACAACCATTTGAACAAAAAAAGTTGGTTAATTTAAGTAAAATGTTGCTAACAACTACAAATTAGTCAAAAATGTCGATAAAAACACATGTTCTGGAAATCCGCTAAATTCAAATCACTTCACACACCAATTGGACGAAGGAATTTAACTAAGAATTTTTTTCTACAATCCCTGAGATGTATTCAATGATATCAAGTGGATAAACTAATATATTTAAAAATTTTGTTTCACTAAATTTTTAAAATAGTGAAAAAGTAGTTTTGAGCTCCATGTTAAAAATGTGAGTTTTTTTTGGCCTCACGCTTGGGTGGGTTATCGATATCCGAAAAAAACAAACAAAATTTTTCTAAATATCTTTGAATTAATGCGATACAAAAATTTTTTTTTTTTTTTTTAATAATTTTTTTTTAAATATTTAATTTTTTTTTAAATTATGTCCATTTTTTCAAAAACCGCAATTTTGACCCGCGATGCGAGAACGGAAGCCATGGACCGATTTTGTTCATTTTGGTTTTAAATTGCTTGTATTTACTTGTACCAACTTTTTTTAACTATTAATAGTTGATCTGAGCACTTTGTTGGAATACGACCCAGCCTACTACACATATCACTTTTTTTTGGAACATTTGCATATGGATTTCACATAGCTACTTTTGCTTAATTCTAAACCATTCAAGATATCGCTAAACGGTTTAGTGGGCAGACGGATGACCTATAGAGGTTTCATTTTATGCAATAAAAGTTAAGTTCATAAATGAGCAAAATCCGACCAGGGGGAAAAAAGTTCCCCATTGAAGAACTAAACCAACCTCTGGAAAATACCATTTTTTACATAACTTTTTGTGTTTTTGTTTAACAAATGCAACATTTTCATGCTACAATTCAAATTATTAAACACATTTTCGAACGGAAATTTGACGCCCCCCCCCCTCATTTACCACTACCCACCATCCCCCCAAAAAAAAGAAAACACCCTGCATTTTTTTTTGCATGTTGAAGGGTATAAAAGATTCGGCACAGCCGAATTTAATATAACACTCTTACTTGTTTTCCATCAAAATAATTTTTCATAATTTTTTTTTTTATCAACATTTTTTGCTTAAAATTTTTTTTATTTATTTATTTATTGAATTTGTAACATATAATTACAAATCATATACTAAATTAATCTAACCGAGACGGGTGACTATGACCATTGTCTTGTTGAACCAAAACAGACCAATACCTTTGGTGGGAATCGAACCCACGACCCAACCAACCAACTAACTAGCCTACATGGGCGCCTTCAAAAAAAATATTTTTTTTTTAACAAAGTTATAATTTGTTTAATGTTAATTTAAGATTTTCAACCCATTTGCTAATAAAAAAATACAAAACGAAATGATCGAGAAAAACTATTAGTATTTCCGTACTCTATAGACTTTAACCAACTCGATTCTTTATATAAGAACCCCTGCAATTTTTTGGTGTAGCACAGTGTAAGTAGTTAAGTAAAATACTGATTTCATATGGAAGGAATTTCAAAAATGGGGACTCAGATTCTTATATTTTTGCTATCCGGTGCACAGCGGTCATGTTAGTATTTTATTTAGCAAAATAAATATAGTTTTGTGTCTCGCAAAAAAAATATCTAAAAGAACACATAGGCGATTTTGGCGTCACAGCGATTCAAATTGTCTACATGTATGGATCATTCCTGAAGAGGTCAAAACGAAAATGTTTATGTTAGCTAACAGAAAAATACAATTAAAGTCAAATACCAATACGTAGAAACCAAAAATATCTCTAATAAATACATAGATGTTTTTAACACTCTGAGGTGTTTGAGGAAGGAAAATATTTGAATTTATGTGTCACTTTGCGGTATTTTTTTGCTACAAAAATGTTAAATGTTAAAAATTCGTTATTCTCACCTATACATTATTCAAATACTATGTAGTTTTATGTGGGAGTTATTCTATACCAACGACGTATTCAGAGGGGGGGGCCCAACAACAACAACAAAAATTATTTTTTTTTATATGTATTTAAAAACACAAATCTCACGAAAAGAACAACAAATTTTTTTTTGTTGTTGTTGTTGGGCCCTGAAAAAACAATCCTGCATACGTGCATGTTCTATACCAACTATTATGTTTGTTATTTGATTAAACGACATTTAATTTTTTTTTTTTTCAAAATTCTAAAAATTCTAACAATCCTGGTAAGTCCTTCCACAGAAGTGCTTGTGTTTATGTCACATATAACAATCAAATATATCGATGATATGATTAAATGTGTTGGGAGAAAATTTATGACATGTTTTGTGTCACTTGAATAGTTTTTTAAAACAAAATGAAATTTTCAATTGGTAAAATGTGTAAATTTGTTTTACAAATTCTGCTATACTCGCAACACTTGACAAATTAAATTTTATATATCCGTATTTCCACTAGAGAACACAAAAAAATTGTTTTCTGACCTTAGGTCTTTCAAATTTTTTTTTTATATTAACCCTTTAAAGAACACAGGTGCTTATTGTTAGTTTTATATAAAAAATATATTCAAAAATTGCACACAAAAAGTGCATTTTAAACACAAATGGTTTTTGTTGTATAGCACACTGGGTTAAAACACATGTTAACTAGGAATTAATTCAGAAAAGCCCTTATTACCCAGCAAAAATAAATTGAGATTTTGGCGACACAGCATCTTTTTATAGCATACCGAAGCGCATCCAAAGAGCGCTCTTGAGGATGCAGTAAGGGGAAAAATTTAAATGTTTTGTTAAGATTTTTTGTATAAAACTTAAAATATAAAATTAAATTTTGATAAAATTTCAAACATGCTTTCCTTTTAAATATATTTATCACTTTTTGAATAAAAAACCATGAGTTTTGGACAAAGACACATGATTTCACTGCATCATTATTGCGCATTAAATAGCGCTGCAAAGAGTGCTTCAATCATAACACCTTTAAAAAATTAGTACACCATTTCCACTTTAGTTTCAGAAAATACAAATTATATTTCAAAAAATGTCCAATCATAGCAGGGAGTCAACTAATTTTCACAATTAGTCAATTGTATTTCAGATTTTGTAAGCTGTATATCAGAAATAGTCAAATGTGCTTCATCTTTATCCTGCTTAAATCAGCTCTAAAAAGATACTTGAATTCACTGCATCTTTATAGCGATTTTTTCAGCGCTCTAAAGCAGTGACGGTCCGTGAAGTTGTCACTGGGTGTTCTCTACTTCTTTAAAATAATAAAATTATGTATACTTATAATGTATGTTTTTTGTTCGTAAGACGTTCCCGTGATAGACAAAGTCTAAATTTTATTATTTTTAATTGACATGCAGCCAAAATTCAATTTTATGCTCCATTTATTTGCGAAATAATGCTTTTTGTTAATTGTCGATGTGGTGAGGCAACAAAATGATCACAAAATAGAATTTGGGTTGCATCTCACTCAAAAATATGCAAAACTAATAAGATCGGATCATTATCTATCTCAGGAACACGTTAGGTCCAGAAAAACATGCATTTTATACGTTAATATGATGTTTTTAAAAATTAGAGAACACCCACTGACAACTTCACGGACCGTCACTGCTCTAAAGATATGTGAATTCAGAGCATCTTAAGAGCGCTTTTTCGGTGTATCCAACTAGCGCTCTAAAGTGTGACATCGCCTTAGAGAATCATGCATGAATTCAGCAGGTTTGGATGCGCTCCTTGACTCGAGTTTCCTTTCCAAAAGCTGCTGTCAGTTCAGAAAAATTTCTGCTGGGTATTGATATTTATATTTTTTATATTTTTTTATTTTAAATAAGTTTGTTGTTATTCGACCTTTTTATTAATATAATTAATAGTAAATAATCAAGCTCGAGGTCTTTATTTTATTTAAAAATCTTCTTTATTTCATTCCTCCAATATTTCGTTATTAATTAAATAACATCCTCAGGGACAGTCTAACATGTAAAAATCAAAATATAAATATAAACATCAAAGCACAAAAACAAAAAAAAAAAAAAAAAAAAAAAAAAAAAAACAAAAAAGTTACAGAGAAAATATTAAATAAAACAGTAATAAAAATAACAACAAAATAACAAATAATTATTTACGTACACAAAAAATTCTTATAAATTTTTGTCAAATAGGAGGTAGCAAAAAAAAGTTACAAACTTTTCTTGTAATTTTACAAGGTCTTTTTTTTTGAGAGTAAAAATGCCATATTTTCGAATTATGCAGGTTTTAAACGAATAAGAAGTTTTGAAAAATGCATCCAAAAATCCAATTTGGATCAAATATGCACTTTCTTAAAAAATATTTTTTGTTAGTGCATTTGTATAATGACGGATAATTTTTTGAATCGAATGCCTTCTGAATCGTGGAAATTCGATAGATACTTTCAAAGATATGTCTCTACAAAATTATATATGCACTTTTTTGATTTTTTCATATTTTCAGGAAAATTAATTCGTTACAAAATAATTATTTTTTTTTAAAAATTGGAAAAACTAAAAATGAATATGTTTTATTGGCTCGCCAGAGCAAATGTGTTCGAAAAAATTAGACAAAT
Organism: Pegoplata infirma; assembly: GCA_963921195.1. Lineage (NCBI taxonomy): Eukaryota > Metazoa > Arthropoda > Insecta > Diptera > Anthomyiidae > Pegoplata > Pegoplata infirma. The sequence goes on along the minus strand of OY992537.1, from coordinate 64,074,130 downwards.
TTTAAGACCCTTGGTCTGATTTTCTAAAATCTCTGTTGGAACGTATGATATGCACATAGTTTTGGTATATTTTTAATCAAATTGTTTTTCTTGTATATTCGGTTCAATTGTTTTCTTTAGAGATATGTATGTCATAAAATTTAATTTCCATAACATTTTTATTGTACAACATTTTGTAATGGTTCTCTATGCAATTGAATGTATATTTTTATTTAATAATTTTTATTTTTCAATTCTACAAGCTCTTAACAACCATATGTGTTAGTTCTTATTAAAGAAAAATATTGTATATTATTACACTGTTATTGTTATTTTCCTATGTAGTTTTAGCAAAAGAATAACGCAGCTGAGAATACATTTTTTACAGACAGCTAAATAATACAGAAGTTGCCGTTAAGGACACAAAATTAATTACTAAAAAAAATAGTTTTTTCAGGAAATTTGTTCACCCCTGTTCCGATTTTGCCCGTTTGCGAAATAAACCTGCCTACGACAACAACATATTTTTATGTGTCGTGCGTTTGACAGACAGAAGGACAGTCATAACTAGGAATGAGATTTTCATGCATTAAAAAATCGAAAATATGCGCTTAAAATATGCGCTAAAAAATTTAAAATATGCACTAAAAACCTTAAAATATGCACTAAAAAATAAAATGTGTGTAATAAAAATCTTGTTTTCATAGAAAAAACTTCTTAAAAAACAAAAAATAGTGGCGGGTTTAAATAGGAACATTTAAAAATTTATGTAAAGGAGATTTTTTTAGAAATTAAGAATATCTAAAAAAAAAAATTAAAAACAAAAAAAATGGTTTTTCTTATTTTCCAAATAAATTTTTAAAATTTAAAATAGTTTTTGAAAAAAATAAATTTTAATTTGTGGTTTTGCTAGTGTTTGCCAAAATATTCAAAAATATGCACTTTAAAGTTGGAAATATGCACAAAATATGCATTTAAAATTAAAATATGCAAAAATATGCATTTTCACCAAAATATGCAAAAATATGCAAAAACAAATCAATGCCATTTTAACGCATATTTCTTGATTCGGAAACATAATTGGTCGATATCGTTTTTAGACTATCGACAAAAAACATGCATTTGCATGGAAATATCATCCCTAGTCATAACTAAATCGTCTTAAAATCGATAAGGTTATAGGGTGTTGAAAGTTGCCGAAAATTATTCTTTGAGATGCGTTCTCTGGCATAAATTGAATAAATTGATTTGCTTTAATATTTTTTATTTTTTTTTTTTTAAATTTTCAACTATTTTCAAGTTTATTTTAAGTTTGGAAAGCCTAAAAAGAACTACTTGTTTTTCCCCGGTTGAAAAATTATTTGTGTCTATAATAATTTGGACACTATCTGTATAAGGAATTGAATGAAACTAAAAATAAATATTAACTCAAAACCATTTTTTAAACTAAATGATAAAAACAGATTATATGAAGTACAGTAGAGCTGCGCTTCATTTTTGAAAAAAAAAAATTCGTTATTAAAATGGGATCAGAATCTGAAATACAAATTGTATTTTCAAAAAATGCGACATATGAGGCATTCCACACCAAATGTCCCGCTACAGAAAATCATGTGTCCCGTAAATTTCTGAATAGGTTGTTTGGAAAAAAAAAACTGGGCTTAGAAGGCGTGTTCAAATATTGGAAAAATGGTCAAGTTTGTGGCGAGTTGCCTTGATTAATCTCAAAAATTTACATTCTTATATAGTTTTGTATGGGCTATCAATTAAATTTTTTTTTTTTGAAAATTTTCTGAACCCGTTCTGAAATTTTCCATTTTTTAAAAATGTAAATTAATTAAATTTTTTTTTTTAAAGTTTAGATGTTTGTCCATCCACACAAAAAAAATTCAGAAACACGTTCTTCGTTTTTTTCGAGAAAATCACATTTGAACTTTAAATTCATAACAATTTTGTAATTTGCTTGTATTTTCTTGATTTAACGTTGCGAATGAGTATTATTAATTGCATAAATATTACTCATTCGCAACGTTAAAACAAAGAAATACAAGCAAATTACAAAATTGTTATGAAATTTAAAGTTCAAATGCGATTTTCTCCAAAAAAAAAAAACTCGATAACTTCAAAAATGTTAATCGGAGAGCTTTTGATTATTTTGCGGTCTTATATTTTTGAGAGCTACAAAAATGCTTTTGGACTTTTGTTGTGTCGGTAATATTTACCGAGATGTGAGCATTTTTAAATTTGCGGGAATGCTTACTTTTTTGTATCCAAAGTTAGGACCCATCAGGGTCCACACATGTGAAGAGCGCGAGAACTTAAAATGGCCTCCATTTTGATCCATCTGGCTTAGTTTGCGAGATAGTGTCATTTTAAGTTTTCTTAAAAAAAAGTACCATTTATTTTTGCTACTATTAGTAAAAAAGCATGTAAAAATTTGGTCAACTCAATTTTAAAAATTTAGCAAAAAAAATCAGTTAAAATTTTGTTTCAAATTGCTAATGCGCTAAATGAAGTTTACAAGATATTTTTGCTAGTATGCTAACTCAACTAAAAATTTGCTTACTACCCAGCAAAACTTTGATTACCAAATAAGGTATAAAATAAGGTATAGGATTGCTTATTTTATACATTGCAGCATTGATGCTTTTAACATGGGATGAGACTCAAAGTAATGCATACCAGTAATGTATAAAATATAGCATACCAGAACGTAATATATAAGGCGTTACGAGTAGTGAACAAGTAACGATATATTAAATTTACTCACGTGATTGTAAGTGAGTAGAAAAATATGCCTGTGAGTGAGTGTCCGTGATTCAAAAGTTTCTGTCGTGAGCCCATCTCTAGTTTAAACTTATGCATTTTTGTAAAAAATATTTGTTTTTTATGTTATTATAATGCATTATGTATTCAATTACAAATAATGCATTATTTCAAATTTTTAAATAATACATAATATACCCAACAAGTGAGAGTGTTAAATTCGGCTGTGCCGAATCTTGTATACCCTCCAACGTTAAAAAAAAAAATAAAAAAAAAATATTGAAGGGGCGTTTTTTGGGGGGGGGGCTTGTCAGAGGTCCTTGCGGACACCTTCCCTCTGGTCAAAAATGTTTACAAATTTAATTACTATGCTTTTTGTACAAAAGATATACAATTTCATCATTATATAAATTATTTGCTAATATCCACGCCCACAAAATGGGGCGGACCAAAAAAAAAGACATTTTCAAATCCCATGGGCCCAAGTCCAAGACTTTGAACTTTTTAAAGCATAAAAATGTTTCATTTATTTAACAATAATACAAAAAAACCTTTAAAAAGTTACCTTTTTTCATGGGTTGGTTTACTTCGTCAAGGGGAACTTTTCCCCCCCTGGTCCGATTTTGAACATCTCCGAACTTAACCAGCGTATGAACATAAGACATATATGTGCCAAATTTCAGAAGTCTAGCACTTTTATTTTGGACTGTATCGTGTCTTCCACAGACGGACAGACGGACGGACCGACAGACGGACATCGCTAGAATGTCTTAGAATCGATCACTGATCAATAATATATATACTTTATGGGGTCCTAGACCGATATTTCGATGCGTTACACACGGAATGACAAAGTGAGTTTACCCCCATACTGTAGTTGGAGGGTATAAAAAAATAATAAATATGATATACAATTTTTGCAATAATCATGCATTTCGTAACAACACAGAAAATAATATCGTATATTTTATTTTAATTAAAATTTTAATTGTTTTTTAATTTAATATTAATTAAACTTTTAATTAATATAATTAATTGTTTAATTTAATTTTGAACTTTATTTTAATTAATATTTTAATTGTTTTCAAATTTAATATTAATTAAGTATTTAATTTATATAATTAAATGTTTAATTAAATTTCTAGCTTTACTTATTTTTTTTTTTGTTTTGTTTTCCGTGTGTGTGCGAGTGTGTGTTTTTCTCTTGCATTGTTTTACATACAAAAAAAATACATAAGTATAAAAAGTTTGTTGAAAGTTTTTTTTTATTTTTCACATAGGTTTTTGAATTCTCATTTTGTTTATAGTTTTATGTGTATGTATATGAAAGGTTTATAATCAACTTTATAAAATCATCTCATTGACAATGTCTTTACGGCATAAATAAATTTGGTAAAGTTTGAAGAAATATTTTTTTTAAACTATTTTATTCAAAAAGAATGTTTTTACAAATTATTATTTTTTTAATATAATATTTTTAATTAATTTTTTTAATTTATACAATTAAAATTTTAATTATTTTTTTTTTTTAATTTTAATTAAATTTTTTAATTTATAGTATTAAAATTTTAATTAAATAAATATCCATTTATTTTTAATTAACGACATACAAATATTTTTAATTTATTTGCGCATTTTAGTGATTGGTCCGGATTTAATTAATTTTTTAATTAAATATACGAATTTTTTAATTAAATATTTTTTTTATTTTTTTCTGTGAAGTTATTAGTAAAACATTATTTTTCACATTGAAATAATATGTTGTTGAACAAATGTCTGGTAAGACATCCTAAAATAATGCTACAAAAAAGGGATATACATTACCTGGTAATGTGTTACATAATCATGGTCAACTTATGACCAAGGGAAAACTAAATACCTTTTATCACTTACGAGAAGGGAATGTCGAGCTCTGACGGGAATAATAACTGGTCACTGTCTCATCGGCATTCATGCTAAGAATATTAGACTCATCCCGGACGGCAGTTGTAAAAGATGCGGCTCACCAGGAGTGGATGAAACGATAGAACACATACTTTGTCACTGTCCAGCGGTGGCAAGAAGTCCCCGATCGATTACTGGTCAGATAAGCTATAATACGTGTTTAACTTGCGCCGCTAGCGAAAAAGAAAAAAAAGTTTTGTGGTATCGCTATGGACCATAAGGTCTATGGGAAGTGTAAATCGTACACCGCCACCCTAACCTAACCTGTTACATAATCACCACCCATTACCAAAAAGTTGCTGGGTACACTCAAAAGCTTACTACACTCAAAAAAAAAAAACTCTGTCAAAAAATCTGTACAACGACTATCAATTTGAATTAGCAATTTTTCAGCATATTGTTCTGCTGAAAAGGATATTTTTACTAAGATCTCAGTCATTCAGTTTTAGAAAATAGTAGACTTTTTACTGCGTTTTAACTGATTCTGTTTGCTGAATTTCAAAATATTTTTGAACATATTTTATGCAGATTATTTTGTAATTTTACAGAAATAATTTGCTATCATTCTTTTTTCGAGAAAATTTTCAAAGTTTTGTTTTAGATTATTTAGGAATTTTACAGAAATAATTTGCTGTCATTATTTTTTCAAGAAAATTTTCTAAGTTTTTTTTTCAAGGTTTTAATCTTTTTCTCGTTTTTTATACAATTTAAATATATTTCTGAACATATTTTTAGCTGATTATTCAGAAATTTTGAAGAAATAGTTTGCTGTCATTATTATTTCAAGAAAATTTTTTAAGTTTTTTTCAAAGTGTTAATTTTTTTTTTCGTTTTTTAAAAAATTAAAAAGATTTTTCTGAAAATATTTTTAGCAGATAATTTTAAAATTTTACAGATATAGTTTGCTGTCATTATTTTTTCTAAAAGTTTTTGTAAGTTTTTTTTTCAAGGTTTTAATCTTTTTCTCGTTTTTTATACACTTAAAAAGATATTTCTGAACATATTTTTTAGCAGATTATTCTAAAATTTTGCAGAAAGAGTTTGCTGTCATTATTTTTCAAGAAAATTTTCTAAGTTTTTTTTAAGTATTAGGGTCATTCTTAGTGAAATCAATCAAAAATAGCTAAAAACTTTCTTGACCCCTCCGATTTTGATGAAATTTGGTTTAGTTGTAAACTGACGCACACTTATTTTCAGCCCTCTAAGTAAACAGTGGCCGAAAATACGGAGGGTCAAAATTTCCCTCAAAATCTCCCAGTTGCGACACTTTGCACCTTAAAAACCAAATATCATTGGTTCTATTATAGCTATAAAGTCCATTTTTGATTTGTTTTAAACCTTATAATATGCTCTACAACCCATACCATAACAAAAAAATTTTCGAAAAAAATAAGGGTTACCTCCCTTATTTTAAGGTCGTGATATAGGGAGGAGAAAATGGGGAGGATGGTATCCCGCGATTTTTTTTTTACTTGATAGTCTTTTAGAGAAAGTCCTAAAGAATATATTCTAAAATTTTTATGTTGGGACATCAATGGGATCGCTCAAAATCAAAATTTTCACAATTTTGCCCAAAATCTCCAAATCGCAACACTCTTGAACCTTAAAAATTTAATATCATAAGTGCTTTTGTACCAACAGAGCCCATGTTTTTTTGTTTTAAAGCTTATAATACGCTCTACAAGACCTACCGTAACCAAAAAAAAATCCAAAAAAAGGAATTGGTGGCCCCCCTTATTTGAAGGTCGTGGCAACGGGTGGATGAAATGGGGGGAAAGTATCCCCCGATGTTTTTTTTACTTGGTATTCACAAAGTGCAATTCCTAATGAACATATCCTACAATTTTTATGTTGGGACAACAATGGAATCGTCCAAAATCAAAATTTTTCAAAATTTCTAGAACTTACTCTATAAAAAACAACAAGTAAGAAAAAATTGGGGTATTCTAACCCCCGATTTCCCCCACCCCTTGCCAAGATTTTTTGTGATATAGTATTGTAGGGCATATTAAGAGCTTTAAAACAAGCCAGAAATGGACTCTGTAGCTACAAACAGCCCACGATATTAAATTTGTAATGTGCAAGAGTGTCGTGATTTGGATATTTTAGGGGAAATTATTACAAATTTTTATTTTGGTCGATCCCATTGTTGTCCCAACATAAAAGTTTTAGAATATATTCTTTAGCACTTGCACTTTGAGAATACCAAGTAAAAAAAAATCGGGTGATACTTGCCCCATTTCCTCCACCCTTTGCCACGACTTTTAAATAAGGGGGGGCACCTGTGGGGACCCATAAGGATCCCACAATAAAAAAGAAATTATATTTTATAAAAAGTTTGATGTTTATTTATTATCTCCAGAAATTAAATTAAATTGAAAAATTATAAAATGTTTGAAAAACAATAAATACATTTAAACAAAAACTACTTAAATTATTTTCTACTTTTACAATGTAGGAAGTATGTAGGGCAGCCCCTACAGCACCTTCCTTTTTTTGGAAATTTGTTTGGTTATGGTAGGTCTTGTAGACCGTATTATAAGCTTAAAAATAAACAAAAATGGGCTCTGTAGCTACAATAGCACTTATGATATTAAATTTTTAAGGTTCAAGAGTGTTGCGACTTGGAGATTTTTGGGAAAATAGTGAAAAATTTTGATTTTGAGCAATCCCATTGTTGTCCCAACATAAAAATTTTAGAATATATTCTTTAGGACTTTCTCTATAAGATTATCAAGTAAAAACAAACCAAAAATGGGCTTTCCAGCTATAATAGAACCAACGATATTAAGTTTTTACGGTGTAAAGTGTCGCGACTGGGACATTTTGGCCCCTGTTGACTTTGAGGGCTGAGCATTTGCATTTGTTAGTTTTTTACGTAGTGTAAGAACTAAACCAAATTTTATCAATATCGGAGTGGGTCAAAAATATTCATGATTGATTTCACTAAGAATGACCCGTTAATTTTTTTTTTCATTTTTTATACAATTAAAATGATATTTTTGAACATCGGCAAATTGATCTGCTGAAATCAGCAGATTTTTCTGCTAAAATTAGCAGATTTTTCTGCTGAAATTAGCTGATTTTTCTGCTAAAAGCAGCAGATTTCTCTGCTGATTTCACCTATATAATCATGACAGATATTTAGCAAACCGCGTTTGCTAAAATCAGCAGATTTCTCATATGGCTCAAAATGGGTGTATTTTCAGCAGATTTTTCTGCTGATTGGACAGAGAATTGATTTTGAGTGTAACATTAGCAAAAAAAAATACTAAATCTACTGATGTATTATTTTGAGTGTAGGAGGGCATCAAAATTTCGGCTCAGCCGAATTTAAATCTCTTAAATGGTATTACCGCTACTATTTTTCTGTTTATTTCTCAAGAATTATTACAAAATTTTCAAAAGAATTCTTAAGATGAGGAATTGGAAAATACCCTACACTATCGTCAATTTATTGCTGGAAATGACCAAATTTTAAAATATGTTTAAAAATTTTCCACTGTATTTTTAGTGTACAAAACTGGATTACTCCACTACCCAGAAACGTTTTAATTCAATTATTGTAAACATGATTGTCGTTAGGATTGTTATGATATTGAAACTCAGAACACAACCACAACAAACTAAATAAATAGATAAATATTTGCTAACAGAAAATCCTTAAGAACTACGAAGTACAACTGAAAAACTAACTGCTGGAAACTACAAATGAATATGTGTAAATAAATTAATAATTGTAGTTGTGGTGGGTATAAACAAACTTGCCATGCTAACATTTATTTTCTGAACTGAAATAACATGATATTAAAAATGCAATAATAAAACTAAAAAACCAACAAAATTAAATTCGAAAAAAACTTATAATGAAATTTTTGCACTCATAATTAAAGCAGTGGAAGAATGTTCTGGTAGGGCATATAAAATATGAAAGAAAACAAACGTTCAGTTGTTGCAATGGATTCGATTTTCCATCAACCGATTTCAAACCTATGAAGAAAGGAAACAGTCGACGACCGGTTCTAGAAAAAAATACTTCTCTCTAACATGCCATGATTCTAGAAAGCACATAATTTCAATTATTTTAAATTTTTCCTTTATCATAATAATTTTTTTCCACAGAATATTTCAATTGCTTTAAGCTACAAATATTTCATTTTATGTTGTCAGCATTAATTTTATTATGCTGAATATTGTGATTTTGCATATGAAATTTCCATCATTTATTTTAAGCCGTTTATACTCCTTTTTATAAAAAAAAACATCCTTTCTGATGTCCAACAGCTCAAACAGAAAAGCACTGACTGTCTACTGCTACATATGTACATACCTCAATCAGACTTAACAAAAGGTAAAATCAAAATTGATTTATCAAATTAAATTTCAACTCCAACAAATCCTTTCATGCAGAAAAACATTTCAAAATATGTATGGATGTTCTTGTAAAAGGCAAAAACAGTCAAATTACTAACATTGGCTGGAGCCAAACAGAACAGAGGGCATTGAATTGAAACAGAAAATATTTAAAATTTTTACAGTAGACTTTTCACTCAGACCAAAGGTTATTATTTATCCCTGCCAAATTCTGCTACTCCTACAAAATGTCATGGTAAATCTTGTTTGTGCCACTTTCATACAAGATCAACTACAGACCATCAAGATAAACTTTACACAAATAATATTACAAACCAAAATGAAGAAGAGCTAAAATAATAATATAGTATTGTAACAATCACAGTTTTATTCAATTCGCTTAAGAAATTGATATTTTATGTCTACATTTGGTAAGGGAAAAAGTGCAGACGGATTTTTTGATTTATTACAGAATTTTACTCCAAAAAAAATCTGAAATCTGAAAAAAATTCTATAAGGAAAATTGTATAGTTGTTTGATATAAAATATTTAAAAAAAAAAGTTTGGAAAAATATCAATGAAGTAGTAGATATCACCGTCCTACAGCCTATATTAAACATGAACCGCATGATATACGTCTGAAAGTAGAGACTAAATGGAGTAAAACTTCATTTATAGTTTTCCATTTCGTGATCCTGTTTCCTTTTAAAAGGACTTCAAAGTTTAAAAGGATACATTTTGTAAATATTATAATATATATAATAAAATTTTTGAAATATTTGTAGTTGACCTAAGATGACACTGGTGACGGCAGATGAAAGAGGAGGACCTCCCCTAATTTTTCCATTTTTATATTTTGCCATATCAGTATAAAATGATGTGAATAAAGTCAATTGAAAACTTTTTCAAAATATGAAAATTTTGTTTTTCTGTAAAGACAGTTGAGTTCTGGCTCTAATTATAATTATGTATTATAATTTTTTAATCATGTTATATATGGTTTTGAATTGAGAAAGGTGTGAAAGAAAAATTTATTTTTCTAAAAATTGAAGACATCCTGGTTCGTTTTTTAATCCAGTTATTATAATCATCAGAAAACTTTTAATGTCAAATTTATTCAGTTAACAGTCAATTATATTCTATATGTGAAAATTATTAACAGATCGCAGCCTCCAGGGATTGAACTCATGATCTGTAATGTTTCTGCTATTAACTGCCTCTTAGGTACGATCACTCTAGACTGATACGCTAAGTTGGCGGTTAAGCAAGTATCAACTAAATCATGGTTTTTCAATTCTTATTTTGTTGTTGCTGCTGTTTTTTTCGTACAGAAGAAGGTGAAATTGCATTATGGTGAATAAATTCAATTTTTTAATAATCATCATTCGTCCTCCTCTCCTTCATCAACTCTGATCTAAGTACTTATTTTGCAACCTTGCAAGAACATGGTCTAAATTTTGAATGATATTGAAGGACACATTTTTGAATGGTAAGTTGCGTCCATTCTCCTTTTTCCTGATATGTAAAATAATCAATGTTGGCAATCAATACCTTTTCAATACCGTTATCCATTTCAAAACCTTTTAAATTGAATACCGGTACCAATACCAATATCGAAACTCAGTTTTAGTATTGGATACCGGCATCCAAAAACCTTTTCCTTCGGTACCGGTTCGTACCGGTATTGAAACGGTTTCCCCTAAAAAACCATATTTTTTTGCAAAAAAAAAATTAATAACAAATTTGAAAATTGTGGTTTTTATTCTGCCAAAAATGTGGCAGAATATTTGCCTCGGCTTTTAAGCGAATCGAATATTCGGTCGGACACTAATGATCATAATTAACAGTTTTTGTTTACACTAATATCTTTTCAATGTTTTTTCCAAGTTTTCCAAAAAAGGGCTTAACTGGTTTTTGTCACTTTAAAAACCGAATTCATTTTTTTTACAAATTCTGATTTTCGAACTATTCGAAAACTGGTTTTTGAAAAAAGTCGAAAAATTGATCATTCCAATCGACAATGAAATAACGATAAAAAACAACATTTTTTTTTTGATGGTGGATCAACAGTTATAAATTTTTAAAATCCAACTTCAGATTTTTCTTAAGCGACCCAAAAAACCCGTGTATTATGAATTTCCAGCAAATTGCTTTACCTTTTAAAAGTATTGGTCGCCATGTTGGATCCGCCATTTTGAATTTCGAAAATCCAACTTAAGATTCCAATTTAGCAACCCAACAAACCTGTGCGTAAAGGGGTTTTAGTGAATTATTTTTCTTTTTTTTTATTTATCGTCATGTTGGATCTGCCATTTTGAACTTTGAAATTATAAAAATATTGTACTCACGTGTTGAAAAATACACTAACCCTCTTCATGAAGAATTTCAAATAAATCATATTATGAAACAAAAATGGTCGCCATATTGGAGATTCTAATTTAGTAACCCAACATACCTGAGCGTAAAGATTTTTAAGTGATTTTATTTTTTTGTAATTTAAAGCTATGTTGGATCCGCCATTTGAATTTCGAAAATCTAACTTCAGATTCTTCATTAGCGACCCCAAAAACTCAAATATAAAAAGCTTTAAGCAAATCGGTTTATTTTTGAATTTTGAAATTCCAACTTCAGATTCTTCTTAAGCGACCACAAAAACCCGTGTATAAAGAGTGTTATGCGAATCTGTATGTTTTTCAAAAATTGGGTGCCATATTGAACACGCCATATTGAAATTCAAAAACCGCCATTCGGCATTCAATAGTAAATATTTTTTAGTAAATTCGAAAATTTTTTAAAAAAAATTTTAAAACCACACCAATTTTGGAGATAATGGTGGCCCAGTTGAAGATTTTTAAAAACAAATTTATTTCTCATATGATTTATCTTAATATTCTAAAAATGCTAAAAATAAATACGTTAATACGTTTTTAGTATAAAAATTAAAAAAAAAAAAAATTTTTTAAAGTTTTTATATTTTTATAATTTTTTCGATAATACCGGTACGTACCGGTATTGACGTTTCCGTATCGGTAATACCGTAACCAATTCAACTCAAATACCGCAACCGATACCGAAATAAAAAAAGTACAGTACCAATACGGATATCGATACCGTTATTCGTTTCGATTGCCAACCTTGAAAATTATAAAACAAAGAACAATTAGTGGAGCTCCTCCTTTTTTAATTGCTATCAATAGTGGCATCCTAGGACAAGTACAAATATTAAAATTGTATTTTATAAAATTTAATCCTTCAAAATTTTGAAGTCCTTTTAAAAGAAAACAGGATAACGAAATGAAAAACTGCAAATGCAGTTTTACTACATTTAGTCTCTAGTTTCAAACGTATATTATCCACTTCGTGTTCAACGACTTTTTTAATTTTTGTCGGACGGTGTATTCAATAATTTACCATTTTCGATTTTTTGAATTGAATAGTTATCGATAATGCAAATATTGTAATCGATAACTTATTTTTTTTTAGAAAATTGTAAAGATATCGATATTTCGATAATACACAAAAATTGTACAGAAGTTGTACTGTTATCGAAAATATCGATATTATAAAATTATCAAAGGAAAATGATATAGATATCGATATTTCGATAATACAAAATTTTTACAGAAAATTGTATAGTTAACGATATTTCAAAGAGACAAGATTTTCTATAGAAAATTGTTTAGTTGTCGATAATACAAAATTTTCTAAATAAAATTGTGTAGTTATCGATATATCGATAATATAAATTTTTCAATAGAAAAGTGTATAGTTATCGATAATACACAATTTTGTATGGTTATCGATGCATCAATAATACAAAATTTTCTAGAGAAAACTGTATAGTTATGGATGTATCGATAATACTAAATTTTTTTATAAAGAAAGTATATTTCTCGACGCATCGATAGATTGTATCGTTATCGAAAATTTCAATATTATATAAAAGAAAATTATACTTTTATCAAGAGTACAAAATTTTCTACAGAAATTAATATAGTTATCGATACATCGGAAATAAATAATTCTTTACAAAAAATTGCTAAGTTGTCGATGCCGACAAAAAAATTTTATAGTTATCGATGTATAGATAACAAAAAAATTCTATATAAAATTTATCAATAAATCGATAATATAGAATTTTCTATAGAAAATTGTATAGGTTCTGATATATAGATAACTAGCTTGCCGTCCCGGTACTTCGTTACCGGTTGTATTGATTACCGGATAATAGAAGGATCAGGATTACTCGATAGATTTCAAAAATTTCCCCTACATAGTCTTTGTTTTATTTACTTGTGGACGTTTAAGTCTTTCATAAAATAATATTTCAATGAATAATTTGAACAATAAAATTTGAATAACTTCGCTGGTACGTCATCATGCTCGTTCCGGTGAAAAACGATATTGACAATTTTCGAGCCCTTATAACGGGTTTTAAGTGAAAAAAGAAATTGAATAAAAATAAGTTTGAGTGGAAAAACATATAAAGAAAAAATATGGAGTAAAAAAGTCAAATACGAAAAATTTGAATAAAAAGTATCATTCCATATTGTTCCAAGCTCTATTGCATTTCTTTCCCAGTTCTATTCCATTTCATTTCCAATTTAATTTTCTTTCGTTCCATTTTAGTTTCATTCCTCTCCATATAATATGCGTTAAAGAAATAAAAAGTTCTATTGTCTTTATCTTATAGATATGAAAAGTACTATTTTACACCACTGTTACCTGCTTTAAAATATGTCCTTTTCTTGGGTGTTATTTCTGGGGCTTTAAGTTTAATAGTTGATATCTAGGTCATTATTATAGGAACATAAAAAAAAGTACCAAAAGTACACTTCCTAACCCCCGTTAGAAATGGAATTTCCAAAAAGTACCTCTTCCAGAATGTTTTTTTCTTCACCGAAAAATCCTACATTCCATATTTCAATTTTCTAGGAAAATTGTTTTCTGCCGAAACAATGGCAAATATTAAAAGTACAAAAATGATTTTCCATTCCTAATTTTAAGTTTCTAGAGCCATTACGTCAGACGATATCAAAAGTACCGTAAATACACTTTTTTAGCCATTTTACCCCCAAAACGTATTTTTCCCAGAATGCTTTTTTTACCCAATCTACATCACTGGAAATATAAAAAGTTTTTATGAATATTATATCAGGAAATAAAAAAGTACCAAAAAGTCCTTTCGGTACTTTTTACAAAAGATACTTTTTACAAATGATACTTTTTATAAAGGTACTTTTTATAAAATTTAATTTTTATAAAAGGTACTTTTTACAAAGGGTACTTTTTATAAAGGTACTTTTTATAAAAGGTACTTTTTATAAAAGGTACATTTTATAAAAGGTAATTTTTATAAAAGGTACTTTTTATAAAAGGTACTTTTTTTAAAAGGTACTTTTTATAAAAGGTACTTTTTATAAAAGGTACTTTTTATAAAAGGTACTTTTTATAAAAGGTACTTTTTATAAAATGTACTTTTTATAAAAGATACTTCTTTATAAAAGATACTTTTTATAAAAGATACTTTTTATAAAAGGTACTTTTTATAAAAGGTACTTTTTATAAAAGGTACTTTTTATAAAAGGTACTTTTTATAAAAGGTACTTTTTGTAAAAGGTACTTTTTATAAAAGGTACTTTTTATCTTTTTATAAAAGGTACTTTTTATAAAAGTTAGTTTTTATAATAGGTACTTTTTATAAAAGGTACTTTTTCTAAAAGGTACTTTTTATAAAAGGTACTTTTTATCTTTTTATAAAAGGTACTTTTTATAAAAGTTACTTTTTATAATAGGTACTTTTTATAAAAGGTACTTTTTATAAAAGGTACTTTTTATAAAAGGTACTTTTTTAAAAGGTACTTTTTATAAAAGGTACTTTTTATAAAAGGTACTTTTTATAAAAGGTACTTTTAATAAAAAGTACTTTTTATAAAAGGTACTTTTTATAAAAGGTACTTTTTATAAAAGGTACATTTTATAAAAGGTACTTTTTATAAAGGGTACTTTTTATAAAAGGTACTTTTTATAAAAGGTACTTTTTATAAAAGGTACTTTTTATAAAAAGTACTTTATTTTTTATAAAAGGTACTTTTTAAAGGTACTTTTTATAAAAGGTACTTTTTATAAAAGGTACTTTTTATAAAAGGTACTTTTTATAAAAGGTACTTTTTATAAAAGGTACTTTTTATAAAAGGTACTTTTTATAAAAGGTACTTTTTATAAAAGGTACTTTTTATAAAAGGTACTTTTTATAAAAGGTACTTTTTATAAAAGGTACTTTTTATAAAAGGTACTTTTTATAAAAGGTAGTTTTTATAAAAGGTACTTTTTATAAAAGGTACTTTTTATAAAAGGTACTTTTTATAAAAGGCACTTTTAATAAAAGGTACTTTTTATAAAAGGTACTTTTTATAAAAGGTACTTTTTATAAAAGGTACTTTTTATAAAAGGTACTTTTTATAAAAGGTACTTTTTATAAAAGGTACTTTTATAAAAGGTACTTTTTATAAAAGGTACTTTTTATAAAAGGTACTTTTTATAAAAGGTACTTTTTATAAAAGGTACTTTTTATAAAAGGTACTTTTTATAAAAGGTACTTTTTATAAAAGGTACTTTTTATAAAAGGTACTTTTTATAAAAGGTACTTTTTATAAAAGGTACTTTTTATAAAAGGTACTTTTTATAAAAGGTACTTTTTATAAAAGGTACTTTTTATAAAAGGTACTTTTTATAAAAGGTACTTTTTATAAAAGGTACTTTTTATAAAAGGTACTTTTTATAAAAGGTACCAAAAATCCAGCCTTAGGGGATCTATATTCCGGGAGGTGAACATACAGTCCAAATTTCAAGTCTCTGTGACAATTTTTTAAGGAAATATAAAAGGTACCAAAAGTACAGATTTTTACCCTTTTTACCCCTTTAGAATCAACATTGGTAAAAATCAAGCCTTAGTGGATCTATATTCCAGGATGTGAACATACAGTCAAAAGTTCAAGTCTCTATGAAAATTATTTTAGGAGATATAAAAAGTACCAAAAGTACACTTTTTTACCCATTTTACCTCCGTTGAATCAACATTGGCAAAAACCTAGCCTTAGTGAATATTTTTTCCGGGAAGTGAACCGACATTGCAAATTTCAAGTTTCTAGTACCTTTATTTAAGGAAATATAAAATGTACCAAAAGTACAGATTTTTACCCTTTTTACCCCCTTAGAATCAACATTGGCAAAAATCTAGCCTTAGGGGATCTATATTCCGGGAGGTTAACATGCAGTCCAAATTTAAAGTTTCTATGACCATTATTTCAGGAGATATAAAAAGTACCAAAAGTACAGTTTTTTACCCTTTCTACCCCCTTAGAATCAACACTGGCAAAAATCCAGCCTTAGTGGATCTGTATTCCGGGATGCGAAAATACTGTCCAAATTTCAAGTCTCTACCACCATTATTTCAGAGATACAAAAAGTATCAAAAGTACAGTTTTTTACCCTTTTTACCCTCTTAGAATCAACACTGGCAAAAATCCAGCCTTAGAAGTTTTATATTCCGGGAGGTGAACATACAGTCCAAATTTCAAGTCTCTACGACCATTATTTCAGGAGATATAAAAAGTACCAAAAGTACAGTTTTTTACCCTTTTTACCCCCTTAGAATCAACATTGACAAAAATCCAGCCTTAGTGGATCTATATTCCGGGAGGTGAACCTACAGTCCAAATTTCAAGTCTCTAGCTTTAGCGGTTTGGGCTGGGCGATGATGAATCAGTCAATAAGTCAGTCAGTCAGTCAGTCAGTCAGTCAGTCAGTCAGTCAGTCAGTCAGTCAGTCACATTACTCTTTTATATATATAGATACAAAATTTCAATTGTGTGGTTAACGATATATCGATAATACAAAAAATGTTTAGTTGTCGATAGTAAAAAATTTTCTATTGAATATTGTGTTACTGATATATCGATAATATAATTTTTTTTTAGAAAATTGTACTGTTATCGATAATACAAAATTTTCTATAAAAATAATTGTATAGTTATCGATGTATCGATAGCGTAAAATTTTCTATTAAAAATTGTTAAGTTATCGATGTATCGGTATCTTTAAATTCTATGTTGAAAATTGTATAGTTATCGATGTAAAGATAAATTAGAATTTTTTTATTGACATTTGTATAGTTATCGATGTATCGATAACTTAAAATTTTCTATAGAAAATTGTATAGTTATCGATGTATCTATAACTTAACTTAAAATGTTCTATAGAAAATTGTTTATTTATCGATAACTTAAAATTTTCTATAGAAAATCGTATTGTTATAGATGCATCGAAAACTTAAAATTTTCCATAGAAAATTGTATAGCTATCGATAACTTAAAATTTTCTATAGAAAATTGAATATTTATTAATGTGTCGATAACTTAAAATTTTTTATAGAAAATTGTATAGTTATCGATGTATGGGTAGCTTAAAATTTTCTATAGAAAATTCTAAAGTTATCGATGTCTCGATAGCTTAAAGTTTTCTACAGAAAATTGTGAAGTTATCGATGTATCAAAAGCTTAAAATTTTCTAATGAAAATTGTAAAGTTATCGGCGTATTGATAGAAAATTGTATAGCTATCGATGTATCGGTAACTTAAAATGTTCTGTAGGAAATTATATAGTTATCGATTTATCGATAGATTAAAATTTTCTATAGAAAATTTTATAGTTATCGATGTATCGATAGCTTAAAATTTTTTATAGAAAATTGTTAAATTATCGATGTATCGATAACTTACAAATTTTCTATATGAAATTGTGTAGTTATCGATTTTCTCTAGAAAATTGTACCTATAGTTATCGATGTATCAATAACTTAACATTTTTTATAAAAAATTGTATAGTTATTGATAACACAGCATTTTTTACAGAAAACTGTATAGTTATCGATAATATAAAGTTTTCTATAGAAAATTGTATAGTTATCGATATATCGATAATACAAAACTTTCAATAGGAAATTGTATAGTTATCGATATATCGATAATACAAAATTTTGTATAGAAAATTGTATTGTTATCGATACAGCGATAACACAAAATTTTCTATAAAATATTGTATTATTACTGATATGTCGATAAAAGAAAATTTTCTTTAGAAAATTGTGTAGTTATTGATATATCGATAATAAAAATATTTTTATAGACATTTTATAGATAAATCGGTTATATACAATTTTTAAAAAAAATGTATATGTATCGATATGTTGCTATAACTAAACTTTCAATTAAATACAAAGTTTTTTATGAAAAATTGTATAGTTAGCAAGGATGGGTACCAATTCGATAAAAGTATTGGTATTGGTATTGGTTTTTAAAATTATATTAGTATTGGTATAGGTATTGGTTTTCATTTTTTGTTGAATTGGTATAGGTTTCGGTATTGGTTTTGAATTATTTAGGTATTGGGTATTGGTATTGGTTTTAGCCTCGAATTGGTATCGGTTTTTAATAAGTATTGGTATTTATCTTATATCGGTTTTGGTATTTGTATGCAAAAGGTTTTGTCGTTAATATTAATTAATTTAACTAACGTCGTCCTTCTGTCCGCCTCATCGTTATCAAAAGTTCTACCCGTCTGTCTGTCCATGTAAATTTTAACAGGTATCTTTTCGAAATTTGGCAGGTAGTCATGTTTGGTCTAGAGAGTGGGTCGAATTTTTGCGTGAAGTTTTTTTGAAAAATCCCTTTAAAAAAAAAATAAAAAAAAATTGTGGAAACCTCATTTTTAAACTCATCGTTATCAAAAGTTCTACGCCCTTTCAAAAACTTTCTGGGCCAGAATTATCCTTTCTATCCCAACTTTCCAAAAAATTTGACCGCTTCACAGTGGAAAATTTTGGTCATTTCCGGATCAAAAATCTGTAACTTTTGATTGGATCAATGTTTTTGTGTGCCGTCTTTTTTGTTGAGTATGTGAGACTTTAGGCTTTAATTTGTGCTTTTAATCATCAAAATCGACTAACGAGAACTAAAGTTGTAAAGGGTTAAAAATACATTTTCGATATTTTTGTTGAATTTTAGTATAAAAGTAAAATGTTAGGACAAGTTAAATAGGTATTTTTTATATTTTCTAATTATTTTCAATTGAATTTTGCAACAGATGTTTATAATAAGCAATTTTGTAGATAATTTTTTCAGGAAAGGTCATTTAGCCCCATAGACTTTTAAGGGCCAAATGTAGCAATTTAAAAAAAAAATACCGAATTCATATAGATTTTCATTGGTGTCAAATATAAAATTTAACTGATATTTTATTGTAATACGACAAAAATAAGGAAGTTATAATAAAAAAATCCGATGTAAGTTGCCAAGATAAAAAAATAGTGAGTGAACCCTCCAAAAAGTGAAAAAAATAAATAAAGTGTCTTTTTTTTTGGAAATGGAGTAAGGGGGACGGGGGACTACCTCTACCTTTTTGTAATAAATGTCCACAAGCTCATTAATTATAATACGAATAAATAACACAATTTTAGCATTTATTGTTATAGCCACGCCTCCAAACGGGGGCGGACCAAAAAAAATTAGGTTTTTCAGTCTTTTTGACAAACGCAGGTTTTTTAATTTTTATATGAATCAACATGTTGTTCAATTGTTGAACAAATATGCTAAAAAAATATTCAAAAAATGTTTTTTTGGGTTGTTTTTTTTTTTTTTAAGGGGAAATTGTTGCCCCCGATGTCCGATTTTGCCCATTTACAAACTTAGACAGTTATATGTATTTTTTTTTTGTCAAACATCCGGGGTCTAGCTCTTTTGGTTTGGAATACATCGTGCTTTCCACAGACAGACGGACGAACATCGCTAGAATATCTTAAAATTGATCATGGATCAATGTTGTATGTATTTTATGTGGTCCTAGACCGATATTTCGTTGCGTTACACATGGAATGGCAAATAGAGCAGGGCATAATGAGCGAAATTAATGAATAATTAAATTTTTATTTATTATTAATTTGTGAGTTTGTCAACATTTTTGCATGCCATTTGTTTAAAGGCACGAAAAGGCAGCTGGTTTCAGATGTATCTTTTAGATAATAAGTTTAACTTTAATTCTATGTTATAACTAGATTGGAGGAAAACGGCGCTTACAGTTAAAATCCTATTCAAAGTTGCGTAGGTTAGCAAAAAAATATTATATACTTCAAATGAATATATTTCAAACCTGCTAACAATATATACAAACCTCACAACAAAAATAGAATCTGGACAAGTTACCCTTTCCAACATGGTATAACAATCCTAAAAAAAATAATTAGAAATATTAAAAATACGCACTTGAATATGGTATATTTTTATCTCCCCAAATCTTTAAAGTCGAAAGTAGTGTTTTCGGTCGCCATTTTCGAATAGTTCTGTTGACATAATAACTATAATTTCTGAAAATAATTATTGCTTGACATCTTAGCTTTACGATAGATCTTGTTTTATGGTTAATTTCAAACATTTGCAAAAATCAATTATGAGATGCATTCATCTTATATAATCCACTGTGCGCTTGTGTCCGTTTTCAAAAATGGAACTAAAATATATTTTATAAAAAAATAAAATTTATAAAATGCAATATTATGTATAATATCCTATTATATTGATGGTGTGTGGGTTAGATTGACCATTGTACAATCGTCAATCTTACCCACACACGATCAATAAAATTGTATATTGTACATAATATTGCGTCGTCTGTAGGTACCTTTACGCCTGACAATGCTCCATTGTGGAAAAGAAGAGGGAGGGTATAAAAAATAAAAATTTCCTTGATTTTCGATAATCTCAAATGAGTAACAAATTACCTAATTTTTATTGGTCAGTTTTTACTCCATTTAGGTCCACTGTACCAATGCGAAAAGAACTTATTTTTCGCTTCTTATTTAAATAATAATGATAAAATTAAAGTTAAAGCCAACTAAATAAAAAGTGGTTTACAAAAATATATATTTTAAGGCGTTTTAATTTTATCTCTTTTGAGAAAAATTAAAAAAAGGAAATTTTATAAAACTAAAGGCCTACTCACACCTGAGGTGAAATCTCGTTCGAACGAAATTTCGATCATATGGTCTGTATCATTTTATACACAACCATATGATCGAAATCTCGTTCGAACAAGATTTCACCTCAGGTGCGAATTGGGTATAAGATTCAATTTTATTTTTCCTTTTTTGGAAAAAGATACTTTTTTAGTGAAATTAGCACCGGCAGATCTTAAAAATCTTGTCAAAAAAAATTTTTAATATTCCGTTATTCCAGAAAAGCCTGTATTTCAACATTTTATGCTTGGAATAATTTCTGTGCTGATTCACATTGCATTTAACGCACCATCTACACGTGGGAGAATTTTTTCATGAATGCAGAGATAACGTCGGCAGAGAAACAGTTGGGAAATTTCAATATTTATCACAATATCAAGTGGTGTGGAAAACGAGCTGCAATTATTCTTATGAAATTTCATAATTTGCAATCAGCCGTGGAATAACTATGTATGTTTTTCATCATAAATATATGTACAATCTATTATTTAAGCACATACATTTGTTTATACACTTATTTTTAATTGTTTTATTTTATTTTTCCTTGTTTCGACGCCATTTATACAAAAAAAAATAATTGTAAACATATAAAGATAAGTGAATTTGACACTTGATCTCAAGAGATTGTTGTTATGAGATTTTTCATGACAACTATCTGATGAGATCAAATACTGAGACTAATATTTAGTCCACACCTGAGAAAAATTTCTTTGCGATTGATTTTGACGTTTCTTAATACAAATATCTCAGAGTTTCTCCCAGGTGTAGACAGCGGGTCATGTACATATAAATTGCGGTGGTAAGGGAGATATTTATACCCTACACCACACTATGGTACAGGGTATAATGGTTTGTGCTGATGTTTGTAACTACCCGAAATATTGGTCCTAGAGCCACCTTTAAGTATACCGATCGACTCAGAATTACTTTTTAAGTCGATGTCCGTCCACCCGTCTGTCTGTCCATGTAAATTTTAATAGGTATCTTTTCGAAATTTGGCAGGTAGTCATGTTTCATCTACACAAATCACCATTCCGAATTTTAAAGAAATCGGACCTGTCCTTCTTGTAGCCCCCATACAAACCACCTTCCCGATTTTCACATAAAGCTCTCAAATTTCATGAAAATAGAAAATATTTAATTAAAATTTTGTTTGTGTATGTTAAACGCGTACTTAAATAACCTTATCAAATCTGATTATCATCGGACCAGTTTTGGACTTAGGCTCCTTGTGAAAATTTCGCCCTTTATTCAGTTAAAGCAGTTTATTGTCAACAAATAGCCTATTTCACTCAAATTTGATTAATGAGTGTTTTTTACACGTATTAAAGATTTGACAAAATATAGATCTAATTTTCCGGGAAACTCTAGTGTAGGATATTATATGGTCGGTCTTGACCGACTATAATTTTCTTTCTTGTTTAACATTTGTAACAAAATATACCTGAAATCCATCCTTTCATACATAATTTTTTTTAAAGGTGATTGAAATGGGTATCGTGCAGGAGCCCCTTTTTCGATTTTAAATCTTTTTGTAATTACACGGGCAAATTGTTTTTCTTATATGGAATTTTTTTTCTGGATTCTGGTGTTGTGACATATAATTTTGTAACGAGTGCTTGATTAAAATTTTGGGATTTCCAAAAAAGGACATTAGTATTTTTTTTTTTTTACAACGCAAAGAACAGTGCAGTGACATTCAATACATGTGTATCACATATTAATAACACTGCGGAACACTAAAAAATAAACAAGACTTACGACCATCATTTCTATATATTTCAGACATGCTCATTCGAATAACGTACTCCGTTTTTCGATGTATGGTACAGTTTTCTTGCAAAATGTCATTAAAGATTTGCTGATTTAGAGCCAGTTTTTTAACAAAAAAATTTGCAAAGTTAATGATTTATAAATTTTATGACATGTAAAACAAAGATATGACTTGTAGCAATATTTCTTATGCAAATTTGGTTCAAAGCTTGTTATCTTAAGCCCTTAAATTCGCGAATTTCTTCATTTTTTTAGGTTAACGCGAAATTAACAGCCAAATTGGTCTTTGATAAAAAACTTGCTTTTAGTGAATCAAAAAGACATCCCTAACAATACGAATAGTGGACAAAAAACAGCTATGTTATATGGATAGTGTTTGGGGTCCGGGAATTCCCGGGTCGGATTTCCCGGGAATTCCCGGGAAAACACTGACGGGAATTCCCGGGAATTTTTTTAATTTTTCCCGGGAAATCCGGGAATTTTGTAAAATAAACCTTTTTACATAAAAACGTTTATTTTACTTTAATTTTTATCATTTTTTTTACATACAGGTATTATTAAATTGATATTTTATGTATTTTTTCTATTTGGAAGAACAGTGCAAATATATAATCATAGGAAAACTGACCAAGTGTAAAAAGTATGTTAATATCATGAAAAAACTTAAAAATTCAAAAAATATGCGTCGGTTAATGATAATTTTGCTAAGACTGTCAAAAAATATAAAAATTTTGAACCTAGAATTAACATTTCCAGAATAAATATTAAAAGTGCTGCCAACTATATTAGTTTTTTCTCGAATAACGCAGTTTTAATTTTTTGGCGATTTTTTGCGATTTTTTGTGAAGGAAAAAGTTGCAATATTTTTTTTGGTTTGTTTTATTGTATTTCAGGATTTTTAACTTTTATGTTTTCATTTTTTTTTTTGTTTTAATTAATTGTTTATCTCTAATAAAACTGTTTTCAATAAAAAGATTATCAAATTTTAATGTTTTTTATGATTTACATTAATAATGAAAATTTCCCGGGATTCCCGGGAATCCCGGGAAATAAATTATTTTTTTCCCGTTTCCCGGGAAATTGAAAAGTCCGGGAATTCCCAAACACTATATATGGATCATCATGATGAAAATCGCGAAAAACCGTTTTTTTGCATATGCCAGCATCACTTTACGAGATGATTTAAGACTCCATCTTTTAGTATATAATGTGGTATTCTTAAACAATTAACTGACCAAAAATTTGGCCAAAAAAGTTTTCATTTGCAAAAGTTATCTTAATAAAAACTATAATTATTGTAGGGTTAACACTGAAATAATAGTTTTTGTTGAGATAACTTTTGCAAATGAAAACTTTTTTGGCCAAATTTTTGGTCAGTTAATTGTTTAAGAATGCCACATTATATACTAAAAGATGGAGTCTTAAATCATCTCGTAAAGTGATGCTGGCATATACAAAAAAACGGTTTTTCGCGATTTTCATCATAATGGTCCATATAACATAGTTGTTTTTTGTCCACTATTCCTATTGTTAGGGATGCCTTTTTGATTCACTAAAAGCAAGTTTTTAATCAAATACCAACTTGGCGGTTAATTTCGAGGAAACCTCAAAAAATTAATAAATTCGCGAATTTAAGGGCTTAATATGAAAAGCTTTAAACCAAATTGGCATAAGAAATATTGCTACAATTCATATCTTTAATTTCCATGCCATACAATTTAAAAATCATTAACTTTGCAAACTTTTTTGTTGAAAAACTGGCTCGAAATCAGCAAATCTTTAACGACATTTTGCAAGAAAACTGTATCATCCCGGTGAAAAATGTTCATATATGCACATACATGTTTCATATGTGATCACATATGAAAAAAATGTGAACATATATGCTCCATATGAATACATATATGAAGCAATATTTCTTGATTTTTTTTCATATATGCTGATGTATGAATACACATATGCACACATCTGCACATACTGGGACTTATAAAATTTTCAAAAAAAAAATTCCAAAAGCATTTGAACTGAAGTTTTGAACTAAAATTTTTTACTCCAAAACGCAAAAAAAAATGCCAAAAAAAACTTTAAAAATTTTACAAAAAAATGTTCACATATGTACACATTTGTACATACAGTGCCGGTCAAAAAAATAGCACCAATGACAAAATCTCTATTCATTCAATTAAAACAAAATATTATATGCGTATTCGTTTAATGTAAATATGCAATACTCTTATACTAAGTCTAAACCCCTTAAATGTTTTTACTTTTTCCAAAAATTGTGGACGGTTCTTTTTTAATGATCGATATTTTAAAAAAACTCCGAATCAGTACAGTCAATAAAATAGCACCGAATCACAAAATTTCTTTAAAAAAATTAATAATATTTTAATTATTAAAATAAAAGTGTTAAGTACTAAAGGAAGATAGTTTTTATTTATAAAAAAATTTAATTCATTTCAAAATTTCATATTTATTTTCATAAAAATATGACGTGGAAAGAATTACGCTCCTTAAAACCGTTCTTTTGTAAAAAATATGATTTCTGAACATAAACCATGATCTGAAAAAGGAAAATTGGTGGGATGCGCTTATAAAATGATTGGAAATTCAACAAAATTAACTTTAGAGCTTAAAAAACTTAGTCACAAGCGACGTTTGTCACCATTAGTGGTTAGGTGTTTGTAAAGACAATGGAAGAAAGACCCATTTACGGCAGCTCCAGAGCTAAAAAAGGACAGCAAATGGCGAAAATGTTCGTCAAAGATTACAAAACAACAACATTTACGCTTGTAGATTCGGAAAACTGCGCCTACTCTCACTTAAGCATGCTGCAAGTCCTTTGAAGTTTGCTAACAGTAACTCAGAATGACCAGCTTAAAAGTGGATCAATGATCTATGGGCAAATGAATCCAATATTGTTTTATTTGCAGACATGGGATCACATACCTATGTCGGAAGACCCCAAAACGCGGAATTCAATTCAAAATTCCAAATAAAAATAACTTTAAATGGTACTTATAGTGTGGGGGATATTTTCCTACTGTGGAGTGGGGTTCATATATTGGACCATGGCTCACATATTGGACTAGGACAACCGTGGATATATACTTAACGTTTATATCCTCCAGAAAGTAATGTTGCAATAAGTTTCTAAGCAAATGCCACTAATTTAGGCCTTTTAGCACGTCAATTACCCAAAGCATGACGGGAAATTGGCAAAAAATTGGGTCTGGACAATAAAAAAAACGTGATGGAATGGCCTGGTCAGTCCCCAGGTCTAGACCAAATCGATAGTTGATGGACAGATATAGAGAAGGGAGTGTCTCGAATACAACCAACTTGTAATGAAGCTCTTTGGGTGGCTGTTCAGCAACTCTGGAACTGAATTTCGAATTAAAGATCCAAAAATCTTGCGAATTCGGTACAAAAACGTTGTACAGAGGAAATTGTCAACAATGAGCACTCGACAATTTTTTTTTTTAATATTTAAAGATATTACAACAATGCTGAATTCATAATCCATTCGTTTTTCAAATTTAAGAATTTAATTTTAATACAAAAAGTACTGTGGTGCTATTTTTTTGACTGAATCTTTTTTAAGTTTTTTTAAAAACTCTGAAAATTTGTAATAAAATAAAAAACCAAATTAGACTTTTCTTATGTAATATTGTTTTACACTCTTGTAAGTATCTTATGACACGTTATCAGTGACATAAGTTGAAATTGTTAAAAAGAAACCAACGAAGAAAATTCTGTTTTATCCTGGTGCTATTTTTTTGACCGCAGCTGTATATGACATGCACTTCCATATATGTCCAGATATATGATGTTTGAATTTTTCTCAGGAAAATCAGAAAATTATTCAAATTTTTTTTTTTTTCTAAAAACATTTTTTAATTATTTTTTTGTTACAAACCGAAAAAAAGTTGAAAAAAAAAAAATTGTGCCTGGGACTTTAAAAAAAAAATTTGGAGCTTTGAAAATTTTAAAAAAAAATCGAAAGCATTTCAAAATCAAAAATGCCTGCGAATTTTGTACTCTTGCCCAAAACATTAAATCATGATAATGTTTTGCGGAAGATTTGGGTGTACTTGCCAAAGGAAAGTTTTTTATAGAAAAAATAATGTTATATTACTTTGCTATTCCATGCAAAGCGAATTGAAATATCAGTCGAGGACCCCATTAAAAAACCAAAAGAGCTGTTCATTTCGTAAGTGAGTGCAAAAATATGTGCAAAACAGTGTTTTTACAGTTTGGAGAGTATAAAAGATTCGGCACCAAAGATTATAACACTCTCACTTGTTTTATGTACATTTGATAAACAAATCGAAAATTTTTATGCGAAAAGCTAGACTTGGTGAAAAAGTAGTTTTGGTAAAAAAAAATATTTTTTTTTTCCACGAAAAACTAAATTATGTTAAAAAAAATTTTTGATGAAAAAAAAAATGTTTTGGTGTAAAAAAATAATTGATGATAAAAAACTATGAAAAAAAAAAATTTTTTGGCGAGAAAAAAATTGATAATAAAAAATTTAATAAAAAAATTGATGAAAAAAATTAATGAAAAATAATATGATAAAAAAACAAATTAAAAAAAAAAATTGATGAAAAAAAACTAATGAAAAAAAAATTGATAAAAAAAGAATTTGATGAAAAAAAAATTTGATGAAAAAAAAATTTGATGAAAAAAAATTGATGAAAAAAAAAAAAATTATAAAAAATAAAAAAAATGATGAAAAAAAAAGAATTTATGAAAATAAAAGTTTGATGAAAAAAAAAATTGATGGAAAAAAAAATTGATGAAAAAAAAAATTGATGAAAAAAAAATTGATGAAAAAAAATTTTGATGAAAAAAAAAAAAATGATGAAAAAAAAATTTTATGGAAAAAAAAAATTTCATGGAAAAAAAATTATAAAAAAATAAAAAAATTTATGAAAAAAAAAACAAAACTAATGAAAAAAAAATTGATGAAAAAAAAAAATTGATGAAAAAAAAAAATTTGATAAAAAAAAAAGTTTGATGAAAAAAAAAAATATATAAAAAAAAAAAAAATGTGATAAAAAAAAAGTTTGATGAAAAAAAAAATTTGAAGAAAAAAAAAATTGATGAAAAAAAAAATTGATGGAAAAAAAAATTTGATGAAAAAAAAAATTTGATGCAAAAAAAAATTGATGAAAAAAAAAATTTGATGAAAAAAAAAAAATTGATGAAAAAAAAAATTTGATGAAAAAAAAAATTTGATGAAAAAAAAAATTTATAAAAAAAAAGTTTGATGAAAAAAAAAATTATATGAAAAAAAAAAATTTGATAAAAAAAAAGTTTGATGAAAAAAAAAAAAATTGAGGAAACAAAAAAAATTGATGAAAAAAAAAAAATTTGATGAAAAAAAAATTTATTTTTTGTTGAAAAATAATTATGTAACTTTTTATTCACCAGCTGGTGAATAACGGCTTTATTCACCACGAGGTGAATTATTATCCAAGTTACAAACCCAAGTTATTAAAATTTTTGGTTTTAAGAAAATGAAAATAGTAATTCTTGTTTTCTTTTTCGTTAATTTTTAGCTTATATAGTCAAACTGAAGTGGCGTCCTGCTACGTTTTCAAAATTAGACACCAGCCTAAAAACATTATCATGTTAAAAAAAAATATAAAAAGTTTTTTTCCGAACTTCAAAAAATAAGACTTCGAAAATTTTTCAAAAATTGTGAAATATTTTTTTTTAAAACAATTTTTATGAAATTCTTCACTCCAAAATGAAAAACGAAATTAAAAAATATATGTTACATGTGTGACCATATATGTCCATATATCTACATATGCCGCCAATTTTCGCATTTGCTTCATATATGTAATACATATGGGCGAGCATATATGAATAATATATGAATAACATCTGACATTTTTCACCGGGATACATTGAAAAACGGAGTACGCCATTCGATTCAGCATGTCCGAAATATATAGAAATGATGGTCGTACCTCTTGTTTTCTAAAATAGTGGTCACTTCTGTCACGCAGTGTAATGTTTGCAAAAGAAAAAATTTCATTACAGAAAAGGTCTAAATTTTTTAAGATCTAATTTTATTAGAGGTCATAAAAATCACGTAACGTGACAAAAAAATATTTGTTTTATGTTTTTATGGCTTTTAAAATTCAAGTAGCTAACTCCTTTTTGTTATATGACTTTGCATGCAAACGATTACTGATCGATGTAACATCTTTTGTGAACATCTGTAGCAATTCGTTAGTCAGGTAAAACCTAATAATGTGATGGAAAGAAAACGTTTGACGTCACAATTAAAGCAAACGAAAATAAGAATTCAAAAAACCGAAACAAAACCGATACGAAAGTAGAAAAAAATGAATTGGTATTGGTTTTTTATTGGTATTGGTTTTTAAGAATAAAAGTATTGGTTTTTAATTGGTATTGGTAGTGGGGAATCAGTATTGGTTTTTTATCGGTATTGGTATCGCACAAATAAAGGTATTGGTTTTTAATTGGTATTGGTTTTCAATTTGAATTGGTATTAACGGGTATTGGTATCGAAAAGGTATTGGTACCCATCATTGATAGTTAGCGATATATCGATAATACAAAATTGTCTACAGAAAATTGTATAGTTATTGATATATCGAGAATACAAAATATTGTACAATGTATTGTATTATTATCGATATATCGATAGTAGAAAAATTTCTACAGAAAATTGTATAGTTATTAATATACCGATAATACAAAATTTTCTATAGAAAATTGTATAGTTATCTATATACCGATAATATAAAATTTGCCATAGAAAATTGTATTGTTATCGATACATATATCTTTTTTTATTATTTTTATAAAATTACAACTGAGTAAAATAATTAACTCATTTAGTAATGTTAGGCTGACAGTAAGTAGGGCGTGAGGGAAGAGCGCACACAGTTGTTACTCTTCAATAAATATTCGACGTTTTTTCGATATACGAAAACGATATCGATATATCGTTAATACAAAATTTTCTATAGAAAATTGTACATTTATCGATATATCGATAGTAGAAGATTTTTTGTAAAAAATGTTATAAATAATACAATTTTTTTTACAAAATTGCATAGTTATCGAATTATCGATAATACGAAATTTTCTTATGGAAATTTAATAGTTTTCGATTACAGATTTTTTTTTGTTGAAAATTGTATAGTTATCGATGTAACAAAAAAACAAAATTTTCTATAGAAACTTGTATAATTACCGATATATCGATAATATAAAATTGTCTATAGAATATCTCATACCTTTGGATTAACATCGAATTTATTTTTTATCCAACCCAACAAAAAAATAATATCATATCTATTTGTAAATCAGTATGTTTGTATTAAAAGTATATTTTATAAGTGAGTTTATGTTAGTAAAGTGAGTCTGTATGCCAGTCTGTTGTTTTGTAGGTATGTGTGTGTGTATGTGTATGATAGAGAAAATAGATTGAAAAACTACGATAACAAAATAGGTGGAAAACAATTTTCCAGACGATTGCTTTAGCCGGCATGTGTTTGTAACAAATATGTTTGTCTGTGATTTTGTCTGTCTGTTTGTTTGTTGGGTTTAGTAACATTTTAAACCTGTAGACTGGAAAAGATTTTATAAAATAATAAAATTAAATTATTAGAGATTTAGATTAAATTAAAGAAAATGGATAAAAAAAAATATAAATAAAATTGAATTGGAAAATATTAAAATAAAAAAAAAAATTAATTATAAACTCACATATGTTTTAAATGGATCTTTGGTATGCATATTATTTAAAATGCAAGCACGTATAAAATCCATTATCCTAAGAAATAGAATAGAATTTATTCTATCTAAACTATCATCGTCATACATATTCCATATTATTATGATTATTTTAACACCACACAGTACACTCTACTATGCAAACTTATAAATATTTCATTACTCATACGCATTGTGTTACTCACAATCAGTAGGTGAACACCAATTCCAATTGAAATTGGGAAGTTTTATGTTTTAAATTACGAAAACTTTAACAAAAAATGTATTAACGGTATTGTCGATAATTATTTTTTATATTTTTTCTACCTTTTTGGTTTAACTTCAAGCTCGAGGCCTTCAAGCTCTAGGCCTCTAGCTTGAATATCTGTTTACTTATTGAAGATATTTTCGAAAATTTTAAATTTTCTTTAAAAAAATGGTTATGTGTCTAAAGTTTTTAGCACATATTAAAATTTCATTTTAGAATCAGTGTTATATTTTCTAGCAAATTTTGTTTAATCTTTTGACTTTACGACTGTGCTGTGGGAAGGTTTAAGATGTGTTGGGGAGGTTGCCAGATATATGCTGCGTTGGTTCTTTTTTGTCCCTTAAGTAATTTACATATGAATGTTTTAACTGTAGATACATATGAAAATTGGTGTTTTGCTGGTCTACTTTCTAACCAGCTTTCCAATCTACCAGGCTGATAATATAATTTATGCTCTCTCTCTTACTCGTAAAAGTCATGAATATTTTATTGAAAAAAATACATTTAGTTTTGTTAACCTTTTTCTTTGTGGTCTGTTACCCCTGAAAGAAAAAAAAAAAAATACAAGAAAAGGTATAAATAATATTACAATTGTTTTGTGGGTACGGGAATTATTTAAAATGTAAACCATAGCCCTAACAGATACTCTTTATGTTAATTTAAAATCATTTTATAGAATATTTAACATAAACAAATTTAAAATTATTGACTTGGTGATGGTCCTTATGGAAATGTGAGTAATATTTGTATGAGTTATAATAATTTAAAATTCATAGGTATCCCATATTTAATGTTTTCTATGGAAATGATGAGGGTGGGGGAAAGTTTGAAGTTTAAAATTTTTGTTACTGAAACTGAATTGTGTGTTGGTATGTTAATAGTTTTATTTCAAGTTCCTGGGATTTAAAATTATACTTACACAAAAAACAAAAAAAAAACAAGTAGAAAAATTAAATTCGACTTGGTCGAATCTATGAATACCCTCCACAATGTTATCTGATGGTAATTTTCTAAAAAAATTGCATTACAAATTCTTATTAGAAATATATTATTTTGAGTAAAACTTTTCTTAATCACCCTAGTAAAAATATTATGCTAATTTTACTAAATAGATCTAATTTGATCCGTAAAATGGTTGTATCAAATAATATCTAATTGTATTACTTTAGATCAAAAAATATAAAAATTGATACAATTTGATCCTGAATTTGGTCAAATCTAATTAGATCAAATTGATCTTATAATATCAATTTTTATATAATTTGATGAGCAAAACCAAAATACGAATCTAGTCATATATGGAGCAATATCTAACCATATAAAGTGGATCAACCGTATCAAAGTGATAGATAAAATTTTATATAAATTTATACGGAAGCATATTAACTCATATAAGATTGTATCAAATTATATATGATTAGACCAGAAAATTTTTACTCGGGCAATCAAATTTTTTTGTGAGTGTAAAATTTTTTGACTGTCAACATTTTTTTGAGTGTGAATTTCATTAAAAAAAAATAATTAAATTAAAAATTAAAAAAAAAAAACATTTTTTTTTGAGTGTAAAATTTTTTTGAGTGTAAATATTTTTTTTAGTGTAATATTTGTTTGAGTAACAAAATTACTTTGTAAAATATTTTTGTTGTTTTATACCTATTCGTATATGTTAAAAAAAAATATTTCACATATTTCCCTCATTTTATTTTGCCATCCTCGTCTTTAAAAACCAAAAACAAACTAATATTTGATTTTTTTCACAGTTTACAGTTACAAAAACAAAAACAATAACAAATATTTACTTGTCTAACAACTAAGCTATACCCCACGGCAGGAAAACAAACAACAACAAGTTTAAAAAAAACTGGTATTTCACCATGCTTTAAAACTTGTTTACCGAGTTTTCAACAGTTTAAGGTGAACAAAATCTGAAATTCAGAGCCTTGCTTATAACTTTTGAACCACTGAACCGATTTTGCTGAAATTCAAAACCAAATAGACTTGGGGAACGACAAAGATATGTGACACGTTTTAGCACCCTCAGAATTGTCTTTCAAAAGTTAGAGTGGTTTTAATCTCGTAAGTTCGCAAAATTCCCTTGCCGAAATTTACTCTTTTGCTCATAACTTTTGAACCACTAGACCGATTTGGCTGGATTGCAATACCAACCTGACCCGGTAAATACCCAACATATATGTCAAACTTCAGGAGCCTCCATAAAGTCTTTCAAAAGTTAGCGTGTTTTCAACGGACAGACAGACAGACGGACGGACGGACGGACGGACGGACGGACGGACGGACGGACGGACATCGCTAGATAGACTTAAAATCGATCAAGGATCATGAATATATATACTTTATGGGGTCCTAGACCAATATTTCGATGTGTTACAAACGGAATGACAAACTTATATATACCCTCTATCACTAGAGTGGAGGGTATAAAAAAAATGCCAATGACATACAATTTATGAACAAACTCATAAAAATTTATTAACTTTTTCGTAATACATATTAACTTTTTTATCGTATTTATAAATAAATCATAATATGTGGAATTTAAAAAATATTTAAAATTTTTTCATAAATACTATGAAAAATTTCAAAGATTCTATGAAGATGTTCATAATTTTGTATGTATTTGTTCATAAATACTATGTATTAGAGATGGGCGCGAGCGTGGATTTTGACTCACACTCACTCACGCTCACGCAAAAAATAATCGAATCACTCACGCAATTTTTTTTTTACTCACGCTCACTCACTATTCACGTGAGTAATAATAAACTTACTCGCGCTCACTCGTGACTAGCACCAAATTCAATCACGCTCACGCGTGATTCACGCAAAATCTACCCACAAAATAAAAAATTTTTAACAAAAAACGAAAAAACTCCAAAAAAAAATTTATACAAAAAATTAAAAAAAAAAAAATGGGCAAATCAAAAAATCTAATCACGCAAACTCACGCAAAAAATAAATGACTCACTCACTAACCACTCACTCAGATTTTTTTTCAACTCACGCTCACTTACAATCACGTGATTGAAATGAAAATCACTCACGCGTGATTCACGTAAATCCCGCAAATCACGTGACCAGCGCCCATCTCTATTATGGATTTCGTTCATTGGCAAATCTTTTTTTGTGTTCATAGCACATTGATATCGAATCCTCATTTGACGAGGTATTGTGCAAAACCTTATTTGAAAATACGGATTTTCCCAATACAAATTGAGATCTTTTTGTAGTGAGGTTTCAATGAAAGTAAGACAATCGAAGAGTGCTGACGATGGAAGGATGGCTTCTTCCGAAAGCTGTCAACATCTTCACTTACAAGGAAGGTCTTTTAAAGGGCACCCACCGATTGTCCTGAAATTTAAATATAGGAATGAGAGTCACCTGTTTTTTTTTTTCAGCTGCCCAATCTTAAATTTAAAAAAGTGTTGCCACCTAATGAAAAAAGAAGGGCTTTCGGGAAAATCCGTATAAAAGCCGAACTAGCAGAAATTTATAGGTTCCTAGACCAATTTTTCGAGGTGTTACAAACGGAATGACAACCTTATATATATATAACCTCTATCACTAGATTGAAAGGTATAAAAAAAATTGTAGATCTGTTACAAACATCATATTGCATCCGTTGTGCATATGAGGAAAAAAACATTTTTATTTTGTTTTTTGCGTTCTCACAGCACCCCCTTTTATGTTATTTGGTGCTAAAAAGTTTGTATGATTTTTTCAGATTTAAAAAAAATGTTTAGAGGTGTACTATCACCCCAATTGAACTGCAGGTGCATAATGATGCTTGATCCTACCGTTTTTTAAACATCTGAAAAAATTCGGAAATGCTTTTTTCAACAAATAAGAGGGGAGGGAGGTGGTTGGTATTGAGAATGCTATCATATGCACTGCGGATGCAAAATGATGCTTATAAAAGTTCTAATCCGTTTTTTAAAAATCTGAAAAAATCATGCAAAGCTTTTTGTACCAAATAACATAAAATAGGGGGGTGTGAACTCAAAAAAAAAAATGTTTTAACCATTTTAATGAACACTTGTTCGTTCTTAATTTCGGAAGACTAGCTCTTTTGGTTTGGACTGCACTGTACTATCCACAGACAGAACATCAGACAAACACTGCTAAAATGTGAATAGGCCCTTACATTCGATTTTACTCATTTATCAAATTTTCAGCCCTTTTGGTTTGAACATCATCTGACTTTCCGCGGACAGATAAATTCAAATTTGCTCATTTACAAAATTTATAGCTCTTTTGGTTTGGACTGAATCTTGGTTCCCACAGACAGACGGACAAATAAATATCGTTAGAATATCTTAGAAACTATCATGGATCAATAATATAAAAACTTAATGGGGTTCCCAACCGATATTGGAATTCCTTTTGCAAGTATTGAAAAAAAAGTATTTATTTTATTTGTTATTATTTTTTCTAAAATTTGCTTTGGCAAGTCCACCCAAATCTACTGCAAAATATGATCATGATTTATGAATATATGAACAAAATTCCAGGCATTTTTATTTTCTACAACATATTCCAATTTTATGAAAATCGGTGGGTGCCATTTAAAGACCCTTGAAAGTGAAGCGGTATAAAACAGCGAAAAATCTGAAATTCGGAAAATTGTTTTAGAAACTGATATTTTTCTGAGAAAAGTTATTTTAGAAACTGCTTTTTTCTATATTTTTTTTTGGAAAATTTCTTATTCTTCTTATTTCTTTCTTACACTGCATTTAAAAAATTTTTTCGCAAAACAAATTGTAACAGAATGATATATCATTACTTAAGCTTAAATATAGTTAAGCTATAGTTAACTATAGTTAAGCTTAAGTAATACAATTTTATCATTAAATGATAACACTGTGCAACAAATTTTGGGTCATCGCATTGAGCCTCAATGGCTTCAACGCCATATGAAAGTAGACCATCAAGTGGACAAAATCACCAAAGGGTTTTGTAAAGTCAGTTCGGATTTCTTTTTTATAGCCCACTGAAATTTTAATATTTTTGTCAAAGGCGTTTGGAAAACGTCAAAAATACTATAATAAAAACACATCTGAGCTTCAAAATATGATTTGATATCTTCAGTGAAATTTTATGGTGGTTCTTTTCTTTGAATATTTTAACCCTCTAACTGCCATTTTAAGGGGTCATTTTAATCCTTTTTCAAAAACTAAACACAGAAGTCTAATAAAACGTCCATTTAGAGGGTTAAAATGTTCTACAAATATTTTCCTCATAAAATTTCACTAGGGGTTGTCAAATGTTCAAAGTTTGTGCGACATGCGCAAAGTGCTTAAAAAGGGTCAAGTATAAATAATCAATGTTTGTTATTTTTTTTTTACCAAAGCAGTGTTAAAAAATATCGACAAAAAACAGTGCAAATATACTTTTGAGCTAAAAATGATGTTCTTATGTGTTTTATAAAATTTTATGATGATTCTTTTCTTTGCCCAAATTAACCCTCTAACTCCCGTTTTAAAGGGTCATTTTTGTTCTTTTTGAAAAAAAATACAAAAAAAGTCTATAAAAAAAAGGCAGTTAGAGGGTTAAAATGTTTTACAAATATTTTCTGCATCAAATTTTACTAAAGCACGTCTATGACAGAAAGTTCGTCCAGCATATAGAAAATGCTTAAAAATTTTAAAGTATTCAAATTTTTTTTAATATTTTTTTTGGGCCGAAATATAAAAAAAAACAAGTAACAATGTTAAATTCAACATTGTCAAATGTATTAATACCCTCCACGATGTAAAAAAGTTTATTTGCAAAAAAAAAAAACAAATATTAAAAAAAAAAAATCCGCGAAAAAAAATTCGACGAAAATGTTTTTTTTTTTTTTGTAAAAAATATGTGTGTACTTGTTTAAATACCATTCGGCGTGATACCGTTCTAGCGGAAATTTGTTGGTGGAGCAAAAATATATTTGAGGACGAAGAAGAATTAGGTGAGGAAGAGACCTAAGCTTCTTTTGAGTCAAAAAAAGGGCCCGATTTGACTAAAAACCAAAAAAGTTTTGGATTTAAAAAAAAAATCAAAAATGGCTATCTAAACTATTTGGGCAACATTTTGCTAAAAACAATTGGTAAGAAGTTACATGGATGAGAATAAACACCTCTTTGGCCAAAATGTCAAATTTCGACCCCCTCTAACTCAGAGAGTCCTTGACCGTTGAAAAATTGTGGCTACACTACTATCCATTAGGATAGTAGATCGGAATCAAAAGTTGTGCGAAGTTTGAGCGAAATCGGTTCAGCGGCTCAAAAGTTATGAACGAAAATGTAAGAACATCTCGAAAATTGTGGTACATTCAACATAACCTAAAAACAGAAAATACTTTAATTCGGCTGCTGGTTGACACCTGTGAACAGAATTGATCACCGAATGGTATTTAAACAAGTACAAACATATTTAAAAAAAAACATTTTCGTCGAATTTTTTTTACCAAAATTTTTTTTTTAATTTTTAAGCATTTTCTGTATGCTGGACGAACTTTCTATCTTAGACATGCCCTAGTAAAATTTGATTCAGAAAATATTTGTAAAACATTTTAACCCTCTAACTGCCTTTTTTTTATAGACTTTTTTGTATTTCTTTTAAAAAAGGACAAAAATGACCCTTTAAAACGGGAGCTAGAGGGTTAATTTGATCAAAGAAAAGAATCATCATAAAATTTTATAAAACACATCAGAATATAATTTTTAGCTCAAAAGTATATTTGCACTGTTTTTTGTCGATATTTTCTAACACTGCTTTGATAAAAAAAAATAACAAACATTGATAATTTATACTTGACCCTTTTTAAGCACTTTGCGCATGTCGCACAAACTTTGAACATTTGACAACCCCTAGTGAAATTTTGTGAGGAAAATATTTGTAAAACATTTTAACCCCCTAAATGGACATTTTGTTAGACTTTTGTGTTTAGTTTTTGAAAAAGACTAAAATGACCCCTTAAAATGGCAGTTAGAGGGTTAAAATATTCTAAGAAATGAACCGCCATAAAATTTTACTGAAGACATCAAACCATATTTTGAAGCTCAGATGTGTTCTTATTATAGTATTTTTAACGTTTTCCAAACGCCTTTGAAAAAAAAATAAAAACTTCAGTGGGCTATAAAAAAGAAATCCGAACTGACTTTGCAAAACCCTTTGGTGATTTTGTCCATTTGATGGTCTACTTTCATATGGCGTTGAAGCCATTGAGGCTCATTTTTCTTGTTGCACAGTGTAATTAGCAGTTTGTGTTGGCCTTTGAATTTTTAAGTTTAATTTCATTGCAACAGTTTAATGAAATCCTTTTGACTACGTAAAATTCATATTTATAGTAATGTTCTGTGTTAATTGAGGTGCTTTAATTGATTTTTTTTTTATTTACTATTGTATTGGTTAATTTTTTATATTATTTTAATTGTATTTTTTATGAGTTTAATTTTGGTTTATTCTTTTGTTGCCAACATTAACACATTGACAGTTTGTTTGTATATACATACAATCAAAAAAGATATGTATTTATATTATAAACATTTAATGAAAACCTCTAGCAATATAAAATGGATTTTGCATTAAAACTGACCATGTTAAAGAAACGTTTTTAATTTAATAAAACCCATATTTGGCAATGCTGAATCTTTAGATGCCCTACACAATGTTAAAAATTGTTTTTAAACACGCAGAGAAGAGATATAATTGTGGGAACCACAATATAAAAGCGTCACATGATTAAAAATTTTATCATAACTTGTTTGTAGCAACCATAACATTTTTTCAGTTATTATATTATGATCCTAAATATACGAAAAATTATAATTTATGACCATAATATGATTGCAACAAAAATTTTATGATTTCTGTAAATATATTCTGATATAATTTTCAATCATAATATGACGCTCTTAAATTGTGGTTGCCACAATCATATCTCTTCTCTAAGTAAAGAAAATTGTCTTTGATAAGAAACAACAATAATTGTATTTTTAGTATTCGAATTTTGCTAGAAAATTCCTGTTCAAAGCGGATATGTAAAGTAGACACTCCAATAAAGAGAACCTCGGGCTAAAATCCGAAATCCATTGATTATATCCAAAAATATTTGCAAAAGAAATCAAAATTTTGAACCAAATTTTCATATTTTATTTCATACATTTTTTTGTTCCAATTTTTATGATTTTTTGTTAAAATTAAAAAAAAAAAAAAAAAAACACATTTCCTAAAGTATTTTTGCCTCCTAAGCACGAAACTGACATCAGAAAAAATCGTATCACATTGCCTTCTCAAGATATAGGCATTTTAAATTTTTTTAGACCAAGCCCTCACAACCGACAAATTTGTCAATAGTGAAAAAGTGTATGTTAAAGTTATTTATTTTTTTTATTCAAACCCCCAATAAAATTACCTAACTTTTGCAAGAAATCCGGATTCGATACGATTAGGGATACCATCAGGACATATAAGGAAGTAGAAAATGTAATTTTTTTGTTTTATCCTTATAACTATCAAAATTTTGGAAGAAATTTCCCGTTTAATGCTGATATGTAAAGAAGACACTCCATTAAAGATAACATGGGGTTAAAATCTAAAATCCGTTGAGTATATCCAGAAATATTTGCAGTCAGTAAAAAAACCCTTTGCTACTTATAGTATAGGGTTTTTATTTTTGCTAAATAATCTTGACAATGGGATCTGACAAATCCCGAAACACGTGTCGATTAAGTCTTGCAAAAAATTACCAACTTAAGCAAATTTAAAACAGAAAAATAATTTTCTTGAAAATTAATATCATAGTTTTAATTAGTACAGGAAATAATGACCACGAGCAAGAAAAAAACCTACTCAAAATATAATATTTTAAAGGTCGAATAAAATAATTTTTATTTTTTAATAAAAATTAATCAGAATTTATTTTTTTTCTCAATTTTTAACATGATAATGTTTTTAGGCTGGTGTCTAATTTTAAAAAAGTTGCAGGATGCCACCTCAGTTTGACTATATAAGCTAACAATTAACGAAAAAGAAAACAAGAATTATTGTTTGTTCATGAAATCTGTTCTAGTAAAACCACAATATAGTCGTCGTTGAACTCGATGCTATTGTGGCGCATCTCGTTAAGTGGTGAGTCATAGTTGTTACGAGTGTAACGTGATGTCTCAAAAACCTCAGGTTCGAATCCCACAGCAGACGAATATAATAAAAAATTTTCTATATAGAGACAATTTAACAATTTTTCAAATGTTAAACATATAAATTTAATAATATAGGATCACTGATGAAACTAAAGTGCAGAAACTTTGCATAGTCTGATTCAGAAATTGTTTATATATTTACAATTTTTAGAATTTAAAAAAGTTATTCAATTATCAACTTCACATTTTCAAAATTACTATGTATTTTCATTATCTTAAAACCAAAAATTTAAATAACTTGGGTTTGTAACTTGGATAATAATTCACCTCGTGGTGAATAAAACCGTTTTTCCCCAGCTGGTGAATAAAAAGTAACATAATTATTTTTCAACCAAAAATTTTTGTTTTTCATCAAATTTTTTTTTTCATAATTTTTTTTTTCATCAAACTTTTTTTTCATCAATTTTTTTTTTATTTTTCATCAATTTTTTTTCCATCAAATTTTTTTCATCAACATTTTTTTTTTCTCAAAATTTTTTTTCATCAATTTTTTTGTTTTTTTCATCAATTTTTTTTTATTAATTTTTTTTTCATCAATTTTTTTTTTTTTTCATCAACATTTTTTTTTCATAAATTTTTTCTCACCAAAAATTTTTTTTCATATTTTTTTTTTTTCAATTTTTTTTTTATTTCAAAAAATTTTTCTTTTCATTATAAAAAAAAATCTTTTTTTTACCAAAACTACTTTTTCACCATGTCTAAGCTTTTCGCATAAAACTTTTTCATTTGTTTATCAAATGTATATAAAACAAGTGCGAGCGTTATTTTCTTTGGTGCCGAATCTTTTATACTCTCCAAATGTAAAAACACTTTTTTGCACTTATTTTTGCACACACTTACGAAATGTACAGCTCTTTTGGTTTTTTAATGGGGTCCTCGACTGATATTTCAATTCGTTTTGCATGGAATAGCAAAGTAATATAACATTATTTTTTTTAAAAAAATTTTGCTTTGGCAAGTACATCCAAATCTTCCGCAAAACATTATCATGATTTAATGTTTTGGACAAGAGTACAAAATTCGCAGGCATTTTTCAATAAAATTTTACATTGTTTTTTTATAAAATTTTTTCCCCCTAATTTTGTTCCACCAAAATTAATTTTTGACCAATTTTGAACTTCTCCCGACTTAAAAATGATCCATTTGTTTAACAAAAGTACGAAAAAACAAGTGAGAGTGTCTAAGTCGTCTGTGCCGAATCTTTTTTTGCACTTGATAAAATTTTATTAGGTACTTTTTATATTCACGCTCACCGAAGGAGCTGACTTGCTTATTCCCTGCGGTCAAATTTAGTTCATTTTAAAGTTTTGTCTTTTAATTACGAACTAGTTCAGTTGAACTATTCACTTAACTGAGCGGTTTATCTAGTTCGTTCATTTTTTCGTTCATTCAGCTCAATTGACAATTGTTTATAAAATAATTTTTTTTTTTTTTTTAATTCGGCTGTCCAATGTCACTTTTTTACTCATTTTGTCAATATTAATTTCCCCTCCTCTATATTTTAATTAATAACCCAGCAGAAATTTTGCTGAACTGGCAGCAGCTTTTGGAAAGGAAACTCGAGTCAAGGAGCGCATCCAAACCTGCTGAATTCATGCATGATTCTCTAAGGCGATGTCACACTTTAGAGCGCTAGTTGGATACACTGAATTCACATCTCTTTAGAGCGCTGAAAAAATCGCTATAAAGATGCAGTGAGTTCATGTACATATATATTTAGAGCTGATTTAAGCAGAATAAAGATGAAGCACATTTGACTATTTCTGAAATACATATTACAAAATCAGAAATACAATTGTTTATTTCTGAATGCAATTGGAAAATCTTAAATACAATTGACTAATTCTGAAAATCAGTTGGCTCCCTGCAAGCATTTGGAAGAAATGTCGCCTAAGAGATCCAATTACATTTAAAAAATTTCCAATTATATTTCGAAAATTTCAAATTATATTTCAGAAACTTCCATTTATATTTCAGATATTACCATTTATAAACAAAAAAATTTTAATAACATTTTAAAAATTTTCAATTATATTGGAAATTTTTGAAATATAATTGGACATTTTTAAATATAATAGGAGATTCTAAAATATGATTGGACATTTTTTGTAATATAATTTTTATTTTCTGAAAATAAAGTGGAACTGGTGTACTCAATTTTTATTTTCATTTAAAATGTGAGGTGTTATGATTGGAGCACTCTTTGCAGTGCTGATTAATGCGCAATTAATGATGCAGTGAAATCATGTGTCTTTGCCTAAAACTCGTGGTTTTTTATTCAAAAAGAGTTAAATCTATTCAAAAGGAAAGCATGTATGAAATTTTATCAAAATATAATTTTATATTTTGAGTTTTATATAAAAAATCTTAAATTTTTTTTAATGTTTTCCCCTTACTTTTACTGCATTCTCAAGAGCGCTTTTTGGATGCGCTTCGGTATGCTATAAAAAGATGCTGTGTCCCCAAAATCTCGATTTATTTTTGCTGGGAATGTTATGTTTTTTTAGAAATATTGAATACTTTTCATGTATTGGTTTACTAAAACCATTCTAAATGCTTTTATTCAATATTTTTGTATTTGTAAACGAAAAACAAAATGGTTCGTTTACGAACTGTTGAACGAAAACAAAAATTGATCGATTGAACTAGAGGAACGAACAACAGA
Organism: Pegoplata infirma; assembly: GCA_963921195.1. Lineage (NCBI taxonomy): Eukaryota > Metazoa > Arthropoda > Insecta > Diptera > Anthomyiidae > Pegoplata > Pegoplata infirma. The sequence continues at coordinate 64,031,351 of OY992537.1, read as the reverse complement.
CATGATTAAAAATGCTTTGTTCACGAACTGTTGAACGAAAACAACAAATGACTGATTAAACTAGATAAACGAACTAGGTATTTTATCTGAAATGAACGAAAATGAGCGCACTCTCAATTGAAAGATTAAGCACAAGTCTAGTCCATTTAAGAACTTTACTAGCCTATGACAAAAGACATATTCGTGCCACATTTCGGGAGTCTAGCTCATTTGGTTTGGATTGCAGCGTGATGACAGATGACCATCACTAAACAGTCTTAGAATCATTTGAGAATAATTTATATATTTTTTTTTTTTCGAAATAAGCCCATAATTCAATCCGTAACATGTAAGATGAAAAAACGATTATAAACTCATACTGTGGTTGGAGGGTATAAAAATGTAAAAATGGGGGTTTTTAAAGTCGAATTAGTTCTTTAAAGGGAAACTTTTGTCCACTAGTCCAACTTATCTTTTATATGTTTTTTAATTTAATTTTGAAAAAATAGTTTTTACTCGTTCGAAAGAGATATCATTATTTTCATGTGTTACAAACGTGACGAAAAACTTGTATACACCTTTTATCACAAACTGTAAGGGGCATAATTAGGTAGGAGCGATTTTGGTACACAGTTATTGCATATTTTTCGTAATACAAATTTTAAAGAAATAAAAAAATAAAAGTTAAACTCGGCTTGGCCGAATCTCTAAAAACCCTCCTTAACAATTTTAAACTTTAAACACTATCTTGCTTAGTTTTTGAGATATCGTCATTTTAAATTTCTATTAAAATAAAATCTAAATGGATCTGCCAGCGAAGGTCAGGCCGTAGGTTCTAGTCTTAATATTTAACTCATTTAACGTCCAGCCTAATGGATATAATAACACATAAAGTTCCTATGTATTAATGTTCGGAAATTCACTATTGTTTTTATTTAACTCAACGCATTAATTAAACATTTTAAATCATTTATTTTATTGTTAAGTTTATTTGTACAGAAAATACACAATATTGAAGGCTATTTTTATGAGGTTATTTGGGGAAAATAAGCGTAAATTAATATTGTTTGTTAAAAGAAATTCAAAGAAATTAATGATGGCAATTGTAGTATTTTTATTAAAATTGTGAAATTAATATATCAGAATGTTTTCGGCATATACGTTAGAGTGGCACTTTAAAATTAAATTTTCGATTTTCAAAATGATTGGGTAAAAATATGAAGAAAGTCGTATAACTCTAAACCGTCCCACTATTACTGTATTTCCTTTTGGAATAATCTCAAAAATTTCCTAGTGTTCTTACCTAAAAACATCCTTTAAATTAATAGGATTTTTTTTGCGAGTGTATAGTCCATAACACTACTTAATTTTGGTACTTTAATAAAACGTGTTTTTTTCATGATTTTTGTAGATGGATTTTTTTGTAGTTGTTGTTGTATGTATTACATTTGCAATTAAATACAATACAGAGAACAAAAGTTGTTGTCTGTATGGATGGATGTGTTGTCAGCAGCTCTTAAGCAAATTCATATAAAATCCTCAGTTCATGCACCAGTGCGAGCAAATTCCAATACACAAAATAGTATTAGTTGCAATTTGTCATCTGTATTGTGTAACTTCTACACACAAAAAAAAATGTTATAATTTTTTTTTTTTGTTATTTTACAAATTTTAAATTTTTTTTTACAAAAAAGAATCTAGTAAATTTACGAGAATTCCTTGTAAGTTTTGTCGTGTAATAAAATTTTAAATTTACAATTTTTATGGTAAAAATCTTATAAAATTACAAACAGTTCGTAATTTTTACTAGGAATTCTCGTAAAAAAGAAGGTAGTAAAAAATCCTGTAAAGTCACGAGAAATCCTTGTAAGTTTTATAGCGTCAACAAAATTGTAAATCTACATTATATTGGTAAAAAGTTTGCAAAATTACAAAATGATTGGTAAAAAACTTGTAAAATTACAAGGAATTCTTGTCAAATAGGAGGTAGAAAAAAATAAAAATAACAAGTTTTTCTTGTCATATTACAAGTTTTTATTGAGTGTATGAGTACACTCAAAAAAAAAAGTTTGTAAAATGACATAAAATCCCCGTGACTTTACGGGGCAGGTTTTTTAAAATATGTACTAGCAAGAATCCCCGTAATGTTACGGGGATAATTTGTAAATTGATTTAACAAAAGAGAATGTAAATTTACAATTTTTTTTGTAAAATATTAAATTCGAGATTAACATTTTTTTTTTTTGGAAATTTACAAAAAATTTGGTAAATTTACAAAACAAAATTGTAAACTTACAGAAAAAGGTTATTATTTTACAAAGAAAAAATATAAAATGAAAAAAATAAATTGTTGATTTACAAATTATTTTGTTAAACTACAGTTTTGACCGCAAAAAAATATTGAAATAAAAATTGTAAATTTGCAAAAAAATAATTAAGATTTACAAAACAAATTGTAAACTTACAAAAAAAGTTGTAAATTTACAAAATAAAATAGAAAATCAAAAATGTAAATTTAAAAATTGTTTTGTTAAACTACAGTTTTTTAAGACAAAAAAACTTGTATATTTACAATAAAAAGTGGTAAATTTACAATTTTTATTGTAAATATACCATTTTTTTTTATAATTTTGCCGTAAAAACAATAGTTTAACTAAAAAATTTGTAAATTTACAATATTGTTTTTGTATTTTCTACTTAATTTTTGTAAAATTACAACTTTTTTCTGTAAGTATACAATTTTGTTTTTTAAATTTTCATATTTGTTTTGTAAATTTACAAAGAAATTGCTTTATTTACATATTTGTTTTGTAAATTTAAAGGTTTTTTCCATTGGTGCATTTTATTTTTCCTTCTTCGGCAGCTGGAGCAGCACTTCAACAACCTGAAATTATTTTTTTTTTCACTTGAACACATTTAACAAACTTTTTAAAGTGTAATACTGCACTATTTTATTTTTTTTTCGGCTTTTCGTTTTTCTTAAGGAGAACATATGAGACTTGCGAAGGAGGCTACACAAAGAATGTCTTATATTTTCAGGAAAAATTAGTCAAAAAATATTTTTTTTTTTGGAATTTTTAATTATTTTCAGTACTTTTAAAAAATCGGATTTTTTTTTTGGATATTGTAGATTGGATGTTTAAGTACCTGTTAAAATAAGAAAAACTTAATTTATCATAATTGGCAGCTTTTTATTGACATTTTGTAATTGGCAGCTTTTTATTGACATTTAGGTGACAAATTAAAAAAAAAAAAATATGGTAAGATTACCAAAAAAAAAGTAAAAATACAAAAAAAAAAACTAGAACAATTAATAGTAGAAACACATAAAAGTTTTACTTAACGCAAACTACCAAAAAATGGTGTAAAAATTAAATTCTTTTGCTAAAGCTTACAATTAGTTGAAAAATGTTTGTGTCCGGAACTTAAAAAATTTCCAAAAATATTTTTCATGAAATTTTTTTTCCATAACGCAAAAAAAATCTGAACTTAGAAAATTGTTTGTTTAATTACATTTTTTTGTGTTAAAAAATTGAAAACCTTTTAAACGATCTTAAAAAAATGTTTGTAATAAAAAAAATTTTTGGTAGAAAGACTAAATAACATCAAGTAAAATTTTGTTGTACAATTACAGTTTTCTTGTGTAAAAAAACTAAACACTTTTTTGTAAATTTAACTAAAAAATTTGTAAAATAAATTTACCAACATATATAATAGTAAAATTACAAAGCTAACTGTAGTTGTCGTTTTATTAAATATACAAAAATTTTTAAAAAAGACAAAAATATTAGTACAATAGAATTACAAGACCTTTTACTTGTAATTTTACAAACTTTTTTTTTTTGAGTGTATCTATGTATGTAATGTGAATTTTAAAAAAGACCTTTGAAGGAGTTGATTTTAAAATTTAATTTAAAATCGGACTAGAGGATTTTATTTAAAAAATTATAAAGAAAAATTCCCCCTTCAAGTACAATATTGCCGATTGAGGGTTTCTATGAAAAATAAATGAACCTTGGTAAAATTAGTTATTTTCTATATTTAAATCTTCTTCAAAATAAATTTCTAAAAGAAACCAGCCTTTTAAGCTCTGCCTGGAAATAAGACAATGCATTGTATTTTGTGGAAAATTATTTTTGTTGTTGTTATTTTGGGGTCTTTTTTTTTGTGCTGTTTTGCCCCACAGAATTGCAATGAACGTGCTTGTCACAACCAAGGTTGCTTGCAACCAAAAGTGTTCATCATTGCAATAGGGACTAAAAATACCTACTTGTTGTACAATATGATACTCTGTCCAACATTTAAAGAATTTTTGTAGTTAGTAATGCTTTGAGCAATCTAAACGCATTTAAATGCATTTTTAATGGTTTTAATTAGAAAAAAAAAATTAGAGAAAAAGGAAATATATTTTTCTCATTTTTTTCAATTGCAGTAATTCAAGGATTGTTGTGATTTTTTTGTATTAAATACAACAAAGTATAAAGTTTTATTTCCCTCAAAAAGTATTATTTTTTTAATTAAATCAACATTTTGTGCAATTTTTTTATTTTTGTCTTTTTTATTTTGCTTTGTATTTATATACCACAACGTTTCTCAAAGTTAAGTTTCAAGTTAAATTTTAATAAAAAAAACCTTGTAAAATGACAAGAAAAGTTTGTAACTTTTATTTTTGCTAGCTCCCATTTGACGAGAATTCCTAGTAATTTTACAAGCTTTTTAACAATAAGTTTGTAACTTTACAAGCTTTTTACCAATAAAATTGTAAATTAACAATTTTTTTGACGCGATAAAACTTACAATGAAAACTCGTGATTTTACTAAATTTTTTGCTACCTTCTATTTTACGAGAATTCCTAGTAATTTTACAAGCTTTTTACCAATAACTTTGTAATTTTACAAACTTTTTACCAATAAAATTGTAAGTTTACAACTTTTTTGGCGCAATTAAAATTACAAGGAATTCTCGTAAATTTACCAGATTTTTTTTTGTAAAATTTTCTTGGAAATTTGTAAAATTACAAAAAAAGTTAATTTATATTTGTTAAAAAACAAGGAAACTGTCAAATATTGGTAAAACGGGATTACGAGACTTTTCATAGTAATTTGACAAAGTTTTTTTTGTGTGTACCCGAGAGCAATCCGAGCAATAGTTTTTTGGTTATTTAAGTTTTAAGTGTGTTTAACCTTTAACCTAAAAAATGGAATATTTCAAAACTTTTTGCTCGAATTGCTTTCGGGTGTTTGGTGGTCTTATTTTACGATCCAAGGGCTACAAAATTGCTTCACATATTTTTGTCGTGTTGATGGTAGTTACCGAGATATGAGCATTTTAAAATTTCCGGGATTTCGATTTTTTTGATTCAAAATTAGGACCCGATGCACATTGGGAACTTTGTATGGAAAAGGCGCGCATCGACGTTTTTTTGTTATAACTCTCGAACGGATAGGAATTTCACGACATTCTTTACCATTATAAAAACTGGAGACCATAAAGAACTCACACATGTGGATTGGACATTTTTCGCAGTAGTACCCTACTTGTAAATTTAAGGCAAAGTTGGTTAATTTATTCATATAAAAAAATAAAATGGTGGTCAATTATTTAAAACAGTTACGGATTTTAAGTGACAATATAACAGCTTACCATTCAATACAAAGTGTTTCTTTCATATTTTGGTAAAGTCTACACCCTACACTAAAATAGCCTGTAAAATTAACTGCTTTCTATCTTTTATCATTTTCGATTTTTTGAACAAAAATAATGGGGAAAAACATCAAAAAAAGAAGCAACACACGGTAAATACGCATTATTTGCAATAATTGTTAAGTTATTTGGGAAAAAATATTTTATAAAAACATTACTCTATAATCAGTACTTTCAACTTGTCTGTCTGTCTTATTAGGGATATATTTGGATCGGACTCAATCATAACCATACTAAAAACATCTTGCAGGTTGTTAGTTTTTGAGTTTTTTCTGTTAAAGTTTCTTTTATAGCTTTTAAAATGCCTATGTGATCTTTTCAAAGCCTACACACAGAAAACAGATTCAGTTGTTGCAACTGAATTGTTTGCCAACTGAATTTTTGCGGTTGCACCAACTATCACAATATTCAGTTGCCACTACTGCCAATTCAGTTGTCTCTACCGGTAAATATCTATTATAAGAACCGAATATTTTTATGTTAAAATTGACATTGGTTAGAGTGATCGAATTTTAAAAAGCGTTATATAGTTGTACCAATCAATATTTTTTTAAACTGTTTCTTTTGAAATAAAATTTTTAATAATTTTTTCAAGCAATTTTACTAATTTATTTGATAGTAAAATTTTTATAATTTAAAAAGTGAAATTAATACATACAATAGAAAAAATAAATTACAGTTGATAATTCTGATAGAAAAAATTTAAAATCTAATTGTAAGAATTTTTCTAAAAAAAATGTCTTAGAATCTGTGAGACTTTCTAGAGCAAAAATGACTCGAAGTCAAAATATATCTCTTAAGAAAAGATGTCAATGAAAAAATATAAAAAAATATCTCAGAGCTCCAGATTTTTTTATAGAAACATATCTCAGAATCCGAGGATTTTTTTACAGAAAAAATGTCTAAGAATCTGTAAGAGAATATATTAGAAAATGTAATAGAATATCTTCTAAAGAAAAAGTGTAGAAGTATCTGAGAATTTTTCCTATTGAAAAGGTCTAAGATAATGAGGAAAAGTCTCAAATTCTGAAACTTTTCCTATGGAAAAAGTCTCAGATTTTGAGTAATTTTTCCTATAGAAAATGTCTCAGATTCTGATAAAAGTTTTGGGTGAACCTTTGTTAATTTCAATATTCTGGAATTTATAAACCTGAAATTTGTTACCAGTCCCAGGACATTTTGGACTCTATGGATTTCTTGGAAACTGTTCCATAGGTTTTTATAGTTGGCTCAAAATTAAAGTTGTGTGTGCAAATATCTAAAATAAGATTTACTGATTTAAATTGTTTGTATTTGGCAGTAGTATTAACTTACCGTCAAAATTTTTAACTTTTTTCACGGAATTTTACATGAGTTTTATTTAAAAATTTAAAACACGTCTGAACACAATAACATTTTTCTTTTAACTAATTTCTATTTTAATTTGTTTGACGTTTTAGTTTTATAATCGAAATGAAATCCCTAAGACCAATTTTTAGTTAAGAATACCAATACAAATTTATAATTTAGTAAAATTTTCCAAAAATGAAAAATTATTGAAAATTTGGTTATGTTAACCAACATTTTCAGTTGTGGATACTATTACCTAATGTTTTTGAAATTAATTTTTTCAAACAAATGATTATTGGTCGAGAGGGAAAATAAAGACTAAAAGAAACGGTTGTACTTACTAAATATTTTTCAAAAATTTTATTAGTTTTTAGTTTGGGTATATTTACCAAATTATTAGTTGTTGATACATCCATTCGATCACGATTGATGATTAATTATTACTGCTGTTATTTATTTGGTATGGTGATAAAAAATTTACAATAACAACTAAAAATTTATAGGATTTATCAAAGTTCCGTTTTCATAATGGAATTCCAACTAAACATTTCTCTGTGTGTATTCCGATAATTGCCATGAAAAAAGGCAAATATTTTTTAAATGTTACTTAATTAGTTAAGGGTAATTTTAATACCAACGGGCAATCACAATTCTTGTAAAAATAGTGCCATGAGCTAGAATTGTTTGCATAGTGGGACTCATGGTTCACCAACCATGCTTTTCAACTTATAATTTTGCAGTTCCATGTATGTGTTTTCTAAACTTAACTGAATTATTTTTTTCATTTGCGTTGATACACAGAAGTACCCGTTTTATAATATATTCTACTATTCCAGTTATTTTGGCCGTAATTGCGGTCAAGAAAGCCTTTTAGTTACAAGCATTAGATGAAACTCCTTTTGCCTTAATAAAGTGAGGTAGGGTATCAAAATCAATTATTATTGGAAACCGCGGTTGTCTGTTAACAATATGGGTCATTTAAGTAAAATTTTGTAATAAAACGATTAACAGTAAATTTTGTTAAAAAATAATCACTTTAAAAATACTTATTTTTTCGTTAGTAGACCCCACTTTAAACCTCATTTCAGGGTGCAGCTGCAACTGGCTGCAAAAGTTTCTACCCCAGGAGTATTAAGTAATACTTCTAGTTTATTGTACAAAAAGAATCACCATTCCCTTCCGTTCCCCACAAAAGTTGCAATCCAAAATATAAATAGTTTTTTTCTAATTTTTAAAAAATTGACACTTTTTGATGGCCTGTATTTCCTACTTAAAAAGAGTAATATTAAAAACCATAAAATGGGTAACAAAGGTAATAGTTATAGCTACAATCTCCACTTAATTTCAGGAAAATCGCATTATTGGAAGTAGTTTTAAACAATAAAATAAAAAAGTCTTCAAAAAAAATTATTTTTTTTAAATTTATGCAAAAAGTCCTTACTTTGAATTTATGTCCTGACTAAACTAAGCGATGGATTTTCTTTCTAAGAACGGTTTTCTTTCTCCTAGGATGTCTACTTAACGAATACGAGCATTTACTGTAAATAACTAAACATTTGTTTGGCTTTCAAATGCGCGTCTAGGATCCAATGTGCGATGCGTCTACACATGTCTCCTAATGTGTCATCGATTTTCATCCGAAATTTCGCTCCGTTTTACACTATCTTGCTTATTTTTCGAGATATTAGCATATTAAATTTTAATATTTTAAATTTTGGTTATGCCGTGAGTGAACGAACAAAATTTTTGAAAATGAAAATTTTTTTATTCGGTGAGTAAGTGAAAATATGAGGTAAAAAAAAAAAAATTGCCAAAAAAAAATTGTCGTAAAAAACATTTTTTCTTCAAAAAATCATTTGATTTATTCGCTTCAGAGTACAGTATTTTAGAATAATTCTAAAATACTGTACTCTTTTTTTCGTTTTTTCTTTTCATTTCAAGCATAGAATACATTATTCATTCGTTTCAAACTGAAAGAATAGAATACTGTTTTCATTCTAAATTTTTAGAATGTCTCTAAACGATTTTTAAATGCATTCGTGCACATGTGTGGTTACAAGGACGTTTAACGTCAGCACACATAGACTCTAAGGTTCGTTGTGATTGAAATTTCCATGTCCAAAAAAACGCCATTTTGTATGTTATTACACTAAAAAAAAAAAACCTTGTAAAATTACAAGAAAAACTTGTAACTTTTTTTTGTTTGCTACCTCCTATTTGACAAAAATTCCTAGTAAATTTTACCATTAATTTTGTAATTTTTTGTAAGCTTATGAAATTACAAAATTATTGGTAAAAAGCTTGTAAAATTGCTAGGAATTCTCGTAAAAAAGAAGGTAGCAAAATATCTAGTAAAGGTACGAAACCTCCTTGTAAATTTTATCGTGTCAAAAAATTTGTAAATTTACAATTTTATTGGTAAAAACCTTGTAAAATTACAAAATTATTAGTAAAATGCTTGTAAAATTACCAGTAATTTTTGTCGAATAGGAGGTAGCAAAAAAAAGTTACAAATTTTTCTTGTAATTTTACAAGGTTTGTTTTTGAGTATAGTAATGGAAATAATGACCTCGAGCTAGAAAAAACCTACTCAAAATATAATATTTTAAAGGTCGTATCAGTTAAAATTTTTTATATTTTTTAAAATTAATCAGAATTTGATTTAAAAAAATTTTTGAAGAAAGTATATAAATAAAAACAACTACTGTTACTATATTACAGTACTCTTGTGTTGTTCTAAAAACGACTAAAAATAAGTAACCAAAATAGTTGTTTCATATCACAAAATCGTTTTTAAATTTCAACTCAGTGAAACTGAAAAAACCGGCAGTTTTTGGAATTTAGAAAAACTGTAAATGCAGTTGTGTAAACAAGACCTTGAACCATCACTGAGCAATGTTTAAGGATTACCCCAATTTATCCGTAAAAGTTACAGAGGGTTAAAGTTGAAAAATCGATAAAAAATTGCTTGAAATAATCTATAGTTTTTACTTTCTTTCGCTTTTTTTTTTTAAGTTCTCCTTATATTTCCATCTTTTCCGGCATAACACAAAGTCAGTACATATAAGAGATTATTTTAATGTTGATTTGATAGATGCTTCATAGCTTACAATTACTAAGAAGTTATAAGACAGTTAAGTTTTGAAACCAAAAATTAAGAGTTTTTAAATTTTCGAGGTTTTTTGATCAGGGATTTCGGACCCCTCTATAAAATGAAAAAAGTTGAACTAGAGTTGGTAGCTGTTGTAATTCTTAACACTCAGAAAATTATGTAAGTTACTACATGTTAGTTGTTTGTATATTTTATAGTAGCTAGTTGTTTTCAACTACAAAGTCAGTTGTTTTTGTATGAAAAATATCAAACAACTATTTCTGTTAGTTATTTTAAGTAGTTTTTTTGAATAACTAACAAAAAAGTACTGTGATGTATTAATAGCACTGTGCTACAAAAGACCAAAAATAAAATATGCAGGGGTTCTCATATGAAAATTCGGGTTGATTAGAGTCCATAGAGTACTGATATACTCATAGTTTTTCTGGATCACTTCGTTAAGTACGTTTTTTATTGGCAAATGTGTTGAAAAACGGCAATTCTTAAATTACAAGTTTAAAAAATTATTACTTTGTTAGTTTACAACCGATTTTCGATTTTATGGATTTTTTTGAAAGGTATAAGTCTTATCTTTTAAACAAAATAAAAATATTAAAAATCGATCAAGAATTGGCTTAGCTACGACCGCTCAAGTAAAAAAAACCCGAATTTTTTGAAAAATTTGTCATATTCTTTACACTCTAAGTTGAAAGTGCATCATTAAGCCTTTTTTTTAATTTTTTGTAAAAAAGTTTAGTAAAGTAGCTTTCCAAAACACCAAAAAACATAACAATCGGTTAAAAAATGAATGAGTTATGCTAAGTTTTGTGATAGGACATTTTTAATTTTTTTCAAAAACGCTTGTAATTCAAGCATTATTCATAAATCTTATTACTAGTAGTAACTTTATGTGCATATGCATATAAACTAGAGATGGGAACGTAATTAGATATGTACGTGATTCACACATGATCACAAGTGAGCGTGATTGAAAATTAATTTTACTCACGTGGTTGTGGGTGAGTATCAGTGTGAGTGGAATAAAAAAATGAGGGTGTCAGTTACTTCCAAATCCTATTTATAATTTTTTCGGGTTGTTTAAAAAATATGAGTGTTACTTCTTAAACAAAAAAATATTGAGAATCGGTTGAAAACAGGCTAAGGTGCGCTTGTTTAAGTAAAAAACCTTTTTTGAAGAGTTATACCTGCAACATTTTTATGACAGAAAAAGTTTTGCGCTTGCAAACATGTTTTTTGAAACGAAATTGGTAAAATTGTGGGATCATTTGATGGAAATTTTACCTATTTGTAAATATACATATGAGGCATTCCACACCAAATGCTCAGTGAAAAAAACGATGTGTACCATAAATTTTTCAATGGGTCCCGAGTAAATTTTTTTTTATATAATTATGTACACTCAAAATAATTACTCTGTTAAATACTCAGTAAAATGACTGTAATCTCAATTCGACAGATATTTGACAAAGTTATCTGTCGAAATACAGATTTTAAGAAAATACTTTGTATTTTCTTGTGACCGAAAAACAAAATTTTATCTGTAATTTTACTTCTTTCTTTGTAATCTCTATTTTCAGAACATAAATAGAGTTTTTTGTTAAAATAGAGATTTTAGAAAAATACTTTGATTTTTTCTAGTAACCAAAATACTAAATTTCATCTGTAATTTTACTATTGCTCTGTAATACGGTTTTCAAATTTAAATCTCTTGAAAAAACTTCCAAGTATTTCCACCCCTCTTTAAAAAGCGTCTTAAATTACAATAAAAGATGCTAAATTTTACGAGGTGTAGTGCAAAATTGAAGGACTCGTAATTTCACAAAAATAAAAAAAGTAAAATTACAATTTGGAAGCATTAAATCGGGCAAATTTACACGATGGCATTTCCCAATTGTCAACACAACTTGCACATTAAGAAATTTATCAGGAATCAAATAGTGACCGTTGTGTAAAAGCCATATCAAGCTCATTAAAAAGATATATAAGAAAGTCAAGGCATTCTTAAATGATTTCCCTTTAATTTTATAAAAGTGTTTACTGGAATGACCCCGCTCAAATGTGAAACTGAAAATGGAAGTTTATGGAAAAAAAAACGTGAGAACATCCAGCGAGTTTATAAATAAATACTTCAAAGTTAAACATTCGCGTGCGAAACATTTAAGCGGGCGCATTTAAATGATAGCATTTGCCTTTATTTTGTGTCAAGGTATTACTATCCATGCTTCTTGGTAAAATTCTGGTATTTATTTTACAATATTTTACAGAAAATTCTGTAAATCTACAGTTTTTTTTTATCGAAATCATTTTACAGAGTTTTCTTTGTAAAATAGCAAAAAATCTTGCTGGTTGGAAATCTATGGTATTTTCTGCTGGCTCAGCAGAGTATCTTTGTATTTTAACAGAGTGATTATTTTGAGTGTATAATTTGATAAAATTATATCAAATTAAATATAAAATTTTAGATTTTGCTTAAATTTTTGAAAGATTCTTGAAACTTTAGTTTTTGATTTTTTTTTTTGTATAAATAAGAATATCTTGAGTGTGAGTCAACGTTAGCGTGAGTGACTCTTGCGTCGGAGCACGTGAGTGTGAGTTGTATTAAATTTACCCACGTGATTGTGAGTGAGTGTTAGTAGAAAAATTATGCTCGTGAGTAAGTGAAAGTTAAAATTCACTCACGTGACCATCTCTTAGACAAACATATAATCTTTAAAAAAAAATTTCCAAAAAAAAACAAAAGTGGCGGTTTTTTATAAATTGACTTTTTTAAAAAACGGAAAATTTCAGAACGGGTTCTGAAAATTTTCCAAAAAATGTTTAATCGATAGCACATACAAAACTATACAAGAATGTTAATTTTTGAGATTTTGGTGCATTTCGTTTTTATTTGATATATATTTAAACAAGGCAACTCGACACAAATTTGACCATTTTTCCAATATTTGACCACGTCTCCTAAGCCCAGTTTTTGAAAAATTGAAAAACTAAAAACGCAATTTTCTTAACTCCATATATGGATATCCATACAACCCATTCAATAATTTACGGTTCACATGTTTTTTTTTCGCTGAACATTTGGTGTGGAATGCCTCATACGTATATTTATAAATAGGTAAAATTTACATCAAATGATCCAACAATTTTACCAATTTCGTTTCAAAAATGTCAAATGTTTTTTGTCACAAAAATGTTGCATGTATAATTCTTAAAAAAGGGTTTTTACTTAAACGAGCGCACTTTAGCCTATATTTAACCGATTCTCAATATTTTTTTGTTTAAGCAAGGTTGGTTACCGAAACGAATAACGGTAAGGGTAACGGTAACGGTATCGAACTTTTATTAATTTCGGTAAAGGTAACGGTAAGGGTTTTCAGATCGTTTCGGTAACGGTTTATACCGGTACCGAAACAACAATACCGATATGTACCGGTATTTTTAATTTAGTAAAAAATTTAAAAAGCAATAAATGTTGAAAGCTACAAATATTTTGAGGATTCAAGAAACCGTATAAATTTGATTTGGACATTATAAATTTCATTTATTTTATGATTATACCCAGTCTTTATTTAAAAATAATGTAAGCCATAAGATTTTAATTTTTGTTCGTTAAAAATCCATACAAAAATGGTAAAATTTGGAATACCGGTATAATACCGGTAACTTCTAGCACAAATAACGGTAACGGTAAGGGTAACGGTATTTCAAAAACATTTTTAGCGGTATTGGTAACGGTAACGGTATTCAATTTTAAAGGGTTTTAAATCGGTAACGGTATTATAAGGGTAACGGTAGCCAACCATGTGTTTAAGAAGTAACAGTCATACTTTTCAAACAAAACCAAAAAGTTATAAATAGGATTTGGAAGTACTTGACACGCCCATTTTTTTATTCCACTCACACTGACACTCACTCACAACCACGTGAGTAAAATTAATTTTCAATCACGCTCACTTGTGATCATGTGTGAATCACGCACAAATCTAATTACGGTCCCATCTCTAGTTTTTATGCATATGCACAGAAAATTACAACTATGTAGTAATAAGATTTATGAATAATGCTTGAATTACAAGCGTTTCTGAAAAAAATTAAAAATGTCCTATCACAAAACTTAGCATAACTCATTCATTTTTTAACCGATTGTTATGTTTTTTGGTATTTTGGAAAGCTACTTTACTATACTTTTTTACAAAAAATTAAAAAAAATTGTTTAATGATGCACTTTCAACTTAGAGTGTAAAGAATATGACAAATTTTTCAAAAAATTCGGTTATTTTTTACTTAAGCGATCGTAGCTCAGCCAATTCTTGATAGATTTTTAATATTTTTTAAAAGGTAAGATTTATACCTTTCAAAAAAATACATAAAATCGAAAATCGGTTGCAAACTAACAAAGTAATAATTTTTTAAAGTTGTAATTTGAGAATTGCCGTTTTAAACACATTTGCCAATAAAAAACGTACTTAACGAAGTGATCCAGAAAAACTATGAGTATATCAGTACTCTATGGACTCCAACCAACCCGAATTTTCATATGAGAACCCCTGCATATTTTTGGTGTAGCACAGTGTAGTTATTTAAAGTTGTTAATTTTATTTTTTATCTCTGAAAAATTTCAAAGTTTTTTTCCAAAAAATAAAAATATATTTTCGATTTTTTTGGTCTTCAATTTTTTTTTCTGAAAAATTTATTGAAAAAAAAAATATTTATTGATTTTTTTATTTTTACTACATTTTATTTGTTTTGACTACAAATGTAAGTAGTTTTTACTGTAAAAGTCAGTTGTTTTTTGTCAGTTAAAATAACTAACATTGTTAGTTGATTTAACTGAAAAAGTAGTTGACCCCAAAATAACTTACAAAGTAGTTATTTTAACTGACATTGTCAGTTGATTTTACTAATATAATTTTTTGAGTGAACATTTTGGAACTATTCCCGTTAACGTGCCACGAATAGTTAAGGAGTTTCAGAAGATCAAAGTTCGAAAGAAAAAACGTAATTTTTTTAAAATACTAGTTTTTCGCGAGGCACATTCGCGGTTTCATTCGAAATTTGGTGGACTCTTGCGTAAACCGAGTTTTTTGTGAGTTTACATAAATAAATCACTGGCGGGTTTATAAAAAATAAATTGCAAACATTTTATGGCATATTTGAAAATTGTGCGAAATTTGCAAATCTGTTTCCTATTTTTTTTAGTAGCAATTAATGCATCATGTTAATTTAAATACACCAAAAGACTTGCCTTAACGAGTAGAACTGATTTGCTTTTTGACTTTTTAATTTAAGCCATTCTGAGCGGAAAGCGCGATGATTTTATATAAACCTGTTTTGATCTGGCACATCCAAGGCTTTACACGAAATCGGATGAAATTTGTTTTAAATGAAAGCCCACTTGGTGTGTCATCATAAAATCAGAGGCGGGTTAAAAAATTTTGATGATTATAGATTTTTTGGAACATATTAAATTTTTTTGTTATAAAAAAGCATCACCGATTTTTTTTAAACTACTGGTACAATGATACGATTTTCCGTGATTTTTTTCAGTAATATTTACCAACGCGCATTGCCTAAATATGTTATAAAAAATTGTGAAACTTTTCTTTTACCGCGAATTAATCGCGATTTTAGATACTTAGATATTTTTTTTAAATCGTTTGGTCATTAAAGGGTTAAATTTATATCTTATATTTTAGAAGAAATGATATATCCTGGCATGTTTTAATAACGCATGCAACAAATGTGTAGAAAAAAAATCTTTAAAATATTTTTAAGGTTTTTAAAACCGCTAAATCTTAAAACCGCCATAACTTTTGACCCCCTTGTGCGATTTTATTGACGCGAACGAATTTCTTATTCTTTAATAGCTTCTAATATTTATGCCAACTTTCATCGATGTGCCATCAAAACAAAAATCACATCTTTTTTACCTCAAAATTTAAGTCTTAGACGGAACTCCTTATATTTGCCTTAGTTGTTTTCAAATACATTTATAGTTGAAAACAACTAATGCGGATTTTTTTTTACAAACAACTAACATGTCATACTTTTCTAAGTACACACTTAGAAAAAAATTCTGTATAACTTATTGGTAGGGATTATCATAAATACTGCTTTAACTACACATGTCGGTAATCTCTTACCAATTGCCTTATAATATGATTTACCACACTCATTATTGTTTGTTGTCTACGGAGTTGATATCTTTTAAAATATTTTGGGAAAAAACCCAATCTAATATTATGTTGAACAGAATTATCGTTTTTATTGCACTCACAACAAATGTCGATAATCTAGAGATGAGCACGTGACTCGCACATACATAGAATTAATCTGAAGAGATATAAGTAATGTTTTTTAATACTGAGTTAATGTATTCTTCCTAAAAAGGGGGGGGGAGGGGGGTAAGTAAAAAACTTTATCCCCTAGATCGTTTCTTCTTAAACATCTTAAAGGAGAAAACTTTTTCCCGCTTGTCGGATTTTGACCATTTCCAAACATAACCTGTCCATTACAGCTCCAGTTTCTGGTATGGCAAAAAAGTTTTTCTTCCAATTTTGAATATCCGGAAAAATGTGTATTCTACTTGCCCTAAAACTTATGTGGAACAAATTTTAGGCTTATCAAATAAAATGGAGTCTGACGATTAAAGTTTTAGATTATACGATATTTTTGATATTCGTTTTAGATTACACGAATATCAAAAAAATTAAAATCGGTCGACAAATTTTCCAGATATCACTTTTGAAATTTGCAAAAAATGGCGACTTTTTCCTAAGTTCAAGAAATTTTTCTAAAATTTCGTTCCTTTAACTCTTTTAACAAATCTGATCATTTTAACCCGTGGCTCCCTTTAATCAAATGTTTGTAAAATTTCCACCAAAATCTAAAATTTTGAGATAAATTATTAATTTTGGCATGCTGAATTCGAATATCAAAAAATTTCTGAAACCGGGGTTCGAGATATCGCCATTTGAAATTTATCAAAAAATTCCAAAAATGACGATTTTTTTATTTTATATTTTTTTGGTAAAAATTTTCCGAAAAATCAAAACTTTAATCGAAGCCAGCCACATCGGCTGAATTGCATGATGTGGATCCGGTTTTGGTTATTAATTTTATGCTCTCTCGCAGATTGTTGAAGGCTGAAAGTGAGTAGGGCAAAAAAGTTACGGTTGGGGTTGGCAGAGGGTGCCACCATGGGGTCCCCTCTGTCCATCCCAAAGTTTTAGCCAAAGATTATTTAACTCCTTCATTATGGTTTTAACTCAAAACAGATTGAAAAAAAAAAAAAAATTTTGTCAAAGTTTTTTAAAAATTTGTCGCATTCGAATATAATCTTTTCACTTTATCTAGATAGCGTGACTACAAGTTAACCTTAAACCACTCACGCTCTTATCTCCAACTTAAACCAACAACTCATCACTATATTGATAATCATGAATCGGTGGTAACACAATTTGTTTATATAGGATCAGTGTTATCAACACACTATACTTATTTGAATTTTTTTTTTTGGTGTGTTTTGCGTTGGATTCTCAAAATCTCTTATCAGCTTCATATGCTAACCATGAGTAAAAAAGCGAGAGTTTAAACACAACAAACAACATAAATTAAAAACGAATGAAATAAATTTTTGCGCCACCATCAGAATTGAGAAAATAATCATATTGTACTTATATGTACTCGAACACATCGTCCAATCTGATAGGGGCTCGACTCTTAAGCGATTAATTTCAGAAACATTTCAAACGTTGAAGAAAACGGATCTTAATGCGGATACAGTGAGAAATTTAAATATTAAAAATAAAAATAAAAATAATTAAAAAAACGAAAATTAAAGTAATAAATTTTGTTGTTGATAAGTGTAATAAAATGATGCGTCTACTGCAGTGTCGTGCAGCACTACCGACTCGGGATGTTGTTGCAAAAACATTTTTTAGATATCGTCATGTAAGATGTTCAAAATTGTGATATGAGTTCGAAAATAATTAAATTTTTTTATTTGGTTTCTTAGCACGGAAAAGGTAAAGTGATTGCCATTAGACGTGAAGATCAATCAGTTTGGGAACGTAGAGCTGCTTTAGGTCCCTCACATGTACAAAAAATGGTTAAACAGGGTGTTAAAGTTATAGTGCAACCCTCCAATCGTAGGGCATATCCCATGCAAGTAAGTTTGAATTATGTTAAATGTTTTTAATAAGCATAAAGTGAACTAATCTGGATTTTATTTAATCTTGTTGCCAAGTCATTTTGCTAAATTTTCAAATCAAACAGTTATCTAAGACATCACAAAACCCACGACAAATTCTTGAGAATTTGATTAAAAAAAATTGATATTAAAATTATCTTTGCTTTCAAAATTTTATTTAAAATAAATTTTTAATTAGAATTTTTATAATTGCAAATTTGAAAATTTTTGCTAAAATTAATTGCGTTTGAAACGCAACGGAAATTTTAATGATCATTTTATGATCTTTAGTATTAAAATGCGTTATTGGCTCAAACAAAATCTTAAGCATTATACAGAAAGAAAGAAGAACAAGAAAGGAATCTCAATGTTTCTGTTTTTATATCATAAACTCTAGTGTTAGAGGGTATATGGACAATTGTCAATAACTTTTAATATTAAAAAAAAATTATTTTTTTTTTCGTGGCAAGGCTTTGTAGGTTAATTACATTATAAATAAGTATTTCAAAGCCGCCCGCGTGCATCAATGTGAGCTATCGAACTAGAGCATTTCAAAAATGTATAAAATCTTTGCTAAATAAATATAAAGATATTTTCAATAAACTAATTTTATTTAGGGACATTTTTAAATATTTTGGAAATAAAAATTTTCCCAGCGGATTAATTGTTTTTAGAAAAATATTACCAGATGCATTATAAAAATCTTAACAAATTCTTAGGAAACACTATTATGGTATCTCTAAAAGGTTGGAAACAGCAGTGGTTCAATGGGAACATTTTTTTATAAAAAATTTTATAATTTATGATTTTTTTTTGTAAATATTTAAAGTAGGGCCCCCCATTTCCCGGTTCTCGGTATTCCCGGGAATACCGGTATTCCCGGTTCTGGAACCGGTTTCCCGGTTCTAGGCATATTCCCGGGAATACCGGTATTCCCGGTTCTGATCCTGGTACCGGTTCTCCAAAAAAAAAAAATATATATAAAATATATAATTTTATTAATCAGTATTTCAGAAATATTTAGTTGTGTTTGTAAAATTATTTAAAAATCATGTAACTTTTTTTTCTTAAATTAAAAAAATAAAATGGAAATGGTGTTTTTCACATATTTTGTATTTTTTTTTTTGGTAAAAGCAAAGAAAAAATTTTAATTCTACAAAATATTACAAAATATACATACCGGTAGTTCCCGGAATACCGTCAGAACCGGAAGCGAAAATACCGGTATTCCCGGGAATACCGGGAATGAATTAAGAACCGGGAAACCGGTACCATTTCCCGGTAATACCGAGAACCGGGAATACCGGTATTCCCGGTACTACGGTACTGACCGTAGGTACTAATTTAAAGTCTGATTGTCCTTCACTGAATATTAAAACTATTCAAAGGATGATTAATAATGATCAATATTAAGGTTATTACGACATATTTTAATGTTATTACAAATATTATTTGGATTTTTAAAAATTTTAGCGATTTTTCGCGACTTTCGCGACTAAAAAAAACAATAGACTCTAATAGACTCTAATTAGACATGTCAAATCTATCAAAATGCATTTTTTTCACTTTTTTAAAGTAATAAAGTGTTTTATATAGCCATTTAATTTAAAAGTATCAAAAATTTAACACCACCAAAAACGTTAAGTTTTTTGGGGGGGGGGGGGCCCGGGGGCCCGGGCCCCCCCCCGAAATAATTTCTCAAATTTCAGGATTTGGTGTCAAATAACAAGTACAATTTTAAAAATCTTCTTAAAAAAATAGAAAAACATTTAAGAATCAAAAATTTTTTGAAGAAAAATTTTTTGAAAAAATTTTTCTGTTAAAAAAATCTCAAAATCTGAAAATTTTTTCTTAGGATTTGGAACTTTTCAACTTAAGATTCTAAAAAATATCTTAGAACCTGAAGTTTAATGTACAAAAAAATTTACCTAATTGTAAGTAAAATGTAGTCAAATCTTAAATACGATTTTGTCTTTTAGAAAAATTTCTCAGAAAAAATATCTTAGAACCTGAAGTTTAATGTACAAAAAAATTGACCTAATTGTAAGTAAAATGTAGTCAAATCTTAAATACGATTTTGTCTTTTAGAAAAATTTCTCAGAACAAGACTATTTCTTAAAAAAAATGTCTCTCAATCTAAGATTTTATAGCAATAATGCCTTAAAATATTAGCCTTTTTCGCAGAATCTAAGACTTTTTCTATAGGAAAAATGTCTCAGAATCTGAGTCTTTTTCTATAAAAAACTCTCAGAATCTAAGGCTTTTCTATATAAAAAATGTTTCAGCATCTGAGAACTTTCTAGAGGAATAATGTCTATGAGTCTGAAAAATGTCACAAAATTTTAGATTTTTTCTATAAAAAAATTCTTAGAATCTGAAGCTTTTTTATATGAAAAATGTTAAACTTTTTTTACGAAAAATGTTTCAGAATCAACGAATTTTTCTTAAGGAAAATTATCTCAAAATCGTAGATTTTGTATAAAGGAAAAATTTCTCAGAGACACAAGCTGAGACTTTTTGTATAGAAAAATGCTTAAAATCTGAGACTTTTCTATTGTAAAAATCTATTTTTCTATAAGAATAATTTTTTAGAATCTGAGTATTTTTCTATGGAAAAAAAATTTCAGAATCTGAGACTTTTTCTTTAGGAAAAATGTCTCAGAATCTGGGGCGTTTTCTATATGAAAAATGTTTCAGAATCTGACAATTTCCTATAGGCAAAATGACTCAGATTCTGAGACTTGTTCTATAGAAAAGTGTTTAAGCAACTGAGACTTTTTCTATAGGAAAAATGTCTCAGAATCTATGAAATTTTCTGTAGAAAAAATGTCTAAGAATCTTAGATATTTTCTATAGGAAAAATGTTGAAGAATCTGGGAGTTTTTCTGTGAGAAACATGTCGGAGAATCTGAGACTTTTTCCATAAGAATTTTAGACTTTCTATACGAAAACTGTTTCAGAATCATAAACTTTTTCTAAAGGAAAAATGTCTAAGAATCTGAGACTTTTTCTATAGGAAAAATGTCTAATAATCTTAGATTTTTTCTAAAAAAATTTTTCTCAGAATCCGAGAGTTTTTCTTTAGGAAAAATGTTTTAGAATCTAAGGCTTTTTTATACTGTTTTCTTTTTAAAATGGTCTCGGAATGTGATTAATTTTTCTTATAGAAAAAGCAACGATTTTCTCTGAATCTAAAACCTTTTGTGTAGAATGTTTCAGAATCTGAGAAAAACTGAAAATATCTCAGATTATGGGAAAATGTCTTACAACCGGAGTCTTTTCTTTTGGAAAAGTATTTTATGAATGTGTTTATAGAATCATTTTCTAAAGTGACTTTTTCCGAGAAACGTTTTCCAACAAAACAAAAACTGTCTAAACTGGAAATTGTCATACACAGAAAAAAATAAAAAAAATATTTAATTAAAAAATTCGTAGATTTAATTAAAAAATTAATTAAATCCGGACCAATCACTAAAATGCGCAAATAAATTAAAAATATTTGTATGTCGTTAATTAAAAATAAATGGATATTTATTTAATTAAAATTTTAATACTATAAATTAAAAAATTTAATTAAAATTAAAAAAAAAAAAATAAATAAAGTTTTAATTAGAAAAATTTTTAAAAACAATTAAAATTTTTAATTCTATAAATTAAAAAAATAAATTAAAAACAATACATTTCTAAAAATAAATAATTTAAAAAAACACTTTTTTTAAATAAAATAGTACAAAAAAATGTTTCTTCAAACTTTACCAAATACATTTATGCCGTAAAGACAAAGTCACTAAGACAATTTTATAAAGTTGATTATAAACCTTTTATATACATACACATAAAACTATAAACAAAATGAGAATTCAAAAAACTATATGAGAAATAAAAAAAACTTTCAGCAAACTGTTTATACTTACGTATCTTTCTTTGCATGTCATACAATGCAAGAAAAAACACACACTCGCGCGCACATGGAGAACAAAACACAAAAAAAAAAAAAAATTACTGAAGCTAAAAATTTAATTAAACAATTAATTATATTAATTAAATATTTAATTAATTTTAAGTTTAAAAACAATTAAAATGTTAATTAAAATCAAGTTAAAAATTTAATTAAACAATTAATTATATTAATTAAAAATTTAATTAATATTAAATTTAAAAACAATTAAAGTTTTAATTAAAATTAAATAAACGATATTATTTTCTGTGTAGAATCTTAGACTTTTCTTTTAAAAAAAAATTAGATTCTGATAATCTTCTTTGTAAAAATATATCAGCATCTGATACAATTCACACTTTAAAAAAGGCTTATTGTAAATTCTTTGTAAAAAAAATATTGAAAAAAAAAATTTGGGCCCCCACCGAAATAAAATCCTGGATACGCCCCTGCTAAAGACTACTAAAATTTATCATCAGAATTAAAGCCGGAAAATGAGTGTTTACTGGTGTAATTTAAACCAACTTGTGAAAACGTATTTTTTAGTTTATTTTGTAGTAATATTGTTTAAAAATTAACAAAAAGAAACATTTAAAACAAGTAGAAAAGTTAAATTTTACTTGGCCGAATCTATGAATACCCTCCACAATGTCATTTTTAAAGGATAGTAAACTTTTTAACGTAAACAAAAATTAACAATTTTGATTAGGAATTTTTTATTTCAAGTAAAAATTTTTTTGTCATTTTCGTAAAAAAGGAGAAGAAAAATCACATTTTTTTTTTCAGTGTATAATTTTTTCGAGTGTAAATTTTTTTTAGTGTACAAAAAATTTTGAGTGACAAAAATACGTTGTAAAGTAATTTTGTGGCTTACCAATGTTTTTAAAGCTTGTTATTTTAAAGCTCGGTTTGTTTAACACGCGAATTTAAGGGGTAACCAATCTGAAATTCACTGTTTTGCTAATAACTTTTGAACCACTGAACCGATTTGGCTGAAATTCAATACGAACTAGACCAGGGAAACGATAAATATATATGCTAAGCTTAAGCACCCTCAAAATAATAGATCGAAAGTTTACGTGTAATATCGCGAAAAACCCTTGCCGAAATTCACTCCACAATGACCTTTTTAAGTGATAGTAAATTTTCTAAAGTGAAAAAATTAACATTTTTGATTAGAAATATTTTATTTTGTGTAAAAAAACTTTTTTTTAGTAATTTTTGAAAAAAAAAAATAATTTACAAAATTTTTTTTTAGTGTAAATTTTTTTTGAGTTTAAAATTTTTTTCGAGAGTATTTCATTTTTTTTTAGTGTAAAAATTTTTTTGAGTGACAAAAAAGCGTTGTAAAATATTTTTGTATCTTACCAATCTAGTTCGTATTGAATTTCCGCCAAATCGGTTCAGTGGTTCAAAAGTTATTAGCAAAAGACTGAATTTAGGCAAGGGTTTTTCGTGAATTTACGAGAAAAAATTTCGAAAGGCAAATCTGGCATATAAATTTGTCGTTCCCCTGGCCTGGTTCGTATTGAATTTCAGCCATATTGGCTCAGTGGTTCAAAAGTTATAAGCAAAACCGTGAATTTCAGATTAGTTTCACCTTAAATTCATGTGTTGAAAAGCCTTAAACATGTTTTAAAAACATTGGTAAGTCACAAAAATATTTTACAACGTTTTTTTGTCACTCAAAAATATTTTTACGCTAAAAAAAAATGAAATACTCTCGAAAAAAATTTTAAACTCAAAAAAAAAAAAATAACACTAAAAAAAAATTATGTAAATTATTTTTTTTTTTCAAAAATTACTAAAAAAAAAGTTTTTTTACACAAAATAAAGTATTTCTAATCAAAAATTATAATTTTTTCACGTTAGAAAATTTACTTTCACTTAAAAAGGTCATTGTGGAGGGTATTCATAGATTCGGCCAAGTCGAATTTAACTTTCCTACTTGTTTTTGTTGTATTTAGAAACTACGCAAAAAATACAAGGTGCATTTTTTGCGTAGTTTCATAAAATTTTTTTATAACTTTTGTGTTTGCCTATAGATTTTTATGAAACCCACTTGTTTGTCTTTGTAAAGGTTCAGGCTTTTAAGATACATAAATCAAAAAATTGTTAATGCGCAACGATTTCTATTTTTTTACATTTAATAAATTTTTCAAAAAAAATTTCCCATCACTAACCCAGAAATCACATTTTTTTAGTAATGACACTACATAGGTAAATGAGCCATATCGCTCATTTACTTGTATAGTGTCATAACGCAAAATGTTTGATTTTACAGAAAACCTGGTTTAAGTTTACAATTGAAACTTGTTTTACATTGCAAAAGGCCCGTACATACTTAGAATAACAAATAATTCTGTATGGTTTACGCAAAAACGACATATTTTGAGTTATGACACTATACAAGTAAATAAGCGATATGTTCTTAAGAATTGTGTTTTTTTTTACAACAAGATGAAAATGATAAAGTTGATGTCTTTGTGATTATTATTGTTATTGTTTAACTTTTCGCTGCCTCTAAAAATGTTATCAATTTTTAAGTTGCAAAAACACAATATGATTTTGATAACTTATTGTTAGTTGAGTTTATTTTTATGCAAGGTGAAATAAAGATAGATAGATACTCTACAATTAAATTTGAAGTGCACTCCAATTGTACACTCATAAAAATTAAAAATAATAACTAGAAAAGTTTAAATGAAAGTGAAACCAGTGAACAGTAAAATCTCAAGTAATACGAATACTACACTGAAAAAAAATCTGTAAAATTACCAAAAAAAACTTGTAATTTTTTTTTACCAATATCATTGTAAATTTGCAAGTTTATTCACGCGATAAATATTACAGGGAATTGTCGTGAATTTACTAGATTTTTAGCTACCTCCTATTTTACGAAAATTACTAGTAAAAATTACGAGTTCACAATGTTTTTTTTAGTGTAGACTTTTTTCTGTTTTACATTTTTTTTCTGATTGTAGAAATATTTTTTTTTTTGACAAAAACACTAAAGTATTTTTGTAAAAAAATATAAAATAAATTGTTGAAAAGTTAAATTCCTTAAAATCCGCAAAACTCAAATAGCTCCAAAATTTTTTTTTAATAATTTTTGTCTGTTTTTATCAAATTTTTATTTTTTATAAATTTTTTTTACATAAAAAAATGTATTTTGTCATCAACATTTTTTTTTTGTCAATTTTTTTTTGCATCTAAATTTTTTTTCACCAAAAATGACATATAATACAGATAATCAAAAAAAGGTTAAGTTAGTTTTTTTTATCAAAATTTGGTTTTTCATTAATTTTTTTTTTTTCACTTCTATTCACCAAAACTACTTTTTCGCCATGTCTAAACTGTTGATGACATAAAAATGTTCCATTTGTTTAACAAATGTACAAGAAACAAGAATTATTCTGGCTATGTTAAGTACACAAATCTTCAGCAAAACATTATCACAATTAAATGCTTTGGGCAAGAATACAAATATATTTAATTTCTAATAAGTTAAAAATAGATATTTTCAAAAAAAATTTCTTTCAGTATATTTCAAGAATTCATTGGTGGCATTTTTAAAATGCTTTCAATTGATGTTTATCTATTGTATTTAATTCAAATGGAAATTTCCATTCGGCATGTTAATGCAATCATATCAATGAATGGAACTCAAAACAAAATATTCCAAATGCTCTCTTTACATCTATCCGTCGCAGTACTGGTAGTTGGTATAAAAAAGTTTTTTTTTTATTTTTAAATTAATTACAAATTTAACAAATGACTCTCAATTTTTCGCTTAAATGGACATTTTTACATAAGTTCATAGTTTCATTAAGTTTAAAAACTACACCTAGAAAAGTTTTACAGTAACTATTTACGGTTATTCAAAAAGTTTTTAGTTAAAGTTGTTTTAAACGTTTTATCGTTAGTTTTTCAAGGAAAATAAAATATTGAATAATTTATGCAGTTGTTAAAACAACAAACTACAAAAGTTACGAAAAAATATTTTTATCAGTTAAATTATTTGAGACTGATTATACCGTATAATTTTACAGAAGTACGGTTTTAGTAGTTTGTTATTCAAAAAATTTTATTTTTACTTCACAAAATAAAAAATTGTAAACAGTTAAAATAACTGAAATATCGTTTGTTTTTACGGAATGTCTAGTCATTTATTAACGTTTAAAAATTACTGAAAAAGTATGTTATTTCAAATAAAATATAAGTAGTCCGTTTTTTAAAAGGAAAAACGATTGTTTTGAACGTTTTTTCAGTTGAATTTACTTACAAAATATTTTGAGTGTACGGAACATATTTAGTAATTTTTACTTATGATGTTTGCTAAGTTTTAAAAAATTATTGTGCATATATTAGCAAATTATTTATCTAATTTTGCAGAAAAAGTTTGTAATAACATCCATATGCAGTTGCCAAACCGAATTAAGGTTATGACAACCGCATAACTGGTTACAACAAAAAATTTATTACAAAAAAAAAATATTGAACCTGAGCATAACTAAAAAGATTAACACTTTTAAAATTTTCTTGAAAAAAATAACATTCACTTTTTTGGAACTTTAAAAAAAAAAAAAAAATTATGCTCTAAATATTTTTAAGTTCTTTTTTATATAAATTAAATGCGTTTTAGGAGTTAAAATTGTCTTAAATCAGCAGATTTTTATGTTGAAATCAACTGATTTATTTTGCTAAAAAAAAAAAAAAAAAAAAAAAAAAAAAACAGGCGCCCCAGTAGGCTAGTTGGTAGCGTGCTAGCCTATGAGTCTGGGGGTCGTGGGTTCGATTCCCACCAGAGGCCTTGGTCTGTTTCGCTACAACGAGACGAAGGTCATTGTTACCAGTTCTCGGTTAGGTAAAATTAGTATATGATTTGTAATTATATGGTAATTCTTAATAAAATAAAAAAAAATATATTTTGCTAAAATTAGCAGGTTTCAGTTGAAATCGTCAGATTTTTCCGCAGAAATCTGCAGATTTTTCTGCTGTCTTAACAAATTTTCTCATATGACTTAAAATGGGTGTATTTTTAGCAATTGATGATTGAAAAGAGGTTTTATTTTGAGTGCAAGGAAAAATTTTAAAATATTAAGCCTTTTTTTATCAAACCAGTATTTTTAAACAGCATTTTGTAGGTTAATCATAAAGTTTTAAGTTAAGCTTCATAGCTGGAAAACGAATTTTTTTATAAACGGTTTTAAAAAAGTTTTTTTTAAAAATATGTCAAAATCGACTTTTTACAAGTTTAAACATAAAAAATTTAAAAAATTGCCTAAAAATGTATTTTTGGTTTTTAAATAATTTTTTTAATAACTCAAACAAAAAATAAAAATTTTAATTTAATTTTTTTAAATACAGTAGAAGAAATCTGCATTTTATGACCTCCAATTCTTTTGATCATCAAGTTTTTGTAAACAAAGAAAATATTTTATTGTTAATTGATTTAAGTACACCTGATTGTTTAGTAATGAGTAGGGTTCGGACTTTTATGCAGCTAAAATCGCGTTTTATGCGCATAAAATATGCATCAAAAATAGAAAAAATGCGCTAAAAATTTAAAAAATATGCACTTAAAATTTTTTTTTAAAACATTTATTAATAATAAAAAAATAAAAAAAAAGTAAAAATTCAGTGTTATTTATTTAATTGACACAATTAAAACTTTACTCAACATTTTTCGTTTATTTTTTAATTAAGCTTTTAATTGTGTCAAGTAAAAATTTACTCAAAGTTTACAAATTTTTTTTTTAAAGAGTTTCACATTTAAAAAAAAAATGTTTCTTTTACAAAAAAAATCTTTTACCAAATATATTTATGTCTTATAGAAAAATTTCATAAAAATGATTTCAAACTTTCAGATACATATAAAAAAGCTATAAACTAAATGAGAATTGAAAAAAATTAAAAAAAAAAAAATAAAATTAAAAAACTATTATATTTTTTTAAATTATTTACTCAAATTTTTTTTAAAAACTTTTGAGTAAATTTTTAATTGCGTCAATTAAAAAATTACTCATTTTTATTCTTTTGAAATTTAAATAAGTGAATACTCAATTTTTCCCCCTTATTTTCTTCTGTTTACTTAAAGGGTGACAGGACATAATCCCCACGGACATTACCCCCATAACGGAAATGGGGATTATGACCGAATTCATTACGGTCATAATCCCCATAATAGTTGTGGGGACTATGACCGTTTCCAAAACGGTGACAATCCCAATGGGAATTATGTCCGTTCCTTGTTGGGATTACGACCGAACTTATTTCGGTCATAACCCCCATTCACATTATGGGGAGTAAGTCCAAAGCTATTTTTTTCATAATCCCCGTTTTCTGCAGAGAGGGTGGGTTGAATGCATGGAGTTTGTAATCCTTAAGCCCACTTCGAAGTCCGGCTACGCAGAAAAACTTAAGTAAAAAAAAAAAATTATTTTTATTTTGGGAATTATGGCCAACTAGTATAGAAGACATAATCCCCATAATGGGGATTATGGCCATTTGTTACGTGGTCATTATCCCCATAAATCTGGGAATTATGTCCGTTTTTTATTGGGATTATGTCCAAATAAGTTTCGGTCATAGTCCCCACTACCATTATGGGGATTATGACCGAAATGAATGTGGTCATAATCCCCATAACGGAAATGGGGATTATGTCCGTGGGGATTATGTCATGTCACCTACTTAAAGGCATAAACTATAAAATAAAAAATATATACAGCAATGCAAAAATATAAAATAAAAAAAACATTTTATTTTCAAAATATGCGACAAAAATATGTAACATCAGTAATATATGCAAAAATATGCATTAAAAGCAAAATATGCACTAACAAATCGATGCCATTTCATTGCAAATTTCTAAAATTCGCAAAGACATTTAGTTTCTGTTGATCTCAGACTGACGACAACAAATATGCATTTGCATAAAAGTCCGAACCGTAGTAATGAGATATGAAAATAATTTAACTTTTCCTCTGTTTACAAATAATTGGTGGTCGAAAAATTTGGGGGTTATAAAATGCGGATTTTGTTTTACTGTGGTTAAAAAAATTAGTTGATAACTGAATATACATTTTTGGTTTATTTTTAATATTTTTTATGTTCAAATTGTAAAAAATCGACTTTTTAAAAATTGTGTAAAAAATTTTTATAAATAATTTAATTTTCCAGCTCGACACTCGTAAAACATTTATTATTAACTCAATCTGGATGCTATAAAGCTTAAATAAAAGCTTAATAAATTACCTACAAAACAGGGTTTAAATAAATATTCGATAAGAAAAAGGATTAATATTTTTTAATTTGTCTTCAACAAATTGCATCTACTATAGCTCTGTGTGAATATTTTTGTCCGTCACTGTATATACTTTATAGGGTCCCTGACCGATATTTCGATGATTTACAAACAGAATGAAAATCTTATTTGTAAATACCCTCCACCACTAACAAGGGAAGTCTCCCTAATGTTACCCGCGGATCTTTGTGGAATTGGTTTTATTTTGTAGATCAGAAAAAATAAAGGGACACGTATTTTTTTATAGCGGCCCAAATTAATTTTTATGGTGTAAAAAGGAGGGGGAAGACAAGGTCATTCCCTACACTCAAAATAATTACTCTGTTAAAAACTCTGTAAAATGACTGTAATCTCAATTCGACAGACATTTGACAAAGTTATCTGTCGAAATACAGATTTTAAGAATATACTTTGTATTTTCTTGTAACCGAAAAACAAAATTTTATCTGTAATTTTACTTTTTACTTTGTAATCTCTATTTTACAGATAATAAACAGAGTTTTTTGTTAAAATACAGATTATATACATTTTCTCGTAACCAAAATACTAAATTTCAACTGTAATTTTACTTATTGCTCTGTAATACGGTATTTACACCAACGAAAACAACTTGTTTTTGAATATTTTTTTGGTTTTTGGCAAAAACTACATGTATTTTCCATACAATTTAAAAGCTGCATTGCCAACTAAAACTGAACAAAAACTAGAATTTAGGTTGTGGTCTATGCTACTATTAATTCAGTGTGAATGTTTTTTTCAATTTTCTTTTGGTAAAAACGAATGTCAAAATAAAAATATTTGTTTTTTTGTGAAATTAATATTCAAATCTTTTAAAAAAGTAAATAAATGTGTAATTTAATTTTTTTAATAACGTTTGGCTATTGTAATTTTGTGTTTGTTGGTGAATTTAGAAAATAATTAATTTGATTTGACAAACAAAAACTCTTTTTATTCGGTGTAAACAGTTTGGTTTTCCAAAATGCTTTTTTGCCAAAAACAAGTTAGTTTTTGTTTGGTCTAAACATAGTATAATACAGTTTTTAAATAAAAAACTCCCAAATATTTCAACCGCTCTTTAAAAAGCGTCTTAAATTACAATAAAACCTGGTAAATTTTACGAGGATGTCGGGTAAAATTGGAGGTACTCGTAAAATACATCGTAATTTTCACAAAAATAAAAAGAAGTAAATTTACAATTTGGAAGCATTAAAGCTGGCAAATTTACTCGGTGGCATTTTCCAATTGTCAACACTACTTGAACAATAAGGAAAAAGAAATTGATCAGAAATCAAATAGTAAATAAAATAGTAAAATTCTGGTCGCTTTTATCACTATTCTACAGATAAGTCTGTAAATTTACAGGTTTTTTTTATCGAAATCATTTTACTGAGTTTTCTTCGTAAAATAACAGAAAATCTTGCTGGTTGGAAATCTATGGTATTTTCTGCTGGCTCAGCAGAGTATCTCTGTAATTTAACAGAGTGATTATTTTGAGTGTATATTATCCTATATTATGCAAAGAAACCTAGTCATGTTACATACCAAAGGAAAGGACTTTGGAAAACCTATCTACGTGCGCTAAGAACGTGTCCAAACATGCACAACTTTTCGTCATATTGAGTAAAATACCAAAATTTTAGGACATTTTTGTTATTAAGTCGAAAAATATTAACTTTTTTGGTCCGTTGTTAGCACCACGAGATAGGTATTTTTAATACCTGTAATCTGATACAACACATGCCTATATTAATTTTGTTTAAATAGGCGTAAATCGTAAAAAACTGAAAAAGGTCAATTTCACCCCATACAAATTGACACCGCCTAAAAATGAGTTTGGGCCGCAAAAAAAAAAAAAATACGTGTCGAATTAATTTTCGTTCTTAACAACATATCCAAATTTCATGAAGATCGGAGAGTGACACCAGGGAGACTTCCCTTGTAAGTGGATGGTATACAAAAATCTTTAAGTTAGGGTTAGGTTTACCCACAATATAAATTAAATTCACAAGAACACATACTGTGAGCGTCAAAAGAAAGTGTACAGGTCTTAAATAGATGTAATTCGTTAACGACAAAGTTGACAATATTACCCCTTAATTTTATCAATCGTTTATCATTTAAAAGCACGATATAAAGGAAATTTTCCAAGCTTTTATTTAAGCTTAATAGCATCCAGATTGAGCAAATATTAAATGAGATACGAGGGTCGCGGTTGAAAATGAAATTTTTTGTAGACGGTTTTTATAAAATTTTTAAAAAATATTTCTAAGTTGATTTTTTTTAAGTTCAAACATTAAAAATTTAAGAAATAGTACACTTAGTTATATTCAGTTATTAACTCATTGTTCCACCGACCCAAACAAAAATCAAAATTTTTTAAATGTAGTAAAAAAATATGCATTTTATTGACCTCCAAATCTTTTGCCCACCAATTTTTTGTAAACAAAGAAAAATTTTAATTATTTTCATATCTCATTACTAGGGATGAGATTTTCATGCACTAAAAAATCGAAAATATGCGCTTAAAATATGCGCTAAAAAATTCAAAATATGCACTAAAAAACCTAAAAATATGCACTAAAAAATAAAATGTGTTCAATAAAAATCTTGTTTTCATAGGAAAAACTTCTTAAGAAGCAAAAAGTAACGCCGGGTTTAAATAGTAACATTTAAAACTTTATATAAGCAAGATTTTTTAGAAATTAAGACAATCTATAAAAAAAATTTTAAAGAAAAAAAATAATTTTCCTTATTTGCAAAATAAATTTTTAAAATTTAAAATAGTTTTTGAAACAAATAAATTTCAATTTGTGTTTTTGCTAACTTATGCCAAAATATGCAAAAATATGCACTTTAAAGTTGGAAATATGCACAATATATGCACTAGAGTGTCCCTTATTTTGGAAATGTTAGAAATCTTGAGACGGTACCCGCTCATTTTTTTCCTTTTGACTTAAAAATAACTCAGGAAAAATTTTACGCCCCTAGGACCACGCCTTCCCTACGCGACGGGGCCTTAAAGAGCGGGGCCTTAAAAATCATTTTTCCATACAAACCAAAAAATTTTTTTTTTGATTTTTAATTTTTTTGTTATTATTTATTATATTACTTGGTTTGCTTATTCACGACAAAAAATTTGATTTTGGTGGGATAAGTCTTTCAGCGCTAAAAAAATTTTCGCCAAAAAAAATTTTGAACCGCCGGGGTCCTGCAGTAAAAAATTTTTAAAAAATATTTTTTTTTAGTTTTGACCAGCAACGGTTTTAGTTGTTATGTTGCTTTTAATGATATATATTCCAAAAAAAAAAATTATTCATACCTGTGACATCTTTATCTTTTTCGAAAAAAAAATTTTTAGCCGTAGGGATCCTACGGTAAAAAATTTTTAAAAAATATTTTTTTTTAGTTTTGAAAAGCAACGGTTTTAGTTGTTATGTTGTTTTTAATGATATATATTCCAAAAAAAATATTATTCATATTTGTGACATCTTTATCGTGTATCGAAAAAAATCAACAATGCATTTTGTACCCTTTTTTAGAACACGATAAAGATGTCACAGATACAAAAAATATTTTTTTATGAATATATATCATTTAAAGCAACATAGCAGCTAAAACCGTTGCTGGTCAAAACTAAAAAAAAATATTTTTTAAAAATTTTTTACTGTAGGACCCCGGCGGCTCAAAATTTTTTTTTGCGAAAATTTTTTTAGCGCTGAAAGACTTATCCCACCAAAATCAAATTTTTTGTCGTAAATAAGCTAAGCAAGTAATATAATAATTAACAACAAAAAAATTAAAAATCAAAAAAAAATTTTTTGGTTTGTATGGAAAAATGATTTTTTAGGCCCCGCTTTTTAAGGCCCCGTCGCGTAGGGAAGGCGTGGTCCTAGGGGCGTAAAATTTTTCCTGAGTTATTTTTAAGTCAAAAGGAAAAAAATGAGCGGGTACCGTCTCAAGATTTCTAACATTTCCAAAATAAGGGACACTCTAATATGCACTTAAAACCAAAATATGCAAAAATATGCATTTTCACCATAATATGCAAAAATATGCAAAAACAAATCGATGCCATTTTAAAGCAAATTTCTTGATTCGGAAAGATAAATGGTCGATATCGATTTTAGACTATCGACAAAAAACATGCATTTGCATGGAAATCTCATCCCTACTCATTACTATACATTTAGGTGTACTTAAATTAATAAACAATGAAATGTTTGCTTTGTTTACAAAAAATTGGTGGGCAAAAGATATGGAGGTCAAAAAAATGCATATTTTTTTACTGCATTTAAAAAATTTTGATTTTTGTTTGGGTCGTTGGAAAAATGAGTTGATCACTGAATTTGAACCACTGTACTATTTTTTAAATTTTTAATGTTTGAACTTGAAAAAAGTCTACTTTGAAATATTTTTTAAAAATTTTCTAAAAAACGTATACAAATTATTTTATTTTCCAGCTCTACCCTCGTATCTCATTCAATATTTGCTCAATCGAGACGCTACCAAGCTTAAATTAAAGCTTGGAAAATTTCCTTAATAGCATGTTTTTAAATGGTAGTCGATTGATAACAATAAGGGGGTTAATTGTCAACTCTATCGTTAACGAATTACATTTATTTAAGACCTGTACACTTTTTTATGACGCTCACTGTACATACAAATATCAATGATTAAATAATACGCAGATTAATATCAAGCGTAATAAAAAAATTATGTTTTGATTATTTTTTTATAAAGAAAAAAACAAATCTTTTACCAAAACACATTACCAAGATTAGATGAACATTTTAACAAGAGGTGTGTTTACCACCACGTGATTGACTAAAAACAAATATCATTACCTGGATAAGATTAAGGGGGTACTTTTGTTCTTTATCGGCCGATGTTTACTAAAAAAAACAAAAACAATATTTAAAAATAAACTAAATTCTAACTATATTTCTAAATATAGGCTTATCTACAAGCTGGTGCCATAATCCAAGAAGATATTAGTGAAGCTTCTGTTATCTTTGGTGTTAAACAAGTTCCCATCGATGCTCTGATACCCGGCAAAACATATTGCTTCTTTTCCCACACCATCAAGGCTCAAGAGTCCAATATGCCTTTGCTGGATGCTATATTGGAAAAGAAAATCAGACTAATCGATTATGAACGTATTATAGATGAAAGAGGTTCTCGGCAGGTAGCATTTGGTAAATATGCTGGAGTAGCTGGTATGGTTAATATTCTCCATGGCATTGGTTTGCGTTTGTTGGCTTTGGGACATCATACACCATTTATGCACATTGGTCCTGCTCATAATTATCGTAATTCATCTATGGCCAGACAGGCTATAAGAGATTGTGGCTATGAGATCTCTTTAGGGATGATGCCTAAGTCAATAGGTCCCTTGACATTTGTATTTACCGGTTCGGGTAATGTGTCACAGGGTGCACAGGAAGTTTTCCAAGAGTTACCAATTGAATATGTGCCACCAGAAATGTTAAGAAAAGTTTCGGAACATGGAAGTAAGTATAAGAAACAATATTAACTTTATTATAATTAAAAAAAAATACAGGCTCTAGAAGTATAGAAAAATGTTCAGATTCTGAAATATTTTTCTAATAGAAAAATTCTCAGATTCTAAGAGATTTTTCGTATAGAAAAATTCTTAGATGTTGGGACCTTTTTCGTAAAGAAAAATCTTAGATTCTGAGATATTTCTGAGAGATTTTCTGTACGAAAAACTTGAAAATTTTTTATACGAAAAATGTCTCAGAATCTGAGAATTTTTCTTACGAAAAATGTCTTACAATATGTTTTACGAAAAATTCTTTTTAAAAAATTCTTCCTTCATCTCTTCCTTTTAGGTCAAAATAAACTATATGGCTGTGAGGTCAGTCGTTCCGATCATTTGGAACGTCGCGATGGTGGTGGTTTCGATGCCAAAGAATACGATGAATTTCCAGAACGTTATATATCTACTTTTAGTCAAAAAATAGCTCCCTATGCCTCCGTTATTGTAAATTGTATTTATTGGGCTGTCGGCAGTCCCAAACTGATTAGCATTCCTGATGCCAAGAATTTATTACGACCGGCCAATACACCCTGGTTACCCACCAGTAAGGGCAGTCCTGCTTTGCCACATCGTATGTTGGCTATCTGTGATATATCTGCTGATCCCGGCGGTTCTATTGAATTTATGAATGAATGTACCACCATAGATACACCATTTTGCTTATATGATGCTGATCGCAATAAGGATACGAAAAGTTTTAAAGGTCCTGGCGTGTTGGTATGCTCTATAGATAATATGCCTACACAATTACCTAGAGAGGCTACGGATATGTTTGGTGAGCTATTGGCGCCATTTGTTAACGATATTATTAAAAGTGATGCTAAGAAACCATTAGAAAATGAAGAATTTCCATATCAAATTAAATCGGTAGGAATCATGTCAATATATTTATTAATGGAGTATTAATGATTTTTAACTGGTATATTTTAGGCCATTATCGCTAGCAATGGTAAGCTGACGGAAAATTTTGAATATATTCAAGAATTACGTGACTCCAATAAGTAAGTTTTATCTTAATTTTTTTTCTATAATAAAAAAAAATCTAAACTTTTTAAAACCTTACAATAGAAAACTATCACAAATTTATCAAATAAGTATTCAACGTGCTGTAGGTTATAATTTAGTCGGCTTGAATTTCATTAAATTTTCTTAATTGTTTAACAATGGGGCAGATAGTCTATGCAATTTACTCTCTTACTTGCGAAATGTTGTTCGTTGATAAGACTGCAAAATGAGATTTAGTATCAAGTACAATTCGTTGTTAGTGGTTTCGTTTTCAGTATCGATTTATTTTCAAGTTAAAAATTAATTTTAGTATATTATATTATTATTAAAAATATAATTAAATATATTTTCTACAACAGCAATTCAAAAGAACGTCACAAGTTGTATTACAAAATGACAACAAGGTAAACAATTCTATCAGAACATACGAAAAATATGTAAATCAGCTGAGTTTTAGTGTAGATTTGGTTGTAAGTGGATGCTTTGAGTCAACACACAAAGACTCTGAGGTCCGTTGTGAAACCACGGGACGGCAATGATTCCGTTAACTTAACCCTTCCCTTAAGCCAATTTGAACTAATTACTTATGAAATTCCTAAAAATTTTAATTTTGACAACCGAGAAATCAGAAAGATCGTGCAGCTCCCTAGATCCCTGTGAAGCAATTCTCTGACCAGAAAGTGCCGGACAATGTCAGATAAAGTGTTCGATAGTTTCTTTCTTTCTCTGCGTGTTTTCTTATAAGACAGTGCCCCGAAATTACAGCAACCACCGTCGACAGGTTTGGCCTTCTCGTAGAAGACCAAACCTGTCGTGTAGGCTCACACGTCCATTCATGTGCCCGTCTTTGATAAGTCTCCGTCGCGGAAAAAAGCCGTAGATTTTGCTTGCAATTTTCTGGAGGCATAACACTATATCCAATTTAAGCTCCTTATGAAACTCTTAAGATATTGAGTTTTGACTTTCGACAAATCAAAAAGATCGTGGAGCTCCCTAGATCCCAGTGAAGCAATTCTCTGACCAGAAGTCCTGGACAATGGCAGATAAAGTGTTCGATAGTTTCTTACTCTTTTTCCAACTCCAGTATTCCAAAACTCCAGTATTTTTTCCATTGTCTTCAGTAGGTAGGATGTGAGACTTATGGGTCTATACGATTTCGGCAGTCGGTCTATTACCAACCTCAGGTGTGAATACAACATATACCTTCCTCCAACGAGAAAGGTTGTGTTCCAATTTATAGCAGGATCTAAAGAAAGGTTATGTTGGGTTGGATGGTTGTCCAGCAATTTGCAAATTCACAAGGAGGCCATAAGGCCCATTGGGATTTCCTTAACTGTAATACCCTATTCTCTAAGATATTCTCCTAGAGATGTTTAGGCAATCAATGTTATCGAAAAATCTTTGCCCCAAATGCTTAAGGCGGCTTATTATCAGACCCGGACATTCACATAACAAGTTTTTCACTGACTTCTCCTCCACTTCTCCGCAACTTCTACAATAGTCCCTATCAGAAATTCCCATACGCACGGCCAATTATTAGTGTTTATAAAAAACCGACATTTTGGGAAACCGGTTTCTCGGTTAACCGAAAATCAGCTTTTTCGGTTAACCGGTTTTCTCGGTTAAACCGGAATAAAAAAACCGGTTAACCGGTTTTTTTTTCTTTAACTGACAAACCCAAAAAATACTTTAAAATAGCTAAAATTTATTTAATACAAAAGAGAATATATAACTTAAGTTAACATATTTGTTTCTTTCAGCAAAGTTGGCAACTGATACCTTTTCAAAATTGCGGTATTTAAATACGGTGCTTTTATTTTCCCATATTCTCCGGGGCTTTAATTTAACTTTTATTGGTTTTTTTTAAAAAATACATCACTTCGTTGTAAATTGCAGTACCGTATTTTATTTCGATGTTCTTTTATTGGCATTCTCTCCATTAACAGGAATTTTACTATCTGGTTAACAGTCACTTATAAAGTTTTCAATGAAAGTGCCCAAAACTTGCTTACAACAATGTGAATTTTTAATATTTACCAGATTCGGAATAAAATCCCTATTTGGAAAATTCTTTCTTGTAGATAAAAAATATTTTAGACTTTCTTTATCACAGATTTTCAAGGTTTTTTTTAACGAAATTTTGAAAATGTCATAAAAAATAAGTAAAAACCCTTAATAATTCGTTTTGCATGTATTTAAAGAAACCGGTTAACCGACAGAAAAAAACCGGTTTTCGGTGCACCGGAAATTTTCAATTCCGGTTAACCGGTTTGCAAAAAAACCGAAATTTTGGGAAAAAAACGGTTTTTTGGTTAACCGGTTAACCGGTTTGTAAACACTACCAATTATACAGTTAAAGGTACTCCCACTAATAGGCTAAACCTCCGTTTGCCAAAAGTAACAAAACTTTTTGTACTCTTAGAATTTGGCAGTGGCAACATGATTCGCAATATCCTGCACGTAGTCAGTGATATCCCCCTATCTTTCATTTCATTCTCAAATATCCTATCAATTTCATTCATTAATTCCACTATAGAAACCGAGATATCAGTTTCTACACGTCCCCCCACATTCCGAGCCTTTTCTCGCACATTCATCAGCCAAGTCGTTCCGAGTGACCCCACTATGTTCAGGGACCCAGATTAACTATTCCTAACAATTTCCGATTTTACAGTGTTTGATTCTTAGGCTTTCGGAGCTGCGAGACTATCCACGAAAATGTTAATGGCTCAAGGACGAAGGTCCCTAGTCATAATCATCTACGCGTCTTTATCAATTGCAAGTATCTTAGCCTCGAAAACGCCACACTTATCCGGGAGTCTCAATGAGGCCCTTATTTCAAGGTGTTCAGAATAAAATCCCGGACCCGTACCTATTTCCATCTTCGATCCGTCCGTAAATATTGAGATCGCATTATCTGTTATAACAGAGTTTTCCGCCTAATCTTCCCTTGTCGGTATTTGGACTTCGAATGTTTTGTCAAAGTTCGTGTTAAGAAAGATACCAATGTATCTTAAGGAGATCTAAACCATTCTTAAAAAGAGTGGGAAAGATTTCGTTCCCTCAAGGGATTTGAACGGCTCAAAGGATGGAATGGTTCATCTATCCTGATCCGGGTCGAAGATGATACCTGAAAAATTATATTTTCTTCTATTGCGCCTTGCAAGTCGTGTATATTATTGTTACCTAAAGGATCACATAAGGTCGAATCAGGAAAGTGAATACGTAATAGCAACTCCAATATACCTTTACTATCCGTATTTCACCTCAAGAGACCCATTTAATTCGTAGTGGATTTTACTAACATTTTAGTAATTTCCATGTTGCACAGAGTCAGAGATCTTCTATAAGTATTCCAGTACGTTTGGCCTCATTAAAAAGTTTCTTACTTTATCGCACCTTCTGCTGACGTATTGTGATGATTTCGTGATACGAGAAGTTAATCACTTGATTAAGCTGTCCTGTTACCACCTCTAGGTCCCTTATGGAACTAATATCGGTAATCAGCAGGTCAGCTTTTTTAGATATAGACTCCCTTTAAGAAATACAGTTTGTAGTTTTACTTGATATAAACACCTGAGTGAGTGACAGATTGCACGAAATGTCAAATCGAATGTGTTGATGATCTGAGAGAGCAACTTCATCTGACACCCTTCAATTATTTATATAAGTACACATGAATGGACTAGCTAAAGTGAAAATTAAACCTCCTCTCATATAACATTAACAGAAGAAGGTTTTGATCCCTTGTTCAAAATGTCTATCTGATTAAAACCTAAATAATCAAGAGATCTCTACCTCTATAATTTATGTTGCCACTCCCCCATATGGTGAGATATGCGTTGGCATCACAATGGACCTCAGAGTCTACGTGTGCTGACGTAAGTCAGCAAGTAAGTTTTTTTTGTAAGTTTTTTTTTGATGACAATAACTTACCAGTTTTGTGACTGGGGGTCCCTCACCTGCCAAATATGCTGAGGCATACCTTCGTTACATTCTCCGTCGTAAA
This sequence comes from Pegoplata infirma, assembly GCA_963921195.1. NCBI lineage: Eukaryota > Metazoa > Arthropoda > Insecta > Diptera > Anthomyiidae > Pegoplata > Pegoplata infirma. The sequence goes on along the minus strand of OY992537.1, from coordinate 63,991,219 downwards.
TTCAATATTTGGCCGACACCAAATCCAGTTGAATAAATTTTGGAATAGGTAGAAAGTTAATATATTTATCTATTCAAATCGCCGTTCTTCTCGGAACATCGATACAATTGCTACAATTATAAATCAACTTACTTGATTTATGTTGAGATCCATTATCTTTTTTTGACAGTCCATGGATCTTGAAGGAAAGCTAAGGCCAATCTGATTACAAAAAAATGTTTCTCCAGAAGTCAAATTCTAATACTTGTTTTTTTTTTATTTCCAGCAATCGTTCCCGCCACAAAATTGAAGGTCGTTCCGAAGCGGACAAAAAAGTTTTAATTTTAGGAGCTGGCATGGTATCTGCTCCTTTGGTGGAATGGCTACACCGTGAAAAAGATATTTCAATTACAGTGTGTTCACAAATTAAAGAAGAAGCAGATCGTTTAGCTAATCAATACGCTGGTGTGGACAGTGTCTACTTGAATGTCAGCGAAAGTACTGGTCAGTTACAAGAACTGTGTGGCAAGGCCGATGTTGTAGTATCCTTATTACCCTACAGTCTTCATGGTATGGTAGCTAGATATTGTGTGGAAGAGAAAACTCATATGGTAACTGCAAGTTATTTGAATGATGAAATTAGTTCTCTGCATGAAGAGGCCCGCCGTAATGGTGTCACAATTATGAACGAAGTTGGTTTGGATCCTGGTATCGATCATTTGTTAGCCTTAGAGTGCATACATGAGGTACAAGGAAAAGGTGGTGTTATTGAATCATTTGTTAGTTTCTGTGGTGGTCTACCAGCTCCTGAACATTCGGATAATGCTTTACGTTATAAATTCTCTTGGTCTCCTAGAGGAGTGCTATTGAATACTTTGTCAGCCGCAAAATATTTAAGTAAAGGACAAATTGTAGAAATTTCCGGTGGTGGAGATCTTATGTCAAATCCTAAAAGTTTAAACTTTTTACCTGGCTTTGCTTTGGAAGGTTTTCCCAATAGAGATTCCACTAAATATTCAGATCTTTATGGTTTGGGTAGAGATGTGCATACTTTATTAAGAGGCACGATTAGATACAAAGGTTTCTCAGAAACAATACAGCCCATGCAACTTTTGGGTTTGATAGATCCTGAGCCACATACTATGCTACACCCAAGTGGTCCAGATGTAACATGGCGTCAATTGGTAATACATTTGTTGGGCTTAGCGGATTCCAGTATGTTTTATGAGAATCTTAAACAAAAATTAGTAGAACGTATTGGAGATGCTGATTGTTTGGAAAACTTGGGATTATTGGAAGATACACCAGTTGTTAAACTTAATACACCATTGGATACATTAAGTCATTATTTGGCTAGTAGATTGGCTTTTGGTAAGAATTTTTAAATCTAAAAAAAAATTATTTCTTAAAAATAATGGGATTTTGTTTTTATAGAACGCAATGAACGCGATTTGGTTATTCTACGTCATGAAATTGGTATACGCTGGCAAGATGGACGCATTGAAGAACGTGGCATAAACTTTGTTGTTTACGGCCAACCACATGGTCACTCTGCCATGGCAATGACAGTGGGCAAACCAGCTGCTATTGCTACCAAAATGATTTTAGATGGTGAGATACAAGAACGTGGCGTTGTTCTACCCTTCACTCCCGATATTTACCGACCCATGTTGCAACGTTTACGTGCTGAAGGTTTAACGGCCACCGAAACATCAAAATGGATTCATCAATGATATACTACTGTGTATTAATTAATCGATTAAACTTAAATATTAATCGAATCTTTTTCTAAGTTATCATGTTAGCAAATTGTAAATTTGAAATATTTTACTGAAAAGTGTTAAAACTGTTAACATTTTAGCGTCGAACCTAAATCAAATTACGTAGCGTAAGGAGTAACGCACAATACATTTTCGTTTATATAATTCAAAAGTGAGGTACCTAAATCAAACGGACGTAAAAATTTCAAATTAAATGTGTTTGTTTTTGTTTTTTTACGTCTTACGCAACGCAATTCGATTCAGGTTCGATGCTAAGAAGATTTGATAGAACTAAAAAAAAATTTAAAACTACTACTTACTAAATTTAAAATAAGTTAGCTTTAAGTACAATGTAAAATTAAATTAGTGTGCTTATTTTCGATTTTATTTAAATAAATAAATTATTTGTAGTAAAATAAATAAACTAATTGTATTTTGAAGAGAAGCAGAGTACAACATTATTTTAGGAAATAGAAAAAAGTACAAAAGTAAAATTTTTTACCATTTTTTAGGATCTTACGTTGCAAAAGATTTCTAGTATCATGATTTCGAGAGATAGAAAATACATAAAAGTACACTTTCTATCCCGTTTAACATCCTTCGAACCGAAATTTTCAAAAAAGCACTCTTTTGGGATGATTTTCAGCTAGAAGATTCTACGCTCGAAATTTCAGGATTCAAAGACCCTTATTTCCCGCAATATCTAAAAAAAAACTTCAACTATGTCAAGGTAGCTCGTCTTCATGTGTGTATGTATAAATTTAAATTTTGATTATATTTGCTAAAGGATTCTTTTTTTTCATATTTTTGCCTCATATCATTTCTTGAGAAAAGTTACCATAAATTAAAATGCAAATAAATCTTAAGGTAAACACACCAGCAAAAACACATTGTTCTCAAAATTGTAAACAACACAAAACGTGTTAACAACATGTATTTGGGAAACAAACAAAAAATCCTAAACAAAACATTTTTGCAATTATTGAACAGTGTTGCCATATGTAGGAATTTGAAAAAAAATGTTTTTCACTTTAAATCAAGGTTCGATTTTACTCTTCAATTTTCATTCATTCTCACCAATCATTGAAATTAAAATAAACACAAACACACAAAAAACAAGTGAGAGTGTTGAATTCGGCTGTGCGGAATCTTTTATACCCTCCAAAATGTTAAAAAAAATCAGAGGCGTCTTTTTTTGAGAGGGGGGGGGGAGTTTTTGGGTTTGGTGGGAAACATTGGGGGACACCTTCCCCTTGCGATAGATGTTAGTAAATGGATTTATTATGATTCTTCCAATTATTTAATAATAATAATCATTATTAAAATACATTTTTTATATCCACCCCCACAAAAGTGCGGGTCAAACTTTTTTTTATTTTTTTTTATCCCCTGGGTCCACATGCAGGGTTTTGAGCTTCATCTGACATAAAAATGTTGCATTTGCTTAAAAAAAGTACAAAACACCTTGCAAAAAAATATCGTTTTTCAGAGGTTGGTTTAGTTCTTCAAGGGGGAACTTTTTTCCTCTTTTTTTCCCCTAGGAATATAAGACATATTCGCGCTAAGCTTCGAAAGCCTACCTCTTTTATTTTGGACTGTATCGTGTCCAAATTTGAGTAATCATTTGTTTAAATTTAAAAACAAAAACTGAGTAACTTTTTAATTGACGCAATTAAAAATTTACTTAAAAATTTTAAAAACAATTTAAGTAAATAATTTAATAAAAATTTAATAGTTTTTTTATTTTTTTTAAACTCTCATAGTTTTTTGAATACTCGTTTAGTTTATAGTTTTTTGTATATGTAAATGAAAGTTTGTAATCGTCTTTATAAAAATTTCCTATGTTTTGGAGACATAAATATATTTGGTAAAGTTTGAAAAAACATTTTTTTTTTGTAAAAAAATTTAAAACTTTTTTAAACTTTTTAAAAAAATAAATAAATTTACTCAAATTTTTTTTCAAACAATAAATAAAATTTTTATAAAATATTTACTCAACACTATTAAATTGTTTACTGGTGCAAAATTGAGTAATTTTTTAATCAATAGTATTAAAAATTTACTCAATTTTTTTATTATTTTTTTCTGTGCAGTTTCATTCGTGTGCTATGAAAGACGCAGATTTATTTCTTGTTTCACTTCTTGTATGTGAGAAATGAAAAAAGAAAAAAATTTCGTGTGCTGGTGCTGGTTCTAATGAGCATCTCATATTTTCACTCTCACCGAATTTAGAATATTAAAATTGAATATGCTAATATCTCGAAAACTAAGCAAGATAGAGCAAAACGGAATAAAATTTCGGATCAAAAATCGATGGCGACCCTTTTCGAAAAGTTTAAATCTACACATGTGTTGACCCTATTGGGTCCTAACTTTGAAGCAAAAATTATAATTTTGGGAAATTTTAAAATGCTGACATCTCGGTAACTATTGGCGATACGACAAAAAGTTTAAAAGCAATTTTGTAGCTCTTGTCGTAGAGCAACACCTAAAGCATTTCGAGCAATATTTTTTTAGTTATTTTTTTAGGACCCAATAGGTTCAACACATTTAAAACGTAAATAATAATAAATATTTTTCATGTAACATTTTGCAACTTTTAACGGTAATATAATGCATTACCAAGTAATGCCCAAAAAAATATAAAAAATTCATTATTTTTTCCGAAATCATAAAACTTTAGTTATATAACACTGTACAACACATAAAAAAATTACAAGGTCAGACCAAAAAATTTTGATAGAAGAGACAAAAAAAAAAATACACGTGTATCGGAGTTTTGAAAGTTTACATCTAGCTTTTATTTTAGGGGGAGGTAAAGTTTTCCCAAAATGCAAATGTTGTATTGTCAATCGTCATTGAATATGAAGTAAAGTTTACGTTTAAAGTACATGGTGGGTTCAGCAAATTTATGTAAAATGTTGCGGAGAACATTTTTGTGGAATATATTAACCCTCCAACTCCTCAAGATAAGGGTATTTTTTGTCCTTCTTTTCAAAAAGAGCAAAAATCACCATTAAAACAGGTATTAAAGGGGTTAAAATGGTCCGTAAAAATATTTGCCGTAAAATTTTACCATAAGTTTCTGAATACACCGAAACGGAAACTCAACCAGAAAGTCAAAAATAAGGCACAAAAAAAAGAGCTAAGGGTTAATTTCGCATATATTAAGAAAATCATGTAAAGCTTACTTTTCAAGTATATGGTGTGTTCAGCAAATTTATGTAAAATATTACGGAGAACATTTTTGTAGAATATATTAACCCTCTAACTCCTCAAGATAAGGGTCTTTTTTGCAATTCTTTTAAAAAAGAGCAATAACCACCATTAAAACGTATTTAAAGGGTTAAAATGTTCCGCAAAAATATTCGCCGTGATATTTTACTATAATTCCCTTTTAAGGCAAAAATTATTGCGGACCATTTTAACCCCTTAAATAGTGGTGTTTTTAGCTCTATTTTAAAAGAAGGACAGAAAAGATCCTTACCTTGAGGAGTTAGAGGTTTAACATACATATGCTAAAAAATTTTCTCCGTAACATTTTACATAAATTTGCTGAACACACCATATACTTTAAACGTAAGCTTTTCTCGATTTTCTTAATAAATGCGAAATCTCTTTTGTTGAGTCGTATTTCTGATTTTCTTGTTGAGTTTTCCGTTTTATAGTATTAAGGGACTTATAGTTAAATTTCACGGCGGATATTTTTGCGGAACATTTAAACCCCTTAAATAACTGTTTTAATGGTCTTTTTTGTTCTTTTTGAATAGAAGGTCAAAAAAAGACCCTTATCTTGAGGACTTTGAGGTTTAACATATTCTACAAAAATGTTCTCCGCAACATTTTACATAAATTTAATGAACTACCATATACTTTTGAACGTAAGCTTTACTTGATTTTATTAATAAATGCGAAATTAACCCTAAGCTTTCTTTTGTTGTGTCTTATTTCTGACTTTTTTGTTGAGTTTTCCGTTTTATAGTATTCAGGCACTTATATTAAAATTTCATGGCGAATATTTTTGCGGAACATTTTAACCCCTTAAATCCCTATTTTAATGGTGTTGACTGCACTTTTTTAAAAGAAGGACAAAAAGACCCTTATCTTGAGGAGTTAGAGCAATGGTTCCCAAACTTTCATTCCCACCCCAATGGGGGGCAATTTGAATGCTTCAGGGGGGCAACAAGCAAAATTTTAATATTTTATTTTTGTTAAATAAACAAAAAAATATTATTTTAGTTAAATTATTTTGTTGATTGTTGAAAACTTTTTCTAAAAACTTTGTTTAAAAGATGTTTTTAACAAAAACTTAGCTTAATCACATGTAATTTTTAAATTTTATAACAAATTTGAAAAATTTACAATTGTTTCTTAAGTGTAGAGGGGGGGGGGGGGGGGCATTGTAGTTTTTTTTAACTTAAAAGTGGCCCATGGTGCAAAAAAGGTTGGGAACCGTTGAGACCATTGAATCATAGAGGGTTAATATATACTACAGAAAACCTGTATAAGGTTTACAAGTGAAACTTGGTTTACTTGCAAAAGGCCCACTAAGAAAATTAGGTCATTAACTGTTTGTAGGTTATTTTAAAAAGTTATCAGTAAAGTCATTTTAAAAGAAAAATCACTTATTTTATAAAGGATTTAATTTTTTTACTGTTTCTGTAGTTTAAAAAAAATAATTTACTGTATTAAAAACGAATTTTCTGTTACATTTAATTTCGGCAGTAAAATATTTCTTCTATAGTTTTACTGTTTTTCAATACAAAATAACTGAATATTCACTAGTTTTTTAATGTTTTGGTTAGTCATTAAAATAACATTTAAAATTGACTGTAATGTGTTTTTATTTTAAATGAAAAAACAGTGGAATGATTTTTTAAATAAAATTTCATTTGTTTTAAGTGAATATTCACTGGAATTTACCTACATAATTCTTTGAGTGTATTAGTCACTGGACCCAACATCAGAGAAAACACATATAATTTACAAACAGCTACAAATAACATCTTATGTTGGACAAAAAAATGGAGAATTAAGCTAAATGAATCAAAATCGACCCATATAAATTTTACTAATAGAAATATAGTGAATCTACCCATATATATGAACAACAACTTAGTCCCATATGCTAATACAGCCAAATATCTTGGCTTCACGCTACACTCACAGCAAAATACGGTTGTCTCAACCGTAAAAGGTTCCAACCTCCGATTGAGGTTGCAGCAACCGGTAAATATACGGTTGTAGCAACCGACAATTTACAGTTGTGGCAACCGACAAATGCCGGTTGCAGCAACCTCAAATAACGGCATTTGCCGGTTATGGCAACCGTATTGCGGGTTGTCCCAACCATAGCTGTGTTTAATATATTTTCGATATTATGCCAAAATACAAAATTAAATACCAACGTTTTTTAATTTTTTTTTTTGCTTTTTTTATTGTTATAAAATATAGTTATACATATAAATGACTTAATACTAAATATAATAAACTTAATGTAACATTTTTATGTGGTTTTAATTCGTTTACTAAAAATCCGATACAAAGAATTCTTCTTCTCAGAATCTGAAACTTTTTCTTTAGGAAAAATATTTCAGAATATGAAAATTTTTCTATAGGAAAAATCTGAATCTTTTTCTATAATAAAAATGTCCCGGAAAAAGTCACAGATTCTGAGACAGTTTTTTTATAGAACAAGTCTCAGATTCTGAGACAGTTTTTCTATAGAAAAAGTCTCAGATTCTGAGACAGTTTTTCTATAGAAAAAGTCTCAGATTCTGAGACAGTTTTTCTATAGAAAAATCTCAGATTCTGAGACAGTTTTCTATAGAAAAATCTCAGATTCTGAGACAGTTTTTCTATAGAAAAATCTCAGATTCTGAGACAGTTTTTCTATAGAAAAGGTCTCAGATTCTGAGACAGTTTTTCAATAGAAAAAGTCTCAGATTCTGAGACAGTTTTTCTATAGAAAAAGTCTCAGATTCTGAGACAGTTTTTCTATAGAAAAAGTCTCAGATTCTGAGACAGTTTTTCTATAGAAAAAGTCTCAGATTCTGAGACAGTTTTTCTATAGAAAAAGTCTCAGATTCTGAGACAGTTTTTCTATAGAAAAAGTCTCAGATTCTGAGACAGTTTTTCTATAGAAAAAGTCTCAGATTCTGAGACAGTTTTTCTATAGAAAAAGTCTCAGATTCTGAGACAGTTTTTCTATAGAAAAAGTCTCAGATTCTGAGACAGTTTTTCTATAGAAAAAGTCTCAGATTCTGAGACAGTTTTTCTATAGAAAAAGTCTCAGATTCTGAGACAGTTTTTCTATAGAAAAAGTCTCAGATTCTGAGACAGTTTTTCTATACAAAAAGTTTTAGATTCTGAGACAGTTTTTCTATATAAAAAGTCTCAGATTCTGAGACAGTTTTTCTATAGAAAAAGTCTCAGATTCTGAGACAGTTTTTCTATAGAAAAAGTCTCAGATTCTGAGACAGTTTTTCTATAGAAAAAGTCTCAGATTCTGAGACAGTTTTTCTATAGAAAAAGTCTCAGATTCTGAGACAGTTTTTCTATAGAAAAAGTCTCAGATTCTGAGACAGTTTTTCTATAGAAAAAGTCTCAGATTCTGAGACAGTTTTTCTATAGAAAAAGTCTCAGATTCTGAGACAGTTTTTCTATAGAAAAAGTCTCAGATTCTGAGACAGTTTTTCTATAGAAAAAGTCTCAGATTCTGAGACAGTTTTTCTATAGAAAAAGTCTCAGATTCTGAGACAGTTTTTCTATAGAAAAAGTCTCAGATTCTGAGACAGTTTTTCTATAGAAAAAGTCTCAGATTCTGAGACAGTTTTTCTATAGCAAAAGTCTCAGATTCTGAGACATTTTTTCTATAGAAAAAGTCTCAGATTCTGAGACATTTTTTCTATAGAAAAAGTCTCAGATTCCGAGACAGTTTTTCTATAGAAAAAGTCTCAGATTCTGAGACAGTTTTTCTATAGAAAAAGTCTCAGATTCTGAGACAGTTTTTCTATAGAAAAAGTCTCAGATTCTGAGACAGTTTTTCTATAGAAAAAGTCTCAGATTCTGAGACAGTTTTTCTATAGAAAAAGTCTCAGATTCTGAGACAGTTTTTCTATAGAAAAAGTCTCAGATTCTGAGACAGTTTTTCTATAGAAAAAGTCTCAGATTCTGAGACAGTTTTTCTATAGAAAAAGTCTCAGATTCTGAGACAGTTTTTCTATAGAAAAAGTCTCAGATTCTGAGACAGTTTTTCTATAGAAAAAGTCTCAGATTCTGAGACAGTTTTTCTATAGAAAAAGTCTCAGATTCTGAGACAGTTTTTCTATAGAAAAAGTCTCAGATTCTGAGACAGTTTTTCTATAGAAAAAGTCTCAGATTCTGAGACAGTTTTTCTATAGAAAAAGTCTCAGATTCTGAGACAGTTTTTCTATAGAAAAAGTCTCAGTTTTCTGAGACAGTTTTCTATAGAAAAAGTCTCAGTTTTCTGAGACAATTTTTCTATAGAAAAATTCTCAGTTTTCTGAGGCAGTTTTTCTATAGAAAAAGTCCTAGTTTTCTGAGACATTTTTTCTATAGGAAAGTCTCAGATTCTGAGACAGTTTTTCAATAGGAAAAGTCTCAGATTCTGAGACAGTTTTTCTATAGAAAAAGTCTCAGATTCTGAGACTGTTTTTCTATAGAAAAAGTCTCAGATTCTGAGACAGTTTTTCTATAGAAAAAGTCTCAGATTTTGAGACAGTTTTTCTATAGAAAAAGTCTCAGATTCTGAGACAGTTTTTCTATAGAAAAAGTCTCAGATTCTGAGACAGTTTTTCTATAGAAAAAGTCTCAGATTCTGAGACAGTTTTTCTATAGAAAAAGTCTCAGATTCTGAGACAGTTTTTCTATAGAAAAAGTCTCAGATTCTGAGACAGTTTTTCTATAGAAAAAGTCTCAGATTCTGAGACAGTTTTTCTATAGAAAAAGTCTCAGATTCTGAGACAGTTTTTCTATAGAAAAAGTCTCAGATTCTGAGACAGTTTTTCTATAGAAAAAGTCTCAGATTCTGAGACAGTTTTTCTATACAAAAAGTTTTAGATTCTGAGACAGTTTTTCTATATAAAAAGTCTCAGATTCTGAGACAGTTTTTCTATTGAAAAAGTCTCAGATTCTGAGACAGTTTTTCTATAGAAAAAGTCTCAGATTCTGAGACAGTTTTTCTATAGAAAAAGTCTCAGATTCTGAGACAGTTTTTCTATAGAAAAAGTCTCAGATTCTGAGACAGTTTTTCTATAGAAAAAGTCTCAGATTCTGAGACAGTTTTTCTATAGAAAAAGTCTCAGATTCTGAGACAGTTTTTCTATAGAAAAAGTCTCAGATTCTGAGACAGTTTTTCTATAGAAAAAGTCTCAGATTCTGAGACAGTTTTTCTATAGAAAAAGTCTCAGATTCTGAGACAGTTTTTCTATAGAAAAAGTCTCAGATTCTGAAACAGTTTTTCTATAGAAAAAGTCTCAGATTCTGAGACAGTTTTTCTATAGAAAAAGTCTCAGATTCTGAGACAGTTTTTTTATAGAAAAAGTCTCAGATTCTGAGACAGTTTTTCTATAGAAAAAGTATCAGATTCTGAGACAGTTTTTCTATAGAAAAAGTGTCAGATTCTGAGACAGTTTTTCTATAGAAAAAGTCTCAGATTCTGAGACAGTTTTTCTATAGAAAAAGTCTCAGATTCTGAGACAGTTTTTCTATAAAAAAATTCTCAGATTCTGAGACAGCTTTTCTGTAGAAAAAGTCTCAGATTCTGAGACAGTTTTTCTATAGAAAAAGTCTCAGATTCTGAGACAGTTTTTCTATAGAAAAAGTCTCAGATTCTAAAAAAGTCTAAAAGGTATGGATTCAGAGATATTAGCGTGGGTTCTGACACTTTTCCTATAGTTTCCTATTTATCAGATGTCTTATTTCTACCATTTTCACCTCTTTGTGCAGCGCCATAATGTTTGGTGGATAAACAGTTTTAGTTCCTCCGATTTCATGTCTTCCTCCATAGCGTAAGTTTTTTGACCATTTTGCTAGTTTAAAGCAAACAAAAAAATGCGTTTGTGTTACGCATTTCCTGTTTTATGTACATATTTTACAACAAACCTTTTAGTTATGGATAGAAAATTGCACTTTCAGACTGCCATTTGTTATCATTCCATTATTTCTACAAATTTGACTAAGAGAAACAAATTATTAATTAAATACATGATTTAAAGAGATAATTTAATAGTTTACTTACGATTTTAATATTATTTTCCCTCTTATTTTTCAGATTTCACCTCAATAGTTTAATATTCCTAAAAAACTTTTTTAAATATATTTTTTTTTTGTTTTAATTTTATGACATTTAAAACTGTGTTTAATATAAAAAGTTACAACAACCTCAATTTACGGTTGCCGCAACCGGGGTTGGAAGTTGTAGCAACTTTTTTTTGAGTTTGTGGCAACTGGCACAAAAATATTTTAAAAAAGTTTTAACAACCTCAATTTACGGTTGCTGCAACCGGATACGGTTGTGATAACCGCAAGACAGTTGCAGCAACCGTAATCCGGTTGCGACAACCGTACTGCGGTTGTGGCAACCTCATTCTAACCGATTTTTTATGTGAGTGTAGATGCAAAACTGAAATGGAAGGAGCATGTTAAGAAAAAAATTGAAGAATTAAAGATTAATCTAAGAGAGATGTACTTTTTAGTCCTTACTCAGAAATATCGATGCAGAACAAACTACTACTTTACCAGCAAATCCTTAAACCAAAATTGACGTATGGCATCCAAATCTGGGGCTGTACAGCGAAGTCTAATATTAAAATTATACAAACCTTCCAAAATAAGATCCTTCGGCTGATAACAAATAGTCCATGCACTCACATAAAAAATCGGTTAGAATGAGGTTGCCACAACCGCAATACGGTTGTCGTAACCGGCTTGCGGTTGTCCCAACCGTACGCGGTTGCAGCAACCGTAAATTGAGGTTGTTATAACTTTTTTAAAATATTTTTGTGCCAGTTGCCACAAAATTAAAAAAAAAGTTGCTACAACTGCAAACCCCGGTTGTAGCAACCGTAAATAACGACATTTGCCGGTTGCAACAACCTCAAGTTCTCGGTTCCCTCAACTGATAATTAAAATAACAAAACTTCAAAAAATTCAATGTCATTAAATAAAAAAATATTGAGGAATACATTTATTTTTTCTCAAAATTTCAACATTTTATGAAAAAACAGGAATTTATAGATTTAATGGGGTAAGTTTTTGTACTTTAAATGATCCAATAGTTTAACTAATGCCGTTTTTCTTCTTTTAATTTATAGAAATAATGAAATATGCTAAACTCTCGCATCAATTTAAAAATGGATCAAAAATTAACGCTATGAGATGGAAGTCCTCAAATTTGGATTTTTCAGGAAATGGTAATATAAAAACAGTGAAAAGAATAATTCAGAATCTGAGACTTTTTCTATGGAAAAAATTTCTCAAAGCCTGAGACTTTTTCTATAGAAAAATTGTCTCAGAATATAAGCCTTTTTGTATAGAAAAATTTCTTAGAACCTGAGACTTTATCTATAAAAAAATTCTCAGAATCTGAGACTCTTTCTATAAAAAAATTTATCAGAATCTGAGACTTTTTCAATAGAAAAAATGTCAGAATCTGAGACTTTTTCTATAGAAAAAATGTCTCAGAATCTGAGACTTTTTCTATAGAAAAAATGCCTCAGAATCTGAGACTTTTTCTAAAGAAAAAATGTCTCAGAATCTGAGACTTTTTCTATAGAAAAACTGTCTCAGAATCTAAGACTTTTTCTATAGAAAAACTGTCTCAGAATCTGAGACTTTTTCTATAGAAAAAATGTCTCAGAATCTGGGACTTTTTCTATAGAAAAAATGTCTCAGAATCTGGGACTTTTTCTATAGAAAAAATGTCTCAGAATCTGAGACTTTTTCTATAGAAAAAATGTCTCAGAATCTGAGACTTTTTCTATAGAAAAAAATGTCTCAGAGTCTGAGACTTTTTCTAAAGAAAAAATGTCTCAGAATCTGAGACTTTTTCTAAAGAAAAAATGTCTCAGAATCTGAGAATTTTTTTATAGAAAAAATGTCTCAGAATATGAGTCTTTTTCTATAAAAAAAAATGTCTCAGAATCTGAGACTTTTTCTACAGAAAAAATGTCTCAGAATCTGAGACTTTTTCTATAGAAAAAATGTCTCAGAATCTGAGACTTTTTCTATAGAAAAAATGTCTCAGAATCTGAGACTTTTTCTATAGAAAAATGTCTCAGAATCTGAGACTTTTTCTATAGAAAAAATGTCTCAGAATCTGAGACTTTTTCTATAGAAAAAATTTCTCAGAATCTGAGACTTTTTCTAAAGAAAAAATGTCTCAGAATCTGAGACTTTTTCTAAAGAAAAAATGTCTCAGAATCTGAGACTTTTTCTAAAGAAAAAATGTCTCAGAATCTGAGACTTTTTCTATAGAAAAAATGTCTCAGAGTCTGAGACTTTTTCTAAAGAAAAAATGTCTCAGAATCTGAGACTTTTTCTAAAGAAAAAATGTCTCAGAATCTGAGAATTTTTCAATAGAAAAAATGTCTCAGAATATGAGTCTTTTTCTACAAAAAATCTCAGAATCAGAATCTGAGACTTTTTCTACAGAAAAAATGTCTCAGAATATGAGTCTTTTTCTATAAAAAAAAATGTCTCAGAATCTGAGACTTTTTCTATAGAAAAAATGTCTCAGAGTCTGAGACTTTTTCTAAAGAAAAAATGTCTCAGAATCTGAGACTTTTTCTAAAGAAAAAATGTCTCAAAATCTGAGAATTTTTCTATAGAAAAAATGTCTCAGAATCTGAGACTTTTTCTATAGAAAAACTGTCTCAGAATCTGAGACTTTTTCTATAGAAAAACTGTCTCAGAATCTGAGACTTTTTCTATAGAAAAACTGTCTCAGAATCTGAGACTTTTTCTATAGAAAAACTGTCTCAGAATCTGAGACTTTTTCTATAGAAAAACTGTCTCAGAATCTGAGAATTTTTCTATAGAAAAACTGTCTCAGAATCTGAGACTTTTTCTATAGAAAATCTGTCTCAGAATCTGAGACTTTTTCTATAGAAAAACTGTCTCAGAATCTGAGAACTGTCTCAGAATAGAAAAACTGTCTCAGAATCTGAGACTTTTTCTATAGAAAAACTGTCTCAGAATCTGAGACTTTTTCTATAGAAAAACTGTCTCAGAATCTGAGACTTTTTCTATAGAAAAACTGTCTCAGAATCTGAGACTTTTTCTATAGAAAAACTGTCTCAGAATCTGAGACTTTTTCTATAGAAAAACTGTCTCAGAATCTGAGACTTTTTCTATAGAAAAACTGTCTCAGAATCTGAGACTTTTTCTATAGAAAAACTGTCTCAGAATCTGAGACTTTTTCTATAGAAAAACTGTCTCAGAATCTGAGACTTTTTCTATAGAAAAACTGTCTCAGAATCTGAGACTTTTTCTATAGAAAAACTGTCTCAGAATCTGAGACTTTTTCTATAGAAAAACTGTCTCAGAATCTGAGACTTTTTCTATAGAAAACCTGTCTCAGAATCTGAGACTTTTTCTATAGAAAAACTGTCTCAGAATCTGAGTCTTTTTCTATAGAAAAACTGTCTCAGAATCTGAGACTTTTTCTATAGAAAAACTGTCTCAGAATCTGAGACTTTTTCTATAGAAAAACTGTCTCAGAATCTGAGACTTTTTCTATAGAAAAACTGTCTCAGAATCTGAGACTTTTTCTATAGAAAAACTGTCTCAGAATCTGAGACTTTTCCTATAGAAAAACTGTCGCAGAATCTGAGACTTTTTCTATAGAAAAACTGTCTCAGAATCTGAGACTTTTTCTATAGAAAAACTGTCTGAGAATCTGAGACTTTTTCTATAGAAAACTGTCTGAGAATCTGAGACTTTTTCTATAGAAAAACTGTCTGAGAATCTGAGACTTTTTCTATAGAAAAACTGTCTCAGAATCTGAGACAAAGTCTCAGATTCCGAGACATTTCGCCTAAAGAAAAATTCTCAGATTTTAAGACATTTTTCCTTTAGAAAAAGTCTCAGATTCTGAGAAGAAGTATTCTTTGTATCGGATTTTTAGCAAACGAATTAAAACCGCCTAAAAATGTAACATTTGGGTTGGTATTTTTAGTATAAGTCATTAATAAAACTATATTTTTTTTTCAAACAATAAAAAAAGCAAAATAAAAAATGTGTTTTATTTTTGGAATTTTATTTTGTATTTTGGCATAACATCGAAAATATATTAAACACAGCTCTGGTTGGAGCAACCGGCAATACAGTTGCTACAACCGGCAAATGTCGTTATTTGAGGTTGCTGCAACCGGAATTTGCCGGTTGCCACAACTGTAAATTGTCGGTTGCTACAACCGTATATTTACCGGTTGCCGTAACCTCAATCTGAGGTTGGAACCTTGTACGGTTGAGACAACCGTATTTTGCTGTGAGTGTGGTATATCAGAAATGATGACATTCACAGAGATTTAAATATACTAAACGCACAGAAAAAAATAAAAAAAAATTTTGAGTAAATTTTTAATACTATTGAGTAAAAAATTACTCAATTTTCCACCAGTAAACGATTTAATAGTATTGAGTAAACTTTTAATAAAAAATTATTAAATGCTTAATAAAAAATTTGAGTAAATTATTAATTCACACAATTAAATCTTTACTTAAGATTGTTTAATATTTTTAAGTAACTTTTTAATTGTGTCAAGTAAAAATTTACTCAAAATGTATCAAATTATTTTTTTAAAAAGTTTAAAAAGTTTCTAATATTTTTTCCAAAAAAATTGCTTTTACAAACTTTACCAAATATACTTATGTCTTCAAGACAAAGTAAAATTTTATAAAGATGATTTCAAACTTTCATATACATATACAAAAAACAATAAACTAAATGAGAATTCAAAACACCAAGAGAAAAAAAAATAAATAAAAAAAAATATTAAATTTGTATTAAATTATTTACTCAAATTTTATTTTCAATTTTTGAGTAAATTTTTAATTGCGTCAATTAAAAAATTACTCAAATTTTTTTTAAAAAATTAAACAAGTGATTACTCAAATTTGTTTCCTCCATATTTTTTTCTGTGCGTAAACGATGTGATCAAGATATATGCAAAAAAACATGCGCAAAAACTACTAAATCACGAGAATGAAGATCTTCGAGAAGTGATTCTAAATCCCTTGCAGCATAGAAGATTAAAGAGAACTTTGCCAACGGATTTGTATCTGGCGAATGACTAAATTTTCTACAAAATGTATTCTTGCTTAAATGTTGGGTATAACCAATGGGTTTTATCCTAACTACCCGTGATTATTTATTGAAATGTATATTACTAGATGAGCCTTAATTGTACTCAGTTGTAATAAATAAACTTTGAAAAAAAAAAAAAAAATCAAGGTTTGGATTTACTCAATTATTCTTACCAATCATTGAAAATAAAATAAACACAAACAGTTTCATTATTGTGCTACAAAAGAAGCCCAATAATGAAACTGCTTCACTGCTTGTGTGTGAGAACTGAAAAACGAAAAATTGCGTGTGCTGGTGAATGAATAAAAATTCTCATGAGCATCTCATATTTTCGCTCTCACCGAATTTGGAATATTAGAATTGAATATGCTAATATCTCGAAAACTAAGCAAGATAGAGCAAAACAGAGCAAAATCTCGGATTAAAATCGATGGCGACCCTCAACAAGACATTCAAATCTTCAAATATGTCGACCTTATTGGGTCCTAACTTTGAATCAAAAAATGCGAATGTTCGATGGATGTGTTTTTCGCTTATATTGCCGGCAGGTCAGGTTCGAATCCCGGCGATGGCCATCACATATTTTTTTTATTTGTTTTGCTTTTAAATTATTTTTTTTAGTCAATTTTATATGAAAATCAATTTTTTTTCTAAAAAAATATTAAATTATTTAAAACAAAAACATTATTAAATAAAAAATACTACTAATACGTATTTAAAACAAAATACCAGAATAAAAAAAATATGTTGGCCACGTGATTAGAACGTGATTCACGTGATTTTTTTGTACCAAAAAAAGCAACAAAAAAATTTTAAAATTTGAATTAATTTAAGATTTCGTCCGAAAAAAACTAAAAAAAATTTAAAATTTCGCTGAACTTTTAATTTTGCTGAAAATTTTGAAAGATTTTAGATTTTTTTTTTTTTATAAATAAGAATTTCGTGAGTGTGAGTCAACATGAGTGAGTGAAGCTTGCGTAAGTGCACGTGAGTGTGAGTTGTATTAAATTTACTCACGTGATTTTGAGTTAGTGTGAATAGAAAAAATATGCTCGTGAGTAAGTGTGAGTGATTCAAAAATTCATGTCGTGAGCGTGAGTGAGTGTGATTCAAAAGTCACTCACGTGCCCATCTCTACTCTGCACCACAACAGCACCAGTTAACTTGTGCGCATAATTTGAGTTTTGCTGCATGAGAGAAAAAACAGGGCAGTTTTTCACACCGTTATTTGATTTTGGGGTGGAAAATATGCATTTTTTACATCACGGGCAGGCAATATTTTGAGAAAAGAACATTATTTTGATTCAAAATTGTGCATTTTTTTAGAAAAGAACACAAAAAATCCAAAGAATTAAAAAAATGTTACAAAATGTCACATTTTTTGCCAGAAAAGAAAACGCCATTAGTAACTAACAATAAATTGGTTTTCTTTTTTTAAATTTTTAGCAGGAAATAGAAAATTGTTTGCTGAGTTAAATAAATTAATTGTTGAATGACAAAATGTAATATGCAACCCAGCAAAACCTTAGAAATGGAAACGGTAATATAATAGCCCCAAAAAAATATAGAAAATGCATTATTTTTTCCGAAATACGTAAACCTTAAGTTATATAATTGGAAATTTCTGAAATATAATTGAAAGTTTCTGAAATATAATTGAAAATTTCTGAAATATAATTGGAAATTTTTGCGTTACCTCTTCTCAAGAACCACTTCTCATAAAAAAGTTTTTTAAACAAAGCTCAGTAATAATTTGGCTTTTTTTAAATTAATAAAATAATTACATAAAAAATAATCTGGCAACACTATTATTGGGAAACCTCAAATAAACACGTACAATAGAGTTTGTGTGTAAATTTCTATACCTCCCTATAAACGTGTATAAATAGAGTGTGAGAGTGTGTGCGTTTGTATACACGTGTGTGTGTATGTTTGTGTGTGTGTTTGTGTGTGTGTGTGTGTGTGTGTGTGTGTGTGTGTGTGAAAGTTTGTTATATTGTGAATGATACAATTAAAATGCAAATTAGTTTTTTGGCAGCCTAAACAGGAGGAACTCTTTTTGTTGGTAGGATTTTATTCTACTCAGCATCTCGCATTTGTATTTAAATTTTGTTAGTTGATGGTTATTTGTTTACGTGAAAATCCTTTCTCATCATCAGCATCACTTCTGTTCTGTGAAAATGGGAGATAAAAATAAGTACAACACATTTTATGGCTTTTAAGGAAAACTATTTGTTTGTTGAAAAAGCAAATGGAAGGGGTATTGAATGACATATTATTTGAAGGTTGGTTATGTATACGCTCTTAAATAACAGTAATTGGTTACTGCACCATGACCTATTTGTATAAAAATTTTGTGTAGATAATTGGTAATGTCGAACCGGGTCTGATTTTCCAGAAAAGACAGTATGCACTTTCCAAGTTCATTTATTATGATATTGACGCTTAAGTATTAACATTTTTTTTTGTTATTTTGTTATATGCACGCCCACAAAAGGGGAGGGACAAAATAAATATTTTATTATCCTCTTGATTTTTAGTGCAGGACCTTAAACCTCTTCTGACTTAAATAAAGTCCAAAAAACCCGTAGAATTAAAAAGATTTAAAAATATAACATGCAAAAAAATTTATTTGAATAAAAAAATATATGACAAAATGTTCTTAATTAATGTAATTAATGTTGAGAAAAAAAATTTAAAAATAAAATTCAGCGAGAAAAAATTTTTGGTAAAAAATTTTCATTCAGGATTTTTTTTTTTTGTAAAAAATATTAATAATTGTTTAAATACAATTTCTGTTCACTATTAATAATTGTTTGAATACTATTTCTGTTAACATATAGCTCATTTACTTGTATAGTGACATAACTCAAAATATGTCAATTTTGAGTAAACGATACAGAATTATTTGTTATATCCTGCTTGTATTGTGTCAAAAATTTGTATTAATATCTTTTACCTTTTGTGAATAGAGCGCGGCATTATAACATTTTCTATGTACGGGCCTTTTGCAATGTAAACCAAGTTTCAATTGAAAACTTTAAACAGGTTTTCTGCAAAATCATACATTTTAAGTTATGACACTATTCAAGCAAATAGCGATATGTCAACCAGCAGCCGAATTAAAGCATTTTATATTTTTAGATTATGTCCGAGCAGATTTTTTTTCTGAACTGGCGGCAGGGTTTTGAAAGGAGTCCCGAGTTAAGGACCTTAATTCATGCATCATTCCTGTGAACGATGACAAAGCTTAGAACATTTTATAACTTTTGAAACGCTGCAGCGCGCTGAACCGATATCGCTCTTTTGACATTATAATCAAAATGGCCAACATTTTTCTCTATCTGGCCTAGTTTTCGAGTTAAGTTTTTTGAAATTTATTTTTACTCAAGTTATGAAAATTTTACTTATACAGTAGAAAATACTTCCTTTAACCTTAAACAATTAAAAAATTATAATCAAGACCGACCTTATAATACCCTACACCAGTGTTTCCCGGAAAATGGGTCCCAAGTTCAAATATGGACCGATTGGATTTATCTTTTTTAAAATTTTTAATAAGTTTAAGAAATACTTTGTTGCCAATTAAACGCTTTAACTGAATATCGGACAAAATTTTCGGAGCCCAACTCAAAAAAGGGTCCGATTATAATCAGATTTGATAAGAAAACTAAAGTACGCGTTAAACAGATACAAACAATATTTTAATAAATTATTTTTTATTTTCATGAAATTTGAGAGATTTATGTGAATATTGGGAAGGTGGTTGTATGGGAGCTACAAGAAGCACTGGTCCGATACCTTTAAAATTTATTGAATACAAAAAACTTTTACCTGCCTAATTTCGAAAGGATATCTATTATAATTTGGTTATTAGACTCACTTGAGCCAAAATTAAGGCGGACCTGCGTATGGGAGCTAGGTCTTAACATGGACCGATTTTTTCCAATTTTAATAGACTTCATCCTAACGAACGAAGCTAAAGTTTTAAATTTCCGCCAAATCGATGGTTAATTCTGACCTGTATCGTGTTTACAACGTTCGGATGTATGGACGGACAGACAAACGGATGGACGGTCATCGCTAGAATGACTTAAAAAGTAATTCTTAGTCGATCGTTATACTTGAAAGTGTTGTAAGAACCAATATTTCGGGTAGTTACAAACATCATCACAAAGTCGTTATACCCTGTACCACAGATTGGTGTTGGGTATAAAGATAAATATTATAAGCTGTCAAGGGAAGTATCTCAACCCTTATGAACCGATTTGCCTGAAACTTAAAATATATACATACATATAAAAGAGACGATTTTAAGTGGAGTGTTTCGGCTTATCGGCCATATCAGTGCCCGTGCCCGAGTAAAAAAGAGTTATATATAGCCGTGGCAAATTAGATCCCAAATATGGTGGACACAATTGTTTCAAATATTATCTTCGGTTATCCTACAAGATCTGAACAGATAGTCTTATATATAATATGATACGTAAAATGGGTCTATCTGGTTTTATCAGTTCGATCGGGACTGATACAATATAAAATAAATTGAGACTATAAGACATAAATATATATGGTTAGATATTGGTATACGTAAAGAACATATTTTTGTATATAACATTATATAAACTGCATATGATTATATATAATGTTATCCAACTTATATGACGTTATAAGGAGCAATATATGATCAGTTATAATGGTTTTAAATTATATTTAATCGTATCAGTTTTCTCCAACTGATATAATTATATAGACCCAATTCGCGTATCACATTATATATAAGGTAATCCCTCTAGATCATAAAATATACCCGTAGATAATTATTAAAATAATTGTATCCGCCATATTTGGGATATAATTAGTCATGAACTTTTTTTCTTTTTTTACTAGGGTGTATAAAAAAATAATTATATCAAAACATATCTGCTTTGATAAAAACATACATGGATCATATTTAAATGGATGTAATCAAATCTACTTCATATATACTCATATCTGCTTCAGATATGTCTGATCACATATGGAATATTTGATCAGACATTTTCAGATGTGTTCATATATGTAAAATTGTCAGATACCCGACTAAAAAAAAATAATACGGTGTTATATAACATTTGATCCCAAAAATGCAGGATCCAAAAATATATGATTATATCTTATTAGATAAAAATTTAGATAAAAAGATATAATTAGATCCCAAAAATGGAACGGTAAATATTATCTAATTTGATATAATAAAAAATTAGATCTAATAAGATCTAATAATATTTAATTATATCTTATTAGATCTAATATGATCTTTAATATCAAATCAGATGAAATTTACCGTTCCATTTTTGGGATCTAATTATATCTAATTATATAAAATTTGATATAATAAGATATAATCTTATATTTTTAGATCCTCCATTTTTGGGATCAAATGATGGATCTATTTATATACAATTATATAAAAAACTATATGATTATATCAAAACTTTTTTACTCGGGTAGACTCAATTTACGGATCTAAAAATATCTGAAGCCGATATGAATATATGTGGAGTAGATCTTATCCATTTATATATGATCCGATGGATCATATATCATTTGTATATGATCTCCCGAGTAAAAAAAAGTTATATGACGCAATATTTAATTATATATGAACAGATATGCTTTTATGTAAATCCATATTAATTTTGATCCGAAAATTGGCGGATCGAATATTATACGATTGTATCAAATTCTATTATTTTTGATAAAATAATATCAAATTTGATTAAGTTTGATCCCAAAAATGGGTCTATCTAATTGTATTACATCATATCTTATCTGTTAAAATTAGATAAATTTTTATATAATTAGATCTAATCTGGTAATCTTTTTGGAATTTTAAACGTGAAATTAGAAATTATTTTATCAGATTGGATACATTATCAATTAGAAGAGTTTTTATTGCATTCTTCGGAATTTTTTCGGGACTTAGCAAATTATTAAAAATTTGTAATTTTTTTTTCTAAAATTATTTTAAAGGGATTTAAAAATTCCAAAAAATGTTTGTGTCTTAAAAAATTTAAAAACATTTTTTCGGAACTTAAAAATTTTTCAAAAAAATAAAATTTCTCCTAAAAACATTTTCAACGATTTTTTTACTCCAAAAAAAAATTGCCAAAAAAATTTTGTTTCCGGGACTTTGGAAAATTTTCATAAAAGTTTTTAGGACTTGAAAATTATTTAATTTTTTTTAATTGTCCGGGACTTAGAAAATTTTGAAAATTTTTTTCGGGATATAATTATAAATAAAATCATATATCTTTTTATCTGCCATATCTAAAAATTCCCGACCTTATATGTCATATCTTATTTCATATAGATCGGTATATAAATAGATATAAATATGTATGTTATCATATTAAAAAATAAGTAAAAATACAATGCTATATATAAACTTGTATGTCCATATCAAAGTTCATACATAACCATATATAAATATAAATAATTATATAATAGCATATATGATTATATCAGATCTTTTTTACTCGGGCTGATGGATCCATATATGTATGTATGTTTTTATCAAAGGATATATGTTTTGATATAATTATTTATTTACACGGGTGTTTCAAAATTTCGTTGTCCCCTTATGAAACGATGTGGACCTTTGGAATAATTTCAATAACTACCGAACTAACAGGAATGTCGTCTAGAGCAAAAATACGTGTCGACTTAAATTTAATAAATATTATTTCGTTTTCATATGGATATCGTAAGTCTTTGACTTCACATAAATATCCCCTAAAATTTACTAATTTTCATGAAAAAAATATTTGACGAAGCCGAATTTTTTACAAGGTAATGTCATTGAATAGGAATAAAAAAAAATTTCTTCCCATATGGAAGCATCATATAGTTTCTTAGAAAGAAATGGCTGAAAAATCCAATAAAATGATTTTTCGACATTTTGGTACCCATTTTTTGAACACCTAAATGCCCGATATGGCCGATGTATATATAATATAAGTTTCATGCAAATTGGTTCATAAAGATTTAGATACTTCACTTGTAAGTGGTACTAGATTTTGTCATACAACTGATTATTTGTAACTAAATTTTTGTTGAAGAAATATGTTTAAAAACAAAGATTTTTTAACTGAATTTTTATTTAGTTCGGTTTGAGTTCATATTAATTATTTCTAAGAAATACTTAATAATTGTTGTACAATGAGAAAATCTAAAAAAAGTCAATTGACAACACAGGCTAACTGGATATGTCGATAGCGTTCGGAAGATGCCAAACTTCCATCATCAGCACTTCTTCGATTGCTACACACTTAATGTGTGTCAGATTAAAATTAGCCATTCAAATGAAACTTTTGAACAAATTAAATATCGGAATTACTTCTCTTTGTGTTGAATAACCCGTATTCACCATCATTCGTGTTGTATTCATTTGGCAGAAACTTAATCAATTTTAACTTTTAACAGAGTTGTATTTTTCCCATTGTTAACCCTTGATTTAGTTTCTGCCAAATGCAAATTTTTATTCAAAATAAGAGTATAATTTTTTTTTATAAAAATTGTGGAAAATTAATGAAAAATTTGTAGTATATTGTGTCTTTTAATTTGATTTATATATTTTTTTGAGTCTATTTAAGGAATACTTCGGTATAGAACGGGTTAAATTACATTACTTTTTTGGCTATATAAGTTTTCAACACATTTTACTAAAATTAAAATATTTATGTTTTGAACGTGCTTGTTGCTGTGAACAATTTTTAGCTGTTTTTCCATTACTATTTTTAGCTTATGCTGTGCTCTTCATTTGCAAAAATACACCAAAACCTCGACAAACAGGTTTGTTAAACTCTATTGAAAAATTAATTTAAATCCTGATAATGTTTTGCTGAAGATATGGGTGTAATAGCCAAAGCAAAATTTTTTAGAAAAAATATTTATATTTTCTGAAATATCGCCTTTTTTAGTGTTTGAAGAAGTGGTAAAAATGTACTAAATGTACACCCTAAAAAAATGAGTCCAATTTCCTACTATAAATTGGATAAATTTCAACAAATTTTAAAAATATACTACTATAAATTGAGTAAATTTCTAATATTTTTAAGTAGAATTACGCAATTTGTGAAACTGAAATCATTTTAATTAGAGTGTAAGACAATTTATTAGAAATGCAGTTCTGAATCGTTTTATGATGATAATTAGTTTGACGAGGGATTGGTTTATACATTATTTGAGTTTATGGTAAAACAACATTATAATATAGACGTGTTTAACTATATACATTACATTTTCAAATCTGTGTACTTACATAATACATATGTACTTACTACATACATAATGTGTGCATTCCGCCTTTAAAAATTTATGGTAGAATGTTAGTACATGTGATTTTTTTTTTGTGTGTTTGTTTATAAAATGTCTCTTTAGTTTTTAATGTAGATTTTCAGTTAACGTACTTAGGACTGGTTACTCAATATCCAGTTAACTGCTAACGGGAATTTTAACAAAAATATGTTTCTAAATTTGCAAAGAAAAGTCAATTTAAACGCAGAGTGAGTTTTTAAACAGAACATTGTATAAATCAGCCTTAAACATGTATATTTAACCAAAAATAGTTAAAACAAAATAGTCATATAGAAAACATTAGCATTTGCTCTACAATGTCATTTACTTTCAACTATTTTTTTTTTTTGTGAATATTTAGTGAAAATTATGTATGTGCGTTGGATGTTTTAAATATTTTTATAGTTTTGAATTAAAAACATTTATAATGAGTGTTGAGTTTAATGTGCAGCACTTTTTATGTTAAATGCATTTTTTATTCTTTTTTAAAAATGTAATTAGCTGTTTGTGGATTTCAACTTTTGACTTCCGTAGATGGTTTTAAAAGATGAATAATTATTATTATATTTGTATGATAATTTATAATTAACAAAGTTTTTTCAAATTGCTGGAGAGAAAATTCATGTAGAGAAGAATAATAAGTTAAGTGGTTTTAATAAACTAATACAACCATAAAATTAAAAATATATTAAAAAAATTTATATTGCTAAAAATTTATAAAATTTATTATATAAACATATTAATTTTTTATAGCCGTCATATGAGATGCATAGTTAAAATAAATTCTCTGTCCAATCAGCACCCATTATGAGCCATATGAGAAGTCTGCTGATTTTAGCAGAGACGGTTTGCTGAAAATCTGTCATGCTTATCTAGGTGAAACCAGTGGAGAAATCTGTCAAAACAGCAGAGAAATCTGCTAAGACATTTTCCAGAAATTCTTTGTTTTTAGATAATTTGTTTTCATTATAACTTTAATAGTTTTTTTATTTTTTTATTTAAACTTCAACAAAAAAAAAAAAAAATGTTCTAAAAATTAGCAATATAATCAAGTGATTTTTTTTAAGATGATAATGTTTTTAGGCTGGTGTCTAATTTTACAAAAGTTGCAGGATGCCACCTCAGTTTGACTATATAAGCTAACAATTAACGAAAAAGAAAACAAGAATTACTATTTTCATTTAATAATAATTTTCAAAAAATAATAATTCACCTCGTGGTGAATAAACCCTTTTTCACCAGCTGGTGAATAAAAAGTAACATAATTATTTTTCAACAAAAAAAAATTTTCATCAAATTTTTTTTTTCATCAATTTTTTCGTCCATCAATTTTTTTTTCATAATTTTTTTTTTTCATTAATTTTTTTTTTCATAAATTTTTTTTTCATCAAACTTTTTTTTTCATCAAACTTTTTTTTTCATCATTTTTTTTTTATCAATTTTTTTTACATAAAATTTTTTTTTCATCAATCTTTTTTTCCTTCAAATTCTTTTTATACCCTCCACTCTAGTGATAGAGGGTATATATAAGTTTGCCATTCCGTTTGTAACACCTCGAAATATTGGTCTAGGACCCCATAAAATATATATATTCATGATCCTCGATCGATTTTAAGACGGATCTAGCGATGTCCGTCCGTCTGTCCGTCTGTCTGTCTGTTGAAAACACGCTTACTTTTGAAAGACTTTACAGAGACTTCTGAAGTTTGGCATATATGTTGGGCATTTACCTGGTCAGGTTGGTATTGCAATCCAGCGAAATCGGTCCAGTGGTTCAAAAGTTATGAGCAAAAGACTGAATTTCGGCAAGGGTTTTTCGTGAATTTATGAGAAAAAAAGCACTATAACTTTCGAAAAGCAATTCTGAGGATGCTGAAGCTTGGCATATATATTTTTCGTTTCTCCAGCCTAGTTCGTATTGAATTTCACCCAAATCGGTCTAGTGGTTCAAAAGTTATTAGCAAAACCGTGAATTTCAGATTCGCTTCACCTTAAATTCACGTGTTGAAAACCCGTTAAACCTGTTTTAAAAACATTCGGAAGTCACAAAAATATTTTACAACGTATTTTTGTCACTCAAAAATATTTTTATACCAAAACAAAAAAAAAAATAAACTCGAAAAAAATTTTACACTCAAAAAAAATTTTACACTCAAAAAAAAAATTAGTAAATTATTTTTTTTTTTTTCAAAAATTACTAAAAAAATTTTTTTTACACAAAATAAAATATTTCTAATCAAAACTGTTATTTTTTTCACGTTAGAAAATTTACTATCACTTAAAATAAGCATTGTGGAGGGTATTCATAGATTCGGCCAAGTCGAATTTGACTTTTCTACTTGTTTGTCATATTTTTTTTTGTTTTTTTTATCAATTTTGAAAAACATAAATTTTTTTCATTAATTTTTTTTTTCATCAAATTTTTTTTTTCATAATTTTTTTTATCATATTTTTTTCGTCAATTTTTTTTTGCATCAAATTTTTTATCAATTTTTTTATTATCAATTTTTTTCTCACCAAAAATTTATTTTTTCATCATTTTTTTTTTTATTAATTTTTTTTGTCATTAAATTTTTTTTTTTTCATCAAAAAAGTTTTTTTTATCATAACAAAAAAAAAATTTCATCAATTTTTTTTGTCCATCAAATTTTTTTTTCATCATATTTTTTTTCATCAAATTTTTTTTTTTATAAATTTTTTTTTTCATCAAACTTTTTTTGGCTAAACTGCAGTTTACGGGGCACACAAAAATTACAAAAAAAAAAATATGCCACCCCCTTTAGAATAAAAAAAGAAAAAAATATATGCGGTGGCATATATTTTTTTTTGTAATTTTTGTGTGCCCCGTAAACTGCAGTTTTGCCCTTTTTTCATCATTTTTTTTCATGAATTTTTTTTTACATCAATTTTTTTTTTCATCAAATTTTTTTTCCATCAAATTCTTTTTGAAGCAGGTCATTATAAAGCACTATGCAGGTTTCCTTATTTTCACTTATTTTGTTTAGATTTCATTATTTTAAAATCTTTTGCTTTTTATTGATTTCATTTATTCAACTTTCTGTAACTTTTCTTTTCAAAATTCTACTGTAACATTTTCAAAAGTAACTTTGATTTTAATATTTTTTTATTCGAATGATTGTTTGAAATTTGTATAAAAGGAAGCTCATTTTGGAAAACTGTTGAATTATCTTTCTGAGTTCAACAAAGAAAGTCATACTTTGTCTAGACAAAATTGTTCGGACGGGTTTTAACTTTCCTTTGCCAAAACGAAGAATAATTAATAAAGTTTTTTCCTATAAAATAAAAACACTAAATCGTGTTTTCATTTATGAATTTATACAATCTGCGAAGCAAGATTGTTTCATTTTTTTTTTCATTAATTTTTTTTTGCACCATATTTTTTTTTTTTTTTTCATCAAATTTTTTGTTTTCATCAATTTTTTTGTTTTTTTATCAAAGTTTTTTTTATCAATTTTTTTTTTCATTAATTTTTTTTTTATCAAATTTTTTTTTTCATCAAAATCTTTTTTCATAATTTTTTTTTTATCATATATTTTTTTTCACTTGTAATAGAAAATAAAAGATGAGGATCTCCTCCAAATTTCCTATGTTATTATTTTTACATATCGGAAAAAAGGAGAAAAGTTACAACCTTTCAAAACATCATCCTTCAATATCATACAAAATGTTTAACAAAATATTTTGATGAAGTTTTCAAAAGACTTTATTCACATTCTTTTATCCTAATATGACAAAATAAAAAAATGGAAAAGTTATTGGAGATCCTCTTTCATTTGCCATCACCAGTGGCATCCTAGAATGAGCACAAATATTTCAGATATATTTTACAAAATGTACACTCAAAAAAAAAAAACTGTAAAGTTAGCAAAAAATTTAGTTAAATTTAACTAAAAAAACACCTGATTTTGAACCTACTAAATTTCTAGTTAATTTAACAAAAAATATTTAGTTAACTTTTCGTAGAATGAATGTAGCAAAAAAACCGTAATTTTAACTAAAAATGCAGCTGAAAATTTCGTAACATTTTTTATTAGTTGAATTCAGCTAAACTTTTTGTAAAAAATTTTAAGTTTGTTAAATATTGGTTTTAAACACTATCACTTCACTTATTTTTTCTTTTTTTTTTTGCACAGCATTAAGTTCAGCTTAAGTAGGACTTATGAGATTTGCATAGGAGGCTACACAAGAAATGTTTAAAATTTTTCACTTGACAAAAATGTTACAAAAAATCAGCAAATTAATTAGTAAAAATTCGTAAACTCAGTTTTAAAGTCAACAAAAAAAATTAATTCAAAATTTGTACAAAACTAGTATTCTCGTAAATTGAACTTAACTAAAAAAAGTAGTTAAAACGCTGATTTTAACTAAAAATTTGCTAAAAAGCCAGTAAACTCGAGTTAACAAAAAAAAGTTTGTTAACTTTACAGTTTTATTTTTTTGAGTGTATCCTTTAAAACTTTGAAGTATTTTTAAAAAGAAACAGGATCACGAAATGAAAAACTGTAAATGCAATTTTGCTCCATTTGATCTCTACTTTTAGACGTACATATACAGGGTGGTCCATTAACTAGTATCTTTTTAAAACATGCAATGAAATGAACAATACTCAATAGTTTTGGAACCTTATGGCTTTATTTGAAAGAGCAAATATTCCCATTATTTATGGCAAACGACTTCATTCATGCGGCTGCCTGGGTTAGCTCCGCAGTAGCTCATCCTAGGCACCCATTTTTCTAATGTTTCTGGTTCTATCTCACGAAGGGCTTGAACGATATTCGTCGAAAGGGCCTATAACATTGCTGGATTTTCCATGTTGCATGAATCTTTCACGAGACCCCTCAAAAAAATGTCTAAAGGTTTTAATCGGCAGCTCTAAAGAGATCAATTGTCACCGCGAATATGGCTAAAAACACGATTTCCGAACTAAGTGCGCAAAATATCGATTGTTTGATGGACTGTGGGACATATTGCGACATCCTTCTGAAAAGAAATGTCATCTAAGTTGATATATTCTATTACGGCCAACAAAAAGTCGGTAATCATGGCTCTGTAGCGCTCATCTTTTTAGAAAATGGGATTTTCAGCTGTATTTTTGAAAATATTGTGTAATGATGCTGATACTCAAATCTGTTGCTTCCTATAGATGAATTGGATTCTTTACAATACCGTGCGAGTTTTACGATCCCAAGATGTAGCAATTTGTTTGTTAACATAACCTCATTTGAGTGCCTTTTTTCGGTTAAAAACTTTTTTCGAAAAACGTGCAGTTTGGCAGCGCAGTACTGCGCTACAACACGATACAGCGGAGCAAGCCGAGAACGCATCAATGAAGTCGTTTGCCATAAAAAACGGGAATGTTTGCTCTTTCAAATAAAGCCATAACATTTCAAAAAAAGTTGAGTATTGATCATTTTATTGCATTTTAAAAAAGATTCTAGTTATTGGACCACCCCTTATCATCCATCTAAAAGCAATATTGGCTGTCGGAGGGTGTAATAACAATGTGGCGAACGCCACATTTTTGTAAATTTTGAAAAATCGTTGATCATCGGGCGTCACGGATTAATTTAATAAAATTAGCCTCAAATTTATACCCCACAACTTTTAGGTCTATAAGAATATAAATTTTGTCCGGCCACTTGGAATATGAAAAGTTGAAGAAAAAATGCCACTCTAATGCTTCATAATACATAATTCGTTTTTAATTTGTTCATAATTGAATCATGTATTATAATTAAAACATTAGGAGAGTGGCCAGTATGCAATAAATTAAAGTTTTTCAAAAACATTTTCAAAACTTTGTTAAAATTTTTAAATAAAATGGGCACTCTGAGTGTGCTAACTAAAGTTTTGTTTTATTATGGCAATTAAGAATTCCGCATTGATACTAAACAAACAAAAAAAAAAGTTTTGCAAAAATAAAACGTAAATAAGTTTAGTAACATTTAGTTTAACAAAATATACAAAAAAATATAAACTATAAGATCAAACTATGAATGAAAAAACAAGCAACAAACAACAAAAAAACTAGTTTAAATTTAATAAGATAAAATTATAAATAAAAAACAATTGTAGACAAAGTGATATAAAAGCCATAAAATAATTGAATACAAACATTAGAGTTCAATAGCCAGTCAATAAGTGCAGTAAATCAAAAATACAATAAACTAAAATTGCCATAAAACCAATTTACAAAACTACAAGTTATAAGACTAACAAAAAACAAACAAAATATTGAAGCTGATCTTAAAATAAGAAAAAATCAAAACAAAATGAGATTTTTATTAATAATTTTAGTAATTTTTTACTTATTAAAAGATACAAGTAAGTTTATTACAAAATTTATTCATTTTCAAAATCCGTTTCTCAAGTTATCATTTTATTTCCAGGTAGTTTAGCATTAAATAAAACAGATTTTGAAATAATAGATGATTATGATTTCGATGAAGATTATTCAATGTCTGATTTAAAGATGCCACGAAAAAGTGCTGATCTAACACAAGTTTTGCAAGATGAAAACGATGATGATGAATATGGTGAATGGTATCAGTGCGATAAAGATTTACGAAAACCCAAGGGATTGCGAAGATTTTTGGATATACCATTTTTAAAGAAATTTGTACGTAATTTAAGTCCCTTCACACGACCCCGCTTACAAATGAATTTCTATTTATTTAAACGAGAATTTCCGGATTGTGGTAGAGAATTAACAATGACAGATGATTCATTATTAACATCCGGATTAAATGCATCACATCCTACTAGGTAAGGTATACAATATAAATTTATAATTAACTTTTTTAAGTGTTAAGAATTTATTGAAATTAATTGAAATTTTAAAAGTTGAGTCAACGACATGTTACTTATGTCAACGTTATTGACTGTTAAAGGAATAAGTTTTAAATCTGCACTCAAAAGAAAACTTAACTTAAATTTTGGAAAAATTTTCTTCAAAATAGTTTATAAATTTTCCCAAAATTTAGTTAAATAAAAAACAAGTAAGAAAATTATAGTCGGTCAAGACCGACCATATAATACCCTACACCAGAGTTTCCCGGAAAATGGGTCCCAAGTTCAAACATGGACTGATTAGATCTGTATTTTGTAAAATCTTTAATAAGTGTAACAAGCAGTCACTAATCAAATTTGAGTGGAATAGGCTTCTTTTTGTTGACAATAAATCGCTTCAACTAAATATCGGGCGAAATTTCCACATGGGACCTAAGTCCAAAAATGGTCCGATGATAATCAGATTTGATAAGGTTATTAAAGTACGCGTTTAACATACACAAACAGAATTTTAATTAAATATTTTCTATTTTCATGAAATTTGAGAGATTTATGTGAAAATCGGGAAGGTGGTTTGTATGGGGGCTACAAGAAGAACTGGTCCGATTTCTTTAAAAATTAAAATGATGATTTGTGTGGATAAAAAGATACCTATTAAAACGCGGCTATTAGAGTCATTTGAGCCAAAACTAAAGAGGACCTTTGTATGGGGGCTAGGTCTAAATATGGACCGATTTTTTATATATTGCAATAGGCTTTGTCCTTGTGCTAAAAGAGGCTTAAGTTTCAAATTTCAAGTCAATTGATTAAGAATTGCGACCTGT
Organism: Pegoplata infirma; assembly: GCA_963921195.1. Lineage (NCBI taxonomy): Eukaryota > Metazoa > Arthropoda > Insecta > Diptera > Anthomyiidae > Pegoplata > Pegoplata infirma. The sequence continues at coordinate 63,959,174 of OY992537.1, read as the reverse complement.
ATCGTGTTTATACCGTTTACATGGAAAGAAAGACGGACGGAAGGACGGCCGGACGGACGGACGCACAGTCGGAGCTTTTAGAGCTTTTGGGGTCCTACAGTAAAAATTTTTTAAAAAATATTTTTTTTTAGTTTTGACAAGCAACCGTTTTAGTTGAATTGTTGCTTTTAATGATATATATTCATAAAAAAATATTATTCATATCTGTGACATCGTGATCGTGTATCGAAAAACATCAAAAATACATTTTTTACCCTTTTTTAGATCACGATAAAGATGTCACAGATAGAAATAATATTTTTTTATGAAAATATATCATTGAAAGCAACAATTCAACTAAAACGGTTGCTTGTCAAAACTAAAAAAAAATATTTTTTAAAAAATTTTTACTGTAGGACCCCAAAAGCTCTAAATTTTTTTTTCGAAAAATTTTTTAGAACTGAAACCCTCATCCCACCAAAATCAAATTTTTTGTCGTGAATAAGCTAACCAAGTAATATTATAATCAATAACAAAAAAATTAAAAATCAAAAAAAATTTTTTTTGCTTTGTATGGAAAAATGATTTTTAAGGCACCGCTCTTTACGGCCCCGTCGCGTAGGGAAGGCGTGGTCGTAGGGGCGTAAAATTTTTCCTGAGTTTTTTTTTAGTCAAATGGAAAAAAATGAGGGGGTACCGTCTCAGCATTTCCAACATTTGCAAAATAAGGGACACTCTAATAATTATATATAAAGTTTTTTACTCGGGTTAATATTTTTTTAATGATGTAGGTAGGACCCGTCCACATCGCCACAATTTATATACCATCCACTTACATGGGAGGTTTTTAGAGGGCACCTTTCGATTGTCCTGAAACTTTAATATGGAATGAGGGGAGAAAAATATAAGTTACCTGCTTTTTTTCTTAGCTGCCCAATCTCAAATTTAAAAAAGGGTTGCCACCTTATGAAAAAATAAAAGATTTCGGGAAAATCAGTATAAAAGCCGAACAGGAATTTCAGGACAATCTGTGGGTACCCACTGAAAGACCTTCCTTGTTAGTGATAGAGGGAATACATAAGTTTGTCATTCTGTTTGTAATTCATTGAAATATTCGTCTGGAACCCCACAAAGTATATATATTGTTGATCAGTGATCGATTCTAAATGGCGATCACGACTAAAATATTAAACATGTGTGACTGAAACTTAACACGATTTCTTGTAGTTGTCGCGAGCACTTTGGTATTGCATTTAAGCGATATCGGTTCAGCGCACAGTGCCACATTTGGCCAATCTAGGACGACAAAAATCCGATTTTATTTATATTGACTGGAAATTCGGTATAAATGTTCGTTTTGACTTCAAAAACAACATTATGAATAATATGGGAGGCCTGTTAACGACCACGCCCACTTTTTAAAAAATTTTGAATTTTGGTTGTAATTTCTTTAAACTTGGTATATATACTTTGAAGGACTGTAGAAATAATATCACAAAAAAGGGGGCGGTCAGACAACTCCCACGCCCACTTTTTAAAAAAATGTTTAAAAATATGTAAAAACAAAGTTTACAAAATTATATTTTGTACCAAATTAATATGGGTTACCGATACTCGAAAATTGTATATATTTTTCTTATCTGAGTACGTTTCTTAAATTTAGTGAATTTTTGCCCAAAACTCGAAACTTTGACGGATTTTCGCGGGGTCAAAGAGTTAACATATTTGGCTCAAAATTACAGTTACTTATTTCAGTACATTAAAATTTTTTCAAAATATGGATCACCCTATTGCACACGTCTCGAAAAAAAGACATTTTTTTAAATTAAAAAACTAATTGAAATAAAAAAAAAACTTAAAAATTTAGTTCTTTTTTTTAAATTTTCAAAAATCAATATCAAATTATCTTCTTTTTCAAAAATAAACGTTTAAAAAGTTATTGGAAATATTTTCAAGTTCCAACACAATTTTAGGAGTAGTTTCCTTTACATTTTTTTTAAATACGGAAAGAAACTTTAAATGATATGGTAACATAAGTATATGCTCAAAAATCGAAAAAAAAATCGCTTAAAATTACTTCAGAACAATCATACTCAAAAAATTATTTAAAAGTCAAAAAGCGGGATGAAGCGGGACTTTTGTTTAAGTGCGTATGATACTTGCTTGTTTCAAGTTACTTGTTGCTGCATTTATTAGGGTTTTTCTATAAAAATTTCGATAACTTTAACCAAAAATTTTGAATTTATCGAAATTCCCATAGAAAAACCCTAATAAATGCAGCAACAAGTAACTTGAAACAAGCAAGTATCATAAAGGCATTAAAAAGCGGGATAGAAATTCAAGGCGGGATGAGACATCAAAAAGCGGGATAATCCCGCCAAAAGCGGGATGGTTGGTCAGGTTAAGTATAGTACAAAGGCGCGTGTCAACTTACGCCCCTTTGACCGAAGCGCTATATTTTCATCTATAGTTACCGCCTTGGTAAGTACTTACTATCTGTGGTAAAGATTTCATTCGTATCGGTTTAGCAGTTTATGCTATATGTATTACGGAATGATTACGGAACATGCAGAAAAAACTTTCAGTATAGTAAAAAGGGGCGTGACATTATTTCTATTATAATTTCTAGTTTTCGGCTCGGTTAGTACTATCTTTGGTAAAAACTTCATTAAAATCGGTTCAGACGTTTATGCGTGATTGCGAAACAGGAATAAATAACTTTCAATGTAATACAAAGGGGCGTGGCATTATACGCCCCCTTTCTTCGATCGCCCTCTATTTTGGATCATACTTTTCGCTTCGATTAATACTATCTGTGGTGAAAATTTCATGATGAAAAAGCAGAATTAGCTTTCAGTGTAACAAAAAGGGGCGTAGTATTTTACGCCCCTTTTTTGATCGCCTTCTATTGTGGCTCATAGTTTTTGCCTCGGTTAGTACTATCTGTGGTAAAAATTTCAGTGAAATCGGTTAAATTACTTTCAGTGATTGCGGAACAGGCAGACATAGTTTCTTCATAGTACAAAGAGGCGTGGCATTTTATGCTCATTTTTCCGATCGCGGATTTTTCTGGCCTATACTTCCCGCCTCGGTTAGTACTATCTGTGCTGAAAATTTCATGAAAATCGGTTCAGCCGTTTTTCCGTTATTGCCGGACAGGCAGATATAGCTTAAGCATAGTACAAAGGGGCGTGGCATTTTACGCCCCTTTCTCCGATCGCGGTCGCTTATGACCTTTAGTTCCCGCCTCGGTTAATACTATCTGTGGCGAAAATTTCATGAAAATCGGTTCAGCCGTTTTTCCGTTACAGCCGATTTGCCGTTATAAATTAGTTATTTATTCGACTTTTAATTTTGCAATGAAATAGAATTTATTCCAGTTCGAGGCCAATTTCCCCATTATGATTAATTAATAATGGGGAAATTGGCCTCGAACTGGAATAAATTTTAATATATTTATTCAACTATTTTAATTATTGTAACATTATTTTAACTATTAAAAAAAATTAAAAGGCATATTGATGACTTTTTTTCTATGAATGACATTTTTTTATTCTATGAAATTTTTCTATGAATTTAATAAAATCTATGAAATATTTTACAATACGAATGAATATTCATTCACCCATTGAATTGTTTCATAGATTCTATGAATTTGGTTTTATAAAATTTGTTCGTAGATATTACTTAAGAACAATAATTCTTTCAGCGTAAATTTCAAACGAAATGTCCGACCAAATCATCTCAATTAAATTCAAACAGACCGTCATATAACAAAAATATTTTACTAATTTTTATTCTCTTTTTTAGAATTATTATCCATGGTTGGATGAGTCAATCGCATGGTTCCTTTAATCGTGATATAAAAAATGCTTACCTACAAAGAGGCGACTACAATATCATTATAGCCGATTGGAGTGCTAATGCTGCAAATATCAATTACTTTCATGTGGTCAAACTTATAGAGACATTTGGCAACTATTTGGCACAATTTACTAAGGAATTATATGAACAAGTTAATATAAACTTTAATGATATCTATCTAATCGGTCATTCTTTGGGTGCACAAATAGCTGGTGCTGCCGGTAAGAGGGCCTGGCCTAATCGTTATAATACCATATTTGCTTTAGATCCGGCTGGACCACGCTTCCGTCAACGTAGCACCGAGTTTCGTATTGATCCCACAGATGCTAAATATGTCGAGAGTATACAAACCAGTCGTAATTTGGGTTTCTTAGAACCAACCGGTAATGCTACATTTTATCCGAATTATGGCAACTACCAAAAGAAATGTTATTATGTGGGTTGTTCTCATATAAGAGCATATAAAATGTTTGCTGAGTCTATTAATTCACCGGACGGATTTTGGGGCATTCGCTGTTTGAGACGTAAACCGAAATGGGAATGTGATGATATGGATACACGGGGCTATCGTATGGGTGGTGAACCCTCTATGCATAAATCGGGTATATTTTATGTTAAAACAAATGCCAAAAAACCATATGCTTTAGGTAAAATTAATGTTGATGTTATGGGTAGATAATGCATTTTTAATTATATTTTTGTGATTGATTAAAAAAAAAGACTGAAATTTTTAATAAAAATCTAATGTATTTAAATTTATAATTTTTCAATAAAAATGTTAAGCTCGCCAAAAAAATAATTATTTTGACAATTTTTTTTTAACATTATAATATTTTTAGGATGGTTTATAATTTTACAAGTGACGCAGGACGCCACGCCACCTCAGTTTGACTATATAAGCTAATGACTTACAAAAAAGAAAATAAGAATTACTGTTTTTATTTTCTGAAAACCAAAAAGGTTTTCAACTTTGATTTGTAACTTGGATAATAACCAGGGACAGGACTTTCATGAACTAAAAAACTATTTTTTAGGCGCCTAAAATATGAACCAAAAAGTCTTGAAATATGCACTAAAAATCTAAAAATATGCACTAAAAATCATAAATATCCACCCGTTTTTTTACATTTATTAAAAAAAAACGTAACATTTAAATTCAGTCTGGCATTGTAAGCTTAGATATGAGGCATTCCACACCAAATGTCCAGCGAAAAAAAACACGTGTACAATAAACTTCTGAATAGCTTGTATGGATAGCCCTATATGAAACTTAGAAAATTGCGTTTTCGGTTTTTCAATTTTTAAAAAACTGGGGTTAGGAGGCGTGGTCAAATATTGGAAAAATGGTCAAATTTGTGGCGAGTTGCATTGATTAAATATAAATGCACCACAATCTTAAAAATTTACATTCTTATATAGTTTCGTATGGGCTATCGAATAAATTTTTTTCCTTGAAAAATTTTCAGAACCCGTTCTGAAATTTTCCATTTTTTAAAAAAGTCAATTTATCAAAAATCCGGCCACTTTTTTTTTCTTTTTTTTTAAATTTTTTTTTTAAAGTTTAGATGTTTGTCCATCCACACAAAAAAAATCAGAAATGTATTTTTCGTTTTTTTCGAGAAAATCGCATTTAAATTTTAGATTTCATAACAATTTTGTAATTTGCTTGTATTTTCTTGTTTTAACGTTGCGAATGAGTAATATTAATTGCATGTGATAAATATTTAATCAAGGCAACTCGCCTCAAATTTGACAATTTTTTCAATATTTGACCATGCCTTCTAATCCCAGTTTTTGAAAATTAGAAAAACCAAAAACGAAATTTTCTTAGTTCCATATAGGGCTATCCAAACAACCTATTTAGAAATTTACGGGACATATGTTTTTCTGTAGCGGGACATTTGGTGTGGAATGCCTCATATACATAAATACAGTGTGTATAAAATGTTTTTAAAAAAATAAAAATGATCTAAAAAAATTTAATAATTACTTTAATAAAAAAAATACAAAATCTCATAAAAAAAAAAGTTTTAAAAATATCAAAAAATACTAAAAAAAAATAGCTAAACAACTAAAATTTGTACAAAAAATGACCTAAAAATATGCATTTTTAGGGAAATAATAGCATAATTCGCAAATATATGCATTTTAAGCAAAATATGCAAAAATATGCACTAACTAATCGATGCCATTGATTCGCAAATATATTATGTTTATGCTGTTCTATGACCGAAGGGAAAAAACACGCATTTGCATGAAAATCCTATCCTTGATAATAACTCACCTGCTGGTGAATGAAATCGTTTATCACCAGATGGTGAATAAAAAATTATATTATTATTTTACAACAAAAAACTTTTTATTTCATATATATTTTTTTTTTTCATCAATTTTTTTTTTTCTTCAATTTTATTTTGCATCAAATTTTTTTTCTTCATCAAATTTTTTTTCTTCATCAATTTTTTTTTATTTTTATACCCTCCAACTACAGTATGAGGGTATACTCACTTTGTCATCCTATGTCTAACGCATCAAAATATCGGTCTAGGACCCCATAAAGTATATATATTTATGATCAGTGATCGATCTCCGTCCGTCAGTCCGTCCGTCTGTTCGTCCGTCTGTTTGTCCGTCTGTCCGTCTGTAGTTAACACGATGAAGTCCAAAATAAAAGAGCTAGACGCCCGACATTTGGCATATATAGTCTTATGTTCCTAGGCAGGTTATTATTATTATTCAAGGGGTGATCTAGCCCTAACGGCCGGCACTGCGACCCTTATGGGTCTTTTGTGCCAAGATCCATTAATCTAATTCAAACTCTGTTCAATGTTCCTAATGAACATTATAATAGAGGATGGAGAAGCTAGCTTTATATCCGCAGAATTAAGCAATTCTTTGTCTAAGAACCGTCTTCTGATCCTACATATTGCGACGCACTCACATAATATCCCAGCAAAAACATGGTAATGAGTTGTGAAAAGTAATCATTACCAAGTACATTATTTATAATGAGTACCTATTACCATTAACATTATTTTAAGCCCAAAAGTAACTACTTTTCAGTAATATGTTATAAAAGTACATCTTAGTAATAATATATCCTTGCACTTGCAGTTTTTAACCTTTACAATTTAATTAACTTTAAAAGTACTTAAAAACTTAATTAAAATTACGCAATTTTTAAGTTTTACTAAATACAAGTTAAAATTTAAAAGTTTTAATTAACTAATTATTTTACTTCTTATAGGTAATGGGTTTTTACTCATTATTTGTAATCCGAGACAGTAACTACTTATTTATCTCCATACTCTTCACTAGTTATTTTTGTCTCACGCCCTTGTTAAAATAATTAGTGTTTCATTCAATAAGTAACTACTTGTTAACATCTGTTTCGGATTACAAAACCCATTACTAGTAATGTCAATTTTTGCTGGGATGTGTTGCGTTGTTTCCACTTCGTCAAGACAAATTCGACACAAAGACGATGCACAAAGGTTTAAATTATGCAAGTGATAATTTACCTTATAATGCCCGGTGAGAAAAACTGTCAGTAACCTAATGTCACTTTTGGTGATAATGGAGCGATTAGTGCTTTTGATTGTCGTAGACCTCCTGAATTTTCCCACAAGTTTAAAAAGTCGGTTCTTTCCAAACCCTTAATCATGTTTGAGAAGGTGGACCAGTTTACCCCACAATAGGGTTCGGGTCCGGTCATAGGAGTAGCGGAGGTATTTCTAGCAAGCTCATCCGCTATCTCATTAGGCAGGTTAAGTTCGTAAATGAGCAAAATCGGACCAGGGGGAAAAAAGTTCCCCCTTGAAGAACTAAACCAACCTCTGAAAAATTCCATTTTTTTAAATGATTTTTTTGTGTTTTTGTTTAACAAATCGCGACCTTGGAACAACAAGGTTCTATTTGCACCAACACAACTATTGAGAAAACTAAGGTTGAATATTGTTAATCGATTTACTAAGTCAGTTTTGATTTAACTAAAAAACGGTTTTTGAATAATTTCATCTTAGTCCTTAAATATTATTATGTATTCGAAAATATTCGTGCTACTTTATTAGTTTTTGCACAATTTGAGTCTCAAAAATCAGATAGAACTCTGTTGCTCAACGATAAGGCACATGAATTTGGACAACATGGTTCTAACTGCCAAATAGAACTTTGTGTGTCTGTAAGAAATATTTTTTTTGCAAATAGAACCATGTGTTATTTGGATTTATATTTAATAATACAACATTTCGTATTCAAGAATAATCCTACTTACAAGGTAAGTCTCCCTAGCTTCCACCTGGGATCTTCATATTTTTATTTTATTTTGTAGAACAGGAAAAATAACGTCACACTTTATTTAGGGGGGATAAGAGGGGCAAAACGGCCTGTTTTTAGTCCCTGCAATGAGCATTTCATTGTAATGCTTTCTTCATCGGGATGAGTTTTAATAAAATACTTTATTACTAGCACCGCAATGGAATTTTTGCTTTGAGTTGCGCAAGAATCGTTCCATGTTAACAGTTTGGTGATATTCTTTGCTTCGAAAACTTTTTCATTGTTTTTTTGGAAGGCTGATGCAATATCGTTCACACTTCTTCCGCCAATATACACAGTCCACAAGGCACAGTATATTTTTTCATTATTGCTGTTGGACTACCTGAAGTTTTATCGAAAGCGTTTCATTTCAACCATGTGTGTTTACTTAAAAAACCTTGCTTCAGGAATTCGTTTGGCGGATTTTAACTCCTTATCGCATCTTTTAGCTACCCCTGTTACATTATTTTTCTTCTCGTGTGCGTTGAAACTGTTGTCAAATTACTAGAAAAAGTCCAGTAATCCCATTTTACAAATATTTGACAGTTATCCTATTTTTTTAACAAAAATTTTTGATCCATAATTAATTTTTTCTTTGTAATTTTACAATTTTTTTCGTAAATGTACGAATTTCCAAGGTAATTTTACAAAAAGAAAAATCCAGTTAAGTCACGAGAATTCCTTCTAAGCATTATCGCATCTAAAAAGTTGTAAATTTACAATTTTATTGGTAAAAAACTTGTAAAATTACTAAAACGCTAGTAATTTTTACAAGCAATTCTCAAAAAATAGGAGGTAAGCACAAAATCTAGTAAAGTCACGAGAATTCCTTGTTATTTTTATCGCGTCAAAAAAGTTGTAAATTTATAAATTTATTGGTCAAAAGCTTGTAAATTGTTTGTAATTTTACAATCTTTTTACTAATAAAATAGTAAATTTTACTAGGAACTAGGTAGCAAACAATTATGTTATTTTACAAAATTTTTTTTGAGTGTACACTCAAAAAAAAAACCTTGTCAAATTACTCGAAAAAGTCTCGTAATCGTATTTTACCAATATTTGAAAGTTTTTCTTGTTTAAAAAAAGTCTTTTGGTTAATCGAAATTTTTATTTTTTTTTTTTTTTGAAATTTACAATTTAATTAGTAAAATGTTAGTTATCCGCAGACAAAATTTACGAAAAAATTTTAAATTTACAAAAAAAAAGTTGTTGCTCACAAAGAATTCTAGAAATTTTATAAAAAAACATAAAATTCGTAATTTTTACAAGGAATTCTCGTAAAATAGGAGGGAGCAAAAATCTATTACAGTCACGAGAATTCCTTTTAAGTTTTATTGCGTCAAAAAACCTATAAATTTACAATTTTATTGTTAAAAAGCTTGTAAAATTCCAAAAAAGCTTGTATTTTTTTATTAGGAATCCTAATAAAATAGGAGGTAGAAAAAAAATTATAAGATTTTCTTATTATTTTACAAGGTTTTTTTTAGTGTATTTGTGCAATGTACAATTTTTAATTTGAGCAACATAATTATGTTTCCAATTAAAGTGTCCACATGGTTCCATCTGCAAAATAATATAGGCTTTTTTGGTAAACAAGGTTCTATCAGCCAGTTAGAACCTTGTTAACTGAATCTCAAACCAAAAACGCGTAGATAGAACCTTGTTGCATTGGATATCTCGGAAGCTGTAAGTAATGGACAAAAACTGAGAACGCCAATCGAAAGAGCGTAGGCGCTTTAGTGCGATGCGATATATAACTCATTTTTCAAAAAAATGTTAGTTAGAACCTTGTTGTCCCAAGGTCGCGAAATATTTTATTTTCAAATATTTTTTCTTTTTCAATATTTTTTTCATAAATTTTTTTTATCAATATTTTTTTCATCAATATTTTTTTTATCAATATTTTTTTACATCAAATTTTTTTTTTTTTTCATCAATATTTTCTTACATCAATATTTTTCTTTATTTTTTTTTTCATCAATATTTTTTTCATCGATAATCATTTTTCATTAAAAACTTTTTTTCATCAAACACAGACTGATGGATATCACTAAAATGTCTTAGAAACCTTTACGGAACAATAATACATAAAGGCATTCCATGTCAAATCGGACACTTTGAAAATTTTTTTTTAGATTTTCCCAATTTGTTTACAGTTTTCAGTACCCTTCGAAAACTCCTTTGAGATAAAATTTCAGATTTTTTTGATGACCCTTTCAAAAGATATCGAATTTTTAAAAATTGGTAAATAACTTCTTCAATAGTGGTCCAAAATTCAATTTTTTTTTATTTTTTGTTTTTTTACGTACTTTAAAAAAAATGGTGCGTCCGAGAGGGGTCATTAGTGAGACCGATCCCCATTTATTTTTACCCTACAACATTTTTTAAAACATACCTACGCCCTATCTCTTCTCCCTAAGTAGGCTTCCATTCAAAATTACATTTTTATAAAATTTGCTCCAACTGTTATTTTTATGGGAGCCTACTTAGGGAGTTGAGATATGGCGTTGGCATGTTTTAAAAAAATGTTGTAGGGTAAAAATAAATGGGGGTCGGTCTCACTAATAACCCCTCTCGGACGCACCATTGAACCGGTAGAAGCTGATTTGATAAAACAAATTTATAAAAAATAAAAAAATTGTATGGGGACCGCCTTAATAATTAGAGATAAAGGGTGGGTGTGTTCAGAGAAAATGTTTGAATTAAAAAAATATTGTGGGTCGGTCATACATTTTGTTTAGCCTATTAGTTGGAGTACTTACAGGACACTGTATGATTGGTCAAATGGCCGTGCGTATCGGAATTTCTGATAGGGACTATTGTAGGAGCTGTGGGGAGGTGGAGGAAGAGGAGTCAGTGAAGCACTTGCTATGCGAATGTCCGGGTCTAATGAGGAGCCACCTTAAGCATTTGGGGCAAAGATTTTTCGATGACCTGGACTGCCTAAGCAGTGTCTCATTGACATCTCTAGCGGAATACCTCAGAGAAACGGGGTGGTTTAAAAAGTAGAACTTTGTATCAGAGAGGGAGAGGGGAAATATGATTAGGGAATCACAATGGGCCTTATGGCCCATTTTAAATGACCCCTCTATGACGCACCATTGAAGCAGTAAAAATGATTTTAAGATTGGAAAATTACAATAACACTTTTTCAAAAAATTTCAAAAAATAGTAATAATCGTTATCCCATGATCCTACTGGGCAAAAAATTTGTAGAATCAATAGAAGTTTTACACAAAAAAAATTCAAAAAAATCAAAGAGTACAAACATTTTCAAAATGAGATTTAAATTTTAAAACTTAAAACTTGCATAATAGAGCGTGTTTAGGAATTTTTTGGGATTTTTTTTTTTTAAAGTACGTAAAAAAAAAATTTTGAAAATAAAAATGAAATTTGGACCATTATAGAAGAAGTTATGAGTAAAAGAAGTTTGAGTAATGGAACAAACTACCAATTTTTAAAAATTCGATATTTTTTGAACGGGTCATCAAAAAAATCTGAAAATTTACCACGAAGGAGTTTTCAAAGGGTACTAAAAACTGTTAGCAAATTGGGAAAATCTAAAAAGAAGTTTTTCAAAGTGTCCGATTTGACATGTAATGCCCCATAAACATAATGGGATCCTCGACTGATATTTCAATGCGTTTTGCATAAAATGATAAATTAATATAACGTTATTTTTCTAGAAAAAAATATCTTTGGAAAGAACCCCTATTTATACAGCAAAACATTTTCATGATTCAATGGTTTGGGCAAGACTACAAACTTTCCAGACATTTTTTTGTAGACGGTTGCTCTATAAAGCCAATAAACCATATTCATTTTCAATTTTTAAAGTTTTGAAAAATTTTCGCAAATTTAATTTTCTTCAAAAATTTAAAAAAAAAATATCAAAAAGGGATGAGAAAAACTGAAAATGGATATGTTTTACTGATGTTACAGAGAAAGATTGCTGTTATTCCACAGAAAAAAAAATTATTGCCAGCTCTGTATTTTAAATTTCTCAGAGCTTTTGGAAAATCTATGATAACATTTAATTGAAAAAATATATTTTCTGACCTCAGGTCTTTCAATTTTCTTTATGCACAGAAAAAATTGTATTCCGCGCTCATTTTTAATAAAATTGTTGCTGTATTAACAAACAAATTAATTGTATTGGCAAATTGTGTTGTTGAAAAAATATCAATTATTTTCTTTGTCAATACAATTAAATTGTTTGTTAATACAACAACGTTCTAATTGAATATGAGCCTAAAATACAATTTTTTTCTGTGTATTAAGAAAATTGAAAAATCTATGGTTAGAAAATATTTTTTTTCTGTGTTCTTTGGTTGAATTCATGATATTTGTGAAATTCAATTAAATTTTATCATTGATTTTACAAAAGCTTTGAGACACTTAAAAAGCAAAATGACCGGGTGAACAAATTTAGGGAAAAATATCACACATATCATACAGATTCCTGAATTCCATCTTCTTAGATGCTTTACGGGTCCTTAATCTTTTCGAATATTTAGAAAATGTAACAGTTTAATATTTTGTAAATTATTTGTTGTAAATTTTTTAAATTTTTTTTTTTTTTTTGTAAATTAAGACCAGATTGAAGACGATAAAAGTTTTGCTTCAGTTATAGTTTTGAATAATTCTACATTCATATGTACCTTTTCTATATTTAATAACCTAAAGCAGTTTTAACTGTCATATACTAACAATTCAATTGGATTTAACTGCTTCATTTTCTGTTACTATGTTTTTTGCGTTTATTGCCAAGAAGACCATAAACACCTTTAAGTACTTATGGTTATTATGTGAAAATCCATATAAGACAGTTTTGTATTTCTACAGTTCATTTTGTATATAACACGTTAGAATGTATGAGCTTTTAACAATATAATCAAAAATTATACAAAATTTTAAATTAAAATATAGAACTACAGATTAATTAAGAATTTACCGTATGATCTTCTGATTTTTCTCTGCCATTCAACAAATTTTTTCGAACCTAACAAAATTAGAGGGTGTAGCGAATCAAAATCGATAACTGTTGGACTTTCCCACGCCTCATAGATATCCCCCTCGCATCACACTAAGCGACCCTATAGCATTATTTTGAATAAAAAGAGCCCATTTAGACAAAACAAAAGTTAAAATTGTTTTGGATTTAAAAAAAAATATCAAAAAAATTTTTTTTTTAAATATTTTTATTTTTTCAAAAGACGGAAAAAATATCTAAATAACACTCTTTTTACTAATTTCGCTAACAGCAATCGGCAATAAGCTACATGGGTGTGAAGAAATACCTGTTGGGCCCTCTGATTCACAATCAGAGAGCCCTTGACCAATCTCGTTGAATTGTGAGATGTTTCCAAACTACTTTCCAATAGGACTAACCTTGGTGCAAATTTCATTCCGATTGGAAGACATCGGTTGCAAAAGTTGAAGCGTTTTTGTATGTTTGGAAATCTGGTATTTTTTGTGTTTGGGGAAATTGTATATATGCATACTTTTGAACCATATTGTATGTCTTTATGAGTTTATGTATAAGTCTCCATGTTTTTTTTTTTTGTATCATAATACTTTAGGCAATTTGTTAAGGGTTGTTAAACATAAAATGTTATAAACATTCATGGGATTCTGTAGATATTATTATACTAGTATTATAATATGATAATTTGTTATTATAAAAACTATAAACTTATATTTAAGTAAATGAATATGATAAGAGATGCAGAACGAAAGTTTTTGTATTCTTATGGTGGTATTAAGGAGTAAATCACTTTGTAAAATTTAATAAGAGATTTAATAAATTTTTGCTTACAATTCCTTACTAAAAGCATTGGAATGATAAATATTTAAAAACTTTTACAAATATATGCATGAAACATAAATTATTTTACAATATAAATAACAAAAGAATGCTTTTAAATCACAAAAAACAAAAATTTTATTGTTATGTCATATCAACTGTACTGACCATCAAAAGTCATTTTCAATAAATTTTAATAAATATTTTATGTTGTTCCGTATATTTTCCAAAAAAAAAAAAAAGACGAATAAAGTAAAAATATATATGGACTTTTGTCATTAACTTTTAACGCTTGTGATATTTTACTAATTTCGCAATAACATTTTTATTTGTAAACTAGGTGGTACCTGTGAATGTAGATATGTTAAGGGAACCATAATGAGTAATTTTGCAAAGGCACAGCGCAAATAGTCTCATTATCTCATGGTAAGGAACGTGCAAAGTTGAAAAATGTAAAAAAATCGCTTGATACTCTCATGAAATTTTTCGTTCAAAGTTCCATATTGTTGGGTGCGTTAAAGCTATTGCTCCAAATTTAATACCGTTTAATCAGTAGACTTGGGCAAATATTTGGTGTAGGTTCAGTGGATGTGCCATCAATAAGAAAAAAGTTACATGGACCTAAATCTTTGATACCAATTTTTTTCAATTTTCAATTTTTCGAGGTTTTTTGATTGTAGCTTTTGGTGCAAACTGTAATTTTAAAATTCAAATACACATGGTAAAAGCCCTTGTAAATATGCACAATCTGAGATTGATTCGAGTGATGTGCTCGCAATGGTTACGAAGCTGCAGCTCTCCAAAGATGGGAAGAAAAAACGTGAATTTTTTAAAAAGTCTGTTTTTTGCGAGGCACACTCCGAGTTTTATTCCGAATGGTTCCGAATGCTTTGTGAACTTTATAATTTACCATTTCCCACTTGATTTACAAACGCACCCAAAAAATATTCAATTGCAAAAATTTTATGAGCTTTTTAAATTTTTTGCAAAATTTCGATATTTTAGTTTTGCATTATTTGACAGCCAAATGTGCATGGCTGAAAGTTGAACATGTAGAAACAATGGTATGTGCAAATATAATAAATCATGGAAAGCAACATTGATCAAAAGTTAATATTGGCGAATTCCGCGGCGTTTTTCTGTTTTCCGTTTTTTGTAAGGCACATCCAGGCCGCTTATCGAAATTGGTCAGTGAAAAGCGCGTTTGGTAGTATTTTTAATGCTTTATCTTCAATCCATTCGCACCCAAAAACAATTGACGTTTTAGTGGTTTTTGGTGGTTTTAAATTTTTGATACTTTTAAATTTAATGGTTATATAAAATCTTACATTACTTAAATAAAGTAGTAAAGAAATGTATTTTGATAGATTTTGACATGTCTTATTCAAATAATATTTCAAAATTAGTCCATTGATTTTTGCAGTCGCGAAAATCGCGAAAAATCGCTAAAATTTTTTATAACCTTGATAAAATTAGTAATAACGTTAAAATATTTCGTAATAACCTTAATATTAGCATTTTTAATCATACTTTGAATAGTTTCAATATTCAGTGAAGGACAACACTGTAAAATCAGACATTTAATATTAAAAAAAAAAAAATAAATTCAAAATTATAATTTTTTTTTTCAAAAATTTTCCCTTTAAACCACTGCTGTTTCTTACCTAATAGAGATAGAATAATGGTGTTAACTAAGAATTTGTTGAGATTTTGTTAATGCATTTGGTAATATTTTTCTAAAAAAAAATTAAACCGCTGGAAACATTTTTTTTCCAAAATATTGGAAAGTGTGCCGAAAAAAAATTGGTTAAATGCAAATATCTCAATATTTAGCAAAGATTTTATGCATGTTTGAATATGTATTTTAGCTCTGGGTAAGCATAATACAAAATGGTACGTTTGGTTAACTTCGGATAAAAAATGTAATTTTGACAATTTTTTTTAAAATGTTAACTTTAAACCGCCATAGTTTTCGGTGCGATCGCTCAAATTAATGCACGCGGACGGATTTGAATTACTTGTTTATAATGTTATTTACCTACAAAGTCTTATCAATGTGCCACGAAAAAAAAATCGCAATTTTTTTTTTCTTAAATATTAAAAGTTAATGACAATTGCTCATATAAATAAGCGTGTTCAGAAAATGAATTTTTATAAATGGACTTTAAATTTTCCTTTTTTATTTTATTGTTTGAACATTTATAAAAATTTCCTGATTTTTCTGGGTTTTCTTTTTTTAGATTTCCTGATTTTTGCATATGCGCAAATCCATGGGAAATTTATCTGACGGATCACCGATTTTGTTAATTTTTGGTTATTTGATAGAGTTTTGTAAATGATTAAACACAAAATATTTTTATTTTAACATGATAATGTTTTTAGGCTGGTGTCTAATTTTAAAAAAGTTGCAGGACGCCACCTCAGTTTGACTGTATAAGCTAACAATTAACGAAAGAGAAAATAAGAATTACTATTTTCATTTTCTTAAAAATTTTAATAACTTGGGTTTGTAACTTGGATAACAATTCACCTCGTGGTGAATAAACCCGTTTTTCACCAGCTGGTGAATAAAAAGTAACATAATTATTTTTCAACAAAAAAAATTTTTTTTTTTCATCAAATTTTTTTTTTTTTATCAAAGTTTTTTTTTTTATAAATTTTTTTTCATCAATTTTTTTGAAAAACTTTTTTTTCATTAAATTTTTTTTTCATCATTTTTTTTTTATCAAATTTTTTTTTATCAAATTTTTTTTTTCATCAATTTTTTTTTTCATTTAATTTTTTTTTCATCAAATTATTTTTTTCCATAAACTTTTTCCATAAATCATCAATTTTTTTTTTTTTTTCATCAAATTTTTTTTTTATAATTTTTTTTTTGTTTCAACATTTTTTTTAACAAATTTTTTTTTTCATACATTTTTTTTCATCAAATTTTTTTTTTCATTAATTTTTTTTTTTTTTAAATTTTTTTTCATCAAATTTTTTTTTCATAATTTTTTTTATCATTTTTTTTTTTCATCAAATTTTTTATCATTTTTTTTTCTTATTTTTTTTTATCAATTTTTTTTAAATCAAAAAATTTTTCTTTTCATCATAAAAATTAATCTAAAACGTTTTTTCATCAAAATTTTTTTTCACCAAAAATTTTGGGTTCATTAAATTTTTTTTAACATAATTTTGTTTTTCGTGGAAAAAATATTTTTTTTTTACCAAAACTACTTTTTCACCAAGTCTAAGCTTTTCGCGTAAAAATTTTCCATTTGTTTATCAAATGTACACAAAACAGAGTGAGAGTGCTATATTCTTTGGTGCCAAATCTTTTTTGCACTTATTTTTGCACTCACTTACGAAATGTACAGCTCTTTTGGTTTTTTAATGGGGTCCTCGACTGATATTCCAATTTGTTGTGCATGGAATAGCAAAGTAATATAACATTATTTTTTCTAAAAAAACGTTGCTTTGGCAAGTATACCCAAATCTTCCGCAAAACATTATCATGATTTAATGTTTTGGGCAAGAGTACAAAATTCGCAGGCATTTTTTATCAATACTTTGGAAGATGTGGGGGTTTAAAAAAAAAACGCTTTTCTGACAATATTGACTTTTAGACAGTTTTTTAACATTTTTGTGCTCGGAAACCGTAAGTCGTACGAAAAAACTTGTAAAAAAAATATTTTTTATAAAATTATGAATATTGAAAATTTAACAAAAAAATAAAAAATTTATAAAAATTTCCAAAAAAAAATTTTGAAACCCTATTTGAATGTCCTTTTTTGATGGGAAGGGCACCATGGAATTCTAAAAACAAAATTTTGTATTAAAGTCTAAAATGTCCTTTTTACGCTATTAACATTTCAGAGTAGTGTTTTTTCGTATTGTGGATCAATAAATTTTCAAAATTTGTTATAAAGCCATATATTTGATTTTTTTTTTTCAAAATTTAACAAAAAATTAAAAATTTCGCTATATCACCAATTTTGAAAATTTATTGTTTGACAACACGAAACAACACCTACCTGAAATTTTAACAGCGTTACAAGGATATTCTAAACTTTAATAAAAAATTTTGGTTTTGAAACTCCATAGTGTCCTTGACAGGAGAAAAGGACATAATATAATATTTTTTTATTTTTTTTTAAGAATTTTTTTTGAATTTTTTTTTTTTTGTTTCTAAATTTTAAATCTTCATAATTTTATCAACAATATTGTCACTAAAAGTTTTTTCGTACAACTTAGGGGTTTCGAGTAAAAAACACAAAAGAACTGTCTAAAATTGAAAAAAATCAAATATTTGGCTCTCTAAGAAACTTTGAAATTTTATTGCTCAACAATACGAAAAAACACCTCTCTGAAATTTAACAGCGGAGTTAAAACACCTCAATTCAACCGAAAAAGTAACATTTTTGACTTACCCCATTCGAATTTGATGAAACTTAGAATATAGTTGGGCCCTTACAACTATCATAGTTCCAAAATTTTGGACTTCTGGTAGTTTTTCTTCCCGAGATATGGGGCCTTGAAAATTGGCAAAATCGTATATATTTGACAAAAGCGTTTTGAGATAAATAAAGATAACTCAAATAGTAATAATAATACATGTCTCAGTCAGGTTGCAAATAATAGGTAATGAGACAGCTTTTAAATTTGCGTTTCCCAAGATTTTTTTTGAAAAAGGTCAAAGGTCATTGGTTTTAACCTTAATTTTTGGAGAGCTATATCTCAAAAAACGATATTTTTAAAATTTTGGAAAAAAAAATATGTTATTAAGGGTCACCTATACTACTTAAGTTTAAATTTTCAGGGCGGAGACTTCATTAGAACTTTTAATATTAATTGAAACATAGTGACAGAAAAGAAAAAGCGATGTATTTTCCCTTAGAAAAAAAATATTTTTTTTGTCTTTGTCTTTGTGGTACCAAAGTTCACTTTTCTTAATTTTTTTGACGTACTGAGTCCAAATATGACCTTTGAACTGGCCTATCGCTATTAGTTTTCGAGATATCTGCACATAAATGTGTGAAAATTGCTAAAATGCTATTGCTGTGTTTTTTTTACATTTTGGTGCATATATCTTGAAAAGTAATAGCGATAGGCCAGTTCAAAAGTCATATTTGGACTCAGCACCTCAAAAACATTCAGAAAAATCAATTTTGGTACCAGAATTTCAAAGACAAAAAAAATATTTTTTTTAAGGGAGATAACACCGCTTTTTCTTTCCTGTAACAATGTTTCTATTAATATTAAAAGTTCCAATGAAGTCTCCATCCTGAAAATTTAAACTTAAGTAGTATAGATGATTCTTAACAACATATATTTTTTCCGAAATTTTAAAAATATCGTTTTTTGAGATATAGCTCTCCAAAAATTAAGGTTAAAACCAATGACCTTTGACCTTTATCGAAAAAAATCTTGGGGAAAGCCATTTTAAAGGCTGTCTTATTACCATTCATTTGAAACCTGAGTGAGACCAGTATTATTATTATTTTTCGAGGCATCTTTATATATGTCACAACACTTTTGTTAAATATATACGATTTTGCTAATTTTCAAGACCGCATATCTCAAATACAGGAATGACCAGAAACCTGAAAAATTGGCAAAATCTCTTTTTTGTTAAAGTAACAGGACTTAATTTCATTAAATTTGGAGGGGGTGCGGTCAACTCGTCGGTTGAATTGAGGTGTTTTAGCTCAGCGTTAAAAGGACATTCTAAACTTTAATACAAAATTTTGTTTTTGGAAGTCAATGGTGTCCTTCCCAGGAAAAAGGGCATTCAAATATATTTTTAAAAATTTTTTGTTGAAATTTAAATAAAAAATTTTGTAATCTCTAAATCTTCATAATTTTATAAACAATATTGTTTTTATAAGTTTATTCGTATGACTTACGGTTTCCGAGCACAAAAATGAAAAAAACTGTCAAAAAGTCAATATTGTCAAAAAAGCGTTTTTTTTAACGCCCATATCTTCCAAAGTATTGATCCAAAAAAATATGGTTTTTATTCATTTACAAAGTTCTATAAAATAACCAAAAGTTTACAAAATCGGTGATCCGTCAGTTAAATATTTTTTTTTAATTTTCCTGCTGAAATGAGCAGATTTTTCTGCTGTCTTGACAGATTTATCTGCTGATTCGACCCAGATTATCATATGGCTCAAAATGGACGTATATCCAGCAGATTTTTCTGCTGATTGAATGCTGATTTTTCTGTTGTATTTCACATAATAAAACAATTGTAGCAAGGGGCTTAAAAACGGCCGATTTTTTGAAATTTTCAAAAATTATATTAAGCAAAGGAGTGCCAGGTGACACGCCCTTTTCACATGCATCCTTTGACATTTAAAAAAAACAGTTTTCTCGGGATATGCTAATTGTACATCCAAATGGATGTTCAGTTCATATTTAAACAATATGTATACGGGAGTATTGTTAAAAACATATATAATATGTATGTAAATTGTTTATGCTTCATTGTCATAAAGTGTCAGACAACAATTGTGTGTAAATATTTCATGTGTAAATGGGCATCATACTGGTAGAGTAGTGTCAATATTAATATGTATGGTTCAAAAACTATAAATTATATATGGCAAAAAGGATGCTTGACAATAATCGCATTGGAAGTTGAAACAAGTTAAACTTTTTTTTTCTTTTTATTTTGAAATACTACTTTTGTACTCTTATACATTGATAGTTTTTTGATTTCCTTAAATAATGGTCTTTTGATCTTTTGGATTTCGAAATTTTGAACATAGGATCCTCCAAAAAAAAAAAAAAAGATTTTTGAAAACATGGTTTTTGAAGATTTCGGTTCTAAGAGGTCAAAAAAGGAAGAACAAATGAAAAAATGGTACTGGTTTATAACTATTGAACAGAAGACCTCAGAATGTCAAAATTTTAAAATGCAGGATCCTTCTACTCATCCAAGAGAAGATATTAAGAAATTAACATTTTTTAGGGGAAATAGTGGTCAGCAGAGGTGGGAGGAAGACAGGTAAAATGGTGCACTCAAAGAGAAATGCTTTATTATATTGATGAAACGGTTTCATCACTTGCTGTCATAAATTTTTATGACAAATTACATCATAGTGATAAAGATTTTCTTCAATATGATGAAACATAACATCCAAATTGTAGAAAAAAGTGATGGCACATTTTATCATGTCATCAAAAAATGTCATCAATATACCTTTTAATTTTTTTTAATAACACTGTGGGCTGTGTCCTTTCCCAAAAAAGGTCTGACACAGAAACTGGACCCACTAATCCTTTTGTATTTTGACCTCCTGAATTCGATATCTCCATTAGTATTGAATTCTATCATTGGGTTTTCTTCTAACTTACCAAAGTGAATCTACCTAAGTTGTTAAGTTAAAACTTTTTAAAATTATTTTTGTTCGTAAAGTTCAAGTCGGATTTATTACGAAGAAAATAAGATGCTTTTTAATAAAATCCGTCAAAAATTGTTGAAGTTATACGCACTTGAACAAAAATGCATAAATTTAGTCCATAACACAATTGATTAAATCTGAATTTATGCATTTTTGTTCAAACGCATGGAACTTCTACAATTTTTGACGGATTTTATTAAAAAACTTCTTATTTGCTTCGTAATAAATTAGACTTAGGGCAGATTACTCAATGAAAACTTAGCTACAAACTGCTGACTTAACGGAGCCTTATGTCAAAATTTGTATGTAAAAGTAATATTTAACGGAGAGTTATTTTATAACGGCGCATTGAGTAATCCAGCCTTAAACTTTACGTACAGAAATAAATTTTTTTTAAAAGTTTATCTTACAAGGGAGGTCTTTCAGAGGGCACCCACCGATTGTCCTGAAACTTGCATATGATGAAAATAATAGTTACCTGTTTTTTTAGCTGCCCAATCTCAAATTAAACAAGTAGAAAATTTAAATTCGACTTGAAGGAATCTATGAATACCCTCCACAATGCTCTTTATAAAAGATAGTAAATTTTCTAACGTGAATAAAAACCTTTTCGATTAGAAATATTTTATTTTGTGTAAAAAAACTTTTTTTTAAGTAATTAAAAAAAAAAAAAAATAAATTACCAAAATTTTTTTTTGAGTGTAAAATTTTTTTCGTGTGTACTTTTTTTTTAGTGTAAAAAAATGTTTGAGTGACAGAAATACGTTGTAAAATATTGTTGTGACTTACTAACGTATTTAAAACATGTTTAACGGGTTTTCAACACTTGAATTTAAGGTGAAACTAATCTGAAATTCACGGTTTTGCTAATAACTTTTGAACCACTAGACCGATATTTACTTTATGGAGTCCTAGACCAATATTTCGAGGTGTTACAAACGGAATGACAAACTTGTATATACCCTCTATCACTAGAGTGGAGGGTATAAAAAAGGGTTGCCAACTTATGAAAAATGGTCTTTCGGGGAAATCCGAATTAAAGCCGAACTAGCAGGAAAAAGATACAGGTCTGCTTAATTTTAATAGAGTTTATTGTAAGTGATTTTGGCAGTCGTACGTATGTACATCTCCATATGAACTACCTCAACGATTTTACATTTTTGAAAATAATAACATAACGAAGCCGAATTTGGAAATGACCGATACGCCGTTGGAGTTGCCTCCAAAAAGCCTTTCAATCTGTATAAAATTTTCATATAGTTTATTCAAAAGAAATGTGAAAATTCGTAAAAAAAACGCAAAAAATCCCCTTCCTCTTTGATTTGCTTAATGTGTATTTCCCTTCCCTCTTTCCAATATACAAGTTTCAGGACAATCGGTGGGTGCCTTATGAAAGACCTTCCTCGTTAGCTGGATAACGTTTGCTAATGTGTTTTTGTAAAGACTCAAACATTTTACTTTTATAACGTTTGCTAATGTGGATTTATAGAGACTCAAAAATTTTGGGAATATAAAAAAAACCCTCTCTTTTCCACTCACAGTTTTTAGTTACATACAAACTCTGAATGTTATAGCACGCAAGTAACAACATTAGCCTTAGGTAAACGAGAGGTCTGGTGATCAGATCTTGGGGGGAAAATATAAGATAACAAGGTTGTAAATATTGATGGCACCTTACATTGGACGACAAATTATGGAACATTTCATCATGTTGATTTAAGTTTTCATCATTATGAATAAGCTTTCTTTTTGGTGTACTATTTGAATCTATTGATATTTTTTATCATGAATTTAGGTTCTTTGCACTCTAGAAACAAAATCAGACTAAAACAGATGTTTTTAATTCTTTAGAAGTGAAATTGGTTTAGGAATAAAATGCAATTTAATTGATTTTTTCACACTTATAGAAGTCAAAATAGAAAATTTAATTTTCAAAAGTTCCCAGCAAAACTTACCTTACCATATAAGGTATAAAATAAGGTATAAGATCTCTTATTTTATACATTGCAGCATTGATGATTTTAACAGGCGATGAGACTAAAAGTAATGCATATACATTATCACAAAGAATACCAGTAAGGTATAAAATAAGTCATAAATTTATAACAAAGAATACGAGTAAGGTGTAAAATATATGATATTTTATAGGTTACGAGTAAGGTATATAATATAGCATACCAGAACGTAATATATAAGGTGTTACGAGTAGTGAAAAAGTAATTTTGTATTAAATTTACTCACGTGATTGTAAGCGAGATAAAATATACTTCTGGGTGAGTGTGTGTCATTAACAAATTTCTGTCGTGAATCCATCTCTAGTTTAAACTTATGCATTTTTTTATAAAATATTTATTTTTTATGTTATTGTAATGCATTATGTATTCAATTATAAATAATGCATTATTTCAAACTTTGAAATAATACATAATGTAACCAAATATAAGTCATCCATGATTTAATGTTTAGAAATAATAAATATGAAATACATTTTTTCCAATAATCATGCATTACGTAGCTAATTATTAGTAATGTATTATTTTTCACTTTAAAATAATACGTTGTGGAACAAATGTTTGGTAAGACATCATAAAATAATGCTACAAATAAGATATATACATTATCTGGTAATGTGTTATATAATCACCACCCATTACCAAAGTTTTGCTGGGTTATATAATAGTTTGATATAATCCCAGTTGGAAAATGTGTTCCTTGAGAAAATGTCTTCAGGTTCTGAAAAATCATAGGTAATCCTTGATGACATATCCTAACATTGTCAGCACCGAATGTTTGCTTTAAAAGTGTGGATAGTTCCTCTAAGACGTCTAAAAGGAAATGCAGTATATTAAATTAGAATTTTAAATCTGGACAACTCTTCAATTTCCAAGAAAAAGATGGCAATATTATCGATTTATTTAAAATAAAATCAAAATCTAACAATTATAAAATAAAGTTTAAAACAAGTAGTTAGGTGTGGGACTACAGGTTCAAATCCAGTTGGGACTATAAAAGGCGAAAAGTTTTTTCTAAATATGTGAAAGATAATTAATGAAGGAAAATGAATAAAAGCAAAAACTAAAGGAAATACGAAAATATTTTGTATTTTCGCATGACCTATGCCAGACGTCTTAGGTGACATGTCCCCAGAATGTCAGCCCTGACCTCTGCTGACTTTGAGAGGACATTTTGAAAATTTTGTATGAAACTGTCCTCAAACCAGTTCATAGAGATGTCTTGTGGATGTCAGCACTGACTCTGACATGTCACCGCACCGTCACTGAGGATGGCTCGAGGACGTTGCCAACTGGGTTATAATAATAGTTTTGATCACATGATCAATTATTTTTATTTACTCTTTCTATTTATTTACAACAAATTTTTAATAAATTCAACCGATAATTGGTAACAATGGCCGTCGTCTCTTTGTAGCGAAAAAAACCAAGGGTCCTGGTGGGAATCAAACCCACCACCCCCACGTTTAAAGGCTAGCATGATACCAACTAGCCTTCGGGGGCCCCCTATTTTTCAAAAATTTATTTTTTAGAAAAATTTTAATGAAAATTAAATCACTTTCTACATTAAATACTCTACCGAAGTGCAATTGCCTTGTTATTCTTAGATACCCCTTAACAAACAATTATTTGTTATACAACTACTGTATATTTTACAAAAAAAAAACTGTCAGTTCAGATAACATATCAAAACCACGATGTAAAACTTTAAAACCTTCAAAAACCTTTTGTCTATCCTCAATTCTCTGGATAAAAATCGACAAACAAAAACACACCAAACTGATGCTACTGTATGTGTTGTATATGTGAGTTACTATGTATGTATTATACATACAGGATTAATCGAATTTCAACTGTCTACTCTTGTAAAGCCTTCAAACTAGACAGGTTATTCCAATCTTTTGACTTGGCTTGTTTTTCATGTGGATCTATGTGAATTGTATACCATTTTTGTTAGAATTTTTTTTTATAGTGTGGTTTGGTATGGTTTATCTGATAAACTTTTTTTACATGCATTCACTGGCTCATAGTATGACTTTTTACATCATATGTGTGTAACCTTTATATAAAACCATATAATACATTATGAGCGCGAAGTATAAGGATACGTATAATACTTACTAATTATAAGTCGTGCTAATATTTTAAAACAAACTTACAAGAGCCTTAAAGTAATAATTTATTCCAATAAAATGTTTTTTTAATTGTTTAGATATCCTTTCTATTTGCTTAGATATCGTCCGTTGAAATTTCCATTTATGTTGTGTTTGATGAATACCACGTGATACGTACTACTACGTGAACTTTTCTCGATATCTCAGCAAATAGAAGAGATATCTAAACAATTCAAAAAACATAATATTGAAATAAATTAAGACTTCAAGACTCTTGTAAGATTGTTGTAAAATATTAGCAAAATGTAGTGAAAAATCGATCGAATTTGCATTCATAAAAAAATACCATGAATATAGCTGAAAACCAGAATTTTCAAACTTCAGGTTAAGATATATCAGCGAGGAAAAGCTATTACAAAGGTTAAACATTCATTTTAAAGGCAGTTTGTAGGACTTTATCAGGTTTTATAAATAAAAGTCTAATCGCGCAGTTATAACGTCTCGTATATAGCGTAAGACGGGTTTTTTTTTTTTAATTCAAGCTAAGATATCTCGAAAACCTGATGTGATAGCAATTTCTGTTATTAGACTCGGATTCAGCGCTTCAGCGCACCTCAAACCCTTAAAAAAGTATACTCTGTTGCATGTGTTAAACATTTTTGGCCTGTGTAATTAAAATCGGTTAAGAATTAAACGCTGCAGAGTAATTCTTGCAAAAAAATTGCATCTCGCCTAACTTTGCATCTGTGGAAAACACACACAGTCTGTGGAAAACACACACAAATGAGCTATACTCCGTAATTTTACACAAATCTTTCTTGTGTCCATAGGCTGGTAAGTTCCTTAATTGACTAAATCGCACCAAGGGGAAGAAGCTTCCCAAAAATTTGGCATATTCAACACTCTAGCTTGTTTTTTGTACTTTTGTTGAGCAAATGGAATATGTTTATTTCAGAAGAAGTTCAGACTTACAAGGATGGTCTTTTACAAGGCACCCACTGATTGTCCTAAAACTTGCATATTGGAAAAAGGGGAGGAAAACAAGAGTTTTTTCTTAGCTGCCCAATCTAACATTTAGCGGTTAAAAGGGGAAAACGGTATTTTTTACGTTTTTTGAGTATTTGTTACATTTCTTCAAAAGAAACTGTATGAACATTTTATACAGATCGCAAGGTTAAGGTCTCTCCAAAGAAGTATCGGTCGTCTCCAATTCAGCTTCGTTAAGTCCTTATTTATAAATGGGGTAAAACTTTGGGGTAGCTTATATGGAGATGTATAAACGTACGACTGCCAAAATCACATATAATAATATAAAGAATTTTTCTCGCAAATATCCAATAATCAATTTAGTGTAATTGCCTACTGAAGACGCAGAAGCGGCTACCGAGACCATGGTCTAGGGTAAATCCACATTTAATTTAATCTTTAGAAGACACAATTTTCTTCTTCAATCAAAAACACAAACAACAAATTAAAATACACTTGGCTTACGCCAAAAAATTTAATAAACATAAATAAATACTGACAAAAATATCGCTTTTGTGAACATTTCACTTTAACTATGCGTTAATGTAGTGTGAAGAACAAAAAATTCTTCGCAATGGTAAAGTTTGCATAAAATAAAGTAAATGAAAGATTAAGACATTGTTTTTGGTGGAAAATATTATTCATGGGCCATTTTGACCCCATGTTCATTTATGGGTTAATTCAAAAAATCAAATAATTATTTTTCTGACCTCATACAATAATTATAACAAGTTTTATAGAATTCGAAAAAAATAAAAAATTATATTAAGAAATTTTAACGCGCGGGGCCGTTTTGACCCCATGTTCCTTTATGGGTTAATTAAAAAAAAAAATCAAATAATAATTTTTCTGAACTCCTACAATAATTATACCAAGTTTTATAAAAAACCACAATAAATATTTCATACTTAAGTGCCTTTTTCTAAAAAAAACTCTAAATATCCCAAAATTTAACCTTTGACCGAATAAAAACCGGATTAATATTATTTTTTTTTTTCCTAAAAGTTTAGGGTTAAAGTCTAACATTGTTTTTAATATTTTATGGCCCTTACTTTGTGGAATTTTAAAACATTTACCAAATTTTTCCATATTGAGAAAATTGTGGGCAAAAAAGGCATTTTCCTCAAAATCCGCTGGGTTTAAATCGATGCCCCCGCCAAACTATCCGAGGGATACCTCCCAAATTTTTTTTATATGTTTTATATATATATATTTTATAAGATTCTGTGTTTTTTTCAGCATTTTTCTAAATTTTGTTTAAGAAAATTAAAAAAAAAAAAAACAAAATATCACTTTTGAGAACCACGCCAAATATAATGCATATTTTTGGCCTACCATGAAACGGGTTAATGACATCCTAGAAAGACAGTATTTCATATCTGAGTATTTATGATAGAATAGAATATAAATATTGTTTTCCATTGGTTTATTTCAATAAAATTAAAAAATTGGGGCTGAATTTTGTGTTTTAGGGGTTATTTTGTAAAAATTTAGTCATTTTGACCCCGAAAGGCTTACAAGGGATAATTTTTGAAAACCCAAAAATTTTCAATGTATCTTCTTATACTAAAAAGCACTAGTGTACCACTTTTTAACAATATATTCAAAAAACAATACCATTTATTCAATGTTTTTCATCAAAATATGGCTATTTTCGTGTGTTTGACCTTTGACCTCAATGTGCCTCGTGTTAACGTTGTCCGATTTGGCTGCAATTTTTAGCATATCATTTTTAGGCCAAATGTAATAAAAATTAGGGGTGCACTCCTTCAAATTCGAAGTTTTGTAAAATAGCTGCCACCCTAATTCCCATATATGACATACATTGGCATATAGGGAGCATATATGTCATATATGTTCATATGCCCTCATTTTACGTATATGGACATTAGGGTTATAACTTTTCGAATTTTTTGCAAATATCAAAAAGTCCATCCCATAGTCGTATAGGCCATGAAAAAATATTAAGAAATGATGTCTTACTTTTTCGCGATCGTTAAAAAAGTTCACGCACCAAACGCGATGAAGTTTTGAATATTAGTTTTTCTTTTAAGTATAAACAAATTAAATTTAATTGCAAATTATTTAGGATTTTCTTGTAATTTCATCAATATAAAAACAAAATCTCATCAATTCGATGGAGGGCGCGAAACAATCGCGATATTATGACGCTATTTCGCTAATTTTTTAAATTAGCTAAATTTTAGTGTCAAATGATAGGTGCTATGGGGCAGTAATTCTTTTCAGCAACTAAATATTATAATCGCGGAATTTTGATGTCTTTTCGCGGATGTTATAAATAAGTTTAATGTTTGTTCCTTCTGATAGGTAGTCATGAGTTTGTGATAATTTTCAAATAATTAAGATATGACGTCATAATATAAAATTTTTAAAACAAAAAAAATAAAAAAAAATCATTCTTGGGGGAGTTTTGGAAATTGCATTCGGTGCGTGAACTTTTTTCACCGGAATGACCGAAAAAATATATTTTTGTTATCTGTACAACATTGCCAATAGCGTGGTAGGATGGACTTTTTTTGTCAAAAAAAAGTTATAACCCTAATGGACATATATGTTGTAAATATGATCATATATGCCTCCATACATTGTCATAAATATCCATATATGCTCAATATATGGACATACATGAAGCTGTATGAACGCATATATGATCATATTTGTATCATTTTTCACCGTGTTGTTACTGAAAAAAAAAATTGAGAAAATTTATGAAAAAAGTATTTGGTGAAAAATAATTGATGAAAAAATAGTTTGATAACAGAAAAAAAAATATAATGAAAATAAAAAATTTTAATGAAAAAAAATTTGATTAAAAAAAAAAATAATGATGAAAAAAAAATTTTTTCGTAAAAAAAACTTTTTGATAAAAAATTAAATTTTGAAGGAAAAATTTTTTGATGAAAAAAAAAATTGTAATTGTGTTGATATATTGTTGGACTGTTTATGTTATAGCTGAATTTTTATTTAGTTCGGTTTGAGTCCACATTAATTATTTCTGAGAAATAATAATTGTTGTAAAATGAGAAAATCTGAAAACAATTAAGTGACAACACAGGCTAAGTGGAGATGTCGACAGCTTTCGGAATATTTAAAAAAAAATAGGGATTTTCCAAAAATCTTGAAAACGAGCAAAAATAATTTTAAAAAAGTTGTCTCAAGGAGGAGGTTATTTTGGATGTCGAATATTATAATTAGTTGACGAATTATTAAAAAAAAAAAAATCCTAACACTTTCCGACCAGAGTTTCCATAAACTTTTATTTTTATTTATCATATTTTGTATGGCTAGTACACCTGGGTTTTTTAAATTTTTTTGTTTTATTCATATTTGGGTTATAAAAAAATATAGATATTTTTTTAAGTTTTCACAAAAGAATTGTAAAAGCAGAAAATTCTAGTTGATTTTATGTTTTCTTTTTTTTTTTTTTTGTTAAATAAAAAGTTATAAAACTTTATAGATTTGTTTATGTTTGTTTCAAACAATTGCTTCCAATCATTCATCATCATTTATCATGATTACTTTTTTTTTACTATCAGATATTTTGATTTTAGAAATATAGTTTTCAATGAATTTTAAATAAAGTTACAAAAAAAAAAAAACTAAAAGAACTAAAGAAGCACTTACTCTTAACAGTTCCTTTGTAGCTTTATCACCTGCTATTAAATGGAAAATCTTTTGAAATATATCAATATTAAACTACTTTAAGTTAGTGCATTTAGCTTTATTTTATATAAGTTTAGAGTAAAATAAAGTGATTTTTAGTACTCTACTAAAATTGAATGAAAATTTGTTAAAAGCAAAATCTAACGATTTTATGTTGTAAACTCTAGGGTGGCACTAGTTTTGGTGACTATTGTTTCGAATTTCCTTGCTACCATCATCCAGATATCATGGAATGTAAGCATTTTTTAGAAATTAGGTGAAATAAAGGGAAAAGGTGTTCCCCAAAGTCTCCGTACGACCCCATCTAGAAGCTTCAAGATAGACCTTTAAGCAACTGCTCCGATATAGGAGTTACTCCATCTTCGGTTAGATATAGGCTGTATAAATAGTGAAGAGATTCGACGAAGTGAACTAATTGTTACACCGTTTTAACAAACCAAGAAATCTATTCTTTCACGCAAAAGTCATTTTTCCTCTGTAAAAATCGGTAAAATGACTTTCAAATTGAATTAGCAAACTTTTAGCAGATTTTTCAGCTAAAATAGATATTTTAAGTAAATTCCCTGTCATTGAGTTTTAGAAAATAGCAGAATTTTTTTGCAATTTTACTGATTCTGTTTGCTGAATTGCAAAGTATTTTTTTTTAGATTATTTTGTTATTTTACAGAAAAAGTTTGTTTAACTTGAAAAATTAACACTTTGAAAATAAAAACT
This sequence comes from Pegoplata infirma, assembly GCA_963921195.1. NCBI lineage: Eukaryota > Metazoa > Arthropoda > Insecta > Diptera > Anthomyiidae > Pegoplata > Pegoplata infirma. The sequence goes on along the minus strand of OY992537.1, from coordinate 63,928,270 downwards.
GACAAGGGAAGTTTCTCTACCCTTATGAACCGATTTACCAGAAACTTAAAATATATATAAATAAGACGATTTTAAGGTCGGGAGGTCTCGGCTTATCGTCCATATCAGTGTTTAAAAATTTCGTTGTTCCCTTATGAAACAACTTGGACCTTCAGATTATATCGTGAACCTATATTCAAAATATGCCAACTAAAATTTGACCGAAATGAGTTTCCGATGGCAAATAGCTTCCCTATGCAATACCCATCTGTGGTAAAAATTTCAGAGCAAAAAAATAATTTTTTGTCGTTTTACATCCATTTTTGTTATTCTGCTAACTCAAAGTACATATTTTTTTGGTGAAAATAAATGCCAACTCCCATAGTAAATTTCCAAAAATTTTTCAAAATTTAAAAAAAAAAAAATTAGACCACGTATCTCATTGCATTTGTCATGCTGAACACGAATTTGGTAAAGATTTTGATATCTAATGGCTATTTTTCGAGATGTTGATATTTTGAAAATATCGGTAAATAGCGCTTGCGAAAAAAAAAATTGCTAATATATATGTAACTTTTAAACTATTTATCAGATTGAAACATTATGAGTGGGGCAAATAAAGTCAATGACATAAGCTTTCAAAATAGCTAGTTTGGAGTGACCCTTATACAATACAGCGTGAGTTACAGAGTGCCAAAGTTGACTACCCTGAAATTAAAAGGCTTTCGGAGCTAGTAACTTTTAAAAATATGCAAAGATTTGTATTTTTTTTTTAAGTTTTTTCAATTACCGTACTAAGGATAACAAAAACCAAAAAAAAAAAAAATTATAAAAATTTGTCAAAAAAAAATTTATTTTTTTTTTCCGACAAAATATGCCAACTCCAAAAAAATATTTGTTTTTTGTCATAGTAATAAATGCCAACTCTGAAAAATACGCAAACAAGTGCAAAATATAAAATTTTTCACATATGTAAAAATAATTTAGAATATTTAAACCATCTTATGGAAGGTACATTGTTTATTTTTACAATAATATGCGAAATAACTAGTTTTTTAGCTCTCCTGAAAAGTAAGCTTTTTCGAGTTGGCATTTATTGAATATAGTTCGACGATATGAAAAAAAAAAAAATTGATGAAAAAACAAAAAAAAATTTGTTGTAAAATAATTATGTTACTTTTTATTCACCAGCTGGTGAAAAACGGTTTTATTCACCACGAGGTGAATTATTATCCAAGTTACAAACCCAAGTTATTAAAATTTTGGTTTTAAGAAAATTAAAATAGTAATTCTTGTTTTCTTTTTCGTTAATTGTTAGCTTATATAGTCAAACTGAGGTGGCGTCCTGCAACTTTTTTAAAATTAGACACCAGCCTAAAAACATTATCATGTTAAATATTGCAGGGCCGTTTTCTTCTGGTTTTAGGGTGGGGTCGTAGTGGTAATTAGGGGGGGGCAAATTTCCTTTCGAATATGTGTTTAAAAAAATATCAATATGTAAAAAAAAAAATTATTCCACGCCCATAAAAGGGGGCGGACCGAAAAAAAAACGAAATTTTCTAATTCTTTGGGTCCAAATGCAGGACTTTGAACTTCATGTAGCATAAAAATTATGCATTTCGCGACCTTGGGACAACAAGGTTCTAACTAACATTTTTTTGAAAAATGAGTTATATATCGCATCGCACTAAAGCGCCTACGCTCTTTCGATTGGCGTTCTCAGTTTTTGTCCATTACTTACAGCTTCCGAGATATCCAATGCAACAAGGTTCTATCTACGCGTTTTTGGTTTGAGATTCAGTTAACAAGGTTCTAACTGGCTGATAGAACCTTGTTTACCAAAAAAGCCTATATTATTTTGCAGATGGAACCATGTGGACACTTTAATTGGAAACATAATTATGTTGCTCAAATTAAAAATTGTACATTGCACAAATACACTAAAAAAAACCTTGTAAAATAATAAGAAAATCTTATAATTTTTTTTCTACCTCCTATTTTATTAGGATTCCTAATAAAAAAATACAAGCTTTTTTGGAATTTTACAAGCTTTTTAACAATAAAATTGTAAATTTATAGGTTTTTTGACGCAATAAAACTTAAAAGGAATTCTCGTGACTGTAATAGATTTTTGCTCCCTCCTATTTTACGAGAATTCCTTGTAAAAATTACGAATTTTATGTTTTTTTATAAAATTTCTAGAATTCTTTGTGAGCAACAACTTTTTTTTTGTAAATTTAAAATTTTTTCGTAAATTTTGTCTGCGGATAACTAACATTTTACTAATTAAATTGTAAATTTCAAAAAAAAAAAAAAATAAAAATTTCGATTAACCAAAAGACTTTTTTTAAACAAGAAAAACTTTCAAATATTGGTAAAATACGATTACGAGACTTTTTCGAGTAATTTGACAAGGTTTTTTTTTTGAGTGTACACTCAAAAAAAATTTTGTAAAATAACATAATTGTTTGCTACCTAGTTCCTAGTAAAATTTACTATTTTATTAGTAAAAAGATTGTAAAATTACAAACAATTTACAAGCTTTTGACCAATAAATTTATAAATTTACAACTTTTTTGACGCGATAAAAATAACAAGGAATTCTCGTGACTTTACTAGATTTTGTGCTTACCTCCTATTTTTTGAGAATTGCTTGTAAAAATTACTAGCGTTTTAGTAATTTTACAAGTTTTTTACCAATAAAATTGTAAATTTACAACTTTTTAGATGCGATAATGCTTAGAAGGAATTCTCGTGACTTAACTGGATTTTTCTTTTTGTAAAATTACCTTGGAAATTCGTACATTTACGAAAAAAATTGTAAAATTACAAAGAAAAAATTAATTATGGATCAAAAATTTTTGTTAAAAAAATAGGATAACTGTCAAATATTTGTAAAATGGGATTACTGGACTTTTTCTAGTAATTTGACAACAGTTTCAACGCACACGAGAAGAAAAATAATGTAACAGGGGTAGCTAAAAGATGCGATAAGGAGTTAAAATCCGCCAAACGAATTCCTGAAGCAAGGTTTTTTAAGTAAACACACATGGTTGAAATGAAACGCTTTCGATAAAACTTCAGGTAGTCCAACAGCAATAATGAAAAAATATACTGTGCCTTGTGGACTGTGTATATTGGCGGAAGAAGTGTGAACGATATTGCATCAGCCTTCCAAAAAAACAATGAAAAAGTTTTCGAAGCAAAGAATATCACCAAACTGTTAACATGGAACGATTCTTGCGCAACTCAAAGCAAAAATTCCATTGCGGTGCTAGTAATAAAGTATTTTATTAAAACTCATCCCGATGAAGAAAGCATTACAATGAAATGCTCATTGCAGGGACTAAAAACAGGCCGTTTTGCCCCTCTTATCCCCCCTAAATAAAGTGTGACGTTATTTTTCCTGTTCTACAAAATAAAATAAAAATATGAAGATCCCAGGTGGAAGCTAGGGAGACTTACCTTGTAAGTAGGATTATTCTTGAATACGAAATGTTGTATTATTAAATATAAATCCAAATAACACATGGTTCTATTTGCAAAAAAAATATTTCTTACAGACACACAAAGTTCTATTTGGCAGTTAGAACCATGTTGTCCAAATTCATGTGCCTTATCGTTGAGCAACAGTGTTCTATCTGATTTTTGAGACTCAAATTGTGCAAAAACTAATAAAGTAGCGCGAATATTTTCGAATACATAATAATATTTAAGGACTAAGATGAAATTATTCAAAAACCGTTTTTTAGTTAAATCAAAACTGACTTAGTAAATCGATTAACAATATTCAACCTTAGTTTTCTCAATAGTTGTGTTGGTGCAAATAGAACCTTGTTGTTCCAAGGTCGCGATTTATGCAAAAAAATATTAATTAAAAAAATATTGATTAAAAAAAATATTGATGAAAAAAATATTGATGAAAAATATTTTTATAAGGGTTTAAGTTGAAATATTTTAGTTACGTTTTATTCACCAGGTGGTAAATATTTTTTAATTCACCAGGAGGTAAATTATTATCCAAGTTAAAAAACCAAGTTACTAAAATTTTTGGTTTTAAGGAAATGAAAACAGTAATTATGTAATCAAACTGAGGTGGCGTTCTGCAACTTTTTTAAAATTAGACACCAGCCTAAAAGCATTATCATGTTAAAAATAGCCCCCGTATGCTAGTTGGTAGCGTGTTAGCCTTTCAACGTGGGGGTCGTGGGTTCGATTCCCACCAGAACCCTTGGTTTTTTTCGCTACAACGAGACGACGGTCATTGTTACCAGTTCTCGGTTAGGTGGAATTTATTAAAAATGAGTTGTAAATAAATAGAAAGAATAAATAAAAATAATTGATCATGTGATCAAAACTATTAATTAATTTGATAATCCTCAGATTTTATAAAATCTCTGGTGGAATGAATGTCATACAACTTTAATTTATTTCATATTTAAGGAAAAATTTAATTTCAGAAACTTCAATTGCATGAAATATTATTTATGTCCATGTAAAAGAAAATATATTTATGTATGTATGTATCTTAAAAAATTGGTAATTTTATGCAGCAGGCATTATTTAATTTTCTGCAAAATAATTACATTTACACATTTCAATTTATTTTTAATTTGTATGTCTATAAATTTCATACTTAATAAATATTTTCATATTTGCTGGTTGAAATATACCTGTAGTTATTTACCTACTGGCCATAACGACGATACAAGAGAAAATAAATAACGCAAAAGCACAACATTTACAGAAATATTTAAACTACACAGAAGAAAATAAATCTAAAATTTCATTGATTAAAAAAAATAAAAAAAATTTGGAGGGTTTCTTCGGGAGACATCGAGGGGCAACTTCCCCTCGCGATAAATTTTGACAAATTATTTTGTTATGACGCCCACAAAAGGGCGGGTATTAAAAATGACACATTTCAAGCCCCTGGGTTTAAATGAAGCTCTTTGATGTTCTTCTAATATAAACAGTTTTCATTTTCACGAGTGAAAGTGTAAAATTCGCAGTCTACTTATATAGACTTTACCACGATTAGGGAAAATACTAAGTAATTCACGAGACTATGGTGCAGGTAAATCTTGTTTGTACAAACGCTAGGTGGCGTTATTTTAATTAGGTGACCGGGTTTCTTACTAAGCGGTTTTACGAACCGACTACAGCTAAGGACGGAGTTGGGAACATGAATATGGTCGGCTTACGATATATGATGAATATTTTGCGAGGTATATCACTAGCTCCAACTGGTTTTTCATTGCCATGGTTGACTAGATCTTGTAGTTATATCTTTAAGGCTTTACTCACTGAATGAGAATTCTAACATCCGCTCTTTAATACATATACTACAATGTAACAGCTCGTTACAGTATACCCTCTTACTGTAGCTGGAGAGTATACAAAATTCCAAATAATTTATTATTCAACCGACTAGATTTCAGGAAATTTTAGTTAATTTTTATTCTGTGTATGTATACTATAAGTAATATTAAAAACGTTTTATTATGATTTAAAGGCGAAATTTAAAACACTTCGAAAACATACGTAAAATAAAATTTAATAAGATTTAATATTGCAATATCATAAAGCTTATTATTGTTTTAATTACATATATTTAATAATAACATAAACTGTTTTGAGAATTAAAATTGTAAATATAAGATATGTATAACAAGTGCATCGATATTTCTTATTTGTACTTACATATCATCGTTGCGGCGACAAAACTCCTATATGTTTTTTTTTTTATTTTTTTAAGGCATAGAAAATATTAAATTTTGATTATATTTTGTGTTAAATTTTTTACCTCAAGTGCAAGTAGTTAAAAAGTTTTGAGGAAAAACATAATGTTTAAAACGGATTTTTTAGGATGGATTCAAATTGGATGGTTTTAACATGATAATATTTTTAGGCTGGTGTCAAATTTTGAAAAAGTTGGTGTCTAATTTTAAAAAAGTTGTACTATTTTCATTTTCTTAAAACGAAAAATTTTTGTAACTTGGGTTTGTTTTTTCATCAATATTTTTTTTTTTTTTATCAATATTTCTTTTCCATAAGTTTTTTTTTCATTAATATTTATTTTTTTGAAAAACATCAAAATTTTTTTCTTTTTTTTTTGATCAATAATTTTTTTTTCATCAATATTTTTTTTTTCATCAATATTTATTTGCATCAATATTTTTTTTCATCATTACTTCTTTTTCATCAATATTTGTTTTTATTAACAATATTTTTTTTTCATCAATATTTTTTCATCAATAATTTTTTTCTTTATAATTTTTTTTCATCAATATTTTTTCATCAATATTTTTTCATCAATATTTTTTTTTCATCAATATTTTTTTTTTCATCAATATTTTTTTTTTCATCAATATTTTTTTTTTCATCAATATTTTTTTTTTTTTTCATCATTATTTCTTTTTCATCAATATTTGTTTTTATCATCAATATTTTTTTTCATCAATATTTTTCATCAATATTTTTTTTTCATCAATATTTTTTTTTTTTTCATATTTTTTTTTTTTTCATCAATATTTTTTTTTTCATCAATTTTTTTTTTCAATAACATTTTTTTTTCATAACAATTTTTTTTTCAACAATTTTTTTTTTGTTCTTCAATTTTTTTTTTCATCAATATTCTTTTTCATCAATTTTTTTTTTATTAACATTTTTTTTCATCAATATTTTTTTATCATAAATTTTATTTTCATCAATATTTTTTTCATAAATTTTTTGGCAAAAGTGCACTTTACGGAGCACAAACATTTTTTGGTGGGCCACAGACCCACCTGGAGCCAAAAGAGCCTTCAGGTTTGTGTGGATACTAAAATTAAAGGTAATTAAAAAAGAAAAATAATATAAAGAGGGCTAGGTCCCAAGGGCCTTCTAAGTCCTTAAAACCGTCCCGATGGTATTTAAAAAAAAAAAAATATAAAATTTTTCTAAATTATTAAAAAGAACGTCTTTCGGCCGGGACTACAAAACCCATAAATTAATTTAGTGTCATCGCAAAATAAAGTTTGTTTTGTGTATCAAGTCTTTTACCCGGTTAATTACTAAATGGCTAAACTATTGAACTGAAAGTTACTAAAATGGATCTAAGGGGTACAGTATTGTTAAAATACATACCAAAAATACATATTTGCAATCGTTAGCAAATTACCTTTCATTTGAATACCCATACATATATGTTGGTGGATGGGGCTGTTGTTTTGATCCAGGGGGTATTCCGGGGCCCCGTCTCCGGATATTTTTGTTTTCCAAAATATTCATGTCCCGTAAAGTGCACCTCAGTCAATTTTTATACCCTTCACTCTAGTGATAGAGGGTATATATAAGTTTGTCATTCCGTTTGTAACACCTCGAAATATTGGTCTAGGACCCCATAAAGTACTTATATATATTCATGATCCTCGATTGATTTTAAGACGATCTAGCGATGCCCGTCCGTCCGTCCGTCTGTCCGTCTGTCCGTCTGCCCGTCTGTCCGTCTGTCCGTCTGTCTGTCTGCTACAAACACGCTTACTTTTGAAAGACTTTACGGAGTCTCCTGAAGTTTGGCATATATGTTGGGCATTTACCTGGTCAGGTTGATATTGCAATCCAGCGAAATCGGTCCAGTGGTTCAAAAGTAATAAACAAATGAGTGAATTTCGGCAAGGGTTTTTCTGGAATTTACGAGTTAAAACACACTGAGGGTGCTGAAGGGTGGCATATATATTTGCCGTTCCTCTGGTTCAATTCGTTTTAAATTTCAGGCAAATCGGTCTAGTCGTTCAAAAGTTATTAGCAAAACCGTGAATTTCAGATTAGTTTCACTTTAAATTCACGTGTTGAAAACCCGTTAGACATGTTTCAAAAACATTGGTAAGTCACAAAAATATTTTACAACGTATTTTTGTCACTCAAGAATATTTTTACACTTACAAAAAAAAAAAATACACTCAAAAAAAATTTCACACTCAAAAAAAATTTTAAGCCCAAAAAAAATCTAAAAAATAGTAAATTTTTTTTTTTTAATTACTAAAAAATTTTTTTTTTTACACAAAATAAAATATTTTTAACCAAAAATTTTATTTTTTTCACGATAGAAAATTTACTATCACTTAAAAAGGGCATTGAGGAGGGTATTCATCGATTCGGCCAAGTCGATTTAAACTTTTCTACTTGTTTTTTCATCAAATATTTTTTTATCAATAATTTTTTTTCATTAAAAACTTATTTTCATAAAAAAGTTTGTTTATCGACAAACACAGACAAACATATTGATGGATATCACTAAAATGTCTTAGAAACCTTTACGGATCAATAATATATAAACATAATGGGATCCACGGACGATATTTCGTTGTGTTTTGCATGGAATGACAAATTAATATCGCGTTATTTTTTCTAGCAAAATTTTGCTTTGGAAAGATCACCTATTTATAAAGCAAAACATCATCATGATTCAATGGTTTGGGCAAGAGTACAAACTTCGCAGACATTTTTTGTGCTTCTTTTACTTGTAAGGAAAAAATAATATTTTAAAAACAAAATTTAGGAAAATTACAAAATTGAAAAAATAAAGTTTAAATTAAAAAAAATTAAAAGAGTGAAGTTTTGATTCCGCAAAGTCGAATATCATTTTCACTCCTGATGTACACAGAAAAAAAAAATTGTCAATACAATTAATTTCATTGTTAATACAATTAAACATTTAATTGAAACTGAGCCTACATTGGATTTTGTCAATACAACAATGACATTTGTAACTTTTGAAAAAAAAAATCAACTTCATTCATTGTTACATTAACAATGAAATTAATTGAAAAATTTGTAAAATCTAAAAATAGAATAAAAAATAATCTGAAATCTAAAAATAGAATAAAAAATAATCTAAAAATAGAAAAAAAAAAATAAAATAAATAAAAAAAATGTCTACCGCCATCTGGCATCGAACCCGCAACCTACGTGCTCCGCGTCTAGCACACTACCACTGTGCTATCCTTATACATATTTGTATTTGACTAAACGTCATATTTAAAACAGTCTACAATAGAATGATAAAAAAAAAACTAAAATTGGAAATTAAAAAAAAAAAAAAAAGTTACGCCAACTGGCGGCGAACCCTCAACCTTCATGATTCGAAGCTAGCACACTACCACCGTGCTATTCCTCATGTATATTTAAAGTTGACTAAATGCGTACATAAGGTGTCTGTGATTTCAATATGCACTTTTTGCGTTTTTAACAATAATTAAAAATGTGGCATTATACATATTGAAAAATAAATAATAATGTTGCATCACAAAAATTTTAAAAAATCTAAAAATAGGATAACAAAAAAATAATCTCAAATAAAAAAAATTAAAAATAAAAAACTGTTCCGCCAACTGGCAGCGAACCCGAAACCTTCATGATTCGAGTTTAGCACACTACCACCGTGCTATCGTCGCATATATTTGTGCTTGATTAAATGAGTTTATAAATTGTTTGTGTTATTAATGTGAATTTTGTGGAATCTTTAACAATGATTTTAATTCATGCGTTTAATTGGAAATAAAACCGGATTTTTGTCACATTAACAATACACATTGTTGATACAATTAAAATAATTGTTGAACTAGTATTTCGTTGGTAACAATTTGTTTTGTTACTCTTGATTTTACGATATTTTTTTCTGTGTACTAGGCCTTAAGTTGCTGCTTACGCTTAACATCAGCACGCAAAGACTCTTATTATATAAAATTTTAAAATTACCGTGAAAACACAAAAGTACATTTTTTCTATAATGTAAAAATACATAGTATTTTTCGTCGTCCAAGCGCATATTTGCTCTGAATATATTATATATCTTTGATAAAAACCTTTTACCAATTTTTTTTTTAAATCTTTTGCATTGTATCTTTTGGCTTTAAGCCAAGTTATCGTTTTATGGTCTTTAGTGTGTGTTTTATATTTTTTTCATTTTCAAAAATTGTCTGGCAATTTGCTAATCTTCACTGCTGTCGGAAGAACTATATAAAAACTTAATATTAGCTGGAATACATACCTACATAAATGGGCTTCAATGTGTGGATTAGGCTGACATTTATTTGAGAAAAGAATATGTATTTTCAAAAAAATTTGGGAACTTACATTGAGGGCGTAAAAAAAACCAAAAAAAGGTAAAACAATGCCTTGCCGAAAGTATTAATACCCTACACAATGTAAAAAAAGTTTATTTGAATAATAAAAAATTCGCGGAAAAAAATGTTGGTGAAAAAAAATTCCACGAAATTTTTCGTAGTTTACATAAAGTGCTTTGTCCCTAAAATATTAACAATTAAATTAATTAAAAGAATAAATACGGCATTCCTGTCAAAATTAGGGGATCTAAGACTTTGCTTTGGAATGCCTCGTGCTTTTCATAGGCACACATACAAACGGATAACGTGAGAATGTCTTGGAATCAATTAAAAATAAATACTATTTTCATTGTATAGGGTCCTAGACTTACATTTAGGTGCTTTACTCACAAAATTAATATAAAATATTGAAAAAAGCTATTTAAGTGCCCCCCTTAAAAATTTTCACATAACAATGTTTACAGGATGTACTAGGTGTAGATGCCAAAAATGTCATCATAATGTCGCCAAATATTTTTGGTTCATAAAAACAAATGATATGTAAGATTTAATGTGATTTTAATATAAAACCAAGTCATCAATAGTCATTAAGATAAGATTTTTGGAATAAATGGAAAAATAAAGGATAGAAATAATGCAAATTCGCTTCACAAAATATGCCCAAAATGAGGCACACCTTACTAAATATGTAAAAAAAAGTAAAAGATCCTAAGACTTCTTTTTGGGCAAACATTTCTCAGAATCTGTGTCTTTTTCTACAGGAAAAATGTGACAGAATCTGAAACTATTCTTTAGGAAAAATGTCTCAGAATCTGAGAGTTTTCTATAGGAATCATGTCTCAGAATCTGTGACTTTTTCTGTAAGAAAAATGTCTCAAAATCTGAGACTTTTTCCCTAATAAAATTGTTTCAGAATCTGACACTTTTCTATAAGAAAAATGTCTCAGAATCTGAGACTTTTTCTATAAGAAAAATGTCTCAGAATCTGAGACTTTTTCTATAAGAAAAATGTCTCAGAATCTGAGACTTTTTCTGTAAGAAAAATGTCTCAGAATCTGAGACTTTTTCTGTAAGAAAAATGTCTCAGAATCTGAGACTTTTTCTATAAGAAAAATGTCTCAGAATCTGAGACTTTTTCTATAAGAAAAATGTCTCAGAATCTGAGACTTTTTCTATAAGAAAAATGTCTCAGAATCTGAGACTTTTTCTATAAGAAAAATGTCTCAGAATCTGAGACTTTTTCGATAAGAAAAATGTCTCAGAATCTGAGACTTTTTCGATAAGAAAAATGTCTCAGAATCTGAGACTTTTTCGATAAACAAAATGTCTCAGAATCTGAAACTTTTTTTTAAAACAAAAATGTCTCAGAATCTAAGACTTTTTTTAAAACAAAAATATCTTAAAATCTGAGACTTTTTTTTAAAAGAAAAATGTCTCAGAATCTGAGACTTTTTTTTAAAAGAAAAATGTGTCAGAGTCTGAGACTTTTTTAATAAGAAAAATGTCTCAGAATCTGAGACTTTTTCTATAAGAAAAATTTCTCAGAATCTGAGATTATGTTTCAGAATCTGAGACTTTTTCTATAAGAAAAATATCTCAGAGGCAAAGATGTCTTTCTATAGGAAAAATGTCTCTGAAACTTTTTCTATAGAAAAAGTTTGCAAAATCTGAAACTTTTTCTTTAGAAAAAGATTTTCAGAATCTAAGACTTTTTCTTTAGAAAAAATGTTTCAGAATCTGGGACTTTTTCTACAAAAAAAATTCTTAGTATCTGGGACTTTTTCTATAGGAAAAATATCTTAGAATCTTACAAGGGAAGTATCTCAACCTTTATGAACCGATTTGCATGAAACGTAAAATATATATAAAAGAGACAATTCTAAGGTTGGGGTGTCTCGGCTTATCGGCCATATCGGGGATTTAAGGGTTCAAAACATGGGTCAAAAAATGGCGAAAAAATCGTTTTTTTGCATTTTTCAGCCAATTCTTTCTAAGAAACTATATGATGTTTACATATGAGAAGAAAGGTTTTTTTAATGCCTATCCAACGGTGGCATAACCTTGTAAAAGTTTGGCTTCGTTAAATACTTTTTTCATGAAAATGTGAAAATTTTGGGGGGTATTTATATGAAGACATAGAGCTACGATGTCCATATGAATACGAAATAATCTTTATTAAATTTAAGTCGACACGTATTTTTGCTCTAGAGGATATTCCTGTTAGTTAGTGAGTTATCGAAATTTTCCCGGAGGTCCATATGGTTTCATAAGGGCACAACGAAATTTTGAAACACTGGCCGAAAAGCCGAAACACCCCAACCTTAAAATCGTCTCATTTATATATATTTTAAGTTTCAGGCAAATCGGTTCATAAGGGTTGAGATACTTCCCTTGTTAGTTTTTTTGAAAAAACCAATGGTTCGCTATATAAATTTGTAACTTTTACTGTAGAAAAAAATTTATAGAATCTGTAACTTTTTCGGAATCTAAAACTTTTTTGAAAGGGAACATTTTTCGGAGTTAAATGACTCTAATAACCGTATTGAAATTTTAAAGGTAATCATATTTTGTATGCACGAATCACCATTCCAAATTTCAAAGGAATAGGGTCAGTCCTTCTCGAAGTTCCCATTCAAACCACCTTCCCGATATTCAAATAATTCCCTCAAAATTCTTAAAAATATAAATATTTGGTTAAAATTGTATTTGTAGGTGTTAAACGTGTAGTTGGACCATTTTTGGACTTAGTCCCCCATAAAAAAGTTTTGACTGATATTTAGTTAAATCGGTATATTGGCAAAAAAATAAACCAATTCCACTAAACTTTGATTTGTGTGTGTTTACTACACTAAATAAAGATCTAACACAAGATAGATCCAATCGGTCCATGTTTGGACTTGGGACCCATTTTCCGGAAAACACTGTTGTAGGGTATCATATGGTTAGTCGTGACCGACTATAACTTTCTTACTTGTTTTTTCATCAATATTTGTTCATCAATACATTATTTTCATCAATTTATTTTTTTTTCATGAATATTTTTATCGTATCAGTTGGTTTGTTCTGAAATGGATATAAAAATATGTTTGTTTTGCATAGAAATTCACTTTTATAAAGTATTCTTTAAATTTGTAAAAGTGTACTTACAAAATATAATATCATAATATTTATCACTTCATTTTACCAAAATGTTTGATTACAATGACAGCCATTACAAAACAAGCGAGATGGGTTAATTTGGCAAGAAAGAATAGTCGAATGCCCTTTATAATATATATTATTCAAATTTTCAAAAACTGGGCTGAGGAGGCGTGGTCAAATATTGGAAAAATGGTCAAATTTGTGTCGAGTTGCCTTGATTAAATATTTATCACATTAAAACGGAATGCATCACAATCTCAAAAATTTACATTCTTATATAGTTTTGTATGGGCTATCGATTAAAAATTTTTTTTTTGGAAAATTTTCAGAACCCGTTCTGAAATTTTCCATTTTTTAAAAAAGTCAATTTATCAAAAATCCGGCCACTTTTTTTTTTTTTTTTTAATTTTTTTTTTTTAAGTTTAGATGTTTGTCCATCCACACAAAAAAATTCAGAAACACGTTCGTCGTTTTTTTCGAGAAAATCGCATTTGAATATTGAATTTTACGACAATTTTGGAATTTCCTTGTATTTTCTTGTTAAAACATGGCGTATGAGTAACCAATTTTTGCGAAACCAACGAGTTGATCCCATTTTAATTATTTTTTCATTTGTGGTACAATATAGAGATGGGCGTGAATGCGATTTACTGTTACTCACGCAGTTTTTGATTACGCTCACGGTTGTTCACTCACGCTGATGATGATTTTACAAAAAATAATAAAAACAACAAATTTTCTATGAAAAAAGCACTGAAATCGGAAACTCAAGAAAACAGTAAAATTCCAAAAAAAAATAGTTAAAAATCACAAGAACTTACTTAAGAAAAATTTTAAGCATTCTCTCATCTCGCAAAAATTAGACTTCCTAATCACTCACGAAATGTTCTACTCACGCTTCCTCTTTAATATCGTGAATTGCTTAGTACGTGACTCGCGAGTCAATTTTTTCAAATGTTGAACGTTAAAGGATATGTACCTATAATGTAGTGTCCGATTTATTGCTCCCGCTTAAATGCGCTTATCCAAAATATTAAATAAATCAAAAGGATATTGATGCATTTACATAAAAAAAACACTTATAAACGCACATCAAGTGATCTTAAGATTTTGAACTCATTTTAGTGTTGATATTTCAGTAAAATTTGTATGAAACTACTCTTACCAGTTTCAGGCATTTAAGCGAGTAATTCTGTATTTTTTTTAATTTAAATTGAAATCTTTATGAAATCTTAAATCAAATTTTTTTAACAATTGACGATTTGTTTTCGATATAAACGGTCAGAAGGACATTGATGCATATCTAAAAAAAACTCTTATAAACGCATCTTATCAGTTTTACGCATTTAAGCATTTTACGCATTTAAGCATTTACGCATTTAAGCGAGATGAGTAAATGCTTAAAATTTTTCTTAAGTAAGTTTTTGTGATTTTTAACTATTTTTTTTTGAACTTTACTGTTTTTTTGAGTTTCCGTTTTCAGTGCTTTGTTTTCATAGAAAATTTGTTGTTTTTATTATTTTTGTAAAATCATCATCAACGTGAGTGAGCAACCGTGAGCGTAATCAAAAATTGCCTGAGCGTGAGTAACAGTAAATTGACTCACGTGATTGCACAAGTAAACTAAAAATATTAGCGAGTCGTCAGTGACTTTAATATTTCTTGCGTGGGTCAAATCGCTTTCACGCCCATCTCTATATTGTACCACACATGAAAAAACAATTAAAATGGGATCAACTCGTTGGTTTCGCAAAAATTTGTTACTCATACGCCATGTTTTAACAAGAAAATACAAGGAAATTCCAAAATTGTCATAAAATTCAATATTCAAATGCGATTTTCTCGAAAAAAACGACGAACGTGTTTCTGAATTTTTTTGTGTGGATGGACAAACATCTAAACTTTTAAAAAAAAAATAAAAAAAAAAAAAAGTGGCCGGATTTTTGATAAATAGACTTTTGTAAAAAACGGAAAATTTCAGAACGGGTTCTGAAAATTTTCCAAAAATAAAAAATTTAATGGATAGCCCATACAAAACTATATAAGAACGTAAATTTTTGAGATTGTGGTGCATTCCGTTTTAATGTGATAAATATTTAATCAAGGCAACTCGACACAAATTTGACAATTTTTCCAATATTTCGACCACCCAAAAAACGCAATTTTCTTAGTTCCATATAGAGCTATCCATATAACCTATTCAGAAATTCGTGCGACACGTGTTTTTTTGCGCTGGACATTTGGTGTGGAATGCCTCATTTGTATCCTCGTTTCGCTTTATTTGCTAAAACTGTAATGTAATATACTTGTAACAAAATCATTGACTTACGGCTAAGTTTACTTAACGTAGGGCATAATAATGAAAAAAAGAGGGAGAGTATTAAAAAAAAAACTAATGTGAAATAACAGTAGAAAAACGCCTGAAAGAAAAAAATCAGTGATTTGTGTTGATTTGTTTGTGCGGTAGCATTAAAATCTTCAAAACAATATTTTTTCCCTTAGAAAGTGCGCCGTTTGTCATGCTGTTTGATTATTAAAATATATAGTGGCATTGCAAAAGAGAGTGGAGCTGTTGTATATCACCACCACCATTCCACACCATTTGCAATTGTTTTTAAAAATTTTCTAAATGTATTTTAAAATTATCCATATAAAATTCCAAAACTGTACAAATAAGTTTTAAACATTTTTGCAAGTGTCAAATGTCTATAGAAAATTTTCTTTAGAAAATTTACTGTTATCGATAACACAAAATTTTCTATAAAAATGTTACTGTTATCGAAAACACAACATTTTCTATAGAAAATTTACTTTTTCGATATTACAAAATTTTCTGTAGAAAATTTATTGTTATCCATAACACAAAAGTTTTTTATAGAAAATTTACTGTTATCGATAACACAAAATTTTCTATAGAAAATTTACTGTTATCGATAACACAAAATTTTCTATAGAAAATTCACTGTTATTGATAACACAATATTTTCTATAGAAAATTTACTGTTATCGATAATACAAAATTTTCTATAGAAAATTCACTGTTATCGATAACACAACATTTTCTATAGAAATTTCACTATAATCGATAACACAAAATTTTCTATAGAAAATTCACTGTTATCGATATCACACAATTTTTTATAGAAAATTTACTGTTAACGATAACACAAAATTTTCTATAGAAAATTTACTGTGATCGATTGCACAAAATTGTCTATAGAATATTTACTGTGATCGATAATACTAAATTTTCTATAGAAAATTTACTGTGATCGATTGCACAAAATTTTCTATAGAAAATTTAATGTTATCGATAACACAAAATTATCTATAGAAAATTTACTGTTATCGATAACACAAATTTTCTATAGAAAATTTACTGTTATCAATAAATCAAAATTTTCTATTGAAAATTTGCTGTTATCGATAACACAAAATTTTCTATAGAAGGTTTACTGTTATCGATAAAATAAAAAATTTCTATAGAAAATATTTTGGATGCAATAACTGTGCTTTAATTTTATTTGTGTTTCCTCAAATTCAAATGGAAAAAGTGCTGTAGTGGAAGTAGTATGTAGTTCTAGAAAAAAATCTAAAAAAAAAATAAGTAAAAACAAATTGCAGCACAAAAGTTATGATGATGCTCTACTTTTATGCAACAAACTACTGCAACAAACAATACAACAAATAAATGCAAAACAGCTTGATACCTTTAGTGAATTTATGAACGTGTTTTTGGGTGTGTGTGTGTGTGTTGAATATTTGCAATGAACTAACCCAGAGAACTGGAAGAAATTTTATTGTATTGCCAACACAGGAGGAAGTGAAATGGAAACCCTATTCATAAAAAATGAAAATGATGTGGTTTAAAAAAAAAAAAAAACTATATTTTTAAATGGGAACATGGATACAGAAAAATGCACTAAAAAGTATGAAAATGAAAAGGTTTTAATTTCTTTACAAGGTAAATTAAGTGAATCTTAAAATCACCAAACTCAAAGCAAAAATGCTTTTTCATATTAATGAAACGGTTTTATCACTTGCTGTCATCAATTTTTATGACAAACTTCAATATTAATGAAGTTTTTCTTTAATATGAAGAAAAGTGTCGTCAAAATTTATTTATTTATTTATTTATTTTATCATGTCATATAATAATTTAAATTGTATGTAAAAAAAATTAAAGCAGCTGAAACAGGTGCCCGGCTGGTACTTGTAAGACTCAAAAAAAGTTTTTTTTTATATAAAATACCTCTCTTTCTCTTAAGCTGTGTTTTTCAATAAGTGGATTTATTTTCGAATTAATCTTATTTAGTTAAAAATAAATATTTTAACATGCCAAAACAAATTTGCATTTTTTTCCGTAATCTACGATAAATTAGCAATTATAATCCGAAAAACTAGTAAAAAAAATTGGAAAATGAAAAAAAGTTTTAATGAATCAAAATTAATCCGATTAAATTTTAGAATTTAATAAGTCCATTTTGGATTAATTTTAATTTATTTATAAATTTTTTCATTTTCCAAATTTTTTTATTATTTTTTGCCAATTCAGCACATTTCTGACCACCCAAAAAGCGCATTTTTGTTGATCTAGCGCGTTTTTAAAAAAGCGCTAAACTGGCGCGTTATCACTTTTTCATTTATCGCTTTCTTTCTATATCTTATCACTAGGGATGAGATTTTTATAAACAAAAAATCGAAAATATGCGCTTAAAATATGCGCTAAAAAATCCAAAAATATGCACTAAAAAACCTAAAAATATGCACTAAAAAACAAAATGTGTGCAATAAAAATCTAGTTTTCATAGGAAAAACTTCTTAAAAAGTGAAAAAATAACGCCGTGTTAAATAGTGCCATTTAAAACTTTATATAAGAAAAATTTTTAAGAAATTAAGAATATCTATAAAAAAAAATTAAAAAAAAAAAAAAATTTTTTTTTTCTTATTTTCAAAATAAATTTTTAAAATTTAAAATAGTTTTTGAAACAAATAATTTTCAATATGTTTTTTTGATAATTTATGCCAAAATATGCAAAAATATTAAAAGTTAGAATTATGCACAAAATATGCATTTTAAACCAAAATATGCATAAATATGCTTTTCACCAAAATATGCAAAAACAAATCGATTGCATTTAACGCAAGTTCCTTGATTCGAAAAGATAATTGGTCTATGTCGTTTTTAGACTATCGGCAAAAAATTTCATTTCCATGCAAATGAATGTTTTTTGCCGATAATCTAATCTCATCCCTACTAATCTTTGAGAAAAAATGCACATTTTACAACAGAAACGTCCTAATAACAGTCTTAAATCCATATTTTTCGCGATATTGTTGAAGTGCAAACATAGAAATGTAAGACTTTGTTGAAAAAGAAAAAAAATATATTTTTTTATAATAAAAAACAGAAAAAATTTAGTTTAAAAATTATATGTAGCAAATTTTTAGACTTATTATCTGAATAGGACTGACGATTTTTTAAAAATTTATATTAAAAGCGTTAAATTAAAAATGTTTTTTACCGCTTTTTGGCGCTGTTTACTTCATTCCAGAGCTTCGAAGGATTTCACTCCTTAATTCGATTTGGCATTCTGAATGAAAGTTTAGTGATTGCATTCCCTAATCACATTATAGCGAATTGAATGAATTCACTTTAGACTCATTCGATTTATAAATATCGAATGCATTCGATTTATTTTTCATTCGACTTTTAAAAATCGAATGCATTCGATTTTTTTTATTCGACTTTTAAAAATTGAATGCATTCACTTGCGAATGCAATCGATTTTTTTTTTCATTCAATTTGAAAAATCGAATGGCTTAATCATTCATTGCATAAAAAACTTAAAAAAACTAACCAAGATAGAGCAAAACGGAGCCAATTTTTTGTCCATAGTATCGGCAACACTCTTCACACTTTTTGTCGTGTAGGCAGTTAATATGTGCATTTTTAAAATTCGGGAACACCAATTTTTTGGGATTCAAAATTAGAGCCCATTAAGGTCATTGTATGTAAAGAGAGTCGGCGGTCAAAATTTGGCTCCGTTTTGGTCTATCTATTTTAAAAATCGATTGCATTTGCAGTGGAATGATGAAAAATCGAATGCATTCGATTTTTCTAAATCGAATGAACAAGAAATCGAATGCATTCATTTTTTTTCCATTCAATCGAATGAATTCCAAGGACTGCATTCAATGCTGATTTATGAAATCGAATTCATTCACTGACTATGAAAATTGAATGGATTTTTTTCGATAATTCATTCGAAAAGGATTTCATTCTTCGAAGCTCTGCTTCATTCACATTTAGCGTCTTTTAGCGCTTTTTGAGTCACTGTTATGCGCGTTTTGCCTGTAAAAAGTTGGCAGCACTGATTTTAGTTTATAAAAAATCACTCTCTCTCCCAAGTTTTGGCAGATCATAGTAACATACAAACTTTGAATATTATGGAACACAATAAAGAAAATAGAATTTTAGTATAATATCAAGAAAATGCGCTATTTTTTTGTCTGTAATATGGACCGCTAAAATCAAAAATTACATCGAAAAATTTTTCACTGATGCATTTTTTTAATAAATTTTTTAGCGAAAACTTTATTTTTGTTTCTGGGACTCGACAAAATTTCGGGACTTTTACCCCTAAACGTAAAAAAGAAAACCCGAGTAAAAATTTGTAGATATATTCTTATATATCACATCTGATCCGTGATTTGAAAGATCAGTACTGATCCGAGTAAGATCAGCGCTAATCCTAAAAATGCCAGCGAATTTTGTACTCTTGTCCAAAACATTAAATCATGATAATGTTTTGCGGAAGATTTGGGTGCAAAACAAAGTCTTTTTTAGAAAAAATAATGTTTTATTTTCACTAAAAACAAAATTATGATATAAAAAAAAATTAGTAAAAACAAAATTTTTGGTGAAAAAAAATTAAGAAAAAACATTTTGATGAATAACAAATTTGAATGACAAAAAAAAAAAATTCATGAAAAGAAAAATTTTTTGATGTAAAAAAAATTTATGCAAAATAAAAATTATGAAAAAAAATTTGATGAGAAAAAAGATGATAAAAAAATTTGATGTAATAAAATATTTGAAGAAAAAAAAATTGATGTAAAAAAAAATTTCACGAAAAAAATTATGAAAAAAAAAAATTTATGAAAAAAAAAAATTGAAAAAAAAATTGATGAAAAAACAAAAAAAAAAATATGAAAAAAAAAATGTTGATGAAAAACAAAATTTGATGAAAAAAATAATTTAATTAAAAAAATTATCCAAAAAATGAAAAAACAAATTTTGATGAAAACAAATTGATGAAGAAAAAAATTTTGATGAAAAATAAAAAAAATTGATGAAAAAAAAATTTGATTAAAAAAAATTTTTTTGAACAATAATTATGTTATTTTTTATTCACCAGCTGGTGAAAAACGGCTATATTCACCACGAGGTGAATTATTATCCAAGTTACAAACCCAAGTTACTAAAATTTTTGGTTTTAAGAAAATGAAAATAGTAATTCTTATTTTCTTTTTCGTTAATAGCTATGTAAGTAGCTAACAAGCTATTGTCAAACTAAGGTGGCGTCCTGCAACTTTTTTAAAATTAGACAACAGCCTAAAAACATTATCATGTTAAAATGGATCGCTAAGATTAGATCAGTTTTAATCGGACAAAAACAATTTTATCCGATTAAAACTGATCTAATCTTAGCGATCCATTTTTCGTCTCAGCATTGATCCTTTACATTTTTACTTGGGAATGTTTTAATCCTAGTAATAAAATAATTTTTTTATTTAAAACAATTTTTTTAAAATATTTTTTTTTTAATTTGTAAAATAAATTTATGGAAATAGATTTGCTAAATTAAAGTTAAAACTGTTAATTTGAATCCAACAAAATACAGGATATTTTTTTTCTAAATAACAAGGAAAAATGTTAAATATTGATAAAATGGAATTACGAGACCTTTTCCTAGTATGTAATTTAATAACATATATTTTACACATATTTTTAAATAATAACACATATTTTTAAATAATAACCTCAAATGACCTGAATGTAATATTATATGTTGTACACACAAATAATTGCAATATGATTATTGTGTAATTAGTATTGACACTATTTACTATTGTATTTAAATATTTCATTATTAAATATTTAAAATTTATAAATATTTAAATATTAATGTCAACTTATTATTAAAAACAAAGCAAAAAACAAAAAAAAAAAAACACAACACTAACAAAAATGGCTGTGACAGTTTTATTTTTTTCATTGCAATCATAATTGGTTTGACACCAAAACATACATTTTAATATTATGTATATATTTTTTAACATGTATTCACTCACTCATACTAGTATATGCATTAGACCGGGTTTTTTTTGTATGGCAACGAATTTGTTCTTCCGATTTCTATTCTCGTAGATCATAAATTTGAGGCCAATCGGTGGAATGGTTTTCGAGATAACGCAATTTGAAATTTGCAAAAAAGGCTGTTTTTGCCAACGTTCAAGAAATTAAAAAAAAAAAAATCTCAAAATTTATTCCCTTGACCATATCATAGAGCTTGACATGATCTTTAAGTAATAAACTTGATTTTAATCCGATCCATTTAATCCTTCGATCAAAATTTTGGATTTTCGGAAAAGTTGCACTCAAAATTTTTGTTTTTAAAAAAATTAAAAATAAAAAAACCCAGTAGGCGAGGACGTTGCCATCTTCAGTGACGGCGAGGTGACATATCGGAGTCACTGCTGATCTCCACAAGACATCTCTATGTACTATGTTGAGGACAGTTTCATATAAATTTTCAAAATGTCCCTACTCAAAGTCAGCAGTAGCCAGGGCATGCTGACCTTCTGGGGACATGTCACCTAAGACTTCTTTGGGGAAGTGTCTGACGTAGGTCATACGAAAATACAAAAAAATTTTCATATTTCCTTTAGTTTTTACTTTTATCAATTTTTCTTTATAAATTATTATTCCCATAATTAGAAAAAAATTTTCGCCGTTTTTAGTCTCAACTGGATTTGAACCTGGAACCTCAAGTTTATTAGTTCCACACCTAACTACTAATCCGATTGACCCCAAACTTGTATCACATAAGTTAAAGTCCAGGAGTAAAAAATTTTCCCGGATACTTGGAAAAACCAAAGATTGAAAAAATGCCGCTCTAATGTACATAATTATTACTAGTTTTATTTCCCTATGTATGTATTTGTGTCTGTGTGGATTTACATTAAACTAATATAATTCTATTTACATTCTATTCAATTTTGTTTTATTTAATTTTACACTAATTAAGTTCTGTCATATAAATCATGTTGTATGTATTTTGTTAATTAGCTAGTTTTTTCAGCAATTGTTGTTGTTTTTATGTAGCTTAAATTGAGTTTGAAAAATAAATTAAATTATTCATTTAATTATTTTAAATATGTTTGTATAAATGTAATCAGGCTTATTATATTATTTGAAAATAGTCATATACGAGATATTTATTATCATTTATTTTATATTCCATAAAAACTAGATTAACAGGCCTATTCTCAGTTATGGCTGGTTATGACTAATTTTATTATTTTCAAACTTCATATTCCCTGTGTTTGTTGTAAACAAAATCATAAAAAGTCTCAAAATTTAAAATTATTTGTCAATTTTGAGACGATGTGGGTAGCAGGTCTTTATTTTTTGAAATTTTCAAACAAAATTTGAATTTTTTTATGATTGTTTACAACAACCACATGGAAAAAATTGAGTTATGATTGAGTTATGACTTTTTTTGTGAATAGGCCCCTAATTTTTATTAAAATAATTATTTTTCATAAATTTTTATTTCAAAAAAAATTAAATAAAAACTTGAAATACTAAAGTGGGTTCTCTAACGAATAGAAAAAAAAATCACATACGGACATGTTTTTTTATTCTTTAGAAAAGCCATTATATAATTTCAAGTTTTTCCAAATATCATTGAATTGAAATTTTATTGAATTTTTTTTTGATATCTCTCATGTTAACATGATAATGTTTTTAGGCTGATGTCTAATTTTAAAAAAAGTTGCAGGACGCCACTTCAGTTTGACTATATAAGTTAACAATTTACGAAAAAGAAAAAAAGAGTTACTATTTTCATTTTCTTAAAACCAAAATTTTTTTGTTTTTCATTAATTTTTTTTCGTCAAATTTTTTTTTTTCATCAAAAACTTTTTTTCATCAACTTTTTTTTTCACCAATTTTTTTGTTTTATCATTAAATTTTTTTTTTCATCAATTTTTTTCATTAATTTTTTTTTCATCAAATTTTTTTTTTTCATCAAAATTTTTTTTCATAATTTTTTTTTCAAAATTTTTTTTTATTATTATTTTTTTCATCAATTTTTTTTTTAATCAAATTTTTTATTATAAATTTTTTTCTCACCAAAAAATTTTTTTTTTCATATTTTTTTTTTTTCATAAATTTTTTTTTACGTCAAAAAATTTTTCTTTTCATCAAAAAAATTCATCAAAAACTTTCTTTCATCAAAATTTTTTTTCACCAAATTTCATTTCATTAAATTTTTTTTAACATAATTTTGTTTTTCCTGAAAAAAAATCTTTTTTTTATCAAAACTACTTTTTCACCAAGTCTAAGCTTTTTGCATAAAAATTTTCCATTTGTTTATCAAATGTACATAAAACAAATGAGAGTGTTATATTCTTTGGTGCCGAAGCTTTTATACTCTTCAAAATGTAAAAACACTTTTTGCGCTTATTTTTGCACTCACTTACGAAATGTACAACTCTTTTGGTTTTTTAATGGGGTCCTCGACTGATATTTTAATTTGTTATGCATGGAACAGCAAAGTAAATTAAAATTTCTAAAAAAAAATTTGCTTTGACAAGTACACCCAAATCTTCCGCAAAACATTATCATGATTTAATGATTTGGGCAAGAGTACAAAATTAGTATGCCTTTTTCATAATACCGGTATGTACCGGTATAGTTGTTTCGGTAACGGTTAACCGTTACCTAAATAATCCAAAATACCGTTACAATTTCCGTTACCGCTATAAAAAATATGTAATACCAATACCGTTATTCGTTCGGTTGCCAACCCTGATATCGATACATCGATACAACTATAAAATTTTCTGTAGAAAATTTAAAGTTATCGAAACATCGATAACCATACAATTTTCTATAGAAAATTTGAAGTTATCGATACATCGATAACTATGCAATTTTCTATAAAAAATTTGATAACTATACAATTTTCTATAGAAAATTTGAAGTTATCGATGCATCGATAACTATACAATTTTCTATAGAAAATTTGAAGTTGTCGATACATCGATATAGAAAATATTTTAGTTATCGATATATCCGTAAAATCGACAACAATAAAATTTTCTATAGAAACTTCAGATTTTCTATAGAAAATTGTATAGTTGTCGATGTATCGATAACTTAAAATTTTCTTTAGAAAATTGTATTGTTATCGATGTATCGATACCTTAAAATTTTCTATAGACAATTGTATAGTTATCGATGTATCGATACCTTCAAATTTCCTATAGAAAATAGAAAGTTATCGATGTATCGATAACTTCAAATTTTCTATAGAAAATTGTATAGTTATCGATGTATCGATAACTTCAAATTTTCTATAGAAAATTGTATAGTTATCGATGTATCGATAACTTCAAATTTTCTATAGAAAATTGTATAGTTATCGATGTATCGATAACTTCAAATTTTCTATAGAAAATTGTATAGTTATCGATGTATCGATAACTTGAAATTTTCTATAGAAAATTGTGTAGTTATCGATGTATCGATAACTTCAAAATTTTAAGTTATCGAAACATCGATATTTATACAATTTTTATAGAAAATTTTAAGTTATCGATACAACGTACTATACAATATTCTATAGAAAATTTTAAGTTATCGATACATCGATATTTATACAATTTTCAATAGAAAATTTGAATTTGTCGGTACATCGATAACTGTACAATTTTCTATAAAAAATTTGAAGTTATCGGTACGTCGACAACTATTCAATTATCTATAGTAAATTTAAAATTATCGATATATCGATAACTTACAATTTTCTATAGAAAATTTAAAGTTATCGATACATCGATAACTATACAATTTTCTTTAAAAAACTTGAAGTTATCGATACATCGATAACTACACAATTTTAAGTTGTTGATACATCGATATCTGTACAATTTTCTATAGAAAATTTGAAGTTGTCGGTACATCGATAACTGTACAATTTTCTATAGAAAATTTGAAGTTATCGGTACGTCGACAACTATTCAATTATATATCGAAAATTTAAAATTATCGATACATCGATAACTTACAATTTTCTATAGAAAATTTGAAGTTATCGATACATCTATAACTATACAATTTTCTATAGAAAATTTTATGTTATCGGTACATTGATACCTACACAATTTTCTATAGAAAATTTAAAGTTATCGATACATCGATAACTATACAATTTTCTATAGAAAATTTGAAGTTATCGATAACTATACAATTTTCTATAGAAAATTTGAAGTTATCGATACATCGATAACTATACAATTTTCTATAGAAATTTTGAATTTATCGATACATCGATAACTATACAATTTTCTATAGAAAATTTGAAGTTATTGATACATCGATAACTGTACAATTTTCTATAGAAAATTTGAAGTTATCGATACATCGATAACTATACAATTTTCTATAGAAAATTTGAAGTTATCGATACATCGATAACTATACAATTTTCTATAGAAAATTTGAAGTTATCGATACATCGATAACTATACAATTTTCTATAGAAAATTTGAAGTTATCCATACATCGATAACTATACAATTTTCTATAGAAAATTTGAAGTTATCGATACATCGATAACTATACAATTTTCTATAGAAAATTTGAAGTTATCGATACATCGATAACTATACAATTTTTAATAGAAAATTTGAAGTTATCGATACATCAATAACTATACAATTTTCTATAGAAAATTTGAAGTTTCTATAGAAAATTTGAAGTTAATAAGATAACTACACAATTTTCTATAGAAATTTTGAAGTTATCGATGCATCGATAACTATACAATTTTCTATACATCGATAACTATACAATTTTCTATAGAAAATTTGAAGTTATCGATACATCGATAACTATACAATTTTTATAGAAAATTTGAAGTTATCGATACATCGTTAACTATACAATTTTCTATAGAAAATTTGAAGTTATCGATACATCGATAACTATACAATTTCCTAAAGAAAATTTAAAGTTATCGATACATCGATGACTATACAATTTTCTATAGAAAATTTTAAGTTATCGATACATCGATAACTATACAATATTCTATAGAAAATTTGAAGCTATCGTTACTTCGATAACTATACAATTTTCTATAGAAAATTTTAAGTTATCGATACATCGATAACTATACAATTTTCGATAGAAAATTTTAAGTTAACGATACATCGACAACTTTACAATTTTCTACAGAAAATTTGAAGTTTCTATAGAAAATTGTATAGTTTTGGATGTTGCTGACATATCGATAACTAAACAATTTCTATAGAAAATTTGAAATTATCGATACATCGATTACTATATAATTTTCTATAGAAATTTTAAGTTATCGATACATCGGTAACTATACAATTTTCTATAGAAAATTTGAAGTTATCGATACATCGATAACTATACAATTTTCTATAGAAAATTTGATGTTATCGATTAATCGATAACTATACAATTTTCTATAGAAATTTTGAAGTTATCGATACATCGATAACTATATAATTTTCTATGGAAAATTTTAAGTTATCGATACATCGATATCTATAAAATTTTCTATAAAAAATGTTAAGTTACCGAGACATCTATAACTATACAATTTTCTATAGAAAATTTTAAATTATTGATAACTATACAACTTAGTTATGTATCGATAACTTAAAAACTACATTAACTATAATTTTTTTTTTTTTACAAAATAGATAACTGAAAATTGTCATTGTTCAAAAAAAAAAACCTTCTACCTTTTCTCACCCCATCTTCTGGTTAAACATTTTAATATTCACTCCTAGATAACGTTATAATCAGTGCAGCCATAGAAATACATTTCATCACAATGACGCCAAGTTGTATAAACAACAGAAATAAAAAAAAAAAAATTTTCATACCCGCAGTTGGTTTCTCAAGTTGTTGTCTTCTTCTGTTTTATTTTAAATGGTGCCAAAAGGTATTTTATGACAATTATTCTTTTTGCGGTAATAATCTGAATATAGTCGGTCGGTATGACTGTATAACACAAATGTTGTTTTGGGGGTAGATTTCAATTATACATACAATTATGTTGAAAATGCAGTTAAATGAATTTATGTATTTTAAGTGTGACATTTAGGTATTAAAATTAAAATAAAAGACGACAAAAGAAAAAAATGTTAAATAAAATTTAAATGCAAATGTGTAATTAGTAAAAGAGTATACAATTACATATAGTTTTATAAACAATGTATAATTTAGAAAAAAAAATACAAACAAAAATATTTAAAAGAAAAATGTGTAAAAATATTTTAATACAAATTCAAGGTTTTTTTCATGTTGCCACAAATTTCTAATTGTTTTTATTTTATTAAGGTTTGTTTAAACAAAAAAACATTCAAAACACACATACATACACAAAAAAATAAATTCATGTATGTGTTGTTGGCCTTTTTTATGGTATAGTTCATTAAATAAAAATGCTAATTACGTATTACATCAGTATTTAAAATTTGCACCTAGAGGGTATGATTGATATAAATTAAAAAATTTATAAATATTACTAATGTGTTATGTATGTATTTATTAGAGTTCGTTAGGTGATTATGCCACTTAACCTGTTTATCGGGTATCATCATTTTATTGAAGGATTTAGGGAAGATAAAAAGAATGCAGGTATTTTTTTTGGAAAAATTTTCGCTCCTTGGGGTGGTTGAACGCATCTGAAATCGCAGATTTTGAGCTGATTTTTCTGCAAAGCAAAAACGGTTGAATATATTGCAAATCTGATTTAACCAATCAATTCTACATCAAAAATGTATACAATGGCCGTTTTTAAACTATTAAGAAACGTTCCAAAAACCCACAGCTGTGGGCAAATATTAAAACCATTGGCTGACAATTGATTTTTCGATTAACATCTCAATGCTTATTCCAAATAAGATAACCAAAGTTTTCCATAACGTCAGGTTTTTGAGAAAATGGAGGTTAAAGTTCACAAAATATGTCTTTTTGTGCCTTATTGAGAGTATTTTCTGTGATATTTTTGGATGATATTCTGGGATCCTACTACTCGTTTTTGATTAACATTTCGATGCTAATCCTGAATCTGGATTTCAAGGTTTTTCGATAAAATCGAGCTATAAGTTTTCAAAAAACGCGTTTTTGTCCATTTTTAAGAGCTTATAACTTTTGAATAGGTTGTGGTAGAACTCAAACTTTGGGTGCCATTTTGTTAAACTCAAAATGCCCTTTAAAAAATTAAGTAAAAAAAAAAATAAAAAACTTTATATTTCCGCCCGGTGTGGTGGGTTTTTGGAACTTTTTTTAAGAGTTCAAAAAACGTTTTTTGTATTATTTTTTGCTTTAGAAGCGACTTTTATTTATTGAAATTTTAACATATAATTAGAAATCATATACTAAATCAACCTAACCGAGACGGGTGACAATGATCATTGTCTCTTTGTAGTGAAAACAGACCAATGCCTCTGGTGCAGGCGCGGTTCCTAAAATGATTTCAAAAGAAAAAAGATAAAGAAAATGAAAAAAAGAGAAAGAAAAAGAAAAAAGGAAAAGGTAAAAAAAAAATAAAGGAAAAATGGAAGGGAAAGGAAAGGAACATGGATCGAAAGAAAAAGACCAGGATATATAAAAATCCTTTAGAGATGTACTATATGTGTAGGCTGACAATACGTACTGATTTGATCAGTACATGTACTGATTTTCGATTACGTGTACTGATCAAAAAACGTTGTACTGATTTGTACTGATTTTTTGAAATATGTACTGATTGTACTGATTTTTGAACATTTTAATATAAAAAATAATTTTATTCGAAAATTCGATACAAAAATATAAATTTCCATAAAATAACTTAAGTCTGACAATGAGATAATTTGAATTATTTCCAAGGAGATAAGAGTTCCTGAATCAAGAGGAAAATGTATCTGAACATGAAATTATTTAGATCTTCATAAATTTATATAAAAAGGCGCAAAGAATTTTTGAGGTTTTCGATAACGAAAACTTTAAGAGATGATGGATTTTTTGCATGAATCCAAATGATTCTGAGAGGTTCGGTGAGAAAATGACATCAGAATTTATTGGAAAAAGCGCTCAGTATATCAGGGCTAATTAAACATGTGCTCATTAGCTGGGAAGTTTTCTAAAAGAAAAATTTATCAGGAAAAATGTCCTCAGAGTCTGAGAAATTTTCTTTTTCTCAAAACATGTGTGTTTTTGTTTTATTTTCTGCACTGAAGTTTTTTAAAGTCAACAAAATTTTCTGCAAAATAACGAAAACAGTTTATGGCAGTAGTTTTTTAATAGTTCCTTTTAAGTGAAATACTACTAATTGAACTCAAGTTTGTTAGTTTAACCGAAATTTTGTGAGTGCTGATGAAATCATCAGTGTTTTTCTATAAAAAAAGAGTCTTCTGAGAGTTATTTCTAAAAGAAAGAAAAAAAGTTTGTACTGATTTGAGTTTAGAAAAAAATGTGTGCTGATGACTTCCCAGCAAATTTTTCGGTTGCAAAGAACCGATTGTGGAACAACTTATACTTCCCTAGAACCTGTTCTAATTCTTGTGCAACACCGATTCTTTTTACAAAGGGATTGTCCCAAAAGCAACAGGTATTTGTAAGCAAAATTGGAACACATTTTTGTTCTTCGGAACCGGTTCTAGAAGTAAAATTTAGAACAGAAATGAGAATTAAAAAAATATTTTGAATTGCATTAATTTATTAAAAAAAGATAAAGATAATCCTATATGACATCGTATATTAATTTTTTTTAACACACATACACCCTTTTTCGCCTCCAAAATTGCATTTTGGGCCTTGCAATAAAGATACATCAGAACATGAATTTTCTGCAAACAAAAATGAAAAACATTATTTTATTAGTATTTGTCCCGACCCAGACAATCAAAATTTAATTTACTTACCTTCGTATCAACAATTTTCGCGATTATATCCTGATATTTTCATAGAATTTCGTGTTTTTTCTTGGTGAACACAAAAAAAAAAATGATATTTATTTTTTAATTTTTTTGACACATAATTTTTTTTAATTCCTGAGAACCAAAATGTAATGAAATTTAGATTGCATAGAACAAGCTTCACAATAATATTCACTTAACTTGTTCTGAATAATTAAAGTGTAGTAGTGTTTGATTACCGAATAACCTGTTCTAGAACAAGTGTTATCGGAATCGGTTCTGAAAAATTTTCCTGGGTTTCTTAAGCACACATAGCCTCCATCCTAAGGAATTTTCTTACATCCTTGGAATATAATGTTTCGGAATTAAAGAAAATTCATATGAAAAAATTAAAAAAAAAGTCGTGCACATTTTCTAACCGAATAACTTTAATTATCATTTTCCAAGGAAAAAGTATTATATTTTTATAGAAAAATGCATCAGAATTCCAGACTTTAGAAATTGTTTTGATACTTATTTGATTCTGACAGTAAGAATTTTTTGATTGAATAATTATTTAAAAATTTTAGAAAAATATCTTATAACTTTTCTTTGGGAAAAATTCCTCAGCACTTGAGAATTTTTCCTTAAAAAAATGTTTCAGAATCTGCCAAGAACTTTTCTGGTAAAAAAAAAATAAAAATCTTAGAAACGGAAACATTTCTACAGACAAAATGCTAGAATCTGGATTTTTCTATAAGGAAATTTATTTTTTTCTCTGTTTAAGATATCTAGATCTGTTTACTTTTCTATTCGAAACGTTTATCAAAATCTGTAATTTTTGGAGATTTTTTTTTTGTATGAAAAATCTTTCAGATTGAAATCTTTCGGTTGGAGATTTTTCTGATGAAAATTTTTCTGTTGGAAAATCCTGGGAATTTTTCAAAAGGAAATGTTTCAATGAATATGTAAACTTTTCTAATAATAATAATTTTTCTATAAAAAATGTTTAAGAGTCATAGAAATTGCCTTAAAAAACATTAGATGGCATTAAAACCGCATTATTAAAAAATGCTATAAAATTTAAGATTAAATTTTAAGAAAAGTGTATCAATATTTCTTCACAAATTGTTTAAGAAGCTTTTTTTAATTTTTTAGTATCTGATAATTTTCTTTTACAAAATATGTTTCAGGATCTGGAAATTTTTGTATATGA
Organism: Pegoplata infirma; assembly: GCA_963921195.1. Classification (NCBI taxonomy): domain Eukaryota; kingdom Metazoa; phylum Arthropoda; class Insecta; order Diptera; family Anthomyiidae; genus Pegoplata; species Pegoplata infirma. Next base: position 63,896,608 of record OY992537.1, on the reverse strand, counting down.
AATAGTTCCTGAAATCTGAGAAGGATTCCCTCATGAACAATATTTTTTGATTAAAAAAAGTTTTCCCCAAATTCGCGCCTGATTTAAATACATTAATATAGCTTTTACTTAATTTTTTTCTTTTGTTTTAAACTACAGTATGGGGGTATACACACTTTGTTATTCCGTTTGTAACGCATCAAAATATCGGTCTAGGACCCCATAAAGTATATATATTGCGATGTCCGTCCGTCCGTCTGTCCGTCTGTAGTTATCACGATGCAGTCGAAAATAAAAGAGCTAGACTCCCTAAATGTGTCTTATGTTCGTAGGCAGGTTAAGTTCGTAAAAGAGCAAAATCGGACCAGGAGCAACTAATGTTCCCCCTTGAAGAACTAAACCAACCTCTAAAAACTACCATTTTTAAATGGTTTTTTGTTTTTTTGTTTAACAAATGCAACATTTGTATTCTACAAGAAATTTTAAGTCGTGTATTTTGAAACAGAGGATTCGAAAATGTCGTAATAATGATAAACTTATATTTATTTAGTGTAAAATGCATAAGAATAAAAAAAAAACCCCCTGCAATTTTTTTTTTGCATGTTGGAGGGTATAAAAGATTCGGCTTAGCCGAATTTAACACTCATACTTGTTTTTCAATTATTCAGGCCATCTTTAGTACACAAAAACTTTAAATGCCTTCAAATTGCCAACTTTAGATGCGTGTAAATAACCTAGTGCTGAACTGAAAAAATCCTTAAGGATTTTGTTATGCAAAATGTCAACTTTCATTTGCTTTTGGTTTCATCCTATTCCGATTCGGAAAGTTTGATTTTGTATCACTGTGTAATTAGTGCCTGAAATTATAAGAAATGTTGGAGTGTAAAAATTAATGGGGGTCGGGCTTACACTCGCCCCTCTAGGAGAAACTCCTACAATATTTTTTCAATACCAACATTTTCTCAGACCATACCACGTTTACTATCATTTCTCTATTATAAAATGTAATTTACAAAAATTTCCTGTTTTAAATTTTTTTTTAAATTAAAATCAACTTTTATGTTCGTAATTTTATAGCAACTCATTAAATTTTAGTTAATTAGAACAGTTTAACATCATCATCTGTCTGACACTGTCAAGATGACATACAACATCTCAATATTATAACCGTTTTGTTATAATAACAAGTAAAAAGTTAAATTCTGTCTTGGCAAATATTTTAATACCTTCCACAACACATGGAGAAAAAACTTATTTGGAACATGATTGCAGCACACCTAATAACCCATAATGGCGGGGCAACATAGTATGGTTGATCCATTTAACACTTAAAAACATGAGAAAATGTACTTAAATTCCCAACTGTTGTTTGAACACAAAAATTTTAAAGTTCAGAGAAGGACAGAAGAATTAAAAGATTTTAATAAGTTTTCAGTAGGGAAATTATTAGGGTGTTCAATAGGGTCATTCATAAAAACAAAAGTTGGATTTTTCTACGGGCCAAACGGAATATATATTAAGCAGCGTGAGAAAATAACACTTGATTTTTTTTTCAGAATTTTTCATTAAAAAAATAAAATAATAAAAAAATAAAAGATCACACTATGAATTTTTTTCTTTATTATTTTTATTATAATTTAGCTTGATTAGCTTATTAGCGACAAAAAGTTTAATTTTGGTCGGACAAGTTCCAAAAGTGGCCATGAAAAAAAAATTTAGTCTGGTTGGGGTCTAACTCTAAAAATTTGTAAATTTTTTTTGGTAAACTTACGTAAAAGGGTTTTAGTTGCTCTTTATAATATATTCTGCTTAAAAACTTCAATTTTTTCTGAAACAACGTTCACTTGCGGCGAAAACAAAAAATTGATATTTAAACAAAAAAAAAATAAAATAAAATTTTTTTTTTGGAATAATGTGGAATAAATCCACATTAAAAATAATCTTTAGAAATACAATGTTTCTTCTTCAATCACAAACCCTTGTTTTGAAATGTTTAATTTTTATCGACCTTTTTATATTTTGATTTTGTTAAATGTTTTTTAGAATTTTCTAAATTGGGCTTTCAAGGTCAGGTATTTTTAAAAATAAATAAAAGACTAGTTTATTTCATTTTCTCCAATCCTACGTTTCGTCGGTATTTTTCCGACCTCTTCAGGGATTAATTTTATTGAATCTGGCAACCATATAAATATATAAAGGAAAATAAAAGAAAATAACAATAGAAATAACAAACAACCATAAATTTAACAATAAAATAATTACACTTACATATAGTCTTTTCGTCAATTTTACATTACTTTAAAATATATTACACCGTTTTTGTACAACATTTAACATACGATACAAACACAGAATTAATTAATAAAAATATAAATGCAAAATAATTAAAATAAAATATCACAGTAATTATCCTATCGCTAATATCACAGTTGAAGTTAAACTAAATTATTGCTATTATGTAGTTAGAATTAGCGCCGTCTCTATCTTCCTTTATATTTATCACTTGATCTGCTTTTTGCTGGATTCTTAAACTTTCCAATGTATACCTTTTCCCCACTTTCTTTTCTACTTCTAAGATCCTCACATTGTTAATGTCGGCCGTATGTTTTTTATCAAAACAATGTTGAGAGAGACCTGTTGTTAGTTTTTGCTTTTTAATGTCAGCTTCATGTTCGTATATTCTCGTCCCTAAACTTCTCTTTGTTGTGCCTATATAAATTTTTCCACACTCTTCTTCTTCGTTGCCAATACATTTTATCTCATATACTACGTTGCTTTTATCCCTTGTTTCTATTTTTGTTTTTGTTTGCGTGAACAGTGAATTCGTTGTTTTGTTTGCTCTGTGTGCCAATATTATATTGTTGTCTTCTATTATCTCTCTCATTTTATATTTTCTGTAAGTTTGGGAATAAATGCTAAGCTGTAGAATTTCGTGCTGCCAGATGTGTTGTTGTTTTGGGTATTGCTAACTTCCCCAGTGTTTTTATTTGTGGCTTTGTGTATTAGATTATTAATTATATTTTTCGGAAAACTGTTTGTTGCTAGTATTTCTTTAATTTTGTTTATGTTTTTTTATAGAAATTTATTATCACTTAATTGAAAAACTTTGTTGATCATATTTAATGCTGTGTTTATCTTTTGTGTCATTGGTTGCGTAGAGTGAAAATTGATAATGCGGCCAGATGCAATCGATTTAGTGTACCAGTCTGTTAAAATTTTGTCATTGTCCCTGTGTAGCCTCATATCAAGATATGGTATTGAATTATTTTCCTCTTTTTCAATGGTAAATTTTAATTTTGTGTGATAACTGTTAAATGTTTTTAAAATCTGCCCTTCGTCTTGTTTTTTGATAATTGCAAAAAGATCGTCCACATATTTAGTAATTAGTTTTATTTGAATGTTATGGTTTTTCCGCAAATCCTCAGTTGTTTGTTCCAATAGGGTATCCAGGACAATGTCTGCTATTGTTGGGGATAATGGATTCCCCATTGGCATGCCGTATGTTTGGCTATATAATGTGTCACCAAACATAAAATAATTGTTGTCGTTTAGACAAAATTTCAGTAAATTAAGAAATTGTGTTCTCGGAATTTTTGTGTGGTTTCTAAGAACGTTCCATTGAGCCATAATACTTATTACTTATTGCTAAATGTATCGGTATGTTTGTAAATAACGATACCACGTCTAAAGATGTTAACATTTCGTCTTTGTCCAAAGATATTGCACTTAATTTTTCCTTTAGTTCTGGTGAATTTTTTATATTATATTTGTCTAATATAATATTTTTCAAAATGTTACCAATATACTTTGATAGGTTGTAGCATGGTACTTCCACTGATGATGATATTGGCCGTAATGGTACATCTGGCTTGTGAATTTTGGGAAGTCCATATAATCTGGGAGCCGTCGCTGAATTTGATGTAAGCTTCATTTTCTCGTACCTTGTGATATATTCTTCTTTAAATAAATCCGCTATTGGTTTGTTGTTTGTTCTTTGTAGTTTTAGTGTTGGGTCGATTCGTATGGTTTTGTATGTAGATTTATCTTCTAATAATTTGTTCATTTGTCTCATGTTGTTGTTGTTGAGTTGAGGGTGGGTTGTACAAGCCTAAAAATAAGTAATTTTTTTTAGGTAAGTCCATGGCGCTCAGACTTAAAATAGTCCATTGTACCATACCCTGAAAAGAAAGATTAAGTAAGGGTGATAAAAGGTTGAGAAGAAAAAGAAAGAAAAGTGCTTGTTCAGAATTTCTCAGTTGCTTTCACAAACTTGAGAAAATCAGACAAGGGAAGTCCATGGACCGTGTCCATAGACAGAATATCAGAACCCAATATCCGCAGTCTAGCCCTTGAGAACGCTGGACAACAACAGACGTAATGTTCAGTTGTGTCATCATCCTCAAGACAAGCCACGCATAATGGGTCTGATAAGACACCTAATCTCGTCATATGACGAGCACAGGCATTGTGTCCCGTAATTAAGCCAGTAAGTCTGCGACAGTCTATTCTACTGAGGCTGAGCAGATAGTTAGCCACTTTCTTGTCTGACTTAATCACAAAACGTTTGGTATTCTTGCATGCCAACACATTTGACCATCTTTCCATGAAAGTTTCTTTCATATGAGAGTTGATCCAACGCATCAGCCATGTCAAGCCAATACCAATTTGAGGTTCCGGATTGTAAGGAATTGTATCAGAGCCAAGATTTGCCAAAGAGTCGGCAATCTCGTTTCCCCGTATTCCCCTATGACCCGGAACCCACAGAGGACTGACGCTATTCCCACATGAGACCTCATTGAGTCTGCGTCTACATTCCTTGACAATTTTGGATGAAGTGACTGGAGATTCAAGTGCAATGAGCGCAGCCTGGCTGTCACTGCAAATACTGATTCTCCTATTACTCCATCTGTTCCTAATTATTCAGGTCGCTACGTCCAAAATAGCAAATATTTCAGTCTGAAATACTGTAGCCATTTTTCCCATAGCAATATAGCATTTGGTCGCATCGTCCAAATACCAGCCAGACCCAGAGCCATTTAAGTTACTGGATCCATCCGTGTAGAAAGTATCCGTGTAATTTTCCAGTAGGTCTGCTGGGTTTCCCCAGTCTTCCCTACTCGGAAACATTACAGTAAACTTCCTACCAAACTCGATGCAAGAGGTTGTACTGTCCAAAGGCATAGAAAACATCGGACAAAGTTCCGATAGCCTATGGAACAGACGACCATGTCCCACATTGTACTCCCCATGCCATGTTCCGCTTTTGCGGAGCCTGCACAAAGATTTCATGGCTTCTCCTTGAATATGTAAGTCCAAGGGAAGCATATCTAACATAGCGTCCAGAGCTGCGCCTGGGGTGGTGCTCATGGCACCAGTAATTCCCAAGGCAGCCGCTCTTTGTAGTCCGTTTAGCTTGGATCGAATAGTCTTCACCATAGTTCTCGGCCACCAGACTACCGCCGCATACGTCACGATAGGTCTTATTACAGCTATGTACATCCAATGTACATTAGCAGGTCTTAGACCCCATGTCTTTCCAAAAGCTCGCCGACACTGCCAGAAAATCCGAAGTGCCCGTGAAACTTTTTGCTCAACATGTTTTGTCCACATTAGTTTACTATCTAGGGTAACCCCTAAATACTTAACTTCTGTGGACAGTTGAAGAGTTATGCCCTTCAACGTAGGAAGCTGAAGATCCTTATGTTTGGTTCTTCGCGTGAACAACACGAGTGTTGTCTTATTTAGATTGACAGACAATCCATGTCGATTGCACCAGTTGTCCATCAAGTCAATAACGGTCTGCATTTTCTTGCATACCAAGTTAAGTGACTTTCCGGATACTAATGCGCACACATCGTCAGCGTATGCCTGTATGTGTACACCTAGAGCTTGTATTTCAACCAAAACTGAGTTTACCACAAAACACCACAGCAAAGGAGAGAGAACACCCCCTTGGGGGCAACCTCTACTAACCTCAACCGTTACTTTTGTGCCCCACTCACCTTCAGCCGTCAACAATCTCCGGGAGAGCATAAAATGAATCCACTTGACTAGAACTGGATCCACGCCATGCAATTCAGCCGAAGTTTTCATAGAATCGAAAGTAGCATTATCAAAAGCGCCCTCAATATCAACAAAAACACCCAGAGTATAGTCTTGTTTGTCAATGCCCTTCTCAATATTGACCACAAGATCGTGAAGTGCCGACTCACAAGATCTACCACTCTGATACGCGTGTTGCTGACTATTTAGGGGGCATTCGATTAATGCTACTGACCTAATGAATTTCTCAACCATTCGCTCAAGACTTTTCAGTAGAAAGGATGATAAACTGATTTGTTTAAAACTTTTTGGCAAGGTGTAGTCCTCCTTCCCAGGTTTGGGAATAAAAACAACCTTGACATCGCACCAAGATAATGGAACATACCCATAAGCCAGGCTGGCTCTGAAGATATTTTTAAGAACCTTCACTAGGGTATCTCAACCAATCTTCAACATCATAGGATATATACCATCTGGTCCAGGGGATTTATAGTTATCAAAGGAAGATAAGGCATACCTGATCGATTCCTCAGAAACTACCCTAGATGCTATATACCAGTTCCTACAAGTAGTATTACCAACAGGACTCTCAATAATATCTGTATTTATCGTTGTCACTTTGCATCCTGGAAAGTGAGTAGATAACAGAATATCATTGACCTCCTGTTGGTTGTTTGTGTACGTACCATCACAAACCCTTAATAACAAACAGAAATGGCATACGCCGATAAAAACACTAAAAAAAATTGTTCGTTTTTTATATTTTTTATTATTATTTTACTTGATTAGCTTACTTAAACAAACTAAGAAAATTGCGTTTTTGGTTTTTAAATTTTTTAAAAACTGTGCTGTTGTGCACTATATCAAAAAATAGTTTTGTATGGTCTATCGATTAAAATTTTTTTTGGCAAATTTTCAGAACCCGTTCTAAAATTTTTCATTTTTTAATAGAGTCAGTTTATCAAAAATACGGCCATTTTTTTAAAATTTTTTTATGATGTTTATTTATCTACAAAAAAATCAAACATGTGTTTTTCGTTCTTTTTGGGAAAATCGCATTTGAATTTTAAATTTCACAACAATTTTGAAATTTGCTTGTATTTTCTTGTTCAACATTGCGGATGAGTATTAAATATTTGCATAAATGTTACTCATACGCTATGTTGAAACAGGAAAATACAAGCAAATTACTAGATTATTATGAAACTTAAAATTCAAATGCGATTTTCTCGAAAAAAAACGAAAAACACATGTGTGAATTACTTTTTTACTTTTAATAAAAATTAAAAAAAAAAATGGTCACACTCAAAAAAAAATTAACTAAAAAATGGGAAAACTTACTAAATTCAAGGAATATTGATAATGATTTAGCTCCATTGCCATGTTTTCCTTCTTTTAAGTTCATATTTTTCTTAAAAATAAGGAAAGAAAAAAAAATTTATGTTATGCCAATTTAAACTAAAAAGTTGGAAAAATGTTCTTTCAATTTAGTTCATACACATTTGAGGACCCGATTGGGTCGAGGCCCCATTGGGTTCGGACCGATAGGTTCAGACCCCGATGGGCCCAGACCCAGTTGGGTTCCTTAAGAATCTTCATATTTGTTGATCCAAAATTTTTGTCCGTTTTGCTCTACCTTGCTTAGTTTTTGAGATACGTGAATTTAGGGGACCACTGGGGTCTTGAGAATTTTAAAAACTCGATTAAACTATTACTCGAAGAGCTTTTCGGTATTTGGCGGCCTTGTTCTCCGTGTTAAGGGCTACAAAAATGCTTTTTAACTTTTTGTTGTGTTGGCATTATTTACCGAGATATGAGTATTTTAAAATTTTCGGGAATGCCAACTTTTTTAAATCCAAAGTTAGGACCCATTGGGGTCCACACATGTGAAGAGCACCGGCGATACTATGGTATTCTAAAAATGGACTCCATTTTGCTCTATCTGGCTTAGTTTTCGAGATATCGCCATTTTAAGTTTTTGAAAAAAAAAAAAAATTGCCCGAGTTATTAAAACTTTACTAAAATAGTGGAAAAAAAGGGGGCCCCTGTAGGCTAGTTGGTAGCGTGCTAGCATATGAAACAGGGGTCGTGGGTTCGATTCCCACCAAAACCCTTGGTCGATTTCGCAACAACGAGACGACGGTCATTGTTACCAGTTCTCGGTTAGGTTAAAATTATTTAAAATGAGTTGTAAATAAAAAATTGTAAAAATAAATAAAAACTGATCATTGGATCAAATTATTATTATATATAGTGGAAAAAACTTCCTCAAATCTAAGAAAATTAACTAATTGGTAGAAAATTACGTCATAAAACTAAAGAAGAGGAATATGTCTAAAAAATAAAGATTTTTGTCATATATTTAGAGAAAATTTCTTTGGCGGTAAGAATTTCTTCCATGTATTTGGGAATTCCATTTAAGGAAAATAATGGACTATTTAACAGTACATGAACTTAACATTTTTTCCTAACACTTAAGAAAATTTCCCAACTTTTAGTTAAACTTAACTAAATTGTGGGAAAATTTATAAACTATTTTGAAGAAAATTTTTGCAAAGTTTAAGTTAAGTCTTTTTTTGAGTGCAGATTTTTGAGAAACTGTCTTTTTTAAAAAATAGCAAGCTTCAGAACGGGTTCTGAAAATTTACAAAAAAATATAATCGATAGCACATACAAAATTATACAAAACCTTAAATTTTGGTAGTGTGGTGCTTTCCGTTTTAACTTAATAAATATTTAAACAAGGTAAATCGACACAAATTTTACAATTTTTCCAATATTTAAACACGCCTCCTAAGCCCAGTTTTAGAAAAATTTTAAAACCAAAAACGCAATTTTCTTAGTAACGTATAGGGTATTCATAATACCTATTTAGAAATTCACGGGACATATGTTTTTCTGTAGCGGGACATTTGGTGTGGAATGCCTTTTATATATTATTTATCCTGAAAGGTTTCTAAGACATTCTAGTAATATCCATCTATCTGTTTTCTGTGTTTGTCCATAAAAAAAAATTTTTAATGAAAAAAATATTTTGAGGATGTTTATTCTGGCTCGAGGTCATTATTTTCTTTACAAATTAAAACCATGATATTCTCATAGCATACCACGTATGCTATGCTAAATGAAATGTCACATATGTTTGTACAAGAAAATACATACATGTGTTGCATGCATGTGTGTGCATTTTCTTCTTAAAATGTTTGAACAATCGACTACTGACTAACTAACAGAAACTGTTGCTAAATCTTTAAACCATACACACACACATGCACATAGTAAATATGCTACTACAAAACACATTGTATTAGCTTTATTAACACGCTTTACAATGTCAACCTTCCATCAAGAGAGTTAGTGACTGCATCACATACACCCTCACATGCACACATACGTGTACAACAAACTATATTAAGGAAACTAGCAATTTATTGGACCACATCAATTAAATCTTATACAAACACTAGTTATAATCATACCACTCGCCCTTTCCTAGTTGTATTCACTCTTGTCTCTCTCTGTCTCTCTTAGGTAAGGAGTTACTTTAATTATTGTCGCTATCACAGCACTTTACAATATACACAACTACATGCAATGTTTAAAAGAGTATTAGTGTTTGCGTGTATCAAACACTTTATACAGTGCCAGTCAATGCTTGGCAGTGTGTGTTAATAAGAGATTCTTCCTAATATACAGTTAAGTGCAGAATAATAGTAGTAAAAATATAAAAAATGTATTTCTTCAAAATAAGTTCGAGAATTTGAAGAAGATTAACTATGACCGTTTCCAAAACGGTCATAATCCCATATGAGGATTATGTCAATTCCCTGCTGGGATTACTACCGAAATTTGTTCGGTCATAACCCCCATTAATATTATGGGGACTAAGTCCAAAACAATTTCGGTCATAATACCCATATTTTGTAGAGAGGGTTAACTAAATGCATGGAGTTAGTAATCCTTATACTCGGCTGATTTTTGGGATAGTGATCAACTAGTATAAAAGAATCCCTGTAATGGGGATTATTCCAATTTGTTACGTGATCATTATTGCAATAAATCTGGGAATTATGTACAATTTTATGGGGAATGTCATAATTATTTTCGTTAATAGACCCCACTACCGTTATTGGGATTATTAACAAAATGAAGTCTGTCATAGTTCCCATAAAGGAAAAATGGTTATGTCCATGGGTAATGATTGGCAAAGGGTAAATACCCAAATGGTAAATACCCGGTAAAATAGATAAATTGGGTAAAAATTGCACTCCAAAAAAAACCTTATAAAATTGATTGCTACCTCCTATTTGACAAAAAGTCCTAGTAATTTTACAAGATTTTCACCTATAGTTTTGTAATTTTACAAGGTTTTTACCAATAAAAATGTAAATTTACAAATTTTTTGACACGATAAAATTTACAAAGAGGTTTCGTAATTTAACTAGAGTTTTTGCTACCTCCTATTTTACGAGAATTCCTAGTAATTTTACAAGCTTTTTACCAATAATTTTGTAATTTTACAAGCATTTTACCAATAAAATGGTAAATTTACAGTTTTTGGCGCAATTAAAATTACAAGGAATTGTCGTAAATTTACCAGATTTTTTTTTGTAAAATTATCTTGGAATTTTGTAAAATTACAAAAAAAATTTTAAAATTACACAAAAAAGTAAATTTCGATTTGTTAAAAAACAACGAAAACTGTCAAATATTGGTAAAGTGGGATTACGAGACTTCCCCATTGTTTTAAGAAATAAAAATTTTTTTTAAGAAAAAATAGTACTTTTTTTAGAAAAAATAGTACTTAAAAAAAATACTTTATTAGGAAAAAAAATTCTTTCTTAGAAAAAATAGTACTTTATTAGAAAAAATAGTGCTTTTTTAGGAATAATAGAAAAAAATTATTTTTTTTTTTTCGAAAAAAGTGCTTTTTTATAAAAAGTAGCATTTTTTTTGGTAAAAAGTATTTTTCTAGAAAATTACTACAATAGTGTTGGTTGGATAAGTCGTACTAAACTTTGTGTTAAATGTTGTTTTTTATTTTTAGTACCAAAAGCTACATGGAAATAAAATGTATTTATTCGGCCTTTATATATATATATTCGATTAGAGTATTATTCTTGCTCGAGGCCCAAAAATATGGTATTGTCAAATTTATTGCTTTAAAAAAGCTACTCATCTCATAGTATATCTGCACTGATCAGTACATTAAAAATACTCTATTATGACCAGGGAAACCAAAAATATGCTCTAAAAAACTCGTTTTATGCGCTTAAAAAATGCCCTTAAAAACGGAAAATATGCTCTAAAAACAATAAAAATATGCTCTTAAAAAAATTATGTCCCCTTTTTTGTTGTGTTTTTTACAATTTGTTAGAGAATAGACCCTCCAAATACCGTTATGTGCGATAGTAAGAGGGTTAAATATGTTCTACAAAATATTTTCCTTAATGTTTTCTGCCAAGTTGCTGAATCTAAAGAAAACATAGTTTCATATACCGATATGAAGCAATAACAGACCAAATGGGAATCAATCGTCACAATTCCGTAATTGTTGAAAAAAACATTCATGTTGGATAAAAAATTAAAAAATACATGTTGTCATAAAAAAAATTGGAAGAGAATGCTCTAAAAATTAAAAAAAAAAATGCTCTAAAAATGTAAAAATATGCTCTAAAAAGTGGAAAAATGCTCTAAAAATTGAAAATATGCTCTAAAAATATGCTCTTTTGCTAAAATATGCTCTTAAACCTAAAATATGCAAAAATATGCTCTTAAGGCTAAAATATGCAAAAATATGCTCTAACAAATCGATGCCAGATTTCTTAAAAACTTCTGAAACGGATAAATACCTTACCTATTTATCAATAAAATGCACAGGAAAAAACATGATACTGCATATTTTTGGTTTCCCTGATTATGACAATATCATAAATAAAAATATTTTTGGGCCTCGAGCTGGAAAAATACTCTAATCGAATATATATTTATATTTATATATATTTTATATATATTCAAAGGCCGAATAAGTACTTTTTATTTCAATGTTCGTTTTGGTACTAAAAATAAAAAACAACATTTAAAAGTACTTTTTCTAAAAAAAAATATTTTTTTTTCCTGAAAAAGCGCTTTTTTCTAAAAAAATACTTTTTCTAAAAAAAAGTAAGAGTTACTACTTTTTTAGAAACAAAAAATACTTTTTTTTAGAAAAAAAACTTATTTTAGAAAAAAGTACTTTTTTCTAAATAGGTAGTATAAAAGTACTTTTTCCCAAAAAAGTGCTACAGTACTTTTCTAAAAAGTACTATTTTACTAAAAAAGTGCTACTTTTTCTAAAAAAATATTTTTTTTTCTAAAAAAGTACATCTTTCTATTTTCCCTAAAAAAGTACTATTTCTTACATTAAGTACTTTTTTATTAAGAAAGTACTATTTTTCTAAAAAACTTTTTTAAAAAAAAAAATAGTATTTTTTCTAAAAAAAGTACTTTTTTCTAAAAAAGTACTATTTTTTCTTAAAAAGTACCTACTATGTTTTCTTAAAAAAGTATTTTATTTCTTAAAACAATTATTAAAATAACATCTGAAATGTGCCATGAGTCCATAACTGGAACACGGCGCATGTGCCACGTGCCCTTGTATGGCACATTTCAAATGTGAAAATTGCCATAATAAGGCACAATGCACATTTCTGACGTGCACTGCATTGTGCAGGTAGCATCGCACATGAAACATCTGAAGTGTGAATGGCATGGTACACGGGACACATTTCAGATGTGTCAAATGTGTCATGGGCAGAGGTGCCGTTCCCTACCCGAAGGATTTTTCAAAGGGTACTAAAAATTGAAAAAAAAATAGGAAAATTAAAAAAAAAATTTAAAGTTTCCGATTTGACATGCCCCATATAAATATTTATTTTTGAAAAAAAAAAAACAAAATAACTCATTTCAAATGAAGTTTCAGCTTATTGACAGCCATTGATTGCCTTGTTCAATATTAGTGAAAAAGTACCAACTAGTATATATATATTTAGTATCACAGTACACTTTTTTTACCTTATTAAAATTAAAACTTTCTAAAAAGTACTTTTGTCAGAATATTTTTTTTTCGCCGCGTGACCTTTCGGAACCTACCGTTTTTTATCTCTTTTATCCCATTAAAATCGGAAGTCCAAAACGGTGCCTTATTTATATGTTTTGCCTGGATGGTCCATTATTTAAAATTTCAAGGTTCTATGATCATTATTTTAGAAGAAAGAAAAAAAGTACAAAAAAAACAATATTTTAACCCTTTTTGCTCCCTTAGAACTGTAATTTCCAAAAAGTACTTTTTCGGAATTTCCAGTTCCAAGGACCATTATTTCAGGAAACAGAAAAAGTACCAAAAGTAGACTTTCTTACCCCCGTAGATTCGGATTTTTCAAACACCTAGCCTTAGTGGATCTATTTTCCGAGGGTTGAAACTACATTCTTAGTTTCAAGTCTCTTGCTTCAGTGGTTTGGGCTTTGCGATGATTAATCATAAAGTCGTTCAGTTAATTGATGCTCCTTATTTTTTAAACACAACTGTATATTAGGGCGTTTCATCAAAAACTTTTTTTTTGGATTTTTGCAACTCTTGAAGCGGAATATGAATTCTTATGGCCTAAAAGATTTTTGAGATTTTTTTCAGATTTTTGGAATGTCGGGATCAACTCGCTCAAATCGATTTTATCCAAAAAATGAGGTTATGAAACATAATTTTTTTTTATTTTTTGTTCTCTGGTGCCTTTTTTTAACAAAACCGGATATAATACTTCTAAATGTTGCTAGCCTCCTAAAAACAAATATTCGCGGTCAAAATAATAAGTTCAAGGGTCACCAAGATGACCTTTAAAGTAAAAATTCAGAATTTCTCGTGTTCCAACCTTAATAATTTGAGAAATATGCAATATATGAACGTAATGATGAATCCGTTAGGTAGGTCTTTCTAATACCTTTAATTTAAAACCAAAATGACATTTGTCACTTTAGTAGAAATATTAAAAACTAAGATAAACTCATTTTTTCCCCCATTTTACAGAAAATCGAAGGGAATCCATTAGTAGTTTTTTTGTAAAGTTGAAATAATAAACTTAAAAGAAGTTTTTTTGATTGCAATTAGTGTTTCCAAACCGGAAAACCGGGTTTTGTCAAACCGGTTTTTTTTGACAAAAAACCGGTTTTTTGGTTAACCGGTTTGGAAACACTAACTACAATCTATACAAAGTCTTAAAAAGTTATTATTTTAACTTTACAAAAAAAAAACTACCTAATGCACCAGTTCAATTTTCGATAAAATGTGGGAGAAAATGAGTTTTTCCCAGTTTTTTTTATTTTTTTAACATTTCTACAAAAGTGACAATAGTCAGATTGGTTTTAAATGAAAGGTGTTTTAAAGACCTATCTAACGGATTCAACATGACGTTCATACATAGCTTATTTCTCGAATTATTGAGGTTAAAACACGGGAAATTCTGAATTTTTACTTTTAAGGTCATCTTAGTGACCCTTGAACTTATAATTTTGACCGTGAATATTTTTTTTTAGGAGGCTAGCCACATTTAGAAGTAATGTATCCAGTTTTGTAAAAAAAGGCACCAGGGGAAAAAATAAAATAAAATGATGTTTCATAACCTCATTTTTTGGATAAAATCGATTTGAGCGAGTTGATCCCGACCTTCCAAAAATCTGAAAAAAATCTCAAAAATCTTTTAGGCCATAAGAATTCATATTCCGCTTCAAGAGTAGCAAAAATCAAAAAAAAAGTTTTTGATGAAACGCCCTACTGTATATGCACGTAACTTTGTGCGTTTTGGTTAGAACATGACTGATGTTAATATGTCAACGCATATAATGATTTTGCCATTTTGGGTTGTTCTTGCTTTTAATTCAGTTTTGTAACTCATTCATTCATTTATTCAGTCATTCAGTCAGTCAGTCATTGCAAAATGCTTGTTGTCTTTTGTGGTTAACCTCAGTTGATGCTAAAGATGAATAGTTGGAGGAGGAGATGAATAAATAGATGTTTAAATGGATGAATGTTTTTAATGGTGTTGGAGTTCTTTTTTCTGTTTTTGGCTTTGTTAAAGGAAATTTCATGGGGAATAAACTTTAAATTTACAAAAAAAAAACATCGTAAAAGTGGGTTATTCGTTTAAATGGCTGTAACTGTAATTGTATGCTATTTAAGTTAAATTAGTTCTTTAAAGTAATTAATTACAGTAATAGAACGCAGAATATCAATGTGAACAATATGAATAAAAGAGGGGAAAGATTTGAATTAAATTTAAAGAATAAAAAAAAGTAATTATTTAAATTTTGTAAATGTTTCTTTTGCCATCAAGGCAACAACAAGGTTTGTTACTTAAATTAAACCTTGCAAATTTTTTCATAATTTTTTTTTTTATCAATTCTTTTTTTTTCCTTAAAAGTTTTTTTTTTTAATTTTTAATTTGTTTTTCATTATTTTTTTTCAAATTTTTTTTTTAAATTAAATTTTTTTTTTTTCAAAATTTCAAAACTGCTTTAGGATAATTAAAGTATTGGAAGAATAAAGTATTTTGTAAATTCAGTATGTATGTACTTTAAAAACACTTTTTAAATACTTTCCTTTTGAGAAAAACGTTTTGGATGGGATTTTTTTTTCTGTGCTTTCAGAACGCTTTTTATTTAAAACCATCGGCAATTTCTGCTTGGATATATACTTTATGGAGTCCTGGACGGGATGAGTGAGTATATCCCCATATATAACATAATATTTTATATGAAAGTCTTCCAAAAATATATGCTTAACAGAACGAGAAAAAATATATTTTTAAATTAAAATTTTATTTTTATATAATTTCATAACAAACTTACTTTAAACAATTATTTCTGTTGGAAAACTTCTATACAGATACAAAGGGTGTATTTAAGGGTAAATAAATGTCTGTAAAATCTGTTAGAAACATTCATTCCCAGCAAAAAATAAACGAAGTGGTTCAAAAAGAATTAGTGGTTTCACTACATACAAAGTAGCGATAGGTGCCGAACTTCATATTCTGTAGGAAGTACTTTTAAAATCACTTCCAAAAATGCTACAAAATAACAATAAAAACATCTTTCACCAGTTCTTTGCTTAATGATTTTGAAGTACCTTTTTCATATGTTCTTAGGAATCAAATCACAACAACATATGAACTTCTTTTTCAACTGAAACAATTAGAATGAGGGTGATACACGAAGTATGCAATTTTTTCTACGTCCAGCTTCAAATAGATTTAGGTTTTGCAAAAATGGTGACAAAATTTGGTAATGGCATTTAATTTCTCTTTATTTAGAGCTTAAAAAATCGAAAAGACGAAAATCGATTATTGATAAATTTTTCAAAATTCATATCTTATATCAAAAAAAGTTGGTCCTAAATTAAATAAATACATTTATGAACTAAAGCGGATGTTGCTGCATCACATTATTAAAGATTATTTAAGCTTTTTAGAAAATTGAGGTATAGGCTTGTGGTCAAAACAAACTTGTGAATCAATTCGCCGTGAATTTTTATAGTTTTGTGATCTCTATAATTACTCCTTTTTTAATTCGAAGTATATACGTTAGATTATCAATGAAATTAATTTTTCTATCACCTAATGTTTTCAAGATAATCGCGTTTTAATATTGAAATATTTGGGTCTCCTCTGTAACGTATTCTTAAGTCGCTCAAACACAATAGAATTCGATTTAGTAAAAATAAGGCATCTTTATTCCAAATCTATTCCAATTTTCTATCGCGTACTGTTTTTGAAATATTGGCGTTTGAAAAACTCAAACTCTACTAAGGAGTGAGATCATAAAAATGTTAACACACATTTTTGCCTACAACTTTGGTGTAAAGCTTCCAAATTGTTTTTTTTCGGCAGTTTACATTTTAAAAATATGTCAGTTAATAAATTAATTTACATCATGAGTTTTAATTTGCAATTTTTTACACAATGGACGATGAAAGAAAAGTGCGTTCAAAAATAATTAAATATTTTCAACAAAACCAAACATGGACATACAAAAAAATTGCCAAAGAAACTAATGTATGCCGCCAAACAGTTTCAAAAGTGGTAAAAAGGTATCTGGAACACCTAACAATTGAAAGGAAGCCGGGAACAGGAACAACGACTGGTTATCGTAACATTGGTAAGGCATATAAAGTTAAAAGCATCCTTAAGAGAGCTCCTAACACATCTGGCAGAAAAACAGCTCGGTTAGCCCAATGCTCAGACTTTTTTGTACGTAAAGTGAAACCTAAGGCGGGACTAAAGTCCTACAAAGTTCAAAAAGTTCCCGATAGAAACGCTTTTAAAAATTTGGAGGCCAAAACCAGAGCTAGAAAATTGAAATCAAATTTTATAAAAATATACAACTGTTGTGTAATGGACGACGAAACTTATGTCCTGGCTGATTTTGCGCAGCTCCCTGGTCAAGAATTTTATGTTTCCGATGTTCGAGGAAATGTTGCGGAAAAATTTCGGTCAAAAAAGCAAACGAAATTCCCCAAAAAATTCCTAGTATGGCAAGCCATATGTAGCTGCGGCCAAAGAAGCCAGTCATTTGTGACATCTGGCTCTATAAACAGCGAAATTTATATCAAGGAGTGTTTGCAGAAGAGACTTCTTCCGTTCTTGAGTCAGCACAATGTATCCACTTAGTTTTGGCCCGATTTAGCATCTTGTCACTACAGCAAGAAAGCGCTGGAGTGGTATAATGATAATAATGTGGTTTTTGTACCAAGAGAGGCAAATCCACCAAACTGCCCGGAGCTCAGGCCAGTGGAGAGATATTGGGCTCTTGTTAAAAAAGAATTAAAGGGCACAAAAAAGGTCTCCCAGGACATGCAAGATTTCAAACGTAGATGGACCACCTGCTCTAAAAAGGTGACAGAAACTACCATAAAAGCCTTAATGGGAGGGTTTCCGGAAAAAGTGGATAACTTTGTTCGTAGTGGTTAGAGTTCCATGCGGTTTTTTTGTTATGATTTTGTATTAAATTTTATTTAATAAAAATTTGGTTTGAAGTCTTAAAATTCAGTAGTCTGTTTTTTATTTAACTTTATGTGTGTTAACATTTTTATGATCTCACTCCTTATTACGCACTTATATTCTTTATAAATCACACTAAAATTTTCAAACGCGAATATCTCAAAAACAGAACATGCTTGAAAATTGTGGATTGCAGTTTTGGAATCAAGAGGTCCATTTTATATGAAATCAAGTCCTATTTCGTGGAAGCAACGTAAGAATACGTAACAGTGGACCCCTAAAAGTGTTTTTTTTTACTTTTTAACAGCGAATATCTCAAAAACGGTACGTGCTAGAAAAATTTGGACGGTAGATTTGGAAGCAGGATACCAAAATCTATAAGGACCAGTTAGAAATTTCACTGGAAGGTTTTTGCTGTCGAACAGTGTTTTTAGTGCAAATATTACAAAAAAATACTCTTTCAATCAATCTTACAAAAATAAGTGAAAAAATAACTTCTAATTTAGAAGTTCTAAATCACCAAATAAAAATGACATAATCACACCCAAAATGCCAAGAAATATGTAATTCTAAAGAAGTGATGAAAAAAGTGCTTCCAAAAGGTCAAGTTATATTAACATCCTGATCACTACATCAGAAGTTGTGATAAAAACACTAGTGATATATGTTATACTTAAGTGTCAATCTTTCGCCACTGAAAAGTGGCGATAAAAAGAACATACTTTGCGTGTCACGCCCATATAAAATTCATCAATGCTTCAGTTGAAGAAGAAGTACATCTGGTTCATAAGTTGTGGTGAATTTTGTAGTGAATGGTAAGCTCTTTTTTTGCTGGGTTTAAATGTACATTAGAGCGCCAGTTTTATTTCAGTCTTTAAATTTCAGGCGATTTTCAATGCTACTAATCCTGAAACTTATATTATTAAATTTTTAAAATTATTAAATGTTTTTTTTAAATTTTTTGATTTTATTTAATATAATTTCATTTTTTTATTTACATACATTTTGTTTTTTTTTTTTATTTTTAAAAATTTACATTTTTTATCTTATGTCTTCACCAAGCTTTGAACACCGGACCTCTTGGTTGTTGGGCTTAAGCATATCAACCAAAAATTACACAATAATGATCCGTTTTGTTTATTGTGTGCTATAACATTCAGAGTTTTTTTGTAACTATGCTCTGTCAAAAGCTGTGGGAGAGAAAGAGAGGGATTTTCTCTGTTACCAAGTTGGAGATTTTCCCGCTAAATCTAGCGCTTTTTGTTTGGATTTAGCGGGGGAAAATTGGTTTTAGCGGGAACGGTACTTTAGCGGGAAAATCTAGCGCTTTTTATTTGGATTTAGTGGGAAAAATTTAGAGGTTTTTTTTCTTGCGCGTTTTTAGTGAAAAATCAATTTTCGTAGAAAAAATAATTTGGAGGATTTTTTAAAATTTTTCTTTTTTGTCAATCAAAAATGCCAAGTTTTTCGGTTTTCAACGCTTTTTTTTCGTAATTTAGCGGGAGAATTTAAAATTTTCCGAGCTAAATTTATTTTTGGCGGTTTCTAGCGCTTTTTTAGTGAAATTTAGAGGTTTTTGGTTGAAAATAGTTGGCAACAGTGGGGATTTTGAATATTACTTAACTTTTTGAGTCTTTACAAATCCCTATTAGCAAACGTTTTCAAACCAAGAGAAGGAGACGGATTTTGCCTTTAACAAACAATTTTGAGTTTTTACAAATACACATTTGAAAACTATTGCTGTATTTTTCAATAAGTGGATTTATTTTCTAATTAATCTTTTTTGTTAAAAAAAAAATATTTTACCATACCAAAACAAATTTGGAATTTTTTTTCCGTAATCTACGATAAATTTGCAATTATAATCCGAAAAAATAATAAAAAAAATTGGAAAATGAAAAAAGTTATATATAAATCAAAATTAATCCAAAATGGGCTTATTAAATCCTAAAATTTACTTGGATTAATTTTGATTTACTTATAACTTTTTTCATTTACCAGATTTTTTTATTATTTTTTCGGATTATAGGCCTCTGTTCTGTCTTTCACAACTTTTTAATTCACATGAAAATTTCCGAATCACATTAAATCAAGTTTAGTGTTTTGTTGATTACGTTTTCATTCGAAGTTGAAATCGAATAAATAAAACTTAAAAAATTATAAGGAAAAAAGTGCATTCGTTTTACCTTCACCAAATTTTATTTATGTGAACCAAAACGAAAAAGAAATTCGGATGTGAAATCTAGAACAGCAAAAAAATTCGGAAATTTTCATTTTCACATTTTTTATGTGAATTACTTTTTTTGGAACAGCGGCCATAAATGATTATTTATAGTAGGTTACTGAAAAAATATTCAACATTTGTTTTGGCGTGTTAAAAAATTTATTTTAAACTAAATAAGATTAATCCAAAAATAAATCCACTTATTGAAAAACACAGCAATTATCTAAGTGATAGGTGCGAGATTTTCTTCTATAGGTTGCTCAACTAGCAAAGGTGTCGAAAATAAACACTACAACTGGGCGGTCATGGGGGGGGGGGAGGTTTTTAAAACCTCCAACTACAGTATTGTGGTATACTCACTTTGTCATTCCGTGTGTAAAGCATCGGAATATCGGTCGATGACACGATAATATATATGGGGCATTCCAAGCCAAATCACTCACTTTTAGACCCGACCCCTTTCGATTTATTTCATTTTTGGATATGTTTTAGTACTTACTAAATGCAACTTGGACACCAATTTTCAGCCTTTTATTTCAAGATGGTGTTGAGTAATCAATTTTTCAAAATGGCGATTTTCTCAAAAAAATTAAGAAATTGCAATTTTCAATTAATTTTGACCATTAAAAAATATAGATATTTTAAAAAAACTTGGACAACGTTTTGTTGGTATTTAAATTTAGTTTTAGAAAAAAAATATGAACAAATTATTCGAAGTAATTATCACTTATTTTTTGACGTTTAAAAATTAAAATCGACTTTTTGAAAAAGTCCGAAACCTTCGATTTTTTTGTAAAAAACCATAAAAATTCTACTCTAAATTACGCAACTTTTAAGCCATAATTCGAGATGTGATCACAATTCTTTCTATTTTTTTTAAATTTTAAAAATTGCACCTTTTATTTTTTGGCTCTGATTTATTTTATATGGTGCTCCAAAAAAAATAAATTGGTAGATATTGACCCTAACTTACCCTAGATATATTCATTTCGAGGTAAAAATACGCCTCACAAAAATTAAGAACGATCAGACATGGGTAAGGCGTTCCGCATAGGCCTTGAAGTTTAGAAAACGGATTACAAGGAAAAATATGATTTTTTTCTGTTTTCTCAATTTTTTTGGTATTTTAAGTTAAGTTTAAATTCAAGTGGTTACAGAATTATAATACGGAGTAAAATGCCTCTCTAATAAGGTACCAAAAGCTAAGATCGGTTGAAAATCAGCCAAGTTATTACAACTTCCCCAGGCATCTAAAATATGGCAGACCACTTGATTTAGCAATACAATCCGATTTTTGAAATTCATTGAAATTTTCTACTGTAATAACATTTTTTTATTCTTCAAGTTCAAATGTAATAAGATGACAAGTATTTTTCATATTGTGTTTTGCTAACATGTTTTAAATTAATGCTAAAAATGCCTGCATTTTCAACACCCTTTTGAAATCTCTATTTAAAAAAAAATTTTTTTTTTGTTTTAAAATTTGGAAAAACCAAAAAAATATTACACTGAAACATTAATAATGAAAAAATGTTATTACAGTAGAAAATTTCAATAAATTTAAAAAAGGGACTCGTATTCTTTAATCAAGCGGTATGACACACGCTAGATGCCTGGGGAAGTTGTAAAAACTTGGCTGATTTTCAACCGATTTAAGTTTTTAGTACCTTATTAGAAAGGTATTTTACTCTACATCACAATTCCGTAATTGCTTGAAATAAAACTTAACTTAAAATACCAAAAATATTGCGAAAACAGAAATTTCATATTTTTCCTTGTAATCCGTTTTTTAAAATTTAAAGACCATGCTAAACGCCTTACCCATTTCCGATCGTTCTAAATTTTTGTGAGACGTATTTTTATATGTATGAATATATCTAGGGTAAGTTAGGGTCAATATCTACCAATTTATTTTTTTTGGAGCACCATATAAAATAAATCAGCGCCAAAAAATAAAAGGTGCAATTTTAAAAATTAAAAAAAAAAATAGAAAGAATTGTGATCACATCTCGAGTTATGGCATAAAAGTTGCGTAATTTAGAGTAGAATTTTTATAGTTTTTTACAAAAAAATCAAAGGTTTCGAACTTTTTCAAAAAGTCGATTTTAATTTTTAAACGTCAAAAAATAAGTGATAGTTACTTCGAATAATTTTTTCATATTTTTTTTCTAAAACTGCATTTAAATACCAACAAAACGTTGTCCAACTTTTTTTTAAAATATCTATATTTTTTATTGGTCAAAATTAAATAAAAATTTCAATTTTTTAATTTTTTGGAGAAAGTCGCCATTTTGAAAAATTGATTACTCAACACAATCTTGGAATAAAAGGCTAAAAATTGGTTGCCGAGTTGCATTTAATAAGTGCTAAAACATATCCAAAAATAAAATAAATCGAAAGGGGTCGGGTCTAAAAGTGAGTGATTTGGCTTGGAATGCCCCATATACAAAGCTAAATGTTAGTAATGAAAAGTGGGTTAATTCACTAAATCTTCTGTAGCTTTGTCATTTTTGCACCAATCTGGGTCTTGTTGGGCGCTAAATGTTCGTATTGACATAAAATAATGTCCTATGTAATAAAACATTATAATTTTTAATTGTTTGGTTTGAAAAAAAAAACTTGAAAAGAGAAAAATTGCAAAAAATCATCAAATTTTATATGAAGTTTGAAACTTTGTCCACTGTAACTCTGTCATTTCTTGACTAATCTTCACAAGCGACCCATGGATATTTTAGTAATTTTATTATCTTTCATTTAAAAAAAAGAAATAAATAAGTCGGCGAATAGTTTGGAAGATATTTGCATTTAAGTGACATCATCTTTTTTAAAAACACAAATAACGCTTATTTTCTAATATCTCGAAAACTGTTCTACTTTTGACCATTCTGACTTCATATTCGGATTCAGCGGAAAATTGTACATAACGATTAGGTGTCAGATACATTTGGTCAAAAAACTGTCACGTAGTGTAATTAATCAAAAAATCTGTTTTGTTTATTTTGTGCTATAACATTCAGAGCTTTTTGCAAATATGCTCTGCCAAAAGCTGTGGGGGAAAGAGAGGGATTTTGTATATTACTTAAAATTTTGAGTCTTAACAAATCCCTATTAACAAACGTTTTTAAACTAACAAGGGAAGTATCTCAACTCTTATGAACCGATTTGCCTGAAACTTAAAATATATATCAAAGAGACAATTCTAAGGTTGGGGTGTCTCGGCTTATCGGCCATATCGGGGATTTAGGGGTTCAAAACATGGGTCAAAAAATGGCGAAAAAATAATTTCTTGGACTTTTCAGCCATTTCGTTTTTAGAAACTGTATGATATTTTCATATGAGAAGAAAGGTTTTTTAATGTCTATCCAATGGTGGCATAACCTTGTGAAAATTCGGCTTCTTTAAATATTTTTTTCAGGAAAATGTGTAAATTTTGGGGGGTACTTATGTGAAGACATAGACCTACGATATCCATATGGATAAGAAATAATCTTTATTAAATTTAAGTCGACCCGTATTTTTGCCCTAGGTGATATTCCTATTAGTTCGGAAGTCATCAAAATTTTCCCGAAGGTCCACATGGTTTCATAAGGGGACAACGAAATTTTTAAACACCAATATGGCCGATAAGACACCCCAACCTTAAAATCGTCTCTTTAATATATATTTTAAGTTTCAGGCAAATCGGTTCATAAGGGTTGAGATACTCCCCTTGTAAGAGAAAGAGACAGATTTTGCATTTAATAAAAAATTTAGAATTTTCTTCCATAAATTGCTCAACTAGCTAAGGTGTAGAAAATAAACACTACAACTGGGAGGCCATAGGTTCATGTACCAGCCAGGGCAGCAAATTTTCCTTATTTGTTGTTATTGTTTTTTTAGTTTCTTATATTTTTTTATTTTATTTACTCAACAGTTTTATTTATTTTAATATTATTTTAATAACTAAAAAAAAGTAAAAAAATTAAACAGCATATTGTTAACATTTTTTTATGATTTGAAGAAATGTACCACCACTTCTTCCTTCAATTTTGATGCAAATTTCACCATATTGACGAACAGTTTATTCAATATGATTAAGGATTAGGGAGTGGAGGTAGGGCATACGTATGTTTTACAAAAATTTTGGAGGGTCAAAATAAATGTGGGTCGGTCTCCCTAATGACCCCTCTCGGACGCACCATTTGACCTGTAAAAGCTGATTAAATAAAACAAATTTAGAAAAAACAAAAAAAAAATTGTACGGGGGCCGCCTGAATAATTAAAGATAAGGGGTAGGTGTGTTCGGAGAAAATGTGTGGACTGAGAAAATATTCTGGGTCGGTCATACATTTTATTGCTCTAAGGGCACTCTTAGGGCAGTTAGAGCGGTTGGAGTAAATTTAAAAATATGACATTTTGAGTCGGAGCCCCCTTAGTAACTGGAGATAGGGTATTAGTTTGTTCCGAAGAAATGTAAAGACGTAAAGATTAATGGGGGTCGGTCTTGAAAGTGACCCTTCTATGACGCACCATTGGAGCAGTAAAAATGATTTAAAATTGGAAAATTACAATAACTTTTTTTTTTAAAAAATAAGACTTAAATTTTAAAACTTAAAAATCCCTTAGACGGTATTTATACACAGCCTTTTTTTGCTTGCAATAAAGTCTTGCAACTTTTTTTTGTAGGCAAACGGGGGTGAAAAGAAAACGGGGTAGAAAAAAAATCACGAATTCTGTTTTACTTCTTCTATGCTTCTCACCCCCGATTGCCTACAAGAAAAAGTTGCAAGACTTTATTGCAAGCAAAAAAAGGCTGTGTATAAATACCCTCTTACTAGAGCACTTATAAGTTTTTTTTTTGTTTAAGTACGTAAAAAAACAAAAATTTTGAAAAAAAATTTGCAATTTGGACCATTATTGAAGAAATTGAGAGTAGAAGAAGTATGAGTAAATAAACAAACTACAAATTTTTAAAAATTCGATATCTTTTGAACGGGTCATCAAAAAAAATAAAAATTTACCGCGAAGGAGTTTTCGAAGGGTACTAAAACTGTCAACAAATTGGGAAAATCTAAAAAAAAAAATTATTCAAAAAGTATGATTTGACACAATAATAGTTTTGATCACATGATGAAATATTTTTTTTTTAATTTTTTACATATAATTACAATACATTTTTAAATAATTTCAACCTTAACGATAACTGAGAACAATAACCGTCGTCTTGTTGTAGAGAAAAAACCAAGGGTTCTTGTGGGAATCGAACCCACGACCCTAGTTTCAAAGGCATGCACGCTACCAACTAACCTACAGGGCCCCCTAATTTCTGAAATACAATTGATAAATTCTGAAATACAAGGGATAAATTCTGAAATACAATTGATAATTTCTGAAATACAACTGATAATTTCTGAAATACAATTGATAATTTCTGAAATAAAATTGATAATTCTAAAATACAATTGATAATTTCTGAAATACAATCGATATTTTCGTAAATATAATTGATAATTTCTGAAATAAATTTGATGAGTTCTGAAATACAATTACTAACTTCTGAAAAACATTTGATAATTTCTGAAATACAATTGATAAATTCTGAAATACAATTGATAACTTCTGAAATACAATTGATAATTTCTGAAATACAATTGATGATTAGTATCAAGTGATTAAACCGTTTCATCAATATGATGAAGCATTTTTTTTATGCGACACAACGTTTTTTTAATAAATAAAAAAATTAAGATAAATTTTTCTTATTGACCTTTCAATTACGCATATAACGGTCTTTCATTCAGGCTTATCCGAAATCGGATAATTAACCTTAGAAAATTTTGAAAATTTTTAAGAATTCATAAACAAGCTATTGAAGTTTGTGAAAAAACAATATCGCTGGTTACCTTATCTGATTAAACTCAAATTTGTACCACAAAAGTTTCAGTGGCCAAATAATTTAATATTTGAAACTCTTTTTTTTTACTGCCGCTCTAATGTAAATTTAAATTTTGTTATTATATTATTTTTATTTATTTTTCGTAGATGTTTTTTTTTTATATTTTTGAAAAACTATTTCCTGTCTAGCAGACATTTGTTTGTATATGTTTTTGTATTTTTATTATTTGTTATGTTTTGAAATACACACATGTATACATTTATATGAAAAAGAAGCATAAAGCACTAACACACTGATATAAATATAGATAAACGTATGCACTTTGTTAACTCGTTTGTGGTAATACATTTAGAATGTGTTTTATACACCTGAGGCGAGATAAATTAGAGATTAGGTATTTTTAAAAACAATTTTTTTTTGGAAAAAAAAAAGTAAAAAAACTACAAATATGTAGTTAAAAAATTTAAGTTTTAAATAATAAATTTGAAAAAACATTGTAGGTAAATTCTTCTAAACTTAAAATTTGAATGTGAAATATTTAAACAAAGCGTATGATGAATATATAATTCAGTGTTCAATATTACTCATACGTCACCGTACTTAATGTTGTAAACAAAACAGCTCACAGTGGAAAAATTGGAAATAATTTTGTCATTTAGTAAACACAGGACTGATTTTAGTGAAATTCAAAACGGTTATAGATAACGTAATTTTGAGTCTAAGTTAGGACGCCGGACCCCACACGTCCAATAGGGGCTTCGCCAGAGACGCCAAATGCTTGTCATTTTTGTTTTTTTTTTATCAGATCTTGATGAATTTCAGGTTTTTATATTGTGGTACTCTAAAAAAAAACCTTGTCAAATTACTGAAAAAAGTCTCATAATTTCATTTTTCTAATATGTGACAGTTTTTCCTGTTTTTTTTTAACAAAATTTTTCGATCGAAACTTAAATTTGTTTTTCTAACTTTAACCTTTTTATAAATGTCTAAATTTTCAAGGCAATTTCCTAAAAGTCTTAGAAGTCTGAGGCATTTTTTTCTATAGAAAAAGTTTCAGATTCTGAGTCATTTTTTATATGGAAAAAGTATCAGAGTCAAGGGATTTTTTTAAACAAAACTTCTCAAACTCTGAGAAATTTTTCCCACTTTCAAATTCTTGAGGTTTTTTTTAGGATTCTAAGACTTTTTCCACAATCGAAAACGTCCAGCTTTCTATTAAAAAGACTTAGATTCTAAGACATCTTTCAAAAAGAAAAAAAAATATCAGATTCTGTAAAATGATCTTTAAATCTGAGACATTTAAAAAAGGAAAGTCTTAGATTTTGATATACTTTTAAATAGAAAAATTTCATATTCCGACATATTTTTCCCATAAAATAATCACAGATTCTGTGTAATTATTTCTATTGAGAAAGTCGCAGGTTCTATTACATTTTCTCTTTAGAAAATTTCTAAAATTTTCCTGAAGAAAATTTTCTTATTTGTTTTATAGAAAAATTTTAAGATTCCCTGACGTTTTTCCTATACCAAAATTCAAAGATTCAAAAATATTTTTCCTATAGAAAAATTTTAAGATTCTTGAAAATTTTTCTTTGAAAAAATTTCTCACATAATTTATATTTTTTTTCATTTTCTCTCTCTTAGTTTTTTTTTTCAAATGCAGAATTATCAGCTTTTTTCTTATAAGAAAATTCTCAGATTTTTTCTTTAGAAAAGTTCTCATGTTTTTTTCCAAGAAAATTCTAAGAAAAAATCGCAATTTATTCCTCTAGAAAAATTCTCAATTTTTTCCTAAAGAAAAATTCTCAATTTTTTCCTAAAGAAATATTTCCAAATTTTTCGTCTAGAAAAATTTCTTAATTTTTAGTCTTGAAAAATTTCCAAATTTTTTACCTAAAAATTTCTTGTATTATTTTATTTCTAAAAACAATTTTAATATTCTACTTTTTTCATATAAAAAAATTCTAATTTTTTGAATTTTTCCTACAGATAAATTCTTAAATTTTTTCATATAGAAAAATTCTAGCATTCAAAGACATTTTTCCTTTAAAAAATGCCTGTGAATTTTGTACTCTTGCCCAAATCAATAAATCATGATAATGTTTTGTGAAAGATTTGGGTGTAGTTGCCAAAGCAAAGTTTTTTTTAGAAAAAATAATGTTATATTACTTTGCTTTCCATGCAAAACGAATTGAAATATCAGTCGACGACCCCATTGAAAAACCAAAAGAGCTGTACATTTCGTAAGTGAGTGCAAAAATAAGTGCAAAAAAGTGTTTTTACATTTTGGTAAGTATAAAAGATTCGGCACCAAAGAATATAACACTCTCACTTGTTTTATGCACATTTGATAAACACATGGAAAATTTTTAAGCGAAAAGCTTGTTGAAAAAGTAGTTTTGGTAAAAAAAATATTTTATTTTCACGAAAAACAAAATTATGTTAAAAAAAATTTAATGAACCCAAAATTTTTTGGTGAAAAAAATTTTGATGAATAAAAGTTTTTGATGAATTTTTTGATGCAAAAAAAAATAATGAAAAAAAATATGAAAAAAAAAATTTTTTGGTGAGAAAAAAATTGATAATAAAAAATTTGATGAATAAAAATTTATGAAAAAAAATACGATAAAAAAAAATTTATGAAAAAAAAAATTTGATGAAAAAAAAATTTGATGAAAAAAAAAAAATTAATGAACAAAAAAAAAATAATGAAAAAAAAAATTTGATGAAAAAACAAAAAAATTTTTGAAAAAAAAAATTGATGAAAAAAAAGTTTTAATGAAAAAAAAAAAAAAATTTATGAAAAAAAAAATTTATAAAAATTTTAATATTCTACTTTTTTCATATAAAAAAATTCTAATTTTTTGAATTTTTCCTACAGATAAATTCTTAAATTTTTTCATATAGAAAAATTCTAGCATTCAAAGACATTTTTCCTTTAAAAAATGCCTGTGAATTTTGTACTCTTGCCCAAATCAATAAATCATGATAATGTTTTGTGAAAGATTTGGGTGTAGTTGCCAAAGCAAAGTTTTTTTTAGAAAAAATAATGTTATATTACTTTGCTTTCCATGCAAAACGAATTGAAATATCAGTCGACGACCCCATTGAAAAACCAAAAGAGCTGTACATTTCGTAAGTGAGTGCAAAAATAAGTGCAAAAAAGTGTTTTTACATTTTGGTAAGTATAAAAGATTCGGCACCAAAGAATATAACACTCTCACTTGTTTTATGCACATTTGATAAACACATGGAAAATTTTTAAGCGAAAAGCTTAGACTTGTTGAAAAAGTAGTTTTGGTAAAAAAAATATTTTATTTTCACGAAAAACAAAATTATGTTAAAAAAAATTTAATGAACCCAAAATTTTTTGGTGAAAAAAATTTTGATGAATAAAAGTTTTTGATGAATTTTTTGATGCAAAAAAAAATAATGAAAAAAAATATGAAAAAAAAATTTTTTGGTGAGAAAAAAATTGATAATAAAAAATTTGATGAATAAAAATTTATGAAAAAAAATACGATAAAAAAAAATTTATGAAAAAAAAAATTTGATGAAAAAAAAATTTGATGAAAAAAAAAAAATTAATGAACAAAAAAAAAATAATGAAAAAAAAATTTGATGAAAAAACAAAAAAATTTTTGAAAAAAAAAATTGATGAAAAAAAAGTTTTAATGAAAAAAAAAAAAAAATTTATGAAAAAAAAAATTTATAAAAAAACAAAAAAATTGATGAAAAAAAATTGATAAAAAAAATTATGAAAAAAAAAACATTGATGAAAAAAAAGTTTAATGAAAAAAAAAAATTGTTGCAAAAAAAAATTTATGAAAAAAAAATTTGATGAAAAAAAAAAAATTGATAAAAAAAAAAAAAACATTGATGAAAAAAAATTTTTTTTTGTTGAAAAATAATTATGTTACTTTTTATTCACCAGCTGGTGAAAAACGGTTTTATTCATCACGAGGTGAATTATTACCCAAGTTACAAACCCAAGTTATTAAAATTTTTGGTTTTAAGAAAATGAAAATAGTAATTCTTGTTTTCTTTTTCGTTAATTCTTATTGTTAGCTTATATAGTCAAACTGAGGTGGCGTCCTGCAACTTTTTTAAAATTAGACAACAGCCTAAAAACATTATCATGTTAAACATTTTAAAATTCTTACAAATTTTTCATAGAAAAAAATTCTCAGATTATTTCCTTTCCTTTTTTCCCTCTCCTTTCCTTTTTCCTTTTTTTTCGAACTCGGTTGGGGGAATTTCCTTCCCCCCCTTGGATCCGCGCCTGTATGGTACTGACCGTATCCTCTATTTGATATAAATAAAAGCAATTTATTTTATCATGTTTCGTTCACGTTTCGTCAGTTGTATTCCGAATTCTACAGGAGTTATATTTGTCCCTCCTTCTGTCCTTCCGTCCGGCTGTAGGTAACACGATGCAGTCCAAAATAAAAGAGCTAGACTCCCAACATTTGGCACGAATATGCCTATGTTACTAGGCAGGCTAGGAACATAGGCATATTCGTGCCAAATCGGACCAGGGGGAAAAAAGTTCCCCCTTGATCTAAACCAACTTCTGAAAAATTCAATTTTTTTACATGATTTTTTGTGTTTTTGTTTAACAACTGCCGTCCAAAATATAAGACGTGAACTATAAGACTATGCTTCACCAGCTCGTAAATGAGCCCATCGGATCAAAATTGTGGGGGTATTATAACATTCGACACAGCCGAAATCAGCACTCTCACTTCCTTTTGTATAGTTTATAATTTCTGTATACTTCTTACCCAAAAAAAAATAAATATATTTTTGCCATATTTAGAAAAGACTTTCATTATTTTATATTTATTCTTTTAAAAATTCTTGTACAAAAATAATTTATTTATTTATTTTTTTAAAAAGTGTTCCAGATTTTATTATATTGCAACAATAAATTGTAAAATTCAATTATAAATTTATACGCCTTTGGCATTAAAATAATTTTTTTTTATTTGTAAAATATTTTTCAAAACTCCCACTGCACTTTCAAATTCCTAAAAACAACAAAAACAAAACAATCATAAAGTAATACAAAACTTTTCGTTTTTGCAAAAGATTCTATAGTTACCCCCGAAAATAAATTTATTTCATTGTCTGCAATAGTATGTAGTATAATAGGGCGTACCGTAAAATCTATACTTTCGAAGTTCGTGTCGTAATAACTGCAGGACGATTTACGCGGAGCTCCGCGGAGTGATTGTGGGAAAATTTTTAACAAAATTTTGAAAAATATTTCAAAAATTCCAAAACATCGTTTTTATTCCGCAGATGCTGATTTTTAAACATAAAAAATATTTTTTAATCAAATTGGTTTTAAATTTGGGAAATGTTGAGTATTTTTGATATGTGAAAAATATATAAAAAAATAAAAACACAATTTTGGTCTAAAAATGCTGATCAGAATCTGTGGCCCAATATCGCTGATAAGCGTTTTTGGCCCAAAATCATATTTTTATATTTTTTTAATATTTTTAGATAACATGATTAACATTGTACAACATTTGGGACAAATTTGGTTATGTTTCAAAATCAGCATATGTGAACCAAAATCTTTTTTATACCCTCCACTCTAGTGATAGAGGGTATATATAAGTTTGTCATTCCGTTTGTAACACCTCGAAATATTGGTCTAGGACCCCATAAAGTATATATATTCATGATCCTCGATCGATTTTAAGACGATCTAGCGATGTCCGTCCGTCCGTCCGTCTGTCCGTCTGTCTGTCTGTCTGTCTGTCTGTCTGTCTGTCTGTCTGTCTGTCTGTCTGTCTGTCTGTCTGTCTGTCTGTCTGTCTGTCTGTCTGTCTGTCTGTCTGTCTGTCTGTCTGTCTGTCTGTCTGTCTGTCTGTCTGTCTGTCTGTCTGTCTGTCTGTCTGTCTGTCTGTCTGTCTGTCTGTCTGTCTGTCTGTCTGTCTGTCTGTCTGTCTGTCTGTCTGTCTGTCTGTCTGTCTGTCTGTCTGTCTGTCTGTCTGTCTGTCTGTCTGTCTGTCTGTCTGTCTGTCTGTCTGTCTGTCTGTCTGTCTGTCTGTCTGTCTGTCTGTCTGTCTGTCTGTCTGTCTGTCTGTCTGTCTGTCTGTCTGTCTGTCTGTCTGTCTGTCTGTCTGTCTGTCTGTCTGTCTGTCTGTCTGTCTGTCTGTCTGTCTGTCTGTCTGTCTGTCTGTCTGTCTGTCTGTCTGTCTGTCTGTCTGTCTGTCTGTCTGTCTGTCTGTCTGTCTGTCTGTCTGTCTGTCTGTCTGTCTGTCTGTCTGTCTGTCTGTCTGTCTGTCTGTCTGTCTGTCTGTCTGTCTGTCTGTCTGTCTGTCTGTCTGTCTGTCTGTCTGTCTGTCTGTCTGTCTGTCTGTCTGTCTGTCTGTCTGTCTGTCTGTCTGTCTGTCTGTCTGTCTGTCTGTCTGTCTGTCTGTCTGTCTGTCTGTCTGTCTGTCTGTCTGTCTGTCTGTCTGTCTGTCTGTCTGTCTGTCTGTCTGTCTGTCTGTCTGTCTGTCTGTCTGTCTGTCTGTCTGTCTGTCTGTCTGTCTGTCTGTCTGTCTGTCTGTCTGTCTGTCTGTCTGTCTGTCTGTCTGTCTGTCTGTCTGTCTGTCTGTCTGTCTGTCTGTCTGTCTGTCTGTCTGTCTGTCTGTCTGTCTGTCTGTCTGTCTGTCTGTCTGTCTGTCTGTCTGTCTGTCTGTCTGTCTGTCTGTCTGTCTG
The DNA here is from genome assembly GCA_963921195.1 of Pegoplata infirma. Classification (NCBI taxonomy): domain Eukaryota; kingdom Metazoa; phylum Arthropoda; class Insecta; order Diptera; family Anthomyiidae; genus Pegoplata; species Pegoplata infirma. Next base: position 63,863,745 of record OY992537.1, on the reverse strand, counting down.
TCTGTCTGTCTGTCTGTCTGTCTGTCTGTCTGTCTGTCTGTCTGTCTGTCTGTCTGTCTGTCTGTCTGTCTGTCTGTCTGTCTGTCTGTCTGTCTGTCTGTCTGTCTGTCTGTCTGTCTGTCTGTCTGTCTGTCTGTCTGTCTGTCTGTCTGTCTGTCTGTCTGTCTGTCTGTCTGTCTGTCTGTCTGTCTGTCTGTCTGTCTGTCTGTCTGTCTGTCTGTCTGTCTGTCTGTCTGTCTGTCTGTCTGTCTGTCTGTCTGTCTGTCTGTCTGTCTGTCTGTCTGTCTGTCTGTCTGTCTGTCTGTCTGTCTGTCTGTCTGTCTGTCTGTCTGTCTGTCTGTCTGTCTGTCTGTCTGTCTGTCTGTCTGTCTGTCTGTCTGTCTGTCTGTCTGTCTGTCTGTCTGTCTGTCTGTCTGTCTGTCTGTCTGTCTGTCTGTCTGTCTGTCTGTCTGTCTGTCTGTCTGTCTGTCTGTCTGTCTGTCTGTCTGTCTGTCTGTCTGTCTGTCTGTCTGTCTGTCTGTCTGTCTGTCTGTCTGTCTGTCTGTCTGTCTGTCTGTCTGTCTGTCTGTCTGTCTGTCTGTCTGTCTGTCTGTCTGTCTGTCTGTCTGTCTGTCTGTCTGTCTGTCTGTCTGTCTGTCTGTCTGTCTGTCTGTCTGTCTGTCTGTCTGTCTGTCTGTCTGTCTGTCTGTCTGTCTGTCTGTCTGTCTGTCTGTCTGTCTGTCTGTCTGTCTGTCTGTCTGTCTGTCTGTCTGTCTGTCTGTCTGTCTGTCTGTCTGTCTGTCTGTCTGTCTGTCTGTCTGTCTGTCTGTCTGTCTGTCTGTCTGTCTGTCTGTCTGTCTGTCTGTCTGTCTGTCTGTCTGTCTGTCTGTCTGTCTGTCTGTCTGTCTGTCTGTCTGTCTGTCTGTCTGTCTGTCTGTCTGTCTGTCTGTCTGTCTGTCTGTCTGTCTGTCTGTCTGTCTGTCTGTCTGTCTGTCTGTCTGTCTGTCTGTCTGTCTGTCTGTCTGTCTGTCTGTCTGTCTGTCTGTCTGTCTGTCTGTCTGTCTGTCTGTCTGTCTGTCTGTCTGTCTGTCTGTCTGTCTGTCTGTCTGTCTGTCTGTCTGTCTGTCTGTCTGTCTGTCTGTCTGTCTGTCTGTCTGTCTGTCTGTCTGTCTGTCTGTCTGTCTGTCTGTCTGTCTGTCTGTCTGTCTGTCTGTCTGTCTGTCTGTCTGTCTGTCTGTCTGTCTGTCTGTCTGTCTGTCTGTCTGTCTGTCTGTCTGTCTGTCTGTCTGTCTGTCTGTCTGTCTGTCTGTCTGTCTGTCTGTCTGTCTGTCTGTCTGTCTGTCTGTCTGTCTGTCTGTCTGTCTGTCTGTCTGTCTGTCTGTCTGTCTGTCTGTCTGTCTGTCTGTCTGTCTGTCTGTCTGTCTGTCTGTCTGTCTGTCTGTCTGTCTGTCTGTCTGTCTGTCTGTCTGTCTGTCTGTCTGTCTGTCTGTCTGTCTGTCTGTCTGTCTGTCTGTCTGTCTGTCTGTCTGTCTGTCTGTCTGTCTGTCTGTCTGTCTGTCTGTCTGTCTGTCTGTCTGTCTGTCTGTCTGTCTGTCTGTCTGTCTGTCTGTCTGTCTGTCTGTCTGTCTGTCTGTCTGTCTGTCTGTCTGTCTGTCTGTCTGTCTGTCTGTCTGTCTGTCTGTCTGTCTGTCTGTCTGTCTGTCTGTCTGTCTGTCTGTCTGTCTGTCTGTCTGTCTGTCTGTCTGTCTGTCTGTCTGTCTGTCTGTCTGTCTGTCTGTCTGTCTGTCTGTCTGTCTGTCTGTCTGTCTGTCTGTCTGTCTGTCTGTCTGTCTGTCTGTCTGTCTGTCTGTCTGTCTGTCTGTCTGTCTGTCTGTCTGTCTGTCTGTCTGTCTGTCTGTCTGTCTGTCTGTCTGTCTGTCTGTCTGTCTGTCTGTCTGTCTGTCTGTCTGTCTGTCTGTCTGTCTGTCTGTCTGTCTGTCTGTCTGTCTGTCTGTCTGTCTGTCTGTCTGTCTGTCTGTCTGTCTGTCTGTCTGTCTGTCTGTCTGTCTGTCTGTCTGTCTGTCTGTCTGTCTGTCTGTCTGTCTGTCTGTCTGTCTGTCTGTCTGTCTGTCTGTCTGTCTGTCTGTCTGTCTGTCTGTCTGTCTGTCTGTCTGTCTGTCTGTCTGTCTGTCTGTCTGTCTGTCTGTCTGTCTGTCTGTCTGTCTGTCTGTCTGTCTGTCTGTCTGTCTGTCTGTCTGTCTGTCTGTCTGTCTGTCTGTCTGTCTGTCTGTCTGTCTGTCTGTCTGTCTGTCTGTCTGTCTGTCTGTCTGTCTGTCTGTCTGTCTGTCTGTCTGTCTGTCTGTCTGTCTGTCTGTCTGTCTGTCTGTCTGTCTGTCTGTCTGTCTGTCTGTCTGTCTGTCTGTCTGTCTGTCTGTCTGTCTGTCTGTCTGTCTGTCTGTCTGTCTGTCTGTCTGTCTGTCTGTCTGTCTGTCTGTCTGTCTGTCTGTCTGTCTGTCTGTCTGTCTGTCTGTCTGTCTGTCTGTCTGTCTGTCTGTCTGTCTGTCTGTCTGTCTGTCTGTCTGTCTGTCTGTCTGTCTGTCTGTCTGTCTGTCTGTCTGTCTGTCTGTCTGTCTGTCTGTCTGTCTGTCTGTCTGTCTGTCTGTCTGTCTGTCTGTCTGTCTGTCTGTCTGTCTGTCTGTCTGTCTGTCTGTCTGTCTGTCTGTCTGTCTGTCTGTCTGTCTGTCTGTCTGTCTGTCTGTCTGTCTGTCTGTCTGTCTGTCTGTCTGTCTGTCTGTCTGTCTGTCTGTCTGTCTGTCTGTCTGTCTGTCTGTCTGTCTGTCTGTCTGTCTGTCTGTCTGTCTGTCTGTCTGTCTGTCTGTCTGTCTGTCTGTCTGTCTGTCTGTCTGTCTGTCTGTCTGTCTGTCTGTCTGTCTGTCTGTCTGTCTGTCTGTCTGTCTGTCTGTCTGTCTGTCTGTCTGTCTGTCTGTCTGTCTGTCTGTCTGTCTGTCTGTCTGTCTGTCTGTCTGTCTGTCTGTCTGTCTGTCTGTCTGTCTGTCTGTCTGTCTGTCTGTCTGTCTGTCTGTCTGTCTGTCTGTCTGTCTGTCTGTCTGTCTGTCTGTCTGTCTGTCTGTCTGTCTGTCTGTCTGTCTGTCTGTCTGTCTGTCTGTCTGTCTGTCTGTCTGTCTGTCTGTCTGTCTGTCTGTCTGTCTGTCTGTCTGTCTGTCTGTCTGTCTGTCTGTCTGTCTGTCTGTCTGTCTGTCTGTCTGTCTGTCTGTCTGTCTGTCTGTCTGTCTGTCTGTCTGTCTGTCTGTCTGTCTGTCTGTCTGTCTGTCTGTCTGTCTGTCTGTCTGTCTGTCTGTCTGTCTGTCTGTCTGTCTGTCTGTCTGTCTGTCTGTCTGTCTGTCTGTCTGTCTGTCTGTCTGTCTGTCTGTCTGTCTGTCTGTCTGTCTGTCTGTCTGTCTGTCTGTCTGTCTGTCTGTCTGTCTGTCTGTCTGTCTGTCTGTCTGTCTGTCTGTCTGTCTGTCTGTCTGTCTGTCTGTCTGTCTGTCTGTCTGTCTGTCTGTCTGTCTGTCTGTCTGTCTGTCTGTCTGTCTGTCTGTCTGTCTGTCTGTCTGTCTGTCTGTCTGTCTGTCTGTCTGTCTGTCTGTCTGTCTGTCTGTCTGTCTGTCTGTCTGTCTGTCTGTCTGTCTGTCTGTCTGTCTGTCTGTCTGTCTGTCTGTCTGTCTGTCTGTCTGTCTGTCTGTCTGTCTGTCTGTCTGTCTGTCTGTCTGTCTGTCTGTCTGTCTGTCTGTCTGTCTGTCTGTCTGTCTGTCTGTCTGTCTGTCTGTCTGTCTGTCTGTCTGTCTGTCTGTCTGTCTGTCTGTCTGTCTGTCTGTCTGTCTGTCTGTCTGTCTGTCTGTCTGTCTGTCTGTCTGTCTGTCTGTCTGTCTGTCTGTCTGTCTGTCTGTCTGTCTGTCTGTCTGTCTGTCTGTCTGTCTGTCTGTCTGTCTGTCTGTCTGTCTGTCTGTCTGTCTGTCTGTCTGTCTGTCTGTCTGTCTGTCTGTCTGTCTGTCTGTCTGTCTGTCTGTCTGTCTGTCTGTCTGTCTGTCTGTCTGTCTGTCTGTCTGTCTGTCTGTCTGTCTGTCTGTCTGTCTGTCTGTCTGTCTGTCTGTCTGTCTGTCTGTCTGTCTGTCTGTCTGTCTGTCTGTCTGTCTGTCTGTCTGTCTGTCTGTCTGTCTGTCTGTCTGTCTGTCTGTCTGTCTGTCTGTCTGTCTGTCTGTCTGTCTGTCTGTCTGTCTGTCTGTCTGTCTGTCTGTCTGTCTGTCTGTCTGTCTGTCTGTCTGTCTGTCTGTCTGTCTGTCTGTCTGTCTGTCTGTCTGTCTGTCTGTCTGTCTGTCTGTCTGTCTGTCTGTCTGTCTGTCTGTCTGTCTGTCTGTCTGTCTGTCTGTCTGTCTGTCTGTCTGTCTGTCTGTCTGTCTGTCTGTCTGTCTGTCTGTCTGTCTGTCTGTCTGTCTGTCTGTCTGTCTGTCTGTCTGTCTGTCTGTCTGTCTGTCTGTCTGTCTGTCTGTCTGTCTGTCTGTCTGTCTGTCTGTCTGTCTGTCTGTCTGTCTGTCTGTCTGTCTGTCTGTCTGTCTGTCTGTCTGTCTGTCTGTCTGTCTGTCTGTCTGTCTGTCTGTCTGTCTGTCTGTCTGTCTGTCTGTCTGTCTGTCTGTCTGTCTGTCTGTCTGTCTGTCTGTCTGTCTGTCTGTCTGTCTGTCTGTCTGTCTGTCTGTCTGTCTGTCTGTCTGTCTGTCTGTCTGTCTGTCTGTCTGTCTGTCTGTCTGTCTGTCTGTCTGTCTGTCTGTCTGTCTGTCTGTCTGTCTGTCTGTCTGTCTGTCTGTCTGTCTGTCTGTCTGTCTGTCTGTCTGTCTGTCTGTCTGTCTGTCTGTCTGTCTGTCTGTCTGTCTGTCTGTCTGTCTGTCTGTCTGTCTGTCTGTCTGTCTGTCTGTCTGTCTGTCTGTCTGTCTGTCTGTCTGTCTGTCTGTCTGTCTGTCTGTCTGTCTGTCTGTCTGTCTGTCTGTCTGTCTGTCTGTCTGTCTGTCTGTCTGTCTGTCTGTCTGTCTGTCTGTCTGTCTGTCTGTCTGTCTGTCTGTCTGTCTGTCTGTCTGTCTGTCTGTCTGTCTGTCTGTCTGTCTGTCTGTCTGTCTGTCTGTCTGTCTGTCTGTCTGTCTGTCTGTCTGTCTGTCTGTCTGTCTGTCTGTCTGTCTGTCTGTCTGTCTGTCTGTCTGTCTGTCTGTCTGTCTGTCTGTCTGTCTGTCTGTCTGTCTGTCTGTCTGTCTGTCTGTCTGTCTGTCTGTCTGTCTGTCTGTCTGTCTGTCTGTCTGTCTGTCTGTCTGTCTGTCTGTCTGTCTGTCTGTCTGTCTGTCTGTCTGTCTGTCTGTCTGTCTGTCTGTCTGTCTGTCTGTTGAAAACACGCTAACTTTTGAAAGACTTAACGGAGGCTCCTGAAGTTTGGCATATATGTTGGGCACGCTAACTTTTGAAAGACTTAACGGAGGCTCCTGAAGTTTGGCATATATGTTGGGCATTTACCTGGTCAGGTTGGTATTGCAATCCAGCGAAATCGGTCCAGTGGTTCAAAAGTTATGAGCAAAAGACTGAATTTCGGCAAGGGTTTTTCGTGAATTTTTGAGATAAAAAGCACTATAACTTTCGAAAAGCATTTCTGAGGATGCTGAAGCTTGGCATATATATTTTCCGTTCCTCCAGCCTCGTTCGTATTAAATTTCAGCCAAATCGGTCCAGTGGTTCAAAAGTTATTAGCAAAACCGTGAATTTCAGATTAATTTCACCTAAAATTCACGTGTTGAAAACCCGTTAAACCTGTTTTAAAAACATTGGTAAGTCACAAAAATATTTTATAACGTATTTTTGTCACTCAAAAATATTTTTATACCAAAACAAAAAAAAATACACTCGAAAAAAATTTTACACTCAAAAAAAAAAATTTTACACTCAAAGAAAAAAATTAGTAAATTATTATTTTTTTTTTTTTTTAAATTACTAAAAAAAAAAATTTTAAACAAAATAAAATATTTCTAATCAAATCTGTTATTTTTTTCACGTTAGAAGATTTATTATCACTTAAAATGGGCATTGTGGAGGGTATTCATAGATTCGGCCAAGTCGAATTTAACTTTTCTACTTGTTTTTTATATTTTTCCCTAAAAGTACGCAAGAACTCATACTTTTTCAGCCGGATTTGGTCCAAAAATTTGGAAATGAATTTTGATCGAAATTTAACCTCTGGTTGCCGACTGAAAATATCCTTTCAAAATTGTTTCATAAATTTTCCCGCAATCAGCTATTTCGTGACCATCGTTCAGCAGGTATAACACGACACTAAATTCGACAGTTCAGATTTGACTGGGACGCCCTAAAGTATAAGTAATATTGTTTTCTTTAGATAACTGCTAGAGTGCATAAAGAAATACAAGACGGCATCAGCCTGCAGCATTTTTCACAAACATAAACTAAACATGGATGTTGACGGAAATTTAGTTTTATTTTTTTGCTGGTCTGTATTTCGAAAATGCAAAAAAAAAGAAGATAATATTAAGTTAAGAAATTGAATGCTCATTTAAAAAACTGTATAAGTATTTTGTATTTTTTTTTTTTTAGAAAATAGATGCTGACAATTTGTGTATTCTTATCATGTTAAACGGAAATTATATAAAGTTTAGAAAAAACTATAAACACACACACATACATGCAAACTAATTTACACTATTTAATTTGAAATTGTTTAGGAAATTGGTTAGTTTGTATAAATGGTAGAAAAATGAGTGTGTGTGGAATGGAGTAATAATTTTAAAATTTAAATTTATTTAATTTAATCTTGGAACGAAAGTTTTACTTTTTCGAGAAAATCGCGCGATTTTTTGTTAAAATTTGATGTTTGATAAAAGCGCCGCAGTCGAAAAATTTTAACAAAAAGTTTTTCGCATGCGGCGCTTTCATCGCACCTCCACGCTGTTTTTTAAATTATTACTTTTGATTTTCTCCTGTCATCGGCAGATTAGTATGAAATGTGATAATCTAAAAGTAAGTGCACGAGTTGTCAGTTCGATTCCCACCAGAACCTTTGTCTGTTGCTCCACAACGGGAAGGTTGTTCATCAGCTTTTTCTTGGTTAGTATATAATTTATAGAAAAACAAGTAAGAAAATTATAGTCGGTCATGACCGACCATATACTACCCTACACCAGAGTTTCCCTGAAAATGGGTCCCAAGTTCAAACATGGACTGATTAGATCTATATTTTGTAAAATCTTTAATAAGTGTAAAAAGCACTCACAAATAAAACTTGAGTGGAATAGGCTACTTTTTGTTGACAATAAATCACTTCAACTGAATATCGGGCGAAATTTGCACATGGGACTTAAGTCCAAAAATGGTCCGATAATAATCAGATTTGATAAGCTTATTAAAGTACGCGTTTAACATACACAAACAGAATTTTAATTAAATATTTTCTATTTTCATGAAATTTGAGAGATTTATGTGAAAATCGGGAAGGTGGTTTGTATGGGGGCTACAAGAAGAACTGGTAAGATTTCTTTAAAATGGTGATTTGTGTGAATAAAAAATTATTACCTGCCAAATTTCGGAAAGATACCTGTTAAAATGCGGCTATTAGAGTCATTTGAGCCAAAACTAAAGAGGACCTTTGTATGGGGGCTAGGGGTAAATATGGACCGATTTTTCCAATTTCAATAGGCTTCGCCCTTGGTTAAAAAGAGGCTTAAGTTTCAAATTTCAAGTCAATTGATTAAGAATGCACAGACGGACGGACGAACGCACATCGCTAAATTTACTCAAAAAGTGATTCTAAGTCGATCGGTATACTTAAAAGTGGGTCTAGGACCAATATTTCGGGTAGTTACAAACATCAGCACAAACTCATTATACCCAGTACCACAGTGTGGTGTAGGGTATAAAAAACAAGAAAAACAAACCAGTATTAAAATTTTCTATTGACTTTTTCATTGCAACTTATTTCGGTTTCGACATTTTAAGATTTTGACAAAAATTCAAACCAAACTAAAAATGCTCCCAAAAATTTTGGGTAAATTTTCATATGAAATATGGCCCAAATTTGTATGAAAAATTTTTGGGCGAAATTTCATTTTCTTTTTTGGGCGATTTTGCCTACAGCCGGGTGTTTCATTGCAACTTATTTCGGTTTGGACATTTTAAGATTTTGACAAAAATTCAAACCAAACTAAAAATGGGCAATTTTTCGTATATTATTTTTAGGCAATTTTTCGTAATGAAAAAACAGCCAATTTTTTATTCTGATTAATTTTTATTAATAAATAAAAATTGTTTTATTCGACCTTTAAAATATTATATTTTGTGAGGATGTTTATTCTGGCTCGAGGTCATTATTTTCTTTACTAATTAAAACCACGATATTCTCATAGCATAATTTTCAAGAAAATTATTTTTTGTTTTAAATTTATTTATGTTGGTCATTTTTGCAAGACTCAATCGACACGTGTTTCGGAATTTGTCAAGATTCCATTGTCAAGATTATTTAGCAAAAATAGAAACGATATACTACAAAGTAGCAAACGAGTCTAATGACAAATCGTTTGTGCACAAACTAAAACATTAATACATATTCGACTCTATCCACAATGTGAATTAGAAAGACGAAGAAATTGTACTATGTTAGTAAGTAACGATTGTCAATAACCAACAAAAATATTTAAAACCTTTTACATACGATAGTCCATTGGACTACAACAATATGTTTTTTGTTGTTGTGAATGAAATTATACCATTATTAGGGCTATTCATCACTATGGCGTGCCAACCATTATGTTCAAATTCTGATTAATTTTTATTAATAAATAAAAATTGTTTTATTCGACCTTTAAAATATTATATTTTGTGAGGATGTTTATTCTGGCTCGAGGTCATTATTTTCTTTACTAATTAAAACCACGATATTCTCATAGCATAATTTTCAAGAAAATTATTTTTTGTTTTAAATTTATTTATGTTGGTCATTTTTGCAAGACTTAATCGACACGTGTTTCGGAATTTGTCAAGATTCCATTGTCAAGATTATTTATTTTTTTATTTTGAAATTTTGCCCAAAAACTATGAAAATGTGCTCAAAAAATTTGGGTAACTTTTCATATGAAATATGTCCCAAATTTATATGAAAAATTTTTGGGCGAAATATCATTTTGTTTTTTGGGCGATTTTGCTTACAGCCGTTTGCGAGCTATCGGAATTTTGCCGAAGGTCCAGATTGTTTCATAAGGTGACACCGAAATTTTAAAACACTGATATAGACGATAAGCCGTGACACCCCAACCTTAAAAACGTCTCTTTTATATATATTATAAGTTTCAGGCAAATCGATTTATAAATGTTGAGATACATCCATTGTTAGAATTTGACACACTTTTTTCATATAGAAAAAATGTGTAAGATTCTGAAAAAGTTTTCCAATAAAAAATATCTCAGATTTTATTATTTTTTTTTTCCTATAGAAAAACTCTCCGATTCTGAAATATTTTTTTAAAGAAAATCTAAGATTATGAGAAAATTTTTTCTGTAGAAAAGTTCTCAGATTATGCGGCATTTTTCCTATAAAAATGGTCTCAGATTCTGTGGCTTTTTTTTTCCTAAAATAATTTTGAATCCTGAATAATTTTTCCACTAGAAAAGTGTGGTCGATTTTGATACATTTTCATACAAAACTTATTAAGGGGTGAGATTTCCATGCAAATGCATGTTTTTTGTCGAAAGTCTAAAAACTATATCGACCATTTATCTTTTCGAATCAAGAAATTTGCGTTAAAATGGCATCGATTTGTTTTTGCATAATTAGTGAAAATGCATATTTTTGCATATTTTGATTTTAAATGCATATTTTGATTTAAAATGCATATTTTGTGCCTATTTCCAGCTTTTAAATGCATATTTTTTGCATATTTTGGCATAAATTAGCAAAAACACAAATTGAAATTTATTTTTTTCAATAACTATTTTAAATTTTAAAAAATTATTTGAAAATAAGAAAAATTTTTTTCTTCTTATTTTTTTTTATAGATTTTCTTAATTTCTTGAAAAATCTTGCTTATATAAAGTTTTAATGTTACTATTGAAACCCGGCGTTATTTTTTGATTTTTAAGAAGTTTGTTCTATGAAAACAAGATTTTTATTGTACACATTTTATTTTTTAGTGCATATTTAAGAGTTTTTAGTGCATATTTTGAATTTTTAGCGCATATTTTCGATTTGTTAGTGCATGAAAATCTCATCCCTACTTATTATCATATTCTGAGACAATTTTATATAGCAAATGTCTGATATTCTAAGACATTTTTACTATAGAAAAAGTTATCGAAAAAGTCTCAGATTCTGAAACATTTTTCCTATAGAAATAGTCTCATATTTTGAAAAAAAAATTCCTATAGAAGAAGTATCAGATTTAAAAATATTTTTCCTCTAGAAAAAGTCTATGATTCTGAGATCTTTTTCCTATAGAAAAAGTCTCAGATTCTGAGACATTTTTCCTATAGAAATAGTCCCAGATTCTGAGATATTTTTCCTATAAACAGTGTTCCTGTAGAAAAATAATCAGATTCTAAGACAATTTTCCTATAGAAAAAGTCTCTGATTCTGGGACATTTTTCTATAAAAAATGTCCCAGATTTTAGAAAATTTTTTCATATAGAAAAAGTCTCAGATTCTGAGACATTTTCCCCGCTTGGACTTAAATTCTAAACAATTTCTACAGCAAAGGTCCCAGATTCTGTGACATTTTCCAAAAAAAGTCTTAGATTATGAGATATTTTTCGTACAGAAAAAGTCTCTGATTGTGAGACATTTTTCCCATAGAAAAAGTTTTAGATTCTCAGATTATCAGATCTCTGAGATTCTGAGACATTTTATCTATAGAAAAAGTTTCAGATTTTTATAAACTGAGAATCTGAGACTCTTTCTGTAGGAAAAATGTATCATAATCTGAGATTTTTTATGGAAAAGTTTCAGAATCAGACACTTTTTCTGTAGGAAAAATGTTTTAAAGTCTAAGACTGAGCGGAAAAGTAATGGGTCGGTCTTTTATTTTGCTCTTGTAGAGGTCAGTCCCCGCCTCCCGAGAAGTTCCGATAAATATTGTTGTTATTTTTTGTACAATTTTTCTTATAACCCTGTGTATTTGATTGAAAATACTTTATACAAGTTCGTATCAACCACATCATCATAATAAGTTGCATTCAAATTTATTTTATCCGCTTGCTATTTTGTTTGGGTATTATAAATGTTATTATTATTTTTTTTTTTTTGTAACGGAAATTGAATTATTTTATGGTTCGTTGCTACAAATATCCCCACACATCCCATCCGAATGGTTATTTGGAACATGAGAGATAAACATTTATGTAAAATCATTGAAAATATTAAGTTTTGTTCAGTAAAATTAAGAAGGATGTGGAAAAGATGGTACTAAAAGCTTATGATTGAACATGGACACTCAATTAATTTGTGAAAAACAAAAAAAAATCATTGTTGAAAATCCCTCCAAAATCTTTCAATAAATTTAGTTTCTAGTTGATGTGGTTAAAAGATTGTGTTTTATAGTTTTGGAGTTTTGAAATTTTATTATTTAAAATAAGCAGGCAAACCATAAGTAAAAACAAGTAACAGTTTAACACCGATTATATTTTTTCAAAAGGTGGCAACCTTTTTTAAATATAGCAGTGGGCAGCTAAAAAAAAAGTGGGTTTCACTTATTTTGGTCCCCTCTTTAACAGGTTTTTTTAACACGATAATATTTTTAGGCTGGTGTCTAATTTTAAAAAAGTTGCAGGACGCCACCGTTTGACTATATAAGCCAACAATTAGCGAAAAAGAAACAAGAATTACTATTTTCATTTGCTTAAAACCAAAAATTTTAATAACTTGGGCTTTTACCTTGGATAATAATTCACCTCGTGGTGAATAAAACGTTTTTCACTAGCTGGTGAATAAAAAGTAACATAATTATTTTTCAACAAAAAATAAATTTGTTTTTCATCAAAAAATTTTTTTTTTCATCAATTTTTTTTCCATCAAATTTTTTTATTCCATATTTTTTTTTTTTTCATCAATTTTTTTTTCATCAAACTTTTTTTTCATCAAGTTTTTTTTTCATAATTTTTTTTTTCATCAAATTTTTTTTCGTCATTTTTTTCATCAATTTTTTCATCAAATTTTTTTTCTTTTCATCAATTTTTTTTTTTCATCAAATTTTTTTTTATTAATTTTTTTCATCAAACTTTTTTTTCTTCAATTTTTTTTTCCATCAAATGTTTTTTTTTCATAATTTTTTTTTTCATCAAACTTTTTTTTTTCATAAATTTTTTTGTTTCATCAAACTTTTTTTTATCATTTTTTTTTATCAATTTTTTTTTTATATTTTTTTTTTATCAATTTTTTTTTTCATCAATTTTTTTTCATCAAATTTTTTTTCATCAAATTTTTTTCATCAATTTTTTTTTTCATTAGTTTGTTTATCAAATTTTTTTTTCATCAAAATTTTTTTTCATCAAAATTTTTTTTCATAAATTTTTTTTAATCATATTTTTTTTCATAATTTTTTTTTTGATCAAATTTTCTATTATCATCTTTTTTTCACCAAAAAATTTTTCTTTTTCATATTTTTTTTTCATAAATTTTTTTTTACATCAAAAAATTTTTCTTTTCATCAAAAACTTTTTTTCACCAAAAATTTTGGGTTTATTAAGTTTTTTATACCCTACACCACTTTGTGGTACAGGGTATAATGAGTTTGTGCTGATGTTTGTAACTTCTCGAAATATTGGTCCTAGACCCACCTTTAAGTATACCGATCAACTCAGAATATCTTTTTGCGTCGATTTAGCGATGTCCATCCGTCCGTCCGTCTGTCTGTCCGTCCGTCCGTCCATCCATGTAAACGTTGTAAACACGATACAGGTCGCAATTATCAACCGTTTTGGCTGAAGTTTGAAACTTAAGCTTCTTTTGTCCCAAGGACGAAGCCTATTGAAATTGGGAAAAAATCGGTCCATGTTTAGACCTAGCCCCCATACAAACGTCCCCTTTAATTTGACTCAAGTGACTCTTTTTAGCGTATTATAACAGGTATCCTTTCGAAATTTGGTAGGTAATCACACTTTGTATTCACAAATTAGCATTCCAAATTTTAAAGGAATCGGACCAGTTCTTGACCGACTATAACTTTCTTACTTGTTTTAACATAGTTTTGTTTTACGTAAAAAAAAATCATTTTTTTTTACCAAAACTACTTTTGCACCAAGTCTAAGCTTTTCGCATAAAAATGTTCCATGTGTTTATCAAATGTTCATAAAACATATGAGAGTGTTATATTCTTTGGTGCCGAATCTGTTATACTCTCCAAAATGTAAAAACACTTTTTTGCACTTATTTTTGCCCTCACTTACGAAATGTACAGCTCTTTTGGTTTTTAATGGGGTCCTCGACTGATATTTCAATTCGTTTTGCATGGAATAGCAAATGAATACAACATTATTTTGTCTAAAAAAATTTTGCTTTGGCAAGTACACCCAAATCTTCCGCAAAACATTATCATGATTTAATTTTTTGGGCAAGAGTAAAAAATTCGCAGGCATTTTATGATTTTATTTCTGAAACAAACTTAAAATGTTGTTATTAATAAAATTTGTTTGATAAGCAAAAGTTTTTTTCTTTAAAAAACAAATACACGTACAACTTTTTGAACAAACTTCAAACAGTTAGCGACATAGTTTTTTAAGTGTTGAGTTCCGTTGAATATTTCTTTATATTAATTTTTGAAATCTATTTTTTTTTTTTCAAAATATTTTCCTATTTCATTTTTAATTTTTCCATGAATATTTTTAAATAGATTTCTCGTATTTAAAGGTAAAGCATCATATTGTTATGTGCATAAATTTTTGTTCTAACCGTTAAAGTTGCAGACAAAAACATAAAAAAAGATTTATATGTCTGGAAAAACAAAATATACTCTATGTATGTATAAAATAAAATATTTAATTTATTGCGCGGAAAAAATATTTTTTTATTGCTTTTTAACAAACAATGCTTTATTATGAATAAAAATAATATTTTTCAATTTTTTATTGTTAAAAATACAACTTAAAATATAAACTCATCATAAACAACATTATTGGATTCAATTTTTATTTTCTTTTGTTGAAACTACATACTTATGGCTTTAAGAAATAGAAGAAAAAAAAATTCAATATTTGACATAGTGTCAGCTATAGAAATAAAGTGTTAAAAAATCGATTTTTGCTGCAATACATATTTTCTTTTAAAAATATAGAATAATACAAAAAAGAAAGAACTCAATTTATAAAATGGCATTAGCTGAAATAATAAAAGCAACAACTTATTTTATGTAAAATCTACATAACGGTGACACTTATTGTTTCGACTATTTTATTCAATCAAGCAGCCTCTGCCTACAAAAAATAAAAACAATCAATTAAAAAAAGTAGATCAATTCGTTTCCGCTGTTTCAGCATAGTACTCTGTTCGATTTCACGGAAAAAAATCTCTCAAACTCCATATAAAAAAAATGTTTGCAAATAGGAAAATTTTTAAACAAGTTTTTACGCATTTTTGTTATACCAGACAATTTAAATTGCCGTGAAAAAGTGAAATTTTTTATTACGATTTGAGGCGTTTACAGTTTAGGTAAAATTTTCTCCCTGATAAACAGAGTACTAGCTCTATAAGCAAATAAATATTTTGTATGTATCTGGGCGTCAAATACTTGGGAAAATTTATGGCAAAATTTTTGGTAAAATACTTGCTAATAGTATTAGATATAATGTGTGAAACATGAGGAAAATCGGCCCATGAAGAAACTTCTCACATTTGGATGTTTTATAATTTTTTTATTATTTCGGCTATATTTAATGTACTAAAGACACTTAGCCTAGGAAATTGTCTATGATGACAACAAAAGAAAAATATGTGCCTTGCAAAATAACGTGAACGCCGTTCAAGAGTTGCCACCTTTATATTAAGAGTTGCCAATAATAAACAATTAAAAAAAATTAAATTCGACTTGCCGAGTTCATGAATAACCTTCACAATTCACTTTAGGGCCGCCTTAGGGTATCTTTGGCGAGTGGCGACAAGGAAGGCCACTCACCAAAAGGCATTCAATTGGATCCCTAGATTAAGTGCGATGATGATAACGGGGGTACTTCGTTCCACTTCGACGAGGGGTCTCCTCTCTGGCTACCAGTAGACCATCTCACAATACTACACTCAAAAAATTATGACATTAACTGTTTGTAGTTAATGTGTAGGAGGTTCTTGTCAAATGGATCTACTTTATGCTCTCTAATAGATTGTTGAACACTGAAAGTCAGTGGGGCACAAAAGTCACTGTTGAGGTAAACAGAGGCTGCCCCCAAGGAGGTGTTCTCTCTCCGCTACTATGGTGTTTTGTGGTCGAATTACTTCTGGTGGAAATACAGTCTCTGGGTGTTCACGTACAGGCATATGCGGACGATGTGTGTGCATTAGTTTCTGGAAAGTCTCTTGAAATAGTCTGCAATAAAATGCAGACTGTTATAGACTTGACGGACAACTGGTGCAACAGGCATGGCCTGTCCGTGAATCCAGCTAAGACAACACTCGTGTTGTTTAAGCGAAGGACAAAACACAAGGGTCTTAAGATTCCTACGCTGAAGGGTGTTACTCTTCAACTGTCCACAGATGTAAAGTATTCACTCTTGATAGTAAACTAATGTGAACAAAACATGTTGAACTTAAGGTATCTCGGGCGCACCGTATTTTCTGGCAGTGCCGGAGAGCTTTCGGGAAAACGTGGGGTCTAAGACTTGCGGGGGTGCACTGGATCTACCTAGTGGTCATTAGAACTTTTGTGACATACGCGGCGGTGGTCTGGTTTCCGCGAACGGTAGTTAAATCTACACGGGCTCTACTGGACGGACTACAAAGAGCAGCTTGCTTGGGGATTACAGGTGCTATGAGCACTACACCAGGTGCAGTTTTTAACGACATGTTGGACATGCTTCCCTTGGATCTACATATCCAAGGGGTAGCCAAGAAATCTCTGTGCAGACTCCGTAAAAATGGATCATGGCATGGAGACTACAATGCAGGACATGGTCAACTGTTTAATGGGCTTTCGGAACTTTGTCCGATGTTTGCTATGCCCTTAGACAGTATGACGCCTTGCATAGAGTTTGGTAGGAAGTTCAGTGTTAAATTTCCGAGAAGGGAAGACTGATGTGATCCAGATAAACTTCTCAGAAATTACTTTGATACCTTCTATACGGACGGTTCTAGTACCTTAGTTGGTTCTGGATCTGGTTGGTATTTGGATGACGAAACCAAATACTCTCACGCCATTGGCAACAGTTTTTCAGACTGAAGTGTTTGCTATTTTGGACGTGGCGACTTGGATAATTGAAAATAGATGGAGGGATAGGAAAATCGGTATCTGTAGTGACAGTCAAGCTGCACTCAAGGCACTGGATTCTCCAATCACAACGTCTAAAATTGTCCAAGAGTGCAGGCGCAGACTCAATAAGGTCTCATGTGAAACCGGGGTCTCCTCTTGTGGGTTCCGGGTCATAGGGGAATACGGGGAAATGAGATTGCCGATTCTTTGGCAAACATTGGCTCCGATACAATTCCTCACAATCCGGAGCCTCAGATTGGTATAGGCTTGACGTGGATGATGCGTTGAATAGACTCTCACATGAAATCAATTTTCATGGAAAGATGGTCCAATGAGTTGACATGTAGGAATACTAAATGTTTTGTGATAAGGCCAGACAAGAAAGTGGCAAACTATTTACTCAGTCTGAGTAGAAAAGACTGTCGCAAACTTACTGGCCTAATTACTGGACACAATGCCTGTACTCGTCACGTGACGAGATTGGGTGTCTTATCAGACCCTCTTTGTGCAGCTTGTCTTGAGGATGAGGACACAACAGCACACTACGTCTGTTATTCTCTCATTCTTTACTAATCTTTCCTTCTAGGGTATGGTACAATGGACTCGCCTAGCTTTCTTTCAAGGCTTGTACAACCCAACTCAACTGTTTGTAGTTTATTTAAAAAGTTTTAAGTTTTGTCGTTTTTAAAAGAAACAACATTTGTTCAATGTTAATTTTTTTTAAATGACTATTTCTATTCTTTGTTTCAAAAAATAACAACATAAAAAATAAAGACTTTCATTAGCATTCAATTTTTAAAATCATTTATTTTTGTCCTGTAAGTAAATATAAGTGATTCTTCTTTAATTTTTAATGATTTGTGTACGCTATTTTTCTTAAATTGTTGTCATTTTTAAAGAGAAGTCAGTAGTTTTTACCTACTTCCCAGCAAATTTTTTCATTACTAGTAATGAGTATAGTAATTAGAAATAATTATTGGTATGTACTTACTCATTGCATGAAACACTGCTTATTCTATAAAGGCCGTGAGACAAAATTAACTAGTGCCTACAAGCTTACGAGTAGGGAGATAAATAACTACTTACCTATAACGAGTAAAATAAGTAGTTAATAAAACATATAGTTGCAGAGTTTGAAATAACTATTTATTATCAGATTATTCGTTTTCGCGAAAATTTAAGCTAAAAAGGTAAAACAAATGTTTTTTTCTGATTGGACTTAATTTCCCAAGTGAATTTGCAAATAAGTATTTACTTTTAACATTCTCGATTTCATAATATTTATATTGTTGCAAATAAGTACTTACAATTACAATATAAGCCACTAGTTGCTTTTTGGACTAAAGTAATGCAGTGGGTAATGAGTAGTTGTTATAAGTAATGTAATTGGCAGTCATTACTTTTCACAGCACATTACCTAGTTTTTGCTGGGTTGTGTTAGTTATTTTTGTGTTGACAAAAAATTCTAAAAATTATTTATAGAAATATAAAAACATATTTGTATCAAGTGACTTTGGCACGATGGGTAGAGGGTCTGGCCAGAATGTAATTGGTTCGGGGATCGATTCCCCAAAAATGTTATTAAAAATTTTATTTAAATAAAATTCAATAGAAAAATTGTAAAAATAACCATCGAAATCCTTAATTTTTAATGTTTCCGTTGGTAATTTTTTTTTAATTTGTTGGTAAAAATAACAGAACTATCATTAATTTTTAATGTTTTCGTAGGTTATTTTTTTCGAATTTGTTGGTAAAAAAGAATTAAAAAAAACGTTATTTTTTAATGTTTAATGTTATTTATTTTAGAAAATTTTGTCAACAGTAAAAAATAAATGTTGATGTTTTTAAAACAAATGTATAATTACTGGGATGGTTTTCAATTGTTTATTCACTGGTTTTAAATGTGTTTTTCATTTTTTTTGCTTACAAAATATTTTGAGTGTATTTATGACAATGTTTCATTAATACTTTTTTCATATAACGGCATTTTATTTATCAAACCTTTATAAATATAATGAAGTTTTATGGTTAAATGGTTTCCCTGCCATTTAACCAATTTGAGCTTCTTATGAGACTCCTAAGATATTGAATTTAGACATCTGACAAATAAGAAAGATCGTGCATATCGTGTTATATAGGATTTTCCATAATTTCTACCCTAATTTTCGTAACATAAATATTTTAAAACACCCTGAATGATTTAGATGTTGTTTGTATGAAAAAAAAAAAAAAAAAAACACACGAACCACATCTCTTAGCCAGTACTTGTAGTTCATAATATATAAATATGAATGTTGGTATACCAAGTACAAGAACCAAGTAGTATATCAAAAGATGTAGCTGTAAAAATACTAAAAGAAATTGCATTAGCAATTGTTATTGTAAATGTTATCGATGACCATTAAAACAAACCTCATGTACATTCATACAACAAGTACATTTGCTAACAGCATTTGTTAAAGAATTAGAGCGTGAAATTTGTTTTAAAGGTGGTAACATAAAGAAAACTAAAAAAAACAACAAAGAAATGAAAGAAAAAAATATGGTAAACCTCAAATAAGAGTTTTAAGAATTAGAGTGACCACACCACACAGAATCAGGGAAGTTTTCTATAGCAAATTTTATTATTTTTTATATCCTCCACTCTAGTGATAGAGGGTATATATAAATTTGTCATTCAGTTTGTAACGGCGTACGGACATAGCGCCCAAGTGCATATCGCCCAATTTAAAAAAGTCATTCCACCCAAAAAAAATGTGTGTTAGTTGTTGTTGCAAAATTTTTTGGACGATATGGCCATTATTTTTGGGTATTGTAACAATTTTCTTTAAATTAATATAAATTATCAAAAATGTCATATTACCCAAATATCAAAATGTTGAATTTATAAAATGTCATAGCGCGCAAAAAAATAATCATAAAACTCACCAATGTTGTTTTTTTTAAGACAATGGTTTAAAGGTTTTATGCGTAGCCGGCCTTCGGCCGGGCTTAGGGATAACAAAATCCATGCATTAAACCCACCCTCTCCGCAAAGTAAAGTTTTCTAGGGTAGCAGTCCTTTACGCTACCAAATTTGTTGTGCCTCAAAAAGGCCTGATAACCAAAATAACTTTGGTTTGCAGAGAGGGTGGGTTTAATGCATGGAGTATGTAATCCCTAAGCCCGGCCGAAGGCCGGCTACGCAGAAAACTTTTATTACAATAAAACAAATCATAGAAGTCGTAATTTCGACATTTCGCCCAAAAAAATATTTTGGATTTTTTGACAATTTTGTTTTGGGAGAAATAACATTTTTAGACCTATCATTTTGGGCTATATGTCTCATCGTGGGCGATATGTCATTTACGGTTTTGGGCGATAAGACCTTGGGCGCTATGTCCGTACGCCGTTTGTAACACCTTGAAATATTGCTCTAGGACCCCATAAAGTATATATATTCATGATCCTCGATCGATTTTAAGACGATCTAGCGATGTCCGTCCTTCCGTCTGTCCGTCCGTCTGTCTGTCTGTCTGTCTGTCTGTCTGTTGAAAACACGCTATCTTTTGAAAGACTTTACGGAGGCTCCTGAAGTTTGGCATATATGTTACCTAGTCAGATTGGTATTGCAATCCAGCAAAATCGGTCCAGTGATTCAAAAGTTATGAGCAAAAGACTAAATTCCGGCAAGGGTTTTTCGTGAATTTTTGAAATAAAAAGCACTATAACTTTCGAAAAGCAATTCTGAGGATGCTCAAGCTTGGCATATATATTTTTTGTTCCTCAAGCCTAGTTCGTTTTGAATTTCACCCAAATCGGTCCAGTGCACAGTAGGTAATTTGAACCGAAATCTTGGCCAAAAATCATTTTTCGAACTAACAATAATAATGTTTGTGTTAATTACGTTCGATTAAGAAAATATTAAATCAAATAACTGCATGTTTGGTTTTTCAAAAAAAAAACAAATATAAGCTGATTGACGGGCAGTCGAATTTGGCATTTGCAAGCATCGTGCTCAGTGCGACATAAAACGCCTAATTTTAATATAAATTCAATCGATTTTTTCAGCTATTAAACATAAAGAAGGATATCGTGTATAATATGGAGAAGAGAGGGGATATTAAGTAACAAAAAAATTACAAAATATTTTGGTGAACGTTATTGCTATAGTTAACAAAACGTGTCATTGTAACCTAACCTCAAATAAATGACTTTTTCAATAAATATAAACTTCGCATAAGCTTTTAATAATGTTAGCCTTGGTGTGCCGTGTTTTTGATTGATGAAAAGTGTTAAGAAAATAATTCTGAATTATTTTTTTTTTTTATTTTACGTTGCGGTTTTTTGCAGTTTTTGAGATATATAATTTTCTTTCAGACAGCCTCAGCTTGCAATATGTTGAACTTTCTAACGTTTGGATTGGGAAAAGAACTAAGAGAAAAACCCTGCTGCTGTTTATAATTTTATTATCAGTAAAATTGATTAAAATAATGTTTTAAACCAAATTTATCTGATTGGCCGTTGAAGGAAATAGTACGTACTTTTTGTGAACATTTTTCGTTAAGGTTGTACAAGGCCCGCTCAAAAAATAACAGCTTTTTTGAGCAAAATCAAACAAAATGTTTGTGTGCCATTTTGGTAGCCTCCTTGCGTATTTTCTTCGTGCCGAGTTTCAAAAAATTAGCCTATTCGATTTCGAGATATTCAGCCTTTTTACTTTTTTTCGTATGGTGGCAACCCTAAAAATTTCCACGATTTCCAAATTCATAAAATCCAGCTGTGCGTGCTCACAAAAAACTCTTAAATTTAAAATTTCAGCCATATCGGTCCAAAACTTTGGCTGTAATTATTTTTGGTCTAAAAATTGGCTCAAATTACCCAGTGTGCAGTGGTTCAAAAGTTGTTAGCAAAACCGTGAATTTCACATTAGCTTCACCTTAAATTCACGTATTGAAAACCCGTTAAACCTGTTTTAAAAACAGTGGTAAGTCACAAAAATATTTTACAACGTATTTTTGTCACTCAAAAATATTCTTATACCAAAACAAAAAAAAAAACACACTCGAAACAAATTTTACACTCAAAAAAAATTTTGCAATCAAAAAAAAAATTAATAAATTATTTTTTTTTTTTCAAAAATTACTAAAAAAAATTTTTTTTACACAAAATAAAACATTTCTAATCAAAACTGTTATTTTTTCACGTTAGAAAATTTACTATCACTTAAAATGGGTATTGTGGAGGGTATTAATGGATTCGGCCAAATCGAATTTAACTTTTCTATTTTTTTTTTTCAAATTTTTTTCGAATTATAGAGTGCCCAAAAAAATGTTCCGCTCCAACCGCTCCATGGGGCCTCCGAAAGGGGTAAAAAGTAAGCCGAAACCCCTTAACTTTTACACCCCCTCCCCACCAACAGTTTTTTTGAACATACCAACAACCTATCTTTATGGCACTATGCAAAATTTCTTAATTAGTCGGATATATCTCATGGAATGGGCAATATCTTATGGAATGGACGATACATATTTTTAGTGTAAATCTACTTTTTGATGATTTTTTTTTTTCATTTCACCAATTTAAAGCATGTAAACAATTTAAATAATTTAAAAATCTTAAATTCGTAGAATTTAAAAAAGTTTCAAATTTTAAGACAGTTTTTTTCTCAGGCATCAGATTCTTAGACATTTTCATTATAAAAGAAGTCTCAGAATTTGACATTGTTTCTGAAAAAAATATTCAGATTGTAAAAAAGCGTGATAAAGTTTTGTTTGACGTTCTGAGAGTTTTTTCCTAAAAGAAATGTATCAGATTTTGAAAAATCGAGGATAGGACCTGTGCCTATTTTTTTTTTAAAATAACACCTTGTTGTCCTAAGGTCTCGAAATATTTCCTATAGAAAAATTCATTAGTCTTAAAAATAGTCACCTTATTATTGTTGAATTAAAAATCAGTAATTTTATATTAGGTGTGAGTTACGTTTATGTTACGGTGTATTTTTTGGCAAATCACAATTAATTTATTTTTAATTTATTATCCAGTTGAAATTTGTCGTAAACATGTGCTTCTGTTTCAAAACTTTGTGTTCTTCCAATTTAGATTTTGTTTTATTATGTTGACAAGGACATAATGTAATTATAAAATTGTGTTCCACATGATTGATTATATGATGTTAAAAAAAAACACTAAAATAGAATAGTTACTGACAAGTATTCCTCAAGCGAAGTAGAAAATGAAAATGATAAAAAAAATAGCATTAACTATAAATCCTTTAGGGAAGCATATTTTAACTACAGTATGCAGAATAATTAAGTTTCTGAATCGTTTTGTCGATCTGCTGGTGTTAGCTATGGATATATGCGGGCTTCTAACTAGCCAGAGTGACTTGAATAATTTCAAGCAAAGGAAATTTAAATGACAAATCGTTAATGTTTAAAAAAAATTTTTTATATATATTCAACTCTTCTCCCATTGAGAATTTAAAAAAAAAAAATTACAATCTCTTAGGGCGGATTACTCAATGAAAAGTTAGCTGCTAACTGCCGATTTAACGGAGCCTTATGTCAAAATTTGTATGAAAAAGTTAAATTAAACGGAGAGTTATTTTATAACGGAGCATTGAGTAATCCAGCCTTAAGCCCACTTCAGACTATAATACTGAGTCGTAAGAAAATACGTATCTAAAATAATACGAAATTTTCTCCGCTTGTCAAAAAATCTTTTAAAAAATCCTTTGCGTATTTACACCATCACATCTTAAATATTATCAAAACAAATACAACCCTGATCTTATGAAAAGCGCATACGTTTTCTCATTTTTAGAGAAATTTCTAAAAATGAGAATACGTATCCGCTTGTCATTTTTCAATCCGTATTTCTCTTGGTTTTATACCGATTTGTGTTTACACCATACTATTTTATAGGTTTTACACAAAATTTTGACAGATATTATTACAAATATTATGGTCTGAAGCCACCTTTAGTAAGATAACGATCGTCAAATAACGAACCAAAAAAATTATTAAAAAAAGGTTTTACAAATGCCTACCCATTGGTTCACAGAAAAACAAATATTTGGCAATGAACGAAATTCTTAGTATTTATGAACAAATACATACAAATTTATGAACTTTTTCATTAAATTTAGAACTTTTTCATAGTATTTATGAAAAAACTAGTCGAATAGCCTGTCCCAGCCAGGCGGAACAACAAATCACTTTTCTCATTAGTTCTAATATTTTACCAAACTTTATAAAAAATTATGTTTGTGCTTCAAAAATTTAATATTGCTAGATTGAGTTACATCAATATATTTCCCAAACTGGAAAAAAATTTAATGAGTATAAAAGGTTTTATTGATAAAATTTTAGAACTAAATTTGGCACGCCCATTTCGTCTCTCCGTCCATAAACCGGATATCAAAAATCCATCGTGTGGATCTGTCCCATGGTCACTCCTATATACATGGAAATTTTTATCTTTCTTTTTATCATGAAGGGTTTTAAAATTAGTTAAAATGTTAAAAAACACAAAAATTTTTCCACTTAAATATTTCCTTATAATTCTCCGTACACAGTTTAAATGTTAAATCTGACTTCATAAGGATATGATCCATTGTCAATACTTTATGCTTAACAATTTTCAGCTTCCTTAGTCATTAGGGGTTTCAGAAATAGTTTAAATATTTAAAAGCTAAATTCCGCCGTCTTCCGCCACTCCCCCTGACTTAAAGGCCGAAAATCCAGCTACGTTACAGATTATATATACAAACTGAACAAAATTCACAACGAATTTTTTGTATTTCCGCCCTTTCACTGGATATCCAGGTCAGAGTTGATCTTTGTCATAGTCCGTACCATATGTATTCTAATTTTCATCTTTCAAGGTCATAAGGTGTCTTCAAAATTAGGTAAGATGTAAAAACATAATTTTTCCACGCCCATTTCTTCTCTTTATTCTCCGTCCCTACACAGAGAGAACAGTTTAGTTGTGCCAGCAGAATTTAGAGCCAACTGCATAGTTTAATAACAACAACCGAAATTTTCGGTAGCCATGACAAAAAATTGTTTTAAAAATTTAACTTCTGTTGGTCCAAATAAATTTCGGTAATCGCAACCGAAAATTTCAGTTGTTGTAATTAAACCATGCAGTTGGCTCTTAATTCGGCTGGCACAATTAAACTGTTTTTTCTGTGTATTCCAAAATTTTTAAATCTGACTACTTTATGATAAGCTCCATCGTTAGTACTATACTCGTATCCACGCCCCTTTTCCCTCTCAATTCTCCGTCCGCAGTCCAAAAATTTTAAGTCTGAATACTTAAGGATATGCTCCAGTGTCAGGACAATATGCTTGCAATTTTCAGCTGCGTAGGTCATTAGAGCTTTAAAGTTAGCCAAATAAAAAAAATAAAACACAATATTGCCTTGCCCCTTTTTCCTCTCAACTCTCTATCTACATTCCAAAAATATTAAATCGGACTACTTTAGAATATACTTCATAGTTAGGACTACATGTTAGGGATTTTCAGCTTCCGTTTTCATTGGGGCGGAGCTTAAAAATACTCTAAAATGTTAAAAAAAAATAATTTTGCCAAGTCCCCTTTTCTCGTAATTCGCCGCCCACAGGCAAAAAATCCGACTTCGTAAGAATCTGTCCCTTGTGTTTTATTATATACATGCCAATTTTAAGCTTTTAAGTCCATCAATGAGATTCAAAAGGCGCTGGATACACAAAAAATAAGAGAAACACAAAAAAATAAAATATATATTCAGAAAATAGATGGAAATAAATTTACCACGCCCCTTGCCTTTCTTATTCTCCACCCATACACTGGATATCAAAAATCCAGGCTCGTGTCTTCCACATGAAACCTCCTATATACATGTCAATTTTGTGCATTTTCCGCTTCCTTTGGGGGCTTCAAAAGAAGTTAAAATGTTAAAAATCTCAATTTTGTCACTCCCCATTTTCATTTCAATTCTCCGCCCACAGTCCAAAAATTTAAAATTTGACTACTTCAGGATATGCTTCATCGATAGGACTATACGCTAGAAAATTTTCAGCTTCCTAAGTCATTAGAGGACTTTAAAATAAGCAAAAATTACCATTTTTATCTTCATATTAAATATTAAAAAACACAATTTTGCCACGCCCCATTTTTCTCTTAATTCTCCTTCCACAGTTTAAAAAAATTAAATCCGATTACTTTAGGATATGTTTCATTGTTAGAACTAAATGCTATGCAATTTCCGCTTCTTAAGTCATTTGGGGGCTTCAAAAGAAGTACAAATTTTAAAAAATTCCAATTTTGCCACGCCACTTTTTCCTCAATTCTCCGCCCACATTGCGAAAATTTTAAATCCGACTACTTGGGGATATGCGGCATCGTCAGGACTATATTCTAGGAAATTTTCAGCTTCCTAAGTCATTTGGGGGCTTCAAAAGAAGTAAAAATGTTAAAAAAATCTAAATTTTGCCACTCCACTTTTCCCCTCAATTCTCCGCCCACATTGCGAAAATTTTAAATCCGACTACTTGGGGATATGCGGCATCGTCAGGACTATATTCTAGGAAGTTTTCAGATTCCTAAGTCATTTGGGGGCTTTAAATTAAGCAAAAACGTCAAAAAATTGCATTTTGCCACGCCCACTTTCCCACTTATTTCTCCGCCCACAGGCAAAAAATCGAAAATCCGGCTACGTTAGGATCTGCCCCAGGTGTTTTACTATAAGCATGCCAATTTTCAGCTTTGTAGCTCATCAGTTGGCTTCAAAAAGCTCTGGATAGACAAAAAAAGAGGAACACACAAATAGGGAAATTATGTATATAGATATTAAATAGTTCTTAAATTCACATATTATTATTTATTCATAAATACTGTAAAAAAGTTTATAAGTATTATGAAAAAGTTAATACATTTTTATGAATTGGTTCATAAATACTATGAAAGTCGTTCATTGGAAAAATTTTTTTTGTGTGTTATTAAAAAATACATTGTTTTATTTGACAATTAAAGTGAAAAGTTAATAGTTTGATAGTTTAATACACACAATTAGCGAAATCATACAGCTTTAATATATCACCATGCTCAAATGACTGTTCGCTTTTCGTTATTTGGGCGTACATACGGCAAATCCCGCAATTATTTTATTAGCCTTAAAAATTATGTAGAGTATTTTCATCATCATTGCAAATCAACCATACATTTTTTTATTATCCTTTCATTGTTTTCCAATTTAATGGCTTTATAAACTTTTTTTTTTGTAACTAATTTACAGCTCACTTCTCATCATTTTATCTCCTTCATGCCCTTCTACTGTCTACTACCGCCTCTTAAACTGTTGATATTTTTATTAAAAAAACAAAATCTATCCTTTATTCATGTCCTGACAATGATTGATTATTTTCTTTACAATTGAAGAAAAAACAAACAAAAAAACGATTGTTCAATTGCAATTGTAAATTCCAATTTCCAATTGAATGTTTATAAGTTTCATCTTCTTAATTCTTGAGTGTATTCTTGTTTGTCTTTATTGTTTTTAATAGAAATATTTCCATCTTCTATTTGATTTGCCATTTTTTCCCTCACTTATGCCTTTTATCGAACAGTGGGACAAAGGTTTTAAATTTTGGCTGAGGAAATTGTGTACCCTCGACACATTTTTTTAACTTTTTATTTTCCTGAGTGTCCAGGAACATTTTTACTCTCCTAGGTCTAAAATAAGATGCAAATCGCATTAAATTAACCCGTGGCGACCGGTGATTAAAGTTTTGGATTTTTTAAATTCAAAAAAAATGTGTCCTGCGATATATCATATTTAATAATTTTGATGCGCTAAACACGAATATTAAAAATGTTTTAAAATCATTTTAACGATTTTCGAGATATTGCTTATTTAAAATTTGCCAAAAATTTTTAAAATCAATCTCAAGTTTACTTTATTTGACCTTTTCATAAAAATTGGGACGAGCTTCAATTTAAACTTAATTTGAGTAAAATCCGATCATTTTAACCCGTGACGCCTTTCGATCAAAATTTTTGATTTTTGGAAAACCCTTTTTAGAAAGTGTTTGAGATCAAACGGCTGCACTTGTTAAAATTATCTGATTTGGCACAAATTAAGTTTAAGTTGAGAGGGTCAATGAAAAATAAATTATATTTTAAAAAAATTCTGACCGTAAAAATAAATAGCCATTTTTGGAAATTTGTTTCAAACTTGAATTTTTAATGCGTCGTGAATTCCACAGACGGACATCGCTAGAATGTTATAGAATTGATCAAGGATCAATAGTATAGACTATTGATTGTATCCCAGACCGATGTCTCGATGCGTTACACACGGAATGACAAAGTGAATAGATCTCTGTGATTTGCCGACATATGGCAAACTCTACTCAATTTCGTGGTAATAATTGAATTAATAAAATTCTTCGTAATAGTTTTTTTTTTTTATATTTCCATGCCATCAGCAAGGAAAATGAAAATATTGACACAAATGATACCGGTTTATTATGAGGCTCTGTCTCACCGACTGCTACTGGTCCTAGTACTAATCTAAGGGTTGCGACCTTTGAGTCCGGCCTTGAATATGGTAACGGTGCTCAGCCTAATATTGGTTTCAAAAAGAAAAGGAAACTTAAGTTACCAATGGTCACTCACAGCCAGAGAAAGGTTTATTTGAAATTAATTAACAAACTAAGCCAACGCGATAAAGCGACGCTCTTCGAACGTGAGAAGGCATCGCTATTATGTGCGAAAGGAATCATTGAAGAACAGGACAAACTTTCGCCAACGCGCATTTAACAAACAGAGCGTTGTTTCGGCCTCGTCATCGAAGTCTGGTAAACGGTCTGGTAACGATCGCCAGACGAAAAACCTTTACTTAGGAGGACTAAGATGAACGGCAACATCTTTACTCAGTCTTTTAGTGAAGTGGTGAAAGGAAGTCTCGTTGTGACTGTCATCAACTTGGGAAATAGGGATGTATTATCCCGAGGGACAAGTAAAGTATAGAGAAAACTAAATTAATGAAATGTGCTTAATTCAGGCTCCTTGAGAGTATTCCTGATTTTCCCCCACTACTGTCAACGCAGTTTGGTATCAAGGGTGAATAAAACTCGTTGCTTTTTGGAACAAAAGATCAGCAACCATGTTTAAGGTTACCATTAGCCAAGTGGGAGAGTTAAGGCCTAGAGCCAAACTGGAGGTCGTACAACAAAATGATATCCCGTCGTAGTCCAGAGCTCATACATGGATTCCGATGGCTATAAGTGACACTGAAGTCATTCGGAAGATGATCAGGGTCTGCAATACTGACCTTCCAACTCAGAATTGGCAAATTGCCAGATTGAGTAAAATGGATGGCGCTCGTCGTAAAGCAGTGAACTTGGTTAATGAGGAATCACTTCCGCTTTTAGCCGAGACTGACGGCATTATTAGATTTGGCTTTTTTCATATTAGAGGCAATGTCTACAAGAGCGACAAGAAGCCTATTTTAAACGCAGCTAAGCTAATGACAATGTCGGCTGGAAGGAGGTTGATATTCAGGTTAGCACCCATGCAGTAAAGGATGTGGAATCCACATTGTGGATGGTGCTGATGCCACCTACTCTTGGCTGATAGGAGAAAACGAATCTGGTAACAAACTTGACCTCTGTGATAACATGGAGGGCACAACTAATGTCACATTAGGATCGAATTAGATTAGAAACCAAATCTGGTGATTAATGCGACGCGACCTCCATGATATCACGGGGGACGAAGCCAATAAAACTGTGGTGGAAAGGATAGTGAAGGAAGATTTTGCGGTTCCTATAAACAAACTTCCATTACTATGAGGCAGCCTCAGTTGCACTTTAGCTGCTCCTTTTTTTTTTTTTTTTTTTTTTATAAAAGAAACAACACTCAGGCAATGCTGCCTATCAATTACTAATGTAACCGTGATGTTTATTTCGGAAAGGGGACAGAAGAGAAATGAAAGATTTGAAAGATAGAAGGGCTTCAGTATGGCAATACTGTAATTGCGCGTGTTAATAATTTTGAGTACAGTTGTTGCATCGCCATCTGTTATTGATCTGGCGAATTATTTTTGAAGCTTCGTTGACGTTTTAGTGCTATTTATCAACGAAAATATATAGAAACTAATAAATATCTGAAAAAATGTTGTACCGCCTGAGCCGGGAATCGAATCCAGGCTTGCTGGCTAGTAGTCCAACGCGCTAACCACTAAGCCACAGCACCCACAATTTGATTTGGTTTTTATCCAACAGCCCTGTGTACGGTGTGGTAGGTATTTTCGGATTAAAGACTCCTGTTTTTAAGTTGAAGGTTGCTATCTTTTTGTCAACTTTTACTTAAACTTAATGGAAAGTCTATTTGGCTCGCCTCTACGTACTTCCCCAACCCGGGGCCAATACCACCGGAAAAGGCGATCGGCCTGATTCATGCGTCTGAATCTAGGGACACCAGTTAGTAGTACGCTGGACACAGTGAGAAGAGCAACGATTGCTTTATATTCCTGTAAAAGAGCCATTGGAAAACGATGGGGGTTTAGACCTAAAGTCGTTTATTGGATTTATACAGCAGTGGTGCGTACACTTCTGCTGTATGGAAAAAACAAAAGGGAACTGTGTCTTAGTCATGAGGTTACAGAGAATGGCATCGATCTGCATCACTGGTTCGCTTCGTATTGAACCTACGGCAGCATTAGATATCCTCCTTCATCTGATACCATTGGACATTAGGGTTATCACTTTTTTTGGACAAAAAAAGTCCATCCCACCACGCTATGGGCAATGTTGTAGAGATAACAAAAATATATTTTTTCGTTCATTTCGGTGAAAAAAGTTCATGCAATTTCTAAAACACCACCAAGAATTATTTTTTTTATTTTTTTGTTTTAAAAATTTTATATTATGACGTCATATCTTAATTATTTGAAAATTATCACAAACTCATGACTACCTATCAGAAGGAACAAACATTAAACTTATTTATAACATCCGCGAAAAAGCACCTAAATTCCGCGATTATAATCTTTAGTGGCTGAAAAGAATTACTGCCTCATAGACCCTATCATTTGACACTAAAACTCAGCTAATTTAAAAAATTCGCGAAATAGCGTTATAATATCGCAATTGTTTCGCGTCCTCCATCCAATTGATGAGATTTTGTTTTTATATTAATGAAATTACAAGAAAATCCTAAATATTTTGCGATTAAATTTAATTTGTTTATACTTAAAAGAAAAACTAATATTCAAAACTTCATCGCGTTTGGTGCGTGAACCTTTTTAACGTTCGCGAAAAAGACATCATTTCTTAATATATTTTCATGGCCTATACGACTATGGGATGGACATTTTGATATTTGCAAAAAATTCAAAAAGTTATAACTCTATTGGACATATTGGGTAGGAACTATGTGGCTACGTTGGCAATTCGACTGAATAGCACACTGCAATGGAAGAGCGTCGGTTGTGGCCATAGCGCGATCTTGAAGAAGATAATAACACCATAAAATATGGACTGCGCTCGCTCTGTGATCCTTTTTGAGCGCCACTTTACTACTGTGATACCATCCAAGGAGTCTTGGATGAATGGCGTTCCAGTTAGTGGAGCCTTAAATAAGTTTTTACACGGATGGACTGAGGCTGCACGAATAAGTGGGCTTTGGAATCTATTCGGAGGAGCTAGGGTTAAGCCTCGCTCGAAGATTGCCGGTTCATTGGAGTCTTTATCAGTCAGAGTTGCTGGAGGTGGCTGACTGGTCGAGTTACAATGTCTTGTCTACAACCGCAGTCAACATCTATTTTGACAGTCAAGCTGCGGTCAAGTTCCTGGAGGCAATATTTCTGAAAACAAGATCGGTCCTTAACTACCACATGCTGCTGACGTAAAACGTAAGACACCACTTAAAAAATAAACACTTGGTGTTGTATAAACAGATCTAGGTATTTTCTTTACCTAAATTTACATGATTGACTAATATCTTAAAAAATGTCCGCACTTTTATATTTATTACGCACTTTATGACCCATAGTGAATCTGTTGTTCTAGGTTGGATAAGTCCATTCTCATTGAAAGTATTTTTATGAGTGTGCATAAATTTCTGAATCTAGTTGTATATTCTGTACTCTAGAGTAATACTTGTACTAATTTGCATTGTTTATTCGTTATCTTTATAAATATGTATGTATGTGTAGTTCTTTGTAAATGTATTTGTTTGTGCTCTATCTACATTTATATTTGTGTAAATTATTTTCTATTTGTTTTATTTGTATTGAATATACTTATATGTATGTATGTGTATATGTCTGTGCATTTCTATGTATTTTCATTTGTTTGCTGCTTTAGTTGATGTTTATGATTTGATTTTTATAAGTATTAGTATCCTGTTCGAAAACAGTTTCCGTTTCTGTTTTCATTTCAATTTGATTGTTCTTTCTACTTGTCTATTGTTATCCTGGATTGTATACTTATGTTTTTGTTGTCGTTTATTTTTCTTTCTTTTTCTTGTTTAAATGAAAAGTTAAGCAGATTTTAATGACAATATAATTTTATCATTGTTGTTGTACAAAAGTTGTTTCTCCTCTTATGAATCTTAAAAAGTACAACATCATCATCGAGGATGTACTAGTAAGTAGATGAACAAATAACAAATAAAAAAATAAAATTAAAGTAGTCGTTGTATTATTAGAGTGATTGCACTCAAGGATTAAATTAAGATGATTATGAAAAGTTAATTATTTGGAAAGTATTTTTAAAAATAAAATAAGCAATTATTATAGAATTGTAAAAATAAAAAGAATAATGATTTTAAGATGAGAAGAATTAAAAATAGCAGCGGATAAAATTAATTGTATAAAGAACATCTTAATTTAATACAATATCAATATGAACTGACTGTTGATGTAAAGAAAAATTAAGTGGCAGTGTTTAATTTGTGTGTGCTTAATCTTTTATAAACTACAAAATGTAAAAATATACATGACGAGGGCTTTTGATTTGGGGGAGGGGGAAAATATGGTCTTGGCAGGGCACTTTCGTTTAAAAAATCTATTTGACACAACCGAATATATTACAACCTAATTTTTAAGGTTGTCGAAACGATCGGTTGTTACAACTGAATTTTGGTTATTGCAACCAAATT
The DNA here is from genome assembly GCA_963921195.1 of Pegoplata infirma. Taxonomy (NCBI): domain Eukaryota; kingdom Metazoa; phylum Arthropoda; class Insecta; order Diptera; family Anthomyiidae; genus Pegoplata; species Pegoplata infirma. Next base: position 63,831,178 of record OY992537.1, on the reverse strand, counting down.
GTGGTTGCCATAAGCACATTACTGTTGCCATAACGAAATGGAGATTGTGACAATCGCAAGACGGGTTGCGACAACTTAAAAAAGGAGGTTTGAATATTTTCGGTTGTGTCAACTGGATCTCCCTTGTTAGACAAATCTAACAAGGGAGATCTCTTAACGGGCACCCACCGATTGGGTTGCTAAAAAAGCTTACTCTTATTTTCTTCCCTCATCTCCATATGCAAGTTTCAGGACAATCGGTTGGTGCCCTCATAAAGACCTCCCTTGTAAGTTGCAACTAACAAGGGAAGTCTCCCTAGTGTCACCCTCGGATCTTTATAGAATTCGTTTTATTTTGTAGAGCAGATTGCGGCCCAAATTCATATTTAGAGGGTGAAAAGGAGGGGGTTTCCCCCTCCGCAATTTTGCATTTTTTTTTCGTTTATCTCCTATATTATGCAAAGAAACCTAGTCATGTTACATACCAAATGAAAGGTCTTTGAAAAACCTATCTACGTGTGCTAAGAACGTGTCGAAACATGCACAACATTTCGTTATATTGAGTAAAATACCAAACTTTATGACATTTTTGTTAATAATTCGAAAAATTTTCTTTGGCCCGATGTTAGCACCACGAGATAGGTATTTTAAATACCATTAATCTGATACAACATATGCCTATATTAATTATGTTTAAATATGCGTAAATCGTAAAAAAACTGAAAAAGGTCAATTTCCCCCGGTACAAATTGACCCCCCCAAAAACGTATGTGGGCCGCTAAAAAAAATACGTGGCGAATGAATTTTCGTTCTTAACAACATATCCAAATATGTTTCCCTTGTAAGTGGCAGTCAATTTTCAATTTCACTTGCACCATTCTGTATATCAGCGGTTACCAACCTATGGTACGCGTACCACTAGGGGGTACGCGAAACTCCCCGCGGGGGTACGCGAAATTTTAGTTATTTGGACATTCGTTTTAGATTAATCTTTCATTGCTGGTTCCGCATATGTCTTCCAAAGTTTTCCACATCGTCAGGTTTTTAAGAAAGTTGAGGTCAAAGTTCCCAAAAAAAACGTATTTTTTTGCAATTTAGAGAGCATTATTTGCGATATTTTTGGATGATATTTTGAGATCTGACCATTTGTTTTCGATTAACATTTCGATGCTGATTCCGATGGTTCCCAAATTTTTCTATGATGTCAGGTTTTTGAGCAAATTTATATCAAAGTTCTCAAAAAACGTGTTTTTGGGCATTTTTGAGACAGGTTGTAATAGGGTGGAAATTTTGGTTGAGCTCAAAAATGCCCATTCATTGTATATATGCAGGTGTTTCATTCGAAAAGTCACGGAATTATTGATCTGCCCTCGTATTACAAAAATACGACTGGTGAAATCAGATTTGCAATATTCTCAGCCGTTTTTTTTCTGCAGAAAAATCAGTTCAAAATCCGCGTTTTCAGATGCATCCTAAGGAGCGAACATTTTTCCAAAAAAATACCACCATTGTTTTGATCTCCCCAAAATCTTTCAAAAAAGTTATAATACCCGCAGATCAAAAATTTCAAAATTAACTCTAATATTTATATGTGAAGTTTTTTTTAACTAAAACAAAAAACCGTTAGGGGGTACACACAGAAAACGGATTCGTTGTGCCAACCAAATTTAGAACCAACCAAATTTTTGTAGTCCAGCCAACTATCACTTTAATCAGTTGTGATTACTAATAATTTCATTCCGATCTACCGAATTTAATTTTAATCAATTTGTAAGAAATGGTTGTTATGACTGATATTTTAGCACCACAACTAAAATATTTTATTAATGGGCTTCCTCAACCGTAAAATAAAAATACAAAATTTATGTTTTTTAGTAATATATTTATTAAATAAGTTAGTTTTACAAAACTATTTACAAAAGTTGATATTTACTAATAACACAATTTTTAAAAATATTTTTTTGTATAAAAAAAAATTTTCATAATCTAAGAAAAAGGTTTCAGCACCTGAGAATTTTTAAAGGAAATATGTCTCAGAGTCTGAGACTTTTTTTTATAGAAAAAAATTCCCAGAATCTCACACTTTTTGTATAGAATTTGAAACTTTTTTTTATAGAATAATGTCTTAGAATTTAAGGCTTATTCTATAGGAAAAATGTGTAAGAATCAAAGACTTTTTCTAAAGCACAAATATCTCAGAGTCTAAAACTTTTCCAAAAAAAAAAAAAATGTCTTAAAACTGAGACTTTTTCTATAGAAAAAAATGTCTCAGAATCTGAGACAGTCTCAGATTCTGAGACAATTTTTCTATAGAAAAAGTCTCAGATTCTGAGACAATTTTTCTATAGAAAAAGTCTCAGATTCTGAGACAATTTTTCTATAGAAAAAGTCTCAGATTCTGAGACAATTTTTCTATAGAAAAAGTCTCAGATTCTGAGACAATTTTTCTATAGAAAAAGTCTCAGATTCTGAGACAATTTTTCTATAGAAAAAGTCTCAGATTCTGAGACAATTTTTCTATAGAAAAAGTCTCAGATTCTGAGACAATTTTTCTATAGAAAAAGTCTCAGATTCTGAGACAATTTTTCTATAGAAAAAGTCTCAGATTCTGAGACAATTTTTCTATAGAAAAAGTCTCAGATTCTGAGACAATTTTTCTATAGAAAAAGTCTCAGATTCTGAGACAATTTTTCTATAGAAAAAGTCTCAGATTCTGAGACAATTTTTCTATAGAAAAAGTCTCAGATTCTGAGACAATTTTTCTATAGAAAAAGTCTCAGATTCTGAGACAATTTTTCTATAGAAAAAGTCTCAGATTCTGAGACAATTTTTCTATAGAAAAAGTCTCAGATTCTGAGACAATTTTTCTATAGAAAAAGTCTCAGATTCTGAGACAATTTTTCTATAGAAAAAGTCTCAGATTCTGAGACAATTTTTCTATAGAAAAAGTCTCAGATTCTGAGACAATTTTTCTATAGAAAAAGTCTCAGATTCTGAGACAATTTTTCTATAGAAAAAGTCTCAGATTCTGAGACAATTTTTCCATAGAAAAAGTCTCAGATTCTGAGACAATTTTTCTATAGAAAAAGTCTCAGATTCTGAGACAATTTTTCTATAGAAAAAGTCTCAGATTCTGAGACAATTTTTCTATAGAAAAAGTCTCTGATTCTAAGACAATTTTTCTACAGAAAAAGTCTCAGATTCTGAGATAATTTTTCTTAAGAAAAAAAAAATCAGATTCTGAGACAATTTTTCTATAGGAAAGTCTTAGATTCTGAGACAATTTTACTATAGAAAAAGTCTCAGATTCTGAGAATATTTTTCTATAAAAAAAGTCTCAGATTCTGAGACAATTTTTCTATAGAAAAAGTCTCAGATTCTGAGACAATTTTTCTATTGAAAATTCTGAATTTTTGAGACATTTTGCGTTAGAATAAATCGTATTTTTTCTTATCTCTTGGTAAAGTCTCAGATTCTACTTACGATATTTTTCTTAAAGTTAAGTTTTTGGTCCGAAAATTTGGCAGAAAACATGGACTCATCATTCCTAAATCCTTAGCAAAATACTACCTTAAATTTTCTAACCCATTGATGTTTCATCTTTTTCCGTCTTTGTTATCTTCCCCTCTGAAAAATAAATGTGCTGGTCATTCACTTTTAGAGCGATATTTTTGTTATAAATAAACTTACCAATTTTAAACGAATTCTTCATTTGTCCATATTTGATCCTTTTATTTAAATTATTTAAGTAATTTGCAATGAAAAAATTTTTTTGTAATTATTAGTAATGATTAAAAATAAAATAAATTTTAATATTTTTTCTGACGTTGGTCGCAGAAAACAATTTTCTTTGCCAGAGACAAATTAACGATTGCGATATCCAATTTTTGTTTTTTAAATGGTTACGTGTACTAATGGTTGCTGGAACAGTATTGGTTTTTTAATGTTTTGTTTATCTAACCAATATGGGGTCACTAAGGCTTTTTTACATTTATTAATATTGTTTTTCTTCCCTAGCTGTAAAAAAATAGTAAGATGAAATAAATTATGTATTTAATAACAGAAATTTGATAATTCCAACTGAATCCTAACTACTCTTTTTTCTGTGTGTACGCGGCTGATAAAATTTAAAATTAGGGGTACGCGAGCCAAAAAGGTTAGTAACCGCTGCTGTATATCATAAATATATTTTTAAAAAAGTTTTTGCTATCACGAATGCTTTTCAAATATAAGCCCACCCCCCCCCCCCCCCCCCCCCCCGGCATTCAAAATTAAAAAGTTCAATTTTGTTATTCAACCATATGGTAACATTCAAAAAGTCTATCGTTTTATAACTTTTAAGAATTGTAATTAGAAACATTATTGCATTTGTGCTTTAGATATTTTTTTCCATTTTGTTTATTTGTTTTCAGCACAAGCTAAATCTGTCCAAATATAGTCAGGACCTATTGCGAGTCGTATTTCAAATTGATGGAACATTAAATAATTTATATGTAAAAATTGTACTGAAAAGAACAACTCAAAAATGTTGGCCAAGGTTTATGCCTTGGGGTTTCACTTAAAATTTGAAAAAAAGTAATTCAGAAAAACGGTGGAAAATCATAAAAATTCGTAATAACATATTTTGAGTAGGTTTATTCTAGCTCGAGGTCATTATTTCCTATACTAATTGAAACTTTGATATTCTCATAGAATAATTTTTTAAGAAAATTATTTTTATGATTTAAATTACTTTTTGTTGGTAATTTTGCAAAACTTAATCGACAAGTGTTTCGAAATTTATCAGATTTCATTGTCAAGATTACGTTGATTAAGTTTTGCAAAAATTACCAACATAAATAAATTTAAAATATAAATTCTGATTAATATTTATTAAAAAAATAAAAATTGTTTTATTCGACCTTTAAAATATTATATTTTGAGGATGTTTATTCTGGCTCGAGGTCATTATTTTCTTTACTAATTAATACCATGATATTCTCATAGCATAATTTTCAAGAAAATTATTTTTTTGTTTTAAATTTATTTATGTTGGTCATTTTTGCAAGACTTAATCGACACGTGTTTCGGAATTTGTGAAGATTCCATTGTCAAGATTATTTAGCAAAAATATAAACGATTTACTACAAAGTAGCAAACGAGTCTAATGACAAATCGTTTGTGCACAAACTAGAATATTAATACATATTCGCCTCTATTCACAATAAGAATTAGAAAGACGAAGAAATTGTACCATATTAATAAGGCAACGATTGTCAATAACCAACAAAAATATTTAAAACAATTTTACATACGATAGTCCATTGAACTACAACAATATGTTTTTTGTGTTGTTGTTGTGAGACCACATGAGAAATACTCCTTATTAGTATGGTACAATTTCTTCGTCTTTCTAATTCGCATTGTGAATAGAGGCGAATACTATGTATTAATATTCTAGTTTGTGCACAAACGATTTGTCATTAGACTCGTTTGCTACTTTGCAGTAAATCGTTTCTATTTTTGCTAAATAATCTTGACAATGGAATCTTCACAAATTCCGAAACACGTGTCGATTAAGTCATGCAAAAATGACCAACATAAATAAATTTAAAACAAAAAAATAATTTTCTTGAAAATTATGCTATGAGAATATCATGGTATTAATTAGTAAAGAAAATAATGACCTCGAGCCAGAATAAACATCCTCAAAATTCTAAACATAAATATTATTTTCTAGAAAATTATTCTATTAGAATGTAATAGTTGTAATTATAGAAAAAGTCTCAGATTCTGAGACATTTTTTCTATAGAAAAAGTCTCAGATTCTGAGACATTTTTTCTATAGAAAAGGTCTTAGGTTCTGAGAAATTTTTTCTATAGAAAAAGTATCTGATTTTGAGACATTCTTTCTTTAGAAAAGGTCTCAGATTTTAAGACACTTTTTCTATAGAAAAAGTTCCAGATTCTGAGACATTTTTTTCTATAGGAAAAGTCTTTTTTTTATTTTTTCTACAGAAAATTTCTCAGATTCTAAGACTTTCTGAGACTTTTTTCTATAGAAAAAGTCTTAGATTCTGCGACATTTTTTCTATAGAAAATGTCTTAGATTCTAAGACATTTTTTCTTAAGATAATGTCTCAGAAATATTTGATAAAAAATATTTATTAAGAAAACAAATTATAAAAAATAAAAAATGCTGAAGATCCACCTTGTCTTAACTTACTTTCTACAGTAACTGCAGATTTTTAGCAGATGCTATACGCACATTATACTTATTAGGCGCGGATCTATGAATTTCATTTGGGGGGGGGAGATTTAAAAAAAAAATGGTACCAACAAATATTAATGTTTGTGTGGAAACGGGGGGGGGGGGGGGGGGGGGTGTGTGTAAATTTTTAATATGGATTTGGGTGAAATTTTTGTATATCGAAAAAAAATTTTAAGATTTAATTCGTAAATTCAAACATTTGAAATTTTATTTGCAAATTTTAAGACCTGCTCTCGAAACGTATCATAAAATTAACAAATTAAATGTGTACAAAAATATTGATATTGTGACTTTTCACTCATTAACAATTTATATTATATTTTAAGACCTGCTCTCGAAACGTATCATAAAATTAACAAATTAAATGTGTACAAAATATTGACATTGTGACTTTTCACTCATTAACAATTTATATTATGACTTTTCAGTCATAAATATTGGCTTGTGACAATCATAGCCATTCACAACCGTGAACAGACTTGTAAACTTTTATATGTATAAAAAATTTTATTTCTCAGAAATCTTCCGAAAAAACTTTTTAATAAAGTATGCAATTTTTATAAATGTTTCTTCACAAAATTTCTCAGATGTTGAGACATTTTTACTACAGAAAATCTCTTAGATTCTCAAATACTTTCATATAGAAAAATAACCCATTTCTGAGATATTTGCCTTTAGAAAAATTTTCAGATTCTAAAATCCTTTGATATAAAAATGTTGTTTTATTCTCAGATCGAATTTTCAATAGAAAATATTTTAGATTCAACATTTTTCGCATAGAAAATGTCTCAGATTTTTCAAATTTATTTTATGGAAATAATTTGAGATTCTATGACATTCTTTATATAAAAAATTTTTCCAAATTTTGATATACTTTTCTTATAAAAAACTTCTTAAATTATTCTTATATTTTTTGTATGCACAAATTTTCAGATCCTAAAAAATTTTACGGTTTTAATGCCATCAAATGTTTGCCAAGGCAATTTCTTAGATTTTAAAAAATTTTTCATATGGAAATATTATTATTGTTGGACACAATTTTAAAAGAAAAATTTCTATGTTCAGAGACACATTTCCTATAAAAAAAATTCTCAGAATCTGCAAAAAAAAATTTTTAGATTCTGAAAGATTATTCATACAAAATTGGTTTCTATAGGAAAGTTCTAAAACATTTTTTCTATAACAAAATCATAGATTTTGATAAACTTTTCCTGTAGAAAAATTCGTAGATTCTAAAAGATTTTTCAAACAAAGAAATCCTCATATTCTTAAAAATTCTTCCATTAAAAAAGTCTAAGATTCGAAAATATTTTTGAGCATAGAAAACTAAGATTCAAAGACGTTTTTCCTGTAGAAATGTTATCCGATTCTGAGAAATTTATTTGTAGAAAAACTCCTTTCAGATTCTTAAACCTTCTCAGTTGCTGAGGGTTTTTTTTTTGTATAGAAAAGTTATAAGACATTTTTCCTAAAATTTGAGATAATTTTTCAATCAAAAAATTCTTTAATTCAGAGTCAAATACATAAGTATCAAGATATTTTTTAAGGCAAAGTCTTGACTTCAGAGACATTTTTCCATAAAAAATAATTGACATAATACTTTTTCCTTAGAAAATGATAAGAAAAGTTATTCGGTTAGAAAATGTCCACAACTCTATTGACATTTAAGTTTCTCATATGAAATTTCATAAATTCAGAAACATTTTATCCTGAGGATTCAAAAAAATTTTTAAGATTGAGGCTATGTGTGCTGACTTAAATCATCAGCACACATATAACTCTCTTTAGGGTTTTTACCTTTTTTCTTTCTATCTTCTTTCCTTTCCTTTCCCTTCCGTTTTTCCTTTCCCTTTCTTTCTTTCTTTCTTTCTTTCTTTTTTTCCTTTTTTTTTTTTTTTTTTTTTTTGAAATCGTTTTGGGGGGGGAAGAGAAATCCCATTCTCCCCCCCCCCCCTGGATCCGCGCCTGTACTTATGCTTATCACAATAACTTATCTACATTTTCTTTTTTAATTTTTTTTAATGATATAATGCATTTTTTTTTTTGTTGAAAGAAAATTTTCTAATTATGAAATACATTAAAAAATAAAGAAAAGTAATAACTACGTAGCCAGGGATGCCAATATTGGTGTTTTATTCCGAAAGTTTGGAAATACATTTAGAGAGTGGGTATATCAAAAAATATTTTAGTGATTTGTGGGAAATATTAAAAATAAAATTTATGTACATAATTAACACTGATTAAAATAAGTTTAAATAACAAATTTTGACAACTTTTTGGGTTAAAACATTTTCCGCAAAAAAATCCGCGAAAAAAACTTTTGTTATTGTACGTATATTTTTTTTAAATTAATATCAAAACAAAAAAAAATGTAAAAAAAAATCACAAAAAAAATTAATTTAATTTTTATATATATATTAATTTTTATATATTCAATAGAGGTTAGACGATAAAAATACAGCATTTGTCTAAATAGTATATAGCTGGGCAGCTTGCTCAACAATGCCTAAAATTGTCAAAAATCTTTCATTTACGCGTTTGGAAATTTTTCAATTGTAAAATCTGACAAAAAATAAAAAGTATAAACAAATTTTTAATATGAAATGAAATCGTATATTTTATGGTTCGGTAACTTTGGGGATATTTTGTTATTTTTTATTGGGGCACAACCGCAAAAAATACCTGGCAATGCTGTCCGTAGACTACATTAATGATGAACAACTGTTTAACTAACTGTAGATAATTTTATAAAACAAAAAAAAATCATAAAAAACTTAACGAAGTGTTGCAAAAAGCACGATAAACAAACAACGAAGTGAAATAAGGGAAATGAAAAAAGTTGTAGTGGAAACTTTTACAAAAATTTATTTTTTTTAATAAAAATTTTATTTTAAAAAAAAATATTATAATGATAAAGATATAGAAAAAATATTCATCGGTGGAACATTAAATTTAAACATTTAAATTTCAATATTTTTCTGAGAAAAAACTTGGGTGATTGACTGACAGGTTCATAGTTAGGGATCTACATATATTTCCCGCAATATACTATAAATTCACTTAAGCTGGATTTTTAAATTACGATATATGTAGAATCCTCCGGCGCACATTGGGTTGAACACTATCAAAACTGAGGATTAATTCAAAATTTGAAGTTGGTATATTGGAATATTTTTTTTTATGGGTTTAAAGAGGATAAAATTCTCCATCAAATGCTGTCAAAATCAATGTTCTAAGTTGTTTACTTTTTTTGCTATGTTCTCTCAAAGTTTAATAATTTTAATTAATTTAGTGTACAGTGGTAAAAAGTGAAAAACGACATATTTCAAGTGATTTTTTTTTTGTTTTAATAATTTTTTTAAAAATACCCTAAAATTAGGGTTTTTTTTACATATATATTGAGTTTTGGTTGCTACTCTGATGAGCTCGGGCGAATCTGAGAACATAGTGATAAAATTTAGGATTTTTGCTTTAAAATCAATGAAAGAACCAATGCCAAGACTTGCCAATACGAAAAATATAAGAGATTCTGTTTAAACATCTCCAGTGTAAAAAAAATATATGCTCGAAATCCTAATAGCTAATACTTGTTTTTTGTTTTAGTTTTTCGATTGTCGTTATGTTGTTTACCGTTTTTGTTTATTGCTATTTATTGTAAATGTGTAAAATAATTATAATAATAAACAATTTTAATGATCATATATATTAGAGTGGGGTGTAAAGCTACTTTTTATCGAAATTGGTAATGGTTTTGCTTAAAATACTAAAAAGTACATATCCCATACAGTTTTTGAAAAAAAAAAAAAAAAATCGCGAAATTGTTTAAATGTTTAAATTACATTCGGTATCAAATTTTGTTCATATTTCTCAGCCAGCAACCAAATTAAAGCATTTAGTATTTTTAGGTTATGTGGAATGTACCAAAATTTTCGAGGTGTCCTTACATTTTCGTTCATAACTTTTAAACCGCAACACCGATATCGCTTAAATGCAATACCAAACTGCTTAGGATAACCAGAAGTAAATATGTAAAGTTTCAGTGATATCTGGTTAATATTTTTGCCATGATCGCGGTATAAAAACAGCATTATTTATTTATATTAAAAATTGAGCATTAAAAGTTTTTAAAGTGCAAAACACTTAAAATATCTAAACAGCTGCAAATTTTAAAATTTGTAATAATGGATTTTCAGTCCACTCTATTGTATATACTCAATAAGAAATACAGTGCAACCTCGCTTAACGCAACTAATAGATTAAGGCTGCTGCGAAAACCCAGATTATTGTGGAAATATAGTCACGTATTCAAAATGGCCAACTCTATTTAATTATGTATGGCCTCTTCTATTTTTTGCAGTTTTTGGAGTAATTTGTTAAGTTTAACTGTTTAATAAAAAAATAAAAACTTTAGTCGTATTGTTTAAATAATTTATTAAAAAAAAAGTTTTACATTACAATGCCTGGTATGCCATAAATTTCAGAAATTTTTGAAATAGCTGTAGTAAAAAACAATTAAAACCAAATAAAAACAATGAAAAGAAAATATTGTTTATTTTTGTATTTATTTGTTAAATTTTTTGAATTTATATGATTTTTAAATAAAAAAAAATTGTACTTCCTTTTTTTTGAAGAAAATTTAAAATTTTTTTAATTTTATGAACCACAAAAATAAAATTTTATAAAAAATTTATTCTAATAATAATACGTATTTATTTTTTTTTTTTTTTAAATTTAATAAAACCGCATTAAATATTCTTTAATTTGCAATTTGATTCATTAATTTATAGCTTTTGCTTCCAAAGTTACAGCAAAAACTGTGACTCAAGATAAGTTTTTCCAAAAATCGAAAAAGTGTCTAGCAGGTTAAAAAAATTTTTTTTTCCATATTTTTTTTTTAAATAGTAGTTTTTTGTTGATTAATAAGTATTCATCAATAAATAATTATAATATTTCAAAATTACGGCATCCCTTAATTAATCCCCATTTTGCCTATCGTTCAACCCACTGTGCGGCGGCAAAAAAATTAAAAAAAAGTTACTTCTTGAAAGTTTAAATTCGAAAGGGGTAAGGGGGATAAAGTAGAGTGATTTGGTACTATTTCTGTCTCCTTTCCACTGTACAAAATTGTAATTTTTGGAACTTTAGTAACATAAAATGATGTGGAAGTGGATCACCCAGTGAAAAAACAATCTAAGAAAAGTACTTTTTAAAAAAATTTCTATGCACAGATGGTAAAAAGTGGACTTTGGTACGTTTTGATGTTCACAATAACTTGATTTTTTTAAATATAGGTTCCTCCATCGGAACAAGGCATTCTGAATGAATTATTTTAAGAATTTATGAGCCTAAGAGGGTAAATGAGTTAAAAAATTTTCTCTGGATCTTTTTCGATTTCTTAAAAAAAAATGCTTTTGAATTAATACTTTTGAATCAATGATTATATAGCAAAATAAACATTTTAAACACTAAAAAAACTAAAATGAAAAATTAATAAAATTGGAGAAAAATTGGTAATGATTTATGCTAAAGTTTTTTTTTGTTTCACTCTAGTTTTTATTTTTCTTAAAAATATTGAAAACAGTTTTAACTAGAAAATGGAAAGATTTTTAGCGTCCAAGGTGATATCGCCCAATTTGAAAAAGTCATTACATACAAAAAAATGTGTTAGTTGTTGTTGTTGGAAAATTTTTTGAAAATTTTTGGACGATAAAACCATTTTTTGGGTATTTTAACAATTTTCTTTACAAAGATCAAAATGTCGAATTTAAAAAATGTCATAACACCCAAAAAAAAAAATTAAAAAAATAACACTCACAAATATTATTTTTTTTCATACACTTTTTAAAAGTTTTTATGCGTTGCCGGCCTTCGGCCGGACTTAGGGGTTACAAACTTCATTAAACAACATTTTTATAGCTTTGGTTTTAGGCTATATGTCGCAACTAGGGCGATGTGACAATTACGTTTTTGGGCGATATGACCTTGGGCGCTATGTCCGTACGCCCACTAGATTAGATCCAGACCCCTTTGGGTTCAGAGTCCATGGGTCCAAGCTCCGTTGACTTGCGACCCCTTTGGTACTTTAAGGGTGGTCATAGATTTGAGTTTAGTTTTTGAGATACGGAAATTTAGAGGCTTGAGAATATTAAAAACCAGATAGCGCAAAACTATTTCTCGGAGGGCTTTCGGTGGTCGTATTTCTTGGTCGCGTTCTGTGAACTTTGGGCTAAATAAATGCCTTTGAACTATTTGTAGTGCCGGCAGTTTTTACCGAGACATAAGCATTTTAAAAATCTCGGAAATGCCATTTTTTATATTGAAAATGAGGGTTTAATGGGGTCGCTAAATGTGTAGAGCTAGGCTATTCCATATTGTGTTTTTTATTTTTTGAATATTTCATTCGTTTATTTCTGTCTCGCTAAGTTCTCGGGATAGGTATAGAATTTCAGCAAAATCGGTAAAAGGGTTAGGAAGTCATGAAAAAAATTATGATTTTGATAAGTAATTTAAGAGTTGAAAAAATTAAAAAAAAAATTATCAAAAAAATATATCAAAAAAATTTTCACACTCAATTTTTTTTTTACTCTCAAAATGACCACAAAAAGTTTTTCACTCAAATTTAAATATTTTTGGTAACGTAGAAGGTATTAATTAGGGTAGAGCAAACTTTCCTTTTTTCTAATTTCAAAACCGTCGTGGTCGTAAAAATTAAATTTAAGAGTCACTTTTTCAGTAATGTCAAAATAGTCACTTATATTTTAAGCTGATAAAAATATTTTTTTTTTACATTGTTCGCAACTTTTCGATTTATAAGTCAAAAAAGGAACCAGGATCAATATTTTTTGTGTGTTAATACTGACCCTAAAGGGCAACTTTTCCGACCTCGACGATATAGAATTTTGAAAAAAGGGAAATTTCCCCCACCCTAGTATTCATGTATTCGACTAAGTCGAATTAAACTTTATTTATTTTTTTTTTTTGTTTTGAAGTTGTTTTGAACTATTTTTGTCGGTTCAGATTTCTTAAACATGACGTTTTTAACTAATTATTGAAAAAAATTTTTCAGTGTTTGATACATTATAAATTATTAAATAAACTCTTTGTCTTCATTTGCCTTTAGCCTTTGCGTGTTCATGCATTCATTCTTTTATAAAATCTTAATCTTTAACAGAAAGTTTTTTCGTTTGTTTTTTAAATCACAGTAAGGAGGTAAACTCACTTTGTCATTCCGTTTGAAAATTTGCAATTGAAATTAAACATTTTTTTGACATATGAAGTTCATCGACCTGCAATTGGACAAAGGGGATTTGAAAATTTCATGTTTTCTGCCCGCTCATTTAGGGGTGCGATTATACAAAATAATAAAAAATGTAAATAAAATTATATTATTTTTCAGAAATTTTTCCCTATTGCAATTAATTACAGAATAAATTTCACAAGAAAATTTTTAATGTTAAATAATTAAAAAAAAAAACTATTTGTTCTAAAAAACGATTGCTTTTGTTACCGTTTTAAACAAAAATCTATTGCAGGGTTGTGGTCTCGATTGTTTGGTGTGGCAACACTGTTTTGCGCGTTTTGGCTGTAAAAAGTTGGCATCACTGGTGTCTGCCAAATTTGAGGGGCATTTTTGTGATCTTTTCGACGAGACCTACAACCTACACTAGCTTATTTGAAAAAATAAAAATATGTAAAAGTCGCTCATATTTGGTTTGTGTGCGATTTCTATACTAGTAAGAGATCTAACAAAAGATAAAACTAAGCCCTCAATGTTTGGACTGGAGATCCATTTTCCGGAAATCACTGGGGTATGGTATTATATAGTCGGTCTTGATTGACTATAACTTTCTTACCTGTTTTTTTTTTTGTTTAAGTAAATATTAAATTCTTGTTTGTCTTTCAGCGTACGCAAAGAATAATTGAAGCTGCCTTATAAAAACTCATAAGATAGAGTCAACACCTGTTACATGTTTCTTTGGAAACCGAAAAAAGAAAAACGTAATCTTATACAGTCGCTTGTATAAAGCTACTGAGACCGTGTATATATAGAATTAATTTCAAAAGAAATAAAAGTGTTGGCACTATTAATGTGTGTGTAGGAAGGTGGCATATATTTTATATTCTCGACTTTAAATTAAGGACATAAACCCATTGAATAAGTGTTTTTAATTTTATTTAATCCAAGGTGCTCAAGATTTCTTAATGACCACAAAATTCCATTTGAAATAATTTCTCTTTAAAATAAATGACACCCTTTTGTACTCCCATTCATTCTCATTCATAATTGTAAAAAAAAGTAGTGAAATGAATAAGAAAAGCCTAGATCCGTACATTAAGATATGCGAAGACAAACAAGAAAATTAAGATTGCATAAGAATTTTTTATGCGTATGTTTTTTTAGTACGCAAAGATTGTGGCAGCTTTAATGATACTCATACTTCTTTATAAATGTAAAATAGTTTCTTTATTTAAATACCGTTATTGAGAGCTCTTATCTTAAAGAAGAAAAAAAAAAAAAACAAAAAGCCTGTAAAGCTTAAATAGATGCAGAGAGAATCATAAATGCCCTTAATAAAGAATTATGTATCGTCATAACCGCGAAAACAAAATGGATAATAGGGATTTGGTAAATTGAGAAAAATAATTCTTAACCCTTTAATGAGAGAAATCATATTTTAACATGATAATGTTTTTAGGCTGGTGTCTAATTTTAAAAAAGTTGCAGGACGCCACCTCAGTTTGACTATATAAGCTAACAATTAACGAAAATAAAACAAGAATTAATATTGACATTTTCTTAATAATTCACCTCGTGGTGAATAAAAACGTTTTTCACCAGCTGGTGAATAAAAAGTAACATAATTATTTTTCAACACAATTTTTTTTTTTTTTCACCATTTTTTTTTTCACCAAACTTTTTTTTTTCATCAATTTTTTTTTTTTTTTGATAAAATTTTTTTTTCATCAAACTTTTTTCTTCATATTTTTTTTTTATAAATTTTTTTTTTTCATAAATTTTTTTTTTCATAAATTTTTTTTTCGTGAAATTTTTTTTTTCATCAAAATTTTTTTTTTATCAAAATTTTTTTTTCATTAATTTTTTTGTTTATTCATCAATTTTTTTTTCATTAATTTTTTTTGTTCATAATTTTTTTTTTTTATTAAAATTTTTTTTTCTTATTTTTTTTTTTTTTGTATCATATTTTTTTCATAAATTTTTTTTCATCAAATTTTTTACTATCAATTTTTTTCTCACAAATTTTTTTTTTACATCAAAAAATTTTTCTTTTCATCAAAAAAATTCATCAAAAACTTTTTTTCATCAAAATTTTTTTTCACCAAAAGTTTTGGGTTCATTAAATTTTTGTTAATATAATTTTGTTTTTCGTGAAAAAAAAAAATCGTTTTTTTACCAAAACTACTTTTTCACCAAGTCTAAGCTTTTCGCATAAAAATTTTCCATTTGTTTATCAAATGTAAATAAAACAAGTGAGAGTGTTATATTCTTTGGTGCCGAATCTTTTATACTCTCCAAAATGTAAAAGCACTTTTTTGCACTTATTTTGCACTCACTTACGAAATGTACAGCTCTTTTGGTTTTTTAATGGGTTTTACTATTTCATTTTTTTTTCATAAATTTTTTTTGTATCATATTTTTTTATAAATTTGTTTTCATCAAATTTTTTTATCAAATTTTTTACTATCAATTTTTTTCTCACAAAAATGTTTTTTTTTAAATCAAAAAATTTTTCTTTTCATCAAAAAAATTCATGAAAAACTTTTTTTCATCAAAATTTTTTTTCACCAAAAATTTTGGGTTCATTAAATTTTTTTTAACATAATTAAGTTTTTCGTGAAAAAATAATCATTTTTTTTACCAAAACTACTTTTTCACCAAGTCTAAGCTTTTTGCACAAAAATTTTCCATTTGTTTATCAAATGTAGGTACATAAAACAAGTGAGAGTGTTATATTCTTTGGTGCAGAATCTTTTATACTGTCCAAAATGTAAAAACAATTTTTTGTACATATTTTTGCACTCACTTACGAAATGTACAGTTTTTTTTTTGTTTTTTAATGGGGTCCTCGACTGATATTTCAATTCGTTTTGGATGGAATAGCAAAGTAATATAACAATATTTTTTCTAAAAAAATTTTGCTTTGGCAAGTACACCCAAATCTTCCGCAAATTCGCAGGCATTTTAAAATAAAAGACGCATTTGTTTAATAAAATTATTTCATTTCAAAAATAAAAAGGAGGATTTATTCAATGAAAGTATTTCATAAGAATTAAATACTTTTTTCATTAAAGTAACGAAAAGTTTTCATAAAATACAATTTATGTTTTGTATGAACAATTTTCATAAATTTAATGAAACTTGTTCTTGCAATCACATTTTATGATACCTATTTCATTAATTCAATGAAACCCTACATAGGTTCCTTTTTAACGTCATTTTTCGTTACATTAATGTAGATTTTCATTACTGTCATGTACAAATTTCTGTCAGTGTAGTGATGATGAGTATTTCTGTAATGATCACATGGTCATACGCATTTCTATTATTTAGTTGGACGATTTTATTTCCTGCACAGCAGATTTATTTGTAATTCAATATAGATTTCGAAATCAAGTCTGCAGTAATCTGCTGATTTTCAGCTGAATTTAGTAGATTTATCAGCTAAACCTGGAAGATTTTCAGCTGAAATCATCAAATCTCCGGCTTCCCAGAGTCTCTCAGTATGAAAAATTCTTAAAGTAAAAAAAATCCTCCCAATCCCAAGAGCTGAAACCGCGCCTGATGATGGATCTATAATAACCGACAAAATTTGTGCAACTTTTGTGCGCAATTTTGTCTTCCGCTTACAACACCGCTCAACAAATCAAAGGTTTTTGGCTTCGGTTTAAAGCTTGATAGACATTTTTAAAGATTTTGGCTCGCTGATTCCAAATCTGCGCTCCAAATTTTCCCATCACGTCTAGAATTTTATTTATCCGCGGTTGAAAATGCGAAAAAACGCGATTTTTGAGTTTCTTGGAAGCCTGCACAGCAGCCATTGTGTGGAATAAAATACTGTGTAAAAAAATTAGAAAAATCACCATTTTTTGAAGACTAAAACAAAACCCGGATGATCAATCTTTACTGTGATAAGCTCAAAATTCAGGCAAAGGTTAATTTTTTCTTTTATACTGTTAAAACCATTAAAGATATTTTTTGGTTTATACGAATAATAAAACAGAAAACTTAAATTTGTAAAATATTTTTTTTTTTAGTTTTTCTTTAAAAAATATCATTGATATTTTTTCAATCTGTAAGAGCCTAATTATTGCTAGAGACCTGTCCAACAATTAAAATTTTTTAAAAAAATCGATTTAGAAAATTTTTCACAAAACTTAGTCTTTTTTGCTTTCTGTTTGATGTTAATCAATTTTTTTTTTAAATTTTAATTGTTGGACAGGTCTCTAGCAATAATTTGGCTTTTACAGATTGAAAAAATATCAATTAGTCGACGAGTTATAACCAAAAAACCATATAAACAATATGCTGAAAAACGGCATTTGACTGCAAAGTTCGAAGGTCGATTGAAAAAAATTCGAACTAACATAAACAAACGCCGCGATACAGATCTTCTAATTTAGCCTCTATTTTCACCCCTCAATCTCAGAATCGACCAAACTTTTGCTAACCTGAATTTGTTCCACAGTGTAATGCAAAAATCGACATTTTTCGCATTTTCAACCGTGAATAACAAAAAATCTAGACGTGAAGGGAAAATTTTGAGAACAGATTGGGAATCAAGAGATCAAAGATTACTAAAATTGATAATCAGAATTCAAACCGGAAAATGAGTGTTGAGCAGTGCAATTTGTCTACATATTCTGTGGACTTGAAAAGTGATTTTTCCAAAAAGGGTGGATTAAAAATCACTTTCATTACGTCTTCTTGCAAGGTTAATACTGCAGTTAAAAAAAAAAAAAACTTCCTTTTAAACAACGATAAAAGTTATCTATGAAAAAAATACCCTCTGTTTGCCATTTCAAAACTGCATTTATTCTTTTGGTTGAAACACATACCAACACTGCCCTTAAAAAATATTTCATTTTCATTAATGTTCATTCGCGTTGTAGATTGTAGCCCACAGCAATGTTTCTACTAATTTAATGATACAAATTTAACATAACTTTTTATGAAAAATAATGTTAAATTAAAATAAATTTATTTTGTGGTGAGTTTGCGCAGTTCTAGTAAATGTCTATGCCGGTTTATGATTATGAATTATTAAATAATGAAAGAAAAACATGACATACTTAGAATGTAACAACAACTACAGCAACAAAGAAAAAACTATAATTAACTTAAGCAGCAAATTAAAATAATAAAAAATATATACTTATATACCATAATAAATAAGCAATATGAAAAGAAATTTAATTATTCAAAAGTTAGTTAACTTTATGTGAGCATCATCAAAAATTATGATGTTCTAAACAAAATTAAGTTTCTATTAATAAGACCATACAATATGTTGACTTATTTCATAATAATCGCATTTAGGTTTTACCCATCTATAACCTTATCAAATCTGATTATCATCTGACCATTTTTGGGCTTAGGTCCAATGTAAAAATTTCGCCCGATATTCATTTGAAGCGGTTTGATTTGTGAGTGCTTTTTACACTTATTAAAGATTTGACAAAATATACATCTAATCAGTTCATGTTTGAAATTGAGACCCATTTTCCGGGAAACTCTGGTGTAGGGTATTATATGGTCGGTCTTGATCGACTATAATTTTTTTACTTGTTTTTAATGTTGTACTGTGTAATTTGTTCAATTTTGTCCATATTTTCTCAGTCACGTTTTAAGATCTCACTCTTGTGGGAATAAAAATATATTAATTTGCATTTAAATTAAGTTTTTAATTAGGCGATTTTTAATTATTATGTCTAAAGGGGTTTTTAATTTACCTACTAAAATGTTTAAAAATTACCCGAAAAACTAACACAAATTTCTTTTTTGTATATGTACCCAGCAAAAACTTTTAGAATCAAGTAAAGGCCTTTTGGCACATACGAGTCTCTTCATACTTTTAAAACAATTTTATAATGGAAGAAGGTTTTTTTAAAAACTCATCCAACAGTTGCATAACCTCGTAAAAACGAAAATGCGACTGGAATGCGACCTTATAAACTTGATTAAAATAGTTCTGCTGGGCAAAAATCCGGTCTCCAAACTTTTCCATCACATCTGGTTTTTGGGAAAATTGGGGTCAAAGTTCAAAAAAATCGCTGCTTTAGACATTTTTGGAAACGTATAGCAGCTAAACCCGATGTGATGGCGAATTACAAATATGTCGGGGTAAAGCCCAGACATTAATCTTTAAAATGCAGAACTCATTTGGTCCATCTACTTATCCCTTTGGGCACCAATTGTCTTTCAATGATTTCTTATCGAAAAAAAAAGTTTTTTGGGATAAAATACCTTATTTAAAGACTATTGGTGCTCCAACGGTTAAAACGACTGATGAAATGAGTTATACATCTTAAAGATCAATGTTTGAGCTTTACCATTGACTTATTTTTAAGTCTTCAGCACATCGGGTTCATCCATTATGAGTCGTCAAATATTTCCGTAAAGCGATGTTTTAGAGTTTCAAGTTTCTCAAAAACCTGATATAATGGAGAAGTTTGGAGGCCGGATTTGTGACCAGGAGAATAGTTGTAGTCATGCGTATAAGGTGGCGTTCCATTAGCATAAAGTTTTTTTTTTTGATATGATTTGTAGCGAAAAAATTCTTTTTTGGGAAAAAGACATCATTGAGAGACAATTGGTGCTCTAAGGGTTAAGGAGACTGACCAAATTAGTTCAGCATCATTAAGAGCAATGTTTAAGCTTTATACTTGACTTATTTTTAAGTCGCTATCACATCATGTTCATCCGCAATTAGTTGTCAAAATGTCCAAAACGTCGACTTTTTTGAACTTTGACCTCAATTTTCTCAAAAACCAATTGTGATCACTAGAACAATTACAATTCACTGTGTAAGATCGGATCCCAGTCATGTCAAGTTTTTTTCAAAATGTTCAGTTGTGTAATTAAAAACTTGCAGTATCGGTGATTCGCCAGCAAAATTTCTCATGGATTTGCCTATTTGTTAATCCACTACCACTAAGAGTACATTAAAGACCAACAAGTAGAAAAGTTAAATTCGACTTTGCCGAATCTATGAATACCCTCCACAATGAATTTTTTTAAAGGGTAGTACATTTTTTAACGTGAAAAAATTAAAAATTTTGATTAGAAATATTTTATTTTGAGTAAAAAACTCTTTTTTTGTCATTTTTTTTTTTTTTAAAGAAAAGTTACTAATTTTTTTTTTTTTGAGTGTAAAATTTTTTTTCGAGTGTAATGTTTTTTTTACTGTAAAAATATTTCTTAGTGAATGCACGTACGTTTGTACACAAAATATTGTCATTTTTGTAAAAAAAAACTGAATTTTTTTTTGTGTAAATTTTTTTTTTGAGTGTAAAATTTTTTTTGAGTGCAAATTTTTTTTTGAGTGTAAAATTTTTTTCCAGTGTAATTTTTAAGTTACCAATGCTTTTAAAACTAAACAAGTTTAAAAAGCATTGCTTTAAAACTAAATAAGTTTGAAAAGCATTGTTTAGTTATCACCAATGCTTTTAAAACTTGTTAAAACACGTGCCATTTTAGATGAAACTAATGTGAAATTCAGGGTTTTGCTTATAACTTTTGAACCACTGGACCGATTGAGCTGAAAGCTTCAGTAGTCTCATTATTGTCTTTCGAAAGTTATCGTGTTTTTTATCTCGTAAATTCGCGAAACACCCTTGCCGAAATTTACTCTTTTGCTCATAACTTTTGAACCACTGGACCGATTTGGCTGGATTGCAATACCAACCTGACCAAGTAAATGACAAACATATGTGCCAAACTTCAGTAGCCTCTGTAAAGTCTTTCAAAATATAGCGTGTTTTCTACGGACGGACAGACAGACAGACAGACAGACAGACGGACGGACGGACGGACGGACGGACAACGCTAGATCGACTTAAAATCGATCGAGGATCATAAATATATATACTTTATGGGGTCCTAGACCAATATTTCGATGTGTTACAAACGGAATGACAAACTTATATATACCCTCTATCACTAGAGTGGAGGGTATAAAAAGGGTCGCAGTTCCAGCTGTAAGGGCCAGATCTAACCTTAGGTAAGGAGAGTTTATACAAAACATCTCCCCAGTCGGAAACACACCTGACATACACACAAAAAAAAAAAAACCTTGTCAAATTACTAGAAAAAAGTCTCGTCATCCCATTTTACCAATATTTTACAGTTTTCCTTGTTTTTAACAAAAAATTTTCGACCGAAATTTAAATTTTTCGTTGTAATTTTACAATTTTTTTCGTAAATTAACCAATTTCCAAGATAATTTTATAAAAACAATATAGTTAAGTTCTTGTAAGTATTATCGCACAAAAAAATGTATGTTTACACTTTTACTGGTAAAAAAAACTTGTAAAATTACAAAAAAGCTCGTAATTTTTGCTAGAAGTTCACGTAAAATAAGATGCAGCACAAAAACTAGTAAGGTCACGAGAAGTCCTTGTGTGACTATTGGTAAAAAGTTTGTAAATTATGAGTTATTTTACAAGCTTTTTTCCAATAACATTTTTATTTTTGCTAGGAACTCTTGTAACATATGAGGTAGCAAACAATTATATTACGAGTTTTTGTTGGTTTTACATCAAAAACATTTTTTATTCATCAAAAAAAAAAATTTTTCATCAAAAAAATTTTTTTCAGCAAAATTTTTCTTTTTCATTAAATTTGTTTTTTTTTTTCATCAAAAACTTTTTTTATTCAAATATTTTTTTTATCATAATTTTGTTTTTCGTGAAAAAAAAAATATTTTTTTTCCATTTGTTTAACAAATGTACAAAAATCAAGTGAGAGTGTTAAATTCTTCGGAATCTTTTATACTCTTCAAAATGTAAAAACACTTTTTTCAACTTAAGTAATACACCCATTTACAAAATTTACAGCTCTTTTGGTTTGGACTACATCTTACATTCCAATTTATAAGTTAAATTGGGTCCTCGACCGATATTTCAATTCATTTTGCATGGAATGGCAAAAGAATATAACACAGAAAATAAAATCACCAAATATAAATCAACAAACTTCAATTGTAAATCAAGCAAACATTTAGTTAAAACGGCCGCCTGTTAGTCCGTTATACAAAACTTCGATTTTGTTTTCAACAAATTCAGTCAAGTTATTTTATTTCAAAATTCTTTTATCATGTCAATAAATAGTGATTGTGTTTGTTAAATTTCTTTGTTGAAAGAAAAAATAATTTGTCAGATCAACAAATTGTGTTTGTGTTTGTTGAATTTCTTTGTTGAAGAAAAAAACAAAATTCGTTTTTCAACAATCAAAATTTACAAACGTTTGTTGATATTAAAAATTTCCGTATAGGAACACTATCAGTGAAAAATTTAACTGTATTCACAAATATGGAGGTCAATATAACAATTTGTTTTTTTCTCTGTAATAATTACTTACATTTCCATTTATAAATAAATAATTATTTATGTAATTCTAAATAATTCAAAAGGTAAGTATTATATCCTTACAAAGTAATGCTAATGTAATGGCATGGTCTAAAACATGTTCTTGCTGGGTAGAGTGTAATTTATTATGTTGCTATTTAGCATCTAATTAAATTAAATGAATTTTTGATTTATGCTGTTAACACAACATTGTAATTTTGTTTGCTTATACATATTAACTATTATAATATTGTTAGAATGTGTGTGTGTGTGGGCTCGTGTTTATGAAAATGTGTGTGTGTAATATGGTAACATGTATATTGTGTTGTAACCAAAGAGCCACAGCATACTATAAATGTATGAAGCTGACCATACACAATGTGATGGTTACTAAATACGGATATGTTTTGCAAACATTACATCAATAAGAATAAGGTGTAAGACGGCAGTAACATAAATATTTGTATTGTGTATGGTCTGCTTTGGACAAATAACGTACAATACATAAACTAAGAAACACATTTATAGTAATTTGCGTTGTAATAGCATTTTAATCAAATTTTAGGCACATAAAACCTCAATGTCATAAATTTATAATTTAATGCCCTGGATTAAGATTTTACGAATTAAATATATCCACATACTATGTAAGATTAAAGAGAGGGTTGTGTGAGAACTTAAACAAATGAAACATTTTTGTATCAGAAAAAATTTCAAAGCCCTGCCACAGACTATATACAGAATCAACAGTAGAATTTTAAAACAAAAAATTGGGAAACCCTAAGCGATTTTAGCTAACATGGCAACACTTCTACACTCAAAAAATTATGTCATTAACTGTTTGTAGTTTATTTAAAAAGTTTTATTTTTTGTCGTTTAAAAAGAAAAAAACATTTTTAAATGTTCAGTTTTTTCAAATGACTATTTCTGTTCTTTGTTTCAAAAAAAAAAAACAACAAAAAAATAAAGACTGTCATTAGCATTAAATTTTTAAGGTTACACTGCACAACAAAATCAAATTTTTTCCAAAATTACAAGGTCAGACCAAAAAATTTTGATAGAAGAGACAAAAAAATAATACACGTGTATCGGCGTTTTGAAAGTTTACATCTGGGTTTCATTTTAGGGGGAGGTAAAGTTTCCCCCAAATGCAGATGTTGTATTGTCAATCGTCATTGAATATCGAGTGAAGCTTACGTTTAAAGTATATGGTGTGTTCAGCTAATTTATATAAAATGTTACGGAGAACATTTTTGTGGAATATATTAACCCTCTAGCTCCTCACGATAAGGGTCTTTTTTGTCCTTCTTTTCAAAAAGAGTAAAAAACACCATTAAAACAGGGATTTAAGGAGTTTAAATGTTCCGAAAAAATATTCGCCGTAAAATTTTACTATAAGTCCTTGAATACACCAAAACTGAAAACTCAACCAGAAGGTCAGAAATAAGACACAACAAAAGAGATCTTAGAGTTAATTTCGCATTTATTAAGAAAATCGAGTGAAGCTTACGTTTAAAGTATATGGTGTGTTCAGCAAATTTATGTAAAATGTTACGGTGAACATTTTTGTAGAATATGTTAACCCTCTAACTCCTCAAGATAAGGGTCTTTTTTGTCCTTCTTTTTAAAATGAGCAATAAACACCATTAAAAAAGGGATTTAGGGGGTTTTAATATTCCGCAAAAATATCCGCCGTGAAATTTTACTATAAGTCCCTGAACACACCAAAACAGAAAACTCAACAAGAAAGTCAGATATAAGACACAACAAAAGGGAGCTTAGGGTTAATTTCGCATTTATTAATAAAATCGGGTAAAGGTTACATTTAAAGTATATGGTGTGTTCAGCAAATTTATGTAAAATATTACGGAGAACATTTTTGTAGAATATGTTAACCCTTTAACTCCTCAAGATAAGGGTCTTTTTTGTCCTTCTTTTAAAAAAGAGCAAAGAACGCCACTAAAGCAGGGATTTAAGGGGTTAAAATGTTCCGCAAAAATATTCGCCGTGAAATTTTACTATAAGTCACTTTCACGGCAAATATTTTCGCGGACCATTTTAACCCCTTAAATAGCTGTTTTAATGGTGTTTTTGCTCTTTTTCAAAAGAAGGACAAAAAAGACCCTTACCTTGAGGAGCTAGAGGGTTAACATATTCTAAAAAAATGTTCTCCGTAACATTTTACATAAAATTGCTTAACACACCATATACTTTAAACGTAAGCTTAACTCGATTTTCTTAATAAATGCGAAATTAACCCTAAGCTCTCTTTTGTTGTATCTTATTTCTGACTTTCTTGTTAAGTTTTCCGTTTTGGTGTATTCAGGGACTTATAGTAAAATTTTACGGCGGATATTTTTGCGGAACATTCAAACCCCTTAAATCCCTGTTTTAATGGTGTTTTTTGCTCGTTTTGAAAAGAAGGACAAAAAAGAACCTTATCTTGAGGAGTTAGAGGGTTAACATATTCCACAAAAATGTTCTCCGTAACATTTTACATAAATTTGCTTAACACACCATATACTTTAAACGTAAGCTTCACTCGATATTCAATGACGATTTACAATACAACATTTGCATTTGGGGGAAACTTCACCTCCCCCTAAAATGAAACCCAGATGTAAACTTTGAAAACGCCGATACACGTGTATTTTTTTTTTGTCTCTTCTATCAAATTTTTTTGGTCTGACCTTGTAATTTTTTTTTGTGTTGTACAGTGTTATTTATTTCTGTAGGTAAAAATAATTGATTCTTCTTTAATTTTAAATGATTTGTGCTCGTTATTTTTTTAAATTGATGTAATTTTTTAAAGAGAAATCATTCCCAATAAACATTTACCTTTGAAATACATTGAATATTATATTGATAGCAAGTTTAAAATTTAAACCTTAGCCTTGAAAACCAGTTGAAAATAACATAGTTCTCAACGTGAAAACAATAGCATTCTCAAAGAAAACGGCATGTTAGTTCTCAAGTAAAATTTTCAAGTTTATTTAGATTTGATATATAGTTTGAGATTTTTTGAATGTATAATGTTTCTCCAATGTACACAAATATTTTTAGCTTGAAAATATGCTTACTATCTAATTGAATTTTAGTGTAGTTTTCAAAGAATTCTCAGCCTTATTTATAATGTTAATTTAACATTATTTTTCAAATGAACCTCAATACTATTTTTTATTAAAAAAACTGTAAATACGAATTTTAATAATATTTGCTATTTATTTGCACTAAAAATTGTTAATAAAAAAATTACATCGAATGCCATTTTTGAGGTCGTCTATTTTTGAGGTCGTCTCCTTCCAGGTCTTCTTCTTCAGCCGTCTGCTCTTTAAAATTCGAAATCTTTAAAGAAAAGAAAAGACGTTATTAAATGTATAACTTTTTTCATAAACTCATGTGTACTTACTTTTTAAACGTTTATGCAAGTTTTTATACTTATAGCATTAATTGGCACAAATGCATAAAAATACATAAAATTTCTAGATTTTTCTTCTTAATTTTTAAAACAAAATTTTAAGTTTTCTGACAATTTGAAATTCGGAATTGAACAACATTTGAAAACAAAATTATTTCCACCCATAATCAATGTTCGATATTAGGTTTGAGAAACATGGCAAATCAATTTGATGTTTATATTTTTTTTAAAAGAATTACTAGTATAGGAAAAAACAAATATTTCCAACATGTTTCAAATTTAGTTTAAATGATTAAATTTTTGTCACTGAAAACAATTTGAAAAACACCCTTGATATTTAGTGCCAGTTTGATTTTTTTTCAAAGGCTGGAATTGATGTTTGTTGGGTTAGTTTTTAACAACTTGTGTGGGTTATTTTTTTTTTGTAGAAAAAAAACTCAAAAAATTATTTATAGAAATATAAAAACATGATTATATCAACTGACTTTGGCACTATGGGTAGAGTGACTGGCCACAATGTAGTTGATTGTGGGATCGATTCCCTTAACACTCTATTACAAATTTTTTGAAATAAAATTAAATAGAAAAATTGTAAAAATAACCTACGATATCATTAATTTTTAATGTTTTCGTAGGTATTTGTTGGTAAAAAAAACACAACAATCATTAATTTTTAATGATTTCGTAGGATATTTTTTTTTCGAATTTGTTGGTAAAAAAATGAAAGTGACGTTATATTTTAATGTTCAATGTTATTTATTTTAGAAAATATTATTAACAATAAAAACGAAATGTTGATGCTTGTTAAAACAAATGAATAATTACTGGGATGGTTTTCAAACGTTTTATCACTTGTTTTGAAAATTTTTTTTTTTTTGTTTTCGTCTACAAAATATTTTGAGTGTATATACACAGCAAAAATTGGCATTACTAGTAATGGGTTTTGTAATCTGAAGCAGATGTTAATAAGTAGTTACTTATTGAATGAAACACTAATTATTTTAACAAGGGCGTGAGACAAAAATAACTAGTGAAGAGTATTGAGATAAATAAGTAGTTACTGCCTCGGATTACAAATAAGGAGTAAAAACCCATTACCAATAAGAAGTAAAATAATTAGTTAATTAAAACTTTTAAAATTTAACTTGTTTTTACTAAAACTTAAAAATTGCGTAATTTTTATTAAGTTTTTAAGTACTTTTTAAGTTAATTGAATTGTAAAGGTTAAACACTGCAAGTGCAAGAAGATATTATTACTTACAATTAGAGGTGATTTTATAACATATTACTGAGAAGTAGTTACTTTTGGGCTTAAAATAATGTTAATGGTAATGGGTACTCATTATAAATAATGTACTTGGTAATGATTACTTTTCACTACTCATTACCACGTTTTTGCTGTGTATCTACTTGCATACGAATATAAGACTTTATGTTTTGCCACAAAAAGTTGTCAATTTGCTAAACACTCTTAATAATTGAATTTAAAGAATTCCGAAACACGTGTCGAGTAAGTCTTGCAAACTGACCAAAATAATCAATTTAAAACAAAAAAACTTTATAAAAAGTTTCTTGAAAATTGTTAATTTGACAATATCATCGTAATGATTAGTAAAAGAGAAATAACCTTGAGCTTGAATAATCTTCCTCAAAATAGAATTTTAAAGGTTGAATGATACATAGTTTTTATTAATTTAAAAATTAAAACAGAATTTGAAATAATTTTTATATTTAAAAATCAGCATCTGTGAACCAAAATCGCTATTTCGGAATTTTTTAAATCCTTTTCCAATAAAGTACGCCAAAGTTTCGAATTATTGAACCGGACTTGGTCAAAAAATTCGAACATGAATTTTGTTTGAAATTCGTAATTTTTCCAACTTTGACCGCTGGTTGCCGACTGGATGCCATTGCAATTTTTTTTATATTTTTTTTTTCACAACCAGCTATTACATGGCCATCGTTCACGAAATAAGAAAGTTTGGATTTCACCCGACAAACTAATGCCCACATACTGTGGTTGTGACAATTTTCAAAATTCGAAAAAATAGAAGAAATTGTGATAGTTGCGTAACTTAGAGTAGAATTTTTAGATTTTTTTTTTATGTCTCGGACTTTTTCAAATTGCCGATTTTTATTTTAAAAAGTATAAAAGTTAAATTCGACTTTGCCGAATCTATTAATACCCTCCACAATGCCTTTTTTAAAGGATAGTACATTTTTTAACGTGAAAAAAATTAACAATTTGGATTAAAAATATTTAGTTTTGAGTAAAAACCCTTTTTTTGTCATTTAGAAAAGAAAAATAACTATTTTTTTTTTGAGTGTAAAATTTTTTTCGAGTGTATTGTTTTTTTTTACACAAAATAGTGTAATTTTTGTTAAAAAGAAAACTAATTTTTTTTTTTAGTGTAAAATTTTTTTTGAGTGTAAAATTTTTTTCGATTGTAATTTTTAATTTACCAATGCTTTCGAAACTCAACAAGTTTAAAAGCATTGCTTTAAAACTAGACAAGTTTGAAAAGCATTGTTAAGTTACCACCAATCCTTTTAAAACTTGTTTAACACGTTGCATTTTAGATGAAACCAATCTGAATGTCAGGGTTTTGCTTATAACTTTTGAACCACTGGACCGATTGAGCTGAAATTCAATACCAAACAGATACCGGGGAACGCCAAAGATAAACGCCAAGCTTCAGCAGTCTTATTATTGTCTTTAGAAAGTTAGCGTGTTTTTATCTCGTAAATTCGTGAAAACTCCTTGCCGAAAGTTACTCTTTTCATAACTTTTGAACCACTGGACCGATTTGGCTGGATTGGAATACCAACCTGACCAGGTAAATGACCAACATATGCCAAACTTCAGTAGGATCATGAATATATATACTTTATGGGGTCATAGACCAATATTTCTATGTGTTACAAACGGAATGACAAACCATCTATCACACCCTCTATCACTAGAGTGGAGGGTATAAAAATTAGGTGGTAATTACTTTGAATAATTTTGTCATATTTTTTATCTAAAACTTCATTTTAATGCCAACAAAATGTTGTCCAACTTTTTTTATAATATCGAAACATTACTGGTCAAAATTAATTTATAGTTTTAGTTTTAATTTTCAATTTTTTTTTTTTAAAATCGCATTCCTGAAAAATTGATTACTCAAAACTGATTTGGAATAAATGACTAAAAATTGGTGTAAATGTTGCATTTAATACATACTTAAACTTATCAAAAGATTTTTGAAATCGTAGCAGGTGATTTCCGAAATTGTATGATTTGGCATGTAATGCCCCAGATACATATTTATGTAAATTCTGATACAAAAACTTATTGATAATCAATTTCAAATAAAATTGATTGAGACATAAAAACCTTAACAATATTTTTTTTTTTGTAAATTTTTATATTCATATGTATGTATGTAGTTGATGAAATATTTCACTTTGATAGAAACACAAACAATATGTACTAGACTTGAACTACTAGACTCCCACTTTAAAACAACGTGTAGTGATATGAAAGTAATAATTTTTCATTTGAAATTTACTGACATCGTCTACGTAAATAAATCTCCCATTCTTGATGTTTCTGTGTTCACTGTACAGGGCTTTTATTTTTTTTTATTTTAGATGAGACAAAGTGATTTACAGACATAAATTGAAGTCAAAAACTCATTGTATCTCATACTCAATGTTAGTCAGTATGGTTCCATATACAAAAGAGGGCAATAAAATTTCAATTTTTTTGTAAAAGGGAATTTATGAGTTGTAACTATGTAGATCCACCAGCACACAGATGGAAAATATATACATTAGAGTGACTCAAAAAAAAAAGTTGATGATGTACCCCCCTCAAAATGAACTTTGACATGTTTTATGAAGATTCCCAAAATATTTGGGCTCTAGCGATAATATCCCGTGAGCTAAACCGCGTCAAAAAAGGGTCCAAAAATGGTATTTTTCATGAATAAAAAAATCAGTAAATTTTTTTTTGTCCAATGAATGACCAAATATAATAGATATTTAGGAATTCTTTGATTCTGCATTAAAACATTTTAAAAATCTAACCACAGACTCGAGATAACGAGATGTTTATGTCAGTTTTTTGATGCTTTTCAATTCGATTTTACTGAAAACTTAAATAACTTTGGTATTTTTTGTCCGATTTTCACTTATAATACATCGTTAGAAAGGTGTTGACCACCGCTTGGGATTTTAGTCAAAAATTAACCCTTAACTGTACTGTCTTACTTTTTTATAACATTTACTTCGACATCATTAAAAACCCATTTTATAACCACAAAAATAGTATCTTTGTGCAGGAAACACGTTTAATTAATATATTTGGCCACAATTAATTTAACCCATGCATGATCAAAATATTTTGTCAAACATTTTTAAAAAAGTTTTTGTGGAAATTATTGAAAGCTAGTTGAAATAATTTAAAAAAAATAAAATAAAAAAGTTTTTGTTTATCTAGACGTGCATGTTAATATCAAATAATTATTACGTGTAACACTTTCCCGGTGAAATTTTTTTTCGGAAGTTGTATGTGTAAATAAATTTTAGAAATAAAATATAAACCAATTTTCTCTTAATCACATATATTCGTGCAAAAAACGCATCTAATAAATAGATCTTAATATTTTTAATTTAACCCATTCATTACCAATTAAAAAAAAATGTGGAAAAAATTTAAGTCCAGTTGATATACTTAAAAAAAATAATATAATAGATATTTCAATTTATTGGATGCGTTTTTTTTGCACGATTATATGCGATTAAGACAAAATTTGTTTATATTTTATTTTTAAATTAATTTGCACATACAAATTTCGAAAGAAAATTTGACCGGGAATGTAATAAGCACGTCTAGATAAACAAAAACCTAATTTAATTATATTTTTTAAAGTATTACAACTAGCTTTCAACAATTTCCGCAAAAACTTTTTTAAAAATGTTTGCCAAAATATTTTGATCATGCATGGGTTAAATTAATTGTGGCCAAATATAATAACACTGTGCTACAAAAGACCAAAAATAATTTATGCAGGGGTTCCCATATGATAATTCGGGTTGGTTGGAGTCCATAGAGTACTGATATACTCATAGTTTTTCTGGATCACTTCGTTAAGTACGTTTTTTATTGGCAAATGTGTTGAAAAACGGAAATTCTTAAATTACAATTTTAAAAAATTATTACTTTGTTAGTTTGCAACCGATTTTCGATTTTATGGATTTGTTTTAAAGGTATAGGTCTTACCTTTCAAACAAAACAAAAATATTAAAAATCGATCAAGAATTGGCTGAGCTACGATCGCTTAAGTAAAAAAAAACGTATTTTTTGAAAAATTTGTCATATTCTTTACACTCTAAGTTGAAAGTGCATCATTAAACAATTTTTTTTAATTTTTTTTAAAAAAGTATAGTAAAGTAGGTTTCCAAAACACCAAAAAACATAACAATCGGTTTAAAAATGAATGAGTTATGCTAAGTTTTGTGATAGGGCATTTTTATATTTTTTCAGAAACGCTTGTAATTCAAGCATTATTCATAAATCTTGTTACTAGTAGTAATTTTATGCGCATATGCATATAAACTAGAGATGGGAACGTAATTAGATTTGTGCGTGATTCACACATGATCAGAAGTGAGCGTGATTGAAAATTAATTTTACTCACGTGTTTGTTAGTGAGTGTCAGTGTGAGTGGAATAAAAAAATGGGCGTGTCAGTTACTTCCAAATCCTATTTATAATTTTTTGGGTTTGTTTAAAAAATATCAGTGTTACTTCTTAAACAAAAAAATATTGTGAATCGGTTGAAAACTGGCTAAGGTGCGCTTGTTTAAGTAAAAAATCTTTTTTGAAGAGTTATACCTGCAACATTTTTATGACAAAAAACATTTGACATTTTTGAAACGAAATTGGTAAAATTGTGGGATCATTTGATGGAAATTTTACCTGTTTATAAATATACGTATGAAGCATTCCACACTAAATGTTCAGCGAAAAAAAAAACATGTGAACCGTAAATTTTTAAATGGGTTGTATGGATAGCCATGTGAGGCATTCCACACCAACTGTTCCACTACAGAAAAACCATAGTGGTTTCAATGGGATATCATTTGCAAAGTATTCGCTCTTAGGGTACTAATAAATAACAAAAATAAAATTTAAGTTTTTTTCAAAAAGTGGGCCTTGTAGGCGTGGTCAAATATTAAAAATATCAAACTTTTTTGCCTGAGTATTTATTCACGATCACGCACGCTAATGAAAGAAAAAAAATATTCAAGCACGATATTTTATTTTACTCACGCTCACGTGAACATCGTGACCGTAACTTATTTTTTTCTACTCACGTGTGCGTGAATGAGCGTGAGCAAAATAAAATATCGTGCGTGACTAAATTTTTTCTTTCATAAGCGTGCGTAATCGTTATTAAAAACTCACTCACGCTACCATCGCCTCTTAAAATATTTTTTAAGTATTGCTATTACTCATACGCACACGTTTTAAATACCATTATTGTATAAAATAAGCGTGTTGCAATTTTTGAATTTTGATTTTTCGAAAACAAGGCAAAACACATCTCTAAAAATTTCAGATCAGATAGAAAATTCCTTTAACTTTTTTTAAAAAAATAAAAAACAAATAAAATTGCGGCATGTTTTTTGATAAATAAAGTTTAAGTTTAAATTTAAAAAGTTCAGAACTTCTTCTGAAAATGTTCCAATTTTCATTTTCTTAGCTTTAATTGATAACCCATTCAGCTTTTATTGATAGCCCATTTAATTGATAGCCCATTCAAAAATCTATAAACAGCTTTTGTCTTTAAGACTTTACTGTGTTTCATTTAATTTGCATAAATATTGAAGTAAAGATGCTCAGGCAAAAAAGTTAGATATTTTCAATTTTTGACCACGCCTACAAGGCCCACTTTTTGAAAAAACTTAAATTTTATTTTTGTTATTTAATAGTACCCTAAGAGCGAATACTTTGAAAATGATTTCATATTGACACGACACAGCTTTTTTTTTTTGCTGAACATTTGGTGTGGAATGCCTCATATATGGAGCTAAGAAAATTACGTTTTTGGTTGTTCAATTTTTCAAAAACTGGGCTTAGGAGGCGTGGTCAAATATTGGAAAAATGGTCAAGTTTGTGTCAAGTTGCCTTGTTAAATATATATCAAATAAAAACGAAATGCACCAAAATCTCAAAAATTTAAATTCTTGTATAGTTTTGTATCGGCTATCGATTAAAATTTTTTTGGAAAATTTTCAAAACCCGTTCTGAAATTTTCCATTTTTTAAAAAAGTCAATTTATAAAAAATCCGGCCACTTTTGTTTTTTTTTTGTAATTTTTTTTTTTAAGATTAGATGTTTGTCTAGCAAGAATTTTTTAAAAATTAAGAAAATCTATAAAAAAAATTAAGAAGAAAAAAAAGTAATTTTTCTGATTTTCAAAATAAATTTTAAAAATTTAAAATAGTTTTTGAAAAAAATTAATTTCAATTTGTGTTTTTGCCAATTTATGCCAAAATATGCAATAACATAAAAGTTCGAAATATGCACAATATATGCATTTAAAATCAAAATATGCAAAAATATGTATTTTCACCAAAATATGCAAAATATCCGAAAACAAATCGATGCCATTTAATGCAAATCTCCTGATTCGGAAAGATAATTGGTCGATATCGTTTTTAGGCTTTCGACAAAAAACATGCATTTGCATGGAAATCTCACCCTAGTTATATAAAAAACTTTTTTACCCGGGACCCATTGAAAAATTTTGGTACACAATTTTTTTCTCACTGAACATTTGGTGTGGAATGCCTCACATGTATATTTATAAACAGGTAAAATTTCCATCAAATGATCCCACAATTTTAGCAATTTCGTTGTAAAAAAAAATGTTTGCAAGCGCACAGCTTTTTCTGTCATAAAAATGTTGCAGGTATAACTCTTCAAAAAAGGTTTTTTACTTAAACAAGCGCACCTTAGCCTGTTTTTAACCTATTCTCAATATTTTTTTGTTTAAGAAGTAACACTGATGTTTTTTAAACAAACCCAAAAAATTATAAATAGGATTTGGAAGTAACTGACACGCCCATTTTTTTATTCCACTCGCACTGACACTCACTAACAACCACGTGAGTAAAATTAATTTTCAATCACGCTCACTTCTGATCATGTGTGAATCACGCACAAATCTAATTACGTTCCCATCCCTAGTTTATATGCATATGCGCATAAAATTACTACTAGTAACAAGATTTATGAATAATGCTTGAATTACAAGCGTTTCTGAAAAAATTTAAAAATGCCCTATCACAAAACTTAGCATAACTCATTCATTTTTAAACCGATTGTTATGTTTTTTGGTGTTTTGGAAACCTACTTTACTATACTTTTTTACAAAAAATTCAAAAAAATTGTTTAATGATGCACTTTCAACTTAGAGTGTAAAGAATATGACAAATTTTTCAAAAAGTACGTTTTTTTTTTACTTAAGCGATCGTAGCTCAGCCAATTCTTGATCGATTTTTAATATTTTTGTTTTGTTTGAAAGGTAAGACCTATACCTTTAAAACAATTCCATAAAATCGAAAATCGGTTGCAAACTAACAAAGTAATAATTTTTTAAAATTGTAATTTAAGAATTTCCGTTTTTCAACACATTTGCCAATAAAAAACGTACTTAACGAAGTGATCCAGAAAAACTATGAGTATATCAGTACTCTATGGACTCCAACCAACCCGAATTTTTATATGAGAACCCCTGCATATTTTTGGTGTAGCACAGTGTAATTAAACGTGTTTCCTGCACAAAGATATGCTCTTTGTGGTTATAAAATGGGTTTTTAATGATGTCGAAGTAAATGTTATAAAAAAGTAAGACAGTGCAGTTAAGGGTTAATTTTTGACTAAAATAAACAAAACCTTATTTAATTTAATTTTTTTAAAGTATTACAACTAGCTTTCAATAATTTCCGCAAAAAATTTTTTTAAAAATGTTTTCATGGGTTAAATGAATTGTGGACAAATATATTAATTAAACCTGTTTCCTGCACAAAGATATGCTTTTTGTGGTTATAAAACGGTTTCTAATGATGTCGAAGTGAATGTTATAAAAATGTTAGACAGTGCAGCTAAGGGTTAATTTTTGACTAAAATCCGAAGCGGTGGTCAACCTTTCTAACGATGCATTATAAGTGAAAATCGGACAAAAAATACCAAAGTTATTTAAGTTTTCATTAAAATCGAATTGAAAAGCATCAAAAAACTGACGTAAACAACTCGTTATCTCGAGTCTGTGGTTAGATTTTTAAAATGATTTAATGCAGAATCAAAGAATTCCTAAATATCTATTATAT
Source organism: Pegoplata infirma (assembly GCA_963921195.1). Taxonomy (NCBI): domain Eukaryota; kingdom Metazoa; phylum Arthropoda; class Insecta; order Diptera; family Anthomyiidae; genus Pegoplata; species Pegoplata infirma. The sequence goes on along the minus strand of OY992537.1, from coordinate 63,795,561 downwards.
TTGGTCATTCATTGGACAAAAAAAAATTAACTGATTTTTTTATTCATGAAAAATACCATTTTTGGACCCTTTTTTGACGCGGTTTAGCTCACGGGAGATTATCGCTAGAGCCCAAATATTTTGGGAATCTTCATAAAACATGTCAAAGTTAATTTTGAGGGGGGTACAACTTTAACTTTTTTTTTGCCCATGTAAGGTGAGTCGGTCTAATATACATACGTGCAACACACACACGCATATGGGGTATTCCATGACAAATCGTACACTTTGAAACATTTTTTGTTTAGACTTTTTCATTTTTTTTACAGTTCTTAGCAAGGTTGGTAGAAACACGAAGTGACACATTTAAAATACTAGAAATTTCATCAGCTTTCATAATCGCTTTTGAAAATGTCCATATCTTTATTGGTTGCGGTACAATAGCCAAATACCGTTATTCTAGGTGGGTATCGGTTGCCAACCCTGGATCTTAGGAACCTTCGACAAGTTCTTCATGAAAAATTTTTAAACTTTTTTGATGACCCGTTCAAAGGAAATTTTCAAAAATTACGTGCTTGTTTCTTTACTCATAATTTCTTCAAAAATGGTCTAAATTCCAAAAAAAAATATTTTTAATTTTTTTTTAGGTAATTTTAAACAAAATTTTATAAACAATTTTTAAGTTTCAAATTTTGAATCATATTTTTAAAAATATTCGTACTAATTGATTTCTTTTGAAATTTTTTTGTGGAAAACTATTATAAACTTTAATTTTTTTTGCCCAGTATAATCGTATGATTACTGGCAGTGCTGTATGCTATGATTGAAATAACGAAACAAATAAATAACAATATTTTTAAAAAAATATTCAAATAAGCGATTATAAAATATTTTGAAAATGAATAATATTTATTTGCTATTATTTAAATAACGAAAAATTTAAATAATTTTTTCTGATTGATTATTCAAACAAAAAAAAAAATAAATTTTTCTTATTATTCAACAAAAATTTTTGAATAATTTTGGTTATTCACAAAAATATCAAATAAATAACGTATTATTCAAACAAAAAAAAAATAAATATTCTTGAAAATTTTGTGTTTGAAAAAGAAATGTATTTTTTTTATTTTGTCATTTATTATACAGTGAAACATAAAATTATTCATACAAAATAGTTTTGTTTAAAATTTGCTTCTTTTAAAAAGTTTTATTTTTGAATTTTTAGGAGAATTGTTGTATAGAGAATGCTATTAAAACTATAAAAAGCCCAATTGAATTTCAGAAAAGCTAAGTTGTAATTTATAAAAAGTCAATTGAAATACAGAAAAGTTATGTTGTAATTCAGGAAATTCCAATTGAAATCCTTCTTTTCTGTCATCCTTCTCTCCCACTCTATTTTAAGCTTCACTGGTGATATTATTGTAGCTTTAATTTGAGGCCCCCAATTCATTATTAATACTCCTTCGCCAAGTCTATGATGGAGCACCAGGGGAAGGAGCCGGGGGACATTGAGGGACACCTTCCCACTCGTGATAAATGTTAGCAAATTCATTTATTATAATTTTTGCAATAAAGCAAGGATGAATACCAATACCTTTTCAATACCAATACCCTTTAATAACAATTTTAATTGAAAACCAATACCGAAGAAAAACTAATACCTTTATTTGGGCGTGAGTTTGCGTGATTTAATTTTTGATTTTACTTATTTAATTAGAATTTTTTCATTTCTTGCAAAAAAAAAAAAATTTTAGCTGTTTTTTTTTTTTGCGAGAAAATTTGTTTGCGTGAGTGGAGCTTGCGAGACTCATGAGCGTGTTTGAATCTGGCGTGAGTTACGCGTGAGCGTGAGAAATTTTAATTTCAATCACGTGATTGTGAGTGAGTGAAAAAAAATTGCGTTAGTGATTAGTAGGGTTGCCATCCGTCCTCTTTTCCCCGGACACCGTCCTCTTTTTTAGGGCGTCCGGGGCAGTCCTACTTCTTTTTTAGAAAGTGTCCGGGGTTGTCCTACTTTTTGCACTTTTCCCCATACATTTTTTTTTGTTAATTCTTAACTTTTGAATTATTGGAATCGCTGTATTTTCGCTTACCAGCAGTAATATCAACTTTTTGAGAGCAAAACGAGCACAAAAATAAAAAAACACTTTATGTAGTGCGAAAATTACTATGTTGACGTCACTTCTTATCAGCTGCCGTGTGTTTTAAAGATTGCTCTCCGAAAAAAGATTTGGTATCAAACAAAATTTTCTAAATGGTTTAAAGCAAATTCCTTTTGAATTTACAAAAATTGTTTTTCAGAAAATCCCCATTGTATTTCAAAATTTTTTATTTGTAATTTTCTAAATGCTTTTTAAAAATTCCATTTGATAAACTTCCAATAGTATTTCAAAAATTTCCATTTGTATTTCAAAATTTTCAAAATGCTTTTCGGAAAATTCGAATTAAGTATATTTCAAAAATTTCGATGTGTATATCAAAATTTTTCAAATGCTTTTCAAAAAATTTTGATATACAAATAAAATTTTTTGAAAACCATTTGCATAATTTTTAAATCCAAATAGAAATTTTTGAAATACAACTAAAAAATCTAATTTTATTTAAATTAAAAAGTAATTTTCATAAAATTTTTTAGAAAATTTTGAAATGAAAATGGAAATTTTTGAAAAACAAATGGAGTTTTCTGAAAAGCATTTAGAAAATTTTGAAGTACAAATAAATAGAAAACTCTGATATACAATAGAAAATTTTTGACTTATATTTCGAATTTTTTTGAAATATACATAACTGAGTTATAAAGGAAAATTTTAAAAATAAAATTGAATAGATATTTCCAAAAAATTGAAATATAATTGGAAATATATTTTTTAGTGGAAAAAAAAGGTTTTCTTAATAAAAATGATTTGTTTTTGCATATTGTAGTGCTAGGTTGACTTGTTTTAAATAAATTTATTATTAAAAAAAAAAATTGTCCTCCTGACCGAAAAGGTCAAATGTCCTCCTTTTTTAAGATTGACGTCCTCTTTTTCTCAAAATGCAAATGGTAACCCTAGTGATTAGTGAGTGATAAGTTTTTTTTTGCGTGAGCGTGAGTGAGTGTGAGTCAAAATCCACTCACGCGCCCATCTCTACTGTAAACGATATGGGCAATTCCATCATGTCGAACGTGACTGTTACACACAATAAAGTTGAAAAAAAAAGTCAAAATAAAAAGATTTTTTTTCTTGACAAAAGGGCAAACTTATAGCTCTTAACTAGCTCTATAATTGTTGCTCAGGTTGATTTTGAAAATTGTTTCAAGCTTTCGAGATAATCGCAAAAAAGACAATCATTCGCACGGGACAAAAAACAGAAGTCGTTTTCGCGACTATCAATCAAAACTCTGATTTCAGCGAAACCTGAGGCAATATCACAATGCGACTAATTTTGAAATGTTGGCTTATATATACTTTTTTTTTAATTTAACTTTAATCACTGTCGCACGGGACATGTCGCACGGGACCGTTTTTTCCATCATCATATTTATGTTTTTTTGTTGTTCTTTTTTAAAAAATTATAAATAAATAAGCTTAGAAAACTTGGCATATATATTTTTCGTTCCCCTGGTCTGGTTCGTATTGAATTTCAGCCAAATCGGTTCAGTGGTTCAAAAGTTATTAGCAAAACCGAGAATTTCAGACTAGTTTCACCTTAAATTCATGTGTTGAAAACCCGTTAAACATGTTTTTAAAAAATTGGTAATTCACAAAACTATTTTACAACGTAATTTTGTCACTCAAAAATTTTGTCACAAAAAAGTACACTCGAAAAAGTTTTACACTCAAAAAAAATTTTACACTCAAAAAAAATTTAGTAAATTATTTTTTTTTTCAAAAATTACTTAAAAAAAAAATTTTACATAACAATAAATATTTCTAATCCAAAATGCTATTTACTTTCACTTAAAAAGGGCATTGTGGAGGGTATTCAAAGATTAATTTAAACTTTCAACTTGTTTAATTTATTGCCTTGTAATTTCATTTCATCTTCCTTCAACTTTTTTTTCCACCGTTTGCATCTCTCTTTATTTTTTTCGCCGTTTATACTCATCTATATTTAAATAATTTAAAAAACTGTATTAAAATAAGTAAATCATTTATTTAAGAAAAAAATATTTTTATAAAAAATAACTTTATATAAGAACCAAGATCACAGATTTTATAATTTTTTAATTTTTTTTTATTTTAATTGTAATAAAAATCTGTGTTTGTTCTCAATATTTGATGAACTTTCATCATGTCCACTTGACGCACTAATTACAAATGTTGTTTTTCAATGTCGCACGGGACATCGAAATATGTGATAAAGCATAGCAAAAACTAAGCGTTATTTTTTGAATTGCATAGTTTGTTACAGCGTTTAAATTACTACGAAGAAAGTAGCTAAAACAACCAAAATTGACGATATGTGTAGTTTTAAAAACAAACAATATGTAAATCATTCAATTGCTATAACTACTAATACTTGTACATTTCTGTTTTTGTAGCGAGAGCTTACGATTGTTTTTAAAAATGAATAAGTAGCAAAAAAAACAAAAACATTTAAATTGTGTAGCCTACAAGTAGCCTACAAATTATTTTTGGTAGCCTACCTGTAGCCTACAAATTATTTTTGGTAGCCTACCTGTAGCCTACAAATTATTTTTTGTAGCCTACAAATATTGTTTTTGTAGCCTACAAAGAGAAAACTTAATAAAACTATAACACACACACACACACACTTATGTTGTTTAACATAACTGTTTTATTTTAATGTGTATAAAGAATAGGGTTGGATTGTTTTAATGTAAAATTATAATTCAACTTCTCAAAAAAAAAACTTTGGCAAACATTGTTGTGGTGTTCCCTTGTCATTAAAAGTAGAGATGGGCACATGAGCAGATTAGAACGTGATTCACGCGTGACCACGCTTGAGTGTGACTAAATTCAATTTTACGCACGCGCGTGTGAGTGGAGTGTGCGTGAGTAAGATTTTTGCGTGAGTGTGCGTGAGTCGATTTTTTAAGTTACGCTGATCTTTAAATTTTGTTGAAAATTTTAAAAGATTTTTCAAATTTTAGTTTTTAAATTTTTTTTTGTATGAATAAGAGTTTCGTGAGTGTGAGTCAACGAGAGTGTGAGTGAAGCTTGAGTGAGTGCACGTGAGTGTGAGTTGTATTAAATTTACTCACGTGATTGTGAGTGTGAGTGTGAGTAGAAAAAATTTGCTCGTGAGTGAGTGTGCGTGATTCAAAAATTCCTGTCGTGGGCGTGAGTGAGTGTGAGTCAAAAATCACTCACGCGCCCATCTCTAATTAAAACCGTGTTTTGTGTATTTTTCAACACGTAAATTTTCGAAATACCCAATGTAGAGATGGGTGCGTGAGTGGATTTTGACTCACACTTACTCAAGCTCACGCAAAAATAATCGAATCACTCACGCAATTTTTTTTTTACTCACGCTCACTCATTATTCTCGTGAGTAATAAAAATCTTACTCACGCCAGATTCAATCACGCTCACGCGTATGTCACGCAAAATCTACTCACGCAATAAAATTTTCTTACCAAAAAAAAAACTACAAAAAATAAAAAAATTGGGCTAATCTAAAAATCCTATCACGCAAACTCACGCAAAAAATAAATGACTCACTCACTCAGATTTTTTTTCAGCTCACACTCACTCACAATCACGTGATTTAAATGAAAATCACTCACGCGTGATTCACGTGAATCACGCAAATCACGTGACCAGCGCCCATCTCTAACCCAATGTTAATGTCACGGTTTTTCTCATAACTTCTGAGCGTCTAGACCGATAATATTAAAATCGCGTACATATTCGAAAATATCGAAAAATTCAAAATTTTTCTATATTTTTTTGACCAAAATTAAAAGAATTTTATTAAAAATTATTATTTTTCTTTTTTCGATGTTGTATTTACTTTACATCATCTTAACGAAATTTATAATATGATCACGTTTTTATATTGCAACATTTGTTTACAATGTGATACTGTAGTAATACTGTAGTAATACTACTGCAGTAATACTGTAGTAATACTACTGTAGTAATACTGTAGTAATACTGTAGCCTACAAATATACTACTGTAGTATATTTGTAGCCTACAAATATACTACTGTAGTATATTTGTAGCCTACAAATATACTACTGTAGTATATTTGTAGGCTACAACAATAAAATTTGTTTTCCGCTACTGCTCTGTTTGGAGTTTTTATTTTTTTCATGTTGTTGTAGTTTAAGCAAACACAAAAAAGAAAAGTAAACAAAAGCTATAACTTATAATATTGAAATTGTTTGAAGTGATATGAAAAGCAAAAGCAAAAAAACGGGTAGCTAACGTAGCCTTTCAAACGCTGGTTTGTTATGCATTTTTTTTAGCTCTTTGTATCTCCAGAAAGATTTTTTAAAAGCAAAAGTCAATAGTTAGTGCTTCTCTCTAAGAACTTTTAACAAAACACAAGGTGCAATAGAAATGTCCCAATGAGAAAAAATTGGCTTGCTCGACTTTACATTCGAATATCTCAAAATGGGTTATGAATAAATGTAAAATTTGTTCACGTTAGTTAAATTTGATCGTTTTCCTATGAAAATATGTTAAAACAAATTCGTTTCAAGAACTTTTGGTTTTTTGGTCTTGGTAGACCTTTCGGTGGAAGTGGCCATATGTTTTTGTTTTTATCCTTGATCGATTTAAAGACTTCCTAGTAATATCCGCCTGTATCTCCGTCTGTCTGACCCTATTTCTGCAGAAAGTACGAAAGAGAAAAACTAAAGAAAATTAAGAGCTTAAACGTGTATGCAATAGGTGTTAGGATTCGAAGAAGAAATCAACACTTCATTCCCCATTTCAGGTATTAGGATTCTTTGAAGAAATCAACACTTCATTTTCATAAGAAATGCCTAAAAGTATTTAAAATATTCAGCGTACATTTTGACCATTAAGGTTTAGTTAGCCTAAAAACGTCAACTTATCGTTAACTCTATGCAATGTTCATTAAGCAAAATAGTACAAAACATTCTTATTTATGTTTTGTTTTTTTTTTGTTAAGTTAGAGAAATTTTATTCCCAACAAAACTTCTTTACGTTTTTACTTGACATAGAAGTAAGAAAAATAATAAAGACTAGGTTAGCTACCCGTTACCGTCACCTAACGTAGCGGTCAAAATCATATACAAAATCCCGTAACCTTCTGCAAAGAAGAATAATTGCTCTCACTTCTTCCCATCTAACAAAAACCTCTCTACGCTACGTTAGGGTACGGTTACGGGTGCATTTAAAAATAGAATAATACATTGAAAAATATTTTTTTTTTTTCTATAGGAAAAATTTTTAATTGTATTTATATGCATTTTTTTTATTTAAATAAATTTTGTGTAGTAGAAAGATTTTAGAGTTAATACTAAAGAATATTTTCTTAAAAATGTCACCAAAGCCAAAAACCTTGAAAATCTGAGTAAATATACATCCTCACAGGACTTTTTGTTGTATTTGAAAAATATCTGAAAGTATTTTAAAAACTTCAGTATTTTCCATAGGAAAATGTTTTAACAACATTTTAAAATAGTAAAAATCTAAAGATTTCAGTTCGGGAAAATTTACAAAGAATATTCTAACTAATGTTTTGTAGTAAAAAAAACGCTTTGTTAAGATGTTTACTATTAAACAATATTAGTTTGTAAAAATAATTTTATGTTTCACTGTATAGTAAATGACAAAATAAATAAAATACGTTTCTTTTTCAAACACAAAATTTTCAAAAATATTTGTTTTTTTTGTTTGAATAATACGTTATTTATTCAATTTTTTGTGAATAACCAAAATTATTCAAAAATTTTTGTTAAATAATAAGAAAATTTATTTTTTTCCTGTTTGAATACTCAATCAGAAAAAATTATTTGAATTTTTTGGAAACAAATATTATTTAATTTGTATGAAATTGAATAAAATAAAATTGTATTTTATTCAAATCAAAATAAATAAAATAACAGATCATTTTATTTTTTGATAACCAACTAAAATATTAAAGTATTTTATTTTTTCCAAAAAATTCAAATAAAAGTATTCAATAATACAGCTTTGATTACTGGTCATTAAAAATTTTGAAAATGTACCCCGAAGTAGTTTTCTAAGGGCACTAAAAACTGTAAGAAAAATTTGGAAAATATATAAAAAAAAAACTTCAAAGTGTCGGATTTGGCATGGAATGCCCCATATACATGAAAAAATAAAACACACACACACACCTACAAATTGTAAAAGATGTGGCAAATATGTCACTAAATGATCAAGTGTTAGCAATTTCATGTTGTGGTGGTGGTGATGATGATGATGGCGATGATGCCACCAACTTTTATTCATTTATACATCCATTCACTCATTCATTCACTCATCCATCCAACCAAGCTATTCATACATAAGTACTCCAGCTATAGCATATGGAAACTGGGTAAAATTGGTATCTATAGGCATAGTAAGTACTATACCGTTGTAAATTTGAATGCATTTCTCATACATATGAAACAAATTGATGCAAATTTTTGAATTTACTACACAGATTTGTAATACTTTATGCAACAAAAAGACTAAAAATGCAAAAATAATAAAAATAGGAAAAATTCATAAAACTACCTCTGATAAAAACCGGCAGTACATTTGCTTTTTGAGAGCGCTTTATACAATCAAAAGCATATGTTATATGTAGCATGCGATTTTTGTTGAATTAAAAATACAAGAGTGTGTGCATATGTATGAGGATTTTGTGTTTTCAATACACTCGTAATGAAAATTCTGTTTTTTTTTCGAAACAAGGAAAATCGATTAAGTCTAAGTAGTCCAAATCCAAAATTTGGACTACTTAGATAATTGTCAAAGTTATTTTTTTTTTAATTTTTTGAGCTTAAAGCCTTATCCCACCATAATGAAATTTTTTGTCGCTGCCCAGTCAGAAAATTATTTTGTTTAAGAAAACTTTTGCCAATATAAACTTTTTTGCTTGAAATTTTAAACGTAAAGTTTTTAGGCATGCTTACATATTATACTAAAAGATAATGCCATACATAACCTGACCAACCATCCCGCTTTTGGCGGGATTATCCCGCTTTTTGATGTCTCATCCCGCCATGAATTTCTATCCCGCATTTAAAAAAATGTAAAGGAAATTACTCCTAAAATTGTGTTGGAACTCGAAAAAATTTCCAATTTTAACGTTTATTTTTGAAAAAAAAATTAATTGATTTTGATTTTTGAAAATTAAAAAAAAAAAAAAAGAATTTATAATTCAAAAATAAATTTTTAAGTTTGTTTTTATTTCAATTAGTTTTTTAATTAAAAAAAATCTATTTTTTTGAGACGTTTGTTCAATTGGGTGGTTCATATTTTAAAAAATTTTTAATGACCTGAAAAAAGTACCTGGTAAAATTTTGAGCCAAATAAGTTAACTCTTTGACATCGCAAAAATTAGTCAACGTATCGAGTTTTGGGCAAAAATTCACTAAATTTAAGAACAAATGTTATGAATATGTTAAAAACAAAATAATTTTTGTGTTTAACGCTGCCCAAACGTAAGAAATATATAATTTTCGATATATCGGTAACCCATATTAATTTGGTACAAAATATAATTTTTGAATTTGACACATTTTTCAAATATGCAAAATTATTTTTTTTAAGTATCCTCAAACAAAATTAGCAGGTATTTCAGCTCGTTTAAGAAATCCAGTGTTGGGGAGCAGCGAAAATCCAAAATTTTGTAAAAAAAAATCCACCCTGTTTGGAGAATTTCACTAGAAATATATTTTTTTAAGTAAATGATTTTTTATCTAATTTTTTTTGAGTGTACAACTTTTTTGAAGTGACAAAAATATTTTGAAAACTATTTTTGTGGCTTAACAATGTCTTTCGGAGCGTGTTCAACGTTTTATTTATCACGTGAATTGGAAGCGAAATCAATCCAAAATTCACGGTTTTGTTCATAAATTCTGAACCACTTGACTGATTGCGCTGAAATTCAATATCAACCTGACCAGAAAAATTAAAAACTGCTTTCTTTCGAAAGTGTGTTTTCAACAGACATACTGACAGCCAGAAAGACGATATCACTACGTCAAATAAAAATCGATTGAAAAATATGAATTTTTATACTTTTTCGAATTGTTACAAAATTACTATCACTACAAATAAGTGAAGAATATAAAAAAGTCCCGCTTTTTAGACCAAAATCCCGCTTTTTCAACCTTTCCCGCTTTTCAGGCAAAAACAGTTGGTCAGGTTAGCCATACATCGCATTTTAAAGGTCTGCTGCCATTATAAAAAAATAATTTTTTGCGATTTTCAAAAAAAGTTAGATGTACCTAATTTTTTCTTTTTCATAAATGAAAAACTCATGTTGGTTTTTTTTACATAAATTAACACCGGTCTTGAAATTATTTATGGAATTGCAAAAAAAAAAGCGCAAAACTTGTAAATTATGAGAAAAATCGCGATTTTTACCACTAAAACGCAAACTATTTTATCCAATATCGTACTTAGTATATTGCTATGGGTCGAATTCACATTTCCCAAATAAAACAAATTTAAATTTGTGAAAGCAGATTTTTCTTTTAAATAAAATACTTCCAAAAAATAGGCCAAACATTGATGAAGATTTGCAAGAAAATTGTTCGATTGATTCGAAAACGGACTTCACCATAGATATCAGCATGCCTTAATTATATAGAAGCGATGGTCACACCTTCAGTCACAAATTTAATGTTACGCAGTGTAGTTTTTTAAACTTTTATTTTTGAATTTATTATTTTTCACAAAAACAAATAATGATTTTTCAACAAAAGGAAAGTTTTTCATATTTTTTCATATTTTTTTTTTTTTTCGTCAAAATTGTTTCATAATTTTTTTTTCATAATTTTTTTTTTTGCATCAATATTAATTTTTTCATCACATGTTTTTTTACACACAATTTTTTTTTTTTCATCAAAGGTTTGTAACTTTGACTTGTAACTTGAACATGCGCTGATACAAGGGGGGGAGGGAAACCCCCCCGAATTTCAAAAAGCCAATATAGGGAAATGAAAGAAAAGTGAAAAAAAAGTAAAGCAGAAAGAATGAAACTTTTTAAAAAAATGCACAAAGAAAAAAAAAAAATTAGAATTCCTATAATTTTTCATAGAAAAAAGTCTGAACATTTTTAAAGTAAAAGTCTTAAAATTTTTATTGGGAAAATCTTAAAATTGTTAAAGGAAAATTGTAACTAATCAGAAAATTTTTTGTGAAAAAATATTTGCCAATCTTGAAGTTCTTATTATGAAGAGAAATTTTCTTTGGGAAAAATTGTTGTGAACGTGACGGTTTTGGTATAAAAAAAATTAATTAGACTTCCTATGGAAAAAATGAATCCGAATCTGAAACTTTTTCTATAGAAAAAAGGCCTCAGAATCAAAGACTTTTTCCATAGGAAAAATGCCTTAGAATCAGAGATTATTTCCACAGGAAAAATGTCTCAGAATCTGAGACTTTTTCCTATAATAAAAATGTCTCTGAATCTGAGAATTGTTCTTATAACAAAAATAAAAATGTCTCTGAATCTGAGACTTTTTCTGTAGAAAAAATGTCGCATAATCTGAGACTTTTTCTATGCGAAGAAATATCTCAGAATCTAAGACTTTTTTTATAGGAAGAATAATTCAGAATCTGAGACTTTTTTTATAGGAAAAATTGTCAAATTCTGAGACCTTTTTTCTTTAGGAAAAATGTCTCTGAATTTCAGACTCTGAAACTTTTGTATATGAAAAATCTGTGACTTTTTCGATATGAAAAATGTCTCAAAATCTGAGACTTTTCTATATGAGAAATGTCTGAAATCTGAGACTTTTTCTATAAGAAAAATGTCTCAGAATCTGAGACTTTTTCTATATGCAAAATGTCTCTGAATCTGACACTTTTTCTGTAGAAAATCTGTCTCTGAATCTGACACTTTTTCTGTAGAAAAACTGTCTCAGAATCTGAGACTTTTTCTATGTGAAAAATGTGTTAGAATCTAAGACTTTTTCTTTATGAAACATGTCTTAGAATCTGAGAATTTTTCTATATGAAAAATGTCTCAGAATCTAATACTTTTTCTATATGAAAAATGTCTGAAATCTAAGACTTTTTCTATATGAAAAATGTCTGAAATCTGATACTTTTTCTATATGAAAAATGTGTCAGAATTTGAGACTTTTTCTATTTGAAAAATTTCTTAAAATCTGTGACTGTTTCTATACGAAAAATGTCTCAGAATCTGAGACTTTTCTATATGAAAAATGTCTGAAATCTGTGACTTTTTCTATATAAAAATGTTTCAGAATCGGAGACTTTTTCTATATGAAAAATAAAATCTGAGACTTTTTCTATATAAAAAATGTCTCAAATCTGAGACTTTTTCTATATAAAAAAATTTCTCTGAATCTGAGAGTTTTTCTATATGAAAAATGTCTCTGAATCTGAGACTTTTTCTATAAGAAAAATGTCTCAGAATCTTAGACATTTTCTATATGAAAAATGTCTTAAAATCTCAGATCTTTTCTAATGTCTCAGAATCTGAAATAAATCTAAGAATCTGAGACCTTTTTTATAGGAAAAGTTTCTTGAAAATGTTTTAAAGTGTGAGACTTTTTCTGCAGTAAAAAGTTTTAGAATCTGATACTTTTTCTGTGGGAAAAAGTTCTTAGAATCCGAAAATATTACTATAGACATGTCTCAGATTCTAAAATATTTTTCCTATAGAAAAGGCATTTCAAATTATTGTTATATTTATTCGACCTTTAAATTTTCAATCCTATATTAATTGACAAGCTCGAGGCCACAGTTGTTTTTAATAAATTTTTATTCTTTATTATTTTTCTTTTCAATATTTCTCCATCCTTCGGATGGCATCTTCAGGAATAAATATTACCAGTAACAATAATAGGCATTTCTTTACGAAAAATGAATCTGATATTTTCTATTTAGGAAGAATTTCTTCTGTTAAAAAAATTCTCAAATTTAGACTTCTTTATATGACAAATGTGTTAGAATCTGAGACTTTTGTCTACATAGAAAATGTATTATTGGCGAATTTATCATGAAAAACAAAGCTCCTTTTAAGGAGGGCGCTGATTTTTCAATTTAAAGATCGGTAGCAGTGGTTCGGAAAAATATACTAAATTTTATGATTTATAGCTTTCCCATCTCTTTTTTTTTGCAAAAATAGGATCCCTGTTTTTGCTTGCCTGAAATTGATTTTTTTTTTGTCGAAGAAAAAATAAAAAAAAACCTCCCTTCCCTCCCCTCAAACTCAAAAGCTGAACTTAAATAATAATTCAACTGCAGGTGAATAAGAACGATTTTCACCGGCTGGTGAATAAAACACCATATAATTATTTTTCCAGACCATTTTTTTTTCAAAAGCAACATTTCATTTTATGGTGGTTTTTGCCTTAAAACTTTTGATATTATGTAGAAAATGGATCTTTTGAAGAACTTTCATACACAAGATACTTGCACGAAGGGTTTAAGCAAAATTCGTCCAGAATTCTGTGAATGGAACATCAGTAGAAGGCAAAAAATACCAAAAAATTATTATTATCAATTTTTTTTTTTTCTTCAATATTTTTTTTTTTATCAAAATTTTTTTTTTGTAACAATTTTTTTTTTTACAAAAAATTTTTATTATTTTTATTTTTCGATAGATACGGTTTATCAAAATCTTTGTTTTTTCAGGAAAAATGTTTTTCAGCTTTTCTTTAGAAAACTATATCAGCATCTGAGATTTTTTGTATGAATCATTATGTTATTCTGAAAATTATTCTGTTGTGGGCATTTTTTCTGGAAAATGTGTCTCTGAATTTTTCTTTTAAAATAGTGTCTTGAAATTTTTCGTTTCAAAAATGTCTATTAACCTAATAATTTTTCTGTGTGAAAAATGTTTCAGAATCTAAGGAAAACAATAAAGGGCATTAAAACTGTAAAGTATTTTCATACGAAAAATTCTCTCAATTATTTCAAAGAATTTCTATATAAAGTTTTTCAGAATTTGAACAATTTTATATAGAAACAATGTTTCGGAATCTTAGATTATCTTTATAGAAAGAAGGCCCTAGACTCTGATAAATTTTCTGTAAAAAAATTTTTAATCTCAGAATTTCTCCACAGAATCGGAATCTTAGATAATTTTTATAGAAAGAAGGCCCTAGATTCAGAGAAATTTTCTGTAAAAAAAATGTTAAATGTCAGAATTTCTCTACAGAAATACGATCTGAGAATATAAAAATTTAATTTTACTTAAAAGGGTCTTATTTGTGATGTAAATTTTTTGAAAAAAAAAAAATCCCATTTGTTGTTTAGTTTTAGTAAAATTTGCTATTCGTTTTTAGAATTATTTTATTTTTTCAGAATTTTCCTGGCATTTTTCTTAATTGTTTGAATTTTGATTAAAATTGTTTACATCGGTCTAATATTTTTGAATTCAGAAAGAGATAAATTCCTATGTTTTTGCGTGTATATGTGATTATTACAGTAATATTTTTCTATATTTTATATTTTATATCTGATATTTTTGCAAACACTATAAAAACATACGTGGTATTTTCAAGTAATTGTTAAAGCTTAAAGTATATTGTTTTTTTTTTGTTTTGTAGGTTTGTTGGTTTGCTGTTAAGGTTTTACGTTGTATAAAAATATTGGTCATGTAGTTGCAATAAAAGACTACAGCATCATAAATTGAAAAGAATTATAAAAATGTTGTATTCCTGGACTTAACAATATTTATTTATATACAATGTGGCACACATTTTAAAAAATTTTCCAGGATTAAAATGTAACAATTTAAAGTTAAGTTTTTAAGATTTTAAAAATAAATGTTTTCATATTCACAATATCATATGTATTACGCCAGTAGAACAAAGTTTTAATAATTGTTAATGCCTTTTAATATAATGAGCATACAAATTTTTTTTAGAGGCGCATCTGGGAACTTTGTACTCTTTTCCAAAACATGAATCCATAATAGCTTCAGTTTTTAATTTTTTTTAGATCAAATTAGGAAAATATAAAATTTAAGAAAAAAATATAATTAAAACTTCATATATTTTTTTCATCAAAAAAAAAATTTTTATCAATTTTTTCCATCAATATTTTTTTTTTCATCAATACTTTTTTATCATTACTTTTTTATCAATACTTTTTTTTTCATCAATATTTTTTTTTTCATCAATATTTTTTTACATCAATATTTTTTTTCATCAATATTTTTTTCCATCAATTCTTTTTTCATCAAAAAATTTTTTCAACAAATTTTTTTTTTCATGATATTTTTTTTACCAAAATGTTTATACCCTTCAACCATCGTATGGGGGTACACTCACTTTGTCATTCCGTGTGTAACGCACTGAAATATCGGTCTAGGACCCCATAAAGTATATATTTTATTGATCAGTGATCGATTCTAAGACATTCTAACGATGTCCGTCCGTCTGTAGGGGTCACGATACAGTCCAAAATAAAAGAGCTAGACTTCCGAAGTTTGGTACGAATATGTTGTATATTCATAGGCAGGTTAAGTTTGGAAATGGGCAAAATCGGAGAACAAAATTGGAGAACTAAACCAACCTAAGAAAATCCGCATTTTTTGCATGGTTTTTGTGTAATTTTGCTAAGCAAATGCAACATTCTTATCTTAGAAGAAGTCCAAAATCGCAATGGGAAGGTGCCCCCTAAAGTCTACCACCAACCCCCCCCCCCCCAAAAAAAAAGACGCCCCTGAATTTGTTTACTATTTTTTTACAATTATACCACGGGACCGTAATAGGTTTTCCTACTAGTCCCTGTCGTTAAACCAGTTTGAGCTTCTTATGAAAATCCTTAGATATTGAATTTTGCCGGGCAATGGCAAATAAAGTGTTCGATAGTTTCCAACTCCTCTTCATCCATGCAACTCCGGAAAAAGTCATTCGACGGCACATTTAACCGTTCTGTGTGCTTACCTATAAGACAGTGTCCGGTAATTATAGAAACCACCGTCGAAAACTCTCCTCTTGGAAGCGATATCAGCTCACTTGTGCGCCCCTGATTAAGAGAAGGCCAAATCAGTCGTATTGTCTCACACGTCCATCCATTTGCCCATCTTTGATTAGTCTCCGTAGCAGAACACAGCCGTAGGTTTTGCTTGCAAGTTTCTAGAGGCATACCAACACATTCCAATTCTGTTGGAACCTGTAAGGTAGTAAGGTAGTCTTGCAAGCTCATCGGCTTTGCAATTCCCAGAAATGTCTCTGTGCCCTGGGACCCATACGAGTCGTATGTCAAACTGCTTGACCATCTCATTTAAAAACGTGCGGCAGTTAAGGGCAGATCTTGTTTTCAAGATCTTGCAAGCTCATCGGCTTTGCAATTCCCTGAAATGTCTCTGTGCCCTGGGACCCATACGAGTCGTATGTCAAACTGCTTGACCATCTCATTTAAAAACGTGCGGCAGTTAAGGGCAGATCTTGTTTTCAGAAACACTGAATCCAGAGACTTGACCGCGGCTTGACTGTCAGTATAAATGTTGACTGCGGTTGTAGACAAGACATTGCAGCTTAACCAGTCAGCCACTTCCTTTATTGCCAGCATCTCTGCCTGGTAAACACTTCAATGATCTGGCAATCTTCGAGCCAGGCTCAATCCAAGCTCTTCCGAACAGACTCCAAAGCCCACTTGTTCCTGCAGCCTGTATCCATCTGAGTAAAAATTTATGGTGGCTTCACTATCCGGAATGTCCCCCATGCAAGGCTCCCTGGATGGTATCATAGTGGTAAAGTGGCGCTCAAAGAGGGAGCACAGTCCACATTTTGTGGTATTGTTATCTTCTTCAAGATCGCGCTATGGCCACAATCGCTGCCCCTCCATTGCAGCGTGCTATTAAGTCGAATTTCCGACGCAGCCGCATACTGCACACCCAATATGTCCCATGGTATCAGGTGAAGGAGGATTTCTAATGTAGCCGTAGGCGCAGAACGAGGAGCGCCAGTGATACACATCGACGCCACTCTCTGTACCTTCGTGATAAAGGCAAAGTTCGCTTTTGTTTCTAAAGCAGGCCACCAGATAATGATTCCATACAGCAAAATTGGACGCACCACTGCTGTATAGATTCAATGAACGACCCCATCGTTTTCCAATGGCCCTTTAACAGGAATATAAAGCAATCGTTGCTTTTCTCACCCGTTCCTCAATATTACGCCTGAAATTCAACTTCCTGTCTAGAAATACTCCAAGATACTTGGCTCCATCTGAGAAGGTGATTTCAGTGCCGTCAAGAGAAATAGGATCAAAAGCAGGAATCTTATTTTTCCTCGTAAACAAAACAAGCTCTGTTTTACTTGGATTAACTCCTAGACCAAAGTCTCTTGCCCATTTAGACAGATCTTTCAGAGAACCCTGAAGAATGTTCCTCAATGTTGGCAGATGCTTCCCCTTTACCGCTATCGCGACATCGTCAGCATATGCGACAACATGACAACCACGTGCTTCTAGAGATAGCAGCATTGAATTCAGTGCCAGGTTCCAAAGAAGCGGCGAAAGTACACCTCCTTGTGGTGTGCCCCTATTGACAAATCGGGATATGACGGACGCTCTCAATCCAGACGTTATACGTCTATTGGCAAGTTGGTTTTCCACAATTAAAACGATCTCACGCTTTACTCCCAGACCAGACAATGTCAAAATTATCGATTCTGGGATGACATTATTAAAAGCCCCCTCAATATCAAGAAAGGCCACCATTGTGTACTCCTTTACCAAAAGCGATCTTTCGATGGTGCCAACGAGCTCATGAAGAGCTGTTTCCGTTGATCTACACTTGCTGTATGCTAGTTGCTTTGTCGAAAGCAACCTCGGGTCAATCACTCGCAAATATGTGTCTATCATTCGTTCCAATGTCTTTAACAAAGAAGAAGACATACTAATCTGAAATCCTTCGGAGCTGTATGGGAACTTTTCCCAGCCTTCGGGATAATGACGACTCTGGTATCCCTCCATTTTAAAGGAATATACGACCAGTTAGATAATACAGCAACGAGGCTATTTAATCCGACACTTGCTGCATCTCAGTCTTGATTATACCATCAGGTCCCGGGGATTTATTGGGCCTGAAGCTTTTTATCGCCCAGATTAATGTTGGCATATTTATTATTTCCGAAGCAATTTCAAATGCTTGGGCGTCAGAACGTTCCAAAGCTTGAAACGGCGTCATGGAATTGCCCGGAAAATGCGTGTTTAGAAGGAGATCCAGCGACTCTACTGGTGGAAGACCACACCCAATTAGGATCTTTCAGGTATCCTAGGACGCAAGGAGAAGAAGCCAGAACCTTGCGCAGCCTGGATGCCTCAGAAGTTTTTCCAAGAATCACATTTGGCATTACACCAATACCCCGGTTTGCGTCGTTTCGAAGTTGCGTCGTTTTAAAATTTCTGTGATTTCGAAGTTGCGTCGTTTTGGTTTCAGGTTGCGTCGCATGGCTTCGAAGTTGCGTCGCCAGTGCTTCGATTTGCGTCGTTGATATAAAAATGTGTGTACAAAGCTAAAACAAAAAAAGGGGATTTCCCGTTTATATTTCAGTTTGCGTAGCATGACTTCGAAGTTGCGTCGTTAATGCTTCGATTTGCGTCGTTAATATGAAAATGTTTATACAAAGCTTGCTTTTATACTTGCTTTTGTATTATGAATTTTTTATTTTTATTTTTATCTTAATATTTTTATGTTTTTGTTATGTTTTTTTACGTTTTTCTCATGAATTGTTATATTTTTATTATACCCTCCACTTTAGTGGTAGAGGGTATATATAAGTTTGTCATTCCGTTTGTAACACCTCGAAATATTGGTCTAGGACCCCATAAAGTATATATATTTATGATCCTCGATCGATTTTAAGTCGATCTAGCGATGTCCGTCCGTCCGTCCGTCCGTCTGTCTGTCTGTCTGTCCGTCCGTAGAAAACACGCTAACTTTTGAAAAACTTTACAGAGGCTACTGAAGTTTGGCATATATGTTGGTCATTTACCTGGTCAGGTTGGTATTGCAATCCCGCCAAATTGGTGCAGTGGTTCAAAAGTTATGAGCAAAAGAGTAAATTTCGGCAAGGGTTTTTCGCGAATTTACGAGATTAAACACACGATAACTTTCGAAAGACAATACGGAGACTGCTGAAACATGGCATGTATCTTTGCCGTTCCCCAGGTCTGAATTTCAGCTCAATTGATCCAGTGGTTCAAAAGTTATAAGCAAAACCCTGAATTTCAGATTAGTTTCATCTAAAATGCCACGTGTTTTAACAAGTTTTAAAAGCATTGGTGGTAACTAAACAATGCTTTTCAAACTTGTTTAATTTTAAAGCAATGCTTTTTAAACTTGGTTAGTTTTAAAAGCATTGGTAACTTAAAAATTACACTCGAAAAAAATTTTACACTCAAAAAAAATTTTACACTCAAAAAAAATTTTACTCTCAAAAAAAAATTTTACACTCAAAAAAAAATTTTGTTTTTTTTACAAAAATTACAATATTTTGTGTACATACGTACGTGCATTCACTCAAAAATATTTTAACAGTAAAAAAAACATTACACTCGAAAAAAATTTTACACTCAAAAAAAAAAATTAGTAATTTTTCTTTTTAAAAAAATACAAAAAAAGAGTTTTTTACTCAAAATAGAATATTTCTAATCAAAATTGTTAATTTTTTCACGTTAAAAATGTACTCTCCTTTAAAAAAGGCATTGTGGAAGGTATTCATAGACTCGGTAAAGTCGAATTTAACTTTTCTACTCGTTTTTTAAGCAACTTTTTTTTCATCAATATTTTTTTTCACCAATAATTTTTTTTGCCATACATATTTTGTTTATAATTTTTTTTTTTTGTCATCAAAAATTTTCTTATCAATATTTTTTTTCATTAAATATTTTTTTGACCAATAATCTTTTTCATTAAAATCTTTTTTTCACCAAAAACTATTTTCATCAAAAACTTTTTTGGATATCACTAAGAAAGGTTTCTATTCTTTCTTTAATTTTGATGAAATGTTTCATCATATTGAAGAAAAGCTTCGTCAATGTAATGAAATTTGTCATCAAAAACTTTTTTTATCGACAAACACAGAAAAACAGATAGATGGATATCACTAGAAACAAGGTTTCTATTTCTTTCATTTTGATGACATGTTTCATCATATTGAAGAAATGAATTGATAAAGCCATCAATGTAATGAAATTTGTCATCAATTGATAAAAGCAACTGATGAAACCATGTCATCAATATGATGAAGCATTTTTTTCTGACTTTATCAGCGTAAAAAACCGCTCTTGAAAGTGCAGGGATGATTTTCATGAAATTTTAAAATGTTTATCAAGAAAAATTTTTGTCAGATTTCTTTTCTTAAACATATAAGAGGCATTCCACACCAAATGCCCAGCGAAAAAAAACACGTGTGCCGTAAACTTCTGAATAGGTTGTATGAATAGCCCTATATGGAACTTAGAAAATTGCGTTTTCGGTTTTTCAATTTTTCAAAAACTGGGCTTAGGAGGCGTGGTCAAATATTGGAAAAATGGTCATATTTGTGGCGAGTTGCCTTGATTAAATATTTATCACATTAAAACGGAATGCACCACAATCTTAAAAATTTACATTCTTATATAGTTTTGTAATGTAAATTTTGAAAATTTTCAGAACTCGTTCTGAAATTTTCCATATTTTAAAAATGTCAATTTATTAAAAAACATGCCACTTTTTTTTTTTTTCTTTTTTTTTAAAGGTTAGATGTTTGTCCATCCACACAAAAAAATTCAGAAACACGTTCTTCGTTTTTTTCGAGAAAATCGCATTTGAACTTTAAATTTCATAACAATTTTGTAATTTGCTTGTATTTCTTTGTTTTAACATTGCGAATGAGTAATATTTATGAAATTAATAATACTCATTTGCAACATTAAATCAAGATTTTTTTTTTTACTATTCTTGCAAATGAAAAGTTTTAAATCAATAATCTTCCACATCACAGACATGTTAATATTAAATTTTTTATTGTTTAAATATCTGTTACTACTACTAGTGTAAGTAGAACGTTCACATACACATAAAAGTACATATTTATTTATGGCCTTGAGCTACTTGGCTCAATAAAGTCTTTTAGTATGTATGTTTATATGCGTGAGTGTATTTGCATATGTCTAGGTAACCCAAGAAACCAGATGTTGCAAATGACATATTTGAAAATTAGTTATTTACAAAGTGTTTAACAATGTGTTTGTCTTAATATGAAATTGATATGATTTAACCCATTAAGAATGTGATGACTAGATTGATTCTCTTTAACACTAGGATTAAAATGGAATAATTAAATTTTTTTATTGAAAAAAGTCAGATAAGCACACAAATGTAAAAATATACTATATTTTCAACAATTTTATATATTAATGTAATAATTTATTTTATTTTTTTATCCAAAAAAATTTAATTAAATAAAACACATGATACTTTCTTTATAGTATTATTTTTCCCTTTAAAATATATTTTATCTCCAACTATATTCCAGTGGGCATTTTGTGTGATTT
Organism: Pegoplata infirma; assembly: GCA_963921195.1. Classification (NCBI taxonomy): domain Eukaryota; kingdom Metazoa; phylum Arthropoda; class Insecta; order Diptera; family Anthomyiidae; genus Pegoplata; species Pegoplata infirma. The sequence continues at coordinate 63,773,942 of OY992537.1, read as the reverse complement.
TTTTTTTTCTATTTAAGGCATCACAGTTGGTTTTCTTGTTTTCCCCTGTACCGCAACCCAAAACAAATTCATCATGTTGTCATCACTAAAACTGTCAACATAAAGCTTTAGATTTTTTATGTTGATATGCTTTAACACAATAGGTATTTTGTGTGTAGCACTCCACTACTCTAGTCTATTCTATGGTAAAACAATAACAAAATTGGAACAAAAATACCTGGTAGTAATGGATACACACTGCTTGTGGGTTTTTAGTTACCTTGATGAAAATAATAATAATAATATGATATGATGTGATGAGATACGATATAATATGATATCATAATATTGCCAAGATTGATGCGCTGGCTTAAAGTTATATTTTGAATTGGGGTTTTACCATGACTATAGCTATGACAAGGTATGTATGCATCAGGTGTTTCGTTTACTGTTGTTGTCATAATAAATTGGACTGTTGTTAAGGAAATTATTATTATTATAATGTTTTTTTTTTTGTTGGTTACCCGGCAGAGTTACTACGAAATTGTTAAAAAATATTACAGATCATATTTAAAAAAAAAAGATTTGTTTGATTAAAATTATAGAGAAAGTTGTGAGCATTAAAATGATTGAAAAATGAAAGTCCACGTGGCGTATGATTGATTTTTTTTATCGTTTAAATTTATATCAATCATACGTACAGTGGTACAGAGGAATTTGTTTAATCAAAACAAAGAAAAATGTTAAGTGGCCGTAAATAATACTGCAATTTGATCAAGATGATAAATTGACATAAGGGTGGACAGGGGCGTATCCAGGATTTTATTTCGGCGGGGGCCCAAATTTTTTGTCAATTTTTTTTTACAAAAAAATTATATAACAGCACATGTTTTAGAATTTTTCTCGATCTTTTCCTTGAACTGAATGTAACACAATCAGATTCTTCATTTTTGTGTAAGTTTAAAACTGTTGGGGGAAAAAATTAATTTTTTTTTATATTTTAAAATTTTTTGAGAGACTTAAGCCTTTTTTTAACGTGTGAATTGTATCAGATGCTGATACATTTTTACAAATAAGATTATCAGAATCTGAATTTGTTTCAAAGAAAAGTCTAAGATTCTATGACAATTTCCAGTTAAGACAGTTTTTGTTATAGAAAAAGTCAAAGACTCTAAATCATATTTCCAATGGAAAAAGTTTCTCGGGAAAAAGTCACTTTAGAAAATGATTCTATAATATGTTATGTTAGGGTGGCGGTGTCCGATTGACACCTCGCATAGACCTCTTGGTCCATAGCGGTACCACAAAACTTTTTTTCCGCTAGCGGTGCAAGTTAAACACGTTCAAAGTCATTGCGAATCTTTTCAATATCCTAAGATCCATTTGCGTTATATCCTCCAAAGTACCGAAACTTATCTGACCAGTAATGGATCGGCGACTCCTTGCCACAGCTGGGCAGTGACAAAGTATGTGTTCCATCGTTTCATCTACTCCTGGTGAAGCGCATCTTTTACAACTAGCGTCTGAAGTAAGTCCAATATTCTTGGCATGGATGCCGATAAGATTCTATAAACATATTCATAAAATACTTTTCCAAAAGAATAGACTCCGATTGTAAGACATTTTCACAGAATCTGAGATATTTCAAGTCTAGCAGATTTTCTCAGATTCTGAAACATTCTACACAAAAATTTTTAGATTCTGCGAAAATCTTCGCTTTTTCTATAAGAAAAATAGTTCAGATTCTGAGACCTTTTTAAAAACAAAACAGTATGAAAAAAGTCTTAGATTCTAAAACTTTTTCCTAAAGAAAAATTCAAGGATTCTTTGAAAATTTTTCCTATGGAAAAAGTCTCAGATTCTTAGAAATTTTTCCTTTAGAAAAAGTTTCAAATTCTGAGACATTTTTCCTATAGAAAAAGTCTCAAAATCTTTGACATTTTTCCTATAGAAAATTTCTCAGATTCATAGAAATGTTTTCTACAGAAAATTTCTTAGATTCTGAGACATTTTTCCTATCGAAAAAGTCTCAGATGCTTAAACACCTTTCCTATAGAAAAAGTCTCAAATTCTTAGACATTTTCCTATAGAACAAGTCTCAGATTCTGAGACATTTTGCCTTTAGGAAATTGTCAGATTCTGAAACATTTTCCATATAGAAAAGCCTCAGATTCTGAGACATTTTTCCTAAAGAAAAATATTTTTCCCATAGAAAATTACTCAGATTCTGAGACATTATTCTTATAGAAAAATATATTTTTACAATAGAAAGTCTCAGATTTTGAGCATTTTTCTATAAAAAAGGCTCAGCTTGTGTCTCTGAGACATTTTTCCTATACACAAAATCTTAGATTTTGAGATCATTTTCCTTAAGAAAAATTCGTTTATCCTGAGAAATTATTCCTATAGAAAGTTCTCAGATCCTAAAACATTTTTCATATAAAAAAGCCTCAGATTCTAAGTATTTTTTTATAGAAAAAATCTCAGATTTTGAGACATTTTTCAGATGCAGACACATTATTCCTATAGAAAGTTCTCAGATTCTGAAACATTTCAGAAAAGCCTCAGATTCGGAGAATTTTTTATAGAAAAGTTTCAGATTCTGAGACAATTTTCCTATATAAATGGTCTTAGAATCTGAGAAAAAGGCTAATATTTCAAGACATTATTCCTATAGAAAAAGTCTTAGATTCTCAGACATTTGCCTTATAGAAAGATTTAGATTCTAAGACATTTCTGTTAAGTCTCGTTGTGAGACATTTTTCTAAAGACAAAGTCGCATTTTAAGATTTGACTACATTTTACCTACAATTAGGTCCATTTTTTGTGTACATAAAACTTCAGGTTCTCAGATATTTTTTCATTAGAATCTTAAGTTGAAAAGTTTCAAATTCTAAGAAAAAAATTTCAGATTTTGAGATTTTTTTAACACAAAAATTTTCAGTTTCAAAACATTTTTCTTCAAAAAATTTTAGATTCTTAATGTTTTTCCAATTTTTTTAAGAAGTTTTTTAATATTGTACTTGTTATTTGATACCAAATCCTGAAATTTGTGAAATCATTTCGGTGGGCCCGGGCCCCCCCCCCCTGTATACGCCGCTGAGGGTGGAGCAAATTTATTTTTTTTTAACATGATTATGTTTTTAGGCTGGTGTCTAATTTTAAAAAAGTTGCAGGACGCCACCACAGTTTGACTATATAAGCTAACGATTAACAAAAAAGAAAATAAGAATTACTGTATTCATTTTCTTAACACCAAAAATTTTAGTAACTTGGGGTTGTAACTTGGATAATAATTCACCTCGTGGTGAATAAAAAATATTCACCAGATGGTGAATTAAACGTAACATAATAATTATTCATCGATATTTTTTCATAAATTTTTTTAATCAATATTTTTTTCAACAATATTTTTTTTCCTCAATATTTTTGTCATCAATATTTTTTTTATCAATATTTTTTTTTTTTCATCAATATTTTTTTTTTCATCAATATTTTTTTCATCAATATTTTTTTTCATCAATATTTTTTTTTTCATCAATATTTTTTTTTTCATCAATTTTTTTTATCAATTTTTTTTTTTTCATCAATATTTTTTGTTTTCATCAATATTTTTTTTTTTTTTTTTATAAATAGGGCCATTCCAGAAAATTTAGCTCAAATTTTAGTCATTTTTGGAAATGGTGTCTCAGATTAATTTGAGCCTTGACACATAGATAGCCCTCATAAATATGATATATGTACCATATATCGTTTTTTTACATTTGGTGTATTTAACGAATTATGGCGGGTCAAAGATTGACTTTTTAAGCAAAAGTAAGAAAAATACATCACGTTTAAAGAGCTGTAACTTCTTAACCAATGACCCGATTTTCACAAATTTAGGCTCATGTGAAAGCTGGGGTTCTTCTTTTAGAAAATATTTTTAAAATAACATTGTTTTTTTTTACAGAAATGATGCAAAAATGCAAAAACATTTTTTCTTTTCGAATATTTAAAAAAACACATCTTCGATTTTTTTTAAATAAATTCTGGTGAAAAATAACAATGTTTTGTATAACATATTCAAAATTCAGAGTGGGATCTCCATGGGATCAAAAACTATTCTGTTTTAAGTACGAGGTTCTCATATTTTTCCCTTAGAAAATTTAAATTTCTAATGTTTTGAATGTTTTTCAAAATTTTAATAGTATAATTTTCTTTGAAAATTTAAATTTTTATATTGAAGAAACATAAAATTTTAATTTTCTAAGGAAAAATTTAAGAACTTCGTACTAAAACCAGAATATTTTTTGATCCCATTGGGATCCCACTCTGAATTTTGGATATGTTGTACAAAACAGTATTGTTTATCACCAAACTTTTTTTTTAAAAAATCAAAGATGTGTTTTTTTAAATATTCGCAAAAAAAAGATGTTTTTTTAATTTTTGCAACACTTCTGAAAAAACCGTATGCTTTTGAAAATATTTCCTAAAAGAAGAAGAATTAAGCTTTCATATAAGCCATTACTTGTGATAATCGGATTACTAGTTAAAAAGTTAGAGCACGTTAAACGTCATGTATTTTTCTGACTTTTGCTAAAAAAGTCGAACTTTGACCCGCGATAATTTGAAAACTACAGCAAATTTTGAAAATCCAAAAATGTTACATATCTCATATAAACGTGGATATCTATGAGCCAAATTCTCAGTGGCGTCCAAAGGCATGTTTCCGAACAGTGCACTGTGGCCGAAATCACTGATCTAGCGGCGCTTAAGTCAAAATTAAAAAATTAAGATCGATAAATTTGTTTGCACTGCATCGTTTACCTATACTTTACAGAAAAAATTTACGTTTTTACTTTTGTTTTGCTTTCAATATTCGCACAGCTGTAAGCTGTCAAATATACATTTTCTGCAGCAAGTGTATTAAAGGAATTTGGGGCCTAATTACTCAGTGAGTTTTTCTTGACACTTTTAAGTCAATTGTTTATACATTTTGAGCCAAAAAGTTTTAATTGAAAGTAAAATGTATGTTTTAACTCAAAAATAAATGTTTGTGGCCTGTGTGTATCTAGTTTATTATTAGTGCCTTATAGAAGTTGACATTTGCGATATAAACTATAGTTTCATGGGCTGCAACTTTTGAAATTCGATCGTATTCGGTCCAATTCCTGTTTTGTTTATTATTTTGGGTTATTTTTGTTGTGACGTTTCAGTATGGCGTGCTAGTTCGCGCAAGTTGTTCGGTTTTTTAGGGTACATCTGCCTGTCCAAATAAACAGTATAAACGCGATACAGACCACAATTTTCAATCGATTTGGCTAAAAATTGAAATTTAAGATTTTTTATCGAAAGAACAAAACCTGTGAAATTTTTGACAAAATCGGTCCATGTTATCCCATAGCCCCCACGTTAATTTGCCCTTCCAGTTTTACTAAAAAGCCATAACAATGGTATTTTCACAAATATCCTCTTGAAATTCGACTGGTAAAGGTTTTTTTGTAGCCATAAATAATCACTCAAAACTTTAACGGATATTCACATGAATTTCCCAAAATACATAAAAACACTGAAATAAATAAATATGGTTAAGAATTAAATTCTTTATAAGTTTTATAATCACAAATATGCATTGGGCTTTATTATTTTACATTTCCGAATTAAGCGCCGCTAGATTGGATGTTTCGGCCACTGTGCAGTGGGGCGAAAATTTTTGGAATTACCCAATAGTTTTTATTTCATATTTTTTTTTCATTAATATTTTTTTTTCATCAACATTTTTTTTTTCATCAATATTTTTTTTATCAATATTTTTTTCATCAAAAACTTTTTTTTATCGACAAACACAGACAAACAGATTGATGGATATCACTAGAATGTCTCAAAAACCTCTACGGATCAATAACACAGGGCAACACTTTTTTTTGCCCGGGTTCTGATAGCTAATTTTGGGTATTAGGGGTACGCTGATTTTAAATCTGGCTACCGTTTTTTTGGGTCAGCTCTAGTTTTCGAGATATAGCCTAATGAAACTAGGAAAATAGGCTGTTTTTGACATATTTGTGAGTCTATATTTACCAACACTTGTCTTACATCAAAAAAATTAATGACGATTTTAGATATGTTGGATATGCTGATTTCAAAAATGCTCTTACTTTTGTTGAGTCATCTTTTGTTTTTGAGATATCGCTAAAATAAAATTTTTAAATTTATGACTTCTTTAATTTTGTCTGCATATTTATTAGAGTTCGTTTTAATTTTTTATTTTTTTTTGATTTTGATTTTTGGATATTATCACTTTTTAGAAGATTTTTGTATCAATAAAAATAATGGCGTATTTTTTTGTTTTAAATTTGCCTATAGGCGACTCAAATCGCGGATTTTGGATCCCTTTTCCGATACAACAAAAACGGCTGAATATATGTCAAATCTGACTTCACTATCCGATTCTACCTATAAGCTTTTTTTAGTTTTTGGAATGCACCAGAATGCATGATTAGAGCGGCCCAAAAAACCAATTTTAAAAAAAAAAAAATAAAATATTTTTTTTTTTAATATACAATGAAAAAATACTTACATCTCCACAAATTTTAATTTTGTGGTTACCCGTTGATAAGTTATTAAATTTTAAAAATTAAATTTCGAATACAAAATAATTTATTGGTTTTGTAATTTCTATTAAACAGCAATTCTAATTAATATTATTCCTTTCGACAGCATATAAAGCTAAACAATTTAAATTATCTTTATTTTCAACTAAACACGAGTTGTTCAGGCGCGAAATTTTACCAACAAGTTGTTCGGTGGTAAAATTTCGCGCTTGAACAACTCGTGTTTAGTTAAAAATAAAGACAATTTAATTTGTTTAGCTTTATCTGCTATGGATTTTTCAAAATTAACTCTAATATTTATGCCTATTTTTCAAAATTAACTCTAATATTTATGCCCTTTTTAATAACTCGAAAACTAAAGCTGTCAGAAAAAGGTAATACCAATTTTGGAATCCTGGCATCCAATACAGTTAAGTTCGTGTTTAAAACTGAGGCACTAAAAATTTTTTTGGAAATTACAGCCAAGCAAAATTGGTAAAAAACGCACTTTTTCGACTTTTTAACAGCGATTTGGTCGCGAACGCGAGCTGATGGAAACAATTGGATAAAAGATTCGGAATCAGCACACTAAAATCCATTTAAATCAGTAGTCAAAGGACAGGCAAATTGAAAAAGTTAAAATTTTTTCAACATGTGTAATTTATAAACATAATAGGGTCCTCGACCGATATTTCAATGCGTTTTCAATTGAATGACAAATTAATATAGAGTGTTTTTTTTTCCAGAAAAATGTTGTTTTGGAAAGATCACCTATTTATACAGCAAAACATTATCATGATTCAATGGTTTGGGCAAGAGTACAAACTTCACAGACATTTTTTTAGTTTCAAAATCGTCGGGCTCGGAATTGTTGCCTCTTATGCCCAATATTAATATACAAACATATTGCACACGTAGGGTAATGTCTTGACGTTTGACCGCTATTTTTTCAAAAACGGCCCCGGCGAAGATTTTTATTTTCGTCAAAATATTGTAGTAGGGCAACCCATATTCATATTTAAGAAAGACATTAACGGTATTCCCAACTTGAGGTTAAAGTTGGTTCGGACGAGGCATGTTTTGTTTTTAAAATTTGATTCGTGGCTGTAGGCAAAATCGCCCAAAAAATTTTATGAAAAATCGCCCAAATGCAAAATTGCCCAAAATTAACGAAAAAAAGCCCAAAAAAGAAATGGAAAATGGCCCAAAATAAAATAAAAAAAGATTTTTTCTAACACATTTTTTCCAAAACACATACTACACAGAAAAGCTTTCTTTTGCGGAGAGGGTGGGTCAGAAGAACTTTAAGACAAAGAAAAAAACTTTTAGGATAAGACCATAGGTTACGTGGTTATTACTTATTTTTCTAGATCGTTGTTTTGAGAATACAGCCCGTAAAATGCATAAGTAATTGATGTAAAAGTTTTAATTGTGAAACTTAAATTTTAACAAAATAAAAAAAAAAAATGGAGTTAGCTCCGATCAAAGTGCCATAGGCGAAAAGTTTTAAAATTTGTTGGTAAAATTTTTCGCCTGCGGAGCTTTCATCAGAGTTGCACGCTGTTTTTAAATTCATTGCTTTTGATTTTTTACTGCGCTGCGATATATTAATATATAGCGTGGTAATCTGGTAATCTGCATGTAAGTGCAGGGGTTTGGGTTCGATTCCCACCATAGTTTTTGTATGTTAGCTACAACGGAACGGTTTTGCTTCAGCTTATTCTTTTTTTTACGTTTAACCAACACTCAGGGGATGCCCCTAGTAATGCACTGTGCACTGTTGCTTATGATCGTTATTTATAGGCAATTACAAAATAAAGCATAAGCCTTATACAGTTTTCAAGCAATTATTATTATAATTATTATAAAAGTTTACCAACTTCAAATGCGTGTGAAACAATCTAGCGATTGAGGGTATTGTTACGGAGTATGTCAACTTTAAGTTGCTTTTGGTTTCACTCCATTTCGATTTTTGTTGTTGCACCGTGTAGTTAAAAAAAAATAATTGAAAAAAAATTAAAAAATAAATTGATGAAAACATTGTTTGATGAAAACATTTTTTGATAAAAAAAAATTTTTTGATAAAAAAAAAGTTTTTTGATTGAAAAAAAAAAAAAAAAATCTTAACAAAAACCCATTGATGTAAAAAAAATGTTTGACGAAATAAAATTATTGCTCAAAAAAAATTTGGTGAAAAAAACTTGATGAAAAAAAAGTATTTATAAAAAAGATTTGATAAAAAGTAATTATATTACTTTTTATTTACCAGCTGGTGCAACATTTTTCATTCAGCAGCAGGTAAATTGTGTATTATTATCAAAGTTACAAGGTCTTAAGTTTCTAAAAAACAAAAATAGTAATTTTTTTTTAGTCCCTAGCTTAAATAGTCAAACTAAGGTAGTGTCCTGAGTCAATTAAAAAATTAAACTCCAACTTGGAAACATTTTCATCCTAAAAATTTCAAAAATTCTTCACTATGTATAGCAGTAGAGTTTATACAACACGGTGCCCTGGAGTGGATTAAAATAAAATGTTGGTGTTACTCCAATTTTTAAGCGGATTGTTTTTGGACTATAAAAGAAAGAAAATGAGCCAAAAAAGAAAAAAAAGTACTAGGCGCTTTTTTTTGTGGCGGGCAAAAAGATGAATTTCAAAAAAACAAAAAAGAATTTATTCATTCAAATGCATTAAAATTTTTTTATACAGATGTAAATTCATCACATATTCACTCATCAGTGAGATTTAAATATATATGTGACATATTTTTTCAGATATGAGACTTAAAAGAATAATTTCACTATTTAGTGAGACTAAATAAAATTTCTTCTTTAATTTAATGAAAATTTTAACTCTAGCAGTTACTTCACATTTAATATTGATCCTGTTTCTAGATTTTGAAGGGGGGAAGTTACCCCAACAATACAAAGAAAATTTACAATGGATTTTTGGCGAAATAAACAAAATTAAAAAAGGATATTAAGTCCATCCATAAGTTTAGCAATAAACAAATAGTCCAAACCACTTTCTGTATCTCTTTTTAAACTATTTTACTCTTCCTTAGGCATTGCAAACACATTTTTAATGATTTTTACTATAGTTTTCTGATTTTTCTTAGTTTTGAAAAAACCTTTTTAACAAAAAAGTATTAATTCTTTTAAAATAATATGACTCACTAAGGTCTAAACTGAGGAAACTTTGTGTTCTGCTGTCCGTCTGAGTAGTACACTTAAAACTTTTAAGAACTTACATTTATAAAAAATTTATAAGGACATATTTAATTTAGTTTCAATTAATAGTGAAATTATTCTTTTAAGTCTCATATCTGGAAAAATATGTTACATATATATATAAATCTCACTGATAAGTAAATATGTGATGAATTTACATTCGTATATACAAATTTCAATGCATTTGAAAGAATAAATTCTTTTTTGTTTTTTTTGAAATTCATCTTTTTGCCCGCCAAAAAAAAAGCGCCTAGTACTTTTTTTTTTCTTTTTTGGCTCATTTTCTTTCTTTTGTCTTCTAAAAACATAATCCACTTAAAAATTGGAGTAACACCAACATTTTATTTAAATCCTATCCAGGGCACCGTGACAAGTTTTAAATTAATTTATTATTCTTTTAATATAGTTTATCAAATATAAATTTCAATATTATGCTAAAATTTTTTATTATCTTCATTTTGACTGTTTTTTTATTTCAAAATTCCCATAAATAAATCTTAATTTTATAGAATTGCTTTGGTTTAGTGGTAAACAATAAAAAATAAATACTACAAATTAAATTAATCGATAACATAAATTTAACTGCAGTGCATTTATCTTTTGTTATCATGGCACAACTTAAAACCGGCAACAAATGTTGCACTTAACCCAAAACCATTCACCACCCGCCATCTGCACCAACATTTTGTTGAAAATGAGTAGTCGTTATACAAAGTCCTATAACTCTTAATAGGACAATAGCAAAAAAAAACATTATAAAATGCTGTACTGTATGAATAACTATTATTTTAATGCTGCCAGTGTTTCCTCTAAAAAAGCATTTAGCGGCAATGGTTTGGAAATAATAAATTAATATTTTTATTTTATGGCATTAGTACACTGAAAAGAAATACAAGAAATAGATGTAAAAGAACTTAAAAGAATTTTGTTAAATAATTAAAAAAATAAAATTTGGAAATTAATTTTTTAAAATTTTATTTTACTTAAACTCAAACGAAAATTTAAATTAGCCAAAAAAAATTTTTCGTGAAACCCCAATTTCAAAATTATTTTTCTTTTTGTCAAGTGTACATTGTACAACATCCAAAATGAGGGAATATATTTTTGTACTGATTTTTTTTTTTAAATTTATTTTGGGTAGATTGTGAAAATTTGCAACAAATTATTATGACAGCTTAAAACTATACAATAAATAAATTTAAATAAAAAATATTCAAATATAACTAAAAGCCTTTGATGTATAGGATTTAAAAAAATATGAAATATTACAATTTGTATAAACTTTTGTTAAAACAAGAAAATAACTGAACTGTATGATTGTAAAGAGTATTATAGAGCAATTTATTCTTTTGTAAGGCAATTTTCCACAAAAATATATAAAACAAAATATAATTTTTTTTATACATATATTACGTTCTTTTTAACATATTTTTATTGTCAGCATTTATGTCATTTCAGGAAAAAAAATAAGTTTATAACAATTATATGCATATTTACAGTTATTTTGATATTTTGAGTACATTTGACTTTTAAAAACTAACAGAATACTTAAAATCACTTTAAAAAAGCGGTAAAGTTGCTTTGAGTTACAAAAAGAATGTGGGAATAAAATCTTGGTGAATCCAAAATTTTAAGTTTACTCATCGATCCACAATTTAATTGAACGCTAATTCCGACAAAACAAAACATAACTCACAGACGGGTACCATTTCACATTAGAAGCCAAATGATTTAAAACTGTATTTAAAGTTTTTTGACATGATAATGTTTTTAGGCTGGTGTCTAATTTTTAAAAAGTTTCAGGACGCCACCTCAGTTTGACTTTATAAACTAACGATTATCAACAGGGACCTTCATGCACTAAAAAACTATGTTTTAGGCGCCTAAAATATGCACTAAAAATCTTTGAAACATGCACTAAAAACTACAAAAATATGAACTAAAAATTATAAAAATTGTGCATTTTTGAAAAAAATATGCAATTTTTTTATACCCTCCACTCTAGTGATAGAGGGTATATATAAGTTTGTCATTCCGTTTGTAACACATCGAAATATTGGTCTAGGACCCCATAAGGTATATATATTCATGATCCTTGATCGATTTTAAGTCGATCTAGCGATGTCCGTCCGTCCGTCCGTCCGTCCGTCCGTCCGTCTGTCTGTCTGTCCGTTGAAAACACGCTAACTTTTGAAAGACTTTACGGAGGCTCCTGAAATTTGACATATATGTTGACCATTTACCGGGTCAGGTTGGTATTGCAATCCAGCGAAATCGGTCCAGTGGTTCAAAAGTTATGAGCAAAAGAGTAAATTTCGGCAAGGGTATTTTGCGAATTAACGAGATTAAAACCACTCTAACTTTCGAAAGACAATTCTGAGGGTGCCTTAGCTTAGCATATATATTTGTCGTTCCCCAAGTCTGTTTGGTTTTGAATTTCAGCAAAATCGGTTCAGTGGTTCAAAAGTTATAAGCAAGGCTCTGAATTTCGGATTTGTTTCACCTTAAACTGTTGAAAACTTGTTAAACAAGTTTTAAAAGCATGGTGAAATACCAGTTTTTTTAAAACTTGTTGTTGTTTTTCTGCCGTGGGGTGCAGTTTAGTGGTTAGATAAGTAAATATTTGTTATTGTTTTGTTATTGTTAGTGTAACTGTATGTAACGGTGTATAGTAAGTATTTTTGGGAAAAAATCAAATAAAGTATGTGTATGATTGAATGTTAATTTGTTTTTGGTTTCTAAAGAAGAGGATGGTAATACAAAAAGAGGAAAATATGTGAAATAGTTTTTTTTTTGAATTACATATACATAGGTATAAAACAACAAAAATATTTTACAAAGTAATTTTGTTACTCAAAGAAATTGTACACTAAAAAAAATATTTACACTAAAAAAATGTTACACTCAAAAAAAAAATTTACACATTAATTTTTTTTTTAATGAAATGTCAGACTCAAAAAAATGTTGACAGTCAAAAAAATTTTACACTCAAAAAAATTTGATTGATTAAAAGAAAGTTTGATTCAAAATAATATACATATTTCTAATAAAAAATTTGTAATGCAATTTTTTGAATTTTTTTTTAGAAAATTACTATCAGATTACATTGTGGAGGGTATTCATAGGTTCGACCAAGTCGAATTTAATTTTTCTACTTGTTTTTTTATAATTTTTTGCTTTGTTGGCTTATTAACGAAAAAAATCATTTTGGCCAGACAAGTATTTGACCTCGAATAAAAAATTGTGAAGCCTTCCTAACAGGCAAATTAATGATGTTTACAAAAAAATAAAAAATGGAAAAAATAAAGTAAAACTAAAATTTTATACAAAATATGATCTAAAATTATGCATTTATAGCAAAATACTAGCAAAATATGCAAAAAATATGCATTTTCGGTAAAATATGCAAAAATATGCACTAACGAGTCGATGCCATTTTAAAGCAAATTCTTTGTTTCGCAAAGATATTTGGTTTATGCTTTTCTATGACTAACAGAAAAAAACATGTAGTCCTCTCCTTGATTACACACACAGAAAAAAATAAAAAAAAATTTTGAGTAAATTTTTAATACTATTGAGTAAAAAATTACTCAATTTTCCACCAGTAAACGATTTAATAGTATTGAGTAAACTTTTAATAAAAAATTATTAAATGCTTAATAAAAAATTTGAGTAAATTATTAATTCACACAATTAAATCTTTACTCAAAATTTTTTAATATTTTTAAGTAACTTTTTAATTGTGTCAAGTAAAAATTTACTCAAAATGTATCAAACTATTTTTTTAAAAAGTTTAAAAAGTTTCTATTTTTTTTCCAAAAAAATTGCTTTTACAAACTTTACCAAATATACTTATGTCTTCAAGACAAAGTAAAATTTTATAAAGATGATTTCAAACTTTCATATACATATACAAAAAACAATAAACTAAATGAGAATTCAAAACACCAAGAGAAAAAAAAAAATAAAAAAAAATATTAAATTTGTATTAAATTATTTACTCAAATTTTATTTTCAATTTTTGAGTAAATTTTTAATTGCGTCAATTAAAAAATTACTCAAATTTTTTTTAAAAAATTAAACAAGTGATTACTCAAATTTGTTTCCTCCATATTTTTTTCTGTGCAGCTCTACAAGAAAATGCGTATTGGAATCTGAATAGTGATTTGGATAGTGTCTATTGCGCTGATTCCAAATTCGGAGACTAAATTTGTCTATCACGTCAGGATTTTGAGTAATTCGCGGTTAAAGTGCTGAAAAAGGGCATTTTTGACCATTTTTGAAAGCTTATAAAATAAGATCCTGACATGCAAATGACTTGCTATCAAGCTCATTCGAAAGCCTGTAATTTTCTCTTAAGGATAAGATAAAATGTTCTTAAAATTAAATTTTCTAAAATGGTAAAAAAATCATTAGCAAAAACTCTTCCATTTTTCAATATTATGTTTATTTACACAGTGTTTTTAAGAAATTTCCATACAAATTCATACGTAAAATTTAGATTTAAAGCACTTGTGGCTATTGATTTTTTTACCATTTTAAAAAATTAAATTCCAAGAAGATTTGATCTTGTCTGAAAGAAAAAATTACACACTTTCGATTGAGCTTGAAACCAAGTCATTTGCATGTCCGGATTTTATTTTATAGGCGTTCAAAAATGGTCAAAATTGGCATTTTTTACACTTTAACCGCGATTTTCTCAAAATTGTGACGTGATAGAAAAATTTGAGTGACCGTTTTGGAATTGGGGCACCAAACCCTTTCAACTTTTTTTGGTTTCATCTAAAACGCAGCGACAAACCTCAGATTTGTAGAGCGGTGTTAACGAAAAAGAAAACAAGAATTACTATTTTTCTTTTCTTAAAACCAAAAATTTAAATAACTTTGGTTTGTAACTTGGATAATAATTCACCTCGTGGTGAATAAAACTGTTTTTCTTCAGCTGGTGAATAAAAAGTAACAAAATTATTTTTCAACAAAAAAAAATTTTTTTTTTTCATCAATTTTTTTTTTTTTTCACCAAATTTTTTTTTTTTCATAAATTTTTTTTCCATCAAACTTTTTTTTTCATCAATTTTTTTTTTTCATCAAACTTTTTTATTCATGGATTTTTTTTTTCATGAATTTTGTTTTTCAAATTTTTTTTTTTTTTTTTTATTAATTTTTTTTTCATCAAATTTTTTTTTTTTTTATTAATTTTTTTTTTCATCAAATTTTTTTTTTGCATCAAAATTTTTTTTCATAAATTTTTTGTTTTTTCATAATTTTTTGTTTTTTCATAAAATTTTTTTTTCATCAATTTTTTTTCATTATTTTTTTTTATCAAATTTTTTATTATAAATTTTTTTCTCACCAAAAATTTTTTTTTTTTTTTCAAATTTTATATATATATATAAGTTTGTCATTCCATTTGTAACACCTGGAAATATTGGTCTAGGACCCCATAAAGTATATATATTCATGATCCTCTATCGATTTTAAGACGATCTAGCGATGTCCGTCCGTCCATCTGTCCGTCTGTCTGTTGAAAACATGCTTACTTTTGAAAGACCTCACGCAGGCTCCTGAAGTTTGGCATATATGTTTGGCATTTACCTGGTCAGGTTGGTATTGCAATCCAGCGAAATCGGTTCAGTGGTTCGAAAGTTATGAGCAAAAGACTGAATTTCGGCAAGGGTTTTTCGTGAATTTATGAGATAAAAAGCACTATAACTTTCGAAAAGCAATTCTGAGGATACGGAAGCTTGGCATATATATTTTTCGTTCCTCCTGCCTAGCTCGTATTGAATTTCACCCAAATCGGTCCAGTGGTTCAAAAGTTATTAGCAAAACCGTGAATTTCAGATTAGCTTCACCTTAAATTCACGTGTTGAAAACCCGTTAAACCTGTTTTAAAAACATTGGTAAGTCACAAAAATATTTTACAACGTATTTGTGTCACTCAAAAATATTTTTATACCAAAACAAAAAAAAAATACACTCGAAAAAAATGTTACACTCAAAAAAAATTTTACACTCAAAAAAAAATTAGTAAATAATTTTTTTTTTTTGTTTTTTTAAATTACTAAAAAAAATTTTCTTACACAAAATAAAATATTTCTAATCAAAACTGTTATTTTTTCACGTTAGAAAATTTACTATCACTTAAAATAGGCATTGTGGAGGGTATTCATAGATTCGGCCAAGTCGAATTTAACTTTTCTACTTGTTTTTTCATCAATTTTTTTTCAAAAAATTTTTCTTTTCATCAAAAACTTTTTTTCATCAAAATTTTTTTTCACCAAAAATTTTGGGTTCAATAATTTTTTTTTAATATAATTTGTTTTTCGTGAAAAAAAAAAATAATTTTTTTACCAAAACTACTTTTGCACCAAGTCTAAGCTTTTCGCATAAAAATTTTCCATTTGTTTATCAAATGTTCATAAAACAAGGGAGAGTGTTGTATTCTTTGGTGCCGAATATTTTATCTCTCCAAAATGTAAAAACACTTTTTTGCATTTATTTTTGCACTCACTTACGAAATGTACAGCTCTTTTGGTTTTTTAATGGGGTCCTCGACTGATATTTCTTCAATTCGTTTTGCATGGAATAGCAAAGTAATATAACATTATTTTCTCTAAAAAAACTTTGCTTTGGCAAGTTCACCCAAATCTTCCGCAAAACATTATCATGATTTAATGTTTTGGGCAAGAGTACAAAATTCGCAGGCATTTTTTTTTTATGAATCTAACAAAATCGATGAATAAAATTCTATGAAATATTTCAAAATACTAATGAATAATCATTCAGCCAATGAATTGTTTCATAGATTCTATGATTTTGGTTTTATGAAATTTGTTCATAGATATTATGAATATTAATTTTTTCTGTGTAACTTACACAAAAAATTTGGACGGAATTGCACAATAGGACATGGCATCTGTCATTTAACCTTATATTTTGAAATACTTTATTTTGGCTTATGGTTAACAGTTAGGAATGCTTTTTGAAACATGATTGCATATTATTATTCTGAACATATTTCTGATTGTTTTGGTACTAATTATAACAAAATGATTCCAGGGGTACAGAAGCTATGAGCAATTAAGACAGTTTCAATAGAAATTGCCTTTTTCACAGCATAAACACAAAAAAACCCTAACAACTTCAAAATACACGCGTGTACACAAAAAGTGTGGTGGATTTTTTTCACATGCGTTTATTTTGTAGTTGTGTGTTTTTTTGTTACTATGAATTGAAAAAATGCAATGTCAAGAAAATGCTTGTTGCTGTGGTTGTATTAATAAAAGTGCTTGTATTACATAAAATACGCATACATTTTTTTTGAGTAAATCGCCCATAGAAAAATCCGCCAAAAAATTTAATGAATAATCGGCCAAATGCAAAATTGCCCAAAAAATATGAAAAATTACCCAAAAAGAAAAATATGAAATTTCGCCCAAAATTAATGAAAAAAAGCACAAGAAAGACATGAAAAAAGAAAAAAATTTAAGACAAGACTTTTTGTTACTTTCCCTTATTAATATTTTTGACATATCGTCTCCTTGATAATATTGTCTGAAAAAGCTATAAGTAGGTAATTGACGCAAAAAATATTATGTGTGTAACATAAATTATGAAGAAATTGAAAAAATTGCATGGATGTGCCCTTCCCTAATATATTACAGTGTATCAAACATAAATTTGAAATACACACGACTTCCTTAATTATTTTTAAAAATATATTTTTAAAATTTTGCTAATTTTTTTTAAAAATATTTTTCTACACATACCAATTTATTTTAATTTAATTACCTTAAAACAATTTTTATACAAAATTTATTTATTATTCAATATAAATCAACGCACAAATAACTCTTTGTATGTATTCATATGAGTTGAAAATATTTTATTGTATTTTATATTATTAAATATTGTTCATTTAATCATAAAACAATATTTAACTATTTACAAACATAAAAACATACAAACAAACATACTCTACTCATATGTTGAATAAAATTGTTTATTTTTCAATAAAGCCATAAAGTTATTTTGCTTATAGGCAAAACATTAATTCAATAACAATTTTTAAGCTAAACAATAAATAATTAAATTTAAATATAAATATTATAGAAACGAATATGAATACGTTTTGCATACAAAAACTAAATAAATGCATATTATAAATTCATAAAATAAAAGGTAATTAAATGAAAATTGTTTTTCGATTAAATGCTTTATTAATTTTTTTTAATGTTATTAAACACTTTTATATACTTTTTGTTTAAGTGTAGAAGAGGGTACAGGAAAATCTGCGACACATGTTTCAGGGTACAGAAAGTATTTTTTATTTTTTTCAAAAGAAAAACTTAAAGATTTCGAATAGAAAAATTTTCATATTTTGAGAAATTTGTTGGTTATACAAATTTTTCGTATGGAAAAGTGGTTTGAATCTGAGATATTTTTTGTATATAAAAATTTTCAGAATTTGAGACAGTTTTCTTAAAGAAAAATTTTCAGAACATTTTGAGACATTTTTCGTATAGAATCTGAGACATTTTTTGTATATAAATATTCTTAGAGTCTGAGACATTTTTCGTATAAAGAAATTCTTAGAATCTGAGATATTTTTCGTGTAGAAATCTCAATGTGAGACAAATTGTGTAAAGAAAATTTCTTGGAATTTGTGGCATTTTTCGAATGGAGCAGTTTTTAAGTATCCTAGACAATTTTCGTAAGTATAGCAAAATTCTCAGACTCTAAGACATAGTATAGAAAGACGTAAGAATAGAAAAATGCTCAGAATCTGAAACATTTTTCGTTTAGGAATTTTCTTTTCATACGAAAAATGTCTCACTCTAATTCTGAGAATTTTTCAATAAGAAAATTTCTAAAATTCTTAGAAATTTTCTATACGAAAAATTTCTAAAATGCAGAAAATTTTTCAATGCGAAAAATGTCTTACAAGGGAAGTCTCCCTGGTGCAACCCTCCGATCTTCATGAAATTTGGATATTGAATAACGAGAACTAATTCGACACGTATTTTTTTTTTAGCGGCCAAACTCATTTTTAGGGGAGTCGCTTTGTATGGGGGGGAAATTAACCTTTTTCAGTTTTTTACGATTTACGCTTATTTAAACTTAAAGGTATTGAAGATTAAGATTAAAGGTATTGAAAATACCTATCTTGTGGTGCTAACAACTGGCCAAAGAAGTTAGTATTTTTCGATTTATTAACAAAAATGTCATAAAATTTTGGTATTTTACTCAATATGACGAAAAGTTGAATGTTTGAGCACGTTCTTAGCACACGTTCCAAAGACCTTTCATTTGGTATGTAACATGGCTAGGTTTCTTTGCATAATATAGGAGATAAACGAAAAAACTGAAAAATGACCTTGTCTTCCCCCCTCCTTTTTACCCCCTAAATTTGAATTTGGGCCGCTAAAAAAAATACGTGTCCCTTTATTTTCTCTGCTCTACAAAATAAAACCAAATCAGAATTTTTCTATACAATAAATGGCTCAGATTCTGAGAATTTTTCTATACGAAAAATATCTCAGATTCTATATTTTAAAAAAAAATGTCTCACTTAGATTCTCAGAATTTTTCTGTACCAAAAATTTCGTAATATAATTTCATTTATATAATTTCGTAATATAATTTCGTTTACAAAATTAAGAAATTTTTTGTATAGAAATATTTTCAGAATCTAAGACCTTGTGAGACATTTTATGTATAGAAAAATTCCCAAAACTTAAAATATTTTTAACATGATAATGTTTTTAGGCTGGTGTCTAATTTTAAAAATGATGCAGGACGCCACCTCAGTTTGACTATAAAAGCTAACAACTAATAAAAAAGAAAATAAGAATTACTGTTTTTATTTCCTTAAAACCAAAAAGGTTTGCAACTGCGATTTGTAACTTGCATAAAATTCACCTGCTGGTTAATAAAAACGTTTTTCACCAGATGGTGAATAAAACGTAACATTATTATTTTTCAACAAATTTTTTTTTTCAAATTTTATTTATTTTTAATAAAATTTTTTTTATCAACTTTTTTTTTTCAACAAAATTTTTTTTTTGTTCATCAAATTTTTTTTTTCATAAAAAATTTTTTTTTTGTTCATCAAATTTTTTTTTCATCAAAAAAATTATTTTTTTTTAAATGTTTTTTAACTGGAGTTTTATTTATTTCGGTTTGAATCCATATTAATTATTTCTGAGAAATAATTATTTTTTGTTGTACAATGAGAAAATCTGAAAAAAATAATTGACAACACAGGCTAAGTGGAGATGTCGACAGCTTTCGGAAGAAGCCACCCTTCCGTCGTCAGCACTCTTCAATTGTCACTGTAGGTGTGTAAGATTAAAATCAGCTATTTAAACGTACATTAAGGTGAAAAAGCGGACGGGAATTATATCACATTTCATCACCCATATGTTACGTTTAGCACGAACTTAATCAATCTATTTTTAACTTTTTCTAACACAGTTGTAATTTCTTACACTGTAGTAGATTTTCTCAGAGTTGCAACCCTTGGAACGACTTTTCAAGTCTTGGAAAATGTATGTTAGGTTTGAATTTATATTTCATATTTCTAATTCTTAGAAATATTGCTAAATTGCATGGTACCTTATGAGTTGAGTATTAATTCTCTTTTATTTATTATTGGACTTTTATATTTTATAACTGAAGTTTTATTTATTTCGGTTTGAGTCCATATTAATTATTTCTGAGAAATAATGATTTTTTGTTGTACAATGATCTACTACAAACATAATTATTTTTCAACAAACAGTTTTTTTCATCAAATTTTATTTCTTTTTAATCAAATTTTTTTTCATCGTAATTTTTTTTTCAACAAAATTTTTTTGTTCATCAAAAATTTTTATTTCCAAAATTTGTTTGTTCATCAGAAATTTTTATTTTCATAATTTTTGTTCATCAAAATTTTTTTTCATAAAGTTTTTTTCATAAAATTTTTTTTTTCATCAAAATTTTTTTTCTCTTAAAAATTTTTTTTTTATCATTTTTTTTTTATCAAATTTTATTTTTTACATCAAATTTTTTTTTTCATCAATTTTTATACCCTCCAACCACAGTATGGGGGTATACTCACTTTGTCATTCCGTGTGTAGCACATCGAAATATCGGTTGGGGAACCCACAAAGTATATATAAAATTGATCCATGATAGAATATAAGACATTCTAGCGATGTCCACCCGTCCGTCTGTAGAAATAACGATGAAGTCCAAACCAAAAGAGCTAGACCCCTGAAATTGCGCAAGAATATCTCTTATGTTACTGGTAAGGTTAAGTTCAAAGATGGCAAAATCGGATCAGGGGGAAAAAAGTTCCACTTGAAGAACTAAAATGACCCCTGAAAAATAGAATATTTTTACGAGTTTTTTTTTTAATTTTTGCTTAACAAATGTAACATTTTTATGCCATATTATGTTCACAGACCTGCGCTTGGACAAAGGGGGTTAGGAAATTCGATTTTTTTCAAGTCGCTCCCTTTGAGGGCGCGGTTATAGAAATTGATTAAAAATAATGATAAAAATGAATTATTTAAGCGTAAATATCATAAACAAATAATTTGTAAACATATTTAGCGGTGGTGAAGGTGTCCCCCACCGAATCCGCCAACCCCCCCCCCGCAAAAAAAAATACGACCATGCTGTTTTTTTTTTTTTGTAATTTTAAACGTGGTGGAGGGTACTAAAGATTCGGCACAACCGAATTTAACACTTTTACTTGTTTTTCCATTTTTTTTTTCATAAAATTTTTTTCATCAACATTTTTTTTTTTATCAATTTTGTTTGTTTTATAATTTTTTTTTTTTTCATCTAAATTTTTTTTTTCATTAGCAATGTTTTTTCATAAAAAAATCACCAAAACTATTTTTTCACCAAATTCTAACATAATAATGTTCCATTTGTTTAACAAATGTACCTACTAAAAAACAACTGAGAGTATTAAATTCTTCTGTGCCGAATCATTTATATTTTTATTTTTTTCATTAAATTTTTTCATCAACATTTTCTTCTATTTTTTTTTCACACATTTTTTTTGTTTCATAAAAATTTTTTTTCATCAAAAATTTTTTTTGTTTCATAAAAAATTTTTTTTCATCAAAAAAAAATATTTATTTTTTCATCAAAAAATTTTTTTTTTCCTAAAAACTTTTTTTTTTCATCAAAAAATTTTCATAAAAAAATCACCAAAACAAGTTTTTCACCAAATTCTTATATAAATAATGTTCCCTTTGTTTAACAAATGCACGAAAAACAAATGAGAGTAGTAAATTCTTCTGTGCCGATTCATTTATTCTCTCCAAAATGTAAAAATATTTTTTTGCAGTTAAGTAATGTATTCATTAACCAAATTTACAGCCCTTTTGGTTTAGACTGCATATGGTTTTCCACAGAGAGATTGAGATATAGCTAGATTGTCTTAGAAATGGATCAATAATATTTAAACTAAATGGAGTGGTCAACCGATATTTCAATTCTTTTTGCATGGAATGGCACATAACATTATTTTTTCTAAAAAAAACTGCTTTGGCAAGTACACCCAAATGTTTAACAAAACATGATTTAGAGAATCTGAGACATTTTTCGTATACAAAAACCTTCAGAATTTTAGATTTTTTTTCGTAAAGAACAATTCTCAGAATCTGAGAAATTTATCGTATAGAAAAATGTTCACAATCTGTGACATTTTTCTTATAGAAAAATTCTCAGAATCTGAGACATTTTTTGTTTAGAAAAATTCTCAGAATCTGAGACATTTTTTGTATAGAAAAATTTTTAGAATCTGACATTTTTTCGTACAGAAAAATGTTCAGAATTAGGGAAATTTTTCATGTATAAAATTTCTTAGAATCTGTTAAATTGTTCTTATGTATAAATTTTAAGAATCTGGGACATGAAAAAATTCTTGGAATCTGAGACAATTTTCAAAATCTGAGATATTTTGAGTAAAGAAAATTCCCTTAGAATCTGACATTTTTTGTAAAGAAAAATTCTTAGAATTAGAGAAATTTTTATTAAATCAAAATTCTCAGAATTTTGATTTAAAAAATTTAAGACACTTTTCGTATAGAAAAATTCTTAAAATCTAAGACTTTTTTCTATAGAAAAATTCGTATAATTTGAGACATTTTTCTAGTAGAATAATTCTCAGAATCTGAGACAATTTTCGTAAAGAAATATTTTCAGAATCTGAGACATTTTTTCGTAAAGACAAATTTAAAGAACCTGAGATATTTTTCTTTTAGAAAAATTCTCAAAAACTGAGTGGGACAGTCTTCAAATAGAAAAATTAAAAAAAAAAATCTAATGCTTTTTGCCTACAGAAAATTCCTCAGTATCTAAAACATTTTTCGTATAGAAAAATTTTCAGAATCTCAGACGTTCTTCGCATGAAAAATATTTCAGAATGCTATTCCCTCAAATTAAAGAATAAATATTTTTATTAAATTTTCAATTGTTAAAAACATTTACTCGAGTTCAAAAAATAAAAAAAAAATAAAAAACATAATGTTGATGAATGTACATCTAACGGCAACTGCATGTATAAAGTGGTTTTGTGCAATATGTTTTGTACAAAAAAACACTTAACAATTGTGTAATAGCGTTCAGTTATTCTCATATATAAAGATATAAAAATCACAGTTTATTTATAAAAAATAAAAATAATATAAAAATAAAATAAACCGGGTTTTTGTGTTTACAAACTCTTCACAAACTACCTGAAAAATACACTTTACACATGTTTTTGTTCTATAAATATCTTGGAAAAAAAAACTAAACTGACTGAAAATAGAACAATGAGTAGAAAAATAAAACAGATTTGAAACACAATTTTCAACAAGAAGGAAATACAAAAAAAACACACATACATATACACTCACCTTTCAATGGAAATATACTCACTACAACATCAAACAACAACAATAAAATTGTAGGAGTTATTTTATATAAATAAATACACATACTCACACACATGTTGATATATGCAGCACTTGAAAGCTAGAAGCATTACTTGAACAAAAAAAAAATGAGAAAGCCTACATATTTACACAAATACATGTTAAGGAAAATGTTCCTGTTTTTTGGCGTATGTGTGTGGTTTTTGAAGCATTTTATAAGTTATAAAAGCTATTATATACTAACACACATACATTTATATTTATATAAACAGTTTCTAACCAGAATTATTTGAACGATGATAATACTATTAATGTAAAATAATTTTCGTTAACTACTTGGGAGTAAAGACTTTTTAAGGAATATAGATTATACTTAATATAAATGTGGATAAATGATATTTACCCGAGTAAAAATTTTTATAAGATGCAATATATAATGATATGTAACACAATATATATTTATACGCAATTTGATCCGAATAATGGTGGATGTTTTTGCATTAAAAAAGATCAACTTGTATAAAATATGATTTGATTTCATCCGAGTTTTGACCAGACATTGCTATATATTGGTGGATCTAATTAGATCTAATTGCATAAAAACATATAAAATCCTGGTGTTTTTTGGTTTGGGTTGAGATACACCACAGGTCAACGATACATTCACCAAACATATAATTTTCTAAAACAAAAAAAAATGTTTGGGTACGCTTCGAACCAGATAGGTGATATACATAACCCTAATAAGGAAATGTTTAGGAACATTTTAAAAAGTTTCTTATACTTTGCCTAAAAAACTTAGACAATTGTTGGTTAATTGGAAACATAAAAAGTTTTATATGGAACAGAATAAGCTATATATAATTTGATGTTAAATTATACAGAAAAACAGATTTTGTATTGACCCTCATATTAATTTATTTAATTATATCAACTGTACACCTTTTAATCCGAATCATGATTAAATTATATATTACTACATATGACTGCATTAAAAAAATTTAAAAAATATCTCACGGATGTATAATCATATATAATTTATTATGTTTGTATCAAGTTATATATTGTAATATATGTTTATTTTTACTCGGGTATAGACAAAAAATTTCATAATTTCAATATAAATTGAAATTCTGATACGTATGAGTGATTTTTTAAGCAATAGCTTCATTGGGAATTCATATTAATCATACGTACCGTATTTCACACAAAAAAGTAAGAAAGTTAAATTCAGTTTTTCCAAATCTATAGATACCCTCCACAATATTAAAGAAAGGTTTTTTAATTTTTTATTAAGTCTATCTAACAATGTCCGTCCTTCTGTCCGTCCGTCTGTCTGTCCGTCTGTAGAAAACACGCTAACTTTTGAAAGACTTTACAGAGACTTCTGAAGTTTGGCATATATGTTGGGCATTTACCTGGTCAGGTTGGAATTGCAACCCAGCGAAATCGGTCCAGTGGTTCAAAAGTTATGAGCAAAAGACTGAATTTCGGCAAGGGGCTTTCGTGAATTACCGAAATAAAAAACACGATAACTTTAGGGTAACGAAAACGATATTCTGAGGTTGCTGAAGCTTGGCATATATTTGTAGTTCCCCGGGCCTGGTTCGATTTGAATTTCAGTCAAATCGGTCCAGTGGTTCAAAAGTTTTATGAAAACCATGAATTTCAGATTGAAAACCTGTTAAACATGTTTTAAAAACATTGGTAAGTCCAAAAAATATTTTACAACGTATTTTTGTCATTTTTACACTAAAGAGAAAAAAATACACTCAAAAAAAATTTAAAATAAAAAAAAAAATTACACTCAAAAAAAAATTTAGTAAATTATTTTTTGTTTTCAAAAATTACTAAAAAAAAAGTTGTTTTACACAAAATAAAATATATCTAATCAAACATGTTATTTTTTCACGTTAGAAAATTTACTATCACTTAAAAGGGCATTGTGGAGGGTATTCATAGATTCGGCCAAGTCGAATTTAACTTTTCTACTTGTTTAAGTACTATTCGGTATCCAATTCTTTTTATACCCTCCAACTACAGGAGGTATACTCACTTTGTCATTCCGTGTGTAACGCATCAAAATATCGGTCTAGGACCTCATAAAGTATATATATTTATGATCAGTGATCGATTCTAAAACATTCTAGCGATGTCCGTCCGTCCGTCTGTCTGTCCGTCTGTCCTTCTGTCCGTCTGTCCGTCTGTCCGTCTGCCCGTTTGTCCGTCCGTCCGTTTGTCCGTCTGTAATTAACAATGCAGTCCAAAATAAAAGAGCTAGACTTCCTACATTTGGCACGAATATGTCTTATGTTCCTAGGCAGGTTAAGTTCGTCAATATTTTGAGATAGCGGCCAAAACTCCTTTTGGTTTTTGTTCTCCGATTTTAAAGTTATTAGCAGGGAAACCAAAAATATGCTCTAAAAAACACGTTTTATGCGCTTAAAAAATGCCCTTAAAATCGGAAATATGCTCTAAAAACAATAAAAATATGCTTTTTTTGTCTATTTTTTTACAATTTTTTAGAGAATAGACCCAAAAAATACCGTTATGTGGGGTAGCTAGAGAGTTAATATAGGTCAATGAAGCAAGAACAGGCCAAAGCGTAATCAATCGTCAGAACCCCGTTATTTTGGAAAAGAAAAAAAAACAAACATTTCAATCCACTTACAAAATTAAACAAAAAAAAAAAACATTTCACAAAAATTAAAAAAAAATTAAAAATAATAAAAAAATTGGAAAAAAAAAATTCTCCAAAAATTAAAAAATGCTTTAAAAACTTAAAAAAATGCTCTTAAAAGTGAAAATATGCTCTAAAAAATGAAAATATGCTCTAAAAATATGCTCTTATGTTAAAATATGCTCTTATACCTAAAATATGCTAAAATATGCTCTTAAGGCTAAAATATGCAAAAATATGCTTTAACAAATCGATGCCAGATTTCTAAAAATCTTCTGAAACGGATAAATACCTTACCCATTTATCAATACAACGCGCAGGAAAAAACATGATACTGCATAATTTTGGTTTCCCTGGTTATTAGACTCATATGAAAGTAGACAGTAGTAAACCTCGGGAGCCAAAAAATTAGAACTCTATTTCAACTATTTCACTGAGAACAGGGTGGTCCAAAATGGGCTTTTTCAGAATTTAGTAAATTTATGATATTTTTAGTTAATTTTTAAAGTTTAAATGATCATAACTTTTTCGTTTTTCAAGATTTTTGGACGAAATAAATCTTGTGTTGTAACTTAACTTATTTCCTATTACTGGTAAAAAAATTGAAGCTCTACTGTTTTCAGAACAATTTAAATATTTTTTTTAAAAAAGGTAAAATTTCTCGGAAATTTCCTACTTCATAGAGCAAAACTCCTGTGAGTCAAGCTGAGTCAAAACACAAATTTAATATTTTGTAGTCCTAACTCTCCCCTACATTCCTATATATACATGTCCATTAGAGTGTCCCTTATTTTGGAAATGTTGAGACGGTACCCCCTAATTTTTTTCCTTTTGACTAAAAAATAACTCAGGAAAAATTTTACGCCCCTACGACCACGCCTTTCCTACGCGACGGGGCCTTATAGAACGGGGCCTAAAAAATCATTTTTCCATACAAACCAAAAATTTTTTTTTGATTTTTAATTTTTTTGTTATTAATTATAATATTACTTGGTTAGCTTATTCACGACAAAAAATTTGATTTTGGTGGGATGAGGCTTTCAGTTCTAAAAAATTTTTCGAAAAAAAAAAGTTTTGAGCTTTTGGGGTCCTACAGTAAAAATTTTTAAAAATTTTTTTTTTTAGTTTTGACAAGCAACGGTTTTAGTTGTAATGTTGCTTTTAATGATATATATTCATAAAAAAATATTATTCATATCTGTGACATCTTGATCGTGTATCGAAAAACATCAAAAATGCATTTTTTACCCTTTTTTAGATCACGCACGATAAAGATGTCACAGATAGGAATAATATTTTTTTATGAAAATATATCATTAAAAGCAACAATTCAACTAAAACGGTTGCTTGCCAAAACTAAAAAAAAATATTTTTTAAAAAATTTTTACTGTAGGACCCCAAAAGCTCTAAATTTTTTTTTTCGAAAAATTTTTTAGAACTGAAAGCTTCATCCCACCAAAATCAATTTTTTTGTCGTGAATAAGCTAATCAATTAATATTATAATTAATAACAAAAAAATTAAAAATAAAAAAAAAATTTTTTTGCTTTGTATGGAAAAATGATTTTTAAGGCCCCGCACTTTACGGCCCCGTCGCGTAGGGAAGGCGTGGTCGTAGGGGCGTAAAATTTTTCCTGAGTTATTTTTTAGTCAAAAGGAAAAAATGAGGGGTACCGTCTCAACATTTCCAACATTTCCAAAATAAGGGACACTCTAATGTCCAGTATTCGACAAAAATGGAAATCAACCTCATTAGAGTTAGATGAAGAAGCTAAACAACTACTGCAAAATGAAAATCAGAGCTATTTGGAAGAAATTTTTACTAATATTGTTTAATTAATACTAGTTTAAAGATTATAATTTGTTTCTAACCCAGCTAGCATTTGGAAGATTGTTTTTTTCAAAAATCACCTAACAGAGTCTTTTTCTAGTACTTTTGGTGATCAAAAACTGATTAATCATTTACAAGTTTAAAAAAAGACTCGAAAATGAGTCGTGCTTATGATTAAAAAGTGTTTATTTTAAAATACAACAACAAATTATATAGCAATCGCAAATTGATCATCCAGGCGTTTAAAATATAAGCATTTTTTCCGTTATTTATGATCATAATTTACGCACCTAGAAGATTAAAAACTGTTTGAACGCAAACAGACTGTTTGTTTATAACGGGACAATTTTTTTACTTTTTTCAAGCAAGTTTTAAACATTGTAAATTTCTGTTCATTAATGTCAGTAATTTCGTCGTGTTAAGTTTGACTTTTAGTAAAAAGTGATTTAACTTTAAAAATAAAAAAAAAAAATTTTAAATCATTAAGTATTTCTGGAAGAGTTGGATTCTTTATAAAGCTAGGACCAGCACAAAGCCAATCGCCGAAAATTGATTCCTTTTAACAATAATTAAAAGTAAGTAAATATTTTAATAAATAATTTATAATTAAAAAAATAAAATAAATACTACTAAATATTTTTCGTTTCAGATATTTGCCACCTGTAATTTTAACGAACAGACAAAAATATATAAAAGCTGTGCTTCAAAAGCATTTTCTGGTGTTTGTTTATTTTTAATTGATTTATTTGTTTGTAACATATTTTAATATTTTATTAAATTTTAATAAAAATATACTAATGAGTTTTATAAAAATTATTTTTTAGTATTTAAAAAAAGAGTAGAAATTACTCAAAAAATAGTCGCATACGATTAAAAATATGACTCGAAAAAGACTCGCAAGCGATCACAAATACGACTCAAAAATGACTCGAATGAGACTCATAAATGATTATTAAACTACTGAAAAATGACTCGAAAACGACTCGAAAATGACTCGAAACTGACCAGAAAAACGAGTCATAAATGACTCATCAAGAAGAGTCGCGGCTAGGGTACCATTTTCTCCCGCCAAATGAGTCATTTTCGACTCGAAGAAGAGCGCATATGCGATCGTTTTTAATCGCGCAGATGTATCAAAAAAGACTCGAATTTGATTCAAATTTTCAAAAAATGCTGGCTGGGAATTTTAGTATAAATTTTTATTAATACATTCAAATAAAATATATGTGCACTTTAAATCAATAGTAAAAGTTTACTTAAAATTTTATCGATGTTGTGTTCTGTATATAATATATCCAAATGGTATTGATATTGTTGGGAATTTCAGTGTTATTTTTCAGTTTAATCCTCACAAGAATTAGCTTTCTTCCAAAAAAACCAACCTTTGGCCCCTGTGAATATTGAGACTAAATAAATGTCAGGGGCCAAATGTTGGCATTTTCTGACCAAAATTAAGTTTAGGAATAATAAATAAGTATTGGTTGTAAAATACGATTGAAGAAAATAAGAAATTATAAAAAACAAACCTATTTAAAATGTCAAAATATTCAACTTTTACATGGAAACTCAACAAAAAATTAAAATGCATTTTTAACTCCACATTACTTACGTTCCTATCAGTCAATTTTTACGTTTGAACACGCAAATTGAAGCTTAAAGTCCCTCCTATTGAACAAAACAAATTGCGAAAAAAATACCAATCCGTTCAAAAGTTATAGAGTTTTGACCGCTATCTCGCGAAATTGACCACTGTGCAGGGGGAAAAAAGTTCCCCCTTGAAGAACTAAACCAACCTCTGAAAAACAGATTTTTTCCAAATTTTTGTTTGTGTTTTTGTTTAACAAATGCAACATTTTAATGCTACAAGAAGTTCAAAGTCCTGCATTTGGACCCAAAGAATTAGAAAATGACGTTTTTTCGGTCCGCCCCCTTTTATGGGCTTGGAATAATTTTTTTTTTTTAAATATTGATAAACTTACGCAAAAGGCATAAGAATGAATTTTTAAACACATATTCGAGAGGAAATTGCCCCCCCCAATTACCACTACCGACCCCCCCCCCCAAAAAAAAAGAAAACGCCCCTGGATTTCTTTTTTTTAAATTTTTTTTGCATGTTGGAGGGTATAAAAGATTCGGCACATCAGAATTTAACACTCTTAAGCGCCAATCAGACGACAGACAAATCTTACAACTTGTCTAAAGACCGAATGCAAATGGCGTAAATAATAGCATGTGTTCAGATGTGTGTTCGAAAATATTTTCAGAAAAAAAATGCTCGGTTAGATGACAAATTTTAAGATTTGTCTGTCATCTGATGGCCCCTTTACTTGTTATTTATGTTAACGAGCAGCCGAAATAAAGCAATTTGTATTTTTTGGTTATGTCCGTTATAAACTTGTAAAAACAATATTGTTTATAAAATTATGAAAATTTAAAATTTAAAATTTAAAAAAAAAAAAAAAAAAAAAATTCAACAACAAATTTTGAAAACCACAATTGAATGCCCTTTTTTGCTAGGAAAGACACCATGGATTATCAAAAACAAAATTTTGTATTAAAGTTTAGAATGTTCTTTTAACGCTATTAAAATTTCAGTGAGGTGTTTTTTCGTATTGTTGAGCAATAAATTTTTAAAGTTTGTTAGATAGCCAAATATGTATTTGATTTTTTTCAAAATTTTGGCAGAAAATCAAAAATTTAGCTATATCAACAATTTTGAAAATTTATTGCTCGATAACACGAAAAAAAACTTCCCTAAAATTTTAACAGCTTTAAAATAACATTATAAACTTTAATAAAAAAATTTGGTTTCGGAAATCCATGTTGTCCTTGACAGGAGAAAAGGACATTCCACTATTGTTTTAAACATTTTTTTTGATTTTTTTTTTTTTAATTTTTTTTGATTCTTAATTTTAAATCTCCATAATTTTATCAACAATATTGTCACTGAAAGTTTTTTCGTACAACTTACGGTTTTTGAATAAAAAAACACAAAAGAACTGTCAAAAGCCAACTATTTGATTTTTGTCAAAATTTTGAGAAAAAAATCAAATATTTGGCTGTCTAACAGACTTTGAAAATTTATTACTCAACAATACGAAAAAACACCCCTCTAAAATTTCAATAGCGTTAAAAGTACATTCTAAGCTTTAATACAAAATTTTGTTATTGGAAATCTAGGGTGTCCTTCCCAGGAAAAAAGGACAACCAAATATAGTTTTTAAAATTTTTTGTTGAAGTTTATAAAAAAAAAAAAAAAATTATAAACTTTAAATTTTCATAATTTTATAATGTACGACTTACGGTTTCCGAGCACAACAATGTTGAGAAACTGTCAAAAAGTCAATATTGTCACAAAAGCGCTTTTTTAAACGCCCATATCTTCCAAAGTATTGATCCAAAAAAAAAAAATATGGTCTTTATTAAAGACTCTTTAATCATTTACGAAACTCTATAAAATAACCAAAAATTAACAAAATCGGTGATCTGTCAGTTAAATTTCTCATGGATTTGCTCCTATATAATCGCTACGATGATAAATCAATTAACTGATTTTATCTGACAACCCACGTTTGTTAGTAGCTCTTTTTCGTGGTGGAGCTTTGACAGTCACCATAACTGCTCCTCCTTCCTTAAAAAGTCTCTTTTCGGCAGAGTCAATTTTAACTAACTAATTTAACCTGTTTGTACTCCCAGTTGACAAGGCTGCTGCCTATGATTGTAGCTCCTGTCTGTAGTCTCCGTGTTGATTTCAGAATTCCAAGATTCAAGTTTTTGCACTTAAATTCTATCATAATATTTCGGATTGTAACTGTTTTTACAATTTCAACATAATTTTGTTGTTTGTTTAAAAATAGCAATTTAGTACATCTTGTAGATATTTTATACCTATGTTTGCATTTGATCCTGATTTCATTTTTGTGCTTATTTTTCTTCATTTCTTTTCTATTTTTATACAATTCATTTGTTATTTTTTATACCCTACAGCAAACAACGAATTTATGTTATTTTTATTTCGGTAGCTTTTCTAAAGAGTCAAATATGATCTGAGAATTTTCGACAATTGCGAGCCTATCTACATCCCGGATAGGCTTTATTCCAGCAAAAAAAATTTGCACTAAGATAAAGATACATTGGGTCGTTCTTTATGTCGTTCTTATACATGTACACAGAAGATGCTAGACGGACTTCTCCAAAAGTGCATGCGTCTCTCTCAGAATTTAAGACTTTTTTTCTCAGAATCTGAAATTTTTTACAAGGAACATTTTTTTTAGAATCTGAGACATTTTATACAGAAAATGTGTCCAAGAATAAAAAGCGTTTCATCTCAGACTTTTTCTGCGGGAAAAAGGTTTTAAAGTTTAAGACTTCTTTTATAGGAAAAATATCGAATTTCTGAGACAGTTTTCATAAAGAAAAAGTCTCAGAATCTAAGACTTTTTCTATAGGAAAAATGTCTCATTTTTCCTATTTTCCTATTTTTCTATTTTTCTATTTTATAGAAAAAATTAAAGTCGATAAATTTTCTAATCTGAAATATTATCTATCCATTTTTTTACTAAAATGTGACAGTTTTTGTGTATGAAGAACTTTTGGAAATTTCAAACTTTTTCTGTAAGAAAAAAATTTCCCAGAATCCGAGGATTTTTCTTAGGAAAAAGGATTTCGATTCAGAGAATTTCTTAATAGCAACAAACTAGAACCTTTACAGTTTTCTATGGAAAAATGACTCTAAATTAAGGAGTTTTTCTGAAGGTCTTTTATAAGAATACACTTTTAAAATTTGAAAATGTTTCTACAGGAAAAAACTTAATTAATGATGCAAGCCCTACATGAGTTTCACTCTAAGAAAAATTTTTAAATAAAAAAAATTAACCAGCCCTCTGGTACTGAATTGCACTAGAGGACTCTTATCCTGAGCCTTTTTTTACCATCCAAAATTTATTTTCTCTTATCAATTTTTTTAACAAAAGTTCTTTAACATTATTATACCCTCAACCACTCCGTGGTGCAGGCAGGCGCGGATAGCACTTAAGTTTGTGGGGGAAAAATTTTTTTTTACTCAAAAATTTTTTTTTTACTCAAAATTTTTTTTTTTTTGCAGGGAACCTTAGGTTGGATTTGAATCATTAGTTAAGGTTTTTTTAGTGTTTTCCTCTTGTTTATTATGATTTTTTCTGTGGAAGCATTTCCAATTTATAAAAATGTATTCCCGTAAAAAAGATTTTACAATTTAAGAAAATGTTTGATATTTAAAAAAATGTCTACTCGAAAAGTTCTCAGCAAAAGACCCAGATTCTGAAAAAAATGTTCATTAGAAAATATATTATATCAGATTTGCCACATATTTAATTCAAAAAAAGTTTCCTGATTTTAAATTTTTTTAGATTCATTTGCTTAAAGAAAAAGTTTATGAATCTGGGAAATTATCCCAATACACAAATTTTGAGGTTCTGAGCAATTATGCTACAGTTTTAAGAATTTATAAAACTCTTGCTCTTGAAAATTTTTATATTCACATAGAAAATGTTCAGAAACAATTTTCCCACTAAAAAATTCATATTTTAGAAGAAAAAATTTCGATTAGATTTAGTGACTTTTTCACCATAGAAAACCTCTAAGGTTCTGAAATATGTTTTGCTCTTGAAAATTTTTATATTCACATAGAAAATGTTCAGAAACAATTTTTCCACTAAAAAATTCATATTTTAGAAGAAAAAATTTCGATTAGATTTAGTGACTTTTTTCACCATAGAAAACCTCTAAGGTTCTGAAATATGTTTTTCTATTCTATTTTTCCACCGAAACGTTAATTCTTCACCAAAATTTGCAGTTTTTGAAAAACTAAAACCAGAAAGTATCTGAGATAAAAAAATTAAATACTTTAGAGCCTTTAAAAAATTATTGAGTCAATTTCCTAGATTATGAAACATTTTTCTAAAGATAAAGTACAGATGAGACACTTTTCCTTAGAAAAAGTCTAAGATTCTCAACATTTTCTAAGACATATTTTTTATTAAAAAGTCTGAGAATCTAAGAAATTGTTCGTACAAAAAAAAAGATTCTGAACATTTTTCCTACAGAACAGGTCTCAGCTTCTGAGACATTTTTCCTATAGAAGGAGTCTAAGACATTTTCCGACAGAAAAAGATTCTGAGACATTTTCAAATGGAAAAAATCTCAGAGTTTAAAATATTTTCTTAAATTCTGGGACATTTTCCTAAAATCTCAGATTCTAGGTTTTTTTCTATATAAAAAGTATCATATTCTGAGTCTCAGACTATAGAAAATTTTTTCTATAAAAACTCACAAATTCTGAGGTATGTATTTTTCCTATCGAAAAAGTCTGAGATTTTTTATATTAGCCAAAGATTTAAGCTTTTATTATTAAAAATTCTTAGATTCTGATACATATTTCAAATAAAAATAATTTCAGATTCTGAGATATTATCTCAGTGTCTGAGACATTTGTCCTAAAGAAAGAGTCTTTGATTCTGAGATATTTTTAAATTAAAAAATCTCAGATTCCGAAACATTTTTCCAATTAAAAACTCCCAGATTCTGCGTAATTTGGCTATAGAAAAAGTCTAAGATTCTATTAAATTTTTTTTATAGAAAAATTCTCAAATTTTCCTTTAAGAAAATTTTTTGATTTTCCTAAAAAGTTTAAAGATTCCGAAACTTTTTTTCCTATAAGGATTCAAAAACATTCTTCCTATAGAAAAATTAAGAGATTCTTGAGCATTTTTTATAGAAAAAATGTTCAAATAATTTCATTTTCTTCTCAGATTTTTTCGAAAGAAGAATTATCAGATTTTCTCTATAGAAAATTCTCATATTTTTTCTGAAGAAAAATTCTAAGACTTTTCCTATAAAAAAATTCTCTGATATTTTCCTTTAGAAAAATTGTTAGATTTTTCGTATTAAAATTCTCTTCCTATACAAAAATTCGCAGATTTTTTCCATACAAAAATTCTTAAATTTTTCCTATAGAAAAATTTCTAAATTTTTCGTCTAGAAAAATTCCCAAATTTTTCGTCTACCAAAATTATCGTATTTTTTCTAAGAAAATTTTAAACATTCCGAGATTTCGCGCCTGTGTACATAATGACTTTGTACTGATGTATAATGACTTTGTACTGATGTTTGTAACTACCCGATATATTGGTTTTAGACCAACTTTTAAGTATACCAATCGACTCAGCAACAATTTTTAAGTCTATTTAGAGATAACCGTCCGCCTGCCTATCTGTCTGTCCATGTAAACGGTGTAAGCACGAAACAGGTCGCAGTTAATAATCTATTTGTCAAAGATTTGAAACTTAAGATTTTTTTGGCTCGAGAAAATAGGACAAAGCCTATTAAAATTGAAAAAAATCGGTCCACGTTTTGACCTAGCCCCCATACAAACGTCCCGTCTAAATTAAGCTCAAATGCCTCTAACAGCCGTAATATAATAGATATAATTCCGAAATCATCATTTCAAATTCTAAAAGAACCGGATTAGTCCTACTTGCAACCACCTTGCCTTGTTTGTTTTGTACTTTGGTAACCTTATAAAATTTGATCATAAGTGGATCATTTCTGGACTTAGTCCCCATATATAAATTTCGCCCGATATTCAGATAAATCTGTCTATTGGCGAAAAAGAAGCCTATTTCACCTAAATTTCGTTTATGTGAGTTTTACACCAATTTAAGATCTAACAAAATACCCGAGTAAAAATAAACACAATCCGTCAGACATTTTCTAAAAAAATATAATTTAATCATGATTCGGATTAAAAGATGTACGGTTGATATAACTATATGAAATTATATGAGGGTCAATACAAAATTTGTTGTTCTGTATAATTTAATATAGAATTTTGTATATCTCATTTTGTTCCATATATATAATAAATGTTTCCAAAATTTTCTAAGTTTTTTATGCAAAGTATAAAAATTTTTAAAATATTCCTAAACATTTCCTTGTTAGGGTTATGTTTAATACCTATTTGGTTCGAAGCGTACCCAAACAATTTTTTTTTGTTTAAGAAAATTATATGTTTGGTGAATGTATCGTTGACCTGTGGTGTATCTTACCCAAACCACGAAACACCAAGATTTTATTTGGTTTTTTGCAATTAGATCTAATTGCATCCACTGAAATATGGCAATGTCTGGTCAAAACTCGGATGAAATCGAATCATATTTTATATACGTTGATCTTTTTTAATGCAAAAACATCCACCATTATTAAGATCAAATTGCGTATTAATATATATTGTGTCGTATATATTGCATCATATAAAAATTTTTACTCGGGTATAGATCCAATCGGATCCATGTTTAGACTTGAGACCCATTTTCCGGGAAACACTGGTGTTGGGTATTATATGGTCGGTAGTGACTAGGGATGCCAAACGGGATTGACATTTACAAATCCCGGGATTCGGGATTTTAAAATTCTAATCCCGGGATCCCGGGATTTTTCGGGATTTCGGGATTTTTCGGGATCCCGGGATTTTTCGGGATTTCGGGATTTTTCGGGATTTCGGGATTTATTAAAATTAAGGTTTTTACGTAACATTTTTAATAAATTTTTTATATAATTAAATATTCAATTAATTCATAACCATTGAATATTTTTCGTAAAGTTTACATATTTAGCACAGAAAAACCGAAAATTTAGGAACAGCTATGACCGATTTGAATAGACTCGAGCGATGTGCGTCTGTGAAAGACGCGATGCAGTCGAATTCAAATGATTAGAAAATACTTTTTTTCGGTCGGCCTCTTTTGTAGACGTGGATATAAAATATTTGTTTTAATAATGATAAAATTGTGTTAATATTTTTTTTACAATTCCTCTCGAGGGGAAGGTGTCCCAAACGTCCTCTGCCAATACAAAATTTGTATTAATTGTCCTATTGGTAGGCGAATCGCATTTTAACGGTTTTCTTCCCTTTGCGATGAATGTTTACAAATACATTTATTACGCTTAAGTAACAGAATTTTATCATTATTTATATTATTTTTTATATTCACGCCCACAAAAAGGGGCGGGACGAGAAAAAATTTATTTTCTGGCTAAGTGAAACTTAAAAATGTGTCATTTGCTTAACAAAAGTACAAATTGGTAAACAAATTTGGGTTTTCAGAGTCTGGTTCTTCAAGGGGGAAATTTTCCCCTCATCCGCTTTAACTCATTTACGAATTAAAACTGTTAAAAATAAACTTTGAAGATGTATTACTTAATGATTCCTTATAAATTAAAATCTCGGCAAGGGATGTGAAAGTTTCAAACAAAGTAAAAAAGTTTCAAACAAAGTAAAAAAATGTTTTACTTTGTTCGGAATTTTCCGATTTT
Source organism: Pegoplata infirma (assembly GCA_963921195.1). Classification (NCBI taxonomy): domain Eukaryota; kingdom Metazoa; phylum Arthropoda; class Insecta; order Diptera; family Anthomyiidae; genus Pegoplata; species Pegoplata infirma. The sequence goes on along the minus strand of OY992537.1, from coordinate 63,736,378 downwards.
GAATACATTTCCCTGCAGGAACAATATTGACCATAAAAGGCATCAATTCTGAGTCCGACAATTTTTAAATTCGAAAAAAGGAAACTATGTTTCACACTTCTGTATAGGGTCAGTCTTAGTGAAATCAATCAAAAATAGCTAAAAATTTTCGTGACCCCCTCCGATTTTGATGAAATTTGGTTTAGTTGTAACACTAAGTGATAAACTGACACACACTTATTTTCAGCCCTCTAAGTAAACAGTGGGCGAAAACACGGAGGGTCAAAATTTCCCCCAAAATCTCCCAGTCGCGACACTTTGCACCGTAAAAACTTAATATCGTTGGTTCTATTTTAGCTAGAAAGCCCATTTATGGCTTGTTTTGAAGCTCATAATATGCTCTACACGACTTACCATAACCAAAAAATTTTCGAAAAAAATAAGGGTTACCTCCCTTATTTAAAGGTCGTGATATACGGAGTAGAAAATGGGGAGGATGGTATCCCCCGATTTTTTTTTTACTTGCTAATCTTTGAGAGAAAGTCCTAAAGAATATATTCTAAAATTTTTATGTTGGGACAACAATGGGATCGCTCAAAATCAAAATTTTTCACAATTTTCCCCAAAATCTCCAAATCCCAACACTCTTTAACCTTAAAAATTTTATATCATAAGTGCTTTTGTAGCTACAGAGCCCATTTTTTTTTTGTTTTAAAGCTTATAATACGCTCTACAAGACACACCAAAACCAAAAAATTTTCCAAAAAAAGGAATTGGTGCCCCCCTTATTTGAGGGTCGTGGCAAAGGGTGGAGGAAATGGGGGGAAAGTATCCCCCGATTTTTTTTTTACTTGGAATTCACAAAGTGCAAGTCCTAATGAACATAGTCTACAATTTTTATGTTGGGACAACAATGGGGTCGACCAAAATCAAAATTTTTAAAAATTTTCCCCCAAAATCAACAAATCGCGACATTCTTGCGCCTCCCATTGGACTCCCAAGATAAAAATTTCAGGATATGCTCTCTAGAACTTACTCTTAAAAAAAAAAAAACAAGATGAAAAAAAAATGGGGGATACTATCCCCCAATTTCCCCCACCCCTTGCCACGATCTTTTAATACAAGAGGCACCCCTCATTTTTTTTATTTTTTTTTGTGATAGTAATATTGTAGGGCATATTAAGAGCTTTAAAACAAGCCAAAAATGGACTCTGTAGCTACAATACAGTCCACGATATTAAATTTGTAATGTGCAAGAGTGTCGCGATTTGGAGATTTTAAGGGAAATTGTGAAAAATTTTGATTTTGGTCGATCTGATTGTTGTCCCAACATAAACATTTTAGGATATGTTCATTAGGACTTGCACTTTGAGAATACCAAGTTAAAAAAAAACTCGGGGGATACTTTCCCCCCATTTCCTCCACCCTTTGTCACGACCTTTAAATAAGGGGGCACCCTTCCTTTTTTTCTAAAATTTTTTGGTTAAGGTAGGTATTGTAAAGCGTACTATAAGCTTTAAAACAAAAAAAAAATGGGCTCTGTAGCTACAATAGCACTTATGATATTAAATTTTTAAGGTTCAAGAGTGTTGCGATTTGGAGATTTTAGGGAAAATTGTGAAAAATTTTGATTTTGAGTGATCCCATTGTTGTCCCAACTTAAAAATTTTAGAATATATTCTTTAGGACTTTTTCTATAAGATTATCAAGTAAAAAAAAAATCGGGGGATACCATCCTCCCCATTTTCTCCTCCCTTTATCCCGACCTTAAAATAAGGGAGGTAACCCTTATTTTTTTCGAAAATTTTTTGGTTATGGTAGGTCTTGTAGAGCATATTATGAGCTTCAAAACAAACCCAAAATGGGCTTTCTAGCTATAATAGAACCAGCGATATTAAGTTTTTACGGTGTAAGGTGTCGCGACTTGGAGATTTCGGCCCCTGTTGACTTAGAAGGCTGAAAATTTGTATTTGTTAGTTTTTTACGTAGTGTAAGACCTAAACCAAATTTCATCAATATCGGAGGGGGTCAAAAATATTCATGATTGATTTCACTAATAATGACCCTATATTAAGTAATACGACCTGAAAATTAAATTGTACTCCAAAAGAGTAAGAGAATTTAAGCCCAACATGCCTCATTTGAAAGATATTTCAAACACCTTTCAAACGATATCCATTTTGTTACCATCGGACAACAAACACTGAAGAAATAGTCAATTTTTATTACAATATTTGACAAAAAAATCCCGAAATCCCGAGATTTTTCGGGATTTCTCAATCCCGGAAAATCCCGAAAAATCCCGGGATTGAAAAAAATAAATCCCGGGATTCGGTATTTGTCAATCCCGAAAAATCCCGGGATTTCGGGATTCGGGATTTCCCGTTTGGCATCCCTAGTAGTGACTGACTTTAACTTTCTTACTTGTTTTTTTTTGTTAGATTACAGTGGACTAAAACTTGTAAAATATTGAATCATAAAACTGTTTCTAAGAGATATTTGGCGCCCATCGTAGCGCTTGATCGTGCCAGGTCTTTATTGTGATAAGGCTGTATCAAAAATAAGTAAAAATGGTAAATTCCGGCTTTCCGAATATATTGATACCATCATTCACAATGTAAAAAATATTATTTGTAAAATTTTTGTTACGAAAACTACTTACTTGTTTAAACAATCTATTGCTTTCGGAACAATTTCAAACAACAATCATTGATTCTAAAATGTTTAGTGGAATCGATAGCTAGATACTATAAAGCGTTCTGCAACGGAAAATTTGGAACGGTAAATTTGTACTACACTACACAGTCGTTCATTTCTCCTTCAAAAGTTGCCAACTTATTTTATGTTGCATTTTAGAGTGTTCCAAATATATGTATGTTGTTTTTTACTTTGTTTGGGAACCCCAAACAATACCAACAAAAATCACTAAAACTTTAAGGAGTTGGTTCAAAATGGGTGTTGAAGAACTAAGGTACAGAAAAGTTATATTAAAATAAACAAACATAAGAACACAATCTCTCATCCAAACAAAAAGCAACAAAAATAAACTGTAAATAAAACAGATTTACCGGAAGTCATATACTTTCATTGTAGTATTTTAAATGCAACCAAACTCTTATGTATATATGTAGTAGTATTTCTTTAGAAGAAACCCAGTTGGCAAAAAGTCATATACGCAAATGTCGTCAAGGAAGTCCTCAGGACATTTTGGAATTTGTCGCCTATATAATATTGATAAGGACAACTTAAGTAACAAAACCGTGTATTTTGTCGTGTTTTAGACCGTATTTACGACTTTTTAAGCGACAATTTCTTAAATTCGTCTTGAATAAGACTTTATTGGGGACAACATAAGCGACCATTGCATGAATTTTGTCTTGGTGAGCCCTCACCTTTGGCAACCACCAACTTAAACCCAGGGGTCTTCAATCCGCAAGCCCTGCCACTCCGCACCCAGGGCTCTTGGATAAAAACCAAGTCAACTGCTCCTGTCGTCAGGCGAAGCAAGAGTGCAACTGAGGCTGCCTTACAGTGATGGAGGTTTATTTGTAGAAACCGCAACATCTTGCTTTTTTTCCACCATCCTTTCCACCACCGTGTTATTGGCTTCATCCTCCGTGTTATCATAGAGGTCGCATTCGTCCCCAGATTCGGTTTCGAATAAGCCAGATGTGTGTCCGATCTGTTCTGAATCGGAGGCAACAGAACTCTCCGAATTCCTCACTGCATGCCCATCGTGGCATCAGCTTTATCCTCCGTGCCATCACAGAGGTCGCATTCGTTACCAGATTCGGTTTCGAAAATGCCAGATGCATCTCCCATCAGCCTAGAATCGGTCAGCTGAATATCAACCTTTCCCAGATTCTCCTCCCCAGCCGACTCCGCCGCTGGCTTGGCTGCGTCCAAAATAGGCTTCTGATCACCCTTGTAGACATTGACTCTTATATGAAAAAAGCCAAATCTAATAATGCCGTCAGTCCTGGCTAAAAGAGGAAGCGATTCCTCCATCTCACCCAATCTGGGAATTTGCCAATTCTGAGTTGGAAAGTCAGGATTGCAGACTTGTATCATCTTTAGAATCACCTCAGTGTCACTTGTAGCCATTGCAATCCATGCATGAGCTCTGGGTTGCGAGGGGATATCATGTTTTTCCACAGCGTCCAGTCTGGCTCCAGGCCATAACTCTCCCACTTGGCTAATGGCAACCTTAAACACGGCTGCGGATCTTTCGTTCCCAAAAGCAACGAGTTTTACTCGCCCCTGATACCAACCTGCGTTGACAATAGTGGGGAGAAAATCAGACATACTCTCAAGGAGCCTAAAGTAGATTTCATTTAATTTAGTTTCAACTAAACTCCACTTGTCCCTTGGAATACTACAATCCCCATTTTGCCTGTTTATCACAGCCCTAACGAAGTTACCTTTCACCACTTCACTAAAAGACTGAGTCCAGACGTTTCCGGTCACCTTAGATCTCTTAGGTAAAGGTTTCTCGTCGGGCGAGCGCAACCTTTTACCAGACTTCGATGACGAGGCCGAAACAGCGCTCTGTTTGTCAGATGCGCGCATTGCCGAAAGTTTGTCCTGTTCTTCAATGACTCCCTTCGTCCATGATAGAGACGCCCTCTCACGTTCGGAGGGCTTCGTTCCATCGAGTTGGCTTAGTCTGATAATTATTTTCAAACAAAGCCTTCTCTGGTTGTGTCTGACCTTTGATGGCTTAAGTTTCTTTTTCTTTTTACCACCAATATTAGGCTGAGCACCCCTACCAGAATCAAGGCCGGACTTCAAGGTCGCAACCCTAAGACCAGTGCTAGGACCAGCACCAGTCGGTGAGGCAGAGCCTCGAATTAAATCGGTATCATTTGTGTCCATATTTTCATTTTCCTTGATGTGGTAATGAAAATATCACAAAAATACCTATTCCGAACAAACCTATTACGAACAATTTTAGTAATTCAATTTATAGCACGGAGTTAAAATAAAACACGTCCACACTCGTCAACAGTTGAACGATCGCCATGGACTTGCCAAAAAAATAATTTCCCTATTTTTGGGCTTGTACAACCACACTCAACTCAACTAATAGCGTTTAACAATAAGCCCATTAATAAAAGTGTTTGCCTGCGGACTTTCAGATAGGTCTCTTGAAAATTTGAATTTGTTTTGTCGATTAAATTAAAAAAAAAAAGTCCCAAAGACGTCATCTGATTTTTCAGTTTTTGCAAACTTTATTACCTACATCTGCATGATATTTTGATTTTTCGGACTAAAGATTGCCTTTTATTATAATATTTTCATGGGATGATATTTTCATGGGATGATAACGACAGTAATTATAATTTTTCCTGGATTTTACCCGGAATTTAGAAACATCCACGCCTATATATTTATGGACGACAAAACGAAACATATTGTCGTCCATTTGATCGTCGACGACATAATAAGCGATATTGTCGCCCATTTTGTCCTCAACGACAGTGTCGTCCATATAGTCGTCAACGACATTATGGCGATTAAAATGTTTTCAATATTGTTATAAAATTTATAGAAACAAATCTGAATTTATTGAAAGTAATTTCTTGAATGATGAAAAATATTTTAAACATTCCAAAATACAAAATTTAAAAATCAAAGAAAACATGTTTTAACAAAATTTTAAAAATACAAAGTTAAAACATATCAACTCCTCCTCGTCAATTTATAACGCGGCAAGACTGGTGAGTAACGAAGAGGTTTTCTTTTGAGCCGAGTTGATCTGCGTGGGGGCGTTTCGAAAGTACGCAAGGAAGGGTTATCCATTAATTCATTTGGCAATGGAATCTCATTAAAAAAAAGATTTGGCGAATCTTGTCTTATTGGACTGTTATGCTGAATGTTTGCAGAACTTGGATCTGAGCTTTCAAACGATTTTAATAAAGAGAGAGCTAATTGGGAAGTATCTTTAAAATTCGACGAGTCCAATGAATTGTTAACTCGCATCTGATTCTTGTGACGTTTCCAAGTTTTATTTCCCACCTTCACCAGAAACATCAAACTTCCCAGATGTTTTACGATTTCACCAGGAACCCATATATCTCCCTCCGAAAAATTTCGACATAAAACTTTATCATTTACCTGTATGTTATGTTTTATATTAGAGGAGCGTGAGGTATGTTTATCAGTAGGACTTAAAAGAGATAGCAACGTTCGAGGTTGTCGACCATGTAACAGTTCAGCTGGAGACTTCCCAGAAGCATTTGGGCTTGCTCGATATGTTGTTAAATAAGCAAGAACTGCAGCTTGTAAATTGGATCCGTCTGACAGCTGTTTCTTAATTGATGTTTTGAATGTACGTACAAACCTTTCTGCATTGCCATTTGATGAAGGATGGAACGTAGCTGTAGTAAGATGTTGGATACCATGAACTTCGCAAAATACTTTAAAATCATTTGAAGAAAATTGTGTTCCATTATCTGTAACTATAGTTTCCGGCAATCCTTCTATTAAAAATATGTTTTGTAAAGTTGTTGACAATGTTGTACTATTTTCCATTTTTATTACGTATGGGAACTGAGAAAATGTATCCACTACTATTAACCACATAGCTTTTTGAAACGGACCTGCATAGTCCAAATGGATACGTTGCCAGGGAGAAGTAGATTTTGGCCAAGGTGAAAACTGTTTAGGAGGACTAGTAGAATGTGAATAGCATGCTTGACATGATGACACGATTCGAGCTATGTCCACATCAATCTTGGGCCACCAACAATAGCGTCTTGCAGTTTGTTTCATTTTAACAATGCCCCAATGACCTTGATGTAATAACTGCAATACACGATTTCTTAATTTCTCGGGAACCACTATACGGTTTGAATTGTTCTGCAAGATTATAACATTCCCATTACACTGTGCAACAAATTTTGGGTCATCGCATTGAGCCTCAATGCCTTCAACGCCATATGAAAGTAGACCATCAAATGGACAAAATCACCAAAGGGTTTTGCAAAGTCAGTTCGGATATCTTTTTTATAGCCCACTGAAGTTTTTATTTTTTTTATCAAAGGCGTTTGGAAAACGTCAAAAATACTATAATAAGAACACATCTGAGCTTCAAAATATGATTTGATGTTAACCCTTTTCAAAAACTAAACACAGAAGTCTAATAAAACGTCCATTTAGAGGGTTAAAATGTTCTACAAATATTTTCCTCATAAAATTTCACTAGGGGTTGTCGAATGTTCAAAGTTTGTACGACATGCGCAAAGTGCTTAAAAAGGGTCAAGTATAAATAATCAATGTTTGTTATTTATTTTTACCAAAGCAGTGTTAAAAAATATCGACAAAAAAGAGTGCAAATATACTCTTGAGCTAAAAATGATGTTCTGATGTGTTTTATAAAATTTTATGATGATTCTATTCTTTGACCAAATTAACCCTCTAGCTCCCGTTTTAAAGGGTAATTTTTGTCCTTTTTTAAAAGAAATACAAAAAAGTTTATAAAAAAGGAAGTTAAAATGTTAAAATGTTTTACAAATATTTTCTGCATCAAATTTTTTTAGGGCACGTCTAAGACAGAAAGTTCGTCCAGGATATAGAAAAGGCTTAAAAATTTTAATGTACTCAAATTTTTTTTTTATATTTTTTTTGGGCCGAAATAAAAAAAAAACAAGTAACAAAGTTGAATTAGACTTTGTCGAATGTATAAATACCCTCCACAATGTAAAACAGTTTATTTGCAAAAAAAAAAAACAAAAAAAAAATTAAAAAAAAAAAAAATTCGCGAAAAAAATTTTTTGGTAAAAAAAAAATTGACGAAAATGTATTTTTTTTAAATATGTTTTGACTTGTTTAAATACCATTCGGTGATCGATTCTGTTCACATGTGTCAACTAGCCGCCGAATTAAAGCATTTTGTGTTTTAAGGTTATGTTGAATGAGAATCGATCAGTGATCGATTTTAAGACATTCTAGCGATGCCTGTCCGTCTGTGGAAATGGTGATCACGGCCAAAGTATTAAACAGATATAACAAAGACTTAGCATATTTACTTGTTGTTGCCTTAAGCAGTTTGGTATTGCATTTGAGTGAAATCGGTTCAACGGTTCAAAAGTTATGAACGAAAATTTAAGAACACCTCGAAAATTGTGGTACATTCAACATAACCTAAAAACACAAAATGCTTTGATTCGGCGGCTGGTTGACACATGTGAACAGAATCGATCACCGAATGGTATTTAAACAAGTACAAACATATTTTAAAAAAAGAAAAACATTTTCGTCGAATTTTTTTTTACCAAAAAATTTTTTTCGCGGATTTTTTTTTTTTAATTTTTTTTTTTTGCAAATAAACTTTTTTACATCGTGGAGGGTATTAATACATTCGACAAAGTCGAATTTAACTTTGTTACTTGTATTTTTTTTTATTTCGGCCCAAAAAAAATATAAAAAAAAAATTCGAATACTTTAAAATTTTTAAGCATTTTCTATATGCTGGACGAACTTTCTGTCTTAGAAAATAGAGCCATCAGTTTTTCAGGATCCCGGGATTCCCACAAAATTTACACGAAAGCTCCAAAATCATCACTTTTTATTTTGCAATGTCCAAGCATAGGGCTTTTATGCTTCCTTGTCCGCATCATTGTTGTCGATAATAACCCCATCCTTATTTTTATTTGTTTTCACGTAGTTGCAGGTGCCTTTTTGTTCGTTTGTTGCTGGGTTGCTATATGATAAAGGTATAACACTGATCATATAGTAACCAATACATCATCAAACCTACCTTTTGGCCACTTGCTTCTATCGTAAGGAATACTGACTTGAATTTCGAAACGTTTTAATGACTGGTAGATTTCGCATAGACTTTTGCAATATACGCGGACTGAGAGCGAACTTTTTTTCTGTGTATGCTCACATTTGCTTCCATCGGCCGGATGTTTTCGCCTTGTGTGAGACCCAGGTACGTGGGGATGCTGATCCGCAGGATTTCCATATTCCTGGGTACCACTTACTATCCCTTTTTGTCTTCCATAGGGGCCTTGCGGTATATGTACGTAATGATGTTGTGTACCAGTGCCTGACACATTTAGGCACGAATGATCCCGAATTTAATTCCTTGTGGGTTAAATTCGGAATCAGGGCACACACATTACATTTCGGGTTCCTGTATAGAAGCCCAAATGCGGGAAGGGTGTCATCCTTTAATGGTTTTGACGCTCTTTCCAATTCCATTTCGAGAATCCTGGAGAGTTGCCCGAACAGTGAAATTGTCGTGGCAGGTGATTTCAATGTTCACAACTCTTCCTGGATTCTCCATTCAAACCATTCGACTCCCGTTGGCGATTACGTCGAGTTATTCGCAGCGCATAACCACCTGTCGCAATTAGTGAACGAGCCAACGCGCTTAACGGGCATTGGGAATGAACACCAGAATACTTTTGACCTTTTTCTTACTTCACATCCTGATAAATATGAAGTAAAAACATTAGCACCTCTTGGCAATTCGGATCACTGCACCATTTCCGCATCCTTCTCGTACTCCGATCTTCGTAACGTCTCGACAACAGCTAAGAGGCGTTCAGTTTTTATCTATGAGAAGGCTCGCTGGGTAGAACTCAACGACTTTTTCCGGCGTTTCAACTGGAAACTCTGTTTCCTTGACGGCAACGTCGACGCCGCGGCGAAAATGGTCGAAAATGTTATTGTGCTTGGAATGAAGTCATTCATTCCATCGAATCTCATTTCGGCTAAACCAAGAGATAAATGTTGGTTTAACCAGACTTGCAGGAATGCAGTCAGATCCAGGGAGGAAGCATTCAGAAATTGGCGTGATAATAAAAACGCTAATACTGATATGCTACGCAAACAGGCAAGATCTGAGTGTGCTAGAGTACTTAGTCGTGAAAAGCTTCATTACGAACAACGACTTCGTGCAAAAGTTCTTTCGGCTCCTCGGGGCAGTAAGAGCTTTTGGTCGTTTGTTAAAAGAGTCAAGGAAAATGCTAGTTCTTCTATCCCGACTCTTTTAAAAGATGACCAAGTGTTCACAGAACCGGTTGATAAAGCTAACCTGTTGGCTGGCCTTTTTGCAAGAAATTCTTTCTTGCCGGAAAGCAATCAACCACTGCCCGAAATCGAAAGGGTATCTCATACTATGCCCAAGATATTTTTCCGAGCTCGTGCAGTTAAAAGGGTTCTTGCGGATCTTAACGTAAATAAGTCACCGGGACCGGATAATATACCAGCACTGGTGCTGAAGCAGTGTGCTTCGACGTTAGCACGTCCACTGGCTAACCTTTTTATCTTGTCCTTCCGTAAAGGAATCTTTCCATCATGTTGGAAGGTTGCCAATGTGCAGCCAATTCCTAAAAAGGGTTCGGCTAATAACCCTGATAATTACCGCCCAATCGCAATATGCTCAGCGCTCTCGAAGGTAATGGAGAGTATGGTAAATTGCCATCTTGTTAGGTATCTGGAGGCTAACTTACTTTTAAACGATCGACAGTATGGTTTTCGGAGAACTCGTTCTACTGGGGATCTGTTGGCGTTCCTTTCCGAACGTTGGAGTCGTTCGATCCACCATTTTGGTGAGAGTAAGGTGGTTGCTCTGGATATTTCCAAGGCATTTGATTGTGTGTGGCACGGTGCGCTCATATCCAAGCTTAATGCCTTTGGTGTCGGTAATGACTTCTCTCGATTTATTTCGAGTTTCCTCAGGGATCGTTCTATACGTGTTGTTATAGATGGGTTCTCATCTGATGAGTTTCGGCTTCAATCAGGGGTACCGCAAGGTTCTGTTCTTTCTCCTACCCTTTTTCTTATTTTTCTTAACGACCTTCTAAGTCAAACTTCAAATCCTATCTACTCTTTTGCAGATGACAGCAACATTTGTCATTCATTTTCCTTTGATCGTAGGCCAAGCCTTGTTGAGGTTGAGGGCAAAAGGCAGATTTTGAATGACACACTTAATCAAGACCTGTTGACAATCTCTGAGTGGGGTCTTGCGAATAGGGTCAGATTTAATGCACGCAAGACTCAATGTTGCATGTTGACCCACAGGAATGTGGAGTCAACAGTGTCATCTGTACATATGGGTGGAATAAGTATCGAGGAATCTGACACTCTTGATGTTCTGGGCATGAAAATTCAGTGTGATGTCCGTTGGAATAAGCACGTCTTTCAAGTGTCGAAAGAAGCATTCAAGTGTCTCGGTTTTTTAAACCGGTGTAAGAAGTACTTCACCTCATCAGATCTCCTCACTATTTATACCACCTATATCCGACCGAAGATGGAATACAACTCCCATATATGGGCAGGGGCTTCAAAGTCTATTTTGGAGCTCTTGGACCGTGTGCAAAGGAGGGCGTTGATGCTAATCAATGACAATAGTGTGTCCAACTCTATTGACTCATTGGAGCATCGTCGGAATGTGGGTTGTGTGACTCTGTTCTATCGATATTACCATGGAAAGTGTTCTGCTGAGATAAGTGAACTTATCCCTAGAGCCCGAGTTTTTGTTCGCAATACTCGGTTGTCTAGTAGATCACATCCGTTTGTTGTCGATTGTCCAGTGGATCGCACAGCGCATTACAGAGAAGGTTCGTTCATCAGTCGAACTAGCCGTATGTGGAATAATCTTCCCGCAGAGGTCTTCCCAGTTTCTTTCAATGTAGATAAATTCAAGTCAAATATCCACAAACACTACTCCCTCTTTCCTCCTCCTCATAACCTATTTTCCTGATATCAACGCAATGCACTGCATTAATAGGGGCATCCCCTGAGTGTTGGTTCAACGTAAAAAAAAAAAAAACATCAGAACATCATTTTTAGCTCAAAAGTATATTTGCACTGTTTTTTGTCGATATTTTTTAACACTGCTTTGGTAAAAATAAATAACAAACATTGATTATTTATACTTGTCCCTTTTTAAGCACTTTTCGCATGCCGCACAAACTTTGAACATTCGACAACCCCTAGTGAAAATTTAAGAGGAAAATATTTGTAGAACATTTTTACCCTCTAAATGGACGTTTTATTAGACTTCTGTGTTTAGTTTTTGAAAAAGGACTAAAATGACCCCTTAAAATGCCAGTTAGAGGGTTAAAATGTTCTAAGAAAAGAACCACCATAAAATTTCACTGAAGACATCAAATCATATTTTGAAGCTCAGATGTGTTCTTATTATAGTATTTTTGACATTTTCCAAACGCCTTTGATAAAAAAAATAAAAACTTCAGTGGGCTATAAAAAAGAAATCCGAACTGACTTTGCAAAACCCTTTGGTGATTTTGTCCATTTGGTGGTCTACTTTCATATGGCGTTGAAGCCATTGAGGCTCATTTTTCTTGTTGCACAGTGTTATAAGTCAGACTATTTTTATGACGATAATATGGCAATAAATCTTCAGAAATCGAATCATCTCTATCTGGCTTACCATTTTTACTAAAGTGTAACACTTTTTCCAAGACCTTATCATTTTTGGAAAATTCTTCTATATGTTTGAAATCGATTGGAAAGCTTTGAAATTCGTCTATTACATTAATTTCATTTACCTCTATTGAGTTGTCAAAATCAGCATCTCCTTTATACGGAAGACGTGATAACGCGTCAGCATTTCCATGAGATTTTGTACTCTTATACTTGATAGCAGGGGCGTATCCAGGATTTTATTTCGGTGGGGGCCCAACAATTTTTTCAATTTTTTTTTTTGCAAAAAATTTACATAACAGCACATTTTTTAGAATTTTTCTCGATCTTTTCCTTGAACTGAATGATATACAATCAGACTCTTCATTTTTGTGTAAGTTTAAAACTGTTGGGGGTAAAAAATTAAAATTTTTTTAATATTTTAAAATTTTTGAAAGACTTTTTAGCCTTTTTTAAAGTGTGAATTGTTTCAGATGCTAATACAAAATTCAGAATCTGAACTTTTTTTAAAGACACGTCTAAGATTCTATGACAATTTCCAGTTAAGACATTTTTTGTTATAAAAAAAGTCAAAGATTCTTAAATCATATTTCCAATAGAAAACGTTTCTCCTAAAAAGTCACATTAGAAAATGATTCTATAAACATATTCATAAAATACTTTTCCAAAAGAAAAGACTCCGGTTGTAAGACATTTTCCCATAACATAATATATTTCTAGTTTTTCTCAGATTCTGAAAAATTCTACACAAAAAGTTTTAGATTCTGAGAAAATCTTCGCTTTTTCTATAAGAAAAATGATTCACATTCTGAGACATTTTTAAACAGAAAGCAGTATAAAAAGTCTTAGATTCTAAAACATTTTTGCTGAAGAAAAACTTTCGGATTCTGAGAAAATTTTCCTAATTTAAGATTCTTAGAAATGTTTCCTATAGAAAATCTGAAAAAGTCCTATAGAAAATGTCTCAGATTCTCAGACATTTTTTCTACAGAAAATTTCTTAGATTCTGAGACATTTTTCCTATTGAAAAAGTCTCAGATTCTTAAACACTTTTCTATAGAACAAGTCTCAGACTTTGAGACATTTTGCCTAAAGGAAATTGTCGGATTCTGAAACATTTTTCATATAGAAAAAGCCTCAGATTCTGAGATATCTTTCCTAAAGAAAAAGTCTCTGATTCTGAAATATTTTTCCCATAGAAAAATACTCAGATTCAGAGACATTATTCTTATAGAAAAAGAGATTTTTACAATAGAAAAACTCTCAGATTTTGAGCATTTTTTCTATACACAAAGTCTAAGCTTGTGTCTCTGCACAGAAAAAAAATATTGAGGAAACAAATTTGAGTAATCACTTGTTTAAATTCAAAAACAAAAATTGATTAATTTTTTAATTGACGCAATTAAAAATTTACTCAAAAATGTTAAAAACAATTTAAGTAAATAATTTAATAAAAATTTAATATTTTTTTTAATTTTTTTTAACTCTCATATTTTTTGAATTCTCGTGTAGTTTATAGTTTTTTGTGTATGTATATAAAAGTTTGTAATCGTCTTTATAAAATTTTCCTATGTTTTTGAGACATAAATATGTTTGGTAAAGTTTGAAAAAACAAGTTTTTTTTTTTTTTTGTAAAAAAATTTAAAACTTTTTAAACTTAAAAAAAAAATATTTAAGTTTTGAGTAAATTTTTAATTGTGTCAATTAAAAATTTACTCAATTTTTTTTTCAAACATTTAATAAATTTTTATTAAAAATTTACTCAATACTATTAAATCGTTTACTGGTGCAAAATTGAGTAATTTTTTACTCAATACCCAGCAAAAAATGTGCGGAGTACTGCTATTTGGAGTGCTTTAAAACTATAACAAATGTAATGAAATACAACAAAAATAACAAAAAACACAAGAAAAAAACACACAAACAGTTTTTTCTACTCCATAAAAAGTTGTTATTCAGCACTTAACTCATTACCTTCCGCGACACTCCCATACAAAAGTAAGTACATATTCAGTAGATAAGAAGTACTCCGAGCTTTCAAACAACTTCCAACTACTTCCACGGAGTAGTTCTTATCTACTGAATATCTACTTACATTTGTATGGAGGTGTCGCGATAGGTAATGAGTTAAGTGCTGAATATCTATGTATTCTGGAGTAGAAAAAACTGTTTGTGTGTTTTTGTCTTGTGTTTTTTGTTATTTTTGTTGTATTTCATTACATTTGTTATAGTTTTAAAGCACTCCACTGAGAAGTGGTAATGACTTTTTTTGCAGGGTAGTATTAAAAATTTACTCAAATATTTTTTTTTATTTTTTTCTGTGTGAGACATTTTTCCTATATACAAAATCTACGATTTTGAGATAATTTTCCTTAAAAAAAATTCGTGGATTATGAAACATTTTTCGTGACATTTGAGACATTTTCCTAAATTGTAAGAAAAATTCTCAGATTCAGAGACATTATTCCTATAGAAAGTTCTCAGATTCTAAAACATTTTTCATATAGAAAAGCTTCAGATTCTGAAATATTTTTCATATAGAAAGCCTCAGATTCTGAAACATTTTTCGTATAGAAAAGCCTCAGATTCTGACAATTTTTATAGAAAAAGTCTGAGAAAAATTTCTGAGAAAAAGTCTAAGATTTTGCGAAAAAGGCTAATATTTTAAGGCATTATTCCTATAAAAAAAGTCTTAGATTCTGAGATTTTTTTTTTAAGAAATAGTCTCGTTCTGAGAAATTTTTCTAAAAGACAAAGTCGCATTTTAAGATTTGACTACATTTTACCTACAATTAGGTCCATTTTTTGTGTACATAAAACTTCAGGTTCTAAGATATTTTTTATTAGAATCTTAAGTTGAAAAATTTCAAATTCTAAGAAAAAATTTTCAGATTTTGAGATCTTTTTAACAGAAAAATTTTAAGTTTCAAAACATTTTTCTTCAAAAAAATTTTAGATTCTTAAATGCTTTTCTATTTTTTTAAAGAAGATTTTTAATATTGTATGTACATGTTATTTGATACCAAATCCTGAAGTTTGTGAAATCATTTCGGGGGGGCCCGGGCCCGGGCCCCCGCCCCCCCCCCCCCCTGTATACGCCACTGCTTGATAGTATATATATAACCAGACAATATTATTGCCCAACGTTGTAGTCTGTTAGCAGATGCAACTGAAATTCCTTTAGCTGGATTGAAAATTGAAACAAAAGGTTTATGGTTCGTAACTAAAACAAAATTACGTCCATATAAATAGTCGTGAAATTTCTTCACTCCAATATAGATAGAGCTTCTTTTTGTAATGATTGTCCAAACTAGAAATCAAATTTTCGTACGAAAACCAACTTTTGTAGAAGGCGGAACGTTTTATCACCAACCCATGACAGGAAAAATGGGCGTTTCTTCTCACTATCTTCTACTCCATACGCTTTAAAATGCTCTTCAAGCTGCCTCTTGTATGTGTCGAAATCGTTTTGTTCATCGTCGAAAATTTGAAATTTCGGAATTGCCACAGAGCCCGATGATAAACTGGTAACAGGACTATCATCACAACTATTGATTCAATAATTGTGCGAAAAATTGTTGTTGCTCAGCTATCATACGCTGAGACCATTGTGCCTGTTGTGAAAGGACTTCCGATAGAATTTGTTCCATTGCTTAAAAAAAATTCTCATCGCCAATAAAATGTTTTCAATTTTGTTATAAAATTTAAAGAAACAAATCTGAATTTATTGAAAGTAATTTCTTGAATGATGAAAAATATTTTAAACACTTCAAAATACAAAATTTATAAATCAAAGAAAACATGTTTTAACAAAATTTTAAAAATACAAAGTTAAAACATATCAGCGATAATGTCGCTCACATTGTCGTAAACGATTTTCCGGACACTTGTGTGAAAAAGTCGTCATCGATTTGCTTGGACTGTCGCCTACGCGTCGTCAAGGATTTTCTACGGTCGTGCACGCGTCGTCAAGGATGTCTTCAAGACATGGCCAACTGGGAACACACATTTCTATTGTTGGAAAAAGTTTATTATTCCCATGTGTGTGATTTATATGTGTTGTTGTTGTTGTTTTTAGCATTTAAGATGAATTAAATCCACTTTAAGTATCGCATCATTTATTAATGAACAAGTTAAATAACGAAATTTTCATTAACAAATTATACACCCCCTGGACTTAAGGTGTTTGTGGTTATATAAGGAGCACTCAAAATTTAATGTTTGTGGAATCAACAAAAATTTTAATAATATGGAGTCTATTGGTTCATATATAAAAAAAAATTTAGAAAATTTCTGAAATGCTTGATATCTTTAGCGATTAATGGGTGAGAAAAAGAAAGGCAGAAAAAAATTAAGAAAACCGCGTTAGCTTA
Source organism: Pegoplata infirma (assembly GCA_963921195.1). NCBI lineage: Eukaryota > Metazoa > Arthropoda > Insecta > Diptera > Anthomyiidae > Pegoplata > Pegoplata infirma. The sequence continues at coordinate 63,719,621 of OY992537.1, read as the reverse complement.
TAGCAGGAGATTTCTTATATGGCTCAAAATGGGCATTTGATCAACAGATTTTTCCGCTCTTTACATAAAAGTTTTATTTTGAGTGTAATAACTTTTATATTTACTATTTTTCTGCAATTTCCCCCTTTATCAAATAAAGACCATCCAAATTTTTTTTAACTAAATTAGAATTCATAAATTATATGTGGTTAAAGTTATTTCTTCCTGTAATTAATTTCTTACATTATGTTTGGTAAGCATTTCATTTTTTTTTTTATTTTTAGCAGCCATTTCCGTTTCCTTTTTTGAGGTTCTTTTGCTTTAATTTATAAATTAAGCAGCATATTTTCATAAAGGCTAAATAAAGAAAAAATATTTTGAAAGTTTTTTTTTATATTTACTGCCATTATCTGTTTAAGGAAACTTTTTAATTAGGATTTGTTTGTATAACTAGCTTAAAACAAAAAAACAAAAAAAAAAAAACGAAAAAAAACATCAAAGCATTCTTTAGGCTGGATCGAAATTTAATGAAGTGCAAAGATCAACTATTGGTTGGTCGGTATAAGTGAGCTAATAATATTTTTGAAGTAACGGAATACGTGCACTCAAAATAATCACTCTGTTAAATTACAGAGATACTCTGCTGAGCCAGCAGAAAATACCATAGATTTCCAACCAGCAAGATTTTTTGTAATTTTACGAAGAAAACTCTGTAAAATGATTTCGATAAAAAAAAAGCTGTAAATTTACAGTATTATCTGTAAACTATTGATAAATCCGAAAAGAATTTTACAAAAAAAAACTCTGTAAATTTACAAAGTTTTAGTTAAATACTTTTTATGAGTTCAAAATTTTACAAAGAAAACTCTGTAAATTTAAAAAGTTTTAGTTAAATCCATTTTATGAGTAAAACTTCTCTGCTTCAAAACATTAATTAAAATTAAAAAAATTAAATTAATTAAAATTAAAATTTTGTTTAATTTGCCAGCTTTAATGCTTCCAAATTGTAAATTTCCTTTTTTATTTTTACGAGTTTTTAACAAGTAACTCCAATTTTATACGTCATCCTCGTAAAATTTACCAGATTTTATGTAATTTAAGACACTTTTTAAAGAGGGGTTTATCGGTTATATTTGGAAGTTTTTTGGAAGTGATTTTTATTTTTACAGAGCAATAAGTAAAATTACTAATGAAATTTAGTATTGTGGTTACGAGAAAAAAACAAAGTATTTTTATAAAATCCAAGGCTTTTTTGTAAAATCCGTATTTTAACAAAAACAAGAGTGTTAAATTCGGCTGTGCCGAATCTTTTATACCCTCCAACATGCAAAAAAATTAAAAAAAAATCAGGGGCGTTTTCTCATTTTTTGTGGGGGGTCGGTAGTGGTGATTGGGGTTGGGGGGGGTGGCAAATTTCCTCTCGAATATGAGTTTAAAAATTCATTTTAAAATTTTTGCTCATTTACGAACTTAACCTGCCTAGAAACATAAGACATGTTCGTGCCAAATGTCGGGAGTCTAGCTCTTTTATTTTGGACTGCATCGTGTTAACTACAGACTGACAGACAGACGGATGGACAGATGGACGAACGATATTTCGATGCGTTACACATAGAGTCCGACCGAATATTCGGTTTCGGTCTCGGTTTCGGCCGAACAACAGGGTTTCGGCCTCTATTCGGTATTCGGCAAAATTTTGGCCGAATATTGGCCGAAACCGAAACTTTTTTGTATTTTAAAAAATATGTAAAAAAGTCGGTGAATTTTTTGATTTTGTATTTCATTACACTTGTTTCAGTTCAATTGAAGAAAATGTTACAAGTTTAGGCAATAAATGTAAAACTGTTTCAGTTCAAAAATTATTTTCTCCTAATCTGCAATTGAAATATACAATTTTTTTAAAAAACATATTTTTTTTTTTCAAAAATACAACAATTCCTATGGTTTAAAAGCATTATATGCTGTATCTTAATCTTTTACAACTTTTTAATAATTTTATTCATGCCAGGCGGTAATTTTTTTAAAGTTTCGGTTTCGGTTCGGTTTCGGCCGAATATTACTTTTTCAGCCGAATATTCGGTTCGGTTTCGGTTCGGCCTCGAAAACTGGTTTCGGTCGGACTCTAGTTACACACGGAATGACAAAGTGAGTATACCATACTGTGGTTGGAGGGTATAAAATCTCTGTTTATTATCTGTAAAATAGAGATTACAAAGTAAAAAGTAAAATTACACATAAAATTTTGTTTTTCGGTCACAAGAAAATATAAAGTATTTTCTTAAAATCTGTATTTCGACAGATAACTTTGTCAAATGTCTGTCGAATTGAGATTACAGTCATTTTACAGAGTATTTTACAGAGTAATTATTTTGAGTGTGTCAAATGGATTGAAGTCGGATTTTGCATTTCCGTTTTCACTGAAACCTAGCCAAATATTGTAAATAGAGAGAGAAGAGAGTTAATTGAATTGTTAATTTTTCGGTTTCCAAAAAAATGCCTTTAAAATTGTCATAGATTATGTTAAACTTGGAAAATTCAGACAAAGTTCTGATTTTTCCCAAAAAACTAATTTTGCCAATCCATAACTTATAAAAAACTCCACAAAATAAATAAGTTTTAAAAATTTAAAAAATTGCTCAGTTTTACTATGTTTGACCACTAGGGTGGAGCGATTTGAATATAGTCCCTTTTAGGGTCAATATTTACACAAAAAAAATATTTAGACTGTGGCGCACTTGAAAATCGGGATGCTTCGAACAAAGTGAAAAAAAAAAATCTTACTCGATAAAGTGGATATCTGAAATACTGCGTCCAACTTCAACATAGCGCAGGCGCGGCTCCAGCTCTTCGGTTTGGTGGGGGAAAATTTTTTTTTGCTCAATTTTTTTTTTTTTTTTTGCAGGGAACTTCAGGTTGAATTTGAATCATTGGTTAAGGTTTTTTTACTGTTCAACTCTTATTTATTATGATTTTTTTATAGAAAAATTTTAAAATTTTAAAAATTTATTCCTATAATAAAAAAAATTAAAGTTTGATATTTTGAAAAGTGTCTCTTAAAAAAATTTTCAGATTTTAAAGCATTTTTCTGACAGCAAAAGACCCGGATTCTGACATAATTTTCTAATAGAAATTTTATGATTCTGAGACGTTATCCCAGTAGAAAACTTTTGAGGTTCTGAGGCATGTTGATACATAAAAGCTTTTAAAATTTAAAGGAAATAATGACCTCAAGCTAGAATAAACCTAATATAATATTTTAAAGAATGTGAGTAATGTAACGATTTTTATTTTTGAATAAAAATTAATCAGAATTTATACAAAAATGTTTAAATTCTGATACACCTTCAATGAAGGTGTCCCTTATTTTGGAAATGTTGGAAATGTTGAGACGGTACCCCCTCATTTTTTTCCTTTTGACTAAAAAATAACTCAGGAAAAATTTTACGCCCCTACGACCACGCCTTCCCTACGCGACGGGGCCGTAAAGACCGGGGCCTTAAAAATCATTTTTCCATACAAAGCAAAAAATTTTTTTTTTGATTTTAAATTTTTTTGTTATTAATTATAATATTACTTAGTTAGCTTACAAAAAATTTTATTTTGGTGGGATAAGGCTTTCAGTTCTAAAAAATTTTTCGAATTTATAGCTTTTGGGGTCCTACAGTAAAAATTTTTTAAAAATATTTGTTTTTAGTTTTGACAAGCAACCGCTTTAGTTAAATTGTTGCTTTTAATGATATATTTTCATAAAAAAATATTATTCCTATCTGTGACATCTTTATCGTGATCTAAAAAAGGGTAAAAAATGCATTTTTGATGTTTTTCGATACACGATCAAGATGTCACAGATATGAATAATATTTTTTTATGAATATATATCATTAAAAGCAACATTACAACTAAAACCGTTGCTTGTCAAAACTAAAAAAAAAAATTTTTAAAAATTTTTACTGTAGGACCCCAAAAGCTTAAATTTTTTTTTTTCGAAAAATTTTTTAGAACTGAAAGCCTCATCCCACCAAATTAAAATTTTTTGTCGTGAATAAGCTAACCAAGTAATATTATGATTAATAACAAAAAAATTTAAAATCAAAAAAAAATTTTTTGCTTTGTATGGAAAAATGATTTTTAAGGCCCCGCTCTTTACGGCCCCGTCGCGTAGGGAAGTCGTGGTCGTAGGGGCGTAAAATTTTTCCTGAGTTATTTTTTAGTCAAAAGGAAAAAAATGAGGGGGTACCGTCTCAACATTTCCAAAATAAGGGACACTCTAACCTTCATATAGAAAATTCTCAGATACTTATGCAATTCTCAAATCAAAAATTTCTAAATTTAGAAAAAATTTCGTAAAGAAAAATTCACAGATTTAGTGAGTTTTCTCCCATTGAAATCTTCTTAGGTTCTGAAATATTGAAAATTTTTTCTATTTTTTTATTTTTCCGCAACATTTTTCCACTACAAAAATTTTAAGATTCTTTAAAATTTTTCATAGACATTTTTTTCAGATCCTTGGACATTTTTCATCGAAATTTTTTTTCTGATTATTTCTTTTTCACTATCCTTTTTTGCTCTTCTTTTCTTTTCTTCTCTTTCTTTTCTTTTTTTCCTTTTTTTCTTTCTTTCGAATTTGGTTTGGGGGGGGAATTTACTTTCCCCCCACGTGGATCCGCGCCAGCCATACTGGTTCCAAAACAATGTAACATTGCACCACTACAGCTAAGAAAACAGCAGGCACTATTACGTGATTATAATGATCTTTTTACTTTAAATACCGATCTATGCAATCCTCCTAAAAGAAGACCTGATCTTGCCAAAAAATATATCACATGAAAACTTTAAAATATAACTGGTCAATTTTAGGGCGATCCAGTTCCATTTTTGACAAACGAAGCAGCAAAACCGAACTCACATAACAAATACAGATTTCAGAACCGTAAATATTCCAATCTCATTTTTAAGGTTGTGCCAATCGGACATTCGGTTGTTACAACTACATTTCGACAACAACAAACTCCAAATGGAAAATCTTCTATTTCTATTCTGAATTTTCTAATAAAATCCGAATACGATTTTTTAAGATTTATAAAAATTTGGTAAATAATGATTTTTCTATGCGAAACTGTCCAGGTTAGGTTAGGTTAGAGGTGGCGGAGTCAAAGACTCCTCACATAGACCGGATAATCCATAGCAAAACCACAATAATTCCTCAGCGACGCTGATAGAACGCATTTGTCCTCATCGCGAATTGTACTATTTTCCTTAGGTCGACATTCGAAACCGTTTCCAAGCTCTCGAAGTCATGTCTGCCTAAAATGTGCAGTCGGGTTCTGGCCAAAGCAGGACATTGGCAAAGAATATGAAACTGTCCAGATTCTGGTAATTTTTCGATACGAAAAATGTTTTAGAATCTGAGAATTTTTTTATATGAAAAATGTCTCAGAATCTTAAAAGAATTTTTCCATACGAAAAATGTGTCAGAGTCTGAGATTTTTTTTTATATGGAAAATTTCTCAGAATCTGAGAATTTTACTCTACGCAAATATCTTGAAAATTTTTCTATACAAAAAATGTCTCAGAAACTGAGAATTTTTCTACACGGAAATTGTCTCGGAATCTGAATTTTTCTGTACGAAAAATTTTTTCGAAAGTGATAATTTTTCTATACGAAAAGTGTCTCAGAAACTAACAACTTTTGTATATGAAAAATGTCTCAGAATTTGACATTTTTTCTATACGAAAAATTTTTTAGAATCTGAGAATTTTTCTATACAGAAAAATGTCTTAGAAAAGAATTTGACACATTTCGTATAAGGACAAATTTTTGAGATTCTGAGATATTAATCTAAACGCAACTGTCTCAGAAACTGAAAACTTTTCTGTACGAAAAATATCTCAAAATCTAAGAATTTTTCTGTAAGCAAAATGTCTCTAAATCGATAAATATCTTAGAGCCTAAGGGGTTTTATGTGCCAAATTTCAAAAAGATAACTATTATAATTCGGTTGTTAGTCATTTGAGCCAAAACTAAAGAGGACCTTTATATGGGGGCTAGGTCTAAATATGGACCGATTTTTTTCAATTTCAATAAGCTTCGTCCAATTGATTAAAAACTGCGACCTGTATCGTGTTTACACCGTTTACATGGACAAACAGACAGACAGACGGATGGACGGACATCGCTAAATCGACTCAAAAAGTGATTCCGAGTCGATCGGTATGCTTAAAGGTGGGTCTAGGACATAGGGGTGAAACGAAAAAGTTTCGCAAATGTGTATGTATTAGTGACGGCACGCGCGTGTAACTTTTGACGTTTCATACAAAACGTAATCAAACAACGAAAATACAGATGCAAAAGCTCATACGTACAGGCACACGTATTCTAGGCAGAGAAGTAAATTTAGTAGTATTTTGTATGCGTCCATATTGAAAGTACCAAAATAAGCACTCGTGTTGCATATCTATATGGTCTGTGGTCTAGGACCAATATTTCGGTTAGTTACAAACATCAGCACAAACTCATTATACCATGTACCATAGTGTGGTGTAGGGTATAATTACGCGGAAAAAAATTTTTGGTGAAAAAAATTCCGAGATTTTTTTTTTTGTAAAAAAAATAGATTTGTACTTTTAAAAATACCATTCTGTGTCCAATTCTGTTCACATATACCAACCAGCAGCCAATTTAAAACATTTTGTACTTTTAGGTTATGTGGAATGTACAAGAATTTTCGATGTGTTCTTCCATTTACATTTATAACTTTTGAACCGCTGAACCGATTTCGCTCAAATGCATTACCAAACTGCTTAGAAGAACATTTAGAAAATGTGATTAGTTTCAGTCCTATATGTATGTTTAATACTTTGGCCGTGATCACCATTTCAACAGATGTACAGACGAACATATGGACAGACAGACATTGCTAATTTTGCTCTTTTTCCGAATTTTACTAAAATTTTCGATTTTCCTAAAATTTTCCAATTTTTTTTTATTTGTCTAAGTTTTTCTAAAAAAAAACATTTAAATTATTCATTCTGAACTTTTTCCATATTTCTGTTTGTATTTTCTGAAGGAAGAGCCTTTCGTCCAACATTTAATTATTTTTTTTTTGTTTTTTGAGGATTTTTCACATTTCTTCAAAATAAACTGTATGAACATTTTTTACAGATGAAAAAGTTATTTGAAGGCCTATCCGAAAGTGTATCGGTAGTGTCCAAATTCGGTTTCGTCAAGTCTCTTTTTTCCCTTATGCTAGTTTCAGGACAATCGGTTGGTCTGAAAGATTTCCCTTGTAAGTGATGATATTCTAGTTTTTTGCTTTAGTAGATACAAATTGAGGAAAAATATTGAATTTATTTTCAATTTAATTTACGTACTTTATTGTCTAAAAATGTATTTACTTAAAGCCTGAAGTACACAAATACTAATACAGACATTTTTTGTTCATTTTATGTACATACTTTGCTTACGTCATTGTTAGGCCTATGCTGTGTCTAAGGGGTGTTAACCGAAACTACTTGAGAATTAAAAGTGGTTGGCGGTCGGATTGTAAACCTCTCTAGGCCCGCGACAAAGTTCTTTTTTAATCTGCTTAGATTGAAAATATGGAGTTTGTAATATTTTAATGTTCATTTAAAAATAGAAATAGACCAAGGCCTCTGGTCCCCTCACTCATAGGCTAGCATGCTGCCAACCAACCATCTAAAGTGACTGGATAATTTTTTGTTTCACCAAACAATTTTTTCTGTGAAAACTTTAAAAAAAATCTCAAAATTTATTTCTATTACCATTTTTTTTTTTAAATAAAGTTTTTTATAGCAAACTTCATTCATAAGTATTTCCTAGTTATGTTTGATAAAAGTAATGCTTGACTTGGGTATGTGGTTAATTAATATTTTTTTTAAAATAATCCCATTAACCCATTTCGATCCTCTGTTCGATTTTTCGTACAGTAAAGAACACATTTTTCAAAAAAAAACATTTATGTATGAAAAAGGTGGAATTTCGGGTGAATATGGTTACAAATGTTAAGTCTCACCTTTCTGCAATTGAAAAAAAAATATTTCCACTTGACCCCCGCAATTTATATATATGCATGAAATGCAATGCAAATTAGCAGAGAAATTGTATAAAGCAAAAACGAAAATTTGGCGTTTTTTGATTTTCGGCAGTTTTTTTTTTTTATTCATTTCAAATTTTTTTAGATTTGACTTATTATTCCACTAATTTGAATCATTTTGAAACTATTTATTTTGAAAACAATGATATAAATTAATAAAATATCAAATAAATGCAAATATTAAAATTGCATAAAAAGTTGTAATGCAGACTGGGATAACGGCACATTGAACAATTTTTTTGAGATCGGCGGGTGCTAATTACCCTAAAGAAGGACCTTTTTCCATAAAAGAAAAATAAAATTGAATCTTGGTCCAAAATGGACTAATGAATTATCAACTTGATAATTAATTGATGTTATTCAAAAAATGTAATTTCTAATTAGAAATATTAATATGAGTTAAAAATTTTTCTGTGTATATTAAACAATAATATGTGTATTAGGGGTGTAACCGAAATGAGAACCTATCATAACGGTATGGGCAATGTTACACTGATCAAAAACCGTTATCAGTTTGGTCCAAAAACCTTCGGCACCGATTGCAATTTCTAAAACACCACAAATCTAAACTTTTTTATGTTTAATGGTAAGAATCCTTCCCTTTCACCGTTTTTTTGGTTTTTTGAAGTTTTATAACAAAAATAAAACAAGAAAAAATAACAGTATGGTTTCCAACATTAGAAATATAGTTTTCCTTAATAATTGAAAAAATATTAGCGAAAACTTCATCGTGATCGGTGCCGAACCTTTTTAATATTCGCGAAAAAAAGAGCACACATTTCTTATTGATTTTTCATGTACTTTCTCAATATGATAGGTCCTTTTTGATATTTGCAAAAAATGCAAATGATTATATCCCTAATGTCCTTTTATACAAACATATTGAAAACAGTTTTAAAGCACTTGAATCAATTCAATCAACTTCAAAGTAAATATAAAGACACACTCAGACATACTTGTATAAAATATACAACAAAAAATATTAAAAATAAATATATATGGGGCAATTTATGTCAAATCAGACACTTTGAAAACATTTTTTTTTTTTGAAATGTTGAATGCATGAAATGAATGGTGGTCGGGCTCACTTATGGTCCCTCTTTTTTCTAAATCCCAGCAAAAAATAAACGAAGTGGTTTAAAAAGAATTAGTGGTTTCACTACATACAAAGTAGCGATAGGTGCCGAACTTCATATTCCGTAGGAACTACTTTTAAAATCACTTCCAAAAATGCTACAATATAACAAAAACATCTTTCACCAGTTCTTTGCTTAATGATTTTGAAGTACCTTTTTCATATGTTCTTAGGAATAAAATCAAATCACCACAACATATGAACTTCTTTTTCAACTGAAACAATTAGAATGAAGGTGATACACGAAGTATGAAATTTCTTTTACGTCCAGCTTCAAATAGATTTAGGTTTTGCAAAAATGGTGACAAAATTTGGTAGTGGCATTTCATTTCTCTTTATTTAGAGCTTAAAAAATCGAAAAGACGAAAATCGATTATTGATAAATTTTTCAAATTTCATATCTTATATCAAAAAAAGTTGGTCCTAAATTAAATAAATACATTTACGAACTAAAGCGGATGTTACTGCATCACATTATTAAAGATTGTTTAAGCTTTTTAGAAAATTGAGGTATAGGGTTGTGGTCAAAACAAACTTGTGAATCAATTCGCCGTGAATTTTTATAGTTTTGTGATCTCTTTAATTACTCCTTTTTTGATTCGAAGTATATAAGTTAGATTATCAATGAAATTAATTTTTATATCACGTAAGGTTTTTAAGATATTCGCGTTTTAATATTGAAATATTTGGGTCTCCTCTGTAACGTATTCTTAAGTTGCTCAAACACAATAGAACTCGATTTAGTAAAAATAAGGCATCTTTATTCCAAATCTGACATCAACATTTTTCTATCGCGTACTGTTTTTGAAATATTGGCGTTTGAAAAACTCAAACTCTACTGTTACGCATTTATATTCTTTATAAATCACACTAAAATTTTCAAACGCGAATATCTCAAAAACAGAACATGCTTGAAAATTGCGGATTGCAGTTTTGGAATCAGGAGGTCCATTTTATATGAAATCAAGTCCTATTTCGTGGAAGCAACGTAAGAATACGTAACATTGAACCCCTAAATGTGATTTTTTTACTTTTTAACAGCGAATATCTCAAAAACGGTACGTGCTAGAAAAATTTAGACGGTAGATTTGGAAGCAGGAGACCAAAATCTATAACGACCAGTTAGAAATTTCATTGAAGGTTTTTGCTGTCGAACAGTGTTTTTATTGTAAATATTATAAAAAATACTCTCTCAATCAATCTTACAAAAAAAAATTAAAAAAGAACTTCTAATTTAGAAGTTCTAAATCACCAAATATAAATGACATAATCACACCCAAAATGCCAAGAAATATGTACTTCTAAAGAAGTGATGAACAAAGTGCTTCCAAAAGGTCAAGTTATATTAACATCCGGATCACTACTTCAGAAGTTGTGATAAAAACACTAGTGATATATGTTATACTTAAGTGTCAATCTTTCGCCACTGAAACGTGGCGATAAAAAGAACATACTTTGTGTGTCACGCCCATATTAAATTCATCAATGTTTCAGTTGAAGAAGAAGTATATCTGGTTCATAAGTTCTGGTGAATTTTGTAGTGAATGGTTAGCTCTTTTTTTGCTGGGATATTATATCCAAATTTCATTAAAATCGATGTATATAAAAACAAAATTATTTTGGTTTATTTAAGTATATTTAGCTTATAAAATTACCAAAATAAAATAATAACATTAATTTCCATTTATTGTTAATAAAACCAATTTACTTTACTATACCTTCTGAATTCTACCTATAGCATAATATTTTGGTTTGTAAGTAAATATTCAAGTGAATAAAAACCAATTTATTAAAATTCAATTGCCAAACAAATCATAAGGGATAATTGGAATATTTTGTATGTAATACACAAAAGGATAGAAAAGCATCCAAAAATACATTAACGTAATACATATCGTCGATTCCACGAGCCATCTTCAAAAATTTGACCGATGGTTTTCTGAATTTCTTAATATTTTTCACACAGGTACTCTTAAGATCTATTTAAAGATTTCACTAATCAAATCGAACATATTTAAAAAAACTTGCGATTTTATTCACGATTTTCGTTTTTTTAAAAAGTCAAGAGCCTGTTTAACTTTGAGCAGCTGCGAACGGTTTTCGAGTTATCGTTATTTAAAAGTTCCAAAAATGGAGGTTTTTCCTAAGTTTAAGAAATTTTTTTAAAAAACATCTCTATAATTTAAACACGTGGCGCCCTTCGATCAAAAATTATGATTTTTGGCAAATTTTTTGAAAAATTAAAAAATGATTAACAAAATTAGCTTGCGGTACATTATTTTTATTAATTTTGGCATAATATAGTCATTTGAAATTCGTGAAACTATTCTTAAAATGCTAATTTTTCCTACGTTACGAAATTAAAAAAAAAATAAATATGTAAAGTTTTTTTCTAGTTTTGAGACAAGCAAGTTTTAATGATTTAAACTTAATTTGAGCCAAGTCACAACATTTTAACCCATGGCGCCCTTCGATCAAATTAAATTAATGAAAACTTTCCAAAACACTAATTTTTTTTAATGATCAAACTTATCTCAAATTAATCTAAAATGAATGTTTGTCTCAATCTCTATGAAAGGTTCAAGAAAAACAAATTTTAAGATTTTTTTAAATTTCTTTAGCGAAGGAAAAAGTACGCCGTTTTTTGCAAATTTCAAATAACGATATCTCGAAAACCGTTCGACCGATTTTAATTTTTAACATCATAATATTTTTAAGCTGGTGTTTAATTTTAAAAAAGTTGCAGGACGCCACCTCATTTTGACTATATAAGCTAACAATTAACGAAAAAGAAAACAAGAATTACTATTTTCATTTTCTTAAAACCAAAAATTTTAATAACTTGGGTTTGTAACTTGGATAATAATTCACCTCGTGGTGAATAGAACATTTTTTCACCAGCTGGTGAATAAAAAGTGACATAATTATTTTTCAGCTAAGAAAAATTTTTTTTTTTCATTAATTTTTTTTTTCATCAAATTTTTTTTTCATCAATTTTTTTTTCTTTCATAAAATTTTTTTTCATCAATTTTTTTTTCATAATTTTTTTTTCACCAAACTTTTTTTCATAATTTTTTTTTTATCATTTTTTTTTTATCAATTTTTTTTTATCAAATTTTTTTTTCATCAATTTTTTTTTTTCATCAAATTTTTTTTTCATAATTTTTTTTTTCACCAAACTTTTTTTCATAAATTTTTTTTTTTATCATTTTTTTTTATCAATTTTTTTTTCATCAATTTTTTTTTCATCAATTTTTTTTTTCATCAAATTTTTTTTTTCCATCAATTTTTTTTCATCAATTTTTTTTTTTTCATCAATTTTTTTTTTTTTCATAAATTTTTTTTTTCATCAAACTGTTTTTTTCATAATTTTTTTTTTTCATTAAACTTTTTTTTTCATTTTTTTTATCAAATTTTTTTTTATCTATTATTTTTTTCATCAATTTTTTTTTTTCATCAAAATTTTTTTTTTTTCATTTTTTTTTTGTTTTTCATCAATTTTTTTTTTTTCATATTTTTTTTTTTTCATTAATTTTTTTTTCATCAAATTTTTTTTTTTTTTCATCAAAATTTTTTGGTGAATAAAAAGTGACATAATTATTTTTCAGCGAAGAAATTTTTTTTTTTTTCATACATTTTTTTTTTTTTGCAACAAATTTTTTTTTAATTTTTTTTTTCATCAAATTTTTTTTTCATCAATTTTTTTTCATAATTTTTTTTTCACCAAACTTTTTTTCATAAATTTTTCGCTTATCATTTTTTTTTATCAATTTTTTTTTTCATCAATTTTTTTTCACAATTTTTTTTTCATCAAATTTTTTTTTTCATCAATTCTTTTTTCATCAAATTTTTTTTTCATCAAATAATTTTTTTTTTTCATCAAAAAATTTTTTTTTTGTTTTCATCAAATCAAATCAAATTTTTTTTTTCATCAAATAATTTTTTTTTTTCATCAAAAAAATTTTTTTTTGTTTTCATCAAAATTTTTTTTTTTCAACAATTTTTTTCCATCATTTTTTTTTTTTTTTCATCAATTTTATTTTTTTTTTTCATAAATTTTTTTTTCATCAAACTTTTTTTTCATCAATTTTTTTTTTTCATAATTTTTTTTTTTTTTTTTCATTAAACTTTTTTTCATCATTTTTTTTTTTCTCAAATTTTTTTTACTCATTATTTTTTTCATCAATTTTTTTTTCCTCAAAATTTTTTTTTTCATCAATTTTCTTTTTTTTTTCATCAAATTTTTTTTGTCATATTTTTTTTTTCATTAATTTTTTTTTCATCAAATTTTTTTTTTCATCAAATTTTTTTTTTTTTCATAAATTTTTTTATCATATTTTTTTCATCAATTGTTTTTCATCGAATTTTTTTATCAAATTTTTTTGTTATCAATTTTTTTCTCACGAAAAAAAAAAAAATTTTCATATATTTTTACATCAAAAAATTGTTCTTTTTATCAAAAAATTCATTAAAAACCTTTTTTTTCATCAAATTTTTTTTCTCCAAAAATTTTAGGTTCATTAAATTTTTTTAACATAATTTTGTTTTTCGTAAAAAAAACTTATTTTTTTACCAAAACTACTTTTTCAGCAAGTCTAAGCTTTTCGCATAAACATTTTCCATTTGTTTATCAAATGTACATAAAACAAGTAAGAGTGTTATATTCTTTGGTGCCGAATCTTTTATACTCTTCAAAATGTAAAAACACTTTTTTGCACTTATTTTTGCACTCACTTACGAAATGTACAGCTCTTTTGGTTTTTAATGGGGTCCTCGACTGATATTTCAATTTGTTGTGCATGGAATAGAAAAGTAATATAACATTATTTTTCTAAAAAAAACTTTGCTTTGGCAAGTACACCCAAATCTTCCGCCAAACATTATCATGATTTAATGTTTTGGGCAAGAGTACCAACTTCGCAGGCATTTTTTACATTCGTGTTCAGCACGTCAAAGTAAATAAGTATGATGTGTGGCAAGACATATTTTTTGTAAATTTCTTGTAAAAAAGTTTTTTAAAAATCCAATACTTTGGATTTCTTTAATCCGATTGGGGTATTTTAATCCTTTAGGTCTAGTAGAACTAAAATTTGCCGGACACTTGGGAAAGTCTAAAGTTGAAGAAAAAATGTCACTCTAATGCAACAATTACCCCATAATACAATTTTTTACTATTTTAAGTTTTTTTTTTTATAAACAAATCAAGCAAAATTAATATTTCTATTATTAAAAAATAAATATTTGATTTTTATAGGCTTTTTTATTTGTTTCCAAACAATAGTTACAAAAGAAATTTATTGTTTTCATTTCTAAGCTCAGCAATACAATTGGGAAACATATTATTAATGAATGAAATAATGTTTTAGATTACATTTGCCTTAGAGAGAAAGAAAGACTTTATTAGAATTTTCACATTCATTGAAATCACAAAAAGAAAAGGAAATATATTAAATTATTTGCAAAAATGTTCACATCATTAAATGCATGAAATATGTATTTCACTTAAATTTTTTTTATTGCTTTAACATTAACAATACATAGAACTCGTTTGCCGGCCCCTTGCTGAACGGCTACACTCAAAGAACTGTAAAACAATTTGTCATAAAATTTTGTCCAATGAAAGTTTTTAATGAAGTTTTCATGAAAATTTTCATAAATATAATGAAACTCATCATAAAATATAAAAATATAATGAAACACATCATTTTTAAAGACGAAAATTTACAGTTATAATCTTTTTAATCCAAATTTATAAAAAAAAAATGCCTGCGAAGTTTGTACTCTTGCCCAAAACATTAAATCATGATAATGTTTTGCGGAAGATTTGGGTGTACTTGCCAAAGCAAAATATTTTTAGAAAAATAATGTTATATTACTTTGCTATTCCATGCACAGCAAATTGAAATATCAGTCGAGAACCCCATTAAAAACCCAAAAGAGCTGTACATTTCGTAAGTGAGTGCAAAAATAAGTTCAAAAAAGTGTTTTTACATATTGGAGAGTATAAAAGATTCGGTACCAAAGAATATAACACTCTTACTTGTCTTATGTACATTTGATAAACAAATGGAAAATTTTTATGCGAAAAGCTTAGACTTGGTGAAAAAGTTGTTTTGGTAAAAAAAATAAGTTTTTTTACGAAAAACAAAATTATGTTAAAAAAAATTTAATGAACCGAAAATTTTTGGTGAAAAAAAATGTTGATGAAAAAAAGTTTTTGATGAATTTTTTTAATGTAAAGAAAAGTTTTTTGATAAAAATATATGGAAAAAAAATTTTTTTGGTGAGAAAAAAATGAATAATAAAAAATGTGATAAAAAAAAATTTATGAAAAAAATATGATAAAATAAAATTTGATGAAAAAAAAAATTATTGAAAAAAAAATTTATGAAAAAAAAAATTTTATGAAAAAAAAAATTTGATGAAAAAAAAATTGATAAAAAAAAAAATGATAAAAAAAAATAAATAATAAAAAAAAAGTTTAAGGAAAAAAAAAAATTATGGAAAGAAAAAAAAATTGGCGAAAAAAAAGTTTGATGAAAAAAAAAAAATTGATGAAGAAAAAAAAATAAAAATTTGATAAAAAAAAATTATGATAAAAAAAAGTTTGATGAAAAAAAAAATTATGAAAAAAAGAATTTATGAAAAACAAGTAAGAGTGTTAAATTCGGCTGTGCCGAATCTTGTATACCCTCCAACATGCAAAAAAAAAAAAAAAAAAATGCAGGGGCGTTTTACTTTTTTCTGGGGGGGGGGGGGGTCAGGGGGTCGCTTGTAGTAATTGAGGGGGGGGCAAATTTTCCCTCGAATTTGTGTTTAAAAATTAATTCTTATGCTTTTTGCACTAAAGAAATACAAGATTATCATTATTTTAAAAAAAATGTTTTATTCCACGCCCATAAAAGGGGCGGGCCGAAAAACGACATTTTCTAATTCTCTGGGTCCAAATGCAGGACTTTGAACTTTTTGTGGCATACAAATGTTGCATTTGTTAAACAAAAACACAAAAAATCATGTAAAAATATGGTATTTTTCAGAGGTTGGTTTAGTTCTTCAAGAGGGAACTTTTTTCCCCCTGGTCCGATTTTGCTCATTTCCGAACTTAACCTGCCTATGAACATAAGACATATTCGTGCCAAATGTCGGGAGTCTAGCTCTTTTATTTTGGATTGCATCGTGTTAACTACAGACGGACAGACGGACAGACGGACGGACGGACGGACATCGCTAGAATGTCTTAGAATCGATCACTGATCATAAATATATATACTTTAAGGGGTCCTAGACCGATATTTTGATGCGTTACACACGGAATGAAAAAGTGAGTATACCTCCATACTGTAGTTGGAGGGTATAAAAAATTGATGGAAAAAAAATTTATAAAAAAAACAAAAACTTGATGAAAAAAAAAAATTTGATGAAAAAAAAAATTTTTTTTTGTTGAAAAATAATTAGGTTACTTTTTATTCACCAGCTGGTGAAAAACAGTTTTATTCACCACGAGGTGAATTAATTTCCAAGTTACAAACCCAAGTTATTAAGATTTTTGAGGTGGCATCCTGCAACTTTTTTAAAATTAGACACCAGCCTAAAAACATTATCATGTTAAAATGTTTAATATATTTTGAGAATGGTTATTCTGGTTCGAGGTCATTATTTTCTTTAAAAATTAAAACCATGATATTCTCATAGCAAAATTTTCAAGAAAAAATTTTTTATTTATTGTTTTAAATTTATTTATGTTGGTCATTTTTGCAAGACATAATCGACACGTGTTTCGGAATTTGTGAGATTCCATTGTCAAGATTATTTAGCAAAAATAGAAACGATTTACTACAACGTAGCAAACGAGTCTAATGACAAATCGTTTGTGCACAAACTAAAATATTTATACATATTCGACTCTATCCACATTGGAAAATATTTTTAAGGTCGACTAAAACCATTTTTATTGTTTAATAAAAATTAATCAGAATTTAAAAATGTTTAATAATAGGTTTTATTACATGAATTTCCAAATCAAAATAGTTTTGAAAGCCTCTTGTTTTAAATTTAATAAATTTCAACCTTTTTGGTTGAAAATGTTTTATTGGTGTTTTATTTGATAAAGGAAAAATAAAATGCATTTTATCAAAATTAAAGATACACTCAAAATATTTTGTAAGTAAATTCAACTGAAAAAACATTTAAAACAATCGTTTTTCCTTTTAAAAACGGACTACTTATATTTCACTTGAAACAACATACTTTTTCAGTTTTTTTTAAACGTTAATAAATGACTAGACATTCCGTAAAAACAAATGATATTTCAGTTATTTTAACTGTTTACATTTTTTTTATTTTGTGGAGTAAAAAGATTTTTTTTTATAACAAACTACAAAAACCGTACTTCTGTAAAATTATACGGTATATTCAGTTAAAAATAATTTAACTGATAAAAATATTTTTCCGTAAATTTTGTAGTTTATTGTTTTAAAAACTATATAAATCTTTCAATAATTTAGTTTTTTTGAAAAACAAACGATAAAACGTTTAAAACAACTTTAACTAAATACTTTTTGAATAACCGTAAATAGTTACTGTAAAACTTTTCTAGGTGTATTTCTTTAACATCTACCCCAGCCGTTTAGTAAGTCATTGTTGTAATATAAAGTAAATATACATTTTATTGACCATTTTTAAACATTTCCATTTTTAGTTTCAACAATTTAAATGGAAACTAAACCACACATTGCAAAATGGTAAGTTTAACCTTTAATCAAGTATTAAAACACATGATAAAATGGTTGAATTTATTTAAGTGAGCGTGTGTGTGTTTGTGCTTACGCTTAAGTGTATGTGAATGTTTTTTTGTGTATATGTGGTGAATTCACACACATACTCAGGTTAATATGAATGTATAATAAATAGACTGAAATTGTACTACAAACCTATAAAATGGTTTTAAAAAACCCAAAACATTTGTATTTATTGGTTTTGGAAATGAATGTTTAATATTGTATAAACAAAAAAAAAAAACTATGGGATAAATGAGATATTTTTAAATCAGTACCATTATTTTAAATTGCACAAAAATATGTCTATACACAAAGAAAGAATGGGATGATTAAAGTTTTGTTGAATTAAAAAAAAAAAAAAATATTTAATACTTTTTTTTAAAAGATACATAAGTAATCGGACCAGTTTTGCTTATAGTCCCCATACAAATAACCCTCCCGAAATTTTTATAAATCTTTAAAAACTCAAAAAATTACAAATGGGAAATATTGTAATAAAATTTCGTTTGTACATGATTGTCGATTGTCGATCTGGCAACATCTCTGGCATGCATGACGACCTGATCGGTCTTGACATTTCTCCGAACACTTCCCAATTATGGGAAGTTTGACATTTTTGTCTAGTTTTGCGCATTATTGGCTTTTTCAGAAAAAAAAGTTAAAATTACGAACCCTAATCGTGTGTGAACAAGGCAGGCCCTCTGCAATAAAACTTGAAAATTTAAATTAATTTAAAGTGTTTCATTTATAAAAATACAAAGTGAGTATTCTCAGATAATTTCCCAAACTCCTTGGCTGATTATTCAACACCGTTGTTGGTAATTTAAATTTTGTTACATTCCATGTAACCAACCAACCCTTAAGGAGTCTGTCTTGGTTTCGCCAAACAGGGTTTAAGGCAGCTTTAGGCTGAAAAGTGTTCAATGATAAACGTCCACTTTAGTAATGTTATCCAATCTGATTATATTTTGACCATTTCGGACTAACAAGGAAAGTCTCCCAGGTTTCATCACCCGATCTTTACAAAATTTAAAATTTTTTTTTTTTTTTTTTGGGTTTTGAATTTATTTGGCTAGTGTTAACACTATATTGCCATTTTAAAATTTTAAAAATATTTCAATAACACTGTACAACAATTTCAAACTTTTTACAAAATTACGGGGTTCCGACGGTTGATTCTGCTAGAGGAGAAAGAAAAAAAATACACGTTCGTCGGAGTTTGCAAGATCACATCGCAGTTTTTTTTAGAGACGGTTAAAGTTTCTCAGCTTTGGCCTGGTCTTGCAACATATTGGTTTATAAAACTATGTTTATGTATGTTCGGCTACTTTGTAGAAAACATTATGACAAATATTTTAGTGGAACATATTAACCCTCTAAATCCCTTTCATAACGGTATTTTTTGGCTCTGTTCTAACAACTCGTAATAAAACCCTCGAAAAAGGGGGAGGACGGGGATAAAATATTCTACAAAAATGTTGTCAGAGCACACCAAAGCCCAAAAATTAATACAAATACCAAAAAAGAGTTATGTTACATATTATTTTTTACAACAAGTAGAAAGCTAAATTCGACTTTGCCGAATCTATGAATACCCTCCACAATGGCCTTTTTAAAGTATAGTACATTTTTTAACGTGAAAAAAGTTATCAATTTTGATCAGAAATATTTTTTATTTTGAGTCATTTAAAAAAAAAGAAAAATTATTAATATTTTTTTAGTATGTAAAACTTTTTTCGAGTGTAATGTTTTTTTTACTGTAAAAATATTTCTGAGTAAATGCACGTACGTACATACACAAAATATTGTAATTTTTGCAAAAAAAAAAAAATTTTTTTGAGTGGAATATTTTTTTTTGAGTGTAAAATTTTTTTCAAGTGTAATTTATAAGTTACCAATGCTTTTAAAACTAAACAAGTTTAAAAAGCATTTCTTTAAAATTAAACAAGTTAAATTACAATGGCGGGTACAGCTTTTGAGTTTGGGGGGTGTCAGTTTTTTTTACTTCGAATTCAAAAAAATCATCAATTCACCGTTGTCGGTCGGACAAAGAAAAACAGGGATCCTTTTTTTTGCAAAAAAAACACTGCAGCCGATTTTTAAATTAAAAAATCAAAGCCCTCCTTAAAATAGCTTTGTTTTTCATTGTCATATTTCCGTTTAGATCAATTTTTATACCCTCCAACTACAGTATATATATACTCACTTTGTCATTCCGTGTGTAACGCATCAAAATATCGATCTAGGACCCCATAAAGTATATATATTTATGATCAGTAATCGATTCTAATACATTCTAGTAATGTCCGTCCGTCTGTCAGTCTGTAGTTAGCAAGATGCAGTCCAAAATAAAAGAGCTATAGTCCCGACATTTGGCACGAATATGTCTTATCGAGCAAAATCGGACCAGGGGGAAAAAAGTTCCCCCTTGAAGAACTAAACCAACCTCTGAATAAAACCATATTTTTACATTATTTTTTGTGTATTTTTTTAACAAATGCAACTTTTCTATGCTACAAGAAGTTAAAAAACGTGTATTTGGACCCACAGCATTAGAAAATGTGATTTTTTTGGTCCGGCCCCCTTTTATGGGCGTGGAGTATTTTTTTTTTAAATAATAATAAACTTGTATTTCTTTAGTGCAAAAGGCATAAGAATGAATTTTTAAACACCTATTCAAAAAGAAATGTGCCCCCCCCCCAATGAGCACTACCACCCCCCCCCCCCAAAAAAAAAAACCCTGCATTTTTTTTTATTTATTTATTTGCATGTTGGAGGGTATAAAATATTCGGCACAGTTGAATTTAACACTCTTACTTGGTTCTATTAAAAAAAGTCTCAGATTCTGAGACAATTTTCCTTTAAAAATTTTCAGATTTTCCCTATAAAAATTTTTACATTTTTCCCTCAGATTTTTTTCTATGAAAAATTTTTGGATTTCAAATTGTTTTTAAAAATCTTCATTCTTTCTTCTTTTTTCTTCTTTTCTTTCTTTTTCTTTCTTTTCCTTTTTTTATTTTTTAAATTTAGTCTGGGGGGATTTCCCCTTCCCAACCCTTGTACCCGCGCATATAAGTTACCACCAATGCTTTTAAAACTTGTTTAACATGTGGAATTTAAGATAAAACCAATCTGAAATTCAGTGTTTTGCTTATAACTTTTGAACCACTAGACCGATTGAGCTGAAATTCAATACCAATTATTGTCTTAAGAAAGTTATCGTATTTTTTATCTCGTAAATTCGCGAAAAACCTGGGTGGATGGCAATACCAACCTGACGAGGTAAATGACCAACATATATGCCTTCAGTAGCCTCTGTAAAGTCTTTTAAAAGTTTGCGTTTTTTCTACGGACGGACAGACAGACGGACGGACATCGCTAGATCGACTTAAAATCGATCGAGGATCATGAATATATGGGGCATTCCATGTCAAATCGGACACCTTGAAAATTTTTTTTTTAGATTTTCCCAATTTGTTTACAGTTTTTAGCACTCTTAGAAAACTCCTTCGTGGTAAATTTTCAGATTTTTTTGATGACCCGTTCAAAAGATATCGAATTTTTAAAAATTGGTAGTTTGTTTCTTTACTCAAACTTCTTTTACTCATAACTTCTTCAATAATGGTTCAAATTTCAATTTTTTTTTCAAAATTTTTGTTTTTTTTACGTACTTTAAAAAAAAAAAATCCCAAAAAATTCTAAAAAGCGCTCTAGTATGCGATTTTTAATTTTTTTAAATTTTAATCTCATTTTTGATAATGTTTGTACTCTTCGATTTTTTTGAAATTTTTTTGTGTAAAACTTCTATCGATTCTACAAATTTGGGATAACGATTATTACTATTTTTTAAAATTTTTTGACAAAAATTTATTGTAATTTTCCAATCTTAAAATCATTTCTACTGCTCCAATGGTGCGTCATAGAGGGTGCATTTATAAGACCAAACCCCATTAATTTTACGTCTTAACATTTCTTTGGAACAAACTAATACCCTATCCCCAATTTCTAAGAGGGCTACAACACAAAACGACATTTGTTAAAATTTGCCCCAACCGCTCTAACTGCACGAATAGTACCCTTAGAGCAACAAAATTTATGACCGACCTACAATATTTTTTTAGTCCAAACATTTTCTCTGAACACACCTACCCTCTATCTTTAACTGTTAAGGCGGTCCCCAAACAATATGTTTTATTTCAGTTTCTACCGGGCCAATGGTGCGTCCGAGAGGGGTCATTAGTGAGACCGACCTCCAATTATTTTTACCCTACAAAATTTTTTTAAAACATCCTACGCCCTATCTCCACTCCATTAGTAGGCTCCCATACAAATAACAGTTGGAGCAAATTTTTTAAAAATGTAATTTTGAATGGAAGACTACTTAGGGAGGTGAGATAGGGTCATCAAAAAAAATTTACCACGAATTGGTTTTCGAAGGGTACTAAAAACTGTAAAAAAATTGCTAAAATCTTAAAAAAAAAAATTCAAAGTGTCCGATTTGACATGGAATGCCCCATATATATCCAAATATCCATTTTTTTAAATACATTTTTTGCAAAAAACTTTTATTTAATTTTTTGTATTAGAGAAAAAATAGCTAAAATTGGTAGTCACCCCTAAAATTTTTAATAATCTTTTTTTAGATTTTTAAAATATATTTTAGATTAAAAAAATAATCCAAATATAATTTTTTTTTATAAATTTTTTGTAAAAAACTTTTATTTCATTTATTTTTTTTAGAGCAAAAATATCTAAAATTGGTGATCACCCTTTAAATTTTTAAACATTCATTTGTATTTGAGTTTTTTCTAAAAAACTAAATTTCATTTTTTCAAAAATCCATTTTTATACGATTTTTTTTCAAAAAACTTAAACTGTTTATTTTTTCTTATCTAAAGGTGCTGTGCATTAGAGCGACTCAAAAAAAAAAGTGATTTAGTTACCCCTCTGAAAATAAAGCTTGATATGTTTTATGATGATTCCCAAAATATTTTGGTTCTAGCGTTGACCATCCGTGAGCTGGACTATTTTTAAAAAAGGTCCTTTTTTCAGTTTTTCGAATTTTTTTGTACTTTGCTCCAAGACGACATAAATAAAATTTGGTGTCATCGAAAAGAGTTTTTGACGCAGCATCCAATGGTATATAAAACTTGACCACTTGCGACCTGCAAATTGCGATATTTAACTAAATACATATTTTCGTTTCGGGTTTTCATACAAATTCTACGTATTTGGAAATAATGTTCTGCTTTTCAAATTGAATCAGTTTTAAAATAATGTTTATTTATTTTTTTTGTAATTATTCACATTAAACGCGAAAATCGCGATATATTTTATATTTTTTCAAATATAGGCAATATGGGTATCAAAATTTTTAATTTTTCAATTATAATAACCTGGTGATAAGTAAAATATCTGTTTTCAAATCTAGAATGCTGTGAGATAAATTTAAGTTTTTAAATATTATTTTTTAGCAATGTTCTGCTTTTCAAATTGAATCTGTTTAAAAATAATGTTTATTTATTTTTTATTATTCACATAAATCGCGAAAATCGCGATATATTTTCTCTTTTTTTAATATAGGCAATATGGGTATCAACTTTTCTCGTTTTTCAATTATAATAATCTGGTGATAAGCAAAAGATCAAATCTAGGATGCTGTGAGATATATTTATGTATTCAAATTTTATTTTTTTTAGTTACTAAAGGAACACCAGATTATTATAATTGAAAAATGAAAAAAATTGATACCCATATTGCCTATATTAAAAAACATATGTAAAATAAATCAAGATTTTCGCGTTTTATGTGAATAATAAAAAAAAATAATAAATTGACATTATTTTAAAACAGATTCAATTTGAAAAGCAGAACATTGTTAAAAAATTAATATTTAAGAACTTAAATTTATCTCACAGCATCCTCGATTTGAAAACAGATCTTTTACTTATCACCAGGTTATTATAAATGAAAAATGAAAAATTTTGATACCCATATTGCCTATATTTGAAAAAAGATTAATAAATCGCGATTTTCGCGTTTTATGTGAATAATTACAAAAAAAAAAATAAATTAACATTATTTTAAAACAGATTCAATTTAAAAAGCAGAACATTATTTCCAAATACGTAGAATTTGTATGAAAACGCGAAACGAAAATATGTATTTAGTTAAATATCGCAATTTGCAGGTCGCAAGTGGTCAAGTTTTATATACCATTGGATGCTGCGTCAAAAACTCTTTTCGATGACACCAAATTTTATTTATGTCGTCTTGGAGCAAAGTACAAAAAAATTCGAAAAACTGAAAAAAGGACCTTTTTTAAAAATGGTCCAGCTCACGGATGGTCAACGCTAGAACCAAAATATTTTGGGAATCATTATAAAACATATCAAGCTTTATTTTCAGAGGGGTAACTAAATCACTTTTTTCTCTTCCATACAAGTTGAGTCGCTCTACTGTGCATGTGGTGGTAGAAATTTTCCTGATTTTAAAGTTTTTTTTTACGAAAAATTATCAAAAAAGTTTCACCGATTTAAAAGACTGAAACAATTTTAGTTTTATTGTTTAAATAATCCACACCTAAATAAAATGAAGCTTAGGGGAGAATTTCAAAAATGCTGACTCAGATTCTGATGGTTTTTTATTATCCGGTATCTCTTAACCACCAGCACCCACGCAGAGTTCTCAGCAGAGGCTTTATAAATCTGTTTTTTTTTACTTTGCTCTAACTCAAACAGAAATATTTTCAAAACTAACACATCCCAAAAGGCAGCATTAAATTCATGTTTTTTTGTTTGCACTTCATTAAACATTAACTTGTCTCTTTTTTCACAGCCTCACAAATTTCTTTTAAATACATGTGACATTCACCTACCTCCTCCAACTAAATTCTTTTTTGTTTGCAGATGCACTTGAAAAAAAAATCAAAAAAATTGAGATTTTTTTGTGCAATAGACTCGTAGTTGTGCTTTCTTTTTCTCTATTTTTTTGGGAAACATCATAAATTTTAGATTAAAGTAGACGTTTGTGCATGCATAAGAACAAAAAAATTGAATTATTACAAATTTTTAGACAAAGACAATGTATAAATCTTGACACCAGTTTTGCGTAACTTTTTTTTACACAACTACCAGATTTCTGTTTGTTTTTTTTTTTTTAATTTTTTTTGTAAAGTTAAACTTGCATGGCCTTTGGGTTGATAAAAATGTTAGTGGATAAGAAGCAGAGTAGTAGTTTTTTTTCTCTGAAAAGTTAACAAGTGACAAAGAAGCAGTCATTGTTTAAGCTACCAAATGGTACACCATTTCTAATTTACAAATAAATGTTTTTTATGGCAACTGGTACATTTCTGACAAGTCGTATAAGTAATTTTGGTTTAAAGAGTGTTTATATTAATTATACGCCTCCTTTTGCTAAATGATTATATTATTCATACGCACTGGTGAACTTTTAATACAACAAGTAAAACACAGAAAAAACTAAATCAACTAAACTGGGTGGTGAACATTTTTCAAAGATAATTTTTTAAACTTATTTCTCTAAAACGGTTCTGGTATACTCTACTGCGAAGAAAATAAGTTGGTTTTTAATAAAATCCGTTAAAAATTCTAGAAGTTACGAGCTTTTGAGTAAAAAGTAGAAATTCAGATATTAAATTTTTTTTAGTTTATTAAGTGTAACACTCACTAGCTTACAAATTTTGTAAAATTGTTCGATTCATAAGTTTTGTATTTGTTTTCCATGTCAAATCGCGCTCTGAATCGCTACAGAAAAACATGTGTGACATGAATACATGAATAGGTGGTACACAGAAAAAAATAAAAAAAATATTTGAGTAAATTTTTAATACTATTGAGTAAAAAATTACTCAATTTTGCACCAGTAAACGATTTAATAGTATTGAGTAAATTTTTAATAAAAATTTATTAAATTAAAAAAAAAAAATTGAGTAGGTTCACCTTCCGGAAAAAAGATTCACTAAGGCTGGGTTTTTGCCAATGTTGATTCTACGGGGGTAAAATGGGTAAAAAAGTGTACTTTTGGTACTTTTTTTAATTACTGAAATAATGGTCATACAAACTTGAAATTTGGAATGGATGGAAAGGATCCTCTGCTAAAAAAAAAACAAATTTTGAAAATTTGGATTCTAAGGGTGGTCAAAGGGGTAAAAACTGTACTTTTAGTACTTTTTGTTATTTATTAAAAAAATGGGCTTAGAAACTTTAAATTTGGAATGTAGAATCCATCGGCGAAAAAAACTTTCTGGAAAAAGTATTTTTTGGAAATTGTTCTTCATCGGGGGGTAAAGGGGTAAAAAATTTTACTTTTGGTATTTTTTATATATACTAAAATATTAATCTTTGACACTTGATATTTGGAATGTACCATTTATAAAAAGTACCTTTTGTAAAAAGTACCTTTTATTTTTTATTTTTTTGACCAACACTCAGGGGATGCCCCCTATAAATGCAATGCATTGTGTGTAGATCAGGATATACAAAAAGTACCTTTTATAAAAAGTACCTTTTATAAAAAGTACCTTTTATAAAAAGTACCTTTTATAAAAAGTACCTTTTATAAAAAGTACCTTTTATAAAAAGTACCTTTTATAAAAAGTACCTTTTAAAAAAAGTACCTTTTATAAAAAGTACCTTTTATAAAAAGTACCTTTTATAAAAAGTACCTTTTATAAAAAGTACCTTTTATAAAAATTACCTTTTATAAAAATTACCTTTTATAAAAAGTACCTTTTATAAAAAGTACCTTTTATAAAAAGTACCTTTTATAAAAAGTACCTTTTATAAAAAGTACCTTTTATAAAAAGTACCTTTTATAAAAAGTACCTTTTATAAAAAGTACCTTTTATAAAAAGTACATTTTATAAAAAGCACCTTTTATAAAAAGTACCTTTTTTTATAAAAAGTACCTATTATAAAAAGTACCTTTTATAAAAAGTACCTTTTATAAAAAGTACCATTTATAAAAAGTACCTTTTATAAAAAGTACCTTTTATAAAAAGTACCTTTTATAAAAAGTACCTTTTATAAAAAGTACCTTTTATAAAAAGTACCTTTTATAAAAAGTACCTTTTATAAAAAGTACCTTTTATAAAAAGTACCTTTTATAAAAAGTACCATTTATAAAAAGTACCTTTTATAAAAAGTACCTTTTATAAAAAGTACCTTTTATAAAAAGTACCTTTTATAAAAAGTACCTTTTATAAAAAGTACCTTTTATAAAAAGTACCTTTTATAAAAAGTACCTTTTATAAAAATTACCCTTTATAAAAAGTACCTTTTATTAAAAGTACCTTTTATAAAAAGGACCTTTTATAAAAAGTGCTTTTTATAAAAAGTACCTTTTATAAAAAGTACATTTTATAAAAAGGACCTTTTATAAAAAGTGCTTTTTATAAAAAGTACCTTTCATAAAAAGTACCCTTCATTAAAAGTACCTTTTATAAAACTACCGAAAGTTAACTTTTTGGTACTTTTTTACATCCTGAAATAATAATCATAGAAACTTTTTATATTTCTTGAAATAATGGTCCTGGAATCTTAAAATTTGTAATGTAAAAAAATATTTTAGGAAAAATACGTTTTGAAAATTCCGCTTCTTAGTGGGGTAAAATGGCTAAAAATGTGTATTTTGCATGGTTGGTTACCGTTACCCTTATTATACCGTTACCGATTCAAAACCCTTTCAAATCGAATACCGTTACCGTTACCGATACCGCTAAAAATATTTTTAAAATACCGTTACCCTTACCGTTACCGTTATAATTATTAGAAGTTACCGGTATTGTACCGGTATTCAAAATTTTACCTGTTTTAAGGGATTTTAACGAACAAAAAAATAAATTCAAATTGCTAACATAATTTTAAATTTATAATTTGCAAATTATCATAAAATAAATGACAAAAATAATAATCATATCAAATCTATACTGGTTTTTGGGTCTATAAAATATTTTTAGCTTTCAGTTCTATCTTTTTTCAAATTTTTAACTAAATTAATAATACCGGTACGTACCGGTTTGGTTGGTTCGGTACCGGTACATACCGTTACCGAAACGATTTGAAAACACTTACCGTTACCTTTACCGAAATAAATAAAAATTAGATACCGTTACCCTTACCGTTATTCGTTTCGGTAACCAACCTTGGTATTTTGCCAAAATATGCAAAAATATGCACTTAAAAGTTAGAAATATGCAAAAAATATGCATTTAAATCCAAAATATGCAAAAATATGCATTTTCACTAAAATATGCAAAAACGAATCGATGCCATTTTAATGGAAATTTCTTGATTCGAAAAGATAATTGGTCGATATTGTTTTTAGCATATCGACAAAAAACATGCATTTGCATGGAAATCTCATTCCTAATGATAACGTACCAGCGAAGTTATTAAAATTGTATTGTTTCAATTATTCATTGAAATATTATTTTATAAAAGACTTCAATGTCCACAT
Organism: Pegoplata infirma; assembly: GCA_963921195.1. Lineage (NCBI taxonomy): Eukaryota > Metazoa > Arthropoda > Insecta > Diptera > Anthomyiidae > Pegoplata > Pegoplata infirma. Next base: position 63,691,137 of record OY992537.1, on the reverse strand, counting down.
GTAAATAAAACAAAGACTGCGTAGGGGCATTTTTTGTTTTAAATCAGTAGAGTAATCCTGATCTGTCTGTTATCCGGTATTCAATACTACCGGTAACGAAGTACCGGGATGGCAAGCTAGTGTTTTTAATGAAAGAGGAAAAGTAAAATTTTTTAATTTTTTAAGTTTATTATTATATTCAACAAAAATTAATATTTTTCAAAAAAATGGACATGGACAAATCTCTAATTACACAGTGCAACACCCAAAATCGGAATGGGATGAAACCAAAAGCAAATGAAAGTTGACATATTCCGTAACAAACCCCTCAAGGCTTTTTTCTAGTTCAGAGCTAGATTTTGTTTTACACGCATTTGAAGTTAGTGCACTTTTATTATAATTACAATAATAAATGCTTGAAAACTGTATTAGTGGCGAATGATTAATATTGTAATTGCCTTTAAATAACAATCATACGCAACGGTGTCCAGTGATTTATATTAATAATTGCCTTTAAATAACAATCATACGCAACGGTGTACATGGTTTATTTTAATAATTTGGCTATTCAGTAAATAGGTACTGGACCGATTGCAGCAAAATTCATACCAGTCATAGCTGAAGTAGTTTTTAGCTTAAGTTTGGAAACTGGACCCTACATGTCCAATAAGGGCACCACCAGGGGTCTTTAAAGTTGGACACGTTTAGTACACAAAAACTTTTAAATGCTTTAAAATCACCAACTTTAAATGCGTGTAAAATAAAATCTAGCTCTGACCTAAAAAAAAGGCCTTGAGGGTTTTGTTATGGAAAACGTCAGCTTTCATTTGCTTTTGGTTTCATCCCATTCCGATTCCGAAAGTTCGATTTTGTATCACTGTGTTACTAGAGAATTTAATAATCTACAAATCAAAAAAAAAAAAAAATCATGAAAATCGGTTCGGTAGTTTTTGCTGTAAAACTGCAGCAAACCACTGTTTTTTTTTCCTTTAACTGCTTTTTTCACTTAAACCCCTATAACGGTGGGCTTAGGAACAATATTTCGGAGAGTTAAAAACATCAGTATATACTCATTATACCCTGGACCACAAAGGTATAAAAAAATGTGTACAATTTGAAAATTTAAAATGGTGTAACAGATGAACGAATAAAAGTTACAGAGAAACATTTATAAAAATCCATTTGCTTTAACAAAAAAAAAAAGTGATTTATGAGTATTTTTTCAAATTTGCTTAAAACTAGGTTACAATTTTTAAATATTTGTATAGTTAAAACTCCGGTCGAATTAATAGAAATAATTCCGTTGTTATAATATTTATATAAATTTGTTTGTGTGTTATTTTTATTATTATTCAACAATTTATTTATTTTTGTAACCGGTGCCCAACTCCCAACTGATACCCAAGTGTTGTTGACACATTTATCTTGTTTTTATTTTCGAAAATGGGCACAATTGTGTTGCAACCAACACAATTTGTTTTTTTGGATGGTGTTTATTTGTTGCAAATGCAAATTTACAGTCGAAAAACATGAAAAATATCGCATTGCATTTCAGATTTTTAAATATTTTATTTTTTTTTTATTTTATATTTTTTTTGTACATAGCAAGCAGCGTTATTCTCATGTTTCATTAAATTGAAAGTAAAAATTGGATTTGGTTGGGTACTGGTAACACACACACATATAAGTATGAGATAATGTTGGTCAACTGTCCCGCAAATAAAAAATATATTGTTCATTTACTACAAGACTGTCATAACTTAAACAAAACAAATTTTGAAAAAAATGTGGTAAAAGTTTTTAATTCAAAATGTTTTTAAATAGAGAAATGCTGGTATATATGGTACATTCCATGCCAAATCGGACACATTAAAATTATTTTTTTTAGATGTTGCCAATACTCTTTCTAGAAAATTTTAAAAAAAATTTTCGATTACCCGTTCAAAAGATATCGAATTTTATTAAAAATACGGAGCTTGTCCTCAATTTTTTTTTTACTCATAACTTTTTCAAAAATGGTGCAATATACAATTTTTTATATGTATATGGTTTGAATTCAGTAAAGTGTGAAAGTAAAATTTAATTTTTCTAAAAAAAAAAAATATTAAGACGTCCCGGTTCGTTTGTACTGGTTTCATATTATCCAGTTATTATAATCATCAGAAAACTTGTAATATTAAATTTATTCAGTAAATAGTCTATTGTACTCTATATGTGAAAATTATTAATAGATCGCAGCCGCCAAGGTTTGGTGGCTTTACGATCGAAGAAAGAGAACAATAATATATTGAGAAAATTTTTGATTTGAAAAAATATTGTGGTTCGGTCATACATTTGATTGCTCTAAGGGCGTCCTCTGGGCAGTTTACTCAGTTGGAGCTAATTTTTAAAAATTTCATTTTGTGTAGGAGCATACTGACACTCAAAATAATACATTAGTAGATTTACTATTTTTTTTGCTAATGCTAGTAAGCTAACTGTTCGCTGGGATGTTTTTAATTTATTTTAATAAATAAAAAAGACCAAACGACTTTAAATTTTAAGTAATGTAGTTTTATTTTCAACGATATAAATGACAATGTTTTAATAATTCCCTATAAGAAACAATTGGACCACTAAACAATACAAAATGCATTATAAAAAAAGGACAGTTAGTTTATGCTCATTGGAAATGAGTATAAAAAACTTAAACAAAAAAAATTACTAAATATATATATGTACGTATTTGTTGTATTATAATTCAATATAATAAACATTACGCACATTTATACATACATACAATGCAAGAGACAAAATAACTACAGTGGAATAGGGAATGAGACAATTACAAAAAACGGTAAACAAATATAGTGATGGTACAGTGAACCAGTGATGATAAGGTGATCTGATCCGACATTCTCCCCCCGTTGAAAGGACCAGCTTTCAAAAGTCCTCTGAGGAAGGAACAGGAGCCACCTTATGTATCGGCCTTTTATAGGTGCCAGTTTTGGATTTCAGCTCAACTACACGAACTTTTCCGTCGGAACCCGCTATTACTTGAGTCACTCGTGCAAGGAGCCATTGTTGTGGCGGAGTATTGTCTTCATGGATGATGACTAGTTGACCAACCTCGATGTTTTGCTGCGGCTTGAACCATTTTGATCGTTGTTGAAGTGATAACAGGTAATCACGGGACCACAGCTGCCAGAATTGTTGTTTTAAGAATGAAATTTGTTGCCATCGAGTCAAAACATGTAACTTTTTGCAATCAAAGGTTTCATCAGGAATGGCAATTAACGAGGAACCAATGAGTAAATGACCAGGCGTAAGAGCTTCGCCATCATTTGGATCATTTGACATTGGAGCAATTGGACGCGAATTTAAAATAGCTTCTATTTCGACAATAAGCGTTTGAAGTTCCTCATAAGTTAGACGTGCTTGGGCCACATTTTTTACTAGAATCGTTTTTGCTGATTTTACTGCCGCCTCCCATAAGCCACCAAAATGAGGTGCACGAGGCGGAATAAAACAAAATTCAAATCCATTTTGAGCGGAATACGTCTTGATTTTGCCAGTGACTTCATCGGAGAACAACTTTTCTTTAACTTCTTTCAGCTTGTTGTGAGCCCCAGTAAAATTTGTTGCATTATCGCAGAAAATTCGTTGTGGAATGCCACGTCTGCCGACGAACCTCTTTAGGCAAAGCAGAAAATTGTTCGTAGAGAGATCGGAAACGAGCTCTAAGTGTGTTGCCTTTGAACTAAAACACACAAATACTGCAATATAAGTTTTGTAGGGTACTTTTCCACGAATACGATATGATGTTAGAAAAGGACCACAAAAATCGATGCCAGTAACGAGAAACGGCCGTTGCGCTCTTAAGCGATCAACTGGCAAATTGCCCATAATTTGTCCCATCAGCTTAGGCTTGTAGTGGAAACAATGTACGCATTTTTGGACAACTTTACGAACTACCTCTCTAGCGTTAACTATCCATAGCTTTTGACGAAGAATGCCAAGCAATACCTTTGGACCAGCATGCAAATGAATACGATGCAAATGCTCAATGTACAATTTAACAAATCGACTATCCTTTGGCATCAAAGCTGGAAATCGAGCATCATACGGAATAGGTGCATTTGATAGTCGCCCACCAACTCGAATCAACTTTGTGTCTTTTTGATCCAATTTTATTTCTTGAATAAATGGAGACAATTTTTGTAGCGATGGCGACACCATTTTGTTGTTGCTTAGCGCCTCGATTTCTGCTGCAAAAGTGATACTTTGTACATGAGCGATAATTTTCCAAAAGGTAGTTTCCAACTCTTGAGCCTGGAGATGAATGATGTCGCTGGGCTTCTGAGGAGGATTTACTGGGGATCTGTTAAATATACGAAAAATATAAGTAAGAATTCTAATAATTGGGTAATATGAAGAATGCTCATCGACAATTTGATCAATTATGGATCTCGGCGAGTCCTTTATAGAACATGTAAACACAGTCGCTTTTCTTCGTTCCAAAATTTCGGTTGTATTATCTTCTTTACTTTGTGGCCATTGTGAAACGTCATCCAGTAAAAATTTTGGACCGTTGAACCAAATCGTTTCTGGCAATTCAGCTGCGCTACAACCACGGGATACGATATCTGCAGGATTACTTTTTGAGGGAACATGTCGCCATTGAATGCCTCTTGTCTCTTCTTGAAGTTCTGAAACACGGTTTCCCACAAAACAATTAAGTGTTGAAGAGTGCAATCTAAGCCATTGCAAAACGATTTTAGAATCTGTCCAAAAGAAAACAGATGAAACATATTTAGAAATTATTGATTTAATTTTAGACCACGTTTTACTGAGCAACACCGCAGCGCACAATTCGAGCCGAGGTAACGATTGAGCCTTTATTGGAGCTACTTTCGATTTGGCAATGAGCAAAGTCGTTTTATAAGAGCCATTTTCTAAAACTCGATAGTAAACGCAGCAACCAAACGCTCGTTGCGACGCATCTGCAAAGCCATGTATTTCGCCAAGTGTGCTTGTCGAGGTTAAAACATATCGAGGCACTTTAATATGGTGGATGTTCGACAAATCCTCTTTGATTTGGAACCACAGTTTCAACAGGTTTGAATTGAGGGGATCATCCCAACCGATATTTTGCACCCATATTTCTTGGAGCAGCATTTTACAACGAATCACAATTGGACTCAAAAGGCCAAGCAAATCAAAAATCTTTGCTACAATCGACAATATTGAACGTTTAGTGGGATTACTTACATCGGGCAAATCAAACCGAAACAAAAATGTATCCTGTCTAGGATTCCAGGACATACCAAGTGTTTTAGTGACATCGTCTTCACCATTTTTTATTGCGACTTCTTCATCTGGATTTAAAATGACATCTGGACAATTGCTGTTCCATTTGGCCAGCTGAAGACCATGATTTTCTAAAATTTTTACAATTTCAGTTTTCTTTGAAAGTAACAAGTCGATATCATCAGCGCCAGTGAGGACATCATCCACGTATAAATCCTCACGTAGAACTTGTGAGCCGATTGGATATGACAAAACGTTTTTGTCAGCGATATAGAACAAACTTCGAATTGCTAAGAAAGGAGCTGCTGAAAGCCCATATGTAACGGTGTTTAATTGAAACACGCTTAGTTTGTCTTCTTTATTAGCTCTCCATAGAACCAATTGGAATTTACGATCGCGTTCATCGACTAAAAACTGGCGGTACATTTTAGATATGTCTGCTGTGAGAGCAAATCTATTCAAACGAAACGAAAATAAAGTTGTAATCAAGTCTTGTTGTATAGTAGGGCCAACCATTAGTATTTCATTCAAGGAATGATTCGTCGAAGTACGAGCCGACGCATCGAAAACCACACGAAGTTTTGTTGTTGAGCTTTGAGGCTTCAGAACACAGTGGTGCGGTATAATGTAGTATGGGTGCGCGATAGGCCGATTGTAGGGTGACATATGACCAAGAGCCATATACGCATCCATAAAGTCGACATACATAGACTTTAGAGTAAGGTCACGTTCAAGTCTACGTTCAAGTGACAAAAATCTTCTAAAGACTCACCCAAACAATCAGGATTCAGCTTAAAAGGCAATCTGACACAAATACGACCTTCATCTGTAGTACTAACATTTTCAACAAAATGGTTTTCGCAAGTTTGTTCTTCTTCAGTAAAAGTTTTGGAACCACTGACATATTCTTCGACTTCCCAAAACTTTCTTAAAGTGTTGTCTAAGGCTTCTGTTGAAGATTCAATTGCTAAGTTGCAGGTAAGAGCCGGCGCCGTTGATTCAGCGTTGCATTTACCACCAACAATCCAGCCAAACACAGTATTAACAAGACAAGGTAGGCCATTTCCCAAGGAAATGCGTCCATCGAGCAACAAATCGAAAAATACCTCGGTACTAATGAGCAAATCGACTCTTTGAGGCTTGTAGAACAACGGGTCAGCTAATTGTATAGTTTCAGGAATACTCCAATCAGATGTTTTGATGTACTCGCCAGGCTGCTGGGCGGCAATCGATTTTGTGACTGAAAACGTTGAGGACCACTGGAATGACGTCACTCGAGATTTTATTGTAGCTGACACGGCAAATTTTATTTTTGTTCGAACTTCACCTATTCCAGAAACGTCTTGGCAATTAGGTCGAAATTGTAGCTTTAGTCGCTTTGCAACTTCTTCTGTAATAAAATTAATTTCAGAACAAGAATCAAGTAATACTCTTACCGGATGAAAGGAACCACAACTATCTTTGATCAGCACCACAGCAGTAGGAATAATAGCCCTTTTAAACGAACGAGCCACTAACGAAACAGGATTTGCTGAACTAGTTGAGGGCCCTTGATTAGGCCTAGCATTTGATGTAGATGGTCCTGGTTGATTAGGAACCTCAAAAATGTGTAAAATGGTATGATGAGCTGACTGGCAAACTCGACAACGAGACTTGGAAGGACATTTTGAGACAAAATGACCCTTTCGTAGACAGTTAATGCATTGACCATTGCTTTTTACATGATGATAACGATCTGCAACTAAAAGCGCCAAAAATGAAGTACACGTAGCAATATAGTGGTCAGTGCTGTTGCAATAAGCGCAGGTTGCATTTGCTTTTGAATTTACAAACGTGTTTGCTGATCGGTTGACTGTCGATTTTGGCTTTGTACCACTTGATTTGTTTGCTGGCTCACTTTTCTTACCATGGCTTTCTAAAAATTGACAACGATGGCTCAATATGCTGTAGCAATTGTCCCAAGAGGGCAACGATTTGAAGTCTTGTTTTTCATCATAATTTTCTCTGGATCCTTCATCCAATTTTGAAAGCACAATATGGATAATAATTGCGTTCATGACATCTTTCTCAGAGCCAAGTGACAAAAGCGAACCACGAATTGCAGAAACGGTATCGATAATATTACGCAACGAGACACAATCACTTTTAGACATTTGAGAAACATTAAAAAGAGCAGTAATGTGTTCTAAAAAGATAAGTACCTTATTATCGTATCGTTCCTGAAGACGCTCTAGGGCCTTGGTGTAATTTTCCTCCGTTACTTGAAAAGGTTCCACAACTGCTAGCGCTGGACCAGAGAGGCAATTCAACAAATAAGTGAATTTATCCACTGACGTAATCGACAAATTATCATGGACCATGTTGTTAAACGTAGTAATAAACCGTTTATAATCAGCATATTTTCCATCGAATCGAGGCAACTTTAAAGATGGCAACCGACCTTGATTAGAGCCACCAGTAACCGAAGTGTTCAAAAAACTTTGATTCAGTGCAGATGAGGACCGACTTTTATTAATAAGTGATAGCACCTTCGCCTTAGCTGTTATAAAAATTTCCTCTATAGCACCTCTGCCAGAATCGTTTGAATTGTATTTTTCAATTTGTGTTTGAATACTACAAATTTGCTTAAAGTATGACTCTAAAATTTCCAAACGACATTGCAAAATTGTTGAATCAACTTTATCGCCATCTTTTTCTGTCTTCGCTTGTAGGCTAGACATGTTTCGTTTCATTGTGGTCCTCTGTTGTTTTAATGACGCCATGTCAGCGGCGCCAATTTCAGAAACATCATCATTATTGTTCGCCATTTTTTTTTTCCAAAAAAATAAAATTTTTTAAAACCAAAAATTTATAGGACCACTTGATATGAAACACTTGTATATAAATGCAAAGAGCCAACTTTTATATACACTGAGCACACTGTATTTTTATGATTTTCAAATAAATGTAGTTGCAAAAAAAATAAAAAACCAAAATTTATTTTCAGCACGGTTGCAAAATGATTAAGTTTGATTTGTATTTTTAATGCACTTATGAACCACAAAAATATTATTTTTCAGCTAAATTATTTCTATGATGAACCACGAACAAATGTTGTAAATGTGAAATTAAATTTCCAAAAATTTAATTTTATTCCAAAAAAAAATCACGGCAGTGGTTAATGTCGGCCTTAAGAATTCCAAAAATGATGTTTTGTGCAGCAACTGTAGTAGCAGGGGTTATATTGTGTTGAAAAACGATGAAACTCTGCAGCAGCACAAATGCAACAAACTATATTTTTTATTTTGTAGTGGCTCTACGGGCCATAAATTCTTAAAAAAACCGATTTAAATTATTTAATTAATTTAATTTGCAATAACGCACAGGCCGTCCTGTCACGGTCGCCAAAATGTTCGCTGGGATGTTTTTAATTTATTTTAATAAATAAAAAAGACCAAACGACTTTAAATTTTAAGTAATGTAGTTTTATTTTCAACGATATAAATGACAATGTTTTAATAATTCCCTATAAGAAACAATTGGACCACTAAACAATACAAAATGCATTATAAAAAAAGGACAGTTAGTTTATGCTCATTGGAAATGAGTATAAAAAACTTAAACAAAAAAAATTACTAAATATATATATGTACGTATTTGTTGTATTATAATTCAATATAATAAACATTACGCACATTTATACATACATACAATGCAAGAGACAAAATAACTACAGTGGAATAGGGAATGAGACAATTACAAAAAACGGTAAACAAATATAGTGATGGTACAGTGAACCAGTGATGATAAGGTGATCTGATCCGACACTAACATTTAGCAAATTTTTATTTGAGATTAGCATGTTAGCAAAAACATTTTGTAAACTTCATTTAGGACATTAGCAATTTTAAACAAAATTTGAACTAATTTTTTTTGCTTAATTTAAAATTGAGTTGACCAAATTTTTACAAGCTTTTTTGCTAATATTAGCAAAAATAAATTGTAATTTTTTTTTTTAAGAAAACTTAAAATGGCGCTATCTCGGAAACTAAGCCAGATAGAGCAAAATGGAGGCCATTTTTTGTTATCGAGCTCTCCATAGTATCGCCGGCATTCTTTACATGTGTGGACCCTAATAGGTCCTAACTTTGGATCCAAAAAAGTAAGCATTCCCGAAAATTTTAAAATGCTCATATCTCGGTAAATATTGCTGTCACGATAAAAAGTCCAAGGGCATTTTTGTAGCTCTCAACACGCAAAATACGCAAATAAGCAAAATCTCTCCCAGTAATATTTTTGAAGTTATCGAATTCTCAAAACCCCAGTGGTCCCCTAAAATCACGTATCTCAAAAGCAAAGCAAGGTAGAGCGAAACGGACAAAAATTATGGATTAAAAACTATGACGATTTAGGTCTAGGCTCATCGGGGTCTGGACCTATCGGGTCTGAACCCAATGGGGTCCTCAAATGTGTATGAACTAAGTCGAAATAAAAAAATTTCAGTTAACTAAGTTTTGGCAAAACATTTTTGCTAACTTTACCAAAAAAATTGTGAGTTCAAAATCAGCAAATTTTCTTGTAGGTTTACAAGCTTTTTTTGCTAACATTACAGTTTTTTTTTTTTGGGTGTAGGAGTTGGAGATAGAGTGTAGGTTTGTTCAAAAAAAAAAAATGTTTCGGGATAAAAATAAATGGGGGTCTTTCTTTTGACCCCTCTAGGACGCGCCATTGGAGCAGTAGAAGCTGATTTTAAGATTGGAATACTGAGATAACAATTTTTCAAAAAATCTGAAAAGTAGTAATTACACTAATAAACATAGAAAATGCGACTGCGACGCGACCTTGATTACACTTGATTGCATTAGTTCTGCAGGTCAAAAATTAGGTCTCCAAACTTTTCCATCTCATCAGGTTTTTTGAGAAAATTAAGGTCAAAGTTAAAGACAATCTCCGTTTTTTGGATTGTTTTAAACTTATACCGAATGAACCCGATGTGATGGCGGCTTCATAATAATTTGAGGATAAAGCTTAAACATCACTCTTAAACATACAGAACTCATTTGGTCAGTCGCCTTACCCATTTGGGCACCAAATATCTTTCAATGATGTCTTATTCTCAAGTGTCAAATAAAACGTTTTTGGGGAAAAGACATTATTGAAAGACAATTGATGCTTTAATGATTGAAGCGACTGATCAAATGGGATATGCATCTTAAAGAGCAATGTTTGAGTTTTACCCTTGTCTTATTTTAAAGTCGTCAGCACATCGGGTTCATTCGCTTTGAGTTGTCAAATATGTCAAAAAAAGGGATTTTTTGAATTTCGAATTTCTCAAAAACCTGATGCAATGAAAAAGTTTGGAGACCAGATTTGTGACAAGGAAAATTATTTTAAACATGTGTATGAGGTGGCGTTCCATTTGAACAAGGTTTTTTTTTCATATGATGTGTAGCGGAAATTATCGTTTTTTGGGAATAAGACACCATTGAGAGGCAGTGTGTGCCCTAAGGGTTAAGGCGACTAACCAAATGTGTTCAGGAATGTTTTAGTTTTACCCTCGACTTATTTTTATGTCGCTATCACATCAGGTTCATCCGATATGAGTTATCAAAAGTCCCCAAAACGGCGATTTTTTTTAAATTTGACCACAATTTTCTCAAAAACCTGATGTGATGGAAAAGTTTGGAGACCAGATTTAAGATCACAGGAACAATTGCAATTAACTGTATGAGGACGCGTCCCAGTCGCATTAATTTTTTTTACATGTTCAGTAGTGTTATCATAATCTCACGACTCTACTGGCCAAAAAATTTATAGATAGCTAGAAGTTTTTCAAAAATTTATAAAAATGAAACTTAAATTTTAAAACTTAAAAATCGCATATAAGAATTTTTCAGAATTTTTTTAAGTACATAAAAAACAAAAATTAAAACAAACAAGTAGAAGTTAAATTTGACTTGGCCAAATCTATGAATACCCTCTACCCTTTCTAAATGAAAAAAAAAAAATTACTAATTTTTTTTTTTTTTTTGAGTGTAAAATTTTTTTTAGTGTAAAAATATTTCTGAGTGACAAAAATACATTACAAAGTAATTGGCTTACCAATGTTTTTAAAACTTCTTTTTTTAAAGCTTCGTTTTTTCAACATGTTAATTTAAGGTGAAATTAATCTGAAATTCACGGTTTTGCTAATAACTTTTGAATCAATAGATCGATTGCTTAAATTCAAAACAAAAATGATCAGGAGAATGACAAATATTTATGCCAAGCTTCAGTACCCTCGGAAAGTCTTTCGAAAGTTATCGTGTTTTTTATCTCGTAAATTCGGGAAAACCCCTTGCCGAAATTCACTCTTTTGCTTATAACTTTTGAACCACTGGACCGATTTCGCTGGATTGCTATATTAACATGACCAGATAAATGACCAGCATATTTTCCAAACTTAAAGAGTCTCCGCTAAGTCTTTAAGAAGAAAGCGTGTTTCAACAGACAGACGTATATCGCTAGATCGTCTTAAAATCGATCGAGGATCTTCAAAATGTATTCGTTATGGGGTCCTAGATAAATATTTCGAGGTGCTACAAACGGAATGACAAACTTATATATACCCTCTATCACTAGAGTGGAGGGTATAAAAATGGAATTTGGAACATTTATAAATAAATAAAGAAGTTAGGAGTAAAAGTTAGGAGTAAAAGCAAAAAATCGAAAAAAAATTCGATTTCCGTTAAATTTAGAAATGTTAATATCTCGGTAATTACCGGCGATACGACAAAAAGTTTCGAAGCAGCTCTTGAGTCGAAGAACAAGACCACCGAACACCCGAAAGCAATTTGAGCAATAGTTTTTCAGATATTTTTGTTTCAAATGTGTTGAACCTATTGTGTCCTAAAAAGTGAGTAAAATACTCATTTGAAAATGATCATGAGAATTCTCATGAAAATTTTCATTCATTCACCAGCACACGTATTTGTTCTTCTTTCATTCTTTCATTGCACATAAAATGAATACCAGCACACGTATTTGTTCTTCTTTCATTTTTACAAAAAAAAATGTGTGTGCACAAATGAAAGCTTCTTTCGTGAGCAAATACTTACTCTGAGTAAAAGAAGTTAAAGTGAAGGAACATGTTCCGTATTTTTGAAAACTCAATATCTTTTGAGCAGGTTTTCAAAAAAATCTGAAAATTTACAAGAAGGAGTTTTCAAAGGGTACTTAAAACTGTAAAAAATTTAGAAAATTTAAAAACAAATCAAAATGTCCCATTACGCATGGAATGCCCTATATACAGGTAACGTTTTTTTTTTAGAAAATTGTATATAATTTTATTAAATTTTATCAATTAATAAATTATGTTTAATTTCATTTAAACTTTTTACTCGAGTTCTTTTGCATTATAAATTCTTAAAGCTCACACATTTATTGGCGCAATTAAGCGGGTGCTACTTTGTTGCATCCAGTTCAATTAAAAAATATTCAGCTAAAATTAAAAAATTTACTTTAAAAATCTGCTAAAAATTTGTTATTAAAAATTTAAATTCATTTTACAGATTGAAAATCATTTTTCAGTCTTGATACATTATCGGTCTGACAGTTCCTTTTAATACCCAGTGTCATGCATTCGCTTTTAGATTCTGAGAATTGTTTTTTAAGTTGTTTTTATAACTATTCACTTTACAGGGCATTTAAATATTCTGCAAAGCCGGTTAAAACTCCCCTTCATTTATTTATTTTACAACAGTTAGTGATAACAATAATAACTTAAGCTTAACTAGGCTGAACATGTAACAACAGTAAAAATAACTGAAAATGTAATTTAAAAATATATGTATGTATGTATGTAAATTTGGCCCAAATCCAAAATATAATTCTCTTTTTCCACCGATGAGATTGTATTCATATTAAAATAATATTACAAAAACGAAAAAAAAATAAATAGAATTATACTCTGTGGCACAGCAAAATTTGTTGGCTTGTGATTATTTGCAACTTTTATCTTACGGGAAGTTTAAAACTAAAAAAAAAAAAACTAACCAAAAAGAAGTATAAAAGTTAATTTAGGCTGGGCCGAATTCATCGATACCCTCCATAGAATGTAAACAAACTTTTAGTTACAATTGCCTTTGAGTGAAAAAAAAAAAAAAAATAATCAAAGTAAGTAAAAAAGTTAAGTTCGATCTAGCCGAATGTGTTGATACAGTATAAAAAAAGATAATTTCAAAAAATTTTATTTGAGAAAAAAATTTAATGAAAAAATATTTTTTGTAAAAAAGATTTGTAAAGAAAAATAATTTTGTGACAAAGATTTATAAAAGAAAGGAAAACTACATATGAAAATTCCATCAGAATTGGGTAATACTGGAACTCATGCCATAGCAACGAGGGGCACTCCACAAGGGGGCGTGATATCTCCTTTATTATGGCTTTTTGTTGTTGATGAAATTCTACGGAAATTGGACAGGAACGGCTTAACCGTGGTGGCTTACGCAGATGATTTATTAATTATGTCTTCAGGAAAATGTCTGAGCACAATCTCCGATAGAATTGAAAGCTCGTTGTATATGCTTTCAGTATGGGCTGAGGAATGCGGTCTGAAGATAAATCCGGTTAAGACAGAAATGATTTTATTTACAGGGAAAAGATTGATACCTAGTTTTGACCTACCGAAACTGAATGGCGTAAGCTTGAAGCTCTCGGATTCAGCTAAATTCTTGGGGGTAATACTAGACAGAAAACTAACTTGGACGTTAAATTTAAAGGAACGAATAAAGAAGGCTTACGCTGCGCTATACTCTTGTCAAAGATTAGTCGGGAAGAAATGGGGTTTGAAACCTAAGCTCTTCAGTGCTAACTTATGGTGGTCATGTATGGTGGCCGGTCATTGAATATAGGACTCATGCTGACTTAATCAAACGAGTGAATAGAATTGCGTTGTTAAGTCTTACAGGCGCAATGAAGACAACATCACCGAAGATTTAGAAGTGCTTCTGGATATGACACCGCTTGATCTTTTCATTAAGGAAAATGCAAAAATTGCCCTAAATAGACTAATTCAAACGGGATCTTTGAAAAACAGACAGGTTCGACACACGAAGATTCTTGGTAGTTTTGAACGGAGTACAAGAACGGATTATGATTAGTGTCCGACCGAACAGTTCGGCCAAAAAACGTCATTTAATCAAAAATTTGGTATTTGGAAGTACTTTTAACAACTTTTTTTATATGGGGTAGAATTGTTGAGGCGATGGAAGACGATTCTGAGTGTAAAATTTTAGAACGAGTACGAAGTTAAGTCACAATTTCGAAGTTCGGAAACCGAACTTTTTTCAATTTGGCCGAACGTTCGGTTACCGAACATCTAAATTGGTGCTTAACTTCGTCGTCGCCATTAAATTTGAAAGCCAGAATAGTCTTCTATCGCCTAAACAAACAAACGGCCATCAGACAAAGCTGTTAAAAATGCTTGCAAATATTAATTTTTGGCCAATACCGTTTTTTGGCCGAACTGTTCGGTCGGACACTAATTATGATATCCCATATAACGTTACTGATGGTAGACTAAAAATTGTGATTCAGTCACTAGATGATTGGCTTAACAGTAGAGTAAAACTTCAACAAATTAACGTGTTTTCGGAAGGTTCCAAAATGTCGACAGGCACCGGTAGTGGCTTTCACTGCATGGAGCTAAACCTAAATGAGTCCTACCGTCTGGACAACGATTGTAGTATCTTTCAAGCCGAAGTATATGCGATAGCCAAGGCAGCTGAGCATATTTCAATGTTACCAATATAGAGATGCGATATTGGTTTCTTCATTGATAGTCAAGCTGCTTTAATGGCTTTGAAAACTGATGATATCAGATATAAGGTAGTCAGCCGCTGCAACAGAGAGCTTAAGGTTCTGAGCGAGCAGCATAATATTACTCTGTGCTGGGTACCTGGACACAAAGATATTCTGGGAAACGAGAGAGCCGATGAGCTTGCACGACGGGGAGCAGAACTCGCACAGGAAACAGCAGAATCTGAAGTGTTTCCCCCACTCTCTATTTTCTGTCAAAAAATAAGATTGGACTCAAGGGCGATTTGGTTGAATAAATGGTCCAGCTCTGATCGAAGTATACAGACAAAATTATTATGGGATGAAAGCCTGTTAAAACACAGCAAAATTCTTTTAGATATGAACAGGAAGCAACTTAGAGCTACAGTTAACCTCATTACTGGTCACAACACATTGAGTAAACACATGGTAACAATTAGAATAATAAATGATGATACATGCAGATGGTGCAGGGGAATCCGTAGAAGACACCTACTATTTCTTATGCGAATGCCCTGCACTATCTTTTAGAAGATTTAAATTTTTTGGTTCTTATATTTTTCAGAATTTATCAGAACTTCGGGACACAAATCCTTGGACTCTACTGGCGTTTATTAAAGCATTAAAATGGGACGCATAAGGCGAACAACTTAGGACTAAACAGAGAAGAGGAAAAAGAATTAAAGGAATCATAATGGGCCATCACTGGGCCTCTATGGACGCTGGTTTCCGCCAGCGTCATCCTTCATAACCTATCCTAACCTAACCTAAGTATAAATGAAATTCGATTGAAATTAAAATTTTTTTATAATTATACTGTTTTTCTTGTAATTTTACAAATTTCCAAGGTTTCGAAAAAAAAATCTTGTAAATTTACGAAAATGCCTTGCAAGTTTTATTTCGCCAAAAAAAAATTGTAAATTTACAATTTTATTGGTTAAAATCTTGTAAAATTACAATAAAGCTCGTAAATTTTACTACACTGAAAGAATTATTGTTCATTATATCTATGAACAAATTTCATAAAATCAAATTCATAGAATCTATGAAACAATTCATTGGCTGAGTGAATATTCATTAGTATTGTGATATATTTCATAGAATTTTATTCATTTTATTAAATATATTGATAAAAATTCATAAAATTAATGAATGTCATTCATAGAAGAAAATGCCATCAATATGCCTTTTAACATTTTTAATAATTAAAATAATGCTACTTTAATTAAAATAGTTGAATAAATATATTAAAAAAATAAAAAAAACATAAAAACATAAAAAAAAAAATTCATTGCTGCCCTGACCGGGGCTCGAACCCAAGACCTACCGGCTGAAGTGGTTTTTATCGACGACTTAGCTATCAGCGTCACCAAAGGAGGAAAATTTCGCCAACTAACACTTCATTTTATAACGTTCTTATTTGTAAATACATAAAAATTTTATTTTCTACAAACACACACACAGCTTTTGGCAGAACATAGATACAAACTCAATATGTTAAAGCAGAATATTAAATAAAATGGATTTTAAGTGTTATAATTTGTTTATATACTTTAGCTAACAAGGAAAGTATCTCAACCCTTATGAACCGATTTGCCTGAAAATTAAAATATATATCAAAGAGACAATTCTAAGGTTGGGGTGTCTCGGCTTATCGGCCATATTGGGGATTTAGGGCTCAAAACATAGGTTAAAAAATGGCGAAAAAACGTTTTTTGAATTTTTCAGCCATTTCTTTTTAAGAAACTATATGATGTTTTCATATGAGAAGAAAGGTTTTTTAAATGCCTATCCAATGGTGGCATAATATTGTAAAAATTCGGCTTCTTTAAATATTTTTTTCAGGAAAATGTGTAAATTTTGGGGGGTACTTAGGTGAAGACATAGACCTACAATATCCATATGGATAAGAAATAATCTTTATTAAATTTAAGTCGACCCGTATTTTTGCCCTAGACGATACTCCTGTTAGTTCGGAAGTTATAAAAATTTTCCCGAAGGTCCACATGGACCTTCGGGACGAGTGTGGACGTGTTTTATTTTAACTCCGTGCTATAAATTGAATTACTAAAATTGTTCGTAATAGGTTTTGTTCGTAATAGGTATTTTTGTGATATTTTCATTACCACATCAAGGAAAATGAAAATATGGACACAAATGATACCGATTTAATTCGAGGCTCTGCCTCACCGACTGGTGCTGGTCCTAGCACTGGTCTTAGGGTTGCGACCTTGAAGTCCGGCCTTGATTCTGGTAGGGGTGCTCAGCCTAATATTGGTGGTAAAAAGAAAAAGAAACTTAAGCCATCAAAGGTCAGGCACAACCAGAGAAGGCTTTGTTTGAAAATAATTAACAGACTAAGCCAACTCGATGGAACGAAGCTCTCCGAACGTGAGAGGGCGTCGCTATCATGGGCGAAAGGAGTCATTGAAGAACAGGACAAACTTTCGGCAATACGCGCATCTGACAAACAGAGCGCTGTTTCGGCCTCGTCATCGAAGTCTGGTAAAAGGTTGCGCTCGCCCGACGAGAAACCTTTACCTAAGAGATCTAAGGTGACCGGCAACGTCTGGACTCAGTCTTTTAGTGAAGTGGTTAAAGGTAACTTCGTTAGGGCTGTGATAAACAGGCAAAATGGGGATTGTAGTATTCCAAGGGACAAGTGGAGTTTAGTTGAAACTAAACTAAATGAAATCTACTATAGGCTCCTTGAGAGTATGCCTGATTTTCTCCCTACTACTGTCAACGCAGGTTGGTATCAGGGGCGAGTAAAACTCGTTGCTTTTGGGAACGAAAGATCCGCAGCCGTGTTTAAGGTTGCCATTAGCCAAGTGGGAGAGTTATGGCCTGGAGCCAGACTGGACGTTGTGGAAAAACATGATATCCCCTCGCAACCCAGAGCTCATGCATGGATCCCAATGGCTACAAGTGACACTGCGGTGATTCTAAAGATGATAAAAGTCTGCAATCCTGACCTTCCAACTCAGAATTGGCAAATTGCCAGATTGGGTGAGATGGAGGGCGCTCGTCGTCAAGCAGTGGTCTTGGTTAATGAGGAATCGCTTCCGCTTTTAGCCAGGACTGATGGCATTATTAGATTTGGCTTTTTTCATATAAGAGTCAATGTCTACAAGGGCGACCAGAAGCCTATTTTGGACGCAGACAAGCCAGTGGCAGAGTCGGCTGGGGAGGAGAATCTGGAAAAGGTTGATATTCAGCTGACCGATTCTAGGCTGATGGGAGATGCATCTGGCATTTTCGAAACCGAATCTGGTAACGAATGCGACCTCTGTGATGGCACGGAGGATAAAGCTGATGCCATGATGGGTGACATTCAGGACGAGGCCCATGCAGTGAGGAATTCGGAGAGTTCTGTTGCCTCCGATTCAGAACAGATGGGACACATAACTGGCTTATTCGAAACCGAATCTGGGGACGAATGCGACCTCTATGATAACACGGAGGATGAAGCCAATAACACGGTGGTGGAAAGGATGGTGGAAAAAAAGCAAGATGTTGCGGTTCCTACAAATAAACCTCCATCACTGTAAGGCAGCCTCAGCTGCACTATTGCTGCGCCTGACGAAAGGAGCAGTTGACTTGGTTTTTATCCAAGAGCCCTGGGTGCGGGGTGGCAGGGTTTGCGGATTGAAGACCCCAGGATTTAAGTTGATGGTTGCCAAAGGTGAGGGTTCACCAAGAGCCTGCATCTTGGCGAAAAATGGCTTAAATATATTCTTTTTATCAACTTTTAGTGATATGGATGTTACAGCGGCTAGCTTAGAGCTTCATGGGAAATCTATTTGGCTCGCCTCTGCGTATTTTCCTAATCCGGGGCCAATACCCCCGGAGAAGGTTGGCGGTCTGATTCGGGAGTCTGAATCTAGGGGACACCAGTTACTTGTGTGCTGTGATGCTAATGCACATCATTCGATATGGGGAAGTACAGACACAAATGATAGAGGCGAATCACTTTTGGAGTTTTTGTTAAGCACTAACCTGTTTATTTGTAACAAGGGTAGTGAACCAACTTTCGTTACAAGTACGCGGCAAGAGGTTCTTGACGTAACACTTGTATCAGATGCATTGTCTGATAGAATTGATGACTGGAGAGTTTTGGAAGAGCATTCTTTCTCAGATCATCGCTACATTGAGTTTTTACTCAGGGAGCGTGCCCCGGTTGAGACAGTCTCTAGAAATCTGAGAAGAACAAACTGGGTGAAATATAGGGAGACTTTTTCTTTGCTTTTGGATGAAGTACCCCTATCTGAACCGCATAGTTTAGCGGAAATTGACTGTCTGGTTGACCATATAACAAATGTTTGTAATAGGTGCCTGGATGCGTCTTGCCCTTCTGCAAAGCCCAGAGGGAAAAAAAAGCCACCTTGGTGGTCAAATGAGTTGCAGACGAGCAGAGATTCCTGCAGAAAGCTCTTTAATAAGGCTAAATTTTCAAGAGCTGACGAGGACTGGTCTGCATACAGGCTGCAACTTAAGAGTTATAAGAAGATGATCAGAAATGCAAAATGTGATTCTTGGAAAAACTTCTGTGGAAACATAGAAGACGTCTCTGAGGCATCCAGGCTGCGCAAGGTTCTGGCTTCTTCTCCTTGCACCCTAGGATACCTGAAAGATCCTAATGGGGTGTGGTCTTCCTCCAGTGGAGAGTCGCTGGATCTCCTTTTAAACATGCATTTTCCGGGCAATTCCATGACGCCGTTTCAAGCTTTGGAACGTTCTGACGCCCAAGCATCTGAAATTGCTTCGGAAATAATAAATATGCCAACATTAATTTGGGCGATAAAAAGCTTCAGGCCCTATAAATCCCCGGGACCTGATGGTATAATCCCGGCTGAGTTGCAGCAAGTGTTGGACTATATAGCCCCGTTGCTGTATAATCTATACACAGCATGCATCAACTGGTCTTATATTCCTTTAAAATGGAGGGATACCAGAGTCGTATTTATCCCGAAGGCTGGGAAAAGTTCCCACACAGCTCCGAAGGATTTCAGACCAATTAGTCTGTCTTCTTTTTTGTTAAAGACAATGGAACGAATGATAGACTCATATTTGCGTAGAGTGATTGACCCGAGGTTGCTTTCGACAAAGCAACATGCATACAGCAAGGGACGATCAACGGAAACAGCTCTTCATGAGCTCGTTGGTACCATCGAGAGATCGCTTTCGGTAAAGGAGTACACTATGGTGGCCTTTCTTGATATTGAGGGGGCTTTTAATAATGTCATCCCAGAATCGATAATGTTGGCATTGTCTGGTCTGGGAGTAAAGCGTGAAATCGTTTTAATGGTGGAAAACCTACTTGCCAATAGACGTATAACGTCTGAATTGGGAGCGTCCGTCATATCTCGATTTGTCAATAGGGGCACACCACAAGGAGGTGTTCTTTCGCCGCTTCTTTGGAACCTGGCACTGAATTCAATGCTACTATCTCTAGAAGCACGTGGTTGTCATGTTGTCGCATATGCTGACGATGTCGCGATAGCGGTAAAGGGGAAGCATCTGCCAACATTGCGGGATATTCTGCAGGGTTCTCTGAAAGATCTGTCTAAATGGGCAAGAGACTGTGGTCTAGGAGTTAATCCTAGTAAAACAGAGCTTGTTTTGTTTACAAGGAAAAATAAGATTCCTGCTTTTGATCCTATTTCTGTGGACGGTACTGAAATCACCTTCTCAGATGGAGCCAAGTATCTTGGAGTATTTCTAGATAGGAAGCTGAATTTCAGGCGTAATATTGAGGAACGGGTGAGAAAAGCAACGATTGCTTTGTATTCCTGTAAAAGGGCCATTGGAAAACGATGGGGTTTTAGCCCTCAAGTCGTTCATTGGATCTATACAGCAGTGGTGCGTCCAATTTTGCTGTATGGAATCATTGTCTGGTGGCCTGCTTTAGAAACAAAAGCAAACTTTGTCTTTATCACGAAGGTACAGAGAATGGCGTCAATGTGCATCACTGGTGCTCTTCGTACTACACCTACGGCTGCATTAGAAATCCTCCTTCACCTGATACCCTTGGACATATTGGGTAGGCAGTATGCGGCTGCGTCGGCAATTCGACTTAATAGCACGCTGCAATGGAGGAGCAGTGATTGTGGCCATAGCGCGATCTTGAAAAAGATAACAATACCACAAAATGTGGACTGTGCTCCCTCTTTGAGCCTCTTTGAGCGCCACTTTACCACTATGATACCATCCAGGGAGTCTTGGATGGGGGATACTCCGGGTAGTGGAGCTACCATAAATTTTTACACAGATGGATCGAGGCTGCACGAACAAGTGGGCTTTGGAGTCTATTCGGAAGAGCTTGGGTTGAGCCTGGCTCGTAGATTGCCAGATCATTGCAGTGTTTACCAGGCAGAGATGCTGGCAATAAAAGAAGTGGCTGACTGGTTGAGCTGCAATGCCTTGTCTACAACCGCAGTCAACATCTATACTGACAGTCAAGCCGCGGTCAAGTCCCTGGATTCAATGTTTCTGAAAACAAGATCTGCCCTTAACTGCCGCACGTCTTTAAATGAGATGGCCAAGCAGTTTAACATACGACTCATATGGGTCCCAGGGCACAGAGACATTCCAGGGAATTGCAAAGCCGATGAGCTTGCAAGACTAGGAACTACCTTACAGGTTCCAACAGAATTGGAATGTGTTGGTATGCCTCTAGAAACTTGCAAGCAAAACCTACGGCTTTGTTCTGCGACGGAGACTAATCAAAGATGGGCAAATGGATGGACGTGTGAGACAACACGACTGATTTGGCCTTCTCTTAATCAGGGGCGCACAAGTGAGCTGATATCGCTTCCAAGAGGAGAGATTTCGACGGTGGTTTCTATAATTACCGGACACTGTCTTATAGGGAAGCACGCAGAGCGGTTAAATGTGCCGTCGAATGACTTTTGCCGAAGTTGCATGGATGAAGAGGAGTTGGAAACTATCGAACACTTTATTTGCCATTGCCCGGCACTTTCTATTCAGAGACTTGCTTCACTGGGATCTAGGGAGCTGTACGATCTTTCTGATTTGTCGGATGTCAAAATTCAACATCTAAGGAGCTTTATAAGAAGCTCAAAATGGTTTAACGACAGGGACTAATAGGGAAACCTATTACGGTCCCGTGGTATCACAATGGACCTCAGAGTCTACGTGTGTTGACGTAAAAACGTCAGCAGCCACTTACAACCTAACCTAACCTAACCTAACCACATGGTTTCATAAGGGGACAACGAAATTTTTAAATACCGATATGGCCGACAAGCCGAGACACCCCAACCTTAAAATCGTCTCTTTAATATATATTTTAAGTTTCAGGCAAATCGATTCATAAGCGTTGAGATACTTCCCTTGTAATTGGCTAGACACTAAGCTTCACGAACAACGGGTTCGCTGTTCGAATCTCGGTGGGTGATAAGCAAGGAGAGGACTTTCATGCAAATGCATGTTTTTTTCCTTTGGTCATAGAACAACCAAAAATCTTTGCGAATCAAAAAATTTGCTTTAAAATGGCATCGATTCGTTAGTGGATATTTTGCTTAAAATGCATATTTTTGCATATTTTGCTATTATTTCGCTATAAATGCATATTTTTAGTCCATATTTTGTACAAATTTTAGTTTCTAAGCTATTTTTTAGTATTTTTAGCTATTTTTTAAATTTTTTTATGATATTTCATTTGTTTTTTGTCCGTAATGAAAAAAATTCTTTCAGTGTAGGAATTCTCGTAAAATAGGAGGTAGCAAAAAAACTGGTAAAGTTACAAAACCTCCTTGTAAGTTTTGTCGCGTCAAAAAAATTGTAAATTTACAATATTATTGGTAAAAAGCTTGTAAAATAACAAGGAATTCTTGTCAAATAGGATGTAGCAACAAAAAAATAGCAACAAACTTTTCTTGTAATTTTACATTTTTTTTTTTTGGATGGGACATTGAATTATTACAAACCAGTTGACGAACTTTTTTACACCCCCAAAGTTGTGGTTACCAAAAAACAGAGTTGTGGTTACCAAAAAAAAAAAAAAAAGATTTAGTCGTAAAATTGTTATTTCCTCTGTAGCTGGCATAGCATCATCATCATCAGCAGCAGTTCACTAGGTTTAAAAATATATATTGCAATAAAATTTGTGATTTTATATTTTTTGCTCTACGGAAAACAACGAAAAATTACTCATGCATCTTATTATTATCACATTTTAATATACGACCTTTTAATACTATTTGTTTGATTGTTGTTTTAGAGCTCAATGCCATAAAATATCTTTTTAGAATTTGCTTATGTCTTTTTCACCAACACCGAGTTTCATGCTAGACTTGTCTTTATACAATTACTTTGCTTTTAACTTGGAATTTGTTTTATATTACATAAGTACTAAACAGTGGGGGGTAAAATGATAAAAAAAATAAATTTTGTAAAAATCACGACAAAATTTAAAACTTTACGAAAAATATAAAAGAAAGATCACGAATCGTTTAAATCATCCAAAATTTAAAACAAAATATCTGCAATATCATTGTTTAAAATTCTGATAACTCCCAAACTAATAGAAATATCGTCAGAGCAAAAAAAAACTTTCGACTTGAATTTAATAAAGATTATTTCGTATTCATATGGATATCGTAGGTCTATGCCTTCACATAAAACCCCCTAAAATTTACACATTTTCGTAAACCAAATATTTAACGAAGCAGAATTTTTACAAAGTTATGCCTCCTTTGGATAGCTATTTAAAAAACGTATCAGCTTATATGAAAGCATTGTGTAGTTTCATAAAAAGAATAGCTAAAAAATCTCCAGAAACGATGTTTCGCCATTTTTGACCTATTTGTTGAACACCTAAATCCTCGATGTGGCCGATAAGCCGAGACACTCCAAACTTAGAATTGTCTCCTTTATGTATATTTAAAGTTTCAGGCAAATCGGTTCATAAGATTTGGAATACTTGGAGGGTATAATAAAAAAAATTTATGGAATAGTGTGTAGTTATGTTTTGAAAAAATTTAAAAAATTTAAAAATAATGTGGTTCGGCCATACAAATGAGCCCTCTAGAGGCACCCTTTTGGCAATTAGAGCGGCTAAAGTGAATTTAAATAATTGTCATTTTGTATGGGAGACCCCTTAGAAATTCGAGATAGTGTTAGCATTTTCAAAAACAATTTTAAACTAATGGAATTCGGTATTCGGTATCAAAAGAAAAACTCTGTCAAAAAATCTGTAAAACGACATTTTTGGCTACAGAAAAAAATCTTACACTCAAAATAATCACTCTGTTAAAATACAAAGATACTCTGCTGAGCCAGCAGAAAATACCATAGATTTCCAACCAGCAAGATATTTTGCTATTTTACAAAGAAAACTCTGTAAAATGATTTCGATAAAAAAAAAACTGTAGATTTACAGAATTTTCTGTAAAATATTGATGAAAGCGACCAGAATTTTACCAAGAAGCATGGATAGTAATACCTTGTCACAAAATAAAGGCAAATGCTATAATTTATATGCGCCCGTTCAACTGTTTCGCACGCGAATGTTTAACTTTGAAGTATTTATTTATAAACTCGCTGGATGTTCTCACGTTTTTTTCCATAAACTTCTCATTTTCAGTTTCACATTTGAGCGGGGTCATTCCAGTAAACACTTTTATAAAATTAAAGGGAAATCATTTAAGAATGCCTTGACTTTCTTATATATCTTTTTAATGCGCTTGATATGGCTTTTACACAGCGGTCACTATTTGATTCCTGATAAATTTCTTCTTCCTTAATGTGCAGTTGTGTTGACAATTGGAAAATGCCATCGTGTAAATTTACCCGCTTTAATGCTTCCAAATTGTAATTTTACTTTTTTATTTTTGTGAAATTACGAGATCTTCAATTTTGCACTACACCTCGTAAAATTTAGCATCTTTTATTATAATTTAAGACGCTTTTTAAAGAGGGGTGGAAATACTTGGAAGTTTTTTCAAGAGATTTAAATTTGAAAACCGTATTACAGAGCAATAGTAAAATAACAGACGAAATTTAGTATTTTGGTTACTAGAAAAAAACAAAGTATTTTTCTAAAATCTATATTTTAACAAAAAACTCTATTTATGTTCTGAAAATAGAGATTACAAAGAAAGAAGTAAAATTACAGATAAAATTTTGTTTTTCGGTCACAAGAAAATACAAAGTATTTTCTTAAAATATGTATTTCGACAGATAACTTTGTCAAATATCTGTCGAATTGAGATTGCAGTCATTTTACTGAGTATTTAGCAGAGTAATTATTTTGAGTGTAGATGCTGCACCAATTCTTTTTAAGCCGTTTTTCCTATAGCAAACGTCTCACATTCCTAAATTTTGGCGGCAAAAAGTCAATTTTTCACGTATAGATTTTTAAAAATTTTTGATTGTGTTCAATTCCCAACACGGTGAGCCTCAGCGATGTTTAGGTTGAACTTTAGTGTCGACGAAAAGTGTAAGCGCAGTTCGATTTCTACAAGATTAAATGTCACAAAACTGTTAACAGCGAAATCGTAGCTGCTCGCATTCGCGAGATAACGCGAAATTATTGTTTTTGTATTTTTTTTAAATTTTGACATTGAAGTTTTTTAAATATTTTCAAAGACTGAGTATACAGTTTTAATTGTACTTATTTAAAGGTCACAAAACCGTAAACATCAAAGTCCTATCTTCTTTAGTTCGCGAGAAATCACGGAATTAATTTTTTGCTGTTTTTGTTTTCGTTTCTTATCTTTAGATAGGTTTCTTTAAAATTTCGCAAAAACATGGTATGCAGTTTTACTTGTGCTTGATCAAATGTCACACAGCTGTTGACATCGAAATTGTAGGTGTTAAATTTCGCGAGAAATCGCGTAATTATATATTTTTTTAATATTATTTATTTATATTTTAAAACCGGTTCTTTAGAATTAATAAAAAAAAAAATGGAATGCAGTTTGATTTGAACATGTTGGAAGAAATTAAAAATGCCCACAAAAAAATTATAGCTGCTCATTTTCGCGAGAAATAGCGGAAAACAGCTTTTTGGGGGTATTTCTTGTTTTGATTAATAAAAGAAGTTTCTTTAACATTGTTGAAAAACACGAAATGCAATTTGCTATTGATTAACGGTGACAAGGCTGTTAACATTTAAGTTCTAGCTGCTCAATTCTTCGAGATATCGCTAAATTCATTACTTTGTGTTATTTTTGGTCTGTAAAAACATTTACTTCAACTAACGACAAAAATGTGATATGCAGTTTGAATTCGAGGTTATTAAAGTTGACAAAACTGTAAGCATAAAAATTATAGATGATCAATTTCCCGAGAAATTTCAAAATAACTGTTCAAGCTTTTATATTAATTAATTTATTTTTTCTTTAGCGTCAAAATAAAGGAAAAAAATTAAGAAACGACAAATATATTGAACGCGGTTAAAATTTTTACAGGTTTTTTGTGAACTGTAAATAAATACAATTAAAACTGCAATCTCAGTTTTTGAAGATATTTAAAAAATTTCATTGTTAAAATTTTAAAAAATACAAAAACACAAATTTCGCGATATCTCACGAATGCGATATCTCGTGAATGCAAGTAGTTACGATTGAACCTAAACATCGCTGAGGCTCACCGTGCCAATATATTGGGTAAGAAAAAATTTAAAAAAAAGTTATGATAGCTGGCAACACTGTTTATGTGTAAAAAGCTGCTAATGTATACAGTTTTTATAACACGTGTAAAAAAAAATTATTTCGGAGTTTTTTAGGGGTAATTTTTTGAGAGATTATGAAAAATTTTATCGTCTTTCATGGAGTATAACTTAAAATGTTAACAATTGTTAAACCATTTTTATACATGTAAATCTTCGTAGAAAGCTGAGGTTTTATTGTTTGTTAATATAGTATGCGAACGAGTGCGAACGAATGAGTTATTAGCAAAAGCGTAAATTTTGGATGTTTTTTTTTTCGTAAATTCACTTGTTGAAAAACACACTAAAAACAATTTAAAGCTTAGTGGTACAAAAATATTTTACAGTGTTTCTATTATTCAAACAACTTTTTTCTCTTAAAAAAATTTACACTCAAAAAAAATTATACACTCAAAAAAAATTTACACTCAAAAAAATATTTTTTTTTATATTATTAAAAAACGTAATATCCTCAAAATAATGATATTTTCAATAAATCACTATCACTAAAAAAGTGTTTGTCTACTTGAATATGTTTTTCAACAATTTAATACAAATTTTTTACAATTATTCGGTATTCGGCCATATTCGTCCAAAAATGCGACCGAAGCCGAATAGTAATTTTTTGCCTACCGAATATTCGGTCAGACACTTTAAATTATAAAGGGAGACTTTAAGTAAATACAGTTAATTTTTTTTCGACAATCCGTCTTATTGGCGGGCCACTAGAATAAGGGGGATAAATAAATTTCTCAAATTGAATATTTCGACAGTTGAACCCTGCATACCAAATTTGGTGAGGCTAGTTTGTCTGGAAATAGTTTTTGCAGCGACTTTTTCGGTCATAGTGTACTGCTATAATTTCAAACAAAACTGCGTACAAAATACATCTCTTGTGGTTTTGCATTTCCTTTTTTCATATAAAAGATTCGTTTTCTTTTTTTTTTTTTTTGCCTTTCGGTTGGCTTCTCTGTAGTATGTTTCCTTCACAAAACCACTAAATGTTATCTGTGAAAATAGAATTTTATTGCTTGAACGCGAAACTAAGATGTTGTTAAATTTAAATGCTGTGTGCATTGAGGCATAGTTTTTAGCAACTCCCTTCCCAGCTGCTGGCACATTTATTCAGTGAGTGTGTGTATGCAAGTTTTTGATTTCTTTGTATGTAAAAGAAGCTAAAAGGACTTTTTCGTATTTTGAGTTTTTTTTTTGTAGATTAAAGTTGTAAATCCTATTAAAATGTGATTTAGTGGCTTGAAGATATGTTAGAGTGTTTGGTTTTTTGTATATTACAGCAAATCTATAAACAAAGTAAATAAATTATAATATTTACACACTCAAAATAAATTCTCTGTTCAATCAGCAGAAAAATCTGCTGAAAATACACCCATTTTGAGTCATATGAGAAATCTGCTGCTATTAGCAGACTCGGTTTGCTAAAAATCTGTCATGATTATCTAGGTGAAATCAGCAGAGCGATCTGTCAAAACAGCAGAGAAGTCTGCTTATACATTTTCTAGACAATTTGTTTTCATGAAAACTTAAATTTTTATTTTTTTTAATTTTGACTAAAAAAAATGTTTCTGTAAAATTAGCTATTGAATCCACTGATTTTTTTTAGTTTTGTCAGTTATACCGTCCTACAAAAATTAAAAAAAATGTTTTACACGAACTGGATACATATGGGGCATTCCATGTCTAATCGGACACTTTGAAAATTTATATGTTTAGATTTTCCCAATTTGTTTACAGTTTTTAGTACCCTTCGAAAACTTCTTCGTGGTAATTTCTCAGATTTTTTTGATGACCCGTTCAAAAGATATCGAAAATTAAAGCCTACTTAGGGAGTGGAGATAGAGCGTAGGTATGTTTTAAAAAAATGTTGTCGGGTAAAAATAAATGGGGGTCGGTCTCACTAATGACCCCTCTCTGACGCACCATTGCACAGTGGGAAAAATTGCCCATCTAGCGGGAAATAATTCAAAATATAACTAACAGATTTTAACAATGTTATAATGCGATTTTAAAGTGGGATAGTGACTGCGTTTTTATCCGTTAAGAACTTAAAGTTTAGTTAGCCCATTAGGGAATTACACACTATCAAATGTTGCCAATTTATTGGGCTTTCACAGTTAGTTGTTTATAATAGTAAACTTGTCATCGCCGTGTATCGGAAGGGGTAAGCCGTTACCTACCAAGTGTTTGATTTCTTTTAAAGGGTGCTATTAGGCATATTATGTATAAATTTCCATACGTTATCTGTTTTGCGAAGGCTCCCCCGTAACGAATTACATAAACAACGTTTTTTTTTCACTTGTTTAAATTCTCTTGGAGCTACAAAAAAAACGCTGTCAGATGCTGCTTAATCTTTAATTACAGGTTATTCTAAATATAATGAAGTATTACTATTCAAAAAATTGGCTGCGTAGGCCTGCGTAGCGATTTTTTAAAATTATTTTTGTAATTTTGGTCTTTTTATAATTATAATTCTAAACCTAGGCAGCGATGAACGGACTCACGTATATGTTAAGAATCGCGAAGGATTATTAGTAATTTGTTTTTAACATAGTAGAGCGTCGAAATCTTGAAAAAAGTTCGTGCTGAATTAAAATTATTTCTGATTTTATGATTTTTAAATAACCGATTTAAGTCGCATTCATTTGGTGAAAAAATTCTTAATAAAAATATTGTTATAAATAATAAATTTACTACAATCATTTGAATTGGTTAATAAACTCGTTGGTTTTTTGAAATTTGTTTGACATGTCATTTCAACGGAGAGAGATATTTGAAGCTTGGCGTAAATGCGACAGTGCTTCTGATCGGAACTCAACAGTTATCAATTATATCTTGTCCAAACTTGGAAATAACATCTGCAACGAGAATGATAGCTATAAAAAAACTAACTGTTAGTGTGCGAGATTTATGTAGTAAATTTAAATGTACATGGGTGTCTCGAAATTTTATAGTTTTGAAAATCATTACAATATATGGTTGAATGAAAATATAGATTTTCTAGTAGAAGACGAAGAACCAGGACCTTCACAACCTCGAGGGCGTCCTTTGAAGACTTTTTTGGAAACGACAAAAAAATCCAAGAGGAGTCGTGTTTCGGATCTTGTACAAAATAACATCAAGGAATAATTATTGGTCGCTACGAAAGTAAGTCTGTACAAATCTGGAAAGAGAGATGCAGCCCAATTATTAGATGAAATTAAAAAAAAAAACACCAAAAAGGGCTACAAAGATGAAAAAAGCCGTATTTTACCCCTCTGAAGCACCGACATAATACACACCAGAAGAGGCAAAGACACTATACATTGACAAAAGGTTAACTAAAAATTCGTATATGCTTATGCAATCAGATGCGAGGACTCCTAATTTAGTTATATGCT
The DNA here is from genome assembly GCA_963921195.1 of Pegoplata infirma. Taxonomy (NCBI): domain Eukaryota; kingdom Metazoa; phylum Arthropoda; class Insecta; order Diptera; family Anthomyiidae; genus Pegoplata; species Pegoplata infirma. Next base: position 63,661,002 of record OY992537.1, on the reverse strand, counting down.
GGATGTAGGGTATATGTCCAAATGTTATCAGATTTCACTTACAATATTTGATAACCCCATTTACTTTTCAAAAAGTATAAAATTCTTATTTTAAACATAATTTTCCACAGCTAACAGGTACAAAAAAATACTCCTTGAGGTTGTCGTATATAACACCTTTTGGGGCACCCTGTATTGAAAAACAGTTTCTTATTATTCATTATACAAAAAGCTCATATTCTTAGCTATAAAATCTCCAAGTATTGTTATCGGATCAGACCAATAGTTTAGAAGATATGATTTTTTTCCTGCCAGATTGGTTTTTTTCCCACTGTGCATTGGACCGGTAGAAGCTGATTAAATAAAACAAATTTATAAAAAATAAAAAAAATTGCCTTAACAATTAGAGATAAAGGGTAGATGTGTTCAGAGAAAATGTTTGAATTAAAAAAATATTGTGGGTCGGTCATACATTTTGTTGCTCTGAGGGCACTATTAGGGCAGTTAGAGCGGTTGGAGCAAATTTTAAAAAAATGTCGTTTTGTGTGGGAGCCCCCTTAGAAATTAAAGATAGGGTATTAGTTTGTTCCAAAGAAATGTTAAGACGTAGAAATTAATGGGGGTCGGTCTTATAAATGACCCCTCTATGACGCACCATTGGAGCAGTAGAAATGATTTTAAGATTGGAAAATTACAATACATTTTTTTCAAAAAATTTAAAAAAATAGTAATAATTGTTATCCCACGATCCTCCTGGGCAACAAATTTGCAGAATCGATAGAAGTTTTACACAAAAAATTTTTAAAAAAATCGAAGAGTACAAACATTTTCAAAAAATTTTTGTGATTTTTTTTTTAAGGTAGGTAAAAAAACAAAAATTTTGAAAAAAAATTTTGAAATTTGGACCATTATTGAAGAAGTTATGAGTAAAGGAACAAACTATCAATTTTTAAAAATTCGATATCTTTTGAACGGGTCATCAAAAAAATCTGAAAAAATACCACGAAGGAGTTTTCGAAGGGTACTAAAAACTGTAAACAAATTGGGAAAATCTAAAAAAAAATTTTCAAAGTGTTCGATTTGACGTGGAATGCCCCATATATACGTTCGAAGCTAGAGACTAAATGTAGTAAAACTGCATTTACAATTTTTCCTTTAGTGATCCTGTTTTCTTTTAAAAGGACTTCAAAGTTTTAGAGAATTAAATTTTATAAAATATTTTTTTTTATATACTTATGTACTTGTCCTAGAATGCCACTAGGGATAGCAAATGAAAGAGGAGGATCTTCCCTAGTTTTCCTATATTATTATTTTTACATATCAGGAAAAAGGAGGTAAGATACGTCCTTTCAAAAATGTATCCTTTAATATCATTCAAAATTTTCAACAAAATATTTTGATAAAATTTTCAAATGACTTTATTCACATCCTTTTATCCTGATATGACAAAATAAAAATATGGAAAAATTTGGAGAGATTCTCCTCTTTCATTTACTATCACTAGTGTCTTCCTAGGACAAGTAAAAATATTTCAAAAATATTTTACAAAATGTATCCTTTAAAACTTTGTAGTTCTTTTAAAAAGAAACAGGATCACGAAATGAAAAACTGTAAACGCAGTTTTACTCCATTTGATCTCTACTTTCCGACATATATCATCCGGTCATGTTTAATATTGGTTGTCGGACTGTGTTATTAGTCTCAATCGTTTAAATTGTTTCAAAAATGGAAAAAAATAACACTTTGAAGAACAAAAAAACTAAAGAAAGTTTTCTTGAAAAAAGGATGACAGCAAACTATTTCTGTAAAATTACAAAATAATCTGCTAAAAATATGTTCAAAAATATGTTTAAAAATACTGGTTTGAAAAAACTTAGAAAATTTTCTTGAAAAAATAACTTTTTCTGCATAATAAAAAAATAATCTGCTATAAATATTAGAGTTCGTTTGGTGACTATGTCATTTCATCTGTTTATCGGATATCATAATTTTTTAAAGGATTTAGGTGAGCTAAAAAAAATGCCGGTATTTTTTTGGAAAAATTTTCACTCCTTGGGGTGGTTCATCTGAAAACGCGGATTTTGAGCTGATTTTTCTGCAGAGAAAAAACGGCTGAATATATTGCAAATCTGATTTCACCAGTCGATTCTACAGCAAAAATTAATACAATAGCATTTTTTTTAACTCTTAAAAAAAGTTCCAATAAGCCACAGCAGGGGGCGGATAAATCGATTTTTTTATTAAAAAATTTAAATTATTTTTTTAATCATGCACGATGAAGAGGCAGTCTTTGCTAAGAAAATTGGTACAAAAAGCACCTTTCTATCACAACCCATTGAAAAGTTATAAGGCTTCAAAGTTTTTTTTTTCTAATGGCAAAATTATAAAACACAGACCGAAATTTGAAAAATTTTTGGATGGGTCAGCTGTCTGGACACTCGTTTTTGATTTTCTTCTCAATGCTGATTCCAAATCTGGTTTCCAAAATGTTCCATAACGTCAGGTTTTTTAGATAATTGAAGTCAAAGTTCACAAAAAACGCATTTGTGTGCGTTATTTAGAGCATTTTTTTGTGATGTTTTTGGATGATATTCTGGGATCATGAAACTTGTTTTCGATTAACATTTCGATGCTGATTCTGAATCTTGTTTTCAAATTTTTCTATCACTTCATGTTTTCGAGAAAATTGAGGTCAAAGTTCTCAAAAATCCTGTTTTTGTCCATTTTTGAGAGCTTATAACTTTTAAACGGGTTGTGATAGAGCGGACAATTTGGTACCAATTTGTTTAGCTGAAAATGCCCTTTAATTGTGAATATTTTAAGAATTTATTTAAAAAGAATATTGAAAACACTTATATTTCCGCCCACTGTGGAGGGTTTTTGGAACTTTTTTTAAGAGTTTGAAAAACGACCGTTGTATTATTTTTTGCTGTAGAATCGACTGGTGAAATCAGATTTGCGATATATTCAACCGTTTTTGCTCGGCAAAAAAATTAGCTCGTAATTCGCGTTTTCAGATGCATTGAACCACCCCAAGGAGCGATTTTTTTTTTCAAAAAAATACCACCATTCTTTTTAGTTCCCCTAAATCCTTCAAAAAAATTATTCAAAAATATTTTGAAATTCAGCAAACAGAATCAGTAAAAACGCAGTCAAATTTCTGTTATTTTGTAAAACTGAATGACAGAGATTTTAGTAAAAATATCCTTTTTAGCAGAAAAATCTGCCGAAAGTTTACTAAATCAAATTGAAAGTCGTTTTACAGATTTGTTGACACAATTTTTTCTTTGAGCGCAGAGATTTTTTTTATATTTTTTTTTAACCAAAAAAGAATAACAGCATTATAAAGAATTCCTGCAGGTATAATCAAATCTACTCAACAGTTCAGAATTCATGATTTTTTTTTAAAATTGTCTTAAAACACCGCCCGACAGCCAAGGCGGCTACCAGCGCTCAAAGTTTAAAAAATTACGTATTTTGAACAAAATTCGTGTCCGAATATTTTCATAAATTTTCCCACAATCAGCTATTCCGTAGCCATCGTTCGGCAAGTTTAACGACACGAAATTCGAACGTTTATATGTTTCAAAAAATTTTCCTGGATATTTTAATATTTTTTTTATTTTTCATGTTCCAATTGTAATTTGATTTTATATTTTTTTTTTTTTTAAATATGTTCAATACACAGAAAAAAATAAAAAAAAATTTTGAGTAAATTTTTAATACTATTGAGTAAAAAATTACTCATTTTTCCACCAGTAAACGATTTAATAGTATTGAGTAAACTTTTAATAAAAAATTATTAAATGCTTAATAAAAAATTTGAGTAAATTATTAATTCACACAATTAAATCTTTACTTAAAATTTTTTAATATTTTTAAGTAACTTTTTAATTGTGTCAAGTAAAAATTTACTCAAAATGTATCAAATTATTTTTTTAAAAAGTTTCTAATTTTTTTCCAAAAAAATTGCTTTTACAAACTTTACCAAATATACTTATGTCTTCAAGACAAAGTAAAATTTTATAAAGATGATTTCAAACTTTCATATTACATATACAAAAAACAATAAACTAAATGAGAATTCAAAACACCAAGAGAAAAAAAATAAATAAAAAAAATATTAAATTTGTATTAAATTATTTACTCAAATTTTATTTTCAATTTTTGAGTAAATTTTTAATTGCGTCAATTAAAAAATTACTCAATTTTTTTTTTTTTAAATTAAACAAGTGATTACTCAAATTTGTTTCCTCCATATTTTTTTCTGTGTATAAAATCTCACTATCTATCTGTTTACAGATTTTTTTTGTGCATTTTGTTTTCTTGTTTACTTTGACATGTGAGTGGCATTCAGAAACTCATCAAATAATAGTTTTCTGTCAATCTAACTTAACTTTTTTACTTTTACCTGATTGTAGTGTAATATACGTTTGTATTTGACGCAATAAACATTTGTGTACAATAAAAAGATAACAACAAAAAATCGAATTGTAGATTAGACTGGGTCGAACTCAAATAAAGTGCTGAGAGCAACTTGTAATAATAATGGATTCTGTGACATTTTCCCAAAAAGAAAAATCAATAGTTTTAGGAATATTGTTTTACGAAAAACTTGTAAAATTTTTTTAACTCTTGCTATTCAAAAATTCTTAAATATACAGATGCATTTTCCCACTGAAAAAATTTTATATTTATAAAAACAAGTCATAAAAAACTGCTAAGGTTCTGAGATTTTTTTCATATTTAAAAATTCTCACAACATTTAACCATTTTCCTGATTAGGTTAAAGAGGTCCTATGCAATGCGACCATAATGATCTTGTGTGCAGCCTGAAAGGGGGTGTCCTAAATATTCAGGCTTTTAATAAAGCCGAAAATCCTATTTGGTAAGGAGTTTCCTACGTAAGTTGGACCATTTTCTAAAAAAAAAAAATTGCTTCTGAGACATTTCTTCCACAGAAAAAGTCTAAGATTTCATAAAGTTCTTTCTACACCAAAATTATTAGATTCTAAAACAGTTTTTTTAAAGAGATCTGAGATTAGAAAATTTTTCGACCTTTAGGCTTTTTAACATTTTTTAAGAATTTGCTTAAATTATTTTTTCTCACAAAAATCTGAAAAACATTTTAGTTTTTCTCGTTGATATATAGTATTAAAATTTATTTGATAAAGTTTTTCTTTTGAGTGTACAAAAACCAAACAGTGGGAAATACGTTTCGAATTTCAACTTTAAACATAAAATAAGAGACAGTCTACTTTACATGGCAGTACGAGTACCATTCCATAAAATACTTTTCAAATATGACCACAATATGAAGGTAGGAATATAGGTTGGTTGCTGATAACAACAAAATATACAAGCGTGAAAATCAATAAAATTCAAAAAAAAAGGAAAAAATATAACAAATTTCAAAAGTAAACTTTTTATGGTTACGTATGAGTAATATTTAATAGTCCTTAGCAAATATTACTCATACGTAACTGAATGGGAGTTTTTTTTAACCATACATAGTGTTACTTTAAAATTTAAATCTAATATGCAACTTTTTATATTAAATTCAATTTGACACCTGTTGTTATTAAATATTTTAATTTAATGTTCAAATAAAAAATAAAAACTTACTTAGCCAATTTGCAAATAAACTTTGAAAATATATTATTATAAATGGCCCTTAAACTAAATTAAATTAATTAATAGTTTTGTTATTAAATATTTGTAGAACTGAAATAAAAACAACAAGTTAGCATACTATATTTGGTTCTGCAGAAACAAAAATACCCCTACACACTATCAAGTTTTTTATACCCTCCGCCACTCAGAAGTACAAAGTATAAAACTTTTTTGTCTGCCCATTAGGGTGGGTCGATGATATGCATATTTGCGATCAGCATTTTCGAGCTGATAACGGGAAAAATTATAAAAAATTTTAGTAGGATACTATTATTCCTCTATAGTGATGGGATTCTACTAGGGTTGCCAGACGGCCTGGAATGGCCTGGATTTTCCAGTTATTTGAGATCTGGTCCAGTTTCCAGTTAAAAAATAATTTGTCCAGTTGGAAAAGGATTTTCATAACTTTAACGATAATTTTGTTTTATTAAATAATTTTTATATTTTTTTGGGACTACTTTTTGAATCAAACATTTATCATAAATATAACATAAATGCCTCTTTTGGATACGGAAAATGTCCTCTTTTTGCTGCATTTTCGCTTATTTTTTTACAACTTTTTCGAGCATCTCGGCCAGTCTAGAGTTGATTTCGCTCGTCGATGATTTAAGGATTCTTGGCGTACATTTTGTTTTTAAAATAACCCTACAAAAATATGTCTGAATAGGTCAAATCTGCAAATGATGGTCAATAGTGTCCCCATTTTTAACTTCGCACGTCCGGCAAATTTGAACTGTCCTTTTTGATTTCCAGATTTGACCACTTATTTTTGTGGGGTTATTTAAAAGAAAAATACATTCTAACCATCTTCAGGCCAATAACGAGCTAAGGAGATGCTCGAAAAAGTAATAGAAATGCTTATAAGAGGCACATTTTGCCGTGGTAAATAGAGGCGGCCATTAAGTCCGAAATAACAATATGTATCTCACATATGAAAATCGGTTGATTTTTTTCAAATTATTAAAAAAGAATATGTATGGGTGCAGTTACTTTTTAAAAATCAAATAACTGGACATTTCCATTGTCCAGTTATTTGACTTCTAGTATCTGGCAACCCTAGATTCTACCCTGTATTTACCGGATGCATGGGTAAATACGGGGTAAATAAAAGATAAATACCTTTTTTGGGAATTTATTTGGGTATTAATAAAAAGCATTTGATATCGAACATATGGGCAAGCTCTGGTTTTCAATAAGCTGAATCGTCATTTGAAAGGATTAATTTTTTAAAAATAAATACGAATATGGGGCATTCCATGCCAAATCTGACACTTTTTTTAGATTTTCCCAATTTTCTTTTACAGTTTTTAGTACTTTTTTAGAGAAAGTAGCACTTTTTTAGTAAAATAGTACTAATTTTTTTAGGAAACAGTACTTTTTTCTAAAGAAAAGTACTTTTTAGAAAAAAATTTGCTTTTTGAGAAATAATGTATTTTTAGGAAAAAAGTACTTTTTTACTACTTTTTTTTTTTAAATACTTTTTTCTTTTTTTTTTCTAAAATAGTGGTACTTTTTTTAGAAAAAAGTGCTTTTTAAGGAAAAAAGTGCTTTCTTAGGAAAAAAGTACTACCTCCGTCCTGAAATATTCTTAACATTTCTATACTTTGGTTGGGATTATGGAGGGTTTTGCGAAAAAGTTTTTTTTTTTTTTTTGTTAATACATATTAGGACACATCAGTAATTTAAAAATTCTCTATAGATTTGCAATTTTTAATTTACGCGAAAAATGCATTCAATAAACTGCATCCAGATAAATGAGACAACAGGCAATGGCCCTTTTAGCTGTTTTTAATAAATGCATTATACATTATGGGCATCTCGGAAACATTATTAATTATTTTTTTTTTACAATTTCAATTGGTTATTGACAATCGTTGCCTTATTAGTGTGGTACAATTTCTTCGTCTTTCTAATTGTGAATAGAGGCGAATATGTATTAATATTCTAGTTTGTGCACAAACGATTTGTCATTAGACTCGTTTGCTACTTTGTAGTAAATCGTTTCTATTTTTGCTAAATAATCTTGACAATGGAATCTTGACAAATTCCGAAACACGTGTCGATTAACTCTTGCAAAAATGACCAACATAAATAAATTTAAAACAAAAAAAAAATAATTTTCTTGAAAATTATGCTATGAGAATATCATGGTTTTAATTAGTAAAGAAAATAATGACCTCGAGCCAGAATAAACATCCTTAAAATTTAGTATAAAATTCATTTAATTTTGCTGCAAAATGTTTTTGTTCATCAAATTTTCTACAATATAGTTTATACCCACCTTTTTGAAAAATACCCGGGTATTTACCAATTTCTACACAATTTACCTATCTCCCGGGTATTTACCATTTGGGTATTTACCCTTTGCCCATCTCTATTCTTCTACATGCGATTTTAGTTTGCGGTTTTAGGAATTTTTTTTTTTTTTTTTTTATTTTGTAATACTTTTTTGTTAAAAAAATGTCTCAAAATTTTTGATTTATTCAAATAACACCGTCCGACAAAAATGAAAAAAAGGCGTTGAACACGAACTGGGTAATATACGTTTGAAACTAGAGACTAACAGCCTTACCATAGAAAAATAAAATATATTTAAAATAAGCTTTTAATTTTATTTTCATACAAATTGTTTTTGTTTTTAAAATCGACTTTCAAAAAATGTATTGAAAATTTGAAATTTAAAATAAAACTTTTGTTAAAATAGACTTTTTGTTTACTTGCGGTAAGGGTAGGGTTGCCATTTGCATTTTGAGAAAAAGAGGACGTCAACCTCAAAAAACGAGGACATTTGACCCAAAAAAGAGGACAGTTTTTTTAAATAAATTAATTTGAAAAAAGTCAACAACGCAATACAATATGCAAAAAAAAAATATTTTTTTTTAAGAAAACTATTTTTTCCACTAAAAAAATATATTTCCAATTATATTTCAATATTTTGGATATATCCATTCAATTATATTTTGGAAATATCTATTTATAATTCAAAAATTTACAGTTATATTTAAAAAAATTCTAAATATAAGTCAAAAATTTTCAATGTATACCAGAGTTTTCTATTTGTATTTTAAAATTTTCTAAATGCTTTTCAGAAAATTCCATTTGTTTTTCAAAAACTTCCATTTTCATTTCAAAATTTTCTAAATAATTTTAAGAAAATTATTTTTAAATTTAAATAAGTTCAGATATTTTAATTGTAATTCAAAAATTTCCATTTTGATTTAAAAATTATGTAACTGCTTTTCAAAATTTTTTTTTGTATGTTAACATTTTTTTTTTGTAATTTTCTGAAAAATTTTGATATACAAATTTGACATATACTTAATCAGAATTTTCTGAAAAGCATTTAGAAAATTTTTAAATATAAATGGAAATATCTTGAGTAGGTTTATTCTAGCTCGAGGTCATTATTTCCTTTACTAATTAAAACTATGATATTCTCATAGAATAATTTTCAAGAAAATTATTTTTCTGTTTTAAATTTATTTATGTTGGTCATTTTTACAAGACTTAATGGACTTAATGGACGTGTCGATAAAGTCTTGCGAAAAATGACCAACATAAACAAATTTAAAACAGAAAAATAATTTTCTTGAAAATTATTCTATGAGAATATCATAGTTTTAATTAGTAAAGAAAATAATGACCCCGAGCTAGAATATACCAACTCAAAATATAATATGTTAAAGGTCGAATAAAACAATTTTTATTTTTTAATAAAAAAAATAAACGGAATTTATAAATGGAAATTTTTGAAATACAATTTGAAATTTATGAAATGGAATTTTTAAAAAGCATTTAGAAAATTTTAAAATGCAAATTTGAAATACAATTGGGAATTTGTGAAATACAATTTTTGGAAATTCAAATAGAATTTGCTTAAAATCATTTAGAAAATTTTGAAATGGAAATTTTTGATATACAAATTTTTTTCTTCTTCTTCCAGCTGATAATAACGTAGTAATTTTCACTCTATATAAAGTGCTTTTTTACTCGAAATATACGAGTTTTTAAGTGTTTTTTATTTCTGTGCTCGTTTTGTTCTTAAAAAGTTGGCATTACGGCTGGTAAGCGAAATAATACAAAAAAAAAATATGAGGAAAAAAGGAGGACAACCCCGGACACTTTCTAAAAAAGAAGTAGGACTGCCCCGGACGCCCTAAAAAAGAGGACGGTGTCCGGGTAAAAGAGGACGGATGGCAACCCTAGGTAAGGGCCTAAATCTATTAAAACTGCATTTACAGTTTTTCATTTCGGGATCCTGTTTCTTTTTAAAAGGACTTCAATATTATAAAGGATTAGATTTTATAAAATATTCTTTTAATGTTAGTAATTGTCCTATGATGCCACTTGTGATAGCAAATAAAAGAGGAGGATCTCCCATATTTTTACTATTTTATTAGTTTTACATATCAGGAAAAAGGAGGTTAGTTACAATCTTTCAAAAATGAATCCTTAAATATCATTCAAAATTTTCAACAAAATGTTTTGATAAAGTTTTCAAATGACTTTATTTACATCCTTTTATCCTGATATGGCAAAATAAAAAAAATGGAAAAATAAGGGCGAGATCCTCCCCCTTATTTTTCCATTTTTTGAGGATGTTTATTCTGGCTCGAGGTCATTAATTTCTTTACTAATTAAGACCATGATATTCTCATAGCATAATTTTCAAGAAAATTATTTTTCTGTTTTAAATTTATTTATGTTGGTCATTTTTGTAAGACTTAATCGACACGTGTTTCGGAATTTGTCAGATTCTATTGTCAAGATTATTTAGCAAAAATAGAAACGATTTACTACAAAGCAGCAAACGAGTCGAATGACATATCGTTTGTTCACAAACTACAATATTAATACATACTCGACTCAATCCACAATGGGAATTATAAAGACGAAGAAATGGTACAATACTAATAAGGCAACGATTGTCAATAACCAACAAAAATATTTAAAACAGTTTTGAATATGATAGTCCATTGGACTACAACAACATGTTGTTTGTTGTTGTGAGTGTAATAATAACATATTAGGGTTATTCATCACCCAACCATTACGTTCAAATTCTGATTAATTTTTAATAAAAAATAAAAATTGTTTTATTCGACCTTTCTAATTCCCATTATGGATAGAGTCGAATATGTATTAATATTTTAGTTTGTGCACAAACGATTTGTCATTACACTCGTTTGCTGCTTTGTAGTAAATTGTTTCTATTTTTACTAAATAATCTTGACAATGGAATCTGACAAATTCCGAAACACGTGTCGATTACATCTTACAAAATGACCAACATAAATAAATTTAAAACAGAAAAATAATTTTCTCGAAAATTATGCTTTGAGAATATCATGGTTTAAATTAGTAAAGAAAGTAATGACCTCGAGCCAGAATAAACATCCTCAAAATATAATATATTTGTTTTTTATATAAAAAATCAAATTTGTCTGGCTTTAGAAATGCTTTCATGGACAAAAAATTGATCAGCTTAAATTTTTCTATTTTTTTTAACCGCTTGTAGAGGACTAAAAGTACCCTCAATTTTTTTTCAATTTTTCCAGTTATCAGCATTTTTGCTATTTGGTAACTAGATTCGCAAATATGCAAATCATGGACATCGAACCACTTTAATATACAAATAATAACTGCTACTTTAATGTGTTACAAATGTAACGACAAACTAACATAAAACAAATTTAAAGTGAAGGGTATAAAAAAATTACTTTAATTGAAATTATACCTAAACTCTATAGTATTTTGAAAAACTTGTACATTTATCTTCAAGTTTTCTTGTTTTTTTTTATATTCATAAGTAAATGACTATAATTTAGCAAACTGTAGTTTTGAAAACACGAAAACAAACAAAAATTATTCTTAAAACTAGCAAAGAATACTTTATTTAACAGATTTATGACATTCTTAAGAAAATGAATTTGTTTACTAAAGTAATATATAGAGAGTAGTTAGAAAAATGTTCACAACAGAAACATATCAATTACTTTAATACTTTTAAACAAAAATATTATTTTGTTTATTTTTTTTTTTCTAGAATTAAAGTTTAAAAAATTTTAAAAGTATATGATTTTATTTAAAGAAATTTAACAAATTTTTCATTTTTTTAATTGTATTTTTTTGGCAATCATAAATTTATGATTTATCCCTGATGTTTGTTTTTTAAATTGATTTTTATGAAAATTTAATAGCAGAGATTCCCATCGACTTTGACTTGGCGAAACCTTTCATGAATGTAAAATTACACTGTGCTAGTCGCAAGAATTAACAAGCTGGGCACCCTGGTGGCAAAGCTAATTCGAGTACGCTGAATTCGATGGTTCTAGCCGTTTTTCGAAGTAAGCGTTCGTTTTAGCGATATTCGCGATTTAAAATTGTAAAGCGTATGTTCTTCAAAAAATAAATTTTTATGCTTTTAGAATAGTTTTAAAATATAAATTTACAAAATCCATTGTTTCTTTCGCGAAAAAAAAAATTTACGCAAAAAAAAAAAAATTTCCGCGAAAAAAAAAAAATCCGCGAAAAAATATTTTTTTGAAAAATTTTGTGTCTGTAATGTATCGTATTCTAATCATTTTCATAAATTAATAGCAAAATAAAAAAATTAAAAAAAAAAAAATTCGTGAAAAAAATTCGCGAAAAAAATTTTCGCGAATAATTTTTTTTTGTACATTCAATAGAGTTTAGATGATAAAAATTCGCGAATATCGCTAATACATACGCTAACTTTGAAAAAACTGATATTACAATTGGATTTAGTTAGTGTAAAGAAAAATATTATTTTGTTTATTTTTTTTTTTCTAAAATTAAATTCAAGAAAATTTAAAAAGTATAAACTTTTATTTAAAAAAATTTAACAAATTTTCAATTTTTTTTAATTGTGTTTTTTTGGCAATCATAAATTTATAATTTATCACTGATATTTGCTTTTCAAATTGATTTTTATGAAAATTTAATAACAGAGATTCCCATCGACTTAAGCTTGGCGAAAGCTTTCATGAATGTAAAATTACACTTTGCTAGTCGCAAGAATTAACAAGCTGGGCACCCTGGTGGTAAAGCTAATTCGAGTACGCTGAATTCAATGGTGCTAGCCGTTTTTCGAAGTTAGCGCTCGTATTCGCGATATTCGCGATTTCAAATTGTAAAGCCTAGGTTCTACAAAAAAATAATTTTTATGCTTTTGGGATAGTTTCGAAATATAAATTTACAAAATTCATTGTTTTTTTCGCGAAAAAAAATTTTACGCAAAAAATAGAAAAAAAATTTCCGCGAGAAAAAAAATTCGCGAAAAAATTTTTTTTTGAAAAATTTTGTGTCTGTAATGTATCGTATTCTACCCATTTTCATAAATTAATAGCAAAATAAAAAAAATTTAAAAAAAAAATTGGCGAAAAAAATTTCCGCGAATAATTTTTTGTATATTCAATTGAGTTTAGTTGATAAAAATTCAGCAATTGTCTAAATAATATGAAAAAAATATTTTTTTTACTTAAAAATAAAAAAAATAATCGCGAATATCGCTAATACATACGCTGACTTTGAAAAAACTGATATTACTGGCTGTCTTAAAGACAAATCAAACTAAAAATATTTGTATAGAACTAATTTTTTCACGAAAATAAAGATTTTTCTCAATCAAAAAAAATTTTTTTTTTTTCGCGAAAAAATTCACATTATTATTTCACATTATTATTTTATATTTTAACATTATTATTATTATATTCAATTGAGTTTAGTTGATAAAAATTCAGCAATTGTCTAAATAATATGAAAAAAATATTTTTTTTTACTTAAAAATAAAAAAAAAAAATCGCGAATATCGCTAATACACACGCTAACTTTGAAAAAACTGATATTACAATGGAATTTAGTGTACACGAACTAGCTTTACCAGATGGCTGTCGTAAATTCAAATCAAACTAAAAATATTTGTTTTGAACCAATTTTTTCACGAAAATAAAGATTTTTCGCAATCAAAAAATTTTTTTCGCAAAAAAATTATTATTATTATAATATGTTGTGTATGTTTAACAGACTTGAATGGTTTTAAATTTAAAAATTATTGCAAAAGTTTAAAAATATCGTTTTTATTGTACTAACGCATCAATTGAAATCAGCGTACCCGAATTAACTTTACCAGTATGGTGCCCAGCTTGCTAAAAAAGTGTCAAATTTGAGCACAGTGCTATTACACTGCGTGACAAAACTAACCACTATTTTAGATAACAAGAGGTACGACCATCATTTCTATATATTTCGAACATGCTGAATCGAATGCCGTACTCCGTTTTTCGATGTATGGTACAGTTTTCTTGCAAAATGTCATTAAAGATTGACTGATTTTTAGATGCTTTTTTAACAAAAAAAATTCCAAAGCTAATGATTTTTAAATTTTATGGCATGGAAAACAAAGATATAACTTGTAGCAATATTTCTAATGTAAATTTGGTTTAAAGCTTTTCATCTTAAGCCCTTAAATTCGCGGCTTTCTTCATTTTTTTAAGTTTTCGCGAAATTAACCACTAAATTGGTCTTTGATAAAAATCTTGCATTTTGTGGATCATAAAGGCATCCATGACACTACGAATAGTGGACATCTATGTTATATGGACCATCATGATGAAAATCGTAAAAGACATTTTTTGTATATGGCAGCATCACTTTACGAGATGATTTAAGACTTCATCGTTTAGTATATAATGTGGGAACCTTAAACAATGAACTGACCCAAAATTTGTCCAAAAAAGTTTTCATTTGCAAAATTTATCTTAACAAAAACTATAATTATTGTATAGAAAACACTGAAATAATAGTTTTTGTTAGGATAACTTTTGCAAATGAAAACTTTTTTGGCCAAATTTTTGGTCAGTTAGTTGTTTCAGGTTCCTACATTATATACTAAAAGATGGAGCCTTAAATCATCTCGAAAAGTGATGCTGCCATATACAAAAAAACAGTTTTTCGCGATTTTCATCATGATGGTCCATATAACATAGCTGTTTTTTGTGCACTATTCGTATTGTTAGGGATGCCTTTTTGATTCACTGAAGGCAAGTTTTTTTTTCAAAGACCAATTTGGCTGTTAATTTGGCGAAAACATTAAGAAATGAAGAAATTCGTGAATTTAAGGGCTTAAGATGAAAAGCTTTAAACCAAATTTGCATAAGAAATATTGCTACAAGTCATATCTTTGTTTTTCATGCCATAATATTTATAAATCATTAACTTTGCAAATTTTTTTGTTAAAAAACTGTCTCGAAATCAGCATATCTTTAACATTATTTTGCAAGAAAACTGTACCATACATCGAAAAACGGAGTACGCCATTCGGATCAGCATGTCCGAAATATATAGAAATGATGGTCGTAACTCTTTTTTATTTTTTAGTGTTCCGCAGTGTTATTAAACCTTAATAAGTATGGGCAGATTCCATTATTTTATTCAATACCAACACTTTAAAAATCTTTAGATTCTTATATACTCCTTATTAAAAATTTGTAAAAAATCCCCTTTAAGTCGACCTTTTATCTACTAAAAAAAAAATTACTAGTCCCTTTTAAAAAGCTCCCCTTGGAAACTCTGTAAAAAGCATACGCATGTCAGAAGTTTTGCTGACCAACATGTTTTTAATAATTTTGTTAACATTTTATTCATCGCTGACTTTAATTACAATAAAGCAAAATCAAACGTTATAAATTAATAAACATTTGAAGGGAGAACAGTGTCGAAAGCAGTTTTCTTAACCACTTAAATGCGTGATTAAATTTTCAAAAAAATTTTAAATTTTGGATTTGATTTTTAATAATGAGTTCGTGGTTTAAAATCAAATAAAACTTGGAGAAATATAAAAAATTGCAATTTCAAGAATGGATTTTTGTGGAACCAACCAACATCTTTTTTTGACCAACATTTTTTTTCTTGTGCAGGACAGCGGTTAATTTCAAGTAACGCATCATTGGACAAAATAATTATTTTTTTATAGAGTAACAAAATATTTATTTTAATGATTTATATATTCATATTTTTTAAATCATATTTTTTTACACTGTTATTGTTATATTAAACAGAAAATATATAAAATATACAAAACACACATAATTTGTTCATTATATAATGGATTAAGTTAATAGTGTTTTTGGTGGTTCGGTGGTAGACTTTGGGGAAATCTTTGCCTTGTCCATAAACGTTGAAAATTGATTTTTTATGATTTCTGCACTAAATTAATGCAATTTTATCATTATTTCAATTAATTTTTCATATAAAATTTTTTATTCTTTTCGGTTTATAATTTTTTTTTTTTTTAACAAAAAAATTTTTTGATAAAAAAATATGAAAAAATAAAATGTTTGATGAAACAAACAAATTTTTTCATGAAAAAATTTTGATAAAAAAAAAGACAAAAAAAAAAAATTTCGATGAAAAAAAGTCTTTGTTGAGATAACAAAATTTTTGTGATTTTAATGAAAAATAATTACCTAGGTTGAAAAATATGGTCGGGAGAGGACTGTCGAAGTACTTTATATGTTCGCTTATGTGGTGGAAAAGATTCACAGTTAAGTACTCACCCAGCGGACAAAATGATATGCTCCCTATATGGTGAGTTGGTTGTATTGGTTCATTTGATTTTGTTCATTTGATTTTGCTTTGTCCACGCCCTCAAAAGGTGTCAGGCCCAAAAACCCGAAATTATTTATCCCCTGGGTCCAAGCGCAGCACTTTGAACTTCTCATTTTCGAACTTAACCTGCCTAAGACCAAAAGACATATTCGTGCTAAGCTTAAGGAGTCTATCTCTTTTATTTTGGAATGTATCGTGTTAACTATAGACGGACGGACAGACGGACATCGCTTAAATTTCTTAGAATCGGTCACTGATCAATAATATATATAATTTATGGGGTCCCCGACCGATATTTCGATGCGTTACACACGGAATAACAAAGTGAGTATACCCCATACTGTAGGTGGAGGGTTTTTTTTTTTTTATTTTTGGGGGGGCTGGTTAAGAGACGTTGGGGGATGCCATTTTCCCATGCGATAGATGTTATCAAATGGATTTATTATGATCCTTGCAATTAATTAATACAATTAATCATTATAAATATATATTTTTTATATCCACGCCCACAAAAGAGGGCGGGTAAAACTTTTTTAATTTTTTTTTTACACCGATATTTCGATGCGCTACACACGGAATGAAAAGTGAGTATACACTAAAGTGTCCCTTTTGGAAATGTTGAGACGGTACCCCCTCATTTTTTTCCTTTTGACTAAAAAATAACTCAGGAAAAATTTTACGCCCCTACGACCACGCCTTCCCTACGCGACGGGGCCGTAAAGAGCGGGGCCTTAAAAATCATTTTTCCATACAAAGCAAAAAATTTTTTTTTTTATTTTAAATTTTTTTGTTATTAATTATAATATTACTTGGTTAGCTTATTCACGACAAAAAATTTGAATTTGGTGGGATGAGGCTTTCAGTTCAAAAAATTTTTCGAAAAAAAAAAATTTAGAGCTTTTGGGGTCCTACAGTAAAAATTTTTTAAATTTTTTTTTTTTTAGTTTTGACAAGCAACGGTTTTAGTTGTAATGTTGCTTTTAATGATATATATTCATAAAAAAATATTATTCATATCTGTGACATCTTGATCGTGTATCGAAAAACATCAAAAATGCATTTTTTACACTTTTTTAGATCACGATAAAGATGTCACAGATAGGAATAATATTTTTTTATGAAAATATATCATTAAAAGCAATAATTCAACTAAAACGGTTGCTTGTCAAAACTAAAAAAAAAATATTTTTTAAAAAATTTTTACTGTAGGACCCCAAAAGCTCTAAATTTTTTTTTTTCGAAAAATTTTTTAGAACTGAAAGCCTTATCCCACCAAAATAAAATTTTTTGTCGTCAATAAGCTAACCAAGTAATATTATAATTAATAACAAAAAAATTTAAAATCAAAAAAAAAATTTTTTGCTTTGTATGGAAAAATGATTTTTAAGGCCCCGCTCTTTACGGCCAAGTCGCGTAGGGAAGGCGTGGTCGTAGGGGCGTAAAATTTTTCCTGAGTTATTTTTTAGTCAAAAGGAAAAAAATGAGGGGGTACCGTCTCAACATTTCCAACATTTCCAAAATAAGGGACACTCTAGTATACACCCATACTGTTGTTGGAGGGTACTTAATTAGATTTACTCATATTAAGTGAGATTAAATAGTAATAATCTCTATGATAAAGTAAATACCCTACATTTCCGAAGATACATTTAATTTTTGTTTGGGGTTTTGAGGAAATAGGTTCATTAAAAATGATTTTAGGATAAAACAAGTCAGAGTTTTAGATATAGCTGTGGGGGAGGAGAGTCGGCAGAGGTTATTACGGTCACTTCCCCCTCGCGGTCTATTTTTACAAACTCATTAATTATTCCTTTTGCACTTAAGAATTACAATTTAATTATTATTTAAAAAAAATTACAACTTTTTTCCCCTTGTCCGATTTTTCCCATCACCAAACTTAAAGAGCTTTAAAACATATTAATGCCAAATTATATACTTCCACAGATATACGGACGGACTGTTAGAATCGATCACTAATCAATAATATATATATTTGATGAGGTCCTATACTGATATTTCCATGGGTTACACAAGGGATAACAATGTAAGTATACCCCCTTCTGTGGTTGGAGGGTATACAAATTTTGGACATATTTTAAAAAGTTCAGAAAAAGTTTTTGAAAATTTATTTAGACACGATTTTTTTCTGTTTGGAGTAAAAAAAATTATTAAAAATGCTTTTAGTGAACAAATAAATTTTAAAAAAAATTTTCCCCAAACGTTTTTTTGAATTTTTTTTTCTTGAGTTTTGAAAAAAAAAAAAAAAATTAATAATGCTTTTAGAAAAAAAAATTTTAAAATTTTTTCGATCAACTTTTCGATGCTGATTCCAATTCATGTTTCTTAGTTCTTGAGGAAATTGAATTTTGTTTTTTAATTTTTCAGAGCTTTTTTGTGAAATTTGTTGTGTGCGTCTGGGATCCGACCACACTTTTTAGATTAACCTTTCAAAGCTACTAGCGAAAATTTGAACATCGCTACAGGGTTTTGAGGGCAAAGTTTCCGTTAATATATATATTTCATGTTAAGGGTTGCGAGAAATTTTAAATATTGAAAAGGGGTTGCAAAGCACAAGTTAGTTAGAACCCTTGGTGTAGGTATTTATGGAGTCGTTTAAGTCAAATTTAACTTTTCTAATTGTTTCATTATTTTTTTTAACAGCTTGGAATGTTGCCAATAAGAAAATGTGTAAACTTTTAAAATTTCAATGAAAAAGAGTTTATTCTAGTTCGAGGCCATATTTGTGTTTCCCATTATGAATTAACATAAAAAGTACTTATGTTAACTCTACTTTCGTTATTATTATTATTCTCCCAATAAATACTCATAGAGCTTTACTCAAAAAATTATGTCATTAACTGTTTGTAGTTTATTTAAAAAGTTTTACGTTTTGTCGTTTTTAAAAGAAAAGCCATTTGTTTAACGTTCAGTTTTTTCAAATGACTATTTCTGTTCTTTGTTTCAAAAATAAAAACATAAAAAATAAAGACTTTCATTAGCATTCAATTTTTAAAGTCATTTATTTTTGTTCTGTAAGTAAAAATAAGTGATTCTTTTTTAATTTTTAATGATTTGTTTACGTTATTTTTTTTTTTAATTATTGGCATTTTTTAAAGAAAAGTCATTACTTTTTACCTACTTTTTATTTTTTTGTAGAAAAAAAACATCAAAAAAAGGTTTATAGAAATATAAAAACATGTTTGTATTAAGTGACTTTGGCACGATGGGTAAACTCAAAATATTTTGTAGGCAAAAACAAATGAAAAATACATTTAAAACATGTGATCAAACAATTGAAAACAATCCCAGTAATTATTATTTGTTTTAACAAACATCACGTATGTTTTTTACTGTAAATAAAACGTCACTTTCATTTTTTTACCAACAAATGCGAACAAAATAACCTACGAAAACATTAAAAATTAATGATTAGTGTGTTATTTTTACCAACAAATTCCAAAACTACCTACGAAAACGTTAAAAATTAATAATTTCGTAGGATATTTTTTTACAATTTTTCCATTGAATTATATTTTAAAAAATGTTTAATAAAATTTTGGGGAATCGATCCCGCAATCAACTACATTCTAGCTAGACACTCTATCCATCGTGCCAAAGTCACTTGATACAAAAATGTTTTTATGTTTCTATAAATAATTTTTTGAAATTTTTTTCTACAAATAAATAACCCACACAAGTACGTGAAAGCTAATGATTTATCTTCAAAAAATGCCAACAATTTAAAAGAAAATAACAAACACAAATCATTAAAAATTAAAGAAGAATCACTTATTTTTATGTACAGAAAAAAATAAATGACTTTAAAAATTGAATGCTAATGAAAGTCTTTATTTTTAATGTTGTTATTTTTGAAACAAAGAACAGAAATAGTCATTTGAAAAAACTCAACGTTAAACAAATGGAATTATCTTTTAAAAACGTGCCATCGTTAAACTTTAAAAACTTTTTAAATAAACTACAAACAGTTAATGGCATAATTTTTTAAGTGTAGAGTGTAAAAAATTAAAATGAAATGAAAGTGACGTTAGTTTTTAATGTTCAATGTAATTTATTTTAGAAAATTTTATTAACAGTAAAAAATAAATGTTGATGTTTGTTAAAACAAATGAATAATTACTGGGATGGTTTTCAATTGTTTTATCACTGTTTTTCATTTGTTTTTGGCTACAAAATGTTTATAGTGTTTTGTTTTAAAAAAAATATGGTTTTGTCAGTAATGAATTGACGATGGTTTCGGGGATTTTAAATTTCCCTATCTAGAATTTTTTAGAAAATAAGGTAAAACTGTTAGTGTACAAATATCATATCATAGTACTAATTAGTCCAAATTGGTGAGAAAAATGTTTGAATGTTTGTTGTCGGCAAATGTTAAATGCAATTTTTGTTTTTGCTTCTTACACTGTGCAACAAATTTTGGGTCATCGCATTGAGCCTCAATGCCTTCAACGCCATATGAAAGTAGACCATCAAATGGACAAAATCACCAAAGGGTTTTGCAAAGTCAGTTCGGATTTCTTTTTTATAGCCCACTGAAGTTTTTATTTTTTTATCAAATGCGTTTGGAAAACGTCAAAAATACTATAATAAGAACACATCTCAGCTTCAAAATATGATTTGATGTCTGCAGTAAAATTTTATGGCGGTTCTTTTCTTAGAACATTTTATCCCTCTAACTGCCATTTTAAGGGGTAACTTTAGTCCTTTTTCAAAAACTAAACACAGAAGTCTAATAAAACGTCCATTTAGAGGGTTAAAATGTTCTACAAATATTTTCCTCATAAAATTTCACTAGGGGTTGTCAAATGTTCAAAGTTTGTGCGACATGCGCAAAGTGCTTAAAAAGGGTCAAGTATAAATAATCCATGTTTGTTATTTTTTTTTACAAAAGCAGTGTTAGAAAATATCGACAAAAAACAGTGCAAATATACTTTTGAGCTAAAAATGATGTTCTGAGTGTTTTTTTAAATTTTATGGTGATTCTTTTCTTTGACCAAATTAACCCTCTAGCTCCCGTATTAAAGGGTCATTTTTGTCCTTTTTTAAAAGAAATACAAAAAAATCTATAAAAAAGGCAGTTAAAAGGTTAAAATGTTTTACAAATATTTTCTGCATCAAATTTTACTAGGGCACGTCTAAGACAAAGTTCGTCCAGCATATAGAAAATGCTTAAAAATGTTAAAGTATTAAAAAAAATTTAATATTTTTTTGGGCCGAAATATAAAAAAAAACAAGTAACATAGTTCAATTCTTGTCGAATGTATTTATACTAGTGTTTGGGGTCCGGGAATTCCCAGGTCGGATTTCCCGGGAATTCCCGGGAAAAGACTGACGGGAATTCCCGGTAATTTTTTTAATTTTTCCCGGGAAATCCGGGAATTTTATAAAATAAACCATTTTACATAAAAAAACGTTTATCTTAATTTAATTTTCAATATTTTTTTTACATACAGGTATAATTACATTTGCTATTTTTTGTATTTTTTCTATTTAGAAGAACAGTGCAAATATATATTTATAGGAAAACTGACCAAGTATAAAAAGTATGACAATATCATGAAAAAACTTAAAAAGTCAAAAAATATACGTCGGTTAATGATAATTTTACTAACAATAAGACTGTAGTTTGGTATTGCATTTAAAAAAAGAAAAAAACATTTTCGTCGAATTTTTTTTACCAAAAAATATTTTTCGCGGTTTTTTTTTTGTTTTATTTTTTTTTGCAAATAAACATATTAATATATTCGACAAAGTCGAATTTAACTTTGTTACTTGTTTTTTTTTTTATATTTCGGTCCAAAAAAAATTTAAATATGTACTTTAAAATTTTTAAGCACTTTCTAGAAGCTGGACAAACTTTCTGTCTTAGACGTGCCCTAGTAAAATTTGATGCAGAAAATATTTTTAAAACATTTTAACTCTTTAACTGCCATTTTTATAGACTTTTTTGTATTTCTTTTAAAAAAGGATAAAAATTACCCTGTAAAACGGGAGCTAGAGGGTTAATTTGGTCAAAGAAAAGAATCATCATGAAATTTTATAAAACACATCAGAACATCATTTTTAGCTCAAAAGTATATTTGCACTGTTTTTTGTCGATATTTTTAAACACTGCTTTGGTAAAAAAAAAATAACAAACATGGATTATTTATACTTGACCCTTTTTAAGCACTTTGCCCATGTCGCACAAACTTTGAACATTTGACAACCCTTAGTGAAATTTTATGAGGAAAATATTTGTAGAACATTTTAACCCTCTAAATGGACGTTTTATTAGACTTCTGTGTTTAGTTTTTGAAAAAGGACTAAAATGACCCCTGAAAATGGCAGTTAGAGGGTTAATATGTTCCAAGAAAAGAACCGCCATAAAATTTCACTGCAGACATCAAATCATATTTTGGAGCTCAGATGTGTTCTTATTATAGTATTTTTGACGTTTTCCAAACGCCTTTGATAAAAAAATAAAAACTTCAGTGGGCTATAAAAAAGAAATCCGAACTGACTTTGCAAAACCCTTTGGTGATTTTGTCCATTTGATGGTCTACTTTCATATGGCGTTGAAGCCATTGAGGCTCATTTTTCTTGTTGCACGGTGTTATAAAAGAAAAATTCTCTCCTACTCAAAGTAGTGTTATCAAGTTTATTTTAATTTTTATGAAAAATAATAAAAATTATTTATTTATTCTACCTTTTGTGCAACGAAAAGGAGTTTCTTCTAGTAGTTCGAGGCTAATTTTTATTTTAAAAATTTCATTAAAGATTTTTTTTATTAAATTTCTGGCTTTGTAACCCTATAGTGATATAACAAACTAATACTTAGGGCGGATTTTCTAACTTATAGCCTATTCACATCTACCGAAAATATTGTAGATTTTAGCTGAAATCTGACTTAAAAATCTATGCCGTTTACATATACATTTTTTGACGTTAAGCGAGATTTTGTTTTAGCAACCCTGTTTATTTTTGTAAACAAAAAAAAACTCAATCGAAATTATTCCAAAACAGCATTTATCTTCGGCCGGAAGATGGCATTTTTTGTTTAAAGAGAGTATCCAATGACAAAAACACCAAGAAACCTCTATTTGTCTAGAGATGCTTTGTTGATATCAAGATTTCTTAATCTTTTGGTCGGTGAAAGGCCGACATCATGGAAAGCGGATAGCACATTTCTTCTATGGCTCTAAATAAAATTCAATAATACCCATTATAACTATCAATAAAAACACGTTTGTGTTATATCTGCCATTGTTTTAGTTAAGTTTTTTGATATATTAAAAATATAATTTTTTTTAAATATTTCTAATATAACACCCCTGCTTTTCATATCCCATAGTTAAATAGACTTGACACAGACATTATTATTTTTTATTATAAAATTGGTGATATTGGAATGTTTCTAAACTTAAAACGCTGTTTAATATACGTTTGCATATAGATGTTAGCGTTTTTAATTTTTTCGTTCTTAGTTGTCCACAAATTTTTGTAAAAATAAAAAAAAACATGGCCGTGCTGCTAATACATCAACACTGTGATGTGTCTGGGTTTTCTGTAAGCTATCGAAATGTTATTAAATCTTCTAAAAGTTATCGAAAATTTATGAGATTTTAGTAAAATCTCATTACGAACGAGATTTTACTTTATATGGGGAATCTCATTAAAATCTCATAAAATAACAGAGATTTTAATCAAAATCTCGTTTAAACGAGATTTTGCTCAGGTGTGAATTGCCTATTAAGTAAAATCTTAGTTAAGATTTATTTAAGTATTTTTTATTACTTAAGTTAAATACGATTTTTCGGTTTGTACTTAAGTTAAAAAGAAAATATGCTAAAAATATGGTAACACAAGGTATTTATTTTGATTTGACAATTCAAAAAGAATACAAAAAAAATAAAATAATAAAAATATACAAAACAAAAATTATGTAAATTTACGAAAAATTGCACAAATTCTGTTGTTTTCCGTTAAAATCTTTCACCGTGGGTATTGTTAGAACCATCACATTTTAGAACGCGGCTAAGGGTATCATTAAAAAATACTCCACCCGCTTTACTTTGGATTTGCATTATTTCCACCAAAACTTTTTTCGATTACGATTATGTTTCCTATTTGATAGGAAATCTCCGCCACTCTTAAATAAAAGGTATTACCATAAAAAAAATAATGTTTAAGAAATGTTAAAGCTTTGGATATGGCCCATCAAGTGGGTAACATATCCGGTAATCTTAATTCTTGTTGAAAATAACAGCTACCTTTCCACGGAGACGTATACAGGGGCAATCAGACGGACGAACAGTAGATCAGTATTCTAAAATGTGGGTCTGGGACAAATAATTTGGGTAATTACAATCTTCATCACATACTCATTAATCACTCAATTGCTCTTCTTTTCCAATACAACCATCTGCCGTGGGTCTTGTTAGAACCAAAACAACCAAGGCGCTAGGGTCATCATTGAAAAATGATCCACCCGCTTGACTTCGGATTTCCACACCAACAAACGTTTTTATTATTTTCAACAAAATCTTGAGGAAAAAGATTGTATGTTACCCATTTGATGGGTCATCTCCGCCAATCTCAAATTCCTTACAGATTTTTATTTATTTAATTATTTTCGCGAAATTTGATGGAAATTTGAGAGTGGCGGATGGAGATTTTAAAGGAAAAGAAGAGCAATTGTTGGAATTTTTGTTTTTTTTTTACTATGTTTTTATTTTTAATTGAATTTTGTTTTGTATTTTTTTTTTAAATTGTCAAATAAAAATAAATTACTTAAGTAAAACTTAAGTTATGATAATAGATGACTTAAGTTTTACTTAAGTAGATTTTATAAAATAGTTTTTTCGATTTAAGAAATTTCTTAGCTTAAGTCACCACTTAGTGCTGACTGTAAAATCCGCCCTTAAACTTTATACTAAAACTTTCTTAAAAAAATTCAGAACTAAAAAAAGTTTCCTCTAAAGTGTTTATTAATCTTGTTTATTAATGTTGTATTTAGTAAAACTTAAAGTTTTCTATAATTTTATAATCGTGTTAACACAAACAAATCCTACTAGTTCTTTGTAGCCACAAACTTTTGAACCCTTTTTTGTTTAAAACCAATAAAGTTTTTCCTATTTGCAAATGCAAAGAAAACCTTACATATTCCTTTAAAGAAACAACAAATTCAATATCTTCAACCAACCACATGTTAATTTCTGTTTTTTTTTACCAAACATAATGGCAGCTCAATTACAAATGGAAAACTTTCCAACTTTGTTGGTTTGGAAAAGTTTTTTCATGTCATACCCTACGCTGGAGAATTTATTGACAGACACGACCAATTTAATGTGTTTGGGCATGTTAAATGTTGGATTTCAAAAAATTTTCGATTTAAAGGGAATAAAAAAAACAGTAACGAAGAACCGTAATAAGACTATTTAAAAGTTGTATAATTTGTCTAGCCAGCTATAAAAATTACATCGCTTGAAGGCCACAAATTGATCCATTTGACCGATATTTTAAAATAATAAAATCTTAGATTATAAAAATACTAGCTTACAATCCCGGTACTTCGTTACCGGTTGTATTGAATACCGGATAATAGAAGGATCAGGATTACTCTATCGATTTTCAAAAAATTCCCCTACGTAGTCTTTGTTTTATTAACTTGTGGACGTTTAAGTCTTCCATAAAAAAATATTTCAATGAATAATATAAGCAATAAAATTTTAATAACTTTGCTGGTACGTTATCATGTTCGTTCAGGGGGAGAAATATAATTACAATTATCGAGCCCTTATGTCGGGATTTTGGATTTTGAGTGAATAAATATTTCAGTGAAAAAAGAAATTGGAATAAAAAAAAAATATGGAGTAAAAAAAAGCTAAACACCAAAAATTTGAGTTAAAAATATCATTCCATATTGTTCCCTGCTCTATTCCATATTGTTCCCCGTTCTACTCCATTTCATTTCCAATTCCATCTCCATCTTCTAAGGTCATTATTATAGGCACAGAAAAAGTACCAAAAGTACACTTTATTACCCCCATTAGAAACGGAATTTAAAAATAGTACCTCTTTCAGAATGTTTTTCTTCACCGAAGGATCCTACAATCCATATTTCAATTATCTAGGATCATTGTTTCAGCAAATATTAAAAGTACTTTTTATCCCTGTTAAAAAACGAAATTTCCAAAAAAAAAACTTTTCCCAATCTCCTTTTTCACCGAAGGATTTTACATTCCAAATTTTAAGTTTCTGGGGCCATTATATCAGGAAATAAATAAGTACACCTTTTTATTCCTTTTAACCCCATTATTTTCCGAGAAGCGAACCTTTTCCAATTTCAAGTTTCTATGTTTATTATTTCAGGAAATAAAAAAGTACCAAAAAGTGTACTTTCGGCATATACAGTAGAATCTCGCAAATTAGAACCACTTTGTTCCTCGGGTAGTTCTAATTTCTGAAAAGTTCTAATTTCTGGACATGTTTTTTTTTTCAAAGAAAATGATAAAATAACAATAAACAGTTACGACTGCTTTATTTTAACACAAACCTTTTTTCTTGATAATATTTAATAACTATAACACATTAAATTTGTAGAAAACACTTTTAAGGGCTTTGAAATGAGAAATAACAGGCGTTACATCGATTATATTTATCATCGTCACTGCTATTTTATCCGTCATTAAACCTATCTTCATTCCATTTTTCGATTTCTCTGACACTTATGGAATTGTGAAAATAAAAACAAAAAGTCCAGAAATTAGAACCACTGGTTCTAACTTTAGAGCGTTAACTACATATAATTCGGGGTTTCCCCTATTTAGTTTAAAAAAACTATAAAAAAATATTTTGTAGTGTAAATAAAAAAATAACTTCCAGAAATTAGAACCACAGGTTCTAATTTTAGAGCGTCCAATACATTAAAATAGCCGGTTCTAATTTCTGGACAGTTCTAATTTGTGAGAGTTCTAATTTGTGAGATTCTACTGTATAACAAAACGCACTTTTTATGGGAGGAACTTTTTATAAAATGTACTTTTTATAAAAGGTACTTTTTATAAAAGGTACTTTTTATAAAAAGTACTTTTTATAAAAGGTACTTTTTATAAAAGGGGCTTTTTATAAAAGGTACTTTTGATAAAATGTACTTTTTATAAAAGATATTTTTTATAAAAGGTACTTTTTATAAAAGGTACTTTTTATAAAAGGTACTTTTTATAAAAGGTACTTTTTATAAAAGGTACTTTTTATAAAAGGTACTTTTTATAAAAGGTACTTTTTATAAAAGGTACTTTTTATAAAAGGTACTTTTTATAATAGGTACTTTTTATAAAAGGTACTTTTTATAAAAGGTACTTTTTACAAAAGATACTTTTTATAAAAGGTACTTTTTAAAAAAGGTACTTTTTATAAAAGGTACTTTTTATAAAAGGTACTTTTTATAAAAGGTACTTTTTATAAAAGCTTTTATAAAAAGTACCTTTTATAAAAAGTACCTTTTATAAAAAGTACCTTTTTTAAAAGTACCTTTTATAAAAAGTACCTTTTATAAAAAGTACCTTTTATAAAAAGTACCTTTTATAAAAAGTACCTAGGTACTTTTTATAAAAGGTACTTTTTATAAAAGGTACTTTTTATAAAAGGTACTTTTTATAAAAGGTACTTTTTATAAAAGGTACTTTTTATAAAAGGTACTTTTTATAAAAGGTACTTTTTATAAAAGGTACTTTTTATAAAAGGTACTTTTTATAAAAGGTACTTTTTATAAAAGGTACTTTTTATAAAAAGTACTTTTTATAAAAGGGGCTTTTTATAAAAGGTACTTTTGATAAAATGTACTTTTTATAAAAGATATTTTTTATAAAAGGTACTTTTTATAAAAGGTACTTTTTATAAAAGGTACTTTTAATAAAAGGTACTTTTTATAAAAGGTACTTTTTATAAAAGGTACTTTTTATAAAAGGTACTTTTTATAAAAGGTACTTTTTATAAAAGGTAATTTTTACAAAAGATACTTTTTATAAAAGGTACTTTTTAAAAAAGGTACTTTTTATAAAAGGTACTTTTTATAAAAGGTACTTTTTATAAAAGGTACTTTTTATAAAAGGTACTTTTTATAAAAGGTACTTTTTATAAAAGGTACTTTTTATAAAAGGTACTTTTTATAAAAGGTACTTTTTATAAAAGGTACTTTTTATAAAAGGTACTTTTTATAAAAGGTACTTTTTATAAAAGGTACTTTTTATAAAAGGTACTTTTTATAAAAGGTACTTTTTATAAAAAGTACTTTTTATAAAAGGTACTTTTATAAAAGGTACTTTTTATAAAAGGTACTTTTTATAAAAGGTACTTTTTATAAAAGGTACTTTTTATAAAAGGTACTTTTTATAAAAGGTACTTTTTATAAAAGGTACTTTTTAAAAAAGGTACTTTTTATAAAAGGTACTTTTTATAAAAGGTACTTTTTATAAAAGGTACTTTTTATAAAAGGTACTTTTTATAAAAGGTACTTTTTATAAAAGGTACTTTTTATAAAAGGTACTTTTTATAAAAGGTACTTTTTATAAAAGGTACTTTTTATAAAAGGTACTTTTTATAAAAGGTACTTTTTATAAAAGGTACTTTTTATAAAAGGTACTTTTTATAAAAGGTACTTTTTATAAAAGGTACTTTTTATAAAAGGTACTTTTTGTAAAAGGTACTTTTTATAAAAGGTACTTTTTATAAAAGGTACTTTTTATAAAAGGTACTTTTTATAAAAGGTACCATTATTTCAGTAAATTAAAAAAAGTACCAAAAGTACACTTTTTTTCATTTTACCCCCGTAGAGTCAACATTGACAAAAACCCAGCCTTGGTGAATATTTTTTCCGGGAGGTTAACCTACATTGCAAATTTTAAGTTTTTAGTTCAGTTTTTTACCCTTTTTACCCCTTAGAATCAACATTGGCAAAATCCAGCCTTAGTAGATTTATATTCCAGGAGCTGAACCTACATTCAAAATTTCAAGTGTCTAGGACCATTATTTAAGGAAATATATAAGGTACCAAAGGTACATTTTTTTACCCTTTTTACCCCCTTAGAATCAACATTGGCAAAAATCCAGCTTCACTGGATCTATATTCCGGGAGGTGAACATACAGTTTAAATTTCAAGTTTCTGTGATCATTATTTCAAGAGATATAAAAAGTACCAAAAGTACAGTTTTTTACCCTTTTTACCCCCTTAGAATCAACATTGGCAAAAAATCCGGCCGTACTGGATCTATATTCCAGGAGTTGAACATACAGTCCAAATTTCATGTCTCTGTGACCATTATTTCAGGAGATATAAAAAGTACCAAAAGTACAGTTTTTTACCCTTTTTGTCCCCTTAGAATCAACACTGGCAAAAATCCGGCCTTACTGGATCTACATTCCGGGAGGTGAACATACAGTCCAAATTTCAAGTCTCTATGACCATTATTTCAGGAGATATAATAAGTACCAAAAGTACAGTTTTTTACCCTTTTTACCCCCTTAGAATCAACATTGGCAAAAATCCAGCCTTAGTGGATCTATATTCCGGGAGGTGGACCTACAGTCCAAATTTCAAGTCTCTAGCTTTAGCGGTTTGGGCTGGGCGATGATGAATGAGTATGTCAGTCAGTCAGTCAGTCAGTCAGTCAGTCAGTCAGTCACGTTACTCTTTTATATATATAGATACAAATTGAATTTCTTCTTTAAGAAAAATGGTCAAGTTCTTAGAAATTTGGTTCATATATCAAAAATTACCCCTCCCTAGTAGTATACAACAACTTCCGCCTATGCCAAATAAAGCCATAATATATAAGTTTTTCTCTTACAATTCTTATCGTATGAGGTTTTTGGTTAAAAAGTAATTTACTGCAAATTTACACTTTTACAAAGTATGTATTTTTAATACCCTGGCAAATGCACATGGGTACCTTTGGTAAATTGGTAAAAAAAAAATAATATTCAGTCCTTAGAGTAAGTTTAGTTAAATGTTCATACATTAAATCTTAATTTAAATTTAAAATGCATAAAAACCTCAAATACCACAAAATCTTTTGCTATCATTTTGGGGTGATAGAAGCAATAATCATTGATTTTTTTTTTATAATATGTAGTTTTTAACAGACACTCTAGATATATTTATAAGATGAAAAGGCATACTAATATTAAAATACATTAGGGTCATGATTTTTTGAATAATTGCTAGAATTTTCATAAACCCTCCCAGTTAGCAAAATGAAATTACCTCTCACATACTGCTACTCTCCCTTTATGAAATCGCTGACATCTTTATACAATCTTTCAAAATGTCCGCAATGACATGTAAGCAGTTGGTGAACAATGTACACCAGTATCGGTGGCCACCAACAATTTGTTTAAGAACAAATTGTTGACCAACTTCTGACATGTCATTGGGGACATTTTAAAAAATTGTGAGAGAGTCAGCAGTATGTCAGGGCTGATTTTTTTTGCCGACTGGGTTTTTTTAAGTTGAAATTTGACTGAAAAAAAGTCTGAGACTCCGATACATTTTTTGTAGAAAAAGTTCCAGTTTCTTTATATTTTTTTTAAGAAAAATCTTTACCTTTTTCCTAAAATATGTCAAATTAGGAAAAAAAAATTTCTTAAGAAAAGGTCTGAAATTCTAAAAAAAAATCTTTGATTCTAGGAAACTTCCGTCGCAGAAGTTTAGGGATTAAAATTCTCTAGTATGTTAGGTTAGGGATGCGGTTTCAGATCGGCACTCCGCATAGACCAATTGGACCATAGCGATAATACAAAACTGATTAATTTTTATTAAAAAATAAAAATTGTTTTATTCGACATTTAAAATATTATATTTTGAGGATGTTTATTCTGTTGTTTTAAATATTTTTGCTGGTTATTGACAATCGTTGCCTTATTAGTATGGTACAATTTCTTCGTCTTTCTAATTCTCATTATGAATAGAGGCGAATATGTATTAATATTTTAGTTTATGCACAAACGATTTGTCATTAGACTCGTTTGCTACTTTGTAGTAAATCGTTTCTATTTTTTGCTAAATAATCTTGACAATGGAATTTGACAAATTCCGAAACACGTGTCGATTAAGCCTTGCAAAAATGACCAACATAAATAAATTTAAAACAAAAAAAATTATTTTCTTGAAAATTATGCTATGAGAATATCATGGTTTTAATTAGTAAAGAAAATAATGACCTCGAGCCAGAATAAACGTCCTCAAAATATAATATTTTAAAGGTCGAATAAAACAATTTTTATTTTTTAATAAAAATTAATCAGAATTTGAACATAATGGTT
Organism: Pegoplata infirma; assembly: GCA_963921195.1. Lineage (NCBI taxonomy): Eukaryota > Metazoa > Arthropoda > Insecta > Diptera > Anthomyiidae > Pegoplata > Pegoplata infirma. Next base: position 63,629,399 of record OY992537.1, on the reverse strand, counting down.
GGCACGCCATAGTGATGAATAACCCTAATATGGATTATTAACTCACAACAACACAAATAACATATTGTTGTAGTCCACTGGACTATCGTATGTAAAATTGTTTTAAATATTTTTGTTGATTATTGACAATCGTTGCCTTATTAGTATGGTACAATTTCTTCGTCATTCTAATTCTCATTATGAATAGAGGCGAATATGTATTAATATTTTAGTTTGTGCACAAACGATTTGTCATTAGACTCGTTTGCTACTTTGTAGTATATCGTTTCTATTTTTGGCTAAATAATCTTGACAATGGAATTTTACAAATTCCGTAACACGTGTCGATTAAGTCTTGCAAAAATGACCAACATAAATAAACTCAAAACAAAAAAAAAATAGTTTTCTTGAAAATTATGCTATGAGAATATCATGGTTTTAATTAGTAAAGAAAATAATGACCTCGAGCCAGAATAAACATCAAATAAACTCAAAAGATAATACAAAACTTTTTCCGTTTATCGATGTAAACTGAATACATTGACCTTCCCAGCAAAACTTAGATTACCAAATAAGGTATAAAATAAGGTATAGGATTGCTTATTTTATACATTGCAGCATTTATGATTTTAACAGGGGATGAGACTCAAAGTAATGCATCCACATTATGACAAAGAATACCAGTAAGGTATAAAATAATTGATCAAATTTATAGCAAAGCATACCAGTAAGGTATAAAATATAGCATTCCAGAACATAATATATAAGGTGTTACGAGTATTGAAAAAGTAATTTAAATTTACTCACGTGATTGTAAGTGAGTGTAAGTGAAAAAATATGCTCGTGAGTGAGTGTGTGTCATTAGAAAATTCCTGTCGTGAGCCCATCTCTAGTTTAAACTTATGCATTTTTTTTATAAAATATTTATTTTTAAGTTATTGTAAAGCATTATTTCACACTTTGAAATAATACATAATGTAACCAAATATAAGTCATCCATGATTTAATGTTTAGAAATAATAAATATGAAATACATTTTTTCCAATATTATTACAATAATACAATAATACTACAAATAAGGTATATACATTACCTGGTAATGTGTTATATAATCACCACCCATTACCAAAGTTTTGCTGGGTTCAAATGTTTTTTTTTTTTTTCATCAAAAATTTTCTTTGTCAAACATTTTTATTTCATAATTTTTTTTTTTTTTCATAAAAAAAAAAAATTTTGTCATCAAATTGTTTTTTTTTTATTAAATTTTTTTCATCAATATTTTTTTCTTTTTTTTTTTCTACATTTTTTTTTTTATCAAAAACTATTTTTTCGTAAATTGTTTTTTCATCAAAATATAGTTTTTTTTTGCATTACAACTTTTTTTTCATCAAAATTTTTTATACCCTCCACTTACAAGGAAGGTAGCTTACACTCCGATTGCTCTGCAATTTATATATGTTAATAAGTACCAAAAACTAAGATTTACCTGTTATTTTTTATCGGCTATCCCGGTGGTTTAAAAAAGGGTGATGGATGATGGCCTTTCGGGCAAATCTGAATAAAAGCCGAACTAACTGGAATTTCGCCAAAAGCAAAAACACGTGTCGGCTTAAACTTATTAGAGATTATTATATATGAATTTGGGGTCGTACGTTTACATTCTCCATATAAAGTAGCTCAACATTTACACATTTTTGACAAAAAACAACTTAACCTTCGCACTACCAAAACCCCCCTAGTGGGTTTCTTTCATATACGTTTTATACGTAAACAAAAATCTTTGGTAGAGCGAAGGTTACAAAAGAATAATTTTACTACCATTTGATAAAAAACCTTTCCATCCATATATAATGATCATATAGTCCCTTTGGAAAAAATACGAAAAAAGTCGAAAAAAGGAAAAAAAAATCCCGTTTTGAACCTCCCATTTCCCCCCTATATCCTTAACGATAGCCGATAAAAAACCGGTAGGTCTTAGATTTTGTTCCTCTATAACATATTAAAAGTGCAGGATAATCGAAGTGTAAGCTATGGGATACCTTCCTTGTAAGTCTAAAATTCTGAAATAAAAATGTTCCATTCGTTTTACAAATGTACAAAAAACAAGAGGGGGTGTTAAATTCATCTGTGCCGAATCATTTATACTCTCCAAAACGTAAATAGAAAACTTTTTTGCATTTAAGTAATGCACTCATTTACCAAATTTACAGCACTTTTGGTTTAGACTGCATCTTGCTTTCCACAAACAGATGGACGGATGTAAATAGCTAGATCAGCACTGTGCATTTCATAGGGCAATTATACCCACTAACAATTGTAGCACTATGCAACGTTATTTTTTTTGCACAGCAATGAGCTAGATCAATGGTTCTCAAACGGATCGCGACCCCCTAGGTGGCCGCAGAAGCATTTCTAGGGGGTTCGCGAAAAGTTTACTAAACATCATGCTAAAATTATTACTACTACAATAAAATATAAAAGCAAAGCATATTTTTTTTGAAATTGCTGAGTTATCCGAATATAAAAATACACGGCTACGTTAGGATATGCCAATGTATTCCTATTCATTGCAAATTTTACAGAAAATGGACCAGTTCTACTTGTAGTCCCTAGTGATCCAATCATTCCATATTTGGATTTGGGACAAATTTTTGGCAAAACTTGATGTAAAGCTTAATATGGTCGGTATCGCATCCCGAATTCGGCTTTTTTCGAATTTGAAAATGCTTGCCCCCACAAAAGATGGGGATTAATGACCCTTTTACGGGAAAAATAACAAAAAAAGTTTTGGACAAAAAACCAATTGGCTACCAGCGGCTAAAGATTGCGATCTCAGTGCATTTTTTTTTTTTTAAATGTATGCCAAAAGTTGCGCAATATAGAGTACATTCCCGGAAAATATTAATAAAATTTCCATGGAGTAATTTTGGTGCAGCGTTGCATCTTAAAGATGGAAAGTGTGTACTTAATTTTTTTTTATTTTAAGCTAAATTGGTTTCAAAAGCTGCGCAAAATAGAGTACATTCGTGAAAACTTTGTCAAAGCAGATTTTGAGACTAATTTAGCTTAAAAGAAAGAAAAAGTAAAAATTATGTACACCTTTTCAACTTAGAAATGCAACGCTACACCAAAATTACTCCATGGAAATTTTATTATTATTATTGCTGGAATGTACTCTATATTGCGCAACTTTTGGCATCAAATTTTTGGAAAACAAAAAAAAAAGTTTTTTCAAAATGCACTAAGATTGCAATCTTTAGCTGCTGGTAGCAAACTGGTTTTTTGTCCAAACATTTTTTTGTTATTTTTTCCGTAAAAGGGTCCTAAATCCCCATCGTTTGAGGGGGCAAGCTAAAAAAAAATTAGAATTCGGGACGCGCTAATGGTCGGTCTTTACCGACTTTAATTTTCCCACTGGTGGGGGGGTCGCGAAAAGGTTGAATTATTAAAAAGGGGTCGCGATGCAAAAGTTAGTGAGAAGCTCTGAGCTAGATTGTCTTAGAAATGGATCAATAGTATATAAACTTAATGGGGTGGGTCCTCGATCGATACTTCAAATTGTTTTGCATGGAATGGCAAACAACATTTTTTTTTCTAAAAAAAACTTTTCTTTGGCAAGTACAAACAAATCTTCAGCAAAACATTATCACGATTTAATGTTTTTTTAAAAATATTTTAATTTTTAAAAATATTTCGTATAGAAAAAGTATCAAGCTCTGAGAAATTTTTTATATAAAAAATTCTCAGATTCTGAGACATTTTTCGTATCGAAAAAGTCAGATTATGAGACATTTTCGTATAGGAAAAGTCACAGAAAAAGTCAGGTTATGAGACATTTTTGGTATAGTAAAAGTCTCAGATTATGAGACATTTTTCATATAGATAAAGTTTCAGATTCTAAGACATTTTTCGTATTGAAAAAGTCTCATATTCTGAGACAATTTTTACATAGAAAAAGTCTCAGATTTTGATACATTTTTCATATAAAAAAAGTTTTGAATTTTTAGACTTTTTTTCTTATAGAAAAAATCTCAGATTTTGAGACATTTTTGTTATAGAAAAGCTCTCAGATTCTGAGTCATTTTTCGTACAAAAATAGTTTTAGATTTTGAGACATTTTTGCATTGAAAAGTTTCAATAGCTGATACATTTTTTCTATAGAAAAAGTCTGAGGTTCTACGACATTTTTTGTGTAGAAACAGTTTTTGATTGTGGGACATTTTTCTTTCAGAAAAAGTGTCAGATTTTGAGACATTTTTCATAAAAAAACTCTCAGATTTAAACAGAACTTAACCAATAACCTATAATAAATATAAAATCATAACAAAAACTTTTTTTCTTGTCATGTGCAATTTTTTACATTCGTGTGGGCCCAAGGGCCCGGCAATGACTTAAGACGGCCCTGAGTACACCCATATCTTAGGCAAAACATTATCATAATTTAATGTTTTGGGCAGGAGTATAAATTTCGCCGAATTTTTTTTTTTTTTTGCGAAAAAATGCGACAAAAATTTAAAAAATAGGAAGAGATCTGAAAGATAGCATTTAAAGCTTTATATATTTCGGCTTAAGAATAGTTTTCGAGTTAGAGAAATTTTTTAAATACAAAAAAAACAAATATTTTTCCCCTTACGAACTGCTTTTAAAACATTTATCAATGAATTTTTGAGGTTATAAATGCTTATTTTGGAAAATACATACTTATTTTATTTGTTTTCTTGAAATAAATTTTAGGATTTGTTAATGCAAGTTTATGTAGAATTTTAGTCAAGTAAAACTATTTATTTAAGTATGAAGTTAAGATCATAACCAAAAATACTTATGGTGCTTAGTTTTGTATTTAAGTGTTGCTACTTTGTATATTTTTTTTAGAGTTTTAAATGTTTTTGTGGAGTTTGTAATGTTTTTGTGGCTACTGAAGAATTTAAGCAGAGATTTATAATAATAACAAAAAACATGTTCATTCATGACTTTTAGGAATTTTAATAAAAATCTTTAGTTTTAGGTTATGTGTATTTTGTAAATGAAGTTGATGATAATTTTAATTGTGTTTTATATTGTTAGACTTCATATTTTATACACACAGAAAACAAATTTTATCATTTTTAACTGAAATTCCGTTAATACAACAAAAAAATCGTAGATACATTTGCATATACTTTGTCACAATTGAATATCGTTGGTCTCAATTAAATTCGGTTAAAACAACTGACATTTAATTGTCAGTTTTTTTAAATTACTAAGTTAAATTAACCGAATTCATCAAAAAAACACATCTTAAGCGATCCGGCTTGATACCTATAAGTGACTGGAAGGTAAAATATACTTTTCAATCGAAAAAAATATTTGAATTAAAAAAAATTTTGGGTAAAAAATTTTTTTCCCAAAAAAATGTTTTTTTTGGTAACTACCATAACTGTAAATAAGAAATTTTGATGAAAAAATTTTTTTTGAAAAAACTGACAGACCAGGCTGTCATAATTGGAGGTCATAAGTGGAGGGTATAAAAAAGCTATTTCATGAAAACTAGAGCTGATGGAGACAAACTGATTACAGATTTGAATTCAGCGCACCCAAATTAACTAAAATCAGTTAATAATTTCAAAGAAGCAAATTGAGTGTTGGCCTGTGTTATTTCTCAGAAATAATAATATTTGTTGTACAAGTAGATTTCTGATAAACAATCTCCACAAAGCCTTGTGTTGTCAAATAAGTTTTTTTTCAGATTTCTTATTCTACAATAAAAATTATTATTTTTCAGTAACAATTAGTATGAACTCAAATTAACCGAGAACTGGTCGTCTCGTTGTAGCGACATTGACAAAGGTTTTGGTGGGAATCGAACTCACGACCCCCTATTTCATATATGTGTTTTTATATAAAATACAACGCATGAGGCACAATACACTTTAGTAAAATTTCTAAGAATTAGAAATATGAAATAAAAACTCAAATCTAATGGGCATTTTTCGAGATTTGACAAGTCCGACTTAGGGTTAAAAATAGATTAAGTTCAGCCAATCGATAACATCTGCTTAATCTATATATGAGGAGTTCCGTCTAAAACTTAAATTTTGAGGTAAAAAAGATGTGATTTTTCTTTTGAGGGCACATCGATGAAAGTTGGCATAAATATTAGAAGCTATTTAAGAATAAGAAATTCGTTCGCGACAATTAAATCGCGGTTTCAAAAATCTTAAAAATATTTTAAAGATTTTTTTTTCTACACATTTGTTGCATGCATTATTAAAACATGCCAGGATATATCATTTCTTCTACAATATATGATATAAATTTAACCCTTTAATGACCAAACGATTTAAAAAAAAATATATCTAAGTACCTAAAATCGCGATTAATTCGCGGCAAAGGAAAAGTTTCACAATTTTTTATAACATATTTAGGCCATGCGCGTTGGTATTACTAAAAAAATCACGGAAAATCGTATCATTGTACCAGTAGTTAAAAAAAAATCGGTGATGCTTTTTTATAACAAGAAAATTTAATATGGTCCAAAAAATCTATAATCATCAAAATTTTATTTTGTGAGGATGTTTATTCTGGCTCGAGGTCATTATTTTCTTTACTAATTAAAACCATGATATTCTCATAGTATAATTTTCAAGAAAATTATTTTTTGTTTTAAATTTATTTATGTTGGTCATTTTTGCAAGACTTAATCGACACGTGTTTCGGAATTTGTCAAGATTCCATTGTCAAGATTATTTAGCAAAAAATAGAAACGATATACTACAAAGTAGCAAACGAGTCTAATGACAAATCGTTTTTGCACAAACTAAAACATTAATACATATTCGACTCTATCCACAATGTGAATTAGAAAGACGAAGAAATTGTACTATGCTAGTAAGTAACAATTGTCAATAACCAACAAAAATATTTAAAACATTTTACATACGATAGTCCATTGGACTACAACAATATGTTTTTTGTTGCTGTGAATGAAATTATACCATTATTAGGGCTATTCATCACTATGGCGTGCCAACCATTATGTTCAAATTCTGATTAATTTTTATTAATAAATAAAAATTGTTTTATTCGACCTTTAAAATATTATATTTTGTGAGGATGTTTATTCTGGCTCGAGGTCATTATTTTCTTTACTAATTAAAACCATGATATTCTCATAGTATAATTTTCAAGAAAATTATTTTTTGTTTTAAATTTATTTATGTTGGTCATTTTTGCAAGACTTAATCGACACGTGTTTCGGAATTTGTCAAGATTCCATTGTCAAGATTATTTAGCAAAAAATAGAAACGATATACTCACAAAATATAATATTTTAAAGGTCGAATAAAACAATTTTTATTTATTAATAAAAATTAATCAGAATTTGAACATAATGGTTGGCACGCCATAGTGATGAATAGCCCTAATAATGGTATAATTTCATTCACAGCAACAAAAAACATATTGTTGTAGTCCAATGGACTATCGTATGTAAAATGTTTTAAATATTTTTGTTGGTTATTGACAATTGTTACTTACTAGCATAGTACAATTTCTTCGTCTTTCTAATTCACATTGTGGATAGAGTCGAATATGTATTAATGTTTTAGTTTGTGCAAAAACGATTTGTCATTAGACTCGTTTGCTACTTTGTAGTATATCGTTTCTATTTTTTGCTAAATAATCTTGACAATGGAATCTTGACAAATTCCGAAACACGTGTCGATTAAGTCTTGCAAAAATGACCAACATAAATAAATTTAAAACAAAAAATAATTTTCTTGAAAATTATACTATGAGAATATCATGGTTTTAATTAGTAAAGAAAATAATGACCTCGAGCCAGAATAAACATCCTCACAAAATATAATATTTTAAAGGTCGAATAAAACAATTTTTATTTATTAATAAAAATTAATCAGAATTTGATCATCAAAATTTTTTAACCCGCCTCTGATTTTATGATGACACATCAAGTGGGATTTCATTTAAAAAAAATTTCATCCGATTTCGTGCAAAGCCTTGGATGTGCCAGATCAAAACAGGTTAAGATAAAATCATTGCGCTTTCCGCTCAGAATGGCTTAAAGTAAAAAGTCAAAAAGCAAATCAGTTCTACTCGTTAAGGCACGTCTTTTGGTGTATTAAAATGAACATGATGCATTAATTGCTACTAAAAAAAATAGGAAACAGATTTGCAAATTTCGCACAATTTTCAAAAATGCAATAAAATTTTTGCAATTTATTTTTTATAAACCCGCCAGTGATTTTTTTATGTAAACTCACAAGAAACTCGGTTTACGCAAGAGTCCACCAAATTTCGAATGAAACCGCGAATGTGCCTCGCGAAAAACTGGTATTTTAAAAAAATTACGTTTTTTCTTTCGAACTTTGATCTGCTGAAACTCCTTAACTATTCGTGGCACATTAACGGGATTAATTCCAAAATATTAAGAATTACAACAGCTACCAACTCTAGTTCAAATTTTTTCATTTTATAGAGGGGGCCGAAATCCCTGATCAAAAAACCTCGAAAATTTAAAAACTCTTAATTTTTGGTTTCAAAATTTAACCGTCTTATAACTTCTTACCAAGCGATGAAGCATCTATCAAGCCAACATTAAAATAATCTCTTATATGTACTGACTTTGTGTTATGCCGGAAAAGATTGAAATATAAGGAGAACTTAAAAAAAAAAGCGAAAGAAGGTAAAACTATGGATTATTTCAAGCCATTTTTATCGATTTTTCAACTTTAACCCTCTGTAACTTTTACGGATAAAGTGGGGTAATCCTTAAACATTGCTCAGTGATGGTTCAAGGTCTTGTTTACACAACTGCATTTACAGTTTTTCTAAGTTCCAAAAACTGCCGGTTTTTTTAAACATTTATTTCAGTTTCACTGAGTTGAAATTTAAAAAAGATTTTACGTGATTTATGAGTGACTGAATAATGATTGATTGCTATACTAATCACTAGGGTGGATCGAATTTGGCTTTTGGGTGAATTTCGTTCCGGCTCACCGACAGATGTGTTGGAATAGACCTAAAAACAATGTGGTTAAATTTCCATGCAGATCGGTGGTCATCTTCCGCTGCCGAAATGACGTTGAAAATCCGCGATTTCTCAAAAAATAGTATTTATTTAAAAAAATTGCCAAAATTACAAAAATCACTTAATCTTCTTTTTTATTTCAGTCAATCTTTTCAATTTGATCATATTTTCTTAGAAAAAATTTTCAGCTTAATAGGACATTGTTAACCCCTCTAAAACGGTTGCCGAAAATGACCCATTCATTTTGCCCTAAACTCAAAACCACCAAATCTTAAAAAAGATTTTTTTTTGATTTTAAGTTGCACAATCTAAAGTTTTTATTGCATTTATTTCAAGTATATATAAGTTTGTTTGACAAAAAATTTTTTTGAAAAAATACGAGATTCTTAAACAGCGCGTGTAACGGTCTGTTTCCAGGACATTTTGGGAAAATTGCACTTTTTTTTTTTTAAACTCAACATTTTTAGTTAAAAACTTTTAATTTTACACCAGATTTATTATAAATTATAAAACTTAATATAGAAATGTTGGACTTTAAGAAATTCTTTAACCCTTAACAGCTTTGGGCCCTAAAAGACCCATTATGAACATATGCATCTAGCAATAAACCGCTTTTGGCGGTCGACTAACCATTGGAAACATATTTTTTCAATTACAAATAGGAGCGTGAGTAAAGATGGAAGCGTGAGTAAGGATGGGAGCGTGAGTAGAGATTTGAGCGTGAGTGAATTCGAACAAATCAAGCTAACAAAAAAAAAAATTTCTCACGCAAGAAATTTTTGAATTTTGCATAAATTTTACGCAGGGTTACATGAGTGTCACATTTTAATCTCACTCAAGCTGAATTTTGACGTGTTTCATTTTTCCGTCACCATAAAAAATCATGCAAACTCACGAAATTTTACTCACATTTAACAGTGCAATTTTAAAAATTATATTTTTAATGCAAATGAAACAAAAAAGTTCAAATAGCATTCAAATAGTATCCCTCTTAAATGCACCCACCCTTAAAGCATTTTTCGTACCCACCATTAACCATTTATTGATATCTGACACAAAAAGTAATTCACATTTAAACAAGAATATTGCTGAATAATTTCAATAGACTATTAACTTGCTGTATTCTGACATTTAAGGAGATAATGCTTCCAGGGTGGGTGCATTTAAATGGGAAATAATATTTAAACTTTTTTAAAAAAAATATATGGATCACTTTTTTATTTTGCATTAAAAATATAATTTGTACAAATGTACACGTGACACAAATTTCATGTGATTCACTCGTAAACGTGAGTGAAATTTCGAGAGTTTGCATGATTTTTTATGGTGACAGAAAAATAAAACACGTCAAAATATAGTTATGTTGAGTTTTCGTGAGCGTGATTACAGCGTGAACGAGTTTAATATGTTTCAATCACGTGATCCTGCGTAAAATGTATGCAAACTTAAAAAATTTCCTGCGCGAAAATTTTTTTCTTCGTGAGCGTGAGTTGGTCAAATTCACTCACGCTCTCATCTCCACTCACGCTCCCATCTTTACCTACGCTCCCATTTGTAATTAAAAAAATATATTTCCAATGGTTAGTCGACCGCCAAAAGTGGTTTATTGCTAGATGCATATGTTCATAATGGGTCATTTAAGGCCCAAAGCTGTTTAGGGTTAAAGAATTTCTTAAAATCCAACATTTCTATATTAAGTTTTACAATTTATAATAAATCTTGTGTAAAATAAAAAGTTTTTAACTAAAAATGTTGAGTTTTAAAAAAAAAATGCAATTTTCCCAAAATGTCCTGGAAACAGACCGTTACACGCGCTGTTTAAGAATCTCGTATTTTTTCAAAAAATTTTTTTGTCAAACGAACTTATATATACTTGAAATAAATGCAATAAGAACTTTAGATTGTGCAACTTAAAATAAAAAAAAAAAACTTTTTTAAATTTGGTGGTTTTGAGTTTAGGGCAAAATAAATGGGTCATTTTCGGCAACCGATTTAGAGGGGTTAACAATGTCCTATTAAGCTGAAATTTTTTTCTAAGAAAATATGATCGAATTGAAAAGATTGACTGAAATAAAAAAGAAGATTAAGTGATTTTTGTAATTTTGGCAATTTTTTTAAATAAATACTATTTTTTAAGAAATCGCGAATTTTCAACGTCATTTCGGCAGCGGAAGATGACCACCGATCTGCATGAAAATTTAACCACATTGTTTTTAGGTCTATTCCAACACATCTGTCGGTGAGCCGGAACGAAATTCGCCCAAAAGACAAATTCGATCCACCCTACTAATCACACCTCATTCCACAGCCCAAACGACTGAAGCTAGAGGCCTGAAATTTAGAATGTAGGGACTCTTCCCGGAATATATATCCTTTAAGACTAGGTTTTTAAAAATTTTGATTCTAAGGGGGTAAAATGGGTAAAATATAGTGCTTTGGTTTTAACATGATAATGTTTTTAGGCTAATGTCTAATTTTAAAAAAGTTGCAGGACGCCACCTATGTTTGACTATATAAGCTAACAATTAACGAAAAAGAAAACAATAATTACTATTTTCATTTTCTTAAAACCAAAAATTTTAATAACTTGGGTTTGTAATTTGGATAATAATTCACCTTGAGGTGAATAAAACCGTTTTTCACCAGCTGGTGAATAAAAAGTAACATAATTATTTTTCAACAAAAAAAAATTTTTTTTTTTATCATTTTTTTTTTTCATAACATTTTTTTTCATCATACTTTTTTTTCATAATTTTTTTTTATCAATTTTTTCTTCATCAATTTTTTTTTCATCAAATTTTTTTGTCATCAAATTTTTTTTTTTCATCAATTTTTTTTTTTCGTTAATTTTTTTTATACAATTTTTTTTTATTAAATTTTTTTTCATCAATTTTTTTTCCATAAATTTTTTTTTTTTGTATTAATTTTTTTTTTTTCAGCAATTTTTTTTTTTCATCCATTTTTATTCCATCAATTTTTTTTTCATAATTTTTTTTTCATATTTTTTTTTTTAATCAAACTTTTTTTTTCATAATTTTTTTTTTTTTTTTTTATAAAATTTTTTTTATCAAATTTCATTTTTTTTGCCATCAATTTTTTTTTTCATCAAATTTTTTTTCATCATTTTTTTTTTCATTAAATTTTTTTTTCATCATTTTTTTTTTTTTTTTTTTTGAACAATTTTTTTTATTAATTTTTTTTCATCAAATTTTTTTCATCAAATTTTTTTTTATCAATTTTTTTTTTTTTTCATTAATTTTTTTTTTTCATTAAAATTTTTTTTTTCATTAAATTTTTTTTTCATAATTTTTTTTATCATATTTTTTTTATCAAATTTTTTATTATCAATTTTTTTCTCACCAAAAAATTTTTTTTTCATCATTTTTTTTACATCATAAAATTTTTCTTTTCATCAAAAAAATTCATCAAAAACTTTTTTTCATAAAATTTTTTTTCACCAAAAATTTTGGGTTCATTAAATTTTTTTTAACATAATTTTGTTTTTCGTGAAAAAAAATCATTTTTTTTAGCAAAACTGCTTTTTCCCCAAGTCTGAAAAGCTTAGACTTGGGGAAAAAGTAAAAATTTTCCATTTGTTTATCAAATGTACATAAAACAAGTGAGAGTGTTATATTCTCTGGTTTAAAAAATAGTTTTACATAGAATTACCGTAGAATATTTTTGTAAAAAAGATCAGTTTCAAAAAATTTTCCTGGGACCTTAAAAAATGGTCCCAAAAACTTGAAATGTAGAAAATAGAGCCAGTTAGGAGTGAAAAAGGTGTACTTTTGGTACTTTTTATATTTACTGAAATAATGGTTCCAAAAACTTCAAATTTGGAATGATGGTTAACCTTCCAAAAAAAAACACACTTAGAAGGGTAAAAAAGTGTTCTTTTGATACTTTTTATATTTCTTGAAATAATGGTCCAATGAACTTTAAATATTTTTAAAAAGTACTTTTATTAAATTCTGTTACCAAGGGCTGAATAAGGGGTAAGTGTACTTTTGGAACTTTTAATATAAAACAATGGTCTCAAAACTTGATATTTGGAATTAAGGATCCTTCATTGAAAAAAAAAAACATTTTAGAAAAATCACTTTTTGGAAGTTCCATTCAGAGACCATAACAGTTATGAGATTTATTGAAAAATATAAAATTTAACTGTTCAAAAATATTTTTTCAAATAATAATTAAAAATAACAGTTTGAAATGATTTATATAAATATCTGTTCAAAATAACAGAAATAAAAAACTTTTATTTTTTATAACTGTTATTAAAAACTCTTCAAGCCTTAAAAAACTCGAGTTATTAAAATAAAACAACAATAAACACATGCAGAAGAATCCTATTGATATCTAATACTTCAACCATTGATTTAAAGATCTAAATTTGATTGATTTTTTTAAAAATAACTGTTATAACAGTTATTTACTCAAATAAATATAAAATAAAAGTTATTTTAGATTGTTTGAACAAAAAGTTTTTAATAACTGTTATTTTTTACTGTTATTGTAAAAATCAAAAAATAAAAGTTAATGCAAATTTAAACACGGGACATCTCTAGACGTCCTTTCATATATATATAAAATACTTAGTTTGGACAACATTCGTTTAATGAAAAAGACACATATAACTGTTATATTTGGTCTCTGGTTCCATTCCTTAGAGTCGTTTTTTAGAAAACTGTACTTTTGGTGCCTTTTATATTTTCTAAAAAAATAATCCTACCCACTGGAAATTTTGAAGGTAGGATCCGTTGGTGAAAACACACGTTCTGGAAAAAGTTCTATTTGACAATTCAGTTTCTTAGCGGTAAAAAGTGCACTTTCGGTACTTTTTATATTTTCTGAAATAATTGTCCCAGAAACTTAAAATTTAGAAAGTAAGATTCTTCCGCAAAACCCCATTCTGGTAAGAATACTTTTTGGAAATTCTGTTTTTAAGGTGGTAAGAGGGTAAAAAGTGTAATTTCGGTACTTTGTGTACTTCTTCACATAATGGTTTCAGAAACATGTAATTTAAAATGCAAAATTCTTCAGTAAAAAAAAATCTGCAAAAAGTGCTTATTCGAAATCCCGCTTTTGAGTGAGGTAAAAAATTTTACTTTTGGTACTTTTTTTATTTCCTGAAAAAAATATCATAGATACTTGAAATTTGGAAAGTAGCATCTTTGGTAAAAACAAAAACATTCTGGAAAAAGTACTTTTTGAAAATTTCGTAAAGGTAGTAAAAGGGATAAAAAAAGTGTACATTTGGTACATTTGGTACTTTTTATGTGTTCTGCAATTTGGTCCTGAATACTTAAATAATTTAATCTGGGATCATCCAAAAAAAACAGTTTTTTGGAAAATTTAAATTAAATGTAACGAGATCAAAAAGTGCAAAAGGGGGAAGTGGTTCTGTTATAACTATTGAACTAAAAACTCTAGAATGTAAAAAGTTTACATGGTAAATCCCGAGTCCCCCACCGACCACCGCAAAAAGAGCTCCCATATTAAAGTTTTTTTTAGCAATTTTTCGTGCTAGTTTTGAAAATTTTTTGTTTTACTGTTTAAAGAAGGTTTGCATTGCCTTATTAGTTATTTAGTTAGTAGGTATATTTATTTATGTTTCTATTTTTGTGTATGTTTTTTTTTGAGCTTTTTTAACTATGCTAAAATGCACTTAAATGTATTCTTACATATTTTCTATGTTTTCATTTATTTCAAGGTCCATTATCAAAAGCTTAAGCTCTTCGAGTATATATTTGGTATGTAATTTTTCCAGTTCACGTTTTTTCGTATTATTTTTTTTTTTAATTATATTTTATTGAAAAAAAAAACAGCAATACCTAATAAGTACTCACACAGATGTTCGATATTGAATGTTGCATAAAATTACAACGGCAAAAAAAAACTGTTGGAAAAAAGTGTCACGCGACTTAATGGCGTCTTTTGAACACGTCCTACTAACATTATTTAATATTGGCATAATTTAAAAATGGATTTTTTGCAATTTGTTTGTATTTTATATATATTTTTATTATCATCTTCATTGGAATTTATGTAAAACGTAGGGTATTACAAGTTTGTGCTAATAACCGTTAAATATTCAAAAGGCAATAAGTGGACTTATAGTTTATTACGTAAAAAGAAAATTTGTAATCAAATTACAGTTTGAAAAAAAAAAAAATGTAAAATGAAAATAAAGAAAATGGATAGATTTGAATGCCATTCAGTTATTGCTTTGAGGTATTTAAAGAATAGTAGCGATGATAACTAATTAGGTTTTAAAATACGTTAAAATATCTCAGATGTACATTAGAACGGCATTTTCTTTTATGACAAACATTTTTTTGGTCAAAAAAAAACTAATTTTCTTATTCTCTAAATAAAATTGCAGAACATTAACTGTCTTCCTATATAAAAATGTTTCATTTGCTTATTAAAAGTTTAAAAAACCTGTAAAAAATGGTGTTTTTTAGAGGTCGGTTAAGTTTTTCAACGGTAAACTTTTCCTCCCTGATCCGATTTTGTCCATCTCCGAATTTTTGACTAATTGGGTATCACGAAATCTGACTTTTTTAATTTCGCCGATTGCCGGGCAAATTATGGTTTGTTTTGTGCTAAAAACTTTATGTTTAAATTTTTAGCCAAATCGGACAAAACCAAGGTTGGCAATCGATACGCACCCATAATAACGGTATTTGGCTATTGTACCGCAACCAATAAAGATATGGACATTTTTAAAAGCGATTATGAAAGTCGATGAAATTTCTAGTATTTTTGATGTGTTACTTCGTTTTTTTACCGGTTCATTTTCGTTATATAGGTCAATACCTTTAAAATACCGTTTCAAACGGTATTATAAAGGTATTGGCCTATATTTTGAAAACCAACCGGTACAAACACGAAGTTACACATCAAAAATACTAGAAATTTCATCGACTTCAACATTCGCATTAAAAAATATCCATATCTTTATTGGTTGCGATACTATAGCCAAATACCGTTATTCTGGGTGGGTATCGATTGCCAACCTTGGACAAAACTTACCCGCGCCGTTGGGAGGTTAAAGTTTTACCCAAACAAAAAAAAATGTTTCTAATACAAACCAAAACTATTTTTTTTTGATTTTTTTTTTTTTTTATTATTATTATTTTTCATGACTAGCTTATTAATGACAATAAATTTAGTTTTGGGTGGGATAAAGCTTTTACCTTTAAAATTGATATCGCAAAAAAAATCTAGGAATGAAATGTGGTATTTATCAAATCCAATTTAATGAAATTCTATCCATCATTTTTGGTATAAAATTATATCTAATAATAGATAATCTTTCATTTAAACGTAATTCAAGCCAAATCCGGTCATTTTTACCCGTGACGTCCTTCGATCAAAGTTTTAGATTCTTGTAAAATTTTTAACAATATTTTGGATTTTTGAAAAATGAAAAAATATTTTAAAAAAATATCTTGTGATACATTATTTTTATTAATATGCTGAATAGGATAGGTTAGGTTAGGGTGGCGGTGCCAGATGGGCACTCCGCATAGACCAATTGGTCCATAGCGATACCACAAAACTTTTTCCGCTTATCGATGTAAACTAAATACATTGACCTTCATTGCGAATTGTTTCAAGCTCTTCAGGTCTATCCTCGTAATTTCCTCCAAAGTCTCGAACTGTGAACTTCCAATAATTGATAGTAGAGTTCGTGCCAAAGCCGGGCAGTGACACAGGATGTGTTCAATGGTCTCTTCGACGTCTGGTGTCTCGCACCTTTTACAGCTTGCGTCCGTAATAAGATTCATGTTCTTGGCATGTTTTCCGACAAGACAGTGTCCCGTTATTAAACCTGTCAACATACGACATTCTATTCTCGTAAGTGTAAGTAAGAATTTTTTATGCTGAATATGAATATCAAAAAATTTTCGAAATCGGTAAAGATGTTTTCCAAATATCGCCAATTGAAATAAGTCAAACTATTTCTAAAAATTACGATCTTTTCTTACATTCAAATTTTTTATTTTTTTTAAATCTGAATATTTTTTCCATTGACTATTACATCCCAGCAAAACTTTGGTAATGGGTAGTGATTTTATAGCACATTACCAGGTAATGTATATACCTTATTTGTAGCATTATTTTAGGATGTTTTACCAAACATTTGTTCCATAACGTATTATTTTAAAGTGAAAAATAATGCATTACTAATAATTTGCTACGTAGTGCATGATTATTGGAAAAAATGTATTTCATATTTATTATTTCTAAACATTAAATCATGGATGACTTATATTTGGTTACATTATGTATTATTTGAAAGTTTGAAGTAATGCATTATTTATAATTGGATGCATAATGCATTACAATAACATAAAAAATAATTATTTTAAAAAAATGCATAAGTTTAAACTTGAGATGGGCTCACGACAGGAAATTTCTAACGACACACACTCACGGGCATATTTTATCTACTTACACTCACTTACCCAGGAAAATTTTTCAGAACCGATTCTGACAACACCTGTTCTAGAACAGGTTCTTCGGTAACCATACACTATTACCCTTTTAATTATTCAGAACAAGTTAAGTGAAAATTATTGTGAAGCTTGTTCTCTGCAATCAAAGTTTCATAACATTTTGGTTCTCAAGAATTAAAAAAAATTATGTGTCAAAAAAATTAAAAAATAAATATCAATTAATTTTTGGTAACCATGAAAAAACACGAAATTTTACTAAAATAGGTGGATATAATCGTGAAAATTGTTGAAACAAAGGTGAGTAAATTAAATTTTCATTGTCTGGGTCGGGTAAAATACTAATAATATTATGTTTTTTATTTTTGTTTGCAGAAAATCCATGTTCTGGTATGTCATTATTGTAAGGCCCAAAATGCAACTTTGTAGGCGAAAAAGGATAAATGTGTGTTAAAAAAATGTAAATATTCCATATTTTATATGATTGTCTTTATCTTTATTTAATAAATTAATGCAATTCAAAATTTTTCTTTAATTGTCATTTCTGTTCCAAATTTTACTTCTAGAACCGATTCCGAGGAACAAAAATATGTTCTAATTTTGCTTACAAACACCTATTGCTTTTGGGACAATCTCTTTGTAAAAAGAATCGGTGTTGCACAAGAATTAGAACAGGTTCTAGGGAAGTAAAAGTTGTTCCACAATCGGTTCTTTGCAACCGAAAATTTTGCTGGGTACAATCACGTGAGTAAATTTAATACAAAATTACTTTTTCAATACTCGTAACACCTTATATATTATCTTCTGGTATGCTATATTATTTCATTTCTCGTAACCTATAAAATATCATATATTTTACACCTTACTCGTATTCTTCGTTATAAATTTATGACTTATTTTATACCTTACTGGTATTCTTTGTGATAATGTGGATGCATTACTTTGAGTCTCATCGCCTGTTAAAATCATCAATGCTGCAATGTATAAAATAAGAGACCCTATACCTTATTTTATACCTTATTTGGTAATCTAAGTTTTGCTGGGATACACTCAAAAAAAAAAAAAACATTTTAAAATGACAAGAAAAACTTGTTAGTTTTATTTTTTGCTACCTCCTATTTGAACAGAATTCCTTGTAATTTTACCAGCTTTTTCCTATTATTTTGTAATTTTACAAGCTTTTACAAGCTTTTTACAAATATAATTGTAATTTTAGATTTTTTTTGAAGCGTTAAACTTACAAGAATATTTCGTGACTTTACTTGATTTTATGCTACATCCTATACAAGAATTCCTAGTAAAACTTACGAGCTTTTTTGTAATTTTACAAGATTTTTAACAATAGAATTGGAAACAACAACAAATTCTCGTGAATTTCCTTTTTTTTTTTTGAAAAAAAAAAACCTTGGAAATTTGTAAAATTACAAAAAAAAATAATGCAAATTTTAATCGAAAATTTTTTTGTTAAAAAACAAGGAAAACTGTCAAATTTTGGTAAAATTGGATTACGAGACTTTTTCTAGTAATTTGACAAGTATTTTTTTGAGTGTAGAGCTTGAGATATATGATATGAGCCCGATCAGAATATTTAACCCCGTGGCGGCCATTGATAAAAATTTTAAGTTTTTGTTCAAAATTGTCTAAAAAACTTTGATCGAAAGGCGCCGAATGTTAAAATGATCAAATTTTGCTCAAATTTATTTTAAATGAAAGTTTTAACATGATAATGTTTTTAGGCTGGTGTCTAATTTTAAAAAAGTTGCAGGACGCCACCTTAGTTTGACTATATAAGCTAACGATTAACAAAAAAGAAAATTGGAATTACTGTTTTCATTTTCTTAAAACCAAAAATTTTTGTAACTTGGGTTTGTGACTTGGATAATAGTTCACCTCGTGGCGAATAAAACTGTTTTTCACCAGCTGGTGAATAAAAAGTAACATAATCATTTTTAACAAAACAAAAAAATTTTTTTCATCAAATTTTTTTTTTATCAAATTTTTTTTTTTCATAAATTTTTTTCACCAAATTTTTTTTTTTCCATCAAATTTTTTTTTTTTATCATTTTTTTTTTCATCAATTTTTTTTTCATCATTTTTTTTTTCATCATTTTTTTTTATCAATATTTTTTTCATAATTTTTTTTTTTCATTAATTTTTTTTTTTTCACAAATTTTTTTGTTTTTTCATCAATGTTTTTGTTTTTTCTTAAATTTTTTTTTTCATCAAAATTTTTTTTCCATAATTTTTTTTTATCATATTTTTTTCATCAAATTGTTTTATAAAATTTTTTATTATCAATTTTTTTCTCACCAAAAAATATTTTTTTTCATCTTTTTTTTACATCAAAAAATTTTTCTTTTCATCAAAAAAATTCATTAAAAACTTTTTTTCATCAAATTTTTTTTTTGGTTCATTAAATTTTTTTTTTTTAAATTTAGTTTTTCGTGAAAAAAAATCATTTTTCTTTACCAAAACTATTTTTTCACCAAGTCTAAGGTTTTCGCATAAAAATTTTCCATTTGTTTATCAAATGTATATAAAACAAGTGAGAGTGTTATATTCTTTGTTGCCGAATCTTTTATACTCTCCACGTAAAAACACGTTTTTGCACTTATTTTTGCACTCACTTACGAAATGTACAGCTCTTTTGGTTTTTTAATGGGGTCCTCGACTGATATTTCAATTCGTTTTTCATGGAATAGCAAAGTTATATAACATTATTTTTTTCTAAAAAAAAAACTTTGCTTTGGCAAGTACACCCAAATCTTCCGCAATACATTATCATGATTTAATGTTTTGGGCAAGAGTACAAAATTCGCAGGCATTTTTTGGTACTTTTTAACATTTTCTAAAAAAAAATGTAGATAAAATTTTGGTGTTTTTACAAAAAACTCTGTTTTAACTATGAAATTAAGATAACATATTATAAAAATACAGATAAAACTTAGTTTTTTGGAAATAAAAATACACATAAAACTTAGTTTTTTGGTGCTAAAATTTATTTTAGCAGAAAACTCTGTTAATTATCTGTAAAATTAAGATTACAAAGTTATAAGTAATATATTAGATGAGACTTTGTTTTTTGTCACAACAAAATACAAAGTATTTTCTTTAAATCTGTATTTTGACAGAAAGCTCTGTCAAATATCTGTTGAATTGAGATTACAGTCATTTTACAGAGTATTTTACAGAGTTATTATTTCGAGTGTAGAAAAAAGACTGTCAATTTTTTGCAAATTTCAAATAGCGATATCTCGAAAACTGTTTGACCGATTTTAATTTTTTTTAAATTTTTTAATAATCTAAAACTTTGATCGCCGGGCGCCACGTGTTAATTTATTCCGGTTGGCCAAAAATTTCTAACACATAACTTTTAGGTCTAGTAGAATAAAAATTTGACCAGACAGTTAGGAAAATTAAAAGTTCTACAAAAAATTGCGCTCTAAAAGCTCTTGGTAGGACAAATCTCAGTGGAGGTTTTAACTAGAGTTTGCAAAAGGATTAAAATCGTAATCGCGATTAATCGCACCAATTAATCGTAATTGACAAAAAAAATCATGCGATTACGATTAATCATTTTCTATGAAATGCACTGGTTATATAACGAATTTAAATGAGTTTCAAATTTTTTTGGAACTGATTCCTTTTGCAATAGATTCTAGAAAATATTTTACGGTAATCACTACAAAATTTTCTATGTAAAATTATTTTTCAACAAAACCATTTGCTCTAAAAACGATTGCTTTGGCACAATTTCAAAGAAAAATCATTGATTCTGGAATGTTTGGTAGAATCGATATCAGAATAATATATTGGGTTCTGGAACAGATTATTTGGAACGGAAAATGTTGCTGGGTTGGCCCATGATTCATTTAACTTGTTTTAAATTTTTCTTTCCTTTTTTTCTCGTAAAAGTCATACAAGTTTAAAGTAAAATTTAAATTCTGGGTAACTAAGATAATCAAAAAATTTGGCTTTTAAAATATATTTAAAAGGCTTTTTTGTCGAAAAACGTAATTGTTTCAAACCTTTGCCGTTGTTTGCCGATTGAAAAGGTCCTTGAAAAATGTTTGCTGAACAGGAAGCAGCTTTTAGAAAGGAATCACGAGTCGGAAAACGAATCCAAACCACAGGAATTCAAGTATGGTTTTTGTGGGCAATGTCACAGTTTAGAGCACTCTTTGGTGGCTTAGATAAAAATCCTAACAAGAACTTCGCAAGAGCGCTCTTTCGATGCGCTATGACATTTTAAAAATACCTAGAATACCAAAATCTCGATTTATTTTTGCTGGGGAATAATTTTTGTATTTTCGTGAGTTCTGAAATATAAATTTTAAAATAATTTTTTATTAAAGCAACTGTTTCTCAAATTATTTAAAAAAATCGATTAATCGATAATCCCGATTAACGTCAATTTTTTTTTAATCGTAATCGCGATTATGAAATCCTCGATTATTTGCAAACTCTAGTTTTAACTACACTCAACCTGTGTCCAATTATACAAGAAATCTGCTCATTTAAAAAAATTTTGTGTCCTAAATTTTTATCTTCATAATCTCCTTTGAAAGAGTAGAAAAATCTATGAAAATACCTAAAAAATCTGTTGATTTCAGAAAAAAATTCTAATTTCAGCAGAAAAAATCGTCGGATCTCAACAGACCTACTTCCAAATCAGGTTTTGCTGAGATCCGTGACATATCATATTTATTAATTTCGATGCGCTTAACACGAATATCAAAAAAAAAAATAAATAAATTCCGTCAAACTGTTTTCGAGATATCGCTATTTGAAATTTGCAAAAAATGGTGGGTTTTTCCTATGTTCAAGATATTTTCTTAAAAAAATCTCAAAATTTCTGTCGAATCATAGAAAAAGCTGCTGAAATTACATCCAGTTTGAGCCATATGACAAATCTTCTGCTATTAGCAGACGCGATTTGCCAAATTTTGATATTGATAATTTCGGTCAATTAAGTAGAAAAATCTGTTCTGAAACTGTTTCCGTAAAATAAGCAAAATTGTCTGCACAAATAAACTGTTAAAATATTTATTTCATCAGAAATATGCGCTTAAAATTTGTTAATTAAAATTAAAAATCATTTAACAATTTTATTGACAGATATTTTCTTTTTTGTATAGCTTAAAGGTCCTTAGAATACAATAATTACAGTTGTACAGTGTAATTAGATATTTTTCGCTGCATGAACGTTATGTCAATTTTTGCAAATGTCATTGGTTGTCATATTTCTTTTTCAGTAAATTATTTGTGTATCATTGCTTTCCTTTGGCTTGTTTTTATTTTTTTGTTAGCAAAACCTTCTACTTTCCACTTTTATTTCCTTGATTAAGCTATAAAAACGTGCGTTTCTTCTTCTTTATTTCCACGTAATCCGATTTCATTATTCATTGCAAAGTCTATAAAGCTTTTTAAGAGTTCCACTTCATTTGTAAGCTCGCACAATGTAATTCTAAAAAAAATGTTTGCACATTTGTGAGTCACGTTGCTTCATGGAAATGTTGACAATTATTAGTATTTTTGATTAATTTTTTCCCCGTTTTTATCACAATTTCCAAAGATGAAAAAGCTTTTCACGTACCAAGATATTTTAATGATGTGCGAAATGTTCTTATTTAATATTCTGAGGTTTTTTTTTAACAAATACAGTCAAGAGTTTTAATGGAAATACATACATAAGCTTAATATGATGACTTGAGCATGTGTTTTTGTAGGGGGGCAAAGAGTTAGTGGAAGGTGACATGGAAATATGAAATGCAAAAAATACAAACAATTTTTTAGAATCGAAGAAGCGATATTTTTTTTTACTTTTTATTTTTTTTAATCTGCAAAAAAAATGGGTTTAAAACAATATTTTAAAAAAAATCTCAAATTTCTGTACTGACCCATTACCCAAAAAAAAAAGACATAACTAAAATTTAAGAAAAAATGTCTTTGAAAATTTATCATGAATTTCCCTAAAATTAAGTTAAATTAACTATAAGGAAAAAAGTTTAGTTCATTTACTTATAAATAGTTCATACACTCAAAATATTTTATAGGCAAATGAAAAACTCATTTAAAACCAGTGAATAAACAATTGAAAACCATCCCATTAATTATTCATTTGTTTTAACAAACATCAACATTTATTTTTACTGTTGATAAAATTTTCTAAAATAAATAACATTAAAAAATTACGTTTTTTTTTTTCTTTTTTACCAACAAATTGGAAAAAAATAACCTACGAAAACGTTGAAAAATAATGATAGTTCTGTCATTTTTACCAACAAATTCCAAACAAATAACCTACGAAAACATTAAAAAATAGTGATTTCGTAGGTTATTTTTTAAAATTTTCTATTGAAATATTTTTTTAAAAATTTTTAATAAAATTTTGGGGAATCGATTTCGCAATCAACTACATTCTGGCCAGACACTTTAACCATCGTGTCAAAGTCACTGTAAGTCACTTGTGTTTCTATAAATAATTTTTTGAATTTTTTTTCTACAAAAAAATAACCTACTTGGTAGGTAAAAACTATAATATCTCAGAAAAAATTACCAACAATTTAAAAAAAATTACTTACTCAAATCATTAAAAATTTAAAGAATAATCATTAGTTTTTACTTACAAAACAAAAGTAAATGACTTTAAAAATAAAATGTTAATGAAAGTCTTTATTTTTTAGTGTGTTATTTTTGAAACAAAGGACAGAAGTAGTCATTACCCAGCAAAAACTTGCATTACCAAGTAATGAAATGTGTAATGGGAAATTCAAAAGTTATAACTACTTCTGATTCGAATTACCTTTCCCATTACATTTACAAGCAAATGTGCCAAATGTAATGATTATCAAACCAATATTAATAACTAATTACATATATACTTATAGGTAATGAAAAAATTATTTAAAAAAAAAAATTTTAAAAAATAAAAAAATATTTAATTTTATTTTGTTTTTATTCAAAATAATGTACAGTGAGTCAAAAAGTGAAAATCTAGTTCTGAAATTTTTTTATTTTATTATAATGACTTATGTAGTTACTAGCTTACCATCCCGGTACTTCGTTACCGGTTGTATTGAATGCCGGATAATAAAAGTATCAGGATTACTCTATCGATTTAAAAAAAATCCTCTACATAGTTTTTGTTTTATTTACTTGTGGACGTTTAAGTCTTTCATAAAATAATATTTTAATGAATAATTTAAACAATAAAATTTGAATAACTTCGCTGGTACGTCATCATGCTCGTTTCGGTGAAAAAATATATTGACAATTTTCGAGCCCTTATATCGGGTTTTAAGATTTTGAATGAATAAATATTTCAGTGAAAAAAAAATTGGAATAAAAATAAGTTTGAGTGGAAAAACATATAGAGAGAAAAAATATGGAGTCAAAAAAGTTAAATATGTAAAATTTAAGTAAAAAGTATCATTCCATATTGTTCCCAGCTCTATTCCACTTCGTTCCCCGTTCCATTCCATTTCACTTCCAAGTCCATCTCCTTTCGTTCCATGTAAGTTTCATTCCTCTCCGTATAATACTTATGCGTTAAAAAAATAAAAAGTTCTATTGTCTTTATATTGTAGATATGAAAAGTACCATTTTACACCACTGTTACCAGGTACACCTTTTTACCCTAAAATTTTAAAATATGTCCTTGTCATGGGTGTTATTTCTGCGGCTTTTAGTTCAATAGTTAGATATCTCAAAATAACCATTTGCCCCCTTTTCCCCGTAAAATTATATTTTCCAAAAACTGTTTTTTTGTGCTAGGTGATCTTTTATTTAAAACATCAAGATTCTGAACCATTATTTCAAGAAATATAAGAATAACCAAATTTGCACTTTTTATCCCCTTTACGATCGGTCGCGACCCTTAGAAACAGAATTTCCAAAAAATAACTTTTTAAAGCATTCAAAATTTCAGTGCCTTGGATAATTACTTCATGAAATACAAAAAGTATCAAAAAACACTTTTTTACAGCTCTAGAAACAGAATTTTTTGAAAATACTTTAGCAGAATGTTTTTTCACCGAAGTCCCCTACATTCCAAAATTCAAGCTTCAACGGTCATTATTATAGGAACCAAAAAAAAGTACAAAAAGTACACTTTCTTACCCCCGTTAGAAACGAAATTTCCAAAAAGTACCTCTTCCAGAAGGTTTTTTTCTTCACCGAAAAATCCTACATTCCTTTTTATAAAAGGTTCTTTTTGTAAAAGGTACTTTTTATAAAAGGTACTTTTTATAAAAGGTACTTTTTATAAAAGGTACTTTTTATAAAAGGTACTTTTTATAAATGGTACTTTTTATAAAAGGTACTTTTTTTAAAAGGTACTTTTTATAAAAGGTACTTTTTACAAAAGGTACTTTTTATTAAAGGTACTTTTTATAAAAGGTACTTTTTTTAAAAGGTACTTTTTATAAAAGGAACTTTTTATAAAAGGTACTTTTTATAAAAGATACTTTTTAAAAAATGTGCTTTTTATAAAAGGTACTTTTTATAAAAGGTACTTTTTATAAAAGGTACTTTTTATAAAAGGTACTTTTTATAAAAGGTACTTTTTATAAATGGTACTTTTTATAAAAGGTACTTTTTTTAAAAGGTACTTTTTATAAAAGGTACTTTTTATAAAAGGTACTTTTTACAAAAGGTACTTTTTATTAAAGGTACTTTTTATAAAAGGTACTTTTTTTAAAAGGTACTTTTTATAAAAGGTACTTTTTATAAAAGGTACTTTTTATAAAAGATACTTTTTAAAAAATGTGCTTTTTATAAAAGGTACTTTTTATAAAAGGTACTTTTTATAAAAGGTACTTTTTATAAAAGGTACTTTTTATAAAAGGTACTTTTTATAAAAGGTACTTTTTATAAAAGGTACTTTTTATAAAAGGTACTTTTTATAAAAGGTACTTTTTATAAAAGGTACTTTTTATAAAAGGTATTTTTTTTAAAGGTATTTTTTTTAAAAGGTACTTTTTATAAAAGGTACTTTTTATAAAAGGTACTTTTTATAAAAGGTACTTTTTATAAAAGGTACTTTTTATAAAAGGTACTTTTTATAAAAGGTACTTTTTATAAAAGGTACTTTTTATAAAAGGTACTTTTTATAAAAGGTACTTTTTATAAAAGGTACTTTTTATAAAAGGTACTTTTTATAAAAGGTACTTTTTATAAAAGGTACTTTTTATAAAAGGTACTTTTTATAAAAGGTACTTTTTATAAAAGGTACTTTTTATAAAAGGTACTTTTTATAAAAGGTACTTTTTATAAAAGGTACTTTTTATAAAAGGTACTTTTTATAAAAGGTACTTTTTATAAAAGGTACTTTTTATAAAAGGTACTTTTTATAAAAGGTACTTTTTATAAAAGGTACTTTTTATAGAAGGTACTTTTTATAAAAGGTACTTTTTATAAAAGGTACTTTTTATAAAAGGTACTTTTTATAAAAGGTACTTTTTATAAAAGGTACTTTTTATAAAAGGTACTTTTTATAAAAGGTACTTTTTATAAAAGGTACTTTTTATAAAAGGTACTTTTTATAAAAGGTACTTTTTATAAAAGGTACTTTTTATAAAAGGTACTTTTTATAAAAGGTACTTTTTTACCCTTTTTTCCCCCGTAGAATCAACATTGGCAAAAACCCAGCCTTATTGAATCTTTTTTCCGGAAGGTTAACCTACATTACAAATTTCAAGTTTCTAGTACCATTATTTAAGTAAATGTAAAAGGTACCAAAAGTACAGTTTTTGACCCTTTTTACCCCTTTAGAATCATCATTGGCAAAAAATCCATCCTAAATGGATCTTTATTCCGAGAGGTGAACATACAGTCCAATTTTCAAGTCTCTATGACTATTATTTCAGGAGATATGAAAAGTACCAAAAGTACACTTTTTTACCCATTTTACCCCCGTAGAATCAACATTGGCAAAACCCCAGCCTTAGTGATTTTTTTTTCGGGAGATAAACCTACATTGCAAATTTCAAGTTTCTAATACCAATATTTAAGGAAATAAAAAAGGTACCAAAAGTACAGTTTTTACCCTTTTTACCCCCTTAGAATCATCATTGGCGAAAATCCAGCCTTAGTGAATCTATAGTCCGGGAGGTGAACATACAGTCCAAATTTCAAGTCTCTGTGACAATTATTTGAGAAAATATAAAAGGTACCAAAAGTACAGTTTTTTACCCCTTTTACCCCCTTAGAATCAACATTTGCAAAAGTCCAGCCTTACAGGATCTACATTCCGGGAGGTGAACATACAGTCCAAATTTCAAGTCTCTATGACCATTATTTCATGAGATATAAAAAGTACCAAAAGTACAGTTTTTTACCCTTTTTACCCCCTTAGAATCATCACTGGCAAAAATCCGGCCTTAGTGTATCTATGTTCCGGGAGGTGAACATACAGTCCAAATTTCAAGTCTCTATGACCATTATTTCAGGAGATATAAAAAGTACCAAAAGTACAGTTTTTTACCCTTTTTACCCCTTTAGAATCAACACTGGCAAAAATCCAGCCTTAGTGGATCTATATTCCGGGAGGTGAACCTATAGTCCAAATTTCAAGTCTCTAGCTTCAGCGGTTTGGGCTGGGCGATGATGAATCAGTCAATAAGTCAGTCAGTCAGTCAGTCAGTCACATTACTCTTTTATATATATAGATTAAGATTATTAATAAGTCCTTATTTTCCATTTCAAAATAATGCTACAGGTAATTTTCTGTCATTACTAAGTAATTAGAATGGTAATGATGTGTCATTACCAAGTTTTTGCTGGGTAATAAAAACTGAACATCAAACAAATGTTTTTTCTTTTAAAAACGACTAAACGTAAAACTTCTTAAATAAACTACAAACAGCTAATGACATAAGTTTTTGAGTGTTAGAATTTAGTTAAAATTCAAATCGCGATATCTCGAAAACTAAGCGAGATAGAGCGAAACGGATGAAATTTTTAAAAGAAAGTATGATAAAGAACAAAATATGGAATAACCTAGCTCTACACATTTGTCGGGGTCCCGACCCCATAATTTTGAATCTAAAATTGTACACACTCAAAAAATTAGGTAGGTAAATTCCAGTGAATATTCACTTAAAACCAATTAAAACAAATGAAATTTTATTTTAAAGCCATTCCACTGTTTTTTCATTTAAAATAAAATCATATTACAGTCAATTTTAAATGTTAATCTAATGACTAGGGCAACCAAAAATAAGCACGTAAAACAATGTTTTAAGCTCCTAAAAAAAGCCGCAAAAAACATCAAAATAAGCAGTAAAAATTGAAAAAAAAGTTCTTTCCTGGATGGATTTTCATGGATTTTCATGGATTTTCATGGATTTTCATCAAAAACATCTTATATTATAGGATTGCCTTTAAAATTTCAGGGTTTTCATAAAAAAAATTAAAATTGTCATATTTTTTTTATAAGAAAAAAGTCATTTAAATTGAATTTACTTTCAATACTTTTTTTATAACCCTCGAAATTTTTTGAATTTTTTTTTTGTTTTGGTAAAATAAAAATTTTAATTAAAATTTTTTTTGAAAAATTAAAATTTTAATAATATTTTTTGTTTACCTGTATTTTTTTTTTTTTTGAAAATAGCTAAAATAAGCTAATAATTCAAAAATAAGCTGAAAAAGCTTTTGAAAAGAGATAAAAAAGCAAAAATAAGCCAATAAACGAAAAATAAGCAGTTATTGCCAAAATAAGCAAAAAAAGCTCTAACAAATGCTGCTTATTTTCTTTAGTTTTTCGTGATCAGAATTTGTGTCCAATCTAAATTGATTTATCTTTTGAAATAAAAAAGAAGCATTTGCTTTTTTTTGGTTGGCCTACTAATGACTACATTAGTACTATAGAAGACATTTTATAGTAAATGTGGAAGACATTTTTTAGTCAGATGTGTTCATAAATGCCCTTATACAATTAATTTTTAGCCGGGCGTGAAGATTTTCAACAACATTTTCAAAAAGTTTTTCAAAAATCAAACATTTCGATTGAACGACATCAAGGGTTTAAATGATTGGATTTGACTCAAATTAAGCTTAAGTGAAAGCTCGTCTCAATCCTTATGAAATGATCAAGAACACTTAAAAAGTTTTTTTGTAAAATTAATTACAAAAATTAAAATAGTTGTTTGATACCTCCTATTTTACGAGAGTTCCTAGTAAAAATTACAATGGTAAAATATACAAGCTTTTTAGCAATATAATTGTAAATTTTCAACTTTTTTGCCACGATCGAAATTATTTTTTAAAAAACAAGGAAAACTGTCAAATATTGGTAAAATGGATTACGGCACTTTTTCTAGTAATTTGACAAGGTTTTTTTGAGTGTTGGAAGCAACCGCCATTTTTTTAAAATTTCTAATAGCGATACATATTCTGAAAGAGCATAAAAAGTTGGCACGTATAGGTCTCCGAGTCAAATAGTCAATATTTCCCATTAAATTGTGCCAACCCTAGAGAGAATCTGAAATTTTAATTTTTCTCAAATAAAAAAATCTTAAAACCGTTAAAATCTCCGAAACTACTGGACGGATTTACAAAATCTTAACATCAATGTGTCGAGCGTGAAATTCTACATATAAAGATGCAATTTTCCATATTTTTTCTTACATACTGACTAGAGTTGCCAAGTTTGTGGAAAACTCTTTTTAAAATTTGCGTTAGATATTCTGAAAGAGCATAAAAAGTTGGGACGTATAGGTCTCCGAAAAACTAAATTGTGGCAACACTTGAGAGAATTTGAAATTTAAATTTTTCTTATATAAATAAAATCTTAAAATCGTTACATTTCCGAAACTGCTGGACGGATTTACAAAATTTTAGCATCAATGTGTCGAGCGTTAAGTTCTGCATAAAAGATATCTAATAAGTACAAAAAAAAATCTAAAAGTTTTTTTGCAAAAAAACAGTTAGCCTTATCTTTTTTTGGCCAAAATATTTTTTTTTTTAATTTTGTACTTTTTAAGATCCTATATTATTTAGAAATTCACGCTTGACACATTGATGCTAAATCGGTCCAGTTGTTTTGAAGTTATAACGATTTTACCATAGTTTTTCTTACACACTGACTAGCGTTGCCAAGTTTGTCGATAAAAATTTGAATTACATATTCTAAAAGAGCATAAAAAGTTGGGACGAATAGTTGTCCGAGCAAAATTGAGCCAATATTTCCCGAGTTATTGACAAAAAACTAAATTGTGGCAAACCTTGAGAGAATCTGAAATTTTAATTTTTATCAAATAAAAAAAATCCTAAAATCGTTATATCTTCAAAACTACTGGACCGATTTACAAAATTTTAGCATCAATGTATCGAGCGTGAAATTCTGGGGGGTAATTGTGTATTTCAGAGTTGGCTACCGAAACGAATAACGGTATTGGTAACGGTATTGGTATTACATATTTATTATATCGGTAACGGTAAGGGTAACGGTATTTTCGATTATTTCGGTAACGACAAACCGTTACCGAAACATCGTTACCGGTACGTACCGGTATTATAAATAAATTTACCCAAAATGTTAAAAAGACACAAAAATTTTAAAAAGACACGTAAAAAATCAAAAAAAAGTAAATTTAGTGTATTTTTAACACATAATTACATAGCAGAATTTTATTTTATTAATTAACTCAGAATTTAATTAAAATTTCATGCAATATTGTAATTCAACAAATAAATTTTTGATTTTTCTGTGTTTATGAAATGTTCTGTCCAATCACAAAAAAACGTCTTCATTTTGAGCCATGCGAAAAAATTGCATTTTTAGCCATTTGAGAAATCTGCTGTCTGGATAAACTAGGTAGAATCTGTAGAAAAATCTGTCAAGACGGCAGATAAATCTGCTGATTTCAGATAAACAGCCGGAACAACGAAATTGAATTTTATTAAAAATTCGGCTGTGCCAAATCCTTTATATACACCACAAAAATAAACCGCAGTGCGTGGGAAAAACTAAGCACAAGAAATTAGCAATATAACAATTTAACAAAAAAGAAAATTTTTTAAAATGTGTTTTCCAGAAAATTTTTTCAAAAACAGGACAACTAAATATTTCTGTAAAATTATAAAAATAATTAGCTGACTTTTTTACATTTGAACAATTTTTAGTTTTAATTGTTTAAATTAGACAAAAATTAAAAAATAAAAGCAAAAAATGTTTGTAAAATTTTAAAATAATCTTCTGAAATTTGACCAACAATTTTTTTAAAATCAGCAAACAGAGTCAGTAAAATAATGACAAATTTCTATTATTTTTTAAACATAATGGAGAATTTAGTTAAAGTACACTCAAAAAAAAAATATTGTAAAACTAGCAAAAAAAATTGTTAAAATTAGCAAAAAAAAACTGTAGTTTTGGACGTTGCAAAAATTTTGGTAATATTAGCAAAACCATTTTGCTAATCAAAAAATTAGGAAAAAAATGGTAAAATTACAAGAATACCATTTTATTTTTGTAAAAAATCAACCTTGTAAAATTATCAAAAAATATGGTAAAATTACCATAAAAAATTGGTAAAATTGAAATAGATAAAAAAATTTGTAATTTGGTAAAAAAACTGTTTTATTTAGTAATTTTTTTTTCTCTGATTAGTAGTTGATTTAAAATTTGGTGAATGTACTAAAAAAAATTTTGCCTGTTTTTGAGCACCACGTTCTTTAAATGTATTACGTTCTTTAAAACTATTACTTCAGTTGTTGGATGGTTTCTTCGGCTTGATGGTGGCAGCATCTTCTTTTGCCTTCTTTCAGCAGCTGTAGTTGCAGTAACTGGACTTCCAACAATATAAAAATCCAAAATGATTTTTTTTTTCACTTAAACACTTTAAACAAAAAATTTAAAGAACAACGCTTCACTTTTTTTATTTTTTTTGCGTCATTTTTTTTAGCTTAAGTAGAACAAATGAGAATTGCGTAGTAGTCACCACAAGAAATTTCTTACATTTTCAGGTAAAATATGTAAAAAATTAAAAATTTTTTTTTGAATTTTTAATTTTTTTCACATGTATTTAAAAAAAAATAAAAAAAAACTTTTGGATATTGAGGATTAGATATCTAACTATGTGTTAAAATTTTTAAAAAATATTTTTTCAAAATTATCAACTTTTTATTAACAATTTAGGTGGCAAATTTTAAAAAATTTTCATATAAAATTAGCAAAAAAAATACTAAAAATTGTGTAGCCTATTTTTCAGCGCACATTCAGTTGATGGATGGCTACTTTGCGATGGTGTTGGCAGCATCATCAATTTGCAATGATTTTTTTTTCACACTAGAACACTTTAAACAATTTTTTTTTCTTAAAACTAAAAAAAAAAAAAAAAGTATTACCATTTCTTTAAGGAAAATACTAACATTTTTGCTAAAATTATAGTAAAATAAAAAAAAAAAAACTAGCAAGAAAATATAGTAAAAGTACCAAAAAATTGTTGTATGTTACCAATAGTAAATTGCCAAAAAAAAACTTTAAAAGTTAAATTTTTACAATTTTTTTTGCTAAAGTTTGGTTGAAGTAAATTACAACAACTTTTACTAATATTTTGACTAAGTTATTTTTTTGAGTGTATCCATTTTAGCAGAAAAATCTGGTTAAGGTTTTCTAATTCAAACTGAAATATGTTTTATTGATTTTTCGACACAGTTTTTTCTCCGAGTGTACGACTTGGGCTCTTTATGTATTTAACTCCAAAGAACCACCTCTCAACGCTTACCTGCGTGGAGAGACACCGCCAGCAACACTAGCGATTTGGCTCAATTCATGCTTGTCTCTTCATTTATCTCAGTGGGTATCAGGTTGGTTGGCTACCATTTAATTTCCTCTCTTAAAAAGTTGGTTCTCTTAGTGTTGCCTATGCTATTGCATGTAAAAACTCTCTTAAACATTAAGAGAACCAATTTATATAAAGTGACATATTGTTTTGGGGCCTATCAAAATCTCTGATATATTCTTTACTCTATGATTTATCTTTCCACATAAGAATGTTTACATTACGTGGCACTCACTTTTCTCTTCGGAACATTTTTAGTGAAATGGAAATGTGATCATTGGTTGTGCCGATTTTGACATATTCTTTGTCTAAATTTAGTTAATTGTGAATGTGATCATTGGATGGACTGATTTCCTCGTTGTTTTTGTCCAAATAATACAATTTGCAATGAACAAAAATATGTTGTTTTATTTTACGTACATTTACAATATTTTACTTTGTTTTTTATCTGCAAAAAAATTTAAAATAAGTAATATTCAGACAACCGAAACAAAACCGTTATAATACCGGTAAAAATCCGAGTAAAGGTAATGGGTTTTTATCGGTAACGGTATTTAAAGTTTTTTATTTCGGTATTGGTAACGGTAACGGTAGTCAATATTAAAGGGTTTTTAATCGGTAACGGTATTGAAAGGGTAACGGTAGCCAACACTGGTGTATTTCGATTCGAAAAGAAAAGCTATTCGAACGACATTTTTGGTTCCAATTTAAAGTACCTAAAATAATTTTTATTCGAGCAAAAATCTTTTGACATATTAATGTTTATCCTTTTATTCTTTAAAAAAACAAAAAAATATTTTTCTCATAGCGAGTTACATTTTACAAAGAATCAAAATTTTCCGAATTCGAACAGTTTCTTTCGAATCGAATTACACAATTACCCCCCTGCATAAAAATATATCTAAAAATTTATCAGAATATATATACAGTCAAACTCGGTTATAACGAACTCGGTTATAACGAATTCTTGCTTATAACGAACTAATTCTAAAGTCCCGACGTTTTGGTAACTGTTTTCACACAAAATACTTATTTTATAACGAACTCGGTTATAACGAATTCTCGGTTATAACGAACTGCTTATTATGGTCCCAAAAATAAAATTTCATGTGTATTTACCTTTTTATAACGAACTCCTATAAATATTTATTAATTTCGGCAACCATGTTTAACAAACTAGCAAAAGGTTTTGGAATTTTTGGTTTATATTATAATTTTGATGAAACTTTTTTATATTTTAAATATTTTCTTCTCAAAAGTAGTTAATTTATGACAAAAACATCAAATAAGATAAATTTGGATCAATTTTTTTTGGAAATAATACTAAGTTGATATAAAATATACCCCGCTTATAGCGAACTTCGCTTATAACGAACTATTTTTGCTGGTCCCTCATAGTTCGTTATAACCGGGTTTGACTGTATATTTTTTTTTTAATTCTTAAAAAGCCAAAACTTTTGCATGATTTAATGTTTTTGGTAAGAGTAAAAAATTTGGAGAAAATTTTTAACAATCCCTTAAGACTCAAAATTTAAATAGTACCAAGCACTTACCTTTTACAGTTAATGACCATTTAATTATAAAACACACAATTATATTGTAATTATACTCAATTTATTTATTAATACATTTCTCAAAAATTAACTTAAAAATTCTTATAATATAAAGGAAATTATCTGAAAAGACATTAGTTAAGTGTTTGTTGTTTTTGTTCAAGTTTATATGTTTATTATATCCTTGCAACACAAAAACACTGAGGTATAAAAAAAATCACTACTAAAGGAATTAGAAATTAAATAAAAGAATAAAAATTGGGAATTGAGACCTAGACAGAAAAAAACAATAAAAAATATATGTTTGTAGGAAGTTAGAATAAAACAAGAAAAAAAACAGAATCACAAGAGTAAACAACAAAAACTTTTGGAGTTTTATGTTGAAAATTAAAACATGGCCAAAAACAAGAGGAGCCATTCAAGTACAGGATAAGAGAAATTATATGGAAAATAAAATTATTTGTAATATACATAGTTGGTGTGCTTAGAAAATAAACAATAGACCGGATTGAATCTAGCTTTATATCTGAATTTTCGACAATAGATGTGTTTAGTTAGGAGAGAATACTGTAATATAGAGCTACGATTTTCATGAAAATGCAATTTTTTTCGACAATATGGACTAAATATTTTTTCGAATTAATAAATTTGCATGCAAACGGCATCGATAGATTTTGCATATTTTGATGAAAATTTGTATTTTGCATATTTTGGTTTAAATGCATATTTTTACATTATTTCGTTATAAATATTCAAATATAAAAAAAAACATAAATTATATGTAATTAAAGTTTTTAAATAATTTGTTTTAAACTTTCCAGTTTTGTTTTTGAAAATATAATTTACATTTTTATTCTTTAAATTTTCTAAAAAAGTATTTAATCATGTGTTGGCATAAAATCTTGAGCGCTGATTGTAAAATCTGGCCTCATGTTTTAAAAAAGGTTTATTTTAGGGGGAAAAAAGTATCTGATATATTTTAAATGCATATTTTTGACATTTTAGTGCATATTTTTGATTTTTTGTTGTATTTTTCAAACGATATATTTTCGATTTTTATGCATGAAACCCGCAGTTTGAAAATTTTTAAGAGCAATAAAGACTAAACATCAAATTTACATATTGAAAATTAAAAGTAATTGTTTAATTGAAAATATAAGTACTTCTCTTTAGTTTTAAATAAAACAAGTTGTTCCAGATTTTTTTAATTACTTTTGGATTATTAACATACATGTTTACTGTAACTTAAGTTTACTTTTCAAACATTTGAAAAATTTGCTGTCAAATTTTTTCTTATAAAACAAGATTTTGATCTGACCTATTAATCAATCTTACAAACATAAAGGGCAGGCTATAGACAGTTAGACAAACAAACAATTTACAGAAATAATATGTAGTAACAGTAGTAGCAGTGGGAATACGTAGTAAAACAAAAGTTTTCAATAAAATATACAGTGGGATCTTAGTTTAAAGATGGTAATAAATATGAATTTTTAAAACAACTGCATAATCAAATCTATTAAACCATATAAGTAAAACTCAAATGGCGTTCTTCGGTAATCGCATTAATTGCGAAAGGCTGTGTGGGTTTTGCTTTTTGAAAGTCTAGGAAAATTTTTATTTTCCTTGGTCAAAAACTTATGTAAAACAAATTTGAGGCCAAACGTATTAAATTATGAACACGAATATAACACATTTTTTTAAAATCGTTTGAGTTTTTTTAAAATCGTTTGCTAAAAATTGTGGGCTTTTCCTAAATTTAAGATTTTTTTTTTAATTTTTTTGCTTAACTTGTTTATAGAGCTCATGACGGACTTTAACTAAAACTTAATTTGATCCGATCATTTGAACCCGAGTCGTCCTTCGACCAAAGTTTTGGGTTTTTGGAAAATTTCCAACAAAACGCAATATTTTATTTAAAACATCGCATAAGCGCTTTGATAAACTACACATCTCATTAAATTTAAGAAATAAACATTTTCGAGTGAATCGTTAAAGCACTGCTCACATTTAAGCGATAGCACTAAAGCGAAAAATGCTTTTTATCTTTTATTGTACAATTTTAAAAAATTTTTAGTTTACTACTGAAAAAGAGTTTATTCTGGTTCGAGGCCTTTTCGTGTTCCACATTAACAAAACAAATTTCTTTATTAGGATATTCTTCTATTAAATACTCACAGAGTTCCTTGCTTTCAAAAAATTTTGCAATATTCAAGAATGAATTGACGATTGCTTCTGGGATTATACAATTTATCAATCATCAGAATTCTTTAGAAAATTGGCTAATATTCTAAGCGTGCAAACTCTATGAGTATTTAATGCGAGATTATCATAATAAAGAAAGTATAGTTAACATTAGAGGTGTCCTTAAAAACGAAAATCAACTTTTTATACCTGGTATGGTCCTAAATTGTTCTTTAGTATCTAAAAATGAGTGAGCCAAAATTTGGGGACAATCGGCTAAAAATAACTCGTGCCGAAAATGGATTGAAGTTTTGGGAGATTTTTAGATGAAAGAAAAACCTTTTTTTTGTAGTTTTCGGAAAAACATTGGTATTTGTTATTTTTTGTTAAATTTTTTGTAAAACAATATGAAAATGGTATTAAATTATCTATCTAAAAAGACTAATAAAATTAAAATCGGATAGAAAATAAGCATTTTACGCATGCATGCCCCAGACCATTGTATGGTTTTTAAAGCCAAAATTTCAAAATTTTCAAAATTTTTACATAAAATAATAAAAAATAAATATTTTTACTTTATGATCATATTGAAAACATGTTTACGATTTAAAGTAGCAGATATGGTAGTCAAGATTTTTATTTATTTGGCGGAGGTAGTGATAAAATTTCCGCGTATTCCAAATAAAATTCATTTTTCTAATATAATTTAGCAAATATGGGACAATTTTTTCTTTATTGTACGGAACGAAGTGTAAAACGTAAATTTTTTAGCTTTTGAGAAATCGGATATATGCAGATATTTTGTATTTTAGATATGTATAATGTCTCAAATTTGACATTTCACCTCGGCGAAAAGGGGTGAAAGATGCCTGATTTCTCAAGAAATTTACAGATTTTATGTATTTTACTTCGTATAATACAATACAGAAATTTTTTTCCCATATTTTCTAAATTATTTTTGGAAAAACACATTTTCTTTGGAATCCGCGGAATTCCTGCGGCGCTGTCTTCACATCCATACGCATTCAAATCTTTTCAAACATATAATCGTATTCCAACAACATATATTTCAAAATAAATAAAAGCGTGAGTGGGTTGTAAAAGACCGAAAGTCCATTTCGCCTACACTTTAAATAATCTAATGTGCCCGCCAAACTAACAGGATCCTAAAACTTCTTATTACACCGGTTGCGGATCTTCAGTTTGTCATACAATACCTCTTAATTTTCATAACCCGGTGAAAAATGGTACAAATATGATCATATATGCGTTCATACAGCGTCATGTATGTCCATATATGTAGCATATATGAATATATATGGCACTGTATGAAGGCATATATTATCATATTTGCAACATATATGTCCATATACGTAAAATGAGGGCATATGAACATATATGACATATATGCTCCATATATGTCCACATATGTCATATATGGGCATATGCCCTCATTTTACGTATATGGACATATATGTTGCAAATATGCTCATATATGACTGCATACAATTTCATATATGACCATACATGCTCATATATTTACATATATGCATCCATATATTTACATATATGTATCCATATATGCTCATTTTTCACCGGGAAATTAAAACCATTCTTAGAAGAACTCGAAATTTTTCACAATTACTCGCAGCATGCATTTCGCCTTAAAGCAAACGTATTATTTTTTTTTATTTTGATTGACATTGATGTACTTCTGAGTGAATGGTTTTCTGAATTTATTTACAAGATAAATCAAAAAGCATTGAAAAAGAGTTTATTCTAGTTCGAGGTCATTTACTTTCCCCGTAACCAAGGTTGGCAATCGATACCCACCCAGAATAACGGTATTTGGCTATTGTACCACAACCAATAAAGATATGGACATTTTTACAAGCGATTATGAAATACGATGAAATTTGTAGTGTTTTTGATGCGTTACTTCTTGTTTGTACCGGTTGCTTTTCGAAATATAGGTCAATACCTTTATAATACCGTTTGAAACGGTATTTTAAAGGTATTGGCCTATATAAGTAACAAAAATGAACCGGTACGAACACGAAGTAACACATCAAAAATACTAGAAAATTCATCGACTTTCATATCCGCTTTTAAAAATGTCCATATCTTTATTATTTGAGGTACAATAGCCAAATACCGTTATTCTGGGTACGTACCGATTGCCAACCTTGCCCGTAACAAATTAACTTTTCCTGAAAATAACTAAAGAAAATATCTAATTTTTATTATTTTTAATAAAAATTAAAGAAACATGAAAATTCCATAAATTAAATTTTTATTTTCATAATTTACTCTCAAACTGTTGGGAGTTATTTCATAAAAATAGTTTGGGAGTTATTGCATAATGAAATAACTCCCAAACTTAAAAATTAAATAACTTCCAAAAAAAATTAAATAATCCCCGCAGATTTGAGAGTTATTTCATTATGAAATAACTCCCAAATCGTATGGAAATTTTTGGGACTTGTTGCATTATTTTTCTTGGGACTTATTTCATTGGGAGTTATTTCATGGAGCCACTGACACACACGCCCATTTCTAATGGCGATTTTTTTTATTTTTTTTATTTTTAAGTTTTATCAGATTTTTTTTTTAATTTAATCCGATTTAAAAAAATCTTTAATGCGCCCTTACTTTTTATGCTTTGTTTATAAATTTAAGCTTTCTAATAACATGAGCTATAGAGATTTGAAGGAAAATATTTAAATCTGCAATGCTTCATTTCTGATGTAAGTTTTGAAACCATGCATAAGAGGTTTAAATGATTTTAACGTAGACAGTCACAGAAGAATACTCCGACTCTCTTGATTTTTCGACAGATTCTATCATTATTTTTTTTTAATTTCCAACTTTTTATCCTACCAGTTGCTTAGACGATTCATATTTATTACCAAAATTTAATCCCACTGTGCGTAGTAAAACAAAAAGTTTTTACCAACGGGCAATATATGGGCATGATGATCTTAATGATAATAATGATAAAGTTTTTTATTTTCCCAAATTGTTTACAAGCTTAAACAACAATGGGAGAACAAAATACAAAAAGAATAAAATCAAGAGAATATTTTCGATGTATAAATTTAAACGGCAAAATATTTATAAGTTTTGCAATGCCAGTCCGACAGACATACAGACAACGAACATACGAGAAAAGTTAGCCATAGACATGCATGAACAAGCATAAACAAACAGGAACAAGCAGGATGAACAAGCATCGTTGTATGTATGTAGCGGGTGTGTTTTTTTGGGAAACAATCTAACATGATTGTGTGGTATGTTGTTTGTAGTTGTGTTTGTAGCTGTGTTGTGTGAGGTATGTGCAACGTATGTTGCATAAAGATTCCTCTTATGGAAAGCATGCATGTGCGAATGTTGGTTTATTTGAAGATTTGTGGTCATATGATACTTTGTGTTGGAACACATATAAACCACACACACACTATCCTTATATACCCGCACTTATACAGTCAAATAGTCGTTGTCGTGGTAGGTGTAGTTGTCGCAACAATCCCAAACAATGCATTTTCTATGCAATTTCTACGGATACGGATACTAACTATGGTTGTGTTTTTGTTTTCTATTCTTTTATGGGTTTTCTGTTTTTTTTTTTTGTTAATTTTCTTGTCTATTTATTCTTCAATAGTGCATAAGGTAGAATGCGGGCGTGATATAATACTGTGGTGGTTGTGATGATTACTGAGATGTTGCTGCTGTTGCTTTTGCTGTTGGTATTTGTTGTTACTAACTAAACCATTTTTGGTCGAAGTGGATGTTGACGATGTTCTTGTTGTTGTTGTTACAAGTGTATTGTGAGATTTATTAAAATTTTGTTGTAGTTGTTGCTGCTGTGGCTGCTGCTGATGTTGTTGTTGTTGTTTTCCTTGTTTCGCATATCCTCGTACCTTATTGTGATTTGTGTGATGTACATAAATACCAGCATCACGCAACTTCCGGTACAATGAAATATACTTTCCAGCTGTTGTTGTCCTAGGAACTATATACTTTTCACAAAATCTTGTTTTACTTTTAGCTGCTTCACTTAACTTATCATATGTCAGAGCCTGCAGAAAGGTCAATACAAATGTGTAACAATTGTGTTTGTCCTCATGATAGTGTGACACTGTCCACTTGTCCGGCTGTTTACATGTCTAAAGAAACAAATAAAAAAAAATAAATGTAGAAATTAAAAAAAAAATTTATACAAAATATTAGATTTAGCAAAATTGGCAAAAACTGCAGGAACTTTGTTGTAAATAAGTGCATTCAAAATATTTCTTAGGTAAAAATAAACGAAAAAACTTTTAAAATCAGTAAAAACAATTGAAAAATATTCGACCCACAACCATGTTGTTTCAATAAACAGCAACATTTATTTTTTAACTGCCCAGTAGGGTTGCCAGACGTCCCGCATTTGGCGGGATTGTCCCGCTTTGTGACAGCGATTCCCGCGTCCCGCGCGGGATTCTAAATTCCCGCTTTTTTTAAGCATCAGAAAATAAGGAGAAGAAATTTTCAGATTTCAGCAATCAGTAGAAAAATCTACTGCTTCATTAAAAATTGTTATTGATGTAGAAATAAGTGAATATAAGTTTCCATAGTTCTATAGAGCTTAAGCGGGAGGAGTTTACTATTTTCGTTCATACACTTAAAAACTACCTCCATCCAATCAGCAGAAAAATCTGCTGAAAATAAACCCATATTGAGCCCAATGCTGTTTATTATGCCAAGACAGCAGAAAAATCAGCTGATTTTTGCAGAAAAATCTGCTGATTTTTGCAGAAAAATCTGCTGATTTCAGATAAACAATTTAAACATCTAAAATGTATTTTATTTATGTTAAGAAGACTTTTTAAAAAAGTATACACTTTATCTAAAACTTATAAAAAAGCTATTAGAGGTATTCAGAGTCTTGTTGCCACCCCTGGCAATGTAGCAAAAGAGTACTTCTTTCAAAAAATACATGTATTTTGAAAAGTAATTTTGAAAAGTGCTCTTTTACCACCAGTGCCAGGGCTGGCATGCAAGACTCTGAATACCTCTATTGTATTTTTTTTTAAGAAAATTTTCAAAGTTTTTTTTTCAAAAATATGCTAAAAGTGTGATATTTCAAACTGAAAGTTGTTTAACAAATTTTTTCACAGAGTATTTTGTCTTCATGTAGACTAAAAAAGGAAATACATATCGTCGGCTAAATTTGGTACTTTTGCGCTGTTTTTTAAAATTCAAATTAATGTAAATAGAAAGTATGCAATATTATTTAAATGTTAATGAAATAAATATTGTGTTAC
The DNA here is from genome assembly GCA_963921195.1 of Pegoplata infirma. Classification (NCBI taxonomy): domain Eukaryota; kingdom Metazoa; phylum Arthropoda; class Insecta; order Diptera; family Anthomyiidae; genus Pegoplata; species Pegoplata infirma. The sequence goes on along the minus strand of OY992537.1, from coordinate 63,587,099 downwards.
AGCACCGCGAAAGCTGATTTGTAGGCCTCTTCAAAAAATTTTAAAAACACATAGCGGTTTTTGTTGGCGCACCGACAATATATTGTGGAAAAAATAAAATGAACGATATTATGCAGTACTTTTGTCCCGCCAAAATTTTTGAAATCCCGCCATTTTTGTATTCTTTTTGTGTTTGTCCCGCTTTTTGAAAATAAATTTCTGGCAACCATACTGCCAAGTGAATGGAAAAAAAGTTTTTCTTCCGATTTTGAATGTCTGTTAAATTTTTATTCTCCTAGTCCTAAAACTAATGTGGCACAAATTTAAGGCCAATCGGATTAATTTAACCTGCTATGCTCGGCGATTAAATTTTGGAAAATTTAGAAAAGAAAAATGAAGTTAAAGTAAAAGTGAAATATGTCTTGCGACAAATCATATTTATTTTCATGCGCTGAACACGTACATACCTTGAAACATTTTTTTAATTAAATGGTTTTCAAGAAATCGCTAACTAAAATTTCCTCTGTGGTACAGGGTATAATGAGTTTGTGCTGATGTTTTTTTTTAGCGTTTTTTGAAGGTTGTTTTACTATTCTCCCCATTTCTTGCGTTGTATACATCCGATCTACTCGAAATAACAACCATGTTAAAGAGAATCATATTTGCAACCACCAACGTACAACCATTGTTATAAAATCAGCTCATTACATTACGTGGAATTAACACGCATAAGAAAAACAAATCGTTTTTTTTAGTAAGAAATTCCAAATTAGTGTGCTAATTTTAACATGATAATGTTTTTAGGCTGGTGTCTTATTGTAAAAAAAGTTGCAGGACGCCACCTCAGTTTGACTACACTCAAAAAAAAAAGTGAACTAAAATCTGGGAAAATTAACTTAATTTTAAGAAAAAGAGGGAATGATTTGGCTCCAAAGATTTTTTTTTGGTTTTAGTTCATAATTTTCCCAAAAATAAGGAAAACAAAGTTAATTAATTTTAAGCCAATTTTAACATGAAAATGGGAAAAATTATATTACACTTTAGTTCACTCACATTTTAAAACTGGATTGGGTCTAGACCCTGGACCCATGGGTTCGGACCCCATGGGTCCAGCCCCTTGTTAACTCAAGACCCCGGTCATTTAAGGGTCCTCATAGATTTTGACCTAAAATTTGTGTCCGTTTCGCTCTAACTTGCTTAGATTTTGAGATACGGTAATAAGGGGTCTGATAGGGTCTTGAGAATCTTAAAAACTGGATATCTCAAAAACTATTAATCGGAGGAATTTTGGGTATTTTTCGGAAATGTTCTACGAGTCAAGAGCTACAAAAATGCCGCTGGACTTTTTCTTGTGGTGGCAGTATTTACCGAGATATGTGCATATATAAAATCTCGGGAATTTAAAATTTTTGATCTAAATTTAGGGTCTTGAGACCCCGACAGATATGCAGAGCTAGGCTATTCCATACTTTTCTTTACAGTCTTTACAGTCTTTCTTTTGAAAATTTCGTCCGTTTCGCTCTATCTCGCTTAGTTTTCGAGATATCGCCATTTTGAATTTTTAACTAAATTCTAAGAAGTTATTTACTAAATTCTCAGAAGTTATTAACTAAATTCTAAGAAATACACTTCCCCAATTCAAAGAGGAGAAATACGATGATGTTTTTTTTTAGTAAATTTTAGCTAAACTTGAACTAAATTGTTTTATAAGAAATATGTCTTAAAAATAAAGATACGTTTCTTAGATTTGTGGAAAATTTCTTTGGCAGTAAGATTTTTTTTCCTAATATTTAAAAATTCCATTTAAAGAAAACTATGAACTACTTATAAGTAAATGAACTAAACTTTTTTCCTCATACTAGTTAAGAAAATTTCTCATTCTTTCCTTAATTTAGTTATTATTTTTTCCTTAATTTAGTTATGTTTTAGTTAGCTTATGTATATAAGCTAACAATTAACGAAAAGAAAACAAGAATTACTATTTTCATCATCCAAAAATTTTAATAACTTGGGTTCGTAACATAGATAATAATTCACCTCGTGGTGAATAAAACCGTTTTTCACCAAAAAAAGTAATATAATTATTTTTCATCAAAAAAAAAAAATTTTTTTATCAATTTTCTTTTTTCATCAATTTTTGTTCATTAATTTTTTTTCCATCAATTTCCTTTTTCGTCAAATTTTTTTTCATCAATTTTTTTTGCATCAAATTTTTTTTCATCATTTTTTTTATAATTTTTTTTTTTTTGCATCAATTTTTTTTTTATATTTTTTTTCATCAAATTTTTTTTATCATTTTTATACCCACCAACCGCAGTATGGGGGTATACTCACTTTGTCATTCCGTGTGTAACACATCGAAATATCGGTCGGGGACCCCACAAAGTATATATAATGTTGATCCATGATAGAATCTAAGACATTCTAGCGATGTCCGTTCGTCCGTCAGTCTCACAGTGATTCGTTTCATTGGCAAAAATCAAAAAAAAAAAGTATGTCTTCAATGTTGATGATTTTTTGGATTTTTACAGTTTGATAGTAAACTAAAAGAAATAAGTGCTTTTCTTATTTTTAAGAAGTCATATGTTGCCACAAGAGGCGCTAAAGTACGGAAATTTAACGCTATTTTGTTAAAACCTAAATATTGATTTTTATAGGTTTACTAAAAAAATTATGAAAAATCTAATTTTAAAGAAATCAACAAACTTTTTTTTGCAAAAGTTACTTAAATATATTTGCTAAAAGTTGTATTTGCAAGTTTTTAGAATTAATCTTAAAAAACATTTTTGTATTGCTCTGAAATCTATATTTTTTCTACCGAATCCCAAAAAATTGACAAATTTTGATGGAATGAATAAAAAAAGTTCGTGAGTCAAAAAATTATTTTTTTCGCTTTTTCGATAGCTTGGACAATAGTTTATAAGGCAAAACAATAAAAATAACTAAGTTTTTGTCTGAAATTGGAAAAAAGTTAGGTTTTTTTTGTGTCTTTATTTAATTTTTTTCAAAAGCTATATTATTAATGGAAAAAATATTTAAAAAAAAATCGAATATTAAGTATTTTTATACCCTCCAACTACAGTATGGGGGTATACTCACTTTGTCATTCCGTGTGTAACGCATCGAAATATCGGTCGGGGACCCCATAAAGTATATATATTATTGATCAGTGATCGATTCTAAGACATTCTAGCGATGTCCGTCCGTCCTTCCGTCCGTCCGTCTGTCCGTCCGTCCGTCCGTCCGTCTGTAGTTAACACGATGCAGTCCAAAATAAAAGAGCTAGACTCCCGAAATTTGGCACGAATATGTCTTATGTTCCTAGGCAGTTTAAGTTCGGAAATTGGCCAAATCAGATCAGGGGGAAAAAAGTTCCCCCTTGAAGAACTAAACCAACCTCTAAAAAAATACACTTTTTTACATGGTTTTTTGTATTTTTGTTAAATAAATGAAACATTTTGTATATTTATCGCGATGGAAAGGTGCTTTCAACGTCCCCCACTGACCCCATCAACCCCCCCCCCCCCCCCACAAAAAAGGAACGCCCCTGACAAATTTTTTTTTTTTATTTTTTTTTACATTTTGGAGGGTATAAAAGATTCGGCACAGCCGAATTTAACACTCTCACTTGTTTCTTTACACATTGATATATTATATAGTATTCTGTAAAAATATAATAAAAAATCAGAAAAAAATTATGCAGTACGTGGGCCGTTTTGCTTTAAAAGTTATCTATGACTTTTACTAAAATCCCCAAAATCACCAAATTTTAATGGCCCTCATAAAAAAGTTCGTGAATAAAATTTTTTTGTTTTTTATTTTTTTTGTAGCTTTAACTATGTTTTATAAGATCAAAAAATAAAAATAACTAATACTATGTTTAGACCAAACAAAAACTAACCTGTTTTTGGCAAAAAAGCATTTTGGAAAACCAAACTGTTTACACCGAATAAAAAGAGTTTTTGTTTGTCAAATCAAATTAATTATTTTCTAAATTCACTAAAAATCACAAAATTATAATAACCACACGTTATTAAAAAAATTAAATTACACATTTATTTACTTTTTTAAAAGATTTGAATATTAATTTCACAAAAAAACAAATATTTTTATTTTGACATTCGTTTTTACCAAAAGAAAATTGAAAAAAACATTCACACTGAATTAATAGTAGCATTGACCAGAACCTAAATTCTAGTTTTTGACCAGTTTTAGTTGGCAACGCAGTTTTTAAATTGTGTGGAAAATTTATGTAGTTTTTGCCAAAAACCAAAAAAATATTCAAAAACACGTTGTTTTCGTTGGTGTAAATACCGTATAAGTTTTTTTTTTTTAAGTTGAAAAAAAAAATTTTTTAAAAAAATCTAAAATTGGATTATTTTTTTATTTATTTTATGTACTGTAAATAAATTTAAAAATACATCAACATTTTCGTGTTTTTTATATAAAGGGTTTTATTGTATTGTATACCATAAATTTATTGTAAATAATTCGATAAAATAAGTATACAGTGGGCCATTTTGCTTTAAAAGCAGTATGTGAGTTTCGTTGGTATCCCAAATCAAAACCAATTTTTTTTTTGAGATACATACAGCTTTACCATAGAAAAATAAAATATATTTAAAACCAGCTTTTAATTTTATTTCCATACAAATTGTTTTTGTTTTTAAAATCGCCTTTCAAAAAATGTATTGAAAATTTGAAATTTAAAATAAAACTTTTGTTAAAATAGACTTTTTGTTTTCTTGTGGTAAGGGCCATAAAAAAAGTTCGTACTTAAAAATTATTTTTTATTGATTTTTTTAACATCCTGGACTGTTTTCTATACGATCAAATAATAAAAATAACTAACAAGGGAAGTATCTCAACCCTTATGAACCGATTTGCCTGAAACTTAAAATATATATCAAAGAGACGATTTTAAGGTTGGGGTGTCACGGCTTATCGGCCATATCGGTGTTTAAAAATTTCGTTGTCCCCTTATGAAACCATGTGGACATTCGGGAAAATTTTGATAACTTCCGAACTAACTGGAATATCATCTAGTGCAAAAATACGGGTCGACTTAAATTTAATAAAGATTATTTCTTATCCATATGGATATCGTAGGTCTATGTCTTCACATAAGTACCTCACAAAATTTACACATTTTCCTGAAAAAAATATTTAAAGAAGCCGAATTTTTACAAGGTTATGCCACCATTGGATAGGCATTAAAAAACCCTTTCTTCTCATATGAAAACATCATGTAGTTTCTTAAAAAGAAATGGCTGAAAAATCCAAAAAACGATTTTTTCGCCATTTTTTGACCCATGTTTTGAACCCCTAAGTCCCCGAAATGGCCGATAAGCCGAGACACCCCAATCTTAGAATTGTCTCTTTGGTATATATTTTAAGTTTCAGGCAAATCGGTTCATAAGGGTTGAGATACTTCCCTTGTAAGTTTAAAAAAAACGAAAAAAAAAAAAAATTCAAGTATCCAAAAAAAATTTTTTTTTAGTTTTTTGTTATTAACGGGGTATATACTTATGTGGTTATTCATAAAACCTAAAATATATTTAAAGTAGGTTTATTTGACAGATATTGCAGGAACAATTGTCAAATAAACCTAATATAAGTCTGTTATAAGTATTATGAATACGAGCCTTAGAAATAAAGCAAGTATTAAACGACTTTACTTAAAACTTATCTTGAATAAATTTATTTTCGTAATACAACTGGAAATAAGTGTTGCGAATGTTTTGTTTTTGCAGTTATTATGTATTTTTATATTTTTGACTATATTTAAAAAAAGGATATATTAACAGCTTTTTTGTTACCGCAAGCAACTCAACGAAATTTGGTACACTTATTAATATTATTTGATCTAATCTATATTAAAAATTTGATGGCAATTGAAAGATTTTTAAAATAGTTACAGCGATTTCAAGAAAAAGGATATATGCCAGCCACGCGAGTCCTTGCTCAGATTAAAATACGAATGTTGTACGTCGATGGTTATCTAAATTTCTAAGACAATAACTAAGTTAAGTAATTTTATATCAAGTTTTGTGGCTAAAACTCCACTTTTAAATTTCAGGATATACGACAGGTACAAATGTCCTTCGACCGATTTGCTCAAAATTTTTATTTTTTTTCTATTAATTAATTTTGTGCTTGCGTACCAAATTTGGAAAATCGTTGACAACTCTTTCTATTTTATTTTTGTTATTAAACTATATTAACACTTTATTGCAGTTTTTAAAAAGGATATATAAATAACTTTTGTTTTACAAAACCGATTTCAGCGAAATTTGGTACACACATTGACATCACTTATTCAAATTTTTACAAAAAATTTCAAGGGTATCGAGTAATTTTTGGGCGATTTACAATTTTTTTAAGAAAAAGGATATATTGCAGCCACACGAGTCCTTGATTCAATCTAGAAAAAAATTTACACATAAAATACTATATCAAAATTGGTAACATTGACAAAGTTTGGGAATTTTGTGACCATTTTTGTAGTTTTAATCACATATTTAAATTTCAGGATATATGGGGGGTAGGCGTGTCCTTGCTCCGATTTTTCCAAAAATTAGTTTTTTTCTTGATTAGATAATTAAATGCTTGTGTACCAAATTTCAGAAATCTGCGACCAATATTCTATTTTTGCCCACTCGATATATGGGAACGAATCACTGTGCGTCTGTAGAAATAACGATGCAGTCCAAACCAAAAGAGCTAGACCCCTGAAATTGGGAAAGTATATCTCGAATGTTACTGGTAAGGTTAAGTTCGGAGATGGGCAAAATCGGACCAGGGGGAAAAAAGTTCCCCCCTTGAAGAACTAAAACGACCCCTGAAGAATACGATATTTCTACGATTTTTTTTTAATTTTTACTCAACAAATGTAACATTTGTATGTAACACTCTTACTTGTTTTTTATCAAATTTTTTTTTTTATCAATTTTTTTTTTCATCAAATTTTTTTTTATCAATTTTTTTCATCAAAATTTTTTTTCATCCAATTTTTTTTTATCAAAAGCTTTTTTTCATTAATTTTTTTTTTTCATTAATTTTTTTTTTTTCATCAAAATTTTTTTTTTTATAAATTTTTTTGTTTTTTATCAAATTTTTTTTCATAAATTTTTTTTTTCATAAATTTTTTTTTTCATAAATTTTTTTTTTCATAATTTTTTCATCAAAATTTTTTTTTTATAAATTTTTTTTTATCATATTTTTTTTTCATCAAAATTTTTTTTTCATAATTTTTTTTTTTATCATATTTTTTTCTCACCAAAAATTTTTTTTTTTTCATATTTTTTTTCATCAATTTTTTTTTACATCAAAAAATTTTTCTTTTCATCAAAAAATTCATCAAAAACTTTTTTTCATAAATTTTTTTTTGCAACAACAATTTTGGGTTCATTAAATTTTTTTTAACATAATTTTGTTTTTCGTGAAAAACAATATTTTTTTTACCAAAACTACTTTTTCACCAAGTCTAAGCTTTTCGCATAAAAATTTTCCATTTGTTTATCAAATGTACATAAAACAAGTGTACATACTCTCCAAAATGTAAAAACACTTTTTTGCACTTATTTTTGCACTCACTTACGAAATAAACAGCACTTTTGGTTTTTTAATGGGTTCCTCGACTGATATTTCAATTCGTTTTGCATGGAATAGCAAAGTAATATACACTCAGAAAATTATGTAAGTTACTACATGTTAGTTGTTTGTATATTTTACAGTAGTTAGTTGTTTTCAACTAAAAAGTCAGTTATTTTTGTATGAAAAATATCAAAGAACTATTTCTGTTAGTTATTTTAAATAGTTTTTTTGAATAACTAACAAAAAGTACTGTTATGTAGTAACAGTTATTTAAAGTAGTTAATTTTTTTTTATCTCTGAAAAATTTTCAAAGTTTTTTTTCCAAAAAAATAAATTTTCGTTTTTTTTATTTTTCACAACTTTTTTAAAAACAAATTTGGTCTTCAATTTTTTTCTGAAAAATTTTTTGAAAAAAAAAATTATATATTGATTTTTTATTTTTACTACATGTTAGTTGTTTTGACTACAAATGTAAGTAGATTTTACTACATAAGTCAGTTATTTTTTAGTCAGTTAAAATAACTGACATTGTTAGTTGATTTAACTGAAAAAGTAGTTGACCCCAAAACAACTTACAAAGTAGTTATTTTAACTGACATTTTCAGTTGATTTTACTAACATAATTTTTTGAGTGTAACATTATTTTTTCTAAAAAAACTTTGCTTTGGGAAGTACACCCAAATCATCCGCAAAACATTATAATGATTTAATGTTTTGGGCAAAAGTACAAAATTCGCAGGCATTTTTCTTTCTAGGCCGTAGGAAAAAATCGCCATTTTTTGCAAAATTCCGAATATCTGGAAAACCGTTCGACCGATTTGAAAAATTTTTTGGTATTCGTGTTCAGTTTTCCTATGAAAACAAATTTTCGCTGTTCACAAAATTATAAAAATGCAAAAAATAGCAAGTGTAATGACACTTTAAATAACACAGTGCAACAACCAAAATCGGAATGGGATAAAACCAAAAGCAATCAATGTTGACATTTTCCATAACAAAACCCTCAAGGCTTTTTTTTTTTAGTTTTGTGCTAGATTTTTTTACACGTAATTGAGCACCAACCGTTACTCTCCCACTCTTTACAAAAAACGACCTTGATTTTTTTTATTTTTTTACATTTTAGAGGGTGTAAAAGATTTGGCTTCTTGAATTTAACACTCTCACTCGTTTTTTTTCATATCTCTCATTGTTTTAAAGATAATTTAAAAATTGTATTTTGAAATTGAATTAAATTCACTATCTTACCTCAAATAACACTTGATCCCAATAATCATACCATGGCTCTGGTACATCACCAACCAATAAACATTGCCACCATTCTGACATATTGTCTGTACGATGTCGTCGTAAGCCATGTCGATCAAATTCAACTACACAGCCGGTAGAAGTTGTCACAGCAATATGCAAATCCGTGGTGTTATTGTAATCACTGAAAATGAAAACAACAAAAAAAAAAACAAGAAAATAAATAAAACAATAGAATTTAGATGAGTTACAACGACGAAGGCAAGATACAAAATGAAGTTAATAGGGAAGGTAGCCCCAAGAGATATAGATGGATAGTGGTGATAAGGTAAAATTTAGGTGAAATGACTAGAGCCCCCCATTACCCGGGTTTCGGTCTACCCGGGCTACCCGGGTAGACCGGGTTTAAGACCGGGTACCCGGTCTGACCGGTCTACCCGGGTAGACCGGTCTTTTTGTTCATCGGTCTACCCGGGTAGACCGGTCTACCCGGGTAACCCGGTCTACCCGGTTAACCGGACTGTCGGTCGACCGGTCTACCCGGGTAGACCGGTTTTCAATTTTTTTTTATATTGAACTTTTATTAAGAACAACTTTTACAATCAATCAAGGGACGAAAATGAAATATTAAATTAGTTTAGTGTTATCTTAACCAAAAATTAGAAAATTTCTCAATTTTTTTTTTCATTAAAAATGAAAAATGCTGATATCTCAAAAACTAAGCAAGATAGAGCAAAACGGATGAAATTTTCAACAGAAAAACAAAAAGGAAAAATATGGAACAGCCTTCCTCTATCCATGTGTGGACTCAATAGGCCCGAAATTTTGAATTAAAAATTTGCATTCCGGAAAATTTTAAAAAGCCAATATCTTGGTAAGTATTGCCCACACGATAAAAAGTCCAATGGCATTTTTGTTGCTCTTTACTTGAAGAACTTGACCACTGAATATCCGAAAGCCCTGAGATCAAAAGTTTTTGAGTTATTTGATTTTAAATTTTTTTAGGACCACAAAACCCATTTTTTTATGAGTTTAAATGCCGATTTCTCAAAATTTTTGTTCTACGACCGGGACAAAAAGCTGTAAATAGATCGACAATTATGTCTAGAGTATCCCTGTTCCATATGGAATCATTTGAAGCAACCACAAAAAAGTGCCGTCCTAAAGACCGGAAAAGACCGTCCCAATTTCATGTAAATACATGGAAAAAAGAAGACTTTACGCGTTTAACAGCCCATTTCTCAAAATTTTTGTTCTACGACCGGGACAAAAAGCTGTAAATAGATCGAAAATTATGTCTAGAGTATCCCTATTCCATATGGAGTAATTTGAAGCAACCACAAAAAAGTGCCGTCCTAAAGACCGAAAAAGACCGTCCCAATTTCATGTAAATACATGGAAAACACAAGACTTTACGAGTTTAACAGCCGATTTCTCAAAATTTTTGTTCTACGACTGGCACAAAAAGCTGTGGGTAGATCGGCAATTATGTCTAGATTATCCCTATTCCATATGGAGTCATTTGAAGCAACCACAAAAAAGTGCCGTCCTAAAGACCGAAAAAGACCGTCCCAATTTCATGTAAATACATGGAAAACACAAGACTTTACGAGATTAAATGCCGATTTCTCAAAATTTTTGTTTTACGACCGGCACAAAAAGCTGTGGGTAGATCGGCAATTATGTCTGGAGTATCCCTATTCCATATGGAGTCATTTGAGGCAACCACAAAAAAGTGCCGTTCTAAAGACCGAAAAAGACCGTCGCAATTTCATGTAAATACATGGAAAACACAAGACTTTACGAGTATAACAGCCGATTTCTCAAAATTTTTCTTCTACGACCGGCACAAAAAGCTGTGGGTAGATCGGCAATTATGTCTAGAGTATCTCTTTTCCATATGGAGTCATTTAAAGCAACCACAAAAATGTGTCTTTTTCGGTCTTTATCCGTTTTGCTCTATCTTGCTTAGTTTTTGAGATATCAGCATTTTACATTTTTAATGAAAAAAAACACCAAATTGATCTTAAGTTTTGTAAAAAACTCACTTTCTCTACATAATATTTCAGTTTGACTCTTTATTTGTTCTTAAAAATGGTCGAAATGAGAAATTTTTGAAAAAAAAAAAATATTAATAAAAAGATCGGTCTACCCGGGTAGACCGGTCTACCCGGGTAGACCGAAACACCGAAAGACCGGGTAGACCGGTCTACCCGGGTAGACCGGTCGACCGGTCTTGAAAACCGGTCTACCCGGGTAACCGGTCCTGACCGTAGGCTCTAGAAATGACATAATACCCTCGAACATAACGCCCATTTCCGTTATTGGGATTTTGACCAAAATTAATTCGGTCATATTCCCCATAAAGGTAGTGGGGACTATGACCGAAAATAATTTGGACATAATCCTAATAAAAAATGGACATTGTTCCCAGATTTATAGGGATAATGACCACGTAAAAAATGGCCATCATCTCCTTTTGAGGGATTATGTCACATATACTAGTTGGTTTCTTTGGATTAAGTACCCATAATGTAAATGGGGGTTATGACCGAACAAATTTCGGTCGTAATCCCAACAGGAAACGGACGTAATCCCCATTAGCATTATGATCGTTTTGTAAATGATCATAGTACCCACAAATAATATAAGGATTCTGACCGTTAAGTAGTCGGTCATAATCCGCATTTCCGTTATGATGATAATGTCCGTTTGGATAAAAACAATTTAAGTACGGCACGTTTTTCATTCTTTTTGGTCTCTATTTTTGGAAAAAGTACTAAAATTGTCCCCAATTTCTCTTCATATTAAAAATTTAACACTTTCTTTCAAACCAGAATTAAAACCTGTTAATCCTTCTTTGGAAAAACATACAAATTGATTTCTGCTTTACTGACCATACCTTCCCTTTGTCAATAAATTTACAAAACCATTTTGTCATACAAACCACTCAGAGTTTTTAAAAACAAAATTTTTTAGATTTTGTATTGTATCACTTACTTGAGAAAATCACCTGTAGTGGGACGTAATACAATCGCACATGGATATTGATTGGCTCTTACAAAGGGATAAGGTAAACGAAATGGTAATAGACGACTGGCCATGATATGACAAGCAAAACTATTTTCATTTAAATCATCTTCATCATCCTCCTCATCATCGTCATCATTGTTCACATTGTTGTCCTGAGCAGCATTATCATCAACATCGTCAACATTATTAGAATTATTGGCATGAGTGTGGTCATTTTTGCTGTTTATGGTCAACTTCTTATTTTTGCGTCTGCTCCTGCTGCTTTTGCTGCTGCTGGTGCTGTTACTACCACTGGGATATGTAGCCAATGCTGTTTTACATTGTGGACAAGTGTGTGGTAATGTAAAACAGAAAACTTTTACATTACAATGATGAAAGCATAAAATGCCCGGATCTGAGGTAATTGTGGTCGTTGTTTTTATTGTTGTTGTTCCTGATGATGAAACTTTTGTTGTTGATGCTGGAATTGTATTCATGCTTCTTGTTGCCATCATAGTTGTTACTGTTGCTGTTTCTGTTGCTTTTTAACTACTTTTTTGTTTTTTGACCAAAGTAAATTGATTCACTTTTACTGAGACTTTTTTTCTCGGTAGTTTTGTTGTCCTTCTACTCGTTTCTAGTTGTATGGATGTATGTATGTCCTTCTTTATTTGGTTAGTAGCTGTTGTTTGATAATCTGCAATAAAACGTAAAATTCTTGTAAGTTAAGTTGACATTAATGTTTGACAATTGTTAAAGTTCTAGTTTTTTTTTTTTATTTTTAAAAAGGAGGAAAATCAGTTTGAATGTATACTTGTGTAAGGAAAATGAACAAGATCCACCTCCTACTCCTGAATGGCATTTTTTGGTAAACCATTAAGAAAAATCTTTTGTGTCCTTAACATAGTTTTTATGTGGTTTAACACTACACATTTTTCAAATATGTACAAAAAAGATAATAATAATTCTGATAATTTTTTTTTTAAGAATTTTTTTTATTCGCTTGACTCAGATCGGTTTGGTATTGGCAAAAATGACGGAGGCCACACGATCTAAAAGAATTCTTTGCGCTTGGAGTAATAAGACTTCTGGCATGATGTGCTTTATCACATCGGAATGATGTCTTCCCCCCCTCGGTCAAGACCCACCATATGATACCCTACACTAGAGTTTTTCGGAAAACAGGTCACAAGTCCAAACATAAACCGATTGCAAACTTCTAAAGATAAGAGTGAATCATCCACAACCAGTTGCTAATGATAAGAGTGAATCATCCAGAACCAGTTCAGAAATAAGTTCTATAATAGTTCTGAAACTAGTTTTAAATCCGTTATAAGTATCTGACATTTTAGTTTTGAAACGAATCTGTAACCTGATAAACAAAAGTGGTTTTACAAAGGAAAATCTCCCCCGCCCCTGTTCCACTGTAATATACTCCAAAGTTGGCACTAAACAATTTTATGTAAATGAACTACGAAATTTTAATTCAGCCGTCCAAAATATTCTAGCACGATACATTTTTGATTTTTTTAGTTTAGTTAGTAGTTTTCGAGGAAATTAAAAAAAAAAAATTTTTTGTTAATTCAAATGCGATTTTTCCAAAAAAAATTTTTGATATCAAAAATGCATTAAAAGAAAAAAATATTTGTGTGGTCACAATTTGAGGTTACTTCTGAAAAAAAAAAAACATTTCACGAAAACATTCTTTTGTGTAAATACTATTCGTACCGAATTATTTTCAAATTTGTCCACCAGCAGCCGAATTAAAGCATTTTGAATTTTTATATTATGTGGAATGTATCAAAATTTTTGAGGTTTTCTGAAATTTTCGTTGTCGGGGTAACAAAAAGTAAGTATGTTAAGTTTCAGTCATATATGAGGCATTCCACACCAAATGTCCCGCTACAGAAAAACATGTGTCCCGTAAATTTCTGAATAGGTTGTTTGGATAGCCCTATATGTAACTAAGAAAATTGCGTTTTTGGTTTTTCAAATTTTCGAAAACTGGGCTTTGGAGGCGTGGTCAAATATTGAACAAATGGTAAAATTTGTGGCGAGTTGCCTTGATTAAATATTTAGCACATTAAAACGGAATGCACCACAATGTCAAAAATTTACGTTCTTATAAAGTTTTGTATGGGCTATCGATTAAAAATTGTTTTTTTGGAAAATTTTCAGAACCCGTTCTGAAATTTTCCATTTTTTAAAAAAGTCAATTTATCAAAAATCCGGCCACTTTTTTTTTCTTTTTTCTTTATTTTTTTAAAAGTTTAGATGTTTGTCCATCCACACAAAAAAAATCAGAAACACGTTCATCTTTTTTTTTTCAAGAAAATCGCATTTGAACTTTAAATTTCATAACAATTTTGTTATTTGCTTGTATTTGTATTTGTATTAAGTTTAGATGTTTGTCCATCCACACAAAACAAATCAGAAACACGTTCATCTTTTTTATAAGGGTTCAAGTTGCTTTTTTTTTCAAGAAAATCGCATTTGAACTTTAAATTTCATAACAATTTTGTTATTTGCTTGTATTTCTTTGTTTTAAAGTTGCGAATGAGTAATATTAATTCCATATATATTCGTCATACGCTCTGTTGACACAAAGAAATACAAGCAAATAACGATACATGGGATTTTTTAATTTCCATTAAATTTTAATTACCATTTCTTTATCAAATGGAAATTGTAAATTTTTCAATTTCCATTTCCTCAGCAAATTGAAATGTATGGTTGTTGAATCGGATGTAAATGGAAATGAAATTCCCAAATGATTTTGAATTTTTAAATTAATTTGAAACTTTTTAAATTTGTTCGATTTGCCAACAATATTTCGATAGCATGGTTTTGAACCTGTATTTATTTTCGTGTCAAAAAAATATGTAAATAATACCAAATATAAAAACAAATATTTTTTCTTTAAAAACCAAAATATAAAAATGATTAAACATCAATTTATTGGAGATTTGGATTTTGAAAACGTGACAAGGTAAGTTTTTAAGATGTTAAATGTCCTTTTGTGCTGGTGTGCTTAACTAAATTGTTTATTTTAGTGGAAAAAACTACCTATCGCTCCTCCCAATTCATCACAAAATTCAAGAAAATATAAATAAATGGTAAGTTTTTTGTAGATTTAAACGTAAGATTTAGCATAAAATATTATAGAGACAAACATAATGAAAACGAACTAGCGAATTTTATTTTTTTTTTTATCTGTACCCTACATTATGTTTTGATTCATTATGTATTGATTACAAGTACATATATCAGGCAACAAGTGAGAACAAATTAATTGATAATTGCGATTTGTATCATATATATGCGGTTTACATGGACGGTCAGACGGACGGACGAACATTGCCAAGTCGAAGCATTGAGAAAATGAATAGAAAGACAATTTTAGAAAAAAAGGCACTTGAACCCCTTGTGCTTTAAGCCCCTCATTTGTAATTCAATGATTCAATTTGTAATTAAAAAACCCCATTCCATTCGAGATTCTACTTGTAAGTTGAATATTTCATTTGTAATTCGAAAACTCAAATTGTAATCTTTGAACTAAAATTTAACTTTTTCGAATTAAAATTTATGTTTTTCTAAATACAATAGCCTTTGACTAATTAAAATTAATCTTTTCCGAATCACAATTGAAGGGCTTATTTTAAAAACTTGATAAGCCACATTTTATTTTTTAATTGACTTCCCCAGATAGATATTTTGAAAATGATGAGCTTCAACTCTTTGCATAAGTATCTGAATTAAAAAGTCCTCCAAAAGTAATATTTTCTACATTATTTTTTAAACTTAAAAGGTGAAAACCACCAAATATAATATGTGTCCTATCAAGTTTTTACAACAAACCATTCATTTTCAATTGGAATATTTGAATTTCAATTGATTTTTTTGAAGTACGAGTGGAAAATTCGAATCATAAGTATAATCTTCGAATGATGTTACAAATGGTATTTTCCGATATTTAATTGACATTTTGAGAATTTTGTTTCAAATTGTCAAGCATTTCTTATAGTCAAATGTGACTTCAAATAAAATTAGCACTTAATACTATTTAAATTTTTTTTTTTTAGGATTCATTCCTCAAGCCGAACAGAAAGCCAGCCCGGTGTGTTATTGAAATGGATATGGCACAATAAAATGTAAATGTTTATTTAAATTTTATTTCAATAAGTAAGATTTTGGCAAAAATAAAATAATGATTTTATGAATCCATTTTCGGATTCTGCCTCATACCAAAATATTTAAAACGTTAGGGTTTCTTGCATGTAGTGGCGTAGAAATTTACATACATGGTAAAATCTTAAATTTAAATATGTGACTTCAATTTTTAAACCGCTAAAATATATTTCGTCACCTAAAATGCAAAACGCCCTATCTAACATTTTATAAATTTTACAGGAGAAGCAAAAAACGTGTTTATATAAAAACTATAAAAGTTTTCATTACAAATTTCTTAAATATTAGTAAAAACACACAAACAAATTCATTTCTGTTAAAAAAAATTATAAATTTTTAATATTTGAAAAGTTATGTTAGTAACGCCCTTTTGTCTTGTAATTTTCAGAAACACAAAAAGCCCTAACTGCACTGAAGATGTTTAAAAACACCAAGCAGATGTGTTATAAAATGTAACAACATGCTAACAAAATTTTATACTGAATGTTGAACTCTAACAAAATGTGGGCGGTATTGGAAAAAGGGGCGTGGCACCTGCTATATAACCTAACACTGCAAAATGTCTCATTTTGGATTCTGTTAAACACATGCTAACTTAATTTGATACAAAATGTCAATTTACCATTTTAAAGCTCCATGTCAAATGAGGGTGGAACAGGACAAAGGGTATGGCCCGAAATAACCTAATGCATTAAAATGCTTTAACCTTTTAACGACCACAGGCAACTATACTTCCCAAATGATTTTTTGCAATTTTTTTTGTTCAAGTAAAAGATAGGATAAATGTGCTAAAATATGAATTATAGAAGAGTTTTAGAGAAACAAAAGTTTTGTTTTCATTAAGTCTCTAACTGGCTCCACTTACCCACTATAAGTTCTCAAAGTTTGCGAAGTAATAAATATATTAGGGACAAAATCATATTTACTTGACAGGCGAAATAAGGGTAAAGAAGGGGGTTCAGAAATCCAAATTCTTGTAGAATAACTATTATTAAGTTGCATTTCTTAAAGATCACAGCGAGTACCAAAACAGCGTAATATGGGGGAAGGAGGGGCCCAATTTTTTTATGAGTAACTATTATTAGGTCAGAAATTACGAAAATTGAAAGAGAATCAAAAACACTTCGGTCAAAAATGTATGGTCGTCAAAGCGTTTACTCGGCTTCTGGAAAATTTCTTAAGATCTACAGTAAATATTGGGAATTTGATAGATATCTCACTCGCATCCCACAAAGCTTCTAAAGGAAAATACCTTAGCTTTTTTTTTGAGTTAAAAAAGGGCCGGTTTTAAAAAAATGCCAAACAAGTTTTTGATTTTGCAAAAAAAAAGTAAAATTTTTTTTTTTTTGAAAGATTAAAATAATAGCTAACTGAAACTCTCGGGACACATTTTACTAGGAACATTAGGTAATCAGTTACATGGATGCAAAAAACACCTGTTTGGCCAAAATGTAAAATTACGGCCCCCTCTAACTCAAAAAGTTATTTACCGATCTCGCTGAGAAATTGTGACTAAACTACTATTGGTTTTAAAAGTTGTGTCACTTGAGATGAAAACCCCCATATGTAAATGTTGAAATTTGGCACAGGTTGTTATTTTATCTTTCCTAAGCCCTGTATTTAATGTTAGCGATATTAGATATCAACTTGTTTTTTATTTCTGTCCCTTTTTATGAAGAAATTATAAGCTTCCCAATGAAGCTAACGTTTTTTATTATATACTGGGGGGTAATTATGAAACTTGATAGTCGGCAAACGTATCGTTTCCATCGTTATTCCATTACCATATAGTACCATTTTATGGTAATAGAATAGTGAGCTCACAATGACGATTGACGATTATCAAGTTACATAATTAGCCCCCTGTATCTTTTGTAATAATAGCAAAAATTATAATTAAAAACAATTTTTTTTTTTACTAATTTAACAAAAAATTTACTTTGAATTTTATTCAATCGGAATAAAGAACTTCCAATCATGTTTTTGTAGTCATTTATTATATTGTTATTAAATTTTATGTAGAATTTATATCTTAATTGTACTGCATAAATTGCGATTTCTATAGCTGAAAAAGGAACAAGGAACACGGGCCTGAAGGGGTTAATTGGTAAATTTTCTAAACTTTATTTTTTTTGTACATATACATATATTTTTCCTATTGGTGGACATTGTGGAAGAAGAAGCATCAAAAAATGTTTAATCTTAAAAAATAACACTTGTATCGGCAATATTATGTATACAAATGTGTAGTTGGGGCTTTTTGGTTTAACAAATATCAAAGCATGTAGTTAGGGCTTTTTGAATTTTGTTAATAAAATCCCCATTTTTGATCAAAGGAGTCTAAATTTTTTTGTGGACATGTATTTTGATCCAATACATAAGAATCAATTAAAAACGCGATTTTGAATTTTTTGTTAGTTAGGGCGTTTTGCATTTTAGGTGACGATTTATTTTTTTATTCTTTTTTCCATTCATTGAACCGCTAAAATATATTTATTTTTTGATTCTTTCCATTTTGCATATTTGCAGCAATTTCCATTGATTATTTCAGTTTGGAAACAGTGGACACCTAGTGGGCTTGCCATTAGCGCTATATGCAACGTTAAAGGTGTTCCCTCCAATAATACTCTCCAGGAGTATTTAACTGAAAATATCTGACTTGGTCACAACTTATTATGCCCGGAGATAGCCTAGCTTAGAAATGTATTTACTTGATTGCAAAATAGTTTGCAATAAGGGAATAGATTTTTAATGCCTGAGCTTTTGGAAAATAATGTTGTTTGCTGCCATAAATGCAAAATGGTATAATTACCAAATTCCACCTAAAAAAATTATGGTAAGTGGTTTGGAAAATATAATTTGTTAGAAAACTTAAGAGTTGTAAAATTTTTCACCACAACATATTAAAAACCTTGTCGTAAATAATATTTTGGTTATCAACTGTGTTTTATTTTTAAGCTCTTATATGATCGATTGAAAATCTAAATTAAAAATGATATTGCATAAGGTAGGGTATTGGCCCTCTGTAATAACAAAATATTTATTATGTTGGGGGTTTGTGAATTTGCTTAAGATTGCGTTGCCATTGTCTTTTAAATATATTCTGTTTTTTATCGGCAATGATAAAGGTGTTTGTCTTGGAACTTTTATGGCAACGTAATTAAAAAATGTGGCGAAGATATTTTAATTATATGGAAATTAAAAAATTTTAATTTTCATTTGTAGGAATAAATTGAAATTAAAAAGCAAATTTAATTTGCAACAAATTGTAATTTCCCATGTATGCAAATAACAAAATTGTTATGAAATTTAAAGTTCAAATGCGATTTTCTCGAAAAAAAAGATGAACGTGTTTCTGATTTTTTTTGTGTGGATGGGCAAACATCTAAACTTTTTTAATCGATAGCCCATACAAAACTATATACGAACGTAAATTTTTGACATTGTGGTGCATTCCGTTTTAATGTGATAAATATTTAATCAAGGCAACTCGCCACAAATTTTACCATTTTTTCAATATTTGACCACGCCTCCTAAGCCCAGTTTTCGAAAATTTGAAAAACCAAAAACGCAATTTTCTTAGTTACATATAGGGCTATCCAAACAACCTATTCAGAAATTTACGGGACACATGTTTTTTTTCGCTGGACATTTGGTGTGGAATGCCTCATATGTGTAATACGGGGCCGTGTAAGTTAGTTGGTAGCGTGCTAGCCTATGAAACATGAGGTCGTAGGTTCTATTCCCACCCAAACCCTTGGTCGATTTCGCTACAATGAGACGACGGTCATTGTTATGAGTTCTCGGTTAGGTTGAAATTATTAAAAATTAAAATGGAAGAAATGAATAAAAAACTTACATTGCATCAAAATAATTTAAAAAAAATTAAATTAATCCCAGCAAAAAAAGTGCGGAGTACTTCTCAGTGGAGTGTTTTAAAACTACAACAAATGTAATGAAATACAACAAAAATAACAAAAAACACAAGAAAAAAACACACAAACAGTTTTTTCTACTCCATAAAAAATTGTTATTCAGCACTTAACTCATTACCTTCCGCGACACTCCCATACAAAAGTAAGTAGATATTCAGTAGATAAGAAGTACTCCGAGCTTTCAAACAACTTCCAACTACTTCCACGGAGTAGTTCTTATCTACTGAATATCTACTTACATTTGTATGGAGGTGTCGCGATAGGTGATGAGCTAAGTGCTGAATATCTATGTATTCTGGAGTAGAAAAAACTGTTTGTGTGTTTTTGTCTTGTGTTTTTTGTTATTTTTGTTGTATTTCATTACATTTGTTATAGTTTTAAAGCACTCCACTGAGAAGTGGTAATGACTTTTTTTGCAGGGATATTATATGTGTAATGATTTGGCCGTGCTAGCCATTTCAACAGACATACATCGCTGGAATGTCTTAGAGTCGATCACTGTTCAATAACATATATACTTTATGGGGTCCCTGACCGATATTTCAATGAGTTACAAACGGAATGACAAACTTATTAATGCCACTAGGGTGGCTCGTTTTTGGCCACCCTAATGCCCACTACAACTCACATTAAGTGGAAGGAAGAAAAAATTTGAATTCGAAAACAGAATTTTATCCACATAACGTCGAGTATACAAATAATTTGGTATCATTCAACTAAATTCAACTACTTTAAAGTGGTTTTGTTACTTTTGTACATTAGTTGGTTGGTTAGTTGTTGCTAGGTTTTCAAAGATACACATTTATTGGCTGAAGGAAAAAGTAAAACTGAAACATTTATGTACCTATTCCCATAACAAGGTAACGAGTACTAATTTTCATCAGCTTTTCATTTTAGCCTAAAAAGAAATACTGACATTAACTCATTACACTACTAAACATCGAAAATGCCAGTTGAACGCGATCATATACACTTGATTACAATACATAGTTCTGCTGGTCAAAAATCCGACCTCAAAATTTTTCTATCACATCAGGATTTTTAGAAAATTAAGGTCTAAGTTTAAAAAAAATCGTGGTTTTGTGCATTTTTGGGCGAAAGATATTTTTTTAAGACAATTGGTGCTCCAATAATTAAATGGACTTATAAAATGAGTTGAGCATCTTAAAGACCAAAGTTTGAGCTTTATCCTTGACTTATTTCTAAGTCGTCAGCACATCGGGTTCATCCTCTATAAATTGTCAAATAAGTCCAAAATCGCGATTCTTTCGTATTTTTAATTTTTCAAAACCTTTATGTAATGGGAAAGTTTGGAGAATGGATTTGTGACCAGAATAATAATTTTATTTGTGTCTATAACAAAGTCCTACAAATTTCAAATTTTGGCTGTACACATGAACCGGACCAAAAAATTCTAAGAGTAGGCCGAAAATAAAATATCCGTGTCTACCAGTTTTTTTTTTTAACAGTTCATGCGAATAAGGTCGAAAAGACCATTTGTAGAACTTAACAGAGAACAATAAAAACGCTGGAAACGATTGAAAACTAATATTTTTGTCAACTTTTTTGCAATAGCTTTAAGATTTGACTTTGGTATTTGTTTGTAACACTTTAAAGACTTCAAGGATATACATTTTAAGGATTGCAAGGACATGGAATTTTTTTTTTAATTTTTGTTTTTGATTCCTGCCATTTGATGCAGTAGTAATACTATATGACACAAAATAAGTTTTTAAGAATTATAATATTAACCATTAACTGTATATTACTGGGTAACATTGCATTATCGCTCGACATCGCGAAAAAAACACCTCTGAAATTTTAGCAGCGTTAAAAGGACATTCTAAGCTTAAAAACAAAATTTTGTTTTTAGATGCTTTTAAGAAAAAAGGGATATTCCAATATTGCTTTCATAATCAGGGAGGTATATCTTCGTGTTGTCGAGCAATAAATTTCCAAAGTTGGTTGGAGATCTAAATGTTTGATTTTAAACAAAAATTTTGAAATAAAATCAAATATTTGGCTCTCCTACAACTACTACAATATCCCAAACTTTAGCGCAAAATTTAGTTTTTGTAAATCCATGTTTTCCAAATTTTTTATTGAAATTTTTGCACTCAAAATGTTTTGTATATTGTGTGCCGAATCTGTGAATACCCACAGATTCGGCCACGTCGAATTGAACTATCTGAACTTATATTATATTTTACATGAACTATTGTTTTCCCTTAACCAATATTGCTTCCTTACGACCATAATGTTGCCGTATTACATGTTTATTAGCTACTTTTTATTACAAGAATCATACTCTCTATACAAAAATACACAACAATAGATGTACCTGTTCGACACACATACCTGTGGACATATGACAGAAGCACTTATCTCGACATAAGAAAATTTCCCAACATTTTTATGGTAAATATAACTTTTAAAAACGGATCTTTCTGTCTAGTCAGCGTGATTGTAGCTCGTCTAGATCCAAAGATATCACACGTGTCAAATCAACTTATTTCGAAATTTTATCAATTTTCATTTGACATAACAACTTATCTGAAATATGTTGAAAAAATAGTAACGCCTTTTTGACAAAACAACTTATATAAATTTAAGCATATTGAATTTTTTTAAAAAAGTTTATGACAAAACAACTTGTTTCGAAAAAATTTATTTTATCAAATTCAAAATCCTAAAAATGTCAAGCTTAAATAGAAATAGGTTTTTTTTACACAAATATTTTTCAGTAAACCTCAGTGTGACAAAACACCTTGTGTTGGATAGTGTGGGTTTGTCAAAAGTGAATTTTAAAAAAAGTGATTATTTATTTCTATTTAAGTGCTTTTGTCGTGTACATTATAAAAAACCTTAATTATAAATATATATTTTTTTTCTGTCAATAAAACTGTTTTCAAAATTAAAGGAGCAAACTGACTATTTTACTACAACTTTGAAAAATAATAGATTTATATTAAATTCTTTAAGGACATTTAAATATTGAAACATCAGCTTTTTAGAAATTATGTTTGGGGCCATGTTATAACACGGGGGACTTGTGACTTGATGTCCAATTAGCCAAATCAGATAAAAAAGTTCAGAGCTTATTACTTTTACATTAAAGCATTACTTAAAATTTTATTATAAATAGAAGAGAATGATGTACTTTAAGGCACCCTGTGCCACCTAGTACCATATAAAGAAATAGTACTAGATGGCAAGTATTGACACGAATCCAAAAAGAGAATTAAAGTACTTTATATTCCCTTAAAACACCAGTTACACCACAGTGAACCAAACAACGGTTTATGAAAAGCGGATGTTTAAGTCGTTATACGTCCTTACAGAATGCAGCAATAGATATATTATTTTTTAAAAATGTAGTGAAAAAGTAAGTTTGACAGATAATGGAAAATAAAGGACTGTGATCAAGTAAAATGATAGTTGACTATCGTCCATTTTTGGAGCCTTGTTGCTCCTAAACTAAACAAAATGTTTCCAATTTTTTTAGTGTTTCTGGATTAAACAACACGCTTTAATAATTTTATAAAGAAAAACTTTAAAATTTCCCTTCAAAACGATACATAAATTTTGATGTCGTTTATGCATCGTCAATCGTTTTACGTGATTAGCCCCCAGGTAAACATATTTCCGGGACGTTTAGTGATAACATCCCAGCAAAACTATTATTACCAAATAATTTATAAAATACTTCATACAGTTCCTAATTTTAAACTATGCAGCATTGATGATTTTTACATGAGATGAGACTGAAAGTAATGCATGCAAATTATTGCATAGCATTCAGTTAGTATAAAAGTAGGATTAGGTTAGGACTCATTCTGTTCCTTCCGTCAGAATCGCTTCTAAATTGAATGAAATAGATTTTTTTAGTTCGAATAAACTTGAGTAAATTTTAGAAAAATCAACTTATTTTCTGTCTTTTTACATTTTTATTTTTAACAAAAGAACATAATTACTTATAAGTGGCAAAATTATTAATTTTTTCGACAAGAAACGTATATGACAAAAGAACTTAACTGAAATAAGTTGAATTTTTCATCAAATATTCTTTTCACAAAACAACATATTTCACATTTCAAGCGTTTTCTCAAAAACCGTTACAGCTAGAATAAAACTTGAAATTGGTAAATATTCCTAGGAAGTTGCTTTATAACGTCAGCACTTAACATTTTTAAGATTAAGACATTAACACATTTTGTGCGTCTGCAAAGGTGTTTTTTTGCTCTCCTGTAAAATTGACTTTTTGGAAATAAGTGCTTTTGTCAAAAGACCACAGATACATACGAGTACAAACTACAAATGCTGATTAAGGTTCGTTGTATATCGATACATTTATATGCAAAATGTTTTGTTTTTTTTTTTTTTGCAATTTAGAAAATCTTGTTAATGTGAAATTATTTCTATCGTTTTGAGATTTTAATATTAGATTTCTAATCGATTTTGCACAAAGTATTGTATTTTACATTTTTCAATTGTAATGTTTTACTTTGAAATTCGCAATTTTGTGAATACTTGCATATAGGGGAGGATGAATGTTTTTCAAGGATGCAGTAATTACAATTCCAAGTGATTAAATTCATACTTGAAATCTACATAAATCATATATAAAACAAAAAAATTAAACAAAAAGCAGTTTTCAATTAACAATAAATAAGAATTTGCTAAAAATTTTAATTTTATGTTCAACCAAAACCAAAGGAGGTATTGTTGAATAAAAAGTAGAGCATTCCATAAGGGTTTACTTAAAAACGCTACTGACTAGCCTCGCCAAATAAATTGTGTTTTTGAAACTTCCAAATTTACGAAGCATCTAAAAAATTGTTTTGCAGAATATTAAATTTTAAATTAAACAAGTAGAAAAGTTAAATTCGACTTGGCCGAATCAATGAATACCCTCCACAAAGCTGTTTTTAAAGAATGGAAAATTTTCTAACGTGAAAAAAATGAACAATTTTGATTAGAAATATTTTATTTTGAGTAAAAAACTTTGTTTTTTTAGTAATTTTTGAAAAAAAAAAAAATGTACTAAATTTTTTTTGAGTGTAAAATTTTTTTCGAGCGTATTTTTTTTTTTAGTGTAAAAATATTTTTGAGTGACAAAAATACGTTGTAAAATATTTTTGTGACTTACTAATGTTTTTAAAACATATTTAAGGAGAAACACGTGAATTTGAGGAGAAACTAATCTGAAACTCACGCTTTTGCAAATAACTTTTGAACCACTGGACCGATTTGGCTGAAATTCAATGAGAATCAGGCCAGGAAAACGACAAATATATATGCTAAGTTTTAGCATCCTCAGAATTGACTTTCGAAAGTTAACGTGTTTTTTATTTCCCTTCCCCCAAAATTTTACAAGGTTATGGCACCATTGCACAGTGGTCGGAGCTGTATGGAGACGGCGGCCAAAAATTCTTCCAGTATAGGTACACTCAAAATAATACATTAGTAGATTTACTAATTTTTTTTGCTAGTGCTAGTAAGCAAACCTTCAGCAAATTTTTAGTTGAGATTAGCATGTTAGCAAAAATATCTTGTAAACTTCATTTAGCGCATTAGCAATTTTGAACAAAATATGAACAAATTTTTTTTTGCTAAATTTAAAATTGAGTTGACCAAATTTTTACAATATTTTTTTGCTAATATTAGCAAAAATAAATTGTAATTTTTTTTTTAAGATATTTTAAAATGGCGCTATCTCTGAAACTAAGCCAGATAGAACATTTTTGGTTCTCGGGCTCTAGTATCTAGTCCTCTTCACATGTATGGACCCTAATGGGCCCTTACTTTAGATCCAAAAAAGTTATCATTCCCGAAAACTTTAAAATGCTCATATCTCGGTAACTATTGCTGACACAACAAAAAGTCCAAAAGCATTTTTGTAGCTCTTAACACGTAGAACAAGACCGCTAAAAGGTTCATCCCACCGAAATTAGGCGGAATCGAATTCACGATGTCCGATAGTGCTAAGTATCTAGGAATCATTCTAGACAAAAAGTTGCTATGGAACTTGAACACTCAAGCGAGAGTGGCAAAGTCAAACGCTGCCATCTATTGCTGTAAGAAGGCCATTGGAAGCAACTGGGGTCTTACACCATGAAATGTCAATTGGCTATTCAATACGGTTGTCAGACCCATACTTATGTATGGAGTATCCGTTTGGTGGGTGGCGACGGAGAAGGCCACTCACCAAAAGGCATTCAATAGAATCCTTAGGACAAGTGCACTGCTGATAACAGGCGCACTTCGCTTCACTCCGACGCACACTGTGACGACTAGAACAAGCTAGCGGGACAAAATTATTTTTTGACATATTTAAGTTCCTAAGGTCATAAGTGTTTCCAATTTCCAAACTCTATATGATAGTACATGTAACATAGAGTGTCCCTTATTTTGGAAATGTTGGAAATCTTGAGACGGTACCCGCTCATTTTTTTCCTTTTGACTTAAAAATAACTCAGGAAAAATTTTACGCCCCTAGGACCACGCCTTCCCTACGCGACGGGGCCTTAAAGAGCGGGGCCTAAAAAATCATTTTTCCATACAAACCAAAAAAATTTTTTTTTGATTTTTAATTTTTTTGTTATTAATTATTATATTACTTGGTTTGCTTATTCACGACAAAAAATTTGATTTTGGAGGGATAAGTCTTTCAGCGCTAAAAAATTTTTCGCAAAAAAAAAATTTGGGCGGCCGGGGTCCTACAGTAAAAAATTTTTAAAAAATATTTTTTTTTAGTTTTGACCAGCAACGGTTTTAGCTGCTATGTTGCTTTAAATGATATATATTCCAAAAAAAAAATTATTCATATCTGTGACATCTTTATCTTTTTCGAAAAAAAAAATTTTGAGCCGTAGGAATCCTACGGTAAAAAATTTTTAAAAAATATTTTTTTTTTGTTTTGAAAAGCAATGGTTTTAGTTTTTATGTTGTTTTTAATGATATATATTCCAAAAAAAATATTATTCATATTTGTGACATTTTTATCGTGTATCGAAAAAAATCATCAATGCATTTTTTACCCTTTTTTAGAACACGATTAAGATGTCACAGATACAAAAAATATTTTTTTATGAATATATATCATTTAAAGCAACATAGCAGCTAAAACCGTTGCTGGTCAAAACTAAAAAAAAATATTTTTTAAAAATTTTTTACTGTAGGACCCCGGCGGCTCAAAATTTTTTTTTTGCGAAAAATTTTTTAGCGCTGAAAGACTTATCCCACCAAAATCAAATTTTTTGTTGTGAATAAGCAAACCAAGTAATATAATAAATAATAACAAAAAAATTAAAAATCAAAAAAAAAATTTTTTGGTTTGTATGGAAAAATGATTTTTTAGGCCCCGCTCTTTAAGGGCCCGTCGCGTAGGGAAGGCGTGGTCCTAGGGGCGTAAAATTTTTCCTGAGTTATTTTTAAGTCAAAAGGAAAAAAATGAGCGGGTACCGTCTCAAGATTTCCAACATTTCCAAAATAAGGGACACTCTAATGTAACACTTAATTATTTTTTTCACATTTTTCATTTCCTAGGGTCATAAATATATCAAACTTGTATATTTCTTAATCGCTTGTGCACCCTACGTTCGACATACCCTTTATATGGATAGTGCATGTAACAGTTAATTATTTGTGTTCACATTTTACATTTCCTAAGGTCATAAATATTTCCAATTTGTATATTTTTGTATCTTATATGTATACCCTACGTTTGGTATAACCACTATAAAGGAAGTGCATGTAACAATTATTTTTTTTTTGTACATTTGCTAATATTCATTTAATAGTAATAATAATTGTGCAAAATTTGTGCATATTCCGAAATCTTTATAAAATTTTATTGCACATAAAATTAAAAATTTCAGACTAATTATATCCAAATTAATATATTTAAGAAAAATTAAAAACATAAATAAAATAATAATGATAATTATAATAAAATAATAATAATAATACGTATACGTATAATTAAAAAAAATACTTGAACGAATCCATAAATACTATCCATAATTTCCAAAATATTGTGAATACTAAAATTTTATTGTAGTGTAAATTGTAGTAAAAATTTTGGCAAATGACAGAATAGCTTTGTAAAACATATAAGTGGCCTATGAATGTCCCTTAAAGCGTGTTTAGAGGTTTGTTGAATATTTTAATTTGTGATGAAACCAATTTAAAACTTATGTTTTTGATCATAACTTCTGAACTCCTAGACCAATATCGCTATAATTTAATACCAATATTAGACGAGAAATTGGAAATATATATGCCAAGCTTCAGTAGCTTCAACCCTGTCTTTCGAAAGTTTTCGGGTTTTTATTAGATATACAGACAGTCGGACGGACATCGCTCATAAAATACCTGATGTGCACGCGTGTGCAAAGAGATATTGCCATGGTAATATAGCCTAGTATCGTACCTTTCATTTAAAAAAGAAAATAGCCATGGGACACGTGGAGACAACATTTTCCTATTCTCTTAAAGTTCAATGTAACTACAAACAAAAAATATTTTTTTGGGGGATTTCTGAAAAATTCTTTAAAAAAAATTTTGAGTTCAACGGATTGGTTTATAGCTCACTGACATTATACGCATAGAAAAATAGCAATTTTGTGACATTAGGACTATTATCGATTACACTGAACCAATTTTTTAAAAAAATAGGAGATTCATTTTTGTCCCACTGGCTTGTTCTACACGTCACAGTGTGCGACGAAAGGACTACTTGCTATGCTTCATTGGCTACCAGTAGACCTTCTCGCAACACAACTAGCCGAGAACACAGCCACTAGGCTAGCGGCAATTAACGCATGGTCGTATAAACCATACGGTCATGCAAGAATCCTGAGGCAGCATGGTGCCACAGAGAACATCGACTACTGCATCCCCATACCATCTTTCGAAACCGTGTTTGTAACAAGGATTCCGGACAGGTCCGATTGGACGGAGGGTCTCGACATTCCTGAGGAGACACTTAAGGTTTCTACTGATGGCTCCAAAATGGACGGCCGAGTGGGGGTGACGTTTTTGTGAGTCGACTGGATTACAGGCTCTTATTTCGACTACCAGATCAGTGTAGCGTATTTTAAGTCGAGATCATGGCTATAAAACGGGCTGCAGATTGGTAAGGGTACCAACGGATATCACGCAGGGATATCTGTATTTTCACCGACAACTAAGCGGCTATCAAATCCCTAGCAGTTATGACCACCACATCTAGAATTGTCCAAGAATACCGGGCGTCTCTTAATGAGATGGCAAGACATTCAAATTTGGCACTCATTTGGGTGCCTGGACATGTGGGTATAAATGGCAACAGTGTTGCCGATGAATTAGCCAGGCATGGTACGACTCTACTCTCTAATGAGATAGATCATACGCCTAGTATCCCGCTCAGTGCGAGTAAGAGGTGAACGAAAATTCACTTTTTCAGATAGCCAACGACATATGGCGACGTGAATTCACGTGTTTTAACATGAGGATGGTGTGGCCCTCATTTGATCGCCGGCGCACGGTTAGGATCATCCAACTGTCCCGGAATCACCCAACTGTCCCGGAATCACCCAACTGTCCCGGAACCAGCCGTTTCGGGGCACAGTGCACGTCTCACACGCCAGTAAAATGGGAATTCACCACAATGATTACTGCGTGGGATGCCAGGATGAGGAGGAGGAAGATACGGTAGCGCACTTCCTATGCCAATGTCCGGCATACGCCCATCGGAGAGCCAAACATTTTGGTAACCAGATACTGGCAGATTTGACGTGTCTATCCGGCATGGATGTGAATAGGATAATCTCGTGCATCAGGGATTCTGAGCGTTTCAGCTTGGATCCCAGAGAGGCCACTTGAGCACTACTATTTTCTTCACCGCTCTATCTTCTCTCCATATATTTTCTTTTTTTATCTCTTCTATAGGTAACACACCGGGACCACGTTTATTGAAGGACCCAAGTGAGTTGTCCAAAAGATCTCCGAGTAGTATTATTGAAGTTATCGAGTTTTTTATACCCTCCACTCTAGTGATAGAGGGTATAAATAAGCTTGTCATTCCGTTTGTAACACCTCGAAATATTGGTCTAAGACCCCATAAAGTATATATATTTATGATCCTCGTTCGATTTTAAGACGATCTATCGATGTCCGTCCGTCCGTCCGTCTGTCCGTCTGTCCGTCTGTCTGTTGAAAACACGCAAACTTTTGAAAGACTTTACGGAGGCTCCTGAAGTTTGGCATATATATTGGGCATTTACCTGGTCAGGTTGGTATTGCAATCCAGCGAAATCGGCCTAGTGGTTCAAAAGTTATGAGCAAAAAACTGAATTTCGGCAAGGGTTTTTCATGAATTTACGAGATAAAACACACGGTAACTTTCGAAAGACAAATCTGAGAATGCTGAAGTGTGGCATATACATTTGTCGTTCCCCTGGCCTGGTTTGTGTTGAATTTCAGCCTGGTTCGATTTCAGCCAAATCGGTCCAGTGGTTCAAAAGTTATTAGCAAAACCGTGAATTTCAGATTAGTTTCACCTTAAATTCATGAGTTGAAAACCCGTTAATTATGTTTTAAAAACATTGGTAAGTCAAAAAAGTATTTTACAACGTATTTTTGTCACTCAATAATATTTTTACATTAAAAAAAATACACTAAAAAAAATTTTACACTCAAAAAAATTTTAAAATTAAAAAAAAATTTTACACTCAAAAAAAAATTTTGTAAATCTTTTTTTTCCAAAAATTACTTAAAAAAAAGGTTTTTTTACAGAAAATAAAAACTAATCAAAAATGTTAGTTTTTTACGTTGGAAAATTTACTATCACTCAGGGCGGATTACCCAATGAAAAGTTAGCTGCTAACGCCGATTCAACGGAGCAGTATGTCAAAATTTGTATGAAAAAGTTAAATTTAACGGAGATTTATTTTATAACGGAGCATTAAGTAATCCAGCCTTAAAGGGGCATTGTGGAGGGTATTCATAGATTCGGCCAAGTCGAATTTAACTTTTCTACTTGTTAATTCTCAAAACCTCAGTGGTCCCCCAAAATCACGTATCTCAAAAACTAAGCAAGGTAGAGCGAAACGGACACAAATTTTGGATCAAAAACTATGACGGTTTTTAAGGAACCCAACCAGGTCTAGGACCATCGGGGTCTGGACCTATCGGGTCCGAACACAATGGGGTCCTCAAATGTGTATGAACTAAGTTGAAATAAAAAAAAAAATCAGTTAACTAATTTTTGGCAAAACATTTTTGCTAACTTTACCAAAAAAAATGTGGGTTCAAAATTAGCTAATTTTCTTGTAGGTTTACAAGCATTTTTTGCTAACATTACAGTTTTTTTTTTTTTGAGTGGTTTTTATCACAAGAAATCCGAACTCCCTCAAATTAATGTTATCGAATTTACATAAGATAATTACAAAAAAAACTTATCAAAAAAAAATAATTCAAAAACAAATTAGCCTCAACATTTTTATATGTAACAACATATTACATTAATACTCTTTTAAGTTGCTTATTTCTCTTAAAAAATTTATTCTCTTAGCCAACTAACAAATGCTCTTTCAAATACTTTAAATCATTTAAAAACATAATAAAAAGCCGGTATTGTTAAAAAAATAATAATAAAAAATGTAAACAAACCGGTGAAATATGAAAATCAGTTAAAACTAAGCAAACTCACCACCGCTAAGAGAGAAGTGAGAGACATTTTATAATAACATACACACCACTATTGATTAACAGTAAATGTTAAATAACATTTACTTGCATTAACACACACTTACAATGACAACGAAGGAAAACTTACCGTTAGAACGATTAAATTATGTTTTAACAGGGGTTGACTAACACAACGTTGCACCCTTGACGCAATAGTTAATGGCGAGCATTGGTTGCAAACGGTCGTGTTTTAAAAAACAAAGCGGTGAAAAATAAATCAAAAATAAATGATGAATTAAGAAAAAATTAAAAAAAACATAGTTTTTTTAAAAAAAAACTTGAAAAAAAAAACAAATAAATTTTAAAAATATTTAAAAATAAAAAAAAAATTAAAAAAAGTTTTAAGATATAAAACAATAGTAGTAAAAGAAAAATAAAAAACCAAATAAATTTAATTTAAAAATAAACAAAAAAACACAAGGATAATAAAAATATTAAAACAAAAAAAAAAATACTTGTTTAAAAATCGATTTAAAATATATTGAAAATATCATATAAAAAAAGTAATTCTAAACATATTTTTAAAAAATTTATATATAATAAATTTTGTCGTTTTAAAATATTATTATCCTGGCGATTAACATATCAGTAAGCATTTTAATATTAATGTGTATTTTATGTTATGTTGCTGTTATAAAAATACAAAATTTAAGCCTGCCTAGTGTCAAGTGAATTTATATCAATATTTTTGGATATAATATTTGTTTTTTATACATTTCAGTCGTTAAAAACAGTTTTTTTTATATTCCTCTAAGGATTTAAATGTTAAATTTTTCATCGTCGTCGTTGTCGTCGTTGTCGTCATTGCTTGTTTAATTTTTTCTTTTTCAATTTTTCCATTTTTATACCCTCCACTCTAGTGATAGAGGGTATATATAAGTTTGTCATTCCGTTTGTAACACCTCGAAATATTGGTCTAGGACCCCATAAAGTATATATATTTATGATCCTCGATCGATTTTAAGTCGATCTAGCGATGTCCGTCCGTCCGTCCGTCTGTCTGTCTGTCTGTCTGTCCGTATAAAACACGCTAACTTTTGAAAGACTTTACAGAGGCTACTGAAGTTTGGCATATATGTTTGTCATTTACCTGGTCAGGTTGGTATTGCAATCCAGCCAAATCGGTCCAGTGGTTCAAAAGTTATGAGCAAAAGAGTAAATTTCGGCAAGGGTATTTCGCGAATTTACGAGATATAAAACACGATAACTTTCGAAAGACAATAATGAGACTACTAAAGCTGGGCACGCATCTTTGCCGTTCCCCGGGTCTGTTTGTTTTTAAATTTCAGCTCAATCGGTCAAGTGGTTCAAAAGTTATAAGCAAAACCCTGAATTTCAGATTAGATTCATCTAAAATGCCACGTGTTTTAACAAGTTTTAAAAGCATTGGTGGTAACTAAACAATGTTTTTCAAACTTGTTTAATTTTAAAGCAATGCTTTTTAAACTTGTTTAGTTTTAAAAGCATTGGTAACTTAAAAATTACACTCGAAAAAAAAATTTACACTCAAAAAAAATTTTACACTCAAAAAAAAATGTACACAAAAAAAAATTAGTTTTTTTTTTACAGAAATGACAATATTTTGTGTACATACGTACGTGCATTTACTCAGAAATATTTTTACAGTAAAAAACATTACACTTGAAAAAAAATTTACACTCAAAAAAAAAAAATTTGTATTTTTTTTTTTAAATGACAAAAAAAGAGTTTTTTACTCAAAATAAAATATTTCTAATAAAAATTTTTAATTTTTTCACGTTAAAAAATGTACTACCCTTTAAAAAAAATGCATTGTGGAGGGTATTCATAGATTCGGCAAAGTCGAATTTAACTTTTCTACTTGTTTCGTTCATAAATTTGTTTTGTTATGTCAGAGCATAGTTACTCCTAGTGATGATAATTTTCCTTTATCGTGTTTTAACCAAAAAAAAAAAATAATAAATAAAGAAAAGTAGTGTTTAAGCCTTATAAAATTGTATAGTGTTTTGCTGTGTATTAGTGTATATGTGTTTGTGTTTACATGGCAACCTTATTTACAATATAGTATAAAAAAAAGCGAAAAAACAAGTTATTGTTAATATATCAATATTGAATATTCTACATACATACAAATGTACTAGAAAACATAAACATATATAAGGATAACAAAAGGATAATGACCTAAAATATTGTTTGGTAAGTAAAACTATTTTTAGGATATACAAAAAGAAACATATTGAAAATTTATAGTTGAAAATAAGGAAAAGAATTGCTTTTGTTTGTAAGAATTGTACAAGTTAGATCCTTATAAAAAATGCACAAGGATTTTGTATGTTGTATTCGAAATATAAACAAGTTGCATGTATTTCATATTGATTTAATGCTTTGACTTCATAAATTTATAACTAGACTTTTATTAAAGTTGATCCCAAATATAAGTGGCAGGTTGAAATTACCAATTATTTTACTTAATCGAAAAAAAAATATAAAAATAACTAAAAAAATTAATTAGTTAAAACGAAATTGATATTATTAGAGCTCAGGTGCAGATCCTGCTCTTGGGTTTGGGGGGTGAACATTTTTTAGTTTTTCAAAAAAAAATGTTTTGGCAGGGGGCCTCAGGTTCGAATTGAATCAATAACTACACTTAAAAAATTATGTCATTAACTAGTAGTTTATTTAAAAAAAATTACGTTTAGTCGTTTTTAAAAGAAAAAACACTTGTTTGATGTTCAGTTTTTATTAATGACTACTTCTGTCCTTTGTTTCAAAAATAACACACTAAAAAATAAAGTTTTTCATTAGCATTTATTTTTTAAAGTCATTTATTTTTGTTCTGTAAGTAAAAACTACTGATTATTCTTTAAATTTTTAATGATTTGTGTAAGCAATTTTTTTTTAAATTGTTGGTATTTTTAAATGAGATATCATTATTTTTTACCTACACAAGTAGGTTATTTTTTTGTAGAAAAAAAAATCAAAAAATTATTTATAGAAATATAAAAACATGTTTGTACCCAGCAGAAATTTTGCTGAACTGGCAGCAGCTTTTGGAAAGGAAACTCTAGTGAAGGAGCGCATCCAAACCTGCTGAATTCATGCATGATTCTCTAAGGCGACGTCACACTTTAGAGCGCTAGTTGGATACACCGAAAAAGCGCTCTTAAGATGCTCTGAATTCACATCTCTTTAGAGCGCTAAAAAAATCGCTATAAAGATGCAGTGAATTCATGTAGCTTTTTAGAGCTATTTAATCAGAATAAAGATGACGAAAATTTGACTATTTCTGAAATGCAAATTACAAAATCTGAAATACAATTGACTATTTCTGAATACAATTTGAAAATATTAAATACAATTGAACAGTTCATGCGAATAAGGACGAATAGACCATTAGTATAATTTTACATATGACGATAAAAACGCAGGAAACGGCTAAAAACTAATATTTTTTCCAACATTTTTGCATAATGCACTAATCCATTACTGCAAAAAAGTTCACAAAAATATAAGTTTTAAACCGTTTCCAGCGTTTTTATCGTCATATGTTAAATTATACAAATGGTCTATTCGTCCCTATTCGCATGAACTGTTCAATTGAATAGTTCATGCGAATAAAGACGAATAGACCATTTGTAGAATTTTACAGGGGATAATAAAAACGCAGGAAACGGTTAAAAAATAATATTTTTGTCAACATTTTGGTATTAGCTTAAAGGTTTAAGTCACATCTACCTATATACAAAATTTTAGTAAGGTATTCGAAAGAGAACTTGCCAAAAATTGGACTTAAATTTTTTGCTTAAATGGAAAAAGGGCGAATATCCAAAAAAATGTATTGAAATTTGAATAAAAATGTGTTATTTTGCAGCAGATTTTGACTACATTTTCACGAGACTTGCAAAACTTGACGAACTATGGTTGGTATTTGTTTGTAACACTTTAAGGACTTCGAGGATACACTATTTAAGGATTGCAAGGACATGCAAAAAAAAAATTTTTTTTTTATTTTTTTTTTAATATTCCTGCCTTTTGATGCAGTAGTAATTCTTTATGACACTAAATACATTTTTAGAAATTATAATATTAACCCTTGACTGCATATTACGATGTAACATAAAAGGACGTGAAAAAATTTTTGTTTTTTATTCCTGACATTGGTTAATTTGTTTGTATGTGCTAAGATTGTTTTTTTTTGTGTACAATTTCAAATTTTAGCTAATATCAATTTTAAACTCGCAGCTAAATAATTTTTATATAATATTTTGTTAAGGATGGATATTCGCCCTTTTTGCTTTCCACACTTTAAAGTCTTATAACTTAAGAACGGTAAAATTTTTTGCCAATATAATAAGTGTGGTTTGTTCCTCGTAATGTTCTTTTAACACATTGTTACCGAAAGTAAAATTTTTGTATGTTTTTGTGTTGTATTTAATCAAAATTGTGCGTTAGTTCACTCCCAATTTAAACAAAAATATAAAAATATACGAATTATTGCACTTTTAAAGTCATTTTTTTAGCCTTAAAAGTCAAAATTTCCCCAAAATTTCTGCATAGGATTGTAGGGCTCTGCTAATAAAATGCATTTATGCAAAAAAAACGTGTTTGCGAAAAAGTGGTCTATTCGTCCTTATTCGCATGAACTATTCAATTGACTAATTCTGAAAATCAGTTGACCTCCTCCAAGTATTTGGAAGAAAAATCGCCAAAGAGATCTAATTACATTTAACAAATTTCCAATTATATTTCGAAAATATCAAATTATATTTCAGAACCATCCATTTATATTTTAGATATTACAATTTATAACCAAAAAATGTTGAATTACATTTCAAAAATTTTCAATTGTATTAGAAATTTTGGAAATATAATTGGACATTTTTAAATATAATTGGAGAGTCTAAAATATGATTGGACATTTTTTGTAATATAATTTGTATTTTCTGAACTAAAATGGAAATGGTGTACTCATTTTTTTTTTCATTCAAAATGTGTTAAATGTGTTATGATTGAAGCACTCTTTGCAGCGCTGATTAATGCGCAAAAATGATGCAGTGGGATCATGTGTCTTTGTCCAAAACTCATGGTTTTTTATTCAAAAAGTGTTAACTATATATTTAAAAGAAAAGCATGTGTGCAATTTTATCAAAATATAATTTTATATTTTAAGTTTTATATAAAAAATCTTAACAAAAAATTAAAATTTTGTCCCCTTACTTTTACTGCATCCTCAAGAGCGCTCTTTGGTATGCTATAAAAAGATGCTGTGTCGCCAAAATCTCGATTTGTTTTTGCTGGGTATCAAGTGACTTTGGCACGATGGGTAGAGTGTCTGGCCAGAATGTAGTTGATTGCGGGATCGATTCCCCAAAAATTTTATTAAAAATTTTTAAAAAAATTTTTCAATAAAAAATTGTAAAAAATTACCTACGAAATCATTAATTTTTATTGTTTTCGTAGGTTATTTTTTTGAAATTTGTTGGTAAAAATAACAGAACTATCATTAATTTTTAATGTTTTCGTTGGTTATTTTTTTCGAATTTGTTGGTAAAAAAGAGTGAAAAAAAAACTTACATTTTAATGTTTAATATTATTTATTTTAGAAAATTTTGTCAACAGTAAAAAATAAATGTTGATGTTTGTTAAAACTAATAAATAATTGCTGGGATGGTTTTCAATTGTTTATTCACTAGTTTTAAGTGTGTATTTCATTTGTTTTTGCCTACAAAATATTTTGACTGTAAGGTTTTTTTGTTGTTTACCTCTTGTTTATTTTGAAGTTTTCTAAAGAAACATTTTCAAATTTTAAAAATTTATTTCTATAGAAAGGTCTTTAACCTTTAGAAAATTTTTGATTTGAAATTTTCATGTTTGAAAGCATTTTTCTGATAGCAAATGACCCAGATTCTGAAACAATTTTCCAATAGAAAATACATCAGATTTCAGACCTGTTTATTAAAAAAAAAAAAAAGTTTCCTGATATTGAAATTTTTCTGAGTCATTTGCTTATTTTGATTTTTTCTTAAGAAACATTTTCAAATTTTAAAAATTTGTTTCTATAGAAAAGTTTTTTGACCTTTCCAATTTTCCAATAGAACATATATCAGATTTCAGATCTGTTTATTTAAAAAAAAAGTTTCCTGATTTTGTAATTTTTCTGAGTCATTTGCTTTAAGAGAAAGTTTATGATTCTAAAACATTTATCCAATAAAAATATTCGGAAGTTCTGAGGAACCTTGCTACAGAAAAGCTTTTTGAATTTATAATATTCTTGCTGTAGAAAAAATTTCAGCTTCTGATATACAGTGACTCGCAGCTTATTTCGTTCGAAAGATATTAGTTAGCAATCCATTAACGACAAAGTTAACCAAAATAGACCTAATTCTTATTGAATAAGTATTTTTGAAAAAAGTCCTGTGTATGTAATTAATCAAGCTTTAATTAAAGCTTAATGGCGTTTAGATTGTCTAAATATTAAATGTGCTACGTGGGTCGAAATGGAAATTGAAATTATTGAAAGACCTTTTTTAGAAAATTTCTTAAAAATATTTCTAAGTCGATTTTATCCAAGCTCAAACATCAAAATTTAAAAAGTAGTCCAGTAGTTAATATTCATTTATTAAGTAATTTTTCCAATGAACCAAACCAAAATCAAAATTTTTAAAATGCAGTCGAAGAAATCCGAATTTTTTGACCTCCAATTCTTTTGACCATTAATTTTTTGTAAACAAAGAAACGATTTAATTGTTTAATAATTTTAGTACATCTAAGTGTATAGTAGTGAGATATAAAAATAATTTAACATTTCCTTTGCTTACAAAAAATTGGTGGTCAAAAGAATTGGAGGTCAAAAAATTCTGATTTCTTCGACTGCATTTTAGAAACTTTGATTTTTTTTGGGTTATTGGAAAAAATATTTAATAAATGTATATTAACTATTGGACTATTTTTAAAATTTTTCATGTTTGAGCTTGGATAAAATCGACTTAGAAATATTTTTAAGAAATTTTCTAAAAAAGGTCTTTCAATAATTTCAATTTCCATTTCGACCCTCGTAGCACATTTAATATTTAGACAATCTGAACGCCGTTAAGCTTTAATTAAAGCTTGATTAATTACATACACAGGACTTTTTACAAAAATACTTATTTGATAATAATTAGGTCTATTTTGGTTAACTTTGTCTTGAATGGATTGCTAACTAATATCTTTCACACGAAATAAGCTGCGAGCCACCGTACTTTCATAAAGAAAATTTTCAAATACTTAGGCAATTTTCCCACCAAAAAATTGCTATACTTAGAAAAATTCCTCGTATAGAAAAATTCTTAGATTGAGTGATGTTTTCCCCATCGAAAACTTTGGTTCTGATATATTTTTTTTCTATTCTATTTTTCTTCAGAAAAAGTCTAATATACCGAAACGTTCTTTTAACACCAAAATCTTCAGGTTTTGAAAAACTATTTTTTGGAAAGTACCTGAGATTACAAAAACTAAAGACTTAAATGCTTTTTAAAATTTGTTGAGGTAATTTAATAGATTCTGGGAAATATTTTTAGAAATTTTTAAACTCAAAAAAAAAAAATTTACAATAAATTAACAAAAAAATTTTTTTTGAGTTTAAATTTTTTAACTGTAAGTTTTTCTAACTGTTTTTCTAAATTTTTTTTGTGAGCGTTGACATATTTTTTTGAATGACAATAACACTTTTTTAAGTATTTTTGTGAAAAACTTTAAAAATATCATTAAAAATTCAAATTCCTTGAAATCCGCGAAACTCAAATACTTTTTGGAATATTTTATTTTTATAATGTACTAGCTATACCCGGTCCGCGTTGCTGGCCCTAAGACAAAAAGTGTTTTATATTGCATCTTAATTTAAATATAGTGTCGGACAAAATTAAAGCACGGAACCGGTCCAGCTAGTAACCTTTGGTTCCACCCTCGCTTAGCACTATCTATAGAGAAATCTCAGCAAAATCGGTTCAGCTCTGTTTGCGTGATTTCGAAACAGACAGACATAACGTTAAGTATCGAATCGCGATAGTCTAAAGCTCCATGCTGCATCCTCGATTAGTACTACCTGTGCTGCGAATTTCATTGACATCAGTTTCGCCGTTTTTGTTTGATTGCGAAAGAGGAGGAAATAACTTTTTATTTATGAAAAACGAATCTTACTCTACATATGACCTACACTCAAAAAAAAAAACTGTAATGTTAGCAAAAAAAGCTTGCTGATTTTGAACCCACAATTTTTTTGGTAAAGTTAGCAAAAATGTTTAGCCAAAAATTAGTTAACTGAAATTTTTTTATTTTAACTTCGTTCATACACATTTGAGGACCCCATTGGTCTCGGACCCGATAGGTCCACACCCCGATCCTTAAAAATCGCCATAGTTTTTGATCCAAAATTTGTGTCCGTTTCGCTCTTCCTTGCTTAGTTTTTGAGATACGTGATTTTAGGGGAACACAGGGGTTTTGAGAATTACAAAACTCGATAACTTCAAAAATATTACTTGGAGAGCTTTTGACTATTTCGCGGTCTTATTATACGTGCTAAGAGCTACAAAAATGATTTGGGACTTTTTGTTGTGTCGGCAATATTTACCGAGATATGAGCATTTTAAAATTTTCGGGAATGCTAACTTTTTTGGATCCAAAGTTAGGTTGAGCCCAAGAACCAAAAATGGTCTCCATTTTGCTCTATCTGGCTTAGTTTCCGAGATAGTGCCATTTTAAATTTTCTGAAAACAAAAAAAAAAATACTATTTATTTTTGCTAATATTAGCAAAAAAGCTTGTAAAAAGTTGGTCAACTCAATTTTAAATATAGCAAAAAAAATTAGTTCAAAAAAATAGTAAATCTACTAATGTATTATTTTGAGTGTATTAGATTGTCTTAAATTTGTTCATATTAAATTCGGATTTTATTTCTATAAGATATTTTCCGATTCTGAAAAGTTTTTTCTAAAGTTTAGATTATATTACATTGCTTCATATGGCTCTTACTCTTAACCTTAAAAATTGGTTAAAAAAAAAATTATGAAAAAAATATGCAGATTTGGTTCAAAATTTTGATTTTTTTTTGCTAATATTTCTGGATATACTGAATGGATTTTGGATTTTAGCCCCACGTTCTCTTTATTGTAGTGTCTACTTCACATATCTATTTTGAACAGGAAGTTTCTTGCAAAATTCGGATACTTGTAAGGACATAACCAAAAAAAGGATATTTTGAACTTCCTTGTAATGTCCTGATGGTATCCTTGATCGCATTAAGTCCGGATTTGAATAAACAAATATAAATAACTTTAACATACGCTCTTCCAATATTAAAAAATTGTCTGTTTTGAGGGCTTGCTCCACAAAAAATTAAAATGCCTATATCTCGAGAAGGCAATTTGATACAAATTTTCTTATGAGAGATTCGTGTTTAGGAGGCCAAAATACTTTAGAAAATTTATTCAACATGTCTGTGCAAAAACCGTGTAGAGTAGCGTTATTATTTTGAGGAAAAAAAAATTTAGTTATTTTTGTTTAAAAACATATTTTTTTGTTAAAGTAATATTTTTGAAGTTTAAAATCTTTTTAATGTTTTTTTTAGCAACAAAAGGCAATGTGTAAATAATTTTTAAAGCTGGCCTGTCTTTCTTTTCAAGATGATGCCCATCTCAAATTCACGGTTTTGCTATATTTTTTTTATTCCTGAACGGATTTTTATGAAATACAATACCAACCCTTAAAAAGCTTTTGCAGATTCAAAGTTTTCTTTTAAAAGCTAGTATGTTTTCAATAGACAGCAACTGGAAGGGCAGTTCGACATCTTCTTTAAATCGATTGGGAACAATATGGGGTCCCAGACTGATATTTAAAGATCTTAAAAAAGAAATAGTTTCACAGTGAGGACTTCATTAAACTTAAAAAGACACCACAACCCCTTAAAAATTAAAATCACAAAAGATTTCATTATTTGTTGTATTCTTTAAAGACAAACATAAATCTTACTTTAACAAAATGTCACCATAAATTTATGATAATCTTTTAAAACTTAACCAACAAAAATTTAATCCTTAACACATATTTTTTTTATTTTTTTTTTTTTCATTTAATTCCTTGATTAAACTACTCCAGAAAAAAAAATGCGAAACTATACTGTAATTTTTATACAAACGAATATAAAATGTAAATATGTCATACTTTTTTTTTGAAAGCAAATATTCATACAACTCTATGAAAATGAAAAAAAAAATTAAATCAACAAAGACAAGTGAAACAAATAATAAAAAAAAAATAGTAA
Source organism: Pegoplata infirma (assembly GCA_963921195.1). Classification (NCBI taxonomy): domain Eukaryota; kingdom Metazoa; phylum Arthropoda; class Insecta; order Diptera; family Anthomyiidae; genus Pegoplata; species Pegoplata infirma. The sequence continues at coordinate 63,545,136 of OY992537.1, read as the reverse complement.
AAAAAAAATAAAGGATTCATTTAATTTTTATCATTTTACGTATTTTGACATTGTATTCTTGTTCTATGTCATACACAAAACTTAAAGCAGTGAATTCTTTGTTAAAATACTTTATATAAATTTCGATTTGACTTCATTTAATTGGTTATTGACAAAATAATGTCTTAATAAATGTTCCCGTCGATTCTATAAGGAACATAGGTCCTTAACAAACACGTTCCAACGTGATTTATCTTGGACAAGGAATTTTATTTCGTAGGATGTGACCGATCCAGTTCCACTTTCGTTTTTTCATTTCTGTTGCGATTGGTATTTGATTGGGTTCGGTCCATAATATGTTGTTGTTTATTATGTTAGGCCAAAATATACGCATTATTCCGCGGAGGCAATGTCTTAAGACGGTTGAATATTTTAAAATTGAAACAGAATGCCATCATTCATAATAAAGGTTTAAATCAAAGCAAATAAGCAAAACAGCAAAAAAAAATATATTCGTCTTGGCCGAATGCATGAATTCCCTCCATAATGTCCAAGACATTTTTCATATAAGTGTGTGCAAAAACAATTTTAAGTGATTTTTAAATCAATTAACGCAAAAAATCAAAATTATACAAATATTTTGACTAACGGCGTTTTCTTTTCTGAAAAAATGTTGCACTATCTCTGCCCTTTTCCTTTTTAATGGTTAATTGTGTACAAAAATTAACGAAAACCACGTATACTTTTGATAAAAAAAGGTATTTTCGAGTTCTATCTAAAAGTTCATAAAAAATTTCAGAACACGCTTATTTTAATCAATAAAATATGAAAAACGTTTTGCGGAGAAGTACAAAAACTTAGTTTTATTTTGAAATGCTGAATATAGAATTAGATAGGCCTTGAAAACACATTTTTTTCCGTCTCGATATGAAGAAGTTTTTGATAAAATTTTTTTTTTTTTTGATTTATGTGCTAAATTTTGTATTTTCAAACTGTAATCCGCAATTTTCAACCGATCGAGCTCACATTTTTTTTTTAATTTTTTTTTTCCGGTACTTTGGGCAAGCCAAAGTACCGGGCAAAATCGAATAGAAGCAACACGAGATCATTAAGGGATCCAATTGGGTCTGCGCCAATCGGATCCGAACCTAATGTGGTTTTCACCCAATCGGGTCCTCAATCTTCTAAAAACATTGTTACCATCTTCAAAAAAAAATCGAAATTTTACCTGAAGAAATCTAAACAAATTGTATTTGTTAAATTCCGAAAATAACCTGCTGGAATGTATACAAATATATTTAGAAATTCAGCAATAATAACCACTAAATTTACTGTGAGCGTCAAAAGAAAGTGTACAGGTCTTAAATTGATGTAATTCCTTAACGACAAAGATGACAATAAAACCCCTTATTATTATCAATCGACTATCATTTAAAAACACGCTATAATGGAAATTTTCCAAGCTTTAATTTAAGCTTAATAGAGTCCAGATTGAGCAAATATTAAATGAGATACGGGGGTCGCGCTGGAAATTGGACATTTTTGTAGACGTTTTTTAAAAAATTTGTAAAAAATATTTCTAATTTTATGTGTTTCAAGTTCAAACATTAAAAATTTAAAAAATAGTACAATAGTTTAAATTCAGTTATCAACTCATTTTTCTAACGACCCAATCAAAAATCAAAATTTTTTAAATGCAGTAAAAAAATATGCATTTTTTTGACCTCCAACTCTTTTGACCACCAATTTTTTGTAAACAAAGAAAATATTTTATTGTTTACTAATTTAAGTACATCTAAGTGTATAGTAAAGAGATATGAAAATAATTAAAAATTTTCTTTGTTTACAAAAAATTGGTGGTCAAAAGAATTGGAGGTCAAAAAAATGCATATATTTTTACTGCATTGGTTTTTGTTTGGGTCATTGGAAAAATGAGTTGATAACTGACTTTAAACCATTGTACTATTTTTTAAATTTTTAATGTTTGAACTTGAAAAAAATCAACTTAGAAATATTTTTTAAAATTTTCCTAAAAAATGTCTACAGAAAATTTCATTTTTCAGCTCGACCCTTGTATCTCATTTAATATTTGCTTAATCTGGACGCTATCAAGCTTAAATTAAAGCTTGGAAAATTTCCTTTATAGCATGTTTTTAAATGATAGTCGATTGATAATAATAAGGAGTTTTATTGTCAACTTTTTCGTTAAGGAATTACATATATTTTAGACCTGTACACTTTCTTTTGACGCTCACTGTATCTTTAAATTCCAGTTGTTTTCTAAAACTGAATGACAGATAATTAAGTAAAAATATTCATTACGGCAGAAAAGTATACTAAAAGTTTTTTAATTCTACCCTACACCACACTATGGTACAGGGTATAATGAGCTTGTGTTGATGTTTGTAACTACCCGAAATATTGGTCCTAGACCCACTTTTAAGTATACCGATCGACTCAGAATCACTTTTTGAGTCGATTTAGCGATGTCCGTCCGTCCGTCCGTCCGTCCGTCCGTCCATCCGTCCGTCTGTCTGTCCATGTAAACGGTGTAAACACGATACAGGTCGCAATTTTTAATCAATTGACTTCAAATTTAAAACTTAAGACTCTTTAGGCCCAAGGACGAAGCCTAGTGAAATTGGTAAAAATTGGTTTATATTTAGACCTAGCCCCCATACAAAGGTTCTCTTTAGTTTTGACTCAAATGACTCTAATAACAGCATTATTATAGGAATCGTTTCGAAATTTGGCAGGTAATCATGATTAGTCTACACAAATCACCACTCCAAATTTTAAATAAATCGGACCACTTCTTCTTGTAGCCCATATACAAACCACCTTACCGATTTTCACATAAATCTCTCAAATTTCATAAAAATAGAAAATATTTAATTTAAATTCTGTTTGTGTATGTTAAACGCGTACTTTAATAACCTAATCGAATCTGATTATCATCGGACCATTTTTGGACTCAGGCCACATGTGAAAGTTTCGCCCGATATTCAGTTAAAGCGGTTTATTGTCAACAAAAATTGGCCTTTTTCACTCAAATTTGATGTGTGAGTGTTTTTTACACTTATTAAAGGGTTGACAAAATATAGATCTAATCGGACCACACACAGAAAACAAATTTGATAATTTCCAACTGAAATTCAGTTGTTGCGACAAAAAATCGGTGGATGCATTTGAATTAAGGTTGAAACAACTAAATATCGGTAGTTACAACAAACTTTTGTTATTACAACTGTCTTTTAATTGAACCAACTATAAAGTTCGTTAGCCACATCAAAATATAGTGGCAGAAACCGAATTATAAGTTAATACAACTGAAAAATTCAGTTGGAAATTTATTTTTCTCTGTGCACGTTTGAACTTAAGACCCATTTTCCGGGAAACTCTGGTGCAGGGTATTATATGGTCGGTCTTAACCGACTACAATTTTCTTACTTGTTTTTATTGAAAGCCCTTTTACAGATCAAAATATTTTGTATTCAAAAAGAAACGAAAAACACATTTAAAACAATTGAAAACTATCCCAGTAATTGTTCATTTATTTTAACAAACTTCAACATTTGTTTTTTACTGTTCATACAATTTTCTAAAATAAATAATATTGAACATTAAAAAATAACGTCCTTTTGAAAAATTTGAAAAAAATAACCTACGAAAACATTAAAAATTAATGATTGTAGTGTTATTTTTACCAACAAATTTAAAAAAAATACCTACGAAAACAAAAAATTACCTACGAAACAATTATAAATGAATGATTTCGTAGGATATCTTAAAAAATTTTCTATTGAAATATTTCTTAAAAAATTTTTAATAAAATTTTGGGGAATCGATCCCGCAAATAACTATATTCTGGCCAGACACTTTACCAATCGTACCAGAGTCACTTCATACAAACATGTTTTTATATTTCTATAAATAATTTTTTTAATTTTTTTTTCTGCAAATAATAACCCACACAAGTAGGTAAAAACTAATGATTTCTCCTTAAAGAAGGACATTAATTGGCGTTTTTTGTTGGCATAATTATCAGTTCTCCCATACAAAGTTCACATTAGAGTTAACGCTCAAAATGCTAGAAGTTAAAAATTAACTTGCATACATTGTGAATGATTCTCTTATTGTTAATGGTTCTCTTTAGTATTAATAAAAAAGATTAATGTTTTTGTGTTGCTTTCAAGCTAAATTGCATTTAATAAACTAATTTTATCAATATTTTAAGTTTTCCAACAAAAAAGGACTAATTTAAAAAAAATAACGAACACAAATCATTAAAAATTAAAGAAGAATAACTTATTTTTACTTACGGAACAAAAATAAATGACTTTAAGAATTGAATGCTAATGAATGTCTTTATTTTTTATGTTGTTATTTTTGAAACAAAGAACAAAAATAGTCATTAAAAAAATCTGAACATTAAACAAATGTTTTTTCTTTGAAAAAGAACAAAACGTAAAACTTTTTAAACAAACTACAAACAGTTAATGATAATTTTTTTTTAGTGTGTTTTTAATGGGGCTTTATTTTTCTTTCTGAATTTTATAATCCAACAAACATGTTTTTTTTTTGCGTGTAGCTCAGAAAATCGATAAATAAAATCAGTTCAACTTAGAATACATTTGATTTAGATTTAATTTGCTAAGAAATTTCAATACATAAATTTTCTTTTACAATTAGAAACTTATCCAAAAGAATGAATTCTTTTGCACCCCTGTTCATTCATACCCACACAAAATTTACTTAAATACAATCGCATACAAGCTTATTTGACATATGTATGAAAAAGTATGTACTAGTATGTATGAAAGTACATATTCATATGTAAATATCATAGCTGTATTATTGATTTTTTTTATTTGGATTTTTTGGAAAAAAATAAAATACTTTGATATTTTAGTTGGCTATCAAAAAATAAAATGTTTTGTTATTTTATTTATTTTGGTTTGAATAAAATAAAATTTTATTTTATTCAAATTCATAAAAATGAAATAATATTTCTTTCCAAAAAAATCAAATAATTTTTTCTGATTGCTTATTCAAACAAACAAAATAGAATTTTTCAAAATAATCAACAAAAATTTGTGATTTTTTTTGGTTATTCACAAAAATTCAAATGAATAACGTATTATTTAAACAAAAAAAAAGAAATATTCTTGAAAATTTTGTGTTTGAAAAATAATTTTTTTTTTATTTATTTTGAATTTTATTATACAGTAAAACACACAATTATTCTTACAAACCACTATTGTTTTACTTATTTAAGGTTTTCTTTACTAAAACATTAATTAGATTATTTTTAATTTTTTCCCAAATTGACTTTTACTGATTAAAAAATGTTCATAAAACATTTTCTTATGGAAAATACTCCAGTTGATTAGACTTTTCGATATTTTTCTTAAACAATAAAAAGTCGTGAAAGGATGTATAATTACTTAAATACCCTTAATTGTAAAGGTTTATTTTGCAAAACATTGAGATTTTTAAGGGTTTTTGCTTTGGTGACATTTTTAAGAAAATATTCTTTAGTATTAACTGTGAAATGTTTCTACTACACAAAAATTATTTTAATCGAAAAAAATTTCATTCTTTATACAATTGAACATTTTTGCAATAGAAAATGCATTATTCTATTTTTAAAATTTAAATGCATATTTGCTTATAATATTTATTTATTTTTGACTACTTTTGGGGTAAAACTGATGTTGTACTGATGATGTAATTTATTGTGATTCTCTAGCACATAACGATCTATCCGTCTATCCCTCATTTTACGGATTAACTGTTATATTTTTTAAGCGAGATACATTGAAGTCTACCAAAAGGGAAAAAATATTCTACGAATTAGTGCATGAAATTTCACTGGGGAAGTATCATATTGAAAATAATTAAAATAATAAGTTATAATATATCAAAAATGTTTCAAATTTACTTTATAACTATATCACATAGGCCAGGTAAAATTTGTGACTTTGACCAACCAAGTAAAACACGGGTGGTTGGAAACAGTTTTTGCCTAAAAGTGCGAATACTATATTTTCTTTTTTGAATACGTATTTGGAATGTCTAAGAATAATATAGAAACAAAAACCAAAACATCGATCGAGCACTTTTTTCAAAAATCGCGGTTGAATTGCAAAAGATTATTATATTCGAATTTTCTCGAAAACTAGAGATATCAAAAAAAAAAACAAATATTATTTGGAATTATGCATTTATATAAAGTATTCAAAAAAATTTACATTGCAGTATTCAAACGGTCAAAAAATAAACATAATTATTTTGAATGTATTTTATATGGTATGGAATTGGGCACATTTTTAAGCGCGAAAAACACAAAAACGAAACAAGCTACAGCATTTTAGATGACAGATTTGGATTCTACAGGTCCATATTATATATAATAAATCCACTCTTAGTTTTTGACATTAACGCAATAATGTCTAACAGTGGTGCTACAAAAACGCTTATAAATAACATTTTTTAAATTTCTATTCCGAATATCTCGAAAACGAGAAGCTATAGAGAAATTGCATATTTCATAGAGTATGCGGTACGTTTACGTTTTTAGACTAACTACTTACAATTAGACCTTAAAGCTAAGTACTCTGTTTCTTACGGTGAAAATTTGACATAAACTTTAAATGCCTCAAATCGCAATAAAACATTTAAAAATCAACAACTTTTGACAATTATAAGAAAGAAACGATCATAACAAAACTGAAATGTCACTTTTTCACGGCAATTTAAATTGTCTTGTATAATAAAAATGCGTGAAAACTTTTTTATCAATTTCCCTATAATTCCTCGCGTTGCCAAAATTTATTTTTATACCCTCCACTCTAGTGATAGAGGGTATATATAAGTTTGTCATTCCGTTTGTAACACATCAAAATATTGGTCTAGGACCCCATAAAGTATATATATTCATGATCCTTGATCGATTTTAAGTCGATCTAGCGATGTCCGTCCGTCTGTCTGTCTGTCCGTAGAAAACACGCTAACTTTTGAAAGACTTTACGGAGGCTCCTGAAGTTTGACATATATGTTTTATATTTACCGGGTCAGGTTGGTATTGCAATCCAGCGAAATCGGTCAAGTGGTTCAAAAGTTATGAGCAAAAGAGTAAATTTCGGCAAGGGTATTTTGCGAATTTACGAGATTAAAATCCCTCTAACTTTCGAAAGACAATTCTGAGGGGGCTGAAGCTTAGCATATATATTTGTCGTTCCCCAAGTCTGTTTGGTTTTGAATTTCAGCAAAATCGGTTCAGTGGTTCAAAAGTTATAAGCAAAGCTCTGAATTTCACAGTAGTTTCACCCTAAACTGTGGAAAACTCGTTAAACAAGTTTTAAAAGCATGGTGAAATACCAGTTTTTAAAAACTTGTTGTTTTCTTGTCGTGGGGTGCAGTGTAGTTGTTAGCAGGGTTGTCAGATTTTTTTGTTGTTGTTGTCGCCAAACTTTACAAAAAAACCTTAAAACACATATAATTTGTCTATTTTTGCAAAATTTAATAATTATGTTAGAAAATACAACATGTGACGATTTTAATTATAATTTTGTTTTGCAAAATAAACAAGTTCTTCATGCTAAAATCAGTGTTTAGATTTATCGCCAAAATCGTCAAATTGGCGAGAAATCGCCATATCTGACAGCCCTGGTTGTTAGACAAGTAAATATTTGTTATTGTTTTTGTAACTGTATGTAAATTTTATCATAAAATTTAATTTTCTAGTCCCCTGGATTCAACTGCAGGACGTTGAAGTTCTTCTGCCATAGAAATATTTCATTTGCTTCTGCCTTTTTTCAAATTTTTAAATATGATCCGATTTGGCCCATTTCCGTACTTAACCAGCCTCAGACCATAAGATATATTTCTGCCAAATTTTCGCAGTCTTCCACAGACGAACGGACGGACATCTGCAGAATGTGTAACAATCGATCACTAATAAATAATATATATTTTATGGTTTGTTAGATAGATATTTCGATGCTTACACACGGAATGACAAAGTGAGTATACTCCTTAAACCAACCTATGAAAGTCGCCAATTTTTACAGATTTTTATACTTTTCTTTTTCTGCATAAGTTTATAGCTCTGCACTTGGAATTTCCTAAATCACAACTTAACTTTTCTGAATTCAAATGGACTTTTTATAAATTACAATTTATAAGAACCTGATATTAAAACAAAACTGTTTTGTAAGAATAATTTTTTGTTAAACTGTACAAAATAAATAAAATAGTTTTTTTTTCAAACACAAAATTTTCAAGAATATTTATTTTTTGTTGTTTGAATAATACGTTATTTATTTGAATTTTTGTGAATAACCAAAAAAAAATCACAAATTTTTGTTGATTATTTTGAAAAATTATATTTTGTTTGTTTGAATAAAAAAAATCAGAAAAAATTATTCGATTTTTCGTTATTCAAATAAAATCAAAATAAATATTATTCATTTTCAAATATTTAAATAATCTGTTATTTGATTATTTTTGAAAAAATATTGTTATTTATTCATTTCGTTATTTCAATCATAGCATACAGCTATGGTAAATATGAATATTTGTACTGTTAGACAAATATTCACAGTAGTAGCAACACACACACATACACATGTACGAAAGTATCTCTGTATGCTTGCATACTTTAACTTTGTAATCATGTTAAGTTTTACATATTTTTTTTTCAAGTTTTTCTTACATCTGTAAGTAATAATTGTATGAATGTAGGTACTTGTATTATGCGACAAAAGAACCTCCAAAGGAGTCATTTGTCAGCATATACTAAATAATAGAGTAAGAAAGTAAAGTTTTGATAGAAGATGTTTTAAGACACAGTGTAACATCCTTTTATGGTAATCAGTCAAACAGATATTGAAAATTGCCAAAAAAAATTCACTTTTCAATTAAAAATAAAATATTTACGTCAAAAAAAATTTCCTTAAAACAGGATAACTAAATACTCCTGTCAAGTTAACAATATAATCTGCTGAGAATTTAGTTAAAATATCAATTTTAGAAGAAAAATCTGTAAAGTTAACAAAATAATCTGCTGAGAATTTAGGTAAAATATCAATTTTAGCAGAACAATTTGCTTAAAGTTTGCTAATTCAAACTGAAAGTTGTTTAACAAATTTTTCGGCAGATTTTTCTTCTTATTGTAGTCATAGATTTGATAATTTTTGAAATTTGTAATATCGTGGAGCCTTTTTACTTTCACACGAATTTAAATATTTGTATGACCATTTTTTTTACACTCGAAGCAGTGTCGCACAATGTTATTTATGCACAAAATTATAAGAATAAAAGTATAAAGAAATGAAGAAAGGATATACAATAGGGTGGGTCGATGAAATGCATACTTGCGAATTTCGTTAACTATTAGCAAAATGTCGGTGCGCATTTTCGAGCTGATAACGGGAAAAATTATAAAAACATTTTAGGATGGTACTTTTAGTCCTCTACACGTGGTTTTAGTTCGTGGTTTTTGGAAAAAAATATATATTTTTTTCAAATACTTTAAAAAATGTTTAAAAAAAAAGCGTATTAAGAAACAAATTCCAAAAAAATTTTAGCTGATCAATTTTGGTCCACGGAAGCATTTCAAAAACCAGAAAAGTTAGATTTTTTTATTTAAAAAAAAATATATATTATTTCAAAATGGCCCTCAAATGGTGCATAAGGCCGATTTAAGAACAGGAAAAAATAAAAATAAAAAATTGGCGTTTATTTATCGCTATCCGCGAGTGCAACAAATGCAATTTGCAAAAAAAATCAAAATTTGTATCAAAAATTTGGTAAAATAAAGCGTATTAAGAAAATAATACCAAAAAATATGTAAGCGGATCGGTATGGTCCACGCTTTTATGGACCATACCGATGAGCTACCCTTTTTTGTTTTTGAGCTACCTTTTTTGTTTTTATTTTCTTAATACGCTTTATTTTACCAAATTTTCGATACCCATTTTGATTTTCTTTTGCAAATTTTTTGCACTTCGCGATTTTACCCGCAAATTTTTAAATTTTATTTTTCCAGTACTTAAATCGGGAAAATGAGCACCGACTGTTTGCTATTAGTTAACGAGATTCGCAAATATGCATATCATCGATCCACCCTAATATAAAAATTTACTTCTGAAAATTTTATACCTTCCAACCACAGTATGGAGGTATACTCACTTTGTCATTCCGTTTGTAGCGCATCGACATATCGGGAATCGATTCTAAGACATTCTATGAATGTCCGTCCGTCTGTCTGTGTGGCTGTAGATAACACAATGAAATCCTAAATAAAAGAGAGAGAATCCTGAAGCAAACAGTCCTATAGTTGGACCCAAAGGGTTAGAAAAAGAAGATTTTTTTGGGTATCCCCCTTTCGTGGGCGTGGATGTGAAAAAATCATTAAAATTATGATGTAATTGTAATAACTGTAGTGGAAAATGCATATTAAATGAATTAGTACAAATTGATCGTGAAAGGGAAGAGGGAAGTATCCCCACAGCCTTTCTCTAAACCACATCCCACCCAAAAAAAAGGCGACCTTTGATTTTTTTATATTTTTAACATATTGGAGGGTATAAAAGATTCGGCACCGCCGAATTTAGCACTCTCACTTGTTTTTTTGCTTTGATATGTAAAAATACTTATGTTATATGTTGTACTCATTGCACTAACGAAGTAAATTTTAAAATATTTAATTAAATGTTTTTGTACCTGAAAACTCGTCAGCTGATTATTATTTTGCTGCATATACTAAAAATTTGATTTAAAAAAATTCTCAATTTTCGTATAGAAAAATTGTCTTTTTTCATATAGAAAAAGTCTCAGATTCTAAGACATTTTTCGTATAAAAAAAGTCTCAGATTCTGAGACATTTTTCGCATAGAAAATCCTAGATTTTGAGATATTTTTTTATAAACAAATTCCAGAAACATTTTCCGCATCGAAAACATATCAAATTTTGAGTTCTCAGACTCTGAAACATCATTCATATAAAAAAATTATTAGATTCAGAAACATTTTTCCGGATAGAAAAATTTTCAGATTTTGAGACATTTTTCATATAGAAAAAATTTCAGAATTTAAGACACTTTTTATGTAAAAAAACTCAGATTCTGAGATATTTTTCATATAAAAAATTCTCAGATTCTATGATATTTTTATTATAGAAAAAAATCTTAGATTTTGAGCATGGTTGGTTACCGTTACCCTTATTATACCGTTATCGATTCAAAACCCTTTCAAATCGAATACCGTTACCGATACCGCTAAAAATATTTTTAAAATACCGTTACCCTTACCGTTACCGTTATAATTATTAGAAGTTACCGGTATTGTACCGGTATTCAAAATTTTACCTGTTTTAAGGGATTTTAACGAACAAAAGAATAAAATCAAATTGCTTACATAATTTTAAATTTATAATTTGCAAATTATCATAAAATAAATGACAAAAATAATAATCATATCAAATCTATACTGGTTTTTGGGTCTATAAAATATTTTTAGCTTTCAGTTCTATCTTTTTTCAAATTTTTAACTAAATTAATAATACCGGTACGTACCGGTTTGGTTGGTTCGGTACCGGTACATACCGTTACCGAAACGATTTGAAAACACTTACCGTTACCTTTACCGAAATAAATAAAAATTAGATACCGTTACCGTTACCCTTACCGTTATTCGTTTCGGTAACCAACCTTGATTTTGAGCCATTTTTAATATAGAAAAGTTCTCAACTTCTGAGACATTTTGTACAAAGAAAAATTTTCCGATTCTGAGATACTTTACAGGTACAAACATCTTCAGATTCTGAGACATTTTACAGAAAGAAAAATTCTCACTCTTCGATTTTTTTCCATATAAAAAAATCTCAGATTCTGAGGCAATTTTCCTTAAGAAAAATTCTGAGATATTTTTCATAAAGAAAAATTCTAATTTTGTACGGATTTTCAGATTCTGAGACATTTTTCCTGCTCAAATAACTATGTCATTAACCATTTGTTTAATGTTCAGTTTCTTCAAATGAATATTTCTGTTCTTTGTTTTAAAAATAACAACATAAAAAATAAAGGCTTTCATTAGCATTCAATTTTAAAATTCATTTATTTTTGTTCTGTAAGTAAAAATAAGTGATTCTTCTTTAATTTTTAATGATTTTTGTACGTTATTTTTTTTTTAATTGTTGGCATTTTTTAAAAAGAAATCTGTAGTTTTTAACTACTTGTGTGGGTTATTTTTTTTGTAGACCAAAAATTTAAAAAAATTATTTATAGAAATAAAAAAACATTTTTGTATCAAATGACTTTGCACGATGGGTAGAGTATCTGGCCAGAATGTAGTTTATTGCGGGATCGATTCACTAAAATTTTACTAAAAATGTTAAAAATACAATTCAATAGACAAATTGTAAAAATAACCTACGAAATCATTAATTTTTATTGTATTCGTAGGTATTTTTTTTGAAGTTGGTGGTAAAAATAACACAACAATCATTAATTTTTAATGTTTTCGTAGGTTATTTTTTTCGAATTTGTTGTTAAAAAAATTTATTTTAATTATTTTTTAATGTTCAATGTTATTTATTTTAGAAAATTTTATTAACAGTTAAAAATAAATGTTGATGTTTGTTTAAACAAATGAATAACTACTGGGATGGTTTTCAAATGTTTTATCACTTGTTAAATGTTTTATCACTTGTTTTATTTGTTTTTGCCTACAAAATATTTTGAGTGCAAAGAAAATTTTTAAATTTAGAGACATCAGAGACATCATATGAAAAAATTCTGAAACTGTGAGCTATTCTTCGTATTGAAAAATTCTTAGATTCTGAGACATTTTTCTTATAGAAAAATTCGCATTTTCTGAAAAAGTCTAAGATTTTATACAGAAAAGTCTCAGATTCTCAGACATTTGTCAGATTCTGAGGCAGTTTTCAGATTCTTAGACATTTTTTATATAAAAAAATGGTTTCATTCTGAGACAGTTTTCATATAGAAAAAATTATCAGATTCCGATATATTTTTCATATAGAAAAATTCTCAGATTCTTGTATATTTTTCGTATAGAAAATTTTTCAGATTCTGAGACATATTTCATATAGAAAAATTCTCAATTTTTGGTATATTTTTCATATAGAAATTTTCTCAGATTCTGAGACATTTTTCATATAAATAAATTTTAAGATTCTGAGACTATTTTCGTATAGAAAAATTCTGAAAATCTGAGACATTCTTTATATAGAAAAATTCTGAAACTCTGAGATATTAAGATATTTCACATATAAAAAATCAAATTCTAAGACATTTTCCATGTAGAAAAATTCTCGCATCCTGAAACATTTTTCGTATAGAAAAATTCGGATGTTCTAAGACATTTTTCATATAAAAAATTTCTAAGATTCTGAGACATTGTTCATATAATGAAAAATTATCAGATTCTAAAAGAGTTTTCACCTCAAGAAATTTTCAGATTTTGAGACAGTTTTCATAAAACGAAAAATTCTTAGATTCTGAGATATTTTTTCTACAGAAAAATTCTCAGATTCTGAAATATATTTTATATAGAATAATTTTCGGATTCTGAGATATTTTTCATGTAGAAAAATTCTTAGAATCTGAGAACTTTTTTATGCGAAATTAAATTTTGTTCTTTAATAAATTAGATTTCGTTCAGTGTATACGTCTTTAAAGTCTACAAGCTTATTATAATCATTTTCAATCTTCTTAATGAAAAATGTATTCTATCAAAAAAAAAAACAAAAAAAAGGTGTCAGAGGGTATATGAAAAGTACTCCAGCTAAATTTATCATACTTTTCTGATTTAAATTAATCTTCTTAAACTCAATATTAAATTTAAATTCAAATTATTTATTAAGAAGGCAAATCTACAAAAAAAAACATTAACAAAAAAATATATCTTCCAAAAAAATTCTTAACTTTTTATTAGACACATTAAACTCAAGAAGGAAGAACAGAAAAGTTAAAAAAAAAAACAAGATAAACAATTTAATTTTATTGTCAACGCAACCCACTAAATAACCTGTGTAAAAGTACTAAAGCCTACAAACAGGCATACAAATATATCTTTATATACTCACGCACATACACAAACCACAGTATATTAGAAGTATGAAATCAGGATTGAATTAAATGTGTACGAGTATTAGTGATAGCAGACGGTATAATTTTTGAAATTTTTATAAAAATTTCAAAAATTTCAATTCCTACGAGTAAGAAGCAAAATGAAGCATATTTGCGGTCATATTGGGAAATACCTCAAATATATCCCTGTTTGCATACTATTTATATACTGTGATACAAACATACCCTACACTCTTAAAACACCATAAAGTGTTGTAAATGTTATTTTTTTCTTTTTGTTTATTTTTACATTTTTAAACGACTAACAAAGTTAAATTCAGCTAAAACATAAAAACTTACACACACCTACGCACAAACACAAATACTAAAAAATACACATTTCAAAATTTTATAGCCAAGTTGATGTTTATGTTTTTTTTTTAAATAACACAAACATATTTTAAGGCAAAAAATTCACAGCGATTCAGTACATTATAAAAAAAACACCAAACACACATACACAAAATTATAAAATAAACATTTCACATGATAAAGAAAAATAAAAGGAAAACAAAAGCAACAAAAATACAATCAACATACAAAACTGTCAAGTATTTAGGATTTAAAACATACACACACACACACTCACAAACCAAACACAGATAGGTAGAAACACAAAAGGAAGCATCCGCTTTTCTGCACACACACACACACACACAAACGAACACATTGAGTAAGCATAGAAACACGTGAGTTAAAAATCTGTGTGTTTATACTTTAAAACGGTAAAAACGGTAAGAAGTGAGATTGTTATAAAAAGAATGCGCCTAAAATTATACTTTTTTTTTAACAAAGAAAAACATGTTCTTGTAGCCAAATATCAAGGTTAAGATGAATAATGAAACAAGATTTGGCACGTAGCATCATAAAAAAAGGGAAATCAAAGTAAAACTAATTTATTTGTTTAAAAAAAAAAAAAAAAAAATCTTAAAATTAGAGACATATTTTTGCTACAGATTATATTTTTCCTACAGAAAAATTTGTAGATTCTGACATATTTTTCTTTAAGAAAAATTGTCAAATTATTGATAAATTGCCCGATCCTGATATATTTTTCTTATAGAAAAATTCTGAGATTCTAACATATTTTTCTTAAAGAAAAATTATCTAAAATGATTTTTTCTAAAAGAAAAATATGTCAGAATCTGACAATTTCTGACAATATCAGAAACTGATAATTTTTCTATAAGAAAAATTGTCAGATTCTGACATATTTCTTTTATAGAAAAATTATCAGATTCTGACGTATTTTTCATATAGAAAAATTGTCAGATTCTGATATATTTCTCTTACAAAAAAAAATGTCAGATTTTGACATATTTTTCTTATAGAAAAATTGTCCGATTCCGACACATTTTTCTTATAGAAAAATTGTCAGATTCTGACATATGTTATAATCTGACAATTTTTTTGTAAGATAAGTATGTCAGAATCTGACAATTTTTCTGCAAGAAAAATATATTGGAATCTGACAAGTTTTCTTTAAGAAAAATACGTCAGAATCTGATAATTTTTCTATAAAAGAAATATGTCAGAATCTGACATTTTCTGACAATATTTGAATCTGATAATTTTTGTATAAGAAAAATAGTCGGAGTATGACAATTTTTCTATAAGAAAAATATGTTAGAAACTGATCATTTTTCTTTAAGACAATTTTTCTGTAAAAGAAAATTCTGTCAATTTTATTTTAAAAAAAATATATCATAATCTCACAATTTTTCTATAAGAAAAATATGTCAAACTCTGACATTTTTCAATAAGAAAAATTAGTCAGAATCTGAAAATATTTCTATAAGAAAAATATGTCAGAATCTGACAATTATTCTATAAGAATTTTTTTATAGAAAAATTGACAGATTCTGAATATTTTTGTTATAGAAAAATTGTCCGATTTTACATATTTTTCTTATAGAAAATTTGTCAGATTCTGACATATTTTTCTTATAAAAAATTTTCTGATTTAACCATATTTTTGTTATAGAAAAATTTTCAGACTTTGACACATTTTTCTTAAAGAAAAATTGTCAGATTCTGACATGTTTTTCTTATAGAAAATTTGTCAGATTCTGACATATGTTATAATCTGACAAATTTTTTGTAAGAGAAATATGTCAGAATCTGACAATTTTTCTATAAAAAAAAATACGTCAGAATATGACATTTTTTCTATAAAAGATTCTGACATATTTTTCTTACAAAAATTTTTCTGATTTTAACATATTTTTGTTATAGAAAAATTTTCAGACTTTGACACATTTTCCTAAAAGAAAAATTGTCAGATTCTGACATGTTTTTCTTATAGAAAAATTATGTCAGAATCTGGGAAATTTTTATAAGAAAAATATGTCAAAATCTGACAAATTTTTCTATAAGAAAAATATTCAGAATCTGACAATTTTTCTATAAAAAAATTCTTATAGAAAAATTGTCAGATTCTGACAAAGTTTTCTTATGGAAATATTTTCAGATTCTGACATATTTTTCTTATAGAAAAAATGTCAGAGTCTAACAAAATTGTCATATTTTTTTTGACATATTTTTCTTATAAAAAATTTCAGATTCTGTCATATTATTCTTATCGAAAAATAATCAGATTCTGGAAAATTTTTCTTATAGAAAAAGTGTCAGATTCTGACATATTTTTCTTACAGAAAACTCTCAGATTCGGACATGCTTTCCTTATAGAAAAATTGTTAGGTTCTTACAAATTTTCTTATAGAAATTTTTTTCTTTTAGAAAATTGTTATATTCTGACATATTTTTCTTATAGTTAAATTGTAAGAGTCTGACATATTTTTCTTATAGAAAAATTTTCAGATTCTGACATATTTTTCTTATAGAACAATTTTCAGATTCTGACATATTTTTTTTTAAAGAAAAGTTGTCAAATTCTATTATATTTTTCTTATAGAAATATTTGTTAGTTCCTGACATATTTTCTTATAAAAAAATTGTCGGATTCTGACATATTTTTCTTATAGAAAAATTTACATATTTTTTCTATAGAAAAACTGCCAGATTCTGACATATTTTTCTTATAGAAAATTTGTCAGATTCTGACATATTTTTCTTATAGAAAATTTGTCAGATTCAGACATTGTACTTTTAGAAAGTTTTTCAGACTCTCACATATTATTCTTATAGAAAGCTTTTCAGATTCTCACATATTTTTCTTATAGAAAAACTATCAGATTCTGCTTATTCTTCTATAGAAAAATTGTCAGATTCTGACATATTTTTCATATAGAAATTTTATCAGATTCTGCTATATATTTCTTACAGAAAATTTATCAGATTCTGACATATTTTTCTTATAGAAAAATTGTCACAATCTAACATATGAGGCATTCCACACCAAATGTCCAGCAAAAAAAAAAACACGTGTACCGTAAACTTCTGTGTAGGTTGTATGGATAGCCCTATATGGAACTTAGAAAATTGCGTTTTTGGTTTTTCAATTTTTCAAAAACTGGGCTTAGGAGGCGTGGTCAAATATTGGAAAAATTGTCACATTTGTGGCGAGTTGCCTTGATTAAATATTTATCACCTTAAAACGGAATGCACCACAATCTCAAAAATTTACATTCTTATATAGTTTTGTATGGGCTATCGATTAATTTATTTTCGTTTGGAAAATTTTCAGAACCCGTTCTGAAATTTTTCATTCTTTAAAAAAGTCAATTTATCAAAAATCCGGCCACTTTTTTTTAATTTTTTTTTTTAAGTTAAGATGTTTGTCCATCCACACAAAAAAAAATCAGAAACAAATTCTTTGTTTTTTTCGAAAAAAATCGCATTTTAAATTTCATAACAATTTTGTAATTTGCTTGTATTTTCTTGTTTTAACGTTGCGAATGAGTAATATTAATTGCATAAATATTTCTCATACGCTCTGTTGAACCAAGAAAATACAAGCAAATTACAAAATTGTTATGAAATTTAAAATTCAAATGCGATTTTCTTGAAACAAACGAAGAACGTGTTTCTGAATTTTTTTGTGTGGATGGGCAAACATCTAATCTTTTTTTTAAAAAAAAGTGGCCGGATTTTTGATAAATTGACTTTTTTAAAAAATGAAAAATTTCAGAACGGGTTCTGAAAATTTTCCAAAAAAAAAAATAATAATCGATAGCCCATACAAAACTATAAAAGAATGTAAGTTTTTGAGATTGTGGTGCATTCCGTTTTAATGTGATAAATATTTAATCAAGGCAACTCGCAACAAATTTTACCATTTTTCCAATATTTGACCACGCCTTCTAAGCCCAGTTTTGGAAAATTGGAAAAACCAAAAACGCAATTTTCTTAGTTCCATATAGGTCTATCCAAACAACCTGTTCAGAAATTTACGGGACACATGTTTTTCTGTAGCGGGACATTTGGTGTGGAATGCCTCATATGTTTCTTATAAAAATTTTTCTGATTTTAACATATTTTTGTTATAGAAAAATTTTCAGACTTTGACAAATTTTTCTTAAAGAAAAATTGTCAGATTCTGACATGTTTTTCTTATTGAAAAATTGGCAGATTCTGACATATGTCATAATCAGACAATTTTTTTGTAAGAGAATCTGACAATTTTTCTATAAGAAAAATGTATTGGAATCTGACAATTTTTCTATAAGAAAAAAACGTCAGAATATGACAATTTTTCTATAAAAGAAATATATCAGAATCTGACAATTTTTCTTTAAGAAAAATATTTCAAAATCTGACAAATTTTATTTAAAGCAAATATGTCAGAATATGACAATTTTTCTGACAATTTTTCTTTAAGAAAATCTGACAATTTTTCTTTAAGAAAAATGTGGCAAAATCTGAAAATTTTTCTATAACAAAATTAGTTAAAATCAGAAAATTTTGTATAAGAAAGATATGTCAGAATCTGAGAAATTTCTATATGAAAAATATTTTTCTATAAGAAAAATATTCAGAATCTGACAATTTTTCTATAAAAAAAATCCTTTAAAAAAAATGTCAGATTCTGACAAACTTTTCTTATGGAAATATTTTCAGATTCTGACATATTTTTCTTATAGAAAAAATGTCAGAGTCTGGCATATTTTTCTATAAGAATTTTCATATAGAAAAATTGTCCGATTTTTTTTTTTGACAGAAAAATTGTCAGATAATGACATATTTTTTTACAGAAAAATTGTCAGATTCTGATATATTGTCAGATTCTGACATATTTTTCTTATAGAAAAATTGTCAGAATCTGACATATTTTTTTGTCAGTTTCTAAAATATTTTTCTTATAGAAAAATTGTTATAATCTGCAATATTTTTCTTATAGTACAATAAAAAGATTCTGACATATTTTTCTTTTAGAAAAATTGTCAGATTTTTAAATATTTTACTTATAGAAAATTTGTCAGATTCTGACATGTTTTTCTTATAGAAAATTTGACAGATTCTGACATATTTTGCTTATAGAAAATTTGTCAGATTCTGACATATTTTTCTTATAGAAAATTTTTCAGATTCTGCCATATATTTCTTATAGAAACTTTGTCAGATTCTGACATATTTTTCTTATAGAAAAAATTTTAGATTCTGAAACTTTTTCCTACAGAAAAATCGTCAGATTCTGACATATTTTTCTTATAGAAAAATGTTCAGATTTTGACATATTTTCCATGTAGAAAAATTGTGTGATTCTTACATATTTTTCTTTTAGATAAATAATCAGATTCTAATATATTTTTCTTATAGAAAAATTGTCAGATTCTAAAATATTTTTCTTATAAAAAATTTATCAGATTCTGACATTGTTCTTTTTGAAAGTTTTTCAGATTCTCACAAATTATACTTAGAGAAAGCTTTAGATTCTCACATATCTTTCTTATAGATAATATAAATATTTTTTTTATAGAAAATTTATCAGATTCTGACATATTTTTCTTATAGAAAAATTTGTGTGATTCTTACATATTTTTCTTTTAGATAAATAATCAGATTCTAATATATTTTTCTTATAGAAAAATTGTCAGATTCTGAAATATTTTTCTTATAAAAAATTTGTCAGATTCTGACATTGTTCTTTTAGAAAGTTTTTCAGATTCTCACAAATTATTCTTATAGAAAGCTTTAGATTCTCACATATTTTTCTTATAGATAATATAAATATTTTTCTTATAGAAAAATTGTCCGATTCTGACATCTTTTTCTTATAGAAAAATTGTCAGATTCTGACATATTTTTCTGATAGAAACATTGTCAGATTCTGACATATTTTTCTTATAGAATAATTGTCAGATTCTGACATATTTTTCTTATAGAAGAATTGTCAGATTCTGACATATTTTTCTTATAAAAAATTGGTCAGATTCTGACATATTTTTCTTATAGAAAAATTGTCAAGATCTAACATATTTTTCTTACAGAAAAATTGTCAGATTCTGACACATTTTTACTATAGAAAAACTGCTAGATTCTGACATATTTTTCTTATAAAAAAAAAATTCAGATTCTGGCATATTTTTCTTATAGAAAAACTTACAGATTCTGACATAATTTTCCTATAGAAAAATTGTCAGTTTATAGCATATTTTTCTTATAGAAAAATTGTCTAATGCTGACATATTTTTCTCATCAAAAAATTGTTTCAATTTTTTTTCCATTTTTCATTTAAAATCCTCTAAATTTCTCCGATTGTTCATCACTGTTTCATTTGCTTGCGGACGTATTTGTGTTTTGAAAATATATATTTGCCTCGGAGTGAAGGTGTATTTGCACACGTAAATATGCCGTAAACACCATAAATATCAACCACATTCCATTGTTGTTTACAAAGAAAGACACATACTAACACACACACACACTAACATTTCAGTGTTTATGTACAATGTACAAAATGAAAATTGCTACGTGCTTATACTAGGGATTCATAATCTACATCCGGTATGTGCGTTCGTCTGTATATGTGCACGTTTCAGTATGTTGAAAAGCCTAAATATTATAACGATATTTTTTGTTGTAGTTAGTTTTTTGTTTTTTTTTGAAATTGTTTTAAAATTTTTTGTCTAAAATTTTGGTTAGAGTTTTTGTCGCTGTTCATGTTTTTTACATTTACTTCCGTTGTTCCTTTTTTTTTGTGTGCAAATAACATAATATCAGTTTATTTTTTTTATACGCTACACTTAAATTTGAAGTGGTTTTAGAATTGTCAAAGAATATGTAATGTTTAAAAATTATATTATTAAAATTTTATATTTTATAGTAATGCGCAAATTGATTTTCGGTAACTTTTCTCACTAAACTTTTAAACTCAGTAACTTTTTAACCAATTTTCAATTCCCGAACTGTTTTGAAGAACTGTTTTGTTGTTAAAACTGATTCTTTCAATAACATTTAAAATTTTTTTAAACTTTCTAGTGCTTTTTCTATAGAAATTTCAAAAATCAAAATGTTTGCCTTTGAATACCAGTTTCGAACTCGAGATCTTGTGGTCTTAAAACAATTACAGCACGAACAAATCTACTTTTGAAGTATATTTAAACTTCGACTTGTATAAATAAACAAAAAAAACACTTAATTCCTTAATTTTTTTTAGGATGCCGCTGGGTGCTTTTTTTGTTAAAATTCTTTCGTTATTTTGTTTTTTTGTTGCGTATTTTTATTTTTATAGTGAGTCAATGTAGTGTTAGTTTGGGGATTTTTATGAGTTGTTTCTTATTTTCCTTCATCTTTTTTTTAAAGTAATTTTCTTTCATTTTGGCTTTATTAAAATACAAATTTTTTTGTTGTTAGTTAGACAACATCATAATGTTTCTTATCTACTTAGTTTATGCATTAAATAAAAGTTTTTTTGTTCTTCTTTTTCATTTTGCTCTACACATTTTGCATATGTTTTAGTCGGAATATCTCCCAACTCCTCACCCACTTATACAGCTACAAAACTCACATTTATGCAAAAAGCTTATGCTATCATCCCTATTGTTTGTTGCTGTTGTTGTTGCTATTGTGTTGGCATTTATTCATACAGTTGGTTAAGTTTTTAATTAAATTATGAATTATGCACAGTTAGTTGAACAGATTTTTTTATTTTATTTTGTTTTGGGTTTTCGTGTTTTTTTGTTGTATTTATCTCTGTCCATTTTATACTTTCCTGATTTTTTTGATTTTTTTTGTTTTCTCTTTTTTAAAAGAAAATTTGCCTGCCTTTCTTTAAAAAAAAAAAAAATAAATTAACCGTAGTTATTTTTTTTTTGTGGACTTAGCAATAAAGTGTTTAGCAATTTCTTTTTTGTAACCCAGTCAATTATTATTTGTTTTGCTTATTTAACCCATTTTGGGAAATATTTTAAAAAATGTCTTTGAAACGATTTATATTGCAAGGAAGGTTTCCCTTGACTAACACCCCCTATTGTTGTGCAATATATATGAGCAAATCCATGGGAAATTTAACTGACGGATCATCGATTTTGTTTATTTTTGATTATTTGATAGAGCTTCGTAAATGATTAAGAATCTTATTTTGTTTTTATAACCTCCAACCCCAGTACGGGGGTATACTCACTTTGTCATTCTGTTTTTAACGCATAAAAATATCGGTCCCCCATAAAGTATATGGGGCATTCCATGTCAAATCGGACACTTTGACAAATTTTTTTTTTAGATTTTCCCAATTTGTTTACAGTTTATAGTACCCTTCGAAAACTCCTTCGTGGTAAATTGTCAGATTTTTTTGATGACCCGTTCAAAAGATATCGAATTTTTAAAAACTGGTAGTTTGTTCCTTTACTCAAATTTCTTTTACTCATAACTTCTTCAATAATGGTCCAAATTTCAATTTTTTTTTTTTTTCAAAATTTTTGTTTTTTTACGTACTTTTTAAAAAAAAATCACAAAAAATTATTAAAAGCGCTTTAGTATGCGATTTTTAAGTTTTAAAATTTAAATCTCATTTTTGAAAATGTTTGTACTCTTCGATTTTTTTGAAATTTTTTTGTGTAAAACTTCTATCAATTCCACAAATTTTTTGCCCAGGAGAATCGTGGGATAACGATTATTACTATTTTTTTAAATTTTTTGAAAAAATTTTATTGTTATTTTCCAATCTTAAAATCATTTCTACTGCTCCAATGGTGCGTCATAGAGGGGTCCTTTATAACACCGGCCTCCATTAATTTTTACATCTTAACATTTCTTCGGAACAAACTAATACCCTATCTCCAATTTCTAAGGGGATTCCCACACAAAACGACATTATTTAAAATTTGCTCCAACCGCTCTAACTGCCCTAATAGTGCCCTTAGAGCAACAAAATGTAAGACCGACCCACAATATTTTTTTAGTCCAAACATTTTCTCTGAACAGACCTACCCTCTATCTTTAATTGTTAAGGCGGTCCCCATACAATTTTTTTTATTTTTTGTAAATATGTTTTATTTAATCAGCTTCTACCGGTCCAATGGTGCGTCCGAGAGGAGTCATTAGTGTGACCAACCCCAATTTATTTTTACCCTACAACATTTTTTTAAAACATACCTACGCCCTATCTCCACTCCCTAAGTAAGCTCCCATACAAATAACAGTTGGAGCAAATTTTATAAAAATGTAATTTTGTATGGGAGCCTACTTAGGGAGTGGCGATAGGGCGTAGGTATATTTTAAAAAAATGTTGTAGGGTAAAAATAAATGGGGGTCGGTCTCACTAATGACCCCTCTCGGACGCACCATTGGACCGGTAGAAGCTGATTAAATAAAACAAATTTACAACAAATAAAAAAAATTGTATGGGGACCGCCTTAACAACTAAAAAAATAATGTGGGTCGGTCTTACATTTTGTGTATCTAAGGGCACTATTAGGGCAGTTAGAGCGATTGGAACAAATTTTAAAAAATGTCGTTTTGTGTGGGAACCCCCCTTAGAAATTGGAGATAGGGTATTTGTGATTTTTTTTTTAAAAGTACGTAAAAAAACAAAAATTTTGAAAAAAAAAATTTGAAATTTGGACCATTATTGAAGAAATTATGAGTAAAAAAAATTTGAGTAAATTAACAAACAACCAATTTTTAAAAATTCGATATCTTTTGAACGGGTCATCAAAAAAATCTGAAAATTTACCACGAAGGAGTTTTCGAAGGGTACTAAAAACTGTAAACAAATTGGGAAAATCTGAAAAAAAAAAATTGTCAAAGTGTCCGATTTGACATGGAATGCCCCATATAGTGCAATCATATATGCGATATTAATTCAATATTGTAAAAACTTCATTTTTCGACCAACTGCGAACCAGATTTAACATTTGGTCCACTGTGGGTCGGTGTTATAAAGGACCCCGCTATGACGCACCATTGGAGCACAGAAATGATTTTAAGATTGGAAAATTACAATAACATGTTTTCAAAAAATTTTATAAAATAGCAATAATCGTTATCCCACGATCCTCTTGGGCAAAACATTTGTGGAATTGATAGAAGTTTTACACAAAAAAATTTCAAAAAAATCGAAAAGTACAAACATGTTCAAAAATGAGATTTAAATTTTAAAACTTAAAAATCGCATATTAAAGCGCTTTTAAGAATTTTTTGGGATTTTTTTTAAAAAAGTACGTAAAAAAACAAAAATTTTGAAAAAAAAAATTTGAAATTTGGAACATTATTAAAGAAGTTATGAGTAAAAGAAATTTGAGTAAAGGAACAAACTACCAATTTTTAAAAATTCGATATCTTTTGAACGGTCATCAAAAAAAATCTGAAAAAGATTCGACACAGCTGAATTTAACACTCTCACTTGTTTTTTTTTATCAATGCTTTGGAAGATATGGGCGCTTAAAAAATCGATTTTTTGACAATATTGGCTTTTAGCCAGTTTTTTTAACATTTTTGTGCTCGGAAACCGTAAGTCGTAGAAAAAACGTATTTAAACAATATTGTTTACAAAATTATGAGAATTTAAAATTTAGAGAAATAAAATTTTTTTTCTTCAAATTTCAACAAAAAATTTTGAAAACCATATTGGAGTGTCCTTTTTTCTTAGGAAGGACACCATGGATTTCCAAAACTAAAATTTTTTATTAAAGTTTAGAATTTTCTTTTAACGCTATTAAAATTTCAGAGTCGAGTTTTTTCGTATTGTCGAGCAATCAATTTTCAAAATACGTTATATAGCTAAATTTTTGATTTTTTGCCAAAATTTTGAAAAAAAAAATCAAATATTTGTCTATCTAACAAATTTTGAAAATTTATTGCTTATCAATACTAAAAAATACCTCTCTGAAATTTTAATAGCGTTAAAAGTACATTCTAAACTTTAATAAAAAATTTTGTGTTTGGAAATCCATGGTGTCCTTTCCAGGAAAACAGGACATCCAAATATGGTTTACAAAATTTGTGCTTGAAATTTTATTTTTTTTTTTTCTAAATTTTAAATCTTCATAATTTCGTAAACAACATTGTTTTTATAAGTTTTTTCGTAAGACTTTTTAAATTTTTAAAATTTTTATTAATTTTTATTTTTTTTTTGTTTTTTAAACTTAATTTTTTATTTGATCTTTTAATTGTGCAAGGGCAATGGTTTATTCTAGTTCGAGTTCATTTATTGTCCCCTTAGTGTATTAACATTACTAGTACTCATGTTAACTTTTAATTCACTCTTAGGATATTCTCCATATAAATACTCATAGAGGTTCTGCTTTCAAAAATTTCGTAATTTTTAGGATTAAAATGACGATCGTTTTTTTTAAGCATAAACTTTTTAAGTGTTTATTAAGAGAATATCCTAAAAGAGAACTTATTGTTAGAGTTAATACACTGTGCAACAAATTTAGGTTCTTCGATTTTATATTGAATGACACAAAAAAAATACAGTATACCAATACCCCCGAAGGGTTTTGAAAACTTAGCTCGAGTTCGTTTTTATGGCCCACTGAAGTTTTGATTTTTTTTTTTTCAAAGACATTTGGAATAGTCCCAAAAAAGGTATTAAATCTAATTATGAAGCAAATAATGCTCAAAAATGTCTGCACTGAAATTTAATAACGGTTCTTTCCTTAAAACATGTTAACCCTCTATCTCCCATGCATAGGGGTCACCTTAGTCATTTTTTTCAAATGTCCGGAGATATTTTTATTTATGTCAAACCTCTTTTTTAAATATGGAATTTATCAATATCTTAAAAACTTTTCGAATTTTGAGCTTTTTGACTTCATTTTCAAATTCAGCGCATGATGTTACATGGAAAATAAATGTAAAATATCATGAATCGAACAATTTTTCAAAATCTATAAAATCTGAATTTCTGAATTTTGACTCAAACGCATGTAACTTTTTCAATTTTTGACAGATTTTCCTAAAAAAAACCCTCTTATTTTGTTTCTAATAGATCAGTCTTGAACTGCAAGAGAGAAATTAATTTTATAATATTTTTATTTTCTTTCTGAAATTAACAATAGAATTTATTTTTTTCTTCAAATTTCGGTAAAATTGACGTAAAATTGTCGATAGATCGATTAATTGCTTCTAAGGCGATGAAAAATGTTGTATGTAGAATTGATAAGGCATTTATTTACCATTAATATAATAATAATTTGATCCAATGATCAGTTTTTATTTATTTTTCCAATTTAATTACACATCATTTTTAATAATTTAAACCTAAACGAGAACTGGTAACAATGACCGTCGTCTCGTTGTAGCGAAAGACCAAGGGTTTTTGTGGGAATCGAACCCACGACCCCCTGTTTCATAGGCTAGCACGCTACCAACTAACCTACAGGGGCCCCCTAAAAGGTGTAATTATTTACCATTAGTTTAAAACCAAAATGAATGAAATTCACCGAAGTGGTCCGGAGATATTTTTATTTAAGTAAAACTACTCTTTTAAAAAATTGAAAATTTGGAAAGTTTTCACTATCTCGAAAACGGTTATTCTTTTGAAACTTTGGACTTAATTTTCGGTAGTGATTTTATTTGGTGATCAGCCACAAACGGTAAAAAAAAGTTGGCCGAAACCGAATACTGCTCTTTAGCCAAAGCCCAATTAATTAGAATTTAGAAACGTAAATTGGAACTAAAAAATCAATAAAACTTTAAAAATACTAATATAAATTTAAAATTATCATCATTATTCAAAAAATTTCACTTGAGATTTTAAAAAATAAATTGAAAATCATAAAACACCGAAACTGGTGGTGTTTAATATCCCAGCAAAACTTTGGTAATGGGTAGTGATTATATAACACATTACCAGGTAATGCATATAACTTATTTGTAGCATTATTTTATGATGTCGTACCAAACATTTGTTCCACAACGTATTATTTTCAAATGAAAAATAATGCATTACTAATAAATTGCTACGTAATGCATGATTATTGGAAAAAATGTATTTCATATTTATTATTTCTAAGCATTAAATCATGGATGACTTATATTTGGTTACACACAGAAAACAAATTTGCTAATTTCCAACTGAAATTCAGTTGTTGCAACAAAAATTCGGTTGATGCATTTGTATTAAGGTTAACACAACTAAATATCAGTAGTTACAACTAAATTTTATTAATAAAACTGTCTTTTAATTGCAACAACTAAGAAATTCGTATGCCACAGCGAAATTTAGTAGCAGCAACCGAATTTTGAGTTGATACAACTGAAAAATTCAGTTGGAAATTTATTTTTCTCTGTGTACATTATGTATTATTTGAAGGTTTGAAATAATGCATTATTTATAATTGGATGCATAATGCATTACAATAACATAAAAAATAATTATTTTATAAAAAAATGCATAAGTTTAAACTGGAGATGGGCTCACGACAGGAAATTTCTAACGACATACACTCACGACCATATTTTATCTACTTACACTCACTTACAATCACGTGAGTAAATTTAATACAAAATTACTTTTTCACTACTCGTAACACCTTATATATTATCTTCTGGAATGCTATATTATTTCATTTTTCGTAACCTATAAAATATCATATATTTTACACCTTACTCGTATTCTTCGTTATAAATTTATGACCTATTTTATACCTTACTGGTATTCTTTGTGATAATGTGGATGCATTACTTTGAGTCTCATCGCCTGTTAAAATCATAAATGCTGCAATGTATAAAATAAGAGATCCTATACCTAATTTTATACCTTATTTGGTAATCTAAGTTTTGCTGAGATGCACAGAGGGCCAGACAGATCGATTTCCGGCCAAAAGTCCTTTTTTGTAAATTCTCTAAAAACTGCTTACCAGTTTGTTGGGCATATATAGAAGCAGGTTTTCTGAGCTCATCTTTATGATCCAATTACACCCTTTCCTTTGACAAGTCTTCAAAATTAAAAAAGTTGGTAAAAAATTTTTAAAAGTTGAGATACTATTTTAATTTTTTTCCAAACTTCTATTGCTAATGTTTAACTTTTTGTTTGCGTGGTTTAACCTTATATATAAGGCTTT
This sequence comes from Pegoplata infirma, assembly GCA_963921195.1. Classification (NCBI taxonomy): domain Eukaryota; kingdom Metazoa; phylum Arthropoda; class Insecta; order Diptera; family Anthomyiidae; genus Pegoplata; species Pegoplata infirma. The sequence continues at coordinate 63,516,587 of OY992537.1, read as the reverse complement.
GTAACGAAAATAATATGGAAAAATATAACTCATTTTCCTGACAGCAATTCGCGTTTTTGGAAAAACAACTATAATTTTTTAGTTATTTACCTCGGGCCAAAAAAATCCTCAGCGATCCTCAGTTCGATACAATCAGTCTATATTTTTTTTTATATAGAATGGATCCATATCTTTCGAAAAAAGTTGCCCAAACTTGCTCGAAATGATAAATGGCGAAATTACAGCTATATATGCAGTGGTCCGAGATTAGTTTTTAAACAATATAATTTAACCCAAAATAATGTTTTACGGCTTGATTAGTTTTTTTTATCGTCAGAGAGTGCCTTAAGTGTAGGAAAAGTAAAATTATCTGCATTTCTAGTTTTTTTGTAGAATTATGGAAAATATCAGTAACACCATTTCCAATTAAATTCAATGATTTTTTATTGAATTTCCAAAATAAAGAAAAGAAGTGAATATTTTGTCGTCACCATTTCCAAAAGCTTTTCTGAAACTAAGTAAGTCATTTACACCATTTCCATATTTATATCAAAAATAAAAAAATATATAAAAATTATGTGCGTAGATTTAACTTCAGACACTCTTAATACTCTTAAAGCTGATTTTTAGTTAGATCAGACAAATTTAAAAAATCTAGCCGCCTTTTGTTTCCGCCATGTTGAATTTTATCAGTTCGATTTTAAGATAACAGACCCGGAAATTTACTAGGCCACACTTTCAGCTAGCTTCAACAAAGAAAAGGAATATAACTGTTTTTTAATTACTTGTAACAAACTTTACTAAGCATATTTAGTCCGCCATTTTGTTTTTCAAAATTCACGCCAGTAATTCTGATTCAGTAACTTCAAGACCCCCTTAAAACAAAATTTGAGTTAAATCGGACAATTATTAAAAAAAAAATTGTCCGCCATATTGGATGCGCCATTTTGTTTTTTTTAGTTTTTAGTTAAATTTTGAAATCAGCGACCCCGAAATACTCTAGAAGCACATTTTCAGCCGGATCTAACAAAGATATATACTATTGGCCGGAGTTGGATCATTCTTTAAACTTTAAGAAGCATATTTAGTCTGCCATTTTGTTTTTCAAAATTCGAAGTATCAATTCTTATTCAGTAACTCCAAGACCAGCATAAAACAAAATTTGAGTTCAATCGGACAATTTTTAAAAAAATTTGTCCGCCATACTGGATTCGCCATTTTGATTTTTTTGTTTTTTAACTAAATTTTGAAATCAGCGACCTCGAATTCCTCTAGAAGCACATTCTCAGACGGATCCAACAACGATAAAGACTTTTGGCCGGAATTGGATCATGCTGGCCCTGTGTGGGATGGTTTGAAAAAATTTATTAAAATTCCAAATATAAATTTTTTGGGGTTTTAATCAAAATCTTTAATCTTACGTTCAACTGTTGACAAGTGTGGACGTGTTTTAATTTATCTCCGTGCTATTAATTGAATTTTTTGAAATTGTTCGTAATAAGTATTTTTGTAATATTTTCATGACCACATCCAGGAAAATGAAAATATGGACACAAATGATACCGATTTAATTCGAGGCTCTGCCTCACCGACTGGTGCTGGTCCTAGCACTGGTCTTAGAGTTGCGACCTTGAAGTCCGACCTTGATTCTGGTAGGGGTGCCCAGCCTAATATTGGTGGTAAAAAGAAAAAGAAACTTAAACCATCAAAGGTCAGGCACAACCAGAGACGGCTTTGTTTGAAAATAATTAACAGACTAAGCCAACTTGATGGAACGAAGCTCTCCGAACGTGAGAGGGCGTCGCTATCATGGGCGAAAGGAGTCATTGAAGAACAGGACAAACTTTCGGCAATGCGCGCATCTGACAAACAGAGCGCTGTTTCGGCCTCGTCATCGAAGTCTGGTAAAAGGTTGCGCTCGCCCGACGAGAAACCTTTACCTAAGAGATCTAAGGTGACCGGCAACGTCTGGACTCAGTCTTTTAGTGAAGTGGTTAAAGGTAACTTCGTTAGGGCTGTGATAAACAGGCAAAATGGGGATTGTAGTATTCCAAGGGACAAGTGGAGTTTAGTTGAAACTAAACTAAATGAAATCTACAATAGGCTCCTTGAGAGTATGCCTGATTTTCTCCCTACTACTGTCAACGCAGGTTGGTATCAGGGGCGAGTAAAACTCGTTGCTTTTGGGAACGAAAGATCCGCAGCCGTGTTTAAGGTTGCCATTAGCCAAGTGGGAGAGTTATGACCTGGAGCCAGACTGGACGTTGTGGAAAAACATGATATCCCCTCGCAACCCAGAGCTCATGCATGGATCCCAATGGCTACAAATGACACTGCGGTGATTCTTAAGATGATAAAAGTCTGCAATCCTGACCTTCCAACTCAGAATTGGCAAATTGCCAGATTGGGTGAGATGGAGGGCGCTCGTCGTCAAGCAGTGGTCTTGGTTAATGAGGAATCGCTTCCGCTTTTAGCCAGGACTGACGGCATTATTAGATTTGGATTTTTTCATATAAGAGTCAATGTCTACAAGGGCGACCAGAAGACTTTTTTGGACGCAGACAAGCCAGTGGCAGAGTCGGCTGAGGAGGAGAATCGGGAAAAGGTTGATATTGAGCTGGCCGATTCTAGGCTGATGGGAGATGCATCTGGCATTTTTGAAACCGAATCTGGTAACGAATGCGACCTCTGTGATGGCATGGAGGATAAAGCTGATGCCACGATGGGTGACATTCAGGACGAGGCCCATGCAGTGAGGAATTCGGAGAGTTCTGTTGCCTCCGATTCAGAACAGATGGGATATATATCTGGCTTATTCGAAACCGAATCTGGGGACGAATGCGACCTCTTTGATAACACGGAGGATGAAGCCAATAACACGGTGGTGGAAAGGATGGTGGAAATAAAACAAGATGTTGCGGTTCCTACAAATAAACCTCCATCACTGTAAGGCAGCCTCAGTTGCACTCTTGCTGCGCCTGACGACAGGAGCAGTTGACTTGGTTTTTATCCAAGAGCCCTGGGTGCGGGGTGGCAGGGTTTGCGGATTGAAGACCCCTGGGGTTAAGTTGGTGAGGGCTCACCAAGAGCCTGCATCTTTGCAAAAAATGGCTTAAATATATTCTTTTTATCAACTTTTAGTGATATGGATGTTACAGCGGCTAGCTTAGAGCTTCATGGGAAGTCTATTTGGCTCGCCTCTGCGTATTTTCCTAATCCGGGGTCAATACCCCCGGAGAAGGTTGTCGGTCTAATTCGGGAGTCTGAATCTAGGGGACACCAGTTAGTAGTGTGTTGTGATGCTAATGCACATCATTCGATATGGGGTAGTACAGACACAAATGATAGAGGCGAATCACTTTTGGAGTTTTTGTTAAGCACTAACCTGTATATTTGTAACAAGGGTGGTGAACCAACTTTCGTTACAAGTACGCGGCAAGAGGTTCTTGACGTAACACTTGTATCAGATACATTGTCTGATAGAATTGATGACTGGAGAGTTTTGGAAGAGCATTCTTTCTCAGATCATCGCTACATTGAGTTTTTACTCAGGGAGCGTGCCCCGGTTGAGACAGTCTCTAGAAATCTGAGGAGAACAAACTGGGTGAAATATAGGGAGACTTTTTCTTTGCTTTTGGATGAAGTACCCTTATCTGAACCGCATAGTTTGGCGGAAATTGACTGTCTGGTTGACCATATAACAAATGTTTGTAATAGGTGCCTGGATGCGTCTTGCCCTTCTGCAAAGCCTAGAGGGAAAAAAAAGCCACCTTGGTGGTCAAATGAGTTGCAGACGAGCAGAGATTTCTGCAGAAAGCTCTTTAATAAGGCTAAATTTTCAAGAGCGGACGAGGACTGGTCTGCATACAGGCTGCAACTTAAGAGTTATAAAAAGATGATCAGAAATGCAAAATGTGATTCTTGGAAAAACTTCTGTGGAAACATAGAAGACGTTTCTGAGGCATCCAGGCTGCGCAAGGTTCTGGCTTCTTCTCCTTGCACCCTGGGATACCTGAAAGATCCTAATGGGGTGTGGTCTTCCTCCAGTGGAGAGTCGCTGGATCTCCTTTTAAACACGCATTTTCCGGGCAATTCCATGACGCCGTTTCAAGCTTTGGAACGTTCTGACGCCCAAGCATCTGAAATTGCTTCGGAAATAATAAATATGCCAACATTAATCTGGGCGATAAAAAGCTTCAGGCCCTATAAATCCCCGGGACCTGATGGTATAATCCCGGCTGAGTTGCAGCAAGTGTCGAACTATATAGCCCCGTTGCTGTATAATCTATACACAGCATGCATCAACTGGTCGTATATTCCTTTAAAATGGAGGGATACCAGAGTCGTATTTATCCCGAAGGCTGGGAAAAGTTCCCACACAGCTCCGAAGGATTTCAGACCAATTAGTCTGTCTTCTTTTTTGTTAAAGACAATGGAACGAATGATAGACTCATATTTGCGTAGAGTGATTGACCCGAGGTTGCTTTCGACAAAGCAACATGCATACAGCAAGGGACGATCAACGGAAACAGCTCTTCATGAGCTCGTTGGTACCATCGAGAGATCGCTTTCGGTAAAGGAGTACACTATGGTGGCCTTTCTTGATATTGAGGGGGCTTTTAATAATGTCATCCCAGAATCGATAATATTGGCATTGTCTGGTCTGGGAGTAAAGCGTGAAATCGTTTTAATGGTGGAAAGCCTACTTGCCAGTAGACGTATAACGTCTGAATTGGGAGCGTCCGTCATATCTCGATTTGTCAATAGGGGCACACCACAAGGAGGTGTTCTTTCGCCGCTTCTTTGGAACCTGGCACTGAATTCAATGCTACTACTTATCTCTAGAAGCACGTGGTTGTCATGTTGTCGCATATGCTGACGATGTCGCGATAGCGGCAAAGGGGAAGCATCTGCCAGCATTGCGGGACATTCTTCAGGGTTCTCTGAAAGATCTGTCTAAATGGGCAAGAGACTGTGGTCTAGGAGTTAATCCTAGTAAAACAGAGCTTGTTTTATTTACAAGGAAAATTAAGATTCCTGCTTTCGATCCTATTTCTCTGGACGGTACTGAAATCACCTTCTCAGATGGAGCCAAGTATCTTGAAGTATTTCTAGATAGGAAGCTGAATTTCAGGCGTAATATTGAGGAACGGGTGAGAAAAGCAACGATTGCTTTGTATTCCTGTAAAAGGGCCATTGGAAAACGATGGGGTTTTAGCCCTCAAGTCGTTCATTGGATCTATACAGCAGTGGTGCGTCCAATTTTGCTGTATGGGATCATTGTCTGGTGGCCTGCTTTAGAAACAAAAGCGAACTGTGTCTTTATCACGAAGGTACAGAGAATGGCGTCAATGTGCATCACTGGTGCTCTTCGTACTACACCTACGGCTGCATTAGAAATCCTCCTTCACCTGATACCCTTCGACATATTGGGTAGGCAGTATGCAGCTGCGTCGGCAATTCGACTTAATAGCACGCTGCAATGGAGGAGCAGCGATTGTGGCCATAGCGCGATCTTGAAAAAGATAACACTACCACAAAATGTGGATTGTGCTCCCTCTTTGAGCCTTTTTGAGCGCCACTTTACCACTATGATACCATCCAGGGAGTCTTGGATTGGGGATACTCCGGGAAGAGGAGCTACCATAAATTTTTACACAGATGGATCGAGGCTGCACGAACAAGTGGGCTTTGGGGTCTATTCGGAAGAGCTTGGATTGAGCCTGGCTCGTAGATTGCCTGATCATTGCAGTGTTTACCAGGCAGAGATGCTGGCAATAAAGGAAGTGGCTGACTGGTTGAGCTGCAATGTCTTGTCTACAACCGCAGTCAACATCTATACTGACAGTCAAGCCGCGGTCAAGTCCCTGGATTCAATGTTTCTGAAAACAAGATCTGCCCTTAACTGCCGCACGTCTTTAAATGAGATGGCCAAGCAGTTTAACATACGACTCATATGGGTCCCAGGGCACAGAGACATTCCAGGGAATTGCAAAGCCGATGAGCTTGCAAGACTAGGAACTACCTTACAGGTTCCAACAGAATTGGAATGTGTTGGTATGCCTCTAGAAACTTGCAAGCAAAACCTACGGCTTTGTTCAGCGACGGAGACTAATCAAAGATGGGCAAATGGATGGACGTGTGAGACAACACGACTGATTTGGCCTTCTCTTAATCAGGGGCGCACAAGTGAGCTGATATCGCTTCCAAGAGGAGAGATTTCGACGGTGGTTTCTATAATTACCGGACACTGTCTTATAGGGAAGCACGCAGAGCGGTTAAATGTGCCGTCGAATGACTTTTGCCGAAGTTGCATGGATGAAGAGGAGTTGGAAACTATCGAACACTTTATTTGCCATTGCCCGGCACTTTCTGGTCAGCGACTTGCTTCACTGGGATCTAGGGAGCTGTACGATCTTTCTGATTTGTCGGATGTCAAAATTCAACATCTAAGGAGTTTCATAAGAAGCTCAAACTGGTTTAACGACAGGGACTAGTAGGGAAACCTATTACGATCCCGTGGTATCACAATGGACCTCAGAGTCTACGTGTGTTGACGTAAAACGTCAGCAGCCACTTACAACCTAACCTAACCTAACCTAACCTAATCAACAAATTTATTGAACCTACGTTTTAATCAATAAGTTGATTGAATTTACATTTTTCGTGATTGAAATTTGCCTTTAGCTATACGTACGCTTGATATTCCTTTCTATCAATTTTTTTACCACTTCTTCTGTTAAATTTGGTTCATTAATTTCTTTATTCTACAAAATCTACAAAAAAAAAATGAAAGTGAAATTTTTTTACTCAAATTTAATTCAATTGTTGTAATACAAAGAATTGAGACTTTAACCTTTTACAGGAGATGATAGCTTAGTTTTTCGTTAGAAAAAAAAACTTATTTCAAAAAGTAAAACTTCTTATTACAGCAAAAAAAAAAGAAAACTTTTTAACATAAAGTTTTTTCACAACCAAAGAATTTTAAATAGAAAAACTTCTAATTAACATCCAGAAAAAAAGATAAAATATTTTAATAAGATGTTAAAATTAATGCTGAAGAATTTAAGAAAATTTTGCACAAAGCGAATTTCCGCAAAAACTAAAAAAATAGCTATTTTGTCAGGAATTTTTTTATCTAATGTTTTATTTTTAAAACTTTCAAGAGATTTTCATTCTATTTTTATGTTAAAGCAAATCACTATTTTCTTTATAAGATTTTTAACGTATTTTCTTTTGAAAATTCATAAAAATGTAAAACAAAACACCATATGCAGATTTAATGTGACACTAGGGAAATAAACTGCAATTTTACCGAATAAAAGATAAAAACAAATAACACAACCTCACCTGAACATTTATTGTTGGAATCATACTGAAAAAATAAATAGAAATGGGAAAAAAAAATATTAAAAAAAGTCGACTGTAGAAATAAGGAAAAAATTGTACAAAGTTATTCCTGTTCTGGAGCCAAATGTCATCATTGTTAAAAAAAAAACACACAGATAAAGAAAATAAATACACAGAAATAAGAGCTTTAACCCCTTAAAAATTTAAGATAAATTATAAACACACAATTTATTTTTTTGTCCTTAAAAAAAAGATTTCAGGAAAACTCTGACGGAAGATCATATGACCCGCACTCAAAAGAAAAACTCTGTCAACAAATCTCTGAAACGACTTTCAATTTGATTTAGCAAACTTTCAGCTGATTTTCTTTTATAACATTTTTTTTTACCTTTTATAAAAAGTACCTTTTATAAAAAGTACCTTTTATAAAAAGTATCTTTTATAAAAATTACCTTTTATAAAAAGTACCTTTTATAAAAAGTACCTTTTATAAAAAGTACCTTTTATAAAAAGTACCTTTTATAAAAAGTACCTTTTATAAAAAGTACCTTTTATAAAAACTACCTTTTATAAAAAGTACCTTTTATAAAAAGTATCTTTTATAAAATTTACCTTTTATAAAAAGTACCTTTTATAAAAAGTACTTTTTATAAAAAGTACTTTTTATAAAAAGTACCTTTTATAAAAAGTACCTTATATAAAAAGCACCTTTTATAAAAAGTACCTTTTATAAAAAGTACCATTTATAAAAAGTACCTTTTATAAAAAGTACCTTTTATAAAAAGTACCTTTTATTAAAAGTACCTTTTATAAAAAGTACCTTTTATAAAAAGTACCTTTTATAAAAAGTACCTTTTATAAAAAGTATCTTTTATAAAAAGTACCTTTTATAAAAAGTACCTCTATAAAAAGTACCTTTTATAAATAGTACCTTTTAAAAAAAGTACCTTTTATAAAAAGTACCTTTTATAAAAAGTACCTTTTATAAAAAGTACCTTTTATAAAAAGTACCTTTTATAAAAAGTACCTTTTATAAAAAGTACCTTTTATAAAAAGTACCTTTTATAAAAAGTACCTTTTATAAAAAGTACCTTTTATAAAAAGTACCTTTATATAAAAAGTACCTTTTATAAAAAGTACCTTTTATAAAAAGTACCTTTTATAAAAAGCACCTTTTATAAAAAGTACCTTTTATAAAAAGTACCTTTTATAAAAAGTACCTTTTATAAATAGTACCTTTTATAAAAACTATCTTTTATAAAAAGTACCTTTTATAAAAAGTATCTTTTAAAAAAAGTACTCTTTATAAAAAGTACTTGTTATAAAAAGTACCTTTTATAAAAAGTACCTTTTATAAAAATTACCATTTATAAAAAGTACCTTGCATAAAAAGTACCTTTTATAAAAAGTACCTTTTATAAAAAGTACCTTTTATATAAAGAACCTTTTATAAAAGGTACATTTTATAAAAGGTATTTCCTTTTATAAAAAGTACCTTTTTATAAAAGGCAGTTTTTGAGTGCGATCTTTTGTTTAAAAACAAGGAAAATTTTAAAATATTAGTTAAATGGTATTACGAGACCTAGTAATTTGACAAGGTTGTTTTTAAAGTGTATACAATAAGGGTATAAAAATTAGATTAATTGTCCTGGAAATGTTTTTGTCCCCTAAAAGTCGACTGCATTTACCTAGTGAACCTCCTAACATCATTGAAAAAGTGTCGTTACTTAAATAAGTGTGAATTATTTGGTACTATTCCTTGGTTTTAAATATACATATTCAAACCACCTTGTTCTTAAACGGGTAAATAGAAAAATATGAGAACACAAAAAATCCTGAATAATAACGAAAAACTCAAATTTTTAAAGTGAAATGTATAAGAAATCTTCTTAACAAGAATCATATTGCATTTTCTTCCCTGCTGTCAACTAACAAAATAAATATATAAAAGAGGTTTCTTTTGCAATGGTATTGGTAAAGAATACATACATTACTGTCACAAGAAGAAATTCCAAAGTGTGAAAATGACATCATATGTGCAGATAGAATGTCACTATTAAATTTTATTAAAAGGTAAATTTGTTGTTGTTTCGTTTTTCGTTGTCTTGGAGATATTTTTTTTTTATCTCTCAAATTCTCTAGGGTGTATAAATTTGTCTGAAGTTTTGTTTTTCTACATTTGCATAAGTATATGTGTTTGTGTGGAGAAATTACTTGTGTGTGTGTATTTGTGATTGTCAAATATTTGAAGATTAAATATTGCAAATCCTTAATGTGGCTTTAATTTATTTGATAGGCTATAAATTAAATTAATATTTTGTACACTGAAAAAAAACATGTTTTTCGAATCAGATGAAAAATTTAAAAATAATTGATTATAATTTGAGCTTCATTTGGAATTGGCAGATTGGTGTCTTATTTTAAAATTGAAGCAGGACGTCAACCCTGTTGAACTATACAGTATAAGTTAACGACCAAAAAAGCCTGCGATATTTGTACTCTTGCCCAAAACATTAAATCATGATAATGTTTTGCGGAAGATTTGGGTGTACTTGCCAAAGCAAAGTTTTTTTTTAGAAAAAATAATGTTATATTACTTTGCTATTCCATGCAAAACGAATGGAAGTATCAGTCGAGGACCCCATTAAAAAACCAAAAGAGCTGTTCATTTCGAAAGTTAGTGCAAAAATAAGTGCAAAAAAGTGTTTTTACATTTTGGAGAGTATAAAATATTCGGCACCAAAGAATATAACACTCTCACTTCTTTTATGTACATTTGATAAACAAATGGAAAATTTTTATGCGAAAAGCTTAGACTTGGTGAAAAAGCAGTTTTGGTAAAAAAAAAAATATTTTTTTTTTCACGAAAAACAAAATTATGTTAAAAAAAATTCAATGAACCCAACCAAAATTTTTGGTGAAAAAAAATTTTGATGAAAAAAAGATTTTGATGAATTTTTTTGATGAAAAGAAAAATTTTTAGAAAAAAAATTGATGAAAAAAAAAATATGAAAAAAAAATTTTTTTGGTGAGAAAAAAATTGATATTAAAAAATTTGACAAAGAAAAAATTTATAAAAAAATATGATAAAATAAAATTTATGAAAAAACAAGTAGAAAAGTTAAATTCGACTTTGCCGAATCTATGAAAACCCTCCACAATGCCTTTTTTAAACGATAGTACATTTTTAACGTGAAAACAATTAACAATTTTGATTAGAAATATTTTTTTAAAGTAAAAAACTCTTTTTTTGTCATTAAAAAAAAAAAAAAAAAATTGCTAATTTTTTTTTTGAGTGTAATGTTTTTTTACTGTAAAAATATTTCTCACAAGGGAAGTATCTCAACCCTTATGAACCGATTTGCATGAAACGTAAAATATATACAAAGGAAAAAATTCTAAGGTTGGGGTGTCTCGGCTTATCGGCCATATCGGGGATTTAGGGATTCAAAACATGGGTCAAAAAATGGCGAAAAAATCGTTTTTTGGATTTTTCAGACATTTCTTTCTAAGAAACTATATGATGTTTACATATGAGAAGAAAGGTTTTTTTAATCCAACGGTGCCATAACCTTGTAAAAGTTTGGCTTCGTTAAATACTTTTTTCATGAAAATGTGTAAATTTGGGGTACTTATATGAAGACATAGACCTACGATGTCCATATGAAATTTACTGATATGGCCGATAAGCCGAGACACCCCAACCTTAAAATCGTCTCTTTTATATATATTTCAAGTTTCAGGCAAATCGGTTCATAAGGGTTGAGATACTTCCCTTGTCAGTGGATGCATAAAATATTGACTACAAAAATATTGAATACACAAAATATTGACATTTTTGTAAAGAAAAACAAAATTTTTTTTGAGTGTAAAATTTTTTTTGAGTGTACAATTTTTTTGGAGTGTAAAATTTTTTTCGACTATAATTTTTAAGTTACCAATGCTTTTAAAACCAAACAAGTTTAAAAAGCATTGCTTTAAAACTAAACGCATTTGAAAAGCATTGCTAACTTACCACCAATGCTTTTAAAACTTGTTTTCCACGTGGCATTTAAGATGAACAACATCTGAAATTCGAGGTTTTGCTTATAACTTTTGAACCACTGGACCGATTGAGCTGAAATTCAGTACCAAGCAGACCTCAGGCAAAGATACATGTCACATTTCAGCAGTCTTCTTATTGTCTTTCGAAAGTTATCGTGTTTTTTATTTCGTAAATTCGCGAAAAATCATTGCCGAAATTTACTCTTTTGCTCATAACTATTGAACCACTGGATCGATTTGGCTGGATTGAAATACCAACCTAACCATGTAAATGACCAACATATGCGCCAAACTTCAGTAGCATCAGTGAAGTCTTTCAAAAGTTAGTGTGTTTTCTACGGACCGACAGACAGACGGACGGACGGACATCGCTATATCGACTTAAAATCGATCGAGAATCATGAATATATATACTTTATGGGGTCCTAGACCAATGTTTCGATGTGTTACAAACGGAATGACAAACTTATATATACCCTCTATCACTAGAATGGAGGGTATACAAATTTATGAAAAAAAAAAAAAAATGTTGATGAAAAAAAAAATTTATTAAAAAACAAAAAACTTATGAAAAAAAATGTTGATGAAATAAAAAATTTGATGAAAAAAAAATTTGATGAAAAAAAAAAATTGATGAAAAAAAATTTTATGAAAAAAAAATTTGATAAAAAAAAACTTATGAAAAAAAATTATGAAAAAAAAATTGAAAAAAAAAAATTAATGAAAAAAAAAAATTATTTTGATGATAAAAAAAATTTGATGAAAAAACAATTTTTTTTTGGTGAAAAATAATTATGTTACTTTTTATTCACCAGCTGGTGAAAATCGGGTTTATTCACCACGAGGTGAATTATTATCCAAGTTACAAACCCAAGTTATTAAAATTTTTGGTTTTAAGAAAATGGAAATAGTAATTCTTGTTTTCTTTTTCGTTAATTGTTAGCTTATATACACACAAAAATTTTTTTTTTCCATGAACGATTTGCATAGTATTTATGAACAAATTCATACAATTTATTAACTTTTTCATAATATTTATAAACTTTTTCATAGTATTTATGAAAATGTTAAAAATTCTTAAATTTCACATATTATGATTTATTCATAAATACTATGAAAAAGTTTATAAATATTATGAAAAAGTTAATAAATTGTATTAATTTGTTCATAAATACTATGAAAATCGTTCATGGAAAAAAATTTTTTTTGTGTGTAGTTAAATTGAGGTGGCGCCCTGCAACTTTTTTAAAATTAGACACCAGCCTAAAACATTATCATGTTAAAATCTTGATGTCGTATGGAGCAAAATTTAACTTTTCGAGAAACTGTTTTGGATGTTTAGCATCAAATATTTTCAAAAGTTTTGGTTTTAATACTCTGAGTAATTTATTTGTACAACACTGCGTATGATTATTGCCAATAGTTTATTAAATGTTAATCATACGCCATGTTGCAAAATATTTTTTTGAAAATAAAAAATATTACAAAAAAAACATACCTTTTTTATAAGGGCAGCCAGCAAAGAAAGTTTTATTTCTGCAAAAAAAAATGATAAAAATGTTTGAGATTAATTCAAATTTTGTTTTTGTGTAATGAAAATAATTCTTGGAACCAGTAAGCCATCTTAAGTACAAACACAAACTATTTTTATCGTATCAAAGTTAAATGCATATTCATTACACTCAAAAAAACTTGTCAAATCATTAGGAAAAAGTCTCATAATTTCATTTTACCAATATTTAATAATAGGCTGACTTGCTTTTTGTTAACAAAATATTTTAGAAAAACAAAATGAAATTTTACAAAATTGAATTTATTATGAGGATCTTTATCAATAAAAAAAACATTTACAAGTCCATTGATTAAGTCAAAAAAAATAGGACATATCAAAATTTTTAAACATTTTTAAAGTTAAATTTTTTCTAAGTCCCACCAACTTTTTATACCCTCCAACCTCAGCAAAAGGGACTGACTACTAATTTTGTCACTCTGTGTACAAACTTCACAGATTTTTTTTTGTAATTTTTACAAAAAAAAAAAATCAGTGTACTCAAATTACAAACGAGAAAATCTTACAAAATAACTAAGTACTATACTCCAAAAAAAATCTACTTAAATTTATTTGATGTATAACTAAACATTCATGTTTAATAAACATAAAATATTTATTATAATTCATCTACTATTTATGTGAATATTTTTCCCCATTAAATTTATACTGCAAAAAGAAAAAATATATTTTTTATATAAACTATTTATGTTATTTAGTTATTTATATTAATACTAAGAAAAAATTATTAGTACATTACTTGTGTTTATCGTAAATACACTCAAAACCTAAAGGCATGACAAAGCAAGACAACAAGTACTATTTAACATAAGTACTTTACTAAAAGTACTTACAGTGACTCAAAGTAATAATGGAACAGCATATATTTGATAGCAGTTCTTTAAAGGAAAAGTTATCAATATTTGACCTGATTATTATCAATCGACTATTTTTAAAAAAAGTGCTATAAAGGAAATTTTCCAAGCTTTAATTTAAGCTTGATAGCGTCCAGATTGAGCAAATATAAAAAGAGATACGAGGGTCGCACTGGAAAATTAAATTATTTGTAGATATTTTTTTGAAATTTTTTTAAAAATATTTCTAAGTCGATTTTTCCCAAGTTCAAACATTAAAAATTTAAAAAAATATTCAATAATTTTTATTTAGTCATCAGCTTGTTTTTCCAACCACCCAAACAAAAAATGAAATTTTTTAAATACAGTAGAAGAAATCTGCATTTTTTGACCTCCAACTCTTTCGACCACCAGTTTGTTGTAAACAAAGAAAATATTTTACTGTTTATTAATTTGAGTACACCTAAGTGTATAGTGATAAGATTTTAGAATAATTAAATTATTTCTTTGTTTACAAAAAAATGGTGGTCAAACGAGTTGGAGGTCAAAAAATGCGGATTTCTTCCACTGTATTTAAAAAATTTAATTTTTTGTTTGGGTTGTTGGAAAAACTAGCTGAAAACTAAATAAAAATTATTGTATAATTTTTTAAATTTTTAATGTTTGAACTTGGGAAAAATCGACTTAGAATATTTTTAAAAAAATTTCAAAAAAACATATACGAATAATTTCAATTTCCAGTGTGACCCTCGTATTTTATTTAATATTTGCTCAATCTGGACGCTATCAAGCTTAAATTAAAGCTTGCAAAATTTCCTATATAGCACTTTTTTCAAAAATAGTCGATTGATAATAATCAGGTTTAGTATTGATAACTTTTCCTTTAAAGAACTGCTTAAAAATATATGCTGTTCCATTATTACTTTGAGTCACTGTATTTATAAATTGACAAAGTCGTTGAGCAAAAAAGAAGAAAAACACACTGAACTCTGTTGAAAAACTTGTATATACTCAAAGAGATAAAAACAAGTAGAAAAGTTAAATTCGACTTTGCCGAATCTATGAATACCCTCCACAATGCATTTTTTTAAAGGGTAGTACAATTTTTAACGTGAAAAAATTAACAATTTTGATTAGAAATATTTTGAGTAAAAAACTCTTTTTTTGTCATTTAAAAAAAAAAAAATAAAACAAATTTTTTTTTTTGAGTGTAAAATTTTTTCGAGTGTAATGTTTTTTTTACTGTAAAAATATTTCTGAGTGAATGCACGTACGTATGTAGAGAAAATATTGTCATTTTTGTAAAAAAAAACTAAATTTTTTTTGTGTAAATTTTTTTTGAGTGTAAAATTTTTTTTGAGTGTAAAATTTTTTTTGAGTGTAAAATTTTTTTCGTGTGTAATTTTTAAGTTACCAATTCTTTTAGAACTAAACAAGTTTAAATTAAATTAAACAAGTTTGAAAAGCATTGTTTAGTAACCACCAATGCTTTTAAAACTTGTTAAAACACGTGCCATTTTAGATGACACTAATCTGAAATTCAGGGTTTTGCTTATAACTTTTGAACCACTGGACCGATTGAGCTGAAATTTAATACCAAACAGACCCGGGGAACGGCAAAGATACATGCCAAGCTTCAGTAGTCTCATTATTGTCTTTCGGAAGTTATCGTGTTTTTTATCTCGTAAATTCGCGAAACACCCTTGCCGAAATTTACTCTTTTGCTCATAACTTTTGAACCACTGGACCGATTTGGCTGGATTGCAATACCAACCTGACCAGGTAAATGACAAACATATATGCCAAACTTTAGTAGCCTCTGCAAAGTCTTTCAAAAGTTAGCGTGTTTTCTACGGACGGACAGACAGACAGACAGACGGACGGACGGACGGACGGACGGACGGACGGACATCGCTAGATCGACTTAAAATCGATCGAGGATCATAAATATATATACTTTATGGGGTCCTAGACCAATATTTCGAGGTGTTACAAACGGAATGACAAACTTATATATACCCTCTATCACTAGAGTGGAGGGTATAAAAAAATAATAATAAAAGTTAATAGGATAAAAAATATATTTAGGTTAGTAATGTCATTTACCAAACAAACCTTTCAAGTAGTCCGCCCATACCCAACTAGTTATTATCAGTTCAGTGAAATTAATACACTACTAAATATATGAAAAGGTTGTGGTGAACATAGTTTGCAGAATTTTGTATACCCTTTACTTTTTAGAGAAGGGACATTAAAGTTTGCCATTTTGAATGTAACACATAGAAGTATTGATCTGGATTGTGATCCACAATTGATCAAAAGTTGAACTAAGATCAAATCAAAAACAAAATTATGAAAATTTTGGAAAATCTCAGAAAAATTCAGAAAAAGAAAAATAAAAATAATCTGAAAATTAAAACAACAAGTAAAAAAATTAAAAATTTGGCCATCCGGAATATATTGAAACCCTCCACAATGTAAAATAGATTAATGCAAACATTTTAATTAAAAAAAGGTGGTAAAAAAAATGTTTGTCAACAATAGTTGCAAAAAATTCCTTCGCATTGTGTACTTTTGCCCAAAACATTAATACCCTTGTTTTGTAAAAAGAAATGCCCTGCGTTGTCAAAATTTCTGTGTTATTTGAGCCACATGAAAAATCTGCTGTTTGCTGAAAATCTGATAAAAAAAAATATTGATGAAAAAATTTTTTTTTTTTATGTATTAATTCTGTTTTATTTATTTTTGGACTTTATATTTTATAACTGAAGTTTTATTTATTTCTTTTTGAGTCCACATTAATTATTTCTGAGAAATAATTATTTTTGTTGTACAATAAGAAAATCTGAAAAAAATAATTGACAACACAGGCTAAGTGGAGATGTCAACAGCTTTCGGAAGAAGCCACCCTTCCTTCGTCAGCACTCTTCGATTGTCACTGTAGGTGTGTAAGATTAAAATCAGCTATTTAAACGTACACTAAGGTGAAAAAGCGGACGGGAATTATATCACATTTCATCACCCATATGTTACGTTTAGCACGAACTTAATCAATCTATTTTTAACTTTTTCTAACATTTTTCTCAGAGTTGCAACCATTTTTTTTATGAAAAAAAATATTGATGAAAAAAATAGTGTTTAAAAAAAAATTGATGAAAAGAAATATTGATAAAAAAAATATTGATGACAAATAACACTGTGCTACAGTGAAAAAATAATTCTAACGTGACATGGTATAGGTTGTTGGTTTTGTCGAGTAGATCACAAAATTTCTCATTAAACTTGCCAGACACCCTCAAATTTTAAAGTTATTCTCAAAAAACGTTTTTTTTTTTGGGACTTTGATCACTAAACCTTGTGTAATTCAGAAAATGTTCAACCAATTTTAAGTTGTTTAACTGTTTTGGATAGAAGAAAGATAGGGCTTTCCACATGTGTGAATGGGTCTACACATATAAAAAAGATATCTATTGATTTTTTCTATAATATCTAATTTTTTTGTTATTTTTTGAAAAGTTTTCGAGTTTATCGATTTTTTTCTGCTATAGTTCGTTTAACAACCTTTATAGTTATGAACGTACTCTTAAAGAAAATGTAATTTTGAATACGACGATCTTTATCCTGAAAAAATCGGATAACAATTGACAGAGTTGTGATAATTTTTCTAAAAAAGAAAATTAAGATTTTGCAAGAAATCGCTGTCCAGATAACCCAAGCAAAAAAAATAAATTTATCATAAGAGGTCATGTACACTATTTATGAAGGTTTTTGGTGCGCTGAATCCAAATCTTGCCTTTAAATTGCGCTATCGCATCAGGTTTTTGAGAAATTTAACATATATTGATATATCAAAAACTTAATAAGATAGCGCAATTTCAAGGTCAAATTCGAATTCAGGGGGGCAAAAACCTTTAAAATAATGATACGCGACCTCTCAGTATATTCGTTTATTTTTTAACTTTTTTGCCTGGGTTGTCCGAACGGCGATTTCGTACAAAATCTTAATTTTCTTTTTTAGAAAAATTATCACAGCTCTGTCAATTGTTATCCGATTTTTTCGGCATAAAACTCGTCGTATTTACAATTAAATTTTCTTTAAAAATACGTTTGTCAATATAAATGTTATTAAACGAACTATAGCAGAAAAAAATCGATAAACTCAAAAAATTTTCCAAAAATAACAAAAAAATAACAAAAAAATTATATATTGTTGATAAAATCAATACATATCTTTCTTATAAGTATAGACCAATTCACATACATAAAAGCCCTATTCTTCTTCTATCTAAAACAGCTACGAAACTGAAAATCGGTTGAAACATTTTTAAGTTACACGTGGTTTAGTGAGAAAAGTAGCAAAAGAACGTTTTTTTACAATAACTTTAAAATTTGAGGGTGTCTGGCAAGTTCGATGGGCAATTTTGTAATCTTTTCGACGAGACCTACAACCTTAACTACCTCATTTCAAAAGTATATTCGATTTTGTGTTTTTTGTAACACAGTGTAATTATGTTACGTTTTAGTCACCAGCTGGTGAATATTTTATTTTTCACCACGAGGTGAATTATTATCCAAGTTACAAACCTAAGAGAATAATCACAATTGGAGCGGGAAGCGGAAAAACGCGATTGTCCTCATAAAAATAGAATTGAATCTAGTTTGGCGGAAAAACGCGGCGGAATTTTGTTGTCATATAAAACGTGTATGAACAGTTGCGGAAAAACGCTTCCCGCTCCAATTGTGATTATTCTCTAAGTTACTAAAATTTTTGGTTTTAAGAAAATGAAAACAGTAATTTTTATTTTCTTTTTTGTCAATCGTTACCTATTATAGTCACTGAGGTAGCGTCCTCCAACTTTTTTAAAATTAGACACCAGCCTAAAAACATTATCATGTTAAAAATGATAAAATTGTATTTAAAAATATTTTCGACGATATGAAACATTAAAATTTTTCAAATAAAAAAATTGTTGATAAAAAAAATTATGTTGAAAAAAAGTTTTTATGAAAAAAAAATTTTTTTTGATTAAAAAAAATGTGATGAAAAAAAATTTTTTCATAAAAAAACAAAGAAATAACAAAATAGGAAAAAAAAATTGATGGAAAAAAATGTGTGACGATATAAATTAATACGATTATTTCGTTTTATTTAACAGCTGGTCCAAAACAGATGGAAAATATTTATGTCACGAAAAGTTCAGATTTGGTTTAAACGTAATAAAAACTAGATTTTGATGGAAAAAAAAATTGAAGAAAACTAATTTTTTTCATGAATTTTTTTTTTTATAAAAAAAAGTTTTTGATGAAAAAAAGTTTTTGATGACAAAAAAGTTTTTGATGACAAAAAAGTTTTGTATGACAAAAAAAATTCACGAAAAAAAAAACAAAACTTTTATGAAAAAAAAAAATAGGAAAAACAAGCTAGAGCACACAGGGCCAGCCAGATCGATTGTGGGCCAAAAGTCCTTATATGTATTTAATTTCTCAAAAAATATCAATACACTCAAAATAATATATTAATAGATTTACTAATTTTTTTTTGCTAGTGCTGGTTAGCTAACTTTTAGCAAATTTTTAGTTGAGATTAGCATGTTAGCAAAAATATATTGTAAACTTCATTAAGCGCATTATCAATTTTAAACAAAATTTAAACAAAATTGGAACTAATTTTTTTTGCTAAATTTAAAATTGAGTTGACCAAATTTTTACAAGCTTTTTGCTAATATTAGCAAAAATAAATGGTATTTTTTTTTTATTTTCAGAAAACTTTAAATGGCGCTATCTCGGAAACTAAGCCAGATAGAGCAAAATGGAGGCCATTTTTGGTTCTCGGACACTCCATAGTATCGCCGGTCCTCTTCGCATGTGTGAACCCTAATAGGTCCTAACTTTGGATCCAAAAAAGTTATCATTCCCGAAAATTTTAAAATCCTAATGTCTCGGTAAATATTGCCGACACAACAAAAAGTCCAAAAGCATTTTTGTAGCTCTCAACTCGTAGAACAAGACCGCAAAATAATCAAAAGCTCTTCGTGTAATATTTTTGAAGTTATCGAGTTTTGTAAATCTCAAAACCCCGGTGGTCCCCTAAAATCACGTATCTTATACACATCTTTTTAACTTAGCTTATACACATCTGAGGACCCCATTGGGTTCGGACCCGATAGGTCCAGACCCCGATGGGCCTAGACCTAGTTGGGTTCCTTAAAAATCTTCATAGTTTTTGATCCAAAATTTGTGTCCGTTTCGCTTTACCTTGCTTATTTTTTAAGATACGTGATTATAGGGGACCACTGGGGTCTTGACAATTAAAAAACTCGATGACTCGATAAAAATATTACTCGGAGAGCTTTTGAATATTTTGCGGTCTTGTTCTACGTGTTGAGAGCTACAAAAACGCTTTTGGACTTTTTGTTATGTCGGCAATATTTACCGAGATATGAGCATTTTAAAATTTTCGGGAATGCTAACCAAAGTTAGGGGCCCATTAGGGTCCACACATGTGAAGAGGACCGGCGATATTATGGAGAGCCCGAGAACCAAAAATGCCCTCCATTTTGCTCTAACTGGCTTAGTTTCCGAGATAGCGCCATTTTAAGTTTTCTGAAAATAAAAAAATTTACCATTTATTTTGCTATTATTAGCAAAAAATCTTGTAAAAATGTAGTCAACTCAATATCAAATTTAGCAAAAGAAATTAGTTCAAAGTTTGTTTAAAATTGCTAATGTGCTAAATGAAGTTTACAAGAATTTTTTGCTAACATGCTAATCTCAACTAAAAATTTGCTAAAAGTTAGCTAACTAGCGTTAGCAAAAAAAATTTGTAAATCTACTAACAAATTTTTTTGAGTGTAAGTTGAAATAAACAAAATTTTAGTTAACTAATTTTTAACAAAACATTTTTGCTAACTTTACCAAAAAAATTGTGGGTTCAAAATCAGCAAATTTTCTTGTAGGTTTACAAGATTTTTTTGCTAACATTACAGTTTTTTTTTTTTTTTTAGTGTACCAATTTGTTGGGCATATATAGGAGCTGGTTTTCTGAACTTATTTTTATGATCCAACTACACCATTTCCTTTGACAGGTCTTCAAAGTTAAAAAAAAATTTTAAGTGGAGATTTTTTTTTTATTTTTTTTTTGCACATTTCAATTGCTAATGATCAACTTTTGATTTGCAGGGTTCACCATTATATATTAGCCTTTGTAACGAAAATAATATGGAAAAATATAACTCGTTTTCCTGACAGCAATTCGCGTTTTTGTTAAAATAACTATGATTTTTTAGTTATTTACTTCTCGCCGAAAAAATCCTCAGCGATCCTCAGTTCGATACAATCAGTCTATATTTTTTCTTATATAGAATGGAAAAAAGTTGCCCAAACTTTCTCGAAATGGCGAAATTACAGCAGTGGTCCGAGATTTGTTTTAAAAAAAATAATTTAACCCAACATAATGTTTTACGGCTCGATTAGTTTTTTTATCGTCAGAGAGTGCCTTAAGTGGAGGAAAAAAAATTATCTACATATCTAGTTTTTTTTGCAGAATTATGGAAAATATCAGTTACAACATTTCCAATTAAATTTAAATATTTTTTATTGAATTTCCAAAACAAAGAAAAAAATTGAATAATTTGTCGTCACCATATCCATAAGCTTTTCTGAAACTAAGTAAGTCATTTACACCCTTTTCATATTTATATCAAAAATAAAAAAAATATATATAAAAATAATGAGCGTAGATTTGACTTCAGACACTCTTAATACTATTAAAACTAATTTTTAGTTAGATCAGACAAAGTTAAAAAATCTAGCAGCATTATTGTTTCCGCAATATTGAAAATTTAAATTTACTAGGCCACACTTTCAGCTAGCTTCAACAAAGAAAAGGAATACAACTGTTTTTTAATTACTTGTAACAAATTTTTCTAAGCATATTTAGTCCGCCATTTTGTTTTTCAAAATTCACGCCAGTAATTGTGATTCACTAACTCCAAGACCCCCTTAAAACAAAATTTGAGTTAAATTGGACAATTATTAAAAAAATTTGTCCGCCATATTAGATGCGCCATTTTGATTTTTTTAGTTTTTAGTTAAATTTTTAAATCAGCGACCCTGAAATTCTCTAGAAGCACATTTTCAGCCGGATCCAACAACGATAAAGACTTTTGGTCGGGGTTGGATCATTCATCAAACTTTATGAAGCATATTTAGTCCGCCATTTTGTTTTTCAAAATTTGGAGTAACAATTCTGATTCAGTAACTCCAAGACACGCATAAAATAAAATTTGAGTTTAATCGGACAGTTTAAAAAAAATTGTTCGCCATATTGGATCGGCCATTTTGATTTTTTTAGTTTTTAGCTAAATTTTGAAATCAGCGACCTCGAATTCCTTTAGAAGCACATTTTCAGACGGATCCAACAACGATAAAGACTTTTGGCCGGAATTGGTTCATGCTAGCCCTGTGTGTAGAGTGTTAAATTCGGCTGTGCTGAATTTGATATACCCTTTTTATTTAAAAAAAATTATTAAAAAAAAATATTATTAATAAAAAAATATTTTTGATAAAAAAAAAAACTTTTTTGATGACAAAAAAAAAAATTTAAAAAAAAAAATTTGATGAAAAACCCGAATTATGATGAAAAAAATTTTTATGAAAAAAACATTTAATGAAATTTAATGAAAAAAAAAACTTTAGCAAGACAAGGAATGCTTTTTGGAAAAAAATTCAAGATTTTACTGCATCTTTATTGCGCGTAAATCAATGCTAAAAAGACTGCTTCAATTTGCTTTCAAAATACTGTTGATTTTAGAACACTTAATAGCGCTTTATCAGTACTACAAAAGTGTGCCCTTAACGATGACATTGCCCACAGAAATTATTTATGAATTGAGGTGGTTTGGATGAGCACTAGAGTGGCCATAGTAGAAATTTTTTTGAAAAGT
Organism: Pegoplata infirma; assembly: GCA_963921195.1. Taxonomy (NCBI): domain Eukaryota; kingdom Metazoa; phylum Arthropoda; class Insecta; order Diptera; family Anthomyiidae; genus Pegoplata; species Pegoplata infirma. Next base: position 63,493,866 of record OY992537.1, on the reverse strand, counting down.
TAAATTTTTCGCACTGAAAAATGTGAGGTTGGGAATAAAAATAATTATGTATATTTAAAAATTTTTTTTTTGTTCCGAGTACCTCCGGGTTGAGCCTAAAGTTTGAAAAACGGATTACAAGGGGAAAATATGACTTTTTTTTCATTTTCTCAATTTTTTTGATATTTTAAGTACAGTTTGAATTCAAATGGTCACTGAATTTTGATTAAGAGTTAATTGTCTATCAAATAAGGTGTTAAAAATTAAAATCGGTTGAAAATTAGCCGAGTTATGAAAACTTCCCCCGGCAACTAACGTGTGGCAAACCACCTGATCAAGGAATTCGAGCCCCATTTTTGAAATTTATTGAAATTATCTACTGTAATTAATTTTTTTTATTCCTCAAGTTCCAATGTACTAAGAAGATACATATTTTTCATATTGCGTTTTGCTAACTTGTTTTAAATAAATGCTAAAGTGGTCTGAATTTTTCAACACTATTTTCAAATCTCCAATTTTACATTTATAATTTTTTTTGTTAAAGAAATTTTAAAAAATCGGCTATTGGAGTTCAGGGATTTGTTAAGCACATATAAAGGAATAAAAACCCCAAAAATTGTAGGGTTTTCTGTTTTCATTTGGCTATTACAGTGATGTAATTTCGGCGGATTTCGGGAAAGTAGTGATTTTTGGCCCTTTTTTTGCTTTTATTTATTTTTTTTTGGTTTTTTTTACAAGCCTGATATGTTTTGGACCGAATTATATCAACACGAGATAGAATACTTCAATTTGCAAAATTAGGGCGAAATTGACACATAAAAAATTGCCCCTGTTAAGGGTCAAAGGTCAAATTTTAGAAAATTTTGAATTTTTAAACATTAACAGATTTGCTGGGCGGTTTTTGCTGAATCTACTCGATGTTATCTTAATTGGTCTAAACAATATGGCAAATAATTAAAATTTAAAAATTTAACCCTTAAGTGCTGTTGGGGCCTATAATTTTTTTTAATTTAATGGAGATAATGTAAGTGTATTTTGTTCAAATGGTCGAATAGGCCCCACCATCACTAAAGGGTTAATATTCTGAATTTAAATAAAAAGACATATGTTAAGACCTTTTAAAATGACATCAAGTAGTTTCATATATTTCCACTCAGAAAATCTGTTAATGTTTAAAAATTCAAAATCTTCTAAAATTTGACCTTTGACCTTTAGTTGGGGCAATTTTTAATTTCCCATTTTTGCCCTTAATTTGCGAATTGAATTATTCTATCTCTTGTTGATATAATTCGGTCCAAAACATATGAAGTTTGTAAAAAAAAACCAAAAAAAAATAAATAAAAGCTAAAAAAGTGCCAAAAATCACTACTTTCCCGAAATCCGCCGAAATTACATCACTGTAATAGCCAAATGAAAACAGCAAACCCTACAATTTTTGGGGTTTTTATTCCTTTATATGTGCTTAACAAATCCCTAAACTCCAATAGCCGATTTTTTAAAATTTCTTTAACAAAAAAAATAAAAATTTAAAATTGGAGATTTGAAAATATTGTTGAAAAATTCAGACCACTTTAGCATTTATTTAAAACAAGTTAGCAAAACGCAATATGAAAAATATGTATCTTCTTAGTACATTGGAACTTGAGGAATAAAAAAAATTAATTACAGTAGATAATTTCAATAAATTTCAAAAATGGGGCTCGAATTCCTTGATCAGGTGGTTTGCCACACGTTAGTTGCCGGGGGAAGTTGTCATAACTCGGCTAATTTTCAACCGATTTTAATTTTTAACACCTTATTTGATAGACAATTAACTCTTAATCAAAATTCAGTGACCATTTGAATTCAAACTGTACTTAAAATATCAAAAAAATTGAGAAAATGAAAAAAAAGTCATATTTTTCCTTTGTAATCCGTTTTTCAAACTTTAGGCTCAACCCGGAGGTACTCGGAACAAAAAAAAAAAATTTTTTAAATATGCATAATTATTTTTATCCCCAACCTCACATTTTTCAGTGCGAACACTTATGGATTTAACATTTTTTAATTTTTCTATATAACGCTTTGGCCAGTCTAATGAGCACGTTGATTCTCTTTCTAAAGCTGCATCCAGTTCAGATTTTTTTTTTTGTCACTGAAATTCATTTGTGTTCTAAATATTTTGGGTCTTTTGAAGGGTATTCATGGTTTTGGACGAGTCGAATTTAATTTTTCTACTTGTTTTTTTTTTTCTTTCTTTTTTCTTAAACATTTAATAAAAAAAAAAACACAATTCTCGACAATAAAGTATTACAGTATCATGTCTTTGCATAAGAGATTATGTTTAAAGTATGGCACACAAAAAATAATAAAAAATGGTTAAGTATATTATATAATACATATTATGCAGAAAAGGAAAATAAAGAAAAATTATTTAAAGAAGAACAAAAATTACTAAAAAATAAACACAGAAAGAATACATTTTCTTCTTCGTTTTTCAAACAAGAAAAAGAGCTTAAAAATGGATACATTAAGTGGTTATATTTATATTTATACTTTTATTTTTTTTGTTATATAGAGTTTCATTCGTTTTTAGTTTATTTCATTTTTTACACAAAACCATTAAATAAATGATTATAATACTTGTATAATAATTTTTTTAACAAATGTTATTAAATATATAAAAAAAAATATTACATTTTAGTTTTCTGTACGTTAAGATAATGAAATTGTAATATTTAAGAAAAGAAATGGTAAATGGTTTTAAACAGTCTTACATGTTTAATGTCTTTACAACTAAATTAAATATTAAATGGTACTTATTAAAAATTAGTTTCAAAGAAAATTGCATTATGTTTTTCAAAAATGAATGAGTACGACAAAACTTTACCAGTTTATAGGAATAATTAGAAAATGAAATATCAAATATAAATACTTACAAGGGACGTGTCTCAACCCTTATGAACCGATTTGTCTGAAACTTAAAACATATATAAAAGAGACGATTTTAAGGCTGGGGTGTCTCGGCTTATCAGCCATATCAGTGTTTCAAAATTTTGTTGTCCCCTTATGAAACAATGTGGACCTCCGGGAAAATTTCAATAACTCCCAAACTAACCGGAATATCATCTAGAGCAGCGGTTACCAACCTTTTTGGCTAGCGTACCCCTAATTTTAAATTTTATAAGCCGCGTACCCCCTAATGAGTTTTTTGTTTTCGTTTAAAACAAATCACAAATAATACAGTTAATATTGTAATTTTTGATCTCCGGGTATTATCATATTTTTTTATGGATTAAGGGGAGATCAAAACAATGATGTTATTTTTTGGAAAAATGTTTGCTCCTTGGGGTGGTTCAATGCATCTGAAAACCCGGATTTTGAGCTGATTTTTCTGCAGAGCAAAAACGACTGTAAATGTTACAAATCTGATTTTACCAGTCGATTAAAACAACGGACGTTGTTTGAACTCTTAAAAAAAGTTCCAAAAACCCATCACAGGGGCGGAAATATAATGTATTTTTTTAATTTTTCTTTTAATTTTTAATACGAGGGCAGATCAATAATTCCGTGACTTTTCGAATGAAACACCCTCGTGTTTACTATAAAAGGGCATTTTGAGCTTAACAAAATGCGTGTTCGTTTACCATACTACAATCTACTCATTTTTACTACTTTTACTACAGCTGGAAATTTTCAGTACAAAAAGTAAACAAAAATTTTTAGTTGTAGTAAAAGTAGTAAGAAATTTAAGTAAACAAACAGACCTAAAGTAATACCAAAATTTCCACTCTATCACAACCCGTCTCAAAAATTCCCAAAAACACGTTTTTTGAGAACTTTGACATAAATTTTCTCAAAAACCTGACATCATAGAAAAATTTGAGAACCATATTCGGAATCAGCATCGAAAGGTTAATCGAAAACAAGTGGTCAGATATCAAAATATCATCCAAAAATATCGTAAAAAATTCTCTCTAAATTACATAAAAATTAGGGTGTTCAATTAATCGGGTTTTTTAATTGTTCGATTAAACGATTAATCGATATTTGCCATTTTAAAATTATTCGATCAAACGAATAAAATTTTAAAATTGTTCGATTAACCGAATAATTACAAATTCAGAAATTTTCTAAATTACAAGGTTTTTTCGACAATTTTAGATAAAATTGGTAGTTGAGTTAATAAACAACTTTAATTACAAGTATTTTAACATTTTATTAACAACAAAAAAAAAATTAAAATCATTACTACCTCCGTCTCAAAATAATCTTAACATTTCTATATTTTGGCTGGGATTATGGAGGATTTTTTGAAAAAGCTTTGGTTTTTTTGTTAATACATATCGGGACATATCAATAATTTAAAAATTCTTTATAGCTTTGCAATTTTTCAATTCACGTGCAAAATAGATGCAATAAACTGCATCCAGATAAATAAGACAACTGGTTTTCGACGTTACAAACAGGCATGGTGTCCACTTTGGTCGAAAAGATGAAAATTATTACAAAATGCGGCGTATGAAATAAGAAATTTTACGCTAGAGGCCATTTTAACGGTTTTTAATAAATGCATTATGGATGCAATAGGGACATCTTGCAAATATTTTTAATTAATTTTGTTACAGTTTTAGTACACGAGATTAGTATAAGATTGTTTTTTTAACTTTATCTTGTATTATTTCAACTAAAACACTGCTTAATAAAATGTAAAGTTTATTTTGGGACAAAAAAATCTATAGAAATGTTAAAAATATTTCGGGACGGAGGTAGTACAAAATGTATCAACATTTAAGTTTTCTGCTAATTTGTTTGAGAAAATTAAAAAAAAATCATTTCAGAGATTTGTAAAATGTGTAGAATTGAAAAACAATTTTTTTTTGACAAATTAGTTTGATTACCGATATCACAAAAATTATCTGACTACATTTAGGAAAATCTTATATTTGTATTTTTTTATATAACTTAGTGCGTTTTTTCCTAAAATTTTAAGCTTTGACAGATTTTAGCGCGGTCATACAGTTAGCCGATTTGGCCCAAAAATTTATCAGGTACTTACTTAGGTCGCTTAATAAATCCAAGCTTCAGGAGCAGCGAAAATCCGAAAACAAATTTAAAATAGGACCACTCAAGTCAACATGACTGTGTTATTTTTTTAATTCCAAAGGAAACATACATTTGATTTGTTTATTGGACTTCAAACTTTTAAAAAATTATACATATTTCCAGAAAAACCATATATTATTATTATTCGATTAATCGGAATAAATTCTTCGATTAATCCTTTAATCGAAAATAGCAATTTTAAATTAATCGAACAATTATTCGTCTAAAATTGTTCGATTAATCGAACAAGAATTAATCGACTGAACACCCTAATAAAAATACGTTTTTTGTGGTCTTTGACCCCAACTTTCTTAAAAACCTGACGTTATGGAAAAATTTTAAAGCCCCGCATCTGGATTTGAAAGGTTAATCTAAAACGAATGTCTAAATTATTAAAATTTTGCGTACCCCCGCGGACAGTTTCGCGTACCCCCTAGTGGTACGCGTACCAGGGGTTGGTAACCGCTGATCTAGAGCAAAAATACGTGTCGACTTAAATTTAATAGATTATTTCGTATTCATATGGAGATCGTAGGTCTATGTCTTCATATAAATACCCCCCAAAATTTACACATTTTCGTGAAAAAATGCCTGCGAATTTTGTACTCTTGCCCAAATCATTAAATCATGATAATGTTTTGCGGAAGATTTGGATGTACTTGCAAAAGCAAAGTTTTTTTTCGAAAAAATAATGTTATATTACTTTGCTATTCCGTGCAAACCGAATTGAAATATCAGTCGTGGACCCCATTAAAAACCAAAAGAGCTGTACATTTCGTAAGTGAGTGCAAAAATAAGCGCACAAAAGTGTTTTTACATTTTGGAGAGTATAAAAGATTCGGCACCAAAGAATATAACACTCTCACTTGTTTTATGTACATTTGATAAGCAAATGGAAAATTTTTAACACTTTGATGAGAAAAAATTGATGAAAAAAATATAATAAAAAAAATTTATGAAAAAAAAATTTTGATGAAAAAAAAAAATTTGATGAAAAAAAAAATTAATGAAAAAAAAAAATTGATGAACAAAAAATTTTGATAAAAAAAAAAAATTTTTTAAAAAAAAATTGATGAAAAAAAAATTTGATGAAAAAAAAAATTTGATGAAAAAAAAATTGATTAAAAAAAAAATTTGATAAAAAAAAAAAAAATCGATAAAAAAAAATTTATGAAAAAAAAAAAATTGATGAGAAAAAAAGAAATTGAGGAAAAACAAGTATAAAAGTTAAATTCGACTTGGCCGAATCTATGAATACCCTTTTTAAAGGATAGTAAATTTTTTAATGTAAAAAATATTAACAATTTTGATTAGAAATATTTTATTTTGAGTAAAAAACTTTTTTTGTCATTTTCGTAAAAAAAAAAAATAATTTACTAATTTTTTTTTTTAGTGTAAAATTTTTTTCGAGTGTATTTTTTTTTAGTGTAAAAATATTTCTGAGTGACAAAATACTCTGTAAAGTAATTTTGTGGCTTATAATTGTTTTTAAAGCTTGTTTTTTTAAAACTCCGGTTTTTCAACACGTAAATTTTAGGTGAAACCTATCTGAAATTCAGGGTTATGCTTATAACTTTTGAACCACTAAACCGATTTGGCTGAGATTTGAAACGAATAGGAACAGAGGAACGGAAAATATATATGCCACACTTCAGCACTCTCAGAGTTGTCGTTCCAAAGTTACAGTGTGTTTTATCGCGTAAATTCATGAAACCCCCTTGCCGAAATTCAGTCTTTTGCTCATAACTTTTGAACCACTGGACCGATTTCGCTGGATTGCAATACCAACCTGCCCAGGTAAATGCCCAACATATATGCTAAACTTCAGGAGCCTCTGTAAAGTGTTTCAAAAGTTAGCGTGTTTTTAACAGACAGACGGACGGACGGACGGACATCGCTAGATCGTCTTAATATCGATCGAGGGTAATGAATATATGGGGCATTCCATGTGAAATCGGACACTTTGAAAAACTTTTTTTTTAGATTTTCCCAATTTGTTTACAGTTTTTAGTACCCTTCGAAAACTCCTTCGTGGTAAATTTTCAGATTTTTTTGATGACCCGTTCAAAAGATATCGAATTTTTAAAAATTGGTAGTTTGTTCCTTTACTCAAACTTCTTTTAATCATAACTTCTTCAATAATGGTCCAAATATCAAATTTTTTTTTTCAAAATTTTTGTTTTTTTACGTACTTTTTTTTCCAAAAAATTCTTAAAAGCGCTCTAGTATGCGATTTTTAAGTTTTAAAATTTAAATCTCATTTTTGAAAATGTTTGTACTCTTCGATTTTTTTGAAATTTTTTTGTGTAAAACTTCTATCAATTCTACAAATTTTTTGCCCAGGAGGATCGTGGGATAACGACTATTACTATTTTTAAAATTTTTTGAAAAAATTTTATTGTAATTTTCCAATCTTAAAATCATTTCTACTGCATCAATGGTGCGTCATAGAGGGGTCCTTTATAAGACCGACCCCCATTAATTTTTACGTCTTAACATTTCTTTGGAACAAACTAATACCCTATCTCCAATTTCTAAGGGGGCTCCCACACAAAACGACATTTTTTAAAATTTGCTCCAACCGCTCTAACTGCCTTAATAGTGCCCTTAGAGCAACAAAATGTATGACCTACCCACAATATTTTTTTAGTCCAAACATTTTCTCTGAAAACACCAACCCTCTATCTTTAACTGTTAAGGCGGTCCCCATACAATTTTTTTTATTTTTTGTAAATTTGATTTATTTAATCAGCTTCTACCGGTCCAATGGTGCGTCCGAGAGGGGTCATTAGTGAGACCGACCCCCTTTTATTTTTACCCTACAACATTTTTTTTAAATATACCTACGCCCTATCTCCACTCCCTAAGTAGGCTCCCATACAAATAACAGTTGGAGCAAATTTTATAAAAATGTAATTTTGTATGGGAGCCTACTTAGGGAGTGGAGATAGGGCGTAGGTATATTTTAAAAAAATGTTGTAGGGTAAAAATAAATGGGGATCGGTCTCACTAATGACTCCTCTCGAACGCACCATCGGACCGGTAAAAGCAGAATAAATAAAACAAATTTACAAAAAATAAAAAAAATTGTATGGGGACCGCCTTAACAGTTAAAGATAGAGGGTAGGTGTGTTCAGAGAAAATGTTTGGACTAAAATACTGTGGGTCGGTCATACATTTTGTTGCTCTAAGGGCGCTATTAGGGCAGTTAGAGCGGTTGGAGCAAATTTTAAAAAATGTCGTTTTGTGTGGTAGCCCCTTAGAAAGTGGAGATAGGGTATTAGTTTGTTCCAAAGAAATGTTAAGACGTAAAAATTAACGGGGTCGGTCTTATAAATGCCCCTCCATGACGCACCATTGGAGCAGTAGAAATGATTTTAAGATTGAAAAATTACAATAAATTTTTTTCAAAAAATTTAAAAAAATAGTAATAATCGTTATCCCACGATCCTCCTGGGCAAAAAAATTGTAGAATTGATAAAGGTTTTACACAAAAAAATTACAAAAAATCGAAGAGTACAAACATTTTCAAAAATGAGATTTAAATTTTGAAACTTTTAAATCGCATACTAGAGCGCTTTTAAGATTTTTTTAAAAAGTACGTAAAAAAAGAAAAATTTTGAAAAAAAAATTGAAATTTGGACCATTATTGAAGAATTTATTAGTAAAAGAAGTTTGAGTAAAGGATCAAACTACCAATTTTAAAAAATTCGAAATCTTTTGAACGGGTCATCAAAAAAATCTGAAAATTTACCATGAAGGAGTTTTCGAATGGTACTAAAAACTGCAAACAAATTGGGAAAATCTAAAAAAAAAATTTTCAAAGTGTCTGATTTGACATGGAATGCCCCATATATTAAAGAGACGATTTTAAGGTTGGGGTGTCTCGGCTTATCGGCCATATCAGTGTTTCAAAATTTTATTGTCCCCTTATGAAACAATGTGGACCTCCGGGAAAATTTTAATAACTCGCGAACTAACCGGAATATCATCTAGAGCAATGGTTCCCAACCTTTTTTGCGCCACGCCCCACTTTTAAGTTAAAAAAAACTACAATGTCCCCCCTACATTCAAGAAAAATTTGTAAATTTTTAAATTTGGTTTAAAATTCAAAATTTACTTGTGGTTAAGCAAACTTTTTGTTAAAGTCATCGTTTAAACAAAGTTTTGAGAAAAAGTTGTTAACATTCAACTAAATAATTTAACTAAAATAATTTTTTTTTAGTTTATTTAACAAAAAAAAACTGAAAAATTTTTGATCTAGGGCAAAAATACGTGTCGACTTAAATTTAATAAAGATTATTTCGTATTCATATGGACATCGTAGGTCTATGTCTTCAAATAAATACCCCCCAAAATTTACACATTTTTATGAAAAAAGTATTTGACGAAGCCAAACTTTTACCAGGTTATGCCACCGTTGGATAGGCATTAAAAAAACCTTTCTTCTCATATGCAAACATCATATAGTTTCTAAGAAAGAAATGGCTGAAAAATCCAAAAAAACTATTTTTTCGCACGTAAGCGCTATGAGCTGATGTCCTAAAAATACAAAATTTTAAATAAAAAAATGTATGCGGACCACTTTAAGGGTTGAAAATTGGGGGTATTTATTTTCTGAGAAAATGTTTGTATTAAAAATATGTGGAAGTTGGTCATACATTTGACACTTCTGGGGGCAACGCTGGGGCAGTTAGAGCGGTGGGGGCAAATTTCATAAAAATTTCATTTTGTAAAGAGTTGAGAAAGGAATTAATTTTGTTGATAAAAATGTCCGTGGAAGGAATTTTTGTTTTTTACTGCCACTTTTGCTACGATGAGGAGCCATTTGCCTCCACAATTGCCCCGGAGTCGCTTTTAGAGTAATGCAATATATGACCGATCCCCACAAATTTTTATACCCCAACATTTTTTTCTGAACAAACCTACTTCCTATCTCAACTTCTTAAGGGAGCTGCCACAAAAATGGCATTTTTGTGAAATTTGTGGACAAAATTTCAGCCAAATCGGATAAATGCAACTCGTACTCTTTTGAGTCCAAAATTTACAGGGTAAAAAAATCCATACGAGCAAAAAATTTTTTTTTTTAGTTTTTTTTTTCTTAAAAACAAAACTCCCCCATACATTTCGCTGCCATTATAATATATTATAACATATTACTGATCCATGGTCGATTCTAAGACATATTGGCAATGTTCGTCCGTAAAAACATGAAGCAGTATAAACCAAAAAAAATAGATACTAAAATAGCTTGGCATGAATACACAGAAAATAATATTGAGAAAAACAATTTGAGTAATCACTTGTTAAAATTTTTAAAACAAATTTGAGTAATTTTAAAATTAAAACTTTACTCAAATTGAAAATAAAATTTGAGTAAATAATTATTTTTTATTCTCTTGGTATTTTGAATTCCCACTTAGTTTTTTGTATATGTAAACGATAGTTTGAAATCATCTTTATAAAATGTTCCTTTGTCTTGAAGACATAAGTACATTAGGTAAAGTTTGAAAAAGCAATTTTTTTTTGAAAAAAAATCGAAACTTTTTAAACTTTTAAAAAAAATAAAGTGATACATTTTGAGTAAATTTTTACTTGACACAATTAAAAAGTTACTTAAAAATATTGAAAAATTTTGAGTAAAGTTTTAATTTTGTGAATTAATAATTTACTCAAATTTTTTATTAAGCATTTAATAATTTTTTATTAAAAGTTTACTCAATACTATTAAATCGTTTACTGGTGCAAAATTGAGTAATTTTTTACTCAATAGTATTAAAAATTTACTCAACATTTTTTTTATTTTTTTCTGTGTATGTCTTATGGTCATAAAATAAATATTAAGCGTATATGGGAAGTCCCCCGACGAGACCATCCCTTCCGATAGTCGGTCACGAAAGGTTTTGAAGATAATATATTAAAAGAATCTTGTTTTTTAAAACTGTTTTGTTAACCGGTTTTCAATTGCTTAAATTGTAAAATAAGCAGAAGAATAAAATTATTTAAACTTTTAAAACTCTGATGACTTGACCAATTTGCTAACAAAAATATTGTTGAAAAATTCCTTTTTTACATTTTTGACATTCTTAAGAAATCATTCGTTCATTTTAGTTTTCTTGCTTTGTAATTTTCCTAAAAGTGTTTTATTTCTTGTGAATGTGTTTTTATATCCTTGTTTTAAAGTATCTTGTTTTATTTCAATATTTTTACCGTTTTTTTTTATTATTTTCAAGAATACATTACATTTATGTAATGTTATCTTTTTATAGTTTGTGTTTTTTTTTTGTCTTCCTCTTCTTTTACATTGTTTTTATAGTCCTTCGAACGCACAAGTTGCATCGTTATAGCAACACATTTGCAAATTGAAATAATATTTTCAACAATACAAAAAATAACAAAAATCTTTGTTTTTATTATTATACAGTTGTTTATGCAAAAGATATAATTTTCCCCCTTTTGCTTCATTTTTTATTTTTATTTTTTTTGCAACCATAAGATACATTTGTAAAAATATTTACAGAACATTCTTTGTATTAAACGTTCAATAAATTTTACAACAGTCTTTTGTAATGTTAGAAAACTTTAAATGATGAATGTGTTTTTTTTGCGAAAGTTTCCGGGAAGTAAATTTTTTTCTTGTATTTTTATTTTTAAACATTGAAAAAGAAAATAAGTTTATTCTAGTTCGAGGTCATTTATGTTCCCCATTATGAACTGAACTTATCTAGTGATATGTTCACTCTTATTTCTTTATAAGAATATTCTCTTATCAAATACATACATACTTATAAAATTTCTGCTTTCAAAAATTTGTTAGTTGTCAGGAATGATTTGGATATCGTTTCCAGTATTTTCAAATTTTCCCCATTTCCAGAAACCAGAACTGTATGAGTATTTGTTTGGTAGAATATCCCTTTAAAGAAAAAGAAGTTACCACACTCAAAATATTTTGTAGGCAAAAGCAAATGAAAAACTCATTTAAAACCAATGAAAAAACAAATGAAAACCATCCCAGAAATTATTCATTTGTTTTAACAAACATCAACATTTATTTTTTACTGTTAAAAAAATTTTCTAAAATAAATAATATTGAACATAAAAAATGAACGTCACTTTAAATTTTTTACCAACAAATTCGAAAAAAATAACCTACGAAAACATTAAAAATTAATGATTGTTGTGTTTTTACAATTTTTCTATTGAATTTTATTTAAAAAAAATTTTAATAAAATTTTTGGGGAATCGATCCCGCAATTTTTTTGTCTACAATAAAATAACCAACACAAGTAGGTAAAAACTAATGACTTCTCTCTAAATAATGCCAACAATTAAAAAAAAAATGCCTGCGAATTTTGTACTCTTGTCCAAAACATCAAATCATGATAATGTTTTGCGGAAGATTTGGGTGTACTTGCCAAAGCAAAGTTTTTTTAGAAAAAATAATGTTATATTACATTGCTATTCCATGCAAAACGAATTGAAATATCAGTCGAGGACCCCATTAAAAAACCAAAAGAGCTGTACATTTCGTAAGTGAGTGCAAAAATAAGTGCAAAAAAGTGTTTTTACATTTTGGAGAGTATAAAAGATTCGGCACCAAAGAATATAATACTCTCAGTTGTTTTATGTACATTTGATAAACAAATGGAAAATTTTAATGCGAAAAGCTTAGACTAACAAGGGAAGTATCTCAACCCTTATAAACCGATTTGCCTGAAACTTAAAATTGGGGTGTCCCGGCTTATCGGCCATATCGGGGATTTAGTGGTTGAAAACATGGGTCAAAAAATGGCGAAAAAATAGTTTTTTGGATTTTTCTGCTATTTCATTCTCTTAACTACACTCTAATCAAAATTTGTTGAAATTTACCCAATTTATAGTAGGAAACTGGACTCCTACTATAAATTGGGTAATTTTACTCTGAATGTGTAAATTGAATAAATTGACCATTAGTGGTTAATTTAAATAAAAAAGAGGTGAATAAATATAACAAAAAAACAAAAAAAAAAAAAAAACATTCGGCGCCAGCAAGCATCGAACTCGATACCTTCCGATTTGAAAGTACACTTCTTAACCACTACGCTACGGAAGCTTATACTTTTATCTGGCGTTTTAGTTATTTAACATGTGTGTATGTATATAGAATGAAACCAAAATAATTATAATAAAAGCTAAAGGAAAGTAAAATATGTATAAAAACGTCTATATGTGTTTTTATATAACTTTTTTAATTATTTAACTATAATAATATTAATACAATGTTAAAAAAAGTAATAATTAAAAAAAAAAATTGAAAAAAAAAAAAGTTGATTGCCAGCGGAGACGAACCAAGGACCCGCTGCACGCAAAGCTGGCACACTTCAGCTAGGCTATAGTACTTGTTGAATTGATTGAAGATATAAATTGTATTGTGTTTATTTTCTTTTTGTAGTTGTTTGACAATTTTGTTTACACATTTGTGTGTAAAATATTTGAATTAACGGATAATATTAATGATTTGCTGTGTTTAATTTGTTTCAAATTATTTTACGCATTTAGTGTTTATATTAACACATAATGAGTGCTATTCAACAAAAATTTACCCAATTTATAATTGTAAGTTTACATGCGTTTTTTAGAGTGTATATGATGTTTACATATGAGAAGAAAGGTTTTTTAGTGCCTATCCAATGGTGTCATAACCTTGTAAAAATTCGGCTTCGTTAAATACTGTTTCCATGAAAATGTGTAAATTTTGGGGGGTATTTATATGAAGACATAGACCTACGATATCCATATGAATACGAAATAATCTTTATTAAATTTAAGTTGACACGTATTTTTGCTCTAGACGATATTTCTGGTAGTTCGGGAGTTATCGAAATTTTCCCAAAGGACCACATTGTTTCATAAGGGGACTACGAAATTTTTAAACACTGATATGGCCGAAAAGCCGAGACACCCCAACCTTAAAATCGTCTCTTTTATATGTATTTTAAGTTTCAGGCAAATCGGTTCATAAGGGTTGAGATACTTCCCTTGTAAGTGAAAAAGTAGTTTTGGTAAAAAAAAAATTATTTTTTTTATGAAAAACAAAATTATGTCAAAAAAATTTGATGATCCCAAAATTTTTGGTGAAAAAAAGTTTTGATGAAAAAAAGTTTTTGATGAATTCTTTTGATGTAAAAAAAAAAATGATGAAACAAAAATATGAAAAACAAAAAATTTTTTTGGTGAGAAAAAATTGATGATAAAAAATTTGATGAAAAAAAATTGATGAAAAAAAATATGATAAAAAAAAATTATGAAAAACAAGTAAAAAATCTAAATTCAGCCTTGCCGAATGTAGTGATATCCTCCACAATTTCTAAAAGATTATTGCAATAACTTTATTTAAAAAGAAATTACTTTTGAAAAAAAAAAATTTGAAAAAAATTTCCGCGAAAAAAAAAGTTGGTAAAAAAAATCCGCGATTTTTTTTTTTTTTGTCAAAAAATATTTTCGTACTTGTTTAAATACCATTTGGTGTTCAATTATGTTCACATAAGTCAACTAGCAGCCGAATTAAAGCATTTTGTATTTTTAGGTTATGTTGAATGTACTAAAATTTTTGAGGTGTCCTTACATTTTCGTTCATAACTTTTGAACCGCTTAACCGATATTGATCAAATGCAATACCAATTTTCTCGGGAGAACTTCCAATAAATATGTTAAGTTTCAGTCATCTCCGTGTAAAATTTTTGCCGTGATCACCATTTCCACAGATAGACTGATAGGCGGACATCGCTAGAATGTCTTAAAATCGATCGGGGATCATGCATATATATACTTTATGGGGTCCCATACCGATATTTCGATAAGTTACAAACGGAATGACAAAATTATATATACCCTCTATCACTGGAATGAAAGGCATAAAAATTTTTATAAAAAAAAAATTTGATGAAAAAAAAATAATGCAAAAAAAATTAATAAAAAAAAAAAATTTGATGAAAAAAAAAATTTGACGCAAAAAAAACTTTATAAAAAAAAATAATAAAAAAAAATTATGACAAAAAAAGATTGATGAAAAAAAAAAATTTTACGAAAAAACAAAATTTATGAAAAAAAAGTTTGATGAAAAAAAAAAAAATTAAAAAAAATGATGAAAATAAAAATTTGATGAAAAAAATAAATTGATGAAAAAAAAATTGATGAAAAAAAATATTGATAAAAAAAAATTGATAAAACAAAAAAATTATGAAAAAAAAAATTTAATAAAAAAAAAAGTTTGATGAAAAAAAAAATTGACGAAAAAAAAATTTGATGGAAAAAAAATTGATGAAAAAAAAAAAAAAAAATGAAAAAAAAATTTTTTTTGTTGATAAATAATTATGTTACTTTTTATTCACCAGCTGGTGAAAAACGGTTTTATTCACCACGAGGTGAATTGTTATTGGTTTTAAGAAAATGTAAATAGTAATTCTTGTTTTCTTTTTCGTTAATTGTTAGCTTATATAGTCAAACTAAGGTGGCGTCCTGCAACTTTTTTAAAATTAGACACCAGCCTAAAAACATTATCATGTTGAAAAAACGTACACACATCATTAAAAATTAAAGAAGAATCACTTATTTTTACTTACAGAACAAAAATAAATGACTTTAAAAATTGAATGCTAATGAAAGTCTTTATTTTTTATGTTGTTAGTTTTGAAACAATGAACAAAAATAGTCATTTTAAAAAACTGAACGTTAAACAAATGTTTTTTCTTTTAAAAACGACAAAACGTAAAACTTTTTAAATAAACTACAAACAGTTAATGACCTAATTTTTTGAGTGTAGGGTTTAAAAAATCTGGTAATTTTGAGGAATAAATTGCCGATCGTTTCGAAAATTTTTCAATTTCCCCAAAAAAAAATTAAGAAACTCTCCGAGTTTATGTAGAACTCACATAAGTACTTGTTATGTTAATTCATAATGGAAAACTAAAATGACCTCAAACTAGAATAAAACGTTTTAATTGCACAATTAAAACGCATTTTTGGTGATTGAAATCCCTGCAAACAATAGGGCGATATATCGCCTAAAAGATATTGCGGCGATACGAAATTTTATCATTTCAATAAAAAATCAAAGTAGTATTTTTATTATATCGCCGTTTTCTCATACGGACGATATTATGACGATAAACAAAAAAAATATTGAAAATTTTTATTTCTTTGTCAATTTAAAATAAAATAATTTATCAAGCATAACAAGAAATCTTTGAAAGAATATAAATTTGGCCGAAAAATACAAATGTGCGTTCAAAGATAAAATAAACAAGTGAGAGTGTTAAATTCGGCTGTGCCTAATCTTTTATACCCTCCAAAATGTAAAAAAAAATTAAAGAAAAAAATTGTCAGAGGCGTTTTTTTTTTTGGGGGGGGGGGTGAAAGGGGTAGTGGGGGACTTTGAGAGCAAACATCCCATCGCGATAAATATACCAAATGTTTCATTTATTTAACAAAAATACAAAAAAACATGTAAAAAAGTGTATTTTTTCAGAGGTTGATTCAGTTCTTCAAGGGGGAACTTTTTTCCCACTGGCCCGATTTTGCCCATTCACGAACTTAACCTGCCTATGAACATAAGACATATTTATTTGTGCCAAAATTCAGGAGTCTAGCTGTTTTATTTTGAACTGCATTGTGTTATCTACAGACAGACGGACGGACGTACATTCACAGAATGTCTTAGAATCAATCATGGATTAATAATATATCGTCGAACTATATTCAATAAATGCCAATTTGAAAAAGCTTACTGTTCAGGAGAGCTAAAAAACTAGTTATTTCGCATATTATTGCAAAAATAAACAATGTACCTTCCACAAGATGGTTTAAATATTCTAAACAATTTTTACCTATGCAAAAATTTTCATATTTTGCACTTGTTTGCGTATTTTTCAGAGATGGCATTTATTACTATATCAAAAAACAAATATTTTTTTAGAGTTGGCATATTTTGTCGGAAAATAAAAATACATTTTTGTGGAAAAATTTTAAAATTTTTTTTTTTTTTTTGTTTTTGTTATCCTTAGTACGGTAATTGCAAAAACTGAACAAAAAATTAAAAATCTTTGCATATTTTTAAAAGTTACTAGCTCCGAAAGCCTTTTAATCTCAGGGTGGTCAACTTTGGCACTCTGTAACTCCCGCTGTATTGCAATAGGGTCACTCCAAACCAGCTATTTTGAAAGCTTATATCATTGACTTTATTTGCCCCATTCATAATGTTTCAATCTGATAAATAGTTTGAAAGTTACATAAATATAAGCAATTTTTTTTTTGCAAACACTATTTACCGATATTTTTAAAATGGCAATATCTCGAGAACCAGTCATTACATATCAAAATCTTTAGAAGATTCGTGTTTAGCATGGCAAATGCAATAAGATATATGGTCAAATTTTTTTAAAAAAAATTTTTGAAAAATTTTTGGAAATTTACAATGGGAGTTGGCATTTATTTCCACCAAAAAAATATGTACTTTGAGTTAGCAGAATAACAAAAATGGATGTAAAACGACAACAAATTATTTTTTTGCTCTGAAATTTTTATGGCAGATAGGTATTACATAGGGGAGCTATTTGCCATCGGAAACTCATTTCCGTCAAATTTGAGTTGGCATATTTTGAATATAGGTTCACGATATATTCTTTATGGGGTCCCCGACCGATATTTCGATGCGTTACAAACGGAATGACAAAGTGAGTATACCCCCATACTGTGGTTGGAGGGTATAAAAATACAGCGAATGTTGCGGATATATTTTTCGGGTGAATGCAAATGTTTTTAGTCCTGTTTACATGACCAAAATATGAATGAAAAAAATAATGTCTATTTTCAGCTTCAGGGAAACGATATAGCTGTATCGTCGGTTTATCATTTTGGCGATATTCTGCCGATATTGCCGTCGGGTAACAGTTTCTCCCGAAAGGTGTATCGCCGGCGATACGAATTCGATAATTGCCGCAATAACATTTATCGTATCGGCAATACAACCGGCGAATCGATGTCGTATCGTTTTGTTTGCAGGGATTATTTTTCAATTCTTTCTGTGTTTGTAAAATCTAAATATATTAGAGATTATACAATGCCACTTATTAGGGCCTTGAAATTATTTAAAAACTTTGTATCACCTTAAAACCAAAAACTTTTAATTAAAATTTAAATTATTTTTTATATTTATGTGTGTGCATCAATACGGACATTCAATGCAGCCTCTCCTAAAGTTTGACAATGTTAAACAACCAACAATGGAAAATGTTTGCACTTAAAACTATATGGGAAGCAATTGCCTAAATTAGCATCAAGATTAAAAACACACACAAAAATTTCTGTATTTTGCTAATGCAACTGTAATTTATACAGAGAATGTATGTATGTGTGTGTGTGATTTAGACACACACTCATAAAACCAACGAGAATGATAGTGCACTGCTTAAGTTAATTAAAAGCTAAACAAAATTTTCTAAAGTAGATTTTGTATACATATAAACGAAAACGAACACATACATACAATATTGTCACATACAGAGAGACACACATCCATACTCACTTACACTGATATGTAAAAGTCATTTATTTGATAGTTTTTTTATACCCTTTAACCACAGTATGGTGGTGTACTCACTTTGACATTCCGTGTGAAACTTATCGAAATATGGGTCAGAGATCCCATAAAGAATATACACTGTTCAATGTTTCCACCAATTCGCCTTGGTAGAATCGATCATGAATGAACAATGAATTGCACCACCTCACCTCCCTCATATTTTGGCTATCCTTGGCGCAAATTTCATCCCGATCGGAAGACATCCGTTTAAAAGTTGTGTCACTTGCGTCGAAATCGAAAACCCCCTGTGGTTAGAAAAATATTGAATTCAACTTTTTTTAAACAAATACGTTAATTCAGACTTTTTTTTATTTTAGTAAAAATTTTATTTTAAT
Source organism: Pegoplata infirma (assembly GCA_963921195.1). NCBI lineage: Eukaryota > Metazoa > Arthropoda > Insecta > Diptera > Anthomyiidae > Pegoplata > Pegoplata infirma. The sequence goes on along the minus strand of OY992537.1, from coordinate 63,474,849 downwards.
CAATTAAGATAATAATTGAATATGATTTTTTTTAACGAAAACTTTAAACAAGATTTTAAATGTACGAGAACGAACTGTCTTAACCAATTAAATTTTCACCTCCTGTATTCATGTGACTGTTTACTGTTTCTTCTTCATGTTCTTCCTAAGTATGATGTTTCTCAGCAACTTAACCAATGTCAATGATGTTTATCACATACAAATAACATTAGCAACTAGGAAATATTTATCTGTGTCAGCAATTGTAGTTAGTTGATTTAGTTGACACTTCAACGCATTGGTTCATCAATCCAGTAGTTTGATTACAACAATTAAAAGAATAATGTATTTTGTACGTACGCAGTAACTTTCTATGGGGATTAATTAGTCCTTGAGCAACGATGGAATATATTGCACTATCTGTAATGGTAGTAAATTTAACAGTTTAAACCAAAAGAACTAGACCTCTGAAGTTTGAAACGAATATTGCAAAATCGGAACAGAAGGCAATAAAATCGTGGTTATTGATTTTATGAAGAAACTGCAAAAAACTGAGCTAGACTTCCGAAATGTGGCAAGAACACGTAGTGCGAAGTTGTTAAATGGAAGAAATTGGACAAGGGGAAGAAGCTTCATTTAAAATAACTTAACCAACCTCTGAAAAACGCCAACTTAGACCAAGAGGACTTAAAAATTTTACTTTTTCAGACCGCCCCTTTTGCGGCAGCGCATATGAAAAGTGATACAATTGAATAACTTAAGTGAAAAAAGTGTTTTTCTATTTTGGAGGGTATTAAAAATTCGGCACAGAAGAATTACTCTTTTCTTTTGTACTTTTGTTAAACAAAAAAGTAATATTAGTGAAAAAAATTGACAAAATAAATTTTTTTTTTTGATAAAAAAAGTTTTAAGAAAAACAAGTGAGAGTGTTAAATTCGGCTGTGCCGAATCTATTATACCCTCCAACACGTAAAAAAAAAAAAAAACAGGGGCGTCTTTTTTTTTTTTTTTGGGGGGGGGGGGTTATGTCGGTGGGAGACAACCTTCCTGGATCCAACATCAAGACTTTGAACTTCTTTTGACATAAAATGTTTCGTTTGCTAAGCAAAAGTACAAAAAACCTATAAAAAATGGCTTTTTTTTAGAGGTTTGTTTAGTTCTTAAGAGGGGAACTTTTTTCCCCCTGATCCGATTTTGCCCATGTTCGAACTTAACCAGCCCAATACCATAAGACTTATTCGTGCCAAATTTCAGGAGCCTAGCTCTTTTACTTTGGACTGTATCGTGTCTTCCACAGACGGACGGACGGACGGACGGACAGACGGACATCGCCAGAATGTCTTAGAATGGATCACTGATCAATAATATATATACTTTATGGGGTCCTAGACCGATATTTCGATGCGTTACACACGGAATGACAAAGTGAGTATACCCCCATACTGTGGTTGGAGGGTATAAAAAGAAACAAAACAAAAAATAAATGTTGATGGAAAATACAAAAAAAAAAATGGTGAAAAATAAAAAAAAATATAAAAAAAAATTTGATGAAAAAAAAATTATGAAAATGATATAATTTGATAAAAAAAAATATAAAAAAAATTGATAAAAAAAAAGTATTAGAATAAAAAAAATAATGAAAAAAAAATCACGAAAAAAATTAAAAACAAACAAGTTAGAAAATTAAAGTCGGTCAAGACCGACGATATAATACCCTACACCAGTGTTTTCCGGAAAATGTGTCACAAGTTCAACTATGTGCCGATTGGATCTATCTTTTGTAAAATCTTTTATAAGTGTAAAAAATATTCACAAAACCAAATTTAAATCAAATCGGCTTATGTGGTTGCCAATATACCGCACGGTGGGCCTCAGCGATGTTTAGGTTGAACATTAGTGTCGACGAAAAGTGTAAACGCAGTTCGATTTCTAAAAGATTAAATGTCACAAAACTGTTAACAGCGAAATCGTAGCTGCTCGCAAATTTAGTGTTTTCGTATTTTTTTAAATTTTGACATTGAAGTTTTTTAAATATTTTCAAAAACTGAGTATACGGTTTTAATTGTACTTATTTAAAGGTCACAAAACAATAACCATCAAAATCCTATCTTCTTTAGTTTGCGAGAAATCGCGAAAATAATTTTTTGCTGTTTTTGTTTTCGTTTTATATCTTTAGATAGGTTTCTTTAAAATTTCGTAAAAACATGGTAGGCAGTTTTACTTGTGCTTGATCAAAGGCCCCATAACTGTTGACATCGAAATTTCAGGTGTTAAATTTCGCGAGATATCGCGTAATCATATAATTTTTTTTTATTATTTATTTATATTTTAAAAATGGTTCCTAAGAAATAATAATAAAAATTGTTATGCAGTTTGATTTTAGCATGTTGGAAGAAATTAAAACTGCCCACAAAAAAATTATAGCTGCTCACTTCCGCGAGAAAGAGCGAAAACAGTTTTTTGGGGGTATTTCTTGTTTTGATTAATAAAAGAAGTTTCTTTAACATTGTTGAAAACACGAAATGCAGTTTGATTTGTCATTGATTAAAGGTGATAAGGCTGTTAACATTTAAATTCTAGCTGCTCAATTCTTCGATATATCGCAAAAATAAATCGCTAAACTACTATTTATTCATTACTTTGTGTTATTTTTGGTCTGTAAAAACATTTATTCACTTAACGACAAAAATGTGGTATGCAGTTTGAATTCGAGGTTATTAAAGTTGACAAAACTGCAAGCATAAAAATTATAGTGGATCAATTTTCCGAGAAATTGCAAAATTACTGTTCAAGCTTTTATATTAATTAATTTATTTTTTGTTAAGTGTCTAAAATAAAGAAAGAAAAAAAACAAGAAACGACAAATATATTGTATGCAGCTTAAATTGTATGTGGTTAAAGGTAGTAAAACTGCTGAAATCAATATCCTGATTGCTAATTTACGCGAAAAATAATTTTTTTCCATTTTTTTTTTTAATTTAATTTTGCGATTTCTCGCGAAATTGAGAAGATATGATTTCGATGTTAACTGTTGTGTGAACTGTAAATAAATACAATTAAAACTGCATACTCAGTTTTTGAAGATATTTAAAAAACTTCATTGTCAAAATTATAAAAAATACAAAAACACAAATTCCGCGACATCTCGCGAATGCGAGCAGCTACGAATTACACTTACACTTTTCGTCGACACTAAAGTTGAACCTAAGCATCGCTGAGGCTCACCGTGACCGATTTAACTGAATATCGGCGAAATTTTCATATGGGGCCTAAGTTCAAATATGGTCCGAATATATTTAAATTGGATTAGGCCATTAAAGTACGCGTTAAACACACACAAACAAAATTATAATTAAATATTTTCCATTTTCATGAAATTTGAGAGATTTATGTGAATATCGGTAAGGTGGTTTGTATGGGGGCTACAAGAAGAACTGGTCCGATTCATTTAAAATTTGAAATGGTTAATTGTGCGAAAAACACGTTTATCTGCCAAATTTCGAAAGGATATCTATTATAATACGGTTATAAGAGTCATTTGAGCCAATATTAAGGAGGACTTTTGTATGGGGTCTGGGTCTAAACATAGACTGATTTTTTTCCAATTTCTATAGGCTTCGTCCTTGGGCCAAGGTAGGATTTAGTATCAAATTTCAAGTAAATTGATTAAAAATTGTGAGCTGTATCGTGTTTACACCGCACTATGGTTCCAAATGCATTTTTTTTGGCAGAAATTAAAAAAACAAAAATTTACAAATTTCCAAAAGCTTATACAGTTTCTCAATGGCAACACTCCAAGCCATTAAGAAAGTATAATGAAAAATTTTTTATGGCAATACTGTCAGTCTGCCAGGGTTTCAAAGTTGATAATTTTAAGGCGTATTATTAAATCGGGATTAAAACCATATTACAATTATACTAACAGCAAATGGGAAAAAATAAAATTATAAAAAGGCTAAAAAGGAAAATTGAAGCCCAAGGAAAGTAGTTCTTATTAAAAACTCCAATTTGTAATTCCATGCATCTTTGGCGTTATTCTTGGGGGTTGCGGTTTTAAGGATTTTGAAGCCAAAATAGCCTATATCTTTCGTGGACAAAAAGTTGTGTTTGGGCACGAACTTGCATGAGTCTTCAAATGTGAAAGTGTTTTCTAGATGGTCTATTTAATACTAAAATTAACACCTAGCCAGCATTTTTCGGCAAACTCTCACAATTGCCATTTGAGTTTAGCACAAATTTCGGCAAAATTTTCGGTTTTTTGCGAGACAAATCTTTAAATTTTTTTTAACTATATTTTTTTGGCTTTAGCCAAGCTAACTGACTACTAGAAATATATTATGGTTGATAATTTTTTTTTCCAAAAAAAAAAAAAAATTTTTTTCAAAAAAAATTTGCGAAATTTTTTTTTTTTTAAAAAAATTTTATTTTGGGTAGTTACAAACATCAGCACCATTTCATTATACCCTGTACCACAGAATGGTGTAGGGTATTAAAAGGTGTGCTAAAAAATATGCTGTTACATTTTATTCACCAGCTGGTGAAAAAATTGTTTATTTATAAGCTGTTGAATGTAAGGAACTTGATTTAGATGATTGTAGAATCATCAGGGAATGGGCAAGGAGATGATAAAGAGCTTTAGCTAAAAGTCGGTTCATAGTTCTTGCATCACTCCAAAAAACAGGTGAAGTTTATGATAGTTCTTCGAGGATAGTTCCGAAGGTATGAACCCTAGTTGCATTAAGGCATTGCAGATCAATCTGTAAAACAGTGATGCATTGTGCAATCTCCTTCAAAGCCTTTTATCATTTAAAATTTCTAGGTTGAACCTTTCAGAATTTATCTAGCTATTTATTATACTATTTATTTAACATAGTTTATCATCTTGGCATATTATTCAATCTGTTATAAAAACATCTCTTATGTATGTTATGCATATATTTGCATAGTGTGCGTGTATGTTTGGAGTAACTAAATAAAAGAGTGAAATGAAACTCAGGTGTATAATAGGAAGTTTGCGTTTTTTTTATTTTTTTGTGGATAAGTTTAAAATGTAACCAACTGACATGATAGGTAGATATATAAGGTAAACCTAAAGAAGGCAGAAAATAAAAAAAATAAAACACTCTAGAAAACATAAACAAAAGACCATTGAATTAACTAAAATTTCTGAACTTTTATAGAAGATTTGCAATTTTTGTCTTCCTTTAAGGCAACATTTCAGTAACTGTTGATTTAGATTTTCCAACTCCGCTCCAGTCTATTATACAAACATGGCAACATTAGAGAAGTTGGTTGCTATAACATAAAATTTATTTTAGAACTTTTTTGTTGTGCATGTGTGTGTTAATATTTACCTTTGTGCCGGTAACCATGGCTCAACAGTCAGTTGCAATGGCAAACAAATGATTTACAAACCTACATACATATGAGACATTCCACACCAAGTGTACCGCTACAGAAAAACATATCGTCGAACTATATTCAATAAATGACAAATCTAAAAAGCTTACTTTTCAGGAGAGCAAAAAAACTAGTTATTTCGCAAATTATTGTAAAAATAAACAATGTACCTTACATAAGATGGTTTAAATATTCTAAATAATTTTTACATATGCCAAAAATTTCATATTTAGCACTTGTTTGCGTATTTTGCAGAGACGGCATTTATTTCTATGTGAAAAAACAAATATTTTTTAGAGTAAGCATATTTTTTCGGAAAAAAAAAATAATTTTTTTTTTGAAAAATTTTTATTATTTTTTTTTTTTTTTTGGATTTTGTTTTCCTTAGTGCAGTAATTGCAAAAACTAAAAAAAAAAATCAAAATTATGGCATATTTTTAAAAGTTACTAGCTCCGAAAGCCTTTTAATCTTAGAGTGGTCAACTTTGGCACTCATTCCGTTTGTAACACATCGAAATATTGGTCTAGGACCCCATTCATGATCCCCGATCGATTTTAAATCGATCTAGCGATGTCCGTCCGTCCGTCTTTCTGTCTGTCTGTCCATAGAAAACACGCTGACTTTTGAAAGACTACTGAAGTTTGGCATATATGTTGGTCATTTACCTGGTCAGGTTGGTGTTGCAATCCAGCCAAATCGGTCCAGTGGTTCAAAAGTTATGAGCTAAAGAGTAAATTTCGGCAAGGGTTTTTCGCGAATTTACGAGATAAAAATCACGATAACTTTCGAAAGACAATAATGAGACTGCTGAAACATGGCATGTATCTTTGTCGTTCCACAAATCTGTTTGGTATTGAATTTCTTCTCAATCAGTCTAGTGATTCAAAAGTTATAAGCAAAACCCCGAATTTCAGATTGGTAAACAAGTTAAAAAAGCATTGGTGGCAACTTTGCAATGCTTTTCAAACGTGTTTAGTTTTAAAGCATTTCTTTTTAAACTTGTTTAGTTTTAAAAACATTGGTAACTTAAAAATTACACTCAAAAAAAATTTTACACTCAAAAAAATTTTACATTCAAAAAAAGTTTGTTTTTTTACAAAAATGTCAATATTTTGTGTACATACGTACGTGCATTCACTCAAAAATACTTTTACAGTAAAAAAAAACATTACACTCGAAAAAAGTTTTACACTCAAAAAAAAAATTTGTAATTTTTCTTTGTTTTTTTTTTAATGACAAAAAAAAATAGTTTTTTACTAAAATTTTTTCCACTTTAAAAATGTACTATTCTTTAAAAAATGCATTGGGGAGGGTATTCATATATTCAGCAAAGTCGAATTTATCTTTTCTAATTGTTTCCACAAATTTTGAAAAAAATTGGTAAAAACGTTTTTCTTTTTTTTTTTTTGATGAAACAAAAGTTTTTGATTAAAAATTTTTTTTTTGATGATAAAAATGGTTTTGATAAGAAAAACAATTTTGAGGAAAAAATTTTAAAATTTTATGTAAAATTTATGAAAAAACAAAAAAAATACTTATGAAAAAAATGTTTAATGAAAAAAAAATTTATGTATCAAAAAATTTTTTTAATTCTGTTGTATATATTGTTGGACTTTATATTTTATAATTGAAGTTTTTATTTATTTCGGTTTGAGTCCATATTAATTATTTCTGAGAAATAATTATTTTTGTTGTAAAATGAGAAAATCTGAAAAAATTAATTGACAACACAGGCTAAGTGGAGATGTCGACAGCTTTCGGAAGAAGCCATTTGAAAACTCCTACTAAGGGTTGCAACTCTGAGAAAATCAACTACAGTGTATGAAATTACAACTCTGACAAAATCTACTACAGTGTGAGAAATTACAACTGTGTTAGAAGAAGTTAAAAATGGATTGATTAAGTTCGTGCTAAACGTAACATATGGGTAATGAAATGTGATATAATTCTCGTCCTCTTTTTCACCTTAATGTACGTTTAAATAGCTGATTTTAATCTTACACACCTACAGTGACTATCGAAGGAAGGGTGACTTCTTCCGAAAGCTGTCGACATCTCCACTTAGCCTGACAACACAGGATTTTTTCAGATTTTCTCATTGTACAACAAAAATAATTATTTTTTTAGAAATAATTAACATGGACTCAAACCGAAATAAATAAAAACTTCAGTTAAAAAAAAAAAATAAAATAAATATGTTTTTTTTTGGAAAAATAAATTGTATGAAAAAGAATAAAATAAGTTTTTGAGTAATTATTATTTTTTAGTCGTTAGCTTATATATAGGCTGACCAAACGTACTGATTGGATCAGTACATGTACTGATCAAAAAACGATGTACTGATTTGTACTGATTTTTTGAAATATGTACTGATTGTACTGATTTTTGAACTTAACGACAAGTTTAAACAAATGATTCTGGGATATTTTATAAGGTAATGTCATCAGCATTTTTTAGAAAAATCGCTCAGAACATTAGGGATATTTAAAAAAAATAACGTGTTAATTATCTGGGTTTTCTAAAAGGAAGAGATATCAGAACTTTAGGGAGAAAGTTTCAGAGTACGAGAATTTTGTATATAAACCTGCGGGGTTTTGATATTTTTTCTACTCTGAAACGATTTTGTCGGTAAAAAATTCAAATGAAGTTGTTTGAAGTAAACTAAATTTTCTGCAAAATGACGAAAACAGTTTATGAATGTTGTTTTTTTAACAGTTGTTTTTACAAAGCTACTAATTGACCCCAAGTTTTTTTATTTTAACCGAAATTTTTTGAGTGTTGAAAAATTTCTTCAGTGTTTTCCCAAGGAAAAATTTTTTAGAGTGTTATTTAAAAAAAACAAGTGTGAGTGTGCCGAATATATAATACCCTCCAACATATAAAAAAAAATATAAAAAATTTGCAGGGGCGTTTTTTTTTGGGGAGGTCAGTAGGGGTCATTGGGGGACACATAACCCCATGCGGTAAATGTTTACAAATTCATTTATTATGCTTTTTCAGCTTAAGTTATACAATTTTATCATTATTTAAAAACATTTTTAATATCCACGCCCACAAAAGGTGGGCGGCGCAAAAAAACGTTTTTTTTTAGTTCCTAAGTCCAAGTGCAGGATCTTGAACTTTTTCTGACATCAAATTGTTTTATTTGCTTAACAAAAAAAAAAAAAAAAAAAAAAACTGTGAAAATATAGCGTTTTCAGAGGTTAGTTAAGTTCTACAAGGGGAACTTTTTTCCTCCTGGTCCGATTTTGCCCATTTACGAACTTAAACTGCCTAGGACCAAAAGACATATTCCTGCCAAACTTAACTAGTCTATCTCTTTTATTTCGGACAGCATCGTGTCTTATACAGACGGACGGACGGACATACGGACATTCTAGAAAAGTCTTAGAATCGATCACAGATCAATAATATATATACTTTATGGGGTCCCCGACCGATATTTTGATGCGCTACAAACGGAATGACAAAGTGAGTATACCCCCATACTGTAGTTGGAGGGTATAAAAACTTGGGCGTACTGATTTGAGTTCAAAAAAAATGTCACCCTACTTATATAGTCAAACTCAGTTTTAAATTAGCCTAAAAATATTTTTATGTTAAAAAATAAAACTTCAGTGGGCCATAAAAAAAGCGAGCTAACAAGGAGAGTCTCCCTGGTGTCACCCTCCGATCTTTATGTAATTTGGATATGTTGTTCAGAACGAAAATTAATTCGACACATATTTTTTTAGCGGCCCAAACTTATTTTATAGGGGGGTCGTTATGTATGGGGGGAAGTTTGCCTTTTTCAGTTTTTTTACGATTGACGCCTATTTTTTTTTTTTTTTATTAAGAATTACCATATAATTACAAATTATATACTAATTTTACCTAACCGAGAACTGGTAACAATGACCTTCGTCTCGTTGTAGCGAATCAGACCAAGGCCTCTGGTGGGAATCGAACCCACGACCCCCAGACTCATAGGCTAGCACGCTACCAACTAGCCTACTGGGGCGCCTGACGCCTATTTACTCAAAACTAATATAGGCATATTTGGTATCAAATTAAAGGTATTTAAAATACCTATCTCGCGATGCTAACAACGTGCCAAAGAAGTAAAGATTTTTCGATTTATTAACAAAATTATTTTTCCTGCTCTACAAAATGAAACCAATTCCATAAAGATCGGCGGATGACACCAGGGAGACCTTTCTTGTAGGTTTAAAAAAAACTTCTGGGGTTTTGCTTTTTTTTTTTTTGTCCCATTCAAGATACACTCGGTGATCCCAAATTTGCTGTTCATATCCTATCCTAAAAACTATTAAACAGCATTTAAGTTAATATATATTGCTTAACATACTCCTGAATTAGCAACAATATTGTATATTTTTCAATGAAAATGATATAACATTGACAGCATCATCATCTTTTTTGGTTTGATGTTTTTACTGACAATGACAGCGCTACTCCTGCCGTTAGTGTCTATTTTGTTTGTTATTTATATTTAACAAACTTTCACTTGTTGTTTTTAAATAATACAAATTTTACTTATTTCACTCTACACAACAAAAATAACTTTTTTTTAAGTGCTTTCTTTATTTTTTAAACTTGTTAGAGAATGAAAAAGTTTATGTATTTTTTTTTTTTGCCTCCATCTTTATTCTAAAACTAATAAAGAAAACATGTTTAAAGAAATTCAAGTACAAACTAACTTTCGCATTCCTTCTAGTCTATGCAAAAAAACGTATACTTCTTTTGCTTAAAAAAAAGTTTTTTCTTAATATAAAATTTTTTTATGTTGAAATTTTTTACGTGTAGTACGTGTTATAAATTTTCGTACTTTATGTCTCTATTTAAATTAAAAAAAAAAGGAAAAATTCAATATTGTTACCATTGTTAAAGAGAACAAGTAAAAACATTAAATTCGACTTGGTAGGAACCATCAATACCCTCCAAAAGATTTTTAATACAAATTTATTTAAATTCAAAACTCTTTTGGAGTGATACATTTTTTAAGGAAAACTATTTAAAAAAAAACCTTTTTTTGTGTGCATAATTATTGGGTGGACATTTTTTTTATATCTTTTTGTGGCTTAGAAATTTTTTTTTAAAAATTTCTCAAGTCATTCTCTCAGTTTTATTCACTTCGAAAATAAGTCCTAGGACAACATATAGTAAATAAATTTGGGTGGCCTAAAGTTCCTTTTGTTTTGCCATAGGTCAACGTTTCAAAAAATTAAATATTGCATCGTAACAAATTTTTTGAGACCAGTTTCTGCACCTTACCATGATTGGAAGATCAAATATTGGAAAAATGGTCAAATTTGTGGCGAGTTGCCTTGATTAAATATTTATCACATTAAAACGGAATGCACCACAATGTCAAAAATTTACATTCTTACTTAGTTATGTATGGGCTATCGATTAAAAAGTTTCAATTTTTTTAGTAAAATTTTCAGAACCCGTTCTTAAATTTTTCATTTTTTAAAAAAGTCAATTTAGCAAAAATGCGGCCACTTTTTTTTTTTTAATTTTTTTTTTAAGTTTAGATGTTTGTCTATCCACACAAAAAAATTCAGACACGTGTTTTTCGTTTTTTTTAAATATTTTTGATAAATTTTTTTTTTTTTGTACAAAAAAACATGTGTACCGTAAACTTCTGAATAGGTTGTATGGATAGCCCTATATGGAACTTAGAAAATTGCGTTTTTGGTTTTTCAATTTTTCAAAAACTGGGCTTAGGAGGCGTGGTCAAATATTGGAAAAATGGTAAAATTTGTGGCGAGTTGCCTTGATTAAATATTTATCACATTAAAACGGAATGCACCACAATCTCAAAATTTACATTCTTATATAGTTTTGTATGGGCTATCGATTATTTTTTTTTTTAATTAAAGTTTAGATGTTTGTCCATCCACACAAAAAAATTCAGACACGCGTTTTTCATTTTTTCGAGAAAAACGCATTTGAATTTTAAATTTCATAACAATTTAGTAATTTGTTTGTATTTTCTTGTTTCAAAAGAGCGTATGAGGAATATTTATGCAATTAATAATACTCATTCGCAACGTTAAAACAAAGAAATACAAGCAAATTACAAAATTGCTATGAAATTTAAAGTTCAAATGCGATTTTCTCGAAAAAAAAGAAGAACGTGTTTCTGAATTTTTTTGTGTTGATGGACAAACATCTAAACTTAAAAAAAAAAAAAGAAAAAAATAAAACAAAAGTGGCCGGATTTTTGATAAATTGACTTTTTAAAAAAAATGGAAAATTTCAGATCGGGTTCTGAAAATTTTCAAAAAAAAATAATTTTTAATCGATAGCCCATACAAAACTATATAAGAATGTAAATTTTTGACATTGTGGTGCATTCCGTTTTAATGTGATAAATATGTAATAAAGTCAACTTGCCACAAATTTTACCAGTTTTCCAATATTTGACCACGCCTCCTAAGCCCAGTTTTTGAAAATTTGAAAACCCAAAAACGCAATTTTCTAAGTTCCATATACACTCAAAAAAAATGTAATGTTAGCAAAAAAGTAAGTGTAAACCTACAAGAAAATTAGCTGATTTTGAACCCAGAATTTTTTTGGTAAAGTTAGCAAAAATGTTTCGCCAAAAATTAGTTAACTGAATTTTTTTTATATCGACTTCATTCATTCACATTTGAGGACCCCATTGGGTTCGGACCCGATAGGTCCAGACCCCGATGGGCCTAGACCTAGTTGGGTTCCTTAAAAATCGTCATAGTTTTTGATTCAACATTTTTGTCCGTTTCGCTCTATCTTGCTTAGTTTTTGAGATACGTGATTTAAGGGGACCACTAGGGTTTGAGAATTAAAAAACTCGATAACTTAAAAAATATTACTCGGAGAGCTTTTGGTTATTTTGTTGTTTTGTTCTACGTGTTAAGAGCTACAAAAATGCTTTTGGACTTTTTATCGTGTCGGCAATATTTCCCGAGATATGAGCATTTTAAAATTTTCGGGAATGCTAACTTTTTTGGATCCAAAGTTAGGACATATTAGAGTCCACACATGTGAAGAGCACCGGCGATACTATGGAGAGCTCGAGCACCAAAAATGGCCTCCGTTTTGCTTTATCTGGCTTAGTTTCCGAGGTAGCGCCATTTTAAATTTTCTAAAAAAAAATTTACAATTTATTTTTGCTAATATTAGCAAAAAAGCTTGTAAAAATTTGGTCAACTCAATTTTAAATTTAGCAAAAAAAAATGGTTCAAAATTTGTTTAAAATTGATAATGCGGTAAATGAAGTTTACAAGATATTTTTGCTAACATGCTTGCTTATCTCAACTAAAAATTTGCTAAAAGTTAGCTTACTAGCATTAGCAAAAAAAAATAGTAAATCTTTTAATGTATTATTTTGAGTGTAGGGCTATCCATATAACCTATTCAGAAGTTCATGGTACACGTGTATTTTTTTTCGCTGGACAGTTGGTGTGGAATGCCTCATATATATCTTTTTTTTTGTACGAAAACTTTTTTTATCAAAAATTTTTTTTAAATTTTTTTCATCAGTATTTTTTTTTTTTTGTTTTTTTTTCATCAAAAATTTTTTTGTTCATCAATCAAACACATTGTTTTTTTTAATTAACACCTTTTTTGCCCAAATACAGGTCTTTTAACCGCGTAAAAATTTGTAACTTCTTTAACAAATGTATGAAATAATTTGTAAAAAAAGTTTTTGTTGATTTTTTTAGTTCTTCAATACACTTAAAAAATTATGTCATTAACTGTTTCTAGTTTATTTAAAAAGTTTTACGATTTGTTGTTTTTTAATAGAAAAACCATTTGTTTAACGTTCAGTTTTTTTTTAAATGACTATTTCTGTTCTTTGTCTCAAAAATAACAATATAAAAAATAAAGACTTTCATTAGCATTTAATTTTTTATAGTCATTTATTTTTTTCTGTAAGTAAAAATAAGTGATTCTTCTTTAATTTCACTGTGCTACAGTGAAAAAAAAGAAAAGTCCCAAAAAATCGTTTTTTGACAATAACTTAAAAATTTGAGGGTGTCTGGCAAGTTTGACCTACAACTTTAACTACCTCATTTTAAAAGTATTTTTGGTTTTGTGTTTTTTGTTGCACAGTGTTTTTAATGATTTGTGTAAGTTATGTTTTTTTAAATTGTTGACACTTTTTAAGGAGAAATCATTAGATTTTAACTTGTGTGGATTATTTTTTTGTAGATAAAAAATTCAAAAAAAAAAAAAAATTTGGTTTTCAAGTGTTTTGTCACTTGATTTAAATGTGTTTTTCATTTGTTTTTGCCTACAAAATATTTTTAGTGTGTTTAATTATAAAAATATTTTTCTTAAATAAACGAATTATGTTATTAATTTAACTCAAAAAATTTGATATTAAATTTTTCTATATAAGAAAACATTTAATCCAAATATATAAATGTTATTTTTTTTAAATAATTGCAGTTCTCTTATTTAAATTCATTTTCGTTAAAAATTAAAATTTTTCTGTTAAAATAAATTTTCGAAAAATATATTTGGTCATTTTAATTGCAGGCACATTGCATTGTAAATAATACTATTGATTTTATTTATTTCAATTTTTAATTTTCCTTTTTTTTTTTGTTTATTTGACTTCATATCTAATGAACAGCATTTTTATTTTTATCAATTTTTTATTTTTTTTTGCAATTTTTTGTTAAACAAATTTAATATGTGTATATTTCCAACTAACTACACCCACACAATGGTTTATTTTATCTATGTATGCATCTAGCCCTTTTAGCATTAAACAACAGAGTTTATTATTTGTATCCCATATGTATTGTTTTATTTTCTGCTTTTTTTTTTTATTTTTTCAAATAAAAAGTAAAAATTGGAACAAATTTGTTTACTTGCAACTGGAACATGCAAAAAATATATTCAAGCAAAAAACTATATTATTTTTAAAACAGTGTGTACTATGGGCGAGATATTTATGAAAAAAAATTCTGCGAATTTCTTTGTCTTACCGAGACTGCCACGGAGCCAGTTCTTAGGTTTTGGGAAATTTTTTTTTTTTACAAAAAAATTCTTACAGGGAACATAGGGTCAGTTTTGCATCGTTTTTAGTATTTGTTGAGGATTGGGGATCGGGATTTCCGATATTGCATTAAGTGTGTTTCTACTCCATTGTGTTATACCATATTCAAAGCATATGTTACGTTTGTTTGCAATGTGCATTATCACGCTACCTGGTGGAAAAACACTAGAAAATTTCATGTATGAAAAACCAAAATCCCTAACCACAATAGCTATACATATGTATGAAGAATAAATATATACACTCAAAATAAAACCTTTCTACAAGCAGCAGAAAAAAACTGTAGAAAATATTAACAGTTAATAGCAAATATTAAAGATCATGGGTTCAAACCTCGTCGATATGTTAATAATTTTCACATATAGAGTTCAATTGACTATTAACTGAATAAATTTGACATTAAAAATTTTTCTGATGATTATAATAATAACTTGATTATATGAAAATAGTAAAAAACGAACCAGGATGTCTTAAATTTTTAGAAAAATTAAATATTTCTTTCACACTTTTCTCAATTCAAACCATACACACAAAAAATTATTGGCTAAAAAGTTTCAATTAAATCTATTGATCAACAAAATTTAAATGAGTCAATTATTGTGTTGATCAACATTTTTCAAATTCAAATTACAAATTTTCAACATACCAGATTTTTTTTCGCTTCAATTTATTTGAATACATTAATTCAAAAATATACTTTTTACTACGGTTTTACTTTTTTTATTGTCGGCAACATATTGGAAAGCAAAAAATATGAATTTCTTCATAATTTTTCTATAAGCGTGAAATTCATTTGTTAAATCAATAATTATTTTAATTGACTTTAAATATAAAATCAATCAAATTTTTGATCAAAATCGAAAAAATGTTTAATTGAAATAAAAATCAATTAATCACCTACAATTTGATGATTGATATAACAATTTTCTTTATCGGAGGAGTTTCAATTAAAAAATTAATTGAATCCGCGTTTTTGTTGATTGACTTTCGTTTTCAATTCTTTCTGTGTATATGAGGCATTCCACACTAAATGTCCCGCTACAGAAAAACATGTGTCCCGTTAATTTCTGAATAAGTTGTTCGGATAGCCCAAACAACCTTTATTTTTGGTTTTTCTAATTTTCAAAAACTGGGCTTAGGAGGCGTGGTCAAATATTGGAAAAATGGTAAAATTTGTGTCGAGTTGCCTTGATTAAATATTTATCACATTAAAACGGAATGCACCACAATCTTAAAAATTTACATTCTTATATAGTTTTGTATGGGCTATCGATAAAATTTTTTTTTTTTTTTTGGAAAATTTTCCGAACCCATTCTGAAAATTTCCATTTTTTAAAAAAGTCAAATTATCAAAAATCAGGCCACTTTTTTTAAGTTTAGATGTTTATCCATCCACACAAAAAATTCAGCCATGCGTGTTTCGTGTTTTTTCGAGAAAATCGCATTTGAATTTTAAATAAATTGACTTTTTTAAAAAATGGAAAATTTCAGAACGGGTTCTAAAAATTTTTCAAAATAAAAAATTTTAATCGATAGCCCATACAAAACTATATAAGAATGTACATTTTTGAGATTGTGGTGCATTCAGTTTTAATGTGATAAATATTAATGCAAGGCAACTCGCCGCAAATTTTACCATTTTTCCAATATTTGACCACGCCTCCTTAGCCCAGTTTTTGAAAAATTGAAAAACCAAAAACACAGTTTTCTAAGTTCCATATAGGGCTATCCATACAACCTATTCAGAAGTTTAAGGTACACGTGTTTTTTTCGCTGGTCATTTAATGTGGAATGCCTCATATGCAAGGTTGGCAATCGAAACGAATAACGGTATCGATATCGGTATTGGTATCGTTTTTTTATTTATTTCGGTATCGGTATCGGTTACGGTATTTGAGTTGAATCGGTTACGGTATTACCGATACCGAAACGTCAATACCGGTACGTACCGGTATTATAGAAAAAATGCTAAAAATATAAAAAAACGTATAAAAACTTAAAAAAAAAAATTTAAAACAAGTAGAAAAGTTAAATTCGACTTGGACGAATCCATCAATACCCTCCACAATGCTCTTCTAAAGTGATAGTTAATTTTCTAACGTGAATCAAATTAACAATTTTGTTTAGAAATATTTTATTTTGAGCAAAAAACTTTTTTTAGTAATTTTTGAAAAAAAAAATTTTTTTGAGTGTAAATTTTTTTTCGAGTGTAAGTTTTTTTTGTTTTAGTATAAAAATTTTTGAGAGTGACAAAAATACTTTGTAAAATATTTTCGTGACTCATCAATTTTTTTAAAGCTGGTTTAACGGTTTTTTCAACAAGTGAATTTAAGGCAAAATCACACTCAGAAAATTATGTAAGTTACTACATGTTAGTTGTTTGTGTATTTTACAGTAGTTAGTTGTTTTCAACTACAAAGTCAGTTGTTTTTGTATGAAAAATATCAAACAACTATTTCTGTTAGTTATTTTAAGTCGTTTTTTTGAACAACTAAAAAAAAAGTACTGTGATGTAGTAACAGTTATTTAAAGTAGTTAATTTTTATTTTTTTATCTCTGCAAAATTTTGAAAGTTTTTTTTCAAAAAAATAAAAATAATTTTTTTTTTATTTTTTTCAACTTTTTTGAAAAAAAACTTGGAAAAAATTTCTTCAATTTTTTTTTCTGAAACATTTTTTGACAAAAAAAAATATGTATTGATTATTTTATTTTTACTACATTTTAGTTGTTTTGACTACAAATGTAAGTAGTTTTTACTACACAAGTCAGTTGTTTTTTGTCAGTTAAAATAACTAACATTGTTAGTTGATTTAACTGAAAAAGTAGTTGACCCCAAAACAACTTACAAAGTGGTTATTTTAACTGACATTTTCAGTTGATTTTACTAACATAATTTTTTGAGTGCAATCTGAAATTCACGGTTTTCTTAATAACTTTTGAACCACTGCACAGTGCCACATTTGGCCAATCTAGCACGACAAAAATAAAAAAAAAAAAGTTCCCCGATTTTCATGATATGTTTGTATGTATTATAGAACATTCCTAATAGCACGGAAATAATCATATATGATCGATAATTCTGTTCGTTACTAACAGGTGGGTGCATAAAGTTGGATCTTGTAAAATCCTGTAACTAGTGTACATTATTTCGCATAAATTAAGTCGAGTTTAAACTGTTGTAACTTTTGAACAAAAAGAGATATTTATCCACTTTTTTTTTGGTAATTTTAAAGGATATTTAAATGCTTTAAGTCATATCTTTTCTTTTTTTTAAAACAAATTTTTGTATTTTTTATTAAATTTTTAACAAAATACAAATTTTTGAAAAGAAAATTATATATATTTTTTTTTTGATGGAATAGAACTTTTGTGTTTGGTCCGTATTGGTGGCCGGACTTTTTCAGATATATTGACCAATATCCATAGTACTTATTCCAACGGCTAACTTTTGCGACCGTCTGCGACGCCGACTACAGTGGGGCGATATGTAAACCTTGTTTTTACAAATTTTTTAAACATATTTTAAAAAAGTGGGCGTGGCAGTAGTCTGACCGCCCCCTTTTTTGGTGATATTATTTCTACTGTCATTGAGAGTATATATACCAAATTTAAAGAAATTATAACCAAAATTACAAATTTTAAAAAAAGTGGGCGTGGCCCTTAACCGGCCTCCCACAGTTTTCGTAATGTTGTTTTCGAAGTCAAAACGAACATTTATACCGAATTTCAAGTCAATATAATTAAAATTGGATTTCTGTCGTCCTAGATTGGCCAAATGTGGCACTGTGCACTGGTCCCATTTGGCAGAAAATCAATACGAACCAGGCCAGGGAAACAGCAAATATATATGCTAAGCTTCAGCATCCTCAGGATTGCCTTTTGAAAGTTAGCGTGTTTTTTTTTTTGTCTCGAAAATTCACGAAAAACCGTTGCCGAAATTCAGTCTTTCGCTCATAACTTTTGAAGCACTGGACCGCTTTTGCTTGACATTTTCCTATGTCTTTAATGCACAAATATAAGGCCGTATCGATTTTTACCTTTCTTTTTTGTTTGAGCTGAAAAGGGTCCAATAAGTTTTTATTAGGTGTCACAATGACTCCGTAAAATTTATTTCCCTCCCGCATCGCGGTTAAAGTAAAAACCCCAACAAATTACATATTTCATCTTATTTCTAGGCAACCAATTTTTTTGTTAGTGTTATCTATTTGGAAAAATAGGTATTCCCTGTCTAGACAAGATCACATTCAAAAATATTGCAAACAAATTTTTTCGCGAATTATGAGACTTTTATGGACGGTTTCTACGAGTTAAGTCACTTCAAATAATTATACTATGGTGGAAAACCTCCTGCCTAATGCCTTCCCCGAAGTCCTGTAAATATCAAAAAATCCTTGTACACTAGACCACCCAAAAAATGTATGGGATTTGCAAAAGTATTTTTTTGTTCGCTCCACCGGCAGTTTCTGAGAGATTGGCCATAAAAAATAATATCTGTGCATGAACTGGATCTCTCGGTTGCATACAGGCCAGTCGATTTGAACTTTTGACCCTAAAAGTGACCTAAAAGCACTACAAAGCTTTTAAGTGTTATAACTCTTAAAATATGCGTTTTTCTAAAAAATGCTATATTAATTTTATTTTTCAGAATAAGAAAGGAAACATTTCCTTCATACAAATTTTTAGCCTAAGTCTAACACATCGTGGTGTTTTTGGCGGTTAAAATACAATTTTATGTAAATACTTAATTTAAAACGACCCTCGTTTAAATTTGGACGGAGACTCAAATAGTCGGTGTCCATTATTTTGTAGAGTAAGACATGTAGTTTTCATAAACCAATAACATTTGGAATTTATATGGGTGATTTCATTACAGAAGAGCCCAAAGCTGACTTTGAAGTTTCGATTTTCCAAATGCTGTATACAAATTTGTGAAATTACTTTATTTTAAACAACCCTCGTTAAAATTTTAATAGATACAATTGGTTTCCATGATTTTGAAGAGTTAAAAATGGAGATTTCTAACAAGTGTTGATAAGTACAGGCATTTTTAGCATTAATTTAAAACATGTTAGGAAAATACAATATAAAAAGTACTTGTCATCTAATTACATTTGAACTTGAAGAATAACAAAGTGTTATTACAATAGAAAATTTCAATGAATTTTATGAACCGGATTGTATTCCTTATTCAAGTGGTCTGCCACAAGTTAGATGCCTGGGGAAGTTTACATAACATGGCTGATTTTCAACCGATTTAAGTTTTTAGTACCTTATACCTTATTAGAGAGGCATTTTACTCCAAATTAAAATTCTGTAACCACCTGAATTCAAATTTAACTTAAATACAAAAAAAAAATTAAAAACAGAAAAAAAAACATATTTTTTCTTGTAATCCGTTTTTTTTTTAATTCAAGGCCGATGCGACACGCATTACCCATTTCCGATCAACTTAAATTTTTTGAGACATATTATGAACATCGAAGCCAATGAGTCTATAAAATACTAATAAATATCTATAAATAAACTACTAGTTAGTCACTAAATGAGACTAGTTGTCGTTAATGTTAAGCAAAACTAATCTAAATTTGTTTAAATAAAGAAGAAAAAAAAATTTTTTTACCCGCAAATGAATGTACCTCGGGGAAGTTAGGGTCAATATTTACCAATTTAATTATTTTGGAGCACCATATAAAATATAGCATACCAGAGTCTAAAAAAAAATGGAATTTTCAAAATTTGATAAAAATAGAACGATTTGTGCTCACATCTCGAATTATGGCTTCAAAATTGTGTAATTTATAGTAGAATTTTTAGACTTAAAAAAAAAAAATTAAGGTTTCGGACTTTTCAAAAATTTAATTTTAATTTTTAAACGTTAAAAAATAAGTGATAATTACTTCGAATAATGAAATGATATTATTAATATTTGCAATTAGCACTTTATTAGTTCCGTTTTAGTTTTGAAAATCTAATCAAACAGAATAAAGGACATGCGCTTTATCTTAATCAACAGGTTACTGGGTCATATATTTTCCTGTAAGGTCTATTTTTGTGGATTGTTTTAATGTGATAGTATTCGTATTTAGGTTAGTTTTGTAATAGTGAAACCGATTGTCTCCATTAAAATTTTAACGAGGGTCGTTTAAAATTAAATAATTTCACAAATTTGAATACAACACTTGGAAAATCGAAACTTCAACGTCAGCTTTGCACTCACAGCAAAATACGGTTGTCTCAACCGTACAAGGTTCCAACCTCAGATTGAGGTTGCGGCAACCGGTAAATATACGGTTGTAGCAACCGACAATTTACAGTTGTGGCAACCGGCAAATTCCGGTTGCAGCAACCTCAAATAACGACATTTGCCGGTTGTAGCAACTGTATTGCCGGTTGCTCCAACCAGAGCTGTGTTTAATATATTTTCGATGTTATGCCAAAATACAAAATAAAATTCCAAAAATAAAACACATTTTTTAATATTTTTTTTTGCTTTTTTTATTGTTTAAAAAAAAAATATAGTTATATTAATGATTTATACTAAAAATACTAACCCAAATGTTACATTTTTAGGTGGTTTTAATTCGTTTGCTAAAAATCCGATACAAAGAATTCTTCTCAGAATCTGAGACTTTTTCTTAAGGAAAAATGTCTTAAAATCTGAGAATTTTTCTTTAGGAGAAATGTCTCAGAATCTGAGACTTTTTCTCATATTCTGAGACAGTTTTTCTATAGAAAAAGTCTCAGATTCTGAGACAGTTTTTCTATAGAAAAAGTCTCAGATTCTGAGACAGTTTTTCTATAGAAAAAGTCTCAGATTCTGAGACAGTTTTTCTATAGAAAAAGTCTCAGATTCTGAGACAGTTTTTCTATAGAAAAAGTCTCAGATTCTGAGACAGTTTTTCTATAGAAAAAGTCTCAGATTCTGAGACAGTTTTTCTATAGAAAAAGTCTCAGATTCTGAGACAGTTTTTCTATAGAAAAAGTCTCAGATTCTGAGACAGTTTTTCTATAGAAAAAGTCTCAGATTCTGAGACAGTTTTTCTATAGAAAAAGTCTCAGATTCTGAGACAGTTTTTCTATAGAAAAAGTCTCAGATTCTGAGACAGTTTTTCTATCGAAAAAGTCTCAGATTCTGAGACAGTTTTTCTATAGAAAAAGTCTCAGATTCTGAGACAGTTTTTCTATAGAAAAAGTCTCAGATTCTGAGACAGTTTTTCTATAGAAAAAGTCTCAGATTCTGAGACAGTTTTTCTATAGAAAAAGTCTCAGATTCTGAGACAGTTTTTCTATAGAAAAAGTCTCAGATTCTGAGACAGTTTTTCTATAGAAAAAGTCTCAGATTCTGAGACAGTTTTTCTATAGAAAAAGTCTCAGATTCTGAGACAGTTTTTCTATAGAAAAAGTCTCAGATTCTGAGACAGTTTTTCTATAGAAAAAGTCTCAGATTCTGAGACAGTTTTTCTATAGAAAAAGTCTCAGATTCTGAGACAGTTTTTCTATAGAAAAAGTCTCAGATTCTGAGACAGTTTTTCTATAGAAAAAGTCTCAGATTCTGAGTCTCAGTCTCAGATTCTGAGACATTTATTCTATAGAAAAAGTCTCAGATTCTGAGACATTTTTTCTATAGAAAAATCTCAGATTCTGAGATATTTTTTCTATAGAAAAAGTCTCAGACTCTGAGACATTTTTTCTATAGAATAAATCTCAGATTCTTAAACATTTTTTCTATAGAAAAGTCTCAGATTCTGAGACATTTTTTCTTTAGAAAGTCTTAGACTCTGAGACATTTGTCTATAGAAAAAGTCTCAGATTCTGAGACAATTTTCTATAGAAAAAGTCTCAGATTCCGAGACATTTTGTCTATAGAAAAAGTCTCAGATTCTGAGACATTTTGTCTATAGAAAAAGTCTCAGATTCTGAGATATTTTTTCTATAGAAAAAGTCTCAGATTCTGAAACATTTTTTTATAGAAATAGTCTCAGATTCTGAGACAGTTTTTCTATAGAAAAAGTCTCAGATTCTGAGACATTTTTTCTATAGAAAAAGTCTCAGAATCTGAGACATTTTTTCTATAGAAAAAGTCTCAGAATCTGAGACATTTTTTCTATAGAAAAAGTCTCAGATTCTGAGACAGTTTTTGTATTGAAAAATTCTCAGATTCTGAGACAGTTTTTCTATAGAAAAAGTCTGAGATTCTGAGACAGTTTTTCTATAGAAAAAGTCTATGATTCTGTGACATTTTTTCTATAGAAAAAGTTTCAGATTCTGAGACATTTTTTCTATAGAAAAAGTCTTAGATTCTGAGACATTTTTTCTATGGAAAAAGTCTCAGATTCTGAGACATTTTTTCTATAAAAAGTTTAAGATTCTGAAATATTTTTACTATGGAAAAAGTCTTAGATTCTGAGACATTTTTTTCTATAGAAAAATTCTCCGATTCTGAAACAAATTTTCTATGGAAAAAGTGTCTATTTTTCTTTAGAAAAAGTCTCAGATTGTGAAAATTTTTTTCTATAAAAAATGTCTCAGATACTGAGGCTTTTTTTCCACAGAAAAAGTCTCAGATTCTGACACATTTTTTCTACAAAAAGTCTCACATTCTGACACATTTTTTTTTATAGAAAAACTTTTTCCATAGAAAAAGTTACAGATTCTGATATATTTTTTCACTTGTTTTTTATCACCTTTTGCTGCAGAATCCAAGTTTGAGGGCTTCCATCTGATGTCGTTCATTTTTGATCCATTTTTTAATTGTTGTGAAATTTTAACGTATTCCATTATTTCTATATTAAAATAAGAAAAACGGCATTAGTTAAACTGTTATATCATTCAAAGTACAAAAACTTACCCCAATAAATCTTTATTTTTGTTTTTTTATTAGTAAATGTTGAAAATTTGAAGAAAAATAAATGTTTTCTTCAATATTTTTTTATTTAATGACATTTAAATTTGTGAAGTTTTGTTATTTATTTTATCAGTTGAGGGAACCGAGAATTTGAGGTTGAGGCAACCGGCAAATGCCGTTATTTAC
The DNA here is from genome assembly GCA_963921195.1 of Pegoplata infirma. NCBI lineage: Eukaryota > Metazoa > Arthropoda > Insecta > Diptera > Anthomyiidae > Pegoplata > Pegoplata infirma. The sequence goes on along the minus strand of OY992537.1, from coordinate 63,451,383 downwards.
GGTTGCTACAACCGGGGTTTGCAGTTGTGGCAACTTTTTTTTAAATTTTGTGGCGACTGGCACAAAAATATTTAAAAAAGTTGTAACAACCTCAACTTACGGTTGCTGCAACCGCTTACGGTTGGGACAACCGCAAGCCGGTTACGACAACCGTATTGCGGTTGTGGCAACCTCAATCCAACCGATTTTTTATGTGAGTGTGGGCTCTTCTGTAATGAAATCACCCATATAAATTCCAAATGTAATTGGTTTATGAAAACTACATGTCTTACTCTACAAAATAATGGACACCGACTATTTGAGTCTCCGTCCAAATTTAAACGAGGGTCGTTTTAAATTAAGTCTTTACATAAATTTTTACTTTAACCGCCAAAAACACCAGGATGTGTTAGACTTAGGCTAAAAATTTGTATGAAGGAAATGTTTCCTTTCTTATTCTGCAAAATAAAACTAATATAGCATTTTTTAGAAAAACGCATATTTTAAGAGTTATGACACTTAAAAGCTTTGTAGTGCTTTTAGGTCACTTTTAGGGTCAAAAGTTCAAATCGACTGGCCTGTATGCAACCGAAAGATCCTGTTCTTGCACAGATATTATTTTTTATGGCCAATCTATCAGAAACTGCCGGTGGAGCTAACAAAAAAATACTTTTGCAAATTTGGGTGGTCTATTGTACACCCACATCACGGATTAAATAAAAATCCCCAAAAAACTATACTATACAAAAGAGGTCCGGAAAGTTTATATTGGGAGTCAAAATGAATCCATAAAAATTTCGTGAAAATCAATAATTTTCTTTTGCTCTCGCATCGCGGAAATATGTTTTTTTTTTAATTTTTATTTAATTCACGATGTGGGTGCCAAAAGATTTTTTTGATTTTTATGAGACTTCGGGGAGGCATTTGGAGTACGATTTTTCATTTACAAAAACCAAAAAATTTACAAACTTACTATTAATTTTTTTTTTGTAAAAAATCATGGTTTTTAAGAAAAACCGTTTCAGTACCGGTACGTACCGATACCGAAGGAAAAGGTTTTTGGATACCGGTATCCGATACCAAAACTGAGTTTCGGTGTTGGTATTGGTACCGGTATTCAATTTAAAGGGTTTTGAAATGGATAACGGTATTGAAAAGGTATCGATTGCCAACATTGCTCATATGTGAACAGAATTGAACACCGAATGGTATTTAAAGAAGTACGAACTTATTTTTTTACAAAAAAAGAAAAAAATCGTGGATATTTTTTTCGGATTTTTTTTTTTTAATTTTTCTTTTAAGCAACAATCTCTTTAAAGTGGAGGGTATCAATACATTTGGCAAGGCCGAAAATATTTTTTTTACCTGTTTTATTTAAACTGGTTTCACAATTTTTTTAATTACAATTAGTTTTTTTTCTGAGTGTAAAAACAACATACTTTAATTTGCTTTAAACACACACATGTATGTATTTAAAAATCTACACTTAGAAAGAAATTTTCTGGTATTTTGTGTGTGACTTCTCCCAAAACTCCCTAAAGTATGCTATAGAAATTTCTAAACATTTTTAAAATACACACATACGTACGTATTACTTGTTGTTTCCTATATTAAATAGTATTTGTTTTAACTCCTTCTTGTTCTTATTCTGCTACGAACACACAAATACGCATAAAAATGTAATTTTGTACATAGAAATATTCACCTACTGTTATTGAAAAACATAATAAATGAATTTACATTAGAGTGCTCATTATTTTTAAAAGTTTTGAGTTTTACTGCTACTGAAGCATGAATTTGTAAAACGACCTAAATTAAGTACCCGAATAAATTTTGAACCCACTCGGTTTTCTTAAATTTTTGGCGAAAATTAACTAAAAATAAGTTGTGGTGCAAAATTTTCTTCTACAGATGGCTGAACTAGCTAAGGCGTCGACAACAAACGCTACAACTGGTAGGCCGTGGGTTCAAGTACCAGCCGGGGCAGGACATTTTTTAAAAATTTTTTTTTTTTAATTTTTTTTTTTTATTTTATACATTTATTTAAGCTTTATTTATTTTAAAATAAAACTTTAAAGTTCTTTTAAAAGGAATAAAAAGGAAGTAGGATGACGAAATGAAAAACTGTAAATGAAATTTTACTTCATTTGATCTCTACATCCAGACAGACGTATATTATCTGGTTCATCAGAAGGTGTTTAAGGTGTTTTAAAAAATTTTCAAAATAAGGACCACTCTAACGTACATATGTAATTGTGTGTTTATCTTGGCTGTGTTCTTCTCTTCTCATTCTATAGTTTTTTGTTATTTTTTTTTCGAAATTATTGTTGACTTTAATGCAGTGCCAAACAATAGCAATTGTTATTTTTTTTTTTGTTTTTATTGTTGTAAACATTATTACAACGTTTTTTTCTGAAACCACACTTTTCACTTGTTTTCATTTACCCTCAATATTAAATGTTTGTCGAATTATTTAAAAAAAGGTCTAAAAGAATTTTACAAAATAGATTTTGGGGCATACAAGAAATTCGCTAATGCGGTTTGAATGGAAAAGTGCAAGAAATTGCGAATTTCAGCCGACGAAATTTGCTTCTACTAAATTATTATTATTTTTTTAATTTTGGGCTCATAGGATCATCACAAGATAACTTAGCATGATAGTCTTTAATGGATAGGCTATGATCAATCCTGGCGTACTTAGGTCTTATGGGTCCCTATTTTACCGAGAAAGCGATATCCTATTTTAGCAAAAACTTAGAACATTTTTAGTTAAAAAAAGAAAATATCTTAGTATTTTGTTCTTAAAAGCAAAATGATTCCAACGGAATTTATCTTTTGAGTGTAGTTGTTTTAAAATGTAAAATACAGAACAGTTTTAAGAGGATGTATAGCAGAGTGGGGTGAAATCAGCAAAATTTCAAGTTTGAATAGAAACAAAATATGTAGTACAAAAAAACCCGAAATATTAAAAAACAATAGAAAAAATTTGAAAAATTAAACCAAAAAGATCAAACAAATTTGGAAAATGCAAAAAAAGTGTTCTGGAACATTAATATCAAATCATAAATCAAATTCTGAAAATTTCAGAAAAATTTAGAAAAACTGTAAATAATCAAAAAATTACAAAAAAAAAAAAACTATTTAGAAAAGAGGTCAGAAAAACTTTTGTAAAAAAAAAACAAAAAAGTATTAAAAATTCAAAAGAAATTCAAAAACTAATGATTAAAACTAAAAATTGGGATAGTGTAAAGAGAATTTTCTAATAGCATTCTTACTTGTTTTTGTAAAATATTTATATCATCCTAAATTTCAAATATTTACATTGCTATTAAAAAATTCAAAGAAAAATTGATTTAAATATAGAATATACCATAAGCCCCGTGTCGGGCGCTAAATTTTTAAATTGTCCTAAATCATTGTTTTTCAAATTTTTCGTCCCACATTGGGCGCCAATTTTAAGAAAATCAAAATTAATACTAAATGTTCTGATTTTACTCAATTTCAAACATTTAAATTGTTATTTAAATTAAGAATATACAGAAGACCACACGTTGGGCGCCTGATTTTAATAATTTTAAATTTTTTAGTTTAAAATTTATACATATTAACGAAAAGTTAATTTAAATTAATGATGTTCTATAGGCCCCGCTTGGGCGCCAATTTTAAAATTGGTCGGTTTAATTTTGAATTTTTTGTTTCACAAAAAAAAAAATAAGTAAGAAAGTTATAGTCGGCGAAGACCGACCATACGATACCCTACACCAGTGTTGTCCCGAAAATGGGTCTCAAGTCCAAACATGGACCGATTGAGTATGTCTTTTCTTAGATCTATATTTAGTGTAGAAAACACACACAGATCAAATTTTATTGGAATTGGTTTATTTTTTTGTCAATAGACCGATTTATCTGAATATAGGTCGAAATTTTTATATGGGGTACTAAATCCAAAAATGTTCCAATTATATTGCGATTTGATTAGGTAAACAAAGTACACATTTAACACCTAAAAATAAAATTTTTATCAAATATTTCCATTTTTATGAATTTTGAGGGAATTATGTGTGTGGTTTGTATGGGGACTGCCAGAAGGACTCACCCCATTCCTTTGAAATTTGGAATGATGATGACTATTCGTGAATAGAATTATTACCTGCTAAATTTCAAAACGATATCTATTATAATACGGTTATTAGAGTCATTTAAGCGGAATCCAAAGGGGGCGTTTGTATAGGGGCAGGTCTTAACATGGACCGATTTTCCCCAATTTCAATAGGATTGGGCCAAAATATGCTTAAGTTTCAAATTTCAAGTCAATTGATTGAAAATTGCGACCTGTATCGTGCTTAAACCGACTCAAAAAGTAATTCTGAGTCGATCGGTATTCTTGAAGGTAGGTTTAGGACCAATATTTTGGGTAGTTACAAACATCTGCACAAACTCATTATACCCCATTGGCGTAGATAGCCCTGTCTGGGGGGGGCTTAGCCCCCCCCAGAATTTTAATCATTCACAATTTTTTTTTAATAATTTAATGATTTCATTAATTTTCGCAACAATAAATAATAATAATGAGTCTTTAGGACTCGTTATGATTATTCTACGAGTCTTAAGGACTCGTAATGATTATTATATTAGATCTAATAGTTTTTCCTATTGAAAAATAGTCTGAATTATTGCAAAAAGTTTTTATATGAATATGATGTTTTTGTCAGTAATAAAAACTTTACCGAATCTTAGGATTTTAACTTCAGGAAAACATTTTAAGTTCTTTGATTTAAAAAAGTTTATAAATTCTAAGTGGTTTTTTATAGACAAAAGTCATTGGAAGAAAGAATCTGAGAATTTTGACTAATAATCATCAACTTTTGCAATCATCAGAACTTTTTCTTGAAAAAAATCATAGTAATCTAATGATTTTACTATAGGAAAAACATTAAAAATCTTTCATTTTCATAACATATCGGGGAGTTCTAAATTTCCGAAAAATCTTCAGAATCAAAATTTGTTTAAAAAAAATATGAATTTTTAACCGCTTTCGGAGGGCATTCGTTTCTAGGACACCTAGACACATGATATAGGGAACGCTTCAGAAATAGGTCTGGGGTTTTCTATTAAAAAAAAAACAAAAAATTCAAAAAAATCTGGGGGGGCTTTAGCCCCCCCCAGAAATGTTGGCTTCCTACGCCAATGTTATACCCTGTACCACAGAGTGGTGTAGGGTATAAAACCAAATTTCATAAAAAAATGAATTTAGATTTAAAAATCGCAAATGTTTTTTATTTTATTATTTGTTCTAGATTCAATTTATTATGTTGAAGCCTACTTTAATTTGAAAGTTTTTTATTTTTATAAATAGTTTGTTTAATTTCCTTTTTTTACAACAGAATAGTGATTTTCTTTCTTGTATTTCTTGTGCATTTCCGGGAATATAAATAGAAAATGTTCTCTTTATAATGTATTTTTTTTTTTTTTGTATTTTAAATAAATTCATGTGTGTGGGTATACACTTATATACACATATGAGGCATTCCAAACAGAAAAACATGTATAGTGGAATTTTTTATCATTGGTTCCAAATAATTATAAATTTTCCTAAGTTTTTTAGAATTTAATTAATTAATTTCTTTTTTTTTTTGGTTTTCAGAAATTTCCTGACTTTGTTTTGTTAATTTTTAAAAAAACAAACATTTTAATGTTTTACTATTTTTTGAATTTTCCAGAATATTTCCCATTTCTCAACATTTTTTAGATTTTTCTAATTGTAAGTCTGTCTAAAAATTTCTAATTTTTTAATAATTTTACTTAAACTTTTCAAATTCTTTCTGAATTTTTCTGATTATTTTTGTAAATTTACAGATTTTATTTCTAAATTTCCCAAAAAAAAAAACTTAAAATTTTGAGATTTTTTTTTAACCAAAAATAAAAGCGTTTGTTCCTCTCTTGCAAATTAACTCTTTAAAAAATACGTTTGGGACAATAAAAAATATCAGTTGCACAGTTTTTTTTTTGCAAAACAATACATTTCATAAGAATCGGAGCACTTCAAAAAGTATACCTCACATCTGTTTACTTACATATGAACATTTCCATTTAACTTTTGATTTTAAGGTTTAAAAAATATTAAAATTTTTTTTGAAGGCACATCAAAATAGTTTAGTACGCGTGTAAACAGGCATTTAGTAAGTTCAAATCCGTTCGCGTAAGGAACTTTTAGTTGACGGCGCGAAAGTTATTGCGATTTAAAGATTTTAATTGAAAACAAAAAATCTCAAAATTACAATTATTATTAGAATTTGACAAAATCAACGTTAAATAATGTTTCATACTATCCCCAATAAAAACCTGATAAATTACGTCCATTAACGTGGATATACAATCAGATTTTTACGTTAAAAGTTTGTTTTAAAAAGTTGCTCTCTTAATGCTTGATATGCAATTTACGCGAAATTTAATGACGATGGACCAAATTAAAGGTCATATTCGGATTTAGCACCCTCAAGTTAGTTAAGAAACTTGTGCATTATGCTAAATTGCGAATTTTTAAAAGTGGTGCAATTTATGATTAATGAAATTTTGAAAGATGCATAAAATCCACAATCTTCAAAATTTTTTAATGCCACTCAGTTTTGGAATAAAGCTTTATAAGTACCAGCAATTGACATTTATAGAAATTAATTTCTATTAGCGGTTTGGGTGTGCCCTGGCGGTTTATCTGGAGACAAAATTGGCGCGTTTTCAGCGTACAGTTACATTAGTCCCAATTTTTGCACACGATCCATAATACGCATTACAAGCAATCGTCTAACGGGTATATTTTAAATCTTAATTATTTTCGCTTTAAAATACAAGCAAAAGTTTAAAATCGTGAAATCCCGGTGAAAAATGAGCATATATGGATACATATATGTAAATATATGGATGCATATATGTAAATATATGAGCATATTTGGTCATATATAAAATTGTATGCAGTCATATATGATCATATTTGCAACATATATGTCCATATACGTAAAATGAGGGCATATGCCCATATATGACATACTTGGACATATATGAAGCATATATGTCATATATGTGCATATGCCCTCATTTTACGTATATGGACATATATGTTGCAAATATGATGATATATATCTTCATACAGCGTCATATATATCCATATATGCTCCATATATGGACATACATGATGCTGTATGAACGCATATATGATCATATTTGTATCATTTTTCACCGGGATGTCAGATTTTTGCAAAATTTTTGCTAATCAAAATTTTAACACGCTATATCGATTTTATTCTAAAAAATCAAAAAATATTTGGATCACGCGATGTGCTGGCCACTTTTAAGTTTTATTGCGAATGTGCCTCGCAAAAAAGTGGATTTTTGATGACTTTCACGTTTTCTCTCTCAACCTTTGTCTAGCTAGTACTCCACTTCTATTGAGGGCACATTCATGAGACCGGTTTCAAACTGTAGGGAATTGCGACAGCTATCATTCTTTGTATTAGCTTTTGAAAAGTATGAAGCGGCGCAAATTTCCTGATCAAAAAACAACGAAAAATTAAAAATGAAGAAATTTTAACTTCAAATCGTTACCACCAAATAACTTTTTTATTATTGATGGCACATCAAATTCATAAATACATCTTCTTTGAAAAAGTATAGGGACCAAATATTTTAAATCTTCGAGGAATACGTTGGACGGCGCAAGTACAATAGGCCAAAGAGTACATTATTTTTATGAAATTTCAATCGACTTTTCCACATTTCGGAAGTTTGATTGTCGCTAACTACCGCAAATTAAGATTTTTGGCCTTAAGTGTTTGTAAGCTAATTGCATTAAAAGTTCTTTATGCATTTCTATCAGTAGATAGCCATTTCAATGCAAATAAAAAAAGTGTTTGCCAAAAAACCAAAATTTCAAAGAAATGAAAAGTTAAATGGAAATGTCCATATGAGGCATTCCACACCAAATGTCCAGCGAAAAAAAACAAGTGTACCATAAACTTCTGAATAGCTTGTATGGATAGCCCTATATGGAACTTAGAAAATTGCGTTTTCGGTTTTTAAATTTTTCAAAAACTGGGCTTAGGAGGCGTGGTCAAATATTGGAAAAATGGTCAAATTTGTGGCGAGTTGGCTTGATTAAATATTTATCACATTAAAACGGAATGCACCACAATCTTAAAAATTTACATTCTTATATATATGAGTCATTCCACACCAACTGTTCCACTACAGAAAAACCATGGTGGTTTCAATAGGATATCATTTGCAAAGTATTCGCCCTTAGGGCACTATTAAATAACAAAAATAAAATTTAAGATTTCTCAAAAAGTGGGCCTTGGAGGCATGGTCAAAAATTGAAAATTTCAGCATTTTTTGCCTAAGTATCTTTATTTCAATATTTATGCCAATGAAATGAAACACAGTGATGTCTTTAAAATAAAAGTTTTTTATAGATTTTTGTATGGGCTATCGATTAAAAAAATAAAAATTGGAAAATTTTCAGAAGAAGTTCAGAATATTTCAAATTTAAATTTAAACTTTATTTATCAAAAAACATGCCACAATTTTATTTCTTTTTTAAATGTTCAAAAATTAGTTAAGGTGTATATCTATCTGTTCTGAAATTTTCAGAGATGCATTTTTCCTTGTTTTCGAGAAAAAAAATGTTGAACATTGCACTATGCTTATAATTTACAATAATGGGGTATATTACGTATGCGAATGAGTAATATTAACTCTTAAAAATCATTTAAAATAGAGATGTTTTTGTGGGTGAGTTTTTTTTGACGATCACGCACGCTCACGAAGAAAAAGTTTTAATCACGCACGATTTTTCATTTTCCTCACGTTCACGTACGCTTACGTGAATTGAAAAAAATTTTGTCACGTGCACGATACTCACGTGAGCGTGACTGAGCGTGAGAAAAATAAATGAGCATGCGTGATTAAAATAATTTCCTTGGTGAGAGAGCGTGATGGTAAAAAAACAACTTACCCACGATCACATCTCTATTTTAAATGTTTTTTAAGAGTTAATATTACTCATTCGCATACGTAATATACCCCATTATTGTAAATTATAAGCATAGTGCAATGTTCAACATTTTTTTTCTCGAAAACAAGGAAAAATGCATCTCTGAAAATTTCAGAACAGATAGATATACACCTTAACTAATTTTTGAACATTTAAAAAAGAAATAAAATTGTGGCATGTTTTTTGATAAATAAAGTTTAAATTTAAATTTAAAATATTCAGAACTTCTTCTGAAAATTTTCCATTTTTTATTTTTTTAATCGATAGCCCATACAAAAATCTATAAAAAACTTTTATTTTAAAGACATCACTGTGTTTCATTTCATTGTCATAAATATTGAAATAAAGATACTTCCCAGCAAAACTTAGATTACCAAATAAGGTATAAAATAAGGTATCGGATCTCTTATTTTATACATTGCAGCATTGATGATTTTAACAGGCGATGAGACTCAAAGTAATGCATCCACATTATCACAAAGAATACCAGTAAGGTATAAAATAAGTCATAAATTTATAACGAAGAATACGAGTAAGGTGTAAAATATATGATATTTTATAGGTTACAAGAAATGAAATAATATAGCATACCAGAAGGTAATATATAAGGTGTTACGAGTAGTGAAAAAGTAATTTTGTATTAAATTTACTCACGTGATTGTGAGTGTAAGTAGATGAAATATGCTCGTGAGTGTGTGTCTTTAGAAATTTCCTGTCGTGAGCCCATCTCTAGTTTAAACTTATGCATTTTTTATAAAATAATTATTTTTTATGTTATTGTAATGCATTATGGCATCCAATTATAAATAATGCATTATTTCAAACTTTCAAATAATACATAATGTAACCAAATATAAGTCATCCATGATTTAATGTTTAGAAATAACAAATATGAAATACATTTTTTCCAATATTCATGCATTACGTAGCAAATTATTAGTAATGCATTATTTTTCACTTGAAAATAATACGTTGTGGAAGAAATGTTTGGTAAGACATCATAAAATAATGCTACAAATAAGTTATATGCATTACCTGGTAATGTGTTATATAATCACTACCCATTACCAAAGTTTTGCTGGGTTAGGCAAAAAATTCTGAAATTTTAAATTTTTGACCATGCCTCCAAGGCCCACTTTTTGAAAAAACTGAAATTTTATTTTTGTTATTTAATAGTGACCTAAGGGCGAATACTCTGCAATTGATTTCATATTGACACGACATCACTTTTTTTTTGCTGAACATTTGGTGTGGAATGCCTCATATTCGTATGGGCTATCGAATAAAATTTTTTTCCTTGAAAAATTTTCAGAACCCGTTCTGAAATTTTCCATTTTTTAAAAAAGTCAATTTATCAAAAATCCGGCCACTGTTTTTTTCTTTTTTTTAATTTTTTTTTTTAAAGGTTAGATGTTTGTCCATCCACACAAAAAAAATCAGAAATGTATTTTTCGTTTTTTTCGAGAAAATCGCATTTGAATTTTAAATTTCATAACAATTTTGTAATTTGCTTGTATTTTCTTGTATTAACGTTGCGAATGAGTATTATTAATTGCATAAATATTTCTCATACGCTCTGTTGAAACAAGAAAATACAAGCAAATTACAAAATTGTTATGAAATTTAAAATTCAAATGCGATTTTCTCGAAAAAAACGAAGAACGTGTTTCTGAATTTTTTTGTGTGGATGGTCAAACATCTAAATTTAAAAAAAAAAAGTGGCCGGATTTTTGATAAATTGACTTTTTTAAAAAATGGAAAATTTCAGAACGGGTTCTGAAAATTTTCCAAAAAAAAAATTTTAATCGATAGCCCATACAAAACTATATAAGAATGTAAATTTTTGAGATTGTGGTGCATTTCGTTTTAATGTGATAAATATTTAATCAAGGCAACTCGCCACAAATTTTACCATTTTTCCAATATTTGACCACGCCTCCTACGCCCAGTTTTTGAAAAATTGAAAAACCAAAAACGCAATTTTCTAAGTTCCATATAGGGCTATCCATACAACCTATTCAGAAGTTTACGGTAGACGTGTTTTTTTTCGCTGGACATTTGGTGTGGAATGCCTCATATGTATGTATGGATTTACAAAAATTTAAAACAATTTACTTTGTTTAATCAATGTTGCCATGTAATTATGTATATTTTATGCATAATTTAAATTGTTTTTTTTTTGTTGACTCATGAAAAAATTTAAATTCGAAATTCCTATGTTTCTACATTGGATGATGAGGGGTTTTCTATTTGTTCAATATTTGCATAGCTTTACAAAGATTGCATTTTTAACCCTTTTAGTAGCATTTATAAATAAGGGGAGGCGTCCTAAAGATAATTTTACTGCAAAAAAAAATCAGTTTTAGAACAATCTATACTCACGTAAAAACTGTTGTGGTGTAGAATAGATGAATTTTATTTGAGACTATCAACTATGACATGAAACATGAATAGGTTATACTAGAACCAGTTCTGGAACTAGTTTTGGAACTAATGTGTTTTGTTGTTTTTTTTTTTCAATTAATTGACAGTCCCCTTTTAATCTAAAAGGTTCCTTTATATCTAAAAAGGACAAAAACAGATATGAATAGAAGCTCAACCATATATTTTAATTTCATTGGCTGTTTATTATCATCTTTCATTTTTATTAACATTTCCTTCAAAAAGATTATACAAATTAATTTAATGACCTTGAAGTCTAGCACTTAATAAGATCAGTTGTCACATTTTCCACTTACACTCATTCATTATTCTTAATAACACATTAATTTGATAAACATTTTCTAATATTAAATACATATCAAAATAGAATATAACAAATAGAAAAAGGAAAATAATCTAGGATACAAAAAATAAATCACTTTGAGTTTATTTACATCAGACAAGTTAGATAAAGTTAAAATATGCCTATTGATTTTTAATAGCCACACACTTGTTATCATTAGTTAAACACACACTCAAACACACAAATATGTATAAATCCCAGCAAAACTTAGATTATAAAATAAGGTATAGCAACTCTTATTTTATGCATTGCAGCATTGATGATTTTAACAGGTGATGAGACTCAAAGTAATGCATCCTTATTATCACAAAGAATACCAGTAAGGTATAAAAGTCATAAATTTATAACGAAGAATACGAGTAAGGTGTAAAATATTTGATATTTTATTGGTTACGAGAAATGAAATAATATAGCATACCAGAAGATAATATATAAGGTGTTACGAGTAGTGAAAACGTAATTTTGTATTAAATTTACTCACGTGATTGTAAGTGAGTGTAAGTAGATAAAATATGCTCGTGAGTGTGTGTCGTTAGAAATTTCCTGTCGTGAGCCCATCTCTAGTTTAAACTTATGCATTTTTTTATAAAATAATTATTTTTTATGTTATTGTAATGCATTATGCATCCAATTATAAATAATGCATTATTTCAAACTTTCAAATAACACATAATGTAACCAAATATAAGTCATCCATGATTTAATGTTTAAAAATAATAAATATGAAATACATTTTTTCCAATAATTATGCATTACGTAGCAAATTATTAGTAATGCATTATTTTTCACTTGAAAATAATACGTTGCGGAACAAATGTTTGGTAAGACATCCTAAAATAATGCTACAAATAAGGTATGTACATTACTCGGTAATGTGTTATATAATCACTACCCATTACCAAAGTTTTGCTGGGATAGACTCTAACACACATACATAAACAAAATAAAGCAGAAAGGAAAAACTAAACACACACACACATTTACTTCCATTCTCTTTTACACTTAAGAAACCTCAAAAACAAATTTGTGACTTAAAAAATAATTGAACAAAATACTTAATCATGCCAAAAATTTGCCAAATAAAAATATTTCTTGTCAAAAAAAATTTTTTTTCAGCGATGTTTAGGTTGAACTTTTGTGTCGACGAAAAGTTTAAACTCAGTTTGATAGTTACATGATTAAATGTCACAAAACAGCGAAATCGTAGCTGCTCGCGATTGCGAGATATCGCGAAATATTTTTTTTTTTCTTAAATTTTGACACTGACGTTTTTTAAATATTTTCAAAAATTGAGTATACAGTTTTAGTTGTACTTATTTACAGGCCACAAAACATTAAACATCAAAATCCTATCTTCTCAAGTTCGCAAAAAATCGCGAAATTGTTTTTTTTTTTCTGTTTTTGTTTTCGTTTTTTAACCTTTAGATAAGTTTCTTTAAATCTTCGTAAAAACAGGGTACGCACTTTTAATTGTTCTTAATCAAAGGTCTCACAGCTTGTGACACCGAAATAGTTAGTATTAAATTTCGCGAGATATCGCGAAACTATATAATTTTTATACCCTCCACTCTAGTGATAGAGGGTATATATAAGTTTGTCATTCCGTTTGTAACACATCGAAATATTGGTCTAGGACCCCATAAAGTATATATATTCATGATCCTTGATCGATTTTAAGTCGATCTAGCGATGTCCGTCCGTCCGTCCGTCCGTCCGTCTGTCTGTCTGTCTGTCCGTTGAAAACACGCTAACTTTTGAAAGACTTTACGGAGGCTCCTGAAGTTTGACATATATGTTGGCCATTTACCGGGTCAGGTTGGTATTGCAATCCAGCGAAATCGGTCCAGTGGTTCAAAAGTTATGAGCAAAAGTGTAAATTTCGGCAAGGGTATTTTGCGAATTTACGAGATTAAAACCACTCTAACTTTCGAAAGACAATTCTGAGGGTGCTGAAGCTTGGCATATATATTTGTCGTTCCCCAAATCTGTTTGGTTTTGAATTTCAGCAAAATCGGTTCAGTGGTTCAAAAGTTATAAGCAAGGCTCTGAATTTCGGATTTGTTTCACCTTAAACTGTTGAAAACTCGTTAAACAAGTTTTATAAGCATGGTGAAATAGAACTTGTTGTTGTTTGTTGTTGTTTGCAGTTTAGTTGTTAGACAACTAAATATTTGTTATTGTTTTGTTATTGTTAGTGTAACTGTATGTAACGGTGTATAGTAAGTATTTTTGGAAAAAAATCAAATAAAGTATGGGTGTGATTGAATGTTAGTTTGTTTTTGTTTTTTAAAGAAGAGTTAAAATAAAGAAGAGGTAAAATAACAAGAGGGAATTTGTGAAATAGTTTTTTTTTTTTTTTGTATTACATATATGTATGTAGGTATTAAACAACAAAAATATTTTACAAAGTAATTTTGTTACTCAAAGAAATTGTACACTAAAAAAATATTTAAACTCAAAAAAAATGTTACACTCAAAAAAAAATGTACATATTATTTTTTTTTAATGAAATATCACACTCAAAAAAAATGTTGACAGTCAAAAAAATTTTACACTCAAAAAAATTTGATTGATTAAAAAAAGTTTTACTCAAAATAATATATTTATTATAAAAAATTTGTAATGCAATTTTTTTACATTTTTTTTAGAAAATTATATATATATATATAATTTATATAAATAAAAGGAAATATATATATATATTTCCTTTTATTTATATAAATTAAATGACAGTATAAATATCTTTAAAGTATATAAAAGTTCATGTTGAACATAGGGCGTTTTAGAAAATTACTATCAGATAACATTGTGGAGGGTATTCATAGATTCGACCAAGTCGAATTTAATTTTTCTACTTGTTTTTTTAATTTTTGGTTTTTATTTTTATACTGATTCCTTAGAAATTGTGTAAAAACGTAGTATGCAGTTTGATTCTAACATGTTGAAAGACGTTAAAACTTCCCACAAACAAATTATAGCAGCTCACTTTCGAGAGAAATAGCAAAAAAAAAAAAGTTTTTTTTTTGTTTTTATTAATAAAATAAATTTCTTTAAAATTGTTGAAAACACGAATTGCAGTTTGATTTGTTATTGATCAATGGTCATAAGGCTGTTAACATCAAAATTCTAGCTGTTCAATTCTTCGAGATATCGCCAAAAAATGGCTGAACTATGTTATTTTTTATATGTAAAAAGGTTTACTTCAATTATCGACAAAAATGTGGTATGCAGTTTGAATTCTAGGTTATAAGAGGTGACAAAACTGCAAGCATAAAAATTGTAGATGATTAATTTCCCGAAATATCGCGAAATTACTGTTCAAATTTTTATATTAATTTATTTATTTTTTCTTTGGTGTCGAAAATAAAGAAAAAAATTAAAGTAACGACAAATATATGATAAGCAGTTTGAATTTTACGTTGTTGAAGGTGGTTAAACTGCTCAAATCAATATTTTGACTTCTAATTTACGCGAAAAAAATTTTTTTACAAATTTGTTTATTAATTTCGAATTTTTCAATTTCTTGCGAAATAGAGACGATAAGATTTTGATGTTAACTGTTTTGTGACCTGTAAATAGATAAAATAAAAACTGTATACTCAGTTTGTAACGTGTCGTTACAAATTGCTCTTTTCTTAGTACTCACTGTATTTAAAAATATATTTTAAACAATGACTTTTTGTACCACCTAACGCCTGTACTCATTCCCATACCTACCACTACATATTTTTTATGAAAAGAATGTTTTGTGTAGTATGGGCAGTGCAGTACATTGTGATTCCCATTGAACTTATTATTCTCGATACTTATAATGTCAAAGTTGTGTTACACTAGGGGAGCCGAATCGGGTATTGATTCGTGTTATGCTTTAATACCTGCCGAAATCATGGCACGACTTCAAACCTGATTCTGGTTTCCGATACGTGTTGTATAATATTGTTGCGTAGTAAGTCGTAGTATTTTACTCAATTACATGATGTTGATATTATTGTAGTTAGAATGTGGGATCGGTTAATTATCCCGAGCGTAGCTAGTCGTACTGTATTATATTTATTTATATTTTGGGATCGATTATTTTTTCGAACGTAGTTAGTATTCTTGTGTCGTTAGATTTAGTTACATACTTGAATGCGGGATCGGTTATTTATCCCAAACGTAGTTAGTATAATTCTAGATTTATTTTCGTATTTGAATGCGGGATCGGTTATTTATCCCGAACGTAGTTAAAATTAGTGTAGTTTCAGATTTATTTTCGTATTTGAATGCGGGATCGGTTATTTATCCCGAACGTAGTTAGAATTAGCGTAGTTCTAGATTTATTTTCGTATTTGAATGCGGGATCGGTTATTTATCCCGAGCGTAGTTAGTATTAGTATAATTCTAGATTTATTGTCGTATTTGAATGCGGGATCGGTTATTTATCCCGAATGTAGTTAGAAATAGTGTAATTCTAGACTGAATGCGGGATCGGTTATTTATCCCGAACGTAGTTAGAATTAGTGTAGTTCTAGATTTATTTTCGTATTTTTAACGATTGAATGCGGGATCGGTTATTTATCCCGAACATAGTTAGAATTAGTGTAGTTCTAGACTTATTTTCGTATTTGAATGTGGGATCGGTTATTTATCCCGAACGTAGTTAGAATTAGTGTAATTCTAGATTGAATGCGGGATCGGTTATTTATCCCGAACGTAGTTAGAATTAGCGTGGTTCTAGATTTATTTTCGTATTTGAATGCGGGATCGGTTATTTATCCCGAACGTAGTTAGAATTAGTGTAATTCTATATTGAATACGGGATCGGTCATTTATCCCGAACATTTAGTATTAGTATAATTCTAGATTTATTTACGTATTTGAATGCGGGATCGTTTATTTATCCCGAACGTTGTTAGAATTGGTGTAGTCCTAGATTTATTTTTGTATTTGAATGCGGGATCGGTTATTTATCCCGAACTTAGTTAGAATTAGTGTAATTCTACATTGAATATGGAATCGGTTATTTATCCCGAACGTAGTAAGTATTAGTATAATTCTAGATTTATTTTCGTATTTGAATGCGGGATCGGTTATTTATCCCGAACGTAGTTAGAATTAGTGTAGTTCTAGTTTTTTTCGTATTTGAATGCGGGATCGGTTATTTATCCCGAACGTAGTTAGTATTAGTATAATTCTAGATTTATTTGCGTATTTGAACGCTGCACATTGGTTCCAAATCAAAATCTAGCTGGACAAAAGTCCAAAAATTAGTGTCCTTAAAATTGGGAATTAATAGTGCTAGGGGCAAGCTAAGGGTGTGTTCTGATCAAACTAATAACCATTTTTTGGAATTAGGTCTTTAACTTTGTTAAATATGCGAATGAAATAACATTTTTAGTATCCAATATTTAAAAAAAAAATATATATATTTAAGTGTTCAACTAATAACATCATATTATCCATGTTATATCAATGGTTTCAAAACGGTTTATGTACAAGAAAGCTACAGATTTATACTTATTCTGGACATTAATAAGAAATTTATTATCGATCTTCTTCTTATATTTTTTGTACTTTGAAGTATGGTCAATAATAACAATATTTTTGAGAACTTATGAAACTTTCGCAGCTTGCCAAAACCGAATCCAGGCATATCATGTCGAATTACTACATACAACTTTTAGGTAATTTATTACTGAACGTTGTCATGCAGACATTTCTTGCAGGTTTTTGCAAGTTTAAAATTAATCACAGTTTTTATGAAAATAGATTTTCGCCTAAATTTTTTTTCTAAATAAAGTATCGAATTTTTGTAAGTTTTTAATAACTTTTAAGTACTATAATTATGCTTAGCTTAAATAAAGCATTAAATGTGATGATTCCTATTAAACCGCGGCCAACTACACACTTCGACTAAATTCAAAAATGTCCGTCCGTCTGTCCTTCTGTCCGTCTGTAGAGGACACGATACAGTCCAAAATAAAAGAGCTAGACTTCCGAAATTTGGCACGAATATGTCTTATATTCCTAGGCAGGTTAAGTTTGGAAATGGATAAAATCGGACCAAGGGGAAAAAGTTTCCCCTTGGAGAACTAAACCAACCTAAGAAAAATCTAATTTTTTGCAGAGTTTTTTGTACTTTTGCTAAGCAAATGCAACATTCTTCTCTCCGATGAAGTTCGAAATCGCAAGGGGAAGGTGCTCCCTAACGTCTCCCACCAACCCCCCCCAAAAAAAAAAAAGACGCCCCTGGATTTTCTTATATATGTTTTTTTTTACATTTTGGAGGGAATAAAAGATTCGGCACAGCCGAATGTAACACTCTCAATGGTTTTTTATTTTTTTTTTACATTTTTGAGGGTATAAAAGATTCGGCATAGCCGAATTTAACACACTCACTTGTTTTTTTCAATTACACTTCTCGACAAAATTTTTTTTATTTTTTAGAGATTACAAAACTTTAAAAAAATAAGTTTTTGCATTTCATATTTCTGTTCTGCATATAAACCATTTTTGTCATTAATGAATTACTGAAATTAGAAAAAAAAAAAAAATTTGTCGATTAGTGTAATTGTCTTAGAAAAATTTAAACACGTTTTTTGAACTCAGCGACCCCAAAAACATATAAAACGGTGATAAAATAATTTTGTCCAGCTAGATTTGGACTTGGAACCACTGTGCGCTGGATCGTCTTTTTATCCCGAATATAGTTCGTATAATTCTAATTACATATTCGGTCATTTACTAGTATCCGGGATCAGGGGAATATCCCGAAGATATTAAAATATTTCAATATCTAGCCATTAAGGCCCTTCATTATAAGTATAAAGGTTTTGGTAAATCAAGTTGTGTGCGTTAAAGATCGTACTTTTGTTATAAAACTACAAAAGAATCGTCTTTTAACTATTCAAAGGAAGCAGCCCTTTGACGAACCTGGACAGATTGAGTTTCAACCCAGCTGGAAAATAAGCTGCATCACAAGCTTATGAAAATATTTAAAAAATTTCAGTGTCAAAATTTAAGAAAATACAAAATACTAATTTCGCGATATCTCGCGAATGCAAGTAGCTACAATTTCGCTGTCAACAGTTTTGTGACATTTAATCATACTGCGTTTACACTTTTCTTCGACACTAAAATTCAACCTAAACATAGCTGAGGCTCACAGAGTATTAGAGCGGCGTTTTTTTTCAACTTGTGACTTGCCCAAGAGTCTGGTCAATTTTTTATTGTCCCAGGCCTAAAACTTATGTGATAAAAATTTGAGGCTAATTATATTAAAGTTTGGGATTTTTTAAATTTTTACAAAGTCCGGTCAAATTTCCTATTGACTAGACTATTACCAATTTTTGAAAAACTAACCCCGAAATTTATTTATTT
This sequence comes from Pegoplata infirma, assembly GCA_963921195.1. Taxonomy (NCBI): domain Eukaryota; kingdom Metazoa; phylum Arthropoda; class Insecta; order Diptera; family Anthomyiidae; genus Pegoplata; species Pegoplata infirma. The sequence continues at coordinate 63,432,214 of OY992537.1, read as the reverse complement.
TTTTTTGGTTTCATATAAATTTTCTGAAAGGTATTTAAGATTCGGCACTGCCTAACAAATTATTCTTACTTGTTTTGACAATGTTGTCGTTGTTAAAATAAACTAAGGAAGAGATCATAGAAAAGGATATAAACAAAATTCAATTTTCTTGCAAAAAAAAAGTATAACATAAATTATTTGTCAAGACCGTCAAGTATGAACTAGAAATATTTTTAAGGATTATACTTTTTTTGTTACAGATAGTCTAAAAATCTTTTTTGATTTTTTGTTGGGGGAAACTACTAGTTTATATTTAGAAAAAAAGGAAGCAAACTTACTAGTAGAAGACATGCTGTCATCAGGTTCAAATTTGCAGAATGAGGGCAGTAGTGTGGTGATTGTATAAAATGTTTATTTAAGAAAAACCATAAATTAAAGAAACTATACCTCATACCAAGCATATGCACATTTATCTTTGTAATGTTACTACTTACACTTAAAAAAAACAGAGTACATCGGGTTATGTTGGTAATATTATCAAACTACATATAATGAGACCATTATTCTAGCTCGAGGTTCAAAAATTCTTCTTATAATATTCTCATAATCGAATAAATAATCTATTATTATAATATCATAAATATAACTTTTTGGTCTCGAGCTAGAATAATAACCTTATTAAATAAATAGTAAATAATATATTATGAGAATATCATATATACAATTTTTGGGCCTCGAGCTAGAACATAAAGACCGAATAAAAACATTTTAAATTCTTTGCACGGGCCATTCCAGAAAATTTAGCTCAAATTTTAGTCATTTTTGGAAATGGTGTCTCAGATTAATTTGAACCTTGACACATAGATAGCCCTTATAAATATGATATATGTACCATATATCGCTTTTTTACATTTGGTGTATTTAACGAATTATGGCGGGTCAAAGATTGACTTTTTAAGCAAAAGTAAGAAAAATACATCACGTTTAAAGAGCTGTAACTTCTTAACCAATGACCCGATTTTCACAAATTTAGGCTCATGTGAAAGCTGGGGTTCTTCTTTTAGAAAATATTTTTAAAATAAAACAGTTTTTTTTACAGAAATGATGCAAAAATGCAAAAACATTTTTTCTTTTCGAATATTAAAAAAAACACATCTTCGATTTTTTTTTAAAAAAATCTGGGGAAAAATAACAATGTTTTGTATAACATATTCAAAATTCAGAGTGGGATCTCCATGGGATCAAAAAATATTCTGTTTTAAGTACGAGGTTCTCATATTTTTCCCTTAGAAAATTTAAATTTCTAATGTTTTGAATGTTTTCAAAATTTTAATAGTATAATTTTCTTTGAAAATTTAAATTTTTATATTGAAGAAACATAAAATTTTAATTTTCTAAGGTAAAATTTAAGAACTTCGTACTAAAACCAGAATATTTTTTGATCCCATTGGGATCCCACACTGAATTTTGGATATGTTGTACAAAACAGATGTGTTTTTTTAAATATTCGCAACAAAAAAATGTTTTTGAATTTTTGCAATACTTCTGTAAAAAATCCGTATACTTTTGAAAATATTTTCTAAAAGAAGAAGAATTAAGCTTTCATATGAGCCATTACTTGTGATAATCGGATTACTAGTTAAAAAGTTAGAGCTCGTTAAACGTCATGTATTTTTCTGACTTTTGCTAAAAAAGTCGAACTTTGACCCGCGATAATTTGAAAACTACAGCAAATTTCGAAAATCCAAAAATGCAACATATCTCATATAAACGTGGATATCTATGAGCCAAATTCTCAGTGGCGTCCAAAGGCATGTTTCCGAACAGTGGGGCGAAAATTTTGGAATTACCCGCACCTTTTGATAGAAAAAATAAAAAAACAGTTTTTTATATTTTTCTTTTAAAAACAATTTGGTGACATAAATATATAAAAAAGTTGCAACTATATTGTAAAGTTCCCGAGATATGGTCTTAATAAAGTTTACTCTAGACGTTCCAACTGGTGTTAAAATGCTTCAACTGATGTTAAATTCCATCAATGGAATTACTTGTCACATAAATCAATTTCAGTATCAAATCATTTTTCTCTGTGTATAAAAGCAAATAAATATAAAAGAAAGTAAAACAAAAAAGTTCTTACAAGAGTAATTATTAAGAGAATTTGAACATAAAATTAAAATATTTTTCATACAAAATATAGTACCAAGTAGAGTTTGCAAATAATCGAGATATTTCATAATCGCGATTACGATTAAAAAAATTGCCGTTAATCGCGATTACGATTAATCGAATTTTTTAAATAATTTGAGTTGCAATAGCTTTAAAAAAATCTTTTGAAATTTACATTTTAGAAAGTACGAAAATACAAAAAATATTATTTTAAGAAATAAAATTAAAAACTTTCGCACTTTCCTAGTAAAACTAATTCGTGATTTTGGAACCACAGTCTCTTTTTAAGTATATCATTGCGCATCGAAGAACGCTCGAGCGCCCTTGAGAATTTTTTGTTAAGAAATTTTTTTAAAACTTATAATTAAAATTCTTTTTTGATAAAATTTTACACATACTTTAATTTTTGATATCTTCAACATCAAAAAGATTTTTGGAGAAATATACTAGAATTTCTTACATCTTTATTGCGCTTTAATAAACTCTACAAAGAGTGCTTCAATCAGAACTGAAAAGATACATGATTTTACTGCGTCTTAATAGCTCTTTATCTGTGCTACTAAAGAGTACTCTGAACTGTGACTGGTTTGGATTCGCTCTTTGGGTCGTGATGCCTTTGCAAAAGCTGCTTCCAGTTCATCAAAATTTCTGTGGGGTCGTGTTTGAATACCTGCCAATGGCCAGTGAAGAAGGTAATTGCGAGGAAATGTATTAAAAAATATTTCAAGGCATCATTAGTCGCAACCAGTGGTCAAAGTATGAAAAAATTAAGTTTTTTTTTAAATTTCATGTCCAAATTTTCGACCACATCCGACCAAAGCCTTTTGAGTATATTTTAAAAACAAACCTCTTTAAACCTTACTCATATCGGAATATAAATGTTCCTTTAAATTTGAATGACTTTTACGAGAAAAGGAGAAAAGGAAAGATAAATCGCAAACAAGTTAAATTAATCATGGGCAAACCCATCAAAATTTTCCGTTCCATATAATCGGTACCAGAATGATGCATATCATCCTGCAATCGATTCTACTTAACATTTCAGAATTAATGATTTTTGTTCGAAAATGTTCCGAAACATTCAAAATGGGTTTAAAAAAATTTGGAACTGATTAAAATTCGTTATAAAAACAGTGTATTTCATAGAAAAGTATTAATCGTAATCGCATGATTTTTTTGTCGATTACGATTACGATTAATTGGTCCGATTAATCGCGATTACGATTACGATTTTAATCCTTTTGCAAACTCTAGTACCAAGTATTAATAACACTCATACGAACAGGTGTAGACAAAAATTCTGCATTTTTTTTTCATATGGGTAAATTGGTCTATTTGTAATATAAACAAAAAAACAAATACAATAAAAAAAAATTTGAAAACAAATTTCTTAAAATAATGAATTTTTAATTTATTTATGTAATTTTTATTCTTTTTATTAAAAAAAGTCAAAAATTTAAATCCATGAATACTCAAAAACATCCACAATGCCTTATATCATCAATTCCATGAAAAATAATGAAAAAATGCGTATTTTCTGACCGGGGGTCTTCTAATTTTGTTTATATTCGGCTCATAGAAGCTCGTTGGCGCATTCAAATATTTCATTTATCAGATCCAAAAAATTAAATAAAAAGGCGATATTGTTCGTGATTTTCATTTTAGAAAACCAAAAAAATGCACAATCTTCGTAATTTTGACAGCTATATTTTTTAAGTACTTATTGTATCTTTATGAATAAAGCGAAAAATAATGGTACGTAAGCCTATTTTTATATTTAAAAAATGTGGAAAAGTTTGTGGTTTAAAAGTGCATTTTAAATGCAAATGCAGTTTTTAAGGGATTTTGAAAAAAAGGTCATTAGGAACATTGTGTAAACTTTTTTAAAATATAATAAGTAGAAAAGTTAAACACTATGACCCCTCTCGGACGCACCATTGGACCGTAGAAGCTGATTAAATAAAACAAATTTACAAAAAATAAAAAAAAATGTATAGGGACCGCCTTAACATTAAAAGCTACGTATTAGGTGTGTTCAGAGCAAATGTTTGGACTTAAAAAAATATTGTGGGTCGGCATACATTTTGTTTGCTCTAAGGGCACTATTAGGGCAGTTAGAGTGGTTGGGACCAAATTTTAAAAAATGTCGTTTTGTGTGGAGCCCCCTTAGAATTGGAGATAGGGTATTAGTTTGTTCCAAAGAAATGTCAAGACGTAAAAATTAATGGGGATCGGTCTCATAAAGGACCCCTCTATGACGCACCATTGGAGCAGTAGAAATGATTTTAAGATTGAAAAATTACAATAAAATTTTTTCAAAAATTTTAAAAAATAGTAATAATCGTTATCCTACGATCCTCCTGGGCAAAAAATTTGTAGAATCGATAGAAGTTTTACATAAAAAACTTTAAAAAAAAATCGAAGAGTACAACATTTTCAAAAATGAGATTTAAATTTTAAAACTTAAAAATCGCATACTAGAGCGCTTTTAAGAATTTTTTGGGATTTTTTTTAAAAGTACGTAAAAAAAACAAAAATTTAAAAAAAAAGAAAATGGAAATTTGGACCATTGTTGAAGAAGTTTGAGTACAGGAACAAACTACCAATTTTTAAAAATTCGATATCTTTTGAACAGGTCATCAAAAAAATCTGAAAATTTACCACGAAGGAGTTTTCAAAGGGTACTAAAAACTGTTAACAAATTGGGAAAATCAAAAAAAAATTTTTTTTCAAAGTGTCCAAAGAATATAACACTCTCACTTGTTTTATGTACATTTGATAAACAAATGGAAAAAAAATTGATGAAAAAAAAAAATTCATAAAAAAAAAAATTTGATAAAAAAAATTTGATGAAAAAAAATTGACGAAAAACAAAATTTGATAAAAAAAAAATTGATAAAAAAAATGATGAAAAAAATGGTGAAAAAAAAGTTGGATAAAAAAAAAAATTGATAAAAAAAAATTAAAAAAAAAATTTGATGAAAAAAAAGTTGATGAAAAAAAAAATTTCATGAAAAAAAAATGATGAAAAAAAATTTTTTTTTTTTTAAATAATTATGTTACTTATTATTCACCACGAGGTGAATTATTATCCAAGTAACACCCAAGTTACTACAATTTTTGGTTTTAAGAAAATGAAAATAGTAATTCTCATTTTCTTTTTCGTTAATTGTTAGCTTATATAGACAAACTGAGGTGGCGTCCTGCAACTTTTTTAAAATTTGACACCAGCCTAAAAACATTATCATGTTAAAAATAGGCAACTCTTATTGTTCTTCCCGCATTCCCATATGCAAGTTTCAGGACAATCAGTGGGTGCCCTCTGAAAGACCTTCCTTGTAAGTGAAAACTATTTAAAAAAAGTGAAAGTTTATTTTTTATACAGGTGCCCATACACTTGCAGTATCGTTGTAGGAAGCAGAGATTTATTAACTCTTTATTTTGTCTCAAAAGCTTTTCTGCGAAGCCTGCCTTTGGTCGGGGGGCTAAAGGATTACAAACTATATACATTAAACCCACCATCTTCGCAAAATTAAGCTCTTTTGGGTAACAGAGCTATACGCGTTCAGTTTTTTATGCGTAATCCCAATATTAATTGGGATTATGACCAACCCTATTTCGGTCATAATCTCCATAAAAAACGGACATAATCCCTTTGGGCATTATGACTGTTTTTAAAGGGGTCATAGTCCCCATAGAAAATATGGAGGTTATAACGGCAATATGTTCGGTCACACTCCTTATTTCCGTTATGGGGATAATGTCCGTGGGTGCTATGTCCGGGCACCTTGATCGAAATAAAACTATGGGTACTTCAGTACTCTATGGACTCTAACCAACTCGAATTTTTATATGAAACACCCAGCATTTTTTTGGTGTAACACAGTGTAATCACATACCACCCATAAAATATTTTGTCATTAAATAAAAGCAGATCTATCTCATATATTTTTACAAATACATATTTTTTTAACATACACTTTGTGATTTCTGCGTAACAACAACAAAAAAATCTTGTAATTACATTTTCATTCAACCTGTAGATAATCATTCTCTTTGACTTTAAATTCTTTTAACGAGGTATTTTAATTTTCATTTAAATTGAAATAATTGGAAATAAAATCTTAATTAAGTTTTTTGGGCCATTTTACGACTTGTTTTTTTACTTTTTTTGCAATCAATTAAGATTTTTTTACAATTAATTTTTATTCTGAATAAACTATTACAAGGAAAACAACAACAGCTCTGTTAATATAACTTTCTCACTTTTTAACAACAAATATTTTCTCTTTCTCTTTATAGCAACCAATTAAAAATTTAACAAGTCAATATTTAAAACGGATCAAAAAAAAAACACAGCAGAGCAGAGAAAAGATGAAATAGTCACTTAAAACCAAAAAAAAAAAAGAAAAACAGAAGAAGATGAAAACCTAAAAGGATGCACTTACAGATAAAAAGGACAACGGCAATAACAGAATAAGAACGAACATAAACAAATAATATCCGCAAAGGAAATAAACAATTTATACAAATAGCAGCTACATAACACTATACGTAACAGCAGCAATAACAGCTATAGCCGTAGCAGCAATAATACAGTATCACCCACAGCAACAGCAACAGCAACAGCAAAAACAAGTTAGTCGTTAAGCTGTTAAGAGGATTTGATGGATCAAAAGAGCATCATCGCCATAGCATTTAAGTACTGTACCAACTACTACTGACTGATACTACTTTAATTGCTACATACTGTATGGAATATATGCGAAAAAAATTAACAAAACGGTAAAGGTACATAGAAAAAGTATTTAGTAGATGGTTATTAAAAAGAATAGCCCCCCCCCCCCCCCCCCCCCCCCATCAAAATTCTTCAATAAAATACAGTGGAGTCAAAGAAAATGAATAGAGGAAATTATTAAAAAGGAAAGGATTAAATTTTTTTCTACAGAAAATTTGTGACCACAAAACTTTCTATAGAAAATTTATGACCACAAACTTTTCTATAGAAAATTTGTGACCACAAACCTTTCTATAGAAAATTTGTTATCACAAACTTTTCTATAAAAAATTTGTTATCACAAACTTTTCTATAGAAAATTTGTTATCACAAACTTTTCTATAGAAAATTTGTTATCACAAACTTTTCTATAGAAAATTTGTTATCACAAACTTTTCTATAGAAAATTTGTTATCACAAACTTTTCTATAGAAAATTTGTTATCACAAACTTTTCTATAGAAAATTTGTTATCACAAACTTTTCTATAGAAAATTTGTTATCACAAACTTTTCTATAGAAAATTTGTTATCACAAACTTTTCTATAGAAAATTTGTTATCACAAACTTTTCTATAGAAAATTTGTTATCACAAACTTTTCTATAGAAAATTTGTTATCACAAACTTTTCTATAGAAAATTTGTTATCACAAACTTTTCTATAGAAAATTTGTTATCACAAAATTTTCTATAGAAAATTTGTTATCACAAACTTTTCTATAGAAAATTTGTTATCACAAAATTTTCTATAGAAAATTTGTTATCACAAAATTTTCTATAGAAAATTTGTTATCACAAACTTTTCTATAGAAAATTTGTTATCACAAACTTTTCTATAGAATTTTTTTATCACAAACTTTTCTATAGAAAATTTGTTATCACAAACTTTTCTATAGAAAATTTGTTATCACAAAATTTTCTATAGAAAATTTGTTATCACAAACTTTTATATAGAAAATTTGTTATCACAAACTTTTATATAGAAAATTTGTTATCACAAACTTTTCTATAGAAAATTTGTTATCACAAACTTTTCTATAGAAAATTTGTTATCACAAACTTTTATATAGAAAATTTGTTATCACAAACTTTTCTATAGAAAATTTGTTATCACAAACTTTTCTATAAAAAGATTTGTGATCACAAACTTTTCTATAAAAAAATTTGTGATCACAAACTTTTCTATAAAAAAATTTGTGATCACAAACTAATCTAAAAAAAAATTTGTGATCACAAACTTTTCTATAAAAAAATTTGTTATCTCAAGCTTTTCTATATATAATTTGTGACCACAAACTTTTCTATGGAAAATTTGTGACCACAAACTTTTCTATGGAAAATTTGTGACCACAAACTTTTCTATGGAAAATTTGTGACCACAAACTTTTCTATGGAAAATTTGTGACCACAAACTTTTCTATAGAAAATTTGTTATCACAAACTTTTCTATAGAAAATTTGTTATTGCAAACTTTTCTATAGAAAATTTGTTATCACAAACTTTTCTATAGAAAATTTGTTATCACAAACTTTTCTATAGAAAATTTGTTATCACAAACTTTTCTATAGAAAATTTGTTATCACAAACTTTTCTATAGAAAATTTGTTATCACAAACTTTTCTATAGAAAATTTGTTATCACAAACTTTTCTATAGAAAATTTGTTATCACAAACTTTTCTATAGAAAATTTGTTATCACAAACTTTTCTATAGAAAATTTGTTATCACAAACTTTTCTATAGAAAATTTGTGACCACAAACTTTTCTATAGAAAATTTGTGACCACAAACTTTTCTATAGAAAATTTGTGACCACAAACTTGTCTATAGAAAATTTGTGACCACAAACTTGTCTATAGAAAATTTGTGACCACAAACCTGTCTTTAGAAAATTTGTGACCACAAACCTGTCTTTAGAAAATTTGTGACCACAAACCTGTCTTTAGAAAATTTGTGACCACAAACTTTTCTATTGAAAAGTTTGTGACCACAAACTTTTCTATAGAAAATTTGTGACCACAAACTTTTCTATAGAAAATTTGTAACCACAAACTTTTCTATAGAAAATTTGTAACCACAAACTTTTCTATAGAAAATTTGTAACCACAAACTTTTCTATAGAAAATTTGTAACCACAAACTTTTCTATAGAAAATTTGTGACCACAAACTTTTCTATAGAAAATTTGTGACCACAAACTTTTCTATAGAAAATTTGTTATCACAAATTTGTTACCACAAACTTTTCTATAGAAAATTTGTTATCACAAACTTTTCTATAGAAAATTTGTTATCACAAACTTTTCTATAGAAAATTTGTTATCACAAACTTTTCTATAGAAAATTTGTTATCACAAACTTTTCTATAGAAAATTTGTTATCACAAACTTTTCTATAGAAAATTTGTTATCACAAACTTTTCTATAGAAAATTTGTTATCACAAACTTTTCTATAGAAAATTTGTTATCACAAACTTTTCTATAGAAAATTTGTTATCACAAACTTTTCTATAGAAAATTTGTTATCACAAACTTTTCTATAGAAAATTTGTTATCACAAACTTTTCTATAGAAAATTTGTTATCACAAACTTTTCTATAGAAAATTTGTTATCACAAACTTTTCTATAGAAAATTTGTTATCACAAACTTTTCTATAGAAAATTTGTTATCACAAACTTTTCTATAGAAAATTTGTTATCACAAACTTTTCTATAGAAAATTTGTTATCACAAACTTTTCTATAGAAAATTTGTGACCACAAACTTTTCTATAGAAAATTTGTTACCACAAACTTTTCTAAAGAAAATTTGTTACCACAAAATTTGTTACCACAAAATTTGTTACCACAAAATTTGTTACCACAAACTTTTCTATAGAAAATTTGTTGCCACAAACTTTTCTATAGAAAATTTGTTACCACAAACTTTTCTATAGAAAATTTGTTACCACAAACTTTTCTATAGAAAATTTGTTATCACAAACTTTTCTATAGAAAATTTGTTATCACAAACTTTTCTATAGAAAATTTGTGACCACAAACTTTTCTATAGAAAATTTGTGACCACAAACTTTTCTATAGAAAATTTGTGACCACAAACTTTTCTATAGAAAATTTGTGACCACAAACTTTTCTATAGAAAATTTGTGACCACAAACTTTTCTATAGAAAATTTGTGACCACAAACTTTTCTATAGAAAATTTGTGACCACAAACTTTTCTATAGAAAATTTGTGACCACAAACTTTTCTATAGAAAATTTGTGACCACAAACTTTTCTATAGAAAATTTGTGACCACAAACTTTTCTATAGAAAATTTGTGACCACAAACTTTTCTATAGAAAATTTGTGACCACAAACTTTTCTATAGAAAATTTGTGACCACAAACTTTTCTATAGAAAATTTGTGACCACAAACTTTTCTATAGAAAATTTGTGACCACAAACTTTTCTATAGAAAATTTGTGACCACAAACTTTTCTATAGAAAATTTGTGACCACAAACTTTTCTATAGAAAATTTGTGACAACAAACTTTTCTATAGAAAATATGTGACCACAAACTTTTCTATAGAAAATTTGTGACCACAAACTTTTCTTTAGAAAATTTGTGACCACAAACTTTTCTTTAGAAAATTTGTGACCACAAACTTTTCTTTAGAAAATTTGTGACCACAAACTTTTCTTTAGAAAATTTGTGACCACAAACTTTTCTATAGAAAATTTGTGACCACAAACTTTTCTATAGAAAATTTGTGACCACAAACTTTTCTATAGAAAATTTGTGACCACAAACTTTTCTATAGAAAATTTGTGACCACAAACCTTTCTATAGAAAATTTGTGACCACAAACTTTTCTATAGAAAATTTGTGACCACAAACTTTTCTATAGAAAATTTGTGACCACAAACTTTTCTATAGAAAATTTGTGACCAAATCTTTTCTATAGAAAATTTGTGACCACAAACTTTTCTATAGAAAATTTGTGACCACAAACTTTTCTATAGAAAATTTGTGACCACAAACTTTTCTATAGAAAATTTGTGACCACAAACTTTTCTATAGAAAATTTGTGACCAAAAACTTTTCTATAGAAAATTTGTGACCACAAACTTTTCTATAGAAAATTTGTGACCACAAACTTTTCTATAGAAAATTTGTGACCACAAACTTTTCTATAGAAAATTTGTGACCACAAACTTTTCTATAGAAAATTTGTGACCACAAACTTTTCTATAGAAAATTTGTGACCACAAACTTTTCTATAGAAAATTTGTGACCACAAACTTTTCTATAGAAAATTTGTGACCACAAACTTTTCTATAGAAAATTTGTGACCACAAACTTTTCTATAGAAAATTTGTGACCACAAACTTTTCTATAGAAAATTTGTGACCACAAACTTTTCTATAGAAAATTTGTGACCACAAACTTTTCTATAGAAAATTTGTGACCACAAACTTTTCTATAGAAAATTTGTGACCACAAACTTTTCTATAGAAAATTTGTGACCACAAACTTTTCTATAGAAAATTTGTGACCACAAACTTTTCTATAGAAAATTTGTGACCACAAACTTTCTATAGAAAATTTGTGACCACAAACTTTTCTATAGAAAATTTGTGACCACAAACTTTTCTATAGAAAATTTGTGACCAAAAACTTTTATATAGAAAATTTGTGACCACTAACTTTTCTATAGAAAATTTGTGACCACAAACTTTTCTATAGAAAATTTGTGACCACAAACTTTTCTATAGAAAATTTGTGACCACAAACTTTTCTATAGAAAATTTGTGACCACAAACTTTTCTATAGAAAATTTGTGACCACAAACTTTTCTATAGAAAATTTGTGACCACAAACTTTTCTATAGAAAATTTGTTATCACAAACTTTTCTATAGAAAATTTGTTATCACAAACTTTTCTATAGAAAATTTGTTATCACAAACTTTTCTATAGAAAATTTGTTATCACAAACTTTTCTATAGAAAATTTGTTATCACAAACTTTTCTATAGAAAATTTGTTATCACAAACTTTTCTATAGAAAATTTGTTATCACAAACTTTTCTATAGAAAATTTGTTATCACAAACTTTTCTATAGAAAATTTGTTATCACAAACTTTTCTATAGAAAATTTGTTATCACAAACTTTTCTATAGAAAATTTGTTATCACAAACTTTTCTATAGAAAATTTGTTATCACAAACTTTTCTATAGAAAATTTGTTATCACAAACTTTTCTATAGAAAATTTGTTATCACAAACTTTTCTATAGAAAATTTGTTATCACAAACTTTTCTATAGAAAATTTGTGACCACAAACTTTTCTATAGAAAATTTGTGACCACAAACTTTTCTATAGAAAATTTGTGACCACAAACTTTTCTATAGAAAATTTGTGACCACAAACTTTTCTATAGAAAATTTGTGACCACAAACTTTTCTATAGAAAATTTGTGACCACAAACTTTTCTATAGAAAATTTGTGACCACAAACTTTTCTATAGAAAATTTGTGACCACAAACTTTTCTATAGAAAATTTGTGACCACAAACTTTTCTATAGAAAATTTGTGACCACAAACTTTTCTATAGAAAATTTGTGACCACAAACTTTTCTATAGAAAATTTGTGACCACAAACTTTTCTATAGAAAATTTGTGACCACAAACTTTTCTATAGAAAATTTGTGACCACAAACTTTTCTATAGAAAATTTGTGACCACAAACTTTTCTATAGAAAATTTGTGACCACAAACTTTTCTATAGAAAATTTGTGACCACAAACTTTTCTATAGAAAATTTGTGACCACAAACTTTTCTATAGAAAATTTGTGACCACAAACTTTTCTATAGAAAATTTGTGACCACAAACTTTTCTATAGAAAATTTGTGACCACAAACTTTTCTATAGAAAATTTGTGACCACAAACTTTTCTATAGAAAATTTGTGACCACAAACTTTTCTATAGAAAATTTGTGACCACAAACTTTTCTATAGAAAATTTGTGACCACAAACTTTTCTATAGAAAATTTGTGACCACAAACTTTTCTATAGAAAATTTGTGACCACAAACTTTTCTATAGAAAATTTGTGACCACAAACTTTTCTATAGAAAATTTGTGACCACAAACTTTTCTATAGAAAATTTGTGACCACAAACTTTTCTATAGAAAATTTGTGACCACAAACTTTTCTATAGAAAATTTGTGACCACAAACTTTTCTATAGAAAATTTGTGACCACAAACTTTTCTATAGAAAATTTGTGACCACAAACTTTTCTATAGAAAATTTGTGACCACAAACTTTTCTATAGAAAATTTGTGACCACAAACTTTCTATAGAAAATTTGTGACCACAAACTTTTCTATAGAAAATTTGTGACCACAAACTTTTCTATAGAAAATTTGTGACCAAAAACTTTTATATAGAAAATTTGTGACCACTAACTTTTCTATAGAAAATTTGTGACCACAAACTTTTCTATAGAAAATTTGTGACCACAAACTTTTCTATAGAAAATTTGTGACCACAAACTTTTCTATAGAAAATTTGTGACCACAAACTTTTCTATAGAAAATTTGTGACCACAAACTTTTCTATAGAAAATTTGTGACCACAAACTTTTCTATAGAAAATTTGTGACCACAAACTTTTCTATAGAAAATTTGTGACCACAAACTTTTCTATAGAAAATTTGTTATCACAAACTTTTCTATAGAAAATTTGTTATCACAAACTTTTCTATAGAAAATTTGTTATCACAAACTTTTCTATAGAAAATTTGTTATCACAAACTTTTCTATAGAAAATTTGTTATCACAAACTTTTCTATAGAAAATTTGTTATCACAAACTTTTCTATAGAAAATTTGTTATCACAAACTTTTCTATAGAAAATTTGTTATCACAAACTTTTCTATAGAAAATTTGTTATCACAAACTTTTCTATAGAAAATTTGTTATCACAAACTTTTCTATAGAAAATTTGTTATCACAAACTTTTCTATAGAAAATTTGTTATCACAAACTTTTCTATAGAAAATTTGTTATCACAAACTTTTCTATAGAAAATTTGTTATCACAAACTTTTCTATAGAAAATTTGTTATCACAAACTTTTCTATAGAAAATTTGTTATCACAAACTTTTCTATAGAAAATTTGTTATCACAAACTTTTCTATAGAAAATTTGTTATCACAAACTTTTCTATAGAAAATTTGTTATCACAAACTTTTCTATAGAAAATTTGTGACCACAAACTTTTCTATAGAAAATTTGTGACCACAAACTTTTCTATAGAAAATTTGTGACCACAAACTTTTCTATAGAAAATTTGTGACCACAAACTTTTCTATAGAAAATTTGTGACCACAAACTTTTCTATAGAAAATTTGTGACCACAAACTTTTCTATAGAAAATTTGTGACCACAAACTTTTCTATAGAAAATTTGTGACCACAAACTTTTCTATAGAAAATTTGTGACCACAAACTTTTCTATAGAAAATTTGTGACCACAAACTTTTCTATAGAAAATTTGTGACCACAAACTTTTCTATAGAAAATTTGTGACCACAAACTTTTCTATAGAAAATTTGTGACCACAAACTTTTCTATAGAAAATTTGTGACCACAAACTTTTCTATAGAAAATTTGTGACCACAAACTTTTCTATAGAAAATTTGTGACCACAAACTTTTCTATAGAAAATTTGTGACCACAAACTTTTCTATAGAAAATTTGTGACCACAAACTTTTCTATAGAAAATTTGTGACCACAAACTTTTCTATAGAAAATTTGTGACCACAAACTTTTCTATAGAAAATTTGTGACCACAAACTTTTCTATAGAAAATTTGTGACCACAAACTTTTCTATAGAAAATTTGTGACCACAAACTTTTCTATAGAAAATTTGTGACCACAAACTTTGTGACCACAAACTTTTCTATAGAAAATTTGTGACGACAAACTTTTCTATAGAAAATTTTCCATAGAAAATTTGTTATCACAAACTTTTCTTCAGAAAATTTGTTATCACAAACTTTTCTAGAAAAGTTAGTGATAACACACAAACTCTTCTATAGAAAATTTGTTATCAAATTTTCTAAAGAAAAGTTTGTGATAACAAATTTTCTATACAAAAGTTAGTGATAACAAATTTTCTATGGAAAAGTTAGTGATAACAAATTTTCTAGAGAAAAGTTTGTGATAACAAATTTTCTATAGAAAAGTTTGTGATAACAAATTTTCTATAGAAAAGTTTGTGATAACAAATTTTCTATAGAAAAGTTTGTGATAACAAATTTTCTATAGAAAAGTTTGTGATAACAAATTTTCTATAGAAAAGTTTGTGATAACAAATTTTCTATAGAAAAGTTTGTGATAACAAATTTTCTATAGAAAAGTTTGTGATAACAAATTTTCTATAGAAAAGCTTGTGATAACAAATTTTCTATAGAAAAGTTTGTGATAAGAAATTTTCTATAGAAAAGTTTGTGATAACAAATTTTCTATTATGCGAAAGTTTGGAGACCGTATTTTCAACCTTCATAACAATTAAAATCATGTGTTTAAGGTCGGGTAACAGTCTCATTTTCGATGTTTAGTAGTGTTTTTATTTTGAAACTCAAAAACACAAGTCTTTTGATTTCCGCCCCAAGGTGGGCGCCAAAAAGAAATTATTAAGGTTTGTTTTTTTTTGCAAAATTTCCATTTAATATCAAAAATGAGTTGTTTCATTTAATTTTTATAATTTTCAAAAAAACAAGTGTCAATTTGAAGTGATAAGTTTTTTTTTTTAAATACTGATTTCTTTTCTTTGCCTCCACCGTATCATCGGCAATTTTTGCAACCAAAAAATGAAAAAATAATACGTTTGAGATAAAAACTAAAAATAATCAATCAATGACAGCAACGACTTAGTACATTCATATGTATGTGTATTTCAAAAGAATTCAATTTTTTTTTTGTAACGATAAACGACGATACCAATACAAAAAGATGAATTCCTTTTAAAGAAATTAAAAAAAAAATGAAAAGTAACAGCGAAATAAAACGAAATAATGTAACAAGAAACTTTTTTAAAATAATTGAAAATTTCCAACAAAATGGATCTAAAGATAAAATAATAAAAGAAACAAACTTACAAAGAGACAGACAACTAAAAAATATGCAAAAACATGAAAATATTAATAAATTTAAAACTAGAAAATTAATAAAAAATCTAACAACAACAGAGGAGAGTATAATAAAACCAATAACAGCAACAAATTCATCATCAAAACGACCACCACCACTAATGATGACAACAACTTTAACTTTATCGTTACCATCATCATCATCGTCATCATCAGCAACATCATCTTTAGCAACAACATCTTCAATAGTAACAGCAACACCATCAACATCATCAGTCACAGCCACGCCAACGTTAGCAACCAATGAGTTAACTTTACAAGAAAACAAATTAAAGGAAATACAACGAGATCCTTTGCAACAACAGAAACAACAGCAGCAGCAGCAGCATCATCAACCAAAACATCAACAACATTTACAAAATGACTTAAATTACCACCTGCAATATGAAAATAACAACGATATAAAACATTCTACACCATTAACAGCAACAAACAATTTTACTACAAATAATATTCTATCATACGTTTATCATGATGATGACGATGATGAAGATAAAGATATTAATGATAATGTCATATCCTTAAGAGCATCTACGTCTTCATCATCAAATTTATCATTACAGTCATTTGAGACAATTTCCACCACCACCTCCTCCTCCTCCTTAAGTAATAATAAGAATACGACAGCAACAACAAATTTCTTAAATGACAATGATGTTAAAGAAACCAAAACCTCAGCTACAGCAACATTATCAACAACATCTACATCATCATCGTCTACGTGGTCGTCACCATCTTTGTTTCGTCATCATAAACGTAAATCTTTAGATTTAAAAACACCAACAAAAATGCCCCAAACCACCATCTTAAAAACAAAAACATCCCAAGCAACAACATTATCCTGCAATAGCAGCAGCACCAGCAGCACCATCAGTTTGAGCAGTAGATTATGGAAGTCTTCTTATTCATCATCGTCTGCCTCTCAATTCATTTGGCTGTTTGCTTTAATTTCAATGGTTACCTTATTTGGTTGCGGTCATGCTGGTTTTGCCTGTCTTAGTAATCCTTGTGTATTTGGCGTTTGTATTGATGGTTTAAATAGGTGAGTTTGTATGTATGTAGTGCAGTGTTTTTCACTTCCTTAACACGTCATATTCTCATAATTTTCATTGTGCATATTTTGTTCTTATTTTTAACCTACTTTTTATCTCACATATGTATCAGAAAATCAAAAACAGTTGCTATTGATGTGGTTAAAACCGCATAATTTTCCATATGGCTTATTATCACTCAATAACATACAATTTTCCATTTTATTTTGTTTATGTTGTAACTGCTGGTAAAAACTTATTGAATTGTTAATAATGTTCTTTTAGGGGTTATAGGAGTCATATACTATAAACTAACACTTTTTACAGTAATAAACAGAAATAATTTATACGTGGTTTCATTAAGAAGTTTCTAAATATTTCAAATATAGAACAAAATAACTAGCAAAGCTAACAACTCAAAAGAAAGAAATTTCTTCCTTCATGAAATTGGATTTCTGGGGCTAGAAAATATCATTAAGATAACTTTATACTAAAAATTAAAAAAAAAAATATTTGTTATAAAAAGTACTAAAAACTATTTTTTGCATTTGGTACTTTTTAAATAGAAGTACCAAAGTACCGTTTTTACTTTAATATAAAATTACCGAGATACAATTTACCCTTTTTATATAAATGTACCAAAGTTTCATTCATACCCGTTTCCGCTTTTTAAATATAAATTTTAGACAAGATTATTCTTTTTATGAAAAGCACACTGTCAATTTTTTCTTGTTTTATTTTTGTTGTAAACGACGAAAAACAAAAACGGTGGAAGGGAAGGTTTTCCACCATAAAAAATATAATAACTTTAAATTTAAATTTTGTAGAAATTCCAATCGGTGCCGAAGGTTTTTGGACCAAAATGACTGCGGATAACGTTTTTTGTTATCGGTATTACATGGCTCATACCGTTATGATAGGTTCCTATTTTGGTTATTCCCCTAATGTCCATCCGTCAGTCCAAACTTTAAGAGTTTGGACTGACATTAGAGGGTAATTTTGTCATTACGTTTGTAACTCATCAAAATATCGGTATGGGACCCCACATAGTATATATTATTGATCTGTGATAGTGTCTGTCTGTCTGTCCTTCTGTCCGTCTGTTGTTCTGTCCGTCAGACCATTTGTCCGTCTGTTTGTTGAAATTGCGGTCACGCCCAAAATATTACTCAGATATGACTGAAACTTAACATATTTACATGATATTGTTTGATGTTGCATTTAAGTCATATTGTTTAAGCGCACTGTGGTTCCAATTCCAGAACTAGGTGGACAAAAGTATTTATCCATGATATTTTATGTTTTTGGGGTCGCTGATTTCAAAAAAATGCTTTAAAAAATTGTAGCTTCAATATTTTTGAAAATACAGTGGGTTTCACTAAAATAGCTTCAACCTAATTGGACTTTTCGCTACAACTGGAAAAATTTAATTACTTTTTGCTACTTTAGGGCACTAAATTTAAAGGAAGTATTTAAAAATGATATAAAAAGCTTTTCTGAGCATTACAGTAAAGCCCAGCTATGTCGAATTACTTTTAATGTGTAGTTTTTTTAGAATGTTCGAATTAATCCTTTTTGTGCTTCTAGAGTTGCGGGAAAAGAAAAATATGTGATATAAGAATTATAAAAAATACTGTAGAGGTATTTGTTGCAAAAATATGTGCAGAAGATCCTGAATATTATAAGCATTTTCTTGAGAGTTATAAATATTGCAGGAAAAATTACTTTTTTAAAAAACGCTATAAAAAATGCAGCTGGACGCCGCTGGATGAGATGAAAGATGAAACATACTCTCTGATAGTTACTTTAAGAGATGTATATAGTGGCTTGCCCGCAACTTGGAGCGGTTTTTTTGGCAAGCTTTGAAAGATTAATAATCTAATTTTTTTTTTTTACTTATGACCCTAACTTTAAAAACCGATATTAAGAAATCGCGAAAAAATTTCGAACCTATGAAAATTTTTTTGATAAGTATATACCCATGGTTATATAAAAAACTATTCACGGCAATCTCCTGCAAATAATTCACTTGGTATAAGCTACTTAGTTTTGTATTGATTTCCTTAGTTTTTAATTACAAACATTTTCGTGAACAAACATTGATGTTCTAGTGCTGCGGGGACAAAGTTAAACCCCTTATTTAATCAAAATATTTTGCGTCTAGTCTAGGCATGTTGTTAGCTATTTAAAACACCTACCGTTTTTTAATTTAGAGGTTCAAACTTTTTAGACTTTTGTCCACCTAGATTTGGATTTGGAACCACAGTGAAGCGGTTCAAAAGTTATAAACGAAAATGTAAAGACACTTTAAATATTTTAGAACATTCCACATAACCTAGAAATACAAAAAGCATTTTAAAGCAAATTTTTTTCCACGGAAATTTATTTTTTCGAAAACTTTGTTTTTGGAAAATTTTAGCTGATCAATTTGATTATTGAAGCATTTCAAAAGTCAGAAAAGTTAGGTGAAAAAGGCTTTTATATGAAAAAGGCTCTTATTTGTTGCTAATAAACCGCTTTAACTAAATATACCGACCGATAGCCAATATTTAACATGAAATTGAGCAAAACTGCATTTATAGTTTTTCATTTCGTGATCCTGTTTGATTTTAAAAGGACTTCAAAGTTTTAAGGATACATTTTATAAAATATTTCTTAAATATTTGTACTTGTCCTAGGATGACACGGGTGATGGGAAATGAAATAGGAAGATCTCTCTTAATTTTTAAATTTTTTTATTTTAAAGTCATTTTAAAACTTTATCAAAATATTTTGTTGAACATTTTGAATGATATTGAAGGATAAATTTTGAAAGGACGTGACTTACCATCGTTTTCCTGATATGTAAAAACAAGAAAATAATAAAATTAGGGGAGATCGTCCTCTTCCATTTGCTACCCCTAGTGCTACTATCCTACGACAAGTGCAAATATTAGAAAACTATTTTATAATATTTTCCCCCAGTTTCTGTAAAACGAACGCAATTCGTCTGCGCCGAATTCCCATGTATTTTGTTATTGTAACACAAACAAAATACATGCGAATTCGTCGCAGACGAATGACGTTCGTGTTTCAGAAACTGGGGGTTAATCCTTTAAAACTTTAAAGTCCTTTTTAACGGAAACAGAATCACGAAAAGAAAAACAGTAAATACAGTTTTACTACACCCAAAAAAAAACGTGGGTATTCAATACTAAAAATTTTACTAATGAACTAATTTTTTAGTCCAAAATGATCTAGTGCAGGCGTTGGTAATCAATACTAAAATTTTTTACTAATATTATTCAAAACCAGTAAAAATTACTAATTTTGTTACTTTGAAGATACTAAAAAACTACCGTACTACTGGTAATTAGTAACTTATTAGTAGATTTTGGTACCAAATCACTTACTAATATTTTTACTGCAGAATTATTTTGAGTGTACATTTAGTCTCTAGTTTCAAACGTAGATATGTTATCCAGTTCGTGTTTAACGACTTTTTTTATTTTTGTCAGACGGTGATATCGTTCGAAATTTTCATAAGGGGCATAAGTCTATAAATGTCTTATAGAACATCATAAATCAGCAATATATAAACTTAATGGGGTCCTTGACCGATATTTAAATTAATTTTGCATAAAATGATAAATGAATACAACGTTAATTTTTCTAAAAAAATTTTGCTTTGGAAGTACATATCTTCATGATTTAATGTTTAATCAACTATAAATCGAAAAAGTGCAATTGTAATTTAAACATTTAATTGTAATTTAAAAATGTTATTTGAATTACAATTGATCTTTTTCGATCAACAATTGATCTTCTTCAAATGACAATTGATATTTTTCGAATTATAAATGATCTTTTTTGAATTACAATTGATCGTTTCTGAATTACAATTGATATTTTTCGAATTACAATTTATCTTTTTCAAATTATAATTGATCTTTTTGAAATTACAATTGATCTTTTTCGAATTATAATTGCCCAGGCAGAAAGATACGAACGGGAGAGGGAGTGCAAAGTACCTTTTATGGTCGCTTGTGTGCTGGGAAAGCATCACAGTTTAGTACTCTCCCAGCATCCAAAATGATAACCACGGTAAACGGTATGCCGTTGCTATTTTAAAGCGCTTTAAAAATAAAAAATATAGTACTATTATAGCACTTTAAGAACAAAAAAATGGGACATATCTAAATTGTATAAGTCCCGAAGACACAAGTGTTTTTGGTGTTTATTTAAATAAAGAAATTTATTAAATTAGGATAAAAAATTGATTGACTAATTTATTAGGATAAACAAATTTTGGACATACTTTGAAATATTTTCTAAGTCCCGGAAAAATGTTTAAAAGTTTTTCAAGTCCCAGACACAAATTTTTTTGGCTTTATTTTTATACCCTACACTACTCTGTGGTGCAGGGTATAATAAGTTTATGCTTATCTTTGAAACTACCCGAAATAATAGTCCTCGATTAACCTTTTAGCAAAAGTCCCGAAAAAAGTGATGTATTGAACCGAAACGTATTGTGTTCCAAAGGGATAGACCCAGTGACATTTCACATGTGATGTATCCGGAGTTTAAGACACTTCCTCACAAAAGAAACGTGTTTTCATATAAAAGATCACAAGTTTGTGATAGGCAATAACTTATCCTGCAGGGAAATGAAAAATATTCCAATTGTTATGAAAATTAATAAATTTTAATTACAAATTATACTTTGAACGGATTTAAATAGAAAACATTGGCAAAGCGCTTGCAAAGCACTTTTTTTTTCATACTACCCCAGCAAAAAAAGAGCTTACCATTCACTACAAAATTCACCACAACTTATGAACCAGATGTACTTCTTCTTCAACTGAAACATTGATGAATTTAATATGGGCGTGACACACAAACTATGTTCTTTTTATCGCCACTTTTGAGTGGTGAAAGATTGACACTTAAGTATAACATATATAACTAGTGTTTTTATCACAACTTCGAAAGTAGTGATCCGGATGTTAATATAACTTGACCTTTTGGAAGCACTTTTTTCATCACTTCTTTAGAAGTACATATTTTTTGGCATTTTGGGTGTGATTATGCCATTTTTATTTGGTGATTTAGAACTTCTAAATCAGAAGTTCTTTTTTCACTTATATTTGTGAGATTGATTGAAAGAGTATTTTTTTTTGTAATATTTACACTAAAAACACTGTTCGACAGCAAAAACCTTCCAGTGAAATTTCTGACTGGTCCTTATAGATTTTGGTCTCCTGCTTCCTAATCTACCGTCCAAATTTTTCTAGCACGTACCGTTTTTGAGATATTCGCTGTTAAAAAGTAAAAAATCACTTAGGGGTCCACTGTTACGTATTCTTACGTTGCTTCCACGAAATAGGACTTGATTTCATATAAAATGGACCTCCTGATTCCAAAACTACAATCCACAATTTTCAAGCATGTTGTGTTTTTGAGATATTCGCGTTTGAAAATTTTAGTGTGATTTATAAAGAATATAAGTGCGTTACAGTAGAGTTTGAGTCTTTCAAACGCCAATATTTCAAAAACAGTACGCGATAGAAAAATTTGGATGCCAGATTTTGAATAAAGATGCCTTATTTTTACTAAATCGAGTTTTATTGTGTTTGAGCATCTTAAGAATACGTTACAGAGGAGACCCAAATATTTCAATATTAAAACGCGAATATCTTAAAAACCTTACGTGATAGAAAAATTAATTTCATTGATAATCTAACGTATATACTTCGAATTAAAAAAGGAGTAATTATAGAGATCACAAAACTATAAAAATTCACGGCGAATTGATTCACAAGTTTGTTTTGACCACAAGCCTATACCTCAATTTTCTAAAAAGCCTAAACAATCTTTAATAATGTGATGCAGCAACATCCGCTTTAGTTCGTAAATGTATTTATTTAATTTAGGACCAACTTTTTTTGAGATAAGATATGAAATTTGAAAAATTTATCAATAATCGATTTTCGTCTTTTCGATTTTTTAAGCTCTAAATAAAGAGAAATGAAATGCCATTACCAAATTTTGTCACCATTTTTGCAAAACCTAAATCTATTTTCAGATGGACGTAGAAAAAATTACATACTTCGTGTATCACCCTCATTCTAATTGTTTCAGTTGAAAAAGAAGTTCATATGTTGTGGTGATTTGATTCCTAATAACATATGAAAGAGGTGCTTCAAAATCATTAAGTAAAGAACTGGTAAAAGATGTTTTTATTGTTATTTTGTAGCATTTTTGGAAGTGATTTTAAAAGTACTTCCTACGGAATATGAAGTTCGGCACCTATAGCTACTTTGTATGTAGTGAAACCACTAATTCTTTTTGAACCACTTCGTTTATTTTTTGCTGGGCTTATACACAAAAAATAAAGGGCTTTGCCGAGACTTTTTCTGCGGAAAGGTTGGCAGTTTCTGCCTGGGTGATTACAATTGATCTTTTTCGAATTATAATTGATTATAAATTATATTATAAATTATCTTTTACGAAATAAAATTGGAGTTATAGAATTACAATTGGAATTTTCGAAATACATATGAGGCATTCCACACCAAATGTCCGCCTTGATTAAATATTTATCACATTAAAACGGAATGCACCACAATGTCAAAAATTTACATTCTTGTATTGTTTTGTATGGCTATCAATAAAAACTTTTTTTTTTTTTGGAAAATTTTCGGAACCTGTTCTGAAATTTTCCATTTTTTAAAAAAGTCAATTTATCAAAAATCCGGCCACTTTTTTTTAAAGTTTAGATGTTTGTCCATCCACACAAAAAAATTCAGAAACACGTTCTTCATTTTTTTTCGAAAAAATTGCATTTGAATTTTAAATTTCATAACAATTTTGTAATTTGCTTGTATTTTCTTGTTTCAACAGAGCGTATGAGAAATATTTATGTAATTTATAATACTCATTCGCAACGTTAAAACAAGAAAATGCACGCAAATTACAAAATTGACTTTTTTAAAAAATGGAAAATTTCAGAACGGGTTCTGAAAATTTTTTCAAAAAAAAAAAGTTTTTATTGATAGCCATACAAAACAAACATCTAAACTTTTTTTAACCCAGTTTTTGAAAAATTGAAAAACCGAAAACGCAATTTTCTAAGTTCCATATAGGGCTATCCATACAACCTATTCAGAAGTTTACGGTATACATGTTCTTTTTGCTGGACATTTGGTGTGGAATGCCTCATATGGAATACTAGCTTACCATCCCGGTACTTCGTTACCGGTTGTGTTGATTACTGGATAATAGAAGGATCAGGATTACTCTATTGATTTCCAAAAAATTCCCCTACGTAGTCTTTGTTTTATTTACTTGTGAACGTTTAAGTCTTCCATAAAAAAATATTTCAATGAATAATTAAAACAATAAATTTGAATAACTTCGCTGGTATGTTATCATGTTCGTTCCGGGGGAAAAATATATTGACAATTTTCGAGCCCTTATGTTGGGATTTTGGATTTTGAGTGAATAAATATTTCAGTGAAAAAAGAAATTGGAATAAAAAAAATAAGTTTGAGTGAAAAAATATATAGAGGGAAAAAATATGGAGAAAAAGCTAAACACGAAAAATTTTCGTAAAAATATCATTCCATATTGTTCCCTTCTCTACTCCATTTCATTTCCAATTCCATCTCCTTCTTCTACGGTCATTATCAGGGAAACCAAAAATATGCTCTAAAAAACACGTTTTATGCGCTTAAAAAATGCCCTTAAAAACGGAAAATATGCTCTAAAAATATGCTCTTAAAAAAATTATGTCCCCTTTTTCGAGGTATTTTTTTACAATTTTTTAGAGAATAGACCCAAAAAATACCGTTATGTGGGGTAGTTAGAGGGTTAATATGGGTTAATGAAGCAAGAACAAGCCAAAGCGTAATCAATCGTCAGAACCCCGTTATTTTGGAATTTCAATCCACTTACAAAATTAAAAAAAAAACATCACACAAAAATTTTAAAAAATTTTAAAAATAAAAATAAGTGTTGTTATAAAAAAATTGGAAAAAAAATCTCCAAAAATTAAAAAAATGCTCTAAAAACTTAAAAAATGCTATAAAAAGTGAAAAAATGCTCTAAAAATTGAAAAAATGCTCTAAAAATATGCTCTTACGTTAAAATATGCTCTTTAACCTAAAACATGCTAAAATATGCTCTTAAGGCTAAAATATGCAAAAATATGCTCTAACAAATCGATGCTAGATTTCTTAAAATCTTCTAAAACTGATAAATACCTTACCCATTTATCAATACAACGGGCAGGAAAAAACATGATGCTGCATATTTTTGGTTTCCCTGGTCATTATTATAGGAACAAAAAAAGTACCAAAAGTACACTTTATAACCCCCATTAGAAACGGAATTTCCAAAAAGTACCTATTCCAGAATGTTTTTTCTTCACCGAAGTATTCTATACTCCAAATTTCAATTATATAGGATCATTGTTTCAGCAAATATTAAAAGTACTTTTTATCCCCGTTAAGAAACGGAATTTCCAAAAAGTACTTTTCCACATCTTTTTTTTTCACCGATGGATTTTACATTCCAAATTTTAACTTTCTGTGACCATTATATTTTTTGGAACTTTTTCCAATTTCAAGTTTCTATGATTATTATTTCAGGAAATAAAAAAGTACCAAAAAAAGTACTTTCGGTACTTTTAACAAAACAGTACTTTTTATAGAAGGTACTTTTTATAAAAGGTACTTTTTATAAAAGGTACTTTTTATAAAAGGTACTTTTTATAAAAGGTACTTTTTATAAAAGGTACTTTTTATAAAAGTTACTTTTTATAAAAGGCACTTTTTATAAAAGGTACTTTTTATAAAAGGTACTTTTTATAAAAGGTACTTTTTATAAAAGGTACTTTTTATAAAAGGTACTTTTATATAAGGTACTTTTTATAAAAGGTACTTTTTATAAAAGGTACTTTTTATAAAGGGTACTTTTTATAAAAGGTACTTTTTATAAAAGTACTTTTTATAAAAGGTACTTTTTATAAAAGGTACATTTTATAAAAGGTACTTTTTATAAAAGGTACTTTTTATAAAAGGTACTTTTTATAAAAGGTACTTTTTATAAATGGTACTTTTTATAAAAGGTACTTTTTATAAAAGGTACTTTTTATAAAAGGTACTTTTTATAAAAGGTACTTTTTATAAAAGGTACTTTTTGTAAAAGGTAAAAGGTACTTTTTATAAAAGGTACTTTTTATAAATGGTACTTTTTATAAAGGGTACTTTTATAAAGGGTACTTTTTATAAAAGGTACTTTTTATAAAAGGTACTTTTTATAAAAGGTACTTTTTATAAAAGGTACTTTTTATAAAAGGTACTTTTTATAAAAGGTACTTTTTATAAAAGGTACTTTTTATAAAAGGTACTTTTTATAAAAGGTACTTTTTATAAAAGGTACTTTTTATAAAAGTACTTTTTATAAAAGGTACTTTTAATAAAAGGAAATTTTTATAAAATGTACTTTTTATAAAAGGTACTTTTTTTAAAAGGTACTTTTTATAAAAGGTACTTTTTTTAAAAGGTACTTTTTATAAAAGGTACTTTTTATAAAAGGTACTTTTAATAAAAGGTACTTTTAATAAAACGTACTTTTTATAAAAGGTACGATTATTTCAGTAAATTAAAAAAAGTACCAAAAGTACACTTTTTTTCATTTTACCCCCGTAGAGTCAACATTGGCAAAAATCCAGCCTTGGTGAATATTTTTTCCGGGAGGTGAACTTACATTGAAAATTTTAAGTTTCTAGGACCATTATTTAAGAAAATATAAAAGGTACCAAAAGTACAGTTTTTTTACCCTTTTTACACCTTTGAATCAACATTGGCAAAATCCAGCCTTAGTAGATTTATATTCCGAGAGCTGAACCTATTATTTAAGGAAATATAAAAGGTACCAAAGGTACATTTTTTACCCTTTTTACCCCCTTAGAATCAACATTGGCAAAAATCAAGCCTTACTGGATCTAAATTCCGGGAGGTGAACATACAGTCCAAATTTCAGGTTTCTGTGACCATTATTTCAGGAGATATAAAAAGTACCAAAAGTACAATTTTTTACCCTTTTTACCCCCTTAGAATCAACATTGCCCAAAACCCTGCCATACTGGATCTATATTCCAGGAGTTGAACATACAGTCCAAATTTTAAGTCTCTGTGACCATTATTTCAGGTGATATAAAAAGTACCAAAAGTACAGTTTTTTACCCTTTTTACCCCCTTAGAATCAACATTGGCAAAAATCCGGCCTTACTGGATCTATATTCTAGGAGTTGAACATACAGTCCAAATTTCAAGTCTCTGTGACCATTATTTCAGTAGATATAAAAAGTATCAAAAGTACAGTTTTTTACCCTTTTTGTCCCCTTAGAATCAACATTGGCAAAAATCCGGCCTTACTTGATCTATATTCCGGGAGGTGAACATACAGTTTAAATTTCAAGTCTCTATGACCATTATTTCAGGAGATATAAAAAGTACCAAAAGTACAGTTTTTTACCCTTTTTACCCCCTTAGAATCAACATTGGCAAAAATCCAGCCTTATAGGATCTATATTCCGGGAGGTGGACCTACAGTCCAAATTTCAAGTCTCTAGCTTCAGCGGTTTGGGCTGGGCGATGATGAATGAGTATGTCAGTCAGTCAGTCAGTCACATTACTCTTTTATATACATACTAGCTTACCATCCCGGTACTTCCTTACCGGTTGTATTGAATACCGGATAATAAAAGGATCAGGATTACTTTATTAATTTCAAAAAAATTCCCCTACGTAGTCCTTGTTTGATGTACTGTGGACGTTTAAGTCTTCCATAAAAAAAATATTTCAATGAATAATTTAAACAATAAAATTTGAATAACTTTGCTGGTACGTTATCATGTTCGTTCCGGGGGAAAAATATATTGACAATTTTCGAGCCCTTATGTCGGGATTTTGTATTTTGAGTGAATAAATATTTCAATAAAAAAAGAAATTGGAATAAAAAAAATAAGTTTGAGTGAAAAAATATATAGAGCGAAAAAATATGGAGTAAAAAAAGCTAAACACGAAAAACTTTAGTAAAAAATATCATTCCATATTGTTCCCTGCTCTATTCCATTTTGTTCCCCGTTAATTTCCAATTCCATCTCCTTCTTCTAAGGTCATTATTATAGGAACAAAAAATGTAACAAAAGTACACTTTATTACCCCCATTAGAAACGGAATTTTCAAAAAGTACATCTTCCAGAATGCTTTTTCTTCACCGAAGGATCCTATAATTCATATTTAAATTATCTAGGATTATTGTTTCAGCAAATATTAAAAGTACTTTTTATCCCCGTTAAGAAACGGAATTTACAAAAAGTACTTTTCCCAATCTTTTTTTTTCACCGAAGGATTTTGCATTCCAAATTTTAAGTTTCTGTGACCATTATATCCGGAAACAAATAAGTACACTTTTTTACCCCTTTTAACCCCTTTATTATCCGAGAGGCTAACCTTTTCCAATTACAACTTTCTATGATTATTATTTTAGGAAATAAAAAAAGTACCAAAAAGTGTCCTTCCGTTCCTTTAAACAAAACGTACTTTTTATAGAAGGTACTTCTTATAAAAGGTACTTCTAATAAAAGGTACTTTTTATAAAAGGTACTTTTTATAAAAGGTACTTTTTATAAAAGGTACTTTTTATAAAAGGTACTTTTTATAAAAAGTACTTTTTATAAAAGGTACTTTTTATTAATGGTACTTTTTATAAGAGGTACATTTTATAAAAGGTACTTTTTATAATAGGTACTTTTTATAAAAGGTACATTTTTTAATAGGTACTTTTTATAAAAAGTACTTTTTATAAAAGGTACTTTTTATAAAAAGTACTTTTTATAAAAGGTACTTTTTATAAAAGGTACTTTTTATAAAAGGTACTTTTTATAAAAGGTACTTTTTATAAAAGGTACTTTTTATAAAAGGTACTTTTTATAAAAGGTACTTTTTATAAAAGGTAATTTTTATAAAAGGTACTTTTTATAAAAGGTACTTTTTATAAAAGGTACTTTTTATAAAAGGTACTTTTTATAAAAGGTACTTTTTATAAAAGGTACTTTTTATAAAAGGTACTTTTTATAAAAGGTACTTTTTATAAAAGGTACTTTTATAAAAGGTACTTTTTATAAAAGGTACTTTTTATAAAAGGTACTTTTTATAAAAGGTACTTTTTATAACAGGTACTTTTTATAAAAGGAACTTTTGATAAAAGGTACCATTATTTCAGTAAATAAAAAATGTACCAAAAGTACACTTTTTTACTTATTTTACCCCAGTAGAATCAACATTGGAAAAACTCAGCCTTGGTGAATCTTTTTTACGGGAGGTTGACCCACATTGCAAATTTTAAGTTTCTAGGATCATTATTTAAGGAAATATAAAAGGTACCAAAAGTACAGTTTTTTACCCTTTTTACCCCCTTAGAATCAACACTGGCAAAAATCCAGCCTTAGTGGATCTATATTCCGGGATCTGAACCTACATTCCAAATTTCAAGTGTCTAGGACCATTATTTAAGAAAATATAAAAGGTACCAACGGTACAGTTTTTTACTCTTTTTGCCCCCTTAGAATCAACATTGGCAAAAGTCCAGCCTTACAGGATCTATATTCCGGGAGGTTAACATACAGTCCAAATTTCAAGTCTCTATGACCATTATTTCAGGAGATATAAAAAGTACCAAAAGTACAGTTTTTTACCCTTTTTACCCGCTTAGAATCAACATTGGCAAAAATCCAGCCTTAGTGGATCTACATTCCGGGAGGTGAACCTAAAGTCCAAATTTCAAGTCTCTAGCTTCAGCGGTTTGGGCTGTGCGATGATGAATGAGTATGTCAGTCAGTCAGTCAGTCAATCAGTCAGTCAGTCACATTACTCTTTTATATATATAGATTCGAGTTACAGTAAAATCTTTAAAATACAAATGGAGTCTTAGAATTAAAAGTTGAAACGTCAAATTACAATTGAAATTTCTAGAATTATATCTGTGAATGTTGTAGAAGGGTAACACTTTTACCATCCTGTGATGTTACAAAGGATTTTAGAGCCTATGTTAGCTGATGTAAAGCATTAGCAGTCAGTTTAAATCTAAACCGACTTACATCTGTTCGGTAAATTATTAGTTAAGCCACGTATAAATATAGTCGGTATCCTTGATTACTTAACTTGACTAGGGCAAAGCATGTACTCTTACATACATACAAAGTGTTCATATCATTTTAAAAGCATATTGCAGTTATTTATTTTTTTGTTTTCTCAATTTCCTTTTTTTCCTTGGCATAAATTTTATTTTTTTCATGATTCTTTCAGATATTTATTACAAAACTTTAGTTTGATTTGTTGGTTTATGTATGTATATGTTTTTTTATTAAGCCAGTAATACCCTACTGCTGTAACAGATATACTAAGATTAAAGAGAAGCTGATTAATATAATAAATCCATAAAATAAAACTCAGAAATGCAAAAGAACTGTTTTAAAATTTACATCAGTCGTCAAGATATTCTTGTTTTTCTAAAAACTTCATTTCAACGCCCATGACTGAGAGTCAGACATTTCTTGATCGACTTAAAATCGATCAAGGCTCACAAATATTTTACGTGTTACGATGTGTTACAAACGTAATGACAAATTTATATATACCTAAAACCACCAAGTAGAGGGTATAAAAAGTTTCTTTGTTTTTACTGCTGATTTTATATGGCATTGTAGCAGAATATTGGCAAAATATTTGATGAGGCATGAAATGCATACAAAAAAATAAAAAAAATAATATGAAAAGGAAAAAACAATACAAAAGTTTGAAATTTTTTTAAACAAAAAAAAAGTTTATCCTTTTATGATTTTAGAAAAGCCTTTAATTGAACTAGAAACATAAATCAAAAAAAGAGTATGTATATTTACGTACATGTAACAAGAAATGGGTTTCGAAGAAATTTTCGACGATAACAGAGATAAACTTTTTTATATGAAAATTTTTCTAACTTTTCAATAGAAAAAAATAATAAAAATAAAAATAAGGAACCTTTTGTTATGAAATGGTTCCATTGGTCTTCACGACAATTTATTTTCAATTAATTTATTTCGAATGAATTTTGACGAATTAACCAGAATACAATTAAGAAAAATTAAAAGAAAACTGGAAAATTAGGAAATTATATTACCAATTCTGAAAAATTAAGATCAATACAGAAATAAAATACCCAAAAATTCTAAAAATCTCAGGAAAATTTTGAAAAAATAAAAATAATCAGAAATTAAAAAAATCCGAAAAAAATCACAAAATTACGAAAAATTCAGGAAAACTAACAGAAAACTTAGAAAAAATCTGGTATATTTAAGAAAAATTTCGGTTATATTAGAAACGTTTAAAAAAAATTGAAAAATGTTCGGCAAATGCTGACATGGAGTAATAATAAATCAGGAAAAGTCAAAAAGAAATTGCAGAAACTGAAAAATTTTAAAATGTTAAAACTAAAACCAAAAGCCAAAACACAGAAAAGTGTATTGCATTTAAAATGGGTTTTTCTAAATTTTATTTAATTTTTTTTTTTAAGTGTGGTATATGACTTTTAATTGAGCTTCTATGAACTTCAATTTTTTCATTAGTATTTAATGATTCTACACAGAAAATAATATTGAGAAAAACAATTTGAGTAATCAGTTGTTTAAATTTTTAAAATAAATTTGAGTAATTTTTTTATTAACGTAATTAAAAATTTACTTAAAAATTGAAAATAAAATTTGAGTAAATAATTCAATACAAATTTAATATTTTTTTTTATTCTCTTGGTGTTTTGAATTCTAATTTAGTTTAAAGTTTTTTGTATATGAGGCATTCCACACCAAATGTCCCGCTACAGAAAAACATGTGTCCCGTAAATTTCTGAATAGGTTGTTTGGATAGCCCTATATATAACTAAGAAAATTGCGTTTTCGGTTTTTCAAATTTTCGAAAACTGGACTTAGAAGGCGTGGTCAAATATTGGAAAAATGGTAAAATTTGTGGCGAGTTGCTTTGATTAAATATTTATCACATTAATACGGAATGCACCACAATGTCAAATATTTACGTTCTTATATAGTTTTGTATGGGCTATCGATTAAAATTTTTTGTTTTGGAAAATTTTCAGAACCCGTTCTGAAATTTTCCATTTTTTTAAAAAGTAAATTTATTAAAAATCCGGCCACTTTTTTTTCGTTTTTATTTATTTTTTTAAAAGTTTAGATGTTTGTCCATCCACACAAAAAAAATCAGAAACACGTTCATCTTTTTTTTTCGAGAAAATCGCATTTGAACTTTAAATTTCATAACAATTTTGTTATTTGCTTGTATTTCTTTGTTTTAAAGTTGCGAATGAGTAATATTAATTGCATAAATATTCGTCATACGCTCTGTTGACACAAGAAAATACAAGCAAATTAGAAAATTGTTATGAAATTTAAAATTCAAATGCGATTTTCTCGAAAAAAACGAAGAACGTGTTTCTGAATTTTTTTGTGTGGATGGACAAACATCTAAACTTTAAAAAAAAAAATTTTAAAAAAAGAAAAAAAGTGGCCGGATTTTTGATAAATTGACTTTTTTAAAAAATGGAAAATTTCAGAACGGGTTCTGAAAATTTTTCTTGGAAAAAAATTTTATTCGATAGCCCATACGAAACTATATAAGAATGTAAATTTTTAAGATTGTGGTGCATTTCGTTTTAATGTGATAAATATTTAATCAAGGCAACTCGCCACAAATTTGACCATTTTTCCAATATTTGACCACGCCTCCTAAGCCCAGTTTTTGAAAAATTGAAAAACCGAAAACGCAATTTTCTAAGTTCCATATAGGGCTATCCATACAAGCTATTCAGAACTTTATGGTACACGTGTTTTTTTTCGCTGAACATTTGGTGTGGAATGCCTCATATGTATATGAAAGTTTTAAATCATCTTTACAAAATTTTTCTTTGTCTTGAAGACATACGTATATTTGGAAAAGTTTGAAAAAGCATTTTTTTTGAAAAAAAAATCGAAACTTTTTAAAAAAATAAATTTATACATTTTGAGAAAATTTTTGCTTGACACAATTAAAAAGTTATTTAAAAATATTGAAAAATTTTAAGTAAAGTTTTAATTGTGTCAATTAATTTTTTATTCAAATTTTTAATTAAGCGTTAAATATTTTTTATTAAAAGTTTACTCAATACTATTAAATCGTTTACTGGTGCAAATTTGAGTAATTTTTTAATCAATAGTATTAAAAATTTATTCAATTTGTTTTTAACATAATAACGTCTTTAGGCTGTTGTCTAATTTTAAAAAAGTTGCAGGACGCCACCTTAGTTTGACTATATAAGCTAACAATTAACTAAAACGAAAACAAGAATTACTATTTTCATTTTCTTAAAACCAAAAATTTTAATAACTTGGGTTTGTAACTTGGATAATAATTCGCCTCGTGGTGAATAAAACCGTTTTTCACCAGCTGGTGAATAAAAAGTAACATAATTAATTTTCAACAAAAAAAAATTTTTTATCAATTTTTTTTTTTTTCATCAATTTTTATTTTTTTTATCAATTTTTTTCCAAATTTTTTTTTTCATCAAACTTTTTTTCATCAGTTTTTTTGTATCAAATTTTTTTTTTTCATCAATTTTTTTTTCATAAAATTTTTATTCATCCAAGTTTTTTTTCATAATTTTTTTTTTTTCATTAATTTTTTCATCAATTTTTTTTCATAACTTTTTTTTTTCATCAAATTTTTTTTTCACCAAACTTTTTTTTTCATCATTTTTTTTTTTTTTTTTTTTGTATCAATTTTTTTTTTATCAATATTTTTTTCATCAATTTTTTTTTTTCATAAATTTTTTTTCATCAAAATTTTTTTTTTCGTCAAATTTTTTTTTTTCATAAATTTTTTTATTATATTTTTTTCATCAATTTCTTTTCATCAATTTTTTTCATCAAATTTTTTACTATCAATTTTTTTCTCACCAAAAAATTTTTTTTTTCATATTTTTTTTCATCTATTTTTTTTACATTAAAAAAATTTTCTTTTCAAAAATTCATCAAAATTTTTTTTTTCATCAAAAATTTTTTTCATTCATTAAATTTTTTTAACATAATTTTGCTTTTCGTGAAAAACAAAATAATTTTTTTTACCAAAACTACTTTTTTACCAAGTCTAAGCTTTTCGCATAAAAATTTTCCATTTGTTTATCAAATGTACATAAAACAAGTGAGAGTGTTATATTCTATGGTGCCGAATCTTTTATACTCTCCAAAATGTAAAAACACTTTTTTGCATTTATTTTTGCACTCACTTACGAAATGTACAGCTCTTTTGGATTTTAATGGGTTCCTCGACTGATTTTCAACACATTTTGCATGGAATAGCAACCCGAGTAAAAAAATTGATATGACACAATATATAATTTAATATGGGTTCGTGTCTATTTTGATATAATCTTATACGAAAAATGGTTTCATAAGATTTGATCGAATAATATCTAATAATATCAGTTAATATAACTTTATATCGACTTTGATACGAGTTTTGGTCTAATCCAATGATATAAAATTATATTAAAATTTCTACAATTTTATAAATCGGATGTTTTTTTTTAGTTTTTAATAAAAAGTTGAAAAATTAAAATAATAAAAATAAGTTGTTCTTTGAAAAAAACTTGGAAAAATTTCAAAAAATGGAGTCATGTTAAATTTTATATAAAACACTTAGAAAATATTTTCAAAAAAATTTGTCCTTGGAAAAAACTTTGAAAAATTTGAAAAAATGGAGTTATATAAAATTTTATATAAAACACTTAGAAAATATTTGCGATAAAAAAATGTTCCTTGAAAAAACTTAGAAAAAATTTAAAAGATGGAGTCATATAAAATTTTATATAAAACACTTAGAAAATATTCGTGATAAAAAAGTGGTGCTTGGAAAAATCTTAGAAAAATAAAAAAATATGAAGTCATATGAAATTTTATATAAAACACTTTGAAAATATTTGCGATAAAAATATGTTCTTGGAAAACACTTAAAAAAATTAAAAAATAATGGAGGCATATAAAATTTTATATTAAAACACTTAGAAATTTGAAATGATGCATGGGACCAGATGTTAAAACATATAGTTATGTATGTATGGCGATATCTTAAAAAAATCCCACATCAAAATTTATTATATAAATTTATCTTGCAATACATAGTGTCACACATGATCATATATCAAATAATATGACTATATAAAAGTATATGAGATCATATTAAATTATTTTTACTCGGGAAAGTAATAAAACATTATTTTTTCTAAAAAAAACTTTGCTTTGGCAAGTACACCCACATTTTCCGCAAAACATTATCATGATTTAATGTTTTGGGCAAGAGTACAAAATTCGCAGGCATTTTTATTTTTTTCTGTGCATTATTTCACCTCCATCCTATTTCTATCTACTTTTCATATTTCTAATCCTTTTTTTTACTTAAACATATTTATATCTTCTTCCATTTTAGCTCCTATTCATGTTATTGCATTGATGGTTATACAGGAATACAGTGCCAAACAAATTGGGATGAATGTTGGTCGGGGCCATGTCAAAATGGTGCTACTTGCATAGATGGTGTTGCCTACTACAATTGTACATGTCCAGATGGTTTTTCGGGTAAGTGCAAATATTTACAAGAATCAAAAAGAAAGGGAAAAGAACAAAAAAGCTCTTTTTGAAATATTTATTATGTTTAACATAAGTAATTAATCAATAGGTAATTGTAGCACCATCAATGTATTATTAACTTATTTTGAACTTTGACCACCCCTTAAGGTTATGAACTTTAACAAAAAACATATGTTTTTGTTTGTAACTTCTATGAAGTTTAGAAAATTAAATTTATTTCAATGGAAAAATTTGTTACAGTTTGCATCAATAATATCCATCATGTGACATTTATTTACACTACTTTACATATTTTAAAAACATTGTATACAAACTGAATTTGTGCATATTTATTCAAATACATGAAACTTTCATAAATTACCTGGTGGTGAATAAAAATTGTTTCACCACCTGGTGTATAAAACGTATAACAATTATTTTTATCGAAAAAAAGGTTTTTTTCATGAAAAAAGTTATCGAAAATTTATTATGCTATGAGAATATCATGGTTTTAATTAGTAAAGAAAATAATGACCTCGAGCCAGAATAAACATCCTCAAAATATAATATTTTAAAGGTCGAATAAAACAATTTTTATTTTTTAATAAAAATTAATCAGAATTTGAAAATTTATTTTATTAGAAAAAAAAAAAAAAAAAATTATCAATAATTTTTTGATCAACATTTTTTTTTCATCAAAATTTTTTTTACTATTTTTTTTTTTTACCAAAACAAAAATTGTTATTTTTTTTTTTTGTTTAATCAGTGAATGCAATAGGACCCCATAAATATATATCGAGGGCGAATATTCATAACTTGCTATCTGCAATGTTATTACACTGCAGATAGCAAGTTTTGAATGTGTGCCCTCGACACATATATTTCACAGCCTAACACTTTTTAGCACGGTATCTGGTTTTGGTTAATTGGGGATGTTCCCAATGGGGCACGCTTATTTACTGGGTCAGCTAGAGTTTTTGAGATAAAGCCTAAGGAAATTTTGAAAGTGGGCAATTTTTGACATGTTTGGGTTTGACATTTCCAAAGGGTTTATGAACTCATTTTGACTACGGAAATACCAGTTTTTTGGAATTGCTGGTAATTTTTTCAAGTTTGTTCCAGTTTTTGAGGTATGTCACAACAAAATATCTCACCACACGGACAAACTAATTTTTGAAATTCCGCAATTTTTTTCTATACATTTTTATTTGTAATCCCAAATTTTTTTTCATCAACATGAGTTTGTGCTGATGTTTGTAACTACCCGAAATATTGGTCCCAGACCCACTTTTAAGTATACCGATCGACTAAGAATCACTTTTTGAGTCGATCTAGCGATGTCCGTAAGTCTGTTCGTCCGTCCGTCTGTCTGTCCGTCCGTCTTTCCATCCGTTTGGCCATGTAAACGCTGTAAACACGATACAGGTCGTAATTTTAAATCAATTTACTTGAAATTTGAAACTTAAGCCTCTCTTGGCCAAAGGACGAAGCCTATTGAAATTGGAAAAAATCGGTCCAGGTTTATATCTTACCCCACTAAAAAGTTCCTCTTTAGTTTTGGCTCAAATGACTCTAATAACCGTATAATATATATCTTCTCAAAATTTGGCATGTAAACGTGTTTTGTATTCACAAATCACCATTCCTTTTTTTTTTTTTTTTACTTTGAGCCAACACTCAGGGGATGCCCCCTACTAATGCAATGCGTTGTGTTGGTATTAGGAAAATAGGTTATGAGGAGAAGGAAAGAGGGAGTAGTGTTTGTGGACATTTAATTTGAACTTTTCTAAATTATAGCCTACTGGAAAGATTTCTGCGGGGAGTTTATTCCACATACGACTAGTTCGACCGAGAAACGAATTTTCTCTGTAATGCGTTGTGCGATACATTGGACAATCGACAAAAACGGATGTGAGTTGCTGGAAAGGCGAGTACTACGGGTATGCACCCGCGTCTCAGGGATGAGTTCACCCATCTCAGCTGAGCACTTACCGTGGTAATATCGATAGCACAATGACGCACAACCCACATTCCGACGATGCTCCAATGAATCAATAGAGCTGGTCATTGATGAGCTTCAACGCACTCCTTTGCACCCGGTCCAGAAGCTTTAAGATAGACCTTGAAGCACCTGCCCAGATATGGGAGTTGTATTCCATTTTCGGTCGGATATAGGCGGTATAAATAGTGAGAAGATCAGACGGGGTGAAGTAATTCTTGCACCGTATTATATGGTCGGTCTTGACCGACAATAACTTTCTCACGTGTTTTTTATACCCACCACTTAGTGATACAGGGTATATATAAGTTTGTCGTTCCGTTTGTAACTCATCGAAATATCGGTCTGGGACCCCATAAAGTATATATATTCATGATCCCCGATCGATTTTACGACATTCTAGCGATGTCCGTCTGTCTGTCTGTGGAAATGGTGATCACGGCCAAAATATTACACGAAGATGACTGAAACTTAAAAAAATCATTGGAAGTTCTAACGAGAAGTTTAGTATTGCATTTAAGCGTGATCGGTCCAGCGGTTCAAAAGTTATGAACGAAAATGTAAGGACACCTCAAAAGTTTTAGTATATTCAACATAACCTAAAAATACAAAATGCTTTAATTCGGCTGCTGATTGACATATGTGAACATAATTGAATACCAAATGGTATTTAAACAAGTACGAACATATTTTTTGACAAAAATAAAAGAAAAAAATTGCGGATCTTTTTTTACCAAATTTTTTTTCCGCGGAATTTTTTTTTATTCAAAAACAATTTTTTTTTTTTTTTCAAAAGTAATTTCCTTTTAAAAAAAGTTTTTATGCAATAATCTTTTTGAAATTATGGAGGGTATCACTTCATTCGGAAAGGCCGAATTTAGCTTTTTTACTTGTTTTTTTTTTTTAATTTGTTAATATTATTTGGCATATTTTTGTAATTTTTTGTTTAAATTTTGGGTTTTTTAGCTTTTTTTTAGCTTTTTTAGCTTTTTTAGCTTTTTTTAAGCTTTTAAGTGTTTATTTAAATTTTTCGTGGTAGTTATATCCATATGAGGATGGCTTTTCAACAATCTTTTTCTAGTCTTTTTGAAGGGTTTTTTTTACAAAAATTTGTAAAATACTTCAAACAAATTGAAATTTTTTGAAATTTTTGGCATAAACCCCTTTAAAAAGACAAAAAGAAGATTCTAAAACAGACAATATCTTATGGGTATTATTACACCGTCCGACAAAAATGAAAAAGTCGTTAAACACAAACTGGATAATATACATTTGAAACTAGACACTAAATGTAGTAAAACTGCATTTCCAGTTTTTCTTTTTGTGATCCCGTTTCCTTTTAAAATAACTTCAAAGTAGGATTAAATTTTATAAGAAATTTTTAAATATTTGTACTTGGCCCCTACTAATAGCAAATTTTTTTATTATTTTTACTTATCAGGAAAAAGGAGGTAAGTTACGTCCTTTCAAATATGTATTCTTTAATATCATTCAAAATGTTCAACAAAATATTTTGATAAAGTTTTCAAATGACATCCCTTTATCCTGTTGTGGCAAAACAAAAAAATTTAAAAATTAGGGGAGATGCTCCTCTTTCATTTTTCATAGCCAGCGTCATCCTAGGACAAGTACAAAATATTTCAAAAATATTTGACAAAATGAATCCTTTAAAACTTTGAAGTCCTTTTTAAAGGAAACAGGATCACGAAATGAAAAACTGTAAGTCCAGTTTTATTCCATGTGATCTCTACTTTTAAAGGTTATCATCCGGTTCATATTTAATATTGGCTGTCGGACGGTGTTATAAAACTGATTAAATGTTTTTATAATTTTTTTTTTTTTAAATAAATTTTACAAATATTCTCTTAATATTTATTTAACTTATGCCTAAGCTATTAAAAGATTTATTTCTCTGTTTTTTTTAATAAAAAAACCAATTCACTTTGAACTCAAAACACAAACAAAAAATGCCGCAGAGTTTTGTACTCTTGCCCAAAATATTAAATCATGATAATGTTTTATTTAATAAACATGTTTTATTTAATAAAAAAATAAGTCAGAAAAATGCATATGTATTCAGAAAAAATTACAAAATTCAGAAAGAAAAACAACTAAAAAAATTTAGAAAAAAAACTGAAAAACTTTATAATTAAATAAAGAAGTATAAGGAATTAATGCAAACAAATTTTGCCCTAACAAAAAGAAATGTACAAGCTAAAAAACAACTAAATAAAATTTCCAGTCTGGCTCACTTCAGCTAGGCCACCGTAGCTTATTTAAATAATGATTTACATTTTGTTATGTTTCTCGATTTTCAAATATACTGGTTAATGTTGCCATGTGGTAATATTTTATTGAAAAAAATTTGCGATGATGGTAACTAATCTAATTGGAAATGCGATATTTGGTATGGCAATACTGCGTTAATCGAGTGACACCTAGCGCCGCAAATATTTTGTTTATTTACAAAAATGACGCGTTATAAAACCAAGAGTTAGTTGGCAAGATTTTTCTTCTTTGGTGGCGCTGATAGCTAAGGCGTCGACAATTACCGCTTCAGTCGGTAGGTCTTGGGTTCGAGCCCCGGTCAGGGCAGCAATGATATTTTTTTTTAATGTTTTTTTATTTTTTTTTTATTTTTTTAATAAATTTATTTAACTATTTTAATTATTGTAACATTATTTTAATTATTAAAAAAATTAAAAGGCATATTGATGGCATTTTCTTCTATGAATGACATTCATTAATTCTATGAATTTTTTCTATGAATTTAATAAAATCTATGAGTAAAATTCTATGAAATATTTCAGAATAATATGAATATTCATTCAGCCAAAGAATTGTTTCATAGATTCTATGAATTTGGTTTTATGAAATTTGTTCAAAGATATAATGAACAATGATTCTTTCAGTGTGAACAGATGGACTAAACCACTAATAAAGTGATTCTGAGTTGATCGTCATACTTGAAGGTTGGACCAATAGAACCAATATTTCGGGTAGTTACAATCATCAGTTATGTAGGGTTTAATTTATAATAATTTTTAAATAATTAATTTAATTATTATAATTTAATTATTCACAAAATTAATTGTTTTTTATTTTTTAAATAAAGATTAAATTCAAAGAACCGATTTGGACACAAATTAATTCATTTATTAAAATTTTTATAATAATGCGTTGAATTCAATTTTCGAAGGTCTTGTTAATGCTAAGTCATCTAATTACGACACCCTTATATAGTCAAACTGCGGTGGCGTCCTGCAACTTTTATAAAATTAGACCCCAGCATAAAAACATTATCATGTTGAAAAACACCCAAATCTGGGGGGAAAACCCCCTAAACTGGCAACACTGATAACAATTCACAATTCTATTTTTGGACGAATTCCTTATTAAGCATTTAAATTTTTATTTTATTGAAAAAACTAATTTAACTTTGCCGCTAAGTAAAAGAAAACTTCATTGAATTAATTTTTTAATAATTATTCTTTTAAATAAGTTTACAGAATTCATTCATTATTTATACTAGTGCCTACGGTCAGTACCGTAGTACCGGGAATACCGGTATTCCCGGTTCTCGGTATTCCCGGGAAATGGTACCGGTTTCCCGGTTCTTGAGTTATTCCCGGTATTCCCGGGAATACCGGTATTCCCGGTTCCGGTTCTGACGGTATTCCCGGGACTACCGGTATGTATATTTTGTAAAATTGTGTAGAACTAAAATTTTTTCTTTGCTTTTACCAAAAAAATACAAAACATGTTGAAAACACCATTTCCTAATTTTTTTATGAACTTAAGAAAAATATAGTTACATGATTTTTTAATAATTTTACAAACACAACTGAATATTTCTGTTTACTGATTAAATGGTGTAATTAATATATTTTATGGTATAGTATTTTTTTATTTTTTGAGAACCGGTACCAACATCAGAACCGGGAATACCGGTATTCCCGGGAATATATCTAGAACCGGGAAACCGGTACCAGAACCGGGAATACCGGTATTCCCGGGAATACCGAGAACCGGGAAATGGGGGGCACTAATTTATACTGACAAAAAAATTCAAATGCTAAAAAAATTAATAAAAAAAATGTAATGAACAACTTCAGAATTCGAACCTTAACTTAAGTGAACACCATATCTACATTCAAGCAGATTAGGGCAATTTTCACACAAAGCAGCAAATTATTATTAAAATTTTCTTTAAATAATTAAATTATTTAAAAAAAAGAATTGTTATATCAAATAATAATATGTAAGCTAAAAAAAAATAAAAAAAAAGTTGACTGATCAGGGATTCGAACTCGATTTCTATTGCTTGGTAGTCTGACACACTTCAGCTAGCCTACCGTCGGCGTTTTAAATATTAATCTAAATTCTAATATGTTTATTTTGGCTAAACGACCATTTTTTGTTTACATTTATATATTGATATCAGTTGTTTTCAAATATACTGGCTAGTTTTGCGATGTGGTAATATTTTATTGGAAAGAATTTGCGATGATGGTAACTAATCTAATTGGAAATGCGATATTTGGTATGGCAATACTGCGTTAATAGAGTAACGGCGCTAGGTGTCGCTACAAGAACTATTTTTTTATTTTATTTAAAAATTTTAAATTATTGTCGAAGTTTAAGA
Source organism: Pegoplata infirma (assembly GCA_963921195.1). NCBI lineage: Eukaryota > Metazoa > Arthropoda > Insecta > Diptera > Anthomyiidae > Pegoplata > Pegoplata infirma. The sequence continues at coordinate 63,389,710 of OY992537.1, read as the reverse complement.
TTGTAATAAAATGAAAAATGTAATTCTCATTTTCTTTTTTGTTGAATCGTTAGCTTATATAGTCAAACTGAGGTGGCGTCCTGCAACTTTTTTAAAATTAGACCCCAGCCTAAAAACATTATCATGTTAAAAAATACAATGAACCTACACAAAAGATTTAACAAACATAAATCATAAAAAAAAACTTCTTTAATTTTTTAAAAATATTTTTTTATAGCTCAAATAAAAAATTTAAAAAAAAGCCATAAACAAAAATGACTTTTACACTGACGGAAACCATAGAAATTAAAAATATAGAAAGAAAGAAAAAAAGTGCAAAACCCAACAGTTAAATTCACAAACCCTCTTTATTAAACACATAAACAAAAGGGGTCATAGCAATTTTTTTTCTTGCTTTCAACTTTTAGCACATAAAAAAAAAATGAAAAACTTGCGGCAGTAGATGGTTTTTGCCATTGCTGCTGCTATGGACGTTCAATGACTTTTTGACCAACATTTCATTTCAACATTTTCTGTTTTATTTTGTCGTATTTGTTTTAACATTGTAAACAGCGTATTTAGATTTATGAAATATAAATCATATTTTTTTTTTGTTTTTGTCTTTCTGTTAACTTAACGAAATGACAGGAATGCAGGGTACGTACACTTGGACAGGTGTAATAATAAAGTGGGTTTTCTTTTTTGGGGTACGTTAAGAAGAGGAAAATTTATGCAGAGCAGGATGAACTAGAATTTATTTTTTAGATTTTTATGGAATGAAGTATATCCAAAAATAATTAAGTTTTAATTAAACACAAGACATTTAATTATAAACAATTAAGAAAAGTCGTAAATCTGAGAAAATAATAATTATATTTAGAAAATTTGTGACTTACAGTTTTTTTTTTGAGCAAATGATTAATGAAGGAAATTATGTAGAATGCCAGAAAATCGAACTGAAAAGAAATAAAGAAAATTAATTACAAAACAGTGTTTTAAATATCGAGGGCGAATATTCAAAATTTGTTATCTGCAATATTTTCGATAGAAAGTTTTCTACAGATATGTGTTCACTGAATTAGTTGCCATCTATCAAATTAATTTTAACTGAAATATTATTTCAAAATCGATTGTATTTAATTATATTGTAGAAAATAGATTAATAATATCTCTTAAGCTGAATTCACAATGACGGAGTATACTGTGCCATAGAGTGGATTTTGTTCCTTTCTCTTCTCACTTACACATTTTTTGTATGATGTAGTCTCTATTTTTAGAAATGGTACTCCATAGAATAGAGCAATTCGACATTGTGTCGGAATCTTTAGAATTAAATTTACAGTTTATTTTTTTTTCTCCTAAAAAAATTTCATTATGCACATAGAAAGTTTTGAATATTAGCCCTCAATATGTATTACTTTGATTTTGAGATTAGCAGCTAATATGCTGTACCCTTGTGTGTAAAAATTGGAAAAATTAAATATATTACACTTTTATATTTTCGTTACAATAAAATTTTATAGATCCTTTGCTTTCACAAAATTAATTTTTTTAAAAAATTGTTTTGATTTTTTAAAAATTGATGGCGTTTAGTAGAGATAGCTGCTACTCAACTGCTTCTTAACATTCTGCTGAACGTTTTGATTTTTTACATTTCAGTCAACATGAACATTAGACTGGCATTTTTCTCTATAGCTAAATTTTTTCTTCTCCGATTTTCAAAGTCCGGGCATATTTTTATTCTACTAGGCCTAAACCTCATGTGGTACCAATTTGAGGTCAATCGGAGTAAATTAACCCGTGGCGCCCGGCGGTCAAAGTTTTGGATTTTTGAAAAATTAAAAAAAATAAAATAAATATATCTTTCGACACATCATATTTGTTAATTTTGATGTGTTGAGCACGAATAAAAAATGGCGGATTTTTTCATACAATCAAGAAATTTTTTAAAAAAAGTCTCAAAATTTCATTCCGCCGGCCCTTTTGTAGAGCGTGAGACAATCTTTCATTTAAAACTAATTTGCCAAATCCGATCATTTTAAACCGTGGCGCCCATCGATCAAAGTTTTGGACTTTTGGAAAATTTCCACCAAAATTTTTGATTTTTGAAAATGAAAAAATAAAAATATCTTGCGATACATTATTTTAATTAATTTTAGCATGCTGAATACGAATATCAAAAAATTTATAAAATCGGTCGAACGGTTTTCGAGATATCGCCATTTAAAATTTGTCAAAAAATTGCAAAATGGGGGGTTATTCCTACGTTTAAAATTATTTTAAAAAAAACTCTAAAAATTTCTTTGTTTTATCCCTTTTATAGAGCTTTATGCAATCTTTCATTTAAGCTTAATTGGAGTAAAATCTGACAATTTTAACCCGTGGCACCCTTAAAAAGTTTCTAAAAATCCAAAACTTTGATCGATGGGCGCCACGGCTTAAAATGATCGGATTTGGCTCAAATTAGTTTTAAATGAAAGATTGTCTCAAGCTGTACAAAAGGGCCGGCGGAATGAAATTTTGAGACTTTTTTTAAATTTCTTGAACGTAGGAAAAAACCGGCATTTTTTACAAATTTAAAATGGCGATATCTCAAAAACCGATCGAGCGATTTTATTTATTTTTTTTTTTTGATATTCGTGCTCAGCGCATTGAAATTAACAAATATGATGTGTCGAAAGATAAAAATTTTTTTAATTTTATTTTTAAAATTTTTTCAAAAATCCAAAACTTTGACCGCCGGGCGCCACGGGTTAATTTAATCCGATTGACCTCAAATTTGTACCACATAAGTTTTAGACCTAGGACAATAAAAATTTGCCCGGACACTTGGGAAAATCGAAAGATGACAAAAAAATGCCAGTCTAATGAACATGTTGGGTGAGCGCTTCTGATCACTAGTAGCGCAAACAATTTATGCTACATTTGATCACAAACTTATACATAAGCTGTTTTATTTTAATTATTTGTTTTTTTGACATTATTCAAGGAAATAAACAAAAAAAAACATAAAAAAGTATTTTTAACTATATAAAATAAATGAAAACCTTTAAAAAAAATATTTTTTTTCAATATTTTAAAACCTTCATAAAAAATGCCTGCGAATTTTGTACTCTTGCCCAAAACATAAAATCATGATAATGTTTTGCGGAAGATTTGGGTGTACTTGCCAAAGCAAATTTTTTTTAGTAATACTTTGCTATTCCATGCAAAACGAATTGAAATATCAGTCGAGGACCCCATTAAAAAACCAAAAGAGCTGTACATTTCGTAAGTGAGTGCAAAAATAAGTGCAAAAAAGTGTTTCTACATTTTGGTGAGTATAAAAGATTCGGCACCAAAGAATATAACAATCTCACTTGTTTTATGTACATTTGATAAACAAATGGAAAATTTTTATGCGAAAAGCTTAGACTTGGTGAAAAAGTAGTTTTGGTAAAAAAAATGATTTTTTTTTTCACGAAAAACAAAATTCTTTTTTTTTTCATAAATTCATTTATTAATGCAATCTATCATAAATTGATATTAATCATTACACGTGACTTAAAATTATTTGAAAAAAATTATGTTAAAAAAAATTTATTGATCCCAAAATTTTTGGTGAAAAAAAATTTTGATGAATTTTTTGATGAAAAGAAAAATTTTTTGATGTAAAAATAAATTGATCAAAAAAAAATATGAAAAAAAAAAATTAGTGAGAAAAAAATTAAGAATAAAAAATTTGATGAAAACAAATTGATGAAAAAAAAAAATGATAAAAACAAAATTATGAAAAAGAAATTTTGATGAAAAAAAATTTGATGAAAAAAAAAATTAATGAAAAAAAAAAATTATGAAAAAAAAAATTTTATGAAAAAAAAAATTGATGAAAAAAAAATTTGATGAAAAAAAAAATTGATGAAAAAAAATTGATAAAAAAATTTGATAAAAAAAAAGATTGGTGAAAAAAAGATTGAGAAAAAAAAAATATGAAAAAAAAATTTGATGAAAAAAAAAAAAATCATAAAAAAAAATTGATGGAAAAAAAAATTGATGAAAAAAAAAAAAAATTATGAAAACAAAAATTAATGAAAAAAAAAATTAATGGAAAAAAAAAATTTATGGAAAAAAAAATTTATGAAAAAAAAAAAAAATATATAAAAAAAAAAAAATTTATAAAACAAGAAAATTATAAAAAAAATTTAATGAAAAAAAAAATTATGAAAAAAAAAATTTTATGAAAAAAAAAAATTTATGAAAAAAAATTTATGGAAAAAAAATTTGATGGAAATTGTTGAAAAAAAAATTGAAGAAAAAAAAAATTTTGATGAAAAAAAAAATTTGATGAAAAAAAAAATTTTTTTGTTGAAAAATAATTAAGTTACTTTTTATTCACCAGCTGGTGAAAAACGGTTTTATTCACCACGAGGTGAATTTTTATCCAAGTTACAAACCCAAGTTATTACAATTTTTGATTTAAGAAAATGCAAATAGTAATTCTTGTTTTCTTTTTCTTTAATTGTTAGCTTTTATAGTCAAACTGAGGTGGCGTCCTGCTACTTTTTTAAAATTAGACGCCAGCCTAAAAACATTACCATGTTAAAAGGATTGCCACCTTATGAAAAATTAAGGGCTTTTGGGCAAATCCGCATAAAAGCCAAACTAGCAGGAATTTCGCCAAACGAAAAAATACGGGTCAGCTTAATTTTGATAGAGATTATTTTGTAATAATTTTGGAGGTCGTACGTATATACATCTCCTTATAAACTACCCCAACGATTATACATTTTTGCTAATAACGAAGCCGAATTTGGACACGACCGATACACCAGGCCTTCAAAAAACCTTTCGACCTGTATAAAATGTTCATATAGTTTTTTTGAAGAAATGGGAAAAATCCTCAAAAAACGAAAAAAGTCCCGTTTTTTCCCTCCCCTTTGATCCGCTAAATGTAAGAAAACAGGTAGCTCTTATTTTGCTCCCCTCTTTCCTATATGCAAGTTTCAGGACAATCGGTGGGTGCCCTGTGAAAGACCTTCCTTGTTAGTTGGGTCATCGAACGATATTTCAACGCGTTTTTAATGAAACGAAGCCTTTTTTGTTTCAATCAAAACTCAACTGACAAGGGTAGTATCTCAACCCTTATGAACCGATTTGCATGAAACGTAAAATATATATAAACGAGACAATTCTAAGGTTGGGGTGTCTCGGCTTATCGACCATATCGGGGATTTAGGGGTTCAAAACATGGGTCTAAAAATGGCGAAAAAATCGTTTTTTGGATTTTTCAGCCATTCCTTTCTAAGAAACTATATGATGATTACATATAAGAGGAAAGGATTTTTTAATGCCTATCCAACGGAAGCATAACCTTGTAAAAATTTGGCTTCGTTAAATATTTTTTTATGAAAATTTGTAAATTTTGGGGGGTATTTATATGAAGATATAGAGCTACGATATCCATATGAATACGAAATAATCTTTATTAAATTTAAGTCGACACGTATTTTTGCTCTAGAGGATATTCCTGTTAGTTCGGGAGTTATCAAAATTTTCCCGTAGGTCCACATGCTTTCGTAAGGGGACAACGAAATTTTGAAACACTGATATGGCCGAAAAGCCGAGACACCCCAACCTTAAAATCGTCTCATTTATATATATTTTAAATTTCAGGCAAATCGGTTCATAAGGGTTGAGATACTTCCCTTGTGAGTATTTCAAATTTGTTGCACAGTGTTATTAAAACAAATATCTTTCAATATTTTCTTTTTGTGTTAAATCAATTCATGTGTAAGTGCTATTAAAAAAAATTCAAATTAATGCAAGCATAAATCTGCATATTGAACCAGAAAAATAAAACAAATTTTAACATTTTACCTTTTTTTTATCATAAATTTACAATTCAGATGATAACAACGAAGAAAAGACTAAAGTTTTTGGTAATACTACGGTTAAAAGGACTAGGGTAAGAAATGTGTTGTTACAAGACAAGCAATTTTAAGGGGAATCTACCATATCTTTTCTGAAAAACTATCAAATTGTAGATTTCCATTTTCTTATTTATTTTTAAGAAAAAAAATTTTAGTTTTTAATTACATATATTTTTATACCCTCCATTTAATGGTAAATAGTAAATATGAGTTTGTCAAGTTCCTCGATTCGTTCCGTCTGTTAAAGTGACGATCGCGGCTAAAATATTAGACAGATATGACTGTTACCTTAAATTTTTACTTATTCTTGCTTTAAAAAGTTTGGTATTGCATTTGAGCGATATCGGTTCAGCGGTTTAAAAGTTATGAACAAAAATGTTGTTACACCACAAAAACTGGTAGACAAATGTGAACAGAATGGATTTTTAACCCCAACATTTTTTCGCAAAATTTTTTTTTTTACTAAAATTTTTTTCCAAAATTATTTATTTTGTCAATTTCTTTCCAAATTTTTTTTTTTAACTTTATTCTAAAGAAACAGAGTGTTCCGTTGCATACTCGTATAAGTATAAAACTCAACGGAACTGTAATTCTGTACTATTTTCATATATTTGTAAAAGATTTTACTTATTTTTTTTTGTAATTTTTTCTGCTTGCATATAGTTTTATTATTGTTAAAGATTGCAATTTAAATTTATGCTTATTGTTGCTCAACTTTTATTTTTTGTATCAATTTTTTTGTTAATTTTTTTTTTCTTCAAAAGTATAACGTCCGGAATACAGAAAACTAGGTATAGAGTAGGGCTTCCAATCCTGAAATTTCGGGATTTTCGGGAGAAGGCAAATCCGGGTATTTATGATTTTCAATCCCGTGATTTTTGAGATCCTAATTTTGTTAAATATTTTTATTTATTTTTATAATTCTGGTTAATTTTTATTCAAAAATAAAAGTTGTTTTATTCGAAATTTAAAATATTATATTTTGAGGATGTTTATTCTGGCTCGAGGTCATTATTTTCTTTACTAATTAAAACCATGATATTCTCATAGCATAATTTTCCATAAATTTTTTTTTTTTGTTTTCAATTTATTTATGTTGGTAATTTTTGCAAGGTAGCGTGTTAGCCTTTGAACGTGGGGGTCGTGGGTTCGATTCCCACCAGAGCCCTTGGTTTTTTTCGCTAAAACGAGACGACGGTCATTGTTACCAGTTCTCGGTTAGGTTGAAATTATTAAAAAAAATGAGTTGTAAATTAATTGAAAGAATAAATAAAAATTATTGGTCATGTGATCAAAACTATTATTATTATATTATTATTATTAACAAAAAAATTAATACATATTCTCCTCTATCCACAATGGGAATTGGAAAGACGGAGAAATTGTACTATACTAGTAAGGCAACGATTGTCAATAACCATCAAAAATATTTTCTTGAAATTATGCTATGAGAATATCATGGTTTTAATTAGTAAAGAAAATAATGACATCAAGCCAGAATAAACATCCTCAAAATATAATATTTTAAAGGTCGAATAAAACAATTTTTATTTTTTAATAAAAATTAATCAGAATTTGAACATAATGGTTGGCACGCCATAGTGATGAATAACCCTAATATGGATTATTACACTCACAACAACAAATAACAGATTGTTGTGGTCCAATGGACTATCATATGTAAAAATGTTTTCAATATTTTTGTTGCTTATTGACAATCGTTGCCTTACTAGTATAGTACAATATCTTCGTCTATCTAATTCCCATTGTGGATAAAGTCGGAAATGTATTAATATTTTAGTTTGTGCACAAACGATTTGTCATTAGACTCGTTGGCTACTTTGTAGTAAATCGTTTCTATTTTTGCTAAATAATCTTGACAATGGAATCTGACAAATTCCGAAACACGTGTCGATTAAGTCTTGCAAAAATTACCAACATAAATAAATTTAAAAAAAAAATTATTTTCTTGAAAATTATGCTATGAGAATATCATGGTTTTAATTAGTAAAGAAAATAATGACCTCGAGCCAAAATAAACATTCTCAAAATATATTATTTTAAAGGTCAAATAAAACAATTTTTATTGTTTAATAAAAATTAATCTGAATTTTTATTTATTTTTATTATTTTTTCAATAATTTGTATAATGGTTTTTGATACACCCTGTTTTAAATATACAAAACTTACAATACAATTTGTAAATGAAAGAAAGTTTTTTGTTTTAAAACCAATGTAGTATTATTTTTTAATATCGTTTAAAAAATTTTTATGCCTAAGGTATAAATCAAAAATAATTCGAGCATTTTAAATAATCCCGCAAATCCCGGCACTCAAAATATCCCAACAACTCCGGAATCTCGAATTCGGAAACCAGAAAACTTATTTTCAATCCCAAATTTTCGGAATTCAGAAAAACCAATCCCGATTGGAAGCCCTAGTATAGAGTTGAATATACCAAATATGTATAAAGGAGGAGTGAATATAAAAGAATACGAAATGGTTCATAGTTCATAAATTTACTCATAGTACATATGAATAAAAAATTTATAAACTTGCAATATACACTCAAAAAAAAAGAGAATAAAAAAAATGAATTGTAGTAATGATTACAAAAAAATTGTTAAAAATTAGTTAACTTAAATAAGAAATACAAATGCGAGTGCTAAACTTGTCTCTCCCGAATTTATATACACTCTAGCATGCAAAAACAATAATTTTATTTTTTTTGACAGGTGTGTTTTAGCAGTATGTAGGATGCTCGGGGACTTTTTAATGTTAACAAATTCATTTATAAGACAAATTTATCATTAATAAAATTATTTTTCTATTTCCATGCCCACAAAAGGGCGGGAAATATACATTTTCTTATCGCCTGGGTCCAAGTGAAGGACTACGAACTTCTGCTGACATAAAAATGTTCCATTTGTCTAACAAAAATACAAAAAAAAAACATGTAAAAAAATTTCGTTTGTCTGAGGTTGGTTAAAAAAAAAATTTTTTTTTTTTTTTTTTAAATAGATACCTTTGCAAATAAATAAGCCTTTTTTATTTATCATAAAAGTCTGAACTTTTACAAAACTAACAAAGTGGGTTTCATAAAAATCTTTGGGCAACCACCAAAGTTATAAATAATTTTATGAAACTACTTTTAACAACAAAAAAACAAGTAAAAAAGTTAAATTCTCCCTTTCCAAATGTTTTAAATGTATTGTACAAAAAAAAATTGGGAAAAAAATTCCGCCCAAAAAATAAACTTTGGTGAAAAAAAATCCTCAAAAAATAAATTTTGGTGAAAAAAATCCTCAAAAAATGAATTTTTGGTGAAAAAAATCTTCGAAAATTGTTTGTTTAAATACCATTCAATATATTTTGTTCACACTAGTCAACCAGCAGTCGAATTAAGACAATTTGTATTTTAAGGTTATGTGTAATGAACCGCGGCTCGGGACAACTACAAGTAGACGTGTTTCAGTTTCAATCATATCAAATAAATGTTTCGCTATTTCAATAGACAAACGGGCATCGTTAGAATGTGTTAGAATCGATCACTGATCAATAATATATGGGGCATTCCAAGTCAAATCGGACACTTTGAAAAATTTTCTTTCAGATTTATCAACTTTGTTTGCAGTTTTTAGTACCCTTCCAAAACTCCTCGTGGTTAATTTTAAATTTTTTAACATGATAATGTTTTTAGGCTGGTGTCTAATTTTAAAAAAGTTGTAGGACGCCACCTCAGTTTGACTATATAAGCTATCAATTAACGAAAAAGAAAACAAGAATTACTATTTTCATTTTCTTAAAAACAAAAATTTTAATAACTTGGGTTTGTAACTTAGATAATAATTGACATCGTGATGAATAAAACCGTTTTTCACCAGCTGGTGAATAAAAAGTAACATAATTATTTTTCAAAAAAAAAAATATTTTTCTGCATTTTTTTTTTTCATCTATTTTTTTCATCAAATTTTTTTGTCAATTTTTTTTTTTCATAAATTTTTTTTGTTATCAAATTTTTTTTTTTCATAAATTTTTTTTTCAAAAAAATATCAATTTTTTCTCCCCAAAAATTTTTTTTTTTATCAATTTTTTTACATCAAAAAGGTTTTTTTTTCATCAAAAACTTTTTTTCATCAACATTTTTTTTTCATCAAAAATTTAGGGTTCATTAAATTTTTTTAACATAATTTTGTTTTTCGTGAAAAAAAAAATAATTTTTTTACCCAAAACTACTTTTTCACCAAGTCTAAGCTTTTAGCATAAAATTTTTCCATTTGTTTATCAAATGTTCATAAAACAAGTGAGAGTGTTATATTCTTTGGTGCCGAAACTTTTATAATCTCCAAAATGTAAAAACACTTTTTTGCACTTATTTTTGAACTCAATTACGAAATGTAAAGCTCTTTAATGGGGTCCTCGACTGATATTTCAATTTGTTGTGCATGGAATAGCAAAGTAATATAACATTATTTTTTCTAAAAAAAACTTTTCTTTGGCAAGTACATCCAAATCTTCCGCAAAACATTATCATGATTTTATGTTTTGGGCAAGTGTACAAAATTCGCAGGCATTTTTTGATAACCCGTTCAAAAGATATCGAATTTTTAAAAATTGATAGTTTGTTCCTTTACTCAAACTTCTTTCCAATTTTTTTCTTATTTGATTTTTTGTTTTTTTCACACTTTAAAAAAAAAAAAAAACCTTCCTCAATAATTCTTAAAAATGTTCTAGTATGCGATTTTTAAGTTTTTAAATTCAAATTTCATTTTTGAAAATGTGATTTTTTTAAATCTTTTTTGTGAAAAATTTCTGTCGATTTACCAAATTTCTTGCCCAGAAGAATCGTGGGATAAATATTTTTACTATTTCTTACATATTTTGAAAAAATTGTATTGTAATTTTTCAGTCTTAAAATCATTTATACTCCTCCAATTGCGCGTAGTAGAGACCGACCCTCATTTATTTTTACGCTTTAACATTTTTTCAGATCAAACTAATACTCTATCTCCAATTTCTAAGGGGGCTCCCCTACAAAATGATTTTTTTTTAATTTGCTCCAACCGCTCTAACTGCTCTAAAACTGCCCCTAAGACAGTCAAATGTATGACCGACCCAAAATATTTCTTTCATCCAAACATTTTCACTTAACACACCTACCCTCTATCTTTAACTTTAAGGCGTTCCCCACACATTTTTTTAAGTTTTTATAAATTTGCTTTATTTAATCAGCTTCTACCGGCCCAATGGTGCGTCCTACAGGGGTCATAAGTGAGACCGACCCCCATTTATTTTTACCCTTCCACATTTTTTCAAAACATACCCACGCCCTATTTCCACTCTTTAAGTGGGCTCCCATACAAATTGCAGTTGGAGAAAAGTAAAAAATAATGGAATTTGGACTATTTATGAAGAATTTATGAGTAAAAGAATTTTGAGTAAAGGAACAAAAATTTTTACACTCAAAAAAAAAAAAACTTTTAAAATTTCTAGAAAAGTTTGTAACTTTTTTTCCTACATCCTATTTGACAAGAATTCCTTGTAATTTTACAGGCTTTTAACCAATAAAATTGTAAATTTACAATTTTTTTTATGCATTAAAACTTACAAGAAAGTTTCGTGACTTTACTAGATTTTTTGCTACCTCCTATTTTACGAGAATTCCTAGTAAAAATTACGAGCTTTTTTGTAATTTTACAAGATTTTTACCAATAAAATGGTAAATTTACAACTCTTTTGGCGAAATAAAAATTACAAGGAATTCTCGTAAATTTAGTAGATTTTTTTGTAAAAAACTTTGGAAATTTGTAAAATTACAAGAAAACTGTAAAATTACAAAAAAAAATTAAATTTCAATCGAAATTTGTTAAAAAAACAAAGAAAACGTTTTTCTAGTAATTTGAGTTTTTTTTTTAGAGTAAAAATTCGATATCTTTTGAACGGGTCATCAAAAAAATCTTAAAAATCTACCACGAATGAGTTTTCAAAGTGTACTAAAAACTGTAAAGAAATTGGGAAAATCCAAAAAAAAAAAAATTAAAGTGTCCGATTTGACATGGAATGCCCCATATACATTAGGGGTCTCAATGGATAGAAAAAGTGGAGTGAAAAGTACCAAAGTACACATTTTTACCCCATATCAACCTCTTAGTATGAGAATTTCTAAGATTTTTCGTTTCAGAATATTTTTTTTACCCGAGGATCCCACACGCAAAATCGCAAGTTCCTATAAAAAGTACCAAAGAACTTTTTTCCAACATAAATCTTTTAAATGTAAATTTCAAAAGATGTTACTTTCAAAGTTCGTACTTTACTCTTAAGTATATCGAGTAACAAGTCTTTGTTTTAACGTAATTTTTTTATGAAAAGTACCAATGCTTTGGTACTTATTTTTCTCCTTTTTAAAACCCTTTAATGTGCGTTTCCCAAAAATGTTTTAGGAAAGTTTATTTCGTTTCTTCATCTTACTTCTGAATTTGTGTGGATAAACAAACTCTAAACATTAAAAAAAAAATTAAAAGCAAAAAAAAAAAAAGTGGCCAGATTTTTGATAAATTGACTTTTTTACAAAATTAAAAATTTCAGAACGATTTCTTAAAATTTAAAAAAAAAATAATAATTCTGAAATATACAAAAATGTACATTTTTGGGATTGTGGTGCACCGTTTTAATTTGAGAAATATTTAATCTGGACAAACCTACACAAATTTGACAATTTTTTCAAAACTTAAGCCCAGGTTTGCTACATATTTGAGGTAGTAAATCTACTAAAAGATTTTCTTTGAGTGTACACTATATGATAAATATGTAAATGCAATTGTAAGTGAAAAGAAAAATCACAGGAAATACAAAAAAAGAAGAAAAAAAAATTCTTATTGTAGTAATTGAATTAAATTTGTTTTCATTTGAAATCGAAGAAAATTAGTTTTTCATAGCCCAAAAAATTCTAAGGAAAAATATTTTAAATTTTTCTTATTCATAGATTTATTGCATGTGAATTTTAAAAAAATTCTTCATAAAAATATAGATTATAGGAATTTATAAAAAAAAAATGTTTAAAATATGAAACCAATACATACGGAATTGAAGAATCATAAGTAGAAATGTTAAATTAGAATTGGCCAAATTATTGAATACACAATACATTCCAAAATGATTGTATAGTAATGGTAAGAAAAATCTTTAAAAATTTTGAATGGAAATATTTTAATTTAAGTAAAAAACTGTTTTATTTGTCATTTTTGTTAAACAGATTTTTTTAATGGAAAAATTTTTTGATTACAAACATTTTTTTTTAATGTAAAACTTTTTTAGGTTAAAATTTTTTTTGATTGTAAAATTTTTTTTGACAAAAGATAGTTATGCTAATCATAGAAATATTTCATTTCGTTAAAAAATTTTTGTTTTGTTATTTTTGTTTAACAAAATTTTTTTAAATTTTTTTTTTTAGTTAAAAAAAATTTTTTGGGTATAAATTTTTTTTTCGGGTGTAATTTTTTTTTTATGTTAAAATTTTTTTTGGTGTAAACGTTTTTTTTTAATAAAAACAACACCCTGTTAAATGTTAATGTGACGTAAAAAGATTTTCAAAACATGTTTAGTGTGTTTTTCAACACGTTAATTCGCAAAAAACCCTAATTGTGAATCCACAATTTGCGTCATAACTTCTGAACCCCTCGACCAATTTCGCGAAAGTGCAATACCAACTTGACCGGGAGATGACAAATATAAATTTCCAGCTTCAGCAGGTACAGCCACAGACTTAAAATCCGTCGAGGATTATGAATGTATGAGGTCCTAGACTAATATTTCGAGGTGTTTTAAACGGAATGACAAACTTATATAAACCCTCTATCCCTAGAGTAAAGGGTATAGAAAAGTTGTAATAACAGAAAAATCTCACAAAAAAAAAACTGATATCACCATCCGACAAAAATAAAAAAGTCGTTGAACACGAACTGTATAATATACGTTTGAAACTAGAGACTAAATGTAGTAAAACTGCATTTACAGTTTGTCTTTTCGTGATCCTGTTTCCTTTTAAAAGGACTTGAAAGTTATAGAGGACTAAATTTTATAAAATATATTTTTTAATATTTGTACATGTCCTAGCATGCTACTAGTGATAGCACATGAAAGAGGAGGATCTCCCCTAATTTTCCAATATTATTATTTTTATATGTCAGAAAAAAGGAGTTAAGTAACGTCCTTTCAAAAATGTATCCTTCAATATTATTCAAAATTTTCAACAAAATATTTTGAAAATGTTTTCAAATGACTTTATACACAATGTGTATTACACATCCTTTTATCCTAATAAGGCCCAATAAAAAATGGAAAAATTAGGGGAGATCCTAATCTATCATTTTCCGTTATTTTCCAGTGTTATACTAGGACAAGTACAAATATTTCAAAAATATTTTACAAAATGTATCCTTTAAAACTTTGAATTCCTTTTAAAATGAAACAGGATCACGAAATGAAAAACTGTAAATGCAGTTGTACTCCATTTGAACTCTACTTTCAGACATACATATGAGGCATTCCACACCAAATGTCCCGCTACAGAAAAACATGTGTCCCGTAAATTTCTGAATAGGTTGTTTGGATAGCCCTATATGTAACTAAGAAAATTGCGTTTTTGGTTTTTCAAATTTTCGAAAACTGGGCTTAGGAGGCGTGGTCAAATATTGGAAAAATGGTAAAATTTGTGGCGAGTTGCCTTGATTAAATATTTATCACATTAAAACGGGATGCACCACAATGTCAAAAATTTACGTTCTTATATAGTTTTGTATGGGCTATCGATTAAAATTTTTTTTTTTTGGAAAATTTTCAGAACCCGTTCTGAAATTTTCCATTTTTTTAAAAAGTCAATTTATCAAAAATCCGGCCACTTTTTTTTTTCTTTTTTATTTATTTTTTTAAAAGTTTAGATGTTTGTCCATCCACACAAAAAAAATCAGAAACACGTTCATCTTTTTTTCGAGAAAATCGCATTTGAACTTTAAATTTCATAACAATTTTGTTATTTGCTTGTATTTCTTTGTTTTAAAGTTGCGAATGAGTAATATTAATTGCATAAATATTCGTCATACGCTCTGTTGACACAAGAAAATACAAGCAAATTACTAAATTGTTATGAAATTTAAAGTTCAAATGCGATTTTCTCGAAAAAAAAGATGAACGTGTTTCCGATTTTTTTTTTTGTGTGGATGGACAAACATCTAAACTTTTAAAAAAATAAATAAAAAAAAAAAAAAGTGGCCGGATTTTTGATAAATTGGCTTTTTTAAAAAATGGAAAATTTCAGAACGGGTTCTGAAAATTTTCCAAAAAAAAAAATTTTAATCGATAGCCCATACAAAACTATATAAGAACGTAAATTTTTGACATTGTGGTGCATTCCGTTTTAATGTGATAAATATTTAATCAAGGCAACTCGCCACAAATTTGACCATTTTTCCAATATTTGACCACGCCTCCTAAGCCCAGTATTTGAAAAATTGAAAAACCAAAAACGCAATTTTCTAATTTTCATATAGGGCTATCCATACAAGCTATTCAGAAGTTTACGGTACACGTGTTTTTTTTCGCTGGACATTTGGTGTGGAATGCCTCATATATGAGGTGCTAGACTGATAATTCGAGGTGTTACAAACGGTATGACAAACTTATATAAGCCCTCTATCGCTAGAGTGAAGTTGTACGAAGAGATAAATCTCACAAAAAAACTGATATTATATGGAATGCGAGAAAAAGTTATCTTTCAATAAAAAAAAAATTACAAAAAATCTTAAATTCTTAGAAAATGAATATTGATTTTCCTTAAGCTTTTCCTTAGAAAAGTTTAACAAAAATGTCAAATTATAATTGAATTTTCCAACAGTCTACAAGAGATTTACATAAAAAATATAGTATTCGGTGACGTATTAGTAATACGAATTCCATATAAAAATCAATATCACTCATACGCATAGACTGACAAAGTAAATAATATGTAAAAAAAGCATTATTTTTCCCAAAAAAAAAATGTTGTTATTTATTTTCTTTAACTTTGTTTAATGACCCATTTTTATTTAGAATGTTGAATAAAAATTCTAAAAAAAGGAAAGAATTTACTCGAATATAAAAACCAAAAAACACCACATAAAAGACTCTTTAAGAGTTTACCTAAGTGTTTAAATTATGTTATAACCTTGAAATGGTTTTCTTTTGTAAATATTTTGTTACACATTTTTTTTTTATAAACATACGATGTATTTTTAATTAGAGCGGCATTTTTTTGTACGGCCAAAAAAAATTTTTTTTTGGTTTGAATGTCCCCTCAAAATTTTATTTTACTTGGCCTAAAATTTATGTGGTACAAATTTGAGGCCAATGAGATTAAATTTACCTGTGAAAATTTACGGCGATGAAAGTTTTGGATTTTTTAAAATTAAAAAAAAATATATATATAAAATATGTTTTGCTATACACCACAATAATTTTCATGCGCTGAACTCAAACATCCAAAAAAATTTAAATCGGTAAAACGGTTTTCGGTATTTTAAATTTACAAAAATGGCAGTTTTTTTCTACATTTAAGAACTTAAAAAAAAACTCAACATTTCTTGCCCATTACCCCTTCATAAAGCTCAGTATTTCATTTAAAATTAAAATTAATTTGAGCTAAGTCCGAAAATTTTACCGCGTGGCGCCTTTCAATCAGAGTTTTGGATTTTTGTAAAATTTCCACCAAAACTTAAAATTTTTGAAAAATTGTAAAAGACGCAAAATTTTTATTTATTTTTCATGCTGAATATGAATATCAAAAAAATGTATGAAATCGGTCGAGCGGTTTCGAGATATCGACATTTGAAATTTGTCAAAATATTTCCAAGAACTTCGGTTTTTTCTTACGTTCATAATATATTTTAAAGAAAATCTCAAGTTTTTTTTTCACTAACTATTTCACAGAGATTCAGACGAACTTTTATTTAAAAGTAATTTGAGCCAAATCAGACCATATTAATCCATGGCACATTTCGATAAAAGTTTAGTTTTTGGGGAAAGTTTTCAAAAAATTAAAAAAATTGATCGAACTACGTTAAAAGTAATTGGATTTTGGGCAATTTAATTTTAAATGAAAGTTTATCTCAAACTCTGTAAAACGATTAAGGAAAAAAAAATCATTTAGTTCTTGCAAATTTCAAATAGCAATATCTCAAAAACCATTCAACTGATTTTAAATTTTTTTTAATATTCTAGTTCAGAGCATCAATATAATAAATATAATGAAACATATATTTTTTTTAAATTTTCAAAACCAAAACTTAGATTGCCGGGCGCCAAAAATTAATTTAATCCGATAGGCCTCAATTTTGTAAAACATAACTTTTAGGTTTAGTAGCATAAAAATTTGACTGGGCAGTAGGGAATAGTTGGATAAAAAATGTCACTCTAATGTATGAACTTTTAAGGAGGAGGTATAGCTGGAGTTTTTTCCTTAACACAAACTATTGTACATTAAATTAGTAAGTCATGTGGCGAGCACAGCTTTAAAGTTTTTTTTTTTTTTAAAAAAATTTCGTCAACGGGCAAAAAACTTTTCCCTTGAAAAACTAAACAAACCTCTGAAAAACATAATTTTTTACATGTTTATTTTTAATTTTTTTTAATCAAACGAAAGAAATGGACCAAGGAGACTTAAAATTATTTTTGTTTTACCCTGAACACGAATATCAAAAAAATAAAAACTTTTAAATTCTGTTTTATATATTGTTGGACTTTATATTTTATAACTGAAGTTTTTATTTATTTCGGTTTGAGTCCATATTAATTATTTCTGAGAAATAATTATTTTTGTTGTACAATGAGAAAATCTGAAAAAATGAATTGACAACACAGGCTAAGTGGAGATGTCGACAGCTTTCGGAAGAAGCCACCCTTCCTTCGTCAGCACTCTTCGATTGTCACTGTAGGTGTGTAAGATTAAGATCAGCTATTTAAACGTACATTAAGGTGAAAAAGCGAACGGGAATTATATCACATTTCATTATGATCTATGAATCTATTTTTAACTTTTTCCAACACAGTTGTAATTTCTTACACTGTAGTAGATTTTCTAAGAGTTGCAACCCTTAGTAGGACTTTTCAAGTCTTGTCGACATCTCCACTTAGCCTGTGTTGTCAATTAATTTTTTCAGATTTTCTCATTGTACAACAAAAATAATTATTTCTCAGAAATAATTAATATGGACTCAAACCGAAATAAATAAAAACTTCAGTTAAAAAATAAAAACTTTCGAACGATATTCGAGATATCGCTATTTGAAGTTTGCTAAATATGGCGGGTTTTTTATTATATACATCTAGCGATGTCCGTCCGTCCGTCGCACATTGGGTTCAAATGGTACCAAAGTGGCGATTAATTGAAATTTATAAATGAAGTTTTTGTTATAAAATTTGGTATGAGGTAAAAGTAGATAAAATTCTGCAACACTAGTTATCAAAATCAATCAACTAAGTTGTTTACTTTTTTTTCGGTGAGCTGTCAAAGTTAGAAAATTAATGAAGTCTTTGAAAAAACTGAAAAAATTGGAATTTTTTACAATTCAAGCGATTATTAGTAGTATTTAATCTTTTAAAAGAAAATCTTTTATAATGGAATCTTCAACATCAGGTATTAAGATAAATTGTAAAATTTTTTTGTTTATTAAAATTGTGTCTTAACATTTTTAATAATTTTTTTAAACAGGGTCCGAAATTAGGATATTTTCCACATTTAATGGGCCACAAATATTAAGTTAGTAATAGTTGGATTTATTTTTGTGGATTTTAAAAAATTATAGGATATCAGCTTTTATTTAAAAGAAAAAAAGTCCAGACAATGCCCGGTCCTTTTTTTTATTCCCATTTTTGTGTAAAAAGTCTGGGCATCATTTATTAAACAAGACCATTATATGTGTGTTTATACCCTCTAACTACAGAATGGGCGTATACTCTCTTTGTCATTCCGTATGTAACACATCGAAATATGGGTCTAGGACCCCATAAAGTGTATATTATTGATCACTGATCGATTCTAAGACATTCTGTGACTGACCGTGTGTCCGTCCGTCCGTCTGTTGTGGAGCACACCATAAAGTACAAAAAACTAGAGCTAGAACCTTGAAATTTGTCACAGATATGTATAATGGTCATAGGCTGGTTAAGTTCTTGAACGAGCAAAATCGGACCAAGGGGGAAAAAGTTCCCCCTTGAAGAACTAAAACTACCCCAGAAATTTTTTTTCTTACATGTTTTATTTCTATATTTGTTGAATAAATGAAACATTTTAATGCCTTGTGAGGTTCATCGACCTGAATTTGAACCAATGGGATCAGGAAAGCCAATTTTTTTGGTCCGCCCCCTTTTTGGGGGCGTGTCTAGAAAAAATAATTTAAATAACGATACATTTTTATTAATTAGGTGCAAAAACTGACATTTATTTATTTGGCAACGTTTATGACGAGGGGAAGGTGTCCCCCATAGTCTCCCGGGAAACCCTCCCCCTACGCCAAAAAAAAGTCCCCTCCATTTGTTTTTTTGTAGCTTTATTACATGCTCAAGGGTTTCATGTTTTTTTTTTCGAAAAACAAAAATAAACGACTAAAAGATAAAAAAACATTTTGTTTTAATTTTTTTTTTTTTTCAAAAATGCTGTGTTTTTATGTATTTATGATAAGTCGTTAATAAAAAACTATAACATTTCCTTAAATCACTTTTTATACCCTCCACTCTAGTGATAGAGGGTATATATAAGTTTGTCATTCCGTTTGTAACTCATCGAAATATCGGTCTAGGACCCCATAAAGTATATATATTCATGATCCCCGATCGATTTTAAGACATTCTAGCAGTGTTGGCTACCGTTACCCTTTCAATACCGTTACCGATTAAAAATCCTTTAATATTGACTACCGTTACCGTTACCAATACCGAAATAAAAAATTTTAAATACCGTTACCGATTAAAAACCAATACCTTTATTCGGATTTTTACCGGTATTATAACGGTATTGTTTCGGTTGTCTTAATATTACTTATTTTATTTTTTTTTGCTGATAAAATACAAAGTAAAATATTTTTAATGTACATACGTAAAATTAAAAAATAAATTTTTGTTCATTGGATATCGGATTGTTATTTGGGCAAAAACAATGAAAAAATCTGTCCAACCAATGATCACATTCGCAATTTACCTAAAAATTTCTGAAGAGAAAAGTGATTGCCACGTAATGTAAGCATTTTTCAGTTGGAATATAAAAGAAGATACAAAACTGAATCGCTCAAGTGTTGCTGGCGTTGTCATCCATGCATGGAAGCGTAGAGAGGTTGTTCTCAGGAGTTAAATACATAGTGAGCCCAAGTCGTACAGTCTGAAGAAAAACTCTATTGAAAAATCTGTAAAACAACTTTCAGTTTGAATTAGAAAAATTTTACCAGATTTTTCTGCTAAAATAACTTTTTTAACTTATTATTTTTTAAAAAGTAACAGAAATTTTTCTGTATGTTTATTGACTCTGTTTGCTGATTTAATTTTTTTTTTTTTCAAATTTTAGTAGATTATTTTGTAATTTTACAAACAAAATTTGTTGACATTTTTTAATTTTTGTCAATTTTAAACAACTAAAACTAAAAATTGTCCAAATGAGAACAATCAGATGAATAATTAATTTTACACAAAACTATCCTATTTTCTTTAAAAAATTTAAAAGTTTATTGAAAAACTTCTCTTCTTTTATAACAGTTTTTAACAAAAAAAAAGTATTTTTTACTTAAATAAAAAACAATTTCGATCTTCAGGCTGTTTATCTTAAATCAGAAGATTTTTTAACAGAAATCAGCAGATTTACCTGCGGTCTTGACAGATTTTTCTGCAGACTACCTTGTTATCCAGACAAAAATTTAGCAAACCGCGTCAGTTAAAATCAGCAGATTTCTTAAATGGCTCAAAATGCAGATATTTCTGCTAATTGGACAGAGACATCTTATAAACACGTAAAAAATCAGTAATTTATTTGTTGAATTACAATATAGCGTGAATATTTTAAATTCTTAGTTAATTGATAGTATTAAATACTTCTATATAATTATATGTTCAAAATGCACTAAATTTATATGTTTTTTTAATTTTATTAAATAAATTTTTTATTTTTTACGTGTTTTTAACAAAATTTGTGACTTTTTAACATGTTTTGTAAATTTTTTTCATAATACCGGTACGTACCGGTATCGTTGTTTCGGTAACGGTTAACCGTTACCTAAATAATCGAAAATACCGTTACCTTTATCGTTACCGATATAAAAAATATGTAATACCAATACCGTTACCAATACCGTTATTCGTTTCGGTTGCCAACCCTGCATTCTAGCGATGTCCGTCTGTCCGTCTGTCGGTGGAAATTGTGATCAGGGCCAAAATATTACACGGAGATGACTGAAACTTAACATATTTATTGGAAGTTCTCCTGAGAAGTTTGGTATTGCATTTGAGCGATATCGGTTCAGCGGTTCAAAAGTTACGAACGAAAATGTAAGGACACCTCAAAAATTTTAGTGCATTCAACATAACCTAAAAATACAAAATGCTTTAATTCGGCTGCTGGTTGACTTATGTGAACATAATTGAACACCAATTGGTATTTAAACAAGTACCAACATATTTTGAGACAAAAAAAAGAAAAAATCGCGGATTTTTTTTTTTTATCAATTTTTTTTTTCGCAGAAATTTTTTTTCACAAAATTTTTTTTTTTTTCAAAAGTGATTTTCTTTTAAATAAAGTTTTTGCAATAATCTTTTAGAAATTGTGGAGGGTATCACTACATTCGGCAAGGCCGAATTTAACTTTTTTACTTGTTTCAGATAAATTAGTACATTTGTGAGATTTTGTGAAAACCCAAAATTGGATTTCAAATAAAATTTATAATAATATAAATACATATTATGCTTTTTTCGCTTTTCATTCCAAAGTTACAGCAAAAATTGTTAACTATAACCCTTTTTTCCGAAAAACAAAAAAAACGCTTAACAGGTTAAACATTTTTTTTTTCCAAAATGTGTATTTTTACGTGTTTATATTAGTTCATCAATAAAAAAATATTATGTATATTCTAAAACTACTGCTTATCTGAATTAATCGCCATTTTGGGTACTATCGAACCCACTGTGCGTCGGTCTGTCCGTCTGTAGTTAACACGATGCAGTCCAAAATAAAAGAGCTATACTCCCGAAATTTGGCACGAATATGACTTATGTTCCTAGGCAGGTTAAGTTCATAATGAGCAAAGTCGGACTAGGGGGAAAAAGTTCCCCCTTGAAGAACTAAACCAACCTCTGACAAAGAACCATTTTTAACAAGATTTTTTGTGTTTTTGTTTAACAAATGCAACATTTTTATGCTACAAGAAATTCAAAGCCCTGTATTTGGACCCAGAGGATAAGAAAATGTAGTTTTTTTCGCTCCGCCCCCTCCCCCTTTTGTGGGCGTGGATTAAAATGTTTTTTAAATAATGATAAACTTGTTATCTTTAGTGGAAAAAACCTAAGAAACCCCCCCCCCCCCCAAGAAAAAGAAAACGCCACTGCATTTTTTTTGTTTTTTTTTTCGCACAGCCGAATTAAAAGATTCGGCATTGCCGAATTTAACACTCTTACTTGTTTTAGCTTAATTTAAACCAAATCTGGTCAATTTAACCCGTGGCGCTTTTTGATCAGTTTTAGATTTTTGGAAAATTTTCGATAAAATTTTGTATATTTTAAAAATTATTTTACATTTTATTATTCCTGGCATGCTGAATAAGAATATCCAAAAAATCTTTAAAATCGGTCGAGTGGTTAATGAGATATCGCCATTTGAAATTTGTGCAAAAATTTAAAAAAAAATGGAGATTTTTTCCTACGTTCAAGAATTTTGTAAAAGAAATAAAATTTGACCGCCCAAAACTTAAAATTAACAACAACAACCAGTCAAATTCAAAATTGCTCACAAAGGGTTAATTTTTTTATAATTTTTTTTTTTTATGGGTAATCTTGAATTTTACTATATTTTGGTGTTTGTGTTAACTTTTGGGGTTTGGTGTGTTCTAAAATATATAGTAAAATTTTATGGCAAACATTTTTGTAGAGCATTTCGACCTCGCTATCCCCCTTTTGCGGGTTGTTTTTTTACAATTTGTAAGAATAGAGCCAACAAAATACCGTAATGAGGGGCAGTTGGAGGGTTAATATGTTCCACAAAAATATTTGCCATTATATTTTCTACAAAGTTAGTGAACATAGCCTACACCTCAGATGTGAAGAAAACACAGTTTTATATACCGATATGCTGCAAGAACAGGTCAAAGCTGGAAAATTTAAACCACCTCTAAAATAAAATTCCGATGTGATCTTTCAAAACCACGACATACGTAGTTTTTTTTTTGGGCTCCTCTACAAGAACCCCGTTATTTTGGAAAAGTTTGAAGTTGTTAATTTAATTTAATTTAATTTAATCAAATTAAATTTTAGCATACCTTCCCCATCAGCCAAGTTGTTTTTTCAAACATTTTAGTTTTTTGTATGAGTTTTTGTTTCTTCTAGTCCTATTGTAATCTTGTACACCGCGTGGTGCGGATTCTTGTGTTGCTTCTACTATTGTTTAGTTCCTTTTGATATTGTTAACTCATTGCACGTTGACAAATTAATCTTTAGTTTTGTACAACAATAAACAAAAACAAAAAAATAAAAAATAATACAATTTCAGAAAAAAAAAGTTTTAAGAAAAAAACTTTTACTGTCTCTAGCTGCTGATGCTGGAAAACAATTGTATGTAGTTAAACAAAAGCAAAAAAAGTTTATATATTATTTTCTTTAATTTTAAAATATGTTACAATTTGTTGGGATGTTTGTTCTTGTAAGTTTTATTGTTAAATAAATACTTATATTTTGTTTTTTTTTTTTTGTTCCATTTTTATACATAAACAAAATGTTAAGAAGAGTATGAAAGAAAATAAAATTTACTTGTCTGCGTTATTTTGTTAAAAGTAAATTGGAGAATAAAAAAACTTTTTACTTTTTTTGCAAAAAATAAAAACAAAAACTTTTCTAGTCAAAGAAATTAAACACTTTTGTACATTATCTCAGCAATAATTTACCATATTGCATTTTTATTGTTAAGATCTGTTTGTGAAAATGAGTTCATGAAACTTTTAAATCAATATATACAAAATATGAATTTAAGTAGAAAATACTTGATATTGTGTGAGAAATTAAACTTTTAAAATTAAAAAAAAAAAACTTTTAATAAAATGGCAAACTGACCAATGAAACTTTTCGATCTTATGAGTTCCATAAAATCAAAAAAAAAAAGTTTTGAAGGCTTGGTTTAAAATTACTTGAGTTAGCAAAACCTTTTTGCAAACACTTTTCTGGAAGTTCCAATCTTTTTATTTTATTTATTATTATTCGACTTTACCATAATTTTATTTCGGCTCATGGGATTTCTTTTAATTTTATACGAGTAATGAGTAATATTAATTGTTATTTATGTTTAAATAATATTACTCATTAACAGGGGCAGGAACTTGGCGACACGAAATAACTCCCACATGAAATAACTCCCACCTTAAAAATGAAAAAAGTCCCAAAAATAACTCCATACAAAGTTGGGAGTTATTTCATATGAAGTAACTCCCAATTTAGTGGGACTTTTATCATTTTAGTTAGGAGTTATTTCATAATTTTCGGTGGGAGTTCTTTCATATGAAAGAACTCCCACTACAATAGCAATGAAATAACTCCCACTATTATTTCATTGTTGGTGGATGTATCTGGAACATTTTGACTCATAGAATATTATTATTAATAAAATAAAATTCTTTGTGATTTTGGTACCAAATTTTTGGACGCAGTGCTTTCTAACAAATTTGTATGTTTCAGAAATTTTTCTACCAAAACTGGCAAGAATTTTTGAGTTAAGAGCGTACTGCAGCCGAATATATTTTCGTTAGAATACAAAATTGTTAAAAAAACGGCGCACGTGAAAATATCCAACGCGTTGTGTTTTTCGATAACATAGAAGGCTTTTCGATAACATACAAGATTGTTGGAAAAAGAACAACAAAAAAATCGCCGCGATTTTTGGTACCAAATTTTCGCCTGCGGGGCTTTTCACAATGGGGGGTGAAATAAAGCCATAGGAAATAAGGCCATATGGCCTTATTTCCCAATGAGTTGAGAAATAAAGCCATATGGCCTTATTACCAACCACTGTTGGAAATAAAGCCATATATGGCTTTATTACTCATTTGAAAATTAATAAAAGTATTTGTCATTAATTTCCGGAGAGTGTAGGGGAAAATATGGAAAAATTTTTCCTGCTACCCAAAAAAAAAATTATTTAGCCGCTAAATTAATTTATGGAGTTTGTAATCCTTAAGCCCGGCCGAAGGCCGGCTACACAGAAAAACTTTTTTGTTAAACAATCTTTAAATTAAAAATCCTGCTAACAAAAAAATGGTGCCTCTAGGCCCCTCGGAGTTCAGAGGTTCCTGGAATGTGGGTTTTTAATTTAAAGAAAGTTAAACAAAAAAAGTCAAGGTCTTATCGCCCAAAACCGTAAATGTCATATCGCCCAAGCTGCGATATGATTTGTTTTTTTGTAATAAAGGTTTCTGCGTAGCCGGCCTTCGGCCGGACTTAGGGATTAGAAACTCCATGCAATAAACCCACCCTCTCTGCAAACCAAAGCTATTTCGGTTATCAGGCCTTTTTGAGGCATAACAAATTTGATAGCGCAAAGGCCTGCTACGCTAGAAAACTTTACTTTGGGGAGAGGGTGGGTTTAATGCATGGATTTTGTAATCCCTAAGCCCGGCCAAAGGCCGGCTACACAGAAAAACTTTTTTCTGTTAAACAATCTTTAAATTAAAAACCCTGCTAATAAAAAATTTTTGCCTCTAGACCCCTTTAAGTTCCGAGGTTCGTTGTATATGTGGGTTTTTAATTTAAGGATAGTCAAAAAAAAAAAAAAAAAAAATTCTGCGTAGCCGGCCTTCGGCAGGGCTTAGGGATTACAAACTCCATAAATTAATTTAGCGGCTTTGCTAAATAATTTTTTTTTTTTTTGGGTAGCAGGATTTACGGGGAAATATATTTCCACATTTTCAATTGATATGGCTTTATTTCCACTTTGGTTGCAAAATCAATATGACTATTGCTCAATCGTGTTGGTAATAAAGCCATATGGCCTTATTTCCCATTGAATTGAGAAATAAGGCCATATGGCCTTATTGCCTATGGCTTTATTTCACCCCCCCTTTCACAATAAGTGCTAATTACATCGTTTAAATTTTCGGTAACAAACAAATTTGTCGCAAAAAGCACCGCCTGCGGCACTTTATACAACTGGTGCTAATTAAATCTTTTAATTAGCCGCAGGCGAAAATTTGGTACCAAAAATCGCCGCGATTTTCGGTACCAAATTTTCGCCTGCGGCACTTTATACAACAAGTGCTAATTAAATGTTTTAAATTTTTGGTAACAAACAAATTTGTCGCAAAAAGCGCCGCAGGCGAAAATTTGGTACCAAAAATTGCGGCGATTTTTGGTACCAAATTTTCTCCTGCGACACTTTATACAACAAGTGCTAATTAAATCTTTGAAATTTTTGGTAACATACAAATTTGAGGCAAAAAGCACCGCAGGCGAAAAATTGGTACTAAAAATCGCCGCAAATCGCACATCGCCGCGATGTTTGTAGGTAACCGAATCAAGTCAAACAGAACACTCACAATCAGTGTATTTTTGCATGTTATTAAAAGACTTTGAAAAAAATCAGCCTTCAACAGGCGAAAATTTGGTACCAAAAATTGCGGCGATTTTTGGTACCAAATTTTCGCCTGCGACACTTTATACAACAAGTGCTAATTAAATCTTTGAAATTTTTGGTAACATGCAAATTTGAGGCAAAAAGCACCGCAGACGAAAAATTGGTACTAAAAATCGCCGCAAATCGCACATCGCCGCGATGTTTGTAGGTAACCGAATCAAGTCAAACAGAACACTCACAATCACTGTATTTTTGCATGTTATTAAAAAACTTTGAAAAAAATCAGCCTTCAACTTTCGCATTCGGCAGTTATTATAACATGTTTGTATTGTACCGAAAGTAAGATCGGGATCCTCATGCTCGACTTATCTGATATATGTACATATTTTCCTTATTGTTTGTTTAATTTTTGTTGAGACTTTTACATTTTTTTATTGGGACTTCTTTCATTATTAATGGGAGTTATTTCATTGGCACTTATTTCATTTTGTAGTTGGGAGTTATTTCATTGCAGTTGGGACTTATTTCATTTTTTACTCCATTGGGACATATTTCATTTTTGGTGGGATTTATTTCATTGGGAGTTATTTCGTGGGAGTTATTTCATGTGGGAGTTATTTCGTGTCGCCAGGAACTTCATGCACTAAAAAACTGTGTTTTAGGCGCCTAAAATATGCACTAAAAAGTCTTGAAATATGCACTAAAAACCTTAAATTATGCACTAAAAATCAGAAATATCCACTTGTTTTTTTTTTTTTCATTTATTCTAAAAAAAAAACATATCATTTGAATTCAGTCGGGCATTGTAAGCTCAGATATACATATGGGGCATTCCATGTCAAATCGGACTCTTTGAAAAGTTTTGTTTTTAGATTTTCCCAATTTGTTTACAATTTTTTAGTACCCTTCGAAAACTCCTTCGTGGTAAAGTTTCAGATTTTTTTGATGACCCGTTCAAAAGATATCGAATTTTCAAAAATTGGTAGTTTGTTCCTTTACTCATAACTTCTTCAATAATGGTCCAAATTTCAATTTTTTTTCCAAATTTTTGTCTTTTTACGTACTTTAAAAAAAAAATCCCAAAAAATTCTTAAAAGCGCTCTAGTTTGTGATTTTTAAGTTTTAAAATTTAAATCTCATTTTTAAAAATGTTCGTACTCTTCGATTTTTTTGAATTTTTTTGTGTAAAACTTCTATCGATTCTACAAATTTTTTGCCCAGGAGGGTTGTGGGATAACGATTATTACTATTTTTTTTAAATTTTTTCAAAAGTTTTTATTGTAATTTTCCAATCTTAAAATCATTTCTACTGCTCCAATGGTGCGTCATCGAGGGGTCATTTATAAGACCGACCCACATTAATTTTTACGTCTTGACATTTCTTTGGAACAAACTAATACCCTATCTCCAATTTCTAAGGGGGCTCCCACACAAAACGAAATTTTTTAAAATTTGCTCCAAACGCTCTAACTGCCCTTAGAGCAACAAAGTGTATGACCAACCCAGAATATTTTTTTAGTCCAAACATTTTCTGTGAACACACCTACCCTTTATCTTTAACTGTTAAGGCGGTCCCCATACAATTTTTTTTATTTTTTGTAAATATGTTTTATTTAATCAGCTTCTACCGGTCGAATGGTGCGTCCGAGAGGGTTCATTAGTGAGACCGACCCCCATTTGTTTTTACACTACAACATTTTTTTTTAACATACCTACGCCCTATCTCCACTCCCTAAGTAGGCTCCCATACAAATAACACTTAGAGCAAATTTTATAAAAATGTAATTAAGAACGGAAGCCTACTTAGGGAGTGGAGATAGGGCGTAGGTATGTTTTACAAAATGTTGTAGGGTAAAAATAAATGGGGGTCGGTCTCACTAATGACCACTCTTGGACGCCCCATTGGACCGGTAGAAGCTGATTAAATAAAACACAAATTTACAAAAAAATAAAAAAAAATTTATGTGGACCGCCTTAACAGTTAAAGATAGAGGGTAGGTGTGTTCAGAGAAAATGTTTGTACTAAAAAAAAATTGTGGGTCGGTCATACATTTTGTTGCTCGAAGCAGCGACGTATCCAGGAATTTGAAAAGGGGGGACCCAACATATATTTTTTTTAATCACAATGTAAAAATACTATTTTCTAGGACACCCCCCCCCCCCCCTGGCCAAAAAAAATTCTAGAAATTACAGCATTTTTCTATACCAACAACATAAAAAATGCCTCAGAATTTGTGAATTTTTCTAGAGAAGAATGCCTCAGACTCTATTTTTAAACTTCAAAATTTTAAACATCTCAGAATCTGTGAACATTTTTATAAAAAAATGTCTTAGAATTTGAGAATTTTTCTATTGTAAAATATGCCTCAGAATCGGAGATTTTTTTATAAACAAATGTATCAGAGTCTGAGAACTTTTCTATAGAAAATATTCTAAAAATATTTTATACAAAAATTTTTCAAAATCTTTCAAATTTTCTATAGCAAAAATGTCTTTAAATCCATAGATTCTGAGGTATTTTTTCTATAAAAACCGTTCCTAGAAACAATATGTAACCTGAAAGTAAACAGGTTTTAAATATGTACTATTTGTGATAAATTTCAAATTTAAATTATATGAACCCGAAGGTTTAGGACTCCTGATTCCAAATTATCTTACCAAATATTTTAATCGTTTAACATTTTTCTGATATTGGGGTTTGAAAATTCGAAACCGCTAATTTAGGCGCGGTTCTACTATTACGTTTTCGTAAGTTAGCGCGTTCCATTTTTGAGATATTCACTCTCACGTAAGAGTCATTTTAAAGGACTTATTTTCAAATCTGCCATTTAAATATTTGTAGAACATTTCGTTATCGAGATATTTGGACTTGAAAATTATTTAATTCCTTATCGCTTTTTACGGCTCTACTGTTACATATTATTGCCTTTGCGCAACATTTAAGGACTGAATTTTTATAAAATGGAAATCTAGATTCCAAATACGTCATTAAATTTGTTTAAGTTGCTTTTGTTTATGGAAATTTATCTTTACACTGCGAATCACATCAATAAGGAATCGATTTTTTCACTTTTTAATCGAATATATCTTTGAAACGAATAAGCGGAAAAATATAAAAAAATGCACTGATAAAGACCATTATCTAGCCAATAATGTCAAATAATTACAATTATCAAAAGACTGAAAAAGTTGCGTTTTCCGCAACTTGTTAAAAAATCACTAGTTTTTTTGAATCATTTGAATAAGGAATTTTGGAATACAGACCAAGTAGGACCTGAATCCAATTTGTTAGGAATAGCAATCCCTCAAACAATAAAAAAAAAACAGTTTTGTTTCAAGTTTTAATAAAAATGGGACTAACAAAGCTCTTAGCTCTTCCGAAAAGGAAAAAGTACTGAAAAAGTGTTAAAGGCCGTTGAAATCGCGGAAATAATTGAGAGGGAAAAAACTGCTGTATGCAATTATCTAAATAACATTCAGAACTATGGAAAAAACATGAATGGGCGAACTAAAATGGCAACAACAGAACGATATCGACACAAATTTTAAATATTCCCCCAAATTTTACGCCGACATCTTTCAAAATTCTCAAAGTAAGTGGCGTTAATGTCCGTCGCGTTTAAAAGTCAAGTGAGATCAGTGCTCGTCGAAAATTATGCAAAAATTAATATCTGAATGCCAAACGTAGTTAGCAGCGCCTTAATCTCGCCAGGAATACAATGACACGGTCTCAGAAATTTTTTAAAGTAATTTATTCCGACGAAAAAAAATTAATACAATTAGATACAAATAGATACAATTGTTTTCGGTGATATGAGACAATAAAAACAGTTTTTGCATAGCAGACAGATCACAGAAGGTGCTTTTATGGTATGGGGTGCGATATTCTTCTGTAGCATCATCACTGTTCCTTACGTTACCATCGATGCTTCTTAAGTTTGGAATAAAGGGGTGGCTTTTTTGCAATTTTCAACAGACTATAAACTCATTTAATTTTTAATCGTCATGGACTATACAAATATCCACAAAATCACCACTTTCTTTGAGAAATTTGGAACCTGTCAAAGTGGAATTCGAGGTAATTCTTAAAATTTTGGTCGATCTCGTTCTGTTGTTGCCATTTATGTTCGCCCATTCATGTTTTTTCCATAGTTCTTAATGTTCTTTAAATAATAGCATTCAATAGGTTTGCCCCTCACTATTATTTTCGCGATTTCAACGGCATTTAACACTTTGGACTTCAAAGTCAGTACTTTTTTCTTTTCGGAAGAGCTAAGAGCTGTTGTGAGTCTCATTTTTATTTAAATTCGAAACAAAACTGTTATGTTTCTATTGTTTTAGGAATTGCTATCCATAACAAATTGGATTCAGGTCCTACTTGGTCTGTATTCCAAAATTCCTTATTCAAGTGATTCATAAAAAACTAGTAATTTTTTAACAAGCTGCCAAAAAATATTTTTTTAAAGGACTTTTATCAGTCTTTTGATTATTGTTATTATTTGACGTTATTAGCTAGAAAATGGTCTCTATCAGTGCATTTTTTTTATATTTTTCCGTTTATTTGTTACAAAGATATATTCAATTAAAAAGTGAAAAACTTGATTCCATATTGATGTGATTCGCAGTGTATTTATTTACATAAAAAATAATCGAAGTTTTTTTATTTTTTGCCAGTTTAAATATTGTCCTTAATCATTATTAAATTTTTAAAACTGCGGTTTTTTAATTCAAACCTTATTTTCGAAAAAGTGATAGATTAAAAATTAAAAATTAATATGAAAAGTTTTATTTAAAAAAAAATTTTCAGCATCTTATAAAAAATTATAATACAAAAATTATATAGAAATAATATCTCAGAATCTGAGACTTTTAATGTAGAACAAGTGACTTATTGTTAGACCCATAAGAAAACTGTTTTTATGATCCTGATGCATAATTTTCATTAAATAAAACCAATATAATGTGTTTTCGATACATATTTTACAGATATTTCGATATAAATGACTTTTTAAAAACGAAAATTTACTAAAAATCAAGAGATTTGTAAAACTTTTCTTCAAAAACCAAAATATTTACAATACTAAAAAAAACTTAAAAAGTACGTAAAAACAAAAATTTTGAAAAAAAAAATTGAAATTTGAACCATT
The DNA here is from genome assembly GCA_963921195.1 of Pegoplata infirma. NCBI lineage: Eukaryota > Metazoa > Arthropoda > Insecta > Diptera > Anthomyiidae > Pegoplata > Pegoplata infirma. The sequence goes on along the minus strand of OY992537.1, from coordinate 63,357,842 downwards.
ATTGAAGAAGTTATGAGTAAAAGAAGTTTGAGTAAAGAAACAAACTACTAATTTTTTAAAATTCGATCTTTTGAACGGGTCATTAAAAAAAAGGAGTTTTCGAAGAGTACTAAAAACTGTAAACAAATTGGGAAAATCAAAAAAAAATTTCAAATTGTCCGACTTGACATGGAATGCCCCATATATTTTAAGTTTTAGCCAAATCGGTTCATAAGGGTAGAGATACTTTCCTTGTAAGAATCTCAGACCTCACAGCGCCGATAATTTTTATATAGATTGACAATAACTATAATGTGCATGAAGCGCACATCTTTGAGTGGTTTTCCTGTAAAATAAATTTGCTAAGATATTTTTTTTTACATTCCGCACCTATACTAAATTTGAACACATGTGCATTTTAAAATAAATAAAATTAAAATATTTATTTTTCATGACTGTTTGTGATTTTTTTCTATTGCTGATAGCATTTGTTTTAAGGCTTAAAGTTGCATATTTAGTTTTAACATTATTATTTTAGTATGCATTTTTTTATGAATTTTTGCATGGCTTTTTTTAAATATATTTAAAATTTATATGTGCATAAAAATTATTTAAAAAATCCATTGCTTCTGGTTAAATGTTAATATTTTAGTAAATTTATAAGTTCATCAATAAACAAGGATTATTTTTATATTGAGTTGTAAAATTTATTTTAAAATTGTTTAAAATAATATTGGGGGAAAAAAATAGTATACAACAATTAAAAAATGATTATGTGGTTTTATATGACATTCAAAATATTTGAGTTATTACTTAAATAGATTTGACCTGATGGATTTAAGTTTTTTTTACATATTTACGGCAGACCGTTTAGCGTGGTTATCATTTTGAATGCTCAGAGATTACAAAACTGAGAGATTACAAAACTGAGAGCGACATAAGCGACATTATAAAGTATTTTTCCAGTCCTTTCCCGTCCGTATTTTTCTGCGTACTCACATAACAAATACAGTTGTCACAACCGTAAATATTCCAACGTAATTTTAGAGGTTGTTCACAACCGAATTGCGGTTGCAATAACCATATTAAGGTTATGACAACCACATTACCGATTACGACAACTTTAAAAATGAGTTTGAAATATTAACGGTTGTGGCAACCGGATTTGTTTTGTGAGTGTGGGTATAAATCTGTATTGCTATCTCTTTCTCAATCTCTACATCTACCATTATTTCTTTCTCCTTTATTAAAAGTAATAATCCTATTAATATTTAGCACACTTCTCTATTATAAATACTTTTAACAGATTTCAATAACATTTTTGATGCTCCTCCAAAAAACACAAAAATTTATATGATTAATGCTTCACATTTTCTATACAATTCAATACCCAAAACAACAATGAGCACCATAAAATTCTATAAAAATAAAAATATGTAACAAATGATTTTTCAGAAAAAAAATCGGTTAACAAACCTCTAAATAAAAATAGCAGAAAAAAACAACAAAAATCCAAATCAAACATGGCTTTCAATTATAACCAACAACCTAAACAAAAAAACTTGAAATGGCCATGAATAGCTGTCTAATATTTAGTAGTAAAAACCCTTTTATCGAACATAATCAAAATCATGAATGATATAAATTTTCATTTCAATTCATAAAATTGGTTAGACAAAAAAAAACAAAAAACCTTTTAAAAAAAATAAACTTGCAAGAGTAAAATATACAACTCGTGTAGATATTCTGTATTTGGATTCTATTTACAAAGTGCAAATTAAATGCTACACTATTTCCAAATTTAAAATGTTCAATATAAATATCATTGAAATCCAATGGATAAAATAAAAAATCAAATGGATAAAATAAAAAATTTTCAAAAAATCAATTGATGCTAAAAAAGCTTAGATTAAATTCAAAAAATGTGTATTAAAATTCAGAACAAGAAATAAACGCTTTGCGGCAGTGCCGAATCAAAAATATCTTTCACACTTTCCATTCTTTTTATAACCCCCAACCACAGTATGGGGGTATACTCACTTTGTCATTCCGTGCGTAACGCATTGAAATATCGATATAGGATGCCATTTAGTATATGAGGCATTCCACACCAAATGTCCCGCTACAGAAAAACATGTGTTCCGTGAATTTCTAAATAGGTTGTATGAATGGCCCTATATTAGACTGCCCAGAAAAAAACAAAGTTGTTATTTTCTTGGGGGATACCTGCGAATTTTGTTCCTTTTTGTGCAAAAAAATTTCGGTTTTTTTTTGGGATTTTTAAAATAATATCTAGAGGTCGCGATCTCGCGTTTTATAACGATTTATTTTTTTTGAGTTTTTTATTATTTTAAATTGTTAAATATGATTAATATGATAAAATATTAATAATTTCAGACAAAAAAAAAATAAATTAAAAATTAAATATCGCTCATTCCATGAGATGTCTCCCAGCATCTAATCAAATGTTCTTTAATTTATTTGAAATTTCGCACACAGGTACACTATGGAGCAATTAAAATAAATTCGTTTTTAGTTTCGCGAAAATCCACGAATTCGCGAACGCGAATATATTCGCGAATTCACGGATTTTCTCGGAACTAACAACTGATTTATTTTAATAGCTTCATAGTGTTCATGTGTGCAAAATTTCAAATAAATTAAGGAACATTTGATTAGATGCTGGGAGACATCTCATGGAATGAGCGATATTTAATTTTTAATTTAATTTTTTTTTTGTCTGAAATTATTAATATTTTATCATATTAATCATATTTAACAATTTAAAATAATAAAAAACTCAAAAAAAATAAATCGTTATAAAACGCGAGATCGCGACCTCTAGATATTATTTTAAAAATCCCAAAAAAAAACCGAAATTTTTTTGCACAAAAAGGAACAAAATTTGCAGGTATCCCCCAAGAAAATAAAAACTTCGCTTTTTTTCTGGGCAGTCTACCCTATATGTAACTAAGAAAATTGTGTTTTTGGTTTTTCAATTTTTCAAAAACTGGGCTTAGGAGGCGTGGTGAAATATTGGAAAATTATCAAATTTGTGTTGAGTTACCTTGTTTAAATATTTATCAAATTAAAACGGAATGCACCACAATCTCTAAAAATGTACATGCTTGAATAGTTTTGTATGGGCTATCGATTAATTTTTTTTTTTTAATTTTTCTGACCCCATTCTAAAATTTTCAATTTTTTAAAAAAGTCAATTTATCAAAAATCCGGCCATTTTTATTTTTTATTTTTTTTTTTTAAGTTTAGATGTTTGTCTATCCACACAAAAAATTTAGACCTGTGCACACTGTGACGTGTAGAACAAGCCAGCGAGACAAAATTGAATCTCCTATTTTTTAAAAAAAAATGGGTTAGTGTAATTGATAATAGTCCCAAAGTCACGAAATTGCCATTTTCTAAGTGCATAATGTCAGTGAGCTATAAACCAATCCGTTGAAGTCGAAAAATTAGTCTTTGAAAACAATTAATTTTTTTTTAATTTTTTGAATAGTGCTCCTAGTCTACAGTATTTTTAACCTGTGAATTTTTGCAATAGATTTTTAAGAATAGGGTTTGAACTAGTGAATTTAACTTTCCCTATTAAACAGAGCTTAAAATTTTTTTTATAAGAATTTTTCAGAAATCCACAAAAAAAACTATTTTTTTTGTTGTTACATTGAACTAAAGGGTGTCCAAAATTGAGGTATCATTTTAATTTTGCTGCCATTTTTTTCTACTTGTAGTTTTTATTCTGAATTTTAGTCTTCAGATTCTAAATACATTCCGGTTAGTTAATATGAAACGATACACGAAGGAACAACGTGTTTTTATTAATTTTTTTTTTTTAAATAGAAAGAAGAAAATGATGATTTTATAACAAGCTCATTTCCAGCTCAATGACTACTGCAACTAGCAAAATTGTCACATTTGGGGTGAAGAGAATCTAAGAGTTATCTTAGAGCAACCATTTCATCCCCAAAAAGTTACGGATTGGTGTAGTTTGTGGTCCGGAGGAATTATCAGATCATATTTTTTGAAAACGAAAATGGAAATATGATTACGGTCAATGGAAATCGCTACAGGGAGATGATCCGAAGGTTTTTGTGTCGGAAAATTGATGATTTAGATGTAGAGAACATGTGGTTTCAACAGAATAATGTCACTTGTCACACTGCAAGAGGAACAATGGATCATTTGACAGACAAGTTCGAAAATCGCATTATTTCTCGCAGAGGAGGATTAAATTGGCCAACAAGATCGTGTGATTTGACACATTTAGATTTTTTTTGTGGGATTTTTTGAAATCGAAAGAGTGCAGAAATCATCCCACAACAGTTCAATACGTTTAAGCCAACATTTAATATCTGAAAAAAAACTAATTTTTTCATTAAAATTAAAATGATACCTCAATTTTGGACACCCTTTATAAGAGAATAGGAAAATGTTGTCTCCACGTGTCCCATGGCTATTTTTTTTTAACGAAAAGTACGATACTAGGCTATATTACCATGGCTCAGGTATTTTATGAGCGATGTCCGTCCGACTGTCTGTATATCTAATAAAAACCCGAAAACTTTCGAAAGACAAGTCCGGAGCTACTGAAGCTTGGCATATATATTTTCAACTGCTCGTGTCATATTGGTATTAAATTATAGCGATATTGGTCCAGGGGTTCGGAAGTTATGATAAAAAAACGTAAGTTTTAGATATGAATTAACATATTCAAAAAACCCCTAAACACGCTTTAAGGGACATTCATAGGCCACTAATATGTTTTACAAAGCTATTCTGTCATTTGCCAAAATTTTTACACTAAAAAAACAAGAAAGAAATTATAGTCGGTCATACCGACCATATAATACCCTACACCAAATTTTCCCGGAAAATGGGTCCCAAGTTCAAACATGGACTGATTAGATCTATATTTTGTCAAATCTTGAATAAGTGTAAAAAGCACTCATAAATCAAATTTGAGTGAAATAGGCTTCGTGTTGTTGACAATAAACCGCTTCAACTGAATATCGGGCGAACTTTTCACATGGGCCCTAAGTCCAAAATTGGTCCGATAATAATCAGATTTGTTAAGGTTGTTAAAGTACGCGTTTAACATACACAAACAGAATTTTAATTAAATATTTTCTATTTTCATGAAATTTGAGAAGGTGGTTTGTATTGGAGCTACAAGAAGAACTGGTCCGATTTCTTTAAAATTTGGAATGGTGATTTGTGTCAAACATGATTACCCGCCAAATTTCGAAGAGATACCTATTAAAATGCGGCTATTACAGTCATTTGAGCCAAAACTAAAGAGGACCTTTGTATGGGGGCTAGGTCTAAATATGGACCGATTTTTTCCAATTTCAATAGGCTTCGTCCTTGGGCCATAAGAGGCTTAAGTTTCCAATTTCAAGTTAATTGATTAAAAATTGCGACCCGTATCATGTTTACACCGTTTACATGGACAGACAGACGGACGGACATACGGACGGACATCGCTAAATCGACTCAAAAAGTGATTCTGAGTCGATCGGTATACTTAAAAGTGGGTTTAGGACCAATATTTCGGGTAGTTACAAACATCAGCACAAACTCATTATACCCTGTACCACAGTGTGGTGTAGGGTATAAATATTAATAGAAATATAAAAACATGTTTGTACCAAGTGACTTTGGCACGATGGGTAGAGTGTCTGGCGAGATTGTAGTTGAAAGCGTGATCGATTTCAGAAAAAAATTTATCAAAAATTTTTTAAAATAAAATTCAATAGAAAAATTGTAAAAATAACCTACGAAATCATTAATTTTTAATGTTTTCGCAGGTAATCCTTTTTGAATTTGTTGGTAACAATCAGTAATTTTTAATGTTTTCGTAGGTTATTTTTTCGAATTTGTTGGTAAAAAAAAAAATTAAAGTGATGATATTTTTTAATGTTCATATTTTATTTTAGAACATTTTATTAACAGTAAAAAATAAATGTTGATGTTTGTTAAAACAAATGAATAATTACTGGGATGGTTTTCAAAATTTTTATCACTTGTTTTAAATATGTTTTTCATTTGTTTTTGCCTACAAAATACTTTGAGTGAAGAAAATTTTTTTTAATGAAATTGTCAAAAAAAAAAATTCTTAAAATTTTGTTTGATTAACATTAGTTTTCTCATTTTTTTTTTAGCAAATTTGTTTTTTAATCAAATAATTGTTTTCTCAATTATTTTTCACCAAAATTACTTTTTAACAACTTCTTCTGACATAAAAATGTTCCATTTGGTTAACAAAAGTACAAAAAACAAGTGAGAGTATTAAATTCGTCCATGCCTAATCTTAAAAAACGTAAAACAAAAAAAAACGTAAAACACCATTTTGCACTCAAATAATACAATTTTATCACTTTTTATATCCACGCCCAATATAAGGGGCACACTGAAAAAGTTAAATTTGTATGTCCTCTGGGTCTTATTGTAAGTTGGCGTTCCTCAGAAGTTGTTTAGGTTTTTCAAAGGGAAGCTTGGTATTCGAATAAGTAAAAACAAATTTAAAAAAAAAACAGTTTTCAAGTAATTTTTTTTTTGCGGAAATTTTTTTCCAATTTTTTCTTTTTTTTCTTTTTCAAATAATCTTTTTGACATTGTGGAGGATAAGAGTACATTCGGGAAGGCTGAATTTCACTTTTTTTACTTGTTGTTTAGTATTTTTATATTTCGGAGGGTATAAAAAATTCGTCACAACCGATTTTTACTCACTCTCTATGGTACTTTATTTCTAATTTAAGAATTGCATTTTCTTATTTTCATCATTTTCTAACCTACAACCTGGAAATGGTATTTAAAACCACTGGTATTCAACAAAATGTTTTTTTAAAATCGAACTTTATTTAAAACACCATCAAAACGACCACAAAAATACATAAAACTTAAATAAAAAAAGAAAGCACACATTCGAATACAAGTTACAAAAAAAAGTGAAACCTAAGCTAAATGTAACCATTTTTTTCTGTAAGAACAAAAAAAATTCAACCCCTTTTAACGTAAATCAGTAAAAAAAAAAAAGCAAAATATTCAATTCCCTTGTTGTTTTATTTCCGACTACTTTCTGATACATACATAAAATATTCTATAGATGACCACTTGACCACATTTAGTACTATATCTATTAACACCCCATCCCCACAAGCACCACCTTCAGCAACTACGTGCTGCCACCACCCATTTTGTTGCAAAACCACTTAAATTTTCTTGTATTTTCATGCCCTTAAATATGTAATAGTTGGTACTATACATGAAACTGGAGCATAACTCTTTTGTTTGTATATGGTTGCGTGAAATTGATAGGGTATGAGTTAAAAGTGTAAAAAAAAAGAAATAGAAATAAAAATATCTTCGATGCGAAAACAAGTAAATAAATTGGAAGCTAAGCAATGAAGACCCTATTGGTAACCTACATAAGGTACTCTTTAAAGAAAAAATTAACAAAATTTAAAATAACTCCATAAAGCCTATGGATCCAGGCCCTGATGGGAGAGAGAATAAGCTTGAAAAATGTCCTTACTTTGAATTCCTTACTTAACACTACGAAATATATCAAAAGTATAATGGCCCTAATAAAATAAAATAAACAACAAAATAACAATGAAGCCCCTTGTTGGGCGCCAAAAATTCTGTAACGATTTGTTACCCCCAACAAGGTTCACCTTTTTCAGGGCAAATCCAAATTTGTTACCTGTGGTGCTCATTGCTGAAGTGTGATCAAACACCAACGGAATCAGATTGACAATTACTACCAGAAACATTACATAGAAAGCTATTCACAACCTGACTTCAAAGTGGTCCGAAAACAATACAACCCTAATTACGACCGGTAATCGTGGTTGCTTGCTATGACGAGATTGAGCTTGTTTTGGCTAAAAAATCGTTAAAAACATTTGGCGCCCACTGTGGGGCCATATTATTATTTTACAATATATTTCATGTAGTGATTGAGATTTATTCAACTTTAGATTTTTGTAACCCTGAGCTATACTTCCGTAAATTGTCATCAATCCTAGACCGATATTTTGATGCGTTACACAAGGCTTGACAAATTGATTATATCACCATATTGTGGTTGGAGAGTTATCAAATTTTCTTACAACGTGTAGGGTGTTTAAACGCAACAAAAAAATCCAAAAGGGAGTAGGAAAATATTAATAGGAAGAAGAAAAAAAAACTGAACGGAATTCCTTTCAAATGGTTTCATGCAAAAAGGTGTAAATTTTAAACACTCCATTAGTTGGCGTTTCAAAATAATAAACTACAATATAGCAAAACATTAAGAAAACAACATTAAATTGAAAACAGCAAACACATAAACGCTTGTACAGGGTGATTTAGTCACGACCCGCCGAATTTCACCAGCGTATTCCTTGGCTCATTTCATGAAAATAACTCCACTACGACCATCCCCGAAAATGCAAGTGCGCGAAATGGCAGCGGTTAAAAATTTTCGGATTGGTGGACTGAGGGTAGAAGGGTAAAATTGCTAACTTCTGAACCAGAGCTCGGAGCTGGTCTTAACTTCGGAACACTAAGACCTCTGGGCTACGTTTAGGGAATTTTGGAAAGGTAAGATGTAGGACTATCTTTTAAGAGAAAAAAAAAAATAAGTTACCTGCCATCTGGCTGAGAAAATTGAGGTTATGTGCACGTTCCTATCACTTTTTTCCAATTTTTTTTTTTAAGCTGTGTATCTTGGCGATTTCACTTTTTTAAATTTTTTTGTTTATTGATTCTGAAAGGCCTCAGAAAGACCTTTTTGAAAAAGCCCAAAAACAAAAAATCCGACCACTGCACAGTGCCACATTTGGCCAATCTAGGCCGACAAAAATCCAATTTTATTAATATTGAGTAGAAATTCGGTATAAATGTTCGTTTTGACTTCAAAAACAACATTATGAAAAATATGGGAGGCCAGTTAACGGCCACGCCCACTTATTAAAAAATGTTTAATTTTGGTTGTAATTTCTTTAAACTTGGTATATATACTCTCAAGGACTGTAGAAATAATATCACAAAAAAGGGGGCGGTCAGACAACTGCCACGCCCACTTTTTAAAAATATGTTTAAAAAATATGTAAAAACAAGGTTTACATATCGTCCCACTGTAGTCGGCTTCGCAGACGGTCGCAAAAGCTAGCCGTTGAAATAAGTACGATGGATATTGGTCAATATGTCTGAAAAAGTCCGGCGACCAATAGAGGCCAAACACAAAAGTTCTATTCCATCAAAAAATATAAATATATAATTTTCTTTTCAAAAATTTTTATTATGTTAAAAATTTAATAAAAAATAGAAAAAAATGTCTAAAAAAATAAGAAAAGACATGACTTAAAGCCTTTAAGTATCCTTTAAAATTACCAAAAAAGAGTGTATAAATATATTTTTTGTTAAAAAGTTACAACCGTTTAAAATCGAAATAATGAACACTACTTTCAGGATTTTACAAGATGCAACTTTATGCACCCACATCTTAATAATGAATATTATAGTTCTTATATGAGTATTTCCGTGTTATTAGGAATGTTTTATAATGCATACAAACAAATCATAAAAATCGGGGAACTTTTTTTTTGATTTTTGTCGTGCTAGATTGGCCAAATGTGGAACTGTGCACTGGTTCAGAAGTTAGCAATTTTACCTCACTACCCTCCGTCCACAAATCCGAAAAATTTCAAACCGCTGCCATTTCGCACACTTGCATTTTCGGTAATGGTCGCAGTGGAATTATTTTCATGAAATCAGCCAAGGAATACGCTGGTAAAATTCGGTGGGTCGTGACTGAATCACCCTGTATATATTCTAACGGTAAATAAACTGAAAATAAAGATTTCGCTGCATGTATTATTTTTTCCCTACCCTTTGCCATAAGCATTACAATTTTGTTTTTTCATGCATTACATAATCTACAATCGATTTAACGACGATCTAGCTATGTCCGTCTTTCTGGTCTGTCTACCTATCCCTGACCATAAGCACTACAATTCACTATGGTCCCAAATGCATTTTTTTTTGGCATAAATTCAAAAAATGAAGCAAGGTCACTTGGAATAATTCTGGGATGATTTTTATCTCTTAGCGCAATCAAAAATCAATTGTCAAAAAAAATTTTTTTTTTTTTTTTAATTTTTTTTAAAAATTTTTTTTTTTTTCAATTTTTTTTTTTGGAAATTTTTTTTTTTTTTAAATATATTTTTCTTAATTAATTAGCTTTACGAAAGGTAAAAAAAATTATAAAAAAAAATAATTTGAAAACGTGTCACGCAAAAAACAGCAAATTTGGCCGAAATTTGTGCTAAACTAAAATGGAAATTGTGGGAGTTTGCCAAAAAATGCTGGCAAGATGTAAATTTTAATATTAAATATACAATATTGAAAACACTTTCACGTTTAAAGACTCATGCAAGTTCGTGCCCAAACACAACTTTTTGTCCACGAAAGATATAGGCTATTTTGGCTCCAAAATCCTCATAATCAAAACACCCAAGAATAACGCCAAGGATGCATTAACTCTAAAATAGGAATTTTTAACAAGAACTAGTATCCTTAGGTTTCAATTTGTCCCTTTAGCCTCTTTATAATTTTAGTTTTTCCCATTTGCCATTTGTATAACTGTAATATTGATTTCACTCCGGTTTTATTATACGTCTTAAAACTATAAACTTTGAAAGCCTAGCAAACTGACAATATTGGCACCAAATTTTTTTCATTATACTTCCCTGATAGCTTATAGTGTTGACATTGAGGAAATGTATAAGCTTTTGAAAATTTTTTAAATTTTATTTTTTTAATTTCTGCCAAAAAAATGGATTTGGAACCATAGTGCAATTTAGCTTTTTTCATGTATTACATATTCCACAATCGATTTTACGACGATCTAGCGATGGCCGTCCTTTCTGTACGTCTTTGGAAAAAACGCTAAACTTCCAGAGACAACTTTGAGAATACTAAAGCATGTCGGTGTTAATTTTCTGCGAAATTTGTCCAACAAAGGGGAGCTTTCAGAAAAAACGGCATTTGAACTTGTTCTGATATAAAATTTTTCAGCAAAAGCACAAAAAAACAGCAAAAAATAAGTTTTCAGAATTTGGTTTAGCTCTTCGGAAACATTTTTCTGCCTTATCCGATTTTACCCATTTACAAACTTAACCTGCCTATAAAAATACACTGAAAAAAACCTTGTTAAATTACTAGAAAAAGTCCCGTAATCCCATTTTACTAAAATTAGACAGTTTTCTTTGTTTTTTAACAAAAAAAAATTTCGTTTGAAATTTAAATTTTTCTTTGTAATATTACAATTTTTTTCGTAAATGTACAAATTTCCAAATTACAACAAAAAAATTCGAGAAATCCTTGTAAGTATTATCGCACCAAAAAAGTTGTAAATTTACAATTTTGTTGGTAAAAAACTTGTAAAATTATAAAATGCGCGTAATTTTTACTAAAAATTCCCGTAAAATAGAAGGTAGCATAAAATCTAGTAAAGTCACAAAAAATTCTTGTAATTTTTATCGCATTAAAAAAATTGTAAATTTACAATTTTATTGGTAAAAATCTTGTAAAATTACAAAAAAAAGCTCGTAACTTTTACTAGGAATTCTAGTAAAATAAGAGGTAGCAAAAAATTATTTGTTTTTTTGTCTTTTTACAAAAATTTTTTTTTAGTGTATACAATTTCATTGCTACTTAACATTTAATACACTTTGTAAAATGTTGTTTTTTTAAATATTATTGAAATCATTTTCAAATATGCATTTTTTAATTTATCATTTTAAATGGTTGGTAAACAAATTCACACTTTTATTACATTTGGCAATTTATTTTATATATTTTTTTATACATTTTTCTGTTTTATTTTACAATACGTTAATTAAAATTGACACATTTTATTAAATTTGACATACTGGTTGTATGAGTTTTATAAATTAATTTAAACACAGGTTATACGAAAAGTGATTCAATTATGAAATGGATATAATATTAGGGTAAAGCAATTTCCATTTTTTTTTTTGGATGCGAAAAGTTGTAAGGGGTGTTAAAAACAAAAGTTTGCGAAAGTTTTAGCTGCAACAAATCTAAATTAAAAAAAAAAAAACAGGTATAAAAGTTAAATTCTACCTTGCCGAATGTATTGATACCCTCCACAATGTAAAAAAAAAATTATTTGCAAAAAAAAAATGTTTGAAAAAAAATCCGCAAAAAAAATTTTTTGGTTTTTTGTAAAACAATATCGAGGGCCTATATTCAAAACCCTCTATCTTAAAAAACACAACTTTTCAGGAGAGCCAAAAAACTGTTTATTTCGCGTATTGTAAGAGTAATTAAAATTCGATATTCTACAATATTTTTTAAATCAACTACTGAATCTCACATATAATTAGTTTTTAAAATTTCGCACTATTGGGGATATTATGAAAGATAGAGTGTTTTGTTTCTCAAAAATATTAAGTATATGAATGAAAATGATCAGATAGAGGGTTTTGCATTTTAATAATAATGAATTATTATGATTTCATTTACGACATCGGTAAATTTTTAACGTGATTTATTAATGATAACGGCTTATAAATAATTCCGAAGTCGCGGTTTTGGTCCACAGGTGCGGATTTTTGGGACAAAAAATATTTTTTTACCGAATTCATCTTAAAAGATGACAAACTGTTGAGTATGTTATGTAAAAAATAGTCAAAAATTAAAAACGCGATTTTGGTCCACAGATGCTGATCAGCATCTCGATTTTTGAGATTAAAATGTTTGTTTCATAATGTACACAAGACATCAAAATTTTGAGCCATATTTTTTAATAAAGTCAAACAAGAATTTTGAGAAAAAATAAGCATCAGTGGACCAAAATCTTGATTCGGGAATTTTGTTGACAAATTCATGTTCAGCATGCAAAAATTAGTATTAAAACATGTAATGCATAATGAAATTTAAAAAAAAAAATATTTATAAATTAATTATTTGAAAAGATAGAGGGTTTTGCATTCAGAAAAATTAATTGTGTAAGAGATAGAGAAAACCAAAAATGCAAATAAAATAGCAAAAAAAAATGTTTTTGTTCTGAATTTTACACCATAGATGACGGCCGTTTTACTGAATATTTTGCCATCAAAAAGTAATTTTCGTGAAAATGGAAGATAGAGGGTTTTGAATATAGGCCCTCGATATGTTTTTACTTGTTTAAATACCATTCGGTGATCAATTATGTTCACACGTGTCAACCAGCAGCCGAATTAAAGCATTTTGTATTTTTAGGTTATGTTGAATGTACCAAAATTTCCCAGGTGTCCTTACATTTTCTTTCATAACTTCTGAGCCGCTGAACCGATTTCTCTCAAATGCAATACCAAACTGCTTAGGACACCAACAAGTAAATATTTAAAGTCTTAGTCATATTTGTTTAATACCTTGATTACCATTTCCACGGACGGACAGACAGACGGACATCACTAGAATGTCTTAAAATCGATCACTGATCAATAATACATATATATGGGGTATTCCATGTGAAATCGGACACTTTGAAATTTTTTTTCTAGATTTTCCCAATTTGTATACAGTTTTTAGTACCCTTCGAAAACTCTTTCGTTGTAAATTTTCAGATTTTTTTGATGACCCGTTCAAAAGATATCGAATTTTTAAAAATTGGTAGTTTGTTCCTTTACTCAAACTTCTTTTACTCATAACTTCTTCAATAATGGTCCAAATTTTAAAAAAAAAAAAAAAAAATTGTTTTTTAATGTACTTTTTTAAAAAAAGTCCCAAAAATTCTTAAAAGCGCTTTAGTATGCGATTTTTAAGTTTTAAAATTGTAATCTCATTTTTGAAAATGTTTGTACCCCTCGATTTTTTTGAAATTTTTTTGTGTAAAACTGCTTTCGATTCTTCAAATTTTTTGCCCAGGAGGATCGTGGAAAACGATTATTACGATTGAATTTTCCAATCTTAAAATCATTTCTACTGCTCCAATGGTGCGTCATAGAGGGGTCATTTATAAGACCGACCCCCATTAATTTTTACGTCTTATCATTTCTTTGGAACAAACTAATACCCTATCTCCAATTTCTAAGGGGGCTCCCACACAAAACGACATTTTTTAAAATTTGCTACAACCGCTCTAACTTCCCTAATAGTGCCCTTAGAGCAACAAAATGTATGACCGACCCACAATATTTTTTAGTCCAAACATTTTCTCTGAACACACCTACCCTCTATCTCTAATTGTTAAGGCGGTCCCCAAAATTTTTTTTTTATATTTTGTAAATTTGTTTTATTTAATCAGCTTCTATCGTCATTAGTGACACCGACCCCCATTTATTTTTACCCTGCAACATTTTTTTAAAACATACCTACGCCCTATCTCCACTCCCTAAGAAAAAACTAATGAATTCTCTTTAAAAAATGCCAACAATTAAAAAAAAAATAACCTACACAAATCATTAAAAATTAAAGAAGAATCACTTTTTTTACTTACAGAACAAAAATAAATGACTTTAAAAATTGAATGCTAATGCAAGTCTTTATTTTTTATATCGTTATTTTTGAAATAAAGAACAGAAATAAGTAGTCATTTAAAAAAACTGAACATTAAAAAAATGTTTTTTCTTTTAAAAACGACAAAACGTAAAACTTTTTAAATAAACTACAAACAGTTAATGATATAATTTTTTGAATGTAGACCGATATTTCGATGAGTTACAAACGGAAAGACAAACTTATATATAGCCTTAATCACTAATTGTAATTGGAGGGTATAAAAATGTATGAAAAAAATGTTTGATGAAAATATAAAAAAATTTTAATTAAAAAAATTTTTTGATGAAAAAACAAATATGTTGAAAAAAAATTGATGAAAAAAAACTATTGACAAGAGAAAAATTTTGACGAAAAAAATGATAAATAAAAACCTTTTGATGAAAAAAATTTTTTTTTAATGTAAAAAAAATTTGGTGAAAAAAAAATTTTGATAAAAAAAAAAATTGGTGAAAAAAAAATTTTGATAAAAAAAAAATAATTTTTATGAAAAAAAAAAAAAAGTGATGAAAAATAAATTGATGATAAACAAACTTGTTGATGAAAAAAAAAATTTCGTTTTCATGTAAAAAAAAAAATTTGTAAAAAAAAAATTTAACAAAAAAAGATTTGATCAAAAAAAATTGATTAAAAAAGGTTTTTTGACTTTTTTTCTTATATTTCGAGTTGTAAACATCCGATCTACTCATGTAATGGAATCATTCTTGCAAAAAATTGCTCAAGTATTATTTTGCAATTAGCTCATTAGATTACGCGGAATTAGCAAAACATATCGCTCCTTTACTTGTATAGTGTCATAACTCAAAAAATGCGTTTTTTGAGTTAATGATGCAAAATTATTCGTTATATCGTGCTTTATATTGTGTCAAAAATTCGTATTAATATCTTTTAAACTTTCCGTTTGAGAAGAGTACACGCCATTATTACGTTTTCTATGTACCGGCCTTTTTCAATTAAAAACCAGTTTCAATAGTAAACTTTAAACGTGTTTTCTGCAAAATCAAATATTTTGAGTTGTGACACTATACAAGTAAAGGAGCGATATGACAAAAATTCGTTTTTTGAGTAAGAAAATCAAGATTTGGATGATCGACAAAAATAGAAATCGGAAAATATATTCTTTTATGGTTTCTCTTATAGGCATAGTCCTTACAATGAAAACAAAATCGGTTTGATAAAAATCTATGGGTTATCACCAAATTTATGACTAATTATATGAAAAAACACACAATAAACACTAAGGCTGAGTTTTTGAGATCTCAGTTAAACTTTGTTTAGTTAATCTGAATATTGATTTGTGCTGCCATTACCAAGTTTGTAAACAAACTTTTGGTGGAACAACTTATTATTAATTTAAATGTTGGTTTTTAATAAAATAACATTTCACATTTCGGTTGCAAAGTCCAAGTTTTATACTACGTTAAGCTCAGTTTAAATTTAATCCACATTTAAAAAACTTGGTCTTAGGTATTTACCTAAGTTTTTTTTTTCTTGTATTTAAATACATACAAAAAAATAAAATACAAGGTACATTTTATGCGTTGTTTCATAAAATGCTTTATAACTTTGGTGTTTGCCCATAGATTTTTTTGAAACCCACGTTGTTATCTTTTCAAAGGTTAAGGTTTTTAAGTTAAATGAAAAAAAACTTGTTAATATGCAACGATTTCTATTTGTAAAAAATTGCAAAAATAATTTTTTTGATCGAATAACGTCGTTTTATGATATGCTTGTCTATCACACGCAAACTAATAAACTAATGGAAAAATAATGTGTATAGGATTTGTGAAAATAAGTGAAAATACCACAAAAAACGCAAAAAAAAAATGTATTAAAAAATGTATCCGTGAAAAAATTTGTTGATGAAATTTTTGAGATTAGCGGTCTATATTGCATACAAAAAAAAAACAGTCGCGGTTAGTGTGCATTTTCATTGTAAACTACACCATTTCCAATTATATTTCAGAAATTATCAATTGTATTTCAGAAATTATCAATTGTATTTCAGAAGTTAACAATTGTATTTCAGAATTTATCAATTGAATTTCAGAAATTATCAATTGTATTTCAGAAGTTATCAATTGGGTTCAGAAATTATTAATTGTATTTCGGAACTTATCAAATGTATTTCAGAATTTATCAATTGTATTTCAGAAATTATCAATTGTATTTCAGAAATTATCAATTATATTTCAGAATTTATCAATTGTATTATAGAAATTATCAATTGTATTTCAGAATATTATCAATTGTATTTCAAAATTTATCAATTATATTTTAGAAATTATCAATTGTATTTCAGAAATTTTTAATTTGTATTTAAGGAAATGTCAATTGTATTTCAGAAGTTATCAATAGTATTTCAAAAATTATCAATTGTATTTCAGAAATTATGAATTGTATTTCAAAAATTTTTTAATTGTTTTAAAAAGTTAGTGTCTGAAATACAATTGATAATTTCTAAAATACAGTTGATGAGTTCTGAAATACAATTGATAACTTCTGAAATACGATTGATATTTCCTAAAATAAAAATAAAAAATTTCGGAAATACAATTGATTAATTATAAAATACAATTGAAAGTTTCTAAAATACAATTAATAATATCGGAAATAAAATTGATAAATTCTGAAATACAATTGATAATTCTGAAATACAATTGATTGTTTCTGAAATCCTTTTGATAAGTTCTGAAATACAATTGATACCTTCTGAAATACAATTGATAATTTCTGAAATACAATTAATAAATTCTGAAATACAATTGATAACTTCTGAAATACAATTGATAATTACTGAAATACAATTGTAAGTTGTGTTGTATTACCTACTAAAATACCCCCAAACGTATGATTAATAAATAAATTTCAATTTACAATAAGTATACGCGTAGGTGAATTTTAGATAACTTTATATAAAAGTATTCGATCAAGTCATACATCCCAAAGAAATCTCAAACAACAAAATAAACTGACATTTTAAACTTTATTTTAAATGCAGCTATAGATCTTGCAAAGTTTTTCTTTAAAAAAAAACTTTGTTTTTCATTTCTTTATTTTGTTACACACAACAAACACTGTGTATTGTTAAGTTACAAAGAAATAGAGTTTTCACATTTATCGCACTGGTTGAGTTGAAACTTGAAACTTAGGGTGGGCTAAAAATATTGAGTTGTCAATTTCAAGAAATTAAATTTGACCACTGAAGGGGAATGCTAAATGGAAAGGAAAAAAATTTTGTAATAATAAAAATTTTTCAAAATCTTAAAATTTCTACAACAATTTCTTCATACAAAAAAAAATTTTCCAATGAACGACTTTCATATTATTTATGAACAAATTCATACAATTTATTAACTTTTTCATAATACTTATAAACTTTTTCATAGTATTTATGAATGAATCATAATATGTGAAATATAAGAGCTATTTAACATTTTTCATAAATATTATGAAAAAGTTTATAAGTATTATGAAAAAGTTAATAAATTGTATGGATTTGTTCATAAATACTATGAAAGTCGTTCATTGGAAAAAAAAAATCTGTGTTTCCAAATTTAACTCCAATTTGTCATTTTTTGATTACTTTACTATACACACACTTTAAGTAGTAACATAATCCTCCGCCCATAATATACCGCAAACAATAACACTACCAACAAGAATAACAACAATGAAATATAAAAAAAAATTAACAAAACACTCAAGTACATGTAATTTATAAATGTTAAAACAAAAGAAAACAACAAAAAACAAGAGTATAAAATTGTAGGGACCCAACTACAAGGTACAATACAAATTACAAAATATTACAAAAAAGTATAAATCCAACAATATTATTAAAAATGTAGTGAAGATTTTTTAGTAGGACCAAAAAGAACATAAAAGTACCATTTCATGACTACTGGTGCAGTACACTGATAGAAATTTGTACATGACAATAATGAAAATGTACATTAATGTTATGAAAAATGACGTTAAAAAGAAACCTATGTAGGGTTTCATTGAATTAATGAAATGGGTATCATAAAATTTAATTGCAAGAACAAGTTTCATTAAATTAATGAAAATTGTTCATACAAAATAAAAATTGTATTTTATGAAAATGTTTCGTTGCCTTAATGAAAAAAGTTTTTAATTCTTATAAAATACTTTCATTGAATAAATCCTACTTTTTATTTTTGAAATTAAATAATTTTATTGAATAAATGTTACTTTTATTTTTAAAATGAAATATGTGTATGAAATTTTTATAGAATTAAAAATAATAAAAAAATGTTTTCACTTAGTTTTCTCGCACAAAATTTTACTCCAACCTTAAATTGTAATACATAATTAAAACCACCAACTAATATAAAACATCACAAAAATTAGTTAATTAATAATTTAGTTTTTATTTAAAATTTCGTAAAAAAATCTGAAAAAATCACAAAATAACTAAGTTAAAAGAACACTTTCACATATTTTTTATTTTATCTATAGATTTCACTCAGTTTTCTCACAAAAAATTTCTACTATAACTTTTACTTTTAATACATAAGTAAAACCCCGAAATAATTTAAAACAACGTGAGTTTAATAAATATTTATAATTAATCAACAACATTTCATTTTAAATTTCGTAAAAAAATTCTTAGAAAAAATCACGCTCTGATCAGCTGTTTTTTGCGCGCGTAAACTAACAGACTAATCAGACGCGACACGACAAGGTTCAAAAAACAGAAAATTTTGTAAACAAAACTTAATGAAATTTTTTAATGAAACTACGAAATCTAATGAATCAAAATCATGGTTGGTTACCGTTACCCTTATTATACCGTTACCGATTCAAAACCCTTTCAAATCGAATACCGTTACCGTTACCGATACCGCTAAAAATATTTTTAAAATACCGTTACCCTTACCGTTACCGTTATAATTATTAGAAGTTACCGGTATTGTACCGGTATTCAAAATTTTACCTGTTTTAAGGGATTTTAACGAACAAAAAAATAAAATTAAATTGCTAACATAATTTTAAATGTATAATTTGCAAATTATCATAATATAAATGACAAAAATAATAATCATATCAAATCTATACTGGTTTTTGGGTCTATAAAATATTTTTAGCTTTCAGTTCTATCTTTTTTCAAATTTTTAACTAAATTAATAATACCGGTTCGTACCGGTTTGGTTGGTTCGGTACCGGTACATACCGTTACCGAAACGATTTGAAAACACTTACCGTTACCTTTACCGAAATAAATAAAAATTAGATACCGTTACCGTTACCCTTACCGTTATTCGTTTCGGTAACCAACCTTGATCAAAATTAATGAATATCTTGCACAATATGTATGAAATTTCATTCAGCATATGAAAAATTTCGTTGTTGCAACGAAACAACGTTAATGAATTCCATTCATTAGTGATATGAAGCGTTTTTCTATCAGTGTACTTTCTGAATGGCTGACAAGGAAGGTCTTTCACAGGGCAGCTAAAAAAAACAGGTAACTCTTATTTTGATCCCCTCTTTCCTATATTCAAGTTTCTGACACTAAAATTAATGACTCTGTAAAATACTCCGTAAAATGACTGTAATCTCAATTCAACAGATATTTGACAGAGTTTTCTGTCAAAATACAGATTTAAAGAAAATACTTTGTATTTTGTTGTGACAAAAAAACAAAGTTTCCTCTGTTATATTACTTTTTACTTTGAAATCTTAATTTTACAGATAATTAACAGAGTTTTCTGCTAAAACACAGATCTAAGCAAAATACTTCTTATTTTTTTATAACCAAAAAAGTTTTCTGTTTTGAGTAGTTTTTGTTTTTGTTACCAAACATCAAAATTTTATCTGTAAATTTTAATTTTTAGAAAAATTTGAAAAAGTAGAAAAAAAAGTAAATCAAAAGTTTTTTTCAGAAATCTTATAAAAATTTTACAAAATAGCATGTATTTAACTAAACTCTGTAAATTTACAGAGTTTTTTCTGTAACTTTTTTTGCATCAAATGCATTTTACAAATATATATAAAAGGTGGTTTATTTAACCAATATTTTACTAGAAACTCTGTAAACTAACAGTTTTTTTTTTGTCCAAATCATTTTACAGAGTTTTAAAGTAAAATTACAGAGTTTTCTCTGTAAAAAAGCTTTCATATTTAACCAATATTTTACAATAAACTCTGTTAATTAACAGTTTTTTCTGTCAAAATCATTTTACAGAGTTTTTTAGTAAAATTACCAAGAAATGTTGTTAGCTGAAAAAGTATGGTGTACTCTGTTAAATTAGCAGAGTTTTTCTGTAATTCAACAGAGTTATTATTTTGAGTGTGGACAATCGGCGGGTGCCCTGTGAAAGACCTTCCTTGTAAGCCATTTTAATTAAGTTATATATAACAAAAGTTATCGATAAAAAAATTTTATGTCGAAAATAAGTTATCGATAACAAAGTATTTTATAAAAAATTAGTTATCGATAACAAAATTTTCTCTAGAAAAGTAGCTTGGGGGCCCCCGTAGGCTAGTTGGTAGCGTGCTAGCCTTTCAACGTGGGGGTCGTGGGTTCGATTCCCACCAGAACCCTTGGTTTTTTTTCGCTACAACGAGACGACGGTCATTATTACCAGTTCTCGTGTAGGTGGAATTTATTAAAAATGAGATGTAAATAAATAGAAAGAATAAATAAAAGTAATTGATCATGTGATCAAAACTATTATATTATTATTAAGTAGCTCTCAACAACAAATTTTTCTACGGAAAATTAGATAGTTTTCTTTAGAAACATTTATTATCGATAACAAAGTTTTCTTCAGAAAATTAGTTATCGATAACAAAGTTTTCTTTAGAAAAATAGTAATTAGTAACATAATTTTCTTTAGAAAACTATTTTTTTAGCTATTTTCTACAGAAAATATGTTATCTCGATAAATAATCTAAATAAATGAAAATCAAATGTCGTTCGTTGGTAATCGCAACGGATGGGTCGATTTAGCAAATTTTTTTTTCGTAAATGTTCGTTATAGTCCAACTTAGGTTTTTACGGAAAGAAAAAATGACCACGCCCTCTCATAAAAAAATTGTTATCAATAAATAACTTTATTATATTAAATTAGTTATCGATAACTTACTTTCATTTGAAAATTTTGGTATCGATATCTAATTTTCTCTAGAAAATGTTGTTATCGATATCTAATTTTCTCTAGAAAATGTTGTTATCGATAAATAATTTTCTATAGAAAATTTGTTATCGATAACAAATTTTCTATATCGATAACAAATTTTATTTATCGATAACAAATTTTCTATAAAAAATTATTTATCGATAACAAATTTTCTATAGAAAATTATTTATCGATAACAAATTTTCTATAGAAAATTATTTATCGATAACAAAATTTTCTATAGAAAATTTTTTCTATAGAAAATTATTTATCGATAACAAATTTTCTATTGAAAATTATTTATCGATAACAAATTTTCTATAGAAAATTATTTATCGATAACAAATTTTCTATAGAAAATTATTTATCGATAACAAATTTTCTATAGAAAATTATTTATCGATAACAAATTTTCTATAGAAAATTATTTATCGATAACAAATTTTCTATAGAAAATTATTTATCGATAACAAATTTTCTATAGAAAATTATTTATCGATAACAAATTTTCTATAGAAAATTACTTATCGTTTAACAAAATGTTCTATTGAAAATATGTTACCGATAACAAAATTTTCTATAGAAAATTTTAATTTTCTATAGAAAATTTGTTATCGATAAATAATTTTCTATAGATAATTTGTTATCGATAAATAATTTTCTATAGAAAATTTTCTATCGATAAATAATTTTCTATAGAAAATTTGTTATCGATAAATAATTTTCTATAGAAAATTTGTTATCGATAAATAATTTTCTATAGAAAATTTGTTATCGATAAATAATTTTCTATAGAAAATTTGTTATCGATAAATAATTTTCTATAGAAAATTTGTTATCGATAAATAATTTTCTATAGAAAATTTGTTATCGATAAATAATTTTCTATAGAAAATTTGTTATCGATAAATAATTTTCTATAGAAAATTTGTTATCGATAAATAATTTTCTATAGAAAATTTGTTATCGATAAATAATTTTCTATAGAAAATTTGTTATTGATAAATAATTTTTTATAGAAAATTATTTATCGATAAGTAATTTTCTATAGAAAATTTGTTATCGATAAATAATTTTCTATAGAAAATTTGTTATCGATAAATAATTTTCTATAGAAAATTTGTAATCTATAAATAATTTTCTAAAGAAAATTTGTCATCTATAGCATTTTTTTTTTTTTATATAGAAAATATATTAACAAATGTACTTTTGTACCCCTTGCTCATATCTGGTGTTTTTTAACCTGCTCAAGTTACAAGAAAAAAAGAAAAACAAAGTTAATATGAGCTCTCACACCCTTAAATAAAGTAAAAAATAACTTCAACAAAAGAAAATGCAATAAATTTTTTTTTCCAAAAAAATAAAAAAATATGTACTCTGTAAAAATAAAAAAGTACTAACGGCAACATATGGTGGGTGTGTGTGCTTTATAAAGTGTATCACTCACAGATGCCGACTTATACAGATTGACACACATATAAACGAGTAGGTAACCATTAACAAGGGTTTTATGCTGCTTAACCAACAGAAAAACACAAGTAATTGTTAAACATTTTATGTTGCATTACATTGAGGAAACAAAACAACAACAGAAAAAAATTGTTCCGGAAAAAAAAATTTTAATTTTCTAAATTAAAAAATGATTAAAATGAATTGTTAAAGGCCAAGTCTTTTGTTAATTTGTTGTAAGAGAAAATGTTTTGTCATTAAATTCAAATTTACTTTTAAATGCTTTTTCAGTAATAAAATTTTTTTGTTTAATTTTATAAATATTTGCGTCATTTATCACAGAATTTTTTGTTCTTTTCTTCGTCTTCAAAAAAAAAAATAAAAAACAATTATGAAAAAAATCCATTAAAAGCAGATTTTTATAAAAACCGTATTTATTTTGTGGGTTTTTTTATTTCTTTTCAGGAACAAATTGTGAAGAAAATGTTGATGAATGCATGTCAAATCCATGTCAAAATGGAGGACATTGTCGTGACCGTAATAACGGTTATACGTGTACTTGTCAACCCGGCTATTTGGGAGATCATTGTGAACACGATGTAGCTGTATGTGAATCGGGTAAGTGGATTAATAAAAAAAAAAAATATATGAAAAAAAAGTCAACAAGGCTAAAAAAAAATAAAAAAAAGCCATTGGTAACACCCAAAAAAAAAAAAAATAGCACCTACACACCATTTGAACAGATTAAATGTAACTGGCAATACGTCAGAAATTTTATAGATTTTTTTGTATTAAACTTTGTTTTGACAACAACTTTCTAAAGAAAATTAGTTATTAATGAATCAATAACAATTTTTTAAGAAAATTTGTTATCGATAACAAACTTTTTTAAATAAAGTTAGTTATCGATGTATCGAAAACAAACTTTTCTAAAAAAGTAAGTTATTGTTAGTTATCAAACTTTCATAAAGAAAGTGAGTTATCGATAACAAACTTTTCTAAAGAAACGAACGATAATGAACTTTTCCATAAATTCGATTAACCGATAACTAAATTTAAGGAAATCAACTGCCGATAACAATGTTTTCTTAGGAAAGTTGCTTATCAATAACAAACTTTTACCAAGAAATTTATTTGTCGATGTATCGATAACAAACTTTTGTTAAGAAAAATATTTGTCAATGTTTCGATAACAAACGTTTCTAAAAAAAATTAGTTATCAATGAATTAATATAAATTTGTTTATGAAAATAAGTCATCAATAACAATATTTAAAAAAAGAAAATATTGATGTTTCGATAACAAATTTTTTTTTTTTTTTATTTATTTATTTTCCAAGTACAATTATAATCTAAAATTATGTAGGTCTCAGCGCCTTATAGGCATTATTGAGACGAGCTGGCAAATTTACATTGGTGTACATATTACAATGTATTTTACTTCAATAAAATTTATTTTACAAAAAAAAAAGAAAAAAATAGAAAGCATTTATTTACAATAGAAGCGTTTCAACACACAGAAAACAAATTTGCCAATTGCCAACTGAAAGTCAGTTAATGTCACTAAAATTAGGTTGAAGCACTCACATATAGGTTGTCGCAATTGAATATCGGTAGTCACAACTGAGTAACGTTGATATAACTGACTTTTAGTTGAAGCAATCATAAAATATATTAGTCACAGCATATTTAAGTAGCAACAACAAAATTTGGAGTTGCTTCAACTGAAAAATTCAGTTGGCAATTTATTTTTCTGTGTGAAGGTTTCCATTCAAGTGGTCTTTAAGATTTGATTTAAAAACAGATATTCTATTTGTGGTTTTTAAGCTAACAGGCAACTTGTTGTATTCAAAAATACCCATATATTCAATACGCTGCTTTGTAGTTTCTAATCTACATCGTGACATCCAAAGGTTCTCTTGGTTTCTTGTGTTAAAAACAGATTGGTTTTGCAGAAAATTAACGGTGTGATAACCTATATTGTGCAAGGACTTATATATATATATAAGCACTTGATACTTATACAATCCATTGATTGGCAAAATTGACTTACAAACAATATTATAAAGCGATAGTGTTGCATAAGTAATCGGTAAATTGTGTACTACATTTAGTGCCCTATTTTGCATACTCTGTAGCGTTTTTAATACAGTTGTTTTTTTTGTATCCGTAAATTATAGCCATATAATTCAAGTGACTTTGTATTAACGCTTGATATAACAAGAGCTTAGTTTCCTTATTAAGTTTATATTTTAATTTATATAATATACCAATAGCCGGTGCGATCTTTGATTTGATTTCACATATATGTTCATCCCAAGAAAGGTTACTTTGCAACGTTATTCCAAGGTATTTAACGGCATGTGTTTCGTAAATAATTTTTCCATCGACGTATATGTTGAAATTACTGTTCATAGCTGGCGAATGTGGCCTAAACCGAACTAACTTGGTTTTATCAGCATTCAATATCAATTTGTTCAACCTAGCAAACTCAAAAATTAAGGAAACATCACGTTCAATAGTTGTTTTTAAAGCCAAGTCATACTTATACGGATAAAAAAGACATACATCATCTGCGAACATATATAAACGACCTGTGAGGTTCAAATTACTAATATCATTTAGATAAATACAGAAAAGCAGAGGGCCCAAACAGCTACCTTGCGGCACGCCACACTCGACGTTCAATAAGCTACTTTTAGAACTGTTAATCTGCACAAACTGTTTGCGATTTTTAAAGTAACTTTCAAAAACCTTTAGCTCCCTTCCAACTACACCATTGTATTTTAGTTTTTTTAACATTATTTTATGATCAACTAGATCAAAAGCTTTTGAAAAATCTAAAAACAGACCCGCTACTCCTTTTGCTCCTTGATCCAAGCCATTACAAACAAAATTCACGACATTTACAACTGCCTCATCAGTTCCGCATCCTTTTTTAAAACCAAATTGGTGTTTGTAAATGTAATTATTAGCTTCGAAATATTGCAAAAGGCTTTTATGTAGCAATTTTTCAAAGACTTTATCAATCGTCGAAAGAACTGCAACCGGACGAAATTTATCAACCGTAGTAGCATTTGAAACTTTCGGAATAGGAACTATTTTGCTGATTTTTAAGCAGTCTGGAAAAACAGATGAGCTTAAAATTTTATTAAAAATTTTAACTAATATTGGCACAACAACATCTTTATTTTTAACTAGCAATCTAGGCGTAACTCCATCACATCCAGTAGACTTTTTCACGTCCAGCTTACTTATTATAGTTTCCATTTCCTCAGCAGTAACTGTAGAAAGAGAAAAACGATCATAAGTCTGACACAAAGTTCTAAGCTGATTACAATTATCATCTGGATACTCAACTATCTGTTGTTTTAATTCATTTACAGACTCTATAAAATAACGATTAAAATTTTCGGCTTTTACACTATCATCACATATTGGTATTGCCGTCGATGTCATTAGATTAAAATTTCTCTTTTGAACTCTTCCAAGTATATTGTTTATAAAATTCCAACTTTTTTTCGTATCTCCACTTATTTCATTTAAATTATCATAATAGTAATCGCTTCTAGCTGATTTACAAGCAATTTTTATTATTTTGCTTATCCTCTTCAACAAGTCTTCATAATATCCACCTTTGGACTTTCGCCGTTTAATCAATACTTTACGTTTAAACTGTATTAAATTTTGCAAATTTTTGTTAATCCATGGACAAAGCTGAAATCGCAGTTGGGTTCTTACTTTTATACTACTCGTGGAATTAGTAACAGCATTACTAATACAACGTATTAAATCTTCAGTTAACTCTGATGAATTAACGGACGTATTTAAATTGTCCAAGTTACCTTGTAAATATTCTCTGACTTTGTTGTAATCACAATGTGTTTTTTCTATTTCAATATAACTATTTGAAAACACACTACTCTCCAACTTACAACACACCAAATTATGATCCGTTAATGTGCATTCAACCGAATCAACAGAAATTTTAGCATAAACGTTACTGAACACATGATCAATACTAGTTCCACTGCTCGGTCTCGTCACCAAAGAATGACAATTATGGCAATCATAGTTTAAAAATAAATTCTTCAAATCAGAATACACAGGGCTATGATATACATCAATATTTGTATCCCCAACTATAACAACTGGAGTTTGAGCATTAAGATTCATAAAATTTTCCATAATATCAAAAAAACGATCAGGTGAACACTTCTGCGAGCGATAAACTGATACTAACTTCAAGGGTTTGCTTTCAATTCGAAAATTGTTAAATGAAATTGAAATAAGTTCAACAAAGCTTTCACTTTTGCATCGATCTACGACAAACTGCAGTTTGTTACTAACATATAAAGATGTTCCACCATATCCATCATTTCTACAACAATGAACGCTTGAGTATCCAGGAATTGTATACAACTGTGTTAATTTCCCATCAAACCAAGTTTCTTGTATAGCAATAATATCGGGTAATTTTGAAAAACTTGCAACCAACGACTTGAATTTATTGAATTTTGTAACCGATGAAACGCTTCTTATGTTTACACATAAAATATTTAAAAAAGAACAATTTAAATTGTATATGTAATTATTATATTTAGAAAAAGTATTAAAATATTGATTATTAATCATTAAAAGAATATAAAAAAATAAAGTAATACAAAATAAAATAAAAACAAGTAAGAAAGCTATATTCGGCTGTGCCGAATCTTTAAATACCCTCCACAATGTTAACCAATGCACTATGGTTTCGCGGACGACCTTTGTTGGCCAAAATTCAATTTTCTCAAAATGGATTTTATAGAAAGTCGTAAACACTTACAAACAACAGAAAACATATTTTATTTTTGTACAAACTCATTTATTGTTCAAAAACAAATTTAGCTAAAAATAAAAAAAAAGTATTTTTTTAAATTTTTTCAATTAATTTTTTGAGTTTAAATACAAAAAATTTTTTATAATATTATACATGGAAAACAAAAAAATTATAACAATTTTTACCACAAAACCTATTTAAAACCAAAATTTTTTCCATTTTTGTAATTTTGGCCAAGAAAAGTGATAATCGGAACTATAGTGCAATGCAAATATTTAAAAAACAAAAAAAATATTTTATAAATATGTATGTATGAAAATTATATAAAAATTATATAAAAGCAACCACGTGGCACGTGTATGACACATACTACGTATTTTTAACTTCTTTTAAAACAAATAACAACAAGCCAAACAACCATCAACAACTACAAAAACGCGCTGCCACGCCATATCATAGAGGTTTATATTGAAACTCATCTAAATTGCTCATAGCTTCTTAACCCCTGAACCGATTTTGCCATAATTGGTACCAAAATAACCAGAAGAACGTTGAGAACAATAAAATAAGAACCTATTTAAAATTTTATTTGAATATGTCA
Organism: Pegoplata infirma; assembly: GCA_963921195.1. Lineage (NCBI taxonomy): Eukaryota > Metazoa > Arthropoda > Insecta > Diptera > Anthomyiidae > Pegoplata > Pegoplata infirma. Next base: position 63,329,279 of record OY992537.1, on the reverse strand, counting down.
ACCATGAGCCAAGATAAATCATTTTAAAATTTTGGGTTAAATGGCTGGTGCCACGCCCCATTGTGCGATTCGGCCCAAATTTTTTGTGAGTGTTAGGAATGATAAAATTACATTAAATTCAAAGTTTCGTTTACATTCATTCAACAGGTGTCAAGTTATAGCATTTATTTTGTGTAAAATTCACATTTTCACTCATCAAAATTTACATTTTCACTCATAACTTTTAAAATACTTAACCGATTTAAAAAAAAAAAAACACTAGATTCTGCCTAGGAGAATTACGCAACTTTTGGTACCCCAGGCGTTTAAATCGATTCTGGATTATAGCCAAAAACGTGATTTCAACAGACAGACAGACAGACGGACGGACAGACAGACAGACAGACAGACAGACGGACATCGCTAGATCGACTTAGAATCGATCAAGGATCATTAATATATATACTTTATGGGGTCCTAAACCAATATTTCAATGTGTTACATACGGAATGACAAACTTATATATACCCTCTATCACTAGAGTGGAGGGTATAAAAAAAATATGTGAAAAAAAAAAAAATGAAAATTAAGATGGAGAAACATACGCTACATTGTCACCATCATCATCATCATCACTGGTAGCACAATCATCAACGTTTACAATAGCTCCTCCGTTACCCATTGATCTACGCTGCCAAGGTTTCTTGCTTGTTGCATCTAAAAGCAATTGGTCAACATCTTCTTCACATCTTAACACTTGCGGCTTAGAAATGTCACTCCTCTTATAAAACACTCTTCCACCTCTTGCATACACATGCTGGTAACCAACCTCTTTCAAACTTCTAGCGAACTTAAGCAAATTTAACGTTTCTTTTCCAAGAAAGTCATTAACAAAAACATCACTCGTCTCTTTGTTATCCTTCAACTTTGGTTTAGCAGACATTAGCTTTTGTTTAGATGATTTCGATGAAAACTTCACAATCACACTTTTTTTTTCACTGCCGTCCTTCTTTTGTTTAGAATTCTTTTTATTGCGAATAAAGTAAGCTTCATCAATACTTTCAGGTTCCAAATTGACTCCAACACTTTTTGACAACTCCAAAACAGAATCAACAGCCGTAACACCATCAACAACTTCAAGTCCACTTACAATGCAATCATTCTTAACACGAACATCGTTTAACAGCTTAACAGACGATTTTAAATCTTTGATTTCTTTTTTTAATAAATGATTTTCTTTTTCCACATTATTAATTCTTCTTTTATTTTCTGTTACCCCTTTCAAAATATCATCATACTGTTTCGACATAAAATTAATTGTCTCTTGAATATTGGTCAGCTGATCTAACTTGTTCAGTTTTGTTTTTATTACATGAAGCTCGTTTTTTATTTCATCTCTCCCTCCTCCTTCGCAAAATTGACAAGTAAAAACCTCACTCTCGTTATTCAGCAAATACTCAAACTGTCTTTTATCCAAACGAGTGCATTGAGAGTGGTATTTTTTGGCGCATTTGTCGCATTCTATAAAGTCTTCCTCTTCTTTTATTTGCAATTTGCATTGGTCACAAAGAATTTTCTTATTTTGAACACTTTTTCGACCTTTTCCAGCCATTCTTCACAATTTCCGCAAAATAAGCAATTTGCTTTTTATAAAGAAAATAGTTTTTATGCAATTTAACGATTAAATCAGTAAGAATTTATTATTTAAATTTTTTTAGTTTTGACACCGAAAAAATTATACGTTCGTTCAACTAGGGTTGCCAACTATCCATTTTATTGAAATGGATTTATCGATAACGATTTTTTTAAAGAAAACAAGTTTTCAATGAATAAATAACAATTTTTTTTAAGAAAATTAGTAATCGACAACAAACTTTTCTAAAGAAAATTATTATTGAGGTAGCAATAATAACTTGCCTAAATAAAATTAGCTATCGATAACATATTTTTCTAAAGAAAATTACGTATCGATGTATCAATAACAAACTTTTTAGAGAAAATTCTTATTGATATCGATAAATTTAAGAAAAAAAAATTTTTACAAAATAAGTTATCGCTAACAAACTTTTCTAAAGAAAATTATTATCGGTGTATCGATAACAAACTTTTTTACAGAAAGTTAACTATCGATGTAGCGGCAAAAACTTTTTAAAGGAAATTATTTAGCATAATAACAAACCTGCTAATGAGTTAGCTGTCGATAACAAAATTTTCTTATAAAATTATTTAGCGATGTGTCGATAACAAACTTTTCTAAAAAAAATTTCGATAACAAACTTTTTTAAAGAAAATTAGTTATCAATGAATCAATAACAAACCTTTTTTAAGAAAATAAGTTATCGATAAAAAACTTTTCTAAAGAAAATGTTTACCGATGTAACGATTATAACTTATCTAAAGAAATTTATTGCTAGCAAAGTTTTCTAAGATAAAAGTTATTGACAAAAAACTTTTCTAAAGAAAATTAGTAATCGAAATTTTCTAAAGAAAAACTTTTCAATACAAAATTGTTTATCGATAACAAATTTTATAAAGATAATAAGTTATCGATAACAATTTTTTCATTAGAAAGAAAGAAACTCAGTTATCGACAACAAACTTTTCTAAAGAAAATTAGTTATCCATAACAAACTTTTCTAAAGAAAATTAGTTATCGATACCAAACTCTTTCTTGGAAACATTTCTAAAGAAAATAAGTTATCGACAACAAACTTTTCTAAAGAAAATCAGTTAACGATAACAAACTTTTCATTAAAAATTTTTTTAAAGAAACTCAGTTATCGATAACAAACTTTTCTAAAGAAAATTAATTATCAATGAATCAATAACAAATCTTTTTTAAGAAAATAAGTTATCGATAAAAAACTTTTCTAAAGAAATTGTTTACCCATGTAACGATTATAACTTTTCTTAATAAATTTATTGCTAGCAAAGTTTTCTAAGATAAAAGTTATCGACAACAAACTTTTCTAAGGAAAATTAGTTATCGAAATTTTCTAAAGAAAAACTTTTCAATAAAAAATTGTTTATCGATAACAAATTTTATAAAGAAAATTAGTTATCGATAACAAACTTTTCTAAAGAAAATTAGTTATCGATAACAAACTCTGTCTTGGAAACATTTCTAAAGAAAATAAGTTATCGATAACAAACTTTTCTAAAGAAAATCAGTTATCTATAACAAACTTTGCATAAGAAATTTTTTTAAAGAAACTCATTTATCGATAACAAACTTTTCTAAAGAAAATCAGTTATCTATAACAAACTTTTCATTAGAAATTTTTTTAAAGAAACTCAGTTATCGATAACAAACTTTTCTAAAGAAAATAAGTTATCGATAACAAACCCTTTCTTGGAAATTTTTCTAAAGAAAATGATTATCGATAACAAACTTTTCTAAAGAAAATTAGTTGTCGAATTTTTCTAAAGGAAATCTTTTCTATAGAAAATTTGTTATTGATAAAAAATTTTATAAAAAACTAAGTTATCGATGACAAACTTTTTCTTAGAAAATTTTCTAAAGAAAATCAGTTATCGATAACAAACTTTTCTAAAGAAAATCAGTTATCAATAACAAACTTTTCTAAAGAAAGTCAGTTGTCGAAAACAAACTTTTCTAAAGAAAATCAATTATCGATAACAAACTTTTCTTAATAAAATCGGTTATCAATAACAAACTTTTCTAAAGAAAATCAGTTATCGATAAAAACTTTTCTAAAGAAAATCAGTTATCGATAACAAACTTTTCTAAAGAAAATCAGTTATCAATAACAAACTTTTCTAAAGAAAATCAGTTATCGATAGCAAACTTTTCTTAAGAAAATTAGTTATAGACAATAAACTTTTCTATAGAAAATTACTCATCGATAAAAAACTTTTCTAAAGAAAATTATTATATATAGCAAACTTTTCTAAAGAAACTTAATTATAGAATTATTTTAAGGGAAATCTTTTGTATGGAAAATTTGTTATCGATAACAATTTTTATAAAAAACTAAGTTACCGATGACAAATTTTTCTTAGAAAATTTTCTAAAGAAAATATCTTATCGATAACAAATTTTCTAAAGAAAATCAGTTATCAATAACAAACTTTTTTAAAGAAAATCATATATCGATAACAAACTTTTCTAAAGAATATCAGTTATCAGTTATCGAAAACAAACTTTTCCAAAGAAAATTAGTTATCGATAACAGACTTTTCTAAAGAAAACCCGTTATCGATGACAAACTTTTCTAAAGAAAATGATTATCGATAACAAACTTTTCGATAAAGAAAATCAGTTATCGATAACAAACTTTTCTAAAGAAAATCCGTTATCAATAACAAACTTTTCTAAAGAAAATCATTTATCGATATCAAACTTTTCTCAAGAAAACTTTTCTAAATAAAATCACTTATCGATAACTTTTTTCTTAGAAAAGTTTGTTTAAATTTGTTTAAAGAAAATTATTATCGATAGGAAACTTTTCTAAAGAAAATTAGTTATTGAATTTTTCTAAAGAAAATCTGTTCTATAGAAAATAAGATATCGATAACAAATTTTATAAAAAATTTAATTATCGACAACAAACTTTTTCTTAGAAAATTTTCTAAGGATAATCAGTTATCGATAACAAACTTTTCTAAAGAAAATCACTTATAGATAACAAACTTTTCTAATGAAAATCAGTCATCGATAACAAACTTTTCTAAAAAGAAAATCAGTTATCGATAACAAACTTTCTTAGAAAATTTTCTAAGTATAATCAGTTATCGATAACAAACTTTTCTAAAGAAAATCACTTATAGATAACAAACTTTTCTAATGAAAATCAGTTATCAATAAAATACTTTTCTAAAGAAAATCAGTTATCGATAACAAACATTTCTGAAGAAAATCAGTTATCGATAACAAACATTTCTGAAGAAAATCAGTTATCGATAACAATTTTTCTAAAGAAAATCAATTATCGGTAACAAACTTTTCTAAAGAAAATCAGTTATCGATAACAAACTTTTCCAAATAAAATCAGTTATCGATAACAAACTTTTCTAAAGAAAATCTGTTATCGATAACAAAATTTTCTAAAGAAAATCTGTTATCGATAACAAACTTATCTAAAGAAAATCAGTTATCAATAACAAACTTTTCTAAAGAAAATCATTTATCGATAACAAACTTTTCTAAAGAAAATCTGTTATCAATAACAAACTTTTCTAAAAAAATAAGTTATCGATAAAAATTTTTAAAAGAAAATTATTATCGATAGCAAACTTCTCTAAAAAAAATTAGTTATTGAATTTTTCTAAATAAAATCTTTTCTATAGAAAATTTGTTATCGATAAAAAATTTTATAAAAAACTAAGTTATCGATGACAAACTTTTTCTTAGAAATTTTTTTTTGGAAAATCAGTTATCGATAACAAACTTTTCTAAAGAAAATCAGTTATCGATAACAAACTTTTTTAAAGAAAATCAGTTATCGATAACAAACTTTTCTTAAGAAAATCAGTTATCGATAACAAACTTTTTTAAAGAAAATCAGTTATCGGTAACAAACTTTTCTAAAGAAAATCAGTTACCGATAACAAAATTTTCCAAAGAAGATTAGTTATCGATAGGGATGAGATTTTCATGCACTAAAAAATCTAAAATATGCGCTTAAAATATGCGCTAAAAAATTCAAAATATGCACTAAAAATATGCACTAAAAAATAAAATGTGTGCAATAAAAATCATGTTTTCATAGGAAAACCTACTTAAAAAGTAAAAATTAACGCCGTGTTAAAATAGTACCGTTTAAAACGTTATATAAGTAACATTTTTTAGAAATTAAGAATATAAAAAAAAAACAAGTAAGAAAGCTATATTCGGCTGTGCCGAATCTTTAAATACCCTCCACCAATGTGATGATTTAAAAAACAAAAAAGTTTGTTTTATTTATACCTAAGGAAATAAAAAAGTACCAAATAGTGTACTTTCAGTACCTTTAATAAAAGGTACTTTTTATAGAAGGTACTTTTTATAAAACGTACTTTTTATAAAAGGTACTTTTTATAAAAGGTACTTTTAATAAAAGGTACTTTTTATAAAAGGTACTTTTTATAAAAGGTATTTTTTATAAAAGATACTTTTTATAAAAGGTACTTTTTATAAAAGGTACTTTTTATAAAAATTACTTTTTATAAAAGGTACTTTTTATAAAAGTAACTTTTTACAAAAGGTACTTTTTATAAAAGGTACTTTTTATAAAAGGTACTTTTTATAAAAGGTACTTTTTATAAAAGGTACTTTTTATAAAAGGTACTTTTTATAGAAGGTACTTTTTATAAAAGGTACTTTTTATAAAAGGTACTTTTTATAAAAGGTACTTTTTATAAAAGGTACTTTTTATAAAAGGTACTTTTTATAAAAGGTACTTTTTATAAAAGGCACTTTTTATAAAAGGTACTTTTTATAAAAGGTACTTTTTATAAAAGGTACTTTTTATAAAAGGTACTTTTTATAAAAGGTACTTTTAATAAAAGGTACTTTTTTTAAAAGGTACTTTTTATAAAAGGTACTTTTTATAAAAGGTACTTTTTATAAAAGGTACTTTATATAAAAGGTACTTTTTATAAAAGGTACTTTTTATAAAAGGTACTTTTTATAAAAGGTACTTTTTATAAAAGGTACTTTTTATAAAAGGTACTTTTTATAAAAGGTACTTTTTATAAAAGGTACTTTTTATAAAAGGTACTTTTTATAAAAGGTACTTTTTATAAAAGGTACTTTTTATACAAGGTACTTTTTATAAAAGGTACTTTTTATAAAAGGTAGTTTTTATAAAAGGTACTTTTTATAAAAGGTACTTTTTATAAAAGGTACTTTTTATAAAAGGTACTTTTTATAAAAGGTACTTTTTATAAAAGGTACTTATTATAAAAGGTTCTTTTTATAAAAGGTACTTTTTATAAAAGGTACTTTTTATAAAAGGTACTTTTATAAAAGGTACTTTTTTTAAAAGGTACTTTTTATAAAAGGTACTTTTTATAAAAGGTACTTTTTATAAAGGTACTTTTTATAAAAGGTACTTTTTATAAAAGGCACTTTTTATAAAAGGTACTTTTTATAAAAGGTACTTTTTATAAAAGGTACTTTTTATAAAAGGTACTTTTATAAAAGGTACTTTTTATAAAAGGTACTTTTTTTAAAAGGTACTTTTTATAAAAGGTACTTTTTATAAAAGGTACTTTTTATAAAAGGTACTTTTTATAAAAGGTACTTTTTATAAAAGGTACTTTTTATAAAAGGTACTTTTTATAAAATGTACTTTTTATAAAAGGTAGTTTTTATAAAAGGTAATTTTTATAAAAGGTACTTTTTATAAAAGGTACCTTTTTATAAAAGGTACCTTTTTATAAAAGGTACTTTTTATAAAAGGTACTTTTTATAAAAGGTACTTTTTATAAAAGGTACTTTTTATAAAAGGTACTTTTTATAAAAGGTACTTTTTATAAAAGGTACTTTTTATAAAAGGTACTTTTTATATAAGGTACTTTTTATAAAAGGTACTTTTTATAAAAGGTACTTTTTATAAAGGAACCTTTTATAAAAGGTACTTTTTGAAAACGGTACAGAATTTTCGGAAAGTACTTGTTCCAGAATGTTTTATTTGAGGATCCTACATTCTAAATTTCAAGTTTGAATAAAATTTCAGTAAATAAAAAAAAGTATCAAAAGTACTTTTTTACCCATTTTACCTCAGTAGAATCAACATTGGCAAAACCCGAGCCTTAGTGAATCTTTTTTCCGGAAGGTGAACCGACATTGCAAATTTCCATTTTCTAGTACCATTATGTAAGGAAATATAAAATGTAACAAAAGTACATATTTTTACCCTATTAGAAAAATCATTGGCAAAAACCCAGTCTTAGGGGATCTATATTCCGGGAGGTGAACATACAGTCCAAATTTCAAGTCTATGTGACAATTTTTTAAGAAAATATAAAAGGTGCCAAAAGTACAGATTTTTTCCCTTTTTACCCTCTTAGAATCAACATTGGCAATAATCCAGCGGTACTGGATCTATATTCTAGGATGTGAACATACTGTCAAAATTTCAAGTTTCTATGACCATTATTTTAGGAGATATAAAAAGCACCAAAAGTACAGCTTTTTACCCTTTTGACCCCCTTAGAATTAACACTGGCAAAAATCCATCCTTAATGGATCTATATTCCAGGAGGTGAACATACAGTCCAATTTTCAAGTCTCTATGATCATTATATCAGAAGATTTAAAGAGTACCAAAAGTACAGTTTTTTAAAATTTTTACCCCCTTACCATTGGCTAAACTCCAGCCATAGTCCAAATTTCAAGTCTCTATGACCATTATATCGGGAGATATAAAAAGTACCAAAAGTACAGTTTTTTACCCTTTTTACCCCCTTAGAATCAACATTGGCAAAAATCCAGCCTTAGTGGATCTTTATTCCGGAAGGTCAAACTACAGTCCAAATTTCAAGTCTCTAACTTCAGCGGTTTGGGCTGTGCGATGATGAATGAGTATGTCAGTCAGTCATATTACTCTTTTATATATATAAATTTTCCGGATTTGGGCGATTTTTGCCATAAAGTTTATTTCTCTCTTTTATAATTTAACAAAATTTATTTTTTTAAATGAAAATATTTTTTATTTTTTAAGAAATCTGAACAAAATTGAATTTTGGCGATATTTTACATCCGATTTGGCGACAAAGCCAAAAAAAAGTCTGGCAACCCCGTTAATATGACGAAGGAAAAAATGGACACACACACACACATGCTATATAAAAATAACTATTCATTTCTTTATTATTACTTAACGAACTTTTTTTTAATTAAATTTAGATTTTGTTTTACATATTTTAAAGATTTTTTGTAAAGATTTTTTCCTTTTTCTCAGTTTTTTTTTTTTTTTTCATTTCCGTTTTCTTTCTTATGTATCACACAAAATATGAGTTAATTTAGGGTTATGTTGAAAAAAAAATGTGTTTTTTAGTAATTCGCTCATAACTTTTAAAATACTTAACCGATTTAAAAAAAAAAAATACAGCAGATTTTGCCTGGGAAAATTACGCAACTTTTGGTACCCCAAGCGTTTAAATCGGTTTCGTAGTATTGCCGAAAACGTGATTTCAACAGACAGACAGACAGACGGACGGACAGACAGACAGACAGACAGACGGACATCGCTAGATCGACTTAAAATCGATCAAGGATCATGAATATATATACTTTATGGGGTCCTAAACCAATATTTCAATGTGTTACATACGGAATGACAAACTTATATATACCCTCTATCACCAGAGTGGAGGGTATAATTAAAAAGAAAAAAAATATTTTTTTTTATTTTCAAAATAAATTTTTAAAATTTCAAATAGTTTTTGAAACAATATGGGTTTTTGCTAATTTATGACAAAATATGCAAAAATATGCACTTTAAAGTTAAAAATATGCACAAAATATGCATTTAAAACCAAAATATGCAAAAATATGCATTTTCACTAAAATATGCAAAAATATGCAAAAACAAATCGATGCCATTTTAACGCAAATTTCTTGATTCGAAAAGATAATTGGTCCATATCGTTTTTAGACTATCGACAAAAAACATGCATTTGCATGGAAATCTCATCCCTAGTTATCGATAACAAACTTTTCCAAAGAAAATTAGTTATCGATAACAAACTTTTCTAAAGAAAACCCGTTATCGATAACAAACTTATCTAAAAAAAATCAGTTATCGATAACAAACTTTTCTAAAGAAATAAGTTATCGATAACAAATTTTCTAAAGATAATTGTTATCGATAGCAAACTTTTTTAAAGAAAATTAGTTATCGATAACAAAATTTTCTTAAGAAAATAAGTTATCGATAACAAACTTTTTTAAAGAAAATCAGTTATCGATAACAAACTTTTCTAAAGAAAATCAGTTATCGATAACAAACTTTTCTAAAGTAAATCTGTTATCGATAACAAACTTTTCTAAAGAAAATCGGTTATCGGTAACAAACTTTTCTAAAGAAAATCAGTTATCGATAACAAACTTTTCTAAAGAAAATCTGTTAGCGATAACAAACTTTTCTGAAGAAAATCCGTTATCAATAACAAACTTTTCTAAAGAAAATCATTTATCGATAGCAAACTTTTCTAAAGAAAACTTTTCTAAATAAAATCACTTATCGATAACTTTTTTCTTAGAAAAGTTTGTTTAAATTTTTTTAAAGAAAATTATTATCGATAGCAAACTTTTCTAAAGAAAATTAGTTATCGAATGTTTCTAAAGAAAGTCTTTTCTATAGAAAATAAGATATCGATAAAAAATTTTATAAAAAACTAAGTTATTGATAACAAACTTTTTCTTAGAAAATTTTCTAAGGATTATCAGTTATCGATAACAAACTTTTCTAAAAAAAATCACTTATCGATAACAAACAATTCTAAAGAAAATCAGTTACCGATAACAAAATTTTCTTACGAAAATTAGATATCTATAACTAACTTTTCGAAGAAAATGAGTTATCGATAACAAACCTTTCTAAAGAAAATAGTTATCGATTACAAATTTTCTAAATAAAATTGTTATCAATAGCAAACTTTGCTAGACAAAATTAGTTGTTGATAGAAAAGTTTTTCTAAAAAAACAGTTGCCGATAACAACGTTTTCTATAAAGAATTCTACATTGATAACAAAGTTTTCTTGAAAAAATTACATTTCTAAAGAAAATTAATTATATAAAGGAACGATTTTTAAAGAAAAAAATGTATCGATACGTAAGTTTGTTTTTTTTTTAAACAAAGTTATAGATACCTAAGTTTGCTTTCAAAACTAAGTTATCAATAAAATAGATAAAAAGTTATCGATAAGAAAGTTTTTCAAAGAAAATTTGTAATCGATTACAAAAAAAAATCTAAATAAATGTATTTACTTACGAATCGATATAAAATTAATTAACCACCTTTCCTTTCCTTTCTCTTTTAACAGCCGGTGCCGCTGCTAGATGTCAAAACGGTGGTGAATGTCTGGAAGGACCTGGTCTTGAATTCACCTGCGAATGTACACCCGGTTGGCATGGACGCATCTGTCAAGAAGAAATCAACGAATGTGATTCCTCACCCTGTCAAAATGGTGGAGTTTGTGTTGATAAATTGGCCAGTTATGTGTGTGCCTGTCCCATGGGCTATACGGGGACAAATTGTGAAGAAGAAATTCTAATATGTGCCGACAATCCATGTCAAAATAATGCTCTTTGTCTTATGGAAGAAGGTGTGCCAACCTGTTATTGTGTACCCGATTATCATGGTGAGAAGTGTGAATATCAATATGATGAATGTCAACTGGGTCCACGTTGTATGAATGGTGGTGTCTGTATAGATGGTGTAGATACATTTTCATGTTCCTGTCCGCCCCTACTAACCGGTATGCTGTGCGAATGTTTAATGATAGGAGAAGATTCATTAGATTGTAATTATACGGCACCAGCAACATCGGCACCGTCAACTACGAAACCAAAACCTACACCTGAAGTAACAACATCGAAAGACGAAGATGTTTTTAAGGTATCGACAGAAGATGTTTCAGTATCAAAATCTCCTGAAGAAGGAGAGGGAAAAGATGGAGATGAAGATGGCGCAGAAGAATCTCTAGAAAAACATGTTACAGTGCATATATCTTCAGAAGAAATATCCCCACCTACCACAGTGACAAGTCATTTACCACCAGTTTCAGGATCTGATGAAAGTGAAGAAGATGAAAGAGGACCATCTGCAGGCATAACTACAGAAACTTCCGCTACTTCTGATATTGATTCTAAAGGAAGTTCCGAAATTCCCGACACATCCGCAACAAGTGGTTCAGATGAAACTGAAGGATCCGAAGAAGCTACAACAGTATCAAGATTTGATATAAGTGGAAGTGGTGAAACTACTACAGTTAGACCATTTACCAGTCATGGCATAGACGACTATAGTCCTGTTATTCATTCAGAAGAATCTACTCAAATAAGTGGTGAATCAGATGGTCACAGTGATGAAGATCAATCTGGTATATATGTACATCCAACAAGACCAGTTTACACACATCATGTTACAACAATGGAGACTTCCTTTACAATAGAATATTCCTCATCTCGCCCACCATATGGTATGCCAACTTATTATCCCACATTAGAGATACCACATGTTACCTCAAGACCAGAAACTGATAGTCATATATCACCATCTACGGATGCGCCAACTTTAGAAGATCGTGATGATGATTCAGAGCAAACACCACACGTTGTCAGACCACAAATTACAACAACAGCAGCACCATTCTTTACGGAATATCCGGAAGTATTGGTAACCACAAAATATGTTGATATTGTTGGCGGTACTGGTCGTATAAGTACTACGCCTTCAACACATGTTCCCAGTTATTCTGTAACAACAGTTTCATCTGCATATGATTATGATGCTGTTGAAGTATCGACTGCAACACCGGGTATTTCGGTTACAGTTTATATTCCAGAAAATCGTACTTATTCGCAACATACACCAACGATAATGCCAACATTACAATATCCAGCAACAACATATATACCAAAGTCAGACTATGATACAACACCATATCATACGGATATTGTGTCGCCCACATCTCATCCTGTATATACGGATGATATGACAAGTCATCATATACCCACCACTGGAGTACCCTACTCACCTCCCGATATGCCAACTACTATAGAACCGGCTCAACCTACAATTTCAGTAACACCTACAGAATATAAACCCATTATTACATACGTGCCACCAACCTTTACACAACCCACCTCTAGACCCACATTACCACCACCGCCGCCAACAACACCTACGATAAAACCTCAACCACCACCTACAGAGGCTCCACAAATTCCTACCTCACCACCAGTATATAGCACTCAACCGCCAGTTATAGTTTCGAAATCACCAACTACTGAATCTAGTAGTGAGGAAGAAGAAAGTTCAAATACAGTGGGTACCGGTGTTGGACCTGCTCGCGGTGATGGAGTGGATAGTGAAGCTCATGCTGATTGTATAAAGCATGGTTGTTATAATGGTGGTACTTGTGTTACAACATCAGAAGGATCAAGGGTAAGTTAAATTTTTAATTTTTTTATGAATTATAAAATTTTTCCGGTTTCAAAGAGAAATTTAATGTGACCCAAAACTGTATAACAACCCCTTTAAGCTTCGACTTTTTTGTTTGAACTCGATTTTAAATAATTTAAAACAAACTAAAGCGCCCACTGTAAAAACACTTGAAACTCTCTCGAAAAAGATTTTAAAATACAAATGGTGAAAATGAAATGTGTACAAAAAATTCATGAAGTTTTATACAACACTATCGAGTTGTGATAGTTGTGATAGTCTGACATCTGAAATTCCAAAGAATATAGTACCTACTTAGTATAATGGCAAAGGAATTGTATGATGGTACCCAGAAAATCTTTCGATTACTTGCTCAGAACCTTTTCTTCTTTTTAATAAATTTTTTTTGAGATTGTCCTAAACGCAATAGGTTCCATACCAAAAATCAACAGTTTCTTCTCGGACAGGTTTTGCATCTAGTTCTAACGCTTAAGCTTTGTTCAATTTAGTTTTAAAAACTCGTAACGGTTTGGTCAACATGTAATGGTGAGATATCGCTGCTAGGTGACCAACAAAGGTTGATATCAAATTCTTCAGTGATTGTATACGAAGACTCCAGTGATCTTTTCTAGGTAGCCTTGCAAAAATTTTGATTAGGCTATGTGTTTAGGTCTCCTACCGCCTCCTCTAGGGACAAGATGGGATTTGAGGCCTATCTAATCCCCCATAAATATACCAAGTTAAAACATTAATCCCGGTCTCAAGTGGACAGGAATTCAAGTTTAAGAACTCACTGTTATTTAAAATGATTCTATAACATCAACCACGCCCATTTATACGCCCCTTTGGCCAAAAACCTTACATTTAAAAAATCTTTGAAACTACTCATCCGATTTAAAAAATGTTTCGAATTATTTTAAGAATAATCCTTCAGGGTGTTGTAGGCAAGGTTTGTTTGTCTGCTCCTACTTTTTATAAAAAGTTCTAAAATTTAAAGGGTTTCCGAAAGTACACAGCCGATTTAAAAAATGTTTTCACCAATTCGACTCCCACAGACTATACTCGTAAATATACTTGATTGTTTTTCAATCATTTTAATCCGTGGCGCCCTTTTATCCAAGCTTTAGATTTCTGGAAAATTTACATCAAAAATTTGGATTTTTGAAAGATACAAAAATATTAACAATATATCGCGAAACATTTATTAATTTTGACATACTTAATACAAATTTCAAAAATATTTAAAAAATCTATTTTCGAGATATCGCCATTTGAAACTTGCCAAAAAAATGTCCAAAAGTTTAGATTTTTTCCTAGGTTCAAGAAATGTTAAAAAAAAGCAAAAAAAAAATTTTTTTCCTCAATTCTTTTTTAAAGAATCAAACTTTTATTTAACCCTAATTTGAGCCATATCAAATTATAAAGCCAAAATTATTATAAAGCCAAATTATTTAAAGCCATGCAGTCTTTCGAGCTAAGTTTTGAATTTTCCAAAAGTCCAAAGTTTTGATCGAGAGCGCCACGGGGTAAAATGATCGGATTTCACTCAAATTAAGCTTAAATGAAAGTTCGTCTCAAGCTCTATGAAAGCGTCGCAAGACATCTTTTTTTTTATTTGGAAAAATCCCAAACATTGATCACTGGACATGGCGGGTAAATTTAATCCGATTGTCCTTAAATTTAACCCACATATGTGGCATTCCACACCAAATGTCCCGCTACAGTAAAACATGTGTCACGTAAATTTTTGAATAGGTTGTTTGGATAGCCCTATATGGAACTAAGAAAATTACGTTTTTAGTTTTTCAAATTTACAAAAACTAGGCTTAGGAGGAGTGGTCAAATATTGGAAAAATGGTCAAATTTGTAGCGAGTTGCCTTGATTAAATATTTATCACATTAAAACGGAATGCCCCACAATCTCAAAAATTTACATTCTTATATAGTTTTGTATGGGCTATCGATCAAAATTTTTTTTTTGGAAAATTTTCAGAACCCGTTCTGAAATTTTTCATTTTTTAAAAAAGTAAATTTATCAAAAATCCGGCCACTTTTTTTTTTTAATTTAGATGTTTGTCCATCCACAAAAAAAAAAAAAACGCGTTTTTCCTTTTTTCGAGAAAATCGCATTTGAATTTTAAATTTCATAACAATTTTGTAATTTGCTTGTATTTTCTTGTTTTAACAGAGCGTATGAGTAATATTTATGCAATTAATAATACTCATTCGCAACGTTAAAACAAGATAATACAAGCAAATTACAAAATTGTTATGAAATTTAAAATTCAAATGCGATTTTCTCGAAAAAAACGAATAACGCGTTTCTGAATTTTTTTGTGTGGTTGGGCAAACATCTAAACTTAAAAAAAAAAAAATAAAAAAAAAAGTGGCCGGATTTTTGATAAATTGACATTTTTAAAAAATGGAAAATTTCAGAACGGGATATACAAAACTATATAAGAATGTTGATTTTTGAGATTGTGGTGCATTCCGTTTTAATGTGATAAATATTTAATCAAGGTAACTCACCACAAATTTGGCCATTTTTCCAATATTTGAATCAAAACGCAATTTTCTAAGTTCAATATAGGACTATCCATACAACCTATTCAGAAGTTTACGGTACACATGTTTTTTCGCTGGACATTTGGTGTGGAATGCCTCATATGGTTTAAGCCTGGGGAAAAAACAACATTTTTCTGGACGTTCAAAATCAGAAAAACAAAAAAATTTGCCATAAACAAATACGGTCTAACGTACATAATATTAAATTAAAGTTCGTCTCAAGGTCTATGAAAGGGTCAAGGGAACACAATTGAGATTATTTTTGACAATTTTAAACAGAGATATCTCGAAAACCGTTTGACCAATTTTAAAAACATCATCAACATTAACAAATGTGATATGCGACTGAGCACGAATATTAAAATCGTTTTAAAATCGGTTTAAAGCTTTTCGAGATATCGCTTTTTAAACTTTACAAAAAATTTTAACTTTTAAAAAAATCTCAAAATTTCTTTCTCTAACCATTTTATAAGGCTTAAGACAACCCAAGCAGAAATTGACGACGGTTCTAAAAAAAAGCGTTCTGAAAGCTCTGTAACAAAAAAAAAGAATTCTCAAAACGCTATTTTCAAACGCTTTGCGAGCGTTTTTGAAAAGTGTTCTGAAAGCTCTATAACAAAAAAAAGCAATCTCAAAACGTTTTTTTGGAACGCTTTGCGAGCGTATTCGAAAAGCGTTTTAAGAGTTCTTTTTTATTTTTTTGAAAAAAATTTCTAAGTTCCAAAACTATGAATAACAATTTTTTGTCAATTTTTTTTTTGTTTTTTAAGTAAAAAAAATCATAAAAAATATTTTTAGATTTTTTTTTTTTTTAAATTTCTAAGTTTCGAAAATTTTTTTGAAAATTTTTTTAAGTTTTTTTGAGTACAAAAACTTTTTTTTCGGATTTCACTTTGTATCAAACAAATTATTATAACCGAACTAAAACAGAAATTCTTTACTTTGGGTTTTTAAAGCGATTTGATGACTTAAAAAAAACGTTCTCAAAGCACTTTGTACATCGCTTTTAAAACGCTTTAAACCTAGCGTAGATCGATGTTATCATTCGGATCATCTGAAGGCGCTTTGAAGTTGGTATACAGAACGCTCGTACAACCGTCTACAACGCTTTCACAACGCTTTTGCGATTGTATTTTTCTGACTGGGAACCTTTCGATTAAATTTAACTTACTACAAGGAAAGTATCTCAACCCTTATGAACCGATTTGCCTGAAACTTAAAATAAATATAAAAGAGACGATTTTAAGGTTAGGGTGTCTCGGCTTATCGGCCATATCAGTGTTTAAAAATTTCATTGTCCCGTTATGAAACAACGTGGACCTCTTGGAAAATTTCGATAACTACCGAACTAGCAGGAATATCGTCTGGAAAAAAAATACGTATCAACTTATATTTAATAAAGATTATTTTGTATTCATATCTGGCCCTTTGTTCCAACTTGGAACCATAGGAATCAATATAAAAATATATTTTGTATTCATATGGATATCGTAGGTTTATGTCTTCACATAAATACTCCCCAAAATTTACACATTTTCGTAAAAAAAATATTTAACGAAGTTAACAAGGTTATTTCACAGTTTAATAAATATTATATAGGTATTAAAAAAAACATTCTTCTCATATCAAAACATCATATAGTTTCTTAAGAAGAAATGGCTGAAATTTTTTCGCTAGAAACTATAAATTGTATTTCAGAAATAATTAATTGTATTTCAGAAATTACACAGCCCGACAAAATTAAAAAAGATTTTTGCTTCTTTGAATTTATCAACTGATTCTAATTAATTTGGGTGCGCTGAATTCAAATCTGTAATCAGTTTGTCTCTATCAGCTTTAGTTTTCATGATATAGCTTTTTTATATCCTCCACTTATGACCTCCAATTGTGGTCGTCTGTCAGTTTTTCAAAAAAAATTTTTTCATCAAAATTTCTTATTTACAGTTAAATTAACCGAATTCATCAAAAAAGCACATCTTAAGCGAACCGGTTTGATACCTATAATTTGACTGGAAGGAGAAATATACTTTTCAAACGAAAAAAATATTTGAATTAGTGCCTACGGTCAGTACCGTAGTACCGGGAATACCGGTATTCCCGGTTCTCGGTATTACCGGGAAATGGTACCGGTTTCCCGGTTCTTAATTCATTCCCGGTATTCCCGGGAATACCGGTATTCCCGGTTCCGGTTCTGACGGTATTCCCGGGAATACCGGTATGAACATTTTGTAAAATTTTGTACAATTAAAATTTTTTCTTAGCTTTTACCAAAAAAAAATACAAAACATGACATAACACCATTTCCATTTTATTTTTTTAATTTTAGAAAAAATAGTTGCTGATTTTTAAATAATTTTACAAACACAACTAAATATTACTGAAATACTGATTAAATAGTGTAATTTAAATATTTTATGGTATAGTATTTTTTTGGTTTTTGAGAACCGGTACCAGGATCAGAACCGGGAATACCGGTATTCCCGGGAATATATCTAGAACCGGGAAACCGGTTCCAGAACCGGGAATACCGGTATTCCCGGGAATACCGAGAACCGGGAAATGGGGGGCACTAATTTGAATCAAAAAAAATTTTGGGTAAAAAATTTTTTTCCGGAAAAAATGTTTTTTTTTTGTAACTACCATAACTGTAAATAAGAAATTTTGATGAAAAAATTTTTTTTTGAAAAAACTGACAGACGGCCAGGCCAGACTGTGATAATTTGAGGTCATAAGTGTAAAAAAAGTTATATCATGAAAACTAGAGCTGATAGAGACAAACTGATTACAGATTTGAAGTCAGCGCACCCAAATTAACTAAAATCAGTTTATAAATTCAAAGAAGCAAATTGAGTGTTGGCCTGTGTTATCAATTGTATTTCAGAAACAAAATTCATACAACAATTGAAAATTTCGGAAATACAATTGTTATTTCCTGAAATGCAATTGATATTTCCTGAAATACAATTGATATTTCCTGAAATACAAATTAAAAATTTCTAAAATACAATTAATAAATTCTGAAATACAATTGATAATTTCTGAAATACAATTAATAATTTCTAAAATACAATTGATAAATTCTGAAATACAATTGATAATTTCTGAAATACTAGTAATAATTTCTAAAATACAATTGACAATATCCGAAATACAATTGATAAATTCTGAAATACATAGATAACTTCTGAAATACAATTTATAGTTTCTGAAATACAATTGATAATTTCTGAAATAGAATTAATAAATTCTGAAATACAATTGATAACTTCTGAAATTCAATTGATAATTTCTGAAACACAATTGATAAATCGGGACTTATCGAAATTTTCCGGAAGGTTTACATTGTTTCATAAGGAATACTTTCCTTGTTAGGGTATAATTTTTAATTAGAATTCTAAAAACCACAATGTTTTTACCCCCTTTTTAAAGAAAGGTTACTTAAAATCGATAAGCCACAAAAAACAATAAAAACACAGCATAACCACAAATATTTATGTATTTGAAATTTTAATACACCAAGCAGAAACAGTAATAATATACAAAAGCAAAAATGTTTCAAACTGACCCCCCAGTGTCAGTTTAACTAAATCCGTTTCGTGTGTTTCGTTAATTTTAATTCCCTTCAAAAAAAATAAAATAAAAACGCAAAATAAAAAAAAGCATACTGTTCTATATTTTTCTGCTGTATAATTCTTATTGAGCCATAATAAATTAAATTTAATTTGACACTTAAAAAAATAAACCACTCACCCTTGACTTGTTCCAACAGTAGATGTCGTAGATAACGTAGTTGATAACGTAGCAGATAAAGTGTGTTTGTGTGTGTGTGTGTTGGACACCAAATGTATCGTTAGCGTTAAATATTATCCCTTATGCAGAGAAAATCGTAATAAACGAAACGATGATGATGATGAAAATATTAAAACGAAAAACAAAAAAAAACTCAAAAAGAAAAACTATGTCAACGCCAAAGTCAATGTTTGTTAAATACACAATATGGGGTCATTTATGGCCGTTTCCTTTTCCCTTTTTTTTTCTTGCTTGCACAGACATGCAAACACACGCAAAATAAAATTTACAAAGAGACCCTCTCACTTACCAGTCATTTAAATATACATTTGTATAACATGGTCAGTTGATTTAGGATTGTTTGGCCTATAAAGAGAATAAAAATAAAAAAAAAATTAAATATATAAACCAAAAATGAAATTAAAATAAATAAGTTAGAAATAACAAGTAGAAAAATTAAATTCGACTTGGCCGAATCTATGAATACCCTCCACAATGCCCTTTTTAAGTTATAGTAAATTTTCTAGAGTGAAAAAATAAAATTTTTGATTAGAAATATTTTATTTTGTGTAAAAAACCTTTTTATTTTAACTAATTTTTGAAAAAAAAAAAAAAAAATAATTTACTAAATTTTTTTTTGAGTGTAAAATTTTTTTTGAGTGTAAAATTTTTTTCGAGTGTATTTTTTTTTTCTTTTAGTGTAAAAATATTTTTGAGTGACAAAAATGCGATGTAAAATATTTTTGTGACTTACCAATGTTTTTAAAACATGTTTAACAGGTTTTCAACACGTGAATTTAATGTGAGGCGAATCTGAAATTTACGGTTTTGCTAATAACTTTGGAACCACTGGACCGATTTGGCTGAAATTTAAAACAAACCGGACCTACATAACGAAAAATATATATGCCACACTTCAGCACCCTCATAATTGCTGTTCGAAAGTTACCGTGTGTTTTATCTCGTTAATTCCAAAAAAACCCTTGCCGAAATTCACTCATTTGCTTATAACTTTTGAACCACTGGACCGATTTCGCTGGATTGCAATACCAACCTGACCAGGTAAATGCCCAACATATATGCCAAACTTCAGGAGCCTCCGTAAAGTCTTTCAAAAGTTAGCGTGTTTTCAACAGACAGACAGACAGACAGACAGACAGACAGACGGACAGACGGACGGACGGACGGACGGACGGACGGACGGACATCGCTAGATCGTCTTAAAATCGATCGAGGATCATGAATATATATACTTTATGGGGTCCTAGACCAATATATCGAGGTGTTACAAACGGAATGACAAACTTATATATACCCTCTATCACTAGAGTGGAGGGTATAAAAATGTAAATGTTAAATTAATATAATTATACATTTGGGTTTGCAGAGGATTTCCGACAAAAAAAATGTTCAACAACACCAACAAACCACTACTAACGAACAAAGTAAATTATACCAAATAAATTTGTTTTCATAAAAATTTATAGGAAAAATAAACAAATCTAGGATTTAGATAACAAAAATCTGCAAATATTTATTAAAATAAAAGTAATTAAATTATATTTAAGGTTCATTTGTATAAAACAAAATCCAATCAGTATGAAAAAAAGGATTGCCAATTGTTAATAATTTAATGATATGTTAGAGATATTTTTTTAGGATTTTTTTTAGATTTTTGAATATGTAACAAAAATGCAAGTTTTTCTTAAATACTCTCCATACTTTCCTTTTTTAAAATTTTTTGGTTTCTTGAAATTTTCAGATTCAGAGAATTACTGTTTTCATTTTCTTAAAACAAAAGGTTTTGTAACTTGAATAACAATTCACCTGCTGGTGAATAAAACATTTTTCACCAGCTGGTAAATAAAACGTATCATAGTTATTTTTCATGAAAAAATTTTTTTTTCCATCAAAACTTTTAATATATCCTCTAGAGAAGAGAGTATACAAAATAAGTTTCTAGGATCTCATTAAGTATATGGGGCATTCCATGTGAAATCGGACACTTTGAAAAACTTTTTTTTTTAGATTTTCCCAATTTGTTTACAGTTTTTAGTAGCCTTCGAAAACTCCTTCGTGGTAAATTTTCAGATTTTTTTGATGACCCGTTCAAAAGATATCGAATTTTTAAAAATTGGTAGTTTGTTCCTTTACTCAAACTGCTTTTACTCATAACTTTTTCAATAATGGTCCAAATTTCAAATTTTGTTTTTCAAAATTTTTGTTTTTTACGTACTTTTAAAAAAAAAAAATCCCAAAAAATTCTTAAAAGCGCTCTAGTATGCAATTTTTAAGTTTTAAAATTTAAATCTCATTTTTGAAAATGTTTGTACTCTTCGATTTTTTTGAAATTTTTTTGTGTAAAACTTCTATCAATTCTACAAATTTTTTGCCCAGGAGGATCGTGGGATAACGATTATTACTATTTTTTAAAATTTTTTTTAAAAATTTTATTGTAATTTTCCAATCTTAAAATCAGTTTTACTGCTCCAATGGTGCGTCATAGAGGGGTCCTTTATAAGACCGACCCCCATTATTTTTACGTCTTAACATTTCTTTGGAACAAACTAATACCCTATCTCCAATTTCTAAGGGGGCTCCCACACAAAACGACATTTTTTAAAATTTGTTCCAACCGCTCTAACTGCCCTAATAGTGCCCTTAGAGCAACAAAATGTATGACCGACCCACAATATTTTTTTAGTTCAAACATTTTCTCTGAACACACCTACCCTCTATCTTTAACTGTTAAGGCGGGCCCCATACAATTTTTTTTTATTTTTTGTAAATTTGTTTTATTTAATCAGCTTCTATCGGTCCAATGGTGCGTCCGAGAGGGGTTATTACTGAGACCGACCCCCATTTATTTTTACCCTACAACATTTTTTCAAAACATTTCTACGCCCTATCTCCACTCCCTAAGTAGGCTCCCATACAAAATTACATTTTTATAAAATTTGCTCCAACTATTATTTGTATGGGAGCCTACTTAGGGAATGGAGATAGGGCAGAGGTATGTTTTGAAAAAATGTTGTAGGATAAAAATAAATGGGGGTCGGTCTCAGTAATGACCCCTCTCGGACGCACCATTGGACCGATAGAAGCTGATTAAATAAAACAAATTTACAAAAAATAAAAAAAATTGTATGGGGACCGCCTTAACAGTTAAAGATAGAGGGTAGGTGTGTTCAGAGAAAATGTTTGGACTAAAAAAATATTGGGGGTCGGTCATACATTTTGTTGCTCTAAGGGCAATATTAGGGCAGTTAGAGCGGTTGGAACAAATTTTAAAAAATGTCGTTTTGTGTGGGAGCCCCCTTAGAAATTGGAGATAGGGTATTAGTTTGTTCCAAAGAAATGTTAGGAGATAAAAATTAATGGGGGTCGGTCTTATAAAAGACCCCTCTATGACGCACCATTGGAGCAGTAGAAATGATTTTAAGATTGGAAAATTACAATAAAATTTTTTCAAAAAATTTTAAAAAATAGTAATAATCGTTATCCCACGATCTTCGTGGGCAAAAAATTTGTAGAATTGATTGAAGTTTTACACAAAAAAATTTCAAAAAAATCGAAGAGTACAAACATTTTCAAAAATGAGATTTAAATTTTAAAACTTAAAAATCGCATACTAGAGTGCTTTTAAAAATTTTTCTGGATTTTTTTTTAGAAAGCACGTAAAAAAACAAAAATTTTGAAAAAAAAATTGAAATTTGGACCATTATTGAAGAAGTTATGATTAAAAGAAGTTTGAGTAAAGGAACAAACTACCAATTTTTAAAAATTCGATATCTTTTGAACGGGTCATCAAAAAAATCTGAAAATTTACCACGATGGGGTTTTCGATGGGTACTAAAATCTGTAAACAAATTGGGAAAATCTAAAAAAAAAGTTTTTCAAAGTGTCCGATTTCACATGGAATGCCCCATATATACTTTATGGGGTCCCAGACCGATATTTCGATGAGTTACAAACTTATATATACCCTCCATCACTTAGTGAAGGGTATAAAAAAGGTGGTCGGAATTATTTTTTTTTTCTTTGACTTAACCAACACTCAGGTTATGTCCCCTATAAATGCAGTGCATTGTTTTGGTAATTAGGAAAATAGGTTATGGGAAGGAGGAAAGAGGGAGTAGTGTTTGTGAGTGTTTGATTTGAATTTTTCTAGATTGTAGTTAACAGGGAAGACCACTGCAGGAAGAATATTCCACATACGGATTGTTCGACTTATAACTGAATTTTCTCTGTAATGCGTTGTGCGGTACACTGGGCAATCGACAACAAATGGATGAGCCCTACTAGACAAGCGAGTACTCCGAACAAAAACCCGTGCTCGCGGAATCAATTCGCTTATCTCAGCAGAACACTTACCGTGGTAATATCGATAGAACAGTGTTACACAACCCACATTCCGACGATGCTCCAAAGAGTCAATAGAGTTGGATACCCTAATGTCATTGATTAACTTCGATGCCCTCCTTTGAACAGAGTCCAGAAACAAAATAGACTCTGAAGCCCCTGCCCATATATGGGAGTTGTGTTCCATCTTCGGCCGGATATATTAAGGAGATCGGGAGGAGTGAAGTAATTCTTGCACCGTTTTAAGAAACCGAGACACTTAAATGCTTCTTTCGACACTTGAAAAACATGTTTATTCCAACGGACATCACCCTGAATTTTCATGCCCAGAACAACAAGAGTTTCCGATTCCTCAATACCAATACCACTCATAGATACAGACGACAATGTTGGTTCCACAACTCGTCTGTGGGTCAACGTACAATATTGGGTCTTGCATGCATTAAAATCGACCTTATTCACCAGACTCCACTCAGAGATTGTCAAAAGGTCCTGATTGAGTGTGTAATGCATATTCTGTCTCCCGAGCCCAAGGCTTGGGTTACGATCGAAGGAAAATAAATGGCAAATGTTGCTGTCGTCTGCAAAAGAATAGATAGGGTTGAAAGTTTGACTAAGGAGGTCATTAATAAAGATAAGAAAAAGAGTAGGAGAAAGAACAGAACCTTGCGGTACCCCTGAGTTGAGTTGAAACATTTCCGATGAGACCTCATCTACAACAACACGTATACTTCGGTCTTTGAGAAAACTTGATCTAAATCAACCCAGTTGGAAAATGTGTCACTGAGGAAATTTCCACAGTGATTCCTTGAGGAAATGTGTTCAGGTTCTGACAAATCATAGGTAATCCTTGATGACATGTCCTAACATTGTCAGCACTGAATGTTTGCTTTAAGAGAATGGACAATTCCCCTAAGACGTCTAAAAGGAAATGTCTTCAGAATAGCAGTATATTAAATAAGAATTTTAAATCTGGGCAACTCTTCAATTACCAAGAAAAAGATGGCAGTATTATCAAATTATTTAAAATAAAATCAAAATCTAACAAGTAGAATAAAAGTAATAAATAGACAAACAATTTTCAAAATGAAGTTTGGAACAAGTAGTTAGGTGTGAGACTAATAAACTGGAGGTTCCAGGTTCAAATCCAGTTGGGAAAATGCGAAAAGTTTTTTCTAAATATGAGAAAGATAATTTATAAAGGCAAATGGATAAAAGTAAAAACTAAAGGAAATACGACATTTTTTTGTATTTTCGCATGACCTACGTCAGACATTTCCCCAAAGAAGCCTTAGGTAACATGTCCCCATAAGGTCAGCCCTGACCACTGCTGACTTTGAGTGAGGACATTTTGAAAATTTGTGTGAAACTGTCCTCAACCCAGTACATAGAAATGTCTTGTGGATGTCAGCAGTGACTCTGACATGTCACCGCTCCGTCACTGAGGATGGCTCGAGGACGTTGCAAAATGGGAAGAGAAATCATTGCCTACACCAAAACCAATAAGTTTAGTTACAAGTGCGTCGTGCCACACTCGATCAAACGGTTTGGAAATATCTAAAGCAACCACCTTACATTCACAAAATTGGTGAATGGAACGACTCCAACGTTCCGAAAGGAACGCCATCAGGTCTCCAGTAGAACGACGTTTACGGAAGCCATACTGTTGGTCACTAAAAAATGAATTGACTCCAGATAATCAAGAAGGTGATGATTTACCATGCACTCCATCACCCTCGAGAGCGTAGAACAAATGGATATCGGGCGGTAGTTCTCAAGGTTCGAAGACGCACACTTTTTAGGAATTGGTTGGACGTTGGCCACCTTCCAGCAAGAAGGGTAGATACCCTTATGTAACGAAAAGCTAAAAAGGTTTGCCAACGGACGGGCAAAGGAGCTATTTGCTTTAGCACCAGTTTTGTTCCTGTACATACTTTTCTGGAATTTTTGATTTGTTTACATTCTTTAGTTAAAATATTTCTAAAAATTCGTAATACTTGGCAATCTTCTTTTTTACAGTAATAACCTAATCCACATGTAATTTGTATTTGTAATTGTTATTTAATGTTTATATTATACATGTACAATAAAAATATATATATTGTGTATATATTTCTGTATAAATAAAATTTGTTTTACAATTAATTTATTTTTAATAATAATGCACAATTCTAATTTTGGTAAAAGTTTTAGTTTGTAAAAATCTCTGCAATACGTGTAAAAATATAAATGAATTTTAAAACTTAATTTGAAATAATTATTCGGTAAACTTTTAACCATGAATTGGGTGCTCTGCGAGGGGGTTAAGGATTCGAGCTAGATTTGTTTAGCCAATATTTTTAAAATATGAGGCATTCCACACCAAATGTCCAGCTACAGAAAAACATGTGTCCCGTAAATTTCTGCATGGGTTGTTTGGATAGCCCTGTATGGAACTAAGAAAATGGCGTTTTTGGCTTTTCTAATTTTTAAAAACCAGCCTTAGGAGGCGTGGTCAAATATTGGAAAAATGGTCAAATTTGTGGCGAGTTGCCTTGATTAAATATTTATCACATTCTTATATAGTTTTGTATGGGCTATCGGCTAAATTTTTTTTTTTTTGGAAAATTTTCAGAACCCGTTCTGAAATTATCCATTTTTTAAAAAAGTCAATTTATCAAAATCCGGACACTTTTTTTTTAAATTTTTTTTTTTTTAAGTTTAGATGTTTGGGCATCCACACAAAAAAAATCAGACACGCGTTTTTCGTTTTTTTTTTCAAGAAAATCGCATTTGAATTTTAAATTTCATAACAATTTTGTAATTTGCTTGTATTTTCTTGTTTTAACGTTGCGAATGAGTATTATTAATTACATAATTATTACTCATACGCTCTATTGATGCATCAAAAACAAAAATCATAGATCTAGGAAAAATTTTACAATTCTCTAGTATTCAGTGCCCCAGAATCGTATTTAAAAATGATTCTTAAAAAACTTTCTATTTTTTTAAAAGAAATCAGAGATTTTGCATTTTTTTTAAATTCGTCATTTGGATTCAGCGCGCCAGAAACCCATTACGAATATGGTCTGTAACTTCTTCTGAAGTATAAATTTTAATAAGTGTTTAACCTTGAAAAAGGAAATCACTCTACTCAAAATAAAAACTGAAACCCTAAGTTGGGCGCCATTAGAGATCACCTAGAGTGATAGACATTTTGTCTGTATAAATTAATTTTCATAGAAATCATAATTTTTTAAAAGATTTTAATTTAGGAAAAACTTCAGTCTCCTAAACATCTTAAGGTTTCAGTTTCAAATAGATGTATTTTTACTTTTAAGTGCAAAAATCATAAAAAATTGCAACAGGAAGTTGGAATACGGCCCTGTGTGTTTATATTTAGAAAATATCATTTACATTATCATTGTTAGTTTTTGTAAAATTATATCCAAACATAAATAGTTGTTTGGAAATTACATATTCATAAAACTTTTGTTTTAGTTTTAAATATGGAGGCAATAATTAAAAGTAGTAGGGCGGACAAAGAAATGCTTTTCGCGAATTTCTATTTGTGACAATGCGGGATTGTTAAAATAGACGACAAAATGAGAACTATATATTAAAACGGAATCTGTAGAAGAAGTCCGATCCACATTATATTGTCATTAACGAAACCTTTCCCGCTCCGCCCTAATGCAGATAGTTAATACTCATTATAAATTCAAAAAATTGATTATAAGGATATAGAATATAGAATATAATTTTAAAATATTAAAAAAGTTGCGCAAAAAGTTTTCGTATATAATTAAAGGCAATTTGGCATTATACACACAAAAAAATATTGGCTAAAAAATTTCAATTGTAAATCTATTGATCAACAAAATTTTAATGAGTCAATTATTGTGTTGATCAACATTTTTGTTATTTTTTTTTAAACTATCAAATTACAACTTTTCAACATTTTTTTATCGCTTTAATTTATTTTAATCATACATGGGACCTAAGCATTGAGGCATTAGTTTTTTTCATGTAAAATGCCAATGAAATAGCAGGCATTGGCATTGTTTTTCATACAAAAGTAATGCCAGGTCCCAAGTATGATTTTAATACATTAATTCAAAAATATACAATACTAGCTGGCCCGGTCCGCGTTGCTGGCCCAAATATAAGATCAGTGTTATATTTCGTCTCGCTCAAATATATAGCCCTGCAAAAAATGTACTGAATTTCTTGGCTTTGAAATATTTGTGGGCGTGGTTTTAAAGACCCGATTAGGCAGATAATAATCTTAAAATTATATTTTAGGAATTAAAAAAAATTGTCTTCGACTTTGCGAACTGTACAAATTTAAACTTCTTTAGTATCATTGCGAACAACACAAAAATAAACTACGCATATCCTTCGTTCTTATCGTGAGCTATTGTCTTGTGTTCAAACAAACTTAATAGTTTTCACGAATTTCCCATTTTACCGAGACACTTTTCTCATTTATATTTCCTTAAAAATCTAATTAGAATTATTACTAAAATACAAAAATCAGTCCGGTCATTAGTAGTCGACATCTTTAGACAAAAGTGAGCGTTAAAACATCTGTGGTCAATTTTTCTTTCTATAAAAACCTTAGTTGTGCTATCACGAACATCAACGAATACTACTAATGACCAAATCGGCCTTGCCGTTCATCTATTTTAGATATATTGAAATAAAAGTGGGGGTGAACAATTTTTATTTCGGTTTAAACCAAAGTTGGACTATGACTAGGGTTGCCATTTCCATTTTGAGAAAAAGAGGACGCCAACCTCAAAAAAGGAGGACATTTGACCCAAAAAAGAGGAAAATTTTTTTTAATAAATTAATTTAAAAAAAGTAAACTGCGCGACACAATATGCAAAAAAATGAATTTTTTTAAGGAAACAATTTTCATTTCCACTAAAAAAATCACGAAAATACATAAAAGAAAATCTCTCAATTTTATTTCAGAAAGTACCAAAATATTTCAAAAATTTTCAATTTTAAAAAATGTTTAACTATATTTCCAATTATATATGAGAAATATTCATTTTTAATTCAAAAATGTTTGGTTAATTTAAAAAAATGTCCAATTATAATTCAAAAATTTTAATTGTATATCAGAATTTTCTATTTGTAATTCAAAATTTCCTAAATCGATTTCAGAAAATTCCATTTGTATTTTAAACATTTCCATTTAAAAATTTTCTCAATGATTTTAAGAAAATTACTATTGAATTTAAATAAATTCAATTGGAATTTTAGATAATTCAATTGTATTTCAGAAATGTCCATTTTTATTTAAAAATTATCTAAATGTTCAAATTCTGATTAATTTTTATTAAAAAATAAAAATTGTTGTACTCGACCTTTAAAATATTATATTTTGAGTAGGTTTTTTTCTAGCACGAGGTCATTATTTCCTTTCTCATATAATAATTTTCAAGAAAATTATTTTTCTGTTTTAAATTTATTATGTTGGTAATTTTTTGCAAGACTTTGTCGACACGTGTTTCGGGATGATGATCGTGACCTTACTACGATGGTACAATTTTCATCTTCTAATTCCCAATGGAAATAGAGTCGAATAGGTATTTTTATTTTAGTTTGATCATTAACGATTGTCATTAAAGACCCTTTGCTACTTGTAGTACAGGGTTTTTATTTTTTGCTAAATAATCTTGACAATGGGATTAGACAAATCCCGAAACACGTGTCGATTAAGTCTTGCAAAAAATGACCAACATAAATAAATTTAAAACAGAAAATTTTTTTCTTGAAAATTATTATATGAGATTATCATAGTTTTAATGACCTCGAGCTAGAAAAAAACCTACTCGAAATATAATTAACTAAATGCTTTTAAAAAAATTTTATTTGTATATCGAAATTTTCTGCAAAGCATTTGAAAAATTTTTAATAGAAATATAAATTTTTGAAACATATTTAATTGGAATTTTCTGAAAATCATTTAGACATTTTTGAAACATAAATGGACATTTTTTAAATTTAATTGGAAATTTCTGAAACGGATTTTTCTGAAAAGCATTTAGAAAATTTTAAAATACAACTGGAAACTTTTGAAATACAATTGGAAATTTCTGAAATACAAATGGAATTTTTGGAAATTCAAAGGAATTTTCTTAAAATTATTATTTTTTTTTTAATTTGTAATGGAAATTTTTGATATACAAATCTTTTTTCGGAGAGCAAACTTTAAGACACACAACAGCTGATAAGAATTGATGCTAACGTAGTTATTTTCGCACTACCTAGAGTGAATTTTTACTCGAAATATAATTAATTTGAAGCGTTTATATAAATAATTCAAAAGTTTAAAAGTAATAAAAAAAATGTTATCGGGTAAAGTGCAAAAAGTAGGACAACCCCGGACACTTTCTAAAAAAGAAGTAGGACTGCCCCGGACGCCCTAAAAAAGAGGACGGTGTCCGGGGAAAAGAGGACGGATGGCAACCCTAACTATGACGAACATTTAAAAAAATGTTTTTTAGATATATCGAAAGTAGCAGGCGTGAAAGTGGGCGTGATTAGTTTTTTTCTGAAGAAACCTAAGCCGAACATTTAAAAAATAATAAGATGAACATATAAAAAAAATATTATCAAAATCGGTCAGTTCTCAAGTAATGCGATACCAACGAATTACATTTGTTTTTATACATATTTTATTTTTCTATAGGTATGTATGGAAAAAAAATAATTTAACCGACTCGGTCCATCCTTTTAAAAGTTGTCGGAAATGGAAAATTGTTCTTTCCGAATAACCGTAGTTGAACTATGACGCACATTAAAAACAAAATTAGACAAATTGATCCAGCTATTCCATGATTTAAAATATATATCGGGAACAGTGTGCGTAAAAGTAGGCGTGCGGACTATAAACAAATCGGTCTAGCCGCTATAGTTCTGTCGTTACATAGAAAAAAGTTAGTTGAATTATGACGAACATTTTCAACAAAAGTTAGCCAAAGTGGGCGTGGTCAACTTCTTTTTTCGTAAAAACCAAAGTTGCAATATGATGAAAATTCATTAAAAAAAAAATTAGTCAAATCGGTCCAGATATTCTCAGATTTTTGATAAATTGAAAAAGTGGGCGTTAAAACGGGCGTGGTCGATTTTTCTTTCAATAAAAACTTAAATTGGATTACTGCAAACATTTACATAAAAAATTACCCAAATCGGTGCAACTATTTTCCAATTTTAGATAAATCAAAAAAAGTGGGAGTAAAAGTGGGCGTGGTCAATTTTTCTTAACGTAAAAACCTATGTTGGACTATGACGAACATTTCAAAAGAAAAATTGTCCAAATCGGTCCAGCCGTTCTCAACTGATGCTGTTACCAACGAAAGAAACTTGATTTTTATTTATATAGATAATCGGGTTTTTATTTGTTTGTTGGCAACATATTTGAAAGCAACAAATATGAATTTCTTCATAATTTTGTTATAAGCTTACAATTCGTTCGTCAAATCAATCATTTTTTTGATTGACTTAAATAAAAAAAATTGATAAAAATGTGTCATCAAAATCAAAAAAGTGTTTGATCGAAAAACAATCAATTAATCAGCTAAAATTTGATTATTGATAGAACAATTTTCTTCATTGAAGGAGTTTCGATTAAAAAATAATTAAAACCGCGTTTTTGGTGATTAAAATTCGTTTTCTACTCCTTCTGTGTAATAACATTTGAGTCAACAAAATAACATAACCCAACAATGAAAGAGACCATCGTAAGATATAGCAAAATTTAATAAACTACACAGCCCAACAAAAAAAAATCAAACGGTTTGACCCAGAAACTAAACCCGCTGGTATTAAAATATTTTGAACTCTTGAATTCGATTCCGCCTAAGAGAAAAAAAACAAAGATCGACCTGTCTAAGTTTATTGGCCATTTTTAGTATTTTGGCTTTATATCTGTGGAATTCAAAAAGGAAGAAATGCATAAGTCGAGTTATGTAAATTTTGATATTAGTTAGCAATCCATTCAAGACAAAGTTAACCAAAATAGACCTAATTATTATCAAATAAGTATTTATGTAAAAAGTCCTGTGTATGTAATTAATCAAGCTTTAATTAAAGCTTAATGACGTTCAGATTGTCAAAATATTAAATGTGCTACGAGGGTCGAAATGGAAATTGAAATAATTGAAAGACCTTTTTTAGAAAATTTCTTAAAAATATTTCTAGGTCGATTTTATCCAAGCTCAAATATAAAAAATTTAAAAAATAGTTCAAAAATTTTTAAAATGCAGTCGAAGAAATCCGAATTTTTTGACCTCCAATTCTTTTGACCACCAATTTTTTGTAAACAAAGGAAATGTTCAATTATTTTTATATCTCATTACTATACACTTAGGTGTACTAAAATTATAAAACAATTAAATCGTTTCTTTGTTTACCAAAAATTGGTGGTCAAAAGAATTGGAGGTCAAAAAATTCGGATTTCTTCTACAGTGTTTTACAAATTTTGGTTTTTGTTTGGGTCTTTGGAAAAATTATTTAATAAACGAATATTAACTATTGGACTATTTTTTAAATTTTTTGTATTTGAGCTTGGATAAAATCGACCTAGAAATATTTTTAAGAAATTTTTCAAGAAACGTCTTTCAATAATTTCAATTTCTATTTCGACCCTCGTAGCACGTTTAATATTTACTCAATCTGGACGCCACTAAGCTTAAATTAAAGCTCAATAAATTACCTTCACAGCAATTTTAACAAAAATACTCGTTTGATAATAATTAGGTGTATTATTGGCAACTTTGTCTTAAATGGATTGCTAACTGATATCTAAAACACGAAATAAGCTGCGAGTCACTGTAAATTTTTTTTTCCGTTTGTAACACCTGGAAATGTTGGTCTACGACCCCATAAAGTATAATTATGATACTCGATCGATTTTAAGACGATCTAGCGATGTCCGTCCGTCCATTTGTCCGTCTGCCTGTCTATTGAAAACACGCTAACTTCTGAAAGACTTTACGGAGGCTCCTGAAGTTTATCATATATATTGGGCATTTACCTGGTCAGGTTGGTATTGCAATCCAGAAAAATCGGTCTAGTGGTTCAAAAGTTATGAGCAAAATACTGATTTTCGGCAAGGTTTTTTCGTAAATTTAAGATAAAAAACACGCTGACATTGGAAAGACAACTCTGAGGGTGCCGAAGGTTGGCATATATATTTATAGTTTCGTTGGTCTGGTTCGTGTTGAGTTTCAGTCAAATCGGTTTATTGGTTCAAAAGTTATGAGTAAAACCGAGAATTTCAGATTGGTTTCACCTTCACTGCACACAAAAAAGAAACTTTGTCAAATTACTAGGAAAAGTCTCGTAATCCCATTTTACCTATATTTGACAGTTTTTCTTGTTTTTTAACAAATCGAAATTTACATTCTTTTTTTGCAATTTTAAAATTTTTTTTTGTAATTTTACAAATTTCCAAGATAATTTTACAAAAAAAATCTAGTAAATTCACGAGAATTCATTGTAATTTTAATTGCGCAAAAAAAACTTTACTGCCTAATATCTTGTTCTTACGTACAGCTAAAAACCGTTTATAGCAACAATATTTTTAGCACTTACTTTATTCTATTACAGTATATTGACAAATATTGCTGCTAAAAACGG
Organism: Pegoplata infirma; assembly: GCA_963921195.1. Lineage (NCBI taxonomy): Eukaryota > Metazoa > Arthropoda > Insecta > Diptera > Anthomyiidae > Pegoplata > Pegoplata infirma. The sequence continues at coordinate 63,295,829 of OY992537.1, read as the reverse complement.
GTTTTAGCTGTACGTGAGAACAAGATAGTAGGCAGCAAATACAAATTATATTTTGAGTAATTTCAACTTTTTTTTCTCTTATACACATATATTTTTTTTTCTAGAGTTTGTTCAACAAAAAATTATATTAAATTGCTGATTTAACAAAAAAGAAAAACTTAGCTATTATTAAATTTTTAGCGTAAAAAGTACAAATGTGTGATAAAATTTAAAACAAAATTGAACTTTAACAATTTTAACAAACTTACGAAAACTTAATAAAATATCCTTTTAAACTAAATGAACCAATTTCTTCAAAAGTTGTCAACTTTTTGCAAGAACGGCAGCAACAAAGTTTTTAGGATTTATTAACGACTTCTTAACAACAGTTTAAAAGTGTTTTTTCTGTTTTATAAAAAGCGATTGTTAAAATTTTAAATACCTTTTAAACTAAATTACTTCCTGTACACTGATAGAAATTTGTACATGACAATAATGAAAATCTACATTAATGTTATGAAAAATGACGTTAAAAAGGAGCCTATGTAGGGTTTCATTGAATTAATGAAATGGGTATCATAAAATGTAATTGCAAGAACAAGTTTCATTAAATTAATGAAAATTGTTCATACAAAATAAAAATTGTATTTTATGAAAATATTTCATTACTTTAATGAAAAAAGTTTTTAAATCTTATGAAATACTTTCATTGAATAAATCCTTCTTTTTATTTTTGAAATGAAATACTTTTATTGAATAAATGTTACTTTTATTTTTAAAATGAAATATATGTACATATGAAATTATAAAGATGTTTTTTTAGAATTAAAAATAATAAAAAATGGTTTTCACTTAGTTTTCTCGCACAAAATTTTACTCCAACCTTAAATTGTAATACATTAAAACCACGAACTAATAAAAAACATCACAAAAATTAGTTAATTAATAATTCAGTTTTTATTTTAAATTTCGTAAAAAAAATCTGAAAAAATCACAAAATAATCAAGTTAAAAAAAAACTTTCACATATTTTTTATTTTATCTATGGATTTCACTCAGTTTTCTCTCTCTTTTAATACATAAGTAAAACCCCGAAATAATTTAAAACAACGTAAGTTCAATAAATACTTATAATTAATCAACATTTCATTTTAAATTTCGTAAAAAAATTCTTAGAAAAAATCACGCTCTGATCAACTGTTTTTTGCGCGCGTAAACTAACAGACTAAACAGACGCGACACGACAAGTGTCAAAAAACACTAAATTTTGTAAACAAAACTTAATGAAATTTATAATGAAATTACGAAATCTAATGAATCAAAATTAATGAATATCTTGCACAATATGTATGAAATTTCATTCAGCATATGAAAAATTCCGTTGTTGCAATGAATCAACGTTAATGAATTCCATTCATTAGTGATATGAAGCGTTTTTCTATCAGTGTATAGTGCTGTAAAATATAATTACTAGGGTTCGGATTTTTATGCAAATGCATATTTGTTGTCGTCAGTCTGAGAGCAACAAATGCTAAATATCTTTGCGAATCAAGAAATTTGCAGTAAAATGGCATTGATTTGTTAGTGCATATTTTTGCATATTTTGCTTTTAATGACTATTTTTGCATATATTGCTGATATTACATATTTTTGTCGCATATTTTGAAAAAAGTGTTTTTTATGATATTTTTACATTGCTATATATATTTTTTATTTTATAATGTATGCTTTAAAGTACGCAGAAGAAAATATGGGAAAAGTATTGAGTAATCACTTGTTTAATTTTCAAAAAAAAATTGCGTATTTTTTTAACTGACGCAATTAAAAATTTACTTAAAAGTTTTTAAAAAAATTTGAGTAAAAATTTTATAATTTTGGAAAAAGTTAAAAATAGATTCATTAAGTTCGTGCTAAACGTAACATATGGGTAATGAAATGTGATATAATTCCCGCAATCTTTTTACCCTTAATGTACGTTTAAATAGCTGATCTTAATCTTACACACCTACAGTGACAATCGAAGAGTGCTGACGAAGGAAGGGTGGCTTCTTCAAAAGCTGTCGACATCTCCACTTAGCCTGCACTCAAAAAAATACGTTAGTAGATTTACTAATTTTTTTTTGCTAATGCTAGTTAGCTAACTTTTAGCAAATTTTTAGTTGAGATTAGCATGTTAGCAAAAAATTCTTGTAAACTTCATTTAGCACATTAGCAATTTTAAACAAACTTTGAACTAATTTCTTTTGCTAAATTTGAAATTGAGTTGACAACATTTTTACAAGATTTTTTGCTAACATTAGCAAAAATAAATGGTAAATATTTTTTTTATTTTCAGAAAACTTAAAATGGCGCTATCTCGGAAACTAAGCCAGATAGAGCAAAATGGAGGGCATTTTTGGTTCTTAGAATCTGCATACTTTCGCGGGTCCTCTTCACATGTGTGGACCCTAATGGGCCCTAACTTTGGATCCAAAAAAGTTAGCATTCCCGAAAATTTTAAAATGCTCATATCTCAGTAAATATTGCCGACACAACAAAAAGTCCAAAAGCATTTTTGTAGCTCTCAATACGTAGAACAAGACCGAAAAATAGTCAAAAGCTCTCCGAATAATATTTTTGAAGTTATCGAGTTTTTTATTTCTCAAGATTCCAGTGGTCCCCTACACTCAAAAAAATAAAACTGTAAAGTTAACAAAATCTTTTTTGTTAACTCGAGTTTACTGGCTTTTTAGCAAATTTTTAGTTAAAATCAGCGTTTTAACTACTTTTTCTAGTTAAGTTCAATTTACGAAAATACTAGTTTTGTACAAATTTTGAATTAATTTTTTTTGTTGACTTTAAAACTGAGTTTACGAATTTTTACTAATAAATTTGCTGATTTTTTGTAACATTTTTGTCAAGTGAAAAACTTTGAACATTTCTTGTGTAGCCTCCTATGCAAATCTCATAAGTCCTACTTAAGCTGAACTTAATTCTGTGAACAAAAAGAAAAAATAAGTGAAGTGTTAGTGTTTAAAACCAATATTTACCAAACTTAAAATTTTTTACAAAAAGTTTAGCTGAATTCAACTAATAAAAAATGTTACGAAATTTTCATCTGAATTTTTAGTTAAAATTACGTTTTTTTTTTGCTACATTCATTCTACGAAAAGTAAACTAAATATTTTTTGTTAAATTAACTAGAAATTTAGTAGGTTCAAAATCAGGTGTTTTTTTAGTTAAATTTAACAAAATTTTTTGCTAACTTTACAGTTTATTTTTTTGAGTGTATAATCACGTATCTCAAAAACTAAGCAAGGTAGAGCGAAACGGACACAAATTTTGGATAAAAAGCTATGACGATTTTTAAGGAACCCAATTAGGCCTAGGACCATCGGGGTCCTCAAATGTGTATGAACTAAGTCAAAAAAAATATTTAGTTAACTAATTATTGGCAAAACATTTTTGCTAACTTTAGCAAAAAAATTGTGGGTTCAAAATCAGCAAATTTTCTTGTAGGTTTACAAGCTTTTTTTGCTAACATTACAGTTTTTTTTTTTGTGTGTGTGTTGTCAATTAATTTTTTCAGATTTTCTCATTGTACAACAAAAATAATAATTTCTCAGAAATAATTAATATGGACTCTTATTTTTTTTCTCTTAGTTTTTTTTTTTCAATTCTATTGAAAAAAAAACTAATAGTTTTTTGTTTATGTAAATCAAAGTTTGAAATCATCTTAACGAAATTTTCCAATGTCTTAAATGTTAAAATGGTAAAAGATTAAAAAAATACAATTTACTCAAAAATATATACGGTGGCTCGCAGCTTATTTCGTGTGAAAGATATTAGTTAGCAATAAATTCAAGAAAAAGTTAACCAAAATAGACCTAATTATTATCAAATAAGTATTTTTGTAAAAAGTCCTGTGTATGTAACTAATCAAGCTTTAATTAAAGCTTAATGACGTTCAGATTGTCTAAATATTAAATGTGCTACGAGGGTCGAAATGGAAATTGAAATTATTGAAAGACCTTTTTTAGAAAATTTCTTAAAAATGTTTCTAAGTCGATTTTATCCAAGTTCAAAAATAAAAAAATAAAAAATAGTCCAATAGTTAATATTCATTTATTAAATAGTTTTTCTAAAGACCCAAACAAAAACCAAAATTTTTAACACACTGTAGAAGAAATCCGAATTTTTTAAGTGTATAGTAATGAGATATAAAAATAATTGAACATTTCCTTTGTTTACAAAAAATTGGTGGTCAAAAGAGTTGGAGGTTTAAAAATTCGTATTTCTTCGATTGCATTTTAAAAATTTTGATTTTTGTTTGGGGCGTTGGAAAAACGATTTGATAAATGACTATTGATTTGATACTATTGAACTATTTTTTTAATTTTTAATGTTTCAGCTTGAGAAAAATCGACCTAAAAGTATTTTTAAGAAATTTTCTAAAAAACGTCTTTCAATAACTTAAATTTTCATTTCGACCCTCGTAGCATGTTTAATATTTACTCAATCTGGACGACATTAAGCTTAAATTAAAGCTCAATAAATTACCTACACAGCACTTTTAACAAAAATACTCGTTTGATAATAATTAGGTGTATTATTGGAAACTTTGTCTTAAATGGATTGCTAACTGATGTCTAACACACGAAATAAGCTGCGAGTCACTGTATATATTTTTTTACTTTTATAATTTTGTGTGTTTACTTTATTTGAACTGGAACTTTTGTGTTTATTGTACCTTTTTTCGTTTATAAGACTTAATTTTTACGATTTTTATGTTCTTTTTTGTTTTTCTTGTTAATTTTATTTTTTATCATTAATTAATTAATTTAAAAAAAAAATTTTAAGTGCATATTTTTTACATTTTTAGCGCATATTTTTCTATTTTTGGTGCATGTTTTATGCGCATAAAACGCTATTTTAACTGCATAAAAGTCCGAACCCTAATAATTACATTTTGATATTTGATAACTTTGGGTACTTGTGGATTTGGGTACTCGATACTTTTAATGAAATTTTATTTAACAAACAAATGGGATTAATGTGAAGTGAAAGTAGACCACCAAACAAAAAAAATACCAAAAAGTTTGTTTTTTTATTTTGTTGTTAACAATTTACCTTCAAATTCATAAAAATTATAAGAGGCTTATAAGAGGTGTATTAAACAAATTTTTTATGAAAATTCGATTTATAAACCTGTTATAAAATGCTTTTATTTTTTATGAATTTGGACTTTAGAGTACAAATCAACCAACGTTTGATTTCATTATATTTGGTTGCAATACCTGTCAAATTTCGAAATCATTGTTTTTTATTTCTTTTTTCCTTAGTTTGCAATAGGTTGCAGTATTAGGTAATATGAATATTTGATATTTGGACAAAACTTTACTTTCCTAAGAATTCTGATGATCGGGAAGTTGAAAAATTCCCGAACCCGTTATTAAGTCATTCCTAAGAATTACCTAGATTTTCAAAGCAGAACTCTATGAGTATTTGTTGGTAGAATATCATAAGAGAGAAAGTATTTGTTGCGTTAATTCATAATGGAAAAAATAAATTACCTCGAACTAGAACTCTTTTCAACACTCGAATTTAACAGTCTTACAATCTCAGATTAAGCCAACTTTTGACTACCCAAACAAAATTGTGAATACTCGATATCCACTACTCACTACTTTTACAACACTTTTTCTGTAAACTACAAAATTTCCAAACCAATTATAATTTTTAATGCATAATAAATTATTTGGAGTAACATTTTTGTGTATAACAGTTCATTAACTTGAAAATCATTTATAAAATTATGACAAGTTTTTTTTTTGTTTTTAATACTATACTCTTACCCAGCAAAAAAAAAAAGGTGCGTCTGCTGTTTATCGGAAAACTTCAAAACTACCCAGCAAAACTTTTATTACCAAAGAATTTACACTCAAAATAAATTCTCTGTCCAATCAGCAGAAAAATCTGCTGAAAACACACCCATTTTGAGCCACATGAGAAATCTACTGATTTTAGATTTTTGCTGAAAATCTGTCATGATTATCTAGGTGAAACCAGCAGAGAAATCTGTCAAAATAGCAGAGAAATCTGCTAAGAAATTTCCTAGAACATTTTTGTTTTTAGAAAATTTGTTTTCATGAAACCTTTAAAAGTTTTTTTTTAATTTAAACCTTAAAAAAAATAAAAAACAAGTAAAAAAGTTAAATTCGGCTTTGCCGAATGTAGTGATACCCTCCACAATTTCAAAAAGATTATTGCAAAAAACTTTTTTTTAAGACATTCTAGCGATGTCCGTCTGTCCTTCTGTCTGTGGAAATGGTGATCACGACCAAAATACTACACGGATATAACTGAAAATTAACATATTTATTAGAAGTCCCGAGAATTTTTAATACTAAATGCTTTAATTCGCCTGCTGGTTGACATATGTGAACATAATTGAACACCAAATGGTATTTAGACAAGTACGAACATATTTTTTGACAAAAATCGCGGATTTTTTTTTTCGCGGACATTTTTTTTCGCGGATATTTTTTTTCAAAAATTTTTTTTTTTCAAAAGTAAATTTCTTTTAAATAATGCTTTTTGCAATAATCTTTTTGAAATTGTGGAGGGTATCACTACATTCGGCAAGGCCGAATTTAACTTTTTTACTTGTTTTTATTCTCTTCGTGTTTTGAATTCTCATTTAGTGTATAGTTTTATGTATATAAAAGTTTGAAATCATCTTTATGAAATTTCCTATGTCTTTAAGACATAAATATATTTGGTAAAGTTTGAAATATTTTTTTTTTTTTTTGAAAAAAATGTGAAACTTTTTTAAACTTTTTAAAAAAATAAATTGATAAATTTTTAGTAAATTTTTACTTGACACAATTAAAAAGTTACTTAAAAAAATCGAAAAATTAAAATTAAATTTTTAATTGTTGCCATTAATAATTTACTAAAATTTTTAAGTAAGCATTTAATAATTTTTTATTAAAAATTTACTCAATACTAATAAATCGTTTACTGGTGCAAAATTGAGTAATTTTTTACTCAATAGTATTAAAAATCTACTCGATTTTTTTTTTTTCTGTGTAGTTCCTTTAAAACAAATGACTGAAAATCTAAAAAAAACTAATTTTTCGCAATTTTTTCACCTATTTGTTTAAACTCCTAAATCCCCGATATGGCAGATAAACCAAGACACCCCATCCTTAAAATTGTCTCTTTTATATGAGGCATTCCACACCAAATGTCCAGCGAAAAAAAACATGTGTACCGTAAACTTCTGAATAGGTTTTATGGATAGCCCTATATGGAACTTAGAAAATTGCGTTTTTGGTTTTTCAATTTTTCAAAAACTGGGCAAAAGAGGCGTGGTCAAATATTGGAAAAATGGTCAAATTTGTGGCGAGTTGCCTTGATTAAATATTTATCACATTAAAACGGAATGCACCACAATCTCAAAAACTTACAATCTTATATAGTTTTGTATGGGCTATCGATTAATATTTTTTTTTTTTGGAAAATTTTCAGAACCCGTTTGGAAATTTCCCATTTTTTAAAAAGTGAATTTATTAAAAATCCGGCCACTTTTTTTATTTTTTAAAGTTTAGATGTTTGTCCATCCACAAAAAAAAAATCAGAAACGCGTTTTTCGTTTTTTTCGAGAAAATTGAATTTGAATTTTAAATTTCATAAAAATTTAGTAATTTGCTTGTATTTTCTTGTTTCAACAGAGCGTATGAGTAATATTTATGCAATTAATAATACTCATTCGCAACGTTAAAACATGAAAATACAAGCAAATTAAAAAATTGTTATGAAATTTAATATTCAAATGCGATTCTCTCGAAAAAAAAATGAAAAACACATGTCTAAATTTTTTTGTGTGGACAGAGAAACATGTAAACTTAAAAAAAAACAGTTCCCGGATTTTTGATACATTGACTTTTTTAAAAAATGGAAAATTTCAGAACGGGTTCTGAAAATTTTCCAAAAAAAAAAAAAAAATTATCGATAGCCCATACAAAACATATAAGAATGTAAATTTTTGAGATTGTGGTGCATTCCGTTTTAGTGTGATAAATATTTAATCAAGGCAACTCGCCACAAACTTTACCATTTTTTCAATATTTGACCACGCCTCCTAAGCCCAGTTTTTGAAAATTAGAAAAACCAAAAACGAAATTTTCTTAGTTCCATATAGGGCTATCCAAACAACCTATTCAGAAATTTACGGGACATATGTTTTTCTGTAGCGGGACATTTGGTGTGGAATGCCTCACATATATTTTAAGATTCAGAAAAATCGGTTCATAATGTTTGGAATACTTTCCTTGTTAGTAATTCTGCATACTATGTTTGCTGGGCTAAAATAATAGAATTGTATTAAAATTCACAAATCTTATAAAATAAACTTTTGTAATTTCATAATAAGAAAGAAAAACTTGTTGGCAGCGTGCAATGATGGCAACCAACGACGAGGATGAATAAAGGCATAAATTATATAAAATAACTTTTGTTACTTTTAAATAACACAGGCCAACAAATTTTTAACTCATAAACCAGAGTGTACTTTTCTAAGAGTTTGAGATGCACTGAATCCGAATCTGATCTCAGAATTTGCCTATCACATCAGGTTTTCGAGATATCTTAGATTTAAGTTGAAAAAACCGTCATTTTTCGTCATATTCGAGATGTTATAACTGCTTGAATCCGAAAATCCATTGAATTTGCATTCATAGCGAGAATACCATGAATATAGCAAAAATTCAAATTAATTAAAGTTATTATTCGACCTTACCAATTTAAATAAATAAAAATTCTTCGAGCTCGAGGCCAGTTTGTAGGTATCAAAAAAACTTGAGTGCAATTTTAGATGTCGATGCTTTCACAACATATTTTTATGTTTTTGTGTAATAAAAATTCACTAAATCCCCTGATGATGATCCTCAAAGAGGATCGAAATATTGAAATGGAATAAAACAAGATTTATTTACAAGAAAAAAACTGGCCTCGAACCTCGAGTTATTATTTAAATAACTCAAATTTTTTAAGCTTAATATTAAAATATCTCAAGATAGTAAAGAGGTTAAACATTTATTTTAAAAGTTAAAACGTAGGACTTTCAGACAACATACATATGAGGCATTCTACACCAAATGTCCCGCTACAGAACAACATGAGTCCCGTAAATTTCTGAAAAGGTTGTTTGGATAGCCCTATATGGAACTAAGAAAATTGCGTTTTTGGTTTTTCAAATTTTCAAAAACTGTGCTTAGGAGGCGTGGTCAAATATTGGAAAAATGGTCAAATTTGTAGCGAGTTGTCTTGATTAAATATTTATCACATTAAAACGGAATGCACCACAATCTCAAAAATTTACATTCTTAAATAGTATTGTATGGGCTATCGATTAAAATTTTTTTTTTTTTGAAAATTTTCAGAACCCGTTCTGAAATTTTTCATTTTTTAAAAAAGTCAGTTTATCAAAAATCTGGCCACTTTATTTTATTTTTTTTTTTTAATTTTTTTTTTTTTTAAGTTTAGATGTTTGTCTATCCACACAAAAAAATTCAGAAACACGTTCTTCGTTTTTTTTTGAGAAATTCGCATTTGAATTTTAAATTTCATAACAATTTTGTAATTTGCTTGTATTTTCTTGTATCAACAGAGCGTATGAGAAATATTTATGCAATTAATATTACTCATTCGCAACGTTAAAACTAGAAAATACAAGCAAATTACAAAATTGTTATGAAATTTAAAATTCAAATGCGATTATTTGACATTTTTAAAAAATGGAAAATTTCAGAACGGGTTCTGAAAATTAAAAAAAAAAAACAATTTAGTCGATAGCCCATACAAAACTATATAAGAATGTAAATTTTTGAGATTGTGGTGCATTCCGTTTTAATGTGATAAATATTTAATCAAGGCAACTCGCCACAAATTTAACCATTTTTCCAATATTTGACCACGCCTCCTAAGCCCAGTTTTTGAAAAATTGAAAAACCAAAAACGCAATTTTCTAAGTTCCATATAGGGCTATCCATACAATCTATTCAGAAGTTTTTTTTTCGCTGGACATTTGGTGTGGAATGCCTCATATGCATCAGTTTTTATAAATAAAGGTGAATTCGCGCAGTTTTAGCGTCTCGAAAGTGGCGAAACTTTTTTTTTTCAATTTTAAGAAGTAATATCTCGAAAACCTGAAGAAATTCTGAGTAAAGATTCGGATTCAACGCGACTGAAACACTAAGGAAAGTTAACTTCACTCCCGGGGTTTTGACTTTTTTCAAATTTTGTCAGCCTGTGTAATCCACCTTCATCTTCTGTTACTGCTGCTGTGTTAAGACTTAGCAGCAGCAAACACAAAAACAATTTGACTTTTTCGTCATAACTACTTTAAGCTCAAAAAACATGATAATAACACTCATGCAAAATAATTAATTAAACAAAACAACAAAAAAAAATGCGTAAAAAATCTTGAAGGTGCATAATGTGTCTTTCTAAAAGTGCCTTGTTAAATGAAAAGACAAAATATGAGAGCATTAAGGACATAAAGGACTTAAACAACAAACTAATGATGTACTTACTAAAAAAAAAAAACTAAGTACAAGTAAATATAAGAAGACAAAAAACAGAAAAGTAAAAATACTAACCTAATGATGATGAATAAAAATTACTTAAAGAAAAAAACTATAATCCAAGTGGGTTAAGGAAGAGTCTTATAGTAAGAGGTTAAAATTTGTGTAGATAAGGGTTAAACTTTGTTAAGCTAAGCTTGCCTATCCCTACCTCCTATTAAAGCTTTTTAAGAAGTGATGGTTGTAAGAAAAGCTTTGTGAAATCAAACCGAAATAAATAAAAACTTCAGTAATGAAAATTGTCATAAGCTTTATAATGAAAAATTACTTATATTTTTAACCAAAGACGGGTTTCATTTTGTCAATAAAATTCCTTTCAATGAAAACTTAAATGACAGTAATGAAAATATTCGTAAATTGTTTAAAACGTTTTATGATTTTTTTCATGAAATGAATTAAAGTATTTATTGACTAAATGTGGAATAGCAGTAGGTAAGTCAAGGAAAATTGCAACCTTAAATTAAAATTAATGAAAATGTTCGTTAATAACAATTTTTGGTGAATCACATGTAACCGTCTCTGAAATTTTATTTTATTTACGTGATTGTAGTATACATGGTAGAAAAAATACACTTTCACATTTTTTATGGTTTTCACTTAGTTTTCTAACACAAAATTGTACGCCAACCTTAAATTGTAATACATTAGAGTTAAAACATGACAATTTAACCGAAAAAAAATAACATTTTTGACCTCACCCCTTTCGAATTGGATGAAACTTGGAATATATGTAGTTTGGCCTTTAGAAACAGTCGTCAATTTCTACATGGGTAGTTTCGGTACCTTCACACACATAAATTTTACAAATATCCTTAATAGCGAGAGAGATAGCGCCAATGAAAGAATAAATGAATATTTGTTGGTTTGGCATACACAAAAAAAAAAAAAGTGGCATTAAGCTCTTAGTTAAGCTCACTTTCTAGCACTCATGCACTCAGTCATTCAAAAATATTCCAATGTCAACATGAAAAACATCACAACGACTACAATGACGCTGACGAAAACTAAAGTGTATAAATGTCGCTGATATAGGAAAATATGTATAAAATAAAACAACAAAACTTAAAGCTGTTAGTTAGTCTAAGTAATTTATATGGGGCATTTTACACAGAATGCTTTCTAAAAAAAAATAGTTTTGCTCAAAATTTTATTTACACAAAAAAATGAATTATAATAAACAATTAAAAAATTGAAAATCTGTCGAAAAGTTTCTAAGTTACGCGTGAAAAATAATTTGTGGCTTACCAAAGTTTTTAAAGCTTGTTTGTTTAAGGCTCGGTTTTTTCAACACGTGAATTTAGGGTGAAACAACACAGAAAATAAAATTGTGAAATTTAAATCAACAAACATTAATTGTAAATCAACCAAACATGATATCAACCAAACATTTAGTAAAAACGACAAACTCAGTCAAGTAATTTTATTTCAAAATTATTTATAAATAGTGTTTGTGTTTGTAAAATTTCTTGGTTAAAAAAAAAATCCATTTGTCAGATCAACAAATTGTGTTAATGATTGTTGAATTTCTTTGTTAAAAAAACAATAAGATTTTTTACTTTTTTCAGATCAACAAATTGTGTTTGTTGAATTTCTTTGTTAAAAAAACAAAATTCTTTTTTCAACAAGCAAAATTTACAAACGTTTGTTGATATTACAAATTTCCGTATAGGAGCACTTTCAGTGAAAAAATTAATTGTATTTATAAATATGAGGTCAATATAACAATGTTTTCATGTTATTCGCGTTTAAAAATGTTTCCATTTTCGTACCACACAAAGAACATTCAAAATCTCTTTTTTATTTTTTGACAGTTTTAATACTGCAATTTAAATTTTTTAAAACTTTATAAAATGCATTTTTCCGAGGGATATTTTTGGTCAGCTGGGATTTTTTGAAAATCTCTCATAGTTTTCGAGAAAATTCAAATATTGTAATTTTTTTCAATTCAACCGCGATTTTTGCAAAAAGTGCTCGATCGAAGATTTTGGTTTTTGTTGCTAAATTATTCTTAGACATTTCAAATACATATTCAAAAAAAAAAAACAAGTAGAAAAGTTAAATTCGACTTGGCCGATTCTATGAATACCCTCCGCAATGCCCTTTTCAAAGAATGGAAAATTTTCTAAAGTGAAAAAAATTAACAATTTTGATTGGAAATATTTTATTTTGAGTAAAAACCTTTTCTTGACATTTTTGTAAAAAAAAAAGAAAAATTACTAATTTTTTTTTTTGAGTTTAAAATTTTTTTGTAAAATATTTTTCGAGTGTAAATTATTTTAGTGTTAAAATATTTTTGAGTAACAAAAATACTTTTTAAAGTAACTTTGTAGCTTTCCGAAGTTTTAAAAGCTTATTTTTAAAGGCTCGGTTTTTTCAGCACGTGAATTTAAGGTGAAGCGAATCTGAAATTTACGGTTTTGCTAATAACTTTTGAACCACTGGACTGATTGAGCTGAAATTCAATACCAAACAGACGTGAAGAACGACAAAGATACATGCTAAGTTTCAGCAGTCTCAATATTGTCTTTCGAAAGTTATCGTGATTTTTATCTCGTGAATTCACGAAAAACCCTTGCCGAAATTTACTCTTTTGCTTATAACTTTTGAACCACTGCACAGTGCCACATTTGGCCAATTTAGCACGACAAAAATAAAAAAAAAAAAAAGTTCCCCGATTTTCATGATATGTTTGTATGTATTATAGAACATTCCTAATAGCACGGAAATAATCATATAAGATCGATAATTCTGTTCGATACTAACAGGTGGATGCATAAAGTTGCATCTTGTAAAATCCTGCAACTAGTGTACATTATTTCGCAAAAATTAAGTCGAGTTTAAATTGTTGTAACTTTTGAACAAAAAGAGATATTTATCCACTCTTTTTTGGTAATTTTAAAGGATATTTAAATGCTTTAAGTCATATCTTTTCTTTTTTTTAAAACAAATTTTTCTATTTTTTATTAAATTTTTAACAAAATACAAATTTTTGAAAAGAAAATTATATATTTTTTTTTTTTGATGGAATAGAACTTTTGTGTTTGGTCCTTATTGGTCACCGGACTTTTTCAGATATATTGACCAATATCCATAGTATTTATTTCAACAGCTAACTATTGCGACCGTCTGCGACGCCGACTACAGTGGGGCGATATGTAAACCTTGTTTTTACATATTTTTTAAACATATTTTAAAAAAGTGGGCGTGGCAGTTGTCTGACCGCCCCCTTTTTTTGTGATATTATTTCTACAGTCATTGAGAGTATATATACCAAATTTAAAGAAATTATTACCAAAATTACAAATTTAACCCTTATGTGTGTGGAAAAAAAAACACCTTCTATAGGGTTGATAAGTACCTGGGTACCTTCATGCAAATTGTATGAGAAATCTAATTTTTTGTCTTGTATTGTACAAAAAATCGATGGTTAATGATATAATATTAGAACTTTACTCTGGTTTTCCCCTTTTCATATATTTTTTAAAATCCTACACCCAAAAAAAAAAATTTTAATATCAGCAACTTTTTTGACAACATTGAACGACGTGCCAAAAATTCAAATGTAATAAAAATCGATTCCACTCGATCAGCAATACAGGTTGTATTGGGGCGAGATATTTCAACAACAGCTGTTATTAATGTAGAAACTCGAGATAAGAACGGCCGTATTGCGGTTGTGGGTAGTTGTTACCTATGCTCTAAGCTTACAAAGAAGCAGAGAAAAACTCGAAAGGCTTGCAAAAATTGCTTTACGCCTATTTGTAACGAGCACTCAATCAATCGTCCCATATGTAACAACTGTTTGGATTAATTTTTCTATGTCTTTTATTTATATTTAAATAATTTTTTTTTTTTGTGTTAAACCTTGAAATAAATTTTTTTATGAAAAATAATTTTTTTTATCAAAAATAAACCTTGAATATTTTTTTTTATTGTAAAACAATTTTTCTTTTATCAAATAAAGTTTTATTTAATGGTATTTCTAAAAACCAAGTCAAATAATTTAGATTATCACACGTTAGTAAAGCAACTAATTAATTTTTTTCATGTGCCTCCATATAAAACGTATACAGGTACCCAGGTACCTATTCACCCTATTAAGGGTTGAAAAAGCAAATTGATGTGCCACGCCCCCCCCAACTGATATTATATATAAACACCTATGAAAATATAATAATAACAAAAAGTTAGGAGTTCTCATGAAATTGTAGAGTTGTAGACTAAAATCTTATATAAAAAATTTCGATTTGAAAAAGCAATAGGTACACAGGTACCTGTCCACACACATAAGGGTTAAAAAAAAAGTGGGCGTGGCCCTTAACCGGCCTCCCACATTTTTCATAATGTTATTTTCGAAGTCAAAACGAACATTTATACCGAATTTCAAGTCAATATAATTAAAATTGGATTTTTGTCGTCCTAGATTGGCCAAATGTGGCACTGTGCACTGGACCGATTTGGGTGGATTACAATACCAACCTGACAAGGTAAACATATATGCCAAACTTCAGTAGCCTCTGTAAAGTTTTTCAAGCGTGTTTTCTACGGACGGACGGACGTCGCTTGATAGACGATCATGAATATATAGGGCATACAATGTGAAATCGGACACTTTGAAAACCTTTTTTTTAGATTTTCCCAATTTGTTTACAGTTTTTAGTACCCTTCGAAAACTCCTTCGTGGTAAATTTTCAAATTTTTTTGCTGACCCGTTCAAAAGATATCGAATTTTTAAAAATTGGTAGTTTGTTCCTTTACGCAAACTTCTTTTAATCATAACTTCTTCAATAATGGTCCAAATTTCAATTTTTTTTTTTTAATTTTTGTTTTTTACGGACTTTTAAAAAAAAAATCACAAAAAATTCTTAAAAGCGCCCTAATATGCGATTTTTAAGTTTTAAATCTCATTTTTAAAAATGTTTGTACTCTTCGATTTTTTTGAAATTTTTTTGTGTAAAACTTCTATTAATTCTACAAACTTTTTGCCCAGGAGGATCGTGGGATAACGATTATTACTATTTTTTTAAATTTTTAGAAAAAAATTTATTGTAATTTTTCAATCTTAAAATCATTTCTACTGCTCCAATGGTGCGTCATAGAGGGGTCATTTATGAGACCGACCCCCATTAATTTTTACGTCTTAACATTTCTATCGAACAAACTAATACCCTATCTCCAATTTCTAAGGGGGCTCCCACACAAAACGACATTTTTTTAAATTTGTTCCAACCGCTCTAACTGCCCTAAAAGTACCCTTAGAGCAACAAAATGTATGACCGACCTACAATATTTTTTTAGTCCAAACATTTTCTCTGAACACACCTACCCTCTATCTTTAACTGTTAAGGCGGTCCCCTTACAATTTTTTTTATTTTTTGTAAATTTGTTTTATTTAATCAGCTTCTACCGGTCCAATGGTGCGTCCGAGAGGGGTCATTACTGAGTCCGACCTCCATTTATTTTTAATATACAACATTTTTTCAAAACATACCTATGCCCTATCTCCACTCCCTAAGTAGGCTCCCATACAAATAACAGTTGGAGCAAATTTTATAAAAATGTAATTTTGTACATACTTAGGAAGTGGATATAGGGCGTAGGTATATTTTAAAAAAATGTTGTAGGGTAAAAACAAATGGGGGTCGGCCTCACTAATGACCCTTCTCGGACGCACCATTGGACCGGTAGAAGCTGAATAAATAAAACAAATTTACAAAAAATAAAAAAAATTGTAAGGGGACCGCCTTAACAGTTAAAGATAGAGGGTAGGTGTGTTGAGAGAAAATGTTTGGACTAAAAAAATATTGTGGGTCGGTCATATATTTTGTTGCTCTAAGGGCACTATTAGGGCAGTTAGAGCGGTTGGAGCAAATTTTAAAAAATATCGTTTTGTGTGGGAGCCCCCTTAGAAATTGGAGAAAGGGTATTAGTTTGTTCCAAAGAATTGTTAAGACGTAAAAATTAATGGGGGTCGGTCTTATAAAGGACCCCTTTATGATGCACAATTGGAGCAGTAGAAATGATTTTAAGATTGAAAATTACATTAACATTTTTTTAAAAAATTTCCTCCTGGGCAAAAAATTTTTAGAGTCGATAGAAGTTTTACACAAAAAAATTTCAAAAGAGTACAAACATTTTCAAAAATGAGATTTAAATTTTAAAACTTAAAAATCACATACTTAAGCACTTTTAAGAATTTTTTGGGATTTCTTTTTAAAGGTATGTAAAAAAACAAACATTTTGAAAAAAAAAAAAAATGAAATTTGGACCATTATTGAAGAAGAAGTTTGAGTAAAGGAACAAACTACCAATTTTTAAAAATTCGATATCTTTTGAACGGGTCATCAAAAAAATCTGAAAATTTACCACGAAGGAGTTTTCGAAAGGTACTAAAAACTGTAAAACAAATTGGGAAAATCTAAAAAAAAAAATTTCAAAGTGTCCGATTTGACATGTAATGCCCCATATATACTTAATGGGGTCCTAGACCAATATTTTGATGTGTTACAAACAGAATGACAAACTTATATATACCCTCTATCACTAGAGTGGAGGGTATAAAAAAAATTATTGAACAAAATATGTATCAAAAAAAATTATAAAAAAATAAATTGATGAAAAAAAATATTGATGAAAAAAAATATTAATGAAAAAAAATATTGAAAAAAAAGTATTGATTAAAAAAAAAATTTTTTTAAGGAACATAAAAAAATTATTGCAAATATGTATGAGAAAAATTTAAAAAATACAAATTTGATTCCTTATATTTTTCCATTTTGCGCATGTCCCACAAACTTTCAACCTTAGACAACCCATAGTAAACTTTTATAAGAAAAATATTTGTAACCCCTTTAAATGGACTTTTTATGAGACTTCTGTGTTTAGGTTTTGAAAAAGAACTAAAATTAACCCTTAAAATGGCTGTTGGAGGGTTAATATATTCTAAGAATAGTAACGCCCTACTCTTTCACTGAAGACATCAAACCATATTTTGAAGCTCAGATGTGTTTTTATTTTTAACGCCTTTGATAAAAAATAAAAAAATTCAGTGGACCATAAAAAAGAAGTCTGAACTGAATTTGCAAAACCCTTTGGTCTACTTTCATATGGCATTGAAGCCACTGACAATCAGCTTAAAGAGATGGCTCAAAATTTGTTGCACAGTGTGATCCTCGACTGATATTTCGATGAGTTTTGCATGGAATGACAAATGAATGTAATGTTTTTTTTTTTTTTAATTTTGGTTTGCCAAGGACACCCAGAAATTTTTTTCGCAGTCATTTTTCTGTAGCGGGATATTTTGCGTGAAACCTTATATAGATGCAGAGAAAGACTGTCAACCAAACTTGCATTTAAATATCAAACCCCCAAATATCCTGCACAATATTTTGACATTTATTCATGTTATTTAAATAAAAGTAGTAGTTTTTATTAATAAAGATTTATAAAGAGAATTTTTTGAATAGGGAATTAAAAATAGATGATTTTTTAAACGAAAACTGTTACTAAGAATTTTTTAATTGAAAATGTCTTAAAATTTGAGAATATAACTTTAAACAATTTCGCAAAATTTAAAAATATTTCTGTACACAAATGACTCAAAATTTGAGAATTTCTCTATTTTTCTATGCAAGAAATGTTTCAAAATTTTTAAATTTTTGAACACGAAAAATTTATGAAAATTTATAAAATTTTAGTAATACACGAGAAATGTTTGACTTTTGATTTCGCAAAAATTGATAATATTTCTATATTTGTTTTCTTATTCAAGTTCCCAGTGGGGAACTTCCCCTCGAATGTAACTATTATACAAACTCATGATATATGAGTATGGATATAAATAGATATGAAAGTTAAGAAATTGTTTCTACTATTAACATGCTCTTGTGCATATGAGTGAGTGAAAATGTGCAGAAATTGTGTGCGTTTGTGTGTTTACATGTAGGAGTAAGGGTTTTTCGGTACTCATATGATAGAATGAATGTGTGTAATCATTCCTTTAACCACTTTTGCTATTATTCCCTAAAGACTTAACTATGAGCAATGATGATGCTATGCTGCTGCTTTAGTTGCCTGAAAGCATGCTTTTGTTTTTTTTTTGTATGTGTTTGCACATTTAACTTTTATATGTATTCGTTACTTCTTTTCAGTTAGATATATGCTTCTCTATATTTTTTGGTTGCACATTAAACTTGGCTTAATGCCATATTACCAACACCTTGTGTTGATACCAACCACCATTACTAACAAAAAAAAAAAACACAAAAAAAGAAAAACGGATTCTCTATACATGTGATGAATACGCAGTTATGCGTTATTTTTCCATATTTTCCATGATCCTTGGAGAATTAATGATTTTTGAAATGCTTATGTATGAAATCTTGTGTACGTAAGTAATGAAAAAACTATTGTTTCAAGGATTTTTCATCACAAAAAACAAACACGAAATATCCACACAAGGATTGAAGGAAGAAAATTTACCAAAAAAATTATAGATTTTTATTAACTTTTGAATATCAAACAGATAAAGCAATTTCCTTATCAAAGTATAAACAAGTAGAAAAGTTAAATTCGACTTGGCCAAATGCATGAATACCCTCCACAATGTCTTTTTGAAGTGCACTCAAAAAAAACTTTGTAAAATTACAAGAAAAATTTTTAAGTTTTTTTTTTGCTACCTCCTATTTGACAAGAATTCCTAGTAATTGTAAAAGCTTTTAAACAATAATTTTGTAATTTTACAAAGTTTTTACCAATCAAATTGTAAATTTACAAGTTTTTTGACACGATAAAATTTACAAGGAGGTTTCGTAACTTTACTAGATTTTTTGCAACCTCCTATTTTACGAGAATTCCTAGTAATTTTATAAGCTTTTTACCAATAATTTTGTAATTTTACAAGCTTTTTACCAATAAAATTGTAAATTTACAGTTTTTTTGACGCAATAAAAATTACAAGGATTTCTCGTGAATATACTAGAATTTTTTGTAAAATTTTCTTGGAAGTTTATAAAATTACAAAAACAATTGTAAAATTACAAAAAAAAATTAAATTTCATTCCAAATTTGTTTGTTAAAAAACAAGGAAAACTGTCAAATATTTGTAAAATGTGATTACGAGACTTTTCCCAGTAATTTGACAAAGTTTTTTTTTTATGTGTGGTAATAAATTCTCTTAAGTAAAAAAATTAAAATTTTGATTAAAAATACTTTATTTAGTGTAAAAAACTTTTTTTTAGTAAATTTTGAAAAAAAAAAAATTACAAAATTTTTTTTTTTTGAGTGTAAAATTTTTTCGAGTGTTGTTTTTTTTAGCAAAAATATTTTTGAGCGACAAAAATACTTTGTAAAATATTTTTCTGACTTACCAATGTTTTTAAAGCTTGATTTTGTTAAAGCTCGTTTTTTCAACACGTGAATTTAAGGTGAAACCAATCTGAAATTCACGGTTTTGCTAATAACTTTTGAACCACTATACTGATTCAACACGAACGAGACCAGGGGAACGACAAATATATATGCCAAGCTTCAGCATTGCGTTGCAAAACTTAGCGCGAAAAACCACCAAAATCACTCTTTTGCTTATAACCAGGGACAGGACCTTCATGCGCTAAAAAACTAGGTTTTAGGCGCCTAAAATATGCACTAAAAAGTCTAACGAAATATTCACTTGTTTTTTTACTTTTATTAAAACAAACATAACATTTGAATTCAGTCTGGCATTGTAAACTTAGATATAAATGGGGCATTCCATGTCAAATCGGACACTTTGAAATTTTTTTTTTTAGATCTTCCCAATTTGTTTACAGTTTTTATTACCCTTAGAAAACTCCTTCGTGGTAAATTTTCTTATTTTTTTTGATGACCTGTTCAAAATATATCGAATTTTTAAAAATTGGTAGTTTGCTCCTTTACTCAAACTTCTTTTACTCATAACTTCTTCAATAATGGTCCAAATTTCAAATGTTTTTCTCAATATTTTTGTTTTTTTGCGTACTTTCTAAAAAAAAATCCCAAAAAATTCTTAAAAGCGTTCTAGTATGCGATTTTTAAGTTTTTAAATTTAAATCTCATTTTTGAAAATGTTTGTACTCTTCGATTTTTTTGAAATTTTTTTGTGTAAAACTTCTATCGATTCTACAAATTTTTTGCCCAGGAGGATCCTGGGATAACGATTATTACTATTAGAGGGGTCATTATTATTATTATTAGAGGGGTCATTAGTGAGACCGACACCATTTATTTTTACCCTCCAACATTTTTGTAATACATACCTACGCCCTATCTCCACTCCCTAAGTAGGCTCCCATACAAATAACAGTTGGAGCAAATTTTATAAAAATGTAATTTTGAATGGAAGCCTACTTAGCGAGTGCAGATAGGGCTGTGGTATGTTTTACAAAAATGTTTGAGGTTAAAAATAAATGGGGGTCGGGCTCAATAATGACCCCTCTCGGACGTACCATTGGACCGGTAGCAGCTGATTAAATAAAACAAATTTACAAAAAATAAAAAAAATTGTATGGGGACCGCCTTAACAATTAGAGTTAGAGTGTAGGTTTGTTCAGAGAAAATGTTTGGACTAAAAAAATATTGTGGGTCGGTTATACATTTTGTTGCTCTAAGGGCATTATTAGGGCAGTTAGAGCGGTTGGAGCAAATTTTAAAAAATGTCGTTTTGTGTGGGAGCCCCACAGAAATTGGAGATAGGGTATTAGTTTGTTTCGAAGAAATGTTAAGACATAAAAATTAATGGGGGTCGGTCTTATTAATGACCCCTCTATGACGCACCATTGGAGCAGTATAAATAATTTTAAGATTGAAAAATTACAATAAATTTTTTTCAAAAAATTTTAAAAAATAGTAACAATAGTTATCCCACGATCCTCCTGGGCAAAAAATTTGTAGAATCGATAGAAGTTTTACAAAAAAAAAAAATTCAAAAAAATCGAAGAGTACAAACATTTTCAAAAATGAGATTTAAATTTAAAAACTTAAAAATCGCATACAAGAGCGCTTTTAAGAATTTTTTGAAATTTTGTTTAAAAAGTACGCAAAAAAACAAAATTTTTGAAAAAAAAAATTTTGAAATTTGGACCATTATTGAAGAAGTTATTAGTAAAAGAAGTTTGATTAAAGGAACAAACTACCAATTTTTAAGAATTCGATATCTTTTGACGGGTCATCAAAAAAATCTGAAAGTTTACCACGAAGGAGTTTTCGAAGGGTACTAAAAACTGTAAATAAATTGGGAAAATCTAAAAAAAAAAATTTTCAAAGTGTCCGATTTCACATGGAATGCCCTATATACAGTGTGTATAAAATGTTGTTAAAAAAATAAAAATGATCTAAAAAACATTTAATAATTGCTTTGAACAAAAACAAGTAGAAAAGTTAAATTCGACTTTGCCGAATCTATGAATACTCTCCACAATGCATTTTTTTTAAGGATAATACATTTCTTAACGTGAAAAAAAATAAAAAATTTTGATTAGAAATATTTTATTTTGAGTAAAAAACTCTTTTTTTGTCATTTAAAAGAAAAATAACTATTTTTTTTTTTTGAGTGTAAAAACTTTTCGAGTGTAAGGTTTTTTTGACTGTTAAAATATTTCTGAGTAAATGCGCATACCAAAGTATGTACACAAAATATCGTCATTTTTGTAAAAAAAATAAACTTTTTTTTGAGTGTAAAATTTTTTTTGAGTGTAAAATATTTTTTGAGTTTAAAATTTTTTCGAGTGCAATTTTAAAGTTACCAGAGATTTTAAAACTAAACAAGTTTAAAAAGCATTGCTTTAAAACTAAACAAGTTTGAAAAGCCTTGTTAAGTTACCACCAATGCTTTTAAAACTTTTTAACACGTGGCATTTTAGATGAAACCAATCTGAAATTCAGGGTTTTGCTTATAACTTTTGAACCACTTGATCAAAATTTACTCTTTTGCTCATAACTTGTGAACCACTGAACCGATTTGGCTGGACTGCAATACCAACCTGACCAGGTAAATGACCAACATATATGCCAAACTTCAGTAGCCTCTGCAAAGTCTTTCGAAAGTTAGCGTGTTTTCTACGGACGGACAGACAGACAAAAACTCATGTGAATCAGGCACTAATCTGCTAATGTGTCCATCTCTAGTCTGGAGTCAAAGAGTATTGGTAGTTTTTACGAAAATTTTTTTTTTCTTGTATCGAGGTAATTTACATAATAATCATATGAATGAAAACGACAGTATTTTCGTTCCTTATGTGTCATTACTTATGTTATCGTTTTCCCATAAAAATATGATATCGTTTTCGATAATTCCAGCTATCACGATAGTAAAAAAGTAATTTTACAGAATTTATTAAAAAACTATCGTTATTCCAGATGATAACGATATCGTTTCGATATAAAAATGCGATAGTGTTTTCGCTATCTAAATTACCAGGAATGACGATAACAAAATTGCCTTAAATTTAAAAATGGCTTTGAGGCGATACCGTAAGATCCCAGCAAAAATGTGCGGAGTACTTCTATTTGGAGTGCTTTAAAACTATAACAAATGTAATGAAATACAACAAAATAACAAAAAACACAAGGAAAAAACGCAAAGGCATTCTTTTCTACTCCGTAAAAAGTTGATATTCAGCTCTTAACTCATTACCTTCCGCGACACTCCCATACAAATGTAAGTAGATATTCAGTAGATAAGAAGTACTCCGAGTTTTCAAACAACTTCCAACTACTTCCCGGAGTACTTCTTATCTACTGAATATCTACTTACATTTGTATGGGAGTGTCGCAGAAGGTAATGAGTTAAGAACTGAATAACTATGAATTCTGGAGTAGAAAATAATGTTTGTGTGTTTTTGTCTTGTGTTTTTTGTTATTTTTGTTGTATTTCATTACATTTGTTACAGTTTTAAAGCACTCCACTAGGAAGTGGTAATGACTTTTTTTGCAGGGATATCTCATAGAAATGTCTTTTTGTATGGGAGCCCACTTCGGGAGTGGAGATAGTGAGAAGGGTCGTTTAGAAAAAAAATTTGGGGTGTTAAAATTAATGGAGATCGGTCTCTTCTACACTCAAAAAAAAAAGTTTGTAAAATTACAAGCAAAAGGTCTTGTAATTCCATTTTACTAATATTTTTGTCTATTTACAAAAATTCTTGTATTTTTAATAAAACAAAAGCTACCGTGCGCTTTGTAATTTTACTATAATATGTTGGTAAATTTATTTAACAATTTTTTTTAGGTAAATTAACAAAAAAAATAATTATTTTACAAATTAAAAAAAAATTACAAGGTGTTTAGTTGTTTTACACAAGAAAATTGTAATTGTACAACAACGTTTTATTTGATAGTATTTAGTCTTTCTACCAAAAAATGTTTTATTACAAACAATTTTTTTTCAAGATTTTTTAGTTTACAAGGTTTTCAGTATTTTGACACAAAAAAATGTAATTAAACAAAAATTTGTATTAAAAAATAATTATGCAACAATAGGAGACGCAAAAATTTTCTAAGTCCATATTTTGTTAAAAATTATTTTTTATAAATAAAAAATTTCATAAAAAAATTTTGAAAATTTTTTAAGTTCCGGATACAAACATTTTTCAATTAGTTGTAAGCTTTATCAAAAAAATTTAATATCAAGACAATTTTTTGGTAACTTGCTTTAAGTAAAATACCACAATTTTTATATGTTTTTACTATATTATTGTTCTAGTTATTTTTGTTTGTATTTTTACCATTTTTTGGTAATTTTACCATATTTTTTTGGTACTTTTTTTAAATCTGGCACTAAAATGTCAATCAAAAGCTGTCAATTATGAAAAATTAAGCTTTTTCTTATTTTATCAGGTACTTAAACGTCCAATCTACAATATCCAAAGTTTTTTTTATAATTTTTTAAAAATACTTGCTAAAATAATTAAAAATTTAAACAAAAAACTAATTTTTTTGACTAGTTTTTCTTGAAAATATAAGAAATTTCTTGTGTAGCCTCCTTCGCAATTCTCATATGTTCTACTTAAGAAAAACGAAATTCCGAAAAAATAAATAAAAAAGTGCAGTGTTATACTCTAAAAAGTTTTTTAAAAGTGTTCAAGTGAAAAAAAAAAATCATTTCAGGTTGTTAAAGTGCTACTCCAGCTGCCGAAGAAGGAAAAATAAGATGCACCAATGGAAAAAACCTTTAAATTTACAAAACCAATATGTAAATATACCAAATTTTTTGTAAATTTACAAAACAAATATGAAAGTTTAGAAAACAAAATTGTATACTTACAGAAAAAGTTGTAATTTTACAAAAATGAAGTAGAAAATACAAAAACAATATTGTAAATTTACAAATTATTTGGTTAAACTACTGTTTTTACGGCAAAAAAATAAGAAAAAATGGTATATTTACAATAAAAATTGTAAATTTACCACTTTTTACTGTAAATATACAAGTTTTTTGCCATAAAAAACTGTAGTTAAACCAAACAATTTGTAAATTTACAATTTTATTTTTTGATTTTATACTTTATTTCGTAAATTTACAATTTTTTTTGTAAGTCTACAATAATATTTTACAAAAAAAATTGTAAATTTACACTTTCTCCCCGTAATTTTTTTGTTAAATCAATTTACAAATTATCCCCGTAACATTACGGGGATTCTTGCTAGTACATATTTTACAAAACCTGCCCCGTAAAATCACGGGGATTTTATGTCATTTTACAAACTTTTTTTTTTGAGTGTAGGAGCTGCTCCGAGGCAATTTAAAAAAAGAAATCGGGAATTTCAATGAAATTGTGCCAGACCTTTAATCATACACTCAAACAAAACTTGTAAAACGACAAGAAAAGCTTGTAACTTCTTTTTTCTTATTTGACAACAATTCCTTAATTTAATAATTTTGTAATTTTACAAACTTTTTACCAATATAATTGTTAATTTACAAATTTTTTGACGCGATAAAACTTACAAGAAGGTTTCGAATTTTTACTAAATTTTTTGCTACCTCCTATTTTACGAGAATTCCTAGTAAAAATTAAGAGCTTTTTAGCAATTTTACAAGATTTTTACCAATAAAATTGTAAATTTACAACTATTTTGGTGCAATAAAACTTACAAGGAAATCTCGTGAATTTGGTAGATTTTTTTTTGGTTAAAAAACCTTGAAAATTTGTAAATTTACCAAAAAAAATTACAAAGTTACAAAAAAAATGTAAGTTTCGATTGAAAATATTTTGTTAAAAAACAAGGAAAACTGTCAAATGTTGGTAAAATGTGACTGCAAGACTTTTTCTAGTAATTTAACAAGTTTTTTTTTTGTGTGTAAGAGCTTACAGAATTTTTCTTCCGATCATCCCCTCTACTTTAATTTAATATTTCAAAATATGCCTGCATTAAAAAAATTTGCCAAGTATTTTAAGTATTAAACGAATAACTTAAGATCCCTTGCACCCCCTTTTATCTTGGGTATAGTAAATAGAATCTATTATAAGCTTTACAAAACTTTTCACCTTTATTACTTTAAAAAGAAGAAAAAACAAGTCCTCATATGCATATACTTTTATGTACTTTCATGTTCATAGATGACTCATACATATGTAAAAATTATAAAATATTGATATCATGCTGAGCTGTTTGATGACTTTTCTTCTTAAACGTCTATAAATTATTTCCTTTTACTCTTGATAACTTAAACACAACCAGCCAGGAGCACCTGAACCAACCAACACCCTTTTATAACCAACACCTTTTTATACCCTACACTTCTCTGTGGTACAGGGTGTAATGAGTTTATGCTGATGAGTGTAACAACCCGAAATATTGATACTAGACCAACCTTCCAGTATACCGATCAAGAATCACTTTTTGAGTCAATTTAGCGATGTCCGTGTTTGAAACTTAAGCTTTATTTGGCTCAAGGACGAACCCTATTGAAATTATAAAAAAGTGGCCCATATGTTGACTAAGCCACCATATAAACGTCCCCTTTAGATTTGGCTTAAATTAACCGTGTTATGACGGATATCGTTTCGATTTCGAATTTGTCAGGTAAACTTTTTTCGTATTTACAAATCATCATTCCAAATTTTTAAGGAATCAGACCAGTTAAAATTGTAGCCCCCTCTCGAAATTAACAAAAATCTCTCAATATTCATGAAAAAATTATTTTTTTGATTAAAATTTTGTGTGTCACTTTTAAATAATTGGACCATTTTTGGACTCAGTCCCCATTTAAAAATTTTGACCGATATTCAGTTAAATTGGTCTATAACAACAAAAATACGTCAAATTGCCTCAATTTAGTGTGTGTGATTTCTACAACAACTAAAGATCTAACAAAAGATCCAATCGGTCCACGTTTTGACTTGGACCCATTTTCCGGAAAACACTCGTGTAGGGTATCATATGGTTGGTCTTGACCGACTATAATTTCCCCACTTGCTTCCTTATGTTAACAGGAATTTTTTGTTGTTTTTGCTGTTGTTTTTAAACTTTGTTTGAAGTTGTTTTTAGGTTTATTGGCTTTTTAGACTAGAAATATTTTGTAGATGATTCCGTGTGTGCTTTTTTACTTTTAGTTATTTAACACAAAAGGAGTGAAAAAAGCCTTCAAGTAGAAATGCGTTTTTATTTTCTTTTTTTTTTTGCAAAAGATTTATGGATTTTTGTAACAACAATTCTAACGTCATTACACTTGAGAGTTTTTAATATTCCCGGTAATAGTTTTTTTCTTCTGGTTTTTTTGAAACACTAACCCACACATGTAATAAAAGAAAAACAACCGATGTGTATGAAGAGACAGACAGTTTAATTACTTGTGAGTGTTGAAGTAGCACAACTACTACTGCAACTACATATTAACATGTTTGTGTATGTGGAATACCAAACATTATCTCCATGCTTATAGAAATTAAAAAGGATAGGTATAGAAAATGTCTCTCATTTTGAAAAATTTTTTAGAAATTTTTTTTTATAGAAAATGTCTCAGATTCTGAGACATTTTTCTTATAGAAAAAGTCTCAGATTCTGAGACATTTTTCTTATAGAAAAAGTCTCAGATTCTGAGACATTTTTCTTATAGAAAAAGTCTCAGATTCTGAGACATTTTTCTTATAGAAAAAATCTCAAATTCTGAGACATTTTTCTTATAGAAAAAGTCTCAAATTCTGAGACATTTTTCTTATAGAAAAAGTCTCAGATTCTGAGACATTTTTCTTATAGAAAAAGTCTCAGATTCTGAGACATTTTTCTTATAGAAAAAGTCTCAGATTCTGAGACATTTTTCTTATAGAAAAAGTCTCAGATTCTGAGACATTTTTCTTATAGAAAAAGTCTCAGATTCTGAGACATTTTTCTTATAGAAAAAGTCTCAGATTCTGAGACATTTTTCTTATAGAAAAAGTCTCAGATTCTGAGACATTTTTCTTATAGAAAAAGTCTCAGATTCTGAGACATTTTTCTTATAGAAAAAGTCTCAGATTCTGAGACATTTTTCTTATAGAAAAAGTCTCAGATTCTGCGACATTTTTCTTATAGAAAAAGTCTCAGATTCTGAGACATTTTTCTTATAGAAAAAGTCTCAGATTCTGAGACATTTTTCTTATAGAAAAAGTCTCAGATTCTGAGACATTTTTCTTATAGAAAAAGTCTCAGATTCTGAGACATTTTTCTTATAGAAAAAGTCTCAGATTCTGAGACATTTTTCTTATAGAAAAAGTCTCAGATTCTGAGACATTTTTCTTATAGAAAAAGTCTCAGATTCTGAGACATTTTTCTTATAGAAAAAGTCTCAGATTCTGAGACATTTTTCTTATAGAAAAAGTCTCAGATTCTGAGACATTTTTCTTATAGAAAAAGTCTCAGATTCTGAGACATTTTTCTTATAGAAAAAGTCTCAGATTCTGAGACATTTTTCTTATAGAAAAAGTCTCAGATTCTGAGACATTTTTCTTATAGAAAAAGTCTCAGATTCTGAGACATTTTTCTTATAGAAAAAGTCTCAGATTCTGAGACATTTTTCTTATAGAAAAAGTCTCAGATTCTGAGACATTTTTCTTATAGAAAAAGTCTCAGATTCTGAGACATTTTTCTTATAGAAAAAGTCTCAGATTCTGAGACATTGTTCTTATAGAAAGAGTCACAGATTCTGAGACATTTTTCTTATAGAAAAAGTCTCAGATTCTGAGACATTTTTCTTATAGAAAAAGTCTCAGATTCTGAGACATTTTTCTTATAGAAAAAGTCTCAGATTCTGAGACATTTTTCTTATAGAAAAAGTCTCAGATTCTGAGACATTTTTCTTATAGAAAAAGTCTCAGATTCTGAGACATTTTTCTTATAGAAAAAGTCTCAGATTCTGAGACATTTTTCTTATAGAAAAAGTCTCAGATTCTGAGACATTTTTCTTATAGAAAAAGTCTCAGATTCTGAGACATTTTTCTTATAGAAAAGTCTCAGATTCTGAGACATTTTTCTTATAGAAAAAGTCTCAGATTCTGAGACATTTTTCTTATAGAAAAAGTCTCAGATTCTGAGACATTTTTCTTATAGAAAAAGTCTCAGATTCTGAGACATTTTTCTTATAGAAAAAGTCTCAGATTCTGAGACATTTTTCTTATAGAAAAAGTCTCAGATTCTGAGACATTTTTCTTATAGAAAAAGTCTCAGATTCTGAGACATTTTTCTTATAGAAAAAGTCTCAGATTCTGAGACATTTTTCTTATAGAAAAAGTCTCAGATTCTGAGACATTTTTCTTATAGAAAAAGTCTCAGATTCTGAGACATTTTTCTTATAGAAAAAGTCTCAGATTCTGAGACATTTTTCTTATAGAAAAAGTCTCAGATTCTGAGACATTTTTCTTATAGAAAAAGTTTCAGATTCTGAGACATTTTTCTTATAGAAAAAGTCTCAGATTCTGAGACATTTTTCTTATAGAAAAAGTCTCAGATTCTGAGACATTTTTCTTATAGAAAAAGTCTCAGATTCTGAGACATTTTTCTTATAGAAAAAGTCTCAGATTCTGAGACATTTTTCTTATAGCAAAAGTCTCAGATTCTGAGACATTTTTCTTATAGAAAAAGTCTCAGATTCTGAGACATTTTTCTTATAGAAAAAGTCTCAGATTCTGAGACATTTTTCTTATAGAAAAAGTCTCAGATTCTGAGACATTTTTCTTATAGAAAAAGTCTCAGATTCTGAGACATTTTTCTTATAGAAAAAGTCTCAGATTCTGAGACATTTTTCTTATAGAAAAAGTCTCAGATTCTGAGACATTTTTCTTATAGAAAAAGTCTCAGATTCTGAGACATTTTTCTTATAGAAAAAGTCTCAGATTCTGAGACATTTTTCTTATAGAAAAAGTCTCAGATTCTGAGACATTTTTCTTATAGCAAAAGTCTCAGATTCTGAGACATTTTTCTTATAGAAAAAGTCTCAGATTCTGAGACATTTTTCTTATAGAAAAAGTCTCAGATTCTGAGACATTTTTCTTATAGAAAAAGTCTCAGATTCTGAGACATTTTTCTTATAGAAAAAGTCTCAGATTCTGAGACATTTTTCTTATAGAAAAGTCTCAGATTCTGAGACATTTTTCTTATAGAAAAAGTCTCAGATTCTGAGACATTTTTCTTATAGAAAAAGTCTCAGATTCTGAGACATTTTTCTTATAGAAAAAGTCTCAGATTCTGAGACATTTTTCTTATAGAAAAAGTCTCAGATTCTGAGACATTTTTCTTATAGAAAAAGTCTCAGATTCTGAGACATTTTTCTTATAGAAAAAGTCTCAGATTCTGAGACATTTTTCTTATAGAAAAAGTCTCAGATTCTGAGACATTTTTCTTATAGAAAAAGTCTCAGATTCTGAGACATTTTTCTTATAGAAAAAGTTTCAGATTCTGAGACATTTTTCTTATAGAAAAAGTTTCAGATTCTGAGACATTTTTCTTATAGAAAAAGTCTCAGATTCTGAGACATTTTTCTTATAGAAAAAGTCTCAGATTCTGAGACATTTTTCTTATAGAAAAAGTCTCAGATTCTGAGACATTTTTCTTATAGAAAAAGTCTCAGATTCTGAGACATTTTTCTTATAGAAAAAGTCTCAGATTCTGAGACATTTTTCTTATAGAAAAAGTCTCAGATTCTGAGACATTTTTCTTATAGAAAAAGTCTCAGATTCTGAGACATTTTTCTTATAGAAAAAGTCTCAGATTCTGAGACATTTTTCTTATAGAAAAAGTCTCAGATTCTGAGACATTTTTCTTATAGAAAAAGTCTCAGATTCTGAGACATTTTTCTTATAGAAAAAGTCTCAGATTCTGAGACATTTTTCTTATAGAAAAAGTCTCAGATTTTGGGACATTTTTTTTTAAGAAAACGTCTTAGATTCTGAGACATTTTTCTTATAGAAAAATGTCTCAGAGTCTGAGACATTTTTTTTATAGAAAAAGTCTCAGATTCTGAGACATTTTTCTTATAGAAAAAGTCTCAGATTCTGAGACATTTTTCTTATAGAAAAAGTATCAGATTCTGAGACATTTTTCTTAAAGAAAAAGTCCTAGATTCTGAGATATTTTTCCTATAGAAAAAGTATCCGACTCTGTGACATTTTTCTATAAAAAAAATTCTCAGATTCTGAGACATTTTTCTTTTAGAAAAAGTCACAGATGGCTTTTGATTTGATATGGATTCACTGATATTTAAATATGCATTTATGACTTTTGTAGTAGTTTCACTAAACAGTCATTTTGGAATTTACAATAAAAAGAGAAAAAAATATACCAACTTTGTAGTAGTTGCTTTTGTTTTTGACTTTGGAGGATTATAAAAACAAAGTTAAAATCTAAAGTAAAACTTTTTGTTTCAACTGTCATGCCTATAAGGAATATATTGCCGCTACTTTGCACGTTTTAATTAAAGTTGAACATTTTTTTCAACAGTTCCTTTTTTTTGTCATATTTGCATACAAATAACACTGTGCAACATGATTTTGTATTTTAGATGGGACTAACAAAAATTAAAGCATACCAATGGTAGACCAAAACCCACGAAGGATTTTGAAAACTTAGCCTAAGATCTTTTTTATGGGCCACTGAAGTTTTCAAATTATTTTCAAAGGCGTTTTGAATTAGTCAGAAAAAAAGTATTAACTCTAATTCTGAGGTAAATAATGTTTAAAGATGTCCTCGGTGAAATTTAATGGCAGTTCTTTTCTTATAATGTATTAATTCCTTATCTCCTATTTTAAGGGGTCATTTTGGTTCGTTTTTCAAATATCCTCATAGAACTCCACTAAAACGTGCATTTAAAGGGTTAACATGACATTTTCTGCATAAAACTTCACTATAGGTTGTCAATGGCCAAACTTCTTTGAAAACAAATTAAAAATTTCAGTGGGCCATAAAAAACAAACTAGACCTAAGTTTACAAAACCCTTCGGTGTGTTTTGGTTTTCTATTAGTATACTTAAATTTTTTTGTTGTCCCATTGAAGATACACTCGGTGACCTCAAATTTGTTGCACAGTGTAACAAAAACTATTCCGGTAAAGTAGCAGCCTGAAATGAATTAGGGTGGTAGTTATTTTGGAAATTCTCGATAACAAAAAAAAATCCCAAAAAAATTTTTTTAGAAAATTATTTATTCCTCCTCGTATAACACCGTTCAACAGCCAGTATTAAACATGATCCGGATGATATACAGTGAGCGGCAAAAGAAAGTGTACAGGTCTAAAGTAGATGTAGTTCGTTAACGACAAAGTTGACAATAAAAATCCTTATTAATATCCAACGACATTTTTTTTTTTTTTTAAAGTCTATAGAGGAAATTTTCCAAGCTTTATTTTTAAGCTGGATAGCGTCCAGATTGAGCAAATATTAAATGAGATACGAGGGTCGCGCTGGAAAATGAAATTATTTGTAGACGTTTTTTAGAAAATTCGATTTTTTCAAGTATTTTAAACTTAAGAAAAAAATCAAATAAAAATAAAAAAATTATAGTCGGTCAAGACCGACCATATAATACCCTACACCAGCGTTTCCCGGAAAATGGATCCCAAGTTCAAACATGGACCGATTGGATCTATCTTTTGTCAAATCTTTATTAAGTGTATAAAACACTCACAAACTAAATTTGAGTAAAATAGGCTACTAATTGTTGCCAAAAAACCGCTTTAAATGAAAAAATTTAGATATGGGTCCTAAGTCCAAAAATGGTCCGATTATAATCAGATTTGATTATGTTATTAAAGTACTCGTTAAAGACACACAAATAAAATTTCAATAAAATATTTTTTATTTTCATGAAATTTGATAGATTTATGTGAATATCAGAAAGGTGGTTTGTATAGAGGCTACTAGAAGAACTGGTCCGATTCCTTATAAATTTGAAATGGTGATTATTGAATACAAAACACGATTACCTGCCAAATTTCGAAAAGATATCTATTACAATACGGGTGTTAGAGTCATTTGTGCCAAAATAATGCGGACCTTTGTATGGGGGCTAGGTCTTAAACTGTCCCGATTTTTCCCAATTTCAATAGGTTTCGTCCTTGAGCCAAACGAAACTTACGTTTCAAATCTCATCCAAATCGATTAATAATTGCGACCTGTATCGTGTTTACAACGTTTAGATGGACGGACACACGGACGGACGGACATCGCTAAAAAGTGGGTCTAGGACCAATATTACGAGTACTTACAAACATCAGCACAAGGTCATTATACCCTGTACCATAGAGTGTTGTAGGGTTAGACTGGCATTTTTTTGTAAACTTTCGATTTTTCCAAGTGTCCGGGCAAATTTCTATTCTCCTAGGTCTAAAACTTATGTGGTACAAATTTGAGATCAATCGAATTAAATTAACCCGTGGCGCCCAGCGGTCAAAGTTTTCGATTTTTGAAAAATTAAAAAAAAAATCAAAAATAAATATAGCTTTCTACACATCATATTTGTTAATTTTGATGCGCTGAGCACGAATATCAAAAATTAAAATCGGTCGAACAGTTTTCGAGATATCGCGATTTGAAATTTGCAAAAAAATGGCGGTTTTTTCCTACGTTCAAGAAATTTTTTTAAAAAAGTATCAAAATTTCATTCCGCCGACCCTTTTGTATAGCTTGAGACAATCTTTCATTTAAAACTAATTTGAGCCAAATTTGATAATTCTAACCAGTGGCGCCCATCGATCAAAGTTTTGGCTTTTTAGAAACTTTTTTCCAAAAACCCTAAACTTTGATCGAAGGGCGCCACAGGTTAAAATGATCGGATTTGGCTCAAATTAGGGTTAAACGAAAGACTGTATCAAACTCTATGAAAAGGTTATAATAAAGAAATTTGGAGAGTTTTTTTAAAAAAATTTTTAAACTTAGGATAAAACCGCCCATTTTGCAATTTTTTGACAAATTTTAAATGGCGATATCTCGAAAACCGTTCGACCGATTTTATAAATTTTTTGATATTTGTATTCAGCATGCTAAAATTTATAAAAATTATGTATCGCAAGATATTTTTTTTTATTTTTTCATTTTCAAAAATCCAAAGTTTTGGTGGAAATTTTCAAAAAGTCCAAAACTTTGATCGAAAGGCGCCAAGGATTAAAATGAACGAATTTAGCTCAAATTAGTTTTAAATGAAAAATTGTCTCAAGCTCTACAAAAGGGTCGGCGGAATGAAATTTTGGGACTTTTTTAAAAAAATTCTTGAACGTTGGAAAAAACCGCCATTTTTTGCAAATTTAAAATAGCTATATCTCGAAAACTGTTCGACCGATTTGAATTTTTTTTGATATTCGTGCTCAGTGCACCAAAATTAACAAATATGATGTGTCGAAAGATATATTAATTTTTTATTTATTTTTTCTCAAAACTCCAAAACTTTGACCGCCGGGCGCCACGGGTTAATTTAATCCGATTGACCTCAAATTTGTACCACATAAGTTTTAGACCTAGGACAATAAAAATTTGCCCGGACTTTGAAAATCGGAGAAGAAAAAATTTTGCTATACAGAAAAATGCGAGTCTAATGTCAAATATGAAATGTGCCGTGTATCAAGCAAGGGCACACGTGAAGTATGCCAGTTATAGGATTATGGCATTTTTCAGATGTTTTTTCCAATTATTGTTTTAAGAAATAAAATACTTTTTTAAGATAAAATTTTACTTTTTAGAAAAAAATAGTACTTTTTTAGAAAAAAAAATAATACTTTTTTAGAAAAAATAGTACGTTTTTAAAAAAAATAGTACTTTTTTAGAAAAAGTAGTACTTTCATAGAAAACAGTACTTTTTTAAAAACAATAGTACATTTTTTTAGGAAAAATAGAAAAAGGATTTTTTTAGGAAAAAGAAAAAAAGTACTTTTTTAGAAAAAAAAATCACTTTTTTAGAATAAGTGATACTTTTTTGGTAAAATACTACTATTTTAGAAAAGTGCCATAGAACCATTAATAAAACGTACTTCTTCAAGAAAAAAGTACTTATTTAGAAAAAATGGTACTAAAAATGGTCCTGAAAAGAATTACATATTTAAGAAAATATAGTACTTTTTTTAGAAAAAAAAAATTACAAAAAGGTACTTTTTAGACAAATTAAGTAATTTAAGAAATATGGATTTTAAAAAAAATATATTGTTTTAATAAAGTAAAATTTTTACTACTTTTTTAGAAAAAAGTACTTTTTTAGGAGTATACATCTAAAAACAGGTAAACAAGGTAATTTCGATTTGGTCCCACTAAAATTTTAACTCGTTTCCAATTTTTCCCTCAGCTCAAGAGCTTAAAATTTGTATGTTATATAGACCGGATTTAAAAATTATGAAAAACAACAGTCACTCTAATTCTCATATGAATGTTTTCGAAGTTTTTTTTTGTATTTTTCCAAGTGATGGTGTAAATTATTTTCAAAGGTGTGAGTATAAAAACAAAAATAGTTGTTTAGTTGTTTGTGTAACCCAAATATCAGACATTTAAGTAAAAATTCAAACATTGAAAAGTTTTTTTTATGCATTTTGATAGCGGAATTGTAGACATTTTGACTTATACCTTTATTAATTTTTTTTGTTGTTTGTTTGTTTTTGTTTTATGAAAGGATAAAACACAAAGGACTTTGTTAGTTTTTTGATAATTTATATAAAGATAAAATTTTAATTAATATTTTTTTTTTATATAAACAATAAAGAAAGTGTGAGTAATAACACAGTGATACAAAATCGAACTTTCGGAATCGGAATGGAATGAAACCAAAAGCAAATGAAAGCTGACGTTTTTCATAACAAAACCCTCAAGGCCTTTTATAGGTCAGAGATAGTTTTTTTTTTTACACGCATTTAAAGTTGGTGATTTTAAAGCATTTTAAGTTTTTGTGTACTAAACATGTCCTACTTTAAGGCCTCTGGTGATGCCCTTCTTGGACATGTAGGGTCCAGTATCCAAACTTAAGCTCAAAATTACTTTAGCTATAACTGGTATGAATTTTGCTGCAATCGGTACAGTACCTATTTACTGAACAGCCAAATTATTAAAATAAACCGTTGCGTATGATTGTTATTCAAAGGCAATTACAATATTAATCCAACGCCACTAATACAGTTTTCAAGCATTTATTATTATAATTACAATAAAAGTTCACTAACTTCAAATGCGTGTAAATAAAAATAAAAAATCTAGCTCTGAACTAGAAAAAAGCCTTGAGGGGTTTGTTATGAAATATGTCAACTTTCATTTGCTTTTGGTTTCATCCCATTCCGATTTTGGGTGTTGCACTGTGTAATCTGTGCACATAGAAAATAAATTTGTTAATTTTCAAATGAATTTAGTTGTTGCAACTGGGGTTTAATTAAAAAAAGCCGCAATATTTAGTTGTCACAACCGAAGCAGCTGTACATTTAGCTGATACAAACGAGTGGTAGCCTAGGTGAAGTGCTCCCGACAAGCATGCAGCGGGTCTTATGATCGAATCCCCTGGCGGTCAGCCACTCCTTTTATATTTACACATGCAGAGTAAAATTACTAAATTTGTAGTAGTATTCCAGTTTCCTACTATAAATTGAGTAAATTTCCACAAATTTTTGTTGAAGTGTGCCACCGAATTTTTACTCCAGTTCTATTAAATTTCTATTATAATTTCTTAATATTTCCCAAATCTATTAATTTTTTTTTATTCCTTTAACGCTGCTCTTAAATTCCAAACAAAATCTTCATCATCATTGTAACATAAAATTGTATATAAAATTTTATACAATTTTTTAATAGAAATATTTCTAAAAGAAATCGTGCAATTTTATTAGTGTTGTATAGTCGCCAGCAGAAAAAAGTATACAATAAATCCAATAAAAAATTTTGTATGGAATACAAAAAAAAAACTGAATTTATAGCAATTGCAATAAAGCCATATGCGACCGACCTTTGGTTGTTTTGGAAAAATTATAAGTAAAAAATAGAAGAAAAAAAAAATGCAATAAATTTGCTAAACAGTATGAAAAATAAGAAAACGAAATACTTTTTCTTTCTGGCAATGAAAAGAAGAAAATAAAGTGTCGTAAACATAAAATTTAATTTTTTGAAAATTAAAAAGACTTTTTGAAGAAAAATAAGTGAGAGTGGTAAATTTGTGTGTGACGATTTTTTATATACTAGAGTTGTCAACCGATTAAGAATAATTCGATTAATCGATCAAACAAAACCGAACTCTTGTTTGATTAATTTAAAAATGACGATTTTCGAATAATGAATAAATCGATTAATTTATGTCAATTAATCGAACAATTTTTTTTTTTTATACCCTCTAACTACAGTATCGAAATATCGGTCTAGGACCCCGTAAAGTATATATATTATTGATCAGTGATCGATTTTAAGACATTATAGCGATGTACGTCTGTGGAGGGCACGATACAGTAAAAAAATAAAAGAGCTATGCTCCTGAAGTTTGGCACGATTATGTCTTATGGCCATAGGCTGGTTAAGTTCGGTGGCAAAATCGGAAGAGCGGAAAAATGTTCCCACTTAAAAAACTAAACAGCATCAGAAAAATATAATTTTTTTACATTTTTTTTTTTGTATATTTGTTCAACAAATAAAATATTTTTATGCCATATGAAGTTCATTGACCTGCATTTGGACCAAGATGGTTAGGAAATGCAATTTTTTCGGCCGCGGCGTGGTTATAGAAAATAGTACAAAACAATGATAAAAGTGTAACGTAAAAATAAATTTGTAAACATTTATTAAGAGGAAAAAAAAAAAAATTTCTTGTTAAAATTTTAAGGTTTTTATGCATTTTTTACAAAAAAATTATCGTTTTGTTAAAAAAAAATATTTTTTAGTAAACACTTTTTTATTCGTTATTCTCGTCAATTAATCGAATAATTTTTTAGATTTAATCGTTTGATCGAACAAACAAAAACAATTATTTGAATTATTCGAACAAAGTTTCAAGGCTAATAATTGACAACTCTATTGTATACCCTCCAAAATGATGAAAAAAACAAGTGAGAGTGTTACATTCGGCTGTGCCGAATCTTTTATAATCTCCAAAATGTAAAAAAAAAAAACAATATAAAAAAAAAACCAGGGGCGTGTTTTTTTTGGGGGGGGTTGGTGGGTGACGTTAGGGGGCACCTTCCCCTTGCGATTTTGTACTTTTTCTGAGATAAGAATGTTGCATTTGCTTAGCAAAAGTAGTAGTTTGTTCCTTTACTTAAACTTCTTTTACTCATAACTTCTTCAACAATGCACTATAGGGAATTTTCTGGTATTTTCTGGCCAAAACTCCAAAAGTTGGGATATTGCCCCAAAATTTGGCAAATTTATTTGGCGGTAAGTTTTAAGGCTCTGTATAAAAAATTGGCATGATCTGGCCTAATAAATCGTGTTTTTAATGCAATTTTATAATATGATTTTGTCAATAATTTTTACATCCACGCCCACAAAAGGGGGCGGACAAAAAAAATAATTTTCCTAGTGCCTTTGGTCCAAGTGCAGGGCTTTGAACTTCTTGTGGCGTATTTTTTTTAAT
Organism: Pegoplata infirma; assembly: GCA_963921195.1. NCBI lineage: Eukaryota > Metazoa > Arthropoda > Insecta > Diptera > Anthomyiidae > Pegoplata > Pegoplata infirma. The sequence continues at coordinate 63,257,224 of OY992537.1, read as the reverse complement.
TTTTAAGCAAATGTACAAAAAAAATGTAAAATATGGGATTTTGCGTAGCTAGACTAAGTTATTTAAGGGGGAGCTTTTTTTTACATGTTCCAATTTTGCTCATTTACGAACTTGAACATCGTAAGACTATAAGACATATTCGTGCCAAACATCAGGTGGCTAGCTCTTTTGGTTTGGACAGCATCGTGCATTCCCCAGACAGTCAGACCGACAGACGGTCGGACGGACATCACTAAATTTTTTTTTCCCATGGAGCCGCATGGCTTAGCGGATGAATACATCTTATTCACAAAGAGTTTCCCAATATCTCATAGAGATATGGGAGCATGAAATTATATGCAAAAAAAGTAGCAGTCCACAAATAAATTTGGTTTAAAAAAGAAAAAAAATAATTAAATAGAAAAAATAAAAAAATATATAAATCAACATTTTAAACCTGTACTTTGTACAAAATATATTTATTTGCCCTATTGATAATTGAAATTAATTTCAAAAGATTTTAATACAGGATTTTAAGTACGTTAATTTTGTAATAAGTTATGTTCTCCAAAATTAAAAAAAAAAATAATAAAAAATTAAATTTTGTTTTTGACGCCTCCGTACTAGCGGTAAAAGAGTTTGGTGTACAAAAATATGTGTGCTAGCCTACTTTAATATAGTTTACTATATAATGGCATCCGAAAAAAGTTTTTTTGAACACATCAAAAATGGACTCTTGGCCAACAATTCCTTATAAATTCCCTATAGTGCAATGGTCCGAATTTCAATTTTTTTTTCAAAAATTTGGTTTTTTTGCGTACTTTTTTAAAAAAAATCCCAAAAAATTCTTAAAAGCTCTCTAGTATGCGATTTTTAAGTTTTAAAATTTAATTTCATTTTTGAAAATGTTTGTACTCATCGATTTTTTTTTTTAATTTTTTTGTGGAAAACTTCTATCGATTCTACAAATTTTTTGCCCAGAAAGATCGTGGGATAACGATTATTACTATTTTTTTAAATTTTTTGAAAAAAATTTATTGTAATTTTTCAATCTTAAAATCATTTCTACTGCTCCAATGGTGCGTCATAGAGGGGTCATTTATAAGATCGACCCCCATTAATTTTTACGTCTTAACATTTTTTTGGAACAAACTAATACCCTATCTCCAATTTCTAAGGGGGCTCCCACACAAAACGACATTTTTTAAAATTTGCTCCAACCGCTCTAACTGCCCTAATAGTGCCCTTAGAGCAACAAAATGTATGACCGATCTACAATATTTTTTTAGTCCAAACATTTTCTCAGAACACACCTACCCTCTATCTCTAATTGGTAAGGCGGTCCCCATACAATTTTTTTTATTTTTTGTAAATTTGTTTTATTTTATCAGCTTCTACCGGTCCAATAATGCGTCCGAGAGGGGTCATTATTGAGACCGACCCCCATTTGTTTTTACCCTCAAACATTTTTGTAAAACATACCACAGCCCTATCTCCACTTCCTAAGTAGGCTTCCATTCAAAATTACATTTTTATAAAATTTGCTCCAACTGTTATTTGTATGGGAGCCTACTTAGGGAGTGGAGATAGGGCGTAGGCATGTTTTAATGTTGGAGGGTAAAAATAAATGGGGGTCGGTCTCACTAATGACCCCTCTCGGACGCACCATTGGACCGCTAGAAGCTGATTAAATATAACAAATTTACAAAAAATAAAAAAAATTTTATGGGGACCGCCTTCATACATTTTGTTGCTCTAAGAGCACTATTAGGGCAGTTAGAGCGGTTGGAGCAAATTTAAAAAATGTCGTTTTATGAGGGAGCCCCATTAGAAATTGTAGATAGGGTATTAGTTTTTTCCAAAGAAATGTTAAGACGTAAAAATTAATGGGGGTCGGTCTTATAAATGACCCCTCTATGGCGCACCATTGGAGCAGTAGAAATGATTTTAAGATTGGAAAATTACAAAAAAAAAATTTTTAAAAATTTAAAAAATAGTAATAATCGTTATTCCACGATCTTCCTGGGCAAAAAATTTGTAGAATCGATAGAAGTTTTAAAGAAAAAAAATTTAAAAAAAATCGAAGAGTACAAACATTTTTAAAAATGAGATTTAAATTTTAAAACTCAAAAGTCGCATACTAGAGCGCTTTTAAGAATTTCTTGGGATTTTTTTTTTTTTAAGAAGTACGTAAAAAAAAAAAAATTTGAAATTTGGACCGTTATTGAAGAAGTTATGAGTAAAAGAAGTTTGAGTAAAAGAACAAACTACCAATTTTTAAAAATTCGATATCTTTTGAAATCTGAAAATTTACCACGAAGGAGTTTTCGAAGAGTACTAAAAACTGTAAACAAATTGGGAAAATCTAAAAAAAATGTTATCAAAGTGTCCGATTTGACATGGAATGCCCCATATATATTTATCATCAGTGATCGATTATAAGACATTCTAGCGATGTCCGTCCGTCCGTCTGTAGTTAACACGATGCAGTCCAAAATAAAAGAGTTAGACTCCCGACATTTAGCACGAATATGTCTTATGTTCCTAGGCACGTTAAGTTCGTAATTGAGCAAAATCAGACCAGGGGAAAAAGTTCCTTCTTGATGAACTAACCCAACCTCTGAAAAATACAATATTTTTACATGATTTTTTGTGTTTTTGTTTAACAAATCCAACATTTTTATGCTACAAGAAGTTTCAAAGTCCTGCATTTGAACCCACAGAATTAGAAAATATCGTTTTTCGGTCCGCCCCCCTTTTATGGGCGTGGAATAAATTTTTTTTTTAGTAATGATAAATTTGTATTTCTTTACTGCAAAAAGCATAAGAATTATTTTTTTTTACACTTATTCGAGAGGAAATGTGCCCCTCCTAATTACTACTACCTCCCCCCCCCCAAAAAAAAACAAGTAGAAAAGTGAAATTCGACTTGGCCGAATCTATGAATACCCTCCACAATGCCCATTTTAAGTGATAATAAATTTTCTAACGTGAAAAACATAACAGTTTTGATTAGAAATATTTTATTTTGTTTAAAAAAATTTTTTTTTAGTAATTTTTGAAAAAAAAAAAATAATTTACTAATTTTTTTTTTTTGAGTGTAAAATTTTTTTTGAGTGTAAAATTTTTTTTTTTTTTTGTTTTGGTATAAAAATATTTTTGAGTGACAAAAATACGTTGTAAAATATTTTTGTGACTTACCAATGTTTTTAAAACAGGTTTAAAACCTTTTCAACACGTGAATTTTAGGTGAAGCTAATCTGAAATTCACGATTTTGCTAATAACTTTTGAACCACTGGACCGATTTGGCTGAAATTCAATTCGAACGAGGCTGGAAGAACGAAAAATATATACGCTAAGCTTCAGCATCCTCAGAATTGCTTTTCGAAAGTTACCGTGTGTTTTATCTCGTAAATTCCAAAAAAACCCTTGCCGAAATTCACTCATTTGCTTATTACTTTTGAACCACTGGACCGATTTTGCTGGATTGGAATACCAACCTGACCAGGTAAATGCCCAACATATATGCCAAACTTCAGGAGCCTCCGTAAAGTCTTTCAAAAGTTAGCGTGTTTTCAACAGACAGACAGACGGACAGACGGACGGACGGACGGACGGACATCGCTAGATCGTCTTAAAATCGATCGAGGATCATGAATATATATACTTTATGGGGTCCTAGACCAATATTTCGAGGTGTTACAAACGGAATGACAAACTTATATATACCCTCTATCACTAGAGTGGAGGGTATAAAAACAAGTAATAAAATTGAAGTCGGTCAAGACCGATTATTAGAGATTAGAGATTGCACAGAAAAAAATATGGAAAAAACAAATTTGAGTAACCACTTGTTTAAATTTAAAAACAAAAATTGAGTAAGTTTTTAATTCACGCAATTAAAAATTTACTTAAAAATTTAAAAACAATTTAAGTAAATAATTTAATAAAAATTTAATAGATTTTTCATTTTTTTTAAACTCTCACAGTTTTTTGAATTCTCGTTTAGTTTATAGTTTTTGTGCATGTATATGAAAGTTTGTAATCGTTTTTATAAAATTTTCCTATGTTTTTGAGACATAAATATGTTTGGTAAAGTTTAAAAAAAAAATTTTTTGTTTTTTTTTTTTGTAAAAAAATTTCAAACTTTTTAAATTTAAAAAAAAAAAAAAACAAGATAAGTTTTGAGTAAATTTTTAATTGTGTCAATTAAAAATTTACTCAATTTTATTTTTCAAACATTTAACAAATTTTTATTAAAAATTTACTCAATACTATTAAATCGTTTTCTGGTGCAAAATTGAGTAAATTTTTACTCAATAGTATTAAAAATTTACTCAAATATTTTTTTTTATTTTTTTCTGAGTAGGAACGAAATAGAATAGAACGGGGAACGTATTGGAATGGAACAAGTAATGAAATGATTTTTTCTTTTTTGATTCTGTAAATACCTAAAAAAGCAGAAACTCTATGAGTATTTATTAGAAGAATATCCCAAAAACGAAAGTAGAGTTAACATAATTATTATATCAATTCATAATAAGGAACATAAAAGGCCTCGAACTACAATAAACTCTTTTTCATTCCAAAAAATGTTTTTGGGATTCTAAAAAGTTTTTTTAAAAGACATAAAGGTCTATAATTAAATACAATAATTTCCTTATAATAGAATTTTAGAAATGGGGACTTATGTCCCTTACCGGTAATGAAGTGCTGAACGGGCATGCTAGTGTTTAACATAAATCAAAGGGCTAATCTCATCAACATTTCTCTTTAAAAAAAAACTTTAAAATTTACCAATTTTCTTAAATATTGTATTAATAAATTAATTTTGTTTTCTTCCTCAGTGTGTTTGTCGTTTTGATCGTCAGGGTGCTTTATGTGAAACACCCATCATCATTAAAAATGCTGCCTTTTCGGGTGATTCATATGTTTCACATCGCATCCACAAAGATATACCAAACCATGATACATTGGACACCGTTTTGCCAATGCATGTCCAGCTAAAAGTACGCACACGTGCCACCAATGGTCTCATAATGTTAGCTGCCGCACAGGGCACTAAAGGCGGTCATTACATGGCTTTGTTCTTGCAAAAAGGTCTGCTGCAATTCCAATTTTCATGTGGCTTACAAACAATGCTGTTAAGTGAACTTGAGACTCCAGTGAATACAGGCCATGAGATAACAATACGTGCAGAGTAAGTATGATGATGATGATAATGATGATGATATTATTAGTTATTGTTGTAAAGAGTGGCAATTTTTCTAAATAAAATAAATTCGAATTTATTTTTGTTAGTTTTTTCCGACCATCTATTTTATTTAAGTGTGTGGTATTAGTAGCAAAAGTACCAAATAAAATTGTATAAAGAGAGAAAAGCTCTTTTTGTTTTGTGCATTTGTGTCCATATTGCCAAATTTGTGTGGCAAGTGCCATTAACACTTTTAACATTCTCTAATGACTATCATAAATTTTACAGATTTTATATTTTTTTTGTTTTATTTTTTTTTTTTCATTTAACCAGCTCTATGTAATATTAGAGTGGGAAAACAAATTTTTAATTTATTAAAATAAAATAATGCAAAAATTAACAATGCAAGATGCTTAGTAATTTTGCAACAAATTTTAAAGTCATTGAGTCAATGAGACCAAAAAAAAATTTTATATAGACTTTGTAAACCAAAACCCACAAAAGGTTTTCACAACAAAGTTCTGTTTTTTTTCATGGCCCACTGTAGTTTTTAGTTTTTTAAAATTATATTTTATTTAGGCTGGTGTGTAATTTTAAAAGTAACGCAGGACGCCACCTCAGTTTGAATATATAATAACTACAAAAAAATAAAATAAGAATTACTGTTTTCATTTTCTTAGAACTAAAAAGGTTTGTAACTTGGATAATATTTCTCAATAACATTCACAATAATAATATATAATTCAAAAACGATTTTCACCAGTTGGTGAATAAAACGTAAAATAATAATTTTTCATGAAAAAAAAATTTTCCTCAAAAATGTTTTCTTGAATTATTTTTTCATCAAACAATTTTTTTTTTTTTAAATTTTTATAAAAAAAATTGTCAAACCTCAAATCGGTTCATAAGGGTTGAGATACTTCCCTGGTTAAAATTTGTCTATAGAAAAATCTTGGAATTTTTCTATAGAAAAATCTTGGAATTTTTCTATAGAAAAAATATTGGAATTTTTCTACAGAAAAAATCTTGGAATTTTTCTATAGAAAAATCTTGGAATTTTTCTATAGAAAAATATTGGAATTTTTCTATGGAAAAAATCTTAACATTTTTCTATAGAGAAATCATAGAATTTTTCTATAGAAAAATCTTACAATTTTTCTATCGAAAAATCTTAACATTTTTCTTTAGAAAAATCTTAGAATTTTTCTATAGGAACATTTAAGAAGGAGGGGGGAAGGGGAAGAAGAGAAAAAGAAAAGGAAATAATATGAAATTTTTTTTCAAAGAAAAATGTCTGAGAATCAGAAAACGTTTCTAAAAGAAAATTGTGGGAATCTAAGAATATTTCTTTGGGGGAAAAAGTCTCGGAATCTTTAAATTTTTACATAGGAAAACTCAGAGAATTTGTCTATAGGAAAACCCTGAGAATATTTCTATCGGAAAAGTCTGACATTGTTTCTATATCAAAAAAAAAATCTTAATTTTTTGAAAATTAAAAAAAAAAAATTACAAAAAAGAAATGGATCAGAATCTGAGACTTTTTCTGTAGAAAAAACTACTCAGAATATACAATTTTTTTCAGAAAAGATACTTTTTCCGTAGGAATAGTCTTTTTCGGAAAAATCTGAGTCAAATGTTGGGGTGTCTCGGCTTATCGGTCATATCGGGGATTTAGAAGTTTAAAAACATGAGTCAAAAAATGGCGAAAAAGTCGTTTTTTGGACTTTCAGCCATTTCTTTCTAAGAAACTATATGATGTTTCCATATGAAAAGAAACGCTTTTTTAATGCCTATCCAATGGTGGCATAACATTGTAAAAATTCGCCTTCGTTGAATATTTTTTTTTTTCATGAAGACATAGACCTACGACATCCATATGAATACGAAATAATCTTTATTAAATTTAAGTCGAGACGTATTTTTGTTTCTCAAGGGGACAACGAAGTTTTTAAATACTGATATGGCCGATAAGCCGAGACACCCCAACCTTAAAATCGCGTCTTTTATACACACGAAAAAAAAACCCTGTCAATTTACTAGAAAAAGTTTCGTAATCCTATTTTACCAATATTTGACAGTTTTCCTTGTTTTTTAACAAAAAATTTTTAATTGAAATTCAAATTTTCAAAGCAAATTTATAAAAAAATGTAGTAAATGTATTCGACAAAAAGCTTGTAAATTTACAGTTTTATTGGTAAAAATCTTGTAAAGTTACAAAAAAGTTCGTTATTTTTACTAGGAATTCTTATAAACTATGAGGTAGCAAAAAATCTAGTAAAGTCACGACTAAATTTACAATTTTATTGATAAAAATCATGTAAAGTTACAAAAAAGTTCGTAATTTTTACTAGGAATTCTCATAAAATATGAGGTAGCAAAAAATCTAGTAAAGTTACGAGCACTACTTGTAAATTTTATCGTGTCAAAAAAGTTGAAAATTAACAATTTTATTGGTAAAAACCTTATAAAATTACAAAATTATTAGTAAAAAGATTGTAAAATTACTAGGCATTCTTGTCAAATAGGAGGTAGAAACAAATAAAATAACAAATTTTTATTGTCATTTTACAAGGTTTTTTTTTGTGAGTGGTAAGGGTTGAAATACTTCCCTTGTAAGATTTGCCTACAAAAAAATTCTCAGATTTTTCCTATAAACAAATTGTTATTCCCTTCTTCCTTTCCCCCCTCTTCCCACCTCTTAGAGTATCCAAAACCGAAAACCGGTTTCATTTTCAAAAACCCTGCCGGTTTCGGTTTTTATTCAAATTCGGTTATTCTAAAACCGGTGTTTTTAGGTCGGTTTAACCTGTTTATTTTTTTTTTTTATAAATAAACAGCAATTTTGCATCTTATTTTCTTTTATTTAATTAACCTATTTCGTTTTTTTTTTAAATAAAAATCTTAAATTATCAATAAACCTATAAAAACCGAAACCGGTTTTATAAATTTTAGATTTTTCGAAAAACGGCGGTTTTTTGGATACTCTAACTTTTCTCCTTTCCTTTGTTTTTCTAATTTCCTTTTTTTCAAATTCGGTTGCGGGGATTTCCTATTTCACCCGTGAATCCGTGCCTGCACTCAAAATAATACTTTAGTAGATTTACTAATTTTTTTTTTTGCTAATGCTAGTAAGCTAACCTTTAGCAAATTTTAAGTTGAGATTAGCATGTTAGCAAAACTATCTTGTAAACTTCATTTAGCGCATTAGCAATTTTAAACAAAATGTTAACTAATTTTTTTGCTAAATTTAAAATTGAGTTGACCAAATTTTTAACAGCTTTTTTGCTAATATTAGCAAAAATAAATTGTAATTTTGTTTTTTAAGAAAACTTAAAACGGCGCTATCTCGGAAACTAAGCCAGATAGAGCAAAATGGAGACCGGTTCTCTTCACATGTGTGGACCCTAATGGGTCTTAACTTTGGATCAAAAAAAGTAAGCATTCCCGAAAATTTTAAAATGCTCATATCTCGGTAAATATTGCCGACACAACAAAAAGTCCCAAGACATTTTTGTATCCCTCAACACGTAGAATAAGACCGCAAAATAACCAAAAGCTCTCCGAGTAATATTTTTGAAGTTATCGAGTTTTTTAATTCCCAAAACCCCCAGTGGGCCCTAAAATCAAGTATCTTAAAAACTAAGCACGGTGGAGTGAAACGGACAAAAATTTTGGATCAAAAACTATGACGTACAAAAAACCTATAAAAAATTTAGTTTTTTTAGTGGTTGGTTTAGTTTTTAAGAGGGGAACTTTTTTCCCCCTGATCCGATTTTGCCCATGTTCGAACTTAACCAGTTTAATACCATAAGACATATTCGTGCCAAATTTCAGGAGTCTAGCTCTTTTACTTTCGACTGTATCGTGTCTTCCACAGACGGACAGACGGACGGACGGACAGACGGACATCGGTAGAATGTCTTAGAATGGATCACTGATCAATAATATATATACTTTATGGGGTCCTAGACCGATATTCATGGGGTCCTAGACCGATATTTATGGGGTCCTAGACCGATACCAGCAAATTTTCTTGTAGGTTTACAAGCTTTTTTTTGCTAAAATTACAGTTTTTTTTTAGTGTGGTTTTGATCTACCCGTAGTCTACTTTCTTTTTTTTTTGCGTCATTCAAGAAACTAATTCGTGTTGTTATCCTCAAATTATTATTTACTCCGTAAATTTTACTGTGGTAAATTTTTTTCCATTTTATAAATATTGATTTTTCAGCCCACTCTACTATAAATATTTACTCAATACAGTATTGTTCTAGCCATTTTGTATGGTAAAGTTTTTTCTTTTGGTTTTTTGTGTAAAATATTTTTTTTTTTTTTTTGTTTATTTGTTGGGGTTACTTTTGGACAAGTTAGTAATTATCAAAGATAAATTAATTTCTATTCTACGTGTAAAACATAAATTTTATAAAAATGTTTTTCTTAATAATTTATTTGAAATTTCATAAATTTTGCTTTAGTTAAATAGTGCATTTGTCAGGATTACATGGGGGAAATTTTTAAAATTGAAGAAAATTAATTTTATTGAAAGTAAGTATTAGCAACTCTTGGAAAGCTGCTCTAATAAAGTGTTATGGCAACAAGATTATAAGTTTGAAATAACCGTAGAATCGAATGGTGAAATAAATCTTGCAATAAGTTTAGTCGTTGTTCCTCAACAGGAGAATGGGGTCAAAACACTGAGGTTTTAACCGTAAAGAAGCATTACGTGTATTAAAAAATCCTCAAATTTTCGAAATTTGACTACACCCAAAAAAAAAACGTGGGTATTCAATACTAAAAATTTAACTAAATTTTAGTTCAAAAGGACCTAGTGCAGAAATTGGTAACCAATACTAAAATTTTTTACTAATATTATTCAAAACCAGTAAAAATTACTAATTTTAGTACTTTGAAGATACTAAAATTAGTAACTAATTAGTAGTTTTTTGTACAACATCACTTACTAAACCCTTTACTGTAGAATTATTTTGAGTGTAGTATTACATCCAAACATAATGAATAATGATAATGGGTAATATTCTGAAAATTACCAATTTTTTTAAAGCAGAAACTCTATGAGTATTTGTTGGGAAAATATCCTAATAGAGAAAGTAAAGTAAATATAAGCACTTGTTATTTTAAAGGGAAAAATAAATGACTTCGAACTAAAATAAACCTTTTTCATTGCAGAACTAAAGGGTAAACAAATAATTAATTTGTAATCCCCTCCACTCTCGTGATAGGGATATATAAGTTTGTAATTCTCTTTGTAACACCTCGAAATATTGGATCTCTATTACAAAAAAAAATTATGAGTACCCATTTGTTGGGAGAATATTGCAAGAGAGAGAGTGCAAAGTAAACATAAGTATTTGTTATGTTAATTTATAACAAAAACAAGTAAGAAAGTTATAGTCGGTCAAGACCGACTATATGATACCCTACAGCAGTGCTTTCCAGAAAATGGGTCCCAACTCCAAACATGAACCGATTGGATCTGTCTTTTGTTAGATATTTATTTAGTGTAGAAAACACACAGAGATCAAATTTTAGTGGAATTGGTTTATTTTTTGTCAATAGACCGATTTAACTGAATATCGGTCGAAATTTTTATATGGGGGACTAAGTCCAAAAATGGTCCAATTATATTCCGATTTGATTAGGTAACTAAAGTACACTTTTAACACCTAAAAATAAAATTTTTATCAAATATTTTCATTTTTATGAATTTTAAGGGAATTATGTGAATATCGGTGGCTTGTATGGGGACTACCAGAAGGACTGATCCGATTCCTTTGAAATTTGGAATGATGATTTATGCATACACAAATTTCAAAGCGATATCTGTTATAATACGGTCATTAGAGTCATTAGGCCGAATCCAAAGGGGGCGTTTGTCTGGAGGCTAGGTCTTAACATGGACCGATGTTCTCCAATTTCAATAGGCTTCGTTCTTGGGCCAAAAGATGCTTAAGTTTCAAATTTCAAGTTAATTGATTGAAAATTGCGACCTGTATCGTTCTTAAACCGATAGATGGACAGACGGAGGGACGGACGGACGGACGGGCGGACAGACGGACGGATGGACATCGCCAAATCGACTCAAAAAGTAATTCTGAGTCGATCGCTATACTTGAAGGTATGTCTAGGACCAATATTTCGGGTAGTTACAAACATCAGCACAAACTCAATGTACCCTGTACCACATAGTGGTGTAGGGTATAAAAATAACTGACCTCGAACTAGAATAAACTTTTTTTTCATTTGAAACTTTTTCAATCACTAGGTTAGGTTAGGTTGGATGGGCGTCCGCCAATTTGGCGAATTCACTCGGAGACCATAAGGCACATTGTGATTCCCCTAAAGTTGTCTCCCTACTCCCCTCTGATATACAAAATTCTACCTCTCAAACCACCCCGATTCCCTAAGGTATTCTGCTAGAGATGTCAAAGGGACACTGTTTGGGCAATATAGGTCATCAAAAAATCGTTGCCCCAAATACTTTAGACGACGTTTCATCAGACCCGGACATTCACACAACAAGTGCTTCACTGACTCCTCCTCCTCCACCTCTCCACAACTTCAGCAAAAGTCCCTGTCAGAAATTCCCAAACGAACGGTCATTTGGCCGATTATACAGTGTCCTGTCAGTACTCCTACTAATAGGCTAACCGTCCGTTTGCCAAAAGTAAGAAGACTTTCTGTCCTCTTAGGATTTGAAAGTGGCCACATGGTTCGTGATATCCTGCACGTGGTCAGCGACATTCACCTATCCCTCATCCTATTCTCTGATATCCTATCAATTTCGTTCATCAACTCCACTATAGGAACCGAGATATCAGGTTCGACACGTTCCCCCACCGACTCGGAGCCATTTCTTGCACATTCATCAGCTAATTCGTTACCATCGACTCCACTATGTCCAGGGACCCAGATTAGCTTGACTGTGTGCTGACTGATTCGATGAAGGGATTGTATACAATTACTAACAATTCTGGATTTTACAGTGTGTGACCCTAAGGCCTTCAGAGCTGCAAGACTGTCCACAAAAATGTTAATGACGCAAGGACTTAGGTCCTTTGTCATAATCATCTGAGCGGCTTTGTCAATTGCAAAAACCTCGGCCTGGAAAACACTACACTTGTCCGGGAGCCTTACTGAGGCCCTGATTTCGAGGCATTCAGAGTATACCCCCGAACCTGTACCCATCTCCATCTTCGATCCGTCCGTGGAAATTGAGATCGCATTCCCCGTTATAACAGAGTTTTCCGCCCAGTCTTCCCTAGTTGGTATTTGGACTTCGAAGTTTCTATTAAAGTTCGTCTGCGGTGAGATATAGTCGGTTTTTCGTTCTAATTCCGACCCGCCCACCATACTTAATATGGTCGAGTGTCCCCAAGACCGTTGCTTAAGCATTAGTGACTCTCTTAACCTAAGAGCCGATTTTGCTGGTGTGCTCTTGATGTAGATATCTACGGGCTGAATGTTTAGTATCACTTCTAGACCGGCCTGGGGTGCTGATCTAATAGCACCAGTGATACCCACGCACGCCAGTCGCTGTACCTTCTGTAGGTTGCAGAGATATGATTTCTTATCCGCTGCTTTCCACCACACAAGGGCTCCAGAGGTAAGTATTGGTCTAATTATCGCACCATACATCCAGTGGATAATATAGGGTTTTAGACCCCACCTTCTTCCGAAAGTTCTTCTGCAGGTTTAAAAAGCACATAACGACTTTTTCATCCTTCCCTCTGTATTTCTTTTCCAGGAAAGCTTTGAGTCCAGGATTACACAAAGGTATTTCGCCTCATTAGATAGTTCTAGGGTGATTCCATCTTGTTTAGGAAGAACAATCCTGTCTATCTTAGTCCTTTTCGTGAACAAGACGAGTTCGGTTTTGGAGAGATTGACTCCAAGACCGTTGTTCCTTGCCCACGTCAAGAGTATCTTAAGTGATGATTCCATGAGTTCACTAATCGTTGGTAAAAACTTACCTCTGATTAGGATCACAATGTCATCAGCATAGGCAACCACCTTGATTCCCATTCCGTTGAGTGACTCGAGGATTTCATTTATTACAAGATTCCACAGAAGAGGAGATATCAGACCCCCCCCCCCTTGTGGTGTGCCCCTTGAAACTACTTTCCTCGCTACACCATCACCTATCTTCGAGTTAATTGCCCTGATTTTCAGCATGTTGCCCGTCCATAGTTCAATCACTAACACGGTACTTTAATCGAAATTTTTGGAGCGATTAAATTTGGTAACTCCAATTTTAGAAACTTTAAAACTGTTTTTGTAATTTTACAATTTTTTAGGTATATTAAAAAATTTTAAAAATAAAATAATGAATTTAGCAAAATTTTAAACAACTTTAAAGTTGTTGAACCCCCTAAATTGACTATAAAATATGGTCAATACTATCAAATTGTTGTTTATAACGACAATAGCCCTGGGTACTTTGTGGACATTAACAACAATGTTGTGTTTTTCAGTCAAAACAACCACATTATCAGCAATTTTTGACCGAACAGCTGGGGTGTTTGGTTGTTTGTTTGGCTCCTGGCAGAGGGGCGGTTTTATACTGACAGGCGTGTTAGTGTTAAAATACACACTTTCTATGTTTTAGTTGCTACAATTGTTGTTGTTGTTGCTATTACTGGTGGTTTTCAGTCGATAATCAGCCATAACAAAACAACAAAAAAAATCATAAAACACCAACAACCAAAAAAAAAACAACAACAAACATTTGCTCGCAATTAGTCTCCTGGGAAAATTGAGGCCAAAACAATAACAATACGAACTAAATACCAAACAAATTTTCTGTTTAAAGCAACACAATTTAATATAAACAATGGTGGAAAGCAGAGATGGAAAAGTTAGTACTTTAGTACTTTTTTTTAGTACTATTTCTATCTCTTAGATACCGTACAACCCCGTGACTGATTTAGTACCTTTTCTATACCAAACGTTTTCGAACATTTGTTCAACCAAATCAAAAAAAAAATCCAAAAACCAACCAATTTTCATTTGAAAATGCTTTAAAAGCTCAAAAGCTTTTCTCAAAAAAATTTAAAAATTGGATAAGCATGTCATCAGTTTAAGAATTTTTATTTTGAATTATTTATTTTTAGTACCATCGACTGTAAAAAAAAGTACTTTTTTTGGTTGAACTCTAGTGCCATTTCAAAATTTAGATTTTCCATGCCTGGTGGAAAGCTTAAGAGAGTGGAAAGGAAAGCTAAAAGAATCAAAAAACAAAAAGTAAAAGAGATTTACAAAAAAAAATAAGTTTTATTTATTTTGTTTATGTCTGGTGTTTAATATTTGTTGTTTTGTTTTCTTCTACTCTACAAACTTGAGCCTTTAGCTAATCGCCATAATTTTTCTTAGCTTTTTTCCTTCGTTTGTTTATGTGTGTGTGTGTTTTTGTTGTTTTCCGCCTGTCTATACTATTTAATATAAGACTTAAAAATAGCAAAGTTTTCTTTCTTTTTAGCTTTTGGCCGTTGTTGTATATTTATTCTGTTTCCAACATAGTGATGTGATGTCAAGGACACACATTCAAAGTCATTTTATATTTTATTCCTTTTTTCTTGATTTTTTTATTTGCTAAATAAATTATGATTTCTTTAGCACTGAATGTGTGTGTGTGTGTTATTTACATTTGCTGAGTATGGGAAGCATACGAAAAAATTGCCATATAAAAAGTACCAAATTTACACCTTTTACCAGCTTCTCACATCTTAGAAATAGAATTTCCGAAAATTGATTTTTCCAGAAAGTTTTTTACACCTCAGGATCCTACATTCCAAATTTGATGTTTCGGAGACCATTTTAGGAAATATAAAAACTACACTTGTTTAACGGAATTTTTAAAAAGTACTTTTTTAGAGTCTTTTTTTCACCGAAGGATCCTACATTACACATTTTGGTACTTACTATATTTTCTTTTACGACCCTTAGAAACGGAATTACCAAAAAGTGCTTTTTCCGTAATATTTTTTTTTTTCAGCTAAGAATTCTACATTTCAAGTCTCAAGCTTCTAGGACTATTGTTTCAGCAACTATAAAAAGTACCAGAACTACACTTATTCCCCTTCAGAATGTTTATTTCACTGTACACACAAAAAAAACTTTGTCAAATTACTAGGAAAAGTCTCGTAATCCCATTTTACCAATATTTTACAGTTTTCCTTGTTTTAAACAAATCGAAATTTATATTTTTTTGTAATTTTACAATTTTTTTTTGTAATTTTACTAATTTCCAAGATAATTTTACAAACAAAATCCTTGTAAATTCACGAGAATTCTTTGTAATATTAATTGCGCAAAAAAACTGTAAATTTACAATTTTATTGGTAACAAGTAGAAAATTTAAATTCGACTTGGCCGAATCTATGAATACCCTCCACAATGTCCTTTTTAAGTGATACAAAATTTTCTAACGTAAAAAAATAACATTTTTGATTAAAAATATTTAATTTTGTGAAAAAAACACTTTTTTTAACTAATTTTTGAAAAAAAAAAAATAATTGACTAAATTTTTTTGAGTGTAAAATTTTTTTTGAGTGTAAAATTTTTTTCCACTATATTTTTTATTTTTTTTTAAAGCAAAAATATTTTTGAGTGACAAAATACGTTGTAAAATATTTTTGTGACTTACCAATGTTTTTTTGGTGAGTTAATTTAAGGTGAATTTAAGGTGAGTTAATCTGAAATTCACGGATTTGCTAATAACTTTTGAACCACTGGACCGATTTGGCTGAAATTCAAACCAAACCAGACCATGGGAGCAACAAATATATATGTCGGGCTTCAGCATCCTCAGAATTGCTTTTTGAAAGTTATCTTGTTTTTTATCTCGTAAATTCACGAAAAACCCTTGCCGAAATTCAGTCATTTGCTCATAACTTTTGAAACACTGGACCGATTTTGCTGGATTGCAATACCAGCCTGACCAGGTAAATGCCCAACATATATTCCAAACTTCAGGAGCCTCCGTAAAGTCTTTCAAAAGTAAGCGTGTTTTCAACAGACAGACGGACGGACGGACATAGCTAGATCGTCCTAAAATCGATCGAGGATCATGAATATATATACTTTATGGGGTCTAGACCAATATTTCGAGGTGTTACAATTCGAAGATTCTATTTGTAATTCGAAGATTCCATTTGTAATTCGAAGATTCCATTTGTAATTCGAAGATTCTATTTGTAATTCGAATACTCCAATTGTAATTCGAAGATTCCATTTGTAATTCAAAGATTCCAATTGTAATTCGAAAAAGATCAATTGTAATTCGAAAAAGATCAATTGTAATTCGAAAAAGATCAATTGTAATTCGAAAAAGATCAATTGTAATTCGTAAAAGATCAATTGTAAATCGTAAAAGATCAATTGTAGTTCGAAGATTCCAATTGTAATTCGAAAAATATCAATGGAAATACAGTTGATATTTTTTGAATTACAATTGGAATCTTCGAATTACAATTGATCTTTTACGAATTACAATTGATCTTTTTCGAATTACAATTGATCTTTTTGGAATTACAATTGATCTTTTTCAAATTACAATTGGAATCTTCGAATTACAAATGGAATCTTCGAGTATTCGAATTACAAATGGAATCTTCGAATTACAAATGGAATCTTCGAATTACAAATGGAATCTTCGAATTACAAGTAGAATCTTCGAATTACAATTGATCTTTTTCAAATTACATCTGTAAATGGTGTAGAGTGGAGGGTATAAAAAGCTTGTAAAATTACAAAACTATTGGTAAAAAGCTTATAAATTACTAAGAATTCTCGTAAAATAGGAGATAGCAAAAAATCTAGTAAAATAACGAAACCTCTTTGTAAATTTTATCGTGTCAAAAATTTTGTAAATTTACAATTTTATTGGTAAAAACAATGTAAAATTACAAAATTATTGGTAAAAATCTTGTAAAATTACTAGCAAATTTTTTCAAATAGGAGGTAGCAAACAAAAAAAGTTACAAGTTTTTCTTGTAATTTTAAAATGTGTTTTTTTGAGTGTAGGATCCTGTATTCCAAACTTCCAGTTTCTGGAACCATTATTTCAGAAAACATAAAAAGTAACAAATGTACAATTTTTTACACTTTTTACTCTATTACCCTTGGAAACGGAATTTCCAAAAAGTACTTTTTGCAGGTGACATGACTTAATCCCCACGGACATAATCCCCATTTCCGTTATGGGATTATGACCAAATTCATAATGGTGTGGGGACTATGACCGAAAATAATTTGGATATAATCCTAATAAAAAACGGACAAAATTCCCAGATTTATGGGGATAATGACCACATAACAAATGGCCATAATCCCCATTATGTCCACTATACTAGTTATGACCGAATTCATCACGGACATAACCCCCATAATAGTTGTGGGGACTATGACCGTTTCTAAAACGGTCATAATCCCAATGGGGACTATGTCCGTTCCCTGTTGGGATTACGACCGAAAATTATTCGGTTATAACCCCCATTCATATTGTGGGGACTAAGTCCAAAGAAATTTCGGTCATAATCCCCGTTTTCTGCGGAGAGGGTGTGTTTAATGCATGGAGTTTGTAATCCCTAAGCCCGGCCGAAGGCCGACTACGCAGAACAACTTTTAAGACAAAAAAAATACAATTTTTGGGATTATGACCAACTAGTATAGTGGACATAATCCGTCCGTAATTAATTCGGTCATAATCCCCATTTCCGTTATGGGGGTAATGTCCGTGGGGATTATGTCCTGTCACCCTTTTTGCATAATGTTTTTTTTTTTCACCGAATAATCCTACATTTCAAAATTTAAGCTTATATGACTATTATTTTAGCAACTATAAAAAGTACCAAAAGTACACATTTTAAAGTTTCCGGGACCATTATTTCCGGATATATAAGAACTTCATTTTTTCTATTCGGAGCATTATTGGCCTTTAGTTCCCATATAAAAAAAATCGCTCGATTTTCAGTAAAATCAGTTATTTTCCACTAGAAGACTATATCACTCAAATTTGGTTGGTGTGTATTTTTAAGATCCCAGTTGGTAAAATAAAATCACCGCTGACATACTGCTGACTTTTCCAAATGTCCCCAATGTCATGTCAGCAGTTGTTCTGCCGTGCCCAGTATCGGTGGTCACTAACAATTTGTTTTAGCAACCGCTGACCAACTGCTGACATGTCATTGGGGACATTTGAAAAATTGTATGAAGATGTCAGCAATTTTATAAGGGGAGAGTTAGCAGTATGTCAGGGGTGATTTTTTTTGCCGACTGGGATCTAATAAAAGAAAGATCCAATTTGTGCATGTTTGGACTTGGAACCTATTTTCACAAAACACTGGTGTAGGGTATTATATAATTGGTCTTGACCGACTATAATTTTCTTACTTGTTTTGATTTGGTGTGTTTGTGTTGTGTACGTGTTTCATTTTATTGGCGTTAATTAAAAATAAAATAAACCCACACAAAGATAGAAGTTAATACAATACTCTTTGTTAGTAGAATTATGGTTAATTTGTAGAGATTTTTTACTGATAATAGTTTTTTTAAACACTCCAACCACAGTGAGAGAGTCATTTGTCATTCCGTGTGAAGAACATCAAAAATTTGCAGTTTTGCACAAATATTTCTTAATATTTTAATAGTCTGGTTCGTAACTGGGCAAAATCGGACCTAGGGGAAAAAAAGTTACCCCTGAAAAGCTAATGCAAATTTTTATTTTTCTGTATTTTCGTGGATGAAATTAAAAATTTTTGTTTGAGAATAAATTCAAAGTCCTGCACTTGGGGGGATTAGACAAAGTCCCCATTTTTACCATTTTATGGACGTCCGTCTGTTGAAATGGTGATCACGGCCAAAATATTACCCAGATATGACTGAAACTTAACATGTTTAATTGTTGTTGTCCCGAGCAGTTTGGTATTGCATTTAAGCAAAATCGGTTTAGCGTTTCAAAAGTTATCAACTCAAAGGTATTGGTACATTTCACATAACCTAAAAATACAAAATGTATATTTTTTACAAAAAAAAATGATTTTTTTTTTTTTATTTACCAAAAATTTTATTTCCGCTGAAAATTTTTAATTTTTTTTTTTTTTGCAAATAATCTTGTTTACATTGTGTAGGGCATCAATACATTCGGCAAGACCGAATTAAACTTGTTTACTTGTTTTTATTTATTTTTATTCACTTAACATTGCTATAAAATTCAGTTTCAGTTCTTTTCACGTTTTTGTTTGCCCATAAAAGAAACCCCCAAACAACAACAATGTTCAAATCGCTCATTTGCTACAAAAGTGATATAACTCCAAAAACGAGATTTTTCAGTTAATCGTGCAGAGTTTTTTATTAGATCAAGCTTTATTTTGTGTAACAAAATTTTTATTTGATCTTATCACTCAAAAAATTATGCCATTATCTGTTTGTAGTTTATTTAAAAAGTTTTACGTTTAGTCGTCTTTTAAAGAAAAAACATTTGTTTGATGTTCAGTTTTTATTAATGACAAGTAGTACTTTGTTTCAAAAATAACGCACTAAAAATATAGACTTTCATTCACATTTAATTTTTAAAGTCATTTATTTTTGTTCTGTAAGTAAAAACTACTGATTATTATTAAATTTTTAATGATTTGTGTAATTTTTTTTTAAATTGTTGGTATTTTTTAATGAGATATCATTAGTTTTTACCTACACAAGTAGGTTATTTTTTTGTAGAAAAAAAATCAAAAAATTATTTGTAGAAATATAAAAACATATTTGTATCAAGTGACTTTGGCACGATGGGTAGAGTGTCTGGCCAGAATGCAGTTGATTGCGGGATCGATTCCCCAAAATTTTATAAAAAAATTTTAAAAAAATATTTCAATAGAAAATTGTAAAAAATAACCTACGAAATCAATAACACAGGTTGACAAAATTTGAACTTTTTCAATTTGCCTGACCTTTGACATCTGATTTATTTGGATTTTAGTGTGCTGATTCCGAATCTGTTATCCAATTGTTTCCATCAGCTCGCGTTCGCGAGCAAATCGCTGTTAAAGAGTCGAAAAAGTGCGTTTTTTACCAATTTTGCTTGGCTATAATTTCCAAAAAAAATTTTAGTGCCTCAGTTTTAAACACGAACTTAACTATATTGGATGCCAGGATTCCAAAACTGGTACTAAGTTTTTTCTGACAGCTTTAGTTTTCGAGTTAATAAAAAGGGCATAAATATTCAGACAAAATAAAAGAGGTAAAAAATTTGAAAATATTATTTTAGCGATATCTCAAAAACTAAAGATGACTCAACAAAAGTAAGAGCATTTTTGGAATCAGCATATCCAACATACATACCTAAAATTGTCATTCACTTTTTGGATGTAAGACAAGTGTTAGTAAATATAGACTCACAAAAATGCCAAAAACAGCCTATATTCAAAGTTTCCTTAGGCTATATCTCGAAAACTAGAGCTGACCCAAAAAAACGGTAGCCGGATTTGAAATCAGCATACCCCTAATACCTAAAATTAGCTATCAGAACCCGGGCAAAAAAAATTGTTGACCTGTGTAATTTTTAATGTTTTCGTAGGTTATTTTTTTTGGAATTTGTTGTTTTCGTAGGTTATTTTTTTCGAATTTTTTGGTAAAAAATGAATGAAAAAACCGTAATTTTTTCATGTTTAATGTTATTTATTTTGGAACATTTTGTCAACAGTAAAAAATAAATGTTGATATTTGTTAAAACAAATGAATAATTATTGGAATGGTTTTCAATTGTTTATTCACTGGTATTAAATGCGTTTTTCATTTGTTTTTGCCTACAAAATATTTTGAGTGTATCTGATTTGATAAGACATAATTGCAACTGATTGTATATAATTGAATCCGATCAGACAATGTTGATCAAATTCGAGATATAATTACATCTCCATTTTGGCCATTTCAGATACAATTATATGCAATCATATACGATCATATATGAATAGATACGAACAGATCAGAAAATATTAAGGATAAGTCTGCTTTTAAACGGGACTGCTTGAGAAAATAATATGCCATTATTTCATTTTATATGTTCTGTCCTTTTTCAATCGAAAACTATTTTCAATTGAGAACTTTAAGCACCTTTTCTGCAAAATCTAATTCTTTGAGTTATGTCACTATTGTAGTAAATGATCGTTATGTATGTAGTCTGTTAAAAATTCTACGAAAAAAATTAAGAGTTTTTTTGTACATTTCATTTCTTTATACATAAAAATATATAGTTTTTTATAACATTTTTTTTTTTTGCCTTTAACTTTACTTTTATATTAACAATTTATGTTTTATGAGTATATTTGTGCCCAAATGCAAAAACAAACTGCAAGCAAAATTATTAAAATAATAAAAACTATTAGCTTTTTATGCAATGGGAAAAAAATTAGGAGAGCACGGGCAAAATGAAGTTTTGCAAAGGGTGGCCAGTCTTTTTTTTACGATTTTTTATAACCATAAATTGTCATTGATAAAAAATTAATATTTTTATACACACAAAATATTTTGTAGGCAAAAATAAATGAAAAACTTATTTAAAACAAGTGATAAAACATTTGAAAACCATCCCAGTAATTATTCATTTGTTATAACAAACATCAACATTTATTTTTTACTGTTAATAAAATTTTCTAAAATAAGTAACATTGAACCTTAAAAAATAACGTCACTTTCATTTTTCTTACCAACAAATTCGAAAAAATAACCTACAAAAACATTAAAAATTAATGATTGTTGTGTTATTTTTACCAACAAATTCCAAAAAAAAATACCTACAGAAACATTTAAAATTAATGATTTCGCAGGTTATTTTTACAACTGTTCTACTGAATTATATTTTTAAAAGTTTTTAATAAAATTTTTGGGAATCGATCCCGCAATCAACTACATTCTGGCCAGACACTCTACCCATCGTGCCAAAGTCACTTGATGCAAACATGTTTTTATATTTTTACAAATAATTTTTTTAATTTTTTTTTTTACAAAAAAATAGCCCACCCAAGTAGGTAAAAACAAATGATTTTTCTTAAAAAAATGCCAACAATTTTAAAAAAATAACGTACACAAATCATTAAAAATTAATCATACATAACAAAATCACAAATCATACATAACAAAAACAAATAAATAAATTTTTTGAAAGCAAGAAACTCTATCGAGTATTTAATGGGAGAATATCCTAATAAAGAAAGTAGAGTTAACATAAGTTAGGTTAGGTTAGGGTGGCGGTGCCAGATGGGCACTCCGCATAGACCAATTGGTCCATAGCGATACCACAAAACTTTTTCCGCTTATCGATGTAAACTAAATACATTGACCTTCATTGCGAATTGTTTCAAGCTCTTCAGGTCTATCCTCGTAATTTCCTCCAAAGTCTCGAACTGTGAACTTCCTATAATTGATAAGGAGTGAGATCATAAAAATGTTAACACACATAAAGTTAAATAAAAAACAGACTACTGAATTTTAAGACTTCAAACCAAATTTTTATTAAATAAAATTTAATACAAAATCATAACAAAAAAACCGCATGGAACTCTAACCACTACGAACAAAGTTATCCACTTTTTCCGGAAACCCTCCCATTAAGGCTTTTATGGTAGTTTCTGTCACCTTTTTAGAGCAGGTGGTCCATCTACGTTTGAAATCTTGCATGTCCTGGGAGACCTTTTTTGTGCCCTTTAATTCTTTTTTAACAAGAGCCCAATATCTCTCCACTGGCCTGAGCTCCGGGCAGTTTGGTGGATTTGCCTCTCTTGGTACAAAAACCACATTATTATCATTATACCACTCCAGCGCTTTCTTGCTGTAGTGACAAGATGCTAAATCGGGCCAAAAGTAAGTGGATACATTGTGCTGACTCAAGAACGGAAGAAGTCTCTTCTGCAAACACTCCTTGATATAAATTTCGCTGTTTATAGAGCCAGATGTCACAAATGACTGGCTTCTTTGGCCGCAGCTACATATGGCTTGCCATACTAGGAATTTTTTGGGGAATTTCGTTTGCTTTTTTGACCGAAATTTTTCCGCAACATTTCCTCGAACATCGGAAACATAAAATTCTTGACCAGGGAGCTGCGCAAAATCAGCCAGGACATAAGTTTCGTCGTCCATTACACAACAGTTGTATTTTTTTATAAAATTTGATTTCAATTTTCTAGCTCTGGTTTTGGCCTCCAAATTTTTAAAAGCGTTTCTATCGGGAACTTTTTGAACTTTGTAGGACTTTAGTCCCGCCTTACGTTTCACTTTACGTACAAAAAAGTCTGAGCATTGGGCTAACCGAGCTGTTTTTCTGCCAGATGTGTTAGGAGCTCTCTTAAGGATGCTTTTAACTTTATATGCCTTACCAATGTTACGATAACCAGTCGTTGTTCCTGTTCCCGGCTTCCTTTCAATTGTTAGGTGTTCCAGATACCTTTTTACCACTTTTGAAACTGTTTGGCGGCATACATTAGTTTCTTTGCAATTTTTTTGTATGTCCATGTTTGGTTTTGTTGAAAATATTTAATTATTTTTGAACGCACTTTTCTTTCATCGTCCATTGTGTAAAAAATTACAAATTAAAACTCATGATGTAAATTAATTTATTAACTGACATATTTTTAAAATGTAAACTGCCGAAAAAAAAAAAATTTGGAAGCTTTACACCAAAGTTGTAGGCAAAAATGTGTGTTAACATTTTTATGATCTCACTCCTTAGTCGAGTTCGTGCCAAAGCCGGGCAGTGACACAGGATGTGTTCTATGGTCTCTTCGACGTCTGGTGTCTCGCACCTTTTACAGTTTGCGTCCGTAATAAGATTCATGTTCTTGGCATGTTTTCCGACAAGACAGTGTCCCGTTATTAAACCTGTCAACATACGACATTCTATTCTCGTAAGTGTAAGTAAGAATTTAGTTCTTCCTAAATCATAGCGTGGCCATAAAATTCTGCTTATACGACTTGTCCCAAGTTCCTTCCATCTTCGATTTGCTTTGGCGACAGTTAGAGTATTTCGTTTTAGTTTGAAATGCTGGAGTGGCGGTGAAAGCATTATGGTGGTACCTATGCCATCTGCTCCAAGTTTCGCGAGTTCATCTGCTTTCTCGTTTCCTTCTATTCCTTCGTGCCCTGGTACCCATAATAAGGTAACTTCATTATTTAAGCAAAGTTGTTTTAAATTCTCGTAACACTTTAAAACCGTTTTCGATTTAATTTGGTAGCTCAAGAGTGCCTTTAGAGCAGCTTGACTATCTACGTAGAAATTAAGGGTGGCACCTTTTTCCTTTGCCATATATTCCACAGCTTTTGATATAGCAGCTATCTCAGCCTGAAAGATACTCGAGTCCACGGGTAATTTAAAAGATAAGTGTTGGTCTAGTTCCAGTATCGTGAAACCAGCTCCAACATAAGTACTTGTTATGTTAATTCATAATGGGGAAATTGGCCTCAAACCGAAATAAACATTATTTCATTGAAAAATAAATGACTTCAAAATTTGAATGCTAATGAAAGTCTTTATTTTTTTGTTTTCATTTTTGAAACAAAGAACAGAAATAGTCATTTGAAAAAAACTGAACGTTAAACAAATGGTTTTTCTATTAAAAACGGCAAAACTTAAAAATTTTCAATAAACTACATGCAGTTAATGACATAATTTTTTAAGTGTGAACGGTAAACAAAAGGTTTTTCTTTTAAAAACGACAAAACGTAAAACTTTTTAAATAAACTACAAACTGTTACTGACATAATTTTTTGAATGTAATGTTATAAAACTCGAAAAACGAATTTCGGAAGCCATATTCATAGCACAGTACAGTCCACAGCAAAAAAAGCTAGACTGCTTAAGTTCGGCATGAATAATCGCAAATGGGTAAAATCGAAATAGCGAAAAAGTTCTTTTAAACAGGAAAACTGAAATTTTTTGTACGGGTTTTTTTGTACTTTTGTTAAATAAAGTTCAAAAATGATACACCACTATGTGGTACAGATTATTTCAATAATTTTTAATATATTTGCTGAAATTTGAAACAATTTGAAAAATTGTAAAATTTGGCTAAACCTAAGATTTCGTCCCGAAAAAAGCAAAAAAATCAAGTAGAAAAGTTAAATTCGACTTTGCCGAATCTATGAATACCCTCCACAATGCATTTTTTTTAAAGGGTAGTACATTTTTTAACGTGAAAAAATTAACAATTTTGAATAGAAATATTTTATTTTGAGTTAAAAGCTCTTTTTTTGTATTTTTTTTAAAAAAAAAAAGAAAAATTACTAATTTTTTTTTGAGTGTAAAATTTTTTTCGAGTGTAATGTTTTTTTTATGGTAAAAATATTTCTGAGTGAATGCACGTACTTATGTAAACAAAATATTGTCATTTTTGTAAAAAAAAAACTAAATTTTTTTTGGTGTAAATTTTTTTTTGAGTGTAAAATTTTTTTTGAGCGTACAATTTTTTTTTGAGTGTAAAATTTTTTTCGAGTGTAATTTTTAAGTTTCCAATGCTTTTAAAACTAAACAAGTTTAAAAAGCATTGCTTTAAAATTAAACAAGTTTGAAAAGCATTGTTTAGTTCAGGGTTTAAAAAAGCTGCTAATATTATCCAAAAACAGACAAATATTTGATAATTTTCATTAATGATATCTAAAAATAGTCATCACACTTTAATATTCAACAACAAGCTTTCTAACAGCAGCCGGCTGTACACATTATCTTGTCCAATAGTAGCTCTGATGAATGTTTGGACAACGAATGGCTTTTTTTATTTTATGTATATCCAAAAAAAGCAAAACAAAGTCTATTTTTTTTTATGTCTAAATATATTTAGCTTGTGTGTTTATTCTGCTTTGGACGCTGCTTTTGGATTCTGCTTTTGGACGCTATTTTTGGATGCTGCTGTTAGACAAATATTTAGATTAGTTTATATAAAATGGAATGAAGAATAAATAACTCAACATCGAAAATCTTTTTTAATGATTTGTATATTTTTAAGTGTAAATGAATTTGTTAATACAAATGTAATGAAATTTGTAAATATTATTAGAAGTTATGATTTGTTTTGTATTTAAATTAATATAAAATTAAAGTTAATTAAGATAAAACAATTGTTGTTGTAAATTTAAGTATGTACAATTTTTTTTTTGCGGTACGGGCGGGGGTGGTTTTACTAAACTGTATAATATTTCGTTAAATGCTTTAAACATAATTGATGTTAAGAAAGGAAATTCACAGTTAAAATTGAAATAAATTTATGATGTACACCAAAACCTCAATATGCGGCCAATTGTTTTAATTAGAACACTGTGGTTCGTTCAAGTAAAACTGAAGTTATGCAAATATTGTATTTACGTTTTATTTTATTTAAATTTTTTATGCGCTAACGAAAAATCGAAAAAAAAAAAAAATAAATTTATATTGTGCTTTAAAGCGAATTTATGACATTTTGCTATCTAAAACATTTTTATATAACCAAATTTCTATAGATAAAATTTCTAAGAATCTCAGATTTCCTTTCATATAAAAAATAGTTAGTTTGGACAACATTCGTTTAATGATTTTTTTAAAACAAAAATACACACATAACTGTTATATTTGGTCTCTGGTTGAAATACAAAAAATTTCTTGCAATATTATAACAATTTTTAACACAAAATCTTTTTTAAACCAAAAATTTTTCCATTTTGCCAAAGAAAAGTAATGATCAGAAGTATAGTGCAATGTAAATATTAAAAAAAAAAAATTTTATAAGTATATAGTAGGTATGAAAATTATATAAAAGCAACCACGTGTATGACATACTACGTATTTTTTACTTCTATTGATCAGAGCTTCGAAGAATGAAATCCTTTTCGAATGAATTCTCAAAAAAATCCATTCAATTTTCGTAGTCAGTGAATGCAATCGATTTCATAAATCAACATTGAATGCAGTCCTTGGAATTCATTCGATTGAATGAACAGAAATGAATGCATTCGATTTCTTGTTCATTCGATTTAGAAAAATCGAATGCATTCGATTTTTTATCATTCCACTGCGAATGCAATAGATTTTTTAAATATATAGACCAAAATGGTGCCAAATTTTGGTCCATAGTATCGCCTACTCTCTTTACATACGATGGCCCTAATGGGCTCTAATTTTGAATCAAAAAAAATTGGTGTTCCCGAAAATTTTAAAAATGCACATATTAACTGCCTATACGACAAAAACAATGTGAAGAGTGTTAGCGATACTATGGACAAAAAATTGGCTCCGTTTTGCTCTATCTTGGTTAGTTTTTTTAAGTTTTTTATGCAATGAATGAATAAGCCATTCGATTTTTCAAATTGAATGAAAAGAAAATCGATTGCATTCGCAAGTGAATGCATTCGATTTTTAAAAGTCGAATGAAAAAAAAAATCGAATGCATTTTTGTAAGTCGAATGAAAAATAAATCGAATGCAGTCGATATTTATAAATCGAATGAGTCTTAAGTGAATTCATTCAATTCGCTAAAATGTGATTGGGGAATGCAATCACTAAATTTTCACTCAGAATGACAAATCGAATTAAGGAATGAAATCCTTCGAAGGTCTGCTATTGATACAAATAACAACTAACAAGCCAACAAGCCAAAAAACATCAACGACTACAAAATGGCGCGCTGCCACGCCATACATGGAGGTTTATATTGAAACTCATTTCAATTGCTCATAGATTCTTAACCACTTGACCGATTTTGCCATAATTGGTACCAAAATAACCACAAACACGTTGAGAATAATAAAATATAAACCTATTTAAAATTT
Source organism: Pegoplata infirma (assembly GCA_963921195.1). Lineage (NCBI taxonomy): Eukaryota > Metazoa > Arthropoda > Insecta > Diptera > Anthomyiidae > Pegoplata > Pegoplata infirma. Next base: position 63,229,253 of record OY992537.1, on the reverse strand, counting down.
TATTTGAATATGTCAACCATGAGCCAAGATAAATCATTTTTAAATTTTGGGTTAAATTTCTGGTGCCTCACCCCATTGTGCAATTCCGCCCAAATTTTTTGTGAGTGTTAGGAATGATAAAACTACATTAAATGCCAAGTTTCGTTCACATTCATTCAACAGGTGTCAAGTTATAGCATTTTTTGTGTAAAATTCACCATAATTTAAGAGGTACCTTTACATTTTCACTCATAACTTTTAAAATACTTAACCGATTAAAAAAAAAAAAAATACATCAGTTTCTGCCTAGGAGAATTACGCCAAACGTTTAAATCGGTTCCGGTTTATTGCCAAAAACATGGTTTCAACAGACAGACGGACAGACAGACAGACGGATATCGCTAGATCGACTTAAAATCGATCAAGGATCATGAATATATAATATATTATATATACTTTATGGGGTCTTAAACCAATATTTCAATGTGTTACATACGGAATGACAAACTTACATATTTCAATTTGTTACATACGGAATGACAAACTTACATCACCAGAGTGTAGGGTATAAAAACAATCACTCCACCCTTATGAACCCCAGTGAAAAGTCATGAAGCGATAGATAAACTGGCTAATAAAAAAACTCATTCATTATATAATTTTTTTTCAATCCGGGCAACGCCGGGTTCAAAAAAGCTAGTATTTAATAAATAACTTGAATAGTGGGCCCCGCGTGAATCATGCGGCACTCATGTTAACAACGCCAACCATCTTTAAAGAACAACTACTAGTGTATCATAACGAAGGGCGCATATAAGCGGGAATATTTTTTTGTATTATGTAAGTTTGATTTTATGTTTTTAACACCTTGAAATATCAGTCTAGGACCCCATAAAGTATATATACATATATATTTATGATCCTCGATGGATTTTAAGTTGTTCTCGCGATGTCCGTCTGTCTGTATGTAGAAAACAATCCAACTATTGAAAGACAGCTTGGATGCATGTGAGGTTTGTCATATATATTTATAATTTTCTAGTTGGTAATGCATTACCATTGTAGGAGTAAAAGGAACAACTATATTTATATATATAGTACAACCTCGCTTAACACAACTAATAGAAACTTACTCAGTTGCGATAACTGACAAGGGAAGTATCTCAACCCTTATGAACCGATTTGCATGAAACGTAAAATATATATAAAAGAGACAATTCTAAGGTTGGGGTGTCTCGGCTTATCGGCCATATCGGGGATTTACGGGTTCAAAACATGGGTCAAAAAATGGCGAAAAAATCGTTTTTTGGATTTTTCAGCCATTTCTTTCTAAGAAACTATATGATGTTTACATATGAGAAGAAAGGTTTTTTTAATGCCTATCCAACGGTGGCATAATCTTGTAAAGTTTGGCTTTGTTAAATACTTTTTTCATGAAAATGTGAAAATTTTGGGGGGTATTTATATGAAGACATAGAGCTACGAAGTCCATATGAATACGAAATAATCTTTATTAAATTTAAGTCGACACGTATTTTTGCTCTAGAGGATATTCCTGTTAGTTCGTGAGTTATCGAAATTTTCCCGGAGGTCCATATGGTTTCATAAGGGGACAACGAAATTTTGAAACACTGATATGGCCGAAAAGCCGAGACACCCCAACCTTAAAATCGTCTCATTTATATATATTTTAAGTTTCAGGCAAATCGGTTCATAAGGGCTGAGATACTTCCCTTGTGAGTCACAATTTTTAGGGTCATATTTTTCTTTTATGGTTTAAATTGAAAAAAAAAAAAAAATTTTAACGCACATTTAAATCATTTATTTAAAAAAAAATCACAATTTTTCTTTAAAATAGCAAAAAACCCTATTAATAAATAAAAAACAACACGGAAATTTTGAGAATTCTTTGTCTAGCGGTAAATACAAAACTAATTTCAGTGGTTCAAAAGTTGTGAGCAAAACTGTGAATTTATTATTGATTTCATTTAAATTTAATGGTAAAAACACGCTAAATACTCTTTGATAAACATTAGTATGTAACAAAAATATTAAACAAAGTTTGTTCCTCACTTTTACTTTTTATCAATTGATTTTTTAATTAATAATTAATTAATAAATTTTATCAATTGATAATACTTTCTCTAAAGAAAAAAAAATACCGTAGAATCTGAGACATTTTCTGTAGTAAAAGTGTCTAAGAAATATGGGGCATTTTTTTATTAGAAAAAAATCTGAGATTCTTAGAAATTTTATCTATAGAAATTTGGTTATATAAAAATGTTTTAGATAGCAAAATGTCATAAATTCGCTTTAAAGCACAATATAAATTTATTTTTTTTTTTTTTCGATTTTTCGTTAGCGCATAAAAAATTTAAATAAAATAAAACGTAAATACAATATTTGCATAACTTCAGTTTTACTTGAACGAACCACAGTGTTCTAATTAAAACAATTGGCCGCATATTGAGGTTTTGGTGTACATCATAAATTTATTTCAATTTTAACTGTGAATTTCCTTTCTTAACATCAATTATGTTTAAAGCATTTAACGAAATATTATACAGTTTAGTAAAACCACCCCCGCCCGTACCGCAAAAAAAAAATTGTACATACTTAAATTTACAACAACAATTGTTTTATCTTAATTAACTTTAATTTTATATTAATTTAAATACAAAACAAATCATAACTTCTAATAATATTTACAAATTTCATTACATTTGTATTAACAAATTCATTTACACTTAAAAATATACAAATCATTAAAAAAGATTTTCGATGTTGAGTTATTTATTCTTCATTCCATTTTATATAAACTAATCTAAATATTTGTCTAACAGCAGCATCCAAAAATAGCGTCCAAAAGCAGAATCCAAAAGCAGCGTCCAAAGCAGAATAAACACACAAGCTAAATATATTTAGACATAAAAAAAAATAGACTTTGTTTTGCTTTTTTTGGATATACATAAAATAAAAAAAGCCATTCGTTGTCCAAACAAACACTTAAGCTGCTAAAATATCTTGCTATTTTCATTTAGCTTAATGTTATAAAAAAAATGGATTGGTATATTTTTGGAATAGCCATCAGACAAGAAAAAAAGATATGTCCAAGCTTTTAAACCCTGGTTTAGTTACCACCAATGCTTTTAAAACTTGTTAAAACACGTGGCATTTTAGATGAAACTAATCTGAAATTCAGGGTTTGTCTTATAACTTTTGAGCCACTGGACCGATTGAGCTGAAATTTAATACCAAACAGACCCGGGAAACGGCATAGATATATGCCAAGCTTCAGTAGTCTCGTTATTGTCTTTTGAAAGTTATCGTGTTTTTTATCTCGTAAATTCGCAAAACACCCTTCTATTCCTGCAAAACCTAAACGTGAGTGTGGGTGAAGCTTATGTGAGTGCACGTAAGTGTGAGTTGTATTAAATTTACTCACGTGTGAGTGTTTGTAGAAACAATATGCTAGTGAGTGAGTGTGCGAGATTCGAAAAACCATGTCGTGAGTGTTAGTCAAAAGTCACTCACGCTCCCATCTCTACTTCAAATAAACTTCAGGCTACAAAGGCTTAAATATAAATTTGCTGTGATTAACACTTAAAAAATATATTTAGTAGAAACCCATCACATATTATCAAGGATTATTCTTGACAAAAAATAAAGTCCTTACTTTTAAAAGACATTACCTTCTAAGATGGCCTTAACCATAATAGGAAGTCATTAAATGTTTTTTTCTCGTTTTTTTCTATATAATTTCAATACAAAACAGAATTCATTTATTATTACCTCATATGTAAATTTGTAATTTACAAAAAAAAGTTCTATTGGAAAATGTTTACCTTTTCCGAAAAAAGAAAAAAATCCTAAGAACCCTTTTATTTCCAGTGTTTATATAAAATAAGAAAACAAAAAACTATACCTTGACAACTAATCATAAACACAAGTTTGAACTATCAACATCATCATCAGCATAGACCAACCGACCACATAATATCCCAAAACCATTATGGTTTTCCTTTTTTTGTTAACGTTTTCAAGAAAATCACAACAACAAACATTTTAAGGGGGATTTTTCATTGCAAAATAAACACACAAACAGAGAGACAGACGGAAGGACGGACGGACATATAGATACTTATGTATGAATACAAAAACCAAGTCAAACAAAAACTAAATTTTAATACATTCCATTCTATACGAGTTTCCATCCGCAAAAATATTTGGAAAAATCCCCCTGTTTTTTTATATGTACTAATCTTAAGTTTAGATCTTGAGGAAATAACTACGTTTTCTAATGCCATTGCACTATGGGAGGGAGTTAGTTGTAATTTGTTTATATTGTGTTTCTGCTTTATTCAAGTGTAGAAAGTGTAAACATACCAAAAATTAAACAAGTGAGAGCGTTAAATTCGGCTGTGTCGAATCTTGTATACCCTCCAATATGTAAAAAAATTAAAAAAAAATACTAGGGCGTTTGGGTGGAGGGCGGTGAATGGGGCACTCCTTGCCCCTCGCTGTATATGTTTACAAGTTTATTTTTATCTGCTTTGTACACTATCATTAGTTATATATTTTTTATCCACGCCCTCAAGAGGGGGCGGGACGAAAAAAGAAAATTTTCTAATCCCCTGCACACAAAATATTTTGTAGGCAAAAACAAATGAAAAACACATTTAAAAGCAGTGAATAAACAATTGAAAACCATCCCAGTAATCATTCATTTGTTTTAACAATCATCAACATTTATTTTTTACTGTTGACAAAACTTTCTAAAATAAATAACATTAAACATAAAAAAAATTACGTTTTTTTATCCTTTTTTTACCAACAAATTCGAAAAAAATTACCAACAAAAACATTAAAAATTAATGATAGTTCTGTTATTTTTACCAACAAATTGCAATAAAATAATCTACGAAAACTTTAAAAATTAATGATTTCGTAGGTTATTTTTTACAATTTTCTATTGAAATAACTTTTTAAAATTTTTTAATAAAATTTTGGGGAATCGATCCCGCAATCAACTACATTCTGGCCAGACACTCTACCCATCGTACCAAAGTCACTTGAATTTTTTGAATTTTTCTTTTTACAAAAAAATAACCACTTGTGAAGGTAAAATCTAGTGATATCTCATTTAAAAATACCAACAATTAAAAAAAAAAAATTACTTACACAAATCATTAAAAATTTAAAGAAAAATCCGTAGTTTTTACTTACAGAACAAAAATAAATGACTTTAAAAATTAAATGTTAATGAAAGTCTTTATTTTTTAGTGTGTTATTTTTGAAACAAAGAAATGTTTTTTATTTTAAAAACGACCAAACGTAAAACTTTTTAAATAAACTACAAACAGTTAATGACATAATTTTTTGAGTGTGGGTCCAGGCGCAGGATTTTGAACTAATGTGACCTTAAAAATGTTTCATTTGTTTTACAAAAAAAAAAAAACATATAATATAATAAATTGGTGTTTTTCAGATGGTTTGGTTTTCAAGAGAGAACCTTTTTCCCCCTAGTCCAATTTTGCCCATTTCCGAACTTAACCAGCCTAAGACCATAAAACATATTCGTTTCAAACTTGAGGAGTCTAGCTCTTTTATTTTGAACTGCATCGTGTTATCTACATACGGACGGAAGGACGGACAGACGGACGGACATCGCAAGAATGCCTTAGAATCTATCATGGATTAATGATGTCAGATACGTGTTTAGAAGGCAGATGTATTTTAAATTTTATTTTTTATACCCTCCACTCTAGTGATAGAGGGTATATATAAGTTTGTCATTCCGTTTGTAACACCTCGAAATATTGCTCTAAGACCCCATAAAGTATATATATTCATGATCATTGATCGATTTTAAGACGATCTAGCGATGTCCGTCCGTCTGTCTGTCTGTTGAAAACACGCTAACTTTTGAAAGACTTTACGGAGGCTCCTGAAGTTTGGCATATATGTTGGGCATTTACCTGCACAGAGAAAAATAAATTTTCAACTGAATCGTTTAGTTGTATCAACTCAAAATTCGGTTGCTTCTACTTCATTTCGCTTTTGCAAGCGAATTTTGTAGTTGTTTCAATAAAAATACAGTTGTATCAATAAAATTCAGTTGACACTGCCGATATTCAGTTGGTACAACCTTAATAAAAATGCATCAAACGAATTTTTCTTGCAACAACTAAATTTCAGTTGAAAATTAGAAAATTAGTTTCTGTGTGTGGTCAGGTTGGTATTGCAAGCCAGCGAAAAGACTGAATTTCGGCAAGTGTTTTTCGTGAATTTTCGAGATAAAACACATGCTAACTTTCGAGTTAAAACACATGCTAACATGCTAAAATTCTGAGGATGTTGAAGCTTGGCATATATATTTGTCGTTCCCCGGGCCTAGTCTGTTTTAAATTTCAGCCAAATCGGTTCAATGGTTCAAAAGTTATTAGCAAAACCGTGAATTTCAGACTAGTTTCACCTTAAATTCATGAGTTGAAAACCCGTTAAATATGTTTTAAAAACATTGGTAAACCAAAAAAATATTTTACAAGGTATTTTTGTCATTCAAAAATATTTTTACACTAAAAAAAAAAAAATACACTCGAAAAAAAATTTTACACTCAAAAAAAAAATTTAGTAAATTATTTTTTTTTTTTAAATTACATAAAATTTTTTTTTTTTTTTTTAATTTACTATCACTTAAAAGGTAGTGGAGGGTATTCATAGATTCGGCCAAGTCGAATTTAACTTTTCAACTTGTTTAATTTTAACAAAAAGTCATAAAAATTGGTTCAAAAAATATTTGTGAAAAAAAATATGCAAATTTGTTTTAAAATGTTGACTTCTTTTGCAAATAATTCTGGATATACTCAATGGATTTTGGATTTTAACCCCAGGTTATCTTTTTTTGAGTGTCTACTTTACATATCTGCTTTGAAAAGGAAGTTTCTTGCTAAATTCGGATAATTATAAGAACATAACCAAAAAAAGTGCATTTGGAACTTCCTAATAATATCCGAGTTCAGATTTCTTGCAAAAGTTAGGTTATTTAATTGGTAACTCGAGTAAAAAAAATATAAATAACTTTAACATACAATTTTCCAATATTAAAACACTTTTTGGTTTTGAGGGCTTGGCACATAAAAAATTAAAATTTTTTGTTTGATACAACTTTTCTGATAACAGATGAGTGTATTCAACAAGTATGTGCAAAAACCGTGTAGAGTACACAGAAAAAAACGAATTATTATATTGACCCCCATATTTGTGAATACAATTAATTTTTTCACTGAAAGTGCTCCTATACGGAAATTTGTAATATCAACAAACGTTTGTAAATTTTGATTGTTGAAAAAAGAATTGATAAATGAGATTGTTATAGTTCGCTTTAATTATTATTTGTATTGACAAACGAACAAAATCTTAAATTTTTTTTAACAAAGAAATTCAACAAACACAAACAAAATTTATTGATCTGACAAACGTAAAAAATCTTATTTTTTTTTCAACAAAGAAATTTAACAAACACAAAAACTATTTGTTGACATGATAAAATAATTTTGAAATAAAATTACTTGACTGAGTTTGTTGAAAACAAAATCGAAGTTTTGTATTATAGACTAACAGGAGGCAGTTTTTATTAAATGTGTGGTTGATATCATGTTTGGTTGATTTACAATTGCTGTTTGTTGATTTAAATTTGACGATTTTATTTTCTGTGTAGTGTTATATAATACACTCAAAATAATAACTCTGTTAAATTACAGAAAAACTCTGCTAATTTAACAGAATACACCATACTTTTCCAGCTACACACAGAAAACGGATTCGTTGTGTCAACCAAATTTAGAACCAACCAAATTATTGTAGTCCAGCCAACTATCACTTTTATCAGTTGTAATTACTAATATTTGCGACTCAGTCAATTGGTATATATATCGAATTTCAGTAAGAGCAACTGAATATATCTGTTGAAGCAACGAAAAATTATAAGATCAAAATGGTTGTTGTGACCAATATAATAGCACCACAACTAAAATATTTTTTTAATGGGGTCCTTCAACCGTAAAATAAAAAGACTAAAAAGTGTTTTTTGTAATATATTTATTAAATAAGTTAATTTTACAAGAAAATATACAAAAGTTGATATTTAATACAATTTTAAAGCATAACTTTTTTATAAAAATTCTCAGAATCTGCGAAAAACGTGTCAGCACTTGAGACTTTTTCTATAGAAAATATGTCTTGAATCTAAGACTTTTTCTTTAGAAAATATGTACCAGAATCTGAGACTTTTTGTATAGAATCTGAGAATTCTTCTATAACAAAAATATCTTACAATCTAAAACTTTCTATTTAAAAAATGTCTTAGAATCAGAGACTCAGAATCTGAGAGTTTTTCCATAGAACAAAAGTATCAGAACCTGAGACTTTTTCTATGGGAAAAACGTGTTAGAATCTGAGAATTATTCTATATCAAAATCGTCTTAGAAACTCAGACATCGCAGAATCTGAGACTTTTTTTATAAAACAGATTCAAAATCTGAGACTTTTTCTTATAGTAAACCCGTTTCAGAATCGGAGACTTTTCCTACAGAGAAAACCGTATCATAATCTGAGACTTTTTCTAAATAAAAAACGTCTTAGAATATAGAAAAAACGTTGTTTTTTTATTTTTAGTACCAAAAGGTACATAAAAATAAAATGTATTTATTCGGCCTTTATATATGTATATATATTCGATTAGAGTTTTATTCTAGTTCGAGGCCCAAAAATATTTCTATTTATGATATTGTCATAATAGAGTATTTTTAATTTATTGCTTTAAAAAAGTTACTATCTCATAGTATGTCTGTACTGATCAGTTTCATCCCCACTAAAGGAATCTTCAGCAGACTTTAGAGAATTATCGTTGGTCAATCAAACATCAAACCAGACATAATATTTGATATATTTCCCAAGTTATATGAGAAGTACTATTATGAAGGTCCGAAATCTGTTTTCCAACAAAAATAACTCTTTTGAAGCAAAAATTGTATATATTAAATCACCGTCGGTAACTATTAATATATGTGTTGCTGTTATTTTACAATAACAACAGTGCCTAACCAAACAATAGTGTTGGTAGGATAAGTCGTACTAAACTTTGTGTTAAATGTTGTTTTTTTATTTTTAGTACCAAAAGGTTATAATTCTCTAAAGTCTGCTGAAGATTCCTTTAGTGGGGATGAAACTGATCAGTACAGACATACTATGAGATAGTAACTTTTTTAAAGCAATAAATTAAAAATACTCTATTATGACAATATCATAAATAGAAATATTTTTGGGCCTCGAACTAGAATAAAACTCTAATCGAATATATATACATATATAAAGGCCGAATAAATACATTTTATTTTTATGTACCTTTTGGTACTAAAAATAAAAAAACAACATTTAACACAAAGTTTAGTACGACTTATCCTACCAACACTATTGTTTGGTTAGGCACTGTTGTTATTGTAAAATAACAGCAACACATATATTAATAGTTACCGACGGTGATTTAATATATACAATTTTTGCTTTAAAAGAGTTATTTTTGTTGGAAAACAGATTCCGGACCTTCATAATAGTACTTCTCATATAACTTGGGAAATATATCAAATATTATGTCTGGTTTGATGTTTGATTGACCAACGATAATTCTCTAAAGTCTGCTGAAGATTCCTTTAGTGGGGATGAAACTGATCAGTACAGACATACTATGAGATAGTAACTTTTTTAAAGCAATAAATTAAAAATACTCTATTATGACAATATCATAAATAGAAATATTTTTGGGCCTCGAACTAGAATAAAACTCTAATCGAATATATATACATATATAAAGGCCGAATAAATACATTTTATTTTTATGTACCTTTTGGTACTAAAAATAAAAAAACAACATTTAACACAAAGTTTAGTACGACTTATCCTACCAACACTATTGTTTGGTTAGGCACTGTTGTTATTGTAAAATAACAGCAACACATATATTAATAGTTACCGACGGTGATTTAATATATACAATTTTTGCTTTAAAAGAGTTATTTTTGTTGGAAAACAGATTTCGGACCTTCATAATAGTACTTCTCATATAACTTGGGAAATATATCAAATATTATGTCTGGTTTGATGTTTGATTGACCAACGATAATTCTCTAAAGTCTGCTGAAGATTCCTTTAGTGGGGATGAAACTGATCAGTACAGACATACTATGAGATAGTAACTTTTTTAAAGCAATAAATTAAAAATACTCTATTATGACAATATCATAAATAGAAATATTTTTGGGCCTCGAACTAGAATAAAACTCTAATCGAATATATATATAGAAAAAACTTTCAAAATCTGAGCCTTTTTCAATAAAAAAAAAAGTCTCAGAATCTGTAGAAAAAACATTCTCTGAAAAAAAAAACAAACTACTCAGAATCTGATACCGTTTTATATAAAAAATGTCTCAAAATCTGAGACCCTTCTATAAAAAAAATGTCTCAGATTTTGAAAGTTTTTTCTATATTCTAAGAAGTTTTTTATTTAAAAAAAGTCTCAGATTATGATACGGTTTTCTCTGTAGAAAAAGTCTCCGATTCTGAAACGGGTTTCCTATAAGAAAAAAAAAACTGTCTCAGATTCTGAGACAGTTTTTCTATAGAAAAAGTCTAAGATTCTGATACAGTTTTTCTATAGAAAAAGTCTAAGATTCTGATACAGTTTTTCTATAGAAAAAGTCTCAGATTCTGAGACAGTTTTTCTATAGAAAAAGTCTCAGATTCTGAGACAGTTTTTCTATTGAAAAAGTCTCAGATTCTGAGACAGTTTTTCTATAGAAAAAGTCTCAGATTCTGAGACAGTTTTTCTATAGAAAAAGTCTCAGATTCTGAGACAGTTTTTCTATAGAAAAAGTCTCAGATTCTGAGACAGTTTTTCTATAGAAAAGGTCTCAGATTCTGAGACAGTTTTTCTATAGATAATGTCTCAGATTCTGAGACAGTTTTTCTATAGAAAAAGTCTCAGATTCTGAGACAGTTTTTCTATAGAAAAAGTCTCAGATTCTGAGACAGTTTTTCTATAGAAAAAGTCTCAGATTCTGAGACAGTTTTTCTATAGAAAAAGTCTCAGATTCTGAGGCAGTTTTTCTATAGAAAAAGTCTCAGATTCTGAGACAGTTTTTTTATAGAAAATGTCTCAGATTCTGAGACAGTTTTTCTATAGAAAAGGTCTCAGATTCTGAGACAGTTTTTCTGAGATTCTAACACAGTTTTTCTATAGAAAAAGTCTCAGATTCTGAAACAGTTTTTCCATAGAAAAAGTCGCAGATTCTAATACAGTTTTTCTATAGAAAAAGTCTCAGATTCTAAGACAGTTTTTCTTTAAAAAAAGTCTCAGATTGTTAGACAGTTTTTCTGTAGAAAAAGTCTCAGATTCTGAGACAGATTTCTATAGAAAAAGTCTCAGATTCTGAGACAGTTTTTCTATAGAAAAAGTCTCAGATTCTGAGACATTTTTTCTATAAAAAAAATCTCAGATTCTGAGACAGTTTTTCTATAGAAAAAGTCTCAGATTCTGATACAGTTTTTCTATAGAAAAAGTCTCAGATTCTGATACAGTTTTTCTATAGAAATAGTCTCAGATTCTGATACAGTTTTTCTATAGAAAAAGTCTCAGATTCTGAGACAGTTTTTCTATAGAAAAAGTCTGAGATTCTGAGACAGTTTTTCTATAGAAAAAGTCTGAGATTCTGAGACAGTTTTTCTATAGAAAAAGTCTCAGATTCTAAGACAGTTTTTCTGTAGAAAAAGTCTCAGATTCTGACACAGTTTTTCTATAGAAAAATTCTCAGATTCGGAGACAGTTTTTCTATAGAAAAAGTCTCAGATTCTGAGACAGTTTTTTTATAGAAAAAGTCTCAGATTCTGAGACAGTTTTTCTATAGAAAAAGTCTCAGATTCTGAGACAGTTTTTCAATAGAAAAAGTCTCAAATTCTGAGACAGATTTTGAGACAGTTTTTCTATAGAAAAAGTCTCAGATTCTGAGACAGTGTTTTAAAAAAAAAAAAAAGTCTCAGATTCTGAGTCATCTTTTCTATTGAAAAACATTTATTTTTCCTTTAAAAATGGCTCAGATTCTAAGACATTTATTTTGTCGAATCCGAGATTTTAGTTCGAAAACTTGCCAGAATACATGGACTTATCATTTCCTTAATCCTTATAATTACCATAAATTTTTGTAAACAAATTCAAACTCACTAACGTTTTGCATCTTCATCCCTCCTTTTCTCTTTTTCTCACTTTTTAATTTCTTCCTTTACTCATAGAAAATTCAATTCATTCTTCCACATTATATACAGGATGATATTTTGGCTTAACCCCATGTTATCCACTTTTGAATATCTGAAAAACAAATTGTTCATTTAACTTAAATCGGTCTTTCTAATATTAAAAAAAACTTACTGCTTTATTTGTTGATTCTCCGTGTTTGTGCTGTCCTGCTATGACCAGTAAATGCGCGAATAACACTTTCCTATTTTTTGAACATATCTTTTTTATTTAAACTAATTTAGCAATGTGAAATTTTTAGTTTTTTACATAATTTTTTAATAATTTTAATGAAAAGAAATTTTAATATTTTTCTTGACGTTAATCGTAAAAACCAATTTTATTTACATACGACTAATTAACGATCGTGATATCCAATTTTTGTTTTTTAAATGGTTACTTGTACTAGTAGTTGCAGGAACAGTTTTATTATTTTAATATGATGTTCATATAACCAATACATGGTTACTAAGACAGTTTTACGATTATATTGACATTTTTTCACTCATTAGTATAGTTTTTCTTCCTTTACTGTAGAAAATGAGTAAGAAGAAATAAATTACGTATTTATTAATATAAATTTGATAATTACAACTCAATCCCAACTACTCCGTTTTCTGTGTGTAGCAACATTTCTTTGTAATATTACTATAAAACTCTGTAAAATGATTTTGACAAAAAAAAACTGTTAATTTACAGAAATATTGGTTAAATAAAACACCATTTAACAAAGAAAAACTCTGTAAATTTACATATATTTGTAAAATGCATTTGATGCTGCACTCAAAATAATAACTCTGTTAAATTACAGAAAAACTCTGCTAATTTAACAGAGTACACCATACTTTTCCAGCTAGCAACATTTCTTTGTAATATTACTATAAAACTCTGTAAAATGATTTTGACAAAAAAAAAAACTGTTAATTTACAGAAATATTGGTTAAACAAAACACCATTTAACAAAGAAAAACTCTGTAAATTTACATATATTTGTAAAATGCATTTGATGCTACCAAAATTTTACAGAAAAAAACTTTGTAAATTTACAGAGTTTAGTAAAATACATGTTATTTTGTAAAACTTTTTTAAAAGATTTTTTTTTTACTTTTTCAACATTTTCTCAAAAAAAAAAAAAAAATACAGATAAAATTATGAAATTAAAATTACATACAAATAAGTAAAAATATAGATAAAACTTAGGTTTTTGGTTATAAGAAAACACAAAGTATTTCTATTAAATCTGTATTTTAGCAGAAAACTCTGTTAACTATCTGTTAAATTAAGATTACAAAATTAAAAGTAATTTAACAGATGAAACTTTGTTTTTTTGTCACAACAAAATACAAAGTATTTTCTTTAAATCTGTATTTTGACAGAAAACTCTGTCAAATATCTGTTGAATTGAGATTACAGTCATTTTACAGAGTATTTTACAGAGTTATTATTTTGAGTGTATGTATGAGGGTTTCTTCGTCAACTGGGTCACCCGCTCTCCAAAATTGGTAAAATTTTTTAAATTTTTTAAAAAACTTCGAAATTACTTAAAAATATTTGCTTTTGAATGCCGAGTGGCGGTTTTTTAATCTCAATATGGCGGATCCAATATGGCGCCCAATTTTTTAAAAATATTACAGATTTGCTTAAAACTTTTCATACACGGGTTCTTGGGGTCGCTTAAGAAGAATCAGCAATTGGATTTTCAAAATGGCGGATCCAGCATGGCGAAAATTTCTTTCTTTTTTTTTTAAATAACACATTCACTTAAAACTCTTTATGCCCAGGTTTGTTGAGTTGCTAAATTAGAATCTGCTATTCAAAATCTAACTTAAAAAAAAAAATCCAATAATGTACTCAATATTTCGAATTTCGAATTTTTGAGCCGAGCTTTGTTAAAAAATTCGGACATGAATTTTGGTGGAAATATGTAATTTTTTCAACTTTAACCGCTGGTTGCCGACTGAAGATGAACTTTTAAAATTTTTTCATAAATTTTCCCATAATCAGCACTAATGTGGCCTTCATTTGGCAAGTATTACGACACGAAATTCGAAAGTTTAAATTATACTAGGCATGCGAGTACTCCGAACAAAAACCCGGGCTCTGCACTCAAAAAAATACGTCAGTAAAAAAGTTTGTAAAATGGTTTGTAACCCAACTTTACAGGTTTTTTACTAATTCTTACTAAAAAATTATTTTTTAGTAGTTCTTTTTTGTAAACTCGCGTTACAAACTATTGATTTTTTACTGATTTTTTAATAATTTTTTCAGTTAATTTTTTAAAAATTATTCTACAAAATTTTGATATTTTTTTTGTAAATTTTACAAATTTAGTTTGTAAATTTCGTATTTTTTTCTAGAAAAAAAGAAATTATAATTAAAAATTATTTTTTTTCTATTTTTTACTTACCTATATGGCATTTAAAAAATATACGCATTTAAATTTTTTTACAAAAAAAAAATATTAATTTTTAACACCGGGTTTTAAAATTTATTTTACAGAAATTGTACAGAAAAATTTAGTAATACTATTTTTTTAGTATTTTAAAGATTACTAATTTTTGAAAACCAAAGTTTGTAATGGTAACTGAAAAAGTTATCGGGCACAAATTGAAAACTTTATTAGTAATGGTAACAGACTTTTTTGTAAGGAATACTAACATATTTTTATGAGTGTGGGGATAACTTCGCTTTTCTCATCGGAACACTTACCATGATAATATCGATAAAACATTGTTACAAAGAGTCAATAGAGTTGGATACCCTACTGCAATTAGTAGGGTTTAGATTTTCATTCACTAAAAAATCAAAAATATGCGCTAAAAAGTTAAAAATATTCACTAAAAACTTTAAAAATATACAAAATAAAATGTGTGCAATAAAAATCTAGTTTTTATAAGAAAAAACTTCTTAAAAAGCAAATAAGAAATTAGAACATTCGAAAAAAAAATTTAAAAAAAAAAAATAATAACATTTCTCTTTTTCAAAATAAATTTTTAAAATTTAAAATAATTTTTGTAACATAGATTTCAATTTGTGTTTTTCCTAATTTATGACGAAATATACAAAAATTTGCACTTAAAAATTGGAAATATGCACAAAATCTGCATTGAAAACCAAAATATGCAAAAATATGCATTCTCACCAATATATGCAAAAATATGCAAAAACAAATCGATGCCATTTTAACGCAAATTTCTTGATTCGAAAAGATAACTGGTCGATATCGTTTTTAGACTATCGACAAAAAACATGCATTTATTTGCATGGAAATCTCATCCCTAGTCATTTTTAATCAATTTGTCAAAATTTGTCGCACTTGAGGGCCAGTGTTCCCTCAACGGCTCCCGTCGAATTACGGAACCCCCAAAAACACACCCCTGACAAAAATTTCTCCATTCTCTCTTCTTTTATATGTTTATACTTTTGTTAAGCAAATTAAAGATTTTTATATCAGATGAAGTTCAAAGTCCTGCACTTCTGCCCAGGGGATTACAAATTTCCATATTTTTCGGCCAGCCCCCTTTTGTATTTCTTAGCATTGAACAAATTTTAAAATGTATTCCAGAGTGAACTTTCATTTTTTTTAATCTTCTGTCCCATAGTCTCCAAAAGTCTCTAATTGTGTGTTTGTGTACTTTAATACAAAATAACAAAAACCCACATTACGTTTAGTTTAAACTAAAACTAAAACATGAAATGACATGCCAACAGGCCAAAATGCCAACAAAATATCACTAGATTTTTGTTAGTTCCTTTTCCTCCTTTCAACAACAGCAGCAACATCATCTAAAATGTGAAGAATACTTATTTTCTGCACAAACACACACACAAACACATATTTGTTTACAAAACTTTCTAATGGAAAAAGGGAGTCCTTTTTTTAGTTTTAGTTTTTAGGATTTTGACACTTAACATACCAACATATAAACTACAAATGATGTGAGAAAATAAACACATACACACACATGGATATTTTTAGATACAAATACACTCAAAAAAAAACTAGAAATAGTCGTAGAAATTTAAGTTTTTATTATCAAGTAAAAAAGAAATCATATTAGACATTTTTTAAAACTTAAAATACTTTTATTCTTCTATTGGCGCCCAACGTGGGGCTCTGTTGCAACACTTGTGTCTTTGAGTTTGACATTATTTTCTTGATTAAGTTTGGAAAGTAATTGAAAGTACTTTGGTACTTTTTATATTTTCTAAAGAAAACGTGTTAGAACATGTATGTTTGGACTTAAGTGTGGAATAAAAGCATTCTAAAATAAGTACCCACTTTTTAGAAATTCCGAATCTAAGCAGGCATAAATTGGTTAATAAAACTAACTGCTAATAATTTGACTAACTTATTTATTTGAGTGCATATGTTATAGTGTATATGTGTTTTAGATAAACTTGTTGTGTGTGTATTTGTGATAGTGTTGGGTATTTATGTTGTTATTTTGGGAATTTGTTTTTAAAGGGGTTTGGTATTATTTGCAAGTTAACAACTTAAACGTGCTAATATGGCCTAAAGGTTGGCTTGACTTGGCTGAGTAGTTGGTTGGCCACATACTACACACACACTCACATGACAGTTGATGGTAAAAGTGTTAACATTTTATAGAGAAATTAACAACAAGCCATCAAACAGACAACCAACCCCCCACAAAACCGACACTAAACATAAAATAAATTTTTTTTTATTTAAAAAATAAATAATAAAATCCTCTTTTTTACTTTAATTTCAGATTGGATTTCAGCCGCAATTATACACACTGTAATGCTTCTCTTTTGGTGAACGATACATTGGCTATGTCCGGTGATCAACCTACATGGTTGAAGTTATTACCACCACGTTTACATACACCTGACACAATATTAAATACTTGGTTACATTTGGGTGGTGCTCCACAGGCTCCTATTGGTTTAATCATAGAACTACCGCCGTCACAAAGTGGTACCGGTTTTACAGGATGTCTGCATTCTTTAAGGATCAATGAGGAAGCAAGAGAGATATTTGGGTAAGTAAAAAAAAAAATTATATAACATCAATATCTAAAATCAAAAAAGTGTTGCCACTTCTTACGAAAAAATCGTGTTTTTTTTGCAAGAAACTAGACCAGGATCGGTCAAAATTTTAAATAGCTCTATTACTTTAAAAAAAATATCATTTTTTCCACTGTAGAATGTAAATAAAGGTTATTGTAAAGAACTGATTAAAAAAAATATAAAAATATAAGTACCGCAATCGGAATATTCACCTCCTGGTGAATACAAACATTTTTCACCAGAAAAATGGAAAATCTACTTGCCTAAACTGGGAGCGTCTGTCATATCGCGATTTTTCAATAGGGTCACACCACAGGAAAGCGTTCTTTCGCCGCTTCTTTGGAACCTGGCACTAAATTTAATGCTATTCTCTCTAGAAGCACGTGGTTGCCATGTTGTCGCTCATGTTGACGATGCACAGTGGTTTATTATTGATTTTTTTTTGGAAATAATTCGGCCATTCAGTAAGTTCGGAACCGATTGCAGTGAAATTTATACCAGTTATAGCTAACGTAATTTCAAGTTTGGACGGAGGACACATGTCTAATAGGGGTGCCTCCAGAGCTCCCTAAAGTAGGGCACCTTTCCATATAAAGAATTTAAGTGCTTGGCACTTTGTTGTTTACTATCCGATTTTTATGGTATTTGGATTTTTTTAAAGCGCTAGTAAATACCTAAAAAAACATGCTCGATTTATAACCAATTGAATGGAGAAAAATTTAATTTTTTTTAAATTGGGGGAAAAATTAATGGGGGTCGGCCATACATTTTACCCCTCTAGGGTGAACCATGTGAGCGCTATAAGCTGATGTCCTTAAAAAAAACATATGTACGTATGTTCTGAGAAAATGATCGTATTGAAAAAATATTGGAGGTCGATCATATATTTCACTCGTCTAGGGGCAACCCTGGGGCAGTTATAGCGGTGGGAGCAAATTTTATAAACATGCCAGTTTGTATGGGAGCCCCCGTAAGGAGTGGGGATAGGGAGTAGGTTTGTTCAGAAATTTTTGGAGGAAAAAAGTAATAGGGGTCGGTCATACATTTAACCCGCCTATGGGAACCATGAGAGCGCTATGAGCTATGTCCTAAAAAACAACATTTTAAATAAAAAACAAGTATAAAAGTTAAATGCGACGTGGCCGAATCTATGAATACCCTCCACAATGCCCTTTTTAAAGGTTAGAAAAATTTTTTAATATAAAAAAAATAAACAATTTTGATTAGAAATATTTCATTTTGAGTAAAAAACTTTTTTTTGTCATTTTTGTAAAAAAAAAAAATAATTTACTATATTTTTTTTTTGAGTGTAAAATTTTTTTCGAGTGTAATTTTTTTTTTAGTGTAAAACTATTTCTGAGTGACAAAAAATACTCTGAAAAGTAAATTTGTGGCGTATAATTGTTTTTAAACCTTTTTTTCTAAAACTCGAGGTTTTCAACACGTGAATTTTATGTGAAACCAATTTGAAATTCAGGGTTTTGCTTATAACTTTTGAACCACTGCACAGAGGCCGAAACACCCAATCTAGCGGCGCTTAATTCGGAAATGTAAAATAATAAAGCCCAAAGCATATTTGAGATTATAAAACTTATAAAGAATTTAATTATTAACCATAATTACTTATTTCAGTGTTTTTAAATATTTTGGGAAATTTATGTGAATATCGGGAGGGTGGTCTGTATGAGGACTAGAAGTTAAAATGTTCCGATTCCCTTAAAATTTTGAGTGATTATTTATGGCTACAAAAAACATTTAAAACAATATTTGTTAAAACGCCATTGTTAGGGCTTTTTAAGTAAAACTGGAAGGGGAAATTAACATGGGGGCTATGGGATAACATGGACTGATTTTGTCAAAAATTTAATAGGTTTTGTTCTTTCGATAAAAAATCTTAAATTTCAAATTTTAGCCAAATCGATTGAAAATTGTGGTCTGTATCGTGTTTATACTGTTTATTTGGACAGGCAGATGGACCCCTAAAAACCGAACAACATGCGCGAACTAGCACGCCATACTGAAACGTCACAACAAAAATAACCCAAAATAATAAACAAACCAGAAATTGGACCGAAACTATAGTTTATATCACAAATGTCAACTTCTATAATGCACTAATAATAAACTAGATACACACAGGCCACAAACATTTATATTTTAATTTAAAACATACCTTTTACTTTCAATTAAAACTTTTTGACTCAAAATGTATAAACAATTGACTTAAAAGTGTCAAGAAAAACTCACTGAGTAATTAGGCCCCAAATTCCTTTAATACACTTGCTGCAGAAAATGAATATTTGACAGCTTACAGCTGAGCGAATTTTGAATGCAAATCAAAAGTAAAAACGTAAAATTTTTCTGTAAAGTACAGGTAAACGATGCAGTGCAAAAACCTTTATCGATCTTAATTTTTAATTTTGACTTAAGCGCCGCTAAGTCAGTGATTTCGGCCACAGTGCACTGGACCGATTTAGCTGAGATTTGACACGAACCGGGACAGAGGAAAAAAAATTGCCAGGGGGGTTTTTTTGGGTGGGAGCGGGGTGGCGTTGAGAGCACCTTTCCATCGCGATAAATATACCAAATGTTTCATTTATTTAACAAAAAAGCATGTAAACAAGTGAGAGTGTTAAAGGGAGGACAACCTTCCTGGATCCAACTACAGGACTTGAAACTTCTTTTGACATAAAAAATGTTTCGTTTGCTAAGCAAAAGTACAAAAAATCTATAAAAAATTGCGTTTTTTCAGAGGTTAGTTTAGTTCTTAAAGGGGACTCTTTTCCCCCGTGGTCCGATTTTGCCCATCTCCGAACTTAACCAGCCTCGTATTTGGAAGCTATAGAACTAGAGTTGTCAATTATTCGACTTTCAACTTTGTTCGAATAATTCAAATAATTGTTTTTCTTCGATCGATCAAACGACTAAAGATCAAAATTTATTCTATTAATCGAAGAGAATAACGAATAAAAAAATTATTTTAAAAAATATTTTTATTAACAAAAAACATATACAATTCATATAAAAAAACTTAAAATAAGAAAGTTAAAATTTTTATTAACGAAAAAATGCATAAAAAACTTAAAAATAAAATAGTTAAAAGTTAAAAAAACTTAAAAATTTAATAACTGAGATCACTTTTAATTAAAGGATGTCGATTTTAATACCTGTTGAGAAATAATTCAAATACAAATTATTATTTGAAGTATTCAGACAAAATATGTATATCATAAATGATTTTAATTTTTGTCAAATAAGACAATTTAAGTTGTTGTTAAGAAATAATCTTTTAAAAATAAAAGTTGACTCAATTTTTTTGCTTTCGAACGATTTTTGGTTTTTGTTTTTATTAAATTAGATTTTGTAAGAAGAGCATACAAAAGTTTATCAAATTTTTATGTTCTTTTTTCAGATTTTCCCAAATATACCATATCGTCTGATATATCGCTGCAGTCCTTTTTATTTTCTGAATTTTTAATACTTTGAATTGAATTATTTTCCTCTATTTCAATACTTTTATCTGAATTATTGTGATTACTTTCAACATAAAAAAATCTGGAGTATAATTCATTTGCATATTCTCTTGTTTCACTTTTTGGAGAATATTTAAAGAAACTTTCATTGCTCGGAAAATTTCCAGAATTTAGAAAAATTCTTAATGTATTTAACACTTTTATACGTCTCTCATTAATTCTTATTTTAATACGTTTTAGTAAGTCTGATGCAAAAATTATTAAAAATTATTATTTATTAAAAACTTGATAATGGATGTGCTATCCAGGGCTATGGCTACAATATATTTTAATTTTCCTACATTTTGTATAAAATCTTTCAAAATGTATGAGAATAAATCAAATTCTAAGCATTTATTTAATTTTTTAATTAAAAAAAAAAATTGTTCGATTAATCGACATTAATTAATCGATTTATTCGTTATTCGAAAATCGTCATTTTTGAATTATTCGAACAAGAGTTGGGTTTTGTTTGATCGATTAATCGAATTATTCTTAATCGACTGACAACTCTATATAGAACACTTTATCTGCCATTTACCGGCACTTTCTGGTCAGGGACTTGCTACGATCTTTCTGATCTGTCGGATGTCAGAATTCAATATCTTAGGAGTTTCGTAAGGAGCTAAAATTGGTTTAACGGCAGGGACTAGTAGGGAAACCTCATTACTGTCACGTGGTATCACAACGGATGTGTGTTGACGTAAAGCGTCAGCAGCCACAAAACTAAAAACTTGCTCTTTTTTCCGATTACTTTTTTATAATAATCCTTAGTTTGATTCCCCTCTAAAGGTCATCTTTTTAACAAAAATTAAAAAAAAAAAATTATGTTTTGAAACAAAAAAAAAAATTAAATTGATTGTTTAATTAATGCAATTGAGAATAATAGACTCATTAAAATAACTGCATAAAAAGTACTCAAAAACTTTTATTTTGATGCTGCACTTCACTCAGCAAAATAAAAATTTACATCATTCGATAGAAAAACTATTAATATACATCAAGGTTGGGTACCGCAACGATATTGCCTTTAAAAAACAATCATACGCAACAGTGCACAGTTGTTTATTTTTAATAATTTGGCTATTCAGTAAGTAGGTACTGGAACGATTGCAGCTTAATTAATACTGGTTATAGCTAACTTAATTTCGAGCTGAAGTTTGGGCGTTGTACCCTACATGTCCACCAGGTGCCCCTAAAGAAGGACATGTTTAGTACACAAAGATTAAAATGTCAACTTTCATTTGCTTTTGGTTTCATCCCATTCCGATTCGGTTCGATTTTGTATCACTGTGTTATTGGTTATAAAAAGGTGCTGGCAACCAACCTTGATAATTTATAATGGTTAAAATAAAAAATTGCAAAATGGGGAAGATATGTATACAAAACATATAAAACAACACTTAAAATCGAATTTATAAACTGAAAAAAAAAAATAATAAAAAACAATGAAAATTATACTATTGTTTTCAATGAAGTCATTTATTAGTGGGGGAGACCGGAGTGGACCATAACTATTAAAATTATGTAAAATACTGTTGGAAATAAAAGGAAAATCAATTGATTGAAAGAGTGAACAATAGGGTGGCTCGTTTTTGGACTTTTCTCTCTGATCAAATTCTAATACCCGCCAAAAGTGTCGGTCCCCTAAGGGTAACTCACGTGCAAAATATAACTCCGATCGGAGTTTATCTTCTGTCTCCACTTTGAGCCTCAAAATTGGGGTTTTTGGAAAAAAGGAAAAAATTTAAGTTTTTTTATTAAAATAATGAAAAAAAATTTTTTGTATAATATTTGATCATAAATACTCAAATATGAAATATAAAGATTTTACGGCATCATTAACCCGTTCAAACTTGATACCAAAAAAAAGGCATGATTTTGGGGGCGTTCTCAAAACACCTTTTTTCAAAATATGAAAATTTTATTAAAAAAAAATTTTAAATATACCATTTTTTCTTTCTGAATTCATTAAGAACACCTTGGAGAAGAAAAATGTGAAATATGGTGGATATCCGTCGAGCCACTTTTTGGGAATCGCGGGGGGAAGTTAGCGGATTTCAAGGAAATGTTGGTTTTATCAATAATTTGGATTAATAAAATCTTATAAATTTAATTTTTGGGCAAATTAACTGTTTTTTGGTGGCGTAGCATTCTATTAGATAACTTTAAGTCTGTCATGAAATCTTACCGATCTAGGACATCTTTAACCCACATTGGCTGTGGGTCAAAAATGACCCCCAAAAGAAATTTGAAGTTAAGAGCTTAAATTTTGTGCTATAAACAAGTATAAAACGGCTTTTGTGTGTTTTACCTACACTATTATATCATATTAATATATTATCTTTAAAAAAATCGTTAACCCTTCTTTGTAGGGGGTCAAAAATGACCCATTCAATAAAAAATATAAATTTTGTTGATATCAAAAAATTCAAGCACTCTGCCGAAAAGTTTTTGCCGGGGTCATTTTTGACCCCTGGCCAATGTGGGTTAAAGATATCTTAAACAGGTGAAATTTCAGGGCTGATTTAAAGTTATCTAATAGACTGCCACAAATTAATTTTCTGTTAAAAATATATACTTTTTATTGAATGGGCCATTTTTGACCCCCTACCAAGAAGGGTTAACGATTTTTTTAAAGATAATATATTAATACGAAATAATAGTTATGGTAGAAAACACAAAAGCCGTTTTATACTTGTTAATAGCACAAAATTTAAGCTGAAAACTTCAAATTTCCTGCGGGGGTCATTTTTGACCCCCCGCCAATGTGGGTTAAAGACGTCCTAGATCGGTAAGATCTTATGACAGACTTAAAGTTATCTAATTCAATGCCACGACACCAAAAAACAGTTAATTTGCCCAAAAATGAAATTTATAAGATTTTATTAATCCAAATTATTGATAAAACCAACATTTCCTTGAAATCCGCTAACTTCCCCCCGCGATTCCCAAAAAGTGGCTCGACGGATAACCGCCATATTTCACATTTTTCTTCTCCAAAGTGTTCTTAATGAATTCAGAAATAAAAAATGGTATATTTAAAATTTTTTTTTAATAAAATTTTCAAATTTTGAAAAAAGGTGTTTTGAGAACGCCCCCAAAATCATGCCATTTTTTTGGTAGCAAGTTTGAACGGGTTAATGATACCGTAAAATCTTTAAATTTCATATTTAAGTATTTATGATCAAATATTATACAAAAATTTTTTTTTCATTATTTTAATAAAAAAAACTTAATTTTTTTTTTTTTTTTTTAAAGTCCTTTTTTCCAAAACCCCAATTTTGAGGCTCAAAGTGGAGACAGAAGATAAACTCCGATCGGAGTGATATTTTGCATGTGAGTTACCCTTAGGGGACCGACACTTTTGGCGGGTATTAGAATTTGATCAGAGAGAAAAGCCCAAAAACGAGCCACCCTAGTGAACAACAAACGAAAAAAAATATAAAAAATATCCGCTGAGGGAGCGAAAAGTTTCGTAGTAGTATAACACCGTCCGACAAAAATGAAAAAAGTCGTTAAACACGAACTGGATAATATACGTTGAAAACTAGAGGCTTAACGTAGTAAAACGGCATTTACAGTTTTTCTTTTAGTCATACTGTTTCCTTTTAAAAGGACTCCAAAGTTTTAGAGGATTAAATTTTATAAAATATTTTTTTTATATTAGTACTTGTCCTAGGACGCTACTAAAGCTAGCTAATGAAAGAGGAAGATCTCCCCTAATTTTCATATTTAATTATTTTAACATATCGGGAAAAGGAGGTAAGTTACATCCTTCTAAAAGTCTATCCTTCATTCAAAATTTTCAACAAAATATTTTGATGAAGTTTTCAAATGACTTTCTTTATTCACATCCTTTTATCCTGATATGGCAAAATGTATTCTTTAAAACTTTGAAGTTCTTTTAAAAGGAAACAGGATCGAGAAATAAAAAACTGTAAATGCAGTTTTACTCCATTTGATCTCTTTTTTCAGAAGTATATCATCCGGTGCATGTTTAATATTGGCTGTCGGACGGTGTTATTGATCAGAGATCGATTTGCAGGAAACGTAAAATATATATAAAAGAGACAATTCTAGGGTTGGGGTGTCTCGGCTTATCGGCCATATCGGGGATTTAGGGGTTCAAAACATGAGATAAATTGCGAAAAAATCGTTTTTTCTTTCTAAGAATCTACACACAAAGAAAACGCTTCATTAATATAATGAAACTCATCATAAAAGTTCGTCCAATGAAACTGTTTCATTATATTTATGAAATGGTTCATAAATATTCATAGTATTTATGAAACATTTCGTTATATTTATGAAAATTTTCATAATATTTATGAAAATTTTCATAATATTTATGAAAACTTCATTAAAAAGTTTCATTGGACGAACTTTTATGACAAATTGTTTTACAGTTCTTTGAGTGTATATGATGTTTACATATGAGAAGAAATGTTTTTAATGCCTATCAAAAAATTCGGCTTCGTTAAATATCTTTTCCATAATGTTTCCAAAATGTGAAAATTTTGGGGGTATTTGTATAAAGACATAGACCTACGATATCCATATGAATACGAAATAACCTTTATTAAATTTAAGTTGACACGTATTTTGGCTCTAGACCAGCGGTTACCAACCTATGGTACGCGTACCACTAGGGGTACGCGAAACTGCCCACGGGGGTACGCGAAATTTCAGTGCGAAAGTTATTATATAAAAATTCGAGCTGGTTGAAGTCCATAGAGTACGGAAATACTAATAGTTTTTCTCGACCACTTCTATCAGTACTTTTTATACCCACCAACCACAGCATGGAGGTATACTCACTTTGATATTCCGTGTGTAACGCTTCGAAATATCGGTCTAAGACCCCAGAAAGTATATATAATTAGTCTGTGATCGATTCTAAGATATTCATAGAATGTCTAGACACCCGACGTTTGGCACGAATATGTCTCAAGGTCATAGGCATTTTAAGTTCGTAAAAGGGCGAAATCGGACCAGGAGGAAAAAAGTTTCTTCTTGAAAAACTTAACCAAACTCTGAAAAACTCTGTTTTTTACAGGATTTTTGTTTTTATTTTTTGTAAGCAAATAAAACAATTTGATGTCAAAAAAAGTTCAAGGTAATGCTGGGGATACAAAAAAAAAACCGTTTTATATCGCCCCTTTTGTTGGCGTGGTTATTAAAAAGTTATTTAAATAATGATGAAATTGTATTACTTAAGTGCAAATAATAATTGAGTTTCGCGGATTTTAAGGAATTGTAATTTTATAGCAATATTTTATTAATGTCTCACGATAAACTTTGAGAAAAATGAAAGTGAAATTTTTTTGAAAAAGTGTGTTTTTTAACTTAAATGAACAAAAACTTGGTGGGCGTTTTAGGCTGATAACGAAAAAAAGAATAAAACAATTCTAAAAGCGGGTTTAGTTCAAGGTTTTTACAATAATGTGTTTTTTTTTAATTTTTTAAATTTTTACGTATTCTTAAGTTACTGCAACAAAGTAGGACTTGATTTTATAAAAAACGGACCTTCGGATTCCGAAACTGCAATCCCAATTTTTCTAGCATGTTCCGTATTCGAGATATTCTCGTTTGAAAATTTTAGAATGATTTATAACGAATATAAGTGCGTTTCAGTTGATTTTGGGTTTTTCGAACGCCAATATTTCAAAAATAGTACGCGTTTGAAAAATTTGGATGCCAGATTTAGAATCACGAGGTCTCGTTTATACTAAATGTAGTCCTATTTTGTGTGAGCAACTTAAGAATACGTTACAGGGGAGATCGAAATGTTTCAAATTAACGTTTTTCAATATTCAAATGCGAATATCTTAAAAATCTTACGTGATAGAAAAAATTGGAAGGCAGATTTGGAATAAGGAGTTCAAAATTTTTTTACTTGATGTATTTTTATTCATGGGAGAGCAAATTTCTATGAATTTGTTCAACAGTGTCATTATAATCTTTTTAAGTTTTCATAAATTTTAAATTTTTGTATGATTTTTTTATATAAAAGTAAATATAAATAAAATTTGTTTTAAATTTCTAACCATATTTATTTTTGAAGTGTTTAATGAAAAACCAAAAACTCGTTAAGAGGTACGCGGCTGATAAAATTTAAAATAAGTGGTACGCGAGCCAAAAAGGTTGGTAACCGCTGCTCTAGACAATATTTCTGTTAGTTCGGGAGTTATCGAAATTTCCCCACATTGTTTCATAAGGCGACAACGAAATTTTTAAGCACTGATATGGCTAATAAGCCGAAACACCCAAACTAAAAATCGCCTCTTTTATATAAATTTTAAGTTTCAGGAAAAATCGGCATATAAGGGTTGAGATACTTCCCTTGTAAGTCTAAATATAATTTGTCTCAGGTTCAGAGACATTTTTCGTACAGAAATAGTCTCAGATCAGACCTCTTTCTTATAGAAATAGAATCAGATTCTCAGATTCTAAGAAAGTTTTGTCATAAAAAACTTCCCTTCCCTATAGAAAAAGTCTCAGATTCTTAGACTTTTTTTTCAGATGGGGCCTAAGTCCAAAAGTGGTCTGATTTGATAAGGTTATTAAAGTACGCGTTTAACATACACAAACAAAATTTTAATTAAATATTTTCTATTTTCATGAAATTTGAGAGATTTATATGAAAATCGGGAAGGTAGGTTGTATGGGAGCTACAAGAACAACTGATCCGATTCCTTTAAAATTCGGAATGGTGATTTGTGAAGATAAAACACGTTTACCTGCCAAATTTCGAAAAGATTCCTATTATAATACGGTTATTAGTCATTTGAGCCAAAACTAAAGAGGACCTTTGTATGGGGGCTAGGTCTAAATATGGACCGATTTTTTACAATAGGCTTCGTTCTTGAGCCAAGAGAGGCTTAAGTTTCAAATGTCAAGTCAATTGATTAAAAATTAAGACCTGTATCGTGTTTACACCGTTTATATGGACAGACAGACAGACGCGGACAGACAGACAGACGAGCGGACATCGCTAAATCGACTCAAAAAGTGATTCTGAGTCGATCGGTATGCTTAAAGGTGGGTCTACAACTAATATTTCAGGTAGTTACAAACATCAGCACAAACTCATTATACTCTGTACCACAGTGTGGTGTAGGGTATAAACAGAACTAATTTTTTTTTCTTATCATGCTATTTTTAACTTTCCAGGGGGCCCCCAAATTTTTGTGTGATCAGGGGCCCCACCATACCTTAATACGGCCCTGACTGTGCCGAATCTTTCATACCCTCCAATATGTAAAAAATTTAAAAAAAAAAATTATTTTTTGTGGGGGTTTGGAGTGGGTCGGCAGGGTCATTGGGGGTCACTTTTCCCCCACGCGATTTAAGTTTACAAATGCATTTATTATGCGTTTTGCACTTAAGTAATAAAACTTTATGACTATTTAAAATTTGGAATATATCTTTTCTCATGGATAGAGTTTAAGTCGTTCTAGCAATGTCCGTGAAAAGGAACTTTTGGGAGTTGATTTTGTAATTTTGTAAATTTTTCTAATTTCAATTAGCATTTACTAAATTTCAATTAAAATATAGAAATTTTAATAAGGCTTTCTAAATTTCAATTGGTATCTCCTGAAGTTTAAATAGAAATGGTGTTTTTGTATCAGTCGGTTCCCTTTTTATTTTTTTTGTTCATATTCAAAATGTAAAATTTTTTTCAAATATTTTCTTCTCTTGCCCATGACATGCAAAACAAAAAAAATAATTCCCTTTCACAGCCATAACTCACAAAAAAAGCCTTAAAAACTGACTTAATGTCCTCTTTTTCCTGGTTTTGACCAATATACAACCAACCAAAAAAAAAATGAATTGTGCAAGGCTAACAATTTTATGTTTATGCAGCTTAACTTAGTACTGACTACTACTAGCTACTACCCAGCAAACAAAGTGCTTTCAGTTTGAGAAGGAGTGCTTTAAAATTATAATATATGCAGGCAAATATAACGAAAATAATGTGCTCGATTCTGGAATACGATTTCACCATTCACCTTATTTTTAAAAATTTGATATTCTTTCGAATTTTAAGTTTATATCTTTAGTAATTGCAAGAACAAATTTTAAAAATTTTAAAATTCTAAAGAATATCAATTTTTAAAAAATTAGGTGAATGGTGAAATCGTATTCCAGATTCAAACACAATATAAAAAAGTAAGAAAATTATAGTCGGTCAAGACCGACCATATAATACCCTACACCAGAGTCTCCCGGGAAATGGGTCCCAAGTTGAAACATGACGGATTAGATCTATATTTTGTCAAATCTTTAATAAGTGTAAAAAGCACTTACAAATCAAATTTGAGTGGAATAGGCTTCTTTTTGTTGCCAATAAACCGCTTCAACTGAATATCGGGCGAAATTTTCACATGGGACCTAAGTCCAAAAATGGTCCGATGATAATCAAATTTGATAAGTTTATTAAAGTACGCGTTTAACATACACAAAAAAAAATTAATTAAATATTTTCTATTTTCATGAAATTTGAGAGATTTATGTGAAAATCGGGAAGATGGTTTGTATGGGGGCTACAAGAAGAACTGGATTTCTTTAAAATTCGGAGTGGTGATTTGTGTGGATGAAACATGATTACCTGCCAAATTTCGAAAAGATACCTATTAAAATGCGCTTATTAGAGTCATTTGCGCCAAAACTAAAGAGGACCTTTGTATGCGGGCTAGGTGTAAATATGGACCGATTTTTTCCAATTTCAATAGGCTTCGTCCTTGGGCCAAAAGCGGCTTAAGTTTCAAATTTCAAGTCAATTGATCGTGCTTAAACCGATAGATGGACAGACGGACGGACGGACAGACGAACGGACATCGCTAAATCGACTCAAAAAGTAATTCTGAGTCGATCGGTATACTTAAAGGTGGGTCTAGGACCAATATTTCGGGTAGTTACAAACATCAGCACAAACTCATTATACCCTGTACCACAGAGTGGTGAAGGGTTTAAAAAGTGAGAGTGTTAAATTCGGCTGTACCGAATGTATTGATACCCTCCACAATGCCAACTAGATTAGTTGCAAAAAAAAATTTGAAAAAAAATTTCGCGGAAAAAAACTTTCGAAAAAAAAATCCGCGAAAAAAAATATGTTTGTACTTGTTTAAATACCGTTCCGTACAAAATTTTGTTCATATTTGTCAACCAGCAGCCGAATTATAGCATTTTGTATTTTTAGGTTATGTAAAATGTACCAAAATTCTAAAGGTACCCCAAAATTTTCGTTCATAACTTTTAAACCTCTGGACTGATATTGCAATACCAAACTTCTAGGGATAACAACAATTAAAAAAGTTTAGTTTCAGTCATATCTGTTCAATATTTTGACAGTGATCGTCATTTCAACAGACAGGTGGACATTGCTAGAATGTTTAAAAATCGATCTTTGATCAATAGCAGTATAAAAACTTTCAGATTCTAAAACATTTTTCTGAGACATCTTTTGTATAGAAAAAATCTAAAATTCTGAAACATTTTTCGTATAAAAAAAGTTTCAGATTCTGAGACATTTTCTAATAGAAAAATTTTCAGATTCTGAGACATTTTTCTTTTAGAAAAATTTTCAGATTCTGAGACACTTTTCGTATAGAAAAAGTCTCAAATTCTGGTAGACATCTTTCTTATAGAAAAAGTCTCAGATTCTGTGATATTTTTCGTATAGTCTCAAAGTATTGTGTGTTCAAGGGACCCGCCATACCTTAAGACGGCTTTGCATCAATCCAATTAGAAGTTTAGCACTTTTTTTTGCTTGCTGGGTATCAAGTGAATATGGAGTAGAACTACTTCTTTGTATATAACTCGACCATCAACCCAACAACCACAAGGTTGTTGGCTTGGCTGACAAAGTGCCTGCATGTTTTAAAGTATGAAAGTGTATCTGTGTTTTGGCATGGATATATTTTTTTTTTAATGAAATGTTCCCAATTTCGTTTGAAGCTTATGTGTCTTTTTTAGTTATTTCTCTTAGATTCTTTATAACATTTTGACCTGAATTTCTTTCTATGCTCATTAAGTAACAGCAATTATAGAGAAAAAAAAGGTTCAAGTAAACAGATAGTCAAAAGCAAGTTAGATAAAAAAAATTTTATATTTTTTTTAATAAATGAATGAAGGACATTCATACTAACACACACTTGTATAAATTCTTTTATCATTTTGTAAATATGTATTTTTGTCTATCTCTATGAAATTCATTTTTATAACATTTTAAAAGGAGTCGGAAAACTAAAAGGACATAATTTATCTCTGAAATATACACAATGAAAGCAGATTTATTGAGACTAACGATTTTGTTGAACATGGAGATTCTAAAGTAGTTCTTAAAACGTCCCAAATCAATTATTTTTATTAATCGAAAAAAAAATTTAAATCTCTAGTCCTCGGGTTTTTCTAGTTTTTTTTTTCAAGAAAATATTTCAGATTGTGGTAGGAGTAAGTTTTCCCTAACTTTTTCATTTCCCGGGATCCCCGGAATTCTTGCAAAATTAAAAATCCAACACTGTTTGCAAAAAAATTTTATAAATCCCATCGCGGGTCACTCCACACCAAAATTTTTAGCCAAAAAATATGTGTCTCATGAATGTCTGAAATTAATTTGGAGTTCTTACCTGTTGCTAGAAATAAATCCAACGTTAAGTCTGAAAATGAAAAAAAAAACACAAACATTTTAGTAATCATTAAAAAGAACCCCTGGAGTTTAACTAAATATTCTTTGATGGCCTGGCGCCACGGATTGATTTAATCCGATTGGCCTCAAATTTGTACCACATAAGCAGGGACAGGACCTTCATGCACTAAAAAACTATGTTTTAGGCGCCTAAAATATGCACTAAAAAGTCTTGAAATATGCACTAAAAATCTTAAAATATGCACTAAAAATCATAAATATCCACTTGATTTTTTACTTTTATTAAAAAAAATAATAAAATTTGAATTTAGTCTGGCATTTTAAGCTCAGATATACATTAGAGTGGCACTTAAAAATTAAATTTTCGAATTTCAAAATGCGCGGGTCGGAATATTGTGCAATTGCGTCTAAAAACGATTGTGTAAAAATTTCAGGAAAATCGAATAACTTTAACCCGTGCCGCTTTGAGGTCAAAGTTTCGGGTTTTTGGGGAAAAAGGACGATGATTTGAAAAAAAAAAATAAAAAAAAGTTTTTATGAAATTAATTAAAATAATTTTTTTTATTTAGCTTTTACTCAAAACTACTTGGAAAAAATTATGTCAACTTTGTATGACATCATTAACCCGTTAAAAATTTTAAGCTAAAAATTACTATGATTTTAGGGGGGTACTTCAAATGAGTATTGTCGATTTTTTAAAAATTTTATTAAACAAAATTTTTAAATTCAACGTTTCTATACAAGTCACTTATAAAAAACATCCTAAAGATTAAATATTAAAAAAATTGGGGATATACACCGACTCAATTTTTTTTTGGAGCCGTTTGATTTTTGTGGATTTCAAGGAAATTAGAATTTTGTGTAATTTTTTTTTTATGAAAATCGATTTTCGAATAAACTGACCAAATTTCAATTTTTTGTTGCTTCTTTTGATCAAATTAATTCAGTTAAGAACTATTAACTTTATTAGACATCGTTAACCCATATTGGCAGGGGGCAAATGTGACCCAAGCAGCAAATTCAAAGTTTGTTTCTAGAATTTTAAGAATTTTATTGTTTCAAAATCATTTTGGTGGTCTATTACATACTAATTTATAGTGTTCGACCGAATATTTGGCTTCGGCATTGGCCAAAGAGCAGCACTCGGCCAGTATTCGGCTTCGGCTACATTTTTGGACAAATATGGCCTTATACCGAATAATTATATAAAACTTGTACGAACGTGTTAAAAAATGTTTTTGTGGAAAAACAAACACTAAAAAAAGTCTTGCACTCAAAAAAAAATTTTTACTCAAAACAGGTTTTACACTCGAAAAAATGTGCACTCAAAAAAAAAATATTTTTACAAAAATTACTAAAAAAAAACATTTATGGATTCGGTAAAATTTAACTTTTTTATTTGTTTTTACTATTTAAATATATTTTGACCGAATCCATAAATGTTTTTTTTTATTAATTTTTGTAAAAATATTTTTTTTTTGCAAGACTTTTTTTAGTGTTTGTTTTTTTCCACAAAAACATTTTTTAACACGTTCGTACAAGTTTTATATAATTATTCGGTATAAGGCCATATTTGGCCAAAAATGTAGCCGAAGCCGAATACTGGCCGAGTGCTGCTCTTTGGCCAAAGCCGAAGCCAAATATTCGGTCGGACACTATAAATTAGTATGTAATAGACCACCAAAATGATCTTGAAACAATAAAATTCTTAAAATTCTAGAAACAAACTTTGAATTTGCTGCTTGGGTCACATTTGCCCCCTGCCAATATGGGTTAACGATGTCTAATAAAGTTAATAGTTCTTAACTGAATTAATTTGATCAAAAGAAGCAACAAAAAATTTAAAATTGGTCAGTTTATTCGAAAATCGATTTTCATAAAAAAAAATTTACACAAAATTCTAATTTCCTTGAAATCCACAAAAATCAAACGGCTCCAAAAAAAAATTGAGTCGGTGTATATCCCCAATTTTTTTAATATTTAATCTTTAGGATGTTTTTTATAAGTGACTTGTATAGAAATGTTGAATTTAAAAATTTTGTTTAATAAAATTTTTAAAAAATCGAAAATACTCATTTGAAGTACCCCCCTAAATTCATGGTAATTTTTAGCTTAAAATTTTTAACGGGTTAATGATGTCATACAAAGTTGACATAATTTTTTCCAAGTAGTTTTGAGTAAAAGCTAAATAAAAAAAAATTATTTTAATTAATTTCATAAAAACTTTTTTTTATTTTTTTTTTTCAAATCATCGTCCTTTTTCCCCAAAAACCCGAAACTTTGACCTCAAAGCGGCACGGGTTAAAGTTATTCGATTTTCCTGAAATTTTTACACAATCATTTTTAGACGCAATTACACAATATTCCGACCCGCGCATTTTGAAATTCGAAAATTTTATTTTTAAGTGCCACTCTAATATACATACACTCAAAAAATTATGTCATTAACTGTTTGTAGTTTATTTAAAAAGTTTTCCGTTTAGTCGTTTTTAAAAGAAAAAACATTTGTTTGATGTTCAGTTTTTATTAATGACTACATCAGTCCTTTGTTTCAAAAATAACACACTAAAAAATAAAGAGTTTCACTAACATTTAATTTATAAAGTCATTTATTTTTGTTCTGTAAGTAAAAACTACTGATTATTCTTTAAATTTTTAATGATTTGTGTAAGTAATTTTTTTTTAAATTGTTGGTATTTTTTAATGATATATCATTAGTTTTTACCTACACAAGTCAGTTATTTGTTTGTAGAAAAAAAATTCAAAAAATTATTTATAGAAATATAAAAACATATTTGTATCAAGTGGCTTTGGCACGATGGTTAGAGTGTCTGGCCAGAATGTAGTTGATTGCGGGATCGATTCCCCAAAATTTTATTAAAAAATTTTAAAAAAATATTTCAATAGAAAATTGTATAAAATAACCTACGAAATCATTAATTTTTAATGTTTTGGTAGGTTATTTTTTTGGAATTTGTTGGTAAAAATAACAGAACTATCATTAATTTTTAATGTTTTCGTAGGTTATTTTTTCGAATTTGTTGGTAAAAAAGAATGAAAAAACCGTAATTTTTTAATGTTTAGTGTCATTTATTTTAGAAAATTTTGCCAACAGTAAAAAATAAATGTTGATGTTTTTAAAACAAATGAATAATTACTGGGATGGTTTTCAATTGTTTATTCACTGGTTTTAAGTGTGTTTTTCTTTTGTTTTTGCCTACAAAATATTTTGAGTGTATATATAATAATAATAAAAACGCCTTGCTTGGTGATGTGCTCCAAGCTACCTCAATGTGGGCATAGGCTATCAATAATTTTTTTCCATCGGGAACGTGTAACAGCTACAGTTGTAAGTTCTTGTAGATCTTTTAGTTTTCTATGTTGGAATTCAGGGAGTTTGTTAGCTTCTTCTAGTGTTGAACGACGCCATGTGTTTCGAGGACGACCATGTTGTCTGCTTCCTTGTGGATTGTAAACTAGTGCCCTTACGCAAATTTCATCACTAGGTTTTCTAAGTGTGTGACCAATCCATCCAAACTTTCTTCTACGTATTTCCACATTAATATTTGACATGTTTGAAAAAAAATCTTAACAGTTCTTCATTGGATACGATATTCGGCCAGTATATTTTAAGTATAGTGCGTAGGTAGCTATTTATAAAAACCTGAAGCTTGTTCTTAATTGCTTCTGTTACAAGCCACGTCTCACTACCATATAGCAAGACAGACACTACGCAAGCCGAGAAAATGCGAAGTTTGGTGTTTTTGCTATAAACATTCGATTTCCACACTTTTGTTAGAAGCACCTCTAGCTTTTTTGATTCTCGGGGAAACATCTAATGCGGCACCACCATCTTCTGCCACCATGCTTCCTAAATATTGAAATTCAGAAACTCGTTCTACTACTGCATTATAAATAAGGAGAGGTTGCCCTGATTCGACGTTAATTCTTAACTCCTTCGTCTTACTAGTATTGATTTTTAGTCCAACCTTTGCTGACTCGGTAACCAAATCATTCAACTTATCCTGCATGTCCTTAAGCCTGTGTGATAATTCGCACTTGTCATCGGCGTATGATCAGGAAAAAGCGGATTCCAAATGATACCTCTTGGCTTTTCGGCTATGGCACGTCTTCCTATTGCATCAGTTACTACCAGAAATAGCAGAGGGGATAGCAAACATCCTTGTCTTACTCCAGATATTGTACGGAAATATTCTGAGGCTTCACCGTTGTGTAAGACACAGCACTCAAATGTTTCATAGCTTTTTCTGATGAGGTTAATAATCTTATTTGGGACACCTATGTTATGAAGCTCAGCCCATACACATTCTCGATTTAAGGAGTCAAAAGCCATTTCATAATCTACGAAGAGGAGGTATAGTGGGGAACGAAATTCAATGCTTTGTTCAATGATGACCCTTAGACTGTTTATTTGATCAGTGCAGGATTTTGATGGTATAAACCTAAACTGTTCCTGTCTGAGCTGTGCATCGATTTGTGTAATAATCCTTTCAAGTATTATATTCATAAAGATTTTCATAATAACACTCAGTGTTGTAATGCCACGCCAGTTATTACAATTGGTTTTGTCTCCTTTTTGAAAATTTTAACAATGGCTCCCCTAAGCATATCTTGTGGATATTTTTCGCTTTCCCATATTTGGCCAAAGAGGGGGTATAATATGTCCGCAAATAGTTCGGGGGCTGCTTTATAAATTTCAGACGGGATATTATCTGGACCAGTAGCTTTATCATTTTTTAACGATTTCATTGCGTCTATTATTTCAGCTTTTGAAGGTTGGTTTGTTCTAATAGGGAGTATGTTCACATTGTCATGCCACGTAACACTCCAGTTCTATTGATATTGAGAATTTCCATGAAATGTTCCTTCCATCTACTAAGTTGCTTCCTTGTTTATCCTTTATAGGCACTGTTGTTTCAAATTTACGACCAGAAAATTTTCTAGTAAGGTCGAATAGCAGTTTCATATTGTGATTTGCTGCAGCATCATTCGCGTATTGTGCTTGAGTATCCATATATTCTCGTTTATCATCTCTAATTGATATTCTTACGGATTTGTCAAAGTTATTATAACGTGTTTTTTAATTGTGCACGCTCATCTATCATCTTCCACGTTTGTGTAGATATAAAATCCTCTTTCTTCTTCCTGGTTTTGCCAAGATATTCGCTGCAGGTATCATTAATGGCACTTTTAATATTTTTCCAAGTTTGGTTGATGCTGTTTGTAGTTTCTGTACCGGAGAGTTTTGTACTAAGGAGTAAGCGAAATTCATTATTGTTTTGGGGGATCTGAAGCTTATCAGTATAAAACCTGCGACGGTTCTGTGTCTTATTTGACTTCCTTCGATAAAGTTTTATATTCAGTATATGATGATCTGAGCCAATATCAGCCCCACGTTTGCATCGTACATGGTGTAGCGAATTACTCCACTTGGCACTGGC
Organism: Pegoplata infirma; assembly: GCA_963921195.1. Lineage (NCBI taxonomy): Eukaryota > Metazoa > Arthropoda > Insecta > Diptera > Anthomyiidae > Pegoplata > Pegoplata infirma. The sequence goes on along the minus strand of OY992537.1, from coordinate 63,192,266 downwards.
GCATATATGATCATGTTGGCATTCAGTTTTAGCATCAGGCGATATCCACGTAAGTTTATGGGCTAGTTTATGTGGATATAGAGTTCCTCCAATCTTTAAGTCGTTAAAGCCACACATATCTACCAAACGCTCTCCATTTGAATTCATTGTGCCAACTCCATGTTTCCCCATTATATGCTCCAAGTCTGTGTTGTCTGTACCAACTCCAGCATTAAAATCTCCCATTACTATCTTGTAGTCTTGTGAAGGGATTTTATTTAACACGTAACACTGTATCACACTAATATTTCTATTCTGGGATTTCAGTCTTACCGTCATGATGCGTTCATTTATAAACGTGTAGTTCAGAATGGAGTGGCGGGCTCTCGAACTTATCAACATTCCCACACCATAAATGTGCACGTCATCCACATTAGGCAATCCAGACCGTAAAAGGACGTGACCATTCGCTGTATTTTTTTCACCATACTGATTCCACCTTACCTCACTCATACCCATAAAAGAAAGTTCATAGGATTCCAACATTTTTACTGCCTGCTCCGATTTACCTTCTTGGTAAAGCGTTCTAACGTTCCATGTAGCAAATCGTAGTCCATTTCCATAGCGGAGGGTTGTCAACGTATTTCCGGATTGTTGTTTTCTTATTGACCCAAAACTTCCTAGTCCGGCGAAAGGCCTGCTGAGTTTCGGTGATTGATTGTTCCAGTTGTCACCTAATTTCCTGAGACGCATCGATGGTATCATGCCATTCAGGATACTCAACTTATTGACCTTTAATTATTGATCGGTTATTTAGTGGCACCAATAACTCGCGACGTCGCTCCAAGGATCATTGGCAACTCGGAATTTAGTGGGAACTCGTAATTGCTTTATTGCAAAAAAAAAAAAATATCATAAAAAAATCTTAAAAATAGCTAAAAAATACAAAAAGACTAAAATTTATACAAAATATGACCTAAAAATATGTATTTATAGCGAAATAATAGCAAAATATGCAAAAATATGCATTTTAAGCAAAATATTCAAAAATATGCACTGACGAATCGATGCCATTTAAAAGCACATTCTTTGATTCGCAAAGATATCTTGTTTATGCTGTTCTATGATCAAAGGGAAAAAACATGCATTTGCATTAAAGTCCTCTCCTTGCATATAAGTAATAGAACAAAAATTTACCCGAACAATCAGTATCGGAAGAAAAACTTTTTCGCCAAACAAAAAATTGCGCTCTAATGCTAAATTTCTTACATTATTAAATTAACCCCTAGTTTCTGTATGACGAACGTCAATAATTAACATTTATTTTGTTATTGTTACAGTATTCAAATACATGCAAATTTTTTACGTTTGTCATTCGTTCGTCATGCAGAAACTGGGGGTAAATCGTCAGCGATTTAGTAGTTTTGATTACACCGCTCAACAAATCGAAGGTTTTTGGCTCCGGTTTGAAGTTTCATGGACAATTTTTAAAGATTTTGACTCGCTGATTTCAAATCCGTGCTCCAAATTATTCCATCACGTCTAGAATTTTAATTATTCGCGGTTGAAAATGCGAAAAAACGCGATTTTTGCCTTTTTTGGAAGCCTGCACAGCAGCCGCTGGGTGGAATAAAAATCTGGTATAAAGCGTGAGAGTAGAATTGAACTATGATCTCAAAAATATGATCAAACAAAATTTAAGTTGTTGCACTATTATTGGCCAAACATGTATTTTAAAAATACACTGTCAAAAAAAATTAGAAAAAGCACCATTTTTAAAAGGCTCTAAAACAAAAACAAAATGATCAATCTTAACTGCTATGAGCTCAAAATTTAGGCAAAAGTTAATTTTTTTCTTATAGACTTTTAAACCCATTCAAGATATCTTCCGGTTTATAAAAAAATGTCACTGAAAGCGTAATTTTGTAAAATATTTATTTTTTTTAAGTTTTTCTTTAAAAAATATGAAAAAACTAGGATAAATTTTACAAAAATGGTAATTTTAACAGTATCATTTTAAAACGCAAGTGTAACCCAACCAAACGCAATAATTTGAAAAAAAAATGTTTCCTATGTTGGAGACTATAGATAAATTCTACAATTGCGCTTAATACCAGATTTGTATTCCACTGAATGGCTGCAGCAAAAATCGCCATTTTTCACATTTTCAACCGTGAATAACTAAAAATCTAGACGTGATGGGAAAATTTTGAGAACAGATTTGGAATCAGGAGATCAAAGACTACTAAAATTGATCATCAGAGTTTAAACCGGAAACTGAGTGTTGAGCGGTGTTATCCCTGCATCAAACTTCTCATATTTGGAGTGGGGTACCGTAAATAGTTGATGATTTTTGTAATCAAAACTAAATTTAGCTTCCATACATATGATATAGAATATATCTTCTATTATCCTATAAAAATGTCATTTGTATGTTCTTTTTTGTACTTTCATTTTTATCAAAATTTATTTTTTGGTGAATATATTATTTGTATTAAAGTCGTTACGGTTTTTATTCATACATGTAAAATTTCTTGTTGTAAACATGTCATTTCTATTTCTGTTGAAACTGTTTTTTTATTTATTCGATATGTGTGTGTGTGCATATGAACAAAATAGATCCAATTGATTTCATTCAAATTTCTATAGATTTCGAATTAATAGTTTGTTGGAATAAAAATAATACTATTTTTTTTTTTTGCCAAAATAATAGTTATTCAGATGAAAAAAACAAAAATTGTATGAATATAGGATTTACTTAATTGGATTTTTTATTAAACTAAATTTTAAAAATATTTCGTTATAAGAATATTAAAAAAAAAACAAGCAAGTGTGTTAAATTCGGCTGTGCCGAATCTATGAATACCCTCCAACATGAGGGCTTCGGCGGGGGCAGTGGGGGATACCTCCCCCTCTCGAAAAATGTTTACTAATTTATTTATTATGCTTTTTGCACTAAAGTTATACAATTTTATCATTATTTAAACTACTTTTTGATATCCTCGCCCTAAAAAGGGGGCGGGCAAAAAAAAACAAAATTGTTTATTCCCACCGGTCCTAGTGCAGTACTCTGAACTTCTTCTTGCATAAGCTTGTTTCATTTGTTTAACAAAAATACAAAAAAACATGTAAAAAAATTAAGTATTTCAGAGGTTGGTTTAGTTCTTCAAGGCGAAACTTTTTGCCCCTGATCCGATTTTGCCCGTTTACGAACTTAACCTGCCTATGACATATTCGTGCCAAACTTCAGGATATTGCTCTTTTATTTTGAACTGCATTGTGTTATCTACAGGCAAACGGACAGACAGACGGACATTCATAGATTGTCTTGGAATCGATCATGGATCAATAATATATATGGGGCATTCCGTGTCAAATCGGACACTTTGAAAAAAAATTTTTTAGATTTTCCCAATATGTTTACAGTTTTTAGTACAAAATTTAAGATTTTTTTGATGACCCGTTCAAAAGACATCGAATTTTTAAAAATTGGTAGTTTGTTTCTTTACTCAAACTTCTTTTACTCATAACTTCTTCAATAATGGTCCAAATTTCAATTTACTTTTTTTCAAAATTTTTGTTTTTTTACGTTCTTTTAAAAAAAAAAAAATCCCAAAAAATTCTTAAAAGCGCTCTAGTATGCGATTTTTAAGTTTTAAAATTTAAATCTCAATTTTGAAAATGTTTGTACTCTTCTATTTTTTTGAAATTTTTTTGTGTAAAACTTCTATCGATTCTTCAAATTTTTTGACCAGGAGGATCGTGAGATAACGATTATTACTATGTTTTAAAATTTTTTGAAAAAATTTTATTGTAATTTTCCAATCTTAAAATCATTTCTACTGCTCCAATGGTGCGTCATAGAGGGGTCATTTATAAGACTGGCCCCCATTAATTTTTACGTCTTAACATTCTTTGGAGCAAACTAATACCCTATCTCCAATTTCTAAGGGGGCTCCCACACAAAACCACTTTTTTTTTAATTTGCTCCAACCGCTCTAACTGCCCTAATAGTGCCCTTAGAGCAATGGTTCCCAACCTTTGATTCTCGCCCCACTGGGGGGCAATTTGAAGGTTCCACGGGGGCAACGAGCAATTTGTCAAGATTTTTTTTAGTCAAATTACCTGCAAAAACTATTTTTTTTTGCTAAATTAACTACAAAAATATTGTTAATTTCTTAACATTTTTACTAAAAACTTAATTTAAATGCTTATTTTACAAAAACTTGGCTAAACAAGTAGTAATTTTTCATTAGAAACAAAAATTAGAAAAAATAACTAATTTTTCCTTAGTGTAGGGGGGACAAGACAATTTTTATAACTTAAAAGTGGGGCGTGGCGTAAAAAAGGTTGGGAACCATTGCCTTAGAGCAATAAAATGTATGACCGACCAACAATAATTTGTTAGTCCAAACATTTTTCTCTGAGCACACCTACCCTCTATCTCTAATTGTTAAGGCGGTCCCCATACAATTTTTTTTATTTTTTTGTAAATTTGTTGTATTTAATCAGCTTCTATCGGTCCAATGGTGCGTCCGAGAGGGGTCATTATAGAGACCGACCCCCATTTATTTTTACCCTACAACATTTTTTTAAAACATACCTACGCCCTATCTCCACTCCCTAAGTAGGCTTCCTTTCAAAATTACATTTTATCTTAATTTTAATAACTTTTTTATATCCACCCCCCCCCCCCCCCCCCCTGTGCCACATTTGGCCAATCTAGGACGACAAAAATCCAATTTTAATTATATTGACTTGAAATTCGGTATAAATGTTCGTTTTGACTTCGAAAATAACATTATGGAAAATGTGGGAGGCCGGTTAAGGGCCACACCCACTTTTTTTTAAATTTGTAATTTTGGTTATAATTTCTTTAAATTTGGTATATATACTCTGAATGACTGTAGAAATAATATCACAAAAAAAGGGGGCGGTCAGACAACTGCCACGCCCACTTTTTTAAAATATATTTCAAAAATATGTAAAAACAAGGTTTACATATCTCCCCACTGTAGTCGGCGTCGCAGACGGTCGCAAAAATTAGCCGTTGAAATAAGTACTATGGATATTGGTCAATATATCTGAAAAAGTCCGGCGACCAATTCGGACCAAACACAAAAGTTCTATTCCATCAAAAAAAATAAATATATAATTTTCTTTTCAAAAATTTGTATTTTGTTAAAAATTTAATAAAAAATAGAAAAATTTGTTTAAAAAAAAGAAAAGATATGACTTAAAGCATTTAAATATCCTTTAAAATTACCAAAAAAGAGTGGATAAATATCTCTTTTTATTCAAAAGTTACAACACTTGACTTAATTTATGCGATATAATGTACACTAGTTACAGGATTTTACAAGATTCAACTTTATGCACCCATCTGTTAGTAACGCACAGAATTATTGATCTTATATGATTATTTCCGTGCTATTAGGAATGTTCTATAATACATACAAACATATCATGAAAATCGGGGAACTTTTTTTTTTGATTTTTGTCGTGCTAAATTGGCCAAATGTGGCACTGTGCGACGTCAACGTTGCCGTCGAGGAAACAAAGTTTCCAATTGAAACACCGGTAAAAGTTGTTGAGCTCAACCCAACAGTATGCAAAGTAAGAAAAAGGTCGAGGGTATTTTGGTGCTCATTCCCAACGGAATTCCTTAAAGGTATACCTTTTCCAGAATATTTCAAATTTTGGTGGCACCTTAGCCCTCGTGATATGTGTTTCTATATAGTGTGGTGTGCGGTCCATTTACTAATCAACAACAAACGGATGAACTCTGCTATAGAGACGCGTATTACGATTAAATACAAGTACCTCCGGAATAAGGCTACTTATTTCCGCAGAAATATCGATAGAACAAGGACAAACAACCAACATTCCAACGATGCTCTAAAGAATTAATAAAATTGGATATGTCATCAGCCCCAATTAGCATCATCGTCCGCCTCTATGCGCGATCAAGTAACTTTAATGATGATATTGAAGCACCTGCCCATTAGAGTGGCACTTAAAAATTAAATTTTCGAATTTCAAAATGCGCGGGTCGGAATATTGTGTAATTGCGTCTAAAAATGATTGTGTAAAAATTTCAGGAAAATCGAATAACTTTAACCCGTGCCGCTTCAAAGTTTCGGGTTTTTGGGGAAAAAGGACGATGATTTGAAAAAAAAAAAAAAAAAAATGGTTTTATGAAATTAACTAAAATAAATTTTTTTATTTAGCTTTTACTCAAAACTACTTGGAAAAAATTATGCCAACTTTGTATGACATCATTAACCCGTTCAAAATTTTAAGCTAAAAATTACCATGAATTTAGGGGGGTACTTCAAATGAGTATTTTCGATTTTTTAAAAATTTTATTTAACAAAATTTTTAAATTCAACATTTCTATACAAGTCACTTATAAAAAACATCCTAAAGATTAAATATTAAAAAAATTGGGGATATACACCGACTCAATTTTTTTTTGGAGCCGTTTGATTTTTGTGGATTTCAAGGAAATTAGAATTTTGTGTAAATTTTTTTTTATGAAAATCGATTTCCGAATAAACTGACCAAATTTAAGTTTTTTGTTGCTTCTTTTGATCAAATTAATTCAGTTAAGAACTATTAACTTTATTAGACATCGTTAACCCATATTGGCAGGGGGCAAATATGACCCAAGCAGAAAATTCAAAGTTTGTTTCTAGAATTTTAAGAATTTTATTGTTTCAAATACATTTTGGTGGTCTATTACATACTAATTTATAGTGTCCGACCGAATATTAGGCTTCGGCATTGGCCAAAGAGCAGCACTCGGCCAGTATTCGGCTTCGGCTACATTTTTGGCCAAATATGGCCTTATACCGAATCTATATAAATAAAAATCAATTGTCGTTCGTTGGTAACAGCATCAGTTGAGAACGGCTGGACCGATTTGGACAATTTTTTTTTTGAAATGTTCGTCATAGTCCAACTTAGGTTTTTACGTAAAAAAAATTGACCACGCCCACTTTTTTTGATTTATCTAAAATCGGAAAACGGCTGCACCGATTTGTGTAATTTTTTACTTAAATGTTCATAGTAATCCAATTTAAGTTTTTACTGAAAGAAAAATCGACCACGCCCACTTTTACGCCCACTTTTTTAATTAATCTAAAATCTGAGAATGGATGCACCGATTTGACTAAATTTTTTTTAAATGAATTTTTTATCATTTTCCAACTTTGGTTTTTACGAAAAAGGAAATTGACTACGCCCCCTTTGGCTATTTTTTGTTGAAAATGTTCCATAATTAAACTAAGGTTTATACTGATAGTAAAATTTCCCACGCCCACTATTTTCTATGTATCGAAAGAACATATAAAACGATTTTTAAGGAAAGAATAGTTGTCCTCGCTAACTTTTCCCGATATATGTACTTATTTTAAATCATGGAATGGCTGGATCAATTTCTCTTATTTTGTTTTCAATGTTCGTTATAGTCCAACTGAGGTTTTCCGGAAAGAACTATTTTCCATTTCTACGCCCACTTTAAATGGGTCCATTGGTAAAATTCAAATAAGGTTTTTACGGTAAAACTCTTTTTTCGATATTTGATCTATAGAAAAATAAAATATAGAATAAATATTCTTTGATTTATATTTTATTATAATATTCTTTTAAATATTATAATAAAATATAAATAAAGATCAAATGTAGTTCGTTTGTAATCGCATCACTTGAGAACTGACCGATGTGGATAATATTTTTTTTTAAATGTTCGTCTTAGGCGTTTTCGGAAAACAAATTAATCACGCTCACCTTTACGCGTCCTTTTTTCGATATATCTAAAATCGGAGAACGGTTGAATCGATTTGACTAAACTTTTTTTTTAGTGTTCGTCATAGTCCAATTTAGGTATAAGTGAAAATAAAAACTTTTCACGCCCACTTTTATTTCGATATATCTAAAAAAGAAGAACGGCAGGGCCGATTTGGCTATTAGTAGTATTTGTTGACGTTCGTGATAGTACAACTAAAGTTTTTACGGAAAGAAAAATTGTCCACTCTCACTTTTTTTAATACATCTAAAATCGGAGACACAAATTTTAACGAACACTTTTTCTAAATATGTCGACTACTAACAATGTTAGTTATTTTAACTGACAAAAAACAACTGACTTATGTAGTAAAAACTACTAACATTTGTAGTCAAAACAACTAAAATGTAGTAAAAATAAAACAATCAATATAAATATAATGTTTTTTTTTCAAAAAATTTTTCAAAAAAAAAATTGAAGACAAAATTTTTTTTTTTTTTAAGTTGTGAAAAATTAAAAGAAAGAAAATTTATTTTTATTTTTTGGAAAAAAAACTGAAAATTTTTCAGATATAAAAAAAATAAAATTAACTACTTTAAATAACTGTTACTACATCACATTACTTTTTTGTTAGTTGTTCAAAAAAACGACTTAAAATAACTAACAGAAATAGTTGTTTGATATTTTTCATACAAAAACAACTGACTTTGTAGTTGAAAACAACTAACTACTGTAAAATACACAAATAACTAACATGTAGTAACTTACATAATTTTCTGAGTGTAGCTCACAATAAGAACGAAGGATATCAGTAATTTATTTTTGTGTTGTTCGTAATGATATTAAAGAAGTTTTAAATTTGTACAGTTCGCAAAAACAAAGACATATTATTTTTTGTTAGTTCTAAAATATAATTTGAAGATGATTATCTACCTAATCGTGTCTTTAAAACCACGCCCACAAATTTTTCTAAGCCAAGAAATTCATTACATTTTTTGCAAGGCTATATATTTGAAGCAAGACGAAATATAACACTGATCTTATGTTTGGGCCAGCAACGCGGACCGGGCCAGCTAGTAATTATATAAAACTTGTACGAACGTGTTAAAAAAATTTTTTTGTGGAAAAAACAAACACTAAAAAAAAGTCTTGCACACAAAAAAAAATTTTTACTCAAAACAGATTTCACACTCGAAAAAATGTGCACTCAAAAAAAAATTATTTTTATAAAAATTACTAAAAAAAACATTTATGGATTCGGTCAAAATATATTTAAATAGTAAAAACAAATAAAAAAGTTAAATTTGACCGAATCCATAAATGTTTTTTTTAGTAATTTTTGTAAAAAAATATTTTTTTTTGAGTGCACATTTTTTCGAGTGTAAAACCTGTTTTGAGTAAACATTTTTTTTTGAGTGCAAGACTTTTTTTTAGTGTTTGTTTTTTCCACAAAAACATTTTTTAACACGTTCGTACAAGTTTTATATAATTATTCGGTATAAGGCCATATTTGTCCAAAAATGTAGCCGAAGCCGAAAACTGGCCGAGTGCTGCTCTTTGGCCAATGCCGAAGCCAAATATTCGGTCGGACACTATAAATTAGTATGTAATAGACCACCAAAATGATTTTGAAACAATAAAATTCTTAAAATTCTAGCAACAAACTTTGAATTTTCTGCTTGGGTCATATTTGCCCCCTGCCAATATGGGTTAACGATGTCTAATAAAGTTAATAGTTCTTAACTGAATTAATTTGATCAAAAGAAGCAACAAAAAACTTAAATTTGGTCAGTTTATTCGGAAATCGATTTTCATAAAAAAAAATTTACACAAAATTCTAATTTCCTTGAAATCCACAAAAATCAAACGGCTCCAAAAAAAAATTGAGTCGGTGTATATCCCCAATTTTTTTAATATTTAATCTTTAGGATGTTTTTTATAAGTGACTTGTATAGAAATGTTGAATTTAAAAATTTTGTTTAATAAAATTTTTAAAAAATCGAAAATACTCATTTGAAGTACCCCCCTAAATTCATGGTAATTTTTAGCTTAAAATTTTGAACGGGTTAATGATGTCATACAAAGTTGGCATAATTTTTTCCAAGTAGTTTTGAGTAAAAGCTAAATAAAAAAATTTATTTTAGTTAATTTCATAAAACCATTTTTTTTTTTTTCAAATCATCGTCCTTTTTCCCCAAAAACCCGAAACTTTGACCGCAAAGCGGCACGGGTTAAAGTTATTCGATTTTCCTGAAATTTTTACACAATCATTTTTAGACGCAATTACACAATATTCCGACCCGCGCATTTTGAAATTCGAAAATTTAATTTTTAAGTGCCACTCTACTGCCCATACATGAGAGTTATATATCATTTTAGTCCGGATATAGGTAGTATAAACCATAGATGGGAATTTTTCATTACCATTGAAATTTAATTACCATTGGTTGATATCAATGGTAATGAAAAAAATTTCATTACCATTTAATGGTAATTAAATTTTTTTAATTGAAAAAATAATTACCAATTGTAATGAAATGCACCAATTGTTGAAAAACACCAATTATAATTGGTTTCAAAACCATTTGTTTACACATTTTTGTCTTTTTGAAAAGTTATAAATTTAAACATCAAAGCATGTTGTTTTTTTAAATATGAATAAAGACAAAAATCTAAACGCAAAGAAAAAAACTTCAAATATTATGTTATACAAAAGGCAAACGTGCGTTTGGTTCATAAAATGTGAAAAACTGAAATACAAAATAACAAAAAACAACAGATATTTTCAAATATTAACGATTTTGACAATATTTTGACGACTTTTACTAATGGTAATTATTTTTTTTAATTGATGCCATACCAATGGTAATTATTTTTTTTTTATTTTGGTTTAAAGTTTCCTTTATTAAGCTATTTGGGCCTATTGTTGTTGATGTAAATAAAACAAATTAATTACATATTTTTCCCGACGTTTCGTCGATTTTTTGTCGACTTTTTCAAGGGAATTCGTCTATTTAATAAATAAAACATAACATTAATACAAATTCAATACAAGAAACAATTAAAACTTACAATAATCTGGGATTATATCACATTTAAATAAATTTTGATTAATTTTAAACTAACAAAAACATAAAACATAAATTTGAACATTTAATACAACACGGCTTAGTTTAATATCACAGTTTAAAATTATTTGTATTTTTAATTTTCATTAGTAATTAAATTGATTAGTAATTTAATTGGTGCAATTGATACAACCAATTGTAATGAAAAAAATTTCATTACCATTGACATCAATTTAATGGTAATTAAACCATCAATTAATTGGTGCCATTAATTAATTAGTCCCATCTATGGTATAAACTCTAAGTGGGTCAGATGGAGTGAAAAATATTCCACTCTGTTTTAGAAAACCTAAGAACTTAAATGTTTCTTTCGACACTTCAATATTCTGTCTGTTTGAACGTCATACTGAATTTTTATACCTAAAACATCCAGAGCCTCTGATTCCTTAATATTCACACCATCAAGGGATAAGTAAGTTGGTTCGGAACTCCGAAGTCGCTTGTGTGTAAGAATAGCGTACTAGGTATTGGGTGCATAAAAATCTACCCTATTCTCGAGACCCCACGAAGAGATTTTCGAGAGGTCGACGCTGAAAGTGCAATTTATATGTCCTTTGATAGCACCAGCCTCAGATGGGCTTGGTCTATGGTCAAAGGGATTATAGTGGCACATGTAACTGTCATCTCCAAAATAATAGATAGCGTTGATAGTAAGACCGAGAAGGTCATTAATAAACATAAGAAATAGAGATGGAGAAAGCACAGACCCCTGTAGAACCCACGCGTTCAGCAAAAAGTTTCTAGAGTAGAAACCATCGACGACAACACGAATAGTACGATTATAGAAAAAGCTTGTGATGAAACGAGCAATCGTATTACCAACGCCAAAGGCTTGAATCTTCAAGATGAGTGCACGGTGCCAAATACGATCGAACGCCTTAGAAATATCCAGAGCAACAACCTTACTTTCGCCAAGGCGACAAATAGATTGGCTCCATCGTTCAGAAAGAAGAAGTCCCCAGTTGACCGACCTCTGCGGAAATCATACTGTCAGTCATGTCCATACTCTCCATAACCTTAGATAGTGCAAAGCAAATGGTGATTTTGCGATAGTTGTTTTGGTTCGTGATGTCACCTTTCTTCGTGATAGGCTGGATGGACATTGGCTATTTTCCAACAAGAGGGAAAATTCCCGCAAGGTATGATATGCTAAAAAGTTTTCGCAGTGGAAGAGATAGCGTCGATGAGCACTTTGGTCTTGGAGATTTATTCGTGTTAACACTTTAACGACCATAGGCAAGTATACTTGCCAAAGGGTTTTTCGCGACTATTTTTGTTCATGCAAAAGATAGGATAAATACGCTAAAAGATAAATTGTAGAGTAGTGTTCGGGCAATAAAAGTCTAGTTTTTAGTAAGTCTCTAATTTGATCCACTTACACACTGTTAGCCTTGAAAGTTTGTAAAATAATAATCTCTATTTTAGGGACAAAGGGATCTTTACTTGTCGAGAAAAATCAGAGGCCAGAAGGGGCTTAGGGGTCCAAATTCTTGTAGAGTTCCAGATTTCAAAAATCACAGCGAATAGAAAATAGCTTTGGCCAGAACTGCGTAATCGTCAAGGCGCATATTTTTTTACCACGAAAAATAAGGGATAAGAAGAGGGGTTAGGGGTCTAATTTTTTGTTTCATAACTATTATTAGGTCAGAGATCACGACAATGAATAGAAACTAAAAATCGCTTCGGCAGAAAATGTATGGTCGTCAAAGGGTGAAGTCCAGAGAGGACCTTTTTGACGGCACGTGTCCTAAAAAATATGTTGGGCATGGAACATGATGTTGATTACTATCAGGTAATACACAGTTTTCTGCAAAAACGTTTGCCAAAAGATTAGCCTTATCTACCGAGTCAGTTAGGATCTGATCATCAACTATAAGAGTGGGGATGAACGAACTGTTGTTGTTCTTAACTCTCTTAACAAATGCCCAAAAGCCCCTGCCACCAAGAAGAAAGACCTTAGCACGTATGCGTTGCTCGTATTTCACCTTTTCGTGCTTTAGTACTTTTGCACATTCCGTTCTCGTTTGCTTGCGCCGCCGTTCCGTTTTCGCGTTCTTGTCCAAACGCCATTCCCTGAAAGCTTCCTGTTTGCTCGCAACCGCATCCCTACAAATACCATTGAACCAACATTTTCCCTTTGGTTTAGAAGATATAAAGATATTAGAGTGGCATTTTTTCTTAAACTTTTGATTTTCCCAAGTGTCCGGGCAAGTTTTTATTTCACTAGACCTAAAAATTATGTGAAACAAATTTGAGGCTAATCGGATTAAATTAACCGGTTTTTTTCCTACGGCCAAGAAATTTTACAAAAAAAATCTCAAAACTTTTCGTTCGACACTTTTATAAAGTTTGAGATAAACTTTTTTTTAAATTAATTTGAAAGAAATCCGATAATCTAACTCCGAGGCCCTTGATCAAAGTTTTGGTTTTTTAGAAAATTTTCGAATGCCGAACTTAAGCAAGTAGAATTTGCGATAAGAACTAATGCGTTCTATCAGAGTCTCTGAGGGAATATTGTGGTTTCGCAAAGGATCTGTGTGAGGAGTCGTTGACTTCGCCACCTCTAACCTAACCTAGTTTACTAAAAAATTCCGAAAAATTTTCCTAATAATAACTTTACCTCTCTTTTTTCTTCCAGTGATGCTTTGGATGGTTTCGGCATAACTGAATGTGGTTCTTTGGCCTGCCTTTCAAGTCCGTGTCGAAATGGAGCTGCTTGCGTTAAAATCGAAACAAATGATTTGGATGAAAATGGTGATAAAGTCGAAAAATGGAAATGTAAATGTCCAACCGGTTATATGGGACCGACATGTGAAATATCGGTATGTGAAGATAATCCCTGTCAATATGGAGGAACATGTGTACAATTTCCGGGCAGTGGTTATTTATGTCTATGTCCATTGGGCAAACATGGTCATTATTGTGAACACAGTAAGTGGGAAAAGACTTTTTAACATAACCTCAAAAACCCATCCCCATTTATTGTTTTCAAAAGTTATAATTATCCTAGAAAGAATAACACTCATTACCATTTAGAGAAAAATTTATAATTTGTTTTGTAATTTTGGTAAGTTCTATGTTAATTTTTAATTTTATTAGTAGGTCGTCACTTTTTGATGATGGTGATACCAAAAACTAATATTTATTTTTTTTTTTTTTCAAATTAATTCCCGAAAAATTCCAAATTACTTCCCTTAAAAAAAATTGCACACACAATAGCTTTCCTACCTCCTTTATCAATATTCCTTGATGCAACTGCAAATTTTTCAGATTTGGAAGTGGCTTTGCCTTCATTTTCGGGCAGTGTTAATGGTTTATCATCATTTGTTGCCTACACCGTGCCCATACCCTTAGAGTATTCTATGGAATTGAGTTTTAAGATTTTACCACAGACCATGTCCCAAATAGCTTTATTAGCATTTTTGGGTCAACCCGGTTATCACGACGAGAAGAGTGATCATTTGGCCATCAGCTTCATACAAGGTTACATTATGTTGACATGGAATTTAGGTGCCGGCCCTCGTAGAATATTCACCCAAAAACCTATAGACTTTCGTTTGGATGCCCCACGTGTACCATATGAAATTAAAGTGGGTCGCATTGGTCGTCAAGCATGGCTGTCAGTGGATGGTAAATTTAATATAACTGGTCGTTCGCCGGGCAGTGTTAGCCGTATGGATGTTTTGCCTATATTATATTTGGGTGGTCATGAAATGGCCAATTTCAATACACTACCCCATGATTTGCCATTACATTCTGGCTTTCAAGGTTGTATTTACGATGTTCATCTTAAGGCTGGACAAGTGACTGTACCGCTACAGGAGACTAGGGGTGTGCGCGGTAGAGGCGTTGGTCAGTGTGGTACACGAGAATGCCATCGACATGCCTGTCAACATGATGGTGCTTGTCTTCAACATGGAGCGACATTTACGTAAGTTATATAACAATGCTTTGGTCATTTTAAGCAATTAATAGTTGACAATTGCATGTTTCTGTTGTTTTATGTGTATGTGAATAAATGTGTATTTTTTATATTCGTTCATTTTTGGTCATTCCATTTCTCCTTCACCGTTCACATTTTATGTATGGAACAGTTGCATTTGTCAAGAGGGTTGGTATGGACCTTTATGTGCACAGGCTACAAATCCTTGTGATTCATTTAACAATAAATGTTCAGAGGATTCTACATGTGTACCACTTGTCAACGGATATGAATGTGATTGTCCAGTGGGTAGAACGGGTAAAAATTGTGAAGAAGGTAAGTTAATTGTAATTGCAAGGAAAATGGATAATTAAGAAATAACAAAAAGAATTAAACGAAATATCAAAAAAAATGTGTATGTAAAACAGTGGCGTAATACAAAAGTGCAGTGTGGTATATTGTGGTTATTGATAAATATCGGTTATTGAAGGATTTTTAAAGAACTTTTTGCTTGAAAAATCTATTTAACACATTTTAATGCACTTAGAAAATTATTGCAGTTACTACATGACGGTGGTTTTGTGTAGTAAGTAGTAGTTGTTGTTTTCAACTACAATTTCAATTGTTTTTGTATGAAAAATTTAAAACAAGTTTTTTTGTAGTTGTTTTTAAAAATAAATACAAAAAAGTTATTTTATGTAGTTGTTTTTAGTCCATAAAAATTTTATTTTTCTAGAAACGTTTAGAAAAACGGTTTTTTTGAACGAGTTGGAAGTGTGGGGTGCAGCAGGAACTATTACCAATTAAATAATACCTAAATTAATTTAATTACAATTTATAAAATGTTAAAAACAAAAATAAAAATAATTAATTACAGTAAAAACAACTGAAATTTGGAGTTATTTTTCCCGTTTAATGAAGTTGTTAATCAAAAGTTAAAAACAACAACATTTTTTGACTCATTTTATGTAGTTGTTTTAACTTCTTTTGTAGTGGAAACTACTGTCATAATTTATTGAGAGTGCCCTTAGGGGGTTCTCACTTTATTATTCGTTAACATTTTTTTGAGAAAGTTATTTTTTTACCATGATAATGTTTACAAAGTGACGCAGGACGCCACCTCAGTTTGACAACATAAGTAAGGTGGCAATTTTTTCTAAACTCAAAATAGTACGCTCAAGTTTTTGTGGTTTTTTCCAAAAATTAACTCTATAGACACTCTTTCCTATAGAAAAACACTGCCGAATTTTTTCAAAAACACTCAAAAACTGCTAAAAAAAACAACTGCCATAAACTGTTGTCGTTATTTTGCAGAAAATTTCAAATTAGAGATGGGCGCTGGTCACTGATTTGCGTGATTCACGTGAATCACGCGTGACTCACGCGTGAGTGTGTATGATTTCCATTTTAATCACGTGATTGTGAGTAAGCGTGAGTTGAAAAAAATCTGAGTGAGTGATTAGTGAGTGAGTCACTTATTTTTTGCGTGAGTTTGCGTGATTAGATTTTTTGATTTGCCCAATTTTTATACCCTACACCACACTGTGGTACAGGATATAATGAGTTTGTGCTGATGTTTGTAACTACCCGAAATATTGGTCCTAGACCCACTTTTAAGTATACCGATCACTTTTTGAGTCGATTTAGCGATGTCCGTGCGTCCGTCTGTCTGTCTGTCTATCTGTCCATGTAAACGGTGTAAACACGATACAGGTCGCAATTTTTAATCAATTGACTTGAAATTTCAAACCTAATTCTCTTTTGGCCCAAGGACGAAGCCTATTGAAATTGGAAAAAATAAGTCCATATTTAGACCTAGCCCCCATACAAAGGTCCTCTTTAGTTTTGGCTCAAATGACTCTAATAGCCGCATTTTTATAGGTATCTTTTTTTCACACAAACTACCATTCCGAATTTCAAAGAAATTGGACCAGCTCTTCTTGTAGCCCCCATACAAACCACCTTCCCGAATTTGACATAAATCAAATATTAAATAAAATTTTGTTTGTGTATATAAAACGCGTTTTTTAATAACCTCATCAAATCCGATTAGCATCGGGCCAATTTTGGACTTAGGCCCCATGTAAAAATTTCGCCCGATATTTAGTTAAAGCAGTTTATTTGCAACAAAAATAAGCCTATTCCACTCAAATTTGATTTGCGTGTGCTTTTTACAGTTATAGAAGATTTGACAAAATATAGATCTAATCAGTCCATGTTTGAACTTGGGACCCATTTTCCGGAAAACTCTGGTGTAGGGTATTATATGGTCGGTTTTGAGCGACTTTAATTTTCTTACTTGTTTTTTTTTTCATTTTTTTGGGAAGACAATTTTATTGCGTGAGTATATTTTGCATGACTCACGCATGAGCGTGATTAAATTTGACATGAGTCACGCGTGAGCGTGAGAATGTGTTTTATTACACACGTGAATAGTGAGTGAGCGTGAGCGTGAGCAACGAAAAAAATTAGTGAGTGATTCGATTATTTTTTACGTGAGCGTGAGTGAGTGTGAGTCTAAATCCACTAACGCGCCCATCTCTACTTCAAATAACTTAATCTAAATATTTTACCTACAAAATAGTTTTAGTGTAGAACAAATTACAAAAACCGACACATTTTGATAATTAGAAAGTCCCTTAGATTCCGAGGTCTGTTTCCCTTAAGTTATAATAACTCTTCCTTTGAGAAAACTT
Organism: Pegoplata infirma; assembly: GCA_963921195.1. Lineage (NCBI taxonomy): Eukaryota > Metazoa > Arthropoda > Insecta > Diptera > Anthomyiidae > Pegoplata > Pegoplata infirma. The sequence goes on along the minus strand of OY992537.1, from coordinate 63,174,752 downwards.
CCCAGATAATTAACTTATGATTTCATACACTCGATCTACAATATGGGGGTATACTCTTATTGTCATTCCATATGTAACGCATCGAAATATTTGTCTGGGCCCCAAAAAAATATTTTGATGATCGAAAACAGTTCAAAATAAAATAGCTAGACCCCTAAAATTTGGCACGAATATATCTTAAGGTCATAGGAAGTTTAAGTTCATAATTGGGCAAAATCGTTACATGGGACCAAAATTAAAATTCGTTTTTTCGGTCCGCCCCCTTTTGTGGGTGGCAAACGGACGGTTATATCTTAGAGAATCGGGGTGGTTTAAGAGGAAAAATTTTGTATAAACAAAACAACTTTAGGGGAATCATAATGGGCCTTATGGCCTCCTAGTGAATTCGCCAAATTGGCCTACGCCCATCCAAGCTAACCTATTTCCTTCATTTGTGTCCTTCATTTGTGTCTGCAATTACAGATCATGTTGGTAACCCTTGCAAAATAATCTAAGAGACAAAAAAGTTGAAAAAAGGTATGAAGTGAGGTTGAGATTGCTAGAAATAGAATTGTAGTGTTGGAAACTGTCAAAATTTATTCTGTAGAAACTATAAATATTCACGTATATAAAAAACAGTTTTCATTAACAAGACAAACCGACATTTAAAACCCTACTGATGATGACACTAACTGGGGTGTTTGAAACCGGTATAGGAAATACCAGAAATGTCTATAATTTTTAGAAATTCAATTTTTCTTCTGTATTTTTTCAACTTGAACCCTTCTAACCTAACTAAATTGAGCTCTTTATACCAGTACAACTAATTAAAGAAGACTTCAAACTCTTTAAACAAATAATTTGAAAATTTTTTTACAGTTAACCCTACCACGCATAAAATGTACTACGACACTGTTTTTCCCAGAATTTATTTTAAGTGATCCATTAATATTCTTAATTTCTTCCTTTGTTTATTAACAGAAATTCATGCCCTTAGTGATGTCAGCTTAACAGGAAGACGTTCATATTTGGGTGTAAGATGGCCATATCTTTATGATAACACCGATAAGATGGGTGCAAAACGTTCGCAGATGATAAGCTATCGTAATTTTACTAAAAAACTGATGCCACCAAAACCCATTTCATCAACCAATCAACATTTCGTTATGAAACTACTGAATGAAGTTGAAAAACAAAGAAGTTTCTCACCTGTACCTTTGATGGGTTCAAAATCATTTGAAGAACATCATCGTGTACAATTTTTCTTTATTGAATTCCAATTGAGGCCATTATCAGAAAGGGGTCTTTTACTGTACTTTGGCACTTTGAATAATAATCTGGATAAGAAAATCGGGTTTGTCTCACTATCGCTACAAGGTGGTGTTGTTGAATTCCGTATTTCGGGTCCCAGTAATCATGTTACGGTTGTGCGAAGTGTACGTATGTTGGCTATTGGAGAATGGCATAAAATCAAAATGGCTCAAAGAGGAAGATGGTTAACATTATGGGTAGAGGGTAGTGCTTCATCAGCTTTAGCACCTTCGGCAGAAGTTTTAATCGAACCAGATGCTTTACTATATGTAGGAGGTCTTAAAGATCTATCGAAATTACCACACAATGCTATATCTGGTTTCCCGATACCCTTCCGTGGCTGTGTACGGGGCTTGGTAGTCAGTGGTACACGTATTGTCTTGAATGAAACGAATATAATTGGTAAGTTTGGAAAGGGTGAAAACAATTTTGTTAGATAAATATAATTTATTTATTTTTTTAATTAATTTTAGAATCTAGAAATATCCGTGATTGTGATGGCACTGCCTGTGGTGGTGATTCTTGTGAGGCTGGTGGTCATTGTTGGCTTGATGAAAAATTACAACCCCATTGTATTTGTCCCGAATATGCTAAAGGTGATCGTTGTGAATACTCGGAAACTTGTAAATTAATACCCTGCAAAAATAATGGTCGTTGTTTGAGAAGTGGTCGTTGTTCATGTCCCAATGGCTGGGGTGGATTCTATTGTGAAATTGGTAAGTGTATACAAATTAATATATTTTCGGAATTCAATAGCAATCCCCGGAATTTTATAAAATCGGTTCTTAGCCACGTTTAGTAAAGGTTGATTTTGAATGTCTCTGCAACCGTTTTCCGAACTGATTAGTCGAAGCTTAAATAAATGATATTTCTGAGATGAATCAATAATTGCACGTGTTTTTGAAAAAGACCAGAATAATTTGAATAAAATAACAACGACGTGAGATAATTAAAAACTTGACGTAGCCCCAGAAAAAATAATCGAGGGGCGTCAAGTTGCATGTTCGCTATCCTATATCGATAACCTATTCACCAAATTTTTCTCTTACAACTTCGAGCATTGTATCGCTTGAATATATTGATGTTGTCGAGCTCTGATTACCGAAAGTCGGTTGATGAAACTTTCGAGCATTGTATCGCTTGAATATATTGATGTTGTCGAGCTCTGATTACAGAAAGTCGGTTGATGAAGCTTTATTATTGTGTCCTTCATTATTTCGAAACAAATAAGATCCGATGATGCAGCCATGAAATACTTAAACCGCACTTTACACTCAATATTTGTGAATGCACTTATGAATTGTGTTTGCTTAGTCAATTTTGCTTGTTTATGTAGCCGTCGAAAATTTAACCGACCGCCTGAATCACTTCCTGCGAAGCTAAGACGGTCATGCTATGCCAAAATAACGGCATAAATGTAGCTTCAAAATAAAGCCAGAATAAATTTTTACTTCTCACACCATTGTTTTTTTATTAATATCTCTTTTCCTATGGTTCTTATCTGGTCACCTTATAATTTGATGTCATAAAATAAGAAATATTTATATAGCAGTAATTCGACCAAGTATGCTGAAACGAGGTCTTGTCTGAAAAATAATCCTTAGGAGTATTTAAGTCATTTGTGTGAAATTGTACATCCTTTTAAATTAAAAGTACCATTTTGGTACTTTTTATAAAAAGTACTATTTTAGTACTTTTAATGAAACGGCACTATTTGTGTACCTTTTTGCGAACTTTTATTAAAAAAGTACTATTTGGGTTTTTTTTTATTAAAAAGTACTATTAAAGTATTAAAACACTTGTTGGTACTTTTTTTTTTTAAACTCACTATTTTGGTATTGTTTATTGCAAAGTACCGACCTAGTCTTACTTCTGTAAAAAAAATATATTTTTGGAACTTTGTATGAAACAGTTTGGTCATGGTATTTTTTATAAAAATTTAGTAATTTGGTACTTTGAATAAAAATTTACTACTTTGCACTTTTTATTATAAAAAGTTAGTTTTTGGAACAATTTATTAAAAATTACCTTAACGAAATATTACTACTTTGGTACTTTTTTTTTTAAATGTCCTATTATGGTGATGAAAAGTACTATCCTGAAACATTTTTTTAATACAAAATACTATTATGGCAATTAAAAGTACTATATCGGATTTTTTTATATTTTTTTTTTGTACTTTTAATAAAAAGAACAATTTCATGGTTAGGTACTTTACTAAAAAGAAGTACTATTTTAGTACTTTTAACAAATTTTCTAATTTGGTATTACTTATTAAAAGTACTATCCTGCTTCCTTAAAAAAGTACTACTTTGTACTTTTTAAAAAAACAAAAAGTTTATTTGGATTTTTATATGAAAAAGGACTGATTTTGTACTTTTTATAAAAAAGTTGTTATTTTGGTATATTAAATCCAAATTTACTATTTTGATACATTTTATAAAATTTTTTTTTGAACAAAAAATCTGTTAATATTAAATGTTTTGTTCTTTTTATAAAAAAATAATATGTTGGTACTTTTACAAAAAAAAGTACTATTTTAGTAACCTTTATTAAACAGCACTTTTTTGTATTTTTTTTTAAAGGCATTATTTTGGTACTTTTAGAAACGGTACCATTTTGATACAAGCACTCTCTGTGCACATTTTATCGAAATTTTATTAAAAAGTACAATTTTTTATTAAAAAAGTACTAATACAGTAAAAAATACTAAGTATTTTGGTACTTTTTTTAAAAAACTTTACTCTTTTGTTTTTATTTATCGAAAAGTACTATCCTGGTACACACTCTGTAAAAAATCTATTTTGAAATTTTATAAGATAAAGTATGGTTTTGGTATTTTTTTTTTTAAATATAGAAATTTGAATTCTTTTGGTACTTTTTATTGTAAAAAAGATAGTTTTTGGAAGTTTCAAATCTTTTTTTTAAATTATTTTTTAGGAACCTTTAATAAAAAGAACGATTTTTGTATAAGTACTATCCTTGTACCCTTTATAAAAATTTCATTAATAATTAGGTACTTTTTATAAAAAAGCACTAATTTGGTACTTTTCCAAAAATGTACTATTTAGGTATTATTTAATTAAAAGTATTATTATGGAACATACAACTGTAAAAAAATACTACTTTGGTACTTTAAACAAAAAAAAATCGATTTTGGCACTTTGTTTGAAAAAGTTCTATTGTAGTAATTTTTATAAAAAAGTAATAATTTGGTACTGTGATAAAAACTATCTGTGCATTTTTATCGAAATTTTAATAAAAAGTACTTTTTTTAATGTAATTTTTTGGTATTATTTATTAAAAGTACTATCCTGGTACACACAAAAAATTTTAGGGGAAAAAATTTTACGGGAAAAAATTTTAATTAAAAATTTTTAAAAGTTCAGTTTTGTTTTTAATCATTTTTTTTATTGATATAATTAAATTTTTTGATTGATTTAGTACTAAAATGTACTATTTTGGTGTAAAAAAGTACTACTTTGGTACTTTTTTAAAAAAGTTAGATTTTGGCACTTTGTATGAAAATGTTCTTTTTTGGTACTTTTTATAAAATGAAGTTATTTGATACTTTGAATAAAAATTTAATATTTTGGTACATTTTATAAAAATGTTCTTTTTTGGGGCAGAAAATCTTAAAAAAAAAACTTTTTTTTGTTCTTTTTATCAAAAAAAAATATTTTGGTACTTTTTAAAAAAAGTCTTTATTTAAAAACTTTTTTTTTTAAAAGCACAGATTTTTTCAACCTAAAATTTTGCTGGGATGTTTCAGAATATGTTGTGCTTAGTAAAAAAAATAATTACATTTTCAAACCTTTTCCAAAATTTTAGTACAGTTATTTTAATTACTTGAGTGTTTTATAAATTCCATGACTAATAAAAGATTAGTTTGTAATTAGCTTAATCATAAATAGAATTTAAAAATGACTATTAATCATTCTGAATCTATTCAGACAAGATTATTAAATCTTATTACACAAGTAATTAACATATATTTTTACATGTTTTTTTAATTTAATTTTAAATTAAGCGAAACGGCGAATAAGTAATAAGTAATAATAAAATACATAATAAATTAAAATAAAAAAAAACGCTATAAAGTTAGCATTAAATCATTCATTTTGACAACCGAAAAAGAGACAAAAAACCAGTTAGAAAACCGTAAGTAAATCAAAGGTGACAATAAGATGCCCTACCCAAGATGTTAGATATTTGAAAAAAATATATATTTTCCGTGAAATAATTTAATGACCCTTATAGACCTAGGATAACACTGTGAAACAAATTCAGGTTAGCAAAAGTAAGGTCGATTCTGAGAGTTAGGGGTGAAAACAGAGGCTAAATTAGAAGACCCGTATCGCGGCGTTTGTTTATGTTAAATCGATTTTTTTGTTTATCGACCTTCGAACTTTGCAGTCAAATGCCGATTTTCAACATATTGTTTATATGTTTTTTTTTTTGGCTATAACTCGTCGACTAATTGATATTTTTTCAATCTGTAAAAGCCAAATTATTGCTAGAGACCTGTTCAACAATTAATTTTTAAAAAAAAATTGATTTAGAAAATTTGTGTGGTGCTTATGAAACAAAATATTTTCAAAAACATGAAAAACAATTATTTTTCCAACATTTGGCATCATAAGCACCACAAAAATTTTCTAAATCAATTTTTTAAAAAATTTTAATTGTTAGACAGGTCTCTAGCAATAATTTGGTTTTTACAGATTGAAAAAATATCAATTAGTCGACAATATGCTGACAATATGCCGAAAATCGGCATTTGACTGCAAAGTTCGAAGGTCGATTAAAACAAAATTCGAACTAACATAAACAAACGCCGCGATACGTGTCTTCTAATTTAGCCTCAATTTTCACCCCTCATTCTCAGAATCGACATAACTTTTGCTAACCTGAATTTGTTCCACAGTGTAATTTATTCAAAATCTGCGAACAAAATTTGGTAAGCAGATTTTGAATCCAGAGACTTATGTCTTTAAAAAAAAGTTTTTAGTACTTTTTCGATTTTTTGAATTGTTGCCATCAAATTACGACTCGATTTTGAACAGATCCAGATGGCAATGCGGTGCCAAATTGGCACACTCAGAAAATTATGTAAGTTACTACATGTTAGTTGTTTGTATACTATTTTACAGTAGTTACACTCAAAAAAAAAAAACTGTAAAGTTGGCAAAAAATTTAGTTAAATTTAACTAAAAAAACACCTGATTTTGAACCTACTAAATTTCTAGTTAATTTAACAAAAAATATTTAGTTAACTTTTCGTAGAATGAATGTAGCAAAAAAACAGTAATTTTAACTAAAAATTCAGCTGAAAATTTCGTAACATTTTTTATTAGGTGAATTCAGCTAACCTTTTTTTTAAATAAAAAAAAAAAATATTTTTCACAGCGTTAAGTTCAGCTTAAGTAGGACTAATGAGATTTGCATAGGAGGCTACACAAGAAATGTTTAAAATTTTCGACTTGACAAAAATGTTACAAAAAATCAGCAAATTAATTAGTAAAAATTCGTAAACTCAGTTTTAAAGTCAACAAAAAAAATTAATTCCAAATTTGTACAAAACTAGTATTTTCGTAAATCGAACTTAACTAAAAAAAGTAGTTAAAACACTGATTTTAACTAAAAATTTGCTAAAAAGCCAGTAAACTCGAGTTAACAAAAAAAGTTTGTTAACTTTACAGTTTTATTTTTTTGAGTGTAGTTGTTTTCAACTACAAAGTCAGTAGTTTTTGTATGAAAATTATCAAACAACTATTTCTGTTACTATCTCGATTGGCAAACTTTGTGCAAACTTTGTTTACAATGACCATACAAGGGGCTTTTATGCCTCTAATATCAGTGTCATTGTTGTTATCCTTCTCCCTTAATATTTCCTTTTAGACATTTTACTGGCGGCTTTGTATCGTATTGTTGTTGTGCTACTTAGTGACGAAGGTATACACACTGATCACAATTTAGCAAATTATAACAATTCCGGTACCAGGCCACTTGTATCATTGTCAGGAATATAAATTTGAATTGTTCTTCATTATGGCAGGCAGATTTCGTTTAGATTTCTGCAACATACGTGGGCTGAGGGCAAATTTCATCTTTGTATATGCTCACATTCGCTTTCATCGGCCGGATGTTTTAGCCTTAAGTGAAACCCAGGTAGGAGGAGATGTTGATCCACAGGATTTCCAAATACCTGGGTATCAACTTCTATCCCTTTTTATTCCCTATCGGGGCCTTGCGTTGTACATTCGTGAAAATGTTGTGTTCCAACTTCAGCCTCATCTAGGCTGTAGTGATGCGGAATTTAACTCTCTTTGGGTTGAATTCCAAATCAGGACACACATTTTGTATTTCGGGTTCGTCTATAGGAGCCCAAATTTGGACACGGCGAACTCCTACAACTATTTAAACACCGTTTCTGATTCCATTACGAGAATCCTTGGGGTCTGTCCGAGTAGTGAAATAGTCGTTGCCGGGGACTTCAACGTGCACGATTCGTCATGGCTGCGCCATTCTAGCCATACGACTCCCGAGGGCTTATATGTTGAGCTCTTTGCTGCACATAATCACCTAGTACAACTTGTGAATGAACCAACACACATTTCGTGTGTTGAAGGGCAGTTTCGTAATACCCTCGACCTTTTTCTCACTTCGCATCCTGACAAATACGAAGTTGAGACACTTGCGCCTCTCGGAAACGCGGATCATAACCTCATTTCTGCATCATTTTCATTTTCGGACCTTCGTAGTGCTTCAAAACCAGCAACGAAGCGCTCTATCTTTGTCTATGAAAAGGCTCGTTGGTCTGAGCTCAACGACTTCTTTCAGCATTTTAACTGGAAACTCTGTTTTCTTGATGACAATGTTAACGCTGCGGCAGAAATGATAGTGAATGTGATAATGCTAGGAATGAAATTATTCATTCCATCTAAGCAAATTTCGACTAAACCAAAACATAAGTGCTGGTTTAATCAGACTTGCAGGAATGCAGTCAGATCCAGAGAGGATACGTTCAGTAATTGAATATTCAAATATTCACAGACCCGGTTGATAAAGCCGACCTTTTTGCTGACATGTTTGCAAGGAATTCATACTTGCCGGAAAGTAATCAACCACCGCCCGAACTCGAAAGGGTATCTGTTACTATGTCCAAGATGTTTTTTCGAGCGCGTGCAGTCAAAAGGGTCCTTGAAGATCACAACATAAATAAGTCCCCGGGACCGGATGGGGTTACGGCTAAAGTCCTGAAGAAGTGTGCATTGTCGTTATCTCGTCCTTTGGCAGAATTATTTAGCTACTCGTACCGGTTAGGAGTTTTCCCTCTTGCTGGAAGGTGGCCAACGTCCAGCCAATCCGAAAAAAAGGGTGAGGCTACAAACCCTGAAAACTACCGCCCAATAGCAATATGTTCTACGTTCTCGAAAGTCATGGAGAGCATGATCAATCACCACTTGGTAAATTATCTGGAGTATAATTCACTTTTGTGTGATTGACAGTATGGCTTTCGTAGAAGTCTTTCTACGGGAGACCTGTTAGCGTTTCTTTCGGAACGTTGGAGTCGTTCTATTCACCAATTCGGTGAAAGCAAAGTAGTTGCTCTAGATATTTCTAAAGCGTTTGATCGTGTGTGGCACGGTGCATTCGTTTCAAAACTTATTGCGTTTGGTGTCGGTAGTGATTTCTCTCGATTTATATCGAGCTTTCTCAGAAACCGATCTATACGAGTCGTTATAGATGGGTTCTCATCAGATGAGTTTCGTTTAAATTCAGGGGTACCGCAAGGCTCTGTTCTTTCTCCTACACTTTTTCTTATTTTTCTTAACGACCTCCTGGGTCTAACTTCCAATCCTATCTATTCTTTCGCAGATGACAGCAACATTTGTCATTCATTTTCCTTTAATCATAGACCAAACCTTACTGAGGTTGTAGCTATGAGACAGAACATGAATGACACACTCAATCATGACCTTACGACAATATCCGAGTGGGGTCTTGCGAATCGGGTCGATTTTAATGCTCGTAAGACCCAATGTTGTATGTTGACCCACAGAAGGATTGTGGAATCAGCGTCATCTGTATCCATGGGTGGTATAGCTATTGAGGAATCAGACACTCTTGATGTTCTAGGCATGAGGATCCAATGTGATGTTCGCTGGAACCAACATGTTTTTCAAGTGTCGAAAGAAGCATTCAAGTGTCTTGGTTTCTTAAAACGGTGCAAAAATTACTTCACTCCATCTGATTTCCTCACTATTTATACCGCCTATATCCGACCGAAAATGGAATACAACTCCCATATCTGGGCAGGTGCTTCTATCTTGAAGCTTCTGAACCGGGTGCAAAGGAGTGCGTTGAAGATCATCAATGACAGTAGGGTATCCAGCTCTATTGATTCATTGGAGCATCGTCGGAATGTGGGTTGTGCGACACTGTTCTGTTTGAAAAAAAAAAAAAAGTCAGACTAAAATTTTAGATCAAAACTTATGGCGAAGCTTAAGGACTCAACATGGTGTGGACGCATGGGGTCGGAACCCAATAGGCTCTGGATCCAATCTGGTCCTAAAATGTGTATAAACTGAATTGAAATAAAATTTTCCTATTTTCGAGTTTAAATTTTAAGGCCTTTATTCATAATACTTAAAGTGTACTTAAAGTAGGTTTATTTGACAAATATTCATGCAATATCAGTCAAATAAACCTACATTAGATTTAATTTACTCATTATGAATAGCCCAGTAAATATTTAAATAATTTTCTTTTTCTTATTTATAAGAAAAATCGTTTCAAATTTATCTCTAATTTTTTTAATTTCCCCATTCTTTAGTTAATTTTTTTAGTGTGTTTTACTTTTTTACAAATTTATAAACGAACTAGTTCAATGGAGGTTAAATAAATGTTACAAGCCTCATCATAAACTTCTAACGCCATCGACACTATTATGCAGGGTATTTAAAACATTTTAAATTAATTTTCATAAATGTGCCAAAAAATTGTGTCTAACAATAATACAAAAACAAAAAACACAAAGTTTAAGAAAATAAATAATAACTAGAAGCATTAAAAAAACGTTATTAAAACCAGGGTTTACAATTAGCATACACAAAAAATTTTTTAAACAATATAATACTACAAATATTTCACGCCTTCAATATTTTTCTTTATTGCTAATTTAAAAATTAGAATACTAAAGCAATTTTTTTAAATTGCTAATTTATAAATTCAAACTTGAGCATATTTTCAAAATGAATATATTCAAATTTTAAAATTTCTGAAGAAAATATTTTAGCAAATTTAAAAATTTGAAAATGAAAAAAAAACTGGTGACAGCAAATTTAAAAATTAAAAAAAAAACTGGCCACAGCAAATTTTAAAATTTTAAAATTGCAATTTTAGCAAATTTCAAAACATTTAAAATGCTTAAATTGTAAATTTCAAATTCCGAAAATTGCAATTTGGTAAATTTGAAAATATTTAACATGCTTGTTTAGAAAACTTAAAAACTGAATATATTACAATTTGAAAACAATACAAATTGAATACACATACATACATACGTATGTGTGTTTGGACTAAAAAAAAATTGATGAACGACATTTATTAAACGAATACATAAATATTAGAAGATAAAAATGTTACACGGTTTTTGTGCAGACTTCTAGAATATATTTTCTAAAGTATTTTTGCCTCCTAAACACAAATCTGTCATCAGAAAAGTTGTATCGCCTTCTCGAGATATAGGCATTTTAGTTTTTTGTGGGCCAATACCTCAAAGCCAACAATTCTTTTAGTATTGGAAAAATGTTTGTTAAAAATTGGCATGAGTTTAAAATTTTTAAAAAATTTTAAAATTACTTAAAAATATTTACTTTTAAATGCCGAGTGACGCCTTTTGAATTTCTATATGGCTGATCCAATATGGCGCCCATTTTTTTTAAAATATTACAGATTCGCTTAAAACGTTTTATATATGGGTTCTTGGGGTCGCTTAACAAGAACCTGCAGTTGGATTTTTAAAATTCAATATGGCGGACTTAACATAGGGACCAATATTTTTAAAAAAAATAACCCGATTTGCTTGAAACTTTATATGCTCTGGGTTTTGGGGTCGCTAAAGAAGAATCTGAAGTTAGATTTTCTTCTTCAAGGTGGTGGATCCAACATGGCGATAAATGATCCGACCCAGTGGCGTATTAGGTTCAATTACAATTAGGTTCATCAAAAAATTAACCTAATTGTAAGTAAAATGTAGTCAAATCTTAAAATGCGACTTTGTCTTTGAGAAAAATGCCTCAGAAAAAGACTATTTCTTAAAAAAAAATGTGTCGGAATCTTACACTCTTCTAAAAAAAATGTCTCAGAATCTAAACCTTTCTATAAGAAAAATGTCTGAGAATCTAAGACTTTTTTTATAGAAATAATGTCTTAAAATATTAGCCTTTTTCTCAGAATCTAAGACTTTTTCTATAGGAAAAATGTCTCAGAATTCTATAAAAAATTCTCAGAATCTGAGGCTTTTCTACATGAAAAATGTTTCAGAATCTGAGAACTTTCTATAGGAATAATGTCTCTGAATCTGAAAAATGTCTCAAAATCTGAGATTTTTTCTATAAAAAAATCTAAGAATCTGAGGCTTTTCTATATGAAAAATGTTTTAAAAAAATGTTTCAGAGACACAAGCTGGGACTTTTTGTGTAGAAAAACGCTAAAAATCTGAGACTTTTCTATTGTAAAAATATCTTTTTCTATGGGAAAAATAATTCAGAATCTGAGACTTTCTCTTTATGAAAAATGTCTCAGAATCTGAGTCTTTTTCTATATTAAAAATGTTTCAGAATCTGACAATTTCCTATTGGCAAAATGGCTGAGAATCTGAGACTTGTTCTATAAGAAAATGTCTTAGAATTTGAAACTTTGTCTATAGGAAAAGTGTTTAAGCATCTGAGACTTTTTCGATTGGAAAAATGTCTCAGAATCTAAGAAATTTTCTGTAGAAAAAATGTTTGAGAATCTGAGACATTTTCTATAGGAAAAATGTCTAAGAATCTGAGACTTTTTTTTAAAAGAATCTGAGACTTTCTATAGGAAATTATTTCAGAATTATAAACTTTTTCTATAGGAAAAATGTCTAAGAATCTTAGACTTTTTCTATAGGAAAATTTTCTCAGAATCCGAGAGTTTTTCTTTTGGAAAAATGTTTTAGAATCTAAGACTTTTTGTATACTGTTTTCTTTTTAAAAAGGTCTCAGAATCTGAATAATTTTTCTTAAAGAAAAGACGAAGATTTTCTCAGAATCTAAAACTTTTTGTGTAGAATGTTTCAGAATCTAAGAAAATTTGCTAGACTAGAAATATCTCAGATTCTGGGAAAATGTCTTACAATTGGAGTCTTTTCTTTTAGAAAAGTATTTTATGAATATATTTATAGAATCATTTTCTAAAGTGACTTTTCCCCGAGAAACGTTTTTCATTGGAAATATGATTTAGAGTCTTTCACTTTTTCTATAACAAAAACTGTCTTAACTGGAAATTGTCATAGAATCTTAGACTTTTCTTTGAAAAAAAATTCAGATTCTTATAATCTTCATTGGAAAAATGTATCAGCATCTGATACAATTCACACATTAAAAAAAGACTTAAGTCTCTCAAAAAATTTTAAAATACATATTAAAAAAAATTTTAATTTTTTCCCCAACAGTTTTAAACTTACAAAAAAATTAAGAATCTGATTGTGTTACATTCAGTCATAGAGTAAAGAAAGGAACAGAGGTACGATTAGTGAAAACTTCGTGGAACCCAAATTGAGAACTGCGATTATCTCAAGGCGGGCTCTTTTAAGAATAGATAAATTGTTTTGTTTTGTTTTGTTTTCATTTTCCTTTTAAATGCATTCGTTTATATTTCTTTATTTCCTTTTGAAATGTATTTAGGGTTTCACTTTTTTCTTCGACTTCCTTTTGAAAGGTATTTGGGGTTTCTCTTTTTTTCAACTTCCTTTTGTAAGTATTCTGGGTTCTAGCCCGAGATAATCGAAGTTCACGGCTAAAAAAAAAATAACAAAAGAAGTGCGGTTTCTTCCGTAATATCTCTTATTCTTCTTTACTCTGTGATTGAGTTCAAGGAAAAGATCAAGACAAATTCTAAAACATGTGCTGTTATGAAAATTGTTTGTAAAAAAAAATTGACAAAAAATATAGGGCCCCCACCGAAATAAAATCCTGGATACACCCCTGATCCGACCTAATATTCGGTTCGGCTAAAAAGCCGAGGCGAATATTCTGCCACATTTTTGGCCGAATAAAGAATAATTATAAGATATTGTAGTCACGTGTTGAAAAATGCACCAAACTCGTTTATGAAAAATTTCAAGCAAATCAGGTTACATAAAAAAAAATGGTCGCCATGTTGGATCCATCATTTTAAATTTGGGAAATTCTACTTCAGATTCTAATTTAGCAACCCAAAATGCGTAAAAAGTTTTAAGTCAATTATTTTTAAAAAGTATCGCCATGTTGGATCCGCCATTTTGAAGTTAGAAAATCTAACTTCAGATTCTTCCTTAGCGACCCAAAAAACCAGTGCATACAATATTTCAAGCAAATCGGTTTATTTTTAAAAATATTGGTCGCCATGTTGGGTCCGCCATTTTGAATTTTAAAAATCCAACTGCAAGTTCTTTTTAAGCGACCACAAGAACCCATATATAAAGAGTTTTAAGCGAATCTGTAATATTTTTAACAAATTGGGCGCCACATTGGATCAGCCAATAGAAATTTAAAAGGCGTCACTCGGCATTCAAAAGTAAATATTTTTTAAGTAATTTAAAAATTTTTTAAAAAATTTTAAACTCATACCAATTTTGGAGAGAGGGATGGCTTGGTTGACGCAGAAACCCTCATATAAAAATTTAAAATACATTTTTCCAATACTAAAATAATTGTTGGTTTTGAGGTATTGGTCCACAAAAAACTAAAATGCCTATATCTCGAGAAGGCGATACAACTTATTCTGATGACAGATTTATGTTTAGGAGGCAAAAATACTTTAGAAAATGTATTCAAGAAGTCTGCACAAAAACCGTGTAACATTTTTATGTTCTAATATTTATGTATTCATTTTTTTCCATACACACATATGTACGTATGTTTGTGTATTCAATTTGTATTGTTTTCAAATTGTAATATATTCAGTTTTTAAGTTTTCTAAACAAGCATGTTAAATATTTTCAAATTTACCAAATTGCAATTTTCGGAATTTGAAATTTACAATTTAAGCATTTTAAATGTTTTGAAATTTGCTAAAATAGCAATTTTAAAATTTTAAAATTTGCTGTGGCCAGTTTTTTTTTTTTAATTTTAAAATTTTTAAATTTGCTGTCACCAGTTTTTTTTCATTTTCAAATTTTTAAATTTGCTAAAATATTTTCTTCAGAAATTTTAAAATTTGAATATATTCATTTTGAAAATATGTTCAAGTTTGAATTTATAAATTAGCAATTTAAAAAAATTGCTTTAGTATTCTAATATTTTCTGTAGTAATACTAGAAAATTATTATATTCTATGCAATTTTTGACTACTGCCAGCAGCAAAACATACCCTGATTAAAACAATATGCAAACAGTAGATAATAAACACGTTTTGAATTTCAAATACAACGAAAATAAAGAAGAAAACGAAACAGAAAACTTAAAAAAATATACAAAAACAAGCAGAAAAGTTAAATTCTACTTGGCCGAATTCTCGAATACCCTTCACAATGCTATTTATAAAGGAGAGTAAATTTTTTTACGTAAAAAAAGTTAAAATTGTGATTAGAAATATTTTATTTTGAAAAAAAACTTTTTTTTTGTAACTTTTGTAATAAAAATTAAAAATTACTAATTTTTTTTTTTGAGTGTAAAACTTTTTTGAGTGTAAATTTTGTTTTAGTGTAAAAATATTTCTGAGTGACAAAAATACTTTGTACAGTAATTTTTTGGCTTACCAATGTTTTTAAAGCTCGGGTTTTTCAACACGTGGATTAAAGATGAAACCAATCTGAAATTCACCGTTTCGCTAATAACTTTTGAACCACTGGACCGATTTGGCTCAAATTTAATACGAACCAGACAATGGGACGATAAATATATATGACAAGCTTCCATACCCTTAGAATTGTCGTTCAAAAGTGTAGCGTGTTTTTTATCTCGTAAATTCGCGAAAAGCCCTTGACGAAATTCACTTTGTTGCTTATAACTTTTAAGCTACTGGACCAATTTCGCTAGATCGTCTTAAAATCGATCGAGTATCATGAATAAATATACCTTATGGGTTCCTTGAACAATATTTCGAGGTGTTACAAACGGAATGACAAATTTATGTATACCCTCCATCACTAGAGTGGAGGGTATAAAAAAATATATAGAAGTTTGAGAAAAATAATAAACAACAATTAAGTGAAGCGGTTAACAATATATCATCCATCAGCTGTTACTAGTTGGTTAGATGTTGTGTGTTGAAATTTAAGCCAAACAAAAAAATTGAAGTTGTTAGCAACGGTATTGCAAATTATGAGATTCTCAAGAAGTCATATAACATTTGATAATAAATATATTTATGAAGAAGATAGTCATATAAAGTAGAAGAAAAAGAATAAAAGAAATGAAAAAAATTAATGAGCAAACTAAGGCACTGACAATGGTCAAAAGAAAAGTTCAATAAAATGACTAGAATCGTTGGTTTTAGAACTAAATCGACCAATAACTGGCCCTCAGACTTAAAGTATTAACAATAGTTGCTGCAGCATTCCGATAAAATTGTACTCGATTTGTTAACAAAGAAAACTAAGGTGGACATGTTTGGTATTTCAAAACTAGATGAAACTACTTTGAAACTATCCGGGCAGGCGAAATTTTTTAAGTGTCATTTTGGATTGTAAGATTTCCTTGATAAGAAATACCATGAAAAGGATTGAGAGTCAAAAAGGCTCTCAGTTTGATAGTCGGAAATGCTGATATAACGCTGATACTTCCTCTTCTCCACAGCTCCTATGATAATCTCTGTCAGCGATTTCCATATGCATATTCGGCCTATTATACAATGTTTAGTCAGTTAGAGGCTTTTCGTCCTTTAAGGATTTTCCAATGGCAATAGGGCCCGCGATATACTACACGTTCTCAGTGATATCCACCGTCTCATTTCCAGCTTTGGGTAAGGGTTCTGCAGTGAAATCTAAGCATCTTGATATCAGGACCTCTGTGAGACTTCGGGAAAAGTGTATTATTTTCCAAACAGAGGTATTTGAAACTTATTCAGTTTCGATAGATAGGACTGGGATACTTGTGCCATTAATATTTTCGTGGACAGTCTTGCACACGTATTGCACTGACACTTCCTCTTCTCGACAACTCCTACAATAACCTCTGTCAGAGATTTCCATACACACGTCCATTCGGCCGCTTACGCAATGTCCTGTCAGTACACCCACAAATAGACTGACCGTCTGCTTTCCGAATTTAAGAAGACTTTTCGTGTTTTTAGGATTTGCTGGTTATGGGATCCACGATATTCTTCACGTAGTCAGTGATATTCAACTAACGTTTATCTCATTTCGACAGTGTACTCTGAGCATATTGATATCAGGGCCTCTGTGAGACTTCCACAAAAGTATAGTGCTTTTCAGTAAGACATACTTGCAACTTATTCAGTTTCGCAAATAACAATGGACTAGGATCCATGATCCATTAATTTTTTCGTGGACAGTATTGCAGCTGTATAGGCATTGGAATCCAAAATGGTGTATTACGAGTTGTACACGATCCCTCAACCAAATACGACAGCACACAGTATATTGCTGGGGTTGTCAAAAGCCTTATACATGGTCAGTCATGCCACCCTTTTCGGAAACATCGCCAACTCTAGTCTCCCGAAAACCATCAAGAGGTGGGTGGTAAACTATGTGTGTGGCCGTCATTCGTTTGTGGAGTTTAGAAATAAGAAGTCAAAACCCAGTACAGTTAAACAAGGAGTTCTCTCTCCAATCTTGATTAACTTCTACCTTTCTAAACTCCCGGCACCACTGACTACACCTTAATGACACGGGGGCATAACATTGATGAGCTATGCGGTAATTTAAATGCATATATCCGTGATCTTACAAATTTCTTCACTGCGAGGAACTTGCAGCTTTCCTCCGCCTGGAACTGGATATTATAGTCCATTGCGTAAAAATTCCGACAGTGAACCACCCCAAAATATTGGGGGTAATATTCGACAGTTTGTTACCCCCATCGGCGCATGTCAATGCAACTTGTAATAAATTTCGCAGTACAAACAAAGTCCTCAAGTAACCGTAACGGGCTGCCTTCAGATGTTCTTACTGCACCATTAACATGAGAGGACGAAGATACTTGCAGTTAAGGACACGGTCTTTCTACCTATAAGTAAATGTATATGTATAATCGGCGGAACGGGGAATACTGTAGGAGTTGTTTAAAAATGGAAGAGAGAAAATCATTTTACCATCTGTTTTGTGAATGACCGACACTAAAGAACCTTCGCCTCAAGCATCTGGAATAAAAATCAAAACTGAAAACTTCACGACCTATCTTTTGGTCTTGCTTGCATTGAAATCGACACCTCTCAGAGTTTTTTGAAAGTTCTTGATTACTCTGTGTCATTCATATTATGTCGCATGCCATTAAACTCCACAAGGCCGGACCTATGATAAAAGGAGGTATAAATGAGGTTCTGAAGTTTAACTAAAAAGGTCATTATATATAAATCGTTAAAAATGCATTACGCAATATTAATAGCTTTGATCACATGACCAATAATTTTAATATATTCATTCTATTAATTTACAACTCATTTTTAATAATTTCAACCTAACCGAGAACTGGTAACAATGACCGTCGTCTCGTTGGAGCGAAAAAACCAAGGGTTCTGGTAGGAATCGAACCCACGAACCCCATGTTCAAAGGCTAGCACACTACCAACTAGCCTACGGCCCCCTTTTTCCTTACGTTTAGATCTGCAAATACCCTTTTGACTAGAGATTCAATGTCTTGTCTACAAACGTAGTAAAAATCTAATCTGGCAGTCCCAGGAGACAATGTTCCTAAAAACATGATCGGTCCATAAATGCCGCACGTCTAAGAGATGGCCAAGCAGTTTCACACACGGCTCAAATGGGACCAGAGACATTTCAGGGAATTCCAAAGCCGATAAGCTTGCAAGACTGGGAACACCCTCAAAGGATCCTACGAAATAGGAATGTGTTGGCGTGCCTCTAGAAACTTGCATGCAAAATCTACGGATTTGTTCCGTGAAGGGGACTTTGCAGAGATGGGCAGAAGGATGGATATACGAAACTTCAACATCGATTTGGCTTTCTCTAAATCAATAGCACATAGATAAGATGCTATCATTCCATAAACGTCGCAAGAAATTCATAAATTTTAAGAAAATTGTGTATTATAAAAAACCGATATAAGAATAAAGGTTGGACAATTCTGCTATTAAATCATTAAAGAACATACTTAACAATCTTTTTTTTTTTTATTTATAAATAAAAATCCAATATAACAATGCAAAGGGTTAAGCAACTTGTGTGAAAAAGAACCGCAATTCATTACACAAATTTGCGACACAACTAAATCATAAAAATATAAAAATAACGAGATCAGGGTTAAAAATAACTAAATACCTTACGGCAGGTTTTAATATATTATTAAGTTTACCCATTTAATGCTTAAACAATAATTTGTTTTACCATTTATTTTCCTCTTTCATTAACATTTCTTTACTTTCTTACCTAATCTCTTTCACAGCTTTGGGTAAACCAACAACACCAAGTTTTCGTGGTAACAGTTATTTGATCTTGCCACCACCACGCATTCCCATGAAAGATAAACGCAAGGGGCCATCCATGTATATACGACCAAGAGAAGCTTTACAAATATCATTGAATTTCTCTACAATTGAACCAGATGGCTTACTGATATGGAGTGAACATGATCGTTTAAAATTCTTAGGTTTGGGCTTAGAAAATGGTCATCTTAAAATTGCAAGCAATTTATTGGGTTCGGATAATGATACAGTGGCCACACCATCGAGTGGTTTCATTACCGATGGTAGTTGGCATATGGCTAAAGTTATAGTGGATAGAGGCAAGCTGGAATTACAGCTAGATGGAGAAGTGATATTTACAGAAAAATTGGCTTTACAAGATTTAATGCAACAAAGTTCGAGTACAGCATCGCCGTATCGATCGAACAGAAGAAATTCACTGATAACGAGAAGGGGTAAAGAACCAACGATTACATATGAAGATATTTTCTATGTGGGTAAGTACAAAGGAAGATAGTTATGTAAGATTAATTTTCCATAAAAAATATATTACTTCGGATTTGTAGCAAACATGAGAACTTTTTTATTATTCTTATTTCTGAAATGAGGATTATTCCTGAAATTTGAAACATAAGTATTCCCTTAAAATAGTGGGCAGATTAAAGGGGAGTATAACCATGTTACAAATATCCCCAAGAAAAATAAATGGAAATTTAAAAAGCACAGGTTTGTACACAGGGAGGACTTACCCAAAATCTTTCTTTCTTTCCGATACTTTCTGTACTTTTTTCTTATTTGGTTTTTTAGATTTTGGAGAGTATAAAAGTTTAGCCATGGCCGAATTTAACCGTTACTTGTAAAATTAAATATTATTAATCTGAGTTTAAATAAATCATAACCAAAATTGTCAAGCTGTCATTGCAAACATCTATTCTAAAAGTCAAGCCAGTCAATTCCCTGAAGCTAACTTTTTGAGTAGACCCGATAAGAACAAATCTTAACGTTATTTAAGGTACTGAACTCGAATCTGGATTTCGTTTATCAAGATTGGACAATCAACTGTTGGCATCGCTAGAAACGTGATCTCAATTTGCAAAATCGATTCCAAGTGTTTTTGTTATATTTGCGGATGTTTTCCTGCCACCTCTCTACATAAGACTTGTCTTATCAACAACTTCGTCAAATCTTAACCCTGAAGGACCGGCTTTTAAGTACTTGACCAAGTTTTTTCACAAATTTTCATACGCCAAAATTGAAGAGGGAATATTTGTCGGACTTGATATTCGAAAATAATGGCCTATGGAAATTTTATAAAATATTTAACGCCCAATGAAGAACCAGCATGGGTATTATTTCAAGATGTTGTTCACAACTTTTTTTTGGTATCTGCAAATTCTAGGATTTTAAGTAAATAATCGCCACTGTTGCAAAATTATCGCAATATTGAAGCTTAAATATCTCTCAAAATACATTGACTTCATTCCCTTGGCGATATTTTTCTTAAAACTTAGGAATTGGCTAAAATCGAAAGGTATCAAGGATTTTTTTACGAGGTCATGATGAGCGACACAACGCCTACAATAGTCGATGTCAATGATTCCCATACGCACGGACATTTAGACGATTATGCAATGTCCTATCAGTACTCCCACCAATAGGCTAACCGTTCGTTTACCAAAAGTAAGAAGACTTTCTGTATCCTTAGGATTTGGCAGTGGTCAAATCCGAAACACATGGTTCGCGATATCCTACATGTAGTAGTGATACACATTCATCAGTCAAATCGTTCACAGCGACCCCACAGTGTCCATTAACCCAGATATACTTGACTGTATGCTGACAGATTTGACGAAGGAAAGAGTTTGATTTTGAGCCCTTCAGAGCTACGAGACTGTCCACGGAAGTGTTTATGGTGAAAGGACGTTAGTCCATTGTCATAATCATATGTGCGACTTTATTAACTACAAGTACCTCTGCTTGGAAAGCACCACACCTGTCCGGAAGTCTCAATGATTTCAAGGCATTCAGAATAGACTCCCGAACCTGTACCAATCTCCATCTTCCGTCCATAAAAATTAAGATTGCATTCTCTGTTATAACAGAGTTTTCCGACCAGTCTTCTATAGTTGGTACTTGGACTTCGAAGGTTTTGTCAAAGTTAATTTTTGTTGTTGACCAACACTAAGGGGATGCCCCTATAAATGCATTGCATTGTGTTGAAATCAGGAAACAAAGTTATGGGAAGGAGGAACGACGGAGAAGAATTTGTAGATGTTAAAATCGTCGGGAAAGACACATGTGGGAAGTCTGTTTCACATACGAACTGTTCGGCCAAAGAAAGAATTTTCTTTATAGTGAGCTGTGCTCTTAGCTGTTCAATCAACGACAATCGGGTTAACTTGGACCTCATGTTATAATTCCGTAGAGTGATTAACCTAAAGTGGCTTTCGACAAGGCAACATCTGCATGATTAACGGAAACAGTTTTTTTGAGCTCTTTGGTACCATCGAGCTTTTGGTAAGGGAGTACACTATGGTGTCCTTTCTTGATATAGAGGGGCTTTTAATAATATCATCCCAGACTCGATAATTGTGGCATTGTCTAGTCTGGGAGTGAACCGTGGATTTCCCACCGTTTTAATGGTGGGAAATCTACTTGCCAACGTCTTAATTGGGATCGTCTATCATATATCGATTTGTCAATAGGGGCACAATACAGGGAGGTGTTCTTCGCCACTTCTTTGGAACATGACACTAAATTCAATGCCGCTCTCTTGAAGTACTTGGTTTCATGTTGTCGCATATGCTGACGTAGAGTTTGCAAATAATCGAGATATTTCATAATCGCGATTACGATTAAAAAAATTGCCGTTAATCGCGATTACGATTAATCGAATTTTTTAAATAATTTGATTTGCAATAGCTTTAAAAAAATCTTTTGAAATTTACATTTTAGAAAGTACGAAAATACAAAAAATATTATTTTTAAGCAGGGACCAAAAATAACCGTTATGATTTCATAAAAATCACGAAAAAAAATTAAAAAAATTGTTAATTATTTAACAACAAATATATTAAGACACATTTTAGTTTAAAATTAACAAAAATTTTGCAAAGATGTCTTAAAATTAATTTTTATTTTTTTATTCACAATTTTCAGTTAATTTTTGGATTTTTATTTTGATCCTGAAAATAAAAGTTATTTGTTGATTTATTTATTTGATCGAAAAATAACTTTTATTTCAATTTTTATTTTATTCAATCAATTTTGTACAAATATGTATGTATTTTACAAACAAATATGTATTGAAGAGATGGTTGTTAAAGATGAGATTTTATCCAAAACTTTTTATCAGAATCAGGACCAAAATCGCATGTTTTAGAATTTCAAAATATTTTTCCATAACATTTACAAGGTCTGCAAAATAGCCATATTATATCAAAAGACATTTCGGACGTTGGCCATTAAAAGCTAATTCAGAGATAATATGAACAATTTTAAATCCCGATTTTGGGCCAAAAATGCTGAATACTTAGAATCTTTGAACCAAAATCGCATGTTTTAGGATTCTAAAATATTTTTTTTATAATCTACACAAGATTTCTAAAATTTTAAGCCATATCATATTAGTAGACATTTGAAAACGAAGCATCCGGAAATAATCTTTCAGAAAACTGATGACCATATTGCACATAATCCTGATTTAGGAAAAATATGAAAAATATTAATCGCGACATTGGTTCAAAAATGCTAATCAGAATCTATTGCCAAAATCGCATATTTTAAGACAATAAAATATCTTTATAATTTACATAAGATTTTCAAATTTTTGAGCGATATTTTCCAAAAAGTCGAACAAGAATTTATAACGGAAAGCAGCATCTATTGACCAAAATCGTGGTTTTAGAATTATTAAAGTATTACGCCAATTCCCTAAATTTTGAGCCAAATTTACCAAAAACATCATATAAATTTTGGTCAAAAACGTAATTTCTTTGAACTTTTAGCGCTGTTTGGCGTGAAGATTCATTTTAAATTTTATCATGCAAACAGTTCTTTTATGGCCAATCTCAAAGACTAATTCCGGATGCTTTAAATTGCCTATTGATGTCTATTTTGCTCCATACATTTTCATTTTTGTTAAATTTTATTTATTTGATAATCAAATAAATTTGTTTGTTTTATTTTTTTTTATTTATTTTGATTTTTATTTTTGATTATGAAATAACCGTTATTATATTTCAAATAATAAAAATCAAAATATTGATTGAATATTTTAATTTTTAAAATAAAAATCGTAAACAAACTGTTTGATTTTTGTTCAAATTTAAAAATTTTAAAGTATTTAAAAGTTACTAATTTTTTTAAATATAAATCGTAACGGTTATGTCCCTGTTTTTAAGAAATAAAATTAAAAACTTTCGAACTTTCCTAGAAAAAATAATTTGAGATTTTAAAACCACAGTCTCTTTTTTTTGTATATCTTTGCGCATCAAAAGAACTTTCGAGCTCCCTTGAGAATTTTTTGTTCAGACATTTTTTTAAAACTTATAATTAAAATTCTTTGTTGATAAAATTTTACACATACTTAAATTTTTTTGACATCTTCAACATCAAAAATATTTTTGGAGAAAAATACTAGATTTTCTTACATCTTTATTGCGCTTAAATAAACTCTACAAAGAGTGCTTCAATCAGCACTGAATAGATACATGATTTTACTGCGTCTTAATAGCTCTTTACTAAAGAGTAATCTAAACTGTGACTGGATTGGATTCGCTCTTTGCATCGTGATTCCTTTCCAAAAGAAGCTTCCAGTTAAAAATTTCTATGTGGTCGTTTTGGAATACCTGCCGATGGCCAGTGAAGGAGCTAAGTGCGAGGAAATTTATTAAAAAATTTTACAAGGCATCATTAATCAGCAACCTGCGGTCAAAGTATGAAAAATTACGTTTTTTTTTACATTTCATGTCCAAATTTTTCGACCAAATCCGACCAAAGCCTTTACTCATATCAGAATTTAAATTTTCCTTTAAATTTGAATGACTTTTACGAGAAAAGGAAAGAAAAATCGCAAACAAGTTAAATGAATCATGGTTGGCCCATCAAAATTTTCCATTCAAAATAATCGGTACCAGAACACATCATACACTCAAACAAATGAGTCCAGTTTCCTACTATAAATTGGGTAAATTTCAACAAATTCAAATAATATACTACTATAAATGTGTAAATTTCCAATAATTTTTTTGGTAAAACTACACGTTTTGTGTAAATTTACCCAATTTATAGTAGGAAACTAAAATTATTTTAATTAGAGTGTACCCTCCTGCAATCGATTCTACTTAACATTCCAGAATCAATGATTTTTGTTTGAAATTGTTCCTAAAGTAATCCTTTTTTAAATTAATTTAGTTTTTTTGAAAATAATTTTAAATAGAAACTTCAAAATGGGTTTTAAAAAATTTTGGAACTGATTAAAATTCGTTATAAAAACAGTGTTTTTCATAGAAAATTATTAATCGTAATCGGATAATTTTTTTGTCGATTACGATTACGATTAATTGGTGCGATTAATCGGGATTACGATTACGATTTTAATCGTTTTGCAAACTCTATGCTGACGATGTTACGATAGCGGTAAAGGTAAAGCACCTGCCAACATTAAGGACATTCTTTAGGGTTATCTGAATGATCTGTCTAAATTGGCAAGAGAATATGGCCTTGGAGTTAATTTAAGTAAAACAGAGCTTTTCTTATTTACAAGGAAAAATAAGATTCCTGCTTTTGATCCTATTTGTCTAGACGGCACTGAAATCGCCTTCTCAGATGGAGCCAAGTATCTTGGAGTATTTCCTCCTCTATTGGAGGAGCAGCGATCGTGGCCATAGCGCGATCTAGAAGAAGATAACAATACAACATAAAGTGGTGATCTCTTTATGAGCCTTTTTAAGCGCCACTTTACCACTATGATGCCATCCAGGTAGTCTTGGATAAGAGGCGTTCCGGGCAGTGGAGCCTCCATAAATTTTTTCACGGATGTATCGAGAATGCACGAACAAGTGGGCTTTGAAGTCTATTCAGAAGAGCTTGGGTTGAGCCGGGCTTGAAGATTTACAGATCATTGCAGTGTTTACCAGGCAGAGATGCTGGCAATAAAGGCAGTGACTGACTGGTTGAGTTTCAATGTATTGTCTACAACTGAAGTCAACACCTATTCTGACAGTCAAGCCGTTGTCAAGTCCCTGGAGTCAATGTTTCTAAAAACAAAATCTGCCCTTAACTTCCGGAAGTCTTTTAATAAGATGGCCAAGCAGTTTGGCATACGACTCATATGAGCCCCAGGGCACAGAGACATTCCAGGGAATTGCAAAGCCGATGAGCTTGCAAGACTGGGAACTACCTTACAGGTTCCAACAGAATTGGAATGCCTCTAGAAACTTAGATACAAAATCTATGGCTTTTTCGCGACGGAGACTAATCAGAGATGGGAAAATGGATGGACGTATGAGACAACACGAAAGAGCTGGCCTTCTATTAATCAGAATCACACAAGTGAGCTGATATCACTTCTACAAGGAGAGATTTCGACGGTGGTTGCTATAGGGAAGCACGTATAGGCATAGCGGTTAAATGTGCCGTCAAATGGCTTTTGCCGGAGAGGAATTTGGAAACTATCCAACACTTCATCTGCCATTGCCCAGCACTTTTTGATCAGAGACTTGCTGCACTGGGATATATGGAGCTGAACGACCTTTCTAATTTATCGGATGTCAAAATTCAATAACTTAGGAGTTTCCAGAATTTATGAAAAAGCCGAGAAACTTATGGGTGAGTCTCAGTTTGGTTTTAAAGAAGGCATGGGCACCCTTGAAGCACTTTTTTCTATACAGATGTTAGTTCAGAAATGCAGAAATGTACAGAAGAATGTTTTCTTATGCTTCATTGATTACGAAAAGGCTTTTGATACTGTGCAACATGATGAATTGATCGAAATTCTAATTTCCATTGGTATAGATAACAAGGAAATCCAATGTATTAGAAGCCTGTATTGGCATCAAACAGAACAACTTAATGTCGATGGAGAGATGACTGAGAGTATTGCAATCTCTAAAGGAGTCAGACAAGGATGCATACTGTCACCACTACTGTTTAATATCTACTCCGAAAGAATATTCCAAGAATCAATTAGCAAGGTTCGAAAAGGTACATATATAAACGGTATATTTCTCAACCATATTAGATATGCTGATGACACTACCATACTGACCGATAGTATGTCTGGACTCCAACATCTACTAGACAAACTAACGGAATACAGTGAAACATATGGCCTAAAGATTAATATAAGGAAAACGAAATATATGATTGTGAGTTAAAAAAATACCCACAACACAGCTTCCTTGAAGATAAAAAACTCCCACGTTGACAGAGTGCATAGTTTTAAATATCTCGGGGTTACAATCAATGACCAGTGGGATAGTTCAAAAGAAATCAGATGCCGTATTGAAATGGCAAGAGATGCATTTTTTAAATATAAAAAAGTTTTGATCAGCCATGATATTAATCTTGAAACTAAAATACGATTCGTTAAGACCTATATATGGTCTGTTCTTCTATATGCAATGGAGGTATGGACCATAAAAGCAGTAGACGTAAAGAAGCTTGAAGCCTTTGAAATATGGATCTATCGAAGAATTCTTAGAATACCATGGACCCACTTTGTATCGAACCGAGAAGTACTCAGTCAAATGCACCGAAGTAGAGAGCTAATAGTCACCATAAAGAAGCGAAAAACAGCATACCTGGGCCACATTATGAGGAACCCAAAATACAAATTGTTACAAATTATCACAAATGTTGATGGACGGCCTAGTAGAGGAAGAAAGAAATAACTTGGCTGAATAACATACATGTGTGGACTGGTATCCGTGATGCAGGTGAGGCGAGAAATCGAGAAACTTTTTCTGAGATAGTAAAAAACTTATGATATGTATCATAGAAAATAATGTTAAATTTAATTGAA
Source organism: Pegoplata infirma (assembly GCA_963921195.1). Lineage (NCBI taxonomy): Eukaryota > Metazoa > Arthropoda > Insecta > Diptera > Anthomyiidae > Pegoplata > Pegoplata infirma. Next base: position 63,147,595 of record OY992537.1, on the reverse strand, counting down.
ATCGTCGCTTACATTCGGAAAACGAATTGGCAAATAAAGAATAAGAAGGAGTTTCAAAAAAAGCTCAAATTGGTTTAACGGTAGGGAAACCTATTACGGTCTTGTAGTATCACAACGAACCTCAGAGTGTACGCGTGCTCGCTCTAACTTTTGAAAGCGTGGAGAATATGGCGATTGGACGATAGTTGTTGGATATCGGCCACTTTCCAGCAAGAGGGAGATATACCCGCATGATATGAAATAACGAAAAGATTTTGCAGTGGACTAGGTAGCTTCGTAGAACACTTCTTCAAGACAAATGCTGGAATACCATCCGGTCCCGAAGATTTGTTCACGTTGAGCTTGACGAGAACCTTTTTGCAATGAAATACAATCGGTCTTCTGATCCAGTTACGTCCCACCCACCCTCTATATTCCTTAAATCTAAATTGTAATCGAAATGGTGTCTTTTCTTTCTTTCTTTCTTTTTGCAATTTTAAGATTAATTTTAAATCCTGATTAACATCTGGCATCATTGTTATTTTTTCATTCATCAATATTTATTGCAATGTTATAGTTTCAAAATATTGCACATGCTGTTACAACTTCAATACAACAAAAATGTAAAACATAAAATGCCATAGTGTAAACGCCAAAGGGCAGGCAGACTAACGACAAACTGCATCAGACAATCAACTACTAAACTTTACGACACTATTCGCGCACTGAAAAAAATACCTTCGTGATATAAATGAAATGGATTCATTATTTTGTTTTCATTTAACCAAAGAAGGAATTCATATGCTTAATCAAATATCATGCATATTGGAAACAAATTTCATAAAATTTTCTTCATTAGATTTCGTAGTTTCATAAAAAAAATTTCATTAAATATTGATTGAAAAATTTGTTGTTGTTTGACGCCTGTCGAGTCGAGTTGTTAAGTCTATAGGTGGCGCGAAATAATAATAAAATATATAATAAAAAACAGCTGATCAGATCGGCACGAGTTAAATTTGTAATTTTTTAGACTTTTTTACGAAACTTATAAATTGTAATTGATTAATTGAAGGGCTTATTGTAAAAACTCGATAAGCAACACTTCATTTTATTGTGGTTCTTGTTTTTAAACTTTTGAAATAATGTAGAAAATCGAACTTTTGAAGAACTTCATTCTCAAGATACTTGTACAAAGGCTTTAAGCAAGACTTCTGCCAAAAATCTTTCAATGGAACATCAGTAGAAGGCGAAAAACACCAAAAAAATAAAATGTTGCTTATCAAGTTTTTGCAGTAAGCCCTTCAATTATAAATTTTCAAAAATTCGAAAAATTATCATGATTTAATGTTTTGGACAAGAGTACAAAATTCGCAGGCATTTTTTCAGTGTAATAGCAAACAATGAGAAGAGTAAAATAAATTTTGTAAGACAAAGTTTTTGTTGGTAGCACCAATGGAGTTAGTTACACTTACCCAAATGTATGTTGATTGTAATTCTTCCGCGTACTATTTGGTTTACTGATGTTTTTTGTATTACACTTTTGAAACGAGTGCCGGCGAGCAGTGCTCTTTTTTTGTTTGATTCAATTTCATTCATTCACTAACTTTGCTATTACAAAGTAAGTTTTAGAAAGTTGTCAACATTAAAAATGTATGAATGAATAAAAGAAAATGAAGGGAACTGATTAGTGTTGTACAATTTTAATTGTTGGTTGGTTGGTATTTGCAAAGAGGTAAAAACTTTAATTACACACAAATTAACAACTAAAGGTTGTCAATGTTGACGACAATGACAACGACAGAGCGGCAACAAATAATTAACTTTTTTTTTGTAATAAAACTTCCTTTTACTGCTTTGGGAGACAAATCAACAGTTATTGGAAATTTCCTTTATTTTTCACTCGTGTGTTACCTTCTTTTAACAATTTCACTTCACTTGAGTATTTTTTTCGTTCGTTCGTTTTATTGAAAAGAAATTAAAATTTATATTGAAAAACCAAGAAAAAAAAACACAAATTATGATTAGATTGTAATTAACACGACCCCGGTAAGCGCGAGTTTCTTTTTGTCGTTATTACTTTTTTTTATTAGATTTTTGTCTTAATGTGTCTCGTTTTGAATCTTTGGAATGACTGACGGTTTGTTGTATTGTTGACCAACTTAAACTTGCGAACTCTAACACATCACACTCATACACTCGAAAACGAATCCACCGACAGGCAACTGTAATCACAATAACAGCTGAAGTAACAACAGACTAGCGAACCATTAACGTTGTGTCTTTGCGATGCACTGTTTCTTTGAACTTTTATGATTCTTTATTTTTTTATTGTACGCTACACTACCGTTTATTAAATTAAGTTTTAAGTCATGGTTGGTAACGTTACGACGAATATTGTAGTTTGTGAAACTGAATGGTATAACCTCGATCCTGAATAGGATAACCCTTGTAATAGAAAATAGGCTCGACTCAATAAAAACGTGCCAAAAGATTTCACTCTAGTCAGAAAGTGGGAATAAAAACAAAGATTACACTACTCAACACGGTTTTTGCACAGAAGTTGTTTTTGCCTCCTAAACACGAATCTGCCATCAGAAAAGTTGTATCAAGTCGCCTTCTCGAAATATAGGCATTTTCATTTTTTGTGAACCAATATATTTTAATATTCGAAAAGCGTATGTAAAAGTTATTCATATTTTTTTTAGTGAAATTCTTAATAAAATTACCTAACTTTTGCAAGAAATCCGGACTCGCTACGAACAAGGATACCATTAGGACTTTGTAAGGAAGTTCAAAATATCCTATTTTTGGTTTTATCCTTATAAGTATCCGAATTTTGCAAGAAATTTCCTCTTCAAAGTAGATATGAGGCATTCCACACCAAATGTCCGGCGAAAAAACATGTGTACCGTAAATTTCGGAATAGGTTGTATGGATAGTCCTATATGGAACTAATGGATAGCCCTATATGGAGCTTTTGTATGGGCTATCAATTCAATTTTTTTGGAAAATTTTCAGAACCCGTTCTGAAATTTTCCATTTTTTAAAAAAGTCAATTTATTAAAAATCCGGCCACTTTTTTTTATTGTTTTTTTTAAGTTTAGATGTTTTTCTATCCACACAAAAAGATTCAGACATGTATTTTTCGTTTTTTTCGAGAAAATCGCATTTGAATATTAAATTTCATAACAATTTTGTAATTTGCTTGTATTTTCTTGTTTGAACATAGCGAATGAGTATTAAATATTTGCATAAATATTACTTATACGCTATGTTGAACAAGAAAATACAAGCAAATTACTAAATTGTTATGAAATTCAAATGTGATTTTCTCGAAAAAACCCAGCAGAAATTTTGCTAAACTGGCAGCAGCTTTTGGAAAGGAAACTCGAGTAAAGTAGCGCTTCCAAACGTGCTGAATTCATGCATGATTCTCTAAGGCGATGTCCCACTTTAGAGCGCTAGTTGGATACTCAGAAAAAGCGCTCTTAAGATGCACTGAAATCACGTGTCTTTAGAACGCTGATTAAAGCATACTTTTATAGCGCTACTTAAGCGCTATAAAGATGCAGTGAATTCATGTATCTATTCAGAGCTGATTTAAGCAGAATAAAGATGCAGTGAATTCATGTATCTTTTAAGTGATGATTTAAGAAGAATAAAGATGCAGTGAATTCATGTATCATGTAGTCAATTGTATTTCAGATTATCCAATAGAATTTCAGAAATAGACAATTGTATTTCTGATTTTCCAATTGTATTTCAGAATTGTATTTCAATTGTATTTCAGAAATACTCAATTGTACTTCAGATTTAAGCAAATTCCAGTTGAAAATTTCTGAAATACAAAGGTCAACAATACATACAATCAACACATACAATTGACTGTTTCTGAAATACAATTGACTCTTTCTGGAACACAATTTGAAAATCTAGAATACAATTAACTGTTTCTGAAATACAATTAACTATTTCTGAAATACAATTTGAAAACAAATTAAACATTTTTATGTCAAAAAAAGTTCAAAGTTCTGAATTATACCATTTCCACTTTTATTTCAGAAAATACAAATTATATTTCAGAAATATCCATTTATATTTCAGAAATTTCTATTTATATATCAGAAAATTCCATTTGTATTTCAAAAATTTCCATTTATATTTCAGAAATTTCCATTTATATTTCAGAAACATCTATTAATGTTTCAGAAATTTCCAACTGTATTTAAGACATTTACATTTGTATTTTAAATTTTCGAAATTATTTATTTGGAAATATAAATGAATTTTCTGGTAAGAGTTTAGAAAATTTTGAAATAGAAATTTTTGAAACACAATTGGAAATTTCTAAAATACACATGGAATTTTTTTAAAATTTAAATGGAATTTTCCTAATAGCAAAAAAAAAATTTGAAAATTTTGAAATCAAAATGGAAATTTTTAAAATACAAATGGAATTTTCTGAAAAGTATTTAGAAAATTTTGGAAATACAAATGTAAATTTCTTAAATACAATTGGAAATTTTTGTAATATAAAAGGAAATTTCTGAAATATAAGTGGAAGTTTCTGAAATAGAAATTTAGGAAATATAATTGGAAAACTTTTAAAATATAATTGTAAATTTTTGAGTTATAAATGAAAATTTCTGAAAAATAATTGGAAATTTTTGAAATATAATTGGAAATTTTATAAATATAATTTAAGTTTCTAAAATATGTTTGTAAGTTTTTCGAAATATAATTTGTATTATTTGAAATTAAAGTGGAAATTGTGTAGTCAAAAATTGTTTTTAAAAATACTGAAAAATATTTTAAAATCTGCAAACATTTTTTTTGAAATAAAAATTTTAGCAACATTTTTTTGATTTCAAAAAAAATAATAATCTAGATAAATTACAAGAAAAAAGTTGTAAGAAAGAGAATAAAATGTAAAAATGAGATAAAAAACATACCAATAAATGCAAAAAAAGTTAAAACAAATGTATTTTAATATTTGTGTTTTTTCGTTATAAGACTGTGTTGAATCCAAATCGGTTTATTCTTTGAAATAACAAAAAAGCATTTGCTGTTTTTTGGTTAGACTATTTATCATCATTCAAAATGTGGTAAATATGTTATGATTGAAGCACTCTTTGCAGCGCTGATAAATGCGCAATAATGATGCAGTGAAATCATCTGTCTTCGTCCAAAACTCATACTTTTTCATTCAAAAAGTGTTAAAAATATTAAAAAGGAAAGCAAGTGTGAAATTTTATCAAAAAATAATTTTAAATTGTAAGTTTTATATAAAAAATCTTAACAAAAAATTAAACTTTTTTCCCTTTGCTTTTACTGCATCCTTAAGAGCGCTCTTTGGATGCGCTTCGGTATGCTATAAATAGATGCTGTGTCGCCAAAATCTCGATTTATTTCTGCTGCGAAGCGAAAAACACATGTCTGAATTTTTTGTGTAGATAGACAAACATCAAAACTTAAACAAAAAATTAAAAAAAACAAGTAAGAAAGTTATAGTCGGTCAAGACCGACCAAATGATACCCTACACCTGTGTTTTCCGGAAAATGGGTCCCAAGTCCAAACATGGACCGATTGGATCTATCTTTTGTTAGATCTTTATTTAGTGTAGAAAACACACACAGATCAAATTTTAGTGGAATTGGTTAATTTTTTTTTGCCAATAGACCGATTTAACTGAATATCGGTCGAAATTTTTATATGGGGGACTAAGTCCAAAAATGGTCCAATTATATTCGAATTTGATTAGGTTACTAAAGTGCACGTTTAACACCTAAAAATAAAATTGTTGTCAAATATTTACATTTTTATGAATTTTAAGGGAATTATGTGAATATCGGGTGGGTGGTTTGTATGGGGGCTACCAGAAGGACTGACCCGATTCCTTTAAAATTTGAAATGATGATTCGTGCATACAAAATTTGATTACCTGTTAAATTTCAATGCGATATCTATTATAATACGGTTATTAGAGTTATTTAAGCCAAATCCAAAGGGGCCGTTTGTATGGGGGCTAGGACTTAACATGGACCGATTTTTTCCAATTTCAATAGGCTTCGTCCTTGAGCCAAAATATGCTTAAGTTTTAAATTTCAAGTCAATTGATTGAAAATTGCGATCTGTATTGTGCTTAAACCGATTGATGGAATGACGGACGGACAGACGGACGGACGGACATCGCTAAATCGACTAAAAAAGTAGTGAAGGTAGGTCTAGGACCAATATTTCGGGTAGTTACAAACATCAGCACAAACTCAATCCACCCAGTACCTCAGAGTAGTGTAGGGTATAAAAATAAATATTGGCAACGCGAGGAATTATAGGGAAATTGTTAAAAAAGTTTTCACGCATTTTTATTATACAAGACAAATGTTACCTAGAAAAAGTGACATTTCAGTTTTGTTATGACCGTTTCTTTCTTATAATTGTCAAAAGTTGATGATTTTTAAATGTTTTATTGTGATTTGAGGCGTTCAAAGTTTAAGTGAAATTTCCACAGTAAAAAACAGAGTGCTTAGCTTAAATTAAAAAACAAAACTATTAAAGTTTTAATGAAAACCAATTTGCTAGAAAATGTCTTATTGTTAGCAAATTTTTCTGCTGTTTTGACAGGTTTCTCTACTGATTTCACCTAGATGATCATGACAGATTTTCAGCCAACCGTATCTGCTAAAATCATCAGATTTCTCATATGCCTCAAAATGGGTGTATTTTTAGCAGATTTTTCTGCTGATTGGACAGAGAACTTATTTTAAGTGTAGTGTTGCCAGACGTCCTGCATTTGGCGGGATTGTCCCGCTTTGCGTCAACGATTCCCGCGTCCCGAGCGGGATTCCAAATTCCCGCTTTTTTAAGCGTCAGAAAATAAAAAGTAACTATTTACTGGTATTTCAGAATCTGATGATTTATCAAAAATTGTGAGTGATGTAAAAGGCATGCAATCTTCCATAGCACCAATTTTCCAGTGCAGAGTAGAAACAGAACAAGCACGGCACGGGGGACAGTTGCCGTTGCCGGAGAATATAGGCCCAAAACAATGACGGGGGACGGCGACGGCAAAAAATTTAATTTGTTTGTTCAGTGGTGCTAACTTTTAATAAAATTAGAGTAATTTTACGGAAAAAAATCGCTTATCACATAGTCAATGTGATAAGTTGTAATTTTGGTTGTAATTAAACCAAAAACTGGCACAATTTTTTTTTTTTGTGTGTAGCGATTCACGAAATAATGCGGTGAGACAGCAAGATATGTTGATGATGTAAAATAAAAAAAATTTCCTAATATGTTAAAAACTAATTGATAAGCTAATTAATGTCAAATAAACTAAGTCCTCACCGGAAACTAAACAGGGTTCATTTTAATGTCCCGAAAATTTTAAAATTTGTTCCCAAATACTTTCGTTAATAACATAAAATAGCAACCAAATTTAGATTTGATATCAGATAATATATAAAAATATATTATTTTGTCCGAAAAATGTGAAGTTTTTCACTAAGGATAGAAAGGCTTTTAAGAAAATAAAATATTTAAGTTGAGAATATTTGAAAAAACTCTTGGAATTTTAATCTGCGTATGAATGCGCATTATATTTGTCCCGCAAAAATTTTTTAAATCCCGCCATTTTTTTGTAATTTTTTGTGTTTGTCCCGCTTTTTGAAAATAATTTTCTGGCAACCCTATTTAAGTGTAAGATTTTTTGCGTGAGTCGATTTTTTTGCGTAAGTTTGGGTGATTTATTTTCACTTGATATTTCCTTACGTCGCGGAAAAAAACAAAATAAATTGTAAAATTTGTTAAAATTTTAAATTATGTAAAAAATTCAGTTAAATTTTGAAAATTTAAATTTCAAATTTTAAAAAAAAAAAAAAAATCGTGAGTGTTAGTCAACTTGAGTGTGAGTGAAGCTTGTGTAAGTGCACGTGAGTGGTCTTAAATTTACTCACGTGGTTGTAGGTAGAACAAATATGCTTGCGAGTGAGTGTACGTAATTGAAAAAAAATTTTTCGTGAGTATGAGTCAAAATTCACTCACGCGCCCCTCTCTAGTATGTGTTAAAACCCTTTATCACTCAAAGTGATGTAGAGTATTACATGTTCGTTTATGGACGACCATAACATGAACTTCTTTTATATTTTTATGTACGATGTTTTTGGTTTTTATGGTTAATGGTTGAATGTTTTTCTTAACGTTACGCTTTAGTTGTTTCTACTTCTTCTTCATTTTCTTTGAACATATTCTTTAAAAACAACACAAACAAAAACTTTGTAAAAAAAAAAGAATCTTTAAGCTGAACTTAAAAAAAAAACTTCACAAATAAATAGATACGAAAAGAGAGAGAAACCCCAAAAAGAAGGGCAATCAAGTTAAAACAATTTTAAGATTAAAAAAAAATGATTCTCTTCTTTAATTACTACATTACCCACTTCTTAATAAATCTTTGTTTTTTACTATTTAATTACATTAAACCGTGTGTCGACATAATCATCATCAACATAATAACCATTACAAATCCAATCCAGCTGTCCTGTCTGGCTGTCGGTCTGGTCTGGTATTTTTAAACTTTCATTATCTTAAAAAAAAAACGATAAACTTACCAACTGTTTTCTCAAGTTCTGTTACTAAATTTTGTTATGGTTGTATGATCATTTTGTTAGAAGAGACAGACAAACTGTTTGTTTTTTTTTTTTTTGGGATTATATTTTTATTCTTATTTATTCACTGCACCAACACCGTGTTGAAAGGTAAATTTAACACTTTAATACATTTACTTTTTTTACACTTTGTATTAATTTCTTTTAATTTTATAATTTAATTTCACAAATAATTTCGTGATGGTCTGCTGAGAGTTGATTAAAGACTACTTTAAACAGCTGTTTTTTTTCATTCTGTGTTGTTTGTGTATATTTATTATAATTTGACAGTTCTACTTAACGGCATTTTCTTATAACCTGTTTGGTTTACTCCATTATTTACAGCTGGTTATTTGTTTGTGTTTAAGCCATTGGTGAATTTTAACATTGGTGAGCAAATTGTTGTGGATTGTTAAAAAAAAAAAGTTGTTGTCTTTGCTAAACCGTGCTGCCAGATAAATTTTTAATTATGTTCCCATTTTTTAAAGCGAAATCACAGACTAATGCCACAGACTAATACAGACTCGACATAAGTGACAGGTGTCAAAAAAGTATTCTTGAACCATATGGTAAATTTTTTCAAATTATTCTACGAATTAGGTTAGAAAGAGAAAACTGATATAACGCGCCATAAGAAAAATGGATGCCAGATCAGTTTTTGTTGTTTCACTCACTCCTAAGTCGTAGAAAGTGTTGCCATGTTAGCGTAAAACGGACTAAAAACCGCTGTGTTTTCTCCTAAAATCGCTTAGTTTTTCCCCATTTTTTCTTATAAAACTCTACTGTCGAGTCTGTATTTAGTCTGTGCTAATGCTGTGTTTTTCAATAAGTGGATTTATTTTCGGATTAATCTTATTTAGTTTAAAATAAATAAATTAAAATGCCAAAACAAATTTGGAACATTTTTTTCCATAATTTACGATAAATAAGCAATTAATATCCGAAAAAATAATTAAAAAATCTGGAAAATTAAAAAAGTTATAAATAAATCAAAATAAATCCAACTAAATTTTAGGATTTAATAAATCCGTTTTGGATTAATTTTGTTTTATTTATAACTTTTTTCATTTTCCAAATTTGTTCATTATTTTTTCAGATTATAATTGCAAATTTATTGTAGATTACGGACAAAAAATATTCCAAATTTGTTTAAGTATGTTAAAATATTTTTTTTAAGCAAAATAAGATTAATCAGAAAATAAATCCACTTATTGAAAAACACAGCATAAGTGTTTCTTCACAATACAGCAGCAAGCAGCTGAGCAGCAAAATTTTTACATGTATTTTGTTGTTGCCGCAACAACAAAACACATGTAAAAATTTTGCTGCTCAGCTGCTTGCTGCTGTATTGTGAAGAAACACTAATACAGACTCGACATAAGTGACAGGTGTCAAAAAAGTATTATTTAACCATATGGTTAATATTTTCAAATTATTCTACGAATTAGGTTAGAAAGAGAAAACTGATATAACGCGCCATAAAAAAAATGGATGCCAGATCGGTTTTTGTTGTTTCACTCACTCCTAAGTCGTAGAAAGTGTTGCCATGTTAGCGTAAAACGGACTAAAAACCGCTGTGTTTTCTCCTAAAATCGCTTAGTTTTCCCCCATTTTTTCTTATAAAACTCTACCACAGACTAATACAGACTCGACATAAGTGACATGTGTCAAAAAAGTATTCTTTAACCACAGACTAAATACAGACTCGACAGTAGAGTTTTATAAGAAAAAATGGGGAAAAACTAAGCGATTTTAGGATAAAACACAGCGGTTTTTAGTCCGTTTTACGCTAACATGCCAACACTTTCTACGACTTAGGAGTGAGTGAAATAACAAAAACCGATCTGGCATCCATTTTTCTTATGGCGCGTTATATCAGTTTTCTCTTTCTAACCTAATTCGTAGAATAATTTGAAAACATTAACCATATGGTTAAAAAATACTTTTTTGACACCTGTCACTTATGTCGAGTCTGTATTAGTCTGTGCTTTAACCATATGGTTAATATTTTCAAATTATTCTACGAATTAGGTTAGAAAGAGAAAACTAATATAACGCGCCATAAGAAAAATGGATGCCAGATCGGTTTTTGTTGTTTCACTCACTCCTAAGTCGTAGAAAGTGTTGCCATGTTAGCGTAAAACGGACTAAAAACCGCTGTGTTTTCTCCTAAAATCGCTTAGTTTTTCCCCATTTTTTCTTGTAAAACTCTACGAGTCTGTATTTAGTCTGTGACTCTACTGTCGAGTCTGTATTTAGTCTGTGGCGAAATCATAGAAAAATTTCCAAAATCCCTTTATTTGCCCGCAAATTTTTTGTTTTGTTTCTTTAAGCTACTTTGCTCGGTTTTCACGTAAAATTCTGTAAACTCCATATAAAATCTTTTATAATACTATGTTTAGACCAAACAAAAACTAACTTGTTTTTCGCAAAAAAGCATTTTGGAAAACCAAACTGTTTACACCGAATAAAAAGAGTTTTTGTTTGTCAAATCAAATTAATTATTTTTTAGAGGAAGAAGCTTACTTTCCCCTCGCGATAAATGTTTACAAATTCATTTGTTACGCTTTTTGCACTTAAGTAGTACAACTACACTCAAAAAAAAACCTTGTAAAATTACAAGAAAAGCTTGTAATTTTTTTTTGCTACCTCCTATTTGACAAAAATTCCTAGTAATTTTACAAGATACACTCATAGAAATATCGTAGTAGAAAAATTAGTAAACCCATTGTAGATCAAGTTTTACAGAATATTGCCGTATTCAACATAAATTACACAGTAAAAAGTTTTGGGTTATATGTAAAACCAAGCGGAGCACATTTTAAACTACTTTGGAATTAAACTCAAAGTTAAATCCGAAATGGGTTATATGCTAAACCACATAGGGATTAAAAATTTGATTATCTTTATGTCATTTTTTTTAGTTTTATTTTGATGCCAAAAAATAATTAAATTTCTCTCTTGAAAAACTTATAAAAAATAAACGTCAAACGTCATCAAAAAATTGTATTTCATCAAGTTTAAGATAAACACTTAACAAGGAATTGAAAACAGATGTCATATTGAGTGAACAAAAAATGCTTATTCATTCAATAAAAGTGAGAAAAGAGGTTAGCAATGTACACAAAAGTAAAATCTTTATATTATTAAAATTTGTGATCCAGAAAGTGAAGATTTTACTCCGACCGAAATATAAATATCAAGTAAGTATTGACTACAAACGTTTATCAATCATTTTAATTGATTTTTGGTTAACTTTACTTTTAGGCCAGCTGAATCTTGAAGCAGAAGGCAGAGAGATGAAATTTTTAGATTACGACAGTGCCTACCCCCAGGAATAATTTCTTAATATAGAAGCAGTAGCAGTTTATTTTATGCAGAGTTGTGCTGAGTTTGGGTGACAAATCAACAGTCCTCTGGATGTTAACTTTATTCATGTATTTGGTCTGTATTTGTATTCAATACACAAAAATATTAAAAAACATAACCTTACATTTGTTTTATTTATTTTTGGAGAAATTTAAGTCCTGCCTTGTTCAAATAAACACCTGTTTAGGTGTAAAATTATTTCCATATTTTGGTTTTATTATAACACCCAAAAATAAATTCAAAATCCATTCTCTCACTCTCTTTTTATCTCTTTAAAAGTAAACTTTTTATGGAATAAATTAAATTATTTTTGGCATTGTTATATATACACACCAGCTAGGAATTAAAATTAACCCAAAACTTTTTACTGTGTAATGTTGATATCGTTGAATAATCAGTAAATTTGAATCAACTATTTACAACGCTTATACAGAATTCAATAGATAAAACCAAAAAAGAAAAAACAACCCTGTTCGTTCATTTTTGTATTATCAAGTTGGTAGAAATGTTTGAAATTTGTTTGTCTCTTACCTAACCTAACCTAACCTTCTTATAAAAATATTTAATATTATAAAAAATAAATAAAAATAGGATCTGATGATCAGATTCTGATCTGTAAATATTTGGTAAGTAATAAAATACATTGATTACTTTATGTATTCATACCATATTATAATTTTTTTTTGTTTTTTTTTAAGGTTTTTGATTTGGTGTCATTAGAAAACTGGAGAATGGCTTACGAGTGCATAACATAAATAAACAAAGAGTGTGTGAAAATCGTGTGTTTAAATATTGCAGCTTTAAAGCTGGTGATAATTCTAAAAAATATTGTGATTTATACTTAATAAAAGAATATTTACAAATAACAACAAGCTTTTTTTTTAATAATCAAATTTCTTATATCAACAAAAATATGAGTTGAGTTTACAAAAAATACGAGTTGATTTACAAAAAAACGAGTTGATCAACTTTTACAAAAACTGACAACAATTTTTATTGAAATCAACATAAATATTTGTAGGGTAAAAATCAACAATGATTTCTGTTGAATTTACAACGATTTTCTTTGGGAATACAATGATTTTTGGTTGAGTGTATTTACCAATAATTTTGTAATTTTACAAGGTTCTTACCAATAAAATTGTAAATTTACAAAGTTTTTGACACAATAAAATTTACAAAGAGGTTTCGTAATTTTACTATGTAGATTTTTTGCTACCTCCTATTTTACGAGAATTCCTACACACAAAAAAAACTTCGATGTAATATTGCCTAAACTGGCAAAGGTATTTCCTTTTTGTATGAAATAAAAAAAAATAGTTTTATTACCTATAAGCATGGGTAATATTTCACCTAAAAACAAAGTTGCTTTTACTTATGCTAAATAGGAAACATCTTCGAAATTATTTGACATAATTTTTAATTTAAAACCAATATGTTATAATTATTTTTTTTTTAATCAAAACTCAAAATTAATAAATACTCAAAACATCTGCTGAAAAGGTAAATTTTTTCTACAAATTTGAATTGGTATTGATATAGTATATTAATTTCAGATTACGTGTTAAGTAATGTGCAGATAAGTTAATCTGCCTTACAAAAAAAACTTTCCTTGGAAGACCACAAAGACGTAGATGGCAAAAGTAACGAAAGAAAGTATCGGAAGTCTAATTAAAAGCCATTAATGCAAGATTTGGATTGAACAATTTTAAATTACCTCCACCCTGTTGGCTATGGGTTGGTTTTATTGCAACACAAAATGTTCAAATGGTATGGAATAGGTTAAGAAAAGTGTAAGTGCACGTTTTATGTTATTTAAGTATCTGGACGAAGTAAGTCTTAGATTCTGAGGATTTTGTCTTATGAAATAATTCCCAGACAAACTTTTTTTAGGAAAATCTTAGCCTCTGAGATATTTTATTTAAAGAAAAAGTCTGTGATTCTGAAACACTTTTCATATGCAAAAAGTCTAACATTGTGATACATTTTGTCTTTGACTCAAACACAGTTTCTTTAAGAAAAATTGTCAGGTTCTCATACATGTTTCCTAAAAAAGAAGTCTGAAATTTTTCTTATAGAAAACTCTCAGATTCTAAGACATTTTTCTCAAAGAAAAATTCTCAGATTCTGAGACATCTTTCTTAAAGACAAATTCTCAGATTCAAAGACATTTTTTTTATGGAAAAATTCTCAGATTCTGAGACATTTTTCTTAAAGACAAATTCTCAGATTCAAAGACATTTTTTTTATGGAAAAATTCTCAGATTCTGAGACATTTTTCTTATGGAAAAAATTTTTAGATTCTAAGATATTTTTCTTATAGAAAAATTCTGAGATTCTGAGACATTTTTCTTATTGAAAAATTCTCAGATTCTGAGACATTTTCCATATAGAAAAATTCTCAAATTTTAAGAAATTTTTCTTTTAGAAAAATTCTCAGATTCTGAGACAACTTTTTATGGAAAAATTCTCAGATTCTGAAACATTTTTCTTAGAGAAAAATTCTCAGATTCTGAAACATTTTTCTTAAAGAAGAATTCTCAGATTCTGAGACATTTTTTATGGAAAAATTCTCAGATTCTGAGACATTTTTCTTATAGAAAAATTCTTAGATTCTGAGACATTTTTTTATGAAAAAATTCTCAGATTCTGATACATTTTTTTATGGAAAAATTCTCAGATTCTGAGACATTTTTCTTATAGAAAAGTTCTCAGGCCATTTTTTTTAAAGAAAAATTCTCAGATTCTAAGAAATTTTACTTATAGAAAAATTCTCAGATTATGAGACATTTTTCTTATAGAAAAATTCTCAGATTCTGAGACATTTTTCTTATAGAAAAAGTCTCAGATTCTGAGACATTTTTCCTTTAAAAAAAATTCTCAGATTCTGAGACATTTTTCTTATAGAAAAAATTCTCAGATTCTGAGACATTTTTTTTATAGAAAAAATTCTCGGATTCTGAGACATTTTTCTTATAGAAAAAATTCTCAGATTCTGAGACATTTTTCTTATAGAAAAAGTCTCAGATTCTGAGACATTTTCCTTATAGAAAAAGACTCAGATTCTGAGACATTTTTCTTATAGAAAAAGTCTCAGATTCTGAGACATTTTTCTTATAGAAAAAGTCTCAGATTCTGAGACATTTTTCTTATAGAAAGTCTCAGATTCTGAGACATTTGTCTTAAAGAAAAAGTGTCAGATTCTGAAACATTTTTCTTATAGAAAAAGTGTCAGATTCTGAAACATTTTTCTTATAGAAAAAGTCTCAGATTCTGAGTCATTTTTCTTATAGAAAAAGTCTCAGATTCTAAGACATTTTTCTTATAGAAAAAGTCTCAGATTCTGAGACATTTTTCTTATAGAAAAAGTCTCAGATTCTGAGACATTTTTCTTATAGAAAAAGTCTCAGATTCTAAGACATTTGTCTTATAGAAAAATTCTCTATAAGAAAAATGTCTCAGATTCTAAGCCATTTTTCTTAAAGAAAAATTCTCAGATTCTAAGAAATTTTACTTATAGAAAAATTCTCAGATTCTGAGACATTTTCTTATAGAAAATTCTCAGATTCTAAGACATTTTTCTTATAGAAAAAGTCTCAGATTCTGAGACATTTTTCTAAAACATTTTTTCTATTGAAAAAGTCTCAGAATCTGAGACATTTTTTCTATGGAAAAAGTTTTAGAATCTAAGACATTTTTTCTATAGAAAAATTCTCAGAATCTGAGAGATTGTTTTTCTTTAGAAAAAATGTCTCAGATTCTGAGATTTTTTTTCTTTAGAAAAAATGTCTCAGATTCTGAGACTTTTTCTATAGAAAAAATGTCTCAGATTCTGAGACTTTTTAAATAAAAAAAAATGTCTCAGATACTGAGACTTTTTCTATAAAAAAAAAGACTCAGATTCTGAGACTTTTTCTATAGAAAAAATGTCTCAGATTCTGAGACTTTTTCTATAGAAAAAATGTCTCAGATTCTGAGACTTTTCTATAGAAAAAATGTCTCAGATACTGAGACTTTTCTATAGAAAAAATGTCTCAGATACTGAGACTTTTTCTATTGAAAAAATGTCTCAGAATCTGAGACTTTTTCTATAAGAAAAATGTCTTAGAATCTGAGACTTTTTCTATAGAAACAATCTCTCAGATTCTGAGAATTTTTCTATAGAAAAAAATGTCTTAGATTCTGAGACTTTTTCTATAGAAAAAATGTCTCAGACTCTGAGACTTTCTATAGAAAAAATGTCTCAGATTCTGAGACTTTTCTATAGAAAAATGTCTCAGATTCTGAGACTTTTTCTATCGAAAAAATGTTTCAGATTCTGAGACTTTCTATAGAAAAAATATCTCAGATTCTGAGACTTTTTCTATAGAAAAAATGTCTCAGATTCTGAGACTTTTTCTATAGAAAAAATGTCTCAGATTCTGAGAAGTTTTTTCTATAGAAAAAGTTCCAGATTCTGAGACAGTTTTTCTATAGAAAAAGTCTCAGATTCTGAGATATTTTTTCTCTCGTATGATTAAAATATTAATAAAGTAAATATGATTTTTATCTTCCAGGATGATTTGGATTTTGACTACATTTTTCTTATAAGTGGCATAGCTTGAACCAGGAAAACCGATTTTGACAGTACAGTTTGGAGCACCCTAGTGTATCTCATAATTTTTTTTTTTTTATTTTTTTAATAAATATATAAATTTAAAAAAAAAAAATTTTTTAATAAATATATAAATTTAGCCGTTTATGGGTTAATATAATTAAATAAAATACCAAATCAAAAATGGGTATCTTCTAAGGCTCCGTTTGTAAATTTCCAACATTTACAAGGAGTATTACCAAAAATTATAGGTAATTTTTCGAACATAGAAATTTGACAGGAATTTCCTATTATTTTTGTAATTGTGCCTAAAATTTTAGCAACTGCCATGTTGCCTTAAAACTTAGCTGATATTATACTACAAATTTAGGAAATATTACCTCGATTTTTTTTGTGTGTAGTAATTTTACAAGCTTTTAACCAATAAAATTGTAAATTTACAGGTTTTTGGCGCAATTAAAATTACAAGGAATTCTCGTGAATTTACTAGTTTTTTTTTTGTAAAATTATCTTGAAAATTTTTAAAATTTCAAAAAAAATTGTAAAATAACAAAAAAATTTAAATTTCGATTTGTTTAAAAACAAGGAAAACTGTCAAATATTGGTAAAATGGGATTACGAGACTTTTCCTAGTAATTTGACAAAGTTTTTTTGTGTGTATGTTATAATAATTTAAACTAATGCTTTGTTTCCACGCCCACAAAAGGGGGGGGCTGAAAAAATAGCATAATATAATCCTCTGGATCCTAGCGCAGTACTTTGAACTTCTTCTAATATAAAAATGTTTCATTTCTTCAAAAAAAAAATACGAAAAAAATATTTAAAAAAATGGCGTTTTTCAGAGGTTGGTTTAAGGGAAAACTTTTTTCCCCCTAGGCCGATTTAGCCCATTTACGAACTTAACCTGCTGACGATTATAAGAACATTCGTCCCAAATTTCAGGAGCCTAGCTTTTTTATTTTGGACTGCATCAAGTTATATACAGATGAACGGGCATTCATAGAATGTCTTATGGTGTTTTCTTTTCTGAACAAAAAAATGTGCATTGTTAAAATGTGTACTTTTAAAATGTTGACATGGCCCTGAAAAGATGTAGCATTTTTTACACTCAGAAAAGAACACAAAAAATGCTTTTTTGTACGCAAATTGCCCTGATTTGCTGGTTCGATGGATGTGTTTTTCGCTTATATTGCCGGCAGCTCAGGTTCGAATCCCGGCGATGGCCATCACTTATTTTGTTTTATTTTTTTTTTTGCTTTTAAATTATTTTGTTTTTTAATTATTTAAACTTTAAAAAAATACCAAAATATAAACCAAATTAGTCGATTTTATATGATTTTTTTTTTAATTATTATATTATTTAAAAAAAAAAACATTCCCAGCAAAAAAAGAGCTTACCATTCACTACAAAATTCAGTACAACTTATGAACCAGATGTACTTCTTCTTCAACTGAAACATTAGAGGTATTCAGAGTCTTGTTGCCACCCCTGGCAATGTAGCAAAAGAGTACTTCTTTCAAAAAATACATGTATTTTGAAAAGTACTTATGTTCTTTTTTTCGCCACTTTTCAGTGGCGAAAGATTGACACTTAAGTATAACATATATCACTAGTGTTTATTATGTACATATATATTAACATTTTTATCACAACTTCTGAAGTAGTGATCCGGATGACCTTTTGGAAGCACTCTTTTCAACACTTCTTTAGAATTACATATTTCTTGGCATTTTGGGTGTAATAATGTCATTTTTATTTGGTGATTTAGAACTTCTAAATTAGTAGTTCTTTTTTCACTTATTTTTGTTAGATTAATTGAAAGAGTATTTTTTTGTAATATTTACACTAAAAACACTGTTCGACAGCAAAAACCTCCCAGTGAAATTTCTAACTGGTCCTTGTAGATTTTGGTCTCCTGCTTCCAAATCTACCGTCCAATTTCTAGCAAGTACCGTTTTTGAGATATTCGCTGTTAAAAAGTAAAAAAAAAAAATAAACAATATTTTAGCACTTTTAGGGGTCCACTGTTACGTATTCTTACGTTGCTCCCACCAAATAGGATTTGATTTCATATAAAATGGACTTCCTGATTCCAAAACTGCAATCCAAATTTTGTAAGCATGTTCTGTTTTTGAGATATTCGCGTTTGAAAATTTTAGTGTGATTTATAAAGAATATAAAAGTGTGCAACAGTGGAGTTTGAGTTTTTTAAACGCCAATATTTCAAAAACAGTACGCGATAGAAAAATTTGAATGCCAGATTTGGAATAAAGATGCCTTATTACTAAATCGAGTTCTATTGTGTTTGAGCAACTTAAGAATACGTTACAGAGGAGACCCAAATATTTCAATATTCAAACGCGAATATCTTAAAAACCTTACGTGATAGAAAAATTAATTTCATTGATAACACAGGTTCACAAAATTTTAACTTTTTCAATTTGCCTGACCTTTGACAACTGATTTATATGGATTTTAGTGTGCTGATTCCGAATCTGTTATCCAATTGTTTCCATCAGCTCGAGTTCGAGAGTAAATCGCAAAAAAAGGTTGCCCTGGGGCAAAAAAAGTGTTGCCCTGGGGCAAAAAAAAAACTGTTGCCCTGTGTAATCAAACGTATATACTTCGAATTAAAAAAGGAGTAATTATAAACATCACAAAACTATAAAAATTCACGGCGAATCGATTCACCAGTTTGCTCTGACTACAAGCCTAGACCTCAATTTTCTAAAAAGCTTAAACAATCTTTAATAATAGTTTGTAAATGTATTTATTTAATTTATGACCAACTTTTTTCGATATAAGATATAGAATGGTAGTTCAACGTCAAATTGCTTGTATGAAATGTGAAAAATTTATCAATAATCGATTTTCGTCTTTTCGATTTTTTAAGCTCTAAATAAAGAGAAATGAAATGCCATTACAAAATTTTGTCACCATTTTTGCAAAACCTAAATCTATTCGAAGCTGGACGTAGAAAAAATTGCATACTTCGTGTGTCACCCCCATTCTAAGTTGAAAAAGAAGTTCATATGTTATGGTGATTTGATTTAATTTAATTCCTAAGAACATATGAAAGAGGTACTTCAAAATCATTAAGCAAAGAACTGCTAAAAGATGTTTTTATTGTTATTTTGTAGCATTTTTGGAAGTGATTTTAAAAGTACTTCCTACGGAATATGAAGTTCGGCACCTATCGCATGTCACATGCCACGACGCATCCTCTTCACCACAACAGCACCAGTTAACTTGTGCGCTTAATTTGAGTTTTGCTACATGAGAGAATAACAGGGCAATTTTCACCCCGTCATTTGATTGTGGGGTAGAAAATATGCATTTATTACACCACGGGCAGGCAATATTTTGAGAAAAGAACATTATATTTTTTCAAAAGTGTGCATTTTTTTAGAAAAAAAACACAAAAAATTTAATGAATAAAAAAAATGTTACAAAATGTCACATTTTTTGCCAGCAAAGAAAACGCCATTAGAATCGATCATGGATCACTTATACACTTTATGGGGTCCCCGACCGATATTTTGATGCGTTACAAACGTAATGACAAAGTAAGTAATAACCTCATACTGTGGTTGTAAGTAAAGATGGGCGCGTGAGTGAATTTTTACTCAAGCACGCTCACGCTAACGAATCAAAATATTGCTCACGCACGAAATTTCATTTTTATGCTTACGTTCACGCACGCACACGTGAGTAACTTAAATTTTTCTCACGCTCACGAAATAATCACACTCACGAAGACTCACGAAATTAAAATAAACAAATTTTTATTTAACTTTTTTCGATTTCTTGCACAAAAAGAATTTAACCCAGCAAAACTTTGGTAATGGGTAGTGATTATATAACACATTACCAGGTAATGTATATACCTTATTTGTAGCATTATTTTAGGATGTCTTACCAAACATTTGTTCCACAACGTGTTATTTTAAAGTAAAAAATAATGCATTACTAATAATTTGCTACGTAATGCATGATTATTGAAAAAATGTATTTCATATTTATTATTTCTAAACATTATATCATGGATGATTTATATTTGGTTACATTATGTATTATTTGAAAGTTTGAAATAATGCATTATTTATAATTAAATGCATAATGCATTACAATAACATAAAAAATAATTATTTTATAAAAAATGCATAAGTTTAAACTAGAGATGGGCTCACGACAAGAAATTTCTAACGACACACACTCACTAGCATATTATATCTACTTACACTCACTTACAATCACGTGAGTAAATTTAATACAAAATTACTTTTTCACTACTCGTAACCAAACCTGTAAAAAACTTAAATAAAAGTATTTTCAAGTAAGTACGCAAATACTTGTACTTGAAATATTTAAGTATAAATATTTTTTACTTACTTGAATAATTTTTCAAGTAAGTAAAAATATACTTGTACTTGAAATTTTCAAGTACAAGTATTTTCAAGTATTTTTTATTTGAAACAAAATTTCATCAAGTAAAATACTTGATAAACATTTTGTTCAAATAAAAAAATTGAGCAACAATTTTTGGAAATAATAAACATAAATATTGCTTTTATGAGATTGTCAAAAAAAAAATAATTTTAAATTCAATTTTTTAGTTTTCTGTGTGTTTTTCTTTATTTTTTTTTAATTTCCGATCGCGTTTTTAAAAGAGCCTGCAATTACTGCATATATTATGCATATGACATCTAATTGGAGAATAAGGAGAAGGAAAAAACACGAAAATGTATCCCTCAATTGTCACAGAATGGCTCCTAGAGGGGAGAAATGCAAGACCAACCTCCATTATTTGTTACATCAAAGCATATTTACTAAACAAATCTACTCCCTATATCCACTCCCTAAGAGGTTTCCCAAAACAAACAAAAATGTGAAATTTACTTCCATCGCTCTGTCTCAAGGATGCCCCCAGACGAAACGATTGTATGACCGATCCCCAATTTCTAAAAGGTTGGTCACAACAAACCAACCCTCTATCTTCAATACTTAAGGCGGTCGCCGTACAATTTTTTGGTTTTTTGCAAACTTATTAGATCTGCTCCTACCGCTTCCATGGTGCCTTTTAGAGAGGTAAAATGTAATACCTTCATTAATTTTTGCCACCAACTTTTTTCTAAAGCATACCCACCCCAATTCCTTGCTCAAAATTTCCACTAATATGATTTTTTACAATTTTTACTGCCACGTCTAAAAAAGAGCGTTAATAAAAATATACGCATGGTCTAACTACTAAAATGATTGATCATCTACATCAGCTTTTATAGGCTCATCGGGGAGTGCGTTTTTTTCCCAGTGGGATTAAGTTGATGGTTGGCCCGAAAATGGGTAAATTTTTGATGGGGTTAGCGGGGATGTTAATTCTGCTGCGGAATCTTTCGTTTTCTGTTTGTACAAAATGACTTTTCATGAGATCCTTTAATGAAAAATCCTTTGGTTATAGTGTCATTTTATTCCCGCCTAACTAGTGGTTGATGAACAACCGAAACATATTTCTAAATTTCAAAAAAGTGTTGTTTGTAAACATGTTGCTTAAATATTTAATTTGGAAACATTTTTGTTTACAAAATTAATTTAAAAACATTTTGTAGTTATTTTTCACTTTAAGAAAATTTTCTTTTTATTTTACTTAAACAAATTTTTGTTTAAGTATTTTATTTCAACAAATATTGTTGCAAGTAAAAATATACTTACTTACTTGAACTTTTCGTCAAGTAAATACAAAATATTTGTACTTGAACATTTCAAGTACAAGTATTTTTTTACTTACTTAAATAAATTTTCAAGTAAGTTAAAAATACTTATACTTGAAATGTTCAAGTATAAATACAAAAATACTTGAAAAAAATTAATATAAGTAAATAAATACTTAAGTATTTTACAGGTTTGCTCGTAACACCTTATATATTACGTTCTCGTATGCTTTATTATATACCTTACTCGTAACCTATAAAATATCATATATTTTACACCTTACTGGTATTCTTTGTTATAAATTTATGACTTATTTTATACCTTACTGGTATTCTATGTGATAATGTGGATGCATTACTTTGAGTCTCATCGCCTGTTAAAATCATCAATATCATATACCTTATTTTATACCTTATTTGGTAATCTAAGTTTTGCTGGGAAATTCCTAAAAACAACACTCAAAAAATTATGTCATTAACTGTTTGTAAATTAAGTCGTTTTTAAAAGAAAAAACATTTGTTTGATGTTCAGTTTTTTAATGACTACTTCTGTCCTTTGTTTTAAAAATAACACACTAAAAAATAAAGACTTTCATTAACATTTAATTTTTAAATTTGTTCTGTAAGTTAAAACTACTGATCATTCTTTAAATTTTCATGATTTGTATAAGTAATTTTTTTTTTAATTGTTGGTATTTTTTAATGAGATATCATTAGTTTTTTGTAAAAAACTTTTTACCTAGTAGGTTATTTTTTGTAGAAAAAAAAAATCAAAAAATTATTTATAGAAATATAAAAACATGTTTGTATCAAGTGACTTTGGCACGATGGGTAGAGTGTCTGGCCAGAATGTAGTCGACTGCGGCATCGATTCCCCAAAATTTTATTAAAAATTTCTAAAAAAATATTTCAATAGAAAATTGTAAAAAATAACCTACGAAATCATTAATTTTTAATATTTTCGTGATTATTTTTTTTGGAATTTTTTTGGTAAAAATAACAGAACAATCATTCATTTTTAATGTTTTCGTAGGTTATTTTTTTCGAATTTGTTGGTAAAAAAGAATGATTTATTTACTTTAGAAAATTTTGTTAACAGTAAAAAATAAATGTTGATGTTTGTTAAAACAAATGAATAATTACTGGGATGGTTTTCAATTATTTATTCACTGGTTTTAAGTGTGTTTTTCATTTGTTTTTTGTCTACAAAATATTTTGATTGAATCATTAACATTTATTTAAATAGCAATTTTGTATTAATTAACCTCTAAATTCAATATGATGACGATTTTCTTACTTGTTTTCTGTTTCATATAGAAAATAACAATCACGCAAACTCACGATAAAATAATTACTCACGCACGAAACTATTTGTTCTAATCAAGTGCACTCACGATCACGAGAGTAAAAATAAATTTTACTCACGATTACGAGTGAATCACTAAAAATTTGTGTCAAGCGAACATCTCTAGTTGGAAGGTATAAAAACATCGAATTTAAAAATTTCGCTGATGTAGTATTTTTTTGCTGAAATTAAAATTTCAACCAAACTTCATGTAATTCAATTTTCACAAGTATTTTTTTTTGTGATATTTGTGTTCAGCGCATCAAATTAATAAAAATAATATACCAAAAACTATATTTGTTCAAAAATTGTGATTTCTATAAAACTTTTATTTTTAGTATAAACTTTTTTTAAGTAATTTTTGTATAAAAAAAAGTTAATTAAATTTTTTTTTTTTTAAATTTTTGTAAAATATTTTTAAGAGCAAAATTTTTTTCGGATGTACAAATTTTTTGAGTCACAAAACTACTTTCTTAAAATTTTTTTGTCTCGTTTCAATGTCATAAATTTTGAACCCATTGACCGATTTCTGAAATGCAATACCGACCAGATTGGGAGAACGACAAATGTATATACCAATCTTCAGAAACTTAGAGGAGTCTTTCAGACAGACGAAAGATCGACTTAAAATCGATCGAGGATCAGGAATATACCTTACGAGGTCCTAGAATGACAAAAATAACAATAGAATAAAAAAATTAGGGAAAATCTTTAAAATTTTGCGAACACATACGTACTAAAACCTAAAGTTGGCAACACTGGTCAGAAAAAATTTATGTGGGATAAGGGTCTAAAATAATGGACTGTCACAGTTTCCCAACACTGACGCACAGACTAATACAGACTCGACATAAGTGACAGGTGTCAAAAAGGTATTCTTTAACCATATGGTTAATATTTTCAAATTATTCTACGAATTAGGTTAGAAAGAGAAAACTGATATAACGCGCCATAAGAAAAATGGATGCCAGATCGGTTTTTGTTGTTTCACTCACTCCTAAGTCGTAGAAAGTGTTGCCATGTTAGCGTAAAACGGACTAAAAACCGCTGTGTTTTCTCCTAAAATCGCTTAGTTTTTCCCCATTTTTTTCTTATAAAACTCTACTGTCGAGTCTGTATTTAGTCTGTGACTGACGTACTAAATTTAGCAACACGGACGGACATGAATAGAAAGGAATAGAAAGGAATAGAAAAGAATATTTAAAGTTTAAAAAAGACGGACAGTCGTTGTTGAGGAATCGAAAGAAACACAAGTTGTAAAGTTGTTATTAAAGTTGTAAAGTCGTGCTAACTTCGGACGGGAAAAAGTTGAGAATTTGAAGAATAAAAGTTGATTCGGACAGACATTTTTTATAAACATTTTTAAAATAACTAAATATAATTATTAACATTTTTATTCAAAACTAATTTTAAAAAAATATTGCAAATAACAAAGTGAATTTAAATAAATCGTTATTTCAATTAATATTAAAATATAATAACTATCTGTGTTTTATTATATTTTCCCTACATTTATGTTAAAGATCAGGGTTTTTTTTTGAGATTTTTGAATAGATCATCGGTAAAACAGGAATTATTTTTAGCAATATTTTTTTTTAAATAACTACAGTTTTAACAATATTGTAATACTTTGTAAATCTTTTTAATTTCAGGTGGTTTTCCTAACTCGGAATCTGTTAGCAAACGTACCCAAGGTAGATATGATCAACCCTTTAAAGGATGTCTGCAAGACATACAATTTGGAGCTGAACCTAATGCGTTGATAAAGGACTTCTCAACATATCAAGGTGAAAATATTGGCTCCTGTGACTTGCATGGTGACGAACCGATTGTAGTGTAGGATTTGAAACGAAACAAAATAAAATCTTTAATTTATTTAAGGAATTATATAGAAAAAACAAGAAAATAAAATATAAGACAAACAACAACAAAAAAAAGGGGAAAAGAGAAAATAATTTTGTAAATTTTTTAAAACTAAAAAAACAAAACAGAAATTTAAACGAAATATTTTAATTATAAACAGAAAATTGAAAATAAAATTTTGTAATAAAAATTTTTTAAATTCAATTTTCTGTTTGGTATTAAAATTAAACATTAAAAAAAACAATAAAAAATTTTAGAATAAAAATTTAAACCAAAAAAAAAAACTAAAGTTTTGAAAGTTACAATTAGTCAAAAAACCAAAAATAAAAAACAAAGTGCTGAAAATAATGGACATAAAAAATTAAAAAGGAAATTTTACAAAATAGAAATTTTTTTCATAAAAAAAAATACAGAAAAACAAAATTTTAGGAAAATAAAAAAGTAAGTGATAATAAGAATAACATAAAAAAATAATAATAAAATAATAATTTTATGTGAAAATAATATTCAAACAAAAAAAAAAATACTAAACTCAAATTAATTTGTGTTCATTGAAAAATATTTAAATTTATTTTGTGTTATTTTTTTTTTAAATAATTGTTAAAAATTTTTGTTAAAATTATGTTATTAAACTTTCTCTCTAACTATCTCTTATTAACTGCCTCCCATTTTTGCCATTTTTTCTCTATTTGTTAGTAATTTAAGATAATTATATTTTAATCTCTCTCTATCATTCTCTTTGAACCAGTGATGCCATTTTAGCACTTTTAGTGCTAGATCTAGCACTTTTTTTTTGGACTTAGCACTAAATTTTTGGAAAAAAGTGCCAAGTGCTAACTTAGCACTTTTTTAAAATTTTTTAGCATTTTTAGCATTTTTTTCAACATTTTAACTTTTGTTAAAATCCTTATTTTTTCTGCCTGCGGCGCTTTCTTCACAACCAAATGTATTCAAATCTTTTCAAAAAAACCATCACATTCCAACAACATAAATTTTATAATTAAGAAGAGCAGACAGACCGAAAGCTAATTTTTCAAAGTAAATTTCGCTTACACTCAAAATAATTACTCTGTTAAATACTCTGTAAAATGACTGTAATCTCAATTCGACAGATATTTGACAAAGTTATCTGTCGAAATACAGATTTTAAGAAAATACTTTGTATATATTTTCTTGTGACTGAAAATCAAAATTTTGTAAAATTGAAGTTACTCGTTAAAAAACTCGTAATTTTCACAAAAATAAAAAAGTAAATTTACAATTTGAAAGCATTAAAGCGGGCAAATTTAACAAATTTTTAATTAATAAAATGGATTTAACTAAATTTACAGAGTTTTTTTTTGTAAAATTTTGAAATCGTAAAATGCATTTAACTAAAACTTTGTAAATTTACCGAGCTTTTTTGGTCAAATTCTTTTCGGTTTTATCATTATTTTAAAGATAATTCTGTAAATTTACAGTTTTTTTTATCGAAATCATTTTACAGAGTTTTCTTCGTAAAATAACAAAAAATCTTGCTGGTTGGAAATCTATGGTATTTTCTGCTGGCTCAGCAGAGTTTCTCTGTAATTTAACAGAGTGATTATTTTGAGTGTACACTTTAAATAATTCAATGTGCGTGCCCAACTTCCAGGACCCTAAAAATGTTTCGTACTTGGTTGTAGGTTTAGTTAACCTTAAATTTTTTTTTTTGAAGAGCTCGACATTTTTAGCAATTACTCGCGGTGTGCATTTCGCATTGCAGAAAATGCTATATTTTCTACTGACATTGTTGTAATTCTGAATAATGATTGTTCTGAATTTATTTACAAAATAATTTAATAATTTCAAAGTAAAAAATTTATATTTTCATAATTAAAAATTGTTAAGACGAATTGTTAAAAAAATTTGGGAGTTATTTCGTAATGAAATAACTCTCAAACTTAAAAATGTAATAACTTTCAAAAAAATTAAGTATTTCCCGCAGATTTGGGAGTTATTTCAAAATAACTCCCAAATCATATGGAATTTTTGAGCCTTATTTAATTTTTTTTTTGGGATTTATTTCATGGTGCCCAATGGAAATTCAGGAATCCCAAGAAATTAAGAGAATATAAATAGAAATTTAGAAATCCCAGTTAAAATTCAAAAAACCCAATTGAAATGTAGAAATCCAAATTTTAATTAATAAAAGACTAATTGAAAAATCCCAATTTGAAATTCAGAAAACCCAATTAAAATTTAGAAAACCTACTAGAAATACAGAAAAAAAAAATAATTTAAATTTTGAAAACCCAATTGAAAAACAGAAAACCCCATTTGAAATTCAGAAAAACTAATAAAAATTCAGAAGACCATTGGAAATTCAGAAATCCAAATTATTATTAAGAACTGATTAACCCTTTCACGACCATTCATTTTCGGCCGAAGCGGTTGAACAAATTCATATAAATTCGCACTCCCATGAATAAGAATACTAGAATTAAATAGATTTTGACCTCCTGATTCCAAATCTGCCTTCCAAACTTTTCTATCACGTAAGGTTTTTAAGATATTCGCGTTTTAATATTGAAAAAATACGATAATTTAGCACTTTTTTGGTCTCCCCTGTAACGTGATAATAAGTTGCTCACACAAATATGACTAGATTAATTATAAATATACACTCTTTATTCCAAATCTGTCATCCAAATTTTTCTAACGCGTGCCGTTTTTTAAATATTAGCATTTGAAAAGCTCAAACTCCACTGTCACACACTTGTGTTCTTTATGAATCACACTAAATTTTTCAAACGCGAATATCTCGAAAACGGAACATCCTAATATCTCCTAGATTTCAGTTTCGGAATCAGGAGGTTTACTTTAAAATTAAGTCCTATTTTGTGGAAGCCACTTAAGAATACATAACAGTTGACCCCCAAAAGTGGATTTTATAAAAGAAAAAATTAAAAAAATCTAGCACTTTTTTTTTGGTCTGTAGAGCATTTTAGCACTTTTTTGTCTGCTATTTAGCACTTTTTCAAAATTCTCTTATGGCAACACTGCTTTGAACTACAATAACAGAGAGAATAAAACAAAGTGTTATGGTGAGAATTTAATTGCCTTCATGTGTAATTACACATTTCACGTGTAATTTTTTGTTGTATGTATAGCTAACGTGAAATGGCTCTCATGTGCATTTTATGTGTAAATTTGAGTTGAATTTTATAGATATTTCAAAAAAAATTTCCTACATGCAAAACATTTTTTTTTAATTTTTAAAATGACAAACACTTATTTAAAATTACGTAAATTTATTTTAGCAAAATTCCTGCTTTGGTACTTTTTATCAAAAAGTATTATTTTGGTACTTTAAATTAATAAGTATTATATTGGGACTTTTTAATAATAATGCCATACTGGCACATAATTTTTATACAAAATTATTATATATTGGTACTTTTTATAAAAATTAAAAAGTACCAATATAATACATTTTTATAGTATATAAATACCGACATATTGCTCTTTCTTAAAAATTACCAAAATAGTGTTTTTTTATAAAAAATATCAAAAAAGTTTATTTTTTTATAAAAAATATTAACAGTTTTTTTTATAAAAAGGACCAAAATAGAATTTTTACAAAAAGTACTTTTGGTAGTAGTAAAAATGGTTAAAAAATAATTTAAAAAAAATAACTATTTTGGTTGTTTTTTTAAAAAAAAAGTAGTTAATTGGTATTTATTTAAAAAATAGTACTTGTTTAAAGGACGTACCAAATTAATAAAGTACTATTTTGGTACTTTTTATTAATAATGCCATTCTGGCACATACATTTTATACAAACGTATTATATTTTGGTACTTTTTAAAAAACTAAAAAGTACCAATATAATACCTTTTTATGGTAAATAAATACCAACATATTACTCTTTCATAAAATAGTACTTTTTTTAATAGGGGTTTTTTTTATAAAAAATACCAAAATAGTGTTTTTACAAAAAGTACCAAAATAGTATTTTTTACAAAAAAAAAAATGTTTACTAATAGTAAAAATAGTCATTTTTAAAAAATAACTCTTGATTGTTTTTGTAAAAAAGTAGTTAATTGGTATTTATTTAAAAATAGTATTTTTTAAAGGACATACTAAAACAGTATAAAACAGTAGCATGTATTTTGGTACCTTTTATAAAAATTTCTATTTTGGTACTTTTAATAAAAATGTGCTATGATGGTACTTTATTTAAAAAGTACTATTTTGGTACTTTTTATAAAAAAAAATGCGGCAATCGATATCGAAATTTTTATATCGAAATCTATTTTTATTTTCCACCTTCTACAGTGGTACAATTCGCGATGAGGCAAATAGTACAATTCGCGATGAGGACAAACGCGTTCTATCAGCGTCACTGAGGAATTATTGTGGTTTCGCTATGGACCATCCGGTCTATGTGAGGAGTCTTTGACTCCTCCACCTCCAACGTAACCTACTTCTTATGAAAATGTACTATTTGGTACATTATTTCAGGAAGTACAAATTTGGAAGTTATTAAAAAAAGTATCATTTTGGTACACTTTTTTTTAAAAAAAAAGTATGTAATATTTTGGTATTTTTTATAAAAAGGTACAATTTTGAAATGCTCAAAATTCAGAAATTTATTTAAACAAAAGTCTATTTTGGTACATTGATTTAATAAGTACTATATTGGTACTTTTTATTAGTTATGCCATCCTGGCACTAACTTTTATACAAAAGCATTATATATTGGTACTTTTATAAAAATAAAAATAAAATACCAATATACATAATACTTTTTTATAAAATATGTCAAAAAAAGTAAATAAATGCCGAAATTACTCTTCTATAAAAAGTACCAAAATAGTGTTTTATTATAAAAAATGCCAATATATTATTTTTTATTAGTACTATTTTGGTTATTTTTATAAAAAAGTAGTAAATTGGTATTTATTTAAAAAATAGTACTTTTTTGAAAGACTTACCTAAACAGTATAAAAAAGTAATATGTATTTTGGTACCTTTTATAAAAAAGTACTATTTTGGTACTTTTTATAAAAATGTACTAAGATGGTACATTATTTAAAAAGAACTAGTTTAGCACTTTTAAAAAAAGTACTATTTTTGTACTTTTTATAAAAAATCCGGCATTCGATATCGAAGTTTTGGTACCGAAATCTATTTTTTATTTCTCAAAATAAAGGAAAAATACCAGTTTAACCGGATAATAAATGAAGAAATATTTACCAAGATAGCAAATTACTATCTTAGTTATTTTTATAAAACAGTAATATATTGGTACTTATTTAAAAAATAGTACTTTTTTAAAGTAAGTACTAAAACAGCATATAAAAGAAATTGGTATTTTTTAAAAAAAATAGTACCAAAACAGTATATAAAAAGAACTACATATGTATTTTCGTACCTTCAAAAAACGTACAATTTTGGTACATTTTTGTGAAAATGTACTATTTTGGTACTTTATTTCAAAAAGTACTGTTTTGAAACTTTTTAAAAAAGCTATATATTGGGACGCCTTTTTTTAAAAAAGTACTATTTTGGTATTTTCTTATAAAAAGGTACAATTTTGGCATTTTTTAGAAAAAATCCTGGGAACGAATGACGGCATTAGATATCGAAATGTTACTATAGAAATCTTTTTTATTTCCCAAAATAAAGGAAAAATACCAGATTAACCGGATCATAAACTAAGAAATGTTTACCAGGATAACAAATTAAATTACAATTTTAAATAATGATTGTTTGGTTTTTTCAAAATTTTTACAAAAGTTTTATTTTTTTGGTACTTTTTATTAAAATGTACCATTTTGATACAGTAAAAAAAGAACTGTTGTAGTACTTTTTAAAAAAGTATTATTTTGGTAAATTTTTAAAAAAAATAATATTTTGATATTTTTATATAAAAACATGTATACTTTTTTTACTTTTTATAAAAAAAATCCTGGGCGCGAATTACGGCATTTTGTATTTCCCAAAATAAAGAAAAAGTACCAGCTTGGCTGAATTAAAAATTAAGAAATGTTTGTTCGTTTTGTAAAAGTATTTACCGAAATTCGAAATTGATCGAAATTGCATTCGATCACGGATGCCGTAATTCAAAATACAAAAAAATACTATTCTTGTACTTTTTAAAGAAAGTACTTTTCTTTGCTTTTGACCTGGTTTTATTAATTAACAACTATTTTGGTACTTTTTATAAATATGTTCTGTTTTGGTTCCTTTTATCAAAAATGTTGGTACTTTTTTTAAAAAAAAAGTACTATTTTGGTACTTTTTTCTTTTTCTAAAAATGCTCTATGGTTCCAAATACATTTTTTTCGGCAGAAATTAAAAAAAGTGCAATCAAAAATTATGACGGTAGATTCCACTACAAAAGACAGTTAAAACTACTACATTTGTTGTTGTTTAGGCGTCCACTACATTTTACAATAAAATCAACCAAAAATTGTTGTTGTTTTTAACTATTGATTAAAAACTACAAAAAACTGTAAAAACTACTTCAAATTACAGTTGTTTTTACTTTAACTCAAATTGTCTGTATTTTTTTTTTTTAACAAAAAAAAAATTGTAAATGTCAAAAACGGATAAAATTATTTGGAAATTATTCCTGCACATCCGTTTTTCTAAAAATTTCTAGAAAATTTATAAATTTTTTATAGACTAAAAACAACTACATAAAACAACTGTTACTTCAAAGTAGTAATTTTTTGTATTTGTTTTTTAAAACGACTACAAAAAACAGTTGTTTGAGATTTTTTATACAAAAACAACTGAAAAACAACTGAAATTGTAGTTGAAAACAACAACTACTAC
Source organism: Pegoplata infirma (assembly GCA_963921195.1). NCBI lineage: Eukaryota > Metazoa > Arthropoda > Insecta > Diptera > Anthomyiidae > Pegoplata > Pegoplata infirma. Next base: position 63,115,286 of record OY992537.1, on the reverse strand, counting down.
TTACTACACAAATGACCGTCATGTAGTAAGTAACTGCAATAATTTTCTAAGTGTGGCGGTATTCTTTGTGGACAAAAAGTTGTGTTTGGGTATGGACTTGCATGAGATTTTAAACATAAAAGTGTATCCTAAATTGTATATTAAATGTAAAAATTTAAATCTCACCAGTATTTTTCGGGAAACTCCCACATTTGCCCTTTTAGTTTAGCACAAATTTCGGCAAAATTTACTGGTTTTTGCGTGATACGCCTTTACATTTTTTTTACTAATACGTTTTAATTTCGTTCGATTTTACTAAAAATCGAAATTTGAAAAGTGAATAGAAAAGCCAAAATTACTTAATTGTTTTTAAATTTCAGTTTTAGATAAAACGGTTCGAAGGACCAATATTTTTTTTGTTATTTCACACACACAAAATTTTTTTTTGCCTAAATAACAACCGATAAAGTGTTTTTGTATAAATTGCCCAAGTGTTTACTAAAAAACTTATGTAATTTGTTCCTTTTCGGTTGTATTACCTCAATTTCAACAAAAATTTTATTGATTTCAAAAATTAATTGCTTTTAAGTTTCTCACATAACAAATTGTTTAAAAGTTCTCTCTGCATCTCTAACAATTAATATTGTAATTCTAAGCCATTTAGTTGCCTTGTAGCTGTAGACAAATATTTTCAACAAAAAAAAATAATAATTTCTTAATATTTTTCAATCGAAACTCCCTTATTAATTATTAAAAAAAATTGTCTACTATAAAAAAACTGAATTATAAAAAAAAAAATTAAGTAGCAAAACATATTTAAATATAATTAAACTGTCAATATACTTAAAAAAGATTATCAAATATTAATTGTCATATGAATAACGATCATCCAGATTTGCATTTTCATAAAATTTTTGGACATTTTGTTTGAACTTGAAACTAAAAAAAAAAATACAAAAAAAATTATGTAAATTTTACAGTCTCATACACCATTTTAAACTAAGGAACTTGTATTTTTTAAACAAAAGTTTTTCGTTTCAAAACTAAACTTTTTTGTTTAAAAACTAAAGTAATTCTTTTTAAAATCAAAATATTTTAAATAAAATAAAATTATTTTTCAAAAAATTGTTCGGAATGTTTTAAAAAAAAATTGTAAAAACTATCATCTCATAATTTTTTTATTAAATTTAACAAATTGTTCTAGTCTCTTTTTTCTAAAGTTCTCTTTTGAAATGGTGTAAAAACAATATATGATAATGGAATTATAATAAATAATAAAAAAAATAATTAAAATTATATTTATAACAAAAAACAAAAACAAACGATTTATGATTTTATGTAAAGGCAACTATAGTTATATTATTTTAAATAAAAATAAATAAAAAAAATTAACTAATAATTGTTTTATTTCTTGACGCAGCCAATTACGTAAGTAAAAATCAAATAAATATGACAGTTGAAACAACTACTAAGGCCGCTGTTCCAAAAAAGTAATTCACATAAAAAATGTGAAAATGAAAATTTCCGAATTTTATTGCTGTTCTAGATTTCACATCCGAATTTCTTTTTCGTTTTGTTTCACATAAATACAATTTGGTGAAAGTAAAACGAATGCACTTTTTTTCTTATAATTTTTTAAATTTTAATTATTCGATTTCAACTTCAAATGAAAACATGGTCAACAAATCACTAAACTTGATTTCATGTGATTCGGAAATTTTCATGTAAATTGAAAAGTTGTAAAAGACAGAACAGAGACCTATATGTGTTTTTTGTAATCAACTACATTTTTAACAACTATCAAATATAGTTTTTTAACTGCCAAAAATATAACTGTCTTTTATATGAAAACAACTAATAAATGGAGTAAAATCAACTGACATGAGTAGTTTAAAAAATTTTAACAAATTTAGTTTTTCTGAAAAAAGTTTTAAATTTTACATGCAAAACAACTATTGTTACTACACCATTTCCAATTGTATTTTAAAAATTTCCAAATGTATTTTAAAATTGTCCAAATGTATTTTAAAATTGTCCAATTATATTTTAAAATTCTCCAAATGAATTTTAAAATTGCCCAAATGTATTTTAAAATTGTCCAAATGTATTTTAAAATTGTCCAAATGTATTTTAAAATAGTCCAAATTAATTTTAAAGTTTCCCAAATATATTTTAAAATTGTCGAAATGTATTTTAAAATTGTCCAAATGTATTTTAAAATTTTCCAAATGTAGTTAAAAATTTTCCAAATGTATTTTAAAATTATCCAAATGTATTTTAAAATTGTCCAAATGTATTTGAAAAATTTCCAAATGTATTTTAAAATTGTCCAAATGTATTTGAAAAATTTCCAAATGTATTTTAAAATTGTCCAATTGTATTTTAAAATTTTTCAAATGTATTTTCAAAATTTTCCAAATGTATTTTAAAATTTTCCAATTTTAAAATGTATTTCGACAATTTTAAAATTAATTTGGACAACTTTAAAATACATTTGGACAATTTTAAATTCATTTGGAAAATTTTAAAATATATTTGGACAATATTTTGAGGATGTTTATTTTTTTGAGGATGTTTATTTTGGCTCGAGGTCATTATTTTTTTTACTAATTAAAACCATGACATTCTCATAGCATAATTTTCAAGAAAATTATTTTTATACCCTACACCACACTGTGGTACAGGGTATAATGAGTTTGTGCTGATGTTTGTAACTACCCGAAATATTGGTCCTAGACCCACCTTTAAGTATACCGATCGACTCAGAATCACTTTTGGAGTCGATTTAGCGATGTCCGTCCGTCCGTCCGTCCGTCTGTCCGTCCGTCCGTCCGTCCGTCCGTCTGTCTGTCTGTCTGTCTGTCTGTCTGTCTGTCCATGTAAACGGTGTAAACACGATACAGGTCGCAATTTTTAATCAATTGACTTGAAATTTGAAACTTAAGTCTCTCTTGGCCCAAGGACGAAGCCTATTGAAATTGGAAAAAATCGGTACATATTTAGACCTAGCCCCCACACAAAGGTCCTCTTTAGTTTTGGCTCAAATGACTCTAATAACCGTATTATAGAAGGTATCGCTTTGAAATTTGGAAGGTAAACATGTTTTGTCTTCACATATCATCATTCCGAATTTCAAAGAAATCGGACCAGTTCTTCTTGTAGCCCCCATACAAACCACCTTCCCGATTTTCACATAAATGTCTCAAATTTCATGAAAATAGAAAATATTTAATTAAAATTTTGTTTGTGTATGTTAAACGCGTACTTAAATAACCTTATCAAACCTGATAATCATCGGACCAGTTTTGGACTCAGGCCCCTTGTGAAAATTTCGCCCGATATTCAGTTAAAGCGGTTTATTGTCAACAAATAGTAGCCTATTTCACTCAAATTTGATTTGTGAGTGTTTTCTACACTTATTAAAGGTTTTACAACACATAGATCTAATCGATTGATGGGACCCATTTTTCGGGAAACTTTGGTGTAGGGTATTATATGGTCGGTCTTGACCGACTATAATTTTCTTACTTGTTTTTTTTTTGACAATTTTAAAATACATTAGGAAATGGTGTGGTTCTACAGTACATTTGTGGGATTTGTTCTAAGAAGCGTTTAAAAATAACTCACCAAAGTAGTCATTCATATTTCTCATAAAAAACAACTACATTTGTAGTTGAAAACAACATGTAGTAACTGTCATGCCTTTCTAATGCCTTTATGATACTTGCTTTTTTCAAGTTACTTGTTGCTGCATTTATTAGGGTTTTTCTATGAGAATTTTGATAAATTCAAATTTTTGGTTGAAGTTATCGAAATTTTTATAGAAAAACCCTAATAAATGCAGCAACAAGTAACTTGGAACAAGCAAGTATCATACGCACTTAAGTGATTGATCGAAAATTTTGAAAAGTCCAATTCATACAATAAGCATCTTTCCATGGTATCGCCGGTCCTCTTCACATGTGTGGACCCTAATAAGTCCTAACTTTGGATCCAAAAAAGTTAGCCCCAGAAAAAACTTGGTAATGGGTACCCCTTCCTGCCTCGCTTACGTGGTAATGGCTTTGAATGCTTCTAAATACCATTACATTATGCCAAAAAAGGCAAAATGTGGTTACCTCCAATGACATCACCGTGTTAAAGTAATTAACATTGAAATTGGGAGGTAACTAGTAACTCATATTTTTGCTAACCCCCTTAGTTAATTACTTGGTAATGCCTTTATGATACTTGCTTGTTTCAAGTTACTTGTTGCTGCATTTATTAGGGGTTTTCTATGGGAATTTCGATAAATTCAAAATTTTTGGTTTAAGCTATCGAAATTTTTATAGAAAAACCCTAATAAATGCAGCAACAAGTAACTTAAAACAAGCAAGTATCATACGCACTTAAGCGAAGTTTTTGCTGGGGCATTCCCGAAAATTGTAAAATGCTCATATCTCGGTAAATATCATGTATCTCAAAAACTAAGCAAGGTAGAGCGAAACGGACACAAATTTTGGATCAAAAACTATGACGATTTTTAAGGAACCCAACTAGGCCTAGGCCTCAAATGTGTATGAACTAAGTTCAAATAAAAAAAAGAGGAAGAAGAATAATGATTACTAAAAATAACTTTGTTTACATATAATTACAATAAACAATCTCTTCTGTTAGAAAAAAACAACAGCAACAACGACACTCGAATTGAAAAAATCAGATTTAGTTGATACTTGCTTAACAGCCTACTTGGCGTATCGGTCTAGAGTGATTGTACGTTACAAGCAGTTAATAGCAAAGTATTACAGATGATGATGAGTTCAATCCTTGTCGGCTGCGATCTGTTAATAATTTTCACATATAGAGTTTTATTGACTATTAACTAAATAAACTTGACATTAAAAGTTTTTCTGAAGATTATTATAACTGGATAATATGAAACTAGTAAGAAACAAACCAGGATGTCTAAATTTTTAGAAAAATTAAAATTTTTCTTTCATACTTTTCTCAATTCAAAACCATATTTAACAAATCAAAAAATTATAATACATAATTATAATTAGAGCCCGAGCTCGACTGTCTTTACAGAAAACAATAATTTAAAAAAATTTCAGTTAACTATTTTTTGGCAAAACATTTTTGCTAACTTTACCAAAAAAATTTTGGGTTCAAAATCAGCAAATTTTCTTGTAGGTTTACAAGCTTTTTTGCTAACATTACAGTTTTTTTTTTTAGTGTATAGTTATATCCAACGATGTCGTTACCTTGTAAAAATTCGGCTTCGTTAAATATATTTTTCATGAAAATGTGTAAACTTTGGACCACATGAGACCATACACAGAAAATAAAATCAACAAACAGCAATTGTATATCAACCAAACATGATATCAACCAAACATTTAGTAAAAACGGCCGCCTGTTAGTATATAATACAAAACTTCGATTTGGTTTTCAACAAACTCAGTCAATTATTTTTATTTCAAAATTACACTGTGCTACAAAAAAAAAAAACTAAATCAAATATACTTTTAAAATGAGGTAGTTAAGGTTGTAGGTCTCGTCGAAAAGATCACAAAAATGCCCATCAAACTTGCCAGACACCCTCAAATTTTAAAGTTATTGTCAAAAAACGATTTTTGGGACTTTCTCACTAAACCACGTGTAACTTAAACATTTTTCAACCGATTTTCAATTTTTCAACTGTTTCCGATAGAAGAAAAACAGGGCTTTGCGTGTATGTGAAGTGGTCTATATGTACATATAAAAAAGATATGTATTGATTTTTACAACAATATCAAATTTTTTGTTTTTTTTTGAAAATTTTTTGAGTTTATCGATTTTTTTCTGTTATAGTTCGTTCAACAACATTTATATTTATAAACGTATTCATAAAAAAAATTTAATTGTGAATACGATGAGCTTTATGTCGAAAAAATCGGATAACAATTGACAGAGTTGTGATAATTTTTCTAAAAAAGAAAATTAAGATTTTGCTTGAAATTGGCGTTCGGATAACCCAGGCAAAAAAAATAAAAAAATAAACGAACATACTAAGAGGTCGCGTATCATTATTTTAAAGGTTTTTGGCCTCCTGAATTTGAATTTGACCTTGAAATTGCGCTATCTTATTAAGTTTTTGATATATCAGTTTATGTTAAATATCTCAAAAACCGGAGAGCATTTTTAAGGCCAGATTCGGATTCAGAGCGCCAAAAACCTTTAAAAATATTGTACATGACCTCTTATGATAAAATTATTTTTTTGCCTGCGATATCTCAACGGCGATTTCCTCCAAAATCTTAATTTTCTTTTTTAGAAAAATTATCACAACTCTGTCAATTGTTATCCGATTTCTTCAAGAATAAAATAAATAAAAATAAAAAAAATATATAAAGGTTGTTAAACGAACTATAGCAGAAAAATATCAATAAACTCGAAAAATTTTCAAAAAATAACAAAAAAATTAGATTTTATAGAAAAAATCAATTAATATCTTTCTTATATGTATAGACCAATTCACACACATGGAAAGCCCCATCCTTCTTCTATCAAAAACAGTTAACAAATTTAAAATCGGTTGAAAATTTTCTGAATTACAAAAGGTTTAGTGAGAAAAGCCCCAAAAAAACGTTTTTTCACAATAACTCTAAAATTTGAGGGTGTCTGGCAAGTTTAATGGGCATTTTTGTGATCTACTCGACAAGACCAACAACCTATAATATGTCACATCAGAAGTATTTTTTCACTGTAGCACAGTGTTATTTTATCAGATCAACAAATTGTGTTTGTGTTTGATGAATTTCTTTGTTAAAAAAAAATAAGATTTTTTACGTTTGTCAGATCAAGAAATTGTGTCTGTGTTTGTTGAATTTGTAAGTTTGTCAATACAAATAGCAATTAAATAGAACTATTACAATATCATTTATCAATTCTTTTTTGAACAATCAAAATTTACAAACGTTTGTTGATATTACAAATTTCCGTATAGGAGCACTTTCAGTGAAAAAATTAATTGTATTCACAAATATGGGGGTCAATATAACAATTCGTTTTTTTTCTACTTTCAAGGTAACATAATTACCAAAAAACTCCACACAATATCAAGGAAAAAAACCAGGGAAGACAACAGGCATCCCTGTCTCACGCCTGATGTTGAGTCAATGGTTGTGAGAGACGGCTGTTGTATAAGATTCTACATTGAAAACCATCATATTAAGCTCTTATAAGGCTTGTAAGTTTCCTGGCATCGTAAAGATCCCATATTTTACATCAAAGGCGATAGTGTAATCAACAAAAGTGAGATAAAGATTACTTTGCCATTCAACTTGTTCAGCGATAACACTATTCGACAGCCAAAATAACCCCCTTCTAGAGTCAACCCTTCACACAAAAAAAAATTAAAAAAATTGTGCCAGTTTTTGGTTTAATTACAACCTATAAAGTGGTTTTGGATAACTTACCAAAGTTTTTGCTCTAAAAAACTTAGGTAAATTATCCAAAACCACTTTATAGGTTGTATTGTCCCCAAAACGGACACAATTTTTTTATATTTTTTTTGTGTGTTGTTTACTTATTTTTGTTCGCTGAACACGAATCTTGACTTTTTTGGAGATATCTTTAGCCGTTTTCGAGATATTGGCAGCTTTAGTTTTTGGTGAAAATCCCTATATTTAGGTAAAATTCATCTTATATCCGAAAGCTTAAAATTAAAATCTATTTGTTTACACATGGCGAAACAACATAAATTATCTTTCATTTGAGCATAATAGGATGTATGTATGTTCAAGGACATTTGCGGGATATTGTATGGAGTTGAAAATGCTCTCTATTTTTTGGAACTTACAAAAAAATAGGGATTTTTGCCAAAAGCTAAAACTGCCAATATCTCGAAAACTGCAAAGGCTATCTCCAAAAAAGGCTATTTTCGTGTTCAGCGAGCAAAAATAAATAAAAAAAACGTTGACTCCAAAAATAGGTAAACGTTTTTTTGAGATTCAGAGAGCAAGCTCTCTGAGTCTTCCTTTATTGGTCGTAGCTTCTGTTCATTCAAACATGAACAAGTTTAATATTACGTATAGCGCTGGTCACGATGGGGTCCCGTCCTCTATTTTAAGATTTTGCTCGGGGGCTCTATCAGCTCCATTAACATTTTTGTTTAACTCTTCATTGAAAATTGGTTACTTTCCTTCATTTTGGAAGAAATCTTTTTTAATTCCGCTGCATAAATCTGAGAGTGTTGTGAACGTTTCGAATTATAGGGGAATTGCTAAGCTGAGTGCAATTCATAAACTAATTGGGAAACTTGTCACTGAGTGTAATTGCATTTATTGGTATCGTTTTGCAATGGTTATCTTCATATTTGAGAAATCGTGAGCAATGTGTCCTTTTTAGGCAGACACAATCTAGATTTATAAGTGTTGCTTCTGGTGTCCCTCAGGGCAGTCACCTTCGTCCTATCCTCTTCTTGTTGTTTATAAATGATCTGCATCTTCTATTATTCATTCTAATATTTTGATGTTTGCTGATGATTTTAAGCTTTTTTTGTCTTACAGTTCGCCTGTTGCTGCAGCATGACTCGAATAGATTTTATAATTGGTGGGATTGTAATCTCATGGAGCTGAACCTGAAAAAGTGTAGGCACATAACTTTTGCTATGTCGAAGTTTTTTGACTTTTCAGTACCTATTAAATGGTTCAATTTTGGAATCGGTTGATTCTATTTTGGATCTCAGTATTCTTTTAGATAGAAAGCTGACTTTTAATTCGCATGTGGAGACTATGGTGAATAAGGCCTATGGCGTGGATTTATGCAACGCTGGGCGAAGGAATTTTCTGACCCCTATATAACGAGACAATTATTTACTTCATTGGACCAATTCATAAGATCAATTTTGGAATTTGGTTGTATTGTTTGGTATCCATATTGTGCCGTTCATAGTGATATGATTGAGTCGGTACAGAACAAATTTTTACTTTTTTGTCTTGGGAACCTTAACTGGCGTCCGGACTATAGCAATCTTCCATCATATATCATATCAAAAGAAGAGGTTATTCCGAAAATAGTGTAATTCGAAGTTTATTAACATGGTCGACACATGACCTATTTGTTCGGAATCCTTATTGTTCTTTGACAATTTATAGTATATTGTACCATTTATCCGGTAAAGTGGGTAAAAAAGTACAGCTACTTTCTGTGGACAACATTTTACCATTTCAGGTTGAATGCGGTTATATCCTGGTAATTTGTTATTTTATTTTCTAATAGCCGTTTCCATTTCTTCTAAAGTTGAATCGAAAATCTCGCTGGAGTGCACAGGACTGTGATCACGTAAAGTGATAGTTGTTGCTCCTAACTTAAATTGTTGCTCCTAACTTAAATAACACTTTTCCACAACACAATAATTTAATTATGAAAAACTTTTACATTTCCCTTTAACCCTTTAACGACCACAGGCAAGTATACTTGCCAAAGCGTTTTTGGCGATTATTTTTGTTCAAGTGAAAGATGGATTAAATGTCATAAAATACGAATTGTAGAGTATTGTTTGGGCAACAAAAGTCTAGGTTACAGTAAGTCTCTAATGTGATCCACTTACTCACTGTAAGCCCTCAAAATTTGTAAAATGATTTTCTATATTTTAGGGAAAAAAGGGTATTTACTTGTAGAGCAAAATCGGGGGAAAGAAGGGGGTTTAGAGGTTCAAATTCTAGTAGGGTAACTACTATTGAGTTGCAGATCTTAAAAATCATAACAAGTAGCAAATTGCTTTGACCAGAACTGCGGAATCGTAAAAGGTCAAATTTTTTCACCAAGAAAAATAAGGGGGAAGGAGAGGGGTTAGGGGTCCAAATTTTTGTTTGATAACTATTATTAGGTTACAGATCACGACCATGAACAGGAACTTAAAATCGCTTCGGCAGAAAATGTATGGTCGTCAAAGGGTTAAAACGATATGTATTTTGATGACGTTTATCTATCGTCAATCGTTTTCGTTTTACGTGATTAGCCCCCAGGATGTGGTGGGTTGTTGCCTATCGTTTTTATGAAATGAAGGCGCTAGCGTGTAATTTGATCATCGACGTTTGTTAATAGAGTTCCATCTTTTGATTTGATAGGATGCTCAGGTAATTTACGTTTTCCTGCAATTCTTCTTGAAATCTCGTAAACAGATTTTGTATCGCTTTTATTTGCGGCATAATTTGTTTGGGCAGCAAGTTCATCTGCGTATGACCTTGTGTATCTTATACAAGCTATTTTTACTTCCTTATATTTAAGACTAAATTGTTTTTCCAAATCAATTCGTTCTTTAATTGATGTTTCGTTGTTTTTTAGTGTTTTTAAATTTATTCTTTTAAAGGACATTCCTTTTTCTTCTGGTAGTAGTATTTGCTCGCAGGTTTCTAAGATATTTTCCTTTATATGTTTCCATCGCTTCTCTACTTCATCATTTGGTTCATTTATTGGAAGAATTGCAAGAACTAGATGATGGTCGGATCCAATGTTGATGTTCGTTTAACTCTAACATCGCAGAGGTTGTGCTTCCATTTACGGCTTATGCAAAAATGGTCGATCTGATTTTCCGTTCTCATATCTGGAGAATCCAGAGACCAAATATAACAGTTATATGGAGTTCACACTACCGACTTTAAACATCTCATGAGTGTTTAAGCGCTAAACAATCAAAATTTGACTTGTTCCCCCAATAATTTGGTTGTTTAGCTAAACAATCAAATCCGACTTGTTTCCCTGTTGAACATTTCGCTAAACATTTCAAAGGCAGGGTTCGGTATATTTCCTTTTAATTTTTCTTTATTCTATGCCAAAAAAAAGATTTCATAGCAACCAGCTTCTGTATAGGTCAGCCATTTTCGTAGCAAAACCTTGGAAAATTGAGAAATTATAAATATTTAAAAAACTAATAAAAACTACTGAAAAATCAGAAAAAAGTGTGTGTTTTATTTATAATTATATTGGAAAAGCTGCACTAATAGTGAATTTTGCCTTCCATCGAAGTATAAATATGCAAACAGCTTCGGAGAGGTCCGGAACAAAAAACAGAAAAATCTTCCTATTTACTTGGAATGAGACAATAAAAAGGTGTTCCGTGTAGTGGTGTTATGTAAATGTTATAAAAAAATTTAATATCTTGTCTTCCGCCAAAGTTTAAAAGGATTTTAGAAATATTTTTGCAATTTTTTTCAGAATTATGTTATGTGCGTTTGTTTACAAACGTTAAATACTCAAGCCATAATCAGTTAAGAAGTAAGGTAGTAAAGTAGTGAGGTAGAGTCTTATGTGATTTTCAATAAGAAAAAAGAGTGTAGATAATTTTTTAAATTTGTGTGTTCTTCATACACATTGAATTTTGATGTAAGCCTAAAAAGTAGAGCGAGGTAAAGAAATTCTATTCTCTACAGATTTTGTTTACCTCTCTCTACTTTTTAGTCTTATGGAAAAATTCAATGCGTATGAAGAACACACAAATTGTAAAATTATCTACACTCTTTTTTCTTATTGAAAATCACATAAGGCTCTACCTCACTACTTCACAACCTCACTTCTAAACTGATTATGGCTTCAGCGTTAAACGAGCAAAATGTAGTGTGAACGATTTTGTTTACTTTTTTAAACAAGTGGCTTAAACGAGTACAAATTCTCTAGTGTGAACTCCGTATTATATGTGTCTTTTTGTTTTAAAAAAATCATTTAACGAATGTTGTCCAAACTAAGTATTTTATATATGAAAGGACTTCTAGAGATGTCCAGTTTTAAAAATGCCAATAACTTTTATTTTTGGATTTTTATCATAAAAGTATTAAATTACAGTTATTAAAAACTTTTTGTTCAACCAATTTAAAATAACTTTTATTTTATATTTATTGGAGTAAATAACTGTTATAACAGTTATTTTTAAAAAAATCAATCAAAGTTTATACTTTAAATCAATAATTGAAGTATTAGTTATCAATAGGATTCTTTTGCATGCGTTTATTTTAGTTTTATTTTAATAACTCAAGTTTTTTACGGCTCAAAGAGTTTTTGATAACAGTTATAAAAGTTTTTTTTTAAATATTTTTGAACAGTTAAACTTTATTTTTTTCAATAAATCTCATAACAGTTATGGTCTCTGGGAGAAACCCTATTCTAGTTAAGGATTTAATTGCAATTAAATTTGTTTAGATTCATGCAAAAATTATTATTTAAATTTTTTGTTTTCAAATGTTTTCAATACAAATTTCCTGGATTTGAAAACATCCTTTTTAAAACAATTATCTTCTTTGAACCGTAACATTTTCACAAAAAATTTATCAGCCTTACCACAGAAAAATAAAATTAATTTAAACCCGACTTTTAATTGTATTTCCATACAAATTGTTTTTGTTTTTAAAATCGACTTTCAAAAAATGTATAGAAAATTTGAAATTTAAAATAAAAATTTTGTTAAAATATACTTTTTATTTTTCTTTGGTACGGGCCTATATTTTTAAAATTCATGGTTTTTCTTAACTAAAGTATTTATTTTTTTAATTGTATAAATAAAAATATAAAAAATCTAATCGGGATTTTTTATTTATGGCCGCTTGACGACATTGGCCTGGAATTCATATCATTTTGACGGAATTTTAAGAGACCTAAATCTTGATCTTAAAATACCAATTCATTACCAAGAGAATATTAAAGAATTAAAACTACAAAATAATATATAAGTTTTATAAATACTTCTTTACTTTACTAAAATGTACATGCAACAAAAAAAAACCGTCCCATATATTATAGTTTGTATTGCAAATAAATTTAAAAAACAGTTAAACTAAAAGATATTTGCTGTAAATAAAATAAGAACATCAATGGAAAAAAGTGGAATTTTTAATTATTTTTTTTTAAAGATTTTTTTTTGTAATGTGACTTTATTTTCTATTAAAGTTATGTATCTTTATCATAATGGTTTGTTTTTCTCATAATGTGTTGTTGTAGTTGATTTTTTTATTTTTTTTTTAATTTTAAATTAATATTATTATCGTTTTTGTTGATTTTTATATAAGGGTTGTTGTTGTAGTTGTTCTGTTCTGTTATTATTTTTTTTTTAATTTATCGTTTCCACATTTCATCATATTTTTGTGTTTTTTTTTTTTAATGGATTTTCGGTTTTTTATTTTTTAATTAAATTTAAATTTTAAATATTTGTTTATTTATAATTATCAGCAATATAATAATAAATTTTTCAAATCTCTCGTTGGAAATTTTATTTTCTGAAAAGAAAAAAAAGAAAAAAGTTAAAAAAATAAGATAAAAGGGATTTTGTTTTATTTTTACAATACTTGTAAGTAATTGTATTTTTAAATTTATGATAAGGCATTTTTAAATTGTGCAAATGTAATTTGAAATCGTCTTAATGTTAAAAGTTGCAGATATATATTTTTTAACCCTTTCACTACCATTGTACACTACAGTGTACACAGTAGAGCGTCCCGAATTATAAATCTTTGGAATAGGCCCGCCAAAATATGCACCCTTTGGACCCTTTAAAGGGAAAAATTACAAAAGCATTTTTGGTCGAAAAAAAAGTTTTCTGCCTACTTCCAAAGATTGAAAAAGGTAAGTTGTAATTCAAAGATTCTAATTGTAATTCAAAATTTTCAATTGGAATTTTTCAAAATTCCAAATGTCGACATCGAAATTTTTAAAACTCCTGGGTTGTTGCAGGACTTCGTCTAGCACAAAAATGTTTTTTTTAACAAAAATACAAAAAACAATTAAGAGTGTTAAATTTGGCTGTGCCGAATCTTTTATAACCACCCAACATGCAAAAAAATTATTTAAAACAAGTAGAAAAGTTAAATTAGACTTCGCCGAATCTATGAATACCCTCCACAATGCCCTTTTTAAGCGATAGTAATTTTTTTCAAGCGTGAAAAAAATAACATTTTTGATTAGAAATATTTAGAGTCCGACCGAAACCAGTTTTTCGAGGCCGAACCGAATATTCGGCCAAAAAGTGATATTCGGCCGAAACCGAACCGAAACTTAAAAATATTACCGTCTGGCATGAATAAAATCATTAAAACAATTTTTTAAAGATAAAATATACAGAACTTTATGTTTTGAAACCATAGGAATTGTTGTATTTATTAAAAAAAAAATATTTTTTAAAAAAACTTGCAAAAAAAAATTATAAATTTCATAGTAGATTGAGAGAAAAGAAATATTTGAACTGTCACAGTATTACATTTATTGTACAATTTTGCTTCTTTTTGTTCAAGTGAACTGAAACAAGTAAATTGGAACACGAATTTATAAAATTTAGAGACTTTTTTACATATTTTTTAAAATACCAAAAAGTTTCGGTTTCGGCTTATATTCGGCCAAAATTTTGCCGAATACCGAATAGAGGCCGAAACCCCATTATTCGGCCGAAACCGAGACCGAAACCGAATATTCGGTCAGACTCTAGAAATATTTCATTTTGTGTAAAAAAACTTTATTTTTTAAGTAATTTTTAGAAAAAAAAAATAGTTTACTAAATTGTTTTTTGAGTGTAAAATTTTTTCGAGTGTACTTTTTAGTGTAAAAATATTTTTGAGTGACAAAAATATGTTGTAAAATATTTTTGTGACTTACCAATGTTTTTAAAACATGTTTAACGGGTTTTCAACACGTGAAATTAAGGTGAAACTAATCTGAAATTCACGGTTTTGCTAATAACTTTTGAACCACTTAACCGATTTGGCTGAAATTCGATACAAACCAGGCCAGGGGAACGACAAATATATATGCCAAGCTTCAGCATCCCTTTCGAAAGTTAGTAAATTCACGAAAAACCCTTGCCGAAATTCAGTCTTTTGCTCATAACTTTTGAACCACTGGACCGATTTTGGTGGATTGCAATACCAACCTGACCAGGTAAATGTCCAACATATATTCCAAACTTCAGGAGCTTCCGTAAAGTCTTTCAAAAGTTAGCGTATTTTCAACAGACAGACGGACAGACGAACGGACTGACTTCGCTAGATTGTCTTAAAATCGATCGAGGATTATGAATATATCATAGATGGGACTAATTAATTAAAGGGACCAATTAATTGATGGTTTAATTACCATTTAATTGATGTCAATGGTAATGAAATTTTTTTCATTATCATTGGTTTTATCAATTGTGCCAATTAAATTACTTATCAATTTAATTACTAATGAAAATTAAAAAAAAATAATTACCATTGGTATGGCATCACTTAAAAAAAATAATTACCATTAGTAAAAGTCGTCACAATATTGTCAAAATCGTTAATATTTGGAAATATCTGTTGTTTTTTGTTATATGGTGTTTTAGTTTTTCACATTTTATAAACAAAACACACGTTGATTGCCTTTGTATAACACAATATTTGAATTTTTAATTTGCGTTTTGTCTTTAACATTTCATATTTTTTTGTAAAAACATACTTTGATGTTTAAATTTTTAACTTTTCAAAAAAACAAAAATGTGCAAACCAATGGTTTTGAAACCAATTATAATTGGTGTTTTTCAACAATTGGTGCATTTCATTACCATTAGTAATTATTTTTTCAATTAAAAAAATTTAATTATCATTAAATGGTAATGAAAATTTTTTCATTACCATTGATATCAACCAATGGTAATTAAATTTCAATGGTAATGAAAAATTCCCATCTATGGAATATATATACTTTATGGGGTCCTAGACCAATATTTTGAGGTGTTACAAACGGAATGACAAACTTATATATACCCTCTATCACTAGAGTGGAGGGTATAAAAATTTGCAGGGGTGTTTTCCTTTTTTTATGGGTGTGGGAAGGTCGGCAGTGGTCATTGAGGGGACAACTTCGCTCTCGAAATATATGTTTGAAAATTCATTCTTATGCTTTTTGCGCTAAAGAAATACAAGTTAATCATTATTTAAAAAATTATTGTTTTCCACGCCCACAAAAGGGGGGGGGGGGGGGGCGGTTCGAAAAAAACGACATTTCAATTCCCCGGATCCAAATGCAGGACTTTGAACTTCTTGTAGCACAAAAATGTTGCATTTGTTAAACAATAACACAAAAAATCATGTAAAAATATGGTGTTTTTCAGAGGTTGGTTAAGTTCTTCAAGGGCGAACTTTTTTCCCACTGGTCCGATTTTGCTTATTTACGGACTTAACTTGCCAAGAAACATAAGACAATTTCTGGAGTGTAGCTCTTTTATTTTGGACTGCATCGTGTTAACTATAGACGGAGAGACGAACAGACGAACGGACGGACATCGCTAGAATGTCTTATAATCGATCACTGATCATAAATATATATACTTTATTGGGTCCTAGACCGATTTTTTATGCGTTACACACGGAATGACAAAGTGCGGGGTTATACTCACTTTGCCATTCCGTGTAGAAATGTTTTTTTTTAGAGATTACGAACTTAAGCTGTCTAGGAACATAAGACATATTCGTTCCCAATTTTCGGGAGGATAGCTTCTTTATTTTGAACTGCATCGTGTAAACTACACACGGACGGACATCGCTAGAATGTCTTAGAATCGATCACTAATTAATAATATACTATATACTTTATAGGGTCCTAGACCGATATGTTCATGCGTTACATACGGAATGACAAAGTGAATATTCCCCCATACTGTAGTTGGTGGGTGTAAAAAGATCATTCGTCATTTGAAAAAGATCAATTGTAATTCGAAAAATATCAATTGTAATTCGAAATTTCCAATTGCAATTCGTAAAAGATAAATTGTAATTCAAAAAAGATCAATTGGAATTCGGAAGATCAATTACACAGTGCAACACCCAAAATCGGAATGGGATGAAACCAAAAGCAAATGAAAGTTGACATATTCCATAACAAACCCCTCAAGGCTTTTTTCTAGTTCAGAGCTAGATTTTGTTTTACACGCATTTGAAGTTAGTGCACTTTTATTATAATTACAATAATAAATGCTTGAAAACTGTATTAGTGGCGAATGATTAATATTGTAATTGCCTTTAAATAACAATCATACGCAACGGTGTCCAGTGATTTATATTAATAATTGCCTTTAAATAACAATCATACGCAACGGTGTACAATGGTTTATTTTAATAATTTGGCTATTCAGTAAAAAGGTACTGGACCGATTGCAGCAAAATTCATACCAGTCATAGCTGAAGCAATTTTGAGCTTAAGTTTGGAAACTGGACCCTACATGTCCAATAAGGGCACCACCAGGGGCCTTTCAAGTAGGACGCGTTTAGTACACAAAAACTTTAAATGCTTTAAAATCACCAACTTTAAATGCATGTAAAATAAAATCTAGCTCTGACCTAAAAAAAAAGGCCTTGAGGGGTTTGTTATGGAAAACGTCAGCTTTCATTTGCTTTTGGTTTCATCCCATTCCGATTCCGAAAGTTCGATTTTGTATCACACAAAATCTAGCTCTGAACTAGAAAAAAGCCTTGAGGGGTTTGTTATGGAATATGTCAACTTTCATTTGCTTTTGGTTTCATCCCATTCCGATTTTGGGTGTTGCACTGTGTAATATGGGGCATGTCACAGACTCAATTCCGTTCGGATTTAAAAAAAAAGTGGTTTACTTGTAAAACGCAAAGTAAATATTTTTGTTCCCTTTAAAATCCCTAAATAAAACACTTAAAATTCATTTGCAGAATTTCATTTGGAGTTGGATACAAAAATATGTATTTATACTGTTATACTAACCTACAAAAAGACATCACTTGCAGCAATTGTTCGTCTGTCGGTTATTTTCATTTTCATTTAGCCTTCTACCGGCACCAGCTCCTTGATTATTAGCGCCGTCATTTTTAGGTAATTTCTTGGCTAAAAAAATTGACAAAATAAAAATTATGAATAAGGTTTATTATGTGTGATTTTGTTTGTAACTCACCTATGGCCAAGAAAATATCATTCACATTCATGCCAGTTTTTGCTGATGTTTCCATAAATAACAAACCATTTTCTTCGGCGTACTGTTTAGCTTCTTCATATTCTACAACACGTATATTTGACAAATCTGCTTTATTACCAGCCAAGGCAATAACAATATTAGGTGAGGCCTTAAAAATAGAGATAAGAAATAATATTAATAAAACAAAAGTGATGACTGTAGATTTTTCTTTTTTAAAAACAGAATTTAAAACATTTTTTTTTTTTTTTTCTCAGAGTCTGAGAACATCTTAATAGAAAACGTCACAGGCAGAAACTGTCAACTGTACAAAAAAAATAGTCCCTGCAAAGCACTTTATTTTTTGTTTATAAAGTTGTATGAAATTACAATTCGAAAAATGCTTGAAAGCGTTTTAAGCACTTTGCTAATCAAGGTATTCACTTCAGAATTTTTTGACCCTTGCAACAGTGCAATATTGCAACTTTTTTTAAAAAAAACAAGTAAAAAAGTTAAGTTCGGCCTTGCCGAATGTAGTGATACCCTCCACAATTTCAAAAAGATTATTGCAAACAACTTTATTTAAAAGGAAATTACTTTTGAAAAAAAAAAAATTTTAAAAAAATTTCCGCGAAAAAAAAATTTTGGTAAAAAAAAAATCCGCGATTTTTTTCTTTTTTTGTCAAAAAATATGTTCGTACTTGTTTTAATACCATTTGGTGTTCAATTTTGTTAACATATGTCAACCAGAAGCCGAACTAAAGCCTTTTGTATTTTTAGGTTATGTTGAATGTACTGGAATTTTTGAGGTGTGCTTACATTTTCGTTGATAACTTTTGAACCGCTGAACCGATATCGCTCAAATGCAATACCAAACTTCTCGGGAGAACTTCCAATATATATGTTAAGTTTCAGTCATCTCTGTGCAATATTTTGTCCGCGAGAGCATTTTCCACAGACAGACAGACAGACGGACAGACGGACAGACGGACATCGCTAGAATGTCTTAAAATCGATCGGGCATCATGAATATATATACTTTATGGGGTCCCAGACCGATATTTCGATGAGTTACAAACAGAATGACAAACTTATATATACCCTCTATCACTAAGTGGAGGGTATAAAAATTTTTAATAAAATTTTTATTTTTCAATTACCTTTTATATGATGCGTAGTTGCAAGAAAAGATTTGCAATTTATTTTAATATAAAAACAATTGCTTTTATTCACAAAGAAACAAGCAAAAAAAGTTGCACTTTTGACATTGCGCAATTTTGCAAGACTGAAATTTCTGACGTAAATTCCATTGATGTTTTTTTTTTTTGTAACGCATCGAAATATAGGTCTAGAACCCCATAAAGTATATATTATTGATCAGTGATCGATTCTAAGATATTCTAGCGATGTCCGTCTGTCCGTTTGTGCGTCTCTGGAAAGCACGATACAGTCCAAAGTAAAATAGATAGGTTCCTGAAATTTGTCACGAATATGTCTTCTGGTCTAAGTTCGGAAATGGGCAATGTCGGATCAGGGGGAAAAAAGTTTCCCCTTAAGGAAACTTCTAAACTTCTAAAAAAAACTTCTAAAAAAAACGCAATTTTTCACAGTTTATTTTGTAATTTTCCTAAGCAAATGAAACATTTTTTTATCAGAAAACCTGAAGTTCGATACAGGGACAAAAAATGTCATTTGTTTTAGTCCGCCCCTTTTGTGAGAGTGGATAAACAAATAATAATGATAAAAATGTATAACTATAGTGGAAAAAGCATTATAGACGAATTAGTAAATATTTATCGCGAGGTGAAAGGTGTCCCCAACCGACTCCCAATTAGGGTTATATAGTCGCAACAAAAAGTCGACTTTTTGACTTTTCGACTTTTTTCAATTTCTAAAAAGTCGATTTTTCGACTTTTCGACTTTTTTCAAAATTTAAAAAGTCGACTTTTCGACCTTTCGACTTTTTAAAAAGTCGACTTTTTTCGACTTTTCGACTTTTTTCGACTTTTTAACTTTTTTCAACCTTTTCCAACTTTGAAAAAGTCGATTTTTTTGTAAATAAAAGTTTAGTTTTGACTTGTTCTAAGCAATTAGGTGCTATTTTTTTTGGTTGTATTTTATTTATCAAAAAAAGTCGAAGAAATCGAAAATGTTGAAAAGGTTGAAAAAATCGAAAGCAAAAGAGTCGACTTTCGATTTATAGAAACCAATCACTGAGATGTTAACAATAATCAAAAATATTGGTAAATATTGCACTTAACACTTTCTAACTCATGAATTTGGCATTGACATTTTTGCTTCACATACAAAATACATGGAAATACCAATAGCTTCAGTTGTTATAAAACTCGGCTCTCATTTGAATTTTTTTTCAGAAGAAAGAAATTATTTTCATCTGACAAAAGTAAAAAAAAAATCAAAAAAAAATTTGAAAAAAGTCGAAAAAGTCGAAAGCAAAAGTCGACTTTTCGACTTTTTAAGAACAAAAAAGTCGATTTCGACTTTTCGACTTTTTCATACAAAAAGTCGATTAATCGACTTTTCGACTTTTCGACTATAGAACCCTACTCCTAATAAAACAAAACCCCCGACCATTTTTTTTTTTTTCATTTTGTAACGTGTATAAAATATTCGGCACAGCCGTATTTAACAGTCTTACTTGTTTTTTTTTTTTTTTAACGCAAAAAAAAAAACAAGTGAGAGTGTTAAATTCGGCTGTGCCGAATATTTTATACCCTCCAATACATAAAACTACCTCCGTCCCGAAATATTCTATATTTCTATAGATTTTTTTTGTCCCAAAATAAACATTTTATTAAGCAGTGTTTTAGTTGAAATAATACAAGATAAAGTTAAAAAAACAATCTTATACTAATCTCTTGTACTAAAATTGTAACAAAATTAATTAAAAATATTTGCAAGATGTCCCTATTGCATCCATAATGCATTTATTAAAAACCATTAAAAGGGTCTCTAGCGTAAAGTTTCTTATTTCATACGCCGCATTTTGTAATTATTTTCATCTTTTCGACCATAGTGGACACCATGCCTGTTTGTAACGTCGAAAACAAGTTGTCTCATTTATCTGGATGCAGTTTATTGAATCCATTTTGCACGTGAATTGAAAAATTGCAAAGCTATAAAGAATTTCTAAATTATTGATATGTCCCGATATGTATTAACAAAAAAAACAAAGCTTTTTCAAAAAATCCTCCATAATCCCAGCCAAAATATAGAAATGTTAAGATTATTTTGGGACGGAGGTAGTAAAATAATAAAAAAATACTGGGGCGTTTGGGGAGGGTGAGTTGGGGGACCCCTTTCCCCTCGCGGAATATGTTTACAAGTTATTTTTTTTCTGCTTTGTGCACTAAAGTATTATAATTTTATTAATATTTAAAGATTTTTTATTCACGCCCTCAAAAGTGGGCGTGAATAAAAAATGCAAGACTTTAAACTTCTGAGAACATAAAAATGTTTCATTTGTTTAACAAAATATAAAAAAAACGTCTGAAATATTGGGGTTTTTCAATGGTTGGATAAGTTGTTCAAGGGGGAACTTTTCCCCCTGGTCCGATTTTGTCCATTTCCGAACTTAACCTGCCTAGGACCATAAGACATATTCGTGCCAAACTTGAGGAGTCTAGCTCTTTTATTTTGGACTGTATCGTGTTAACTACAAACGGACAGACTGACGGACAGACAGACATCGCTAGAATGTCTTAGAATCGATCACTGATTAATAATATATACGCTTTATGGAGTCCCCGACCGATATTTCGATGCGTTACAACCCCATACTGTAGTTGGAGGGTATAAAAATTCAAAAAATGTTTAAGAGTCTGGGACTTGGAATTTTTTTTTTTAATCATACGTTTTTTACTTCAAAAGCATAAAACAAAAAAATTCCAAAAAAAATATGCCTTAAAAAAGTTTTTTTGGACTTAAGATGGAAGTACATAGGAACGAACTTGCTTTGCGTACGGTTGTCAAAAAGTTAAAACTGAATAAAGGTGGAAGTACATAGGACTGCGTTGCGTCCGATCCGTTTTCACCTCATCGTGCTAAATTGAAAATTCATTCTTATGATTTTTGCACTAAAGAAATACAATTCTATCATTATTTAAAAAAAAATTTATTCCACGCCCATAAAAGGGGGGCGGACCGGAAAAACTGACATTTTCTAATTCTCTGGGTCCAAGTTCAGGACTTTGAACTTCTTGTAGCATAAAAATGTTGCATTTGTTAAACAAAAACACAAAAAATCATGTAAAAAGATGGTATTTTTCAGAGGTTGGTTTAGTTCTTCAAGGGGGAACTTTTTTCCCCTGGTCCGATTTTGCTCATTTACGAACTTAACCTGCCTAGGAACATAAGACATATTCGTGCCAAATGTCGGGAGTCTAGCTCTTTTATTTCGGCCTGCATCGTGTTAACTACAGACGGACGGACGGGCGGACGGACAGATATCGCTAGAATGTCTTAGAATCGATCACTGATCATAAATATATATACTTTATGGGGTCCTAGACCAATATTTTGATGCGTTACACACGGAATAACAAAGTGAGTATACCCCCATACTGTGGTTGGAGGGTATAAAAATATCAGTTGTAATTTATAAAAGATCAATTGTAATTCGAAGATTCCAATTGCAATTCGAAAAACACCAATTGTAATTCGAAGATTTCAATTGAAATTTAAAAAAATATCAATTTAAATTCATTTTAAATTGCAAATTCGAATCTTCGCATTAAATTTGGAATCTTCGAATTACAATTGATCTTTTAATATTACAATTGATCTTTTTCAAATTTTAATTTATCTTTTACGAATTACAGTTAATCTTTTACAAATTACAGTTGATATTTTAAGAATTACAATTGAGATTTTACGAATTACAATTGATGTTTTACAAATTTCAATTGGAATCTTCGAAACATGGACAACAACATTAACCCATGCGGCCGGCAATCAAAATTTTAGATTTTTGAAATTTTAAAAACTTTTACACGAATATCAAAATCGGCAAATGATTTTCGAGACATCGCCATTTGCGAATTGCTAACAATGACGGATTTTGTCCTGGGTTTGTGATTTTTTTTTAACTTTAAAGTTTCAACTTTTGCAGTGAAAATACATAGGACCAAAAACTTTTTACGCAAAAAAGCTTTACAAGGCGAAGAGGATGGATTTGTTGCATAGGCCGCTGTTCCAAAAAAAGTAATTCACATAAAAAATGTGGAAATGAAAATTTCCGAATTTTTTTGGTGTTCTAGATTTCACATCCGAATTTCTTTTTCGTTTTGTTTCACATAAATAAAATTTGATGAAAGTAAAACGAATGCACTTTTTTCCTTATAATTTTTTAAATTTTAATTATTCGATTTCAACTTCGAATGAAAACATGATCAACAAAACACTCAACTTGATTTCATGTGATTCGGAAATTTTCGTGTGAATTGAAAAGTTGTGAAAGACAGAACAGAGGCCATAGACTTTATAATCTCTTAGACAGGCCGAATGCCGACACACGAAAAATTTTTAGCAAAAAAAAGTTTTCTAAAAAATCATTTCAAATTTAGTCTTTTTACAAGAAAAAAAAGTTTGAGATCTTTAAAAGCTAAAATATCATAAAATGTTTAGAATGCATTTTAAATTTGCATATAACATTTCAAAAAAGTTGATATTTGATTAGCATATGATATCACGTCTGCTTTAATATTTCTAAATGAGCACAAAGAAATACATATATTAATTCATTAAAAATGTGCGCATTTATATAAAAGAAGTATCAATGAACCCATATATTTGTTAAACAAAACTGTAAATAACGACAATATTGATATTGCTAAAGCAGTACACAGTCCTTTTGCTTCTCATTCAGAAAAATACAATTTAATCGAAAATAATAAATTTTGTCTAAAACTTACTTGTTTGTGTAGTTCCTTGACCCAAGTTTTTGCACGTTGAAAACTGTCTTGATTTTGTATGTCATAAACAACAATAGCGGCCTGCGCACCTCTATAATACATGGGAGCTAAGCTGTGATATCTGGTGGTTGATAATAAAAAATAATAAATCGTTATTTTTGCAAAAAAAAAAGTAATTAAACATTTTCACAAACCTCTCTTGTCCTGCAGTATCCCATATTTCAAATTTAACCACTGTGTCTTCTATACATATGGTTTGTGTTAAGAATGCAGCTCCTATCGTACTTTCTTGATATTCATGAAATTGTCCTTTAACAAAACGTAACACCAGCGATGATTTGCCCACAGCTGATTCGCCCAATAAGACCAATTTAAATTGGCAACTTTTATTTTGAGATGTACCATTGGGACGTTGAGCTGTACCACCGCCAGATCCACCAGAACGTGGTGTTGTTGCCATTATTGCTGTGTTGTAGTTGTTATTTTATGGAAAGTATTTGTTTATTATTTAAAAGGAGAAACAAAGTTTTTCTTTTTAAAAAAAAACTTTAGTACTTGATTAATTCTTAATAAAAAAAAGTTAGACGAGTTAGAAAATAAAGATTTATTAGAAGATGCTAGAGATGAGAATGTTGGAATTTAATGCTGGTGTGGTAAATATTCCTTAAAGGACGGTTAATCACACGTTTTGCTTCTTCTTGCCTTTTATAGATGTTTAATGGTGAATGATCTAAAAAGAGAGAGAAAGAAATTTTAATGTTAGTTAAAGATTAGCTAGTTTATTTTTTTTTTCTTCTAAAAAAAACTGTAAGTTTTAAAATCCAAAGTACCCCACTCGGAATATGTATACAGTGGCCGACAAATGTCTACGTGTGACTACATAATAGATTTAATTCGTTTATTTATCAAGCTTTATTTTAAGCTTAATGTCGTTCAGATTGAGTAAATATTAATTGTGCTACGAGGGTCGAAAAGGAAATTGGAATTATTAAAGACCTTTTTTAGAAAATTTTTAAAAAATATTTTTCCCAAGTTGAAGCACTAAAAATTTATAAAATAGTCTAACAGTTTAAATTCATTTATCAACTTGTTTTTCCAACGAACCAAATAAAAAAATTAAAATTGTCGTTTTTTGACCCTCAATTATTTTGACCACCAATTTTTTGTAAAAAAAAAGTTTAGTGCTAGATTTATTTTACACGCATTTAAAGTTGGTGAACTATTAAACAGTGCAACACCCAAAATCGGAATGGGATGAAACCAAAAGCAAATGAAAGTTGACATTCCATAACAAACCCCTTAAGGCTTTTTTCTAGTTCAGAGCTAGATTTTGTTTTACACGCATTTGAAGTTAGTTCACTTTTATTATAATTACAATAATAAATGCTTGAAAACTGTATTAGTGGCGAATGATTAATATTGTAATTGCCTTTAAATAACAATCATACGCAACGGTGTCCAGTGATTTATATTAATAATTGCCTTTAAATAACAATCATACGCAACGGTGTACATGGTTTATTTTAATAATTTGGCTATTCAGTAAATAGGTACTGGACCGATTGCAGCAAAATTCATACCAGTCATAGCTGAAGTAATTTTGAGCTTAAGTTTGGAAACTGGACCCTACATGTCCAAAAAGGGCACCACCAGGGGTCTTTAAAGTAGGACACGTTTAGTACACAAAAACTTTAAATGCTTTAAAATCACCAACTTTAAATGCGTGTAAAATAAAATCTAGCTCTGACCTAAAAAAAATGCCTTGAGGGTTTTGTTATGGAAAACGTCAGCTTTCATTTGCTTTTGGTTTCATCCCATTCCGATTCCGAAAGTTCGATTTTGTATCACTGTGTTATTATAGTTATAGCTAAAATAATTTCGAGTTAAAGTTTGGCACTGAACCCCTTAAGTAGGACAAAAAAATATAGCACTAAACTAAAAAAAGCTTTTAGTGTTTTGTTATGGAAAATGTCAACTTTTTTTGCTGTTGGTTTCATCCTATTCCGATCCGATCCGGAAAGTTTAATCAAAAAAACTTTGTAATCAAAAAAAATAAATTTTGTAACAATTAAAGATCTAGTTAATATTTTTAATATTTGCAAGAACACAAATTTAAAAATCTTCAAATTCGAAAAATATCGAATTTTTTAAATTTGCTGAAAGTGAACTCCCGAATAGCGCTCTTTTTTAATTAACTTTTACAAAAAAAAACTTTGTATATGTTCCCTCCAGGAAATAACCTACCCCGTGACTGGTGAAAACGGGGCATGTTACTTAAATGCCTATCACGTGACGGATGAAAATTGGACTTATCACTAAACTGTCTCTAAAATACTTACTCCTGACCGGAGACAATAGGACAAATCAAAATTTTTCCAATTTTCACCGAGTCCCGAAGCCACATTTTTTTGCGTTTTGTAGTAAAAAATTTCATAAAGAATGGATTGTAGAAAAAAAAAAATTCACAAATTTTGAAAAATTTTCCAAGTGCAATGAAAAAGAGTTTATTCTGATTCGATTCCTTTTCGTGTTCCCCATTATGAATTAACATAACGAGTACTTATGATAACTCTACTTTATTTATTAGGATATTCTCTTATTAAATACTCATAGAGTTTCTTGCTTTCAAAAAATATGGCAATTTTCAGGAATAAATTGACGATCGTTTTCCAAGTCGCAAAAATTTTTCAAAAAATTTTGACAATTTTTTTGCGTTTTGGAATAAAAAGTAAAAATTTTTTGGAAATTTTGTTAAATCCCGTTTCAAAAATGGTTCGCATTTTTTTCAGATTTGTCCAATTGTATTTCAGAAATAGTCAACTGTATATCAGAAATTGTCAAAAGTCAATTGTTTTTTAGAAACAGTCAATTGTATTTCAGAAATGAATCAATGTTATTTCAGAAATGTTAATTATATTTCAGAAAAACAGGCATTTATTAAATGTTCTGAAATACAATTGACTATTTCTAAAATATAATTAGACGAATTTGAAATACAGTTGACTATTTCTGAAATACACTTGGAAAATCTGAAAAACAACTGACTGTTTCTGAAAAACAATAGGAAAATTTTAAATACATTTCACTATTTCTGAAATGCAAATGGAAAATCTGAAATACTATTGACTTTTTCTAAAATACAATTGGAAAATCTGAAATACAATTGACTGTTTCAAAAATGGTGTATAAAACTGAACAGTGTTCCTCAAGGACAGGTACAGTGACACAAATGATGTATCCGAAGTTGAGAAATTTCCTCAGGAAGGTGACTTATGTTTTTATATGTGAGGTCTGTGATAGCCCAGCAAAAAAAGTGCGGAGTACTTCTATTTGGAGTGCTTTAAAACTATAACAAATGTAATGAAATACAACAAAAATAACAAAAAACACAAGAAAAAAACGCAAAGGCATTCTTTTCTACTTCCGCGACACTCCCATACAAAAGTAAGTAGATATTCAGTAGATAAGAAGTACTCCGAGCTTTCAAACAACTTCCAACTACTTCCACGGAGTAGTTCTTATCTACTGAATATCTACTTACATTTGTATGGAGGTGTCGCAATAGGTAATGAGCAGGGCAAGGGGGTTCATGTAAATACATATTTGTTGTTGTTAGCCAGAGAACAACTTAAAGTATTTATCTTCGCGAATCATCGAATTTGCTTAAAAATGGCATTGATTTGTTAGTGCATATTTTTGCATATTTTGATGAAAATGCATGTGTTTGCATATTTTGATGAAAATGCATGTTTTTGCATATTTTGCTTAAACTACATATTTTCTTGCATATATTTTAATATTTATTAAAAAAAATTGATTTTTTTTTGTTATTTTATTGAAATTTGCTATTTTTCATGAAAAATGTGCAAATCGGTTCATGCATTTTGATAAAAAAGAAATAAAAAAAAAATATTTTTTATTTTCAAAAAATTTAAGCAAAAATTTCGCAATATAGTGGGAAAAATATAAATACAATTTTCATAGAGTAATTTCGTTCAAGGGCTGCATCTAAAAGACGGAAAGGAGTCTTTCTAATTGTTTTTATTAAACTGCACTGACAATGAGTTAAAAAAAAAAATAAATTTATGTAATTTTTTTTTTCCGTTAAAGGGTACTAATTGCGCATCGTTTTGGGGCAAGCGTTTTCAAATTAGAAAAAAAATCCGAATTCGGGACGCGATAACTTACGTATTTGTAAATGTTTACACTATGGTGGAGCAAATTTAACTTTTTTTGAATTTCGAAAACGTCGGGGTTGGGAAGTTGCTCTTTAGGGTCGATATTAACACAACAATATTGGACCTGTAGTACCATGGGTTTTGGGTTTCTTTTTGACTTGAAAATAGGAAAATTCCAAACAAAAAAGAATACATATTTTTGAAAAAAAAAAATAAGAAGTTAAAAATTTTTTTCACTTTGTTCGAAACTTTCCGATTTTCAAGTCAAAAAAGGAACCCAAAACCATTGTACTACAGGTCCTATATTTTTGTATATTAATACAACCCTGAAAGGCAACTTTCCCGACCCCGACGATTTCGAAATTCGAAAAAAGCTAAATTTGCTCCACTGAATTTCATGTTTTACGATTTTGTATGAATAAATATTAAAATAAATAATTTTTTAATGCATATTTTTTTAGTTTTTATTGCATATTTTTAAATTTTTGATACATATTTTTAGCGCTAAAAACGCGATTTTTAGTGCATGAACTTCCTTGCCCTGGTAATGAGTTAAGAGCTGAATATCTATGTATTCTGGAGTAGAAAAAACTGTTTGTGTGTTTTTGTCTTGTGCTTTTTGTTATTTTTGTTGTATTTCATTACATTTGTTATAGTTTTAAAGCACTCCACTGAGAAGTGGTAATGACTTTTTTTGCAAGGAGGTCACAGTTCTTGAATGTGTCACAAGGTGGGTACAGCTGTAAAGTGTTCTGTAACATGTCACTAATGAACCGGCACGGGTTGTGTTTCTAAAGGACATGTCCAGTAACATTCCCTAACAAAAGTAAAAAGTATTTTTATATGAAAGGTGTCGAATTTGTGATAGGTTTTTTGGTTCCCTGTGATGTGTCACGTTACATATCATTGAACTTACACTTTTCCTGCAGGGTTGTTTTCTATATTTTTTAATTAATTGTTTTGTTATACACATTCTGTAAATTTTTTCGGATTGAATTAAAAAATTAATATAAAATAATTATAATAAAAATAATCTCATATTCAAATTCACCTTAGCCGAAAATTAAAAATTTAACCGAATATTCGACTTCGACTAAATTCGTTCAAACAATACAATTTCTCTTCCAGACATAAGATTAAAAACACAATTTTACAAGATTTTGCTTGCAGGGATCAATTTTGTTTTATAAGCCTTTTTAATATAAAATTTTAGATGGACCTTAATTTAAACAGGTCTGGAACTAATCAATAAAAACAAATTATAAACAAATATGATATTCAAAATATTTGAAATCACTAAAATTATGAGTCATGAAAGTTACTAAAACCAAAATCAACAGAAATGTTTAAAAAATACACTAAAATGTATATAATCACAAAATTTGCTAAAACAAATATGCAGATAAGGTTGCAAAATATGTATCGTACAAAACTAAATGACGTAAAGACAAAAAGCAAATATATAATAACAATAATTATTGTTATGGTTTTTTATTTTTTTTTACAATTCCCATATCTCCAACTGGCCTGCAAGTAGGCCTATCAGCAAAATATTGTTATATTTTAATTACGGCGCCATTATGAAGATTTTTAAAAAATATAGATATGCCTTTTTGCAGGCCAGGTGACATTACGAATACAAAGTAAATTGTAACAATTTAACGATTTCTCTAAAACTGATTTTTTTTTCAAAGAACATACATGATTTGTATTTAAATGTTAGTAAAGTGCATATGATACTTGCTTGTTTCAAGTTACTTGTTGCTGCATTTATTAGGGTTTTTCTATACAAATTTCGATAACTTCAACCAAAAATTTTAAATTTATCGAAATTCTCATAGAAAAACCCTAATAAATGCAGCAACAAGTAACTTGAAAAAAGCAAGTATCATAAAGGCATAAGAAACAATACAATGCAAAATGTTATTTGTTTACTATTTGAATCGCATCTTCCTTTCCATCTTGCGGATGGATGAATATCGCTAGAATGTCTTAAAAATCATTATGGATCAATAATATATAAACTTAATGGTCCTAGACCGAGAATATAACGTTATTTTTCTAAAAAAAAAAAAAAAATTGTAAAGTTAGCTAAGCTCCGAACAAGTTTTTAAAAAAAAAATTTACCAAGGGAAGTCTTCCTTGTGTTACCCTCCGATCTTCATGAAATTTGGATATGTTATTCAAAACGAAAATTCGTTAGACGCATACCAAACTACTTTTTAGGATGTTTTTTAATTATTAACCCCTAGGGAGAATTCCCTAAAAAATACTTGTCATTTTTTTTATCGCTTTGAGGTAGCATTCTGTGGAAGTTTATATGTTTTGCATTTAAAGTACTGGAACAACGCAAGTTCTTTTGGTTTTTACAGTGCTTTTGCGATGCTATCAGAAACTATGGGCCATCCGTAGAGGAAAGGTATCATTTGAGAAGAAATACCAAAAATACTACGTCCTGACAATAATTGTACTGCCGTTTGCGTTACTAGACAAATATTAGACCGCTTGTATTTTTCTGCCTGAATGAGGAAATAGTGTTGTTGGGGTAATATTTGTAATTATTTTGTTATCTACAACAGCGGTTACCAACCTTTTTGGCTCGCGTACCCCTAATTTAAAATTTTATCAGCCGCGTACCCCCTAACGAGTTTTTTGTTTTTGTAAAAAAACTTCACATGTAAATATTAGAGTTCATTTTGATTTTTGCTCTGTGGGTATTATAATTTTTTCGAAAAATTTAGGCGAGATCAACACAATGGAGGTTTTTTTTGGTAAAACGCTCCTTGGGGTGGTTCAATGCATCTGAAAACGCGGATTTTAAGCTGATTTTTCGGCAGAGCAAAAACGGCTGAAAATATTGCAAATCTGATTTCACCATTCGACCCAACACCTTAAAATTAAAACAACGGACGTTTTTTGAACTCTTACAAAAAGTTCCAAAATACCATCACAGGGGTCGGAAATATAAAGATTTTAATTTTTTTTAAATGTTTTTTTTTAATACGAAGTCAGATCAATAATTCCATGACTTTTCAAATGAAACACCCTCGTATATACAATGAAAGTGCATTTGTGCTTAACAAAATGCCCAAAAACACGTTTTTTGTGAACTTTGACACAAATTTTCTCAAAAACCTGACATCATAGAAAAATTTTAGAACCATATTCGGAATCAGCATCGAAAGGTTAATCGAAAACAAGTGGTCAGATCTCAAAATATTATCCAAACATATTGCAAAAAATGCTCTCTAAATTGCATGAAAACAAGTTTTTTGTGAACTTTGGCCTCATCTTTCTTAAAAACCTGACGTTATGGAAAACCTTGAAAGCCAGATGCGGAACCAGCATTAAAAGGTTAATCTGAAACGAATATCCAAATTTCTAAAATTTTGCGTACCCCTGAGGACAGTTTCGCGTACCCCCTAGTGGTACGCGTACCATAGCACACTGGTCGATCCCATTGGCCAAAAATAAAAAATCAAATTCAAAAGTTTGTCACCAAATGTGTCATCACTATTTCTGATAAAAACAAAGTTTCAAAATTATAAGTTGTTTTTGTTTTATTCCAACTGTACTCTTTAAGAACAGCTTCAAAAGATAGGGCAAGTTAACAGTTGGTTTTTGCATAGTAAAAAAGTGGAAAATTAGGTTCAACTTTAAATTAATTAAAACCATATAAAAAAATTTTTTGCTGAAATAAACCAAAATGAATATTGAATATGAAGATATTAACTTAATTTTAAAATAATTACAATGTATTTAGCATGTTCTGGATTTTTTATTAAATTAATATCTCTCCAGTGTCAGTGTTAGTGTTTGTTAGTCCATATATTAAAATTTCAACTAGAGTTTTAGTTGTGTTCCCCCCTGAAATCTCCAATCGGATTTTTTTTGGTTTATTAGTTAATATTCCAAGATTCTAAAATTGGTAATATCAGCTGCATATCTTTGCATGTCTTTGAGTTATCTCCCACAGATCAAAGAGGCCTCGTTGGTTTTTATGTCAAACTTTGAATTTTTGTGTGGTGTTTTGTTAATTTATGTTCGCGTTGCTCTGTTTTTGTTATGCATGTAAAGAAATGTGTTTGTTTTTTTCTTTTTCATGAACTTTTAACTTTATTTATTTCTTTATTTTATCCTTTTTAAAAAATACTTTTGCAATAGGCACATGTTATAATTGCAAACTTTCTCGATTCCATATTTTTGATATTTGGTGCTAAGAAAGAGGTACAAATGCTGAAAAAGCTCGAAAAGTAAAGAAAATCGTGATAAGCTATATTAAAAATGAGGGCTACACCTTTGAAGAAAGTCAATAAAAAACAACGCTTAAAGTATAATTGCAAAAAAATTTCAGAATTTTGGCAAAAATGCAATCGTATAAAAACAAGAGTTTGAAATACATATTCTGATTGACTTTCCCAAAATGAATCGATTTCATTAAACTCACATACATCTGACTTGAATCAAGATCGAAGACGTCCTAGATTAAGTTTCGGAGAGTGTACAAGCAGGACAAAGCGACGACGAATAGCAGAAATTAATGTCTCCGCTGCTGATGATATGCGACCTGCTAACTTAAAAAAGAATTCATTAATTATGCAGACAAATCGTAAAAAAATTTACCAAAATCAGGCCAGTAGTTTTTTCTGTACAACTGCAGCCAATTTTATCCTTTAAAAAAAGCATCCCACAATTGGGTGGCAACCCTGGCAATTCTAATTGACAAAAATTTTAAAATTTTTTAAAAGATGGTTTTTATCTTTCATATAAAAAAACAGAATTAAAAATTAATGCGTATTTATTTTTTTTATAGCTGTTTAAAAATTGTTAACATTAAGGCTGTTTTTTTAGTAACAACCCCCCTTAAACTTTTTATAATTTTTTATTGCATATTATTTTAATATAATAAGTCAATGTTTTCTTTTTTTAAAACTAATTTTGTAAAAAAGTTTTGAATCAAATGTGAATTAAAAACAAGTTTCGTTTTTGTTATGTGGGGGGTGAATGTGGGTGCTTGGGGTGGGGGTGGGTGGTGGGGGGTGATTATGAGCCATCAACCACTCCCATTTTATTACTAAATAGTTATGACATATTTATAAAGCCGTGACCGAAGTTTCACGATTATACCTATGCTGGAAGTATTTTTGGCCGCCGTATCCATACAGCTCCGACCACTGTGCATAGGTTGGTAACCGCTGATCTACAATTTCGCTGTCAACGAGTAGTTGTATTTTATTTTTTTTTTATGGTTTTTTAAACCAAAAATTCTTGTTAATGACCTTTAAGGTTTTTGTTTTAGATTTTTTTTTTTTCAAAATTTAACTGTTGATAGCACAGCACGTATGTGTGTATTAAAAAAAGAAAATATTTGTTTTGTTATTATTTCTCAAAACAATAGAACAATATTTAACAATATTATACAGTACAATGTCATACTTCATTAGTAGACTAATTGTATATGAATAATAAGAAAAATAAACAAATGTTAACATGATTAAAAAAAATACGTCGTATTATAAAGAAATGATGGAAGAAAACACCTTATTTTCTTAACAGGTTGAAGTAGTAATAGTAAGGGGTTTCATTCTTGATAGAAAACAAAAAGGAGAATCAGAGAAATGTTAAAAATACCTATATTATTTTTGACATATAAAACAAAAAAATACTTGGGCATTTGTTTTTCTTGATTTTTTTGGATACTTATCATTTCTGAATTCGAATTATATATATTTAGACTAAAATGCATGTAACTCATAAACCAAAACTCATACAAAGATCGTATATGTACAAAATCGTTGGTATTGAAGTCACGTTTCATGGGAAATTTTGAGAAACAAACCATTACATAGGAAATGCACTTAATGTGTCACTTTTCATGGGCAATTTGCAGAGACAAAATCGGTTTACGTATTCCAGAGAAAATGCATAACAAATTGTAACTTATTTTTAAATAAAGATTATACTAGTTTATATTTCTTTGTATGCCTTTAACTATGGAATATCCCCCTCTTTATATTACAATTTTAATTTTTTTTTATAAATTTTAACTCAAGTTCACTTTTAAAAATTGTTTGTTTTATGTTATTCTAAACAATAAAATTAACACTTGTGTGTAATTGATATGAGCAGATTGTGTTTTTTTAGTACTTGGAATTTTCTCTACTCTCACACACACATATAAAAACTCATATCAAATGTAAATAAAATTAAATAAATAAATAAAATCCAATTTTTATTTTAATGTTTTGTGGGCGGCTACTGACTTTGCAATTTAATTGTCTTCAATTCTATCAATGTTAATAAACTCTTTATGTCATAACTTGCATTGCACAGTGGTTTATTTTGGATTTTTTTGGAAATAATTCCATTTAGTAAGTACTGAAATTCATACCGGCTATAGCTAACGTAGTTTCAAGCTTAAATTTAGACGCTAAACCCTTCATGTTCGATATGGGCACCAACAGGGGACCCAAAAGTAGGAAACCTTTAGCATACGAAAACTTTAAATGCTCACCATTTTAACATGATAATACTTTAGGCTGATGTCTAATTTTCAAAGTGACACAGAACGCCAACTCAGTGAAACAATAGGTGTGTTCCAGAACTTTTCGGGTAAAGTTCGGTAAAATGAGAGCAAATCAAAAAACCTCTCACGATACCACAAAAATACACAAAAGTACGGGAACGCTAAAAACCACATTTCAAGCCCAAAATAATAGAAAATGTAAACAAACCAATAACGCTAAAATATTTTCGTAAGAAAAATTACTTTAAACAAGAAAACAAATTGTAAATGTTTATTTTAATAACAAATTATCTTTTTTTGTATTGAAATAACACATTTCCTTGGTTTAGTTCTTTATTTTATTTAAATTTCCAATTTGGCTTCACAAAAAAAACAGCTGTTTTTTCAACATCTGACTGTTACCAATTTACCCGAAAAAAAAGTGCGGGTAAGTTCGGTAAAATGAGAAACTAATTTATTCTCTCAAAAACTCTCTCATTTACCCAATTTTTGCGTACGGGAACGCTTTTCGGGCTGGTTTGGGTACCCGCGGGCACCCGCGGTAACGTTGTGGAACAGACCTAATATAAGCTAACAACAAAAAAAAATAAAACCTATTGTTTTATATTTCTTACCCTTTCACCTTTCTCTGTTGGTGAATAAATTTTTTTTTTTTACCAGCTGGTAAATAAAACGTAACATAATTATTTTTCATCAATATTTTTTATCAAAATTTTTTTTTAAAACAATTTTTTTTTATCAAAGTTTTGTTTTTTTATCGAAAATTATTTTTAATAAAAAATTTTTCCGTCAAACATTTTTTTTATAATTTTTTTTTTATTCAAACAAAATTTTTTATTAAACAAAATTTTTTCATCAAAAAAATTTTTTTATCAATTTTTTTTTAACATTTCTCTCTCAATTGTTATGTTACCATGTCTAAACTTTTTCCGACATAAAAAGGTTTAATTTGTTTAACTAAAGTACAATTAACAAGTGGAAGTGTTAAATGCGCCTGTTCAGAAACTTTTATATCCTCCAAAATGTAAAAAAAAAAAAACTTTTTTGCAAAACTTGCACTTAAGTAATACAATTTTATCATTATTTAAAATTAAATATTCGAGCTGATAGCCTTGGCAGCTAGTGCTCCTTTAATTTTTTTTAGTCTTAGAATTTATTCATAAGATTAAACCAATAAATAAATAATAAATAAATATATATTTACGCCCACAAAAGGGGCGGACCGAAAAAGTTACATTTTCAATTCCCTGGGTCTAAGTACAGGGGGGTTATTGCGTATTTCGATTCGAAAATTAAAACTTTTCGAAAGTAGTTTCCGATTCGAAAATAAAATCGTATTGTCTAATACTATCGAAACTACTACAGAGTTGTATTTGTGATTTAAATGGAACAAATCACAAAAACTTGGTAGCACTGATGAAAATTTAGCAGCACTTTTCAAATTTTGACAGCAAATGTCAAATATAACAACAAAAAGTTCAAAGAAATTTAAAACTTCAATTAAAAAAAACGCAAATATAAAAAATATAAAATGGATAGTGTAGAATTATGGAATGATGAAGTAAATAACGACGCTCTTCCAGAGAGGATTGAAAGGAAGTTAATAAGGGACAATTCGGATATTATGAGTCTAAATGATAAGAGGTAAGAAAATACTATTTTACTGTCGAGTTAATTTTTACTTTAAACTTTAATTTTAGTTTTGTTAGAAATTTCCGACTAAATAAGAATGCGTTCATGTATGTCCTCAACTCCATAGAAGCAAGTTTAAAGCCTCCAGAAAGATCCACTGCTATACCAGCCATATTAAAGTTAGCTGCTACACTGAAAGTTTTGGCCCAAGGTGCAAACCAACACCAAATTGGTCAGGATCGTCTCTTAGGGATTTCTCAGTCATCAATTTCTTCATGCATGACAGAGGTATGCGAGGTTATTGAACGAATACTTTGTCCTAAGGATATTGTTTTTGAAATGACAGAGGAAAAGAAGAGAGAGGCCAAAAGATTTTTTTATAGTAAATGTGGAATACCTGGTGTTATTGGAGCAGTAGATGGAACACATATTCAATTAATGAGTCCAACTATTAATGAGCATTTATACCTTAGTCGGAAATTAAAACACAGTCTAAATGCTATGGCGGTAAGTTTCCATAAATATTACAGTGTAAAATAAACAATTTTTTTATTTAGATATGTGATCATGAAATGAACATCAGGGTTATCAACGGGCGGTATGGTGGAGCTAACCACGATTCACATGTGTGGAATTTATCGGAAGAGAGAGAATATTTAAAAGAAAGATATCAAGGTGGAGATACAGGAACTCGAATCCTTGGTGAGATTTAATTCCCTAATGTAAACACATAATTTGTGACTGAATATTTTAGGTGATTCTGGATATCCCCTGGAGCCTTGGATTTTGACGCCGTATAGAAACACTGCAGAAAATTCTTTAGAGTCATTTTTTAATCAACAGCATTCTAAAGGAAGGTCGATAATTGAGAGAACTTTTGGTTTACTGAAAGCAAGATTTCGATGTCTCTTATCAGCCAGGGAATTGCACTATACTCCTGAAAAGGCTGTCCAGATTCTTAATGTTTGCTGTGCCTTACATAATATTTGCTTGATGTTTAACGTTGAAAACCCTCAACTAGATAATGAGGAAGATGTGCCTTCAACTTCTTCTGCAAGTGACCGTGTTGAAATAATGGATATTAACTATACTAATATAGCAAAAAATATTAGAAACGAAATCAAAAATAATATGCAATTTAATCACTAAAGTTTTGTAAATAAGTATTTATTAAAAACAATAAAACTAATTTAAAACTTAAGAAAAAAACAATAAAATTCATTTTAAACATAAAAAAAACAGTAAAATTCATTTAAAAATTAAAAAAAACAATAAAATTCATTTTAAACTAAAAAACTATCTTAAACCATTTAAAAATAAAGATTTTGGTGTACAAAAATTAATGAAACAAGAAAACATTTACTTTCCATGCCCCGATTTTTCGCATTCCAACTCGAAAATTCGCTTTTTAAGATTGAGTTGCTCTACTTTTCGCTTGGTTTTTTCTAGTTCCATCTTTTTTTTAAACTCGAACTTTTCTTTTTTTAGTTTATAACTTCGTTCTTTTGTATCAGAGCTCCTTTTTAAATATTTGTTAGTGTTAACAATATTTTTGTTTATTTCACTGAACATTTGTAGAGTGTTCTTCTGGTTGGCACTGATTTCGGCTAAAACTTTCGTTGTATTCTCTTGGAAAACTATTTGGTTGTCAACTTGTTTTTGAAGTAGACTATCTTTATTGGAAGCTTCTCGTCTGCCACTAGTTCTACGTGGTGTATTTGTAGATGTTTCTTCTGTGCATTCTGGAGGATCTGTAAATGTTTCCTCTGAAACCACTGAAGAAATAATTTGTTCCATAATTTCATCCTCTTGATGTGTGTCATTGACAACTACGGGATTGGAACTATTTGATGTCACTGTGCTGGTGTTTGTCCTTACACCAAATCTACAAGTTCCTGGCAAACCGCTGACAGATTCTCCCATTGATAACAACCCTGCCAACTGTAGCTCTAGTGGTGTTAAGGAACAATACAAGCTTGGTCCTCCACCTGTCCCCGATATGGAACTTTTGTTCCGGCGGAGTTTTGCCTTAACATGATTTTTGTAATCAGCAAATACCTAATATCACAAATATATAAAAATAAATAGTACTTAAAACGTTATTTATTTAAGATATAGTAGAACCTTTTTCCATCCATTTATATCCCGGGAGGGCGGGACTTCTCCATTTAAATCATCAGCCAGTCGTTTCCATAAGCTATTTGATTTGTTTTTTGCATCAGGGGTTTTAAGGTGTCCTTTTGCTAGGTCGGGATGCGCAACCATAAACTCGACCATAATTGTGAATTGTCTTTGCTTTGTTTTTTTTGCAACATTCCTTCAAAAATTCAAAGTAGGAAAAATATATAACATGTTTTTATTTAATAAACTGTTTTTTACACTTTTTATGTATTTTTTTTATTGAAATACTCACATTTTCAGAAATATTTTTTTTTCACTATCTGTTTTGCTTTCGAATAAAATACGAACAATTTTAACGTACGTGACATTCGTTTTCGTACAACACAGTTGCATTTACGAAAGGGAAATTTTTGTTTTTCGAAAAAAATCCTAAAAGCGAATTGTTTTTTGCATATTCGTAAAACTTTTTCCGAAAATCGTATTACAAAATACAATTTGTTCGAATTCGTAATTTTTTCTTTTCGAATCGAAATACGCAATAACCCCCCAGGAGTGAGAACTTTTTCTTATACAAAAAAAAATCTTTTCTTCCTGGCCTATTAATATAAGGCATTTTTGTGGTTACCCAGTCAGAAATTGCCAACCGTACCAAAAATTTTGTGTTGGTACAATATCGGGCTAGCCAAAAATACAACATTGTATAATGTAAAACAGTTTTACTAAAAATATTGTGTTGGCACAACTTTGTGTTTACATAAAACACTACACTATAGATTATAATTTAAAAGTTTAACATTTTTATTTTTTTAAAAAGTTTTCGATTTACATACCCCTCAACTCTTTAATCTAAGTGAACACTTAAGTAGTTGCTTTTTCAACCAATTTGTACAAAATGGTAACTAAAAAGCACGACATCGAGATTTTCAATACATCCCTAAGCAAAAGTTAAATCCAATGTCGTAAATTTGTAAAATCAATGTTAACCCAACGTTAAAACAAAAGTCGAGCGATCGTTGGCCACTGTTATCATTTCAACGTCGGAATGACGTCGTAGACTTAGAAACGGGTATGATTTGCCAACGTTGGTACCGTCGCCGCCAACTTCATTCCAACGTTGGCCCGTTTGTATTTTTCTGACTGGGTAATTACGGGAGTCTAGCTCTTTTGGTTTAAACTTCAGTATGTTTTCGACAGACGGACTGACAGACGAAAATCGCTAGAACGTCTTAGATTCGATAAAGAATATGTAATTAGACAAATACTAATGCATATTTCGATAATTCAGTATGCAAAAAACAAGCCTAATTTTAAGTTTTATTCACCAATTGGTGAAAAAAATTTTTATTCAACAGAAGGTTATCTTTTTGGTTTTAAGAACATGAAAACAGTAATTTTTGCTATTTCATAAGAGTTCTAAAGGTATAACCCCCCTTAATGACTGTGTTGTTATTAACAGTTGTTTTACTGAAATACTAATTGACTCCAATTTTGTAAGTTTACCCGAAATTTTTTGAGTGTTGAAAAAATTCATCAATGTTTTCATAAAAAAACTTAGGAGTACTCATTTAAGCTCTGAAAAAATGGCTTCCTGAGACACTTAAAATTAGACACAAAAAAAAAATATCGGACAGTGATCCTAAGGAGACTTCCCAAGTAAGACAAAGATTATTAATGTTTAGCCGATAAAAAACGTAAGTTCTAACTAGCAGCTCCTAAAATTTAATTTTTGTACCCTTCACTCTAGTGATAGAGGGTATATATAAGTTTGTCATTCCGTTTGTAACTCTTCGAAATATCGGTCTGGGACCCATAAAGTATATATATTCATAATCCCCGATCGATTTTAAGACATTCTAGCGATGTCCGTCTGTCTGTGGAAATGGTGATCACGGCCAAAATATTACACGGAGATGACTGACAAATTTATTGGAAGTTCTCCCAAGAAGTTTGGTATTGCATTTGAGCGATATCGGTTCAGCGGTTCAAAATTTATGAACATAAATGTTAGGACACCTCAAAAATTTTAATACATTCAACACAACCTAAAAATACAAAATGCTTTAATTCGGCTGCTGGTTGACATATGTCAACATATTTAAACACTAAATGGTATTTAAACAAGTTCGAACATATTTTTTGAGAAAAATAAATAAAAACATCGCGGAGTTTTTTTTACCATTTTTTTTTTTTTTGCGAAATTTTTTTTCCAATTTTTTTGTTTAAGTAATTTTCTTTTAAATAAAGTTTTTTGCAACAGTCTTTTAGAAATTGTGGAGGGTATCACTACATTCGGCAAGGCCGAATATAACTTTTTTGCTTGTTCATAATGGGTTAATGAGAATAAGAAAAAAAAATAATTATAAACATCAAACAAATCTTCTCACGAAAAGATCATGTGATGATTTAAAAAACAAGATAAAAAATAAATGAAAATAAAACAGAAAATAAAACAAAAACAATCCTAAAATATTAAAAAAAAATTGATTTAAGCTGGATTACCCAATTATCCGTTATAAAAACGTTTCCGTTAAATTTAACTTTTTTATACAAGTGTGACACAAGGCTCCGTTAAATCGACAGTTAGCAGCTAACTGGACATTGAGTAATCCGCCCTTAGTATAAAAAATTAAAATAAATATTTACATTAACACTGGTAGGACCATAGAGTAAAAAGGATCCTTATTTACTCTATGGTAGGACCTTAAGCCTAATTTAGATTTTTTTTTAATTAAATAAGGTCGATAAGTAACCAAAATTTTTTTTATAAACAAAAACTTAACTATAGTCCCATACATATTAAACAGACCCTTATATTTCCAGAACGATAAAAAACTTCTACGAAACATTAAAATCTCTACAATTATGCGGGTATAAATAAAAAACAAAACTGACTCACTTTAACAAAAGTTTTTTTTTTCAAAAATGTGGGTAAATTTTCAAAAAAACATATTGAATAAAATCACAATCAGATAGAAAAAAAAACTATATAAATCAATAAAGGGATAAGAAAATCACACAAACAAAAACTGCACTAAAAGTGCACTTGGCATTTGACATAAAACGTAACACCGTCATCCGCCGCCGAACCAAAATATGAGTTGATGTTGACAACACAACTAGTAAAATATAAGAAAAATTATTAACAAAAACTCACCACACGATAATAGGCAAATTGTAGATGAAAAGAGTCAAGTTAAATTAACATACACAACAAAAAAAAAAAACAACTTTCACTTTAATTATTTAAAGTTGTTTTAAATTTTTAAAATAAATAAAATGTTAGCACTTTTCATGTATTTAAACTAAAGTATTATTACAAAACTTTAGTTTAATGGAAAACTAACAGCTGACAATATAAAATTAACCATTATTTGTTTAATATTTCTTTATTTGAAACGTCAAAACGATGCGTCATCTATTTTTTATTTCTCAAGTAAAGACGAAACAATGAATAAACGAACAAAAAAAAAAAAGAATAATAATAATTCACTAAATGTGTACTAGCTAGCAACTTACTAAAGAGAGCTAAAAAGCAAAAAACAATAAAGAAAACAATAACAAATGCCATAATAAAGTTAATATTAAGATAAGAGTGTTGCCATATGTGTTGATAAATTAAATTATAGCTCCAACATTTTATTGAATGAAATTTTTTTTAACAATATAATGTTTTAAGGCTGGTGTCTAATTTTAAAAATGATGCAGGAAAAAAAGGTGTAACTTCGATTTGTAACTTAGATAATAAGTCACCTGCTGGCGAATAAAAACGTTTTTCACCAGCTGGTGAATAAAACCCAACATAATTTTGTTTTTTTAATTTTAACAAAAACTGTTGAAAACCATATTTTAATGTCCTTTTTTCCTGGGAAGGACACCATGGATTTCCAAAATCAAAATTTTGTATTAAAGTTTAGAATGTACTTTTAACGCTATTAAAATTTCAAAATTTTGGCAAAAAATCAAAAATTTAGCTTTATCACCAACATTAAAAATTTATTTTTCCACAGACAGGTGGACTTTTGTAAATAGCTATAGTGTCTTAGAAATGGATCAATAATATATGCACATGTAAACAAAATAGGGTAATCTTTAAAAAAGCGTATAATCTGGCCAATCTTTAAAAAAAAATGTTTAGTGTGATTTTTTTAATTTTTTTTTGTCAAAATTTTTCAAATTTTTTTTTTTTGAAATTGTATAGCTTATTTCAATGACGTCTTATAAAACACGTTTTGTTGGCGGTTTGGGGGAACACGCAGGAAATTTGTTCCCGTGAAGAACGATTTCGTCGTTTTCTTTAATACCCTGCAAACAATAGGGCCATATATAGCCGAAAAGATATTCAGCGATTCGAAAATTTATCATTTCAATAAAAAATCAAAGTAGTATTTTTATTATATCGCAGCTGAGCTAATCTCGATGAGGCCAATATTCTACAGAGATATTGCTTTCTTCATCGACAGCCAAGCGGCTTTAAAGGCGTTAACTACGGATAATATGAACTCCAAGGTAGTCAGTCGATGCCACAGAGAACTACAAGTTCTCAGGGAGCAGCAT
Organism: Pegoplata infirma; assembly: GCA_963921195.1. Classification (NCBI taxonomy): domain Eukaryota; kingdom Metazoa; phylum Arthropoda; class Insecta; order Diptera; family Anthomyiidae; genus Pegoplata; species Pegoplata infirma. Next base: position 63,072,485 of record OY992537.1, on the reverse strand, counting down.
AATATACGACTGTGCTGGGTACCTGGTCACAAGGATATTAAAGGTAATGTGCCTTCGCAGGCACATTCGCTTTTACATGAGCTTTCCACATGAGCTCGCTTTGTGGAATGAGCTCGCTTTCCACATGAGCTCGCCGTTGAGGGAATTTTTCCACCACTCTCCCTTACTTTTCACAATATTAAGCTGGACACTAGAAACAAGTGGATTAATAGATGGACGACATCAAATGATAGCATACAGACGAAAATGCTATGGGATAAAAAATCGCAAGGTAACAGCAAAATTCTTCTGGATATGGACAGAAGACAGATAAGATAAGTGATAAACCTTATCACGAGGCACAGTAAACTCGCGAAACACATGGTAAGAATCGGGGTTATGGCAAATGACACTTGCAGATAGTGCAATGAGTCTGTCGAAGACAGCTTCCATTTCTTATGTGAATGCCCTGCATTATCATTTAGAAGATTTAAATGTTTAGGTTCTTACGTCTTTCAGGATCTTCAGGACTTACGAGGTATAAACCCTTGGCTACTAATGTCATTCATCAAAGCGTCGAAGTGGGAAACGTAAAAATGCGTGTTTGGATAAAGAGAATGAAGGAACAATAGCAGGAATCATAATGGGCCAAACATTGGCCTCTATGGATGTCATTCCCAAAAACTTTTATGTTTTGGGGATTGGCGTCATCCTCACTAACCTAACCTAACCTATATCGCCGTTTTCTCATAAGAACAATATTTTAGCGATAAACAAAAAAAAAAATATGAAAAATTTGTATTTTTTTGTCAATTTAAAATTGAATACGTAATTTATCAAGATCAAGAAATCTTTGAAAAAATATAAATTTGGACGAAATCCACAAATTGGCGTTCAAAGATAAAATAAAAAATTCAGCGAATGTTGCGGATATATTTTTCAGCCGAATGCAAATGTTTTTAGTCCTGTTAACAGGACCAAAATATGAATGAAAAAAATAATGGCCGCTGTTCCAAAAAAAGTAATTCACATAAAAAATGTGAAAATGAAAATTTCCGAATGCTTTTGGTGTTCTAGATTTCACATCCAATTTTTTTTTGGTTTTGTTTCACATAAATTAAATTTGGTGAAAGTAAAACTAATGCACTGTTTTCCTTATAATTTTTCAAATTATAATTATTCAACTTCGAATGAAAACGTGATCAATAATCCACTTAACTTGATTTCATGTAATTCGGAAATTTTCATGTGCATTGAAAAGTTGTGAAAGACAGAACAGAGGCCAATGTCTATTTTCAGCTACAGAGAATCGATATATGTAGCTGTTTCGCCGGATTATCATTTTAGTGATATTCCGGCGATACATACAAATCTATTACTACTTTTTTCGTTTATAAGATTATCTGGCGATGTCGCCCTTTTATCGCCAAGACGAATCGTTTTCGTATCGCCGGGATGTATTGCCTTCGGGTAACAGTTTCTCCTGAAAGTTGTATCGCCGGCGATACGAAATCGATAATTGCCGTAATAAAATTTATCGTATCGGCAATACAACCGGCGAATCGATGTAGTTCCTAGTCTTGCAAGCTCATCGGCTTTGCAATTCCCTGAAATGTCTCTGTGCCCTAGGACCCATATGAGTCGTATGTTAAACTGCTTGGCCATCTTATTTACAGACGTGCAGCAGTTAAGGCAGATCTTTTCGGAAACATTGATTCCAGGGACTTGACCGCGGCTTGACTGTCGGAATAGATGTTGACTGCGGTTGTAGACAAGACATTGCAGCTCAACCAATGTCAAAATTTCTGTGTAAATTGTTTTTATTACAACAATAAATTGAACTCGCGAAACTTGGGAGCTGATGGTGTAGGTAGCACGGTGATAGTTTTACCACCGCTCCAAAACTTCAAACAAAGACGAAATTCCTATTTTTGTGGACTGTTCAATATTTTTGTTCGGTTCTTATCATTTCCAACTTCTTCAACCTAATTTTAATAATATGTATATGGCAACATCTGAAACTATGATAACATCCTTTTGAGAGAATTTTCTCATTAATGATATAGAGAACGGCAACAAGTGCAATGATTTGGCAGCATTTTTAATTTTGCACCATCAAAAAAGATAAATCAGAAAAATTCGATAGAGAAAAACGGAACACAATTGCAAAAACAAAGATAAGAAATTTATAAAAAAATGCAGTTTAAAGATAATAGCATATTAATAAAAACAAAAAACACGTATAAATTTTTTTGACAAAGAACATTTTTAACAACTTTTGCATTGGATTTTTAATTTTTTAACAATTGGCAAAGTACAAAGTCATAAATTGAATTAAACAAAAGCGTAGAAAAATAATTAAGAAACAATAACGATGAACTTCTATTATACTTAAAAAAAACTTGTTTTTGGAGCTTACACAGAATTTTTATAAATTTAGTTTTAATTATGAAACTGTTTTCTAAATTTTTATTTTTTTTTTTGCAAATAAGCACTTTTTCTGTAAAAAAAAAAAAAAATACAATTACACTATCACGAAGAGAAAACTGATGCAAAAACAAAAATCGGCCCCCAAATAAAAAAAACTAAATTTGGCAGCACTTTTTTATAATCACTTCATTAGTGATGTCAATACAACGATTTTAGCAAATAAGAAAATGTATGCCCTAATTTTTTACAACAAAAAATTGTATTATACTTGGCCAACCCTGTCATCGTCATGATGACAACCTAAAACTTAAAAAAAAAAAAAAATTGTATTGAAATTTTTACATCGCGGCACAGCGATTTTCAAAATAAGGGCAGTAATTTTTTTACAATTAAAGCTATTATTCTAATACCCAATTCACACTTATAGTTTTAAACCGTTTTTAGCAATTATTTTTAGCATTTTCCGTCAATATACTGTAATAGAATAAAGAAGTGCTAAAAATATTGGTGCTAAAAACGATTTAAAACTGTACGTGTGAATAGGGTATAAGACGGTATTTACACACTGCGTTTTTTCTTGCACGTCTTTTTTATCTCTGAGTTTTTTCATAGAGTAAAGAATAATATCAGAGATTTTGATAGGCCCCAAAACAATATGTCACTTTATATAAATTGGTTCTCTTAATGTTTAAGAGAGTTTTTACATGCAATAGCATAGGCAACACTAAGAGAACCAACTTTTTGAGAGAGGAAATTAAATGGTAGCCAACCAACCTGATACCCACTGAGTTTTTTTTGAAGGCAATCGGGGGTGAGAAGCTTAGAAGAAAACAGAATTCGTGATTTTTTTCTACCCCTTTTTCTTTTCACCCCCATTTGCCTACAAAAAAAATTGGTAGACTTTATTGCAAGCAAAAAAAAACTGTGTATAAATACCGTCTAAAACGATGTTCGCATTCATTTTTAACTAGTTTAATTATAGGTTTTCCCCATATAATTTAAATGTCAAAATTAAACAAAGTTTTATTTTGACAGATGAAGTGTTTAAAATTGTATGGGAAAACACAAAATTTAACTAGTTTAAATGAATGCGAATATGGTTTAAGCAGCGTTTACTTAAGTAGACTTTAAGCTGCTGCCGAAATTGTTTTCTATCAACTTTAGCGGTGTTCACTTTTGCCATAAAATTTTAAATCTGAAAATTGCTAAACAGAATTGCCGTGTGTGAACACAAACGGCAAGTTTAAAAAAAGAATCATTGAAATTGCTGCAAGAAAAATTGATTCGTGTAAGTTGAGAAAAAATCGACAACAATCGCCACCAAAAATGGGCTTATCACCATGTGATGAAAATCGTTAGTTTTGAAATCGATCGTTTTTGAATTTTGAATCTCAATGATTTTGTCCAAATTCAGACAGTGCAATTTTATCTATTCTTATCTATCTCTCTGATACAATATAAAATCAGGACTGTGATCACGTAAAACGATAGTTGATTATCGTCGATTTTTGTAGCCTTGTTGTTCCTAAACTAAACAAAATGTTTCCAATTTTTTTAATCTTTCTGGGTTAGTTAACGCTGTTTAATAATATAATAAAGAAAAACTTTCAAATTTCCCTTCAGAACGATATGTATTTTGATGTCGTTTGTGCATCGTCAATCGTTTCACGTGATCAGCCCCCAGAATTGCCGCAATTAAAATTGCCCTGTCTGAATTTGGACTTTGAAATATTTGTAAGTAAAATGAGACAAAATTGTATGAATTCATTTATGATTTACTCAAGCCTAAAACAGTTTCAAGTTATTTTGGCTTTTCTGTTTACTTTTCAAATTTATATTTTTAATGAAATCGTTCGATTTCCATCAATACCAGTTAATTGCAATTTACGTGGCCTAAAATCCCGTTAACTTTCTAGAGAAAACTGCAAACACATTTTTGAGCTTTTTGCTTTTAAGATATTGACAACACTGCTGACTTAACTTATACACTATTCTCATCTCTTTTACTCCTTAAGATTTTGCAAACGGCACCCAAAAATACCGAATTTAATGTTAAAAAAAAACACTGTCTATTCCAGTTATTTTTGCTTTACTACATGTAATTAACAAAAGATGAAAAAAAAATTAACTCTGGAATTTTTTCTTCTCTATGTTGCTCCCCTTTCAAAGCGACCAATGTATTTTTTATCCCCACATATTGGGGTTTTTGTCTTTGTGAATGATGATAATGGATAGTGCTTGTTGGAGACACCATTGTAGAAAAAAGTTGTCCAACAATAAAATTATTGGGAAAATTTTCCACGCAAATAATTGCATGATGTGTGTTTCATGTTTTTTTCTTCGTTCATTTAAATTAATGTAAAATAACTTTAATTCCTTGTTTATTCACCTTTTTGCGTTTTATTTCATTTGCTTTTTTTATCACTTAATTATTGCTTAAAACACTTGCATTCATTTCTATTTGGTTTTAAATTGGCCAATTTTTTTTGTTGAAAAATTCAATTAGTAATTTTTCTTGTTTTTTTTTCTTTCTTTTTCACTAGCTTAAAAAAACACAATAGTAACTTTAGCGAAGAAATTGCAATTTAAAATTTTATTGTACAATTGTACAATGGAGAAAAAACGACAAAAGGCGACTGATTTGCTGAAAAGTAATGAATTTGAGTAGTCGGTTTGTGAAATATAATTATTTTCGAGACTCGATGTCAAAGTAATCATAGTAGAAAAAAGTGATGCCATACTGAATTTAAAACTAAAGTGCTGCCAAATTTGCAGAAAATTTAATTTTTTAAGCACCCTGTAGTTTTGTAGTGTTTCCGGTGTAATCTAGTTATTTTTTTGCTGGATTCAGTGCTGCCAACTTTTTTTTGGAAAAATCGTCAATTTTTAAAAAAAAAATCGTCAAAATCGTCAAGTTGAAAAAAATTTGTCATAAAAAAATCGTCATGACAAAAATACGCTAATAAATACTAAAAATGTTAATACCCCAGACCACTCCATGGTCCAGAGTGTATTGAGTTTCCGTTGATGTTTGTAACTATCCAAAATATTGGTCCTCGACCTTTTTCAAGTCCCAATTATCAATTAATTAACCTGAAATTTGAAACTTAAGAAAAGCTTATGGCCCAAGGACGAAGATTTTTGAAATTGATTTTTTGTGCATAACCCCCATATTAAAATTCACCCCGATATTGGAGCGTTGTAAATTTAGCGCACCAATTAATTTATATTGACCACTTCTAATAACAAGTGTATTTTTCTGGTGAATTTTTAACTTTTCCTGCATTTTCCAAGCTTGTTAAGCTTTTTTATTAAAAGTAACTATCTTTTTTTAAAAAAAATATAGGTTTTTCTCTTTTCATTTCAAAAAATTAAGTGAACTTCAAAGAATTTGCTTACAAAATTTGAATTTTTTGATAAAAGTTTACCATTTTTGCCTCATTTAATAAAATCGTCATTTTTGTTCCTGGCGAAAATGAAAAATCGTCAATCGTCATTTTAGTAAAATTGACTTCAAAAATCGTCAAAATGACGATAAATCGTCAAAGTTGGCAGCGCTGGCTGGATTACTCAATGCTCCGTTATAAAATAACTCTCCGTTAAATTTAACTTTTTCATACAAATTTGACATAAGGCTCCGTTAAATCGGCAGTTAGCCGCTAACTTTTCACAATTACCCCCAGTTTCTGTATGACGAACATTTACATGTATTTTGTTTTAGTAATAACAAAACACATGCAATATTTTGACGTTCATCGTTCGTTCCTCATACAGAAACTGGGAGTTAGTAGAAAGAGTTTCCAAAAAAGCAACAAAAATTTTATTTTGGTGAAATTATTTAATTTATTTTTTTTTCCTCTTTATTTTTAATTATTTAATTTAAGCTGTTATCAGTGCTGCCAGGCTTTTTTGTGAAAAATCGTCAAAATTTGGAAAAAAAAAGTCGTCAAAATCGTCAAAAGTTTTAAAAAAAGTCGTCAAAAAATCGTCACTTTAAAAAATGTTAACACATTTTTTGATATATTAAAATTTTAAAACGCATAAAAAAATTTTTCCAATCCACATTTGCTTAATGAATTTTAAAAATTTACGTACACAAAATATTTTTTAGCTAAATAAAAAGGAATTTTCTTTTAAAACAAGTGACAAAATAGTTGAGTCATTCGATTTTTCATTTGTTTCAACAGACAGCAATATTCAATTTTAACTGCTGATAAAATAAATATCATTAAGTCTTGAACAAATAAAATTTTTTACATTTATTTTTACTTTAGAACGCTTCAAAATAAGACACCGTTAAGATCCACGGAAAAATAATGTTTTTTCGGGAACATTTTTCAGATTTTAAAAGGATATAGGTACAAACATTTTTTGTCAAAAAACTCACCTTTTTGGAGCTAAAAACGAGTCTTCGAAAATACCTCAAAAACTGAATCAAAACAGCTTATAATGAACGTATCAATTATTTTGTTTGAAAATTTATCGATAAAGACTCCAATTATTCTCTGAGTTTTAGTTGTTGAGTCTTAAAAGAGGGTTCTTTTGGATGAATCGTTTTCATACAAAAATTTTAAATATTTGCTCCATTTTTGAAGTATGTTTGTTCACTGGGAATTTAAATATTAAAAAAAAGATTTCTCATGAAAATAGCAACAATTAAAATTAAATTAAAAGAATAATCATTTATTTTTTCATACAGAGCAAAAATGATTGACTTTAAAACGTCATAATTTTTTAAGTGCAGTTATATTTCCACACTCAAAAAAGTATGTCGGTAAAATCTACTACAAAAGACAGTTGTTTTGACTACATTTTGTTGTTGAAAAGGCGTCCACTACATATTACGGTAAAAACAACTGAACATGTTGTTGTTTTTAACTATTGATTTTCAACTACAAAATGTAGTAAAAACTACTACAAAACTGTTTAATACAGTTGTTTTTGCTACAATTGCCTGAAATTTTATTTAAAAAATTTCTTAAACGTTTAAATGATTGATATTTATTTATTTAAAAAGCAATACATTTCAGTTGGTTGTATAGAATTTCGATGTGATGACAATTTTTTGGTGTATTTATCTGGAATTATAGAAGAAAAAAATTATATTAATAAAATGTTAAACAAAATAAATTGATTGTATTTACCTTTGTTTTTTTAATAGCTTATTTCAAATTTCCACCGCTTCTAATCAAAATTTGTCTGGAATAAAAAAAAAAAAAAGAAATGCTTTGGTAAAATTGATTTATAAAAAAAAAATAATTAATTTGCAATGTTTCAAAAAAAGTATGTACCTGTTCTGTTGTGTATACAAATAAAAGAAAGATGGCACGCTCATAAGAAAACAAAACAATTTTGGTTTTTTCCGATTGGTTTTTACGCACGCTTATGTGAGCATTATATTATACACACTTGTTATCTCATTTATCCACTTATTTTCTTTCGCTCAATAATATTTTTCCAAAAACATATTTTTTGTTATAATTATATTTAATAAATTGTAATTTAATTTATTTAGATATTATTTATTTGGTATAAAAATAATTCCTTCAGCATCCCGCACGACCAACTCGTTCGACACATTCGTTTGCAATAAAAATTTCTAGAAAAAAACGAGTTTTTAGAAAAAAAACTAAAAACAACTACATAAATCAACTATTGCTACAGTGTAGTATATTTTTTGTAGTTATTTTTTGAAACTACTACAAAAAAAAGTTGTTTGAGATATTTTCATACAAAAACGACCGAAATTGTAGTTAAAAACAACAGCTACTACTTACTACACAAACGACCGTCATGTAGTAACTGCAATAATTTTCTGAGTGCAAAAGAGAATGAAATGTTGTAAATTTGTGTCTTTCTTCTGTATTTTATTTAAATCAAATTTTATTTAATTTTTATTTTAAAACCATTGTAAAATTAAAAAGGTTGCAAATTTAGATTTTTGTGAATAAAAGTGTAGTTACAAAAAATCGTCAAAATGTATGGGAATCAAATCAGAAAATCGTCAGTCGTCATTTTGCAAAATTTCATAAAAAAAATCGTCAAAATGACGAAAAATCGTCACTTCTGGCAGCACTGGCTGTTATTGCATTTTTTTATTTCGTAGCGTTTTTAGTGATAAAAAGTTGGCATCACCGAAAATAACTTTTCGATATTATTTTTACTTCCTGAAAAATTTTTGAAAGTTTATATTTATTTTTTTAAATATTTAACAAATAATAAATACAAAATTGTTTAATAATATGGTGTCTAAAAATAAATATATCGATCGTAATCCAACAATACGTCCCGCTGGTAAAGTCTTAAAACCCAACCATACGGTGGGTGATTCTTTAAAAAACTATTCTCATGAGGAAGCTGCAGAAAATATAATGAAATTAAAGTGTAAAAAACAAACTCAAGACATTAAAGAAACGTCCAGTTTAGGATATTCACCTTTTTTACCCACCGATACATTAAAATATTTACTCAGTCCAGAATTAACGAAAAGTCGCTTTGTGGCATTTAAGGAAAAATTTTCTGAAGATTTGTTTTTTAAGAAATCTGAATTGGGTAAAGTTTATTCTGTACAATCTAAGCCCGAAGAATATACCAATGAAAATTATACATATGATATTAAAAAGCCTAAATCCGAAAGTGCTTATGAATTGATATTGCCCAAGAAAACGCCTGAGCAAGTTAATCAAGAGTATATAAATTGGCACGAGAAGTATATAATATCACATAATCATTATTTGCCTTCGGAGAGAATAAAAAGAAAGTTAGTATTTTCAAAGTTTAAGGGAAATTAACATAAATTCCTTTTATTTAAATTTAGCTATAATGATAAATTCAATTCGAATGCAACATTTGGTGTGTGCAATAATGTAGATAAAACGGGTAAAATGGTCAAAAGATGTTTACAACCATGTGAACGTTTGGTGGTGATCAACGAGGTTCAGAAAAAATTCTTAGATCGAACTATGGGTCGTTTGGGACAAAGAATTAATCGGTAAATTTTATATTTAATCTGAAGCTCTTTTGTATAGAAAAGAATTTGAAATTTGAGACATTTTATATATACTACACTATACACATAAACTACCTTTAAATTTCCAAAAAAATATTTTTATTGGAACGTTTTCTTAACAAGCTTTAATTGCATTTTTTGTCTTACAGGTGCTAGAGAAAAAAAATTTTACTCAAAATTTTTGTTTGTACCAAAATGACTAAAAAAGTTTTTAATTAAAATAAAAATTTTCTACACCATTTCCAATTGCATTTTAAAATTTTCCAAATGTATTTGAAAATTGTCCAAATATATTTTATAATTGTCCAAATTAATTTTAAAATTGTTCAAATGTATTTTAAAATTGTTCAAATGTATTTTAAAATTGTCCAAATATATTTTAAAATTGTCCAAATTAATTTTAAAATTGTCCAAATGTATTTTAAAATTGTCCAAATATATTTTAAAATTGTCCAAATGTATTTTAAAATTATCCAAATACATTTTAAAATTGTCCAAATGTATTTTAAAATTGCCCAAATGTATTGTAAAATTGTCCAATGAATTTTAAAATTGTCCAAATATATTTTAAAATTGTCCAAATGTATTTTAAAATTGTCCAAATGTATTTTAAAATTGCCCAAATGAATTTTAAAATTGTCAAAATGTATTTTAAAATTTTCCAAATGTATTTCAAAAATTTCCAAAAGTTGTATTTTAAAATTTTCCAAATATATTTTCAAAATTGTCCAAATGTATTTAAAAATTGTCCAAACGTATTTTAAAATTGTCCAAATGTAGTGTAAAGTTTTCCAAATGCATTTTAAAATTGTTCAAATGTATTTTAAAATACATTTGGACAATTTTAAAATTCAGTTGGACAATTTTAAAATTCATTTGGGCAATTTTAAAATATATTTGGACAATTTTAAAATACATTTGGAAAATTTTAAAATACAATTGGGAATGGTGTAGTCCGAATTTTTAAACAATTTTTTTTCTTTTACGTTAAAAAAACTAAAATCATTTAAAATCCTTTATGGATTCGTCCAAGTCGAATTTAATATTTTACCCGATTTTATTTATTTTAGTTATGACATGAACTTAGACCCAATGAAAACGTATGGCATAGTTACCGATCAACCTGATAGTGATGTACGAGCACTTGTGGAAAATATAGAACCTTGCTTAAAGAAAACTAAATTAATTGAAGCTATTTCACATGTCAACAAACTACGACGTTTACTCTTTAATCGAACTGATTTTCATATGTATGATCTTAAATCATTACTGCATAAATATGATGAGGCAAATACTGGTTATATTACATTCAACTTTATTTTCAAAACTCTACGATCTCTACTTATCTATGCCAATGAAGAGAAAATACGTACTGCTGCTTTACATTACAAAATTGTTGTCGACGAAGATCAACCTACTGAACGTGTTAATTTAGATCAATTTTGGAAATTGTTACACCTGCAATATCCTTTACCACTAATGAGTTATAAAACAGAGATGCCGAAAAATGTTTATAACAAGGATACAACTTATCGTTTGTTATGTAAGGATCGCGAAAAACCGTTGGTTTATCATAAATCGTTAGAGCCCATTAACAAATCTTTGGATCGTACTAAAGCTGGGGATGTTATTTCACCCGATATTCCTATGCATTTTGGTTTGACTTCTAGTGATTTTGAAATATTACGCACAAAAGACGAATTAAGACGTGTATTTAAACGCGTTCTTACGAAAAATTTTGATGATGTATGGAATTTTGCCAAGATCGAGGCAAAAGGTGATTTTAATTGTAAAATTTCTGTAAATGATTTTAGAGCTGCTATTAATATTTATAGAAATCGCAATACTTTATAAATTTATAACACGTCTTTTAAATTTAGTGGTAAATATTTGATTTCTATACAATAAAAAATTCAATTTTAAATCTAAAATACCGCTTTTTCATAGACCAAGTCAGATAGATACATATATAATGCATTCATTTGTCAAACGAATCAAAAAAACGAATTGAAACATCGCTCGAGGACCACATTAAGTTCACATATTAATGATGACTTTCTAGCGATATGTGTCCATCTGTCTGTGGAAAGCAATATGGGGTCCAAACCAAAAAAACTGTTAATTTGGCAAATGAGCAAAATCGGGTCCGTCTGTCTGTGGAAAGTTAGATGCAGTCCAAACCAAAAGAGCTGCAAATTTTATAAATGAGCAAAATCGAATTTAAGACATTCTAAGGATGTTCGATGGTCGGTCTGTGGAAAGCATGCATCAGTACAAACTGTGTTCATAGCAGTGGGGGCACACACATACTATAAGCAAGCAACAGAATTTTATTGTGTACGTGTGTCGAATGCGCACAAGCAGTATTTTTTAGCCTATTCCCGCGGGAATTGAAATTACAAAAATGCCCGACACTCGTTCGTAGGCTAGTAATGTTTACAAATACACGAACTCGGACCAGGGCAAAAAAGCTTTCCCTTGAAGAATTAAACTAACCTCTGTAAAACACCAACTAAAACCGAGATTTCGTATGCTTTCTCTTTCGCACTTACACATTTCTTGTATGATGCCGTCTCTATTTTTTATATTACCGCCCCTTTTGATGGCGGTTATAAAAAAAATTATAAAATGGAATTACTTCAGTGCAAAAAAGTTTTTTTTTCATTTAAGTTGGTATAAAGGATTCGGCACAGACGCAGTCCCACTTGGTTGTTGTACATTTGTTAAACAAATTAAAAAAAAAATTGTCAGAAGGATTTCAGAGTTGCTGAAAAAAATTTTGATGAAAAAAAAAATTTGACGAAACAAAAAATGTTGATGAAAAAAAATAAAAAAATGGATAAAAAAAAGTTTTGAATGAAAAAAAGTTGATAAAAAAAATTCCATAAAGAAAAAAAGATTTCATGAAAAAAAAAATTGATGAAAAAAAAATTATCGAAAAAAATTATGAAAAAAAAGTATTCTGGATAAAAATAATGATAAAAAAAATATTCTGCTCGATTGGGAGTACTCTTTCATCGTTCACCAAATTTTTAAAAATTTTATAATCCTCTGAGTTTAAAGATTTTAAAATTTTTTCTTGTTAAAATTAAAATTCTAATTAATATCTTCAATATTTACAAGAAAAAAAATTAAAAATCTTAAAATTCGAAAGAATATAAAATTTTTAAAAAGTAGGTGAATGGTGAAAGAGTTCTCCCGAATCGAGCACATTATGCTACGTTTTTTTCACCAGCTGGTTAAAATCTTGTTTATTCGCCAGCAGGTGAGTTATTATTAAAGTTACAAATCCAAGTTACAAACTTTTTTGGTTTTAAGAAAATGAAAACAGTAATTCTTGTTTTCTTTTTTTCTAGACGCTTATATGAATATGACCTTCATTTTTTTTAACATGATTATGTTTTTAGGCTGGTTAATTTTAAAAAAATTGCAGGACGCCACCCCAGTTTGACTATATAATCTAACAATTAACGAAAAAGAAAACAAGAATTACTATTTTCATTATCTTAATGTAACTTGGATAAAATTTCACCTCGTGGTGAATAAAACCGTTTTTCACCAGCTGGTGAATAAAAAGTAACATAATTATTTTTCAACAAAAAAATTTTTTTTCATCAAAATTTTTTTTTTAAATTTTTTTTTTTTTCATCACTTTTTTTTGTATAAAATTTTTTTTCATCAATTTTTTTTTGCATGAAATTTTTTTTTTTCAATAATTTTTTTCATATATCTTTTTTTCATCAAATTTTTTTTTCTTTTTATAAATTTTTTTCCATTAATTTTTTTTTTCATCAATTTTTTTTTTATCAAACTTTTTTTTTTTCATCATTTTTTTTTATCAAATTTTTTTTTCATCAAATTTTATTTTTTTTTTTCATCAATTTTTTTTTCATAAATTTTTTTTAATCATATTTTTTTTTATCAATTTTTTCATCAAATTTTTTATTATCAATTTTTTTCTCACCAAAAAAAAATTTTTCACCATTTTTTTTTTTACATCAAAAAATTTTTCTTTTTATCAAAAAAATTCATCAAAAACTTTTTTTCATCAAAATTTTTTTTCACTACTTTTTCACCAAGTCTAAGCTTTTCGCATAAAAATTTTCCATTTGTTTATCAAATGCAGGGTTTACAATTAGCATACACAAAAAATTTTTTAAACAATATAATACTACAAATATTTCATGCCTTCAATATTTTTCTTTATTGCTAATTTAAAAATTAGAATACTAAAGCAATTTTTTTAAATTGCTAATTTATAAATTCAAACTTGAACATATTTTCAAAATGAATATATTCAAATTTTAAAATTTCTGAAGAAAATATTTTAGCAAATTTAAAAATTTGAAAATGAAAAAAAAACTGGTGACAGCAAATTTTAAAATTTTAAAATTTAAAAAAAAAAAACTGGCCACAGCAAATTTTAAAATTTTAAAATTGCAATTTTAGCAAATTTCAAAACATTTAAAATGCTAAAATTGTAAATTTCAAATTCCGAAAATTGCAATTTGGTAAATTTGAAAATATTTAACATGCTTGTTTAGAAAACTTAAAAACTGAATATATTACAATTTGAAAACAATACAAATTGAATACACATACATACGTATGTGTGTATGAAAAAAAAAATGATGAACGATATTTATTAAACGAATACATAAATATTAAAAGATACAAATGTTACACGGTTTTTGTGCAGACTTCTAGAATACATTTTCTAAAGTATTTTTGCCTCCTAAACATAAATCTGTCATCAGAAAAAGTTGTATCGCCTTCTCGAGATATAGGCATTTTAGTTTTTTGTGGACCAATACCTCAAAACCAACAATTCTTTTAGTATTGGAAAAATGTATGTTAAATTTTTATATGAGGGTTTTTGCGTCAACCGAGCCACCCCTCTCTCCAAAATTGGTATGAGTTTAAAATTTTTTAAAAAATTTTGAAATTACTTAAAAATATTTACTTTTGAATGCCGAGTGACGCCTTTTAAATTTCTATTGGCTGATCCAATGTGGCGCCCAATTTGTTAAAAATATTACAGATTCGCTTAAAACTCTTTATATATGGGTTCTTGGGGTCGCTTAAGAAGAACCTGCAGTTGGATTTTTAAAATTCAAAATGGCGGACCCAACATGGCGACCAATATTTTTAAAAATAAACCGATTTGCTTGAAATATTGTATGCACTGGTTTTTTGGGTCGCTAAAGAAGAATCTTAAGTTAGATTTTCTAAGTTGGCGGATCCAACATGGCGATACTTTTTAAAAATAATTGACTTAAAACTTTTTACGCATTTTGGGTTGCTAAATTAGAATCTGAAGTAGAATTTCCAAAATTTAAAATGACCAACGGCCTCTATTCGGTATTCGGCAAAATTTTGGCATAATAGTAGCCGAAACCGAAACTTTTTGGTATTTTAAAAAATATGTAAAAAAGTCGGTAAATTTTTTGATTTCGTATTTCATTACACTTGTTTCAGTTCAATTGAAGAAAATGTTACAAGTTTATGCAATAAATGTAAAACTTTTTCAGTTCAAAAATTATTTTCTCCTAATCTGCAAATGAAATATACAATTTTTTTGTAAGTTTTTTAAAAAACATTTTTTTTTTCAAAAATACAACAATTCCTATGGTTTAAAAGCATTATATGCTGTATATTAATCTTTGACAACTTTTTAATAATTTTATTCATGCCAGGCGGTAATTTTTTTTAAGTTTCGGTTTCGGTTTCGGCCGAATATTACTTTTTCGGCCGAATATTCGTTTCGGTTCGGCCTCAAAAACTGGTTTCGGTCGGACTCTAGAAAACAGTATACAAAAATTCTTAGATACTAAAACATTTTTCCTAAAGAAAAACTCTCGGATTCTGAGAAAATTTTCCTATAGAAAAAGTCTAAGATTCTTAGACATTTTTCCTATAAAAAAAGTTTCTAATTCTGAGATAATTTTCCTATAGAAAGTCTCAGATTCTTATAAAAAAGTCTCAGATTCTTCGACATTTTTCCTATAGAAAATGTCTCAGATTCTCAAACATTTTTCTACAGAAAATTTCTTAGATTCTGAGACATTTTTCCAATCGAAAAAGTCTCAGATGCTTAAACACTTTTCCTATAGACAAAGTTTCAAATTCTTAGACATTTTCTTATAGAACAAGTCTCAGATTCTCAGACATTTTGCCAATAGGAATTTGTCAGATTCTGAAACATTTTTAATATAGAAAAAGACTCAGATTCTGAGACATTTTTCATAAAGAGAAAGTCTCAGATTCTGAATTATTTTTCCCATAGAAAAAGATATTTTTTACAATAGAAAAGCCTTAGATTTTTAGCGTTTTTCTACACAAAAAGTCCCAGCTTGTGTCTCTGAAACATTTTTTTTAAAACATTTTTCATATAGAAAAGCCTCAGATTCTTAGATTTTTTTATAGAAAAAATCTCAGATTTTGAGACATTTTTCAGATTTAGAGACATTATTCCTATAGAAAGTTCTCAGATTCTGAAACATTTTTCATGTAGAAAAGCCTCAGATTCTGAGAATTTTTTATAGAAATAGTCTCAGATTCTGAGACATTTTTCCTATAGAAAAAGTCTTAGATTCTGAGAAAAAGGCTAATATTTTAAGACATTATTCCTATAAAAAAAGTCTTAGATTCTCAGACATTTTTCTTATAGAAAGTTTTAGATTCTGAGACATTTTTTTTAGAAGAGTGTAAGATTCTGAGACATTTTTTTTTAAGAAATAGTCTCGTTCTGAGGCATTTTTCTCAAAGACAAAGTCGCATTTTAAGATTTGACTACATTTTACTTACAATTAGGTTCATTTTTGTGTACATAAAACTTTAGGTTGTAAGATATTTTTTCATTAGTATCTTAAGTTGAAAAGTTTGAAATTCTAAGAAAAAATTTTCAGATTTTGAGATTTTTTTAACAGAAAAATTTTTTGGTTTCAAAACATATTTCTTTAAAAAATTTTAGATTCCTTAATGTTTTTCAATTTGTTTAAGAAGTTTTTTAATATTGTACTTGTTATTTGATACCAAATCCTGAAATTTGTGAAATCATTTCGGGGGCCCGGGCCCCCCCCGAAGTTCAAGATGGATCCACCATCTTGAACTTAGAAAATCTAACTTCAGATTCTTCTTTAGCGACCCCAAAACCCCGAGCATATATAGTTTCAAGCAAATCGGTTTATTTTTTAAAAATATTGGTCCCCATGTTGAGTCCGCCATATTGAATTTTAAAAATCCAACTGCAGGTTCTTCTTAAGCGACCCCAAGAACCCATATATAAAGAGTTTTAAGCGAATCTGTAATATTTTTAACAAATTGGGCGCCACATTGGATCAGCCAATAGAAATTTAAAAGGCGTCACTCGGCATTCAAAAGTAAATATTTTTAAGTAATTTCAAAATTTTTTAAAAAATTTTAAACTCATACCAATTTTGGAGAGAGGGGTGGCTCGGTTGACGCAAAAACCCTCATATAAAAATTTAACATACATTTTTCCAATACTAAAAGAATTGTTGGTTTTGAGGTATTGGTCCACAAAAAACTAAAATGCCTATATCTCGAGAAGGCGATACAACTTTTTCTGATGACAGATTTATGTTTAGGAGGCAAAAATACTTTAGAAAATGTATTCTAGAAGTCTGCACAAAAACCGTGTAACATTTGTATCTTTTAATATTTATGTATTCGTTTAATAAATATCGTTCATCATTTTTTTTTTCATACACACATACGTATGTATGTGTATTCAATTTGTATTGTTTTCAAATTGTAATATATTCAGTTTTTAAGTTTTCTAAACAAGCATGTTAAATATTTTCAAATTTACCAAATTGCAATTTTCGGAATTTGAAATTTACAATTTTAGCATTTTAAATGTTTTGAAATTTGCTAAAATTGCAATTTTAAAATTTTAAAATTTGCTGTGGCCAGTTTTTTTTTTAATTTTAAAATTTTAAAATTTGCTGTCACCAGTTTTTTTTCATTTTCAAATTTTTAAATTTGCTAAAATATTTTCTTCAGAAATTTTAAAATTTGAATATATTCATTTTGAAAATATGTTCAAGTTTGAATTTATAAATTAGCAATTTAAAAAAATTGCTTTAGTTTTCTAATATTTTCTGTAGTAATACTAGAAAATTATTATATTCTATGCAATTTTTGACTACTGCCAGTAGCAAAACAAACCCTGACAGGGTTTACAATTAGCATACACAAAAAATTTTTTAAACAATATAATACTACAAATATTTCATGCCTTCAATATTTTTCTTTATTGCTAATTTAAAAATTAGAATACTAAAGCAATTTTTTTAAATTGCTAATTTATAAATTCAAACTTGAACATATTTTCAAAATGAATATATTCAAATTTTAAAATTTCTGAAGAAAATATTTTAGCAAATTTAAAAATTTGAAAATGAAAAAAAAACTGGTGACAGCAAATTTTAAAATTTTAAAATTTAAAAAAAAAAAACTGGCCACAGCAAATTTTAAAATTTTAAAATTGCAATTTTAGCAAATTTCAAAACATTTAAAATGCTAAAATTGTAAATTTCAAATTCCGAAAATTGCAATTTGGTAAATTTGAAAATATTTAACATGCTTGTTTAGAAAACTTAAAAACTGAATATATTACAATTTGAAAACAATACAAATTGAATACACATACATACGTATGTGTGTATGAAAAAAAAAATGATGAACGATATTTATTAAACGAATACATAAATATTAAAAGATACAAATGTTACACGGTTTTTGTGCAGACTTCTAGAATACATTTTCTAAAGTATTTTTGCCTCCTAAACATAAATCTGTCATCAGAAAAAGTTGTATCGCCTTCTCGAGATATAGGCATTTTAGTTTTTTGTGGACCAATACCTCAAAACCAACAATTCTTTTAGTATTGGAAAAATGTATGTTAAATTTTTATATGAGGGTTTTTGCGTCAACCGAGCCACCCCTCTCTCCAAAATTGGTATGAGTTTAAAATTTTTTAAAAAATTTTGAAATTACTTAAAAATATTTACTTTTGAATGCCGAGTGACGCCTTTTAAATTTCTATTGGCTGATCCAATGTGGCGCCCAATTTGTTAAAAATATTACAGATTCGCTTAAAACTCTTTATATATGGGTTCTTGGGGTCGCTTAAGAAGAACCTGCAGTTGGATTTTTAAAATTCAAAATGGCGGACCCAACATGGCGACCAATATTTTTAAAAATAAACCGATTTGCTTGAAATATTGTATGCACTGGTTTTTTGGGTCGCTAAAGAAGAATCTTAAGTTAGATTTTCTAAGTTGGCGGATCCAACATGGCGATACTTTTTAAAAATAATTGACTTAAAACTTTTTACGCATTTTGGGTTGCTAAATTAGAATCTGAAGTAGAATTTCCAAAATTTAAAATGACCAACGGCCTCTATTCGGTATTCGGCAAAATTTTGGCATAATAGTAGCCGAAACCGAAACTTTTTGGTATTTTAAAAAATATGTAAAAAAGTCGGTAAATTTTTTGATTTCGTATTTCATTACACTTGTTTCAGTTCAATTGAAGAAAATGTTACAAGTTTATGCAATAAATGTAAAACTTTTTCAGTTCAAAAATTATTTTCTCCTAATCTGCAAATGAAATATACAATTTTTTTGTAAGTTTTTTAAAAAACATTTTTTTTTTCAAAAATACAACAATTCCTATGGTTTAAAAGCATTATATGCTGTATATTAATCTTTGACAACTTTTTAATAATTTTATTCATGCCAGGCGGTAATTTTTTTTAAGTTTCGGTTTCGGTTTCGGCCGAATATTACTTTTTCGGCCGAATATTCGTTTCGGTTCGGCCTCAAAAACTGGTTTCGGTCGGACTCTAGAAAACAGTATACAAAAATTCTTAGATACTAAAACATTTTTCCTAAAGAAAAACTCTCGGATTCTGAGAAAATTTTCCTATAGAAAAAGTCTAAGATTCTTAGACATTTTTCCTATAAAAAAAGTTTCTAATTCTGAGATAATTTTCCTATAGAAAGTCTCAGATTCTTATAAAAAAGTCTCAGATTCTTCGACATTTTTCCTATAGAAAATGTCTCAGATTCTCAAACATTTTTCTACAGAAAATTTCTTAGATTCTGAGACATTTTTCCAATCGAAAAAGTCTCAGATGCTTAAACACTTTTCCTATAGACAAAGTTTCAAATTCTTAGACATTTTCTTATAGAACAAGTCTCAGATTCTCAGACATTTTGCCAATAGGAATTTGTCAGATTCTGAAACATTTTTAATATAGAAAAAGACTCAGATTCTGAGACATTTTTCATAAAGAGAAAGTCTCAGATTCTGAATTATTTTTCCCATAGAAAAAGATATTTTTTACAATAGAAAAGCCTTAGATTTTTAGCGTTTTTCTACACAAAAAGTCCCAGCTTGTGTCTCTGAAACATTTTTTTTAAAACATTTTTCATATAGAAAAGCCTCAGATTCTTAGATTTTTTTATAGAAAAAATCTCAGATTTTGAGACATTTTTCAGATTTAGAGACATTATTCCTATAGAAAGTTCTCAGATTCTGAAACATTTTTCATGTAGAAAAGCCTCAGATTCTGAGAATTTTTTATAGAAATAGTCTCAGATTCTGAGACATTTTTCCTATAGAAAAAGTCTTAGATTCTGAGAAAAAGGCTAATATTTTAAGACATTATTCCTATAAAAAAAGTCTTAGATTCTCAGACATTTTTCTTATAGAAAGTTTTAGATTCTGAGACATTTTTTTTAGAAGAGTGTAAGATTCTGAGACATTTTTTTTTAAGAAATAGTCTCGTTCTGAGGCATTTTTCTCAAAGACAAAGTCGCATTTTAAGATTTGACTACATTTTACTTACAATTAGGTTCATTTTTGTGTACATAAAACTTTAGGTTGTAAGATATTTTTTCATTAGTATCTTAAGTTGAAAAGTTTGAAATTCTAAGAAAAAATTTTCAGATTTTGAGATTTTTTTAACAGAAAAATTTTTTGGTTTCAAAACATATTTCTTTAAAAAATTTTAGATTCCTTAATGTTTTTCAATTTGTTTAAGAAGTTTTTTAATATTGTACTTGTTATTTGATACCAAATCCTGAAATTTGTGAAATCATTTCGGGGGCCCGGGCCCCCCCCGAAGTTCAAGATGGATCCACCATCTTGAACTTAGAAAATCTAACTTCAGATTCTTCTTTAGCGACCCCAAAACCCCGAGCATATATAGTTTCAAGCAAATCGGTTTATTTTTTAAAAATATTGGTCCCCATGTTGAGTCCGCCATATTGAATTTTAAAAATCCAACTGCAGGTTCTTCTTAAGCGACCCCAAGAACCCATATATAAAGAGTTTTAAGCGAATCTGTAATATTTTTAACAAATTGGGCGCCACATTGGATCAGCCAATAGAAATTTAAAAGGCGTCACTCGGCATTCAAAAGTAAATATTTTTAAGTAATTTCAAAATTTTTTAAAAAATTTTAAACTCATACCAATTTTGGAGAGAGGGGTGGCTCGGTTGACGCAAAAACCCTCATATAAAAATTTAACATACATTTTTCCAATACTAAAAGAATTGTTGGTTTTGAGGTATTGGTCCACAAAAAACTAAAATGCCTATATCTCGAGAAGGCGATACAACTTTTTCTGATGACAGATTTATGTTTAGGAGGCAAAAATACTTTAGAAAATGTATTCTAGAAGTCTGCACAAAAACCGTGTAACATTTGTATCTTTTAATATTTATGTATTCGTTTAATAAATATCGTTCATCATTTTTTTTTTCATACACACATACGTATGTATGTGTATTCAATTTGTATTGTTTTCAAATTGTAATATATTCAGTTTTTAAGTTTTCTAAACAAGCATGTTAAATATTTTCAAATTTACCAAATTGCAATTTTCGGAATTTGAAATTTACAATTTTAGCATTTTAAATGTTTTGAAATTTGCTAAAATTGCAATTTTAAAATTTTAAAATTTGCTGTGGCCAGTTTTTTTTTTAATTTTAAAATTTTAAAATTTGCTGTCACCAGTTTTTTTTCATTTTCAAATTTTTAAATTTGCTAAAATATTTTCTTCAGAAATTTTAAAATTTGAATATATTCATTTTGAAAATATGTTCAAGTTTGAATTTATAAATTAGCAATTTAAAAAAATTGCTTTAGTTTTCTAATATTTTCTGTAGTAATACTAGAAAATTATTATATTCTATGCAATTTTTGACTACTGCCAGTAGCAAAACAAACCCTGATCAAATGTACATAAAACAAGATGTAAAAACACTTTTTTGCGCTTATTTTTGCACTCACTTACGAAATGTACAGCTCTTTTGGTTTTTTATGGGGTCACCCGACTGATATTTCAATTCGTTTTGCATCCCAGCAAAAAAAGTGCGGAGTACTTCTATTTGGAGTGCTTTAAAACTGTAACAAATGTAATGAAATACAACAAAAATAACAAAAAACACAAGAAAAAAACACACAAACAGTTTTTTCTACTCCATAAAAAGTTGTTATTCAGCACTTAACTCATTACCTTCCGCGACACTCCCATACAAAAGTAAGTAGATATTCAGTAGATAAGAAGTACTCCGAGCTTTCAAACAACTTCCAACTACTTCCACGGAGTAGTTCTTATCTACTGAATATTTACTTACATTTGTATGGAGGTGTCGCGATAGGTAATGAGTTAAGTGCTGAATATCTATGTTTTCTGGAATAGAAAAAACTGTTTGTGTGTTTTTGTCTTGTGTTTTTTGTTATTTTTGTTGTATTTCATTACATTTGTTATAGTTTTAAAGCACTCCACTGAGAAGTGGTAATGACTTTTTTTGCAGGGATGGAATAGCAAAGTAATATAACATTATTTTTTCTAAAAAAAACTTTGCTTTGGCAAGTACACCCAAATCTTCCGTTATCATGATTTAGTGTTTTGGGCAAGAGTACGAAATTCGCAGGCATTTTTTTATTTTTTACCCGTTATCAGCTCTTCAATAAGCATCGTTCTGAGGTTATGCCCCAAGGAAATTCCAAAATTTCATGATTTCAGGACACGCTAATGTATAGTGAAACTAAGGTTCGCCACCTTTTACTTTTAAAATTCGACACCAGCCTAAAAAAATTATGTTAAAAAACCTATGGTCTGTTCTGTGACATGTCACTATTAAGACATTTCCTCATAAAAGTGACAAGTTTTTTATATTAAAGGCGTCAAGTTTGTGATAGATCATTTGGGTCCGTCTGACATGTTCCTGCAGGGTTAATGGCAAAAAAAGAATGAAAAAGAGATTATAAAAAAGTATGCTAAGTCATATAAAAAAAAAGAACTGGAGAAAGAGATAGGACACAAAAGAGCTCTTAAGTCGACAGCAAATTATTAGTTATGCGTGTTTTGTTTTTGTAAAAAAAAAGAAGAAAATTACATTTACGAGTTAAAAAAATATAAAAAGCAAGTTTATAAAATTAGACTTAGCTCCTTTTGACATTAAGCTTACGCTTTGTAGTTTTACTTTATTTATTAAGATGGTTTCACAATAATGTAGTACTCCGTACGACAGAGTTGATTTTATATTTTTCTCTTTCGTACTTACAAGGGAAATCTTTCTAACGACACACTTCGATTATCATGCAATTTGGATATGTTGTTTAGGATAAAAAAAAACTATGAAACTGAAACTCAAACTCAATTTTAGTGGCGGTGAATTTGTTTAACGAGAAATTGGACAATGTTTAGTTATTTTACGTTTTATTTCCATTATCATAGGTTAGTAAAAAATTATAGGTATTTTGAAGACCTATCTCCAAGTGCTTACAACATGACAATGAAGATAAGTTAAAACCGTTCAATTGTAGTATTCAATATTACAAAAAGTTGTATAAAAAAAAAATTTACATTCTTAAATATGTGTTTAGGCCACTAAAAATACATTTCACATTATTTATGCTGCTCTTCCAGATAAAAAATATCATGAAGATCGAATTATGCCAAGAAAGAGAATTTCCTTGTCAGATATTTTTTTGCATTATGCCATCTCATTTTTAAAAATTGGAAATCTATAGTACAGAGCACTTCATTATTGTGATTCAGCTTTTAGTTTATTGCAGTCAATATTTTTTTTAAACAAATATCAATACATACACACAAAAAAAAGTTGTAGTTTTGTACAAAATGTAAAATAATTGTAACTCTTAATTATACGTTAAACAAATCAGTTTTTTACTATAATTATCATCCACGTTCCTTGGATGCGTTACGTGGCCTTGAACGTTCATAATCACGTTCACGTTTATTATTACGATCGCGACTGCGGCTTCGACTTTTACTACCACGATCATCATAACGTTTACGTTCTCTACGTCTATCTGTTTCGCGATCCCGTTCATAGTCTTTAGTTTTTCGTTCTCTATCATCTCTTACGTTACGATCATCACGAGGGTCACGTGAACGAGATCCGGAACGTTTACTTTCACGCTCACTACGATCTCTGTCACGTGTTTGTTCTTTTTCTCGGTGCCGTTTTTCGCGATCCTCCTTACGTCTCTCAACTTCGCTGTTTCTTCGTTGAGGTTCCGGTCTTTGTTGGCGTTCATTACGGAAATCGTTTCTATCTTGAGTTTCTGATCGTTTTTGGCGGAAATCATTACGGAAATCGTTTTTGTCTTTTATAGAATCGCTAAACTCTTCACGTTCTCTTTTATCTTTTTTATGCTCAAAACCATTTTCTGAGTTTGCTTTTTTGCGTTTATCATTCATTTCTAATTCTTCATCTTCACTATCACTTTCCGATTTTTTATGACTTTTTTTAGATTTCTTAGCTGGTTTTGATTTCTTTTTAGATTTATCTTTCTTTTTCTTTGTTTTACGTTTCTCATCTCCACTACTACTGTCACTGCTAGAAGAATTACTCTCAGATACGCTTTCAGATTCTGAAGAAGAACTTTCCTCCGATGTTTCTGGCTTTTTAGTTTTTTTAGATTTTTTCTTGTTGTTTTTCTTAGATTTTGTTTTAGATTTCTTATTTTTAGATGAGGTTTTCTTTATTTTTTTATGTTTTTTGCTCTTACGTTTCTTTTTATCAATTTCAGAATCACTACTCGATTCGGAAGATGACTCAGATGATGAGGACGAAGACGACGAGGAATCGCTTGAACTTGAAGATGACGATGCTGAAGTCTCTACATTTATAGGTTTATTAGCTAAAATTTCAGCATTTATAGCCGGTACCGATTTTGGAGCATTTTTCAAAAATTGTCTCAGCTCATCCGTTAAACCACCCAAACCAATGGATGTAAAGAAATTTATAGAAAATCTTGTATTTCTGGGATTATCTTTAGGAAATAGACCAGCTAAACTTTCCAACAAAACTTCATCTTTAAGTTTTTTATTCAATTGACTAAGGCCCATATACTCGGCCAATTCTTGAAATAGAATCTTTATGAAAATACGACTTGAGGATGTAGTATCTTCTTCATTTAATTTTATGCATTCCAAAACATCCCAGCTTATGGCATCTGTAAATAATAAATGAGCAAAAAACTTACTAACATTACGCAAACGATTGGTATCCAAACGATGGGTGGTTTGATAAGTATCCTTAAAAATTTCCTCAAATGGTTCTATATAAATTTTGTTGATAGAACAAAAACGTTGTGCCAACAAACCATAGAATTTTTCATAGGTTCTTTGTTCGGCACAACAATCTAAAAACATATGACAAAGTTCAATTTCTTGTCCCGGTTTCAGTTGCATTTTCATAAGTTTGTGAGCACATTCTTCGTAATCCAAACTGGAGTTTATAGTTAAGTAAATCGTACGTCTTAATGCTATTAGATTAGTTTCAGTGTTGTCTATAATCTCTTCAGCAGTTAGTTTGGCCTCTCCTTTTTCATTTTCATCATCGGAATCGGATGAGTCAGAGCCTGAACCACTACCGGATCCCGATGATGAGCCATCAGAATCGGAGGCATCACTGCCGAGAATTTCTTTGCTTAGACCTTTATATTTGTCCTCGTTAACAGCGTATTCTTCATCAAATTTAAATGCATCTGAAAGAAAAGAAAAATATCAAAATTAACAAAATTAAACTTATAAACTTTTATACCCGGATCTCACTAACAGTTAAAAGCGGGTTTTAAGAAAATATTTTTAGTAATTTCTTTATGCCATTACATTATATTGACAGATAAAACAATTTTTAGCTAAAAACAGTTTTGTAAGTGAGAACAAGGTATTAAATTCATTAAAATTTAATATAGAGGTTTATTGAACATCGCTAGAATGTCTTAGAATCGATCATTGATCAATAATATATTTACTTTATGCCCGATATTTCGATGAGTTACAAACGGAATGCCAAACTAATATATACCTTCTGGCACTAATTGTAAGTGGAGGGTATAAAATGTAGTGTTTGGGGGAAGGACTCGGCAGGGGACGTTGCGCAAAACACTTCCGCTCGCTTCATATGTTAACTAATGTATTTATTATAATTTTTTGCACTCAAGTAATACAGTTTTATTTTATAATTTTTGATTTAAATTATATTTTTATCCAAGCCCACAAAAGAGGGCGCGTAAAAAAATTACAAGTGTAGGCCTTTCAACTTCTTCTGACATAAAACAAGTAAGAATATTATTGTCGTTCAGGACCGAATATATAATACCCTAAACCAGTGTTTGCCGGGAATGTGTTCAATATGGACCACAGTGTGGTGTAGGGTATAAATATTTTATATGCTTAACAAAAGTACAAAAAAACCTGTAAATTGCCGGTCTGTTGAAAAAGCGATTACGTCCAAAATATGGCAAAAAAGATGACTCCATCTTAAACAAATATACTTGTCTTTACATATAGCAGTTTGGTATTGCATTTTTTTAAAAAGGACACCTCGAAAATCATTATTCATTCCACATAACCTAAAATTTCAAAATTCTTAAATTCGGCTGCAGGTGGACATATCCGAATGAAATTTAGTATTTAT
Organism: Pegoplata infirma; assembly: GCA_963921195.1. Lineage (NCBI taxonomy): Eukaryota > Metazoa > Arthropoda > Insecta > Diptera > Anthomyiidae > Pegoplata > Pegoplata infirma. The sequence goes on along the minus strand of OY992537.1, from coordinate 63,046,066 downwards.
TTATTTCATTTGAATTTGACACAGGCTGGTATTGGTTTTATTTGTTTAAAAGTCCTTAGAAATTAAATTAAGATTTTTGAATGTAAAAAAATTTGGTTATTGTTGGACAGTGACAATTTTCTTCTTATTAAACGAACTGTAGTTATATACTCACTCAATATATCCTCGGTATTAGTTGCATCATCCAACATTAACAAATGTGTGAATTGATCATCTTCTTCCACCAGCTCTAATGACTCAATAACCGATTGATGATCTTTAAAACCGTCTTTGCGAACCTGGAATACTACCTCAATCATATACTGTACACGTTTATCCAGTTTACCCTCATGTAAAATATTTTTCAACATTTCAAAAATGGCACCTATGCCTTTCGACGAAACCTCAGTCAATTTCATGCCACACTCTTTAAGAAAAGCTATAGCCACCTCTACAGAATCATCGGTTGGAGATTCCACTAATAGAGTTAAAATTTCCAATGCTAATATTTCATGAGCCACTCGTTGATTAACCAAATGGGCTACAAATCTGGAAGAGGAAAGACAAACGGCCTTGTCATTACGGCGAAAGGCACGCTTGAATTGAATAACCAAGCGTTTAAGTAAAAGTTCTCCAATATTAGGAAATTTCGAGTTGATTATGGAAACCAAAGCCGCATAGACATGTGTAAAAGTTGGAGAAGCCGACTGAGCTTGTATAATAGAACGACAGAGTAAACCACGACCTCGTACAATATTCTCTTTAAGCAATTCTCTGGTAATAATAGCAATATTATCTACATTTACTTTGTTAATATAGCCATGTATAGATTTCTTTAAAGCTTCCCAAGCAATACGTTGATAAGCCGCCGATGTTTTATCAGTAATTTGAGCCTGCATTAGCCGTAGCTTAGCGGGTGGTATATAAGCTCCACCAGTACGTGATGTTAACACATCAACTGTCTTTCTCTGACGTTCGGTAATTTTAGCTTTTGGAACTGTCACTGTAGCATTATCCAACTCCTTGACTTTATCTGGATCTCCACCAGGTTTTTTGACTTCTTCTTCGCGTCGTTGGGCGTTTTCATCATCTTTTCGAGAACGTTTAATTGTTTCTTCCACATCTCTTTCGGCATGACGTCTTTTGCGTTCATCACGCCTTCTCTCCAAAGATTCGGAACGGCGAGATCTCCTTTTTTCATAATCGGAGGAATGAGAACGCCTACGCTCTTTACGGTTTTCCGTACGTTTTTCGTTGGAATGTGTTCGGGAACGTGACCTAGAGCGCGAATAAGATCTTGATGTAGAACGCCGTTTTCGGGAACGACTTTTTGCAGAACGGTGTTTTGGACTTTTACTACGGTCTTTATCGTTTTCCTGGGATATATCTGAACTCTGTGATTTGGATCTTGATCGCGATCTGTCTTGATAAGTCTTGACAACCATGCTTTGTAGTTTTTTAGGACCGTTTGAATCTTTTTCATCACCAGCAGAAGATACTTCCTAAGAGATTAAAAGAGTAAAAATGTTATATTAAATTTGAAAAACATGCAAATTATACGATTTCTGAAGTAAAAGCAAATGTAACTGGTCTAAAAAAAAGGGGCCAGATTTATGCAACCGAAAATTCATTTTATCAACCAGTTACGCGTCAAAACGCGATTTTATTTAGCAAAGTAGCTTTAATTTTGAAAATATTTTAAATTTTTGGTATACAATACACATATGAGGCATTCCACACCAAATGTCCCGCTACAGAAAAACATGTGTCCCGTAAATTTCTGAATAGGTTATTTGGATAGCCCTATATGAAACTAAGAAAATTGCGTTTTTGGTTTTTCAAATTTTCGAAAACCGGGCTTAGGAGGCGTGGTCAAATATTGGAAAAATGGTAAAATTTGTGGCGAGTTGCCTTGATTAAATATTTATCACATTAATACGGAATGCACCACAATGTCAAAAATTTACGTTTTTATATAGTTTTGTATGGGCTATCGATTAAAATTTTTTGTTTTGCAAAATTTTCAGAACCCGTTCTGAAATTTTCCATTTTTTAAAAAAGTAAATTTATCAAAAATCCGGCCACTTTTTTTTTTCTTTTTTATTTATTTTTTTAAAACTTTAGATGTTTGTCCATCCACACAAAAAAAATCAGAAACACGTTCATCTTTTTTTTCGAGAAAATCGCATTTGAACTTTAAATTTCATAACAATTTTGTTATTTGCTTGTATTTCTTTGTTTTAAAGTTGCGAATGAGTAATATCAATTGCATAAATATTCGTCATACGCTCTGTTGACACAAGAAAATACAAGCAAATTACAAAATTGTTATGAAATTTAAAATTCAAATGCGATTTTCTCGAAAAAAACGAAAAATACATTTCTGATTTTTTTTGTGTGGATGGACAAACATCTAAACTTTAAAAAAAAAAATTAAAAAAAGAAAAAAAAGTGGCCGGATTTTTGATAAATTGACTTTTTTAAAAAATGGAAAATTTCAGAACGGGTTCTGAAAATTTTTCTTGGAAAAAAATTTTATTCGATAGCCCATACGAAACTATATAAGAATATAAATTTTTAAGATTGTGGTGAATTTCGTTTTAATGTGATAAATATTTAATCAAGTCAACTCGCCACAAATTTGACCATTTTTCCAATATTTGACCACGCCTCCTAAGCCCAGTTTTTGAAAAATTGAAAAACCGAAAACGCAATTTTCTAAGTTCCATATAGGGCTATCCATACAAGCTATTCAGAAGTTTATGGTACACGTGTTTTTTTTCGCTGGACATTTGGTGTGGAATGCCTCATATGTATGTCTATCGATTGCTATCGGTCAATCAGAAATCAAATACCTCGTAGCTGTAAAAAATGCGGCATATCGCTAAAATTTCTCAAAAATACCTATTCCGTGAGCGGAGACAATAGTACATATCAAAATTTTGTTTATAATTTCCGAAAAAAAATTTCGAAATTTCATAAGTCCCAGATACAATTTGTTTTTTATGTTTTAAGCCGCATTCACAATTTTATACCTTTCCCTTTTGCACTTTTATATTTTTGAATTTGACTATCTATTTTCAATTCACTCCAGAGTCAAACATGTTCTCCTCTGAAGTTTCCATTAGAATAAAATATTTCATTAAAAATTATTTTAGAAAAAAAAATTGACAAATTAAAAAAATATATATGAAGGGCTTACTGCAAAAACTTGATAAGCAACATTCTATTTTTTGGTGTTCTTCGCCTTCTACTGATGTTCCGCAGACATATTCTTGGCAGAAGTCTAGCTTAAACCTTTTGTACAAGTATCTTGAGTATGAAAGTTTAGTAAAGTTATGTTTTCTACATTATTTCAAAAGTTTTAAGGCAAAAACCACCATAAAATGAAATGTTGCTTATCGAGTTTTTACAATAAGCCCTTCATATATTTTTTTGCAATTTGTATACCCTTCAACCAGAGTCTCAGAATCTGAGACTTTTTTTATATGCAAAATGTCTCAGAATGTGAGATTTTTTCTATACGAGAAATGTCTCAGAATCTGCATACGATAAGTGTCTCAAAATCTGAGACTTTTTATTTTGACAAAACTAAACTTTAGACTTTTAAAATCTCAGAATTTGAAACTTTTTCTGTACGAAAAATATGAAGTTGAGACTTTTGATATAGGACAAATTTCTCTTTTAGAAAAAGTCTCAGATGTACATTTACGAAAAATCTGTTAGATTCTGAGAATTTTTCTGTAAGAAAATGTGAAATTTTCTTTAAAAAGAAATTAAAAAACAATTTTGCTTTATTTTCGTATTAGAAAATTCATTGCCATTTTGGGGCCCTTATGTCGCATGCTTTGGACACGTGCCCAGTGTGCTCTAATAGTTAAAACGGTAATTCTACACATCTATTTGTACTTTTGTAACCTTATGTTACATTTTGTAGATATTTGCCTACAAAAAAAGTAAATATATAAAATCGCGTTCAGGCATTTAGATCGAATAAGTACTTTCTAAGTTATTTAAAAAAACATTTTAACTTTGTATCTCCGCCCTTTTAAAAGTAGCCGGGATCTTGCCAAAGTGAGAAGTAGCCAGAATTCATGCCAGAACATCTTATAGAATCATGAAAGTTTATGTTTTTAATAAATTAATGGATTCACGACCTTTTTAGAAATTTTGTTTGCAATATTTAATTTTTTGAATTAGGCCTTACCTTTTCTATACGATTTTCTTTTTCTTCTGGTATTTCTCCTTCTTCTTGACCATCTTCAGGACTATTATTGGCAATAGTAATCTCATTTTCGTCCTCATTCTTTTTCCCTAGATCTTTTTTTGTAATATCTACATCTTCCGCATCTTCATTAATTTTTCTGGTAATGGTAGCGGCTTCCTTTTCAATCTCTTTATCGACTTGTATTTCCTTAGGACTTTGTCTAGCCAAATGTTCTTTCTCAAATTCATGTGCAGAATCTTTCAGAGTTTTTTGACCAGATAGATTTTGTTTATTATCGTTTTTCTCATCTGGAATATCTTTAGGATTTTTCTTGGAAAGGTCAGCTTCCTGAACTTTTAACGTTTCTTTAGGAGAATTTTCCTTAGTTTTGGTTTGCTTTTCATTATCATCTTTCTCATCTTGAATATCTATAGAATTTCCTTTGGAAAAGACTTCTTTTACTTCGACATCCAGCTCTTTAAGTGTTTCCATTGAAGGTTTTTTTTCAACACACTCCTTTATTTTGGTTTGCTTTTCCTCATCTTGAGTTTCTTTGGGAACACCAGATTCTTTTACATCTTGCTGCTTTTTTAATGTCTCTCTACGAGAATCTTTCTTTACCTTTTCCTTAGGTTTTGTTTGCTTATCCGTTTCACTATCACTAGATGCTTCAGAAGATGATATCTCACCATCACTACTACTATCGGAATCTGAAGAAGATTCCGAGGAAGATGATGACATGGAAGATTCCGAACTTGATGCATTTCTACCTTTACCAGCTTTCCTTTCCCCAGACTTTGAATTTCGTTTTGCACTTTCTTTTAATAAATTCGGAACTTTCTTTTTCTCGTCTTTGCTACTCCTATCACCATTGTCAACATCCTTCCCGTTATTTGGTACTTTTTCTTCAATATTTTCAATTTTATTTTTATTCAAGACTTTTTCAGTTTTTTGCTTTGTTTTCAATTTTTTCTTCTCTACCACATTTTTTTTGCCATGTCTATCTTGCTGGTCTTCATCAACACTGGAATCTTCGCTGTTCGATGAAGACGACGAAGTACTAGATGCTGAGGAATTACTCTCAGAATCACTTTTAGCCATTTTATTTTTATATTAACAATATATTTCCTTAAAATTTGATATTATTCACAAAAACGTTTACCAAGCAAGAAAAAAATTAAATTACTTTGCCGACATTAGCATACACCTGCGGCGAATAATTAAATGTACGACGGCGGTAGACATACGAGATTACGCTGGCGGGTCAATATTTTTTTTTTGATACATAAAAACAGTGCTGTCAGCACTCTTGCCAGATTTAGCGATTTCTCTGCATTTTGACGATTTTAACTCCCCAAAAAAGCAAAATGACGATTTGACGATTTTTGCCCAAAAAATGACGATTTGACGATTTTTAAAATTCAATGAATATTTTTTGCTTATTGTTAGTTAAAAAAGGTATCCACCAATATTTTTGTACAAAAAGGGACAAAGGGAACAAGTGAGAGTCACATTCTCTATTTCCCTCCAAAAGGTAAAAAAATTATAGGGGGTCTTTTGGCGGACCAAAATCTTTTCGTGATAATGTTGACAAATTAATTTATTATGATATTTACACAATTTTATCATTATTATTTTTTTATGGAAGTGTACACAGAAAAGGGCGGACGGAAAAAATACATTTTCTAATTAACTTGACCCAACTGCATGACCTTTTCTTTCATAAAAATATTTCATATGTTTAAGAAGGTGAACAAAGAATATAAAGAGGAAATTTCGGAGGTAGGTTCTGTTTTACAAGGGGAAACTTTGTGCTCCCTGGTCTGGTTTTGTCAATTTTCAAACTGAACCATCCAATGCCCATAAGATATATATATATTTTTTTTAATCAATGATAAATATACCTTTTTTATTTTGACGATTTTTTGACGATTTCTAATTTTGATATTTTAAATAAGTGGAGAACACCCACTGACAACTTCACGGACCGTCACTGTTCGGTACGTACCGGTACCGATGAAAATGGTTTTTGGATACCGCGGTATCCGATACCAAAACTGGGTTTCGGTATTGGTATCGGTACCGGTATTAAATTTAAAGGGTTTTGAAACGGATAACGGTATTAAAAAGGTATCGATTGCCAACATTGATATATATTGATAATGAAAATTTAATTTTTTATTTCCCGTTTTCCGGGAAATTGAAAAGTCCGGGAATTCCCAAACACTTTACTAGACTAGTGTTTGGGAATTCCCGGACTTTTCAATTTCCCGGGAAACGGGAAAAAAATAATTTATTTCCCGGGATTCCCGGGAACCGGGAAATTTTTATTATTAATGTAAATCATAAAAAACATTAACATTTGATTATCTTTTTAATAAAAACACTTTTATTAGAGATAAACAATTAATTAAAACATAAAAAATCAAAACATAAAAGTTAAAAATCCTGAAATACAATAAAACAAACCAAAAAAATATTGCAACTTTTTCCTTCACAAAAAATCGCAAAAAATAGCTAAAAATCGCAAAAAAATTAAAACTGCGTTATTCGAGAAAAAACTAATATAGTTGGCAGCACTTTTAATATTTATTCTGGAAATGTTAATTCCAGGTTCAAAATTTTTATATTTTTTTAACAGTCTTAGCAAAATTATCATTAACCGACGTATATTTTTTGACTTTTTAAATTTTTTCATGATATTAACATAATTTTTACACTTGGTCAGTTTTCCTATGAATATATATTTGCACTGTTCTTCCAAATAGAAAAAATACAAAAAATATCAAATGTAATTATACCTGTATGTAAAAAAATGGTAAAAATTAAAGTAAAATAAACGTTTTTATGTAAAAAGGTTTATTTTACAAAATTTGCGGATTTCCCGGGAAAAATTAAAAAATTCCCGGGAATTCCCGACAGTGTTTTCCCGGGAATTCCCGGGAAATCCGACCCGGGAATTCCCGGACCCCAAACACTATACACCCAAAAAAAAACAATTGTGAAATTATTTAATTTTAGGGTATAATTTACCTAAGATTTTTCGCAGGAATCCAACTTGAAAAGTTTCTTTGCATATTACCCGAATCAACTTAGGTAAACTTACAAAATGCATTTAAGCATTATTTCAAATTTAATTTTGTTTATTTAGCCACTATATTTAAATAAATGGTACAGTTTGATTGGTCAAATAACGTATTTTTTTTAGGTTGATTTAATAGTTTTATATATCCCTTTCCATACAAAATGCTCAATATTATAAATTTTAATTACATTTATTTTTAATATTTTTTTTAATATAAAGGACAATTTTATAATAAAATATAAATACTAACAAGCTTAAATACATACTTAGCATGATCAGTGACAACTAATTTTTTCTATAGAAACTTTCTCAAAGACAATTTTTCTATAGAAATAAAAAGACAATTCTTCTTTAGAAAATTCCTGACAGACAATTTTTCTATAGAAACTTTCTGAAAGACAATTCTTCTATAGAAAATTTCTGAAAGACTATTTTTCTATAAAAAATTTCTAAAAGACAGATTTACTATAGAAAATTTTTAACAGACAATTTTTTTAAAAAATTTCTCAAAGACAATTCTTCTATAGAAAATTTTTAATAGACAATTTTTCTATAGAAAATTTCCAAAGACAATTTTTTTATAAAAAATTTCTGAGAAATAATTTTTCTACCGAAAATTTCTGAAAGAAAATACTCCTATAGAAAATTTCTTAAAGTAAAATTTGCTATAGAAATTTTCTCAAAGACAATTCTTCTATAGCAAATTCCTGAAAGACAGTTTTTCTATAGAAACTTTCTGAACGCCAATTTTTCTATAGAAAATTTCTGAAAGAAAATTTTTCGATAGAAAATTTCTGGTTTACAATTTTTCTATAGAAAATTTCTGAAAGATAATTTTTCTATAGAAAGTTTTTGACGACAATTTTTCTATAGAAAACTTTTTCAAGCCAATTTTAAAAAAAAAATTTCTATAAAAAATTTCTTAAAGACAATTTTTCTATAAAAAATTTCTCAAAGATAATTCTTTAATAGAAAATTTTCTACAGATAATTTTTCTATAGAAAATTTCCCAAAGACAATTATTCTACAGAAAATTCCTCAAAGACAATTCTTTAATAGAAAATGTTTTAAAACCAATTTTTCTATAGAAAATTGGTTTTAAACCAATTAAAAAATATAATTTTTCTATAGAAAATTTCACAAAGATAATTTTTCATAGAAAATTTCTGAAAGGCAATTTTTCTGTAGAAATTTTCTGAAAGACAATTCTTCTATAGAAAATTTTTCGATAGAAAATTTCTGGAAGACAATTTTTCTATAGAAAATTTCTGAAAGACAATTTTTCTAAAAAAAATTTTGAAAGTTAATTTTTCTATAGAAAATTTTTGAACAACAATTTTTCTATAGAAAATTTTTTATAGAAAGTTTCTGAAAGACAATTTTTCTATAGAATATTTCTCAAAGACAATTTTTCTATAAAATATTTCTCAAAGACAATTTTTCTACAGAAACTTTTTCAAAGACAGTTTTTCTATATAAAATTTCTGAAAGACAGGTTTTCTGTAGAAAATTTCTGAAAGACAATCTTTCTATGGAAACTTTCTCAAACACAAATTTTCCATAGAATACTTCTGAAAGGCAATTTTCATAGAAAAATTCTCAAAGACAATTATTCTATAGAAAATTTCTTAGACAATATTTCTATAGAAAATTTCTGAGAGAAATTTTTCTAGAGAATATTTTTGAAAAATAATTTTCCATAGAAAAATTCTCAAAGACAATTCCCAAGGACAATTTTTCTACAGAAAATTTCTCAAAGACAATTCTTCAATAGAAAATTTTTTAAAGATAATTTTTCTATAGAAAATTTCCCAAATATAATTTTTATATAGAAAACTTCTCAAAGATATTTTTTTAACAGAAATTTAAAAAAAAAAAAATTCTATAGAAACTTTCTCAAAGACAATTTTTTATAGAAAATTGCTGAGAGACAATTTTTCTGCAGAAAATTTTTGAAAAACAATTTTTCTATATAAAATTTCTAAAAGACAGGTTTTCTATAGAAAATTTCTAAAAAAAAATTTTTTCTGAGAGACAATTTTTTTACAGAAAATTTCTGAAAGAAAATTTTTCTATAGAAAATTTCTGAAAGACAGGTTTTCAGAGAAAATTTCTAAAAGAAAATTTTTCTGTAGAAAATTTTTTAAAAAATTTTCATAAAAAATTTCTCAAAGACAATTTGTTTATAGAAAATTTTTTATAGAAAATTTCTCAAGGACAATTTTTCTATAGAACATTTCTGAAAGTCAATTTTTCTATAGAAACTTTCTGAAAGACAATTTTTCTATAGAAAATTTCTTAAAGACAATTTTTCTATAAAAACTTTGTCAAAGACAATTTTTAAATAAAAAATTTTTCGAATACAATTTTTCTATAGAAAATGTCTTAAAGGCATTTTTAAATAGAAAATTTTTCAAATACAATTTTTCTATAGAAAATGTCTTAAAGGCATTTTTTTCTATAGAAAATTTTTGAAAGACAATTTTTAATAGAAACTTTTTCAAAGGCAATTTTTGTAAAGAAAATTTCTTAAAGATAATTTTTCTATAGAAAAGACAGTTTTTCTATAGAAAATTATTCTGTAAAAAATTTCGTAAAAACAACTTTTCTTTAGATATTTTTTTGTGTTTTTTTTTTTTAGAAAGTATCTATAGAAAAATTGTCTTTCAGAAATTTTCTGTAGAAAAATTGTCTTTCAGACATTTCTAGAGAAAAATTGTCTTTAAGAAATTTTCTATGGAAAAATTGACTTTGAGAAATTTTTAGAGAAAAATTGTCTTAATACATATTTTCGATAGAAAAATTGTATGAGAAATTTTTTATAAAAAATTGTATTTAAAAAAATTTTTATAGAAAACTTGTCTTTAAGAAATTTTCTATAGAAGAATTGTCTTTCAGAAATTTTCTATAGAAAAATTGTCCTTGAGAAATTTTTATACAAAAATTGTTTTTAGAGATATTTTCTATGGAAATATTGCTTGAAAATTTTTTTATAAAAAAATTGTCTTTCAAAAAATTTTCTAAAGAAAAATTGTCTTTCAGAAATTTACTATTGAAAAAAATCTGTAATTCTTAGAATTTTTTTCTATAGAAAAATTCTCTATTTCTGAGAAATTTTTTCTATAGAAAAAGCCTTGCATTTTGAGACAATTTTTCTATAAAAAAAGTCGTAAATTCTTAAAAAAAAAAAAACTCAGATTCTGACACAATTTTTCTACAGAACAAATTTTAGATTCTGTGACAATTTTTCTACAGAAAAAGTCTCAGGTTCTGATACAATTTTTCAATAGAAAAACTCATAGATTCTAAGACAATTTTTCTTTAGAAAAATTTTCATATTCTGAGACAATTGTTCTATAGAAAGTACCATATTGTGAGACTATTTTTCTAAAGAATTTTTTCTGTAGATGCTGAATTATCACTAACCGGAATCTGCAATCAAAAACCTCAAGTCATTTTCTGGATCTGCTTTTGTGTCTACTATTGAACCAACACTGCGAACCGGAGACCAATTGTTTTATGTTTTTTATGGCCAAGTAATGTATTTTTACAAGTTGCGTGGCGGATGCCGCAAATGTTCGAATAAACCACCACCGTCTGCAACTGAAAGTTAATATTTTGGTTAATATACGTTTATCAAATATATAAACTCATTATTTTTGCTTACCTTTTTAATTAATTAAATAAATTAGTTCCTCATACATACATATATTTTATAAAAAATTAAAGACAATTTGTTGTCAATGTGTTGTTTACAATGTGGCATTAATATGTCGACTTTATCGAATTAAATTTATTTATATTTATAAAAAAAACTTAGGTAAAAGATTCAAGTTTGTGTATGTTAAATTTAATATTGTAAACAATGCTATTTTACAAAATAAATGTCATATACAATTTAGTTAAAACTTGAGCAATTTCTTGAACTCAATATAAAAAAAATTTACCTAAGTCACATTAGACTGTTTAACACTAGTTATTTTTTTGGGTGTACCACAGACTAAATACAGACTCGACAGTAGAGTTTTATAAGGAAAAATGGGGAAAAACTAAGCGATTTTAGGAGAAAACACAGCGATTTTTAGTCCGTTTTACGCTAACATGGCAACACTTTCTACGACTTAGGAGTGAGTGAAACAACAAAAACCGATCTGGCATCCATTTTTCTTATGTCGCGTTATATCAGCTTTCTCTTTCTAACCTAATTCGTAGAATAATTTGAAAATATTAACCATATGGTTCAAGAATACTTTTTTGACACCTGTCACTTATGTCGAGTCTGTATTAGTCTGTGCCCAAACCACAGTACATGAGTAGTAGGTTCACAGGTTTGCATTTGATGTGTGTAAGTATTAGTGACAGCACACGGTGTAACTTTTGACGTTTCATACAAAACGTAAACAAACACCATAAATACATACACAAAAGCTCACACGTACAGGCACACATACACTACGCAGCGATGATTATTCTGTACTAATATCCACGCCACCATATTGGAAAGTACGAAATTAGCACCTTTGTTTGCATACTAGTCTGTACTGTGGCCCAAACACTATACTAGACGCAAAATAAAAACGCTAGTTTTAGCGGAAAAAAACGCCGAATTGGGAACAGTGGCCACCCGAAAAATATTAGTCATATGGTTGGTCATGTTGTGGACATCAGCTGTTTTGGAATACAAAAAAATAACTTGTACGTATATTACAATAAATACATATAAAAATTATTGATTTTAATCAGTGATAAAATATTGTATCTACAAAGATTAATTTTAGCTGTTTCCTATCAATCATCATTGTCTTCGATGGGCCCAACGATATCAACATTGGAAAAATCTAAATGCTGAAGTAAACAATTAAAAAGATGACCGAAAGACTTCCATTATTGCAATCGGGGCGCTTGGAAATTGAGAGAAGTTCCAGCCCAAGACCTGATACCCAAAAATCGCTCGATAGTATAATAGACAATGTCCACAGTGACGAATGTAACGATGAAACTTCTGAAAATGTATCAAAAAATGATTATAACCCTTCACTGCATCGAACCTTGGAGCATCCAACATCTAATTTAGATACTATGATCCATTTATTGAAGGGTAACATAGGAACAGGAATATTGGCTATGCCTGATGCTTTTAAAAATTCCGGATTATATATGGGTCTATTTGGTACCTTAATTATGGGAGCTATATGTACCCATTGTATGCACATGTTAGTACGATGTTCGCACGAGCTGTGTCGTAGAGTGCAGCAGCCATCATTGAATTTTTCTGAGGTTGGATATTGGTCTTTTGAAACGGGGCCGATTCCATTAAGGAGATATGGTAATTTGGCTAGGCGAATTATAACAACATTCCTTTTTATAACCCAAATGGGATTTTGCTGCGTCTATTTTCTTTTCGTGGCACTTAATGTGAAAGAAGTTGTAGATCATTATTTTATAAAGTTAGATGTACGCATTTATTTGATGATCCTGCTTATTCCAATGATATTCTTAAACTTGGTAAAGAATCTCAAATATTTGACACCAGTTTCCTTATTTGCAGCCATTTTAACGGTAACAGGATTAGCGATAACATTTTTCTACATGCTGCAAAATCTACCCCGCACTGATACAGTAAAGCCTATCGCGTCATGGTCTACCTTACCATTGTATTTTGGAACAGCTATTTATGCATTTGAAGGTATAGGAGTTGTATTACCACTCGAAAATAATATGAGAACACCTGATGATTTTGGCGGAACAACTGGAGTTCTCAACACTGGAATGGTTATTGTAGCATGTTTATATACATCCGTTGGCTTCTTTGGATATTTAAAATACGGAGATGATGTCAAGGGAAGCATTACTTTAAATTTGCCCCAGGAGGAGTTACTATCTCAATTGGTACGTGTTGTCATGGCTGTGGCAATTTTCCTGTCCTACTCTTTACAATTTTATGTACCTGTAACCGTTGTAGAACCATTTGTGCAAAGGCAATTTGAAACTACTCGTGGCAAACATTTAGCATCCACTACTTTGCGTATAGTTTTGGTGACATTGACATTTATTCTAGCTGCATGTATACCAAACTTAGGACCAATCATATCGCTTGTAGGGGCTATAAGCAGCTCAGCCTTGGCCCTTATTGCGCCTCCCATCATGGAATTAATAACATTTTGGCCTGTGGACTTTGGGCGTTATAACTGGATATTGTGGAAAGATATAGGTATACTAATTTTTGGTCTATGCGGATTTACATTCGGCACATATGCCAGCATTTCACAGATTTTAAATCCAAGTATAAACTAACCTGGTAAAAAAACCAAAAAAAAAAAAAACTAGCAGCAGCATCTAGATAATTATTACGAATTTAAGTGTTAAAGTTAAATAATTATTATCTATATTATAATCTATAGATATAGTTTAATATAGTTTAATGCATCCATTTATTATGTTTTTTCTGGTGCTTTTATGATATACTAAAGATTAAAATACATACATATATATACCTACACTAAAAAAAGTAAAAAAAATTAAAATCATCTCACAAGAGATGTCTCCCTGGTGTCACCCTCCGATCTTCATGAAATTTGAATATGTTGTTCAAAACTAAAATTAATTCGACACGTATTTTTTTTAGCAAACCAAACTCATTTTTAGGGTGGTCGATTGTATGGGGTGAAGTTAACCTTTCCCAGTTTTTTACGATTTAAGCCTATTTAATCAAAATTAACATAGGCATATTTGATATCAGATTAAAGTGACTCAAACTAATAATGGAACAGCATATGTTGATAGTAGTTCTTTAAAGAAAAAATTATCAATATTAAACCTGATTATTATCAATCGACAATTTTTGAAAAAAATGCTTTATAAGAAATTTTCCAAGCTTTAATTTAAGCTTGATAGCGTCAAGATTGAGCAAATATTTAATGAGATACAAGGGTGGCGCTAGAAAATAAAATTATTTATAGACAATTTTTTTTTAAATAATTCTAAGTCGATTTTTTCCAAGTTCAAACACTAAAAATTTTAAAAGTCATCTAGTAAATTTTATTCAGTTATCACATAGTTTTTTCAACAACCCAAACAAAAAGTGCCTGCGAATTTTGACCCCATTAAGTTTATATACTATTGATCTATTTCGGCACAAAAGAATTAAACACTCTTAACTTGTTTTTTGTACATTTGTTAAACAAATGGAACATTTTTATGTCGGAATTTTAGACTTGGTGAAAAAGTAGTTTTAGTAAAAAAAAATAAGAAAAAAATTAAACGAAAAATTTTGTGATGAAAAACAAAATTTAGCTGAAAAAAAAAATTGGGTAAAAAAAAATTTTTTGGTAAAAAATTATGAAAAAAGTTTTTGATGAAGCAAAAAAAATTTTGATGATGAAAAAATTTTGTGATAAAAAACAAAATTTAGATAAAAAAAGTTTTGACGAAAAAAAATTTTTGGTAAAAAAAAAAATTTGGTAAAAAAAAAAAATTTTGATGAAAAAAAGTTTTTGATGAAGCAAAAAAAAAAAATGTTGATGAAAACAAAAAAAAAATATGCAAAAAAAAGTTTCGATGAAAAAAACATTGATAAAAAAAATTATGAAAAAATAAGAATTGATAAAAAAAAATGTTGGTAAAAAAAAATTGACGAAAAAAAGAATTGATGAAAAAAAATTTTAATGAAAAAAACCTTTTTGATAAAAAAAAATTTGATGAAAAAAAAAATACAAATTTTTTGTTGCAAAATAATTACTTTACGTTATATTCAACGCTTTTATTCACCAGTAGGTTAGTTATTATCCAAGTTACAAATCGAAGTTGCAAACCTTTTTGGTTTTAAGAAAATGAAAACAGTAATTCTTATTTTCTTTTTTGTTATTCGTTAGCTTATATAATCAAACTGAGGTGGCGTCCTGTATCATTTTTAAATTAGACACCAGCCTAAAAGCATTATCATGTTAAAAATAAATTTTTAAATATAGTAGAAAATATCTGTTGACCACCAATTTTTTGTAAACAAAGAAAATATTTTTTTTTGTTTACTAATTTTAGTAGCATATAGTAGAGATGGGCACATGAGCAGATTAGAGCGTGATTGACGTGAATTACGCGTGAGTGTGACTGATTTCAATTTTACTCACGTGATTGTGTGTGGCGAAAAAAATTGCGCGAATGAGTGTGCGTGAGTAAGATTTTTGCGTGAGTGAGTGTGCATGAGTCGTTTTTTTTGCGTGAGCTTGCGTGATTTATTTTCTCTTTATATTTCCTTTTGTAACAAAAAAAGCAACAAAAAAATTGTAAAATTTGGCTTAACTTAAGATTTCGGCCCGAAAAAAGCAAAAAAAAAATACATATGTAAAATTTCGCTAAACTGTAAATTTTGCTGAAAATTTTGAAAAATTTTTGAAATTAGTTTTTGAATTTTTTTGTATAAATAAGAGTTTCGTGAGTGTGAGTCAAAGTGAGTGTGAGTGAAGCTTGCGTGAGTGCACGTGAGTGTGAGTTGTTTAAATCACTCACTCACGTGATTATGAGTGAGTGTGAGTAGAAAAAATATTCTCGTGAGTCAGTGTGCGTGATTAAAAAATTCCTGTCGTGAGCGTGAGTGAGTGTGAGTCAAAAATCACTCACGCGCCCATCTCTAGTATATAGTAATGAGATGTTAGAATAATTAAGATTTTTCTTTGTTTACAAAAAATTGGTGGTCAAAGGAGTTGGAGGTAAAAAAATGAGGATTTTTTTTACTGTATTCAAAAAATTAAATTTTTTGTTTGGGTTGTTGGAAAAACTAGGTGATAACTGAATAAAAATTACTGCAAATTTTTTAAATTTTAAGTGTTTAAACTTGGAAAAAATCGAGATATATTTTTAAAAAATTTTCTAAAAAATATCTATACTTTTATTTTCCAGTGCGACCCTCGTATCTTATTTAATATTTGCTCAATTTTTTTAAAAAAATCAATTTTTTAAAAAAAATCTTATTTAATATTTGCTCAATCAGGACGCTATCAAGCTTAAATTAAAGCTTGGAAAATGTACTATATATCATTTTCTACAAAAATAGTCGATTGATAATAATGTGCTTAAGTATTTATAACTTTTCGCTTAAAAAACAGCTATCAAATATATCGAGGGCGAATATTTTAAACTTGATGTCTGCAAT
The DNA here is from genome assembly GCA_963921195.1 of Pegoplata infirma. Taxonomy (NCBI): domain Eukaryota; kingdom Metazoa; phylum Arthropoda; class Insecta; order Diptera; family Anthomyiidae; genus Pegoplata; species Pegoplata infirma. The sequence continues at coordinate 63,029,647 of OY992537.1, read as the reverse complement.
ACTTTTGAAAGAGAGTTTTCTATAAAAATGTGTTCACTGAATTAGTTGGCATCTATCAAAATTATTTTTCACTGAAATATTCTGTCAAAACAATTGTTTTGAATTGTATAGAAAAAAGATTAATAATATGTCTGTCCGTTTAACTTACTACAATCTACTCATTTTTACTACAGCTGGAAATTTTCAACACAAAAAGTAAACAAAAATTTCCAGTTGTAGTAAAAATAGTAACAAATTTGAGTAAACAAACAGACCTAATAACTTACCTTAAAATAGCAGTTCTTTTTGATCTCTTTAAAAATGTTCGAAATGGGTTAAAAATATTTTTTTTGCAAAACAAGAAAAAAAAAATTACAGACCAACAATTTTTTTTTACTATAAAACACTTTTTTAGTAATGTACGAATATTAAATAATATTTTAAGCAAAAAAAAAAATTTTTTTCACTTTGGTCGCCAAAAAAGTAATTCTCGTAAAAAATGTGAAAATGAAAATTTTCGAAATTTTTGTTGGTATTCTAGATTTCACTTCTAAATATTTTTACTGTTTTGTTTCACATATAAAAAAAATTTGATGAAATCGATTAAAACTTCGAATGAAGATGTGAAGAACAGAACACAGAATTCAATTTCATGTGATTCGGAAAATTTCATTTGAATAAAAAGTTGTAAAAGACAAAACGGAGGCCTTTGTTCGGAACTTTTCGATTTTTAAGTCAAAAAAAAAAAACACAAAGCCATTGTCCTACAAGTCCAATATTTTTTGTGTGTTAATATCAACCCCTAAAAGACAACATTCCCAAACCCCGACGTTTTCGAAATTCGAAAAAAGCTAAAATTGCTCCACCCTAGTGTACATTAGACCGGGTCGAAAAAAAAAGTTCCCATTGTGCGGGCTTAATTTTAAAGCTTACCTCGAAAAAGTTCCATAGCCAAAATATAAGATTTTTAGGTCGCGATTTGGTACCGCCGAAATCGTTATTTGTTCATAACTTTGTCATTTGATGTCCTATCGTTTTAAAAAATAATTTGTTTGAAAGTCCTCCGCGAGTACTAAATTTGACCCATATCTGGTTTTGACCTCTGAGCTCATCTTCGTGTCATGAGTGTTAGTTTCTCAGCTTTCTACCCACCTAAATGATTTTTATTTTTCCATTAAATTATAGCATTAAAAAATTCATGAATTTCTTCCCTTAGAAGTACCCTCTTAAATTAATTAACAAAAAAGTTACATTCAATTTTAAATTTCCATAGAAAAAGATTTAAAACACTTGTTCGTATGTATTTAAATACAAACTAAAAAAAATAAATATAGTTTAAAGGCATAATAACAAGTGTTTTTTCTAATTTTCTTTATATTGTACATAGCTGTATTATTGATTTTTTTTATTTGGATTTTTTGGAAAAAAATAAAATACTTTGATATTTTAGTTGGCTATCAAAAAATAAAATGTTTTGTTATTTTATTTATTTTGGTTTGAATAAAATAAAATTTTATTTTATTCAAATTCATAAAAATGAAATAATATTTCTTTCCAAAAAAATCAAATAATTTTTTCTGATTGCTTATTCAAACAAACAAAATAGAATTTTTCAAAATAATCAACAAAAATTTGTGATTTTTTTTGGTTATTCACAAAAATTCAAATGAATAACGTATTATTTAAACAAAAAAAGAAATATTCTTGAAAATTTTGTGTTTGAAAAATAATTTTTTTATTATTTATTTTGCATTTTATTATACAGTAAAACACACAATTATTCTTACAAACCACTATTGTTTTACTTATTTAAGGTTTTCTTTACTAAAATATTAATTAGATTATTTTTAATTTTTTCCAAATTGACTTTTACTGATTAAAAAAATGTTCTTAAAACATTTTCTTATGGAAAATACTCTAGTTGATTAGACTTTTCGATATTTTTCTAAAACAATAAAAACTCGTGAAAGGATGTATAATTACTTAACTACCCTTAATTGTAAAGGTTTATTAAGCAAAACATTGAGATTTTTAAGGGTTTTTGCTTTGGTGACATTTTTAAGACAATATTCTTTAGTATTAACTGTGAAATGTTTCTACTACACAAAAATTATTTAAATCGAAAAAAATTTCATTCTTTATACAATTGAACATTTTTGCAATAGGAAATGCATTATTCTATTTTTTAAATTTAAATGCATATTTGCTTATAATTTTTTTTTATTTTTGACTACTTTTGAGGTAAAACTGATGTTAAGATGTAATTTATTGAAATTTATTGTGATTCTCTAACACATAACCATCTATCCATCTATCCCTCATTTCACGGATTAACTGTTATATTTTTTAAGCGAGATACATTGAAGTCTACCAAAAGGGAAAAAATATTCTACGAATTAGTGCATGAAATTTCACTGGGGATGTATCATATTGAAAATAATTAAAATAAAAAGTTATAATATATCAAAAATGTTTCAAATTTACTTTATAACTATATCACATAGGCCAGGTAAAATTTGTGACTTTGACCAACCAGATAAAACACTGGTGGTTGGAAACAGTTTTTGCCTAAAAGTGCGAATACTATATTTTCTTTTTGGACATATTGGGTAGGCAGTATGTGGCTACGTCGGCAATTCGACTGATTGGAACGCTGCAAAGGAAGAGCTGCGATTGTGGCTATAGCGCGATCTTGAAAAAGATAGCAATACCACAAAATGTGGATCTATGATATTACTATGATAATATTAATTAAAAAAATGGTATTGTCATTCATAAACACATACATACATACCTCAGGATTTTTATTGAGTGATGAATATTGCGAATATAAGTTTAAAAAAATCGCAATAAAGTTTCTTTTCCAACAACAATTTTGTTGAAATACATTTAATTGCTTTAATTGCTTTTGGTACTAAAAATAAAAAAAACAACATTTGACACAAAGTTTAGTACGACTTATCCTACCAACACTATTGTTTGGTTAGGTACTGTTGTTATTGTAAAATAACAGCAACACGTATACTTATAATTACCGACGGTGATTTAGTATATACAATTTTTGCTTTAAAAGAGTTATTTTTGTTGGAAAACAGATTTCGGACCTTCATAATAATATTTCTCATATAACTTGTGAAATATATCAAATATTATGTCTGGTTTGATTGACCAACGATGATTCTCTAAAGTCTGCTGATGATTCCTTTAGTGGGGATGAAACTGATCAGTACAGATATACTATGAGATGAGTAACTTTTTTAAAGCAATAAATTAAAAATACTCTATTACAGGGATGGAAAAGTTAGTACTTTAGTACTTTTTTCAGTACTTTTTGACTCTCAAAAATACCGTAGTACCCCCGCGACTGATTTAGTACCTTTTCCATACCAGTCGATTTCATACATTTTTTAACAAAATTTAAAAAAAAATCCGAAAATCGAAGGATTTTCATTGGAAAAATGTTTCAAAAGCTTCAAATAAATGAAATTTTTGATTTTAGCGAACCTTTAATAAAGTTTTCGCAAAAAAAATAAATAAATGAATAAGGATGTCCACAATTTAAGAACTTTTATATTGAATTATGCCTAGTTTCTTCTTATTCGTCGCAGGCGAACGGCGTTTGTCGTACTAAAACTGGACTTTAATTTTTTTAGTACCGTCGAGAGCGAAAAAGTACTTTTTTGGTTGAGCTCCAGTACCATTTCAAAATTCCGATTTTCCATCCCTGCTCTATTATGACAATATCATGTATAGAAATATTTTTGGGCCTCGAACTAGAATAAAACTCTAATCGAATATATATAAAAATATTTTCTAAAAAATTTTTGACACCTTTAACAAATAAATAAAATAATTAATTTCCAGCCAAATTGTCCAAACAAAAAAATAATATTTTTTTGATATAATAATGTTACCATTTATTTTATCATTAATGCTAGTAAAATTTTAACGATTACAATAGTATTATGATAAAATCATTTTTGTTATTACAAAATTTAGAGAATATAATATTATTTATAATACGGTATCATTTTCTGGATTGTTGGGTAAAGATATCGTCACCCAAAACTTTGTTTTTTTATAAGTGAATTAAGAAAAGATTTTGTGAGGATAAACATTTTTGTATTTATCATAATTATCAGATATCATTCCATTTCGCAAGTCCCGTGTTTTTAAATTTGGCTATAAAACCGCTAAATTTTAGCATAAAATACTTTTTTATAGTCCCCTGGATTCAACTGCAGGACGTTGAACTTCTTCTGACATAGAAATATTTTATTTCATTTTGCGTTTTTTCAGATGTTGAAATATGGTCCGATTTGACCCATTTCCGTACATAACCAGCCTCAGACCATAAGACTTATTTCTGACAAATTTCCGCAGTCTAGCTCTTTTAGTTGGGACTGTATCATGTCTTCCACAAACAAACGGACGGACATCTGTAGAATGTGTTACAATCTATCACTGATCAATAACATATATTTTATAGTCTGTTAGATGGATATTTCGATGCATTACACACGAAATGACAAAGTGCGCATAGTCCTTTTAAACCAACCTCTAAAAATCAGATTTTTGTACTTTTGTTAAAAAAATAAAAGTTTTTATATCTGCTCTTGGAATTTCCTAAATTACAACTTAACTTTTCTGAATTTCAATGGACTTTTTTAAATTACAATTTATAAGAACCTGACATCAAAACAATACTGTTCTGTAAGAATAATTTTGTGTTTCTCTGTACAAAATAAATGAAATAGATTTTTTTTCAAACACAAAATTTTCAAGAATATTTATTTTTTGTTGTTTGAATAATACGTTATTTATTTGAATTTTTGTGAATAACCAAAAAAAATCACAAATTTTTGTTGATTATTTTGAAAAATTCTATTTTGTTTGTTTGAATAAAAAAAATCAGAAAAAATTATTTGATTTTTCGTTATTCAAATAAAATCAAAATAAATATTATTCATTTTCAAATATTTAAATAACCTGTTATTTGATTATTTTTGAAAAAATATTGTTATTTATTCATTTCGTTATTTCAATCATAGCATACAGCTATGATATTGTATATGAAAATCTTAAATCAAATGTAACTTTTTTCTTAATAAATTTAACTGGATACTTCCAAGGGAAGAATTTCATGAATTTTTTAGTGCTATAATTTAATGGAAAAATAAAAATCATTTAAGTGGGTAGAAAGATGAGAAACTAACAATCATAACAAGAAGATGACCTCTGAGGTTAAAACCAGATATGAGTCAACTTTAGTACTCGCTGAGGACTTTCTAACAATTTTTTTTTTGAAACGATCGGACATCAACTGACAAAGCTATGAACAAAAAACGATTTCGGCGGTACCAAATCGCGACCTAAAAATCTAATATTTTGGCAATGGAACTTTTTCGAGGTAAGCTTTAAAATTAAGCCCGCACAATGGGAACTTTTTTTTCTCCTTTATGGTCGACCCAGTCTAGTGTACATACGTGTATTTTGTAGTTGTTGAAATTTTTTGTGTCTATGCTGTAAAAAAATGCAATCTTATCCATATGCTTGTTGTTGGTTGTATTAATAAAAGGAAAAAAATTTACATAATTTTTTTTTATAGACTTTAAATTTAGCATTAATATTTGTCGAAAAAAAAAACAAACAAATAAATGTGTAACCTGTAAAGACAATAATAAATTAAATTATAATAACTATTAAAAAAATCTAAAAACTATACAAATCTAAAAAATATATATAAATTAATAAATTCCCTAAACTAATTTCTTTTTGTTTTAAATCCATACATTTTAACATTGTGGAGGGTATTTAAAGATTCAGCACAGCCAAATATAGCTTATTACTACCCTGCAGGAAAAGCATGTCTCTCAATCCGATATCACCTATCCCGTGACTGGTAAAAACGGGACCTATTACTAAAATGCCTATCACGTGACCATAGACAATAAGACAAAATCAAATTTTCAAATTTTTACTAAGTCCCCAAACAAAATTTAAAAACTTTCTAAGTCTCAGACACAATTTTTTGCGTTCTGTAGTAAAAATTTCCTCAAAAAAGAATTTTACAACAAAAAAAAAATCATAAATTTTGAAAAAATTTCAAGTCCTGATTTTTTTATTTTTTTATTTTCGAAGTCCCGGGTTGTGTTCTTACAGGACATGTCATCTAGTGACATATCCGGTGCTGAGACATTCCCTAACAAAAATGATATGTATTTTTATATGAAAGGTGTCGACTTTGCGATATCGTTTGCTTATTTTTGGTATGACCCAAAGACCATTTACTTTGTTTTGAGAAAAACGAAAAAGAAACTTCTCATCAACTTAATTAAAAATCTACACGATAGATTTGTTTTTTACTTTTGGTATCGATTGCTTAAAATGTTTTAAGAAAAAATATAAATTTTTATACGTTTTTGCACAAGATATCAAAAGTTATTATGATTTTAACAAAAAAAGACTTGGTAGCGTTTTGCTCCATATCCCGTTTAAATGAATATTTTCTTAAAAAAATTTAATTTTCTTTCACGTGGGTCAAAGTCAACCTGAGTTTACCTTATTAAATTATCTTTAATTTTGGCTATAATTAGCAAAGTTGGGGTTGGATATCTTTTAATTCTTACGAAAAATTCATTCCGGATGAAAATAAAGTGCATAACAATCATAAACAATTGATTCCTAATTCCATTTGGCAAATGGTTTATGGGTCACACCAATAACCAATTGTCAACTTTTAGTTTGTTTTGATATGCACCCTTTCAACGTTATATGCATCAAAACAAAAGTAGAGAAAAATATTTTAACTTTTAGGTGTAAAATTTGCTGCATGTGCAGAAAATTGGCGTATGCAGCAAACCAATGATAAAACAATGTTAATATTGGGGATATGAAGCAAAGTTAGGGATGAATATCTTCTAATTTATACGATATATAAAAAAATAGATTACGGATTTGGAAAGAGGACATATTAATCATATACAATTGATTCCTAACTCCATTTTCCCAAAAATGGTCTTTGGGTCATACCAAAAATAAACAAACGATATGTGTTTTGGGTTCGGCTGAAAGGTCACGTGACCTATCATGGACCTATCACTTTTCCTGCAGGGTTGTTTTTAATAGTTTTCGGGGTAATATTCCATTAATTAAAAAATTGTATATGTTAGTGAGTTTTTAAAATCTATTTTTTTTTATTTCTTTTAAATAACTAATAATATGTTGTGTTTTTTTTTTAGATTAACAAAAACAAAATTTATTAAATAGAATACTTAACAATTACATTCTTTAAAATAATTACAAAAGGAAATACAATGTATATATGTAAGTATAATGCAAAAAATATAAACGATCATTAAAACTAATGATAAATGAAATCTTTTTAAAAAAATTAGGGAAACCTTAATTAGAACTTAAGCAATGTAATTATTTATGTTAAAACAGTTAATTCGTGTTTAAGCATCTTTTTTCGAAGGTTTCGAAGGTTTAGTTTCTGGTCGTTTTGGTGTTACATCATCATCACTACTTTGACTTGATGTTGATGAAGAAGAGATTGATTTACCACCAGCGTTTACTTTTTTCTCGGGTATAGTGTAGGGAAACTCTTTCTTTTCTGTTTCTAAAACTGATTTTAAACGCAGCAAAGCCGTGCGATTAATATTTTCTAAGCAAACATCTTTAATGGCTGTTTTAAGAGTTTCCAAAGCTTTGTCTGTATTGCCCTTAGCTGTTTGTATATCAATCAGACAGGAATAAGCGTTTCCAATGGCTCCCTCTGAAATTTTCGATTCTCTTAATTGATTGATAACATTTTGCGCTAATTTATCATCATTTTGTTCGCGAGCTGTTTGTAAGACTCGTTGGAACATCAGACGAGGAGCACTGGATAAATGTTTATCCCAAATTTGTTTGGAAGCTGGTTCATTGCCAGATGAAATATAATGAATCCACAAGACATTCATGGGTCCCAATTGGTTGTGTTTAGCATAATCTTCAGCTAATTGTTCGACTGGAAAAGCAAACAAAAAAATAATACAATTTTAAATCTATTTTTTTTTTATTTTTGCCATTCATACTTACATTGTCCTACTAATTCTGGATGTTTGTCTAAAATACCTAATGCTCCACCACGTGGGAATTTCTCAGCTAATTTTGCTACTTCTTCCGGTGATTTAGCAGCAGCAATTTCATCACTTAGCTTTTTAAAGTATTGTTCTACTTTACCGGCTACAATATTAGCATGACAATAACGATTATCAAAACTGACAATACGTTTTTGTTCTTCATTCAACTGATCTCCAATAATTTGCATAGTCTCCAAATCTCCACCATTTGCAATACGATTTAGGTAGAATTTAAAGATTTTAGGAATGGGATAACATTTGTTTGCCAAAAGTTCATTAACATATTTGGTGGCTTCACTAAGACGATCCGCACGTACCAGCTGTTCTATCAAATGGGAATTATCCAATATGGAAGCTTGCTCAGTGGACTTTAATTGATTTTTAATGGCTAATGCACCTTCCAAATCATTTGTATTTAAAGCTTTACGAAACAATGAAATATTCGAAGTAGCCTTTGCTGATGTAGATTTTGTTTGTGCAGCTTGATTGGCTTCATTACCAGCTGGTTTCTTTACTGAGTCTACGGCGGCCTTAGCTACAGCTTCAATTTTTGTTTTTCTAACCTTTTGCTTTTCGGTCTGAGGTACCACAAATGGTACTGTCATTTTTTTCGATTCCAATAGTTCGGCTAATTTAATTAGGAAGGCATCATTGGGTGATATATTCTCCTCTTGCATTTTTGTCCATAAACCTAAAGCTTTTTCGGCATCTTCAGACTTACAATAGCTCAACAATAGACTATAGTATATCTTATTACGATCAATGTGACTTAAATCACGTGTGGCTTCTACGAGACCTTCCAATGGTTCCACCATACCTTCATTTTTATAACGTTCACAGGCATTGTCAATGCGATGAGGACGTGTACGTAAACCGGGAGTTTCCAAAATTTTACGTGCTTGACGAATGCGACCGCATTCAACAAATGAGAAGACCAAGTCGTAGAGGCTGTTAATTTCACCATGAATATTGGTGCTTAGATCAGTAACCTTTTGTAAGCTGGCTGCATCTTCGGATTGTATAAGACGACGAGCCAATTCATTTTTCCATGGTGTAGCTTTATACTCTTCACAGATTTTCTCAAAAGCAGCAATGGCTTGAGGAATGTTGTCCTTGACTAAGTGCACCTAGAATTTGTGAGAAAAAAGAATAAAATGTTGTGTTAATTATTTTAAACAATTTGTTTTAGGTAGAGTTGTAAACTATTCGACATATTTCAAAAAAACCGGGTTTTGAATAGTTTTCGGTTTTTTTAGTAAAAACCCGGTTCGAATAACCGGTTTTTTCATAGGAGTAGCGGAGGCATTTCTAGCAAGATCATCCGTTATCTCATAAGCCTTAAAACCTCTATGACCAGGGATCCATAAGAGTAGCGGATGCATTTCTACCAAGCTCATCCGCTATCTCATTTCCCTGAAAACCTCTATGACCAGGGATCCGAAATAGGGTATTTTTTTTTCGCCCGGCCAGCTGTTGGAAGGTATTAAAACACTCTGTTTGGATTTAAACTCACAAGAACTTAAAGTGCTGACTGACTATCAGAGAAGATTGAAATGTAAGTACTAGGGCTTCCAATCGGGATTGGTTTTTCTAAAGAAAAATTTTCGAGATCCCAGGATTTTTGAATCCCGGGATTTGCAGTAATTTTCGAAAATTCGGTTGCTAGCTTTAATTTATGTACTAAAGATTTGCGCTGGTCACGTAATTTGCGTGATTTATTTGAATCACGTGTGAGAGTGATTGGTTTTTATGTCAATAACGTGATTATAAATGAGCGTGAGATAAAACAAGTGAAAGTGTTAAATTTGGCTGTGCCGAATCTTTTATACCTTCCAAAATGTAAAAAAAAATTTAAAAAAAAATGTCAGGGGCGTTTTTTTTGGGGGGGGGGGGGGGGGGGTGATGGGGGTCAGTGGGGGACTTTGAGAGCACCTTTCCATCGCGATAAATATACCAAATGTTTCATTTATTTAACAAAAATACAAAAAAAAATGTAAAAAAAATGTATTTTTTTTAGATGTTGGTTCAGTTCTTCAAGGGGGAACTTTTTTCCCCCTGGCCCGATTTTGCCCATTCACAAACATAACCTGCCTATGAACATAAGACATATTTGTGCCAAACTTCAGGAGCCTAGCTGTTTTATTTTGGACTGCATTGTGTTATCTACAGACAGACAGACGGACGGACATTCACCCGACCGATATTTCGATGCGTTACAAACGGAATGACAAAGTGAGTATACCCCCATACTGTGATTGGAGGGTATAAAAAGAATGTGCGGGAGTCCAATTTTTGCGGAAGTGATTTATTTTTTATTGCGTGAGCTTGTGTGATTTATTTTTTTATATATAAAATTTTAGTTTTTTTTAGTAAATTTTTTTTTTTAGCAATGTTTTTTTTGGTAAAAAAAATATTAGCGTGAGAAGAGCTTGCGTGACTCAAGCGTGATTGAGTCCGGCGTGAGTTACGCGAGAATTTTTTTTTACTCACGTGAGTACATAAACTTGACCTCGAGCTCAAAAATTTTATTTCTTATAAAATAAATAAATAAACTTCTTATTTGAATGCCATTACTAATTTAAATAAAAATATAAACACACTCACCTTAATCAATGGACCTAATAAAACATTATTGGGTACAATATAATTTGATTGTACCAAAGCATCAAAGATCTTTTGTAATTTATCAGCATCACCAGATTCTGCTAATGAGTTCAAAATACGCCATACTTTGGAAGCATAATTGTAATTATTCTCACTATCGGCTACAGCTTGCTGTTTTTTGTTATTTTCCAAGAATTTTAAAGCATCATCTAAACGTTCTTCTTTCAGTAGAATTTCAACAATACCAACAGTTTTTAAATTATCTAAATGAAATTCTGGATCTTTAGTTTTAATTTTTTGATATGTACTCAAAGCATCTGACACACGTTCGTGATGGGTATACAAATCGATAAGTTGTGCATAGATGCCAGAACCTAAAATATATTTTTCTGATTCCAGACGATCGATAACTTGTATGGTTTTTTCAAGATTTTTGCTGCGGAAACAGGCATTAAGCAAATGACGTTTAAGATTGTTGGTATTTTCACCTTTAGATTCAACATTAGCAATGAAACGTTCAATTTCTGTAAAATTAAAATTGATTAAATTTGAATTTAATTTTTTTTCTAAAAAAAACCTACCTTCTACAGTTAATGTCTCTATTCCTCTCTTTTTGGGAGTGCTATTTAAAGTGCTAAGCTCCAAGTCTCCAGAACTTAGTTTAGCCAAAAGTTCTGAAATATTAGGGGTCATTTCGGAACCCAATCTATCAGAAAGTTTAGTGGCATGATAGCTACTTATGGTAAAACCTTGTTGTACCAATTTTGGTAATAAACTTTCCAAGATTTTAATACGATCGGCGCGGAAATATGATATGACATCACCTAGAATTTCACCTACAATGTCTATGGTACCTTTGTTAGTTTGAACTACTGGCTCTTCCGTTTCAGTAGCACTTTCTGTTTCTTCATTTGCTGTTTCGGACTTTTCAGCATTTGCTGTGTTATTTGCCGCATTATTAGCAGCTTTCTTTTGTACACTTTCATACAATTGTCTAACACAACGTACAAAGGCATCATAGTTTTGTGATTTACCAAAAGCTTGTATTAATGGTTGACGGAAGATTTGATGATTGTATATGAAGTTATAGTTTTCCATAATATTGGCTGCTTCTTTAATTTGACCATTCGATAAGGCAGCATAACTTGCGGCAGCTGCAGCAGTACCATTCGAGACACCAGAATCACGCAATAATGCAATAATTTTATCCCAATTCTTTTCTTTTAGATTAGGAATAACATACTCCCGTATGGTTTCAGCTGAAGGTAATATATTAAAATCTTCTTGCATTTTTCGTAAAATATCAAAAATTTGATTGTGTTCTACGGAGCAAATCAAAGGCCAGAAATAATGTTGTCTAATGGGTAAACCAGCATTTTTCATTTCCGTCAACAGGGGTAGAGTACTATTAACTAAACCTTGAGTTAAACCAGCTTCAGTGGCAATAAGTAATGCTTTAGAGTTTAAACCTATAAACAAACAGAACTTATTACTTTAAAATTTTAAGCAGTTTTGTCAAATTTTTCTTACCTTCATCTTGTAAAGTTTTACATATGGCCAAAATCTTTTCCACTGGCCTATTGGCTTTAACCAATTGTCTAATAAAGAATATACCAACATCCACAGGTTGACCATCGGGACGATTACCTCTTGGCATAATGCGTAACAACTTCAAGCAAACATCTTCATAGCCAAGATTTGTTAATCTCAAAATGGTATTAACACAATCTTGGTTGAAACCAGTGGATAGATGGAATTTAGTTAGTAAGGCATCAATTTTATCACCATGACCATTAATGGTCAAATGATAGATAACATCTAATATATCTTTATCCAAAAGTAAAATATCGTTTTTTTCACATTCAGCCAAAGTTGAATTGATGCTATCAATATCACCGTGTTTAGCAAATGAGCAAAGGAGTGTGGCATAAGTATCAGCAGAAGGTTCTAAACCAGCTTGTTTCATAACACCCAATATACCTTTGGCAGATTCGATATCATTGGCCTGCAAAAGAAAATGGGAAACTATTTACATCAAGTAAAAACTTTAAATTCGACTTGACCGAATTCATGAATACTCTCTACAATGCCTAAAATATTTCGAATATAAATAAAAATTTCTACAAAGTAAAGAAGTAAAATTCGGCTTTTTCAAATGTATGGAAACTCTCCACGAGTTAATTTTGTGAAAAAATGTTAAAAAATGTATTGTCAAAAATCTTAAATTTAAAAAATTTTGTCAGATTTTTTTTGTGACAGTCTTTCAAGACGTGTTTACTGATTTTTCAACACGTGAATTCTCGAAAGTGCCGATCTAAATTTTACAGTCTTGCTTATGCGTTTTGAACCCCTGGATCAATTGTGCAGAAATTCAATTCAGCAGCCTCAGAGTTGTCTTTTAAAATTTTGCCTCTTTTAAATAGACAGATGATGACCGGTCGAGGATCATAAATATATGAGGCATTCCATGCCAAATCAGACACTTTAATTTTTTTTGGATTTTTCTAATTTTTACCGTTTTTAGTACCCTTTGAAAACTCCATCCTGGTAAAGCGATTTGAGGGTGCTGTGGCTTAGTGGTTAGCGCGTTGGACTACTAGCCAGCAAGCCTGGGTTCGATTCTCAGCTCAGGCAGAACAACATTTTTTTCAGATATTTATTAGTTTCTATTTATAACTAATATCTATCGCAGCACCCTCCTTCGTTGATAAATAGCACTAAAAACGTCAACGAAGTAAAATAATAAAATAATGGCTATAAACACAGCTTTAAAAATAATTCGCCAGATCAATAAGAGATGGCGATGCAACAACTGTACTCAAAATTATCAACACGCGCAATTACAGTGTTGCCATACTGAAGCCCTTCTATCTTTCAAATCTTTCATCTCTCTTCTATCCCCTTTTCGAAAGAAGCATTACGGTTACCTTGGTAATTGATAGGCAGCATTGCCTGAGTGTTGCTTCTTTTTAAAAAAAAAAAAATCCTAAAAAATTACTTAAAATGTTCAAATATGAGATTATTAAGTTTAAATGTAATTTTTGATTTTTTGGAAAATTTTAGTGGAAAACTTTAATTCTAAATATTTTTGGCCACTAAGTTCGTTTTTATTATTATTTTTTTAGAATTTTTGAAAAATTTTGATTTAAATCACTTCTACCGCTACAACTGAGCATCCAAGAGAGGTCGATTCCAAAAAAAAAATCTTAAAATGTTCGAATATGAGATTTTAAAGTTTGAATCTAATTTTTGATTTTTTAAAAAAATTTTATTGCAATTTTACAGTCTTTAAATCACTTCTGCTGCTCCAACTGAGCGTCCAAGAGGGGTCAATTCTAAACATTTTTCCCCAACAAACTTACACTCCATCTCCAATTCCTAAGTGAATCCCATAAAAATAGCATTTTTGAAATGTGCTCTTACCGCAGGGTAAAATGCTTTTTTTTTGGGAGGGGATTCGGAGGGGGTAGTGGGGGACACCTCCCCCTCTTGAAAAATCTTTACTAATTTATTTATTATGCTTTTTGCACTAAAGTTAAACAATTTTATCATTATTAAAACTATTTTTTTATATCCACGTCCTAAAAAGCGGGAGGGGGAAAAAACTAAATTTGTCAGTCCCTCCGGTGCTACTGTAGTACTCTAAACTTCTTCTTGCATAAACTTGTTTCATTTGTTTAACAAAAATACAACAAACACGTAAAAAATCGTGGTTTTCAGAGGTTGGTTTAGTTCATCAAGGGGGAACTTTTTTCCCCCTGGTCCGATTTGGCGCATTTACGAACTTAACCTGCCTAGGACCATAAGACATATTCGTGCTTCAGGAGGCTAGCTGTTTTATTTTGGACTGCCATCTACATACAGACGGACGGACAATCACAGAATATCTTAGAATCGATAATGGATCAATAATATATATACTTTATGGGGTCCTCGGCTGATATTTCAATGCGTTACAAACGGAATGACAAAGTGAGTATACCCCCATACTGTGGTTGGAGGGTATGCAAAAATGTTATGTAGATAATTTCTAAAGCTTGAATTTAAGCTTGATTGCGTCATGATTAAGGTAATAATAAATGTGCTACGAGGATCGATCTGGTAAATTAAATTATTTATAGACATTTTTCAGAAAGTTTTTTAAAAATATTTCTAAGTCGATTTTTTCTAAGTTCAAACATTAAAAAAATTAAAAAAATGGTCCAATAGTTTTTATTCAGTTATCAACTAATTTTTGCAACAACAAAACAAGAAATGAAATTGTTAATATGCAGTAGAAAAAAATCGCAGTTTTGACCTAAAATTCGTTTGACCACCAATTTTGTGTAAACAAAGAAAATATAAGTTTTCTAAGTGTATGGTAATGATATATTAAAATAATTTAAAATTTTCTTTGTTTACAAAAAATAGGTGGTCAAAAGAATTGGAGCTCAAAAAATGCTTAAGTTATTTATTAGAACTAATTTCTGGGGGTTTGTCGCCAGATTTCAAGTCATTTAAATTACAAGAAATTTTTACCGAGTTTTTGCCTCAAAACTGTTTTTAGTCTCCATGAACGTTTTTCGAAAACTTGTTTTCGCTCTGAAAAAGTTTTGAGACCATGCGTTTTTTGGTAATTTTAAGTACAAAAACTTTACAGATTGGTTACTAACAAATTTTCAGGTTCTGAAAGCAAAACTTTCTTTAGATTCTAGAGTTTCTCGGCAGAAAATACCGTTCAGATTAAAAGGTTTAGATGAATTCTCGTTATTTTTATGATCAAGAAAAACTCTTTGAATTCTTAAAAGCTTGTTCAGATTTCAGGGCTGAGCCTACACGACTGATAAGGTCTTCTTTTAATCAAAAGGGTACAATTACGCAGTTATCCCTTCCCAAGAGGAAAGATTTCGATGATGGTTGTTGTAACGACCGGGTAATGTCTTATACAGAAATAGCTGAGCGGCTGAAGGAAAACTATCAAAAACTTTGTAATTGCCCAGTACTTTCTCAACCGAGACATGCTGCATTGAAATCTAGGAATCTGCACGTCCGATTTGTCGGATGTCCAAAACAAATATCTTTATTGTTTCACAACACACCTTATGTTCTATGTGTGCTAACGTGAAGCGTTACCACCCACTTCAAACCTAACTACTGTAACTTCTGAACATTTTATATATAGACAATCAACCAGATTCTATACATTTTTCGTCAATAAACATTTTTTTTTAATTTTTAAAAGTTGCATTTAAAAATAATAAGGATCTTCCAAAACAAGTATAAATTTATTAAATTTACCTGAATGAACAATACAATTTTCTTTAAACTCACCTGTGAATGTCCCAAAATCAATGAATTAAATACGGCCTCATTAACTGGTAAATTCTTTTCTCTCATGTACTCCAAAATTCTTGTGGCACCATCAATATCACCCTGCTGACAATAGCGAGCAATAAGACGTTGATAGGTAACACGATTGGGTTCAATTGACTTTGATTCGATTTCAGCTAGAAAATCAGTTGGTGAAAATTGATGTTCATTTTCCAAATACACACGCAACAATGCATTATAATGAGAAATATCCATGGGAACGTTTAAAGCATTCAAGGTTTTCCATATTTCTTGCACTAAAGCCGTGCGAACCTCGGGCATTTCTTCGGGAACTAAATTACCACAGCATCTAATTACCAACAATGACTGAGAGCTAGTAGCTGAACGTGAAACGCGAATTTCTTCCAGAACTTCTTCAATGTCACGTCTGGAAATACGTCCAACACGACGAACATCTTTATCTAAACGTTTCAATTGTTTTTCCAAAGATAAATCAGCTTTAGGTGCAGCTGCTCCATTGGCAAAGCCACTACAAAAATAAGAAACAAAAAAAAAATATAGGGAATCATTTTGAGGTTATGTCATAGAAAAACAACTTTTACAATATTTAATTTATTCCAGCCGATATTTATGAAAACATTTGTTCTTCAAAGAAATTCACTAAAAATCCAAGATTTTCTTAAAAAAATCCAAAAATTCTTTCGAAATTTCCATTTTTTATTTCAAAATTCTATTGTTCTATTGCGTAAGACAAATTTTTACCGGAGCAACTCCCGATTGGGTACTTACTTTTGAAATTGTGTGAAACATGATGTATTTTGTAATAGAGAGCTCGATTCGGAATCGCGTACACTATTGACCACTACATTACGTGTGAATCCAGCAAAATATCGCAAAAATTTGCCGGTTCTTAATATAGATGCCATGTTTTTCAGATATTTTATTTTTAATTTAATGAATTTCTCGAATATCGCACGTTCGATCTGACTGAAAATCGAAAAACAAGTGAAATTAGTACCAGGCTTACCAGATAGTGTTATTTGTCCCCCCGGCCAAAATGGGGTTTATCATAATTTTGGGGATTTTATTTTTTTTTTTCAATAGAGGCCTCTGCAGATAAGTCAAATTTTTATTAAAAAAAAAAACAAGTTAAAAAAGCTAAATTCGACTCGACCGAATTCATGAATACCTTTTACAAAGCCAAAAGAAAGGTTTGGTGGTGAGGTGGGGGCAGAGCTTCGAGGGATTTCATTCCTTAATTCGATTTGTCATTCTGAATGAAAATTTAGTGATTGCATTCCCCAATCACATTTTAACGAATTGAATGAATTCACTTTAGACTCATTCGATTTATAAATATCGAATGCATTCGATTTATTTTTCATTCGACTTTCAAAAATGGAATGCATTCGATTTTTTTTCATTCGAATTTTAAAAATCGATTGCATTCACTTGCGAATGCAATCGATTTTCTTTTCATTCAATTTAAAAAATCGAATGGCTTATTCATTCATTGCATGAAAAATTTAAAAAGACTAACCAAGATAGAGCAAAACGGGGCCAATTTTTTGTCCATAGTATCGCCAACACTCTTCACATTTTTTGTCGTATAGGCAGTTAATATGTGCATTTCTTAAATTTTCGGGAGCCCCAATTTTCTTGGATTTAAAATTAGAGCCCATTAGGGTCATCGTATGTAAAGAGAGTCGGCGACTCTATGGACCAAAATTTGGCTCCGTTTTGGTCTACCTATTTAAGAAATCGATTGCATTCGCAATCGAATGCATTCGATTTTCTAAATCGAATGAACGAGAAATCGAATGCATTTATTTTTTTCCATTCGATCGCATGACTTCCAAGGACTGCATTCAATGTTGATTTATGAAATCGAATTCATTCACTGACTATGAAAATTGAATGGATTTTTTTGAGAATTCATTCGGGACCGGGCGAATAAGTGAACTTTTCTAATTACAAATCTACTTTGGTGACAAATTTAGGGATTTGATAACTTTTCGGAGATTTTTATATTAAGATTGGGGACTTTAGGTAAAAAGTTTCTGGCAACACTGAAGAGAACTGTCAGAAATGCATGTTTTTTTTCAACAGAGTTGTTAAAATGTCTGATAACGTTGCCAACTCAATTAAGTTTTTAGTACGTACTGCAGCCAATTTAGTGTTTTTGTAAACTATATCTAGCGTTTTTTTTTTATTTACGTCTTGCTAGTAAAATGGTGATTTATATCCAGAGCTTCGAAGAATGAAATCCTTTTCGAATGAATTCTGCAAAAAATCCATTAAATCTTAATAGTCAGTGAATGCATTCGATTTTATAAATTAACATTGAATGCAGTCCTTGGAATGCATCACTCAGAAAATTATGTAAGTTACTATATGTTAGTTGTTTGTTATATTTTACAGCACTGTTGCCAAGTTGGAGGTTTTCCCGCTAAATCTAGCGCATTTTGTTAGGATTTAGCGGGGGAAAATTGGTTTTAGCGGGAACGATGCTTTAGCGGGAAAATCTAGCGCTTTTTTTGGATTTAGTGGGAAACATTTAGAGGTTTTTTTTTTCAATTTTTCTTTTTTTCAATCGAAAACGCCAAGTTTGTCGAATTTTAGCGCTTTTTTGGTAACTTAGCGGGAGAATTTTATATTTTCCCGCTAAATTAATTTTCGACGGTTTCTCGTCCGTTTTTAGTGAAAAGTCAATTTTCGTAGAAAAAATAATTTGGAGTTTTTTTTTTTAATTTTTCTTTTTTGTCAATCAAAAATGCCAAGTTTTTCGGTTTTTAGCGCTTTTTTTTCGTAATTTAGCGGTAGAATTTTAAATTTTCCCCGCTAAATATATTTTTGGCGGTTTCTAGCGCTTTTTTAGTGAAATTTAGAGGTTTTTGGTTAAAAATAGTTGGCAACAGTGTTTTACAGTAGTAACACAGACCATAGTGACATAGTAATCCATCGACCGTTTTGGAGATCTGGCATCACCAAAGATAATTGGAAAATTTTGGCAATGCCAAACTAAAGTTCAAACGCAAAGCAAAGAGAGACAAAAAACAATCTGCATTCTCACTAGTGTTTGGGGTCCGGGAATTCCCGGGTCGTATTTCCCGGGAATTCCCGGGAAAAGACTGACGGGAATTCCCGGGAATTTTTTTAATTTTTCCCGGGAAATCCGGGAATTTTATAAAATAGACCATTTTATATAAAAAAGGTTTATTTTAATTTAATTTTTAATATCTTTTTTACATACAGGTATAATTACATTTGCTATTTTTTGTATTTTTTCTATTTGGAAGAACAGTGCTAATTATATATTCATAGGAAAACTGACCAAGTGTAAAAAGTATGACAATATCATGAAAAAACTTAAAAAATTCAATTCAATTTACATCGGTTAATGATAATTTTGCTAAGACTGTCAAAAAAATATAAAAATTTTTAACCTAGAATTTACATTTCCAGAACAAATATTAAAAGTGCTGTCAACTTTATTAAAACTTTATTAGTTTTTTCTCGAATAACGCAGTTTTAATTTTTTTGCGATTTTTAGCTATTTTTTGCGTTTTTTTTGTGGGGAAAAAAGTTGCATTATTTTTTTTGTTTTGTTTTATTGTATTTCACGATTTTTAACTTTTATTTTTTGATTTTTTATGTTTTAATTAATTGTTTATCTCTAATAAAACTGTTTTCAATAGAAAGTTGGTAAAATTTTAATGTTTTTTATGATTTATATAAATAATAAATATTTCCCGGGATTCCTGGAAATCCCGGGAAATAAATTATTTTTTTCCCGTTTCCCGGGAAATTGATAAGTCCGGGAATTCCCAAACA
Source organism: Pegoplata infirma (assembly GCA_963921195.1). Taxonomy (NCBI): domain Eukaryota; kingdom Metazoa; phylum Arthropoda; class Insecta; order Diptera; family Anthomyiidae; genus Pegoplata; species Pegoplata infirma. The sequence continues at coordinate 63,009,794 of OY992537.1, read as the reverse complement.
CTAATTCTCACTGTAAAACTGGTATCTTCCATCTCGCTCACATTTCGATTTGTGATAAAATTTCGTAAACAATACCATATGGTTTTTGTTTACAAACGCCATTTGTTGGACTACTCTATGACTCTGACACAGACTATACACAGACTCCACAGTAGAGTTTTACAAAAAAAAAATGGGGGAACTAAGCGATTTTAGGAGAAAACAGAGCCGTTTTTAGCTAGTTCAAAGCTAACATGGCAACACTTTCTACGACTTAGGAGTGAGTGAAACAATGAAAACTGATCTGGCATCTATTTTTCTAATGACGCGTTATATTACCTTTCTCTTTCTAACCTAATTCGTAGAATAATTTGAAAAAATTAACCATATGGTTAGAGACTACTTTTTTGACACCTGTCACTTATGTCGAGTCTGTATTAGTCTGTGGTACACTCATAGAAATATCTTAGTAGAAAAATTAGTAAACCCATTGTAGATCAAGTTTTACAGAATAACGCCGTATTCAACAAAAATTAATGTTGATATCGTTGAATTATCAGTAAAGTTGAATCAACTTTTACAACGCTTATACAGAATTCAATAGATAAATCAAAATAGAAAAAACAACCCTGTTCATTAATTTTTTTATTATTAACGAGTGACGAGTGAGTTGGTACACGCAAAAAAAAAATCTGTGTAAGATTGAGCAATCCTACTTGGTAAAACTTTTTTCATACCAAAAAAATTTTTTTACCAAATTTTTGCTAATATTATGCTTGTCGATGTTAAAGTAACATAATTCATTTTTTATGTAAAATAACCAAGTAGCTTGCTCAATCAGTGAATCAAGCCGACCGGCTCAAAATCGGCGGCGCGAAGCCGCCGAACAATTTTTAACCTTTTTTCGCGCCGCCGCCGTTCAAAAAACAGATTTTACAACAAAAATAGAACAAAAAAGTTCAGCCGACACTGAGCCGCCGCCGAGCAAAATTGGTCGAGCCGCCGCCGCCGAAAATTTTGGGTCGGCTTGATTGACTGTGCTCAATAACGCAAATTAAGGTGTGTTTATACCATCCCACCGAGTCTTTAGATTTTAAGAAAGTAAAATATTACCAAAGTCTTAATACTTCCAAAAAATCATAAACAAAATCAAAAGACATTTTTAAAAACAGCTGTTTGTATGCAAATCTAATAACACACAGCCATTTTTTGAAATATTTCATAAAATCAAAAGTCTTATTGGACTGTCAACAAAATCATATTACACACGATTTTTTGACAGGTCTTAATACTCAGTGGTATGATATAAACACAGCTTTACCTGCACAAAAATTTATCGAAAGAAAACAACAAAAAAAAACAAAACAAATACAGACCGCCATTTTCATTTTGTATTTTTGTGTGCGTGCGTTGTTCGTTAATTTTTTGTGTTATAAAAACGTAAAAAGGAAATTGATATATAAAATAAAAATAAATTAATACATAAATAAAAATAAATAATTAGTTTTCTAAAAGATAAATAAATGTAAGATAAAAGAATGTTAAAGTTAATTTTGCTTTCATCACTTAAAACACCATTCAATAAGAAAAACCAATGGAGTCCCAGACGTATGTTTCGATGAATAACAAATGGAATGATAAAGTGAGTATACCCGCATTCCGAAGACACCAATAAGGTTTAATAGATTTTTAGTTAAAAATTAGTGTTTGGTAATAATTTTATATTTTTACAGGGTACTGCTAAATAAATTTTTGAAGCTATGGAGAATCATTCACTACAATAAAGAGCGTGGACACCAATCCTGCCTTTAGTTATAAAATTAAACCTAAAAACCCAAAGCCAAGGGAGTCCATACCTGTTTTGATGAGTTACAAATGGAATGACAAAGTGTTCCTCCTTACCAAGAGACCAATGGGGTTAACCAATTTTTTAAATTAAAAATTTATGTTTTGTAATAATTTTCTATTTTTACAGGATGCTTTTAAATAAATTCGTGAAGCTATAGCGGATCCTTTACTTCAAGAAGAAGCGTAGGCAGCAGTCACTCGAGAAAATTGTACAAAAAGGGTCAGTTGGTCGGTGGTAAATTAAATCCTACACAACATTTATTACATTAATATGGATTTATTCTGTGAAAATTTTAAATTCAACAAATATACAAATTTTTACAAAAATTTATTGAAAATTTATTTTAGCATAAATGTGGTAATTTTTAGCATTATTTTTAGTCAGCTTTTCAAATAATTTTGGTATATTTCACCATATTTCGTTTGGTATATTTTACCAAGTTTTTGCTTAAATAGCATTAGCATTTTCTTCAAAATTTTTTACATAAGTGTTTTGGCTAAATTACGAAAACTACTTCGTCGGTTGTAGTTTTAGCATATTTTTGGTAAAATTATGCCAGATTTTTGCTCACTCCGACACAAGTTTTTTTTTGCGTGTAGCAATGTGAATCGTGTTTATCTCTTATAAAATTATTTAATAGTGGTATTCATTTAACCGTATAAACACCTCGTATACCGAGTATATCTGGTTAGTTTACACAATTATTGTCAAAAATATTTTACGAGGCCTGATATATTTGTACACATATTTTGGTGCGTAAACTTGTATCGTATAATTATACAGGTTTAGGATTGCCAATGTTCAAATAATTTTGATATTTTTTTGCTATTTTTTGTTTTTTTACAGTTTGGCAATCTTGTTAAAAATGACAAATATTAAAAAAATAATATAAAGAAATATTTTTCTTTGCAGTAAATTTATTAATTAGTTTGGAATTTATTAATTATTTGAAATTTTGTTTTTTTGTGGTATTGTAAATTTTCTAAATACAAAAATTATTTTTTTTGTTTTGACAATTGTGTGAGTAATACCAGGTAAACAAAAAGGGCATTCATAAAAACCACCTCGTATAATTATACAAATACGAGTCGCGTATAAATATACGGTTAAATGAATACCACTAATGTGTTTGTTTTTTATAAAAAAATATTTAATATTATAAAAATACACCCAAAAAAAAACAATTGTGGAATCATAAAATTTTAGGGTACAATTTACCTAAGTTTTTTCGCAGGAATCCAACTTGAAAAGTTTCTTTGCTTATTAGCCGAAACAACTTAGGTAAACTTACAAAACGCAACTAAGCATTATTTCAAATTTAGTTTTGTTTATTTAGCCAATATATTTAAATAAATGGTACAGTTTGATTGGTTAAATGACGTATTTTTTTAGGTTGATTTAATAATTTTATATATCCCCTTCCATACAAAATGCTCAGTATTATAAATTTTAATAAGATTTATTTTTAATAATTTTTTTTAATAAAAAGGACAATTTTTTAATAAAATATAAATATTAATAAGCTTAAAATACATACTTTTGATTTAAAGACTTGCCTTCAACATAATCGTAGAATCGTTTTATTCAACATGATCAGTGACAACCAAATTTTTCTATAGAAACTTTCTTATCGACAATTTTTCTATAGAGCATTTCTCAAAGACAATTCTTCTCTAGAAAATTTCTGATAAACAAATTTTCTATAGAAACTTTCTGAAAGACAATTCTTCAATTTTTCTATAGAAAATTTCTGGAAGAAAAATTTTTTATAGAAATTTTCTCAAAGACAATTTTTCTATAGAAAATTTCTAATAGAAAATTTTTCTATAAAAAATTTCTGAAAGTCAGGTTTTCTATAGAAAATTTCTAACAGGCAATTTTTCTATAGAAAATTTCTAAAAGACAACTCTTCTATAGAAACTGTCTCAAAGACAATTTTTCTATAGAAAATTTCTCAAAGACAATTTTTTTATAGAAAATTTCTGAGAGACAATTTTTCTACAGAAAATTTCTGAAAGATAATTCTTCTATAGAATATTTCTTAGACAATTTTTTTATAGAAATTTTCTCAAAGACAATTCTTTTATAGAAAATTTCTGAAAGACAAATTTTCTACAGAAACTTTCTAAAAGACAATACTTCTATAGAAAATTTCTGAAAGATAATTTTTGGATAGAAAATTTTGGAAGAATATTTTTCTATAGAAAATTTCTGAAAGACAATTTTTCCATAAAAAATTTCTCAAAGACAATTTTTCTATAGAAAATTTCTGAAAGGCAGTTTTTCTATAGAAAATTTGTAAAAAACATGTTTTCTATAGAAAATTTCTCAAAGACAATTCTTCTATAAAAAATATCTGAAAGACAATTTTTCTATAGAAACTTTCTGAAAGACAATTCTTCTATAGAAAATTTCTCAAAGACAATTCTTTACTAGAAAATTTTTTTTAAAGATAATTTTTCTATAGAAAATTTAACAAAAATAATTTTTCCATAATTCCTTTCCATAAAAGGAAATTTTTTTATAGAAAATTTCTCAAAGACAATATTCTATAGATATTTCTCAAAGACAATTTTTCTACAGAAACTTTTTCAAAGACAATTTTTCTACAGGATCTTTTTTAAAGACAATTCTTCTATAGAAAATTTCTGAAAGACAATTTTTTTATAGAAAATTTATTGAAGAAAAATTTTTCTATAAAAAATCTCTCAAAGACAATTTTTCTGTAGCAAATTTCTTAAAGAGAGATTTTCTATAGAAAATTTCTAACAGACAATTTTTGTATAAAAAATTTCTGAAAGACAGGTCTTCTATAGAAAATTTCTCAAAGACAATTTTTCTACAGAAACTTTTTCAAAGACAATTTTACTATAGAAACTTTTTCAAAGACAATTTTTCTATTTAAAATTTTTGAAAGACAGGTTTTCTAAAGAAAATTTCTTAGAGACAATCTTTCTATGGAAACTTTCTAAAAACACAATATTTCTATAGAAAACTTCTGAAAGACAACTTTCCATAGAAAAATTCTCAAAGTTAATTATTCTATAGAAAATTTCTCAAAGACAATTTTTCTATAGAATTTTCCCATAGAAAAATTTTCAAAGACAATTATTCTATAAAAAAATTCTCAAAGACAATTTTTCTATAGAAAATTTCTTAGAGAAATTTTTTTATAGAAAATTTTTGAAAGACAATTTTCCATAGAAAAGTTCTCAAAGACAATTTTTTTGAGAGAATATTTTTCTATAGAAAATTTCTCAAAGACAATTCTTCTGTAGAAAAATTGTGATAGAAAATTCTTCTATAGAAATTTTCTGAAAGGTAATACTTCTATAGAAAATTTTTGAAATTCAATTTTTCTATAGAAACTTTTCCGAAGACAATTTTTCTACAGAAAATTTCCTCAAAGACAATTTTTCTATAGAAAATTATTCTTTAAAAAATCTTGGAAAAACAGTATCTCTTTAGAAAATTGTCTTTATAGATATTTACAATAGAAAAATTGTATGAGAAATTTTTTTATAGAAAAATTGTCTTTGAGAAATTTTTTATAAAAAAATAGTTTTTAGAGATATTTTCTATTGAAAAATAGCTTGAAAAACTTTCTATACAAAAATTGTCTTTCAAAAAATTTTCTACAGAAAAATTGTCTTTCAGAAATTTACTATAGAAAAACCATCTTTCAAAAATTTTCTATAGAAAAATCGACTATGAGAAATTTTTTTATAGAAAACTTGTCTTTAGATTTATTTTCAATAGAAAAATTGACTTTGACAAATTTTCTATAGAAAGTGTCTGTGAAATTTTCGATAGAAAAATTTTCTTTGAGAAATTTTTTCTGGGAAATTTTCTAGAGAAAAAATTGTCTGAGAAATTTTCTATAGAACAATTATTTTTGAGAAACTTTCTATAGAATATTGTCTGAGAAATTTTCTATAGAACAATTGTTTTTGAGAAATTTTAAAATTTTTTATAGAAAAATGTTCAGACCCCGTCTATTTTTCTATAGAAAATTTTTAAGTTACCCAACGAATTCTACGATGCAGTCTTCAAATTCTAAACTACTATATTAAACTACAATTATTTACTTGTGTTGTTGTAACTTCACCAACACTGCGAACAGGAGACCAAGTTATAAGATTTTGCATTTGCATTTTAAATATTTAATTTTTACCTGGGCTGAAACACTTGAGGCATGATTGGGTTCTCTTAAATTTATTTTAAGTTCCTTAAAATGTAAACTGCCTACATTAGGTGGAGATTCCAAGTAAGTTCCGATTTAAAGCGTGGTGAATGCCGCAAATGTTCGGGTAAACCACCACCGTCTGCATCTGAAAGTTAATATTTTCGTTAATATACGTTTAGAAAATATATAAATTCTTTTTGCTTACCTTTTTAATTAAAGAAATAAATTAATTCCTCATATTTAAAGAAAAAAAAAATAAAGACAATGTGTTGTCAATGTGTTGTTTACAATGTGGCATTAATATGTCGACTTTATCGAATTAAATTTATTTATATTTATAAAAAAAAACTTAGGTAAAAGATTCAAGTTTGTGTAGGTTAAATTTAATATTGTAAACAATGCTATTTTACAAAATAAATGTCATATACAATTTAGTCAAAACTTGAGCAATTTCTTGAACTCAATATAAAAAAAATTTACCTAAGTCACATTAGATTGTTTAACACTAGTTATTTTTTTGGGTGTAGGATCTGATTTGTAAATATTTGGTAAGTAAAAAAATACATTGATTACTTTATGTATTCACACTATATTAAAACTTTTTTGTTTTTTTTTAAGGATTTTGTTTGGTATCATCAGAAAACTGGAGAATGGCTTATGAGTGCATAACATGAATAAACAAAGTGTGTGTGAAAATCTTTGTGAAAATCTTCAAATATTGCAGCTTAAAAAGCCGACGATAATACAAAAATATTGTGATTTATGCTTAATAAAAGAATATTAACAAATAACACCAAGTTTTTTTTATTAATAAAATTTCTTATATTAACAAAAATATGAGTTGAATTTACAAAAAATAAGAGTTGATTTACAAAAAAACGAGTTGATCAACTTTTACAAAAACTGACAATAATTTTTATTAAAATCAACATAAATATTTGTAGGGTCAAAATCAACAATGATTTCTGTTGAATTTACAGCGATTTTCTTTGGGAATACAATGATTTTTGGTTGAGTGTAGTAAGTTGTTTTTAACTACAAAGTGCTACACTGAAAAAAATAGCTTCGTGAAATTAATGAAAATTGACTTAACCTTAATGAAAAATGACTCACGTTTTCAACCGAAGACAGGTTTCATTTGATTAATGAAACTGGTGTCATTAAAGTTCCTTTCAATGAAAACTTGCATATAAATAATGAAAATATTCGTAGAACTTGTTTGAAACGTTTTATGAAGTTTTCATAAAATGTATGAAAATACCCATTGATTAAATGTGGAATAGTAGTTGGTAATGAGCGTATGATAATTGCTTTTTACAAGTAACTAGTTGCTAACTTTATTAAGGTTTTCATATGGGAATTACGATAAATTCATGTTGGTTATAGCTATCAAAATTTCCATAGAAAGCCCCTAATAAAGTTAGGAATAAGTTACCTAAAAACAGCACGTATCATACACCCATAAGTGAACATTTGCATTAATAACAATTTTGGTAAGTCACATGTAACCATCACTGTAACCGTCACTGAAATTTTATTTAGGTGCATTTCACAGACTTAATTCCGATCGGATTTGAAAAAAAGTTGTTACTCGTAAAACGCAAAACTATTTTTTTTTTTTTTTTCGGAATGAAATCACTTTCAAAAATCAAAGTGGAATTGAATTGCTAAAAGTGGTTTCATTCCGCGTTTTTTACGAGTGAACCACTTATTCCACTTCCGAACGGAATTGAGTATGTGACATGACCCTTAATTGCACACTTTTTATGGTTTTCACCTAGTTTTTACACACAACAAAATTTTACTCCAAACTTAAATTGGTCTGAATTGCCATATAAGGTAAACTATAAAAGACAAAAACGCGATGACTTTAAAAACACGTGCTGCCAAAACGTAGCAATGGAACAACACAAATTACCCTACATTTCATCACAAAATTTTAATGACTTTAAAAACTATTTTTCTGTTGCAAATTATATTATATTTTATAAGAAACAGTCGAAAGAAACACTTATACGGAACTTTTCACTTGTAATTTCAATTAGATATAACCAGCATAACACACACACAAGTTTCAATAACAAAGCAAAAAAATATAAAATTGTTTTATTTTATTAGAAAAAAGTTAACACACATGTAAAAATTACAATTAGACTAAACACGCGTGGTGTAATAAAACGTCGTATGTTTTTGTTCTGTTTTCTTTCTCTTATTCGCAACGCAGAGTTGTATTTAGTTCTAAAAAATCTTATGATATTTTTTAATGAAATTATGAAATCTAATGAAACAAGTTTCATAAAATTTGTTCATAACATGCATGAAATTTCAATCAGCTTATGAATTCCTTCATTTAAGCAATGAAAACAAAATAATGAATCCGTTTCATTAATATCAGGAAGGTTATTTTTTTCAGTGTACAAAGTCAGTTGTTTTTGTACGAAAAATATCAACCAACTATTTCTGTTAGTTATTTTAAGTCGTTTTTTTTGAACAACTAACAAAACAGTACTGTAATGTAGTAACAGTTAATGAAAGTAGTTAAATTTGTCTTTTTTTATCTCTGAAAAATTTTCAAAGTTTTTTTCCAAAAAAATGGTTTTTTTTATTTTTCACAATTTAAAAAAAAAAAAACTTGTAAAAAATTTGGCCAATTTTTTTTCTGAAATTTTTTTTTGAAAAAAAAAACTGTATATTGATTATTTTATTTTTACTACATGTTAGTTGTTTTGACTACAAATGTAAGTAGTTTTTACTATACATAAGTCAGTTATTTTTTGCCAACATTGTTAGTTGATTTAACTGAAAAAGTAGTTGACCCCAAAATAACTACTTTGTAAGTTATTTTGTAACTGGCATATTCAGTTGATTTTAGTAGCATAATTTTTTTAGTGTGGTACTCAAAATATATAAAACGAGTAGCACACATGATTTTTAGTTTGTATGAGAGATGGGCGCGTGAGTGATTTTTGACTCACACTCACTCACGCTAACGATCGGAATTTTCGAATCACGCACACTCACTAACGAGCCATATTTTGCAATATTTTTGTTGCTTTTTAGTTTGAAAGGAAATATGAAGACAAAATTAATCACGAAAACTACGCGAAAAATCTTACTCACGCACACTCACTCACGCAAAAATCTTACTCACGCAAAAATCTTACTCACGCACACTCACTAACGCAATTTTTTTTCTCCACTCATACTCACTCACAATCACGTGACTAAAATGGAATTCAGTCACACTCACGCGTGATCACGAGTTAATCACGCTCTAATCTGCTCATGTGCCCATCTCTAGTTTGTATGCTGTTGACAAGTTAAATCACTCACGATATTTTATTTTACTCAGGCTTAATTTTTTTTCTACTCACGTGAGTAGAAAATATCGTGCGTAATTAAATTTTTTCTTTAATAGGCGATCGTTAATAAAACCTCATCCACGATTCCATCTCTATTTAAAATATTATTTAACAGTTTTTATTAGTCATACAAGCGTATGACGAATTTTACAACAAATGTCCCGCTACCGAAAAACATGTGTGCCATAAATGTCTAAATGGGTGGTATGGATAGCCCTATATGGAATTAAGAAAATTGCTTTTTTGGTTTTTTAATTTTTTAAAAATTAAAAAAAAATCTGATTAATTTTTATTAAAAAAAATATATTATTTTTATTAACTTTTTACTCAACACGAATATAAAAAAAGTCTAAAATAATCCAACGGTTTTTAAGATATCGCCATATAAAATTTGCCAAAAAAAATCCAAAAATGGCGGTTTATTCCTATGTTAAAGAAATTTTTATAAAAGTCGAGACAAATTTTTATTCAAACTTAATTTGAGCCAAATCAGATAATTTAAACCCATGCAGCTTTCAGATCAAAGCTGTAAATTTTTTAAATAGTTGTCAAAAAATCCAAAATTTTGATTGAAGATTGCCCCAGGTTTAAATGATTGGATTTGACACAAATTAGATTTAAATGAAAGTTTGTCCTAAGCTCTGAGGCCGATTGGCCTCAAATTTATACCACATTAGTTTTAGGACTGGGGGTGTAATTTTGTATGGGCTATCGAAAACATATATATGGGCTATTTCACGTCAACGGGAGACCCCCCCGCCCCCAAAATTCTATTGGTCGTAGAGAGTTGTATTATGGCTTAAAATTTAGCCAATGATCTCTACTTTTGAAAGCTGAGTGGCGGAAGTTGAACCCAATGGTAAGTGAGCCAATATGGCGGCGCGCATCGGGATACCCCGATCGGGATATGCTGGAAACTAATGAAGGAGTTCTCGGATTTTTCTGAAATTTGTTATCAGTGGGTTTATTGGAACGATTATTTGGAATTTTCATTCAGATTTCAAAAATTCAAAATGGCGGGTCCAATATGGCGGATGATTTTTCGAGGTTTTCGCATTCAAATAAAACTCGGTTCCCGGGTGTATTATGGGTCACTAATCACGATTCTGAATTTATATTTCCAAAATTCAATATGGCGTTTATTTATTTTTTTTTAATAACGATTTCCTTTAAACTTGTTATATATTTTGAAAAACTATTTTTGAGAAAGATTATTCTAGCTCAAGGTCATATTTCTTTTACTAATCGTTACGATGATATTGTCAAAGTAACAATTTTCAAGAAACTTTTTATAAAGTTGTTTGTTTTAAATTGATTGGTTTGGTCATTTTGCAAGACTTACTCGACACGTGTTTCGGAATTCGTCAAATTCCATTATCAAGAGTATTTAGCAAATTGACAATCGTTTGTGGCAAAACATAAAGACTTATATTCGTATGTAAATAGTCATAACGAGAAATGTACTAAATACACAACATAATACAGCTCTAAATTTCAAACGAAAAGTCAAAACCAAACCATCACTATTTAATTCAAACATACCTTCATATATGGGGCAAAACGCGTCAAAGGTCCACACCAAAAAACAAATGATGTCCAATTTAAGTATAATTTTGGTAAAATAGTAGGTTAATGATAGGTATTCTAAATTACAAATATAAAATTTTTTGATGAAATATTGGCAGAGTTACAGGGTTAGAAAGTTTTGATGTTTTTGAAAAGAACATATTTTGGTGAATTTTATTTACTATTTTGATGAAACAAAAATTATAGTTTTAAAAACGACTTTTAAAGTATTTTTGACGGCCTTTAAAATGGCATTTGTGTTTTTTTTTGAAACAAATAAATTTGACCTTAAAATTCAAGTTCAAAATATTAAATTGTAATTATCTTATAAGGGTCGCACTTTTAGATTTTTTTCACTAAGCCCACTAGAAAGGTTGACATTTTTTTTAATTTCGGTTTTTTTAAAAAAAATGGTATGTATGATACTTTATGAGAAATCAATTTTTTTACGAGTACATAACACCCAAACTGTACTGATTTCTTTATTTTTTATGCGTGCAACGTTTGTTGTGTGTGTTTACAACGCACACTTTATCTAAGCATTGATTTTTGTTGTTGTTATTATATGCAGATTAAAGCGATTTCAGTACAATTTGAGTGTTATATACTCCTAAAAAATTGATTTCTCATAAAGTTTCATACATACCATTTTTTTTAAAAAAACCGAAATTAAAAAAAATGTCAAGCTTTCTAATGGGCTTAGTGAAAAAAATTTAAAAGTGCGACCCTTATAAGATAATTACAACTTAATATGTTGACCTTGAATTTTAAGGTCAAATTTATTTTTTTCAAAAAAACCACAAATGCCATTTTAAAGGCCATCAAAAATACTTTAAAATTAGTTTTTTAAATTATAATTTTTGTTTCATCAAAGTGTTAATTAAAATTCACCAAAATATATTCTTTTCAAAAACATCAAAACTTCCCAACCCTGTAACTCTGCCAATATTTCATCAAAAAATTTTATATTTGTAATTTATACTACCTATCATTAACCTAATATTTTGCCAAAATTATACTTGAATCGGACAACATTTGTTTTTGGGTGTGGACCGTTGACGTGTTTTGCCCCATATACAGCTTGTATTACAGGCTAGTATATACATACAGACAGTAGATTTCTTACGCGAGTAAGATGTTCACTGCTTTTGTTGTATTCCTTCTCATTCATAATATGAACAGAAGTGAGGCGTGCTATCCTCTTGTTTAAATTCTGTTTTAATTTTTAAATTAATAAAAATTATTTATTATTCGACCTTTAAAATTCTATTTTTGAGAAAGATTATTCTAGCTCAAGGTCATATTTCTTTTACTAATCGTTACGATGATATTGTCAAAGTAACAATTTTCAAGAAACTTTTTATAAAGTTGTTTGTTTTAAATTGATTGGTTTGGTCATTTTGCAAGACTTACTCGACACGTGTTTCGGAATTCGTCAAATTCCATTATCAAGAGTATTTAGCAAATTGACAATCGTTTGTGGCAAAACATAAAGACTTATATTCGTATGTAAATAGTCATAACGAGAAATGTACTAAATACACAACATAATACAGCTCTAAATTTCAAACGAAAAGTCAAAACCAAACCATCACTATTTAATTCAAACATACCTTCATATATGGGGCAAAACGCGTCAAAGGTCCACACCAAAAAACAAATGATGTCCAATTTAAGTATAATTTTGGTAAAATAGTAGGTTAATGATAGGTATTCTAAATTACAAATATAAAATTTTTTGATGAAATATTGGCAGAGTTACAGGGTTAGAAAGTTTTGATGTTTTTGAAAAGAACATATTTTGGTGAATTTTATTTACTATTTTGATGAAACAAAAATTATAGTTTTAAAAACGACTTTTAAAGTATTTTTGACGGCCTTTAAAATGGCATTTGTGTTTTTTTTTGAAAAAAATAAATTTGACCTTAAAATTCAAGTTCAAAATATTAAATTGTAATTATCTTATAAGGGTCGCACTTTTAGATTTTTTTCACTAAGCCCACTAGAAAGGTTGACATTTTTTTTAATTTCGGTTTTTTTAAAAAAAATGGTATGTATGATACTTTATGAGAAATCAATTTTTTTACGAGTACATAACACCCAAACTGTACTGATTTCTTTATTTTTTATGCGTGCAACGTTTGTTGTGTGTGTTTACAACGCACACTTTATCTAAGCATTGATTTTTGTTGTTGTTATTATATGCAGATTAAAGCGATTTCAGTACAATTTGAGTGTTATATACTCCTAAAAAATTGATTTCTCATAAAGTTTCATACATACCATTTTTTTTAAAAAAACCGAAATTAAAAAAAATGTCAAGCTTTCTAATGGGCTTAGTGAAAAAAATTTAAAAGTGCGACCCTTATAAGATAATTACAACTTAATATGTTGACCTTGAATTTTAAGGTCAAATTTATTTTTTTCAAAAAAACCACAAATGCCATTTTAAAGGCCATCAAAAATACTTTAAAATTAGTTTTTTAAATTATAATTTTTGTTTCATCAAAGTGTTAATTAAAATTCACCAAAATATATTCTTTTCAAAAACATCAAAACTTCCCAACCCTGTAACTCTGCCAATATTTCATCAAAAAATTTTATATTTGTAATTTATACTACCTATCATTAACCTAATATTTTGCCAAAATTATACTTGAATCGGACAACATTTGTTTTTGGGTGTGGACCGTTGACGTGTTTTGCCCCATATACAGCTTGTATTACAGGCTAGTATATACATACAGACAGTAGATTTCTTACGCGAGTAAGATGTTCACTGCTTTTGTTGTATTCCTTCTCATTCATAATATGAACAGAAGTGAGGCGTGCTATCCTCTTGTTTAAATTCTGTTTTAATTTTTAAATTAATAAAAATTATTTATTATTCGACCTTTAAAATTCTATTTTTGAGAAAGATTATTCTAGCTCAAGGTCATATTTCTTTTACTAATCGTTACGATGATATTGTCAAAGTAACAATTTTCAAGAAACTTTTTATAAAGTTGTTTGTTTTAAATTGATTGGTTTGGTCATTTTGCAAGACTTACTCGACACGTGTTTCGGAATTCGTCAAATTCCATTATCAAGAGTATTTAGCAAATTGACAATCGTTTGTGGCAAAACATAAAGACTTATATTCGTATGTAAATAGTCATAACGAGAAATGTACTAAATACACAACATAATACAGCTCTAAATTTCAAACGAAAAGTCAAAACCAAACCATCACTATTTAATTCAAACATACCTTCATATATACAGTTTGTATTACAGGCTAGTATATACATACAGACAGTAGATTTCTTACGCGAGTAAGATGTTCACTGCTTTTGTTGTATTCCTTCTCATTCATAATATGAACAGAAGTGAGGCGTGCTATTCTCTTGTTTAAATTCTGTTTTAATTTTTAAATTAATAAAAATTATTTATTATTCGAAAAACTTTAAGAAGACGTTCTGAAATTTTTCATTTTATAAAAAAGTTAATCTATTAGAAATCCAGCAATAATTTTAAGTATTTTTTTGTATTATTTTTATCAACTAGGCGTATGAGTAATATAAATTTACGAAACCAATGAATTATTTTAGCTCTTGTGATACAATATAGAAATGGACGTATGAGTGATTTAAGACTCACGAAAAAAATCGAGTCACTCGCAACTCACTCACTCAAATTTTTAATTTACTCACATCCACTAATCATTCACGTGATTTTAAATTTTACTCACACAATATCCCATCGCTCTTACGGGTGATTCGAGCAGATTTCTCTCAATCTCAAAATAGTGCATATTACGGCCATTTTTATATTGTTAACCCAAGAGTTAAAATACACTACTTTACACGGTTTGTGCACAGACATGTTGAATACATTTTCTAAAGTATTTTGGCCTCCCAAACACGAATCTGTCATCAGAAAAGTTGTGTCGAGATATAGACATTTTAAATTTTTGTGGACCAAGCCCTCAAAACAGACAATTTTTTTAATATTGGAAAAGTGTATGCTAAAGTTATTCATATTTTTTTTATTCGAACTCTCAATAAAATTACCTAGCTTTTGCAAGAAATCCGGACTCGATACGATCAAGGATACCATCAGGACATTACACAGAAAAAAAAGTAGAGGTAATGTTATATAATCTAGCTTAGGTGAATTATTTTTATATGAAACTGAAAAGCCACGATTTATTACCTATGCCACAAGTATAATTTTACTTTACAATTTCACCTAATGACCATGTAAGATTTACTAATGAAAATAGATAAAAATTCGAATTTAGTTGTTCTTTTCTATTTAATTGTCATTGTGAATTTTTATTTTTAGAAAAAATGTAACTCAAAAAATTAATTGCAAAAAAAAATATATGAAGTTTTCAGGAGAGCAAAAAAAAACGTTTTATTTTGTCATTTTGCCATATTTTATAAAAGTCATGAGCCTTTTCAATACATAATAGTGCAAAAAATTTTAATATTCATTAAAATAATAATTACACTTTTTCAATGATTAATTTCTGCAAAAAAACTGTTTAACTTTTTTTGGAAATCGCGAAAAATCGCTTTTTTATAATGGCAGCTTCCCTTTAAAATATGATCTCATACTTCATTTTTTAGTATAGTATGTAAGCATGCCTAAAACCCTTATGCTAAAAGTTTTAAGCAAAAATGTTCATATTTGCAAAAGTTTTCTTAACAAAAACTGGTTTTAAACTACACATACAACTTTTTTTTGGGACATTTACATATGGATTTCACATAGCTACTTTTGCTTATTTCTAAACCATTCAAGATATCGCTAAACGGTTCAGTGGGCAGACGGATGACCTATAGAGGTTTCATTTTATGCAATAAAAAAAACCCAAAAATGTCACATACCAAATCATGACGGAGCAGCGACGATATATTAATATCATTTATGTATTTACCACAGTACATGAGTATCACAGAGTTGCATCTGATGGGTGTTAGTATTAGTGACAGCACACGGTGTACCTTTTGACGTTTCATACAAAACGTAAACAAACATCATAAATACATGCACAAAAGCTCACACGTACAGGCACACATATACTAGGCAGCGATGATCATACTGTACTAAAAACTATTCCACCATATTGGAAAGTACGCAATTAGCACCAGTGTTTGCATACTAGTCCAGGGGTAACTCATGAATAGTAGTGTCAGTAATAACGAAGTCGTTATCTACAGGTGGCAATCTTTTTTTTGGGAACGATTTGGGAATAACGAAAAATAAACATTAAAAAATTTTAAAATTATGAATGAAAATTATTGTTGTGTCACTTGAAAATAAAAAAATACATAATAAAAAAACGAAATGAATATAATTAGATCAAAACAACCAGCAAAATTAAACGAAAAATAAAAGGTAAACAAAATTTCCAGCTTTCCCAGATACCATTTGTAAAACTAACACCACCTTTAAACGTCAAAAAGAATTGACTATTGCCTAGTCTTTATATATTTAAGTTTTTGTACTAGTCTGTACTGTGGTATTTACATACAATTTTTTAGAAGCATTTTTAACAGAAAATTGAAGTACATACAAACCGAATTCCAGACCAAGAAATTTGTTGGATCGTTTGACTGACATGTGTGGAAAATAATTATGGTTGTATCAATTGGTAAGTGATACAACAAATGGATACAGATCATTGAAATAGTGACTAATAAAATTTCTTAATATTATAGGTGTCATTAGGCTTCCTATCGTTTGGCCGAAAAAGGGGGAAGCAGTGAATTCATATTGGAAAAATTAATAGTGGTATTAAAAACCTCCAAAGGATGAGAAAACAAATGGACAAGACAATGATGTAACGAATGATATATTGCGAAAATATTTTTAACAAAAATTCTCTGAGACATTTTTTGTTAAGAAAAGTTTAAATTTTCTGAGACATCTGTTCTATCGAGACATTTTTCTATAGAAAAATTATTAGATTCTGTGACATTTTTCGATAGGAAAATTATTAGATTCTGAGACATTTTGTCTTTGGAAAAAGTCCAAGATTCTAAAATCTGAAAGTTTTTCTATGGAAAAAACTTCTCAAAGTCTGAAAATGTTTCTATAAAAAAAATGACTCTGATTGTGAGTCTGAGAATTTTTCTCAAAAACAGTTTTAGAATCTGTGAATTTATCTACAGAAAAAACTTCTTAGAATCCAAGAATTTTTCTATTGAAAAAAGGTCTCAGAATTTGAGAATTTTTATATAAAAAATGTCTGATAATTTTTCTATAGACAAAATGTCTCAGAATTTGAGAATTTCTATATAAAAAATGTCTAAGAATCTGAGACTTTTCTGTAGGAAATATGTATCAGAATCTGAGACTTTTTCTATAGGAAAAATGTTTAACATTCTAACACTTTTTCTATCGGCAAAATGTTTTAGAATCTGAAAATTTCTCTGTAGGAAAAATGTCTCAGAATCGGAGACATTTTCTACAGGAAAAATGTCTCAAACTCTGAGACATTTTCTATCAGCAAAACTTTTTCTAAGGAAAAAATGTCTCAGAATCTAAGACTTTTTCTTAAGAAAAAATGCCTAAGAATCTGAGACTTTTTCTATAGAAAAAATGTCTCCGAATTTAAGACTTTTTCTACAGGAAAAATGTCTCAAAATTTGAGACTTTCTCTATAGGAAAAATGTCTCAGAAACTGAGACTTTTTCTACAGGAAAAATGTTTCGGAATCTGACACTTTTTCTATAGGAAAGATGTCTTAGAATCTGATACTTTTTCTATACGAAAATTGTCTCAGATTCAGAGAATTTTTTGGCAGGAAAAATGCGTCAGAATCTAAAATGTCTTAGAATCTAGCACTTTTTTTTATAGGAAAGAACATATCATTTTTTAAAAATCACCTTGGCTTTTTAGTAATATTAGCCCTGTTTTTTGCAGACCGGATTAAGATTAGGATTAACTCTATTTAGTTAAAAAATGGGTCAAATCAAGTCCAGAAATTTTTTTATATTTTTTTCTGAATTTACAGCCAATTAGTTAATATAAACAGGAAAAAAAATTAAGCGTTGTCCAAAATGTAAAACGGTATAAATAAATTTGAGTTAATCCTAGGATTTAACTAAATTTATTTTTCATTCTTTGCATTTTGGACAAAGCTTAATTTGTTTTTCTGTTTATATTTACTAATTGTCTGTAATTTCAGAAAAAAGTTATAAAAAAATTCTGGACCTGATTTGACCCATTTTTTAACTAAATAAAGTTAATCCAAATCTTAATCCGGTCTGCAAAAAACAGGGCTATTGTCTAAAAACTTTGTAGGCTCTATGTTATCTTGGCACTTAGATAAAGTTATACTATGATTTTAGGTAATATTACCTCGATTTTTTTTGTGTGTACTTTAAATAACTGTTACTACACCACAGTACTTTTTTGTTAGTTATTCAAAAAAAACTACTTAAAATAACTAACAGAAATATTTTTCATACAAAAACAACTGACTTTGTAGTTGAAAACAACTAACTACTGTAAAATATACAAACAACTAACATGTAGTAACTTACATAATTTTCTAACTAAGGACACATTCCGTATTAATAACGAATGCCGATTACAAGAAGTGAATTATTACAACCCCCTCTTTTTTTTACGCCCAAACTCTCCAGTTTCTGGTTAGTTACTCTTGCAAGCACTTCATGGATTCTGGGGTTACCCAAAATCCTCTTCACGGCTCGTACTAGCCTGTGAAGACTGGCACAATTAGTAGCTGATTGTTGGTACATACACATATACATACATATATTTTATGCATGACCGCCACAACGCCACCACCAAAAACACAGCATGTATTAATTAAATCAACCATAAACCTGACCTTACCTAATTCAAAAAATACAGGAATATTTCTTTTTTTCCTGCATGTACGCAGGTAAACAAAAACTAATATTTTCTCAGCCTAATACCCTAATTAGTTAAGAGATTAACTTAACATTAAAAAATTTAAAAAATTCTATATAATGCAATATTTTTTTAGGGGAAAAATGTAGGGATTTATAAAGTATGCATACATGACATTAGGGAGAAAACGGTTAAAAGTATATAAGGTAAAATATAAAAAAACTATACCCCTTTTGTTTAAGCTTAACACAAACACACATACAAGCATATACACAAAATACTACCAATACATAGACATTAAGAAAACGAGAATACAAAACTTTATTTTTAAGTGCAATGATATGCGCATAACTGCATTTTTTGTTTACTGGGAGGAAATAAAGAGCAACAGAGACAAAAATGCAAAAAAGTTGCAGAAAAAAGAGATATCAAGTAAAAGAGAGTTTTAACTGCATTTTGTACATTAAAGAGCTTAAAGAGAAAAACTGCATATTATTTTCTTGATTTTGCTTTGAATTGCATAAAATGTAAAAAAAAGTATACAAAAAAAGATCTTGATATATAAAATACAATTATAAACCATGGTTTCAATTGTGAACCCCATAGGGAAGTTTTATTTTTGTATGAAGGTTTTTTATATGTACACATATGCAAGAGAGCTTTGAACTCGATTTTGTTGTTGTTGTTGTTTGTGGTTATTATGTGTTTGTTTTTTTGCATTCTTCTTTTGCATGTTGTTTTTGTTTTATATACAATTTTGTTGCTGTTCTTTTTTACTTCATTTATTATTTCTTTACAAAATTGTTCAAAACTTGATGATATGCGTCGCATTCATCACAATTACCGCGTACGTTTCAGGTCGTTGTTCGACGATAAACAAAAAAAAAAAAAATAAAAATTTCAAAAACCTTTTTATTCCGTTCGATTTCGGTAAACAAAAAATAAAGTGTTTTTTCAATATTCTGTTTGTTCGTGCGACGTCGTCTTTTACATTTTAGTTAATTTTCGTCGTGTGTTATATGGAGAACAAAAGTTTTTGTTGTTCTTGTTACTATTGTTAGTGTAATCTCGTGTTGTTGTTAGTAAAGTTTTGTTGTTGTATATTACGTGTGTTTTATTTTAGATGCGCCAAGTCATTGTCAAGTCTCTGCATGCTTAAATAATTTTGCAAGGCTCCCAGTGAAAAACTCAAATAGCAGAACAAAAAAAAAAATGCAAAAACAACACGGGAGTAAAACTATTCGTTTGTTGTTCTCCTAGTTTATTCGTTTTGGTTACAATCGGTATCATCGTTGTTGTCGTCGTAGTCGTCGACGTCGTCACCATCACCAACAACATCATTATTATCATCTTTATTTTCCTACAACAACAACCAACAACATCATCATCATCATCTTCATCCGCCATCATTGGCATCCATGCCGATGCTCTAAGTTTATTTTGTTTTATTATATCCCGCTTTAGTGTTGCCATAATTACTTAGACCCCTGTTTCCAATTGGATAATTGAAATACCCAAAATTACTTTTTTTTTATAATAAACGGGGCAATCACTGCTCGACTGTTTACAAACCAGTTTGTAAAACTAGCAAAAAAACTTGGTTAAAATTAGCAAAACAAAACTGTAGTTTTCGAGGCTACAAAAATTTGAAATCATTTACAGATTAAATACGAAAAAGATCAATTATAATTTGAAGATTCTACTTCGAAAGAAATTTCGAATTACGATTGATTTTTTTCGAATTACAATTGATCTTTTTCGAGTAACAATTGATATTTTTCAAATTGCAATTGATCTTATTCGAATTATTATTGATATTTTTCAAGTTACGATTAATATTTTTGGAATTACAATTGTTAATTTTTGAATTACAATTAATCTTTTTCAAATTACAATAAATATTTTTCAAATTACAATTGATTTTATACCAACAAAAATTTTTTTTTCAAATACAATTGGAATCATTGAGTTACAAATGAAATCTTTTTCGAATTCAATTGATCTTTTTTGAATTATAGTTGAACTTTTTCGAATTACAATTGATGTGTTTCGATAACAATTGGAGCCTTGAAATTACAAATGGAATTTTCGAAATAAAAATGAGGGGCTTAAAGCACAAGAGGTTTCTTTCTTTTAATTTTCTCAATTTCTTTGATATTTTGAGTTAAGTTTAAATTTAATTGATTAAAAATTGTGATTTTCAGTAAATTGTCTCTCTAATAAGGCATTAAAAACTAAAATCGGTTGAAAAATAGCCAAGTAATTACAACTATAACCTCTTATTTATCTTTATTAAACAAAAGTCACTTGAACCCCTTGTGCTTAAGGCCCTTAAATGGAATCTTTGTTTAAAAAGTAGAATCTTCGAATTACAATTGATCTTTGTCGGATTACATCTGCAAATGGTTTAGTTGGATCTGCTGAACCAATTAAAGTTCCAAAAGTTTTCAAACTAATAATCTCTATTCTAAAACCAAAACTAGCATACTGAAGTTATTTAAAGGGGTGCGGAATAAGTGAAATAAATGATGTAAATATACTTCAGAGATAACGAGGGCCGCTAAAAAAAAAATACGTGTCCCTTTATTTTTCCTACTCTACAAAATATAACCAATTCCATAAAGATCGGCGGGTCACACCAGGGAGACATTCCATGTAAGTAATGTTCTTACAAGGGAAGTATCTCAACCCTTATGAACCAATTTCCATGAAACATAAAATATATATAAAAGAGACAATTGTTAGGTTTTCGTCGTTTTTGGGATTTTTCAGCTATTTCTTCTCAAGAAACTATATAATGTTTACATATGAAAAGAAAGGGTTTTTTAATGCATATCCAACGCACAGTGCCACATTTGGCCAATCTAGGACGACAAAATCCAATTTTAATTATATTGACTTGAAATTCGGTATAAATGTTCGTTTTGACTTCGAAAATAACATTATGAAAAATGTGGGAGGCCGGTTAAGGGCCACGCCCACTTGTTTTAAAATTTGTAATTTTGGTTATAATTTCTTTAAATTTGGTATATATACTCTCAATGACTGTAGAAATAATATCACAAAAAAAAGGGGGCGGTCAAACAACTGCCACGCCAACTTTTTTAAAATATGTTTAAAAAATTTGTAAAAACAAGGATTACATATCGTCCCACTGTAGTCGGCGTCGCAGACGGTCGCAAAAGTTAGCCGTTGAAATAAGTACTATGGATATTGGTCAATATATCTGAAAAAGTCCGGCGACCAATACAGACCAAACACAAAAGTTCTATTCCATCAAAAAAAAATAAATATATAATTTTCTTTTCAAAAATTGCTATTTTGTTAAAAATTTAATAAAAAATAGAAAAATTTGTTTAATAAAAAAAGAAAAGATATGACTTAAAGCATTTAAATATTCTTTAAAGTTACCAAAAAAGAGTGGATAAATATCTCTTTTTGTTCAAAAGTTACAACAGTTTGAACTCGACTTAATTTATGCGAAATAATGTACACAAGTTACAGGATTTTACAAGATGCAGCTTTATGCACCCACCTGTTAGTAACGAACAGAATTATCGATCTTATATGATTATTTCCGTGCTATTAGGAATGTTCTATAATACATACAAACATATCATGAAAATCGGGGAACTTTTTCTTTTGATTTTTGTCGTGCTAGATTTGCCAAATGTGGCACTGTGCAACGGTGCCATAACCTTGTGAAAATTCGGCTTGGTTAAATATTTTTGAAAATGTGTAAATTTTTTTTATGAAAATGTGTAATAATCTTTATTTACTTTAAGTCGACACGTATTTTTGTTCTAGACAATATTCCTGTTAGTTCGGGAGATATCAAAATTTTCCCGAAGATCCACATTGTTTCATAAGGGAACAACGAAATTTTTAAACACTGATATGGCCGATAACCCGAGACACCCCAACCTTAAAATCGTCTCTTTTATATATATTTAAGTTTCAGGCAAATCGGTTCATAAGGGTTGAGATACTTCCCTTGTTAGATGTCTGCAATAGTTTTATGGTGCTTCTTTTCTTAGAACATGTTAACCCTCTAAAGATCATTCTAAGGGATCATTTTGGTGCTTTTTCAAAAACTGTGTTCTTAAGAAAAAAACTAGAACACAGTTTTTGAAAAAAGGACTAAAATGACCCCTTAGAATGAGCGTTAGAGGGTTAATATGTTCTAAGAAAAGAAGAACCATAAAATTTTACTGAATACATCTAAGGACAGTACTTACAATTAGCTTAACTTCAGTTGGCCATAAAAAGACTGTAAGTACGTGACCAAAATCAGTTGCGGGTTTTAGGGTGCTGTAATTTTTTTGGTCTTAAGCCAAATACATTAAGTCACCTTAAATTTGTTGAACAGTGTTATTACAGCTAAATCCAAATAGCTTTGACCAGAATTGTATTATCATTAAACGGCTAATTCTTTTTAGAGGTCAAATTTATTGTTGCGAAACTATTATTAGATCACGAAAATGAATGGAAAACTGAAATCGATTCGGCCGAAAAGTTTTAAAATGTTGAAATAAATTTGAATTACACTGTGCAACATAGATTTGTATATTGAATGAGAATAAAAAAAAAACAAGAGAAAAGGTTAAATTCGGTTGTGGTAGATCTCTTCAACATGTAAAATAATTAGGAAAAAAATTGGCAGGGGCGTTTTTGGGGAAGGAGGGTCGTTGGAGAAGAAAGGTCGTTGGGGAAGAAGGGTCGTGGGGGAAGATGGTTCGTTGGGGTATCCTTACCCCTAGCGATAAATGTTAAGAAATTTATTTATTTGTTATGATTTTTGCACCTAAGTAATGCAGTTTTATCATTATTTAACTTATTTTTTATATCCACGCGTACAAAAGGGGGCTGAAAACAAACAAAATTGATTTTCTGGTTCCCTGCGTTCAAGTGCAGGATTTTGAATGTCTTTCTTTTTAAAAATGTTTCATTTGCTTAACAAAGTATAAAAAAACGGTAAAAAATGGCGGACGGGCAGACAAACTGACGGACAGACCGACAGACAGTCGGACATTGCTAATATAATTACTTTTACTCATCGATATTTCGATGGGTTACACACAAGGGCGTCCCGTCAAATTTAAATTTTCGAATTTCATGTCGAAACTCTGCCAAACGATGGCCAAGTAAGAGCTGATTGTGAAAAAAATTATAAAAAAATTTTGCAAGGTCATCTTCAGTCGGCAACCAGCGGGTAAAGTTAAAAAATTACGTATTTCAATCAAAGTTCATGTCCGAATTTTTTGACCAACACTTTTACCACTTTATTTGAAACATATTAAACAAATTCCAAAAACTCGATGCTGATTTCTAAACATAAAAATTGGTCTTAAAAGTTGAAAAATGTTAAGTGTGTTATCTAAAAAATATTATAAAAATACGATTTTGGTCCAAAAATGCTAATCAGAATCTGTGGACCAAAATCACAGATCAGCATTTTTGGACCAAAATCGCGTTTTCATATTTTTTAATATTTTATAGATAACACACTTAACATTTTCTGACCTTTTTTATCTAAAAAATATTAAAAAAAAATTTAAAAACACGATTTTGTCCCGAAAATGCTGATCAGCATCTGTGGAACAAAATTGCAGATCATCATTTTTGGACCAAAATCGCGTTTTTATGAATTTTTTTTATATATTTTAGATAACACACTTAACATTTTTCAACTTTTGACACCAATTTTTACATTTAAAAATCCGCATCAGTGGACCAAAATCGCGGTTTGAGATTTTTTAAAGTATTTTTCCAATAAAGTTCGCAAAATTTCCGAATTTAATAAAAAAATTCGGGCAGATGTAAAATATACCCCGCTCATAGCGAACTTCGCTTATAACGAACTATTTTTACTGGGCCCTCGTAGTTCTTAATAACCGGGTTTTACTATATAATAAAGTTTTACTTCAAATGCGTGTCTAGCTAGTATCTAGCATAAAACGATATCAATTAATATTACGTTAGATTTCATACGCCCCCCTGTACAAAACTATCATAAATGTTTTGTCATTTGGACAATGGGTCGTATGATGAATGTAAATTAAATTGCCCAGAAAAAAAAATAATTTTTGGCAAAATTATCAAACGGCATCGAGTTGATGCCATCGACCATTTTTTTGTATTGGGGTTAGCAATCAGTAAATTTTCTTGTAGATTTACAAGTTAATTTTCTTTTTTCATCTTAACAGTATTTTTTGAGTTCAGTTTTAAGATAATAAAAATCAGTTTAGCCTTATTTAGGCGACTTTAGTCAAAAACGCTAATAGCGGCAAATCGCTACAAAAAAATGTACAGGTTTTTGTGTTAATTTTTGGCAAAAACTTATGTAATTTTTGCAATAAAACCTTGTTGGTAGTACTTCCCCAAAAACCTTGCATATTTTCTTTTGCAATTAACCTGGAAGTGTCCTCTCCCAGCAAAAACATGGTAATGAGTTGTGAAAAGTAATCATTATCAAGTACATTATTTATAATGAGTACCCATTACCATTAACATTATTTTAAGCCCAAAAGTAACTACTTTTCCGTAATATATTATAAAAGTACTTCTAAGTAATAATATATCCTTGCACTTGCAGTTTTTAACCTTTACAATTCAATTACCTTAAAAAGTACTTAAAAACTTAATAAAAATTACGAAATTTCTAAGTTTTAGTAAAAACAAGTTAAATTTTAAATGTTTTAATTAACTAATTATTTTACTTCTTATTGGTAATGGGTTTTTACTCCTTTTTTGTAATCCGAGGCAGTAACTACTTATTTATCTCCATACTCGTCACTAGTTATTTTTGTCTCACGCCCTTGTTAAAATAATTAGTGTTTCATTCAATAAGTAACTACTGATTAACATCTGTTTCGGATTACAAAACCCATTACTAGTAATGCCAATTTTTGCTGGGCTGTTTCCTAGATTAAAACAAAAAAGTAAATTTCTCAGTTTTATTGCTAAATTTCCCATTTTGTTTAAAATATTTTCTATCTGACAACCCTGATGGTATCCCAAGTTTGTTTCCATATATTTATGTGTGTTTGTATTTAAGTACATTTTGTGTGTATCTATCCCATCATTATCGTCATGGGTTTTCATCTACTAGGCAAAATCAGCCATTATTATTTTTTTTCTGTGTGTGCTTCTCGCAAACTCAAAAAGTCTTTGTCTGTTGAATGTGCATTCTACAATTGCATTCCAATGTCTAAGATACCCCCCTGTAACGTCTTCTTACTCTATCCATGACAGATTTAGACTTTACCGCCCACCATTACCTAGTCATGACTTTGCCACGACAGGCAGCACCAGCAACAGCAGCAGTAGCAGCATCATCATGAATCTCCAGTTTTGTTGTTGCTGTTTGTTAGTGCAAAATTGAATGTTGGTTTGGAGCCTTTTACTTGGATGTGTATGTCTGACGGCTGCTCTTCAGCATATATATTTTATTTAATAGAGATGGGATAAATGGAATTTTAAATAGATTTTTAATGTATAGATACAACTTTTTAAACCAATTTTCTTTCGGTCATTGATCCGCTGCGATTTTTTATTAACAACACGTTATGAAGGTTTCGGCTTAAGTTTCAAACTTGCTAAAAAATTTATTTTTTAATAATCGATAGATTTTAAGTCGATCTAGCGTCTGTGGAAATGTTTACCATGGTACTGAATCCCAAAGGCGGCAGATTTCAAAATACAGATCAGATCGACAAAATTTCATAATTTTTTTAATTATTTTACATATGTATGTATCCACGCCCAAAACAAAAACAACATTCAATTTTTCAGAGGTAGTTTTATATCTTTAAGAGGAACCTTTTTTTCACCTAGGACCGATTTTGCCCTTAACGAACATAACCTGCCTATGACCATGAGAAATATTCATTCCAAACTTTAGGAGTGTAGATATTTTATTTAGACTGAATCGTGTTTTATACAGACGGACATTCATATATGTCTTACCTAAAATCGATCATATATCATTAATGTAATGGGGTCCCATGCGATTTTTTTTAAAGTTTATTTCAAAATTTTTTCATAAAAAGTGTTTAACACATATCAACAAAATTTTAATAAAATATTTTCTTATTTTAAAATACTCGTATTTCTTAATACCTTGTAAGTCGCCGAGAATACTCATCTGATTGAAAAATGTTTTCTCCAATATTTAGAAAGATCCTTCAGGGTGGAGATATGCTAGGTTTCATCGACCACGCCCACTTTTGCCAAAAAAGAAGGCAAATTGTAAAGTCACCGAAACTATATATTTAATTTGGTCCTTCAGGCTAGGTTTTAGCATCCACTCCCATTTCTACGCTCGATTTTAGTCAAAAAGCGTAAAATTAAAAAATCTCTGAAACTACCCACCCGATTTCAAAAATATTTTCACCAATATTAATGGGGTTTCAAGGTGGACATAGGCAAGGTATCATCAACCACGCCCACGTTTGACCAAAAAATGTAAAATTTTACAATCTCTAAGCTTACATTTGTTTTCAAAGATGTTTTCACCGATATTTGGAATGGTCTTTCAGTGTGGGCTTAGGCAAGATTTCATCTACCATGCCTGTTTCTACGTACACTTTTGACAAAAAAAAAAACATAAAATTTAAAAATCTCTGAAATTACTCATTCTATTTCTAAGATTTTTTAATTAATATTTTAAATAGTCCTTTAAAATTTCGAATGGCCCCATTTGTACTCTCATTTTTGAACAAAAATTGTTTAATATAAAAGTCTCCGAAACTACTCATCCGATTTTAAAATATGTATTCTGAAAATACTACGTTCCAACAGTGCAAAAACGGATAAGGAAAAGTACTTTGTTACTTTTTCTATCTCCTGAAATGATGGTCATAGAAACTTAAAATTTGTAAATAAAGAGTCCTCCAGCCAAAAAAAAAACAACAATTGTGCATTCGTTCTTGTTCTAACTCCTGAAATAATGAACATGGGATCATCCAACGAAAAAACATTTTGACAAAAGTACTGTTTAGAAGGTCTTAATGCTAAGAGGGTATTTTTTACCCTCATTCTCATTCATTATGTCATTTCCCTGCTC
Organism: Pegoplata infirma; assembly: GCA_963921195.1. Classification (NCBI taxonomy): domain Eukaryota; kingdom Metazoa; phylum Arthropoda; class Insecta; order Diptera; family Anthomyiidae; genus Pegoplata; species Pegoplata infirma. Next base: position 62,981,913 of record OY992537.1, on the reverse strand, counting down.
CCACTCTGCTACAAATTGTACTTTGGTAGTTTTATGATCTCCCGAAATCAGAAATGGAATTTCTGACTACATGAAAGTAAAACGGGGTAAAAAATTTTGCTTGGTACTTTTTCATTTCCTTTTTCATTTCCTCAAATTAAAAAAAAAAAAAAAACATTCTGATAAAATTGTTTTTGGAAGCTTTGATTTTAAAGGGACAAAAAGGAGATAAAGTGTTAAAATTAGTACTTTTTTATAACTATTGAACTAAAAATCGACATGTAGAATCCCCTAGCTGAATTAACATCGAAAAGATCGAAATATTTAAAAATTTTTAAAACTTGACTTTAAAAAACATTCTGAAAACATACTGCTTAGAACAATGGTTCTCAAACGGTGGGTCACGACCCCGTAGGGGGTCGCGGAAGAGTTTTAGGGGGGTCGCGAACAAATTTGTTAAAACCTCAAATTTTGGTAATTTTAAAACACATTTTTTTTATTGATGGGATTTAAAAATATACAACTTGAGGTCCCTCCGTAATCACTGTACAGTTGTTAATTTTGCGGGATGCCCAATACTTATTTGTGAAGTTTTGACTGAGATCTGACAGTTCGTTTTCTATTAACTTTTCGATGCTGATTCCGAATCTGGGTACCAAATTTTTCTAGTACGGTTGGTTTTTGAGGAAATTAAACGCAAAGTTCATAAAAACGTATTCTTGTGCATTTTAAAGAGCTTTGTTTGTGAAATTTTCGGATGCGTCTGGGATCTGACCACTTTTTTCGATTCACTTTTTAATGCTGATTCAAAATCTGGATCCGAATAACGGATCTAGATTCGTGATCGAAAAAAATTTCAATCACTACCAAACATTGATACATAACTTTGAAAAAAAGAACAATCATTACTCCAAATTGGACTTGAAATGCTTTCTTGGTAAACATTTCTTCATTTCTGATCAGGTTTAACTGGTCTTTTTCTTTTATTTTCGAAAATAAAAAATCGATGGAGATAGTAAGTTTCGACATAAAATGCCGTAGTTCGGGACCTGGTTTCCAAATTTTTGAGAAAATTAAGGTCAAAGTTCAAAAAAATTGTGTTTTATTTTTATTTTTTAAGAAGTTTTTTACCTGAAATTTTTGGTATGCGTCTGGGATCTGACCTCACGGTTTCGATTAATCTCTCAATGCTGCTTCTGAATTTGGTTTCCAAATTTTTCCATTACTTTAGGTTTTTGAAAAAACTGAGGTCAAAGTTAACGTTAATATTTTTTTTTTATATTGGGGGGTCGCGAAAAATTTGAAATATTGAAAAGGGGTCGCAAAGCAAAAGTTAGTGAGAAGCTCTGGCTTAGAAGGTTTTGATGATAAAATAGTATTTTTTGACCTCATTCTCATTCATCATGTCACTTCCTTACTCCCACTCTGCTACAAATTGTACTTTGGTAGTTTTACGATTTCCTGAAATAATGGTAATAAAAACTTGAATTAAAAAACCATTCCGAAAAAAGATTTTTCGTAATTTCTGACTCTATGAAAGTAAAACGTGGTAAAAAAATTGTACTTGGTACTTTTTGGATTCGTCTTATAAACCTGATATTTTGAATCTAGTATTATCCAGCAATTTCTATTCTAAGGTGGAATATGAGATAAAAGTGGAAATTGGTACTTTTTTTATAACTATTGAACTAAAAATTTCAGAATCTCAAAATTTGACATGTATAATTCTCTAGCTGAATTACCATCGAAGAGGAAATTTTAAATATTTACCCCCTGTTTCTGTATGACGAACGTACGATGAACGTCATACAGAAACTGGGGTCTAAAGCGGTCTGGCAGTGACCACAGGGTTCGCCATATTCTACATGTCAGTGTTATTCATGTACCCTTTATCCTATTTCATAAACTACTGAAAATTTCGTGCATCAATGTCAGGTTAGGTCAGGCACGTAATTCCCTTGTTATAATCATCTGTGCGGCTTTATCAATTGCACGTACACACATAAAATTACTGGCTAACAATTTTCAATTAAATCTATTGATCACAAAATTTAAATGAGTCAATCAATGTTTTGATTAACATTTTTGTTATTTTCTTTAACTGTCGAATTACAAATTTTCAACATATCCGATTTTTTTAGCTTTAATTTATTTGAAAAGATTAATTTAAAAAAATATACAAAATAATCGGGGTTTACTTTTTTATTGTTGGCAACATATTGGAAAGCAAAAAATATGCATTTTTTTGATAATTTTGTCATAAGCTTACAATTAATTTGTTAAATCAATCATTATTTTGATTGAATATAAATAAAAAATTGATCAATCTTTTGACCAAAATCGAAATAATGTTTGATTGAAAAAATTTTCAATCAGTCACCTGCAATTTGAGGATTGGTATAACAATTTATTAATTGGAGGAATTTCAATCAAAAAATTGATTGAATTTGCGTTTTTGTTGATTGAAATTCGTTTCAAATTCTTTCTGTGTACCTTTGCCTGGAAAACACTACACTTATCCGAAAGTCTAAAAGAAGTTCTGATTTCAAGGATTTCAGACCCCGTACTCATCTACATCTTCGATCCGTCCGTAAAAATGGGTATCGCATTCTCTGTCATACCAGATTTTACCGCCTAGTAAAATCGTGGACGTGGACTTATATAATAATAATAATTTGATCCAATTACCAGATTTATTTATTTATTTGTCCAATTCGAAGGTTCAATAAAAGCTCGTCTGTGGTAAGATATACTCGGTTTTCTGTTTTGTCCGCCCACTGTACTTTGATATTTTATTTACGGAAGGGAATGAAACTTACATGGAACGAAATGAAATAAAACTCGAAACGAAAAGAATGTAACAGGAAACGAAATGAAAAAAAAAATGAAAACGGAACATTTAGAGAAAATTAATAAAAATGTACCAAAAAATGTACTTTGGTAGCTACTTTATTATCTCTGTTCTGTATATATTGTTATATGTATGTTATTGTCGGTCGTTTGCTTGAAGTTCTTGGCCGTTTGTTGTTGTTGTTGTTGCTGTTGCAGTTGTTGTTGTAGTGATTGCTGTTGTTGCTGCTTTTTTTCTCTGTCTGTCGTTGTTGGTAGCAATGCACTTTGATTGTGTATGTCATTTCCTCTATCGTTCTTTAACAGTGAACATCATATTGCAAAAAAAAAATGCAAAAAAAATATACAAAATTTGCAATTTTTACAAGAGTGTATGAATAATAAACGATATGTGTTTTTTTTGCAAGTGTAAAAATTGAATAAAAAACAACAAAAATAAAAGTGATAAATTTTTGTAAATTCAAAACCATTGATATTGAAAATTTAAAGAAAAAAATCCAATGCACTTGCCTTTGAAAATCACTCTACAAAAAAAAAGATCATTGGACCGCCTGCGTAACAATGTTGCACATTGTGTATTATTTTTTTTTTTTACCGATTTTATTAATCTTTTGTTCGAGTGTATAAGTGTAAAATACTGTGGTGTCTGTTAAATATCCGCATAAAAAATCGCCGTTTATTTTTTCTGCATTCATTAATTTCTGCCTACGTTATAAATCTTTCATCAGCAGACATTGAGAAATTTTTATGTATATTTTTATAAAAAAAAAATATCTGAATAATATTTGTAAAAAAAATATATAAAATAATAATAAAAAAGTATACACTTATGAAAAAAAGGAAGTAAATAATTACAATTGCATATGATACGATACGATACGATATCTTAACAATAATCTTTTTTTACAACTATGGTCACAGTTTTTCTGGGTAAGTTACTTTTATTTTTTGCAAACTTTAATCAAAATCATTTTACCGACGGTAGTTTTAACTTGTAATTTTTAGTTATCTCCAGGGGGTTGGCAAAAGTTTGTAACAATTAAAATTTTTAAAGTAGTTTTCTTTATTATTTTATTGATTCGGTATATAAACATACAGTGAAATAAGTTTGAAGTTCAAACTTTTTTCAAAGCGAACACCTCCTCAATACGAAGAGTACTTTTGGCATCCGACGGCTTTTATATCATTCATATCAAACGGTATCATTTGTAAACCAGGTCTGCTTAACTGTTTTAGCACATTGACAGACGAACATCGCTACACTCAATAAGCTGGCAAATTTTCTAGAAACCCATTTTTTTTTGGCAATGACTACTAAAAATTGCTTAAAATACTAAAATCCGAAAACAAAATGTAGGCTAGACTTACTCTTAAAATCAATATTCGTTTTTATCACTTGAATGGGCCCAATTTTGCTTATTAGCATTTAAAACTAAAAAACTCTAAATTTGGTGGAAATCGGAAATGGTGGAAGCACGTGCCGAAAATGGATTAAAAATTGGAATTTAATGAAAAAAATATTTTTTTCCACCAATTTTACAAATAATTTGTTTTAAGCATTACTTTTAAAATTATGAAAAAAATTGTTAACGAACTAATTCTAAAGTCCCGATGTTTTGGCATCAATTTTTACACAAAAATACTTCTTTTATAACGAACTCGGTTATAACGAATACTCGGCTAAAACGGTTTTATAACAAACCATCGTAAACATTTTTTATTGTTCGGCAATCATGTTTATCAAACTCACAAAAGGTTGGAAATTTTTGGTTTATATTATAATTTTGATAAAATTTATTTATCAAAAAGTAGTTTATTTACGAAAAAACATCATATTAAAATCAGGGACCTCCATGCACTTAAAAACTACGTTAAGGCGCCTAAAATATGCAGTAAAAATTATAAAAAAATAATGCATTTTTATTTTTATAAAAAAAAAAAATCTCCACATTATTCAAAAATTTTACTTTGATTTTTAATTTTTTTTTATAATTTTTTATTTTGTTGCTTATAAATAAAAAAAAAATAACTTAGGTTAGACAAGTATTTCGGTTCCGAATTTGATCTCGAAAAAAGCTTATGATGTCCAAAAAAAGTTCATATCACATCTAAAAATAAGCTAAAACTAAAATTTAACAGAAAATATGACCAAAAAATATGCATTTTCAGCTAAATATGAGAAACTATGCACTTATGAATCGATGCCATTTTAAAGCAAATTCTTTGATTTGCAAAGATATCTGGTTTATGCTGTTCTAAGATAACTGGAAAAAACATGCATTTGCATGAAAGTACTCTTCCCAGTGGCGTATACAGGGGGGGGGGGGCCCGGGGGCCCGGGCCCCCCCCGAAATGATTTCCCAAATTTCAGGATTTGGTATCAAATAACAAGTTCAATATTAAAAAAATTTTTAAAAACATTAAGAATCTAAAATTTTTTGAAGAAAAATGTTTTGAAACTGAAAATTTTTCTGTTAAAAAAAATCTCAAAATTTGAAAATTTTTTCTTAGAATTTGAAACTTTTCAACTAAAGATTCTAATGAAAACATATCCTAGAACCAAAAGTTATATGTACACAAAAAATGGACTTAATTGTAAAATGTAGTCAAATCTTAAAATGCGACTTTGTCTTTTAGAAAAATGCCTCAGAACGAGACTATTTCTTAAAAAAAATGTCTCAGAATCTTACACTTTTCTAAAAAAAATGTCTCAGAATCTAAAACTTTCTATAAGAAAAATGTCTGATTCTATAGGAATAATGTCTTAAAATATTGGCATTTTTATCAGAATCTAAGACTTTTTCAATAGAAAAAATGTCTTAGAATCTGAAACTTTTTCTAAAAAAAATTCTCAGAATCTGAGGCTTTTCTATGTAAAAAATGTTGCAGAATCTGAGAACTTTCTATTGGAATAATGTCTCTGAATCTGCGAATTTTTCTTACAATCTAAAAAAATGCCTTAATTCAAATTTTAATTGTTTTTTAATTTAATATTAATTAAATTTTAAATTAATTGTTTAATTAAATTTTTAGCTTTATTTTAATTAAGATTTTAATTGTTTTCAAATTTAAAAGTGGTGAAAATTTTTTTTTTTCAATCGAAATTTTTTTAAAAATTTTTTTAACCATTTTTGGCAAATTTATTTTTTTTGTTAGTTAATTTTGTAATTTTTGTATTAAGATTCTTTAAATTTTGGCGTTTTTAAAAAATTTTTTCATTAAACTCTTTTTTTAAAAAATTCTTGTTTTTTGCAGCATAATTTTTATTTTTTTTTTGCAGCATAATCTTATTTTTTGCAGCGTAATTGTTTTTCATTTTTGCAGCATAACTTTCTGATGTTCCCACTTTTGAGTTCTGCACATCCTTATAAAGTCGACCTTATACTTTTTTTACGAAAAATGTCTCAGAATCAACTAATCTTTCTTAAGGAAAATCATCTCAAAATCTAAGATTTTGTGTAAAGAAAAAATGTCTCAGAGACACAAGCTGAGACTTTTTGTACAGAAAAATGCTCAAAATCTGAGACTTTTTCTATTGTAAAAATATCCTTTTCTATAAAAATAATAGCTCAGAATCTGAGTATTTTTCTGAGGGAAAAATATTTCTGAATCTGAGACTTTTTCTTTACGAAAAAAGTCTGAGGCTTTTTCTATATGAAAAATGTTTTAGAATCTGACAATTTCCTATAGACAAATGTCTCAAAATCTGAGACTGTTCTATAGGAAAATGTCTAAGAATTTTAGACTTTTCTATAGGAAAAGTGTTTAAGCATCTGATTGTGAGACTTTTTCGATAGGAAAAATGTCTCAGAATCTAAGAAATTTTCTGTAGAAAAAATGTCTGAGAATCTGAGGCATTTTCTATGGGAAAAATGTCGAAGAATCTGAGACTTTTTCTATAGAAAAAATGTCGAAGAATCTTAGACGTTTTCTATAAGAATCTGAGACTTTTTATAGGAAAAATGCCGAAGAATTTGAAACTTTTTCTATTGGAAAAATGTCTAAGAATCTAAGACTTTCTCTATAGGAAAAATATCTTAGACTTTTTCTGTAGGAAAATTTTCTCAGAATCCGAGAGTTTTCCTTTAGGAAAAAGGTTTTAGAATCTAAGACTTTCTTATACTGTTTTCTTTTTAAAAAGGTCTCAGAATCTAAATTATTTTTCTTATAGAAAAAGCGAAGATTTTCTCAGAATCTAAAACTTTTTGTGTAAAATGTTTCAGAATCTGAGAAAATGTGCTGGACTAGAAATATCTCAGATTCTAGGAAAATGTCTCACAATTTCAGTATTTTCTTTTGGAACAGTATTTTATGAATATGTTTATTGAATCATTTTCTAAAGTAACTTTTTCCCTAAAAACGTTTTGGAAAATTGGAAATATGATTAGGAGTCTTTCACTTTTTCTATAACAAAAACTGTCTTAACTGGAAATTGTCATAGAATCTTCGACTTTTATTCAGATTCTGATATTCTTTGTAAAAATGTATCAGCATCTGATACAATTCACACTTTAAAAAAGGCTTAAGTCTCTCAAAAAATTTTAAAATAATAAATAAATTAAAAATTAAAACTTTTTTCCCCAACAGTTTTGAACTTACACAAAAATGAAGAATCTGATTGTGTTACATTCCGTTCAAGGAAAAGATCGAGAAAAATTGTAAAACATGTGCGGTTATGTAAATTTTTTGAAAAAAAAAATTAAAAAACAAATGTTGGGCCCCCACCGAAATAAAATCCTGGATACGCCCCTGACTCTTCCTGGTTATAACTAACCATTTTTACTGGTCCCTCGGAGTTCGTTATAACCGGGTGTTACTGTATTTGTTATATAAAATTATCTTTCTAACCAATTAAAAAACAATAAAATGCGATGAAGTGAAGTTATACATACTTTCCAAGACCGTAGTATTATGTGTAAAAAAAATAATTTAAATTGTTTGACAAATTACACAGTCCCACAAAAAAATGTTATGACTCAGAAACTAGACCCACTAATCCTTCTGTATTTTGACCTCCTGAATTTGATTCCGATATCAGAATAGAATATCCTTGGGTTTTCCTGTAATTTACAAGAAAAGTCCTCGAACCAAAGATATTTGGTTTATGCTGTTCTAAGACTAACTGGAAAAACATGCATTTGCATGAAAGTCCTCTCCTTGATTATATCGAACTATTTTTACTAGTCCCTCGGAGTTCGTTATGACCGGGTCTTACTGTATTTGTTATATAATATTATCTTTCTAAACAACCAAAAAAATCGTATGAAAATTAGCCAAGTTACCGTAGCATTTTGTGCGAATAAAATTAATTTAAATTGTTGGACAATTTACACAGTCCCACAAAAAAATGTTATGACCCAGAAACTAGACCTTCTAATCCTTACGTTGTTTGACCTCCTGAATTAGATTCCTTCATCAGAATTGAATTCTATCGTTGGGGATTCCTGTAATTTACAAGGAAAGTCCTCAAAGTGAACCTACCTGATTTCATTGCTAATTTGGCTAACAAGGGAAGTCTTCCTGGTGTCACCCTCCGACCTTCAAGAAATTTGGATATGTTGTTCAAAACAAAAATTAATTCGACACGGCCCAATCTTATTTTGTTGTGGGGGGGGGGGGACGATTTGTACGGGGGAAATTAACCTTTTTCAGTTTTTTAACGTTTTACGCCTATTTAATTAAAACCAACATAGACCTATCTGGTATCAGATTAAAGATATTAAAGGACAAATTTCGCGATGCTAACAACGGGCAAAAAAATACAATTTTTTCGTTTTATTAACAAAAATATCTTAAAATTTTGGTATTTTTACTCAATATGACGAAAAGATGTGTACGTTAGGAAACGTTCTTTACACACTTAGATAGGTTTTCCAAAGACCTATCATTTAGTAGGCAACATGACTGAAAAATACCTTTTCTTCCCCTCTCATTTGCACCACCATAAAGATCGGCAGGTGACTCTTACAGACTTCCCTTGAAAGTTAAATTTTTTTTTTAATTGTATTTCTGTATGTAAAGTTTAATTTTGATTTATTACGAAGAAAATAAGGGGCTTTCAAATAAAACCCGTAAAAAATTTAAGAAGTTACATTCATTTGAACAAAAATGCATAAGCTCAGTTGTATTTGTTTATTTCGGGAGTGCCGAATGTATGAATTGAATTTATGCATTTTTGTTCAAATGCATGTAACTTTTACCATTTTTAACCGATTATTATAATCAAAATAGAACTTTACATACAAAAATAAAATTTAAAAAAATTTAACTTACAAGGAAGGTGTTTCACAGGGCGCCCACCAATTTCCCTGAAACTTGCATATGGGAAAAAGAGAGCACACTCAAAAAAAAAAAAAACTGTATAGTTAGCAAAAAAGCTTGTAAACCTAGAAGAAAATTTGCTGATTTTGAACCCACAATTTGTTTGGTAAAGTTAGCAAAAACGTTTTGCTAAAAATTAGTTAACTGAAATTTTTTTTATTTCAACTTAGTTCATACACATTTGAGGACCCCATTGGGTTCGGACCCGATAGGTCCAGACCCCGATGGGCCTAGACCTACTTGGGTTCCTTAAAAATCGTCATAGTTTTTGATCCAAAATTTGTGTCCGTTTCGGTCTACCTTGCTTAGTTTTTGAGATACGTGATTTTAGGGGACCACAGGGGTTTTGAGAATTACAAAACTCGATAACTTCAAAAATATTACTCGGAGAGCTTTTGATAATTTTGCGTTCTTGTTCTACGTGTTGAGAGCTACAAAAATGCTTTTGAACTTTTTGTTGTGTCGGCAATATTTACCGAGATATGAGCATTTTAAAATTTTCGGGAATGCTAACTTTTTTGTATCCAAAGTTAGGACCCATTACGGTCCACACATGTGAAGAGGACCGGCGATACTAGAGCCCGAGAACCAAAAATGGCCTCCATTTTGCTCTATCTGGCTTTGTTTCCGACATAGCGCCATTTTAGGTTTTCTGAAAATAACAAAAAATTTACCATTTGTTTTTGATAATATTAGCAAAAAAGCTTGTAAAAATTTGGTCAACTCAATTTTAAATTTAGCAAAAAAAAAATTAGTTCAAATTTTGTTTAAAATTGCTAATGCGGTAAATGAAGTTTATAAGATATTTTTGCTAACATGCTAATCTCAACTAAAAATTTGCTAAAAGTTAGCTAACCAGCATTAGCAAAAAAAATTAGTAAATCTACTAATGCATTATTTTGAGTGTAGTAGCTTTGAATTTGTCTATAAGAAAAATGTTATAGAATCTGAAGCTTTTTCTATAGGAAAAATGTTTTAGAATTTGATACTTTTTCTACAGGAAAAATGTCTCAGGATCTGAGACTTTTTCTACACGAAAAATGTTTCAGAATCTGAGACTTTTTCTTTAGGAAATATGTAACAGAATTTGATGCATTTCCTATAGGAAAAATGTCACAGAATCTGAGAATCTTTAGGAAAAATGTTTCAGAAATTGACTTTTTCTATATGAAAAAGGTCTTAGAATCTGAGACTTTTTCTATAGGAAAAATGTCTCAGAATCTAAGAATTTTTCTATAGGAAAAATGTCTCAGAATCTGAGAATTTTTCTATGGAAAAAATGTGTCAGAATGTAAGACTTTTTCTATAGAAAACATGTCTCGGAAACTAAGACTTTTCTATAGGTAAATTGTCTTAGAATCTGAGACTTTTTATATACACTCAAAATAATACATTAGTAGATTTACAAATTTTTTTTTGCTAATGCTGGTTAGCTAACTTTTAGCAAATTTTTAGTTGAGATTAGCATGTTAGCAAAAATATCTTGTAAACTTCATTTAGCGTATTAGCAATTTTAAACAAAATTTGAACTATTTTTTTTGCTAGATTTAAAATTGAGTTGACCAAATTTCTACAAGCTTTTTTGCTAATATTAGCAAAATAAATGGTAAAATTTTTTCGTTTTCAGAAAACTTAAAATGGCGCTTTTTCGGAAACTAAGCCAGATAGAGCAAAATGGAGGCCATTTTTGGTTCTCGGGCTCTCCATAGTATCGCCGGCCCTCTTCACATGTGTGGACCCTTATAGGCCCTTACTTTGGATCCAAAAAAGTTAGCATTCCCGAAAATTTTAAAATGCTCATATCTCGGTAAATATTGCCGACAAAACAAAAAGTCCAAAACCATTTTTGTAGCTCTCAACACGTAGAACAAGACCGCAAAATAGTCAAAAGCTCTCCGAGTAATATTTTTAAATTTATCGAGTTTTTTAATTCTCAAGACCCCAGTGGTCCCCATAATCACGTATTTCAAAAACTAAGCAACGTAGAGCGAAACGGACACAAATTTTGGATCAAAAACTATGACGATTTTTAAGGAACCCAACTAGGTCTAGGCCCATCGGGGTCTGGACCTATCGGGTCCGAACCCAATGGGGTCCTCAGATGTGTATGAACTAAGTTCAAAAAAAAAAAAAAAAATTAGTTAACTAATTATTGGCAAAACATTTTTGCTAACTTTAGCAAAAAAATTGTGTGTTCAAAATCAGCAAATTTTCTTGTAGGTTTACAAGCTTTTTTGCTAACATTACAGTTTTTTTTTTGAGTGTAGTAAAAATGTCTCAGAATCTGAGAATTTTTCTATAGGAAAAATGTCTTAGAATCTAAGACTATTTTATTAGAATCTACAGCAAACTTTGTACAGATAGATTTTAAAGTTAAAAATGTTTTAAACCGAATAAGCTGAAATCGGTAGATTTTTATATTGAAAATAAGAAATTTTTTTTTGTATTTTCATTCGATTTTGATGTAGATTTGACAGAACTCTATTGTAGAGTGTGAGAAAAGTTTAAGTTTAAATAAGTAATTTTTTTTATAATTTATATAAAATCCTATGTTATTTGCTAACGATATACAATTTCGGAAACCATTTTATCAATTTTAATAAAATTTTGGACGAAATTTCTCCATAATAATGATGATGACACGTTACGTTGTAAAACAACTTAAAAAATTTTCATAAAATTGATGTAACTTTTTATCAATATTATCAAACTTTTTCTTTCTTTACAAGTTAAAAGTAAAATGTTTCTTAAATACTTTTGACAATTAACTGTTATCCTTGTTAAGTATTGTTGAATAATTTCTTTAATTAATGATTTTGTTTTAATTTAAAGAAAATTTTCAGGTTTTCATACTTGTTATACATTGATCTATTGTAATAATAAAATCATTAAGGGTACTTGAGCTTTTCCAATGAACATTTTTAACGTATTTAATGAAGTCTTTAGTCATTTTTTTGCCAACGTCTTCAATTGAATTCAGTTTACAGATTCCACCATTTTGTTTTTTTTTTAATCTTTTCTTTTTGCAAAGAATTTCTCTAAGATGTTTTACAACTATTTTTTTATTTCTATTTTTTTTTCTTTTAATATTTTAGCATCTACTGGTAGTAGTCGTAGCTACTTAAAACAACATTATTTTTCTTTTTTAATGCATTGTGCAAATAAATCATTGTGTACTGTGCTTTGTTGTCTATAATCCTCAATTACGAGTTTTTTTTTATCTATTTCTTCTTTCTTCGAATACCTTAAGATACACTCTATTTTACTATATATAGAGATATGATGAAGAAAAAGCGCACACAAAAAAAATTACACAAATGCACACCAAATCAGGGATGATATTGATGGTACAATTGATGGTTTGGGATTGAACTTTAATTTTTTTTAAGTTTTCAGAAACCGGTTCTAAATTGATCAAAAGTTACAAGACCCGTTACTGAAATATTGCTATGTTCTACAAGTTAATTTCCAGCTTCAGACATGTCATAGAATTAAACTTAAAAAGCATTTGAAATGTTCTTTTAAGAAGAGAAGGTTTTTTAGTGTTGGGACTGTGGAGTCCTAAAAACTACCAATTTTCTTTTGTATTATTCAACGTCCTGATTCCAAATCTGTCTTACAAATATTTATAGTACCGTTTTTTATATATCCACCTTTGAAATTCTGAACTCCGTGATAAAGAGTTTGAAAGAAAAATCACTGTTGTATTGGAAGGATTCGGGAGGAAACAGTGATGTCACAAAAAGTACTAAACTACCTTTTACAACATAAAGAAAACAATCCAATTTGTCAACAATCGATGGATTCGGTTGTTATAACTGAAATTCATATAAGAGAACAATGTTTCGTATTCTTCAAATAATTTTCTCTTTCCTCAAACTAAATTCTGTAATCACAACCGAAAAGTTTAAATGTTGCACCTGAATTATTTGATATATTCGGTTGTTACAATGAATCGGTTATCTCTTTAAAGATTGACCCGAGGTTGCTTTCGACTAGGCAACATGCATACAGCAAGGGTAGATCAACGGAAACTGCTCTTCATGAGCTAGTTGGTACTATCGAGAGAACCGGATTCGGTAAAGGAGTACACTATTGTGGCCTTTCTTGATATAGAGCAGCGGTTACCAACCTATGGTACGCGTACCACTAGGGGGTACGCGAAACTGTCGGCGGGGGTACGCAAATTTTTAGTTATTTGGACATTTCAATGCTGGTTCCGCATCTGGCTTCCAAAGTTTTCCATAACGTCAGGTTTTTAAGAAAGTTGAGGTCAAAGTTCACCAAAACCGTATTTCTGTGCAATTTAGAGAGTATTTTTTTCGATTTACCTTTCGATGCTGGTTCCGAATATGGTTCCCAAATTTTTTATTGATGTCAGGTTTTTGAGAAAATGTATGTCAAAGTTCTCAAAAAACGTGTTTTTGGGCATTTTTAAGACGGGTTGTGATGGAGTGGAAATTTTTGGTACTCGTACCATTTTTTTAAGCTCAAATTGCGCTTTCATTGTATATACGAGGGTGTTTCATTCGAAAAGTCACGGAATTATTGATCTGCCCTCGTATTAAAAAAAGACATTGAAAAAAATTAAAAACATTATGTTTCCGCCCCCTGTGCTGTGTTTTTGGAACTTTTTTTAAGAGTTTGAAAAACGTCCGTTGTTTTAATTTTTGGTGTAGAATCGACTGGCAAAAACAGATTTGCAATATTTTTAGCCGTTTTTGCTCTGCAGAAAAATCAGCTCAAAATCCACGTTTTTAGATGCATGGAACCACCCCAAGGAGCGAAAATTTTACCAAAAAAATACCTCGATTGTTTTGATCTCCCCTAAATCCTTCAATTATAATACCCGTAGACTAAAAATTTCAAAATTAACTCTAATATTTATATTGGAAGTTTTTTAACGAAAACAAAAAAACTCGGCTGATAAAATTTAAAATTGGGGGTACGCGAGCCAAAAAGGTTGGTAACCGCTGATATAGAGGGTGCTTTTAATAATGTCATCCTAAACTTGATTATGTGGCATTGGCAGGTCTCGGAGTATCGTGGTATCGTTTTAATGGTGAAAAATCTAATTGCCACAAAACACTCTTCAAGCAAGTTTGGGATGTGTTAAAATGGTGACAAAATCGGCACTCCACTTTATTTTGAACTTTAAAAATCGTTAACATGAAAATCATTGCTAATCCTGTTTTTGAGTTATTGCTAAATAATTACACTGTTCGACAGCAAAAACCTCTCTGTACACTATCCAACTGATTCTTCATAATCCCCATAATGGTAGTGGGTACTATGACCGAAAATAATTTGGACATAATCCCAATAAAAAATGGACATAATTCCCAGATTTATGGGGAGAATGACCACATAACAAATGGCCAGAATCCCCATTACAGGGATTATGACCGAAATTTCTTTGGACTTAGTCCCCATAATATGAATGGGGGTTATGACCGAATAATTTTCGGTCGTATTCCCAACATGGAACGGACATAATCCCCATTGGGATTTAGAAACGGTCATAGTCCCCACAACTATTATGGGGGTTATGTCCGTGATGAATTCGGTCATAATCCCTATTTCCGTTATGGGGGTAATGTCCGTGGGGATTATGTCCTGTCACCGTTCAAGATTCTTCCGAAAAAAGGACTTGATTTCATAAAAAATTTACCCCCTGTTTCCAAAACTGCAATCCAAATTTTTCTAGCATGTCCCGTTTTCGAGATATTCTCGGTTGAAAAATTTCCCTACGCGAAAGTTTCGAACGCAAATATCTCGAAAACGGAATATGCTAGGCAAATTTGGATTGTAGTTTTGGAATCCAGAGGTCCAATTTATATGACCCCCAAAGTGCCTGAAATGGCTTGAAGAGTGGCGTTTCCAAAAGACGTATAATGTCTGAATTGGGATCGACTGTCAAATCTCTATTTTTTAATAGGAGCACACCTGAAATGGCTTGAAGAGGGGCGTTTCCAAAAGACGTATAATGTCTGAATTGGGATCGGCTGTCAAATCTCTATTTTTCAATAGGAGCACACCATAGGGAGCTCTTCTTTCGGCGCTTCTTTGGAACCTGGCACCGAATTCAATGCTGCTCTCTCTAGAAGGAAGTGGTTATCACGTTGTCGCATATGCTGACGATATCGCCATAGCGGTTATTCCCAGTCAACATTGAGGGACATTTTTCAGGGTTCTCCGCAGGATCTGTCCAAATGGGTAAGAGACTATGGTCTGGGAATTCATCCAAGTAAAACAGAGCTTGTCTTGTTTACAAGGATCCTATTTTTCTGCGCGGCCCTAAAATCGCCTTCTCAAGTGGAGCCAAGTATCTTGGAGTATTTCTTAGATAGGAAGTTAAATCATTGCAGTGTTTACCAGGCAGAGATCCTGGCAATAAAGAAAGTTACTGACTGGTTGAGTTGCAATATCTTGTCTACAACCGAAGTCTACACAACATCTATTCGGACAGTCAAGTCGCAGTCAAGTCACTAGAGTCAATGTTTCTGAAAACAAGATTTTCCCTTAACTGAAGCACGTCTTTAAATTAGAGACATTCCAGGGTATTGCAGAGCCGATGAACTTGTAAGACTGGAAACTACCTTACATGTTACAGAATTGGAATATGTTAGTATGTCTCGAGAAACTTGCAAACAAGATTTACGGGTTTGTTTCGCGACGGAGACTAATCAGAGATGGGATATACAATAGATTTGGCCTTCTCTCGCACAAGTGTGCTGATATCGCTTCCAAGAGGTGGTTGATGTAATTACAGGACACTGTCTCATAGGAAAGCACTGACAGGAGAGGGCTTTCACAGGTCACTCACGGATTGTACAGAAACTTGCATAGAGTAAAGAGGGGAGGAAAATAAGGTTACCTGTTTTTCATAGCTGCCCAACCAATTTAGCGGGTCAAAGAGGAGGAGGAAAACGGGAATTATTCGTTTTTTTTAGGATTTTTCGCTTTTCTTCACAAGAAACTGTATGCACATTTTATACAGATCGAAAGATTGTTTTAAGGCCTATCCAATGGTGTATCGGCAGTGCCCAAATTCGTTTCGTTTAGTCCTTATTTTCAAAAATGAAAAAATCTTTGGAGAGGTATTTACATACAACCTCCAAAATCACATATAATAATCTCTATTAAAATTACGCAGCCCTGTAGTTTTGCGTTTGCAAAAATTCCTGCTAGTTCGGATTTTATTCCGATTTTCCGGACAGACCACATTTTTCCACAAGGTGGCAACGCTTTCTTAAATTTGAGATTGGGCAGCTAAAAAAAACAGGTAACTCTTATTTTTCTCCTCTCATTCCCATATGCATATTTCAGGACAATCGGTGGGTGCCCTCTGAAAGAGCTCTCGTATCAGATCAGTTATATGTGCCGTTAAATATTTTTTGCCGGAGTTGCATGGATGAAAAGAATTTCGGAACTATTTAACAATTTATCTGCCATTGTCCGGCACTTTCTGGTCGGAAACTTTCTGAATTTCAGATGTCAAAATTCAATATTTAAGGAGTTTAATAAAAATATCAAATTGGTTTAACGGCGGGGACTAGTAGGGGAACTTATTACCGTCCCGTGGTATTACAACGGACCCCAGAGTCAATGAATTGAAGACAACGAAGATTGGTAATAAACATATGGTTAGAATAGGTAGATTGAATGATGATACTTGTAGACAGTGTTACCGTTGAGAATTTTTAAAAAGTTGCACAAAAAGTCGTTTTTTACAAAAAAATTCGCACAAAAAAGTCGTTTTTCCAAATAAAAGTCGCACATTTTTTTAAGGGTTGAAGATTTTTTATAAAATTGTTGTTTTCATATGAAAGCTCCCTTAGGGGGTGTAAATAGGGCTTAGGTATGTTTAGAAAAAAATTAGGGAAAAAATCTCACATTTTTTCTCTTGTTTGATGACTCCGGGGCAGTTGTAAGGTTTTTTGTGAATTTTTACACCTACACGCCTAAACAGAGATACAATGTAAGATCGACCCTAAGATTATTTTTGCTCCCTAACATTTTTTTCAAATATACCTAAGCCCTATCTTATTCCATATAAGGATAACAAAGATAATATTTCTCACCTCTAACTGTCACAAGGGTGCCTCTGGAGGATTCAAATGTATGACCCCCAATAGTTTTTCAACCCCAACATTTTTTTTAGAACATACCCTCTATCTTCAACCCTTAAGGCGGTCCCTATACAATGCTTTTTTATTTTTTAAAATTTTGTTTAATAAATCCGCTCCAAGGGGGCCTCCTAGAGGGGTAAAAAGTGAGACCGAGTACCCCCCAACATTTTTTCTGAACATAGCAACAATCTATCTCCATTTCATAAGTGTGTTTCCATGCAATATTTCACGATATTATCTTATGAAATGGGTAAAATGTTATGGAAAATGTTAGCATAATTCTGTTTTTTGATGATTTTTTTGATGCATTTTAAGAATGCATTTTAAGAATTCTAATAATTTAAAAATCTAAAATTCAAACATTTACGTTCAAAATCCGCGAACACGATTTATTTTTAAAATTCCAAAGTTTCAAAAAAACATTTGAAATATGTGTAATTTTGCAGTATATATCTTTAAAAAGAAAAAAATATTTCACTTAACAAAAAAAGGGGAAAAAAGTCGCACAAAGTTGGAAAAAGTTGCAAATTAGACAAGTTTAAAAAAGTCGCACAAAAAGTCTCAGAGCGTCAAAAAGGTTGCAAATTGCAACTAAAGTCGCACAACGGTAACACTGCTTGTAGATAGTGTAGCGAAGCTGTCGAAGACTGCTGTCACTTCTTATGTGAATGCCCTGCCCTGAGATTTAAACTATTTGGGTCATATTTTTGTCATAACTTATTGGAAATTTGATGCGAGAATCTTTGGACCTTACTGGAATAAACAAAGGCCTCAAAATGGGAAGCATAGCTGAAAACTATGCGTGTAATACAACTGAAGAGAGAAGGTTTAGAATCTTAAGCAAACATTGGTTGCCTACGAGATTCCATGGCAGTAGTATCCTGAGCCCCAAGACAGTTACATAGTAAAAATACAGTGTCTTGGAAACTTTCGATTTAAAAATACAAACTTTTGCCATTAATACCCTTGATCGTGTAACCCGTACCTGATGTTCTGATATCTTAAGCAATCCACGATCTTTTTTTTTAACTAACTCTCATGCCGATTAATGATGCAGTGCATTCTATTGGTCAGGAAAAAAAATGTAATGGAAGAAACATAAGGTATTGTTTAAAAAAAGTTGACTTTATTTTTTTACGTTATAAGTTACAGGATGGTTAGATTAAGTACCAAGAAAAATCTTTGCGAGGAGCTTATTCCAAAAATTCATTTTCTGGAAAATACGATTTGCGAAACACAGCACATTTAACTGTGATAACGGATGTGATACACTATTTAATAATGCATTATGAAGATATAGCCGGGTTTCCAACGGATTCGACCATAGTGACATAGTAATCCATCGACCGTTTTTTAAATCTGGCATCACCAAAGATAATTGGAAAATTCTGGCAATGCCAAACTAAAGTTCAAACGCAAAGCAAAGAGAGACAAAAAACAATCTGCATTCTCACTGTAAAACTGGTATCTTCCATCTCGCTCACATTTCGATTTGTGATAAAATTTCGTAAACAATACCATATGGTTTTTGTTTACTACTTTTTCAAACGCCATTTGTTGGACTACTCTATGACTCTGGATTCGACTACAAACGAATGTGATTTACTGGATGATTAGGAAAATATAATTAGGTGTCCAACGGAATGTCCGAACCACAATACCTTTAAATTGATTCTAATAATGATGAGAATGTTGATACTGATAATGATTTTCATTCCACACCCGATATTTTTTGGTCGTTTCCACCCGGATTGGAAGTTTGAATGAGTAGATAATTGAATAAGATAATTGATGATCGTTGGAGAAAGATCATAACCTTGAATTATGCTAAAAAAACGTCCGTGATGAGATAACCTTGAATAAGCTAAGTATTTTTTTCACGATTTTGTTAATTTTACGTAGAATTTCTGCGTTAAAATTCAAAAATGTACTTAAGTATCATATTGAAATTTCATTCTATCATCCCTGGCAAACTATTATTTTTCAAAAGAAAGTCTGAATTCAGATTATGAAGACGAAAACAAAGTAAACGATGACGACGAAGACTATCAAACCAAATTCAATATCAACTTGTTTCTTTTCTTTTATATCTGGCCAATGCAATGTAATTCCATTTTTTTCTGGTTTTTATCTAAATATGCAATTACCGACGGGAAACTTGTAAATACTGAACTGGGAACAGCAACAACAACACAAAAAAAGAATTACAATAATTCTTTGGAGAAAAGAAGAAGAAGAAGAAAAGATAATTGTAAAATAAAAGTTGTTCTTATTATTGTTGTTGTGTTCGTATGGCGAATAAAAAAAAAAACAACAGAACGACAATGACGACGACAACGACTTTTAACGAAGTGCAACTCAATGTTCTTTTTTTTTTTGCTGAGAATTTGTTTATTTGTATGACTGTAACTTAAGCGATTGTTTGTACTTGTATTTCCATATAATCAGTGTGCAAGTATCGCAGCAGTATGGACAACTTAGCGTTTTTTTAACATGATAACGTTTTTTGGTGTCTAATTTAAAAAGTAGAGCGGGACACCACCTCAATTTGACTACACCATTTACAGATGTAATTCGTAAAATATCAATTGTAATTCGAGGATTGTACTTGTAATTCGAAGATTCCTTTTGTAATTCGAAGATTCCATTTGTAATTTTATTTATTTTTTTATTTTATTTATTTATTAAATAATCATGAAGCCACTTAAGGCCAACCGATTACAGTAGATTTTTGACAGTTCGATGATTCTACTTGTAATTCGAAGATTGCATTTGTAATTCGATTATTCCAATTGTAATTCGTAACAGATCAATTGTAATTCGTAAAAGATCAAAGATCAATTGTAATTCGTAAAAGTCCAATTGTAATTCGTAAAAGATCAATTGTAATTCGAAAAAGATCAATTGTAATTTGTAAAAGATCAATTGTAATTCGAAAAAGATCAATTATAATTCGTAAAAGATCGATTGTTATTCGTAAAAGAGCAATTGTAATTCATAAAAGATTAATTGTAATTCGAAAAAGATCAATTATAATTCGTAAAAAATCGATTGTAATTCGTAAAGAGCAATTGTAATTCGTAAAAGATTAATTGTAATTCGTAAAAGATCAATTGTAATTCGTAAAAGATCAATTGTAATTCGTAAAATCACGTGAATAAATTTAATACAACTCATACTGACGTGCTCTCACACAAGCTTCACTCACACTCACACAACTCTTATTTATAAAAAAAAATTCCAAAAACTAAAATTTTAAAAATCTTGCAAAATTTAAAGTTCAGCGAATTTTTGTTTTTTTGTTTTTGCTTGTTTCGGAACAAAATCTTAAGTTTAACCCAAGTTTACAATTTTGTTGTTGCTTTTTTTGGTACGAAAGGAAATATGAAGAGAAAATAAATCACCAACCCAGTTGGCAAAATAAAATCCCTCCTGCACAGAGAGAACAGTTTAGTTGTGCCAGCCGAATTTAGAGCCAACTCCATAGTTTAATAACAACAACCGAAATTTTCGGTTGCCATAACCAAAATTTGTTTTGAAAATTTAACTTCTGTTGGTCCAAATAAATTTCGGTAATCGCAACCGAAAATTTCAGTTGTTGTAATTAAACCATGCAGTTGGCTCTTAATTCGGCTGGCACAATTAAACTGTTTTTTCTGTGTGACATACTGCTGACTCTCCCTTTATAAAATCGCTGACATCTTCATACAATTTTTCAAAATGTCCCCAATGACATGTCAGAAGTTGGTCAGCAGTGTCCACCAGTATCGGTGGCCACCAACAATTCGTTTAAACAACCGCTACCAACTGCTGACATGTCATTGGCGACATTTTGAAAAATTGTATGAAGATGTCAGCAATTTTATAAAGGGTGAGTCAGCAGTATGTCAGTTGTGTTTTTTTTTGCCGACTGGGAAACTCACGCAAAAAAATAGACTTACGCGCACTCACTCACGCAACACTCTTACTCACGCACACTCGCACTCACGAAACTCTTATTTATACAAAAAAAAATTTCAAAAACTAAAATTTTAAAAATCTTTCAAAATTTTCAGCAAAATTTAAAGTTCAGCGAAATTTTCTTTTATTTTTCCAAAATTTTCCAATTTTGTTGTTGCTTTTTTTCGTACGAAAGGAAATATGAAGAAAATATAAGTCACGCAAACTCATGCAAAAAAAAATCGACTCACGCACACTCACGCAAAAATCTTACTTACTCAATTTTTTTCTCCACTCACACTCACTCACAATCACGTGAGTAAAATTGAATTTAGTCACACTCACGCATGATCGCGCGTGAATCACGCTCTAATCTGCTCATGTGCCCATCTCTACTCTACAGCCCCTCTGTGGTACCGGGTTAATGACTTTAATGACTGCTGATGTTTGTAACTACCTAAAATATTGGCACAAGACACACTTTCAAGCAGTGATGCCAACTTTTTGAGAGCAAAAAGCACTTTAAAATTAAAAAAAAAAAACACTAAAGAGCACTATTTGGAGCTAAAAAAAAGCGTAAAAAAGCACTAAGCCTTTTTATACCCTCCGCTTTGTCATTCCGTGTCTAACGCATTAAAATATCGGACGGGGATCCCATAAAGTATATATATTATTGATCCTTAATAGATCCTAATACATTCTCTGAATGTCCGTCCTTCTGTAGAAACCATGATGCAGTTCAAACCAAAAGGCTCCTGAAATTTGACACGCATGAGGCATTCAACACCAAATGTCCAGCGAAAAAACCATGTGTCCCATGAATGTCTGAACAGGTAGTATGGTGGATTTTGAATTTTTCAAGAACTGGGCTAAGGAGGCGTGGTTAAATATTGGAAAAATAGTAAAATTTGTGCGAATCGCCTTGGTAAAATATTTATCAAATTCAAAGGAAATGAACTTCAATCTGAAAAATTTGCATTCTTGTACATTTTTTAACGATTTAAATTTTTTATGTTGGAAAATTTTCAGAACCCGTTCTGAAATTTTTTTATTTTAAAAAAATATAATTTATCAAAGATCCAGCCACATTTTTTTTTAAGTTTGGATGTTTGTCTATACACACAAAAAAAATTAGGATGGCATTTTTCATAGTATTCGAGAAAATCGCATTTGAATAATGGATTTTATAAAAATTCTGTAATTCTCTGTGCCAACATTGCGTATGAGTATTCGAAATAAGTTAATTTTGTAAATATTTATTACTCATACGCGATGTTGACTATACCAAAGGATGGCTTTTACACTTAACAAAGTATTGCTGCATAAATTTATTAAAAAAATGTTTAAAAAAAATAAAAATTGTAAAAAATCACTAAAGGCACTAGCGAAAAATTTAAAAACCACCAAGTTGGTGCTTTTTCTTAGTTTGGCACTAAGGACAAAATTTTGTCGTTTTGAGGTATCAAAAAGCTCTATTAATAGTGCCAAAAGCACTAAGTTGGCATCACTGCCTTCAAGTATACCGATCGACTCACCTTTTAAAAAAATTCAGGTCAGCTTAATTTTGATAGAGATTATTATATATGATATATCGTACGTATATACATACATACATCTCAATATAAACTATCCCAACGATTT
Organism: Pegoplata infirma; assembly: GCA_963921195.1. Taxonomy (NCBI): domain Eukaryota; kingdom Metazoa; phylum Arthropoda; class Insecta; order Diptera; family Anthomyiidae; genus Pegoplata; species Pegoplata infirma. Next base: position 62,959,051 of record OY992537.1, on the reverse strand, counting down.
TACATTTTTGACAATAACGAACTTAAAGAAGCCGAATTTGGACACGACCGATACACCATTGGATAGGCCTGCAAAAAACCTTTCGACCTATATAAAACGTTTATATAGTTTCTTTTGAGGAAATGTGAAAAATCTTCAAAAAACGAATAAAATCACGTTCTTCCCCCTCCCCTTTGAACCGCTAAATGTGAGGTTGGGCACCTAAGAAAAAACCGGCAACTCTTCCCCTCTTTCCCATAGACAAGTTTAAGGACAATCGGTGGGTGCCCTGTGAAAGACCTTTCTTGTGAGTTTGACTGTGTATTAGACATTTCCTTTTCTAAATGACCGTCTTTTTTCTTCCACACAGTTGGCATCACTATATTTCTTGAATGTACAAAAAAAAAATGCAATAATAAGTAGGAGAATATCATGGACATTTTATAAAACTGTGTGTGTAACACTTACAATTAGTATGTGTGAGTGTGCATGTGTGTTTGTATACGTTTTTCAAATTGTAAATACCGAGTACTTGTACTCATATTATCGTCAATAAAGTACCATAAAATAATTTTGTTTTGTGTATTTGAATGTGTGGCATACGTTGGGAAGACCATAAAAAATAGGGGGAACAAAAGGAAGTCAGGGGGCGAGAAATATCTTCTGTAGGAAACACAATTTTTTGTGTTCCTCTTTTTTCCAACAGCCAACAGTTATGATATCAACCAAAAATTGTAATGTGCCTGCCTGCCATACACACATAAGTATTAAACCCATTTAAATTTTTTCTCGTTCAGGCGTACTCTACATATTATACGAATTGTCGTCGTCAGTCGTCATCATCACCAACATCATACTAGCTAGCTCGTATATACTTCTTTAGGAGCACAAGTACTCGTTCGTAAATGCGCAAGTGAGTCCAATGAGTCGATACCAATAAAAAAAATTGTTTTTGTATATAAAATTTCAGTTCAGTTTTTTGCATTCTGTTTGGTGAGAAGGGAGAACAGAATTTAAAAAAAAAAATATTTTAAAGAAGAGGAAGTGCAAAAATACTTACGTATAGGGTCGTTGGTCGTTACATATTTTTATGTTTTGTAGTCGTATCTTTCATAAAAAAATGGAATGGTGAGACGATGGCCGAATAGATCCCGATTTCTCAAAAATTGGTAGTTATTATGTGATTTTTTGTTAGTCACTGCCAAAAAAGTGGTTTTTGTGGGTTCAGTTTATGACAAGAGCTAAAAATTTTGCATGTAACACAATCAATTCGACCCTATGCGAAATAGTAAACTACCCCTTGTAGGTGAGCACATGTTCCATCAAAGGTTCAGTCAACTTGGATTTGTTACCCATCTTTGCTATTTAGAAATAATGTATTCTACTATCGCAACCTTTGGCTTGAGTTGGCTACATGAAAAGAAAATGCTTTTATGATGGATATTTAAAAAAATCTAGCACCCTCTTTAAGACTTAAGCACCCAATTTTGGAAACGGGTACTTAATAATAACATAGCATAATGCGAATTGGACGCGACCTTACATACTTGATTGTAATTGTTGTAGTGATCACTAGAGATGTGATTTCCATGCAAATGCATGTTTTTTTGTCGATAATTAAAAGCCTAATAGACTTATTTTCTTTCCGAATTAAGAAATTGCGTTAAAATAGCATCGATTTGTTTTTGCATATTTTGGTGCAAAATTTTTGCATGTTTTGGTTTTAAATGCATATTTTTGGATATTTTGGCATTAATTAGCAAAAACACAATCGAAAATTTCGGTTGTTGTTATAAAACCATGCAGTTGACTCTAAATTCGACTGGCACAACTTAACTGTTTTCTTTGTTTAAGCTATAGCGATGCGGAATTTATTTGGGTTAAATTCTAATTCAGGATACAACTTTTGCACTTCAGGTTCGTCTTTAGAAGCCTAAACTTCGACACGATGAACGTCTACAACTATTTTGACTCTGTATCCGATTCCACTGGAATCCTTGGGGTCTGTTCGAGTAGTGAAATAGTCGTTGCTGGGGACTTCAATGTGCTCAATTCGTCATGGCTTTGCCATTCCAGTAATACGACTCTTGAGGGCTTTTATGTTGAGCTCTTCGCTGCACACAATTACCTTGTGCAGCTTGTGAATGAACCAAAACACATTCCGTGTGTTAAAAGGGCAGTTTCGTAATACCATCGACCTTTTTCCAACTTCGTATTCAAACAAGTTCAAAGTTGAGCTACTCCTCTTGGAAAGTTAGACTATAACCTCATTTTTGCATCCTTTTCATTTCCGGACCTTCGTAGTGCTTCAATACCAGTGACAAAGCGCTTTATTTTTGATATGGGCTAAGAATAACAATTTCTTTCAGAATTTCAACTGGAAACTCCATTTTCTTGATGTCAACGCTGCGGCAGAAATAGCAAAAGTGATAATGCTGAGAAGGAAATTAAATTCCAAATTAGAAAATTTCGTCTAAACCAAAGCATAAGTGCTGGTTTATCTGACGTGCCGAAATGCAGTCAGATCCAGAGAGGAAGTAATTGGCGTAATGACAGACTCTGACACGTTACGTAAACAGGCGAGAAATGAAAGTGTCAGAGTACTCAGACGTGAAAAGTTTCTTTACGAACAGCGTCTGCATGCTAAGGTTCTTACTGCTCTGCGGGATATTAAGACCTGTTGGTCATTTGTTAAAAGGGTAAAAACTAATAAGACAGTGAAACAACCAACATCGGATTGGGATGAAACCAAATGCAAATAAAAGTTGACATATTTCATAACAAATCCCTCAAGGCTTTTTTAAGTTCAGCGGTAGATTTTTTTTTACACGCATTTAAAGTTGGTAAACTTTTATTATAATAATAATTGCTTTAAAACTCTATAAGTGGCGTATGCTTAATTTTGTAACTGCCTTTAAATAACAATCATACGCAACGGTGCACAGTGATTTAGTTTTAATAATTTGGCTATTCAGTAAGTAGTTACTGGACAAATTGCAGCGAAATCCCGGTTAAATACGGGTTATATCAAACATAATTTCGAGCTTAAGTTTGGACGATGGTCACAACATGTCCAATAAGGGCACCACCATGGGTCCCTAAAGTAGGACATGTTAAGTATATAAAAACTTTAAATGTTTAAAATCACTGACTTCAAATAATTGAAAAAACCTAGCGCTGAACTAAAAAAAAGCCTTGAGGGTTTTGTTATGTAAATTGTCAACTTTTATTTGCTTTTGGTTTCATCCCATTCCGATACGGAAAGTTCCATTTTGTATCACTGTATAAAAGTTTTTCCATTTCAACCCTTATATTGAATGATGAAATATTCACTGATCCGGTTGATAAAGCCGAACTTTTTGCTGACATGTTTGCAAGAAATGCATACTTGCCGGAAAGTAATCAACAATTGCCCAATTGAAAGGATATCCTTTACTATGTCCAATCTATTTTTTCGAACGCATGTAGTTAAAAGGGTCCCAACATAAACAATTTCCCGGAGATCGGATGGTGTAACGGCTGATGTCCTGAAACATTGTGTTTTGTCGTAGTCTTGTCCTATGTCAATATTATTTTGGTACTCGTACCGGGTAGCGGTGTTTCTCTCTTGCCGGAAGGTGACCACCGCCCTGCCAATCACAAAAAAGGGTTTGGCTACAAACCCCCCAAAACTACCGCCCAATAGCAATTTGCTCTACTCTCTCTAAAGTCATGGAGATCACGATGAATCACCACCTGGTAAATTATCTGGAGTCTAATTGACTTTTGTACAATCGACAGCATGGCTGTCGAAGAAGTCGTTCTACGGGAGACCTGTTAGCGTTTCTTTCAGAAGGCTGGAGATTTTCTATTTACCAATTTGATGAAAGCAAAGTGGTTGCTCCAGATATTTCCAAGATATTTCGTGTGTGGCACGGTGCACACGTTTCGAAGATTATTGCGTTTGGTATCGGTAGTGATTTTTCTCAATTTATATCGGGCTTTCTCAGAGACCGCGTTTTTATAGATGGGTTCTCATCGGATGAGTTTCATTTGAATTCAGGGGCACCGCAACCCAGTTGAGAAATATGTCACTGTGGAAATTTACACAGTGATTCCTTGAGAAAATGACTTAAGAGTGTGGATAAATCCTCTAACAAGGGAAGTATCTCAACTTTTATGAACCGATTTTCCTGAAACTTAAAATATAAATAAAAGAGACGATTTTAAGGTTGGAGTGTCTCGGCTTATCGGCCATATTAGTGTTTAAAAATTTCGTTGTCCCCTTATGAAACATTGACCTTCGGTATAACTTCGATAACTCCCGAACTAACAGGAATACCGTCTAAAGCAAAAATACGTGCCGACTTAAATTTAAAAAAGATTATTTCGTATTCATATGGAAATCGTAGGTCTATGTCTTCATATAAATACCCCCCAAAATTTACACATTTTCATGAAAAAAATATTTAACAAAGCCGAATTTTTATAAGGTTAATATGTAAACATCACATAGTTTCTTAGAAAGAAATGACTTAAAAATCCAGAAAAATATTTTTTTCCCATTTTTTGACCCATGTTTTGAACCCCTAAATCCCCGATATGAACGATAAGCCGATACACCCCAACTTTAGAATTGTCTCTTTTATATATATTTTCAGTTTCATGCAAATCGGTTCATAAGGGTTGAGATACTTCCCTTGTAAGACATCTATAAGAAAATATGTAAGAGGATAATGGCAACATTATCGATATATTTAAAATAAAATCAATCTCTTTCAAGTTGTATAAAATAGATACACAGTTTTAAAAATAAAGTTTTAATGAAGTACTTAGGTGTTGAACTAATAAACTGAAGGTTCCAGGTTCAAATCCAGTTGGAACTAAATAAGGCGAAAAGTTTTTTCTTAATATGATAAAGATAAATTACAAAGGAAAATGGATATAAGTTTAACCTAAAGAAAATACGAATATTTTTTATATTTTCGTATGACCTATGTCAGACATTTCCCAAAAGAAGTCTTAGGTAACATGTCCCCTGGAAAGTCAGCCTGCATTGACTACTGTTGACTTTGACTAAGAACATTTTGAAAATTTATATGAAACTGTCCATAACACAGTACATAGAGATGTCTTGTGGATGTTAGCAGTGACTCTGACATGTCACCGCGCCATCACTGACGATGGCTCGAGGACGTTGCCAACTGGGAAATTTCTACTCTTTCCCCTGCACTTTTTCTTATTTTTCTTAAGGACCTTCTGGATCTAACTTTCGATCCTAACTATTCGTTCGCAGATGACAAAAATTAGTCGTAAAAAAATTAGTCGTAAATTTCTTTTCAGAATATGAATGACACACTCGATCATGATCTAAAGACAATCTTCCAGAGCGGTCTTGCGAATAAGCTCGATTTTAATGCTCGTACGACTCAATGTTATATGTTGACCCACTGACGGCTTGTGGAATCAGCGTCATTTGTATCCATGGGTGGTATAGCTATTGAGGAATCAGACACTCTAGATCAGTGGTCGGCAGAAAGAGAGAATATGAATGCATTGGTATATGAAAATAAATAAAGCGATATCAACCAGCTTGTTGTTGTATTTTTATGCTCTTAGTTGTGAATTTTGTTGACATTCGTATTGAATACATGTAAATAGCCGAATGTGTTCGGGATCCATGTGCAATTGATGCCGACCACTGCTCTAGATGTTCTAGGCATGAAAATGCAATACGATGTTCGTTGGAACCAACATGTTTTCAAGTATCGAAAGAAGCATTCAAGTATCTTGGTTTCTTAAAACGGTGAAAGAATTACTTCACTCTGTCTGATCTCCCCACTGTTTATACAGCCTACATCCGACCGAAAATGGAAAATAACTCCCAAACCCGGACAGGTGCTTCCAGGTCTATCTTAAAGCTTCTGTATCGGGTGCAAAGGATTGCGTTGTAGCTTATCAATGACTGTAAGGTATCCAGCACTATTGACTCACTGGAACATCATCGCAATATGGGTTGTGCGTCATTGTTCTATCGATATTATCACGGTTAGTGTTTAGCTGAGGTGGGCGAACTTATCCTTATCCTTTTTCAGCGTATCACATCCGTACTTTGTCGATTGTCCAATGTATCGCACAACGCATTACAGAGAAATGTCGTTTTCGGTTTCGTTCGGGGCATCCCCTGAGTTTTGGCCCAAAGTAAAAACAAAAAACCTGCAACTTCGTAGTAAAAGTTTTATAAAACATTTTTTTTAAATTAAATTAGTAAATTTCTCACAGTGTATAATACCATTTTATGTATACCTCTACATTACTATGGAGTTTGAGGTTTTAAGCGGCTTTTAAAATAACAAACCAACAATGATGGGTGCTACCTCCGCATATATCTCCTATATATGCATTTACATCCAATAAAGGTAACCTAAGAGAAAGAGTATGATAAGGATATGCTAACTTCCACTTAATACTATCAAAATGACTTACATATAAATATTATATCATAATAACTATGTCTGTGATCCAAAAATAAATGAAGACAGTTGTATGTGTTTAGAATGTAAATACGAAATATTTAGACCCTCAAAATTATTTAGATGAGTATTATACTAAATAAATTTTTTATTATTATTATTATGACACAATAGTTGCTATTATAGCAATGCTATAATAAATAAATATGTACTCACTCATTTATTACAAAAAAAAGAAATTCAAAACTAGCATATTAACAGGATTTTGTAGACTGTATAGGATTTAAAGAGATGCAAGTGCCAATGAATTGGAAAACTGTGATGACAACTAGATTAAAAATAAAAATACCTATAAAATGTCAAATTTTAATGATCTTAATTGAAATACATTGCACTTATATAAGGGTGCACTTACAAACTAAGAAAAAAAAAAACAGTTAGAAAATTACACTACTCTACACGGTTTTTGCACAGACATGTTGAATGCATTTTAAAGGTAGTTTGCCTTCTAAGCACGAATCTGTCATCAGAAAAGTTGTATCAAATCGGCTTCTCAAGATAAAAGTATTTTCGTTTTTTGTGGACCAGGCCATTCTTATCTTTTTATTCGAATTCACAATAAAAATGCACAACTTTGCCAAGAAATCCAGACTCGCTACGACCAGTGATACCGTCAGGACATTAAAAGGAATCTCAAAAAGCCCTTTTTTAGGTTTTATCTTTAAGTGTCCGAATTTTGCAAGAAATTTCCTGTTCAAAGCAGAGATGTAAAGAAGACACTCGAATAAAAAGACTTGGGGTTAAAATCCAAAATCCAATGACATATTTGCAAAAGAAAAAAAAAAAATTATGAAAAAATATGCAAATTTGGTTTAAATCTTTGATTTCTTTTGCAAATATTTCTGGATATACGTACTTAATCAGCTTTACCATAGAAAAATAAAATATATTTAAAATCAGCTTTTAATTTTATTTCCATACAAATTGTTTTTGTTTTTAAAATCGACTTTCAAAAATGTATTGAAAATTTGAAATTTGAAATAAAACTTTTGTTAAATTAGACTTTTTGTTTTCTTGTGGTAAGGGCCAATATATTTTGAATTTAAACCCCAGGTTCTTTTTTTTTGGAGTGTCTACTTTATTTGAAACGGAAACTTCTTGCAAAACTCTGATACTTATAAGGATATAACAACAAAAATTACATTTTGAAATTCCTTATAATGTCCTGTTGAAATCTTTGATCGTATCGAGTTCGAATTTCTTGCAAAAGCTGGGTAATTTTATTGGGAATTCGAATAAAAAAAAATATGAATAACTTTAATTAAAACCTTTACAATACTAACAAACTTGTCGGTTTTGAGGGCTTGGTCCACAAAAAATGAAAATGCCTATATCTCGAGAATAATATAATAATAATATATAATAAATTTAATACAACTTTTCTGATGACAGATTCGTGTTGAGGAGACCAAAATACTTTGGAAAATGTACTTTACACTCAAAATAATAGCTCTGTAAAATACTCTGTAAAATGACTGTAATCTCAATTCAACAGATATTTGACAGAGTTTCCTGTCAAAATACAGATTTAAAGAAAATACTTTGTATTTTGTTGTGACAGAAAAACAAAGTTTCATCTGTTATATTACTTTTAACTTTGTTAACTTAATTTTACAGATAATTAACAGAATTTTCTGCTAAAATACAGATTTAAGCGAAATACTCTGAATTTTTTATAACCAAAAAACTAAGTTTCATAGTTAAAAACAGAGTTTTCTTTAAAAACATCAACATTTTATTTGTATTTTTTTTTTTTAGAAAATGTTTGAAAAATACCAAAAAATATCTTTTCAAAAATCTTATTAAAATTTGACAAAACAACATGTATTTTACTAAACTCTGTAAATTTACGAAGTGTTTTCTGTAAAATTTTGCTTGTATCAAATGCATTTTACAAATATATGTAAATTTACAGAGTTTTTCTTTGCTAAATGGTGTTTTATTATTTAACCAATATTTTACTAGAAACTCGGTAAATTAACAGTTTTTTTGTCAAAATCATTTTACAGAGTTTTATAGTAAAACTACCAAGAAATGTTGCTAGCTGGAAAAGTATGGTGTATTCTGTTAAATTAGCAGTGTTTTTCTGTAATTTAACAGAGTTATTTTTTTCAGTGCAGAAGTCTGTGCAAAAAAAGTTGATTTTTGTAGAATAGTGTTAATAGTCTCTATCGTTTTATTGTATTAAAAACGAAAAAAAAAAAAATTAAAACTTTGAAAAAAATCATAAAAAAATTTTCTTGAAAAATTACATAATAATCTGCTAAAAATATGTTTAAAAATATCTAGAGTTTGCAAATAATCGAGATATTTCATAATCGCGATTACGATTAAAAAAATAGCCGTTAATCGCGATTATCGATTAATCGAGTTTTTTAAATAAATATAATTGCAATAGTTTATTTAAAAAAACTCTTTTAAAATTTACATTTCAGAATGTACGAAAATACAAAAATAAATATTTTATGCAATAAAATTATCTTTCCACACCAAATGTCCTGCGAAAAAAACATATGTCGCTAAGCAAATTGCGTTTTTGGTTTTAAATTTTTTTTTAAAAACATGACTAATGAGGCGTGGTTAATTAAATATTGGAAAAAATTATCAAAATTGTGTCGAGATTATAAAATTTACGAAATGCACCACAATCGCAAAAATTAACATTCGTGTATATTTTTTTATGGACTATCTACTAATTTTATTTTGGAACATTTTCCGAAACCGTTCTGAAAATTTTAATTTTTTAAAAAAGTCAATTTATCAAAAATTCGGCCACATTTTTTTATGTTGAGATGTTTGTCTATTCACACAAAAGAATTCAGGAGGGCATTTTTCGTATTTTTTGAGAAAATACCATTTGAATATTAGATTTCACAAAAATTCTGTAATTTCGAGAAAATCGCATTTGAATATTGGATTTCAGAAAAATTCTATAATTCTCTTGTATTTTATTGTGTCAACACCGCGTATGAGTAGCCAAAATTCATTGGTTTCGCAAATAGTCGTTACTCATACGCGGTGTTGACACAATAAAATACAAGAGAATTATAGAATTTTTCTGAAATCCAATATTCAAATGCGATTTTCTCGAAAAATGCGAAAAATACCCTCCTGACTTTTTTATGTTGATAAACAAATATCTAAACTAAAAAAAAATTTAAAAAATGTGGCCGAATTTTTGGTAAAAAAACCGTCTGAAGAAAAGTACTTGTAGTAAATTCAATTTCTAAGAGTCGTAAAATTAGTAAAAAAGTGGTTTAGTAAAAAAGTGTACTTTGGATCCTTTGGTAAAAAAAACATTCCACAAAAATTACTTTTATGTGTATATACATATTTGGCCGTCCCAAAAATTATAATCTTTCGAATTTCGTGTCAGAACACCTGCTAATGGCCACTGAAGAGCTGATTGTATGAAAATTTATAAGGAAATTTTGAAAGAGCGTCTTCAGTCTGCAACCAGAGAAAAAATTACGTTTTGTGATAAAACTTTATGCCCGAATTTTTTTACCAAATCCCGCCAAATCCTTTTAGATTATTTTTAAAACAAAATTGTGCGGTTACTAAGAAATTAAAATTTTACTTAAAATTTAAATTACTTTTAAAAGAAAATAGGAAAGAGAAAATGCAAATAAGTTAAATGAATCGTAGGCCAATATAATATATTTTAAAATCGTTATAGAAACAGTGTATTTCATAGAAAATGATTAATCGTAATCGCATGATTTTTGTGTCGATTACGATTAATTGGTGCGATTAATCGCGATTACGATTAATTGGTGCGATTAATCGCGATTACGATTACGATTTTAATCGTTTTGCAACTCTAAAAATATCGTTTTAATTGCATAAAAAACCCAAAAAAATATTAATACTTAAAAAAAAATTAAGAAAATTTTCTTCAAAAAATAATTACAGCAAACTATATGCTTAAACGTATTTTGAAATTTAACAAACAGAATCAGGAAAATCTCAATAAAATTTCAGTTATTTTGTAAAACTGAATGACAGAGATTTTAGTAAAATTATACATTTTAGCAGATAAATCTGCTGAAAGTTTGCTAAATCAAATTGAAAGGCGTTTTACATATTTTTTGACAAGTTTTTTTTTTGAGTGCATGTATGGGATACTCCACTTTAGGCATGCCACCTTTTTGTTCAAGTTCTGATTATTATTTTTTTTTTAATAAAATCTGTTTTATTCACCCTTTGAAATAAAAAAGTGAGAAAGTAATAGATAGAGTTTGCAAAACGATTAAAATCGTAATCGTAATCGCGATTAATCGCACCAGTTAATCGTAATCGTAATCGACAAAAAAATCATGCGATTACGATTAAAAATTTTTTATGAAATACACTGTTTTTATAACAAATTTAAATTTTTTAAAAAAACCAAATTACTCTAAAAAACGATTACTTTAGGAACAATTTCAAACAAAAGTCATTGATTCTGGAATGTTAAGTAGAATCGATTGCAGAGGGTATGATGCGATCTGGTACCGATTATTTGGAATGGAAAATTTTGATGGGTTGGCCCATGATTCATTTAAATTGTTTGCGATTTTTGTTTCCTTTTCTCGTAAAAGTCATTCAAATTTAAAGGAAAATTTAAATTCTGATATGAATAAGTTTTAAAGAGGTTTGTTTTTAAAATATACTTAAAAGGCTTTGGTCGGATTTGGTCAAAAAATTTGGACATGAAATTTAAAAAAAACTTAATTTTTCATACTTTGACCGCATGTTGCCGATTAATGATGCCTTGTAAAATTTTTTAATAAATTTCCTTGCAATTAGCTCCTTCACTGGCCATCGGCAGGTATTCCGAAACGACCCCACAGAAATTTTAAACTGGAAGAGCTTTTGGAAAGGAATCACGAGGCAAAGAGCGAATCCAAACCAGTCAAAGTTTAGATTATTCTTTAGTAGCAAAGATAAAGAGCTATTAAGACTCAGTAAAATGATGTATCTATTCAGTGCTAATTGAAGCACTCTTTGTAGAGTTTATTTAAGCGCTATAAAGATGTAAGAAAATCTAGTATTTTTCTCCAAAAATCTTTTTGATGTTGAAGATGTCAAAAAAATTAAAGTATGTGTAAAATTTTATCAACAAAGAATTTTAATTATAGGTTTTAAAAAAATGTCTGAACAAAAGATTCTCAAGGGCGCTCGAGAGTTCTTTCGATGCGCAATGATATACTAAAAAAGAGACTGTGGTTCCAAAATCTGGAATTATTTTTACTAGGAAAGTTCGAAAGTTTTTAATTTTATTTCTTAAAAATAATATTTTCGTACTTTTAAAATGTAAATTTCAAAAGATTTTTTTAAAGCTATTGCAACTCAAACTATTTAAAAAATTCGATTAATCGTAATCGCGATTAACGGCAATTTTTTAATCATAATCGCGATTATGAAATATCTCGATTATTTGCAAACTCTAGTAATAGAGTAAGTAAAAAAAATTATAAACATAAAAAAATTATGATTCATAAATAAAAATAATCGTATTGAAGGTAGTTTTGGTGCGGTTTGTTTTAAAATTATTTTACCAACAAAATTTTGTGAGTGTATTAAATACTTTTAATTGCAGATCAATGACCGATAACAAAAATCAGCTAAATTGACATTACTATTTGGAAAACTATGAAAGTTCTGTTTTTTTTTGTTGTTGCAATTTCATTAAATGAGTACAATTCGTATTGCACTCATCATTATAGTTTCAATTTAGTTTTATATATATGTATGTATTTTTTCTGTTCTTTTCACATTGGATCCAAAAGTGTGAGTAATTGACTTTGATGGTTGACTCGTTGTTGTAGTCTCATAGACATACAAAAACAACTAAACCAACCAACCAGTTAACTTAGCAAAACCAACTCTGGAGGCGAAAATATAAGACTGCACTGCAAAAATAAAAAAAATGAATAAAATGCAAAAATGGAATAAAATTTTTCTCTACCCTTTTTATAAATTTGCTACAAAATACAGTCAGTATAGAGCGCGACTTGGAAATGAACGTTTGCGAATATTGAAATTGAAAAAAAAAAAAAAAATTAAAAAAAAAAAATTTGAAAAAAAAAATTAAATCAAAAAGATAAACAAATTTAAAAAAACCAAAGAAAAATCTTTAAAAACTAAAGCAAACTTTAAATAAATTGTGAAAAAAACTGTGATAAATTTGAAAAAAAAAAATAAAAAAAAACTAAAATTTTCATTACCAGCGCTATAAAAAAAAAGTAATTTTATTTCAATTTTGTTTTATTGCAACTTCTCTCTTTAATAAAAAAAAACGCGAAAAAATTCTTGTATATTGACCTACGACAAAGGAAATGTAATCAAAATGCAATGGCAACAGAAAAGCAAAAACAAAACAAAAAAAATTTCCTACCACCACATACTGTGACACAAAAATACATAGACATACAGGTACACCAATACACTCTCAGAGGCATATGAAAATACACTTGAAAAAAAAAACATGCCATCAGTTAGTCACTCACTTTATAGATTCACACATTCTACTTTGTTGCTTTTTTTTCAGTTATTTCTCATGTATTCACAATCACCCTCTTGTTCTCTTTCTGCCATGACATTCAGAACCTAGCCTAACATTACTATATTTGCAGTTTATATTCTACTGCGCATGAATTTCACTCACACACACTCACTCATATGGTTACTAATACAAACTTATATTGCATATATGCACATTTACTAATACTATCGTAAAATGTTTGCATATAATTGCATATGAGTGTTTCTTTTCATTTTGTGCTAGTATTAGTATTTTTTTTTTTTATAAATTTCTTGTGCTTTTTTTTTTTTTGTAGAAATAAAATAAGAATTTTATTATTTTTTTTTTAATTTTTCTTTTATTTTTTTCTCTGTGTTTTATTTCCAGTAGAAAAAGTCATAAATGACAGAGAATAAATAATAAGAAAAACACTGTAGTAGGAAAATAAAATAATATAAATAAATAATGAGTAGTTTGAGTAACGACAAAGATTTATTAAACAAAGAAATAGTAATAATTTTTATTTAAACAACTTAACAATATACAAATTTCTTTAATAATATTTTTTTTTCTAAAAAAAAATTATGTATAATCAAAATGGAATTACGCATTTTGATTATAAAGTGAGTGTTTGATTTTTTTTCGATTTAAACAGTTCTTTCTCACAGGTCTTTAAACAAATTTCAAAAAAGTGCGAAATTTATAAATACATCTTTTAGATTTGATAAATAAAATTTATAAATTTTTATAAAATTAAGAAATTTTTTGATAATTTCTGAATTTTCCTGTTGATTTTTAAAATTGAATTTTTCTGATATTTTTTCATTTCCCTAAATCTTTTTAATTCTATAATGATGTTTTTAGGCTAATTTAAAAAGTGACAAGGGACTTCACCTCACACGGTGGGGTTTCCATGATTTACAATTTTTTTTCGATTTCCTCCAATTTGTAAAGCAATTATGTTTCTAGGAGACTAAAGGAAAATAATGAGCCCCAAAAAAAAAAAAAGTACTAGGCGCTTTTTTTTGACGGCCAAAAGAAGATTTTGAGTCCAAGAAAAAAAAATTTTAAATTTCCTACAATTTTAATTTCGCTTCAAATGTGAAAAATTTTGTTTAAGGAAGTGAAATGTATAATCCCTAACCACTTCAAGAGGATTTATAAAAATTTGTACATTGAGATTAAAAAAAATCGCTTAAGAATTAGTTGAATAAAGAATTTAATTCTTTTAAATACTGACTTAAATGTACTGACAGGCACCAGAAAATAAAGATTCTTTGCTTCAAATACTTATACAGTCAAACCCGGTTATAACGAACTCCGAGGGACCAGTGAAAAAAGTTCGTTATAAGCGAAGTTCGCTATAAGCGGGGTATATTTTATGTCAACCTAAATAATTTCCAAAAAAAACGTGACGTTTTTTTGTAAGTAAACTACTTCTAAAGAAGAAAATATTAAAAATATAAATAAATTTTATCAAAATTATTATATAAGCCAAAAATTTCTAACTTTTTGTGAATTTGGTAAACATAATTGCCGCACATTTCAAAATATTTATAGGAGTTCGTTATAAAAAGGTAAATATAAATGAAATTGTGTTAGTGGGACCATAAAAAGTAGTTCGTTTGAACCGAGAATTCGTTATAACCGAGTTCGTTATAAAAGAAGTATTTTGTGTGAAAATTGTTGCCAAAACGTCGGGACTTTGGAATTAGTTCGGTATAACCGAGAATTCGTTATAATCGAGTTCGTTATAACCGAGTTTGACTGTATTAACACTAAATGTTGCGAAAATATGTTAACATATATTTACCATGATCTGTCAAACTGAATATTTCAATACATCACTGATTATAGATTTATATTCCAGACCCCGATGGGCCTAGACCTAGTTGGGTTCCTTAAAAATCGTCATAGTTTTTGATCCGTTTCGCTCTACCTTGCTTAGTTTTTGAGATACGTGATTATAGGGGACCACTGGGGACTTGAGAATTAAAAAACTCGATAACTTTAGAAATATTACTCGGAGAGCTTTTTTTACGTGTTGAGAGCTACAAAAATGCTTTTGGACTTTTTGTTGTGTCGGCAATATTTACCGAGATATGAGCATTTTAAAATTTTTGGGAATGCTAACATTTTTGGATTCAAAGTTAGGGCCCATTAGGGTCCACACATATGAAGAGCCCGAGAACCAAAAATGGCCTCCATTTTGCTCTATCTGGCTTAGTTTCCGAGATAGCGCCATTTTAAGTTTTCTGAAAATAAAAATAAAATTACCATTTATTTTGCTAATATGGACCGTATTGACTCTGATTACACAGTTCCCAAACTATTTTTCGACCGGAAATATGAAGTTAGATTTCCGGATCGAGAATTCCGGTCGACCTGGCAGGGCCCTCCTGCGAACTCAATAAACATCTTTACTGATGGATCGAAGCAATCGCAAGGTGTTGGAGCTGGTTTCACGATACTGGAACTAGACCAACACTTATCTTTTAAATTACCCGTGGACTCGAGTTATCTTTCAGGCTGAGATAGCTGCTTTATCAAAAGCTGTGGAATATATGGCAAAGGAAAAAGGTGCCACCCTTAATTTCTACGTGGATAGTCAAGCTGCTCTAAAGGCACTCTTGAGCTACCAAATTAAATCGAAAACGGTTTTAAAGTGTTACGAGAATTTAAAACAACTTTGCTTAAATAATGAAGTTACCTTATTATGGGTACCAGGGCACGAAGGAATAGAAGGAAACGAGAAAGCAGATGAACTCGCGAAACTTGGAGCAGATGTCATAGGCACCACCATAATGCTTTCACCGCCACTCCAGCATTTCAAACTAAAACGAAATACCCTTACTGTCGCCAAAGCAAATCGAAGATAGAAGGAAATTGGGACAAGTCGTATAAGCAGAATTTTATGGCCACGCTATGATTTAGGAAGAACTAAATTCTTACTTACACTTACGAGAATAGAATGTCGTATGTTGACAGGTTTAATAACGGGACACTGTCTTGTCGGAAAACATGCCAAGAACATGAATCTTATTACGGACGCAAGCTGTAAAAGGTGCGAGACACCAGACGTCGAAGAGACCATTGAACACATCCTGTGTCACTGCCCGGCTTTGGCACGAACTCGACTATCAATTATAGGAAGTTCACAGTTCGAGACTTTGGAGGAAATTACGAGGATAGACCTGAACAGCTTGAAACAATTCGCAATGAAGGTCAATGTATTTAGTTTACATCGATAAGCGGAAAAAGTTTTGTGGTATCGCTATATCGCTATGGACCAATTGGTCTATGCGGAGTGCCCATCTGGCACCGCCACCCTAACCTAACCTTGCTTGTAAAAATTTGGTGAACTCAATTTTAAATCTAGCAAAAAAAATTAGTTCAAATTTTGTTTAAAATTGCTAATGCGCTAAATGAAGTTTACAAGATATTTTTGCTTACATGCTAATCTCAACTAAAAATTTGCTGAAAGTTAGCTAACCAGCATTAGCAAAAAAAAAAAAAAATTAGTAATTCTACTAATGTATTATTTTGAGTGTTGAAACAAAATTTCTAGTCAAATTGGAAGAAATCGATTTTTTTTTAAAAATCATGAAAACCCCACTGTGCTCTGTTTGACTTTAAAAGCTGACGGCTTAATTTGCATAAGTTGTTCGTGTTCACGTGAAAAAATCTGTCAAACTCCATATCGTGAACCTATATTCAAAATATGCCAACTCAAATTTGACGGAAATGAGTTTCCGATGGCAAATAGCTCCCCTATGTAATACCTATCTGCCATAAAAATTTCAGAGCAAAAAAATAATTTGTTGTCGTTTTACATCCATTTTTGTTATTCTGCTAACTCAAAGTACATATTTTTTTGGTGGAAATAAATGCCAACTCCCATTGTAAATTTCCAAAAATTTTTCAAAAATTTTTTTAAAAAAAATTAGACCACATATCTTATTGCATTTGCCATGCTAAACACGAATATTGTAAAGATTTTGATATCTAATGACTGGTTCTCGAGATATTGCCATTTTGAAAATATCGGTAAATAGTGTTTGCAAAAAAAAAATTGCTTATATTTATGTAGCTTTCAAACTATTTATCAGATTGAAACATAATGAATGGGGCAAATAAAGTCAATGATATAAGCTTTCAAAATAGCTAGTTTGGAGTGACCCTATTGCAATACAGCGTGAGTTACAGAGTGCCAAAGTTGACCACCCTGAGATTAAAAGGCTTTCGGAGCTAGTAACTTTTAAAAATATGCAAAGATTTTTAATTTTTTGTTCAGTTTTTGCAATTACCGTACTAGGGATAACAAAAACAAAAAAAAAAAAAAAAATTATAAAAAATTAAAAAAAAAAAATGTATTTTTATTTTCCGACAAAATATGCCAACTCTAAAAAAATATTTGTTTTTTGATATACTTAGTAATAAATGCCATCTCTGAAAAATACGCGAACAAGTGCAAAATATGAAAATTTTTGCATAGGTAAAAATTGTTTAGAATATTTAAACCATCTTGTGGAAGGTACATTGTTTATTTTTGCAATAATATGCGAAATAACTAGTTTTTTAGCTCTCCTGAACAGTAAGCTTTTTCGAGTTGGCATTTATTGAATATAGTTCGACGATATAAAAAAAAAATACTTTTGGCAACGCAGCTATATAGTAGGGAAATCGTTTAAACTGATTTTAAATATATAAAACAGCATATATTTTGCAATTAAATGGATATTTGAGATTTGTTATGATTATTTTTTTTTCTCTTAATATTTAAAATTTTTTGTTTCTAATAGTTTTTATTACGATTTTAGGCGTTTAAAAAATTTTCACGTGAAAAACAACTTACTCAGCTTTAAAATAAAAAAAATAAGGTGCTCGATTCGGGAGTATTATTTCACCATTAACCTAACTTTAAAAAAAATTGATATTCTTATGAGCTTTAAGAATTTTAAATTTGTTTTCTTGCAATTATTAAATATATTGACTAGAAATTTCATTGTTATAAGAAAAAAATTTTAAATCTTAAAATTCGAAAGAATATAATTTTTTTTAAATTAGGTGAATGGTGAAAGAGTACTCCCGAATCGAGGAAAAGAATTACTGTTTTTATTTTCTTACAATTAGAACCAAAAAGGTTTGTAACTTGGATAACACTACTCTACACGGTTTTGCACAGGCACGTTGTATACATTTTCTAAAGTATTTTGGTCTCCTAAACACGAATCTGTCATCAGAAAAGTTGTTTAAAATTGCCTACTCGAGATATAGGCATTTAATTTTTTGTGGACCAAGCCATCGAAACCGACAATTTTTTTAATATTGGAAAAGTGTATGTTAAAGATATTTATATATTTTTTTATTCGAATTTCCAATAAAATTTCCCAACTTTTCAAGAAATCCGGACTCGATACGATCAAGGATATCATCAGGACATTATAAGGAAGTTCAAAATAAAAATCCTCAAATTATTTTTTTTACAAAAATCCGTTATAAGGAGTATAGTTTTGCCTTTAAAAATATAACTCAAACAAATTTTAAGATACTTATGTATAATTATATTTCACCATTTAAAAGATTTTCTTGACTTCTTAAACGCCATATTTCCAAAACCACGAAAGATAGAGGTCTTTAATTTTGTCTGAGTATAAGTCTTGTAAGTCTTAATATACACAAAGTTTCATCAAATTCGGAGACATTGATGGAAAACAGGTGTTAATTTTGATAAATTTTAAGTCAAAAATTTTTTTAATAATTTTTTTTCATAAATTTTTTTTTTTTTTCATAAAAATAATTTTTTTAAAGTTTTTTTTATCAATTTTTTTTTTTAATTTCTTTTTTCATAAAGTCTTTTTTTCATCAAACTTTTTTTTTATAAAATCAAAAAAAAAAAAAAAAAAATTATCAAAAAAATGTTGTTAAGAAAATGAAACATTTTAATGTCGGCAGAAGTTTTAAGGTGTGCAGTTGGATCCCGGGAATAAGAAAATTTTTTTTTTTGGCACGCCACCTTTTGTGGGCATGGATATTGAAAAATTATTAATATTATTATAAAATTGTATTGCTGAAGTGCAAAACGCATAATAAATGAATTTATAATCACTAGGGCAAGTACTTTCATGAAAATGCATATTTTTACTCAGCTGTGTAAACATAACATAAATTTAATATATATCCGAATCAATGAATTTGCAATAAAATGTCATTGATTTGTAGTTGCATATTTTTGCATATTTTGCTATAAATGCATATTTATGCATATTTTCATATAATTTGGACTTTTTTTAATTTCATCCGAATCAATGAATTTGCAATAAAATGTCATTGATTTGTAGTTGAATATTTTTGCATATTTTGCTATAAATGCATATTTCATCAATATTTTTTCAAAACTTATAGAAAAATATAATTATTTATAGAAATCATATTCTTATGCATTTTTTATAGAAAATTAATTCTTGAAGTATATTTTTCAGATTCTGAGAAATGTTTCCTATATAAAATGTTCATATTTTAAGACATTTTTCTCCACAACTGTTTTTTTTGAAATTTTTTCGACATCAAACTGTTTTATTTGCATACCAAAAAAAAAAATCCTGTAAAAAATGGAGTTTTTCAGAGGTTGGTTAAGTTCTTCAAGGGAAACTTTTTTTCTAGAAATATCTTAGAATCAAGGTTGGCAATCGAAACGAATAACGGTATCGATATCGGTATTGGTATCGTTTTTTTATTTATTTCGGTATCGGTATCGGTTAAGGTATTTGAGTTGAATCGGTTACGGTATTACCGATACCGAAACGTCGATACCGGTACGTACCGGTATTATCGAAAAAAAAATGTTAAAAATATAAAAAAACGCATAAAAACTTAAACTTTTTTTCAATTTTAATACTAAAACACGTATTTACGTATTTATTTTTAGCATTTTTGCTAAAATGCGCTTTAAAATGTGAAAAAAAAATTTAAATTGCGTTTTCTTAGGGGGTCGGCGGGGACGTTGCCGGACCACACCTACAAAAGGGGGCGGACCGAGAAAACTGTAATTTTCTTATCCCCTTGATCAAAGTGCAGGACTTTGAAGTTATTCTGACATAAAAAGGTTTCATTTGTTGCAGAAAGTAAAAAAAATATGTTAAAAAGTAGAAGAGTTAAATTCGACTTACAAGGAAGGTCTCCCTGGTGTCACCCGCCGATCTTTATGGAATTGGTTTTATTTTGTAGAGTATAAAAAATAAAGGGACACGTATTTTTTTTTTAGTGGCCCAAATTCATATTTAGTGGGTGAAAATGAGGGGGAAAAAACGGTAATTTTTCAGTTTTTTTGCGTTTATCTCATATATTATACAAATAAACCTACACTCAAAATAATAACTCTGTTAAATACTCTGTAAAATGACTGTAATCTCAATTCAACAGATATTTGACAGAGTTTTCTGTCAAAATACAGATTTAAAGAAAAAACTTTGTATTTTGTTGTGACAAAAAAACGAAGTTTCTTCTGTAATATTACTTTTAACTTTGTAATCTTAATTTTACAGATAATTAACAGAGATTTCTGCTAAAATACAGATTTAAGCGAAATACTCTGTATTTTTTATAATGAAAAAACTAAGTTTTATCTGTATTTTTACTTATTTCTATGTTATCTTAATTTCATAGTTAAAAACAGAGTTTTCTGTAAAAACACCAAAATTTTATCTGTATTTTTTTTTGAGAAAATGTTAAAAAGTAACAAAAAATCTTTCCTAAAATCTTATAAAAATTTTACAAAATAACATGTTTTTTACTAAACTCTGTAAATTTACAGAGTTTTTTCTGTAAAATTTTGGTTGCATAAAATGCATTTTACAAATATATGTAAATTTACAGAGTTTTTCTTTGCTAAATGGTGTTTTATTTGACCAATATTTTACTAGAAAATATGTAAATTAACAAATGAAAGGTCTTTGGAAAACCTATCTCCATGTGCAAAGAACGGTCCAAATATGCACAACTTTTCGTCATATTGAGTAAAATGACAAAATTGTTGGACATTTTTGTTAATAAGTCGAAAAATATTTACTTTTTTTACACGTTATTAGCATCACAAGATAGGTTTTTAATTACCTTTAATCTAATACCAAATACGCCTATATTAGTTTTGAGCAAATAGACGTAAATCGTAAAAAAACTGAAAAAGGTCAATTTCCCTCCATGCAAGACTCTCCTTGTTAGCCGAATCCATGAATATCCACGGTGCACTTTTAAAGTGATAGTTAGTTTTCTAACTTTAAAAAAAAAAATTAACAATTTTGATTAGAAATATTTTATTTTGAGTAAAAAACTTTTTTTAGTCATTTTTGAAAAAAAAAATTACAAAAATTTTTTTTTGAGTGTAAAATTTTTTTCGAGTGTAAGTTTTTTTTTGCTTAATTGTAAAAATATTTTTGAGTGACAAAAATACTTTGTTAAATATTTTTCTATTACTCTTCCATGTTTTTAAAGCTGGTTTAACGGGTTTTTCAACATGTGGACTTAAGGTGAAACCAATTTGAAATTCACGGTTTTGTTATAATTTTTGAACCACGAAGTCCTTTTCCTTCGATACCGGTACGTACCGGTATTGAAACGGTATTAAAACGGTTTTTCCTTAAAAACATGTTTTTTTTACAAAAAAAAAATAATAGAAAATTTGTAATTTTTTTGGTTTTTGTAAATGAAAAATCGCACTCCAAATGCCTCCCCGAAGTCTCATAAAAATCAAAAAAATCTTTGGGCACCCACATCGCGGATTAAATAAAAATCCCCAAAAAACTTAACTATACTTAGGGTTGCGGAAATGTCTAAATGATTTCAAAAAAATTTCGTGAAAATCAATAATTTTCTTCTGCTTCCGCATAGCGGTTGAAGTATGATTTTTTTAAATTTTTACTTAATCCACGATGTGGGTGCCCAAAGATTTTTTTGATTTTTATGAGACTTCGGGGAGGCATTTGGAGTGCGATTTTTCATTTACAAAAACCAAAAAAATTACAAATTTTCTATTATTTTTTTTGTAAAAAAAAACATGTTTTTAAGGAAAAACCGTTTTAATACCGTTTCAATACCGGTACGTACCGGTATCGAAGGAAAAGGTTTTTGGATACCGGTATCCGATACCAAAACTAAGTTTCGGTATTGGTATTGGTACCGGTATTCAATTTAAAGGGTTTTGAAACATTGCTTAGAATTGATCAAAGGTTTATTATTAGGGATGAGATTTCCATGCAAATGTATGTTTTTTGTCGATAGTCTAAAAGCGATATTGACCAATTATCTTTCCGAATCAAGAAATTTGCGTTAAAATTAGAGGTGAGCAATGTAGTGATTTTTGAATCACGCCGTTCTCAGTTACCGTGATTTACAAATCACCGTTCTTTTAAACAGTTACCGTGATCACCGTTTTTCAATGTGATGCAAAAAAAACAATACAATACAATGTTTTCCTTTTACTTTAGATTAGTATGTATTAAATATTATTTGTATTGCCGGACTTCATATTTAATAACTCAATTTGTATTAAGTTCAATTTAAGTACATTCAAGTTATTTCTGAGAAATTATTTATTTAAAATTAAGAGAAAATCTGGAAAAAATTATAAAACCACAGTAAAAATGATCAATTTTGTTTTTTTTGAAGAATGTCTTTCTTTTCAAATAACCAATATTTTAAACAGTGTATATATAAACGTGATTTTAAATCACAGTTCTCTTAAATCACAGTTCTTTTAAATCACAGTTCTTTCAATAACAGTTTTCATTTTAAAGCAAAATAATATTTTTGGCAATTTCGTTGCTTGTGTGCGTATTAAAAACATTGCGTTTGCTTTGTGTGTTTGTTTTTTTTACATTCCACAACAAGAGAAGAAAAAATATGATTGAACGAACACACAGCATGCTGTTAAAATGTTAGTTAATGTGTGTATAACAGAAAAGAACGATATTGCGAGTAGCAGTGATTTAAGATATTTGATAACTGCAGTTACCAGTGATTTTTGAATCACGGTGATTAAATCACCGGTATGAAAATATCGCTCATATCTAGTTAAAATGGCATTGATTTGTGTTTGCATATTTTTGCATAATTTGGTGAAAATGCATATTTTGATTTTAAATGCATATTTTGTGCATATTTCCAACTTTTAAGTGCATATTTTGGCATAAATTAGCAAAAACACAAATTGAAATTTATTTTTTCCAAAAGCTATAATAAATTTTAAAAATTTATTTGGAAAATAAGAAAAACATTTTTTTTTTAAATTTTTTTATAGATTTTCCTAATTTCTAAAAAAATCTTGCTTACATAAAGTTTTAAATGTTATTATTTAAATCCGGCGTTATTTTTAAGAAGATTTTCCTATGAAAACAAGATTTTTATTACACACATTTTATTTTTTAGTGCATATTTTAAGGTTTTTTAGTGCATATTTTGAAATTTTTAGCGCATATTTTCGATTTTTTGGTGCATGAAAATCTCATCCGTATTAATTATATAAACTTTCTGGGGTCTTAGACTTATATTTCGACGCGTTACATACGGAATATCAAAGTGAGTATACCCCCACGCTTTGGTTGGTAATGAAAGATGTGATCGAGAAAAGCTATTAGTATTTCGTACTCTATGGACTTCAGCCAGCTCTAATTTCTTTCGCATTTTTTTTGGTGTAGCACATTGATATTATTAAATGTTATTACTAAACAAAAAAAAAATAATGCGAAAAAATAACGAAAATTTCGCGTACCCCCATGGACAGTTTCGCGTACCCCTAGTGGTACGCGTACCATAGGTTGGTAACCGCTGCTTTAATCCGATTAATAGTGTTAAAAATTCTTAAGATCCTATTGGGCCGATAAATTCACATATCTCAAAAACTAAGCAAGGTACAGCGAAACGGACAAACATTTTGAATCAAAAATTTTGGCGATCCTCAAGGGACCCAAGTTTAGACAAAATATTAAAAAATGTTTCTGGCTAAAAAACCAAAACTGTCACACACATATTTCGTTAATATGTCAAAAATAGTTTTCTAGATTCTAGTTCATTTAAAACGTTTTCCAAGTTTTTCTATGATTCATGGTCAATAATGACTAAGGTTAATTAAGGACAATGCAAATATTCCCAAGATTTCACCAAAAAGGAAAAATAAAACTAAAATTGTGATTGTTTTTCTAATTAAACTTTAAAATGTGGTTACGAAAAAAAAAATGTTGTCAGTATTTTAATATCAAGAAGTTAAAAGAAAAATCTATAACCAAAATTATACACAATTTGGTAAAGATATGCATACATACATACATACATACATATAGATAAAACTACATATGTAGTAGTTTTTACTATAAAATTAAAAAAAAAGAACAAGTGCATTTATTATCCTTATTTTCCAGGACACACACACACACAAATATCATATTCTTTGCTTATGTATTGGTGAAGTTGTTGTTGATTTTTTTTTGTATCCAATTTAATTTCCCATTGCCAACGTTGATTATATACAGACGTATACAACGTATGGCGGACGCGTAGACAAAATGTATAGTTATGGTAGTGTGGAATACACACACACACATACACACTTTAGTGTGTGTTGTATTCACTTGCACTTGAACTATTAGTTGTCCTTAAACGCCAGCCATCCTTTTTGCGTAAGCGCCATCATATGATATAATAAATACTATAACGTAATGAATATATACGTTATTTACATACATACATATATAGAAATTGTTCAATTGTATGCGTATTTTCGTAACTGTATGTGTGTATGAGTTAACACAACTACACATGTATTCAAAGGATGCAAAATAATATTTACTCGTTAGTTTTTGTTTTCCTGTTTTTCTTTTTTATTTTTGTACTCAGCTCTTCTTAGTGTGTTGGTTTTTTTTTCTTTTTGTGTTAAATTTAACAATATGATTTTTATCATAAAGTTTTATATATTGTATTTGTTTTTTTTTTGTTATTTTTTTAAATTTGTTTAAGTAGTTTTTTTTTCGGTTGTTTAATAGAATTTTAAAATGCGCATGTTTATAGTTTTGTATACATATGAAGAACATTTTTGTAAACAAAGAAAACTTTTCAATTTAAAACAATTTTTTTTCAAATTTATTTTTTTTTAAGTTTTCATTTTGTTTATTAAAAAAAATTCAGGAATGAAAAAGTCCTTAAGATATGGGATTGAACTTATATTTAAACAATTAAAAAACTGATTTAAATTAATTTTCGATATTTAAGAGGCTTAAGACACTGTGCAACAAATTTTGGGTTATCGCTTGGAGCCTCAATGACTCTGATGCCAAATGAAAGTAGAACTGCAAATAAACAAAATCACTAAAGAGTTTTGCAAAGTTAGTTCCAAGATCTTTTTTATGGCCCACTAAAATTTTTTATTTTTTTTTTATCAAAGGCGTTTTTAAAACGTTCTTAAAACATATTAACCCTCTAACTGCCAGTTTAAGAGGTAATTTTAGTACCTTTTCAGAAACAAAACTCATAAATATAGTAAAACATCCATATAAACGGTTAAAATGTTATACATATATTTTCCTCATTAAATTTAACTAGGAATTGACAAATGTTGAAAGTTGGCGCGATAAGCGCAAAATGCTTAAAAATGGAAAAGTATAAAAAATTATATTTTTATTGTATTTTTTTTACCATAGAAGTGTTAAACAAGTAAAAAAGTTAAATTTGGCCTTGCTGAATGTATTGATAACCTCCACAAGGTAAACAAGATTATTTTTAAAAAAAAAAAAAATTCTGCGAAAAAAAAATTTTTTGGTGAAAAAAAAAATCGCGAAATTTTTTTTTTCGTAAAGAATAAGTTTGTTCTTGTTTAAATACCATTAGGCATCGAATTATGTTTACAAATGTCAACCAGCAGTCGAATTAAACCATTTTGTGTTTTTAGGTTATGTTGAATGCACTATGGTCCCAAATGGATTTTTTTTGGCATAAATTCAAAAAATTAAGCAAGGTCACTTGGATTAATTCTGGGATGATTTTTATCTCTTAGCGCAATCAAAGATCGATTGTCAAAAAAAAAAATTTTTTTTTTGAAAATTTTTTTTTTTAAAAAATTTTTTTTTTCAATTTTTTTTTTTTTTTGGAAAAATTTTTTTTTTTTTTAAAAAATATATTTTTCTTAATTAATTAGCTTTACTGAAGGCAAAACAGTTATAAAATAAAAAAATTGAAACCGTGTCACGCAAAAAACAGCAAATTTGGCCAAAATTTGTGCTAAACTAAAATGGAAATTGTGGGAGTTTGCCAAAAAATGCTGGCAAGATGTAAACTTTAATATTAAATAGACAATATTGAAAACACTTCCACGTTTAAAGACTCATGCAAGTTCGTGCCCAAACACAACTTTTTGTCCACGAATGATATAGGCTATTTTGGCTCCAAAATCCTCATAATCAAAACATCCAAGGGTAACGCCAAGGATGCATTAACTGTAAAATAGGAACTTTAAATAAGAACTAGTATCCTTAGGTTTCAATTTGTCCCTTTAGCCTCTTTATAATTTTAGTTTTTCCCATTTGCCGTTTGTATAAGTGTAATATTGATTTCACTCCCGTTTTATTATACGTCTTAAAACTTTCAACTTTGAAAGCCTAGCAAACTGAAAGTATTGGCACCAAATTTTTTTCATTATACTTTCCTGATAGCTTATAGTGTTGACATTAAGGAAATGTAAAAGCTTTTGAAAATTTGTTAAATTTTATTTTTTTAATTTCTGCCAAAAAAAATTGATTTGGAACCATAGTGGAATGTACCAAAATTTTCAAGGTGTTCTTACATTTTTGTTCGTAACTAGGGATGAGATTTCCATGCAAATGCATGTTTTTTGTCGATAGTCTAAAAACGATATAGACCAATTATCTTTCCGAATCAAGAAATTTGCATTAAAATGGCTTCGATTTGTTTTTGCATATTTTTGCATATTTTGGTGAAATGCATATTTTTGCATATTTTGGTTTTAAATGCATATTTTGTGCATATTTCCATCTTTTAAGTGCATATTTTTGCATATTTTGGCATAAATTAGCAAAAACCCAAATTGAAATTTATTTGTTTCAAAAACTATTTTAAATTTTAAAAATTTATTTTGGAAATAAGAAAAAAAAATGTTTTTACTTAAATTTTTTTTTTTATAAATTGTGTTAATTTCTAAAAAATCTTGCTTATATAAAGTTTAAAATGTTACTATTTAAACCCGGCGTTACTTTTTGCTTTTTAAGAAGTTTTTCCTATGAAAACAATATTTTTATTGCACACATTTTATTTTTTAGTGCATATTTTAAGGTTTTTTAGTGCATATTTTGAATTTTTTAGTGCATGTTTTAAGCGCATATTTTCGATTTTTTAGTGCATGAAAATCTCATCCCTATTCATAACTTTTAGAAAAATTCAGTTAGAAGGTTAAAATGTTCTACGAATGTTTTGTGCATTAAATGTCACTAGGGTCCATCAGAGGCAGGAAGCTCTTTTAGCATGCAGAAAATGCTTAAAAATTTAAAGTATTAACATTTTTTTAAAATATATAAAAAAAAAATTTATGTGCTAATTTTACAACTTTACTTTTTTAAGCAGCTTACATAGGCCAAATTTATTTTCTCCCGATTTCACGACCCCTAGTAAAATTTAATGAACAAAATATTTGAGGAACATTTTAACCCTCTAACTGCCTTTTTATAGACTTCTGTGTATTTCTTTTAAAAAAGGGCAAAAATTACCCTTTAAAACAGAAGCTAGAAGGCTAATTTGGTCAAAGAAAAGAAACATCATAAAATTTTATAAAACACATCAGAATAAAATTTTTAGCTCAGAAGTAAATTTATACTGATTTTTGTCAAGTTATTTTAACACTGCTGTGGTAATAATATATTATAATAATTATATTTGTCCATTTTGAAGCATTTTGCGCATGTCGCACAAACTTTTAACCTTTGACATCTCCTTGTGAAATTTTATGAGGAAAATATTCCTAGACACTTTAACCCTTTAAATGGAAGTTTTATTAGACTTCTGTGTTTAGTTTTTGAAAAAGGACTAAAATGACCCCTTAAAATGTCAGTCAGAGTTGAATGTCACTAAAGACATCAAACCATTTTATGAAGTTCAGATGAGTTTTTATTATGACTTTTAAAATCCCTTTGATGATTTTGTCTATTTTATGGTCTACTTTCGTGTGACGATGAATCCATTGAGGCTCAAAGCGATGACCCAAAATTTGTGGCACAGTGTAACAAGTAAAAGGAGTATAATCAGAACCGACCATAAGATACCCTTAAGTTCTAAGGCAAAACTTTGTTTAAAAATTATCAAATTTCGTTTTTAACGACCTTCCCTAATGGGTTTCGATAAACAAATCAATTAATTTAATTAGAAAAATAATTTATTGTAAACCAGTAATGATTTCCGCGTGCAACACATCCAAAAAATGGTGTAGGAACCTCATTAAGTCTATGAAAATTTTTGTTTAACATTAATACCTCGAAAATTTTTGTGCCTTGATTTTTTTTTTAATTTTTTACCGCGAAATTTGCCAAATTTTTTTGTTACCAATTTTTTTTACAACATTTTTTCAGCAAAACTTTTTTAACCGATTTTTTTTTAAATTTTGTTTGCAATAACACAGTTCGATACGAAGAACCTCCCAGTGAAATATCCAACTGGTCCTTATAGATTTTGGTCTTCTTATTCCAAATCTGACATCCGAATTTTTCTAGCATGTACCGTAACTTAATAATTACTCACCTGCTGGTGAAAAAAAAAATTCACTAGCTGGTGAATAAAACTTAATATAATTATTTTTCATAAACAATTTTTTTGTTTTTATCAAAGAAAATTTTTTTTTAATCAAACAATTTTTTTTTATCAAAATCTTGTTTTTTCATTAAATTTTTATGTTAACATCAACCATTTTTTTCAAATTTTTTTTTTACATCAAAAACTTATTTATTTTTTCATCATAAACTTACTTTTTAATTTTTTACAAAAATCTTTTTTCTAAATTTTATTTTACCAAAATTAATTTTCGCCAGATCTAGGCCCGAATTACGGCATCCGTAATAAAATGAAATTTCGATTAATACTGAACTTTGGTTATTTTGAAAATTGGAATTTGGAAACGACAATTATTACTCCTAATTCTGCTAAAATTTGCTTTCCTGGTAAACATTTCTTCATTTCTAATCAGGTTGAAATGGAATTTTTTCCATTATTTTGGGAAATAAAACATAGATATCGAAATAAAACATAGATATCGTAAAATTTCGATATCGAATTTTGAGCCCTGAACGTCTTCTGACATAAAAATGTTTAGTTTTTTAATAATGTTTTAAGGCTGGTGTCTAATTTTAAAAGTGATGCAGGACTATATAAGCTAACGACTAACAAAAAAGATAATAAGAATTACTGTTTTCATTTTCTTAAAACCGAAAAGGTTTGTTACTTGGATTTGTAATAATATGGATAATAACTCACCTGCTGGTTAATAAAAAAGTTGTTCACCAGCTGGTGAAAAAATGTAACGTAATTATTTTTTTTTTTTTTTAATTCTGTTTTATATATTGTTGGACTTTATATTTTATAACTGATGTTTTTATTTATTTCGGTTTGAGTCCATATTAATTATTTCTGAGAAATAATTATTTTTGTTGTACAATGAGAAAATCTGAAAAAAATTAATTGACAACACAGGCTAAGTGAAGAGTGCTGACGAAGGAAGGGTGGCTTCTTCCGAAAGCTGTCGACATCTCCACTTAGCATGTGTTGTCAATTAAATTTTTTTCAGATTTTCTCATTGTACAACAAAAATAATTATTTCTCAGAAATAATTAATATGGACTCAAACCGAAATAAATAAAAACTTCAGTTGTAATTATTTTTCATAAATTTTTTTGTTTCATCAATTTTTTTTTCATAAATTTTTTTTTTGTTTCATAATTTTTTTCCCCCAAAATTTAAGTTTTTTTATAAATTCTTTTTTTCATCAATTTTTTTTTCATGAATTATTTTTCATCAAATTTTTTTTTTCATAAATTTCTTTTCATATGTTTTTTTCATTAACTTTATTTTCACCAAAAATTTTTTTTTTCATCAAAATTTTCTTTCATCAGCAATTTTATTTAATATTTTTTTTTATTTTTTTTATAAATTTTTTTCTTTTTACTCAATTTTTTTTAATCAACAATTTGCTTTTTCATATACTTTTTTTCATAATTTTTTTTCATAAATTTTTTTTTGTTTCATAATTTTTTTTCTCAAAATTTTTTTTTTTAATTCTTTTTTCATCAATTTTTTTCCTCAATTTTTTTTTCATCAATTTTTTTCTCCAATTTTTTTTTTCATAATTTTTTTTTTACCCAAAAAATTTTTTTATCAAAAGTTTTTTCAGCAGCAATTTTTTTCATAAAACATCAATTTTTTCATATTTTTTTACCAATTTTTTTCATTGTTTTTTTTTTCAAAAATTTTATTTCTTTTATTCAAATTTTTTTTCATTAAAAATTAGTTTTTTCATCAAAAGCTTTTTCATAAATTTTTTTTTTAACAAAAAAATTATTTTTTTCATCAAAAGTTTTTTTTTTAATACATTTTTTTATTCATCAACAATTTTTTTTCTAAATCAATCCATTTTTTTTCATCAATTTTTTTTTTTCATAAATATAAAAAAAACAGAAAAATAATTTTCGTAAAAATTTTTTTATGAAAATATCATAGTGTTAAACAGTAAAGGAAATATTGACCTCGTGCTAGAATAAACTTACTCAAATTTTAAAACATAATAAATACTTTTTTTTGTTTGTATTTCGCACTTTGCAAGAATTAAAAGCTCTGACGTAAATACCGTAAATACTTAAACCCAAGTGTAATTTTGTATTTAATTTACTAAATTTGTTCTTGTTTTGTAAATGTTTCTATTTTATATTGTCAAGTTTTTTTTTACATTGTATATCAATTAAATAAATTAAAAAGTCAAAAAATATTTTTTTGCATTTAAGTAAAGTAGAACTACACCATTTACAGATGTATTTCAAAGAAGATAAATAGTAATTCGAAGATTGTAATTGTAATTCAAATATTTCTTTTTGTAATTCAAAGATTCTATTCGAAATTCGAAAATTCCATTTGTAATTCGAAGATTGCACTTGTATTTCGGATATTTGTATTACAATCCGTTGTAATTAGAAGATTCCAATTGTAATTCGAAAAAGATCAATTAAATAAAAATTTGAATCTTTTAATTACAATTGGAATTCTCGAATTACAAATTGAATATTCGAATTACAAGAAGAGTTTTTGAATTACAAATGGAATCTTGGAATTCAGATAGAATCCTCGAATTTCAAATGGAATCTTCGAATTACAACTAGAGTCTTTGAATTAACACTAGAATCTTCGAATTACAAATAGAATTTTCGAATTACAATTGATCTTTTTCGAATTGCATCTCTAAATGGTGTTGTATATTTTGTTGTATTGTATAATTTAGAAAAAATTTTACAATTTTGCAATAAAAAAAGTAATAAAAAATTAAAAAAAACTGTACCCATGACAACGTAAAAATCCTACATGACAACAGTAACCAACGACAATAACAACAGAAAGAATATCATCAGCAGCATCATCATCTTTTAGTGCTGCAACTACAACAAGTTCTTCTTTATGTATTCATAGTGTTGTCCATAAAATAGAAAAATAAAATAAAAAAATTCTCAATTCTAACTAACCAGCCTCACAACTATTTCATAGAAAAAAATATTTTTTTAAACATTAAACTGCCTGTTTTACAGACTAAATACTCGTACAAACAACAAACCAATAGTTGCACTTGCTGTTATAGGTTTTGTGAATTGTGTTCTCAATAAAACTATTGTTGTTTTTTTTTATTCAAAAATTTTTTTTCGAGAATACAAAATTACACTATAAAAAACTTTGTAAAATTAAAGAAAATGCTAGAGTTGTGTCGTTCATGAAAGAACTAGTTCAATTGAACTATTCCCTTAATAGAGTGGTTTATCTAGTTCGTTCATTTCAGCTTTTTTCGTTCATTCAGCTCAATTGTTGATGAAATTGTAATTCGAGGATTACAGTTGATCTTTTAGGAATCACAATTGATTTTTTTATGTCCTCCACTTTGTGATAGAGGGTATATATAAGTTTGTTATTCCGTTTGTAACTCATCGAAATATCGGTCTAAGATCCCATAATGTATATGGGGCATTCCATGTCAAATCGGACACTTTGGATTTTTTTTTTTTTAGATTTTCCCAATTTGTTTACAGTTTTTAGTACCCTTCGAAAACTCCTTCGTGGTAAATTTTCAGATTTTTTTGATGACCCGTTTAAAAGATATAGAATTTTTAAAAATTGGTAGTTTGTTCCTTTACTCAAACATCTTTTCCTCATAACTTCTTCAATAATAGTCCAAATTTCAAATTTTTTTTTTCAAAATTTTTGTTTTTGTACGTACTTTTAAAAACAAATCCCAAAAAAATCTTTAAAGCGCTCTAGTATGCGATTTTTAAGTTTCAAAATTTAAATCTCATTTTTGAAAATGTTTGTACTCTTCGATATTTTTGAAATTTTTTTGTGCAAGACTGCTATCGATTCTACAAATTTTTTGCCCAGGAGGATCGTGGGATAACGACTATTACTATTTTTTAAAATTTTTTGAAAAAATTTGATTGTAATTTTCCAATCTTAAGTTCATTTTTACTGCTCCAATGGTGCGTCATAGAGGGGTCATTTATAAGACCGACCCCCATTCATTTTTACGTCTTAACATTTCTTTGGAACAAACTAATACCCTTTCTCCAATTTCTAAGGGGGCACCCACACAAAACGACATTTTTTAAAGTTTGCTCCAACCGCTCTAACTGCCCTAATAGTGCCCTTAGAGCAGCGGTGCCCAAAAAGAGATTTTTTTTTGTTTTTTACGCTCTCTGTTGTTAGTTTCGTGGTCGTTCATATTGTGTGTGTGTGTGTCTTCGTTGATCTTTAACAAGTGTTTGGGCACCATTGCCTTAGAGCAACAAAATGTATGACCGACACACAATATTTTTTTAGTACAAACATTTTTCTGAACACACCTACCCTATCTATCTTTAACTATCTTTAACTATTAAGGCGGTCCCCGCCTTATTTTTTTTATTTTTTGTAAATTTGTTTTATTTAATCAGCTTTTACCGGTCCAATGGTGCGTCCGAGAGGGGTCATTAGTGAGACCGACCCACATTTATTTTTACCCTACAACATTTTTTTAAAATATACCTACGCCCTATCTCCACTCCCTAAGTAGGCTTCCATTCAAAATTACATTTTTATAAAATTTGCTCCATCTGTTATTTGTATGTCCGTCCGTCCCACAGTGGGGAAAAATGGACTTTTTTTGTCCAATTTTGCCTACAGGTCGCAATTCTTAACCGATTTTGATTTTTCGTTTTTTGTATTTTAGCTAATAAAATTCCGCATCGATCTGTCATGGTGGATTTTTGAAAAAAAATTTCGGATTACTTTTTATATTTTCCTAAAGTTCAGAAAATTTGAATTTTTTCAGTTTTTTTGCAATAAAAAATGTATTAGGCATGGGACGAATACGCTTTATGGACTAAATTAAAGGTATTGGAACCCCTTATCAACGACGTGATTAGTATTTAAAAATATATTATTATTTTGGTTTTTATAACCAGACAAAAATTCAAGAATTTTCACTTTTAAAAGCATATATCTTTAAAAATAATGTACCAATTTCAATGAAATCTTTTTTAGATTAAAGCTTATGTTTTGCTTAGTCATAATTGGTACACAAAATTTTTTGGAACAAATATTTTATT
This sequence comes from Pegoplata infirma, assembly GCA_963921195.1. Lineage (NCBI taxonomy): Eukaryota > Metazoa > Arthropoda > Insecta > Diptera > Anthomyiidae > Pegoplata > Pegoplata infirma. The sequence goes on along the minus strand of OY992537.1, from coordinate 62,925,182 downwards.
TTTTTGCTTAAATTTTACCGTATGATTTTTGGAATTTCAAAATTATTTTTTAGTCTGTTTTAAAAAAAAAAAGTTGTTACATTGTAAATTCGAAAAAAAGAGTTAAACAGTTTTGCAAAAATACTTTATATACCAATAATGGTTAAGAAAATGATGAGCTTTAATTAAAAAAAAAATTCATTGAAATTGGTACATTATTTAAAATGATATAGGTACTTAAAAGTGAACATTTTTAAGTTTTCAGATGTTTATAAAAACCAAAATAATAATAAATTAACAAATGCTATTAATGTCATTTATAAGGGGTTCAAATACCTTTAATTTTGCCCATACAGCTTATTCGTCCCATGCCTATTACATTTTTTAGAGCAAAAATTCCAAAAAAATTAATATTTTCTGAACTTTAAAAAAATATTCAAATAAAACAAAAACGATTTTTAGAAATCCACCATGATAGACCGATGACGAATTTTATTAGCTAAATTTCAAAAAAAGAAAAACTAAAATCGGTTAAGAATTGCGACCTGTAGGCAAAATCTGACAAAAAAAGTCCATTTTTCCCCACTGTGCGTCCGTCTGTATAAGACACGATGCAGTCCAAACTAAAAGAGATAGAATCGTTAAGTTTGACAGGAATATGTATTTTGGTCTTAGGCAGTTTAAGTTCGTAAATGAGCAAAATCGGACTAGGGGAGAAAAGTTCCCCCTTGAAGAACTTAACTAACCTCTGAAAACGCCATATTTTCGCAGGTTTTATTGTATTTTTGTTAAGCAAATTTGATGTCAGAAAAAATTCAAGGCCCTGCACTTGGACTTAGGAAATAAAAAAAATAGTTTTTTTTGCCCGCCCCCATCTTTTGTGGGCGTGGGTATTAAAAATGTTTTTAAATAGTTATAAAATTGTAATACTTTAGCTCAAAAAGCATAATAAATGAATTTTTAAACATTTACTGCATGGGGTTATGTGTCCCCCAATAACCCCTACTTACCCCCCCCCCCCCAAAAAAACGTCCCTGCATTTTTTTAATTTTTTTTATATGTTGGAGGGTATTATAGATTCGGCACAGCCGAATTTAACACTCTCACTTGTTTTTTTTTTTAAATTTGCTCCAACACCTCTTACTGTCCCAAGAGTGCCCCTAGAGCAGTCAAATGTATGACCGATCCACAATATTTTTTTAATCCAAACATTTTCTTTGAACACACGTACCCAGTCGGCAAAAAAATCACCCCTGACTTTGCCTTTATGAAATTGCTGATATCTTTATACAATTTTTCAAAATGTCCCCAATGACATGTCAGCAGTTTTTCAGTGGTTGTTTAATCGAATTGTTTGTGGCCAACAAAACTGGTGCCCAACTGCTGACATGTCATTGGGGACATTTTAAAAAATTGTATAAAGATATCAGCAATTTCATAAAGGCAAAGTCAGGGGTGATTTTTTTGCCGACTGGGTAGGTGTGTTCAAAGAAAATGTTTGGATTAAAAAAATATTGTGGATCGGTCATACATTTGACTGCTCTAGGGGCACTCTTGGGACAGTAGTTAGCAGTATGTCAGGGGTGATTTTATTTTGCCAATTGGGTACCCTCTATCATTGACCCTTAAGGCGGTCCTTATACAATTTTTTTATTTATACATTTGTTTTATTTAATCAGCTGCATCCAACATTTTTTCAAAACATACTTACGCCCTATCTCTACTGCCTAAGTGGGCTCTCATACAAATTATAGTTGGATCAAATTTTATAAAAATATAATTTTGAATGGGAGCCCTTTTTAATGCTAAATATTCCCAAAAAACCCCAAATTATTTTTTTTTGTTAATTTTGTTTGCAAGACAACCTTGCTTTGGAGATAAACTCCCAAGACAGGCAGACCTGACTATCATAAAGAAAATGTTGTTTTTGTAGCTAAACAAAAGCATCATCCTATTCACGAATTTTCTTCATGTTCTCATATTAAATTCCAACTAGTTTATTCTTAAGGGAAGCAAATAGTAACCAGCAAAAAAAAAATACGGAAAAAGATATAACGAAAAAAATTTAGTAGAAAATAAATATTGTTGCTGTGGCATAAAAATTATAATTAAAGTCATAATAATAATTCCAACTGCATACTAATATAATAGGAATTTGAACATAAAAAAATTCAGAATAGTTTTAAGTTGTTTTAGTACAAAAAAACCCAAACAACTTTGTAAGTTTTTGCAGTTGAAATAATATTAAATATTATAACAATTTTTTTTGGTAGAAAGTACCACGGTTGGGAAATGTGGCACAATAGTGCCATTTTTGGCACTATTGAATGTTCTGTGGCACCATAACAAACAGTTTTGGCCCTTTTTCATTCTCATCCAATATTGCAGAAATTTTTTAAATGCATAAATTAAAAAAAAAACTTTTTTCTAGTTAAATTAAAAGAGTTACAAAAGTTAAAAAGTACCAGTTTTCCCCTTAGAATCCTACTTGTTATTTTTCTTTACACCTATAACTACCACTAGGTAGTATACTTGATTGAGGGGATTTAGCGACTAATTGAGTCCCGGTAAAAGGTAAGTGCCAAAAAAGGAATTATGGAAAAGTGTTAGTAAGAAGTGTTCAGTAAATCTCTCATTAGATCCAATTACCCACTCTAAGTCCTCAAAGTTTGTGAAGTAATAATCTCGTTTAAGCGACAATAGGTCCGATTTTTTTGCGGAATAACAATTTTTGAGTTGTAGATCCTAGTAATCGCAGCGAAATAAAAAGAAAAACCAAATCGCTTTGGTCAAAAATTTATGGAAAAATTTGTTTGGCACTTTTTAATCCATTTTGGCCCATTTTAGACTTCAACTTGGCACTAATCGAAAATTTTTAAATACCAACACTGGAAAGTACTTCATTAAAATAATACTTAAAAACAGTGGTCCCCATTTCCCGGGAAACGGGATTCCCGGGTTTCCCGGTATTCCCGGTATTTTCCCGGGATCCCGGTATTCCCGGGAAATTATAATTTCCCGGGAATCCCGGGAAATTAATACTTGATTATGAAGGTGTTTTGATCCACAAAGTTAATCCAAATGACTGGAAATTTGTGGGTACAATCCACAGACATGTATCAACATTGGTATAAAAATTTAGCTCATTTTGTGGAACGTTGTGGAAACGCCAGCTCGGGAACCAAAAATTGTTCGTAATCTACATAAATTTCAATGAAAAATTGCTGGTTTCATGTCTATCCCGGACCGGCGTTTTTCCGGCATTGCTTCAATTGTCTTGAAATTTAAAATCAGCAATAGCGCATGTATGAAGATTATTTTTGCCTTATATCAACTCATTCGGTCCATTGGTGTAAAAACGCCGGTCCGGGATAGATAGAAAAATAGCATTTTTTCCTTTATATAAAGGAAAATATTGAAATTTTATCCGTTCCCGGAACTTTGTGAACAAATGGATGCAGTTATTTAAATGAAATTGAGCACAAAATATTTGTATACATCCACGCACTATAGGTACTACATATAAAGAAATTCGGATTAAAAGTGTTTAAACTATGGGCCAAAAACACAAAAAATTCTGTGATTTTTTTCAATGATTTTTTACACTTTGCACCGGCGCATCCGCATTGATTAACGAAATTTCGCGATATTGATAAATTATCATCTCTACATCAGTTAGAGCCTGTATGCTAAGTATCAAGGCATTTTGTGAAAAAATTTGGAAACGCCGGTCCGGGATCGGATTTTTTTTTGTAATTTTCATACATTTCAATGGAAAATTGCTGGTTTCATGTCTATCCCGGACCGGCGTTTTTCCGGCATTGCTTCAATTGTCTTGAAATTTAAAATCAGTAATAGCGCATGTATGTAGATTATTTTTGCCTTATATCAACTCATTCGGTCCATTGGTGTAAAAACGCCGGTCCGGGATAGATAGAAAAATAGCATTTTTTCCTTTATATAAAGGAAAATATTGAAATTTTATCCGTTCCCGGAACTTTGTGAACAAATGGATGCAGTTATTTAAATGAAATTGAGCACAAAATATTTGTATACATCCACGCACTATAGGTACTACATATAAAGAAATTCGGATTAAAAGTGTTTAAACTATGGGCCAAAAACACAAAAAATTCTGTGATTTTTTTCAATGATTTTTTACACTTTGCACCGGCGCATCCGCATTGATTAACGAAATTTCGCGATATTGATAAATTATCATCTCTACATCAGTTAGAGCCTGTATGCTAAGTATCAAGGCATTTTGTGAAAAAGTTTGGAAACGCCGGTCCGGGATCGGATTTTTTTTTGTAATTTTCATACATTTCAATGGAAAATTGCTGGTTTCATGTCTATCCCGGACCGGCGTTTTTCCGGCATTGCTTCAATTGTCTTGAAATTTAAAATCAGTAATAGCGCATGTATGTAGATTATTTTTGCCTTATATCAACTCATTCGGTCCATAGATGTAAAAACGCCGGTCCGGGATAGATAGAAAAATAGCATTTTTTCCTTTATATAAAGAAAAATATTGAAATTTTATGTGTTCCCGGAACTTTGTGAACAAATGGATGCAGTTATTTAAATGAAATTGAGCACAAAATATTTGTATACATCCACGCACTATAGGTACTACATATAAAGCCATTCGGAATTAAAGTGTTTAAACTATGGGCCAAAAACCCAAAAAATTCTGCGATTTTTTTCAACGATTTTTTACACTTTGCACCGGCGCCTCCGCATTGATTAACGAAATTTCGCGATATTGCTAAATTTTCATCTCTACATCAGTTAGATCCCGTATGCTAAATATCAATGGATTTTGTGAAAAAATGTGAAAACGCCGGTCCGGGATATACATGCAATCAGCAATTTTTCATTGAAATGTATGAAAATTACAAAAAAAAATCCGATCCCGGACCGGCGTTTCCACATTTTTGTCACAAAATCCATTGATACTTAGCATACGGGCTCGCACTGATGTAGAGATGATAATTTATCAATAATTTATCAATATCGTTAATCAATGCGGAGGCGCCGGTGCAAAGGTAAAAAATCGTTGAAAAAAATCACAGAATTTTGTGTGTTTTTGGCCCATAGTTTAAACACTTTTAATCCGAATTTCTTTATATATAGTACCTATAGTGCGTGGATGTATACGAATATTTTGTGCTCAATTTCATTTAAATAACTGCATCCATTTGTTCACAAAGTTCCGGGAACTGATAAAATTTCAATATTTTCCTTTATATAAAGAAAAAATGCTATTTTTCTGTCTATCCCGGACCGGCGTTTTTACACCTATGCACACTGGTCGATCCCATTGGCCAAAAATAAAAAAATCAAAGTCGAAAGTTTGGCACCAAATGTGTCATCCCTATTTCTAATAAAAACAAGGTTTTAAAATATTGAGCTGTTTTTGTTTAGTTCCAACTGTACTCTTTAAGAAAGGCTTCAAAAGAGATGGCAAGTTAACAGTTGGTTTTTGCAGTGTGAAAAAGTGGAAAATTAGGTTCAACTTTCGATTAATTAAAACCATATAAAAAAAAATTTGTTAAAAAAAACCAAAATGAATATTGAATTAGAAGGTATTAACTAAATTTTAAAATTATTACAATGTGTTTAGCTTGTTCTGTAGTTTTTATAAAATTATTATCTCTCCAGTGTCATTGTTGGTGTTTGTTCGTCAATATATTGAAATTTCAAATAGAGTTTAAGCTGTGTTCCCCCCTGAAATCTCCAATCGGATTTTTTTTGAATTATTAGTTAATATTTCAAGATTCTAAAATTTGTAATATCAGCTGCATATGTTTGCATGTCTTTGAGTTATCTCCCACAGATCAAAACGGCCTCGTTGTTTTGGATGTCAAACTTTGAATTTTTGTGTGGTGTTTTGTTAACTTATTTTCGCGTTGCTCTGGTATTGTTATGAATATAAAGATATGTGATTGTTTATTTTCTTTTTCACGGACTTTTAATTTTATTTTTTTCTTAATTTTATCCTTATTAAGGGACTAGCAGACTTGTAAAACGACCTATCAAAAATGTCTGCACAAAACACTTGTTTTGACAGCTTTAACACGGCCAAAATAAACAAATTTTTGTAATGTGACAAACGGATGGTTCTCCTCATCTTTTGAATTTATTCAAAAAATGATTTGACAAGCGGATTAAAATTAAACATACTCCGAAAAGACAAGTCTTACCGAAAATACGTATCGTCTAAACAACTCTTAAAGAGTTTTTAACATTTAAAGAGTTTTTGCAATAGGCACATGTTATAATTGCAAACTTTTGCGCTCACATATTTTTGATATTTGGTGCTTAGAAAGAGGTGCAAATGCTGAAAAAGCTCAAAAAGTAAAGGTTATCGTAAAAATTTATACTAAAAATAAGGGCAACACATTTGAAGAAAGTCAATTAGAAACACGCTTAAAATATAATTTAAAAAAAAATTAATTTTGGCAAATATGCTATCGTATAAAAACAAGAGTTCGAAATACATATTCTGATTACCTTGCCAAAAAGTAGTCGATTTCATTAAAATCACACACTTAACTTGAATCAAGTTCAAGGACGTCCTAGATTAAGTTTCGGAGTGTTTAAGCAGTACAAAGCGACGACGTTTAGCAGAAATTGATGTTTCCGCTGCTGATGATTTGCGATTTGATACATTAAAAAAGAATTCATCAATTATGCAAGCAAATGTTAGTAAAGTTATACCGCTTAGAACTGCCCAGCAAAACTTACCTTACCATATAAGGTATAAAATAAGGTATAAGATCTCTTATTTTATACATTGCAGCATTGATGATTTTAACAGGCGATGAGACTAAAAGTAATGCATATACATTATCACAAAGAATACCAGTAAGGTATAAAATAAGTCATAAATTTATAACAAAGAATACGAGTAAGGTGTAAAATATATGATATTTTATAGGTTACGAGTAAGGTATATAATATAGCATACCAGAACGTAATATATAAGGTGTTACGAGTAGTGAAAAAGTAATTTTGTATTAAATTTACTCACGTGATTGTAAGCGAGATAAAATATACTCCTGGGTGAGTGTGTGTCATTAACAAATTTCTGTCGTGAATCCATCTCTAGTTTAAACTTATGCATTTTTTTATAAAATATTTATTTTTTATGTTATTGTAATGCATTATGTATTCAATTATAAATAATGCATTATTTCAAACTTTGAAATAATACATAATGTAACCAAATATAAGTCATCCATGATTTAATGTTTAGAAATAATAAATATGAAATACATTTTTTCCAATAATCATGCATTACGTAGCTAATTATTAGTAATGTATTATTTTTCACTTTAAAATAATACGTTGTGGAACAAATGTTTGGTAAGACATCATAAAATAATGCTACAAATAAGATATATACATTACCTGGTAATGTGTTATATAATCACCACCCATTACCAAAGTTTTGCTGGGTGAAGCAGGTTTATCAAAACATCAATTTGTCTAGTACTTATCGTGACAGTTTTTAAAAAAATTTGTTTTTGTTGAAGTTAGGCTAATGTAAACTGAAAAATGGAAAATTTTTCTTTTTTTCATTAATTAAAAAAAATATCAGATCAAAATAATAAAATATGGGCACGATAGGTACTAGAGGATTTAATAATCTACAAAGAAAAAAATTTCATCAAAATCAGATTAGTAGTTTTTGCTGAACAACTACAGCCAATTTTATCCTTTAAAAAAAGCATCCCACAATTGGGTGGCAACCCTGGCAATTCTTTTTACCAAAATTTGATTTGTAAAAACTTTTTAAAATATAACGATTTTTGTCTTTCATATAAAAAAAACAGAATTAAAAATTATTGTGCATTTATTTTTTATAGCTGTTTAAATATTGTCAATATTAAGGCTGTTTTTTAGTAACAACCCCCCTTAACCTTTTTATAATATTTTATTACATATTATTTCATATTTAATAAGTCAATATTTTTAATTTTTTTAACTTATCTTGTAAAAAAGTTATGAATTAAAAACAAAGTTTAGTTTTTCTTACGTGGCGAGAATGTGGGTGCTTGGGTACGGTAGGTGGTGGGGGGGTGGTTATGAGTAATCAACCACTCCCATTTTATCATTAAATAGTTCTGACATGTTTAAAAAGCCGTGACCGACGTTTCACGATGATACCTATACTGGAAGTATTTTTGGCCGCCTTCTCCATACAGCTCCGACCACTGTGCTATGGTACGAATAAGCTGATATAAGGCAAAAATAATCTTCATATATGCGCTATTACTGGTTTTAAATTTCAAAACGATTGAAGCAATGACGGCATAACGCCAGTCCGGGAAATACATAAAACCAGCATATTTTCATTGAAATGTATGAAAATTACGAACTATTTTTTGGTTCCGAGCTGGCGTTTCCATATCGTTCCACCAAATGTGTTAAGTTTTTATACCAATGTTGGTACATGTCTGTATATTGTACCTGCAAAAATTCCAGTCATTTGGTTCCACTTTGTGGACCAAAACACCTTCATAATATACTATCAATTTCCCGGGATTCCCGGGATTCCCGGGAAATTTTGAATTCCCGGGATCCCGGTACGATTTCCCGGGAAACCGGGAATACCGTTTCCCGGGATTCCCGGGATCCCGGTACTGACCAAGAGCTCTACTTAAAAAAATAAAATAACTCATACGCACTACATCCAAAATAATATATTTGTGGATTTACTATTTTTATACTTCCCAACTACATTGCCCCTTGATTTTTTTAAGACATTCTAGCGATGTCAGTCTATCTGCGGAAATCATGATGGAGCCCAAACCAAAAGAGCTACACCTCTGAAGTTTGGCATAAAGACATCGTATGGTCGTCGGCTGGTTAAGATTGTAAATAACCAATTTGGGCCGGAATTGGCTCGCGAGATGTCCAGGATAAATTTTAATAATTCTATTTACAACATATTAACAAGTTGAATATCATACAAATATTTATGTATACATTTTTTATTTCAACAATTATTTGAATATACACTTATTATGTGTATACAATTTTTTTTTGCAAACTGTAAACAATAAAAAACAATTTCATTTGTTTCAATAAACAATAAACAAGAAATTATAAAAATACGTTCGATGGAAACATACTTACGTACAAATATTTTCCAAGTAATAATACGTGTTGCTATGGCAATATTTTTTTAACATAAAAATAGTTTTACAATGAATTTATTATTTCATCATAGATTTAGTGAGATTTACTTGCATAAAAAAAGGCAATACTAATAAAGTGCGACGTATGAAGTTCACTTGCACTTGCTTAACCCTCTAACGAACGACATTTTTTGACTAACAAGGGAACTTTCACAACACTTATATATCGAAATAAAAATTTATACAAAGGAAACAATTTGAAGGTTGGGATCAGGGTTGCAAAATGAGGACATCAAAATTGTACCAACGAGCTTATAAAATTGTACTTTTCGTTAAACTGATTTTTTATTTTTTAAAATGCTCAAACTTTTTTCTTTCATAGAGCTTGAGACAGTCTTTCCTGTAAACTTAATTTGAGCCAAATCTGATTATTTTAACCTGAAGCGCCCTTCGATCAAAGTTTTGGACTTTTGGAAAATTTTAATTTTTTGGAAATTTTAAACTTAAAAAAACCTTATGATACATTAATTTTAATTTTATTACTTTAAATCGGTCAAGCGATTTTCGAGATATCGCCATTTGAAAACAAACTTTCATTTAAACATAATTTGAGTCAGATCATTTTAACTCATGGCGCCCTTCGATCAACGTTTAGAGTTTTTGGTGAATATTTTTCCAAAAAATCAAAACTTTGATCGAAGGGCACCACGCTCTATGAAAGGGTAAAGAAAAAATATTAAGATTTTTTTACTTCTTGACCGGAGAAAAATCCGCCATTTTTTTCAAATTTCAAAAAGCGATAAATTTTTCAATATTCGTGTTTAGCTCATCAAAATAACTGATGGTGATTCGCAAGGCATTTTTTTTTAATTTTAAAAAATCTAAAATTTGGTCGCCGGCGCCACGGGTTAATTGAATCCGATTGGCCTCGAATTTGTACCACATTATTTTTAAGTCTAGTAGAATTACTTTAAATCGGTCAAGCAATTTTCGAGATATCGTCATTTGAAAACAAACTTTCATTTAAACTAGTGCCCCCCATTTCCCGGTTCTCGGTATTCCCGGGAATACCGGTATTCCCGGTTCTGGAACCGGTTTCCCGGTTCTAGATATATTCCCGGGAATACCGGTATTCCCGGTTCTGATCCTGGTACCGGTTCTCAAAAACCAAAAAAATACTATACCATAAAATATTTAAATTACACTATTTAATCATTATTTCAGTAATATTTACCCCCAGTTTCTGTAATACGAACATCATTCGTTCGTGACGAATTTGCGTGTATTTTGTTATTGTAACAAAAACAAAATACATGCAAATTCGTCGCAGACGAATGACGTTCGTGTTACAGAAACTGGGGGTTAGTTGTGTCCAACATGATTTAAAAATTATGTAACTATTTTTTTCTTAAATTAAAAAAATAAAATGGAAATGGTATTTTTCACATGTTTTGTATTTTTTTTTTGGAAAAATCAAAGAAAAAATTTTAATTTTACAAAATATACATATTGGTAGTACCGGGAATACCGTCAGAACCGGAACCGGGAATACCGGTATTCCCGGGAATACCGGGAATGAATTAAGAACCGGGAAACCGGTACCATTTCCCGGTAATACCGAGAACCGGGAATACCGGTATTCCCGGTTCTACGGTACTGACCGTAGGCACTAATTTAAACCTAATTTGAGTCAGATCATTTTAACTCATGGCGCCCTTCGATCAAAGTTTAGAGCTTTTGGTGAATATTTTTCCAAAAAATCAAAACTTTGATCGAAGGGCACCACGCTCTATGAAAGGGTAAAGAAAAAATATTGAGATTTTTTTACTTTCTTGACCGGAGAAAAATCCGCCATTTTTTTCAAATTTCAAAAAGCGATAAATTTTTCAATATTCGTGTTTAGCTCATCAAATTTCGCAAGGCATTTTTTTTAATTTTAAAAAATCTAAAATTTGGTCGCCGGCGCCACGGGTTAATTGAATCTAATTGGCCTTAAATTTGTACCACATGATTTTTAAGTCTAGTAGAATTAAAATTTTTTTTAATACCAATCCAATTCCTATTCACCAAAATGTAAAATTATTGAATGCCAAATAATCTTCGTTAAATTTAAGTCGATACCCGAGTAAAAATAATCATATATGTATAACAATATATAACTTGATGCAAACATAATAAATCATATATGATTATACATCGCGTGAGATATTTTCTAAATTTTTTAAATGCAGTCATATGTAGTAATATATAATTTAATCATGATTCGGATTAAAAGGTGTACGGTTGATATAATTATATAAAATTATATTAGGGTCAACACAAAATTTGTTTTTCTGTATAATTTAATATAAAATTATATATATCCTATTCTGTTCCATATATAACACTATATGTTTCCATTAAACCAACAATTTTCTAAGTTTTTAAGGCAAAGTATAAGAAACTTTTTAAAATGTTCCTAAACATTTCCTTGTTAGGGTTATGTATATCACCTATCTGGTTCGAAGCGTACCCGAACATTTTTTTGTTTAAGAAAATTATATGTTTGGTGAATGTATCGTTGACCTATGGTGTAACTCAACCCAAACCAAAAAACACCAGGATTTTACATGTTTTTATGCAATTAGATCTAATTAGATCCACTAATATATGGCAATGTCTGGTCAAAACTCGGATGAAATCAAATCATATTTTATACAAGTTGATCTTTTTTAATGCAAAAACATCCACCATTATTCGGATCAAATTGCGTATAAATATATATTGTGTTATATATCATTATGTATTGCATCATATAAAAATTTTTACTCGGGTACTTGTAAAAGTTTGGATAAGTATTCCTGTCAATTTTGGATTTTAGCATATTTAATCAATTAAAAAAAAGGAAAATTGTCTGGGGTGGGCTAAATCGGGACTAGGGTGGGCTTTGCCCACCCCAGCCCCCCCGTTTCTACGCCTATGGCTGCCGGCAATATAAGCGAAAAACACATCCATCGAACCAGCAAATCAGGGCAATTTGCGTACAAAACAGCATTTTTTGTGTTCTTTTCTGAGTGAAAAAAATGCAACATCGTTTCAGGGCCATGTCAACATTTTAAAAGTAAACATTTTAACAATGCACAATTTTTTGTTCAGAAAAGAAAACACCATAAGCTTAAAATGCCAGACTGAATTTAAATTTTATGTTTTTTTTTTAAAATAAAAGTAAAAAACAAGTGTATATTTATGATTTGTAGTGCATATTTTAAGATTTTTTGTGCATATTTCAAGACTTTTTAGTGCATATTTTAGGCGCCTAAAACATAGTTTTTTAGTGCATTAAGGTCCTGTCCTGTTTATTTGTAATAATTTTGCTATTCAGTAAGTAGGTACTGGACCGATTGCAGCGAAATTTATGCCGGTTATAGCTAACGTAATTTCGAGCTGGTCCGCGCATGCCCAATAAGGGCAGCACCAGGGCCCCCAAAGTAGGACATGTTTAGTTTACAAAAACTTTTAATGCTTTAACATCACCAACTTTAAATGGGTGTAAAAAAAATCTAGAGCTAAACTTAAAAATAATACCTTGAGGGTTTTGTTAATGTAAAATGTTAACTTTCATATGCTTTTGTTTTCATCCTATTCTGATTCGATTTTTTTTTATCATTGTGTTATTTAAAAGAAAATTAGTATGCTGGGAAATTTTTACCCGGTAAATCGCGCTGGGATGAAGTTTAATACGAAATTCCTTATTTTAGTACAATTTCACGCCACTTCAAAATGTATGCATGTTTCGTTCTGAGAAAATTGTGTATGTATGAATTGACCCGATAGGTGGCGCTGTGGTGAAGCTTTTTAGATATTTCCGTGAAAAACAAAATTTAAGGGTTCGGCTGGTATTTTATAAAAAATAAATTTAAATTAAATTAATTATTTAGTTAAAAAAAAGCTTTTAGCGACCTAATTGTTTATCGCATAATTAAAGCCTGAAGTCAAAATTTTTAGAACTTTTAAATGCAACAGAAAATAATTAAGGCTTTTGAAGTTTTTTTTTGTGTTGTTTTTACTCTGTGACAAAAAGCATGTCATCCCAGCAAAAACTTGGTAATGACACATCATTACCATTCTAATTACTTAGTAATGACAGAAAATTACCTTTAGCATTATTTTGAAATGTAAAATAAGGACTTATTAATAATGACTAACATAAGTCATTATAATGAAATAAAAAAATTTCAGAACTAGATTTTCACTTTTTGACTCACTGTACATTATTTTGAATAAAAACAAAATAAAATTAAATATTTTTTTATTTTTTAAAATTTTTTTTTAAAATAATTTTTTCATTACCTATAAGTATATATGTAATTAGTTATTAATATTGGTTTGATAATCATTACATTTGGCACATTTGCTTGTAAATGTAATGGGAAAGGTAATTCGAATCAGAAGTAGTTATAACTTTTGAATTTCCCATTACACATTTCATTACTTGGTAATGCAAGTTTTTGCTGGGATAGGCTATGAGATGTCTTTGTCTGCCTTAGAACAAAAAAACATTTGCGGAAAACTGACATCAAAGTTACTAGACAAAAACTCATTAAAATTTTGTTACAATTTATATTCTGTGAAATTTACATACATATGCATTTATAAATGTATGTTTGTATGTCTGTATGTATGCAAAATAAGTCATTTTACTATGTAATGATTGTCATCCGTTAATTTAAATTATGTCATAATATTTTTTTTTCTTTCTTTCTCTAAAACAAATGCAGACTCACACTTATAATGCACTAACTAGGATAGTTTATACATTCATAGTGCAAACGAATAACCCAGTAAACATTTTTTTTTTGAAAGTTTGGGGCGTAGGATACTTTGAGACTTATATAAAAATTCGCAACCTCAAACAATCGAACTTAATTTTGTAGGTGTTTTCAAATTGTTTTTTGTTGACAACCTCAATTCGGTTGGAACAACCGCAATGAGGTGTGACATACGAATGACCATGTGCGAGAACCTCAAAATTGCGGTTAAGTATTTGTGATCACAGAAAAATAAATTTCCAACTGAATTTCACAGTTGAAATTCGATTGCTGCTACTATTGTCAACAGTGACAACCGAATTTTCTGATTGTTTTAATTAAAATCCAATTACATCAACCAAATTCAGTTGTGACTACCGATATTTAGTTGTGACCACCTATATGCAAATATTTTTCGTAAGTAAGAGGTTAAAAATTTAAAGTTCCGAAATATTGGTTTCCGACCTCAACGATGTACTGCCGCTTGTTGTCCGTTAAAATTGATGATCCACGTCAATTTCTAATCTGTAGTAGCAGTGCAAAATTTTGCTTGGTTTATGTTGCAGTATCTATGCAAATGTTTTTGATGTATGAATTTTTTAACCCTACATTTTTTTTGCCATAAATTTATTTCCGTTTTTTATTCAAGCATATTTTCTATTGTCTACATTCTCTTTGATGTAATAGTGCATTTTGTTAATGTAGTGGTTGTTGTTTTTTTCTTCTTTTCGGTGCATTGTATGACCTGCAATAATTAACACAATTTTATGAAATAAGCTAAAGACTAATGAGAGCTTTAGTCTCTTTAAGTGGGAAGTGTACCAACACTCACATCATAAATCCACACTCAAAATAATAACTCTGTAAAATACTCTGTAAAATAACTGTAATCTCAATTCAACAGATATTTGACAGAATTTTTTGTTAAAATACAGATTTAAAGAAAATACTTTGTATTTTGTTGTGACAAAAAAACAAAGTTTCCTCTGTTATATTACTTTTTACTTAGTAATCTTAATTTTACAGATAATTAACAGAGTTTTCTGCTAAAATACAGATTTAAGCAAAATACTTCGTATTTTTTTATAACCAAAACAGCTTTCTGTTTTGAGTAGTTTTTGTTTTTGTTACCAAACTTTAAAATTTTATCTATATATTTTTTTTAAGAAAAGTTGAAAAAGTAGCAAAAAAAGTTATAAAAAAAATCTTTTCTCTTATAAAAATTTTAAAAAATAACATGCATTTGACTAAACTCTGTAAATTTACAGAGTTTTTTCTGTAAATTTTTTTTTGCATCAATGCATTTTACAAATATATGTAAATTTACATAGTTTCTTCGTAATGGTGGTTTATTTAACCTATATTTTACTAGAAACTCTGTAAATTAACAGTTTTTTGTGTCCAAATCATTTTACAGAGTTTTAAAGTAAATTTGCATAGTTTTCTATGTCAAATCACTTTCATATTTAACCACTATTTTACTATAAACTCTGTAAATTAACAGTTTTTTTGTCAAAACCATTTTACAGAGTTTTTTAGTAAAATTACCAAGAATGTTGTTAGCTGGAAAAGTATGGTGTACTCTATTAAAGTAGCAGAGTTTTTCTGTAATTTAGCAGAGTTATTATTTTGAGTGCAGTTACCACCACTTTAAATATTCCAACCTCATTTTTGAGGTTGTCGCTACAGGTCATTTGGTTGTTACAACATAATTTCGGTTGTCAAAACCTCATAGTAGTTGTCACAACCATATTGCGGTTAACATAACCGAATTGAGGATGTGACAACCGCATGACCAGTAACGACAACCTCAAAAATTAGGTTAGAATATTTACGGTTGTGGCAACTGAATTTGTAATGTAGGTTTTTTAACACTAAATTGTATAAACATTTTTGTACCCATTTTTAAAAACCTCAATTTAAAAAATTAAATATTGAAGTTGTATTTTATAAAACTTACTGTGTTTCGGTTTTAATTTAAAAATTATATTTTTAACATGATAATGTTTTTAGGCTGGTGTCTAATTTTAAATAGTTGCAGGATGCCACCTTAGTGTGACTTTATAAGCTAACGAATAACAAAAAAGAAAATAAGAATTAGTGTTTTCCTTTTCTTAAAACTAAAAATATTAGTAACTTAGGTTTATAACTCGAATAATAATTCACCTCGTGGTGAATAAAAAAATATTCACCAGCTGGTGAATAAAATGTAACATAAATATTTTTCATCAATATTTTTTTTTCATCAATATTTTTTTAATCAATATATTTTTCAATCAATATTTTTTTCATCAATATTTTTAATCAATATTTTTTTTAATCAATATTTTTTGTCTTCAGTATTTTTTTTCATCAATATTATTTTTTTCATCAATATTTTTTTTTTTCATCAATATTTTTGTTTATTAATATTTTTTTTCATCAATATTTTTTTTTTCATCAATATTATTTTTTTTCATCAAAACTCTTTTTATCAATATTTTTATTTCATCAATATTTTTTTTTATAAATATTTTTTTTCATCAATATTTTTTTTCATCAATATTTTTTTTCATGAATATTTTTTTCACTAATATTTTTTTTCATCAATATTTTTTCTTTCCATCAATATTTTTTTTCATCTTTTTTTATCAATATTTTTTTTCATCAATATTTTTTTTTCATCAATATTTTTTTTCATCAATATTTTTTTTCATCAATATTTTTTTTTCATCAATATTGTTTTTCATCAATATTTTTTTTCATCAATATTTTTTTTTCCATCAATATTTTTTTTTATCATTTTTTGTTTGTCATACATTTTTATACCCTCTAACTACAGTATGGGGATATACTCACTTTGTCATTCCGTGAGTAACTCATCAAAATATCGGTCTAGGATCCCATAAAGTATATATATTTATGATCAGTGATCGATTCTAAGACATTCTACAGATGTCCGTCCGTCTGTCCATCTGTAGTTAACACGATGCAGTCCAAAATAAAAGAGCCTGACTCCCGACATTTGGCAAAAATATGTCTTATGTTCCTAGGCAGGTTAAGTTCGTGAATGAGCAAAATCGGACCAGGGGAAAAAGGTTCCCCCTTGAAGAACTAAACCAACCTCTGAAGAACACAATTTTTTACATGATTTTTTTATGTTTTTGTTTAACAAATGCAACATTTTTATGCTACAAGAAGTTCAAGTCCTGCATTTGGACCCAAAGAATTAGAAAATGTCTTTTTTTTTGGTCCGCCCCCTTTTATGGGCGTGGAATAAAATTTTGTTTAAATATCGATAAACTTGTATACCTTTAGCGCAAAAAGCATAAGAATGAATTTTTAAACACATATTCAGGTGGAAATTTGCCCCCCCCCCAATTACCACTACCGACCCCCACCCCCCCCGAAAAAAAGGGAGAAAACGCCCCTGTGATTTTTTTTGCATGTTGGAGGGTATAAAAGATTCGGCACAGCCGAATTTAACACTCTTACTTGTTTTTCATTAATATTTTTCATCAATATGTTTTTTTATCAATATTTTTTTTCACAATTTTTTTTATCACAATTTTTTTTTCAATATATTTTTGTCATAATTTTTTTTTTTATCAATATTTTTTTTTCATGAATATTTTTGTTTTTCATCAATATTTTTTTTTATCAATATTTTTTTGTCATAAATTTTTTTTCATCAATATTATTTTTTTTTATCAATATTTTTTTCATCAATATTTTATTTTCATCAATATTTTTTTTTCTCAAATTTTTTTTTGTATCAATATTCTTTTTTATTAATTTTTTTTTTCATCAATATTTTTTTTATCAATATTTTTTTCATCAATATTTTTTTTTTATCAATATTTTTTTTCATCAATATTTTTTTTCATCATTATTTTTTTCATTAATTTTTTTTTCATCAATATTTTTTTCAGACAAACAGATATATAGATATCACTTTTGTCTTAGAAACATTTGCGGATTAATACTTAGTATATAAACATTAATGGGTCCTCGACGATATTTCAATGCGTTTTGCATGGAAAGACAAATTACTATAGCGTTATTTTTACTTGAAAAATTTTGCTTTTGAAAGATCTCCACATGATTCAATTGTTTGGTCAAACTTCGCAGACATTTTTCAAATTAAGTACGCAAACACTCACACTCAAAATATTTTGAACGTAAAAACAAATGAAAAACAAACTTAAAACCAGTGAATAAACAATTGAAAACCATCCCAGTAATTATTCATTTGTTTTAACAAACATCAACATTTATTTTTTACTGTTGACAAAATTTTCTAAAATAAATAACATTAAACATTAAAAAATTACGGTTTTTTCATTCTTTTTTACCAACAAATTCGAAAAAAATAACCTACGAAAACATTAAAAATTAATGATAGTTCTGTTATTTTTACCAACAAATTTCAAAAAAATAACCTACGAAAACATTAAAAATTGAAATATTTTTTTTTTTAAATTTTTAATAAAATTTTGCGGAATCGATCCCGCAATCAACTACATTCTGGCCAGACACTCTACCCATAGTGCCAAAGTCACTTGATACAAACATGTTTTTATATTTCTATAAATAAATTTTTGAATTTTTTTTTCTACAAAAAAATAACCTACTTGTGTAGGTAAAAACTAATGATATATCATTAAAAAATACCAACAATTAAAAAAAAAATTACTTACACAAATCATTAAAAATTTAAAGAATAATCAGTAGTTTTTACTTACAGAACAAAAATAAATTACTTTAAAAATTAAATGTTAATGAAAGTCTTTGTTTTTTAGTGTGGTATTTTTGAAACAAAGGACAGAAGTAGTCATTAATAAAAACTAAACATCAAACAAATGTTTTTTCTTTTAAAAACGACTAAACGTAAAACTTTTTAAATAAACTACAAACAGTTAATGACATAATTTTTTTAGTGCATATTCATAATGGCGCCATGCTGAAAATTATCATTTTGACTATGAACATTTTTAAAATGTGTTGTCAACAATTTTAACAACGACGCGTTACTTTAAAGTTAAAAGTAACGCAAAAGGTTTTGGGGTTTGACATTAGTGAAACTTTTTAATATGAACTAAAGTGAAACAAAAATTTTATCAATCCATTATTTCTCTTTAGAAATTTTTACAGTCTGAAAAAAGAGTTTACATTCGAGACATATCTTTGCTAAACATTTTTTACGAGGCATTCTCCAAGTCTAAAACTAGGAAACAATCATTTTTGGTAATGTCAGAAATTTTTTCACATGAGAAGTTTTCAGGTTCTCACACAAATATCAGTAAATTTTTTGGATTCTAAAATTTTTTTTTACCGTAAAATCGGTTTTTGTTTTTCTCCTTTTTTCTCCTCTTCCTTTCTCTTTCTATTTTTCCTTTTTCGTTTTCTTTTCTTTTTTTTTTCTTATTTTTAAAGCTGGTGTGCTCCCTTGGATCTGCCCCTGACTTGCATGTGCCCTTTTACTCTGAAAAATCAGATGAGAAGGAGGATCCTTTATGTCAAATTTTAAGATTCTAGGCTCTTTACCAATAAAAAGTACCAATTTTCCATTTATACTACCGCCAAAATTTCAAAATTTTTTTTTTAAAAGTGTGTTTTTTTGCTGAAGGATCCATTACACTACAAAATCTAAAAAGTACTAAAGTACAATTTTTTACCCCTGTTTACTCTCTAAGTATTAGAAATTTGTAAAACTCATTTTTCAGATTGTTAAGTTTTGATGGAGGATCCTGCATTATAAAAATCAATTTTTTATGACCATTATTTCAGAAGATCAAAAAAGTACCAAGTTTCTTGCTTAAAAATCTATTTGTTTTTAGGAAATCCTTCCCTTCAGTAAGTTAATATTTTAAAATTGCACTGCATAAACAATTTAATTAGTACTACATAGTTTATTGTCTGATATATTTGCTAATATTTTTCAGTAGTTTAATACTACTTTGCTAAGAGGGCTATTAACCTCAGTGCATGCTACTTGTATTTACAAAAAAAAAAAAAAACAATAAATAAGCAAAAAAAAAAAAATATTTTGCAATTAATATTGTTTAATTTTACAACAGTTTGTTAACACGATGTTCTCATGTTTACGAGACCCAAAGAAATTTTTAATTTATATATTTTTTTTAAATATTTATTAACTTATTTTAAAAGGCGTTGGATAGAAGAGGGGTGGGATGATAGGTGAGACCTAAAAAATGATATGAAAGTACGGCGTTGTTCTAAAAGTATACATATCGTGAACCTATATTCAAAATATGCCAACTCAAATTTGACGGAAATGAGTTTCCGATGGCAAATAGCTCCCCTATGTAATACCTATCTGCCATAAAAATTTCAGAGCAAAAAAATTATTTGTTGTCGTTTTACATCCATTTTTGTTATTCTGCTAACTCAAAGTACATATTTTTTTTGGTGGAAATAAATGCCAACTCCCATTGTAAATTTCCAAAAATTTTTCAAAAAATTTAAAAAAAAAACTTAGACCACATATCTTATTGCATTTGCCATGCTAAACACGAATCTTGTAAAGATTTTGATATCTAATGACTGGTTCTCGATATATTGCCATTTTGAAAATATCGGTAAATAGTGATTGCAAAAAAAAAATTGCTTATATTTATGTAACTTTCAAACTATTTATCAGATTGAAACATTATGAATGGGGAAAATAAAGTCAATGATATAAGCTTTCAAAATAGCTAGTTTGGAGTGACCCTATTGCAATACAGCGTGAGTTACAGAGTGCCAAAGATAACCACCCTGAGATTAAAAGGCTTTCGGAGCTAGTAACTTTTAAAAATATGCAAAGATTTTTAATTTTTTGTTCAGTTTTTGCAATTACCGTACTAAGGATAACAAAAACCAAAAAAAAAAAAATTTTTAAAAATTTTTACAAAAAAAATTTATTTTTATTTTCCGACAAAATATGCCAACTCTAAAAAAATATTTGTTTTTTGATATAGTAATAAATGACATCTCTTAAAAATACGCAAACAAGTGCAAAATATGTAAATTTTTGCATAGGTAAAAATTGTTTGGAATATTTAAACCATCTTGTGGAAGGTACATTGTTTATTTTTGCAATAATATGCGAAGTAACTAGTTTTTTAGCTCTCCTGAACAGTAAGCTTTTTCGAGTTGGCATTTATTGAATATAGTTCGACGATATATCTTGATAAACTTTAAGTTTTTAAGTCTTTACCAATAAAATTGTAAATTTACAGTTTTTTTAGCGCAATAAAACTTAAGCAAATAAAAATCTAGCAAATTCTCATGAATTTACTAGATTTTTTTTGTAAAATTTTCTTGGAAATTTGTAAAATTAAAAAAAAAAAATTTTAAATTACAAAAAAAATTTAAATTTCAATCCAAATTTGTTTGTTAAAAAACAAGGAAAACTGTCCAATATTGGTAAAATGGGATTACCAGACTTTTCCTAGTAATTTGACAAGGTTTTTTTTGTGTATAAATATGACAGTGAACAAAACACTCAAGCCTTTTTTTAGTTTAGCTGTAGAGTTTTTTTAAACGCATTTGAAGTTGGTGATTTTATAGCATTTAAATTTTTTGTATACTAAATATGTTAATTTTGGGGCCCCCTGGTGGTGCCCTTATTGGACGGGTGAGGTCCAGCGTCCAAACTTATGCTCGAAATTATGTTAGCTATTACCGGCATGAACTTTGGTGCAATCGGTCCAGTACTTACTGAATGGCTGAATTATTAAAAATAAACCACTGTGCACTTACAAATACAAAATTAAGTATACGCCTCTTATACAGTTTTCAAGTAGTTATAATTATAATAATAGTTAACCAACTTCAAATGTGTGTAAAAAGCAATCTAGCACAAAACTAAAAAAAAGCCTTGAGCATTTTGTTATGGAAAATATCAACTTTCATTTGCTTTTGATTTCATTCCATTCCGATTACGGTTGTTGCACTGTGTATTTTTTAACATAAAAAGGAACTAAACTTTTTCTTAACTCTCCCCCACTTAGCATTTTAACTACTTTTATACATTTTTTAAATATTTATATTTTTTTTTGCCACTGAAAATACAAAAAAATTAATTAAATTTTTCTTTTACTATTTATTTACAGATTTTTTTTCTTTCAATAACATTTTTGCATTGCTGCTGTTTTTTTGATTGAAATGTAATGAAATGTGAGTATAACGTATAAACAATTGACCTAAATTTGTTTACTATACCTCGGTAATTAAACACTTAAGTATTTATGTGCATAATTTCTTTTTTTTCAATTCATACTGCTATTATTTTTAAATATGTAAATTGAAATTAAGTAGTAATGCGGAAATAATAATGAAAATAGGCTTTTTTAATTGTAACACAAAAGTTAATATCAAAACAATTAGAAACAATGAAAAGGGAATGAGAAATTATTAAATAGAAAAAAAAAAATAAATTAATTAATATTTAAAACTGGTTTCAATTACATGATATAATTTAAAATTTTTTTACTCAGTTTATTGTGTTGAATATAAAACTTATTTGCTAGTTGTTATTTACATCATTAATATAATATCCCGGTGAAAAATGTTCGTACGTTATTTATGTATTATTTAATATGCATTATTTATATGAACCAAATGTGACAATTGGCATATATGTTCATTTTTTCCACACATGTTTTTCTGCCGATTTTGAACATCCGAACAAATTTTTATTCACCAAGGCCTAAAACTTATAGGCCGGCGATAGATGTTTTTTTTTTTTTGAAAATATTTAAAAAAAAACATTAAAAAAATATATCTTGCGCACAGGGGCGTATCCAGGATTTTATTTCGGTGGGGGCCCAAAATTTTTTTTAAATTTTTTTTTTTACAAAAAATTCACATAACAGCACATTTTTAAGAATTTTTCTCGATCTTTTCCTTGAACTGAATTTAACACAATCAGATTCTTCATTTTTGTGTAAGTTTAAAATTGTTGGGGGAAAAAAATTAAATTTTTTTATATTTTAACATTTTTTGAAAGACTAAGCCTTTTTTTTAATTTTAATTGTATCATATCCTGATACATTTTTACAAAGAAGATTATCAGAATCTGGATTTTTTTTTAAGAAAAGTCTAAGATTCTGTGACAATTTCCAGTTAAGACAGTTTTTGTTATAGAAAAAGTCAAAGACTCTAAATCATATTTCCAATGGAAAACGTTTCTCGGGAAAAACTCACTTTAGAAAATGATTCTATAAACATATTCATAAAATACTTTTCTAAAAGAAAAGACTCCGCCTGTAAGTCATTTTCCCAGAATCTGAGATATTTCTAGTCTAGCACATTTTCTCAGATTCTAAAACATTTTAACCAAAAAGTTTTAGATTCTGAGAAAATCTTCGCTTTATAAGAAAAATAATTCAGATTCTGAGACCTTTTTAAAAAGAAAACAGTATAAAAAAAAGTATTAGATTCTAAAACCTTTTTCCTAAGCAAAAATTCTCGGATTCTGAAAAAATGTTCCTATAGAAAAGGTCTAAAATTCTTAGACGTTTTTCCTATAGAAAAAGTCTCAGATTCTTAGACATTTTTCCTATAGAAAAAGTATCAAATTCTGAGACATTATTCTTACAGAAAAAGATATTTTTACTATAGAAAAAGTCTCAGATTTTGAGCATTTTTCTATACAAAAAGTCTCAGCTTGGTCTCTGAGACATTTTTCCTGTACACAAAATCTTAGATTTTGAGATACTTTTCCTTAAGAAAAATTCGCTGATTCTGAGACATTTTTCGTAAAAAACTATAAGATTCTGATGCATTTTCCTAGATTGTAAGAAAAATTCAGAGAAATTGTTCCTATAGAAAGTTTTCAGATTCTACAACATTTTTCATATAGAAAAGCCTCAGATTATAAGAATTTTTTTTATAGAAAAACTTTCAGATTTTGAGAAATTTTTTTAGATTCAGACACATTATTCCTATAGAAACTTCTCAATTTCTGAAATATTTTTCATATAGAAAAGCCTCAGATTCTGAGAATTTTTTATAAAAAAGTCTCAGATTCTGAGACATTTTTTCTATAGAAAAAGTCTTAGATTCTGAGAAAAAGGCCAATATTTTAAGACATTTTTCCTATAGAAAAAGTATTAGATTCTCAGACGTTTTTCTTAAAGAAAGTTTTAGATTCTGAGACATTTTTTAAAGAAAAGTGTAAGATTCTGAGACATTTTTTTTTAAGAAATAGTCTCTTTCTGAGACATTTTTCTAAAAGACAAAGTTGCATTTTAAGATTTGACTACATTTTACTTACAATTAGGCCCATTTTTTGTGTATATAAAACTTCAGGTTCTAAGACATTTTTTCAATAGAATCTTAAGCTGAAAAGTTTCAAATTCTAAGAAAAAATTTTCAGATTTTGAGATTTTTTTAACAGAAAAATTTTCAGTTTCAAAACATTTCGTTTTTCGATTTTTTTTAGAAGTTTTTTAATATTGTACTTGTTATTTTATACTAAATCCTGAAATTTGTGAAACCATTTCGGGGGGTGCCCGGGCCCCCGGCCCCCCCTGTATACGCCACTGCTTGCGCACATTATTTGTTAATATTGTTGAGCTGAACACAAATATAAAGGTTTTTGAGATATTGCTGTTTTAAATTTTGCAAAAATTACCGCTTTTTCCTACGTTTACGAATTTAAAAAAAAAAAATCTAAATTTTTTCGCCTTGATCCCTTTATAGAGCTTCACAGAAAAAATTTAAAACGAATTTCAATCAACAAAAACGCGGATTCAATCAATTTTTTTATTGAAAATCCTCCAATTAAGAAATAGGTTATACCAATCATCAAATTGTAGGTGAGTGATTAAAAATTTTTTCAATCAATTTTTTCGATTTTGATCAAAAATTTGATAATTTTTTTATTTATAGTCAATCAAAATAATGATTGATTTAACAAATGAATTGTAATCTTATGATAAAATTATGAAAAAATTCATCCTTTTTGCTTTTTAATATATTGCCAACAATAAAAACACTAAAACCCGATTATTTTGTATATTTTTGAATTAATCTATTCACATAAATTAAAGCGAAAAAAATCTGGTATGTTGAAAATTTGTAATTCGACAGTTAAAGAAAATAACAAATATTTTAATCAAAACATTGATTGACTCATTTAAATTTTGTGGCACCCTTCAATCAAAATTTTGGATTTTTGGAAAACTTTAAGAAAATTTAGAACTTCGATTGAAAGGCTGCAAGAATTAAAATGATCCGCTATGGCTCAAATTAGGTTTGAATGAATTTAATTTTTTGAACGTTGAAAAAAGGTGTTTTTGGAAGTATCTTGTTTAGCTTTAAAAGGCGATATCTCGAAAATCGTTTTACCGATTCTAGATTTTTTTTTGATATTCGTGTTCATTCAGCAAGCCAAAATTAGTAAAAACTAATGCATTTATTTTTTAATTTTTCAAAAAGCCAAATTTTTGGTGGAAATTTTCTATTATTTTTTTGATCCGAGGGCGCCAAGGGGTAAAATTATCGGATATGGCTTAAGTTTTCTTAAAAAAGTCTAAAAATTTTTTTCAACATTACGCAAATTAATTAATTAATTAATTAATTAATTAATTAATTAATTAATTAATTAATTAATTAATTAATTAATTAATTAATTAATTAATTAATTAATTAATTAATTAATTAATTAATTAATTAATTAATTAATTAATTAATTAATTAATTAATTAATTAATTAATTAATTAATTAATTAATTAATTAATTAATTAATTAATTAATTAATTAATTAATTAATTAATTAATTAATTAGGTGCCCAGCTTACCTTGCTGGAAAAGCTAATTCGGGTACGCTGAATTCAATGGCTTGTAAATGACTTTAAAATTAAAAAGCTAAAGTACTACAAAAACTAAATTTTGATGCTTTTGGTATAGTTTTTAAATGGCTTTAAAATTAAAAAGCTAAAGTACTACAAAAAATAAATGTTGATGCTTTTGGTATAGTTTTTAAATATAAATTTAAAAAATGCATTTTTTTTCGTAAAAAAAAATTTTTCCGCGAAAAAAAATTCTGCGAAAATTCGAAAAATTTTGTATCTGTAATGTATCGTATTCTAAACCTGTTTTAAAATTAATATCAAAACAAAAATATAAAAAAAAAATCGCGAAAAAAAAATTCCGCGAAAATAAAATTTGCAGTGCTATGATTTTTTTTGTATATTGAATAGAGTTTAAATGATAGAAATTAAGCAATTGTCTAAATAATATAAAAAAAAAATTTTTCTTAAAAATAAAAAAAAAATAATACCGAAAATAGCGTAATATATATGAGGCATTCCACACCAAATGTCCAGCGAAAAAAAACATGTGTACCGTAAACTTCTGAAAGGTTGTATGGATAGCCCTATATGGAACATAGAAAATTGCGTTTTAGGTTTTTCAATTTTCCAAAAACTGGGCTTAGGAGGCGTGGTCAAATATTGGAAAAATGGTCAAATTTGTGGTGAGTTGCCTCGATTAAATATTTATCACTATAATAATATTAATTAATTAATTAATTAATTAATTAATTAATTAATTAATTAATTAATTAATTAATTAATTAATTAATTAATTAATTAATTAATTAATTAATTAATTAATTAATTAATTAATTAATTAATTAATTAATTAATTAATTAATTAATTAATTAATTAATTAATTAATTAATTAATTAATTAATTAATTAGGTGCCCAGCTTACCTTGCTGGAAAAGCTAATTCGGGTACGCTGAATTCAATGGCTTGTAAATGACTTTAAAATTAAAAAGCTAAAGTACTACAAAAACTAAATTTTGATGCTTTTGGTATAGTTTTTAAATGGCTTTAAAATTAAAAAGCTAAAGTACTACAAAAAATAAATGTTGATGCTTTTGGTATAGTTTTTAAATATAAATTTAAAAAATGCATTTTTTTTCGTAAAAAAAAATTTTTCCGCGAAAAAAAATTCTGCGAAAATTCGAAAAATTTTGTATCTGTAATGTATCGTATTCTAAACCTGTTTTAAAATTAATATCAAAACAAAAATATAAAAAAAAAATCGCGAAAAAAAAATTCCGCGAAAATAAAATTTGCAGTGCTATGATTTTTTTTGTATATTGAATAGAGTTTAAATGATAGAAATTAAGCAATTGTCTAAATAATATAAAAAAAAAATTTTTCTTAAAAATAAAAAAAAAATAATACCGAAAATAGCGTAATATATATGAGGCATTCCACACCAAATGTCCAGCGAAAAAAAACATGTGTACCGTAAACTTCTGAAAGGTTGTATGGATAGCCCTATATGGAACATAGAAAATTGCGTTTTAGGTTTTTCAATTTTCCAAAAACTGGGCTTAGGAGGCGTGGTCAAATATTGGAAAAATGGTCAAATTTGTGGTGAGTTGCCTCGATTAAATATTTATCACATTAAAACGGAATGCACCAAAATCTCAAAAATTTACATTCTTATATAGTTTTGTTTGGGCTATAGATTAAATTTTTTTTGGAAATTTTTCAGAACTCGTTCTGGAATTCAAATTCGATTTTATCAAAAAAAAAAAAAAAAAAACGAAGAACGTATTTCTGAATTTTTTTGTGAGGATGGACAAACATCTAAACTTTAAAAAAAAAATTAAAAAAAAAGTGGCCGGATTTTTGATAAATTGACTTTTTTAAAAAATGGAAAATTTCAGAACGGGTTCTAAAAATTTTAAAAAAAAAAGATTTTAATCGATAGCCCATACAAAACTATATAAGAATGTAAATTTTTGAGACTGTGGTGCATTCCGTTTTAATGTGATAAATATTTAATCAAGGCAACTCGCCACAAATTTGACCATTTTTCTAATATTTGACCTAAGCCTAGTTTTTGAAAATTTAAAAAACCAAAAAACGCAATTTTCTTAGTTCCATATCGGGCTATCCAAACAACCTATTCAGAAATTTACGGGACACATGTTTTTCTGAAGCTGGACATTTGGTGTGGAATGCCTCATATGCTAACTTAAAAAAAAAACTGATATTACAATTGTGTATTTACATAAACTAGCATTACCAGATGGGTGCCAAAAATTCAAATCAAACTAAAAACAATTGTATTGAACCAATTTTTTTTACGAAAAAAAATGATTTTTCGCGAACAAAAAATATTTTTTGCGAAAAAGTTCACAGTATTATGGTTTTATTTAACAGAGCTGAATGGTTTTAAATTTAAAAATTATTCCAAAAGCTTAAAAATATCGTTTTTATTGTAATATCGCGAATACGAGCGCTAGCTTTGAAAAACTGCTAGCACCACTGAATTTAGCGCACTCGAATTAACTTAATAAGTAGGGTGCACAGCTTTTTAAAAAAGTTACAAATTCGAGCAAAGTGTTATTTTGAGATTGAGAAAAACTTTCATTTAATTTGAGCCAAACCAGACCATTTAACCCATGACAACTTTTGATCAAAGGTTTTGTTTTTTTAGAGAATTTTTTAAAAAACCAAGTCTTTGATCCATGGGATAAACGGGTAAGAATGATCAGATTTGGCTCAAACTAATTTTATATTAAAGTATGTCTCCAGCTCTTTGAAAGAGTAAAGAAAATTTAATTTTGACATTTTAACATTGTAATCAATATTTATTACACGACTCTTCATTTACCTCATAATTTACACACATTTACACTTACTGTAAACAATGAAATATTTATTTTGTTTGTGATTTAATTATGGAAACGCAGGTTATTACTTACAATGTATACCTTAAGTAAACAATTGTAATATATGTAAATTAATTTAATGTAAACGTGTTTACTCCAATGTAAACAATGTAATTTTTTAAATTTACTCAAACAAAATTTATAATATTTATTACACTAAAAACCTTTAAGGCGCTACAATATAAGTACACATAAAATATTTTCTTAACTAAACCCTTTCTTTAAAGATATTATCATAAATATTATCCGCGCCTACATTGTTTTATTCAAGAAATAACCCAAAAAAAAAAAAGTAAAGATAAATATCACAACATGATCATGACTTGACATCCTTTTCCGTTCTCAATATTTTGTTGTTTTTGTTATTGTTTTAATGTTTTAAAAGTATTATGGTTGCTGTTTTGACTTTTAAAATAAGAGACTCTTGAGCTTGAGTTGATGAAGACGACGACTACGCATATTTTACACAAATTCTATACTGACAATGAGTAAAGAAAAAAAATAACTGACTTTTAAGTACAGTTATTATATAAACAAAATAAAATGTGTGTAAAAAAAATTTAAAAGGCCGTCTGTATTTTAGTCGGTCAATAACGGGAATTAAGTTTTTTGTTATAATGGGAATATAAAGAAAACGAAGAAGAAGAATAATTCCACCACCAGTACCATTATTATTCACGGGTGCATCACCAACTGATAAAAGTATAAGACAGACTGTTTTTTTCATACTTTTGAACTTTAGAAGTCAAAAAAAAAAAAGAACTCATGTAAAAATATTTATTAGGGCGTCTCTTATTTGTAAGATTTGAATCAATTCAAAAATTTGGAGACATAACTAAAATTTAAAACAAGTAAGAAAATTATAGTCGGTCAAGACCGACCACATAATACCCTACACCAGAGTTTCCTGGAAAATGGGTCCGATGGACCGATTAGATCTTTATTTTGTCAATTCATTAACAAGTGTAAAAAACACTCACAAATCAAATTTGTGTGAAATAGGCTTCTTTTTGTTGACAATAAATCACTTCAACTGAATATCGGGCGAATTTCCACATGGGACCTTAGTCCAAAAATGGTCCGATGATAATCAGATTTGATAAGCTTATTAAAGTACGCGTTTAACATACACAAACAGAATTTTAATTAAATATTTTCTATTTTCATGAAATTTGAGAGATTTATGTGAAAACCGGGAAGGTGGTTTGTATGGGGGCTACAAGAAGAACTGGTCAGATTTCTTTAAAATGCGGAATGGTGATTTGTGTGCCAAATTTCGAAAAGATACCTATTAAAATGCGGCTATTAGAGTCATTTGAGCCAAAACTAAAGAGGACCTTTGTATGGGGGCTAGGTCTTAATATGGACCGATTTTTTTCAATAGGCTTCGTCCTTGGGCCAAAAGAGGCTTAAGTTTCAAATTTCAAGTCAATTGATTAAGATTTGCGACCTGTATCGTGTTTAAACCGTTTACATGGACAGACGGACGGACGGACGGACATCGCTAAATCGACTCAAAAAGTAACTCTAAGTCGATCGGTATATTTAAAAGTGAGTCTAATTATAAATAATTCATCATTTTCTTACAATGTTCTTTAAATGAAAAAATTCTTACTGCCAAAGAAATTTTCCCCCAGATTTGTTAGGGCCTAAAGCCCCTAATTTTGAATCTAAAATTTAACATTACGAGATTTTATATATTAACATTTCAAACAGCATTTTTGTAGCCCTTGACTCGTAGAACACTACCGCCAAATACCCGAAAGCCTTCCAAGTAATAGTTTTTTAGTTACTAAGTTTTTAAGATTCTCAAAACCCTATTAGGCCCCTAATTCCCGTGTCTCAAAAAATAAGCAAGGTAGAGCGAAACGGACAAAAGTTTTGGATCAAAATCTATGGCGAACCTTGAAGGGCCCAAAGGGGTTTTGAACCAACAGAGTCTGGAAACATGGTGTCTGCGCACTAGGGATATAACCAAAATAGGAACCTATCATAATCGTATGGGCAATTTTATACTGATAACAAAAAACGTTATCCGGGGACATTTTGGTCCAAAAACCTTCGGCACCGATTGCAATTTCTAAAACACCATAAATTTACATTTTTTTATGTTTTATGGTGGGATTCCTTCCCATCCACCGTTTTTTGGCTTTTTGTCGTTTTACAACAAAAATAAAACAATAATAAATTTATAAAATGTTTTTTGACACTTGAAATACGGGTTTTCCGAATAATAAAAAAAAATATTAGCGAAAACTTCATCGCGATCGGTGCCGAACCTTTTTTAACATTCGCGAAAAAAAGAACACACATTTCTTCTTGATTTTTCATGTACTTTCTAAATATGATAGGTTCTTTTTGATATTTGCAAAAAAACGCAAATGGTTATATCCCTACTGCGCACCCAATACGGTCTGGACCCAATCGAGTCCTCCAATATGTAAAAACTAAAGTATAATAAAAATTTGTAGTTAAAATTTTAAGAAACATATGAACTACTTAAAACAAATGAAAAAAATTTTTGGCGCCAAATCATTATTTTTGTTTTATTTTTTTAAGTTTTTTAAATATATTTTAGTATTAAAAGGCAAATTGATGACATTTTTTTAAGACATGATGAAATCTGTCATCACTTGTTTCTTCAATTTTGATTACAGGTTTTATCATATGGAAGAAAATCTTCATCAATGTGATGAAATTTTTCATCAAAACTGCCAAAGGCAATTGATAACACCGTTTCATCAATATGATGAAGCAATTTTCTTTAAGTGCATGTCTGAAGGGATTAAAAAAATCTCAAAAACTAAGAAAAAAATATTTTGACATATTTTTTTTGCAAAAATGCAAGAAAAAATCATAAAAATTCAAGAGAAATTAATAGAAAATTTAGAAATAAAATCAGAAAACTCAGAAAAGATAAAAAAATTTAGAAAAAATAAATAAAAGTCTAAAAAACATAAAAACTGGAAAGTGTGAAAGTTTTTTTTTTATTATTCGACACAGCCGAATAGCATTCTTGTTGTTTTTATACCCTACACCACTCTGTGGTACAGGGTATAATGAGTTTGTGCTGATGTTTGTAACTACCCGAAGTATTGGTCCTAGACCCACCTTTAAGTATACCGATCGACTCAAAATTACTTTTTGAGTCGATTTAGCGATTTCCGTCCGTCTGTCCGTCCGTCCGTCCGTGTGTCAATCTATCGTTTTAAGCACGATAAATCACGATACGCAATTTTCAACCAATTGACTTGAAATTTGAAACTTAAGCTTCTTGTGGCCCAAGGACGAAGCCTATTGAAATTGGAAAAAATCGGCCATGTTTAGACATAGCCCTATACAAACGCCCCTTTGAATTTCGCTTAAAAGCCTCTTATAACCGTATTATAATAGATATCGTTTTGAAATTTAACAGGTAATTCAATTTTTAATGTACAAACCATCATACCAAATTTCAAAGGAATCGGATCAGTCCTTCTGGTAGTCCCCATACAAACCACTCTCCCGATATTCACATTATTTCCTCAAAATTCATAAAAATGAAAATATTTGATTAGAATTTTATTTGTAGGTGTTAAACGTGTACTTTGGTAACTTTATAGCATCGGAATACATTCTAACCATTTTTGGACTTACAATTAGTCCCCCATATGAAAATTTTGACAGATATTGAGTTAAATCGGTTTATTGGCAAAAAAAATTAACTAATTCCACTAAAATTTGATCTGTGTGTGTTTTCTACACTAAATAAAGATCTAACAAAAGATTGGTCCAGACGGTCCATGTTTGGACTTGGAACCCATTTTTAGGAAAACACTGGTGTAGGGTATCATATGGTCGGTCTTGACCGACTATAACTTTCTCACTTGTTTTTTTTTTTTAAACTCTTCTCGTCACCCTGTTAATGCTGATACGACCTCCTTGGCATTCGCGTACCACCATTTGAGACAGGTTGATCTCAATAGTTAACAATTCATAGCAAATCTCTTTGCAATGAAGTTTTTTTAAAATATTAATAAAATATTTTTTATTAATATTTAATCATCGTTATCACACACTTAACACAAAGTAATGATGATGTATTTCATATTTCGAACATGTAGCCAGAAAAAAAATCAATAATGTGAATATGAAGTTTTCTACATGTTGTGTTATATCCTGCAGCTGTTGTTAAATTGACAAGTGGAATGATATGAAATGTTGTGGTTAAATGAAATCTCAAACAATTTTTTTTTAACCAAAAGTAAAATACAGAATATTAAAAAACAAATTAAATAGTGTGCCCGACCACTTAACAAGGTTTGCGAGTATTTTTATACCCTCCACTCTAGTGATATAGGGTATATATAAGTTTGTCATTCCGTTTGTAACACCTCTAAAGACGAGGCATTTTGAAAGTGGTTAAAAACACTGTGAAACAATTGGAGGGTCATTTCCGAGGTCCTCAGCCAAACTAAGACAGTTTAAAAGTAAAGGGGTATCCATTTAGAATTTTTTTTTTTTAAATTTGAAACAAAACACAAATAACACTGTGCAACAGTGAAAAAAAAACAAGAACTTGACTATATAGGTTCGATTCTTTTACCAAAGGGTAGTTAAACACTGTACTAAAAAAAAATCCACAAAAAGCCCCAAAACCGCCCCACAATTCCCCCTAGAGGTATAAAATGCAAGACTGACCTCCATTAGTTTCTTCCCCTAAAATTTTTTGCAAACATACCAAAGCTCTGTCTCAATAATCACATTTTTGTAAAACTGCTCCTACTGCTCTAACTGCAACAAAAGTGCCCCTAGAAGAGTCAAATGTATGATCGACCCATATTTTCAGAACATCTCAGTTCCCATACAATTTTTTTATAAATTTACTAGCTTATCATCCCGGTACTTCGTTACCGGTGGTATTGAATACCGGATAGTAGAAGGATCAGGATTACTCTATCGATTTAAAAAAAAATTCTCTACGTAGTCTTTGTTTTGTTTACTTATGGACGTTTAAGTTTTTCATAAAATAATATTTCAATGAATAATTTAAACAATAATAATTGAATAACTTCGCTGGTACGTTATCATGTTCGTTCCGGTGAATAAAGAATTTTCGAAACCGTATATCGGGTTTTTGGATTTGGAGTAAATAAATATTTCAGTGAAAAAAGAAATTGGAATAAAAAAAACATACAAATGGTAAAAAATATGGAGTAAAAAAAGTTAAATTCGAATAATTTTAGAAAAAGTATCATTCCATATTGTTCCCTGCTCTATTCCATTTCGTTCCCCGTTCTACTCCATTTCATTTCCATCTCCTTTCGTTCCATGTAAGTTTCATTCCTCTCCGTATAATATGCGTTACAAAAATAAAAATATCTATTGTCTTTATCTTATAGATATGAAAAGTACCATTTTACACCACTTTTACTTTTTTAGCACTTTTACCCCACTAAGAAGCGGAATTTCCAAAACGTATTTTTCCCAGAATGTTTTTTTTTACCGAATTCTCCTACATTAAACATTTGTATGACCATTTTTTACGGAAATATGTATAAAAAGTTTCTATGATTATTATTTCAGGAAATAAAAAAGTACCAAAAAGTGCATTTTCGGTACTTTTTATAAAAGGTACTTTTTATAAAAGGTACTTTTTATAAAAGGTACTTTTTATAAAAGGTACTTTTTATAAAAGGTACTTTTTATAAAAGGTACTTTTTATAAAAGGTACTTTTTATAAAAGGTACTTTTTATAAAAGGTACTTTTTATAAAAGGTACTTTTTATAAAAGGTACTTTTTATAAAAGGTACTTTTTATAAAAGAAACTTTTTATAAAAGTTACTTTTTATAAAAGGTACTTTTTATAAAAGGTACTTTTTATAAAAGGTACTTTTTATAAAATGGTACTTTTTATAAAAGTTACTTTTTATAAAATGTACTTTTTATAAAAGGTTCTTTTTAAAAAAGGTACTTTTTATAAAAGGTACTTTTTATAAAAGGTACTTTTTATAAAAGGTACTTTTTATAAAAGTTACTTTTTATAAAATGTACTTTTTATAAAAGGTACTTTTTATAAAAGGTACCTTTTATAAAATGTACTTTTAATAAAACGTACTTTTTATAAAAGGTACCTTTTATAAAAGGTACTTTTTATAAAAGGCACTTTTAATAAAATGTACTTTTTATAAAAGGTACCTTTTATAAAAGGTGCTTTTTATAAAAGGTACTTTATATAAAAGGTACTTTTTATAAAAGGTACTTTTTATAAATGGTACTTTTTATAAAAGGTACTTTTTATTAAAGGTACTTTTTATAAAAGGTACTTTTTATTAAAGGTACTTTTTATAAAACGTACTTTAAATAAAAGGAAATATAAAAAATACCAAAAGTACAATTTTTGACACCAATGAAACGCAATTTCCAAAAAGCATTTTTTCCAGAATGCTTTTTTCACTGCAGGATTCTAAATTCCAGATTTCAAGTTTCTATGCCCATTATTTCAAGAAATAACAAAAGGTACTAAAAAGTACACTTTTTACCCCTTTGACCCCCCTTAGAATCCATATTTTCAAAATTTGTTTTTTCGGCAGAGTATCCTACATTCCAAATTTCAAGTTTGTATGACTATTATTTCAGTAAATAAAAAAAAATACACTTTGACACCTCTAGGGGCACTCTTAGGACAGTTAGAGCAATGGGCGCAAATTTTATAGAAATGTCATTTTGTATGGGAGCCTCCATAGGGAGTAGAGATAGGGTGTAGACATATTCAGAAAAAGGAGGAGTAAAAAATTTATAGGGGTCGGTCTCAGCTTTGACCACTCTAGGAGGCACCACGGAAGCGGTAGGAGCTGATTTCATAAAATAAATTTATAAAAAAATTGTATGGGGAACGTCTTAAGGGTTAGAGATAGAGCGTGGGTATGTTCTGAGAAGTGTTGGGTAGACAAAATATTAAGAGTCGATCATGACTCCTTCATGCGCAATTTTAAAGGCAGTTAGAGCTGTAGAAGCAGTATTAAAAAATGTAATCTCTGTATAGCAGCCCCCTTAAGGAGTGGAGACAGAGCTTTGGTATATTTAGAAAAAAATTTTAATGGGGAATTAGGAAAAAATCAACAGTCCCTGTAAGTTATGCTGAAAAAAGTGAAAAAACGATATTTTCCCCCATATTTTTTCAAAAAAAGTCCAGGAAAAAATAATTTTTTTAGCATAAAATGTTAACAGAATTTGTTCAACGGACTATTAGCCACAGTTTTTGCAAATATAGTATACTTAAGCGATATCACCAAGTCTAATTAAAATGTTGGGCAAAAACTGATTACACCATATTTTGAGGGTCCCACTGCTTTTCTGAATCTTTTGAGGCTCATAAAAAGGAATTGAACACCAAACTGGACAATCCGAGTATAGGGTTTTACTGCCTTTTGGTAGTAGAATCGAACCTATATAGTCAAGTGTTGTTGAAATCTTTGTTACGACCCGAAAAATCAGTCTATGACATTAAATATTTACAGATAGCTTCGTTCAAATAATGTAGGTCCAATGTGACCAGGTACCCAGCCCATATCGCTATAGAATATTGGTCTCATCGAGATCAACTTCACAGCCTTGGCGATCGCATTTTCATTACTGGGCCAGTATTGGCCCGCTAGTATTTTCTGCCTGGGATTCTACTAAATAAAAGCCGGGATCCTTTTTTGTTTAAACATTTTCAGTATATAAAGTTCTAGTGAACTTTTTTATTTATGATAATTAATTCTTCTCATATCAAGTATATTTCATCAGTTACATGTATTGTAACAGTTTTACATTCATATGTATGTATGCATTGCATTTGCAATATTTAATATGTTGCACAAACTATAAACCTTAATTACGATACCCCTGTTATGCTCTGATAAGCACCGACTCATATTCCTTTTCATTCAAAGAATAAAACAAAAACAATTATTTTTATGTATTATACCGACTACATTCATATAAAAACGTACGTATATCCAGAAGTATGTTGTAAGTAATTGAATTTCCATTACCAACGGTAAACAAGGATTATGTATACAAGGAATATTTTAAATTCAACCATAACAGACGACAACGGAAAGATGTATCTTGTTGGCAAAAGGTAAAAAACAATGCATATGCAAGTGTAATCCTGCTTCAACACAAGCAAATTCATACTCGCACACATACAATTGTATGTATTTGTGGTTTTGTTATGATGAGTTGAACTAATAACAACAAATATGGAGTAAAAATAGGATTTTCCATTGCTAGAAAAGGAGCTTTATGAGGATAATCATAAAACAGAAGTTTTACATTTAATGAGAAAATAAAAAAAAACTATTTTTAAAGTAAATCCTTACTTATAAAAGGATATGCAACTTTTTTATAATGATTTTGTTAGTTTTATAAGAGGGAATTAAATGGAAGCAGGGAAACGGCTTAAAGTCGACCAAGCATCAAAAATAGGTTTTTTACACAACGTTACCGCTGGTGCCCGCGGATACCTAATCCAGCCCGAAAATCATTACCGTACGAAAAAATTGGGTAAATGAGAAAATAACACTCTATTTGTTTATTTTTTCTTCTATTTCTTTACGATTCTTTTTTTTTTTTTTGCAAATTTTGGGCTACAATTTTCTGAAAAATAGTTCATTATTTCCTTACAATTTAGTTCAATTCAACAAAAGGCTTTTAAATTTTCTAAACTGTAAGGATAAACGTTAGTTCAAGTACTGCATAATATTTCATAAAATTACTTACATAGAATTCCCTAATACATGGAAAAATTCTTACCGCCAAAGAAACTTTCCCTAAGTATTTGAAAAGAATTTTCGATTTTAAGACGTAATTCTTTTTCTTTAGTTTCAGGACATAATTTACTACCAACTAGTTTATCATATTTATCTTCTTAGAATTGAGTAAGTTTTTTCCTCAGTTTAAGTAAATTGTTCATAAAATGAGAAAAAATATTTTTTCAAAAAATTTAAAATGGCAATAACTCGAAAACTAAGCCAGACAGAGCGAAATGGAGGCCATTTTTGGTTCTTTGTGTTGGTCCCGACACTGTGAGCCTCAGGTTGAACTTTAGTGTCGACAAAAAGTGCACACGCAGTTTGATTTCTACATGACTAAATGTCACAAAACTGTTAACAGCGAAATCGTAGCTGCTCGCATTCGCGAGATAACGCGAAATTAGTGTTTTTGTATTTTCTCAATTACGCGAGAAATCGCAAAATTCAGAATAAATAAAAAAATTTGGAAAAAATTTAATTTTTCCTTTACGAAAAATGTCTCAGAATCTAATACTTTTTTCTACTAAAAATGTCTTAGAATCTAAGACTTTTTCTATTCGAAAAATATCTCGGAATGTGAGATTTTTTCTATACGAACAATGTCTCAGAATCTGAGATTTTGCATACGATAAGTGTCTCAAAATCTGAGACTTTTTATTTTGGTTTATTTGGAGTTGTGAATTCTCAGAATCTGAAACTTTTTCTGTACGAAAAATATTTCACAATCTAAAACTTTTTATGTAGGAAAAATTTCTATGAATTTGAGACTTTTGATATACAAAAAATCTGTTAGATTATGAGAGATTCTAAGAATCTGAAACTTTTTCTGTAAGAAAAATATTTCACAATCTGAAACTTTTTATGTAGGAAAAATTGCTATGAATTTGGGACTTTTGATATACAAAAAATCTGTAAAATTCGGAGGGATTTTCTGAAAGGAAATTTGAAATTTTCTTAAAAATATATTAAACAAATTTTGCTTTTTTTCGTATAAGCGAATTTTTATGTCATTTCGGGACTTCCTTAGGTTGGAGGCCCTGGTTAATACGGTACTGTTTATCCAATTTGATCTCAAAAGTTAGAAAATGTTAAATATCGAGGGCCTATATTCAAAACCCTATATCTTCCATTTTCACGAAAATGACTATTTGATGGCAAAATATTCAGTAAAACGGCCATCATCTATGCTGTAAAATTCCGAACAAAAATATATTTTTTTTGCTACACAATTAATTTTTCTGAATGCAAAACCCTCTATCTTTTCAAATAATTAATTTATAAATATTTTTTTTGAATAATTTCATCATGCATTACATGTTTTCATACTAATTTTTGCATGCTGCACATGAATTTGTCAACAAAATTCCAGAACCACGATTTTGGTCCACTGATGCTAATTTTTCCTGAAAATTCTTATTTGACTTTTTTGAAAAATATGGCTCAAAATTTGGATGTCTTGTGTACATTATGAAACAAAAATTTTAATCTTAAAAATCCCGATGCTGATCAGCATCTGTGGACCAAAATCGCGTTTTTAATTTTTTTACTATTTTTTACATAACATACTCAACAGTTTGTCAACTTTTGAGACGAATTCGGTAAAAAATAATTTTTGTCTTAAAAATCCGCACCTGTGGACTAAAACCGCGATTTCGGAATTTTTTATAAGCCGTTATCATTAATAAATTACGTTAAAAATTTACCGATGTCGTAAATGAAATCATAATAATCAATTTTTATTAAAAAGCAAAACCCTCTATTTGATAATTTTCATTCATGTACTTAATATTTTTGAGAAACAAAACCCTCTATCTATCGTCTAAAACCCCCAATAGTGCAAAATTTTAAAAAACGAATCATATGTGAGATTCAGTAGTTGATTTAAAAAAATATTGTAGAATACGGAATTTTAATTACTCTAATAATACGCGAAATAAACAGTTTTTTGGCTCTCCTGAAAAGTTGTGTTTTTTAAGATAGAGGGTTTTGAATATAGGCCCTCGATATGTTAAGTAATGCTTAGAAATATTAAATAAATATAAAAACATATTTTTTTTTTCCAAAAATGCTGATTTCGATTTTGGTCCGCAGATGCTGATCAGAATTTTTGAACCAAAATTTTTCCAACTCTAACCGCTGGTTGCCGACTGAAGATGACCTTGAACATTTTTTTCATACATTTTTTCCGTATTCAGCTCTAACGTGACCATCTTTTGGCAGGTATTACGACACGAAATCTGAAAGTTTACATTACTCACTTTGTCGTTGCGTGTATAAATCATCGAAATATTGGTCAGGGACCCCATAAAGTACAGATATTATTGATCTATGATAGATTCTAAGACATTCTCTGCATGTCCGTCCGTCTGTAGAAAAAAATGCAGTCCGAACCAAAAGAGAATTAAAACTACCCCACAAACAAATCATTTTTTTACAAGTTTGTTGTATGTTTTTCATTAATGAAACATTTTTATGCCATATGAAGTTCTTTGACCTTAACTTGGACAAAGGGGATCGGAAAAGTAAATTTTTTTCGGCATCTTTTTAGGGGTGTGGATATAAAAAAATTATTTAAAAAATTATAAAATTGTATTAATTCCATGAAAAAGTCATAATTTATCTACTTGGCAACATTTTCCGCGAGGAGGAAAGGTTCTTACAACGGCTGCCGAACTCCCCCCCCCAAAAAACCCCCAGAATTTTATTAATTTTCTTAAATTTTTTCTTAACTTTTTGATCAATTTGGTGAAACCGTTTCATCAATAATAACAGTTTTTTTTCAGTGAAAAATTTATCAAATTCCATAAAGATTGTTGCTCATCTAAAGAATTTCATTAAATCTTGCTTAAAGAAATTGATGATACACAGTGGGGTATAATCTCCTTTTTTTTGAACAAATATTTTAGTTAATTTTTACAGAATGCAAGTCGGATTGCTATGGCATATATATCGTAAATATAAGTCTTTAGTGATCATTCCTGTTTAAACTAAACACAAGGAGTGAAGGGAGTTGTGCCATGAGGCCCCACAGCGGAGCACCAGTTATGTGAAATTTCATAGCAGTTCGACAAATCATGGTTACTACAAGCAGAAATTACTTCTTACATTATTATATTATTTTTATAATACTGTGGCCCACTGTGTGACGTTTATAATTATTTTGAAAACCTGCTGGTTCTGTTGCTGCTACTTAATGAAAACCACCTTTCAGAATTAAACATTTGTCCAACCATCCATCCTGCTCTTAAAAACATCAACCACATCACTCTTCCGTTTAAAATACAAAAGCCATGTGCAATTGCAGGTTATTTTTTCTGCTGTTGGTTGGAAATTGTTAAATGTATGTGTGTGTGCAGTGGTATTTTGTATGACTGTGTGTTGGAGTAATTGACCAGTTTTGTTTTTTTTTTGTATACCCTCCACTTGCAATTAATGAAATGGGGTATAAAAGTTTGTCATATCGTATGTAACTAATCGAAATATCGGTCTGGGACCCTATAAGGTATTTCCATTATTGATCAGTGATCGCTTCTAAGACATTCAAGCGATTTTCGGCTGTCTGTGGAAATAGCGATCACGGCGAAAATAATGTACGAAATTACTGTAACTTAACGTTTTTACTTGTTGTTGTTTTAAGAAGTTTAGTATTGCATTTAAACGATATCGGCTTAGCGGTAAAAAAGTTATGAACGAAATTGTAAGGACACTTCGAACATTTTTGTACATCTATATATATAAAAGAGTAATGTGACTGACTGACTGACTGACTGACTGACTTATTGACTGATTCATCATCGCCCAGCCCAAACCGCTGAAGCTAGAGACTTGAAATTTGGACTGTAGGTTCACCTCCCGGAATATAGATCCACTAAGGCTGGATTTTTGCCAATGTTGATTCTAAGGGGGTAAAAAGGGTAAAAAACTGTACTTTTGGTACTTTTTATATCTCCTGAAATAATGGCCGTAAAGACTTGAAATTTGGACTGTATGTTCACCTCCCGGAATATAGATTCCCTAAGGCTGGATTTTTGCCAGTGTTGATTCTAAGGGGGTAAAAAGGGTAAAAAACTGTACTTTTGGTACTTTTTATATCTCCTGAAATAATGCTCATAGAGACTAGAAATTTGGACTGTATGTTTACATTATGGAATTTAGATCCATTAAGGCTGGATTTTTGTCAATGTTGGTTCTAAGGGGGTAAAACGGGTAAAAATCTGTACTTTTGGTACTTTTTATATCTCCTGAAATAATGGTCATAGAGACTTGAAATTTGGACTGTATGTTCACCTCCCGGAAAATAGATCCAATAAGGCTGGATTTTTGCCAGTGTTGATTCTAAGGGGGTAAAAAAATGTACTTTTGGTACTTTTTATATCTCCTGAAATAATAGCACAAGAAACATGAAATTTGCAATTTCGGTTCACTTCCCGGAAAAAAGATTCACTACGGCTGGGTTTTTGCCAATGTAAATTCTACGGGGGTAAAATTGGTAAAAAAGTGTACTTTTGGTACTTTTTTTATTTACTAAAATAATGGTCATTCAAACTTGAAATTTGGAATGTAGGATCCTTTAGTGAAATAAAAAATTCTGGAACAAGTACTTTCTGAAAATTCTGTACCGTTTATAAAGAGTACCTTTTATAAAAAGTACCTTTTATAAAAAGTACCTTTTATAAAAAGTACCTTTTATAAAAAGTACCTTTTATAAAAAGTATCTTTTTAAAAAGTACCTTTTATAAAAAGTATCTTTTATAAAAAGTACCTTTTATAAAAAGTACCTTTTATTAAAAGTACCTTTTATAAAAAGTACCTTTTATAAAAAGTACCTTTTATAAAAAGTACCTTTTATAAGAAGTACCTTTTATAAAAAGTACCTTTTATAAAAAGTACCTTTTATAAAAAGTACCTTTTATAAAAAGTACCTTTTATAAAAAGTACCTTTTATAAAAAGTACCTTTTATAAAAAGTACCTTTTATAAAAAGTACCTTTTATAAAAAGTACCTTTTATAAAAAGTACCTTTTATAAAAAGTACCTTTTATAAAAAGTGCCTTTTATAAAAAGTACCTTTTATAAAAAGTACCTTTTATAAAAAGTACCTTTTATAAAAAGTACTTTTTATAAAAAGTACCTTTTATAAAAAGTACCTTTTATAAAAAGTACCTTTTATAAAAAGTACCTTTTATAAAAAGTACCTTTTATAAAAAGTACCTTTTATAAAAAGTACCTTTTATAAAAAGTACTTTTTATAAAAAGTACCTTTTATAAAAAGTACCTTTTATAAAAAGTACCT
Source organism: Pegoplata infirma (assembly GCA_963921195.1). NCBI lineage: Eukaryota > Metazoa > Arthropoda > Insecta > Diptera > Anthomyiidae > Pegoplata > Pegoplata infirma. The sequence goes on along the minus strand of OY992537.1, from coordinate 62,882,500 downwards.
TTTATAAAAAGTACCATTTATGAAAAGTACCTTCTATAAAAAGTACCTTTTATAAAAAGTACTTTTTATCAAAAGTACCTTTTATAAAAATACCTTTTATGAAAAGTACCTTTTATAAAAAGTACCTTTTATAAAAAGTTCCTTTTATAAAAAGTACCTTTTATAAAAAGTACCTTTTATAAAAAGTACCTTTTATAAAAAGTACATTTTATGAAAAGTACCTTTTATAAAAAGTACCTTTTAATAAAAAGTACCTTTTATAAAAAATATCTTTTATAGAAAGTACCTTTTATAAAAGTACCCTTTATAAAAAGTACTTTTTATAAAAAGTACCTTTTACAAAAATTACCTTTAATATAAAGTACATTTTATTAAAAGTACCGAAAGTGCTGAAACAATGATCCTAGAAAATTGAAATATGGAATGAAGAAAAAAACATTCTGGAAGAGATACTTTTTGGAAATTCCGTTTCTAATGGGGGTAAGAAAGTGTACTTTTGGTACTTTTTTTGTTCCTATAATAATGACCTTAGAAGCGTGAATTTTGAAATGTAGGGTACTTCGGTAAAAAAAAAAAAAATTTTGATAAAGTATTTTTTTAAAAAATCCGTTTCTAGAGGTATAAAAAAGTTTTTTATGATACTATTTATATTTCATGAAGTAATGATCCTAGGCACTGAAACTTTGAATGCTGGATAACTTTCTTTACAGAAATTCTGTTCCTAAGGGTCGCGACCGATCGTAAAGGGGATAAAGAAGTGTTAATTTGGTTATTCTTATATTTCTTGAAATAATGGTTCAAAAACTTGATATTTTAAATATGTATAGGATCAACTAGCACAAAAAAAAAGTTTTTTGAAAATTTAATTTTAAGGGAAGAGGTGGCAAATGGTTATTTTTACCTATCTAACTATTAAACTAAAAGCCCCAGAAAATTTAAAATTTATTTTAAAATTTAAAATTTTAGGGTAAAAAGGGGTACCTGGAAAAAGTGGTGTAAAATGGTACTTTTCATATCTATAAAATATCGACAATATAAATTTTTATTTCTTTAACGCATATATACGGAGAGGAATGAAACTTGCATGGAACAAAAGGAGATGGAATTGGAAATGAAATGGAGTAGAACGGGGATCGAAATGGAATGGAGCAGGGAACAATATGGAATGATACTTTTTACTCAAATTTATCGTATTTAACTTTTTTTATTTCATATTTTTTCTCCCTATATGCTTTTTCACTCAAACTTATTTTTATTCCCATTTCTTTTTTCATTGAAATATTTATTCACTTAAAATCCAAAAACCCGATATAAGGGCTCAATAATTGTCAACATTTTTTTGTTTTCACCGGAACGCACATGATAACGTACCAGCGAAGTTATTCAAATTGTATTGTTTAAATTATTCATTGAAATATTATTTTATGAAAGACGTAAACGTCAACAAGTAAATAAAACAAAGACTACCTAGGGGAATTTTTTGAAATCGATAGAGTAATCCTGATCCTTCTATTATTCGGTATTCAATACAACCGGTAACGAAGTACCGGGATGGTAAGCTAGTTGTATATAACCTAAAAATACAAAATTCTTTAATTCGGCTCCTCCTTGACATATGTGAACAAAATTGAATACCAAAAGGTATTTTAACAAGTACAAACATATTTTTTTGCCCCAAACATTCTTTTTGCGGAATTGTTTTTCCCCAAAATTTGTTTTCCAGCGGAATTTTTACAATTTTTTTTTTCAAAATTAATTTCTTTTACAAACTTTTTTAAAAAAAATTTTCATAAAATTTTTGTATAAAATTTTTTCAACAATTTTTTTTTTAATTTTTTTTAAATAATGTTTTGTACATTGTGGAAGGTATCCAAACATTCGGCAAGGCCGAATTTAACTTTTTATTTAATTTTATGCTTTTTTTCTGCATTATTTGCAAAAAAAAATTCTGTACGATATTGCATGTTGCTGCATTGTATTGGCTTCATTTTTTATGTCTTTTTTTATAACTTTTTTTTTCATTTTCATTAACTTTCTTTTAGCTGTTTGAATAAAACGGGTAATTTTTGTTGCTGTTTTTGTTGGTTTAAGTATACAGATAGAATGTGTTGTTGTTAGTACCGTTATTACCAAGTGCTTTTTGTGTTAGGTGATTTTCAACACCAAAACCGGTAAAATACAATTTGACCAAGACCAAACTAAAAAAATGCATATTCTTTTTTGCATCAAAATGATTAGGGAGGAACTTATTTTAAGGGGGGTTTAAAGGAAAATATTGATCTTTGTTCTTTGTTTAAATTTGCTAATATAAACTTAAAAAAATTACTTTACTTCTTTCATAAAAAACATAATTAGGTAAAAATTTAAAAAATCGCTACGATAAGTACTAGAGAATTTAATAATCTACAAATCAAAAAACTTTCATTAAAATTTAAAATTTTATAACACAAAATTTGATGAACTGAAATTGCCACTCAATTGCAGAATGCTTTTTTTAAAGTAAAAAGTACTGGACCGAATGGATGATTTTTTTTTTGATTTGTAGATTATTAAATTTTTACCTAATTATGTTTTTTATGAAAGAAGTGAAGTAAATTTTTTAACTTTTTAAGTTTATATTAGCATTATTTCAACAAAAATCAATATTTTTCAAAAAATGGCCACGGTACCTCGTAAAATACAAGAAAAACTTGTAACTTTTATTTTTTGCTACCAAACAAGACAAGGATTCTTTGTAATTTTACAAGATTTTTTCCAAAAATTTTGTAATTTTACGAGATTTTTACCAATAAAATTGTAAATTTCCAATTTTTTTGACGCGACAAAACTAACAGGGATGTTTCGTAACTAACTAGATTTTTTACTGCCTCCTATTTTACTAGAATTCCTAGTAAAATTAACGACCTTTTTTGTAATTTTACAAGTTTTTTTTACCAATAATATTGTAAATTTACAACTTTTTTGGCGCAATCAAACTTACAAGGAGTTCTAGAAAATTAACTATATTTTTTTTTTGTAAAAATCCATTGAATTTTTTAAAATTACAAAATTGTAAAATTTCAAAAAAAAAAAAATTAAATTTCGATAAAAATTTGTGTGTAAAAAAACAAGGAAAACTGTCAAGTATTGGTAAAATGGGATTACGAAACTTTTTTTAGTAATTTGACAAGTTTTTTTTGTGTGTAGTAGTCCTCATACAAATCACCCTACCGACTTTCACTAAAATCTCTCAAAATTCGTGAAAATTGTAAATATTTAATTAAGATTGATTTAAATTCGAAAATGATCAATTGTAAGTAGAAGATTCCGAATTATAACTGTCCTTTAATCGGAATTTAGGAATTGCAATGATCATTTTTGAATAATACGCTCAAGAAAAACCTTGTCAAATTACTAGAAAAAGTCTCGCAATCCCATTTATCAACATTTGACAGTTTTCCTTGTTTTTTAACAAAAAATTTTCGATAGAAAATTAAATTTTTTTTTCGTAATTTTACATTTCTTTTGTAATTTTACAAATTTCCAAGAAAATTTTACATAAAATTTTTTTTGTAAATTCACGAGAATTCCTTGCAAGTTTTATTGCGCCAAAAAAGTTGAAAATTTACAATTTTATTGGTAAAAACCTTGTAAAATTACGAAAAATCTCGTAATTTTTACTAGGAATTCTCATAAAATAGGATGTAGCAAAAAATCTTGTAAAGTCACGAGAATTCCTTATAAGTCTTTTTGCGTCAAAAAAGTTGTAAATTTACAATTTTATTGGTAAAAAGCTTGTAAAACTACAAATTATTGGTAAAAAGCTTGTAAAATTACTTGGAATACTAGTCAAATAGGAGGTACCAAAAAAACAAGTAAGAGGGTTATAGTCGGTCAAGACCGGCGGAAAATGGGTCCCAAGTCCAAATATGGACCGATTAGACCTATCTTTTGTTACATCTTTGTGTAGTGTAGAAAACAAACACAGTTCGAATTTTATTGGAACTGGTTTATTTTTTTCTCAATAGACCGATTTAATTGAATATCAGTCCAAATTTTTATATTGTGGACTAAGTCCAAAAATGGTCCAAATGTATTCCGAGTTGATTAGGTTATCAAAGTACAAATAAAATTTTAATCAAATATTTTTATTTTTAAGAATTTTGAGGGATTATGTGAATATTGGGAGGGTGGTTTGTATGGGGACTACGAGAAGGACTGACCCGATTCATTTGATGATGGTTTGTGCATACAAAATTTAATTACCTGTTAAATTTCAAAACGATACCTATTAAAATACGGTTATTAGAGGCATTTAAGCGAAATTCATGGACCGATTTTTTACAATTTCAATATGCTTCGTCCTTGAGTGAACAAAAGGTGCTAAAGTTTTAAATTTCAGACGGACGGACGGACATCGCTAAATCGACTCAAAAAGTAATTCTGAGTCGATCGGTATACTTGAAGGTAGGCCTAGGACCAATATTTCGGATAGTTACAAACATCAGCACAAACTCATTATACCCTATACCACAGAATGGTGTAGGGTATAAAAAGTTACAAACTTTTCTTGTAATTTTACAAGGTTTTTTTTGAGTGCATCTGCAAATGGTGTAGTTGCAGTTTTCTAATTTCCAATAGAACCATACATTTTCTTCAACAGTCAAAAAAAAAAAAAGTTCTCCCCTTATTGAATTTTTCATTTGTTTATATGTCTTTGTGTGCACATCGTAATATATTGCTATCAAAAAAAGTCCAGCACGTTTATCATGGCACCTTTCATGCAGCAACACCCAGCACCAAGTACTTGTCTGTCAGTTAGTCAAAACCGTCTGTCAGAATGCCACAGCAGTCTACATATTATTTTTTTTTTTGTTGTAACTGGTGCAATTCTGTTTTTTTTTCGTTTATTTAAATTGTGAGAGGAGCATGTAGATTCTTGTCATGTCAATAGTATTTTTTTGTTGTTCTATATAAGCAAATCCATTGGAAATTTAACTTAATTTTTTTTTTTTCAAAAAATTTCAGCAACAAATTTTGAAAACAATATTTGAAGGTCCTTTTTTCCAAGAAAGGACTTTATGGAATTCCAAAAACGAAATTTTGTATTAAAATTTAGAATATCCTTTTAACGCTATTAAAATTTCAGAGATGTGTTTTTACGCATTGTTGAGCTATAAATTTTCAAAGTTTGTTAGAGAGCCAAATATTTGATTTTTTTTTTTAAATTTTTGCAAAAAATCAAAAATTTTACTTTATAACCAAATTCGAAACTTTATTTCTTGACAACACGAAAAAAACCTCCCTAAAATTTTACCAGCATTAAAAAGACATTTTAAGCTTTAATTCAAAATTTTGGTTTTGAAAATCCATGCTGTCCTTGTCTGTAAAAAAGGAAATTCCAATTTTTATTTTCAAAAATTTTTGTTGAACATTTTTTGAATTTTAGTTTTTGAATATTAAATCTCCATAATTATATCAACAATATTGTCACAGAAAGTTTTTGCGTACAACTTACGGTTTACGAGTAAAAAACTGTCTAGAGCCAACTTTTTGATTTTTTCAATATTTTTGCAAAAAATCAATAATTGTGCTCTCCAACAAACTTTGAAAATTGATTGCTCAACAATACGAAAACAACTCTCTGAAATTTTAACCGCGTTAAAAGGACATTCTAGTCTTTATCACAAAATTTTGTTTTTATTAATCCATGGTGCCCTTCCCTGGAAAAAAGGACCTTCCCAAAATTGTTTTCAACATTTTTTGTTGATTTTTTTTTGAAAAATTTTTTTTTTCTGAATTTTAAATTTCCATAATTTTATTAACAATATTGTCACAGAAAGTTTTTTTTTGTACAACTGACGGTTTCCGAGTAAAAAAAAATGTCTAAAGCCCACTTTTTGATTTTTTTAATATTTTTGCAGAAAATCAAATATTTGGCTCTTCAACAAACTTTGAAAATTAATTGCTTAACAAGACGAAAAAACACCTCTCTAAAATTTTAACAGCATTTGAACGACATTCTAGACTTTAATACAAAATTTTGGTTTTGGTAATCCATTTTGTCCTTCCCTGGAAAAAAGGACATAGAAATATTGTTTTTAACATTTTTTGTTGAAATTTTTTTGAAATTATTTTTTTTTACTAAATTTTAAATCTTCATAATTTTATCTACAATATTGTTTTTATCATTTTTTTCGTACAACTTACAGTTTTCGAGTAAAAAAAATGGTAAAAAACAGTCTAAATTTCAATATTGCCAAAAAGCGCAAAATGTTTTTTAATCAGTTATAACTAAAAACAAGTAAGAAAGTTATGGTCGGCCAAGACCGACCATATGATACAGAAGGACTGACCCAATTCCTTTGAAATTTGGAATGATGATTCGTGCATACAAAATTTGATTACCTGTAAATTAAAATACAGTTATGAGAGTCATTTAAGCCTAATCCAAAGGGGCGTTTGTATGGGGGCTAGGTCTGAACATGGACCGATTTTTTTCAATTTCAATAGGCTTCGTCCTTGGGCCAAAAGATGCTTAAGTTTCAAATTTCAAGTCAATTGGTTGAAAATTGCGACTTGTATCGTTTTTAAACCGATAGATGGACAGACGAACGCACGGACAGACGGACGGATGGACATCGCTAAATCGACTCAAAAAGTGATTCTGAGTCGATCGGAAGGTAGGTCTAGGACCAATATTTCGGGTAGTTACAAACATCAGTAGGGTATAATTAACATAATCGGTGATCCGCCAGCTAAATTTGCTATGGATTTGCTCATATACAAAATTGTTGTTGGTAATATATAATTTTTTTCGCATAATTTGTGTTAACAGCCATTATGTTATTTTAAGAAGATATTTAAAAATTATTAAAGAAAAAATTTGTGTTGAATAATAGGTGTTGATAAACCTCACTTGACCGATTCTATTTTACTCTACTGATTTGTGTTGTCGTGACGCCAGCTATCAAGAAAATAAATAAAACTATTTATCGAATTTCAATTAAACAGGTAAATAAATCTTTGCCCATCACGGGATTTGTAGTTTTGAAAAATCTGCGTTGGCTTAATTAAAAAATTAATTGATTTAGTCAATGCTAGAATTTTTTTGATAAAAGTAAATTCAGCTATATTTTTTTTAAAATGAAAATTATGTATTCTGTCGCCGTAGCGATCTTATATTCTTAAAAACTCAGGAAATTTGAATCTAAAACCGAAATTTTTGTAAATTGAATTACAACTAACATAATTTTTTTGTTGTATTAAAACTACCCATCCTAATGTTCATATGGATAAAAAAAATATTGAGATTAATTTGCGTGGGAATATTTTTGTGGCTGTTAAGTTTGATTTTTGAATTTAAACATCAATAAATCGTAACAAAATATGTGTAAAATGGAAAAAATCGGACAATGTCTTCCGAAAAAAGTAATTCTTTGAATAAAATGCCAATAAATTCGCTTAAACGAAAATGTAGCATTTTTTTTTTTTAATTTGTTTTTAAAGAAAATTTCTCATTTTCTTACAAAAAAAATCTCAGAATCTAACAGATTTTTCGAAGAGAAATTGTCCAGAACCGGGAATACCAAGAACCGGGAAAAGTGACACCCAAAAAAATAACTAGTGTTAAACAGTCTAATGTGACTTAGGTAAATTTTTTTTATATTGAGTTCAAGAAATTGCTCAAGTTTTAACTAAATTGTATATGACATTTATTATACCCTCCACTTAGTGATAGAGGGTATATATAAGTTTGTCATTCTGTTTGTAACTCATCGAAATATCGATCTAGGACCCCATAAAGTATATATATTCATGATGCCCGATCGATTTTAAGACATTCTAGCGATGTCCGTCTGTCCGTCTGTCCGTCTGTCCGTCTGTCCGTCTGTCCGTCTGTCTGTCTGTTGAAAATGCTCTCGCGGACAAAATATTGCACAGAGATGACTGAAACTTAACATATTTATTGGAAGTTCTCCCGAGAAGTTTGGTATTGCATTTGAGCGATATCGGTTCAGCGGTTCAAAAGTTATGAACGAAAATGTAAGCACACCTCAAAAATTTCAGTACATTCAACATAACCTAAAAATACAAAATGCTTTAATTCGGCTTCTGGTTGACATATGTGAACATAATTAAACACCAAATGGTATTTAAACAAGTACGAACATATTTTTTGACAAAAAAAGAAAAAAATCGCGGATTTTTTTAACCAAAATTTTTTTTCGCGAAATTTTTTTTTTCAAAAATTTTTTTTTTTCCTTTTAAATAAAGTTTTTTGCAATAATCTTTTTGAAATTGTGGAGGGTATCACTACATTCGGCAAGGCCGAATTTAACTTTTTTACTTGTTTTGTAAAATAGCATTGTTTACAAAATTAAATTTAACATACACAAACTTGAATCTTTTACCTAAGTTTTTTTTTATAAATATAAATAAATTTAATTCGATAAAGTCGATATATTAATGCCACATTGTAAACAACACATTGACAACAAATTGTCTTTAATTTTTTATAAAATATATGTATGAGGAACTAATTTATTTAATTAATTAAAAAGGTAAGCAAAAATAATGTGTTTATATATTTGATAAACGTATATTAACCAAAATATTAACTTTCAGTTGCAGACGGTGGTGGTTTATCCGAACATTTGCGGCATCCGCCACGGAACTTGTAAAAATACATTACTTGGAATCTCCACCCAATGTATGCAGTTTTAATTTTAAGGAACGCCATAAAAAACATAAAACAATTGGTCTCCGGTTCGCAGTGTTGGTTCAACAGTAGACACCAAAGCAGATCCAGAAAATGACTTGAGGTTTTTGATTGCAGATTCCGGTTAGTGATAATTCAGCATCTAAAGAAAAAATTCTTTAGAAAAATAGTCTCACAATATGGTACTTTCTATAGAACAATTGTCTCAGAATCTGAAAATTGTTCTAAAGAAAAATTGTCTTAGAATCTAAGATTTTTTCTATAGAAAAATTGTATCAGAACCTGAGACTTTTTCTGTAGAAAAGTTGTCACAGAATCTAAAATTTGTTCTGTAGAAAACTTTTTTTATAGAAAAATTGTCTCAAAATGCAAGACTTTTTCTATAGAAAAAATTTCTCAGAAATAGAGAATTTTTCTATAGAAAAAAATTCTCAGAATTACAGAATTTTTCTATAGAACAAATAACAAAGAATCTGACAATATTTCTAAAAATATCTTAGGATTTGAAATTTTTATATAGAAAAAAAGTCTCAGAAACTTAAAAATTTTCGATAGAAAAAATTGATAAAAATATTTCTTAAAACATTTAAAAATTTCTCAAAAACATTTGTTCTATAGAAAATTTCCCAGAAAAAAATTTCTCAAAGAAAATTTGTATGTATATAGAAAATTTCACAAAGGCACTTTTTCTATAGAAAATAACTAAAGACAATTTTTCCATAAAAAAATTCTAATTGTCAATTTCTCTATGCAAAATTTCTGAAAGATGGTTTTTTATAGTAAATTTCTGAAAGACAATTTTTCTTTAGAAAATTTTTTGAAAAACAATTTTTTTATAAAAAAATTTTCAAGCAATATTTCCATAGAAAATATCTCTAAAAACAATTTTTTTATAAAAATTTCTCAAAGACAATTTTTCTATAGAAAATTTCTGAAAGACAATTCTTCTATAGAAAATTTCTTAAAGACAAGTTTTCTATAAAAAAATTTTTAAATACAATTTTTTTATAAAAAATTTCTCATACAATTTTTCTATAGAAAATATGTATTCAGACAATTTTTCTTTAAAAATTTCTCAAAGTCAATTTTTCCATAGAAAATTTCTTAAAGACAATTTTTCTCTAGAAATGTCTGAAAGACAATTTTTCTACAGAAAATTTCTGAAAGACAATTTTTCTATAGATACTTTCTAAAAAAAAAACAAAAAAATATCTAAAGAAAAGTTGTTTTTACGAAATTTTTTACAGAATAATTTTCTATAGAAAAACTGTCTTTTCTAAAGAAAAATTATCTTTAAGAAATTTTCTTTACAAAAATTGTCTTTGAAAAAGTTTCTATGAAAAATTGTCTTTCAAAAATTTTCTATAGAAAAAAAATGCCTTGAAGACATTTTCTATAGAAAAATTGTATTTGAAAAATTTTCTATTTAAAAATTGTCTTTGAGAAAGTTTTTATAGAAAAATTGTCTTTAAGAAATTTTCTATAGAAAAATTGTCTTTCAGAAATTTTCTATAGAAAAATTGACTTTCAGAAATGTTCTATAGAAAAATTGTCCTTGAGAAATTTTCTATAAAAATTTTTCTATAAACAAATTGTCTTTGAGAAATTTTTAATGAAAATTTTTTTAGAAATTTTCTACAAAAAAATTTTCTTTTAGAAATTTTCTCTGAAAACCTGTCTTTCAGAAATTTTCTATAGAAAAATTTTCTTTCAGAAATTTTCTGTAAAAAAATTGTCTCAGAAAATTTTTTTTTTCAGAAATTTTCTATAGAAAACCTGTCTTTTAGAAATTTAATATAGAAAAATTGTTTTTCAGAAATTTTCTGCAGAAAAATTGTCTCTCAGCAATTTTCTATAAAAATTGTCTTTGAGAAAGTTTCTATAGAATTTTTTTTTTTTAATTTTCTATTAAAAAATTATCTTTGAGAAATTTTCTATATAAAAATTATATTTGGGAAATTTTCTATAGAAAAGTTATCTTTAAAAAATTTTCTATTGAAGAATTGTCTTTGAGAAATTTTCTGTAGCAAAATTGTCCTTGGGAATTGTCTTTGAGAATTTTTCTATGGAAAATTATTTTTCAAAAATATTCTCTAGAAAAATTTTTCTCAGAAATTTTCTATAGAAATATTGTCTAAGAAATTTTCTATAGAATATTGTCTTTGAGAATTTATCTATGTAAATTGCCTTTGAAAAGTATTCTATAGAAAACTTGTGTTTGAGAAAGTTTCCATAGAAAGATTGTGTTTCAGAAATTTTCTACAGAAAACCTGTCTTTCAGAAATTTTATATAGAAAAATTGTCTTCCAGAAATTTTCTATCGAAAAATTTTCTATAGAAGAATTATCTTTCAGAAAATTTCTACTGAAAAATTGTCTTTCAGAAATTTTCTATGAAAAATTATCTTTGTAAAATTTTCTATAGAAAAATTATCTTTTTTAATTGGTTTAAAACCAATTTTCTATAGAAAAATTGGTTTTAAAACATTTTCTATTAAAGAATTGTCTTTGAGGAATTTTCTGTAGAATAATTGTCTTTGGGAAATTTTCTATAGAAAAATTATCTTTAAAAAATTTTCTATTAAAGAATTATCTTTGAGAAATTTTTTATAGAAAAATTTTCTTTGAAAAATTTTTTATAGAAATTTTCTATAAAAAATTGGCTTGAAAAAGTTTTCTATAGAAAAATTGTCGTCAAAAACTTTCTATAGAAAAATTATCTTTCAGAAATTTTCTATAGAAAAATTGTCAACCAGAAATTTTCTAACGAAAAATTTTCTTTCAGAAATTTTCTATAGAAAAATTGGCGTTCAGAAAATTTCTATAGAAAAACTGTCTTTCAGGAATTTGCTATAGAAGAATTGTCTTTGAGAAAATTTCTATGGAAAATTTTACTTTAAGAAATTTTCTATAGGAGTATTTTCTTTCAGAAATTTTCTGTAGAAAAATTATTTCTCAGAAATTTTCTATAAAAAAATTGTCTTTGAAAAATTTTCTATAGAAAAATTTTCTATTAGAAATTTTCTATAGAAGAATTGTCTTTGAGAAAATTTTTTAAAAAAATTGTCTGTTAAAAATTTTCTATAGTAAATCCACAGACTAATACAGACTCGACATAAGTGACAGGTGTCAAAAAAGTATTCTTTAACCATATGGTTTATATCATAGAAAAAAATAGAAATGAAACAGAGTCGTATTTCGCTTGAATAAGTATTAGTGACAGCACATTTTGTAACTTTTGACGTTTAATAAAAACAATGCAAGATAAAAGAGAACAACAACAAAGCAAACAACAAAAGAGAAATAAAAAGTTTTTAAACTATCAATAGTGCGTATTATCTTAAAAAAAAACGTTGAATACAGCAAAATAAATAATAAATTTAATTAAATGAAAGACAAATTCCATTTTTTATAAACAAAGAATCTAATTTGATATTAAATACGTGTGAGATGAGGAAGAACAAGCATTTTGCCACCATATTGGAAAATACATCAAATACAACACTGCGTACCTTCTAATCTTTTCTATGGTTTATATTTTCAAATTATTCTACGAATTAGGTTAGAAAGAGAAAGCTAATATAACGCGCCATTAGAAAAATGGATGCCAGATCGGTTTTTGTTGTTTCACTCACTCCTAAGTCGTAGAAAGTGTTGCCATGTTAGCGTAAAACGGTCTAAAAACCGCTGTGTTTTCTCCTAAAATCGCTTAGTTTTTCCCCATTTTTTCTTATAAAACTCTACTGTCGAGTCTGTATTTAGTCTGTGGTAAATCTGTCTTTTAGAAATTTTTTATAGAAAAATAGTCTTTCAGAAATTTTCTATAGAAGAATTGTCTTTCAGAAAGTTTCTATAGAAAAATTGTCTGTCAGAAATTTTCTAAAGAAGAAGAATTGTCTTTTTTTTCTATAGAAAAATTGTCTATGAGAAAGTTTCTATAGAAAAATTTAGTTGTCACTGATCATGCTAAGTATGTATTTTAAGCTTGTTAGTATTTATATTTTATTATAAAATTGTCCTTTATATTAAAAAAAAAATATTAAAAATAAATGTAATTAAAATTTATAATACTGAGCATTTTGTATGGAAGGGGATATATAAAACTATTAAATCAACCTAAAAAAATACGTTATTTGACCAATCAAACTGCACCATTTATTTAAATATAGTGGCTAAATAAACAAAATTAAATTTGAAATAATGCTTAAATGCATTTTGTAAGTTTACCTAAGTTGATTCGGGTAATATGCAAAGAAACTTTTCAAGTTGGATTCCTGCGAAAAATCTTAGGTAAATTATACCCTAAAATTAAATAATTTCACAATTGTTTTTTTTTGGGTGGAGGCACTAGTACAGACGATTAATATTAGACAAGGCCGAATTAAACTTTTTTTACTTGCTTCATTTGTTGTGGTTTACGGACCGCCGACTGCTGTTTTTTCTCTCAATTAAAACGACCATCAACCTTTTGAGTCTTGGTATAATTTTCTTTATGGGTACAAAAGTAAAAAATATTTATTTTTTTAAGACTTTTTGAAGCAGGCACACGGTGTTGCATGAATTCTTTTATATCGAGTTTGTTTTTTATTTAAAGCGGCAAACAAAATAAATACACAAATGCAGATACAGACATAAAGAAACCAAGTCAGACAAACAATCGTATAAGGGTGACATTTATCCAAAATTGATGACAGAACTGATAAACAAAAAAAAAAGCTTGTAAAATAAACGAATTCTTGTCAAATATGATGTAGAAAAAAAAAGTTACAAACTTTTCTTGTAATTTTACAAGTTTTTTTTTTGAGTGTATATACATTATTGATCAGTGATCGATTTTAAGACATTGCACGGTGGTCAATTCCAGCCAAAAATCATTTTATTTTTTTATTAAATCTTGATGAACTTTTGATGCTATATTATAGCTAATACTTCAAAACATACAACTTAAATCTTTTTTTTGCCTTGTAACACTATATTATTGTCCATAGTGGTGCAAAGTTGAGTATTTTTTGCTTCTCATTTCAGCTTTTTTTTAAATGTATATTTTAGTTTTCAATAAAAGTTGGCTTTGCATTTTTCTTCACATTATTTTTGTAAGTTCGCACATGGATTTTTAATTCCTATAGTAAATAACCATTCCATGTGGTTTTTGCAGATTTTGTGTGCGTTTTTGTCTTAAAGTGATGTGTATGAAAATTAGATAAAAATTAAAAAAAAAACTCTAAAAAAATAAATTTTGAAAGACCATAAAAATCAATTAGAGGCTATTAGAGGTTAGCTATAAAAACCAGTTTGTAATTTTAGCTATTAAAAGTAAGTATTTTAAATTTCAGCCCCTACTTTTACCGATTCTTTAAAGCAGAGCATTTTTAGTGGACTCATTTTTTACAAATGGTGGACTTTTTTAAACCTACAAACTCCACTAAAATAGGGAATGTGAATAGATACTAACTTAAAACCCATAGATTTGCGTTAAAAAAAAAACTTAAAAAAAGTCGAAATAAAAAAATGTGGTTTAAGGGGAGTTGAAACTAAAAAACAGCCTTAATGTAAGCAATTTTTAAACAGCTAAAAAAATAAATACGTAATAGTAGTATTATTTAATTCTGTTTTTTCATTTGAAAGAAAGAACCTTTTAGTATTTTTTAAAAATTTCATAACACAAAATTTGGTCAACTAGAATTTTCAGGGTTGCCAGTTAATCGTGTGTTGTTTTTTTAAAGGGAAAAATTGGCTGCATTTTTACAGCAAAAACTACTAAACCGATTTTGATGATATTTTTTTTTTTTGATTTGTAGATAGTTAAATTTTCAAGCACTTAACGTGGCCATTTTTTTTGGAAAAAAATTGATTTTTGTTGAAGATATGCTAACGTAAACTCAAAAAATAGAAAAACTTCAATTTCTTCTTTCATTCAAATATTAATTAGGTAAAATTTTAAAAAATTGTCACGATAAGTATTAGAAAATTAAATAATCTACAAATCAAAAAAAAAAAAAATGTCATCAAAATCGGTTCAGTTGTTTTTGCTGTACAACTGCGTCCATTTTGTCCTTTAAAAAAAGCATTCCACAATTAACTGGAAACCCTGACAATTCTTTGTCTTTTAAACTTTTAAAAATATTACGATTGTTAATATTTCAAATAAAAAAACAGAATTAAAAAGAATTGCGTATCTATTTAAAAAAAAAATGATAACACTAAGGCTGTTTCTTTTAGTTCCAAACCCACCTTAATTAGTTTGATACATTTGTCGCGACCATGCTTAGTTGGCCAACCACTATATTTGTATGTCCAACGTTTTGAAAAGAGATCAGATATATTATTCTTAATTCGGATATTAAATTATTGCTGTTTATATGCAGACATGTTTGATACATTTGGGACGTCCATGATTATTTGGCCAACCACTGTATTTGTAGGTCCAACATTTGGGCAAGGTATCAGATATGTTATTCTTAATTCGAATATTAAATTTGAGGTATTTACATGCAGAAATAAAGAAGTTATTGATTTTTGACCGTAATTGACCACCGTGCAGTGTTGCCATTTTCAAAATGAAGAAAAGCGCCAACATTTTGGAAAAAAGGGTAAAAAAGGGTAAAAATATAAAAAAAGGGTAAAAAAGCGCCAAGAGGAAAATGTCAATATATAATTTTTTTTTTTTGAAAATGTACTTTTTCACTACAAAAAGAACATTTAAAAAAGGGTGAAAAGGGGTAAAACTGGCGCATAAAAAGTGTAAAAAGCGCCACAAACACAAAATTAAAAAAAAAAAAAATATATTTTTTCCTGAATTTTCTAAATTTATTGAGACAAAACTAAAAAGAAAATTGCAATTCAAATTACTTAAATAATATAAAGATAACAATTAACACAAAATTTTAAATAAAAATATTTGTCTTTATAGAAAAATAAAAAGTTTTCTTATAAATCTGTTCCATTGTCGCACTCATCACAAAATATATTTTTTTTATAAATTACCTCTTTTCGAATGATATTTTATGGATTTGATTTGAATAAATTTGGCTGTAAATAGTTGAAGGCAGTTCATACTTTTGGCAGCAAATTTTAAAATTTTTAAAAAAAAACAACAGTCCAGAAAAACGTACAAAACTTATAGTTTTGTTACAAAAACTTCAGTAAATATTTACTGAAAGACCTTAACATAAAAATAATCAACAAAAAGAAATAATAAAAAAATCAAAAAATTTTTATAAAAAGCGCCAAAAGCGTCACAAAAAAATAAAAAAGCGCCATGAATACCCGTTTTTTTTAAAAAGGGTATTCGAAAAAAACTCCGGGTAAAAAGACAAAAAAGCAGAAGAAAATACCCGAAAAGCGTCAAAATGGCAACACTGTTGAAACCCCGTTAAACATGTTTTAAAACATTGGTAAGTCACAAAAATATTTTACAACGTATTTTTGTCACTCAAAAATGTTTCTACACAAAAAAAATACACTTGAAAAAAATTTTCCACTCAAAAAAAATTTTACACTCAAAAAAAAATTTTGTAAAATTTTTTTTTTCAAAATTACTAAAAAAAAGTTGTTTTACCCAAAATAAAATATTTCTAATAAAAAATTTTATTTTTTCACATTAGAAAATTTAATATCACTTAAAAAGGGCATTCATAGATTCGGCCAAGTCGAATATAACTTTTCTACTTGTTTATTTTTTTAGTTATCTTTTTATATTTTTTTAATGTATTTATTCAACTGCTTTAATTATTTTAATTATTAAAAAAAGTTAAAATGCATATTGATGACATTTTTGATGATATGATGAAATGTGACATCACTTATTTCCTTAATTTTGATGACATGTTTCATCATATTGAAGAAAAGCTTCTAGAATATGATAAAATTTGTCATCAAAATTGATGACATCATGTTGTGAAACCGTTTCATCAATATGATGAAGCATTTTTCTTTGGTTGCTTGAGATAAAATTGTTGTCACCATAACAACAAGTAATTTTTTTCTGTTATCAATTTTAAGTGCCCCCCTCATGATTATGCATAGGTTTTTGAACTTTTCATAATGGATTGCAGCAAGTTAACATAAAAAAATAAAAATCACACAACCATTCTCATATCTGTAGAACATACTCGTTTGTATACGTATAGAAAATAAATTGTAAAACCATAACCTTACCTAACAACATTTTTATATTTCATACATACAAATATTTTATGCTAAATACACCATGTGTGCATTATTGAAACGTCATACATGCAACATCATTTGTTTATTTCATTTATTTTAAACCTTGTTATAGACGTTTTTTTTTTGTGTGCTCGCACCAATGAACCTTTTCCGTTTCTCTTGTCTTCAGTTTATTGTTGCAGGGCAATTTGCAAACCATTTTATGACAATGTTGCATGAGGCAAAAAAAAAAACAACACTGTGCAACAAATTTTAAAGGTCATTGCCTTCAAATTTCTTTTTTATGACCCACTAAAGTTTTTAAATTTTTATCAAATGCGTTTGGAAAACGTCAAAAAAACTGTAATAAATGATCATCTGAGCTTCAAAATATGGTTGGATGTCTTCAGTTAAATTGTATGGTGGTTATTTTCCTGGAACATATTAACCCTCTAACTGCCATTTTAAGGGCAGTTAGAGTAAAAGAACCGCACTACAATTTTATTAAACACACCCAACCATATTTTTAAGCTCATATGAGCATTTATTTTAGTTTTTTTTTACGTTTTTCAAACTCATTTGACAAAGAATGAAAAACTTCAGCGGACCATAAAAAAGAAATTCGAACTAATTTTGCAAAAACCCTTTAGTGATTTTGTTTATTTGATAGTCAACTTTAATTTGGCATTTGAGCCATTTGATTTAGGTTTATTTTTTTTGTTGCACAGTGCAATCGAAATACTCATACAGACCACCAATAAATGATACACTTTTGTAGATAAGCGTTTTATTTATTCTGTTCGGGGGGTTCTTTCTGTTTTTTTTTTTGGTCTTGGTCATGGTTTTAATTAATTTCCATTAAATTAATAATTTGTTTGGTTTAATTATTCAGAACAAAAAAACTGTTATAATTGTAATTGTTTTTTTTTGTTTGTGACTGTTGTAGTGCAATGTTGCGGTTTTACTTTATATTGCAAATTATCCACTAAATTAATTAAAGGTTTATTTTGTGCCACTAATTATTTAAATAGTGTAACGAGTATTTTAAATGGATTTACAGAAATAATATTTAATTTTAAAGACCTTTTTTGTTTGTTGAACGTGCTTATGATGCTCAATCAACTACAATAAAATAATATAACTGGCAACGCCCGATTTGTAATTAACAAATGTTTTGTTGACACCCAAATAAATTATTTAACTAAAACAAGTGAGAGTGTTAAAATCGACTGTGCCAAATCAATTATACCCTTCAAAATTAAAAAAATAAAAATTCAAATTATTTAAACACCCAGTTGACAAAATAAAACCACACCTGACATACAGCTGACTCTCCCTTTATGAAATCGCTGACATCTTCATACAATTTTTCAAAATGTCATCAATGACATGTCAGCAGTTGGTCAGCAGTGTCCACCAGTATCGGTGGCCACTAACAATTCGTTTAAACATCTGCTGACCAACTGCTGACATGTCATTGATGACATTTTGAAAAATTGTATGAAGAAGTCAGCAATTTTATAAAGGGAGAGTCAGCAGTATGTCAGGTGTGATTTTTTTGCCGACTGGGCAGCGCATTACAAAAACAACAAGCATAAAAAATTACCCAGTGGGTATTTATATGCATACCTGCTTTAATGCTTTTTGTTGGTTGTTTAATAATTGTGATCCAATCAAGAAAAAATATAATTTTCTTCTTTTAATTCTCAATGAGTATAAATTTAAATAACGATTTTAACAACGATTGTCATTTAAATTCCCTACGCCACTTGTAGATAGACCTTTTATATTCGCCAAATAGTCTTGACAATTGTATCAACGACAATGACAAACGAAACATTTCGGATAGGTCTAGCAATGAGCCTTATGGCTTTTGGGTGAATTTACCAAATGGCTGACACCCACACAACCTATTCTTAAAATCAATATTATTAAAAAAATCAATATTATTTTGCAAAAATCCCTTTTTAATTGCAAAAAATAAAAAAAATCACATTTCGAAATTCAAATGTATGGACTAAATATATTTTGACCTCCTGACTCCAAATATGCTTTCTAGTGAATCCCATTTTTAAGATATTCGCGTTTTTTAAGATATTCGTTTGAAGATTTTAAAAACTGATAATTTACAACATTCTGTAGTTCCACTGTAACGTATTACACGAATTTATTAAAAAATTATAGAAGATGGACCTTGTAAATTCTCGTATTAGACATTCAAACATTTCTTGCACGATCCATTTTCAAGAAATTCGCTAGGACATGATTTAACATAAAATGTGACTCGTGATTCCAAATCAGCCCTTCAATTTTCCCTGAAGCAGTTTTCGCAGTGTCTACACTAGGGCGGGTCGATTTGTATGGATCGAAAAAAACTGAAAAATCGTATAGCAAAAACAAAATCTACAAGAAATTCTAAGAAACTTTTCCAAAGAAACCATTAGTCTAAAATCAAACCCTATACCGCGCCTAGCGACATGAAAATCCGTCCGTCCGTCTGTCTTTCTGTCTGTGTGAACACGCTAACTTTCAAATGTTAGCGGAAGAATGAAAAATATATACGGCAAGCTTCAGCAGCATGCCGTATATATTTGTTATACTTTCGGTCAGATTATTATTAAATTTCAGCGAAATCTGTCAAGTGGTTCATAAGTTATTAGCAAAATGGGTAATTTCAGATGGGATTTAACCCGAACTCCTGTGTTGAAAAAAAAGCTAAACACTCTTTGAAAAGGAATGGTAAGCAAAAAAAAATATATTTTAGAAACTATTTTTGTCACTCAAAAAAACTAAAAAAAAATATTACACTCAAAAAAAAAATACACTCAAAAAAATTTACACTCGAAATTTTTGTTTTTTACAAAAATTAAAAAAAAAAAAATACTCAAAATAAATCAAATACTTACTGATGTAAAAAAAAAAATATTCCGTCATCAAAAATTTTTATCGAACACAGCTTTTTTCCTCTCCGCTATGCAACTCCCCAATTTTAACCCACAAAAGTATCTATGTGTTTTTTTTTGACGAAATATTATGATCCTCAATTACATACTTTTATTTACTAAGAAAAATCCGCTGCACCAGCTTCCCATTGTAATTAACATACAAAGGCTTTGGAGGGAATCGAACCCACAACCCCTGCACTTACTTTCAGAGTATCACGACACACGTTAATATACTGCAGCCCAATAAAAAATAAATAATGGAGTAAAATTATCATGGATTAACGATAAAAGAAGCGATTTATTGTTAAAATTTCTTATTATAATTATGCGTCTGTGGCGTTTGCATTACAAATCAATCTAATTATATATTTCTCCATTTCAGGGATTATGTCTAATATACTACTTGCTGGTCATAATCCCAAAAATTGTTCGAATTACATAATTATTATGTTCTCGCAGCATATCGGTATATAAAACTATGTTTTCTTTACATCTGAGGTGTGGGGTATGTTCAGCAACTTTGTAGAAAATATTATGGCAAATACTTTTGTGAAACATATTAACCCTCTAACTCCCTCTCATAACGGTATTTTTTGGCTCTATTCTAACAAATCGTAAAAAACACCCCGAAAGAGGGGTAGGGTGGGGATGAAATGTTCTACAAAAATGTTGCCAATAAAATTTTACTATATACCTCAGAGCACACCAAAGCCCAAAAATTAACACAAACACCAAAAAAGTGTCAAGTTCTATGTTTTGCTAATGAAAAAAAGGACGGACGGACAAATCTTCATGTCGTTAGGCGCGGTATATGGTTTGATTTTAGAAACATGGTTTCTTTGGGAAATGTTCTTAGAATTTCTTGTAGATTATGTTTTTGCTATACGATTTTTGACAAAAAAAATCGACCCGCCCTAGTCTACACTGTTACACTCAAAAAAAAAAAAAAAAAAACTGTAAAGTTATCAAAAAATTTAGTTAAATTTAACTAAAAAAGCACCTGATTTTGGGCCTACTAAATTTCTAGTTAATTTAACTAAAAATATTTAGCTAACTTTTCGTAGAATGAATGTAGCAAAAAAAAACCCGTAACTTTAACTTAAAATTTAGCAAAAATATCTTGTAAACATTAGCAATTTAAAAAAAAAAATTGAATTATTTTTTTTTGCTAAATTTAAAATTGAGTTGACCAAATTTTTACAAGCTTTTTTTGCTAATATTACAAAAATAAATTGTAAATTTATTTTTTAAGAAAATTTAAAATGGCGCTATCTCGGAAACTAAGCCAGATAGAGCAAAATGGAGGCCATTTTTGGTTCTCGGGCTCTGTGTGGGTTCTAATGGGTCTTAACTTTGGATCCAAAAAAGTTAGCATTCCTGAAAATTTTAAAATGCTCATATCTCGGTAAATATTGCCGACACAACAAAAAGTCCAAAAGCATTTTTGTAGCCCTCAATACGTTCAACAAAACCGTAAAATAACCAAAAGCTCTTCGAGTAATATTTTTGAAGTTGTCGAGTTTTTTAATTCTCAAAATCCCAGTGGTCCTCTAAAATCACATATCTCAAAAACTAAGCAAGGCAGAGCAAAACGGACACAAATTTTGGATCAAAAACTATGACGATTTTTAAGAAAGCCAACTAGGTCTAGGGCCATCGGGGTCTTGACCTATCGGGTCCAAACCCAATGGGGTCCTCAAGTGTGTATGAACTAACAGTAAGTTGAAATAAAAAAATTTCAGTTAACTAATTTTTGGCAAAACATTTTTGCTAACTTAACCAAAAAAATTGTGGGTTCAATATAAGCAAATTTTCTTGTAGGATTACAACCTTTTTTTTGCTTACATTACAGTTTTTATTTTTGAGTGTTCATTTAAAAAAGGTTTAAAAATGTGAAAAAAGTAATAAATTTGTAATAAAACGGTGCATTTTTCAAATTTGTAAACAGTTTCAGTATAAAACAGCCTAAATTGGTCCAAGTATGAGAATATTCAAAGAAAGATGTTTTTATACCCTCCAACCACAGTATGGGGGAATACTCACTTTGTCATTCCGTGTGTAACGCATCAAAATATCGGTCTAGGAGCCCATAAAGTATATATATTTGTGATCGATTCAAAGACATTCTTGCAATGTCCGTCCGTTTGTTTGACCGTCCATCTGTCCGACCGTCCGTCTGTCCGACCGTCTGTCCGTCTGTAGTTAACACGATGCAATCCAAAATATAAGAGCTCCCGAAATTTGGCACGAATATGTCTTATAGTCCTAGGCTGGTAAGGTTCGTAAAAGAGAAAAATCAGACCCGAGGAAAAAAGTTCCCCCTTGAAAAATAATTTTTTTTTACATGATTTTTAGTGTTTTTGTTTAAAAAATGCAACATTTTTATGCTACAAGAAGTTCAAAGTCATGCATTTGGACCCAGAGGATTAGAAACTGGCATTTTTTTCGGTCCGCCGCCCCTTTTTGCGGGCGTGGTTAAACAAATTATAAATAAGTATATACGTGTATTTCTTTAGTGAGAAAAACTTAAGAATATATTTTTAAACATATATTTCGAGAGGAAATTTACCCTTCCCCGATTACCACTACCCAACCTTCCTAAAATAAAGGAAAACGCCCCTGCAATTTTTTTTTATTATTTTGCATGTTGGAGTGTATAAAGATTCGGCACAGCGGAATTTAACCCTCTTACTTGTTTTTTATCAAATTTATTTTTTTTATCCAAAATTTTTTGATTTATCAAATTTTTTTTTTATCGAAAATTTTTTTGTCGTCAGAAATTTTTTTTATCTAAATTTTTTTTTAGAATTTTTTTTCAGAATTTTTTTTTCTCAATATTTTTTTCACCAAATCTGAACTTGTTCTGACATCAAAATGTTCAATTTGTGTAATTAAAGTACAAAAAAACGCTTGTTAAATTTGTCTGTGACGAATCTTTTATACCCTTTAAAATGCCAAAAACAATTTTTTGCACAAAAGAATTATAATTTTATCCCACACAAAAGAGGGCGGACTGAAAAGTTAAATTTTAAGGTCCTCTGCGTCTAAGTTGGCGTTTTTCGGAGGTTGGCTTAGTTGGTCAAATGGTAGCTTCTTCCCCAAATTTTCATTTAAACATAATTTGAGCCAAATCCGACTATTTTAATCTATGGCGCCCTTTGATCAAAGTTTTGTATTTTTGTAAAATTTTCTAAAAAATTTTGTATTACTGACAAATGAAAAGGAAAAATGCCTGCGAATTTTGTACTCTTGCCCAAAACATTAAATCATGATAATGTTTTGCGGAAGATTTGGGTGTACTTACCAAAGCAAAGTTTTTTTTAGAAAAAATAATGTTACATATATTACTTTGCGTTTCCATGCAAAACGAATTGAAATATCAGTCGAGGACCCCATTAAAAAACCAAAAGAGCTGTACATTTCGTAAATGAGTGCTAAAATAAGTGCAAAAAATTGTTTTTACATTTTGGAGAGTATAAAAGATTCGGCACCAAAGAATATACCACTCTCACTTGTTTTATGTACATTTGATAAACAAATGGAAAATTTTTATGCGAAAAGCTTACTCTTGGTGAAAAAGAAGTTTTAGTAAAAACAAGTAAAAAGTTAAATTCGGCCTTGCCGAGTGTAGTGATACCCTCCACAATTTCAAAAAGATTATTGCAAAATACTTTATTTAAAAGGAAATTACCTTTGAAAAAAAAAAAATTTTTTAAAAAAATTTCCGCGAAAAAAAAATTTTGGTAAAAAAAATCCGCTATTTTTTATTTTTTTTGTCTAAAAATATGTTCGTACTTGTTTAAATACCATTTGGTGTTCAATTATGTTCACATATGCCAACCAGAAGCCGAATTAAAGCATTTTGTATTTTTAGGTTATGTTGAATGTACTGAAATTTTTGAGGTGTCCTTACATTTTCGTTCATAACTTTTGAACCGCTGAACCGATATCGCTCAAATGCAATACCAAACTTCTCAGGAGAACTTCCAATAAATATGTTAAGTTTCAGTCATCTCTGTGCAATATTTTGTCCGCGACAGCATTTTCCACAGACAGACAGACGGACAGACGGACAGACGGACATCGCTAGAATGTCTTAAAATCGATCAGGCATCATGAATATATATACTTTATGGGGTCCCAGATCGATATTTCGATGAGTTACAAACGGAATGACAAACTTATATATGAGGCATTCCACACCAAATGTCCAGCGAAAAAAAACACGTGTACCATAAACTTCTGAATAGCTTGTATGGATAGCCCTATATGGAATTTAGAAAATTGCGTTTTCGGTTTTTCAATTTTTCAAAAACTGGGCTTAGGAGGCGTGGTCAAATATTGGAAAAGTGGTCAAATTTGTGGCGAGTTGCCTTGATTAAATATTTGTCACATTAAAACGAAATGCACCACAATCTTAAAAATTTACATTCTTATATAGTTTCGTATGGGCTATCGAATAAAATTTTTTTCCAAGAAAAATTTTCAGAACCCGTTCTAAAATTTTCCATTTTTTAAAAAGTCAATTTATCAAAAATCCGGCCACTTTTTTTTCTTTTTTTTAAATTTTTTTTTTAAAGTTTAGATGTTTGTCCATCCACACAAAAAAAATCAGAAATGCATTTTTCGTTTTTTTTGAGAAAATCGCATTTGAATTTAAAATTTCATAACAATTTTGTAATTTGCTTGTATTTTCTTGTGTCGACAGAGCGTATGACGAATATTTATGCAATTAATATTACTCATTCGCAACTTTAAAACAAAGAAATACAAGCAAATAACAAAATTGTTATGAAATTTAAAGTTCAAATGCGATTTTCTTAGTTACATATAGGGCTATTCAAACAACCTATTCAGAAATTTACGGGACACATGTTTTTCTGTAGCGGGACATTTGGTGTGGAATGCCTCATATACCCTCTATCACTAAGTGGAGGGTATAAAAATATTTTTTTTTTTTACGAAAAACAAAATTATGTTAAAAAAAATTTAATGAACCTAAAATTTTTGGTGAAAAAAAAATTGATGAAAAAAAGTTTTTGATGAAAAGAAAAATTTTTTGATGTAAAAAAAAATTGATGAAAAAAAAATTTACGAAAAACAAAATTATGTTAAAAAAAATTTAATGAACCCAAAATTTTTGGTGAAAAAAAAATTTAATGAAAAAAAGTTTTTGATGAAAAGAAAACATTTTTTGGTGTAAAAAAAAATTAATGAAAAAAAATATGAAAAAAAAAATTTTTGGTGAGAAAAAAATTGATAATAAAAATTTGATAAAAAATTTGATGAAAAAAAATATGATAAAAAAAAATTTATGAAAAAAAAAATTTTGATGAAAAAAATGTGATAAAAAAAAATTAATAAAAAAAATTTATGAAAAAAAAAAAAAAATTGATGTTAAAACAAAAAAATTTATGAAAAAAAAAAATTTATGAAAAAAACAAAAAAAAGTTTGATGAAAGAAAAAAGTTTGATGAAAAAAAAAAAATTATGAAAAAAAAATTTATTAAAAAAAAAACTGATAAAAAAAAATGATGAAAAAAAAAAATTTGATGAAAAAAAAATTTTATGAAAAAAAAAAAAAATTGATAAAAAAAAGTTTGATGAAAAAAAAAATTATAAAAAAAAAAAATTTGATGGAAAAAAAATTGATTAAAAAAATTGATGAAAAAAAAAAAATTATGAAAAAAAAAAAAATTTGATGACAAAAAAAAAAAATTGATGAAAAAAAAAAATTTGATGAAAAAAAAAAGAATAAAAAAAAATTTTTTGTTGTTGAAAAATAATTATGTTACCACGAGGTGAATTACACTGTGCTACAGTGAAAAAATACTTCTGATGTGACATAGTATATGTTGTTGGTCTTGTCGAGTAGATCACAAAAATGCCCATTTAACTTGCCAGACACCCTCAAATTTTAGAGTTATTGTCAAAAAACGTTTTTTTGGGACTTTTCTCACTAAACCTTGTGTAATTCAGAAAATTTTCAACCGATTTTAAATTTTGTAACTGTTTTTAATAGAAGAAGGATGGGGCTTTCCATGTATGTGAATTGGTCTATACATATAAGAAAGATATTTATTGATTTTTTCAATAAAATCTAATTTTTTTGTTATTTTTTGAAAATTTTTCGAGTTTATCAATTTTTTTCTGCTGTAGTTTGTTTAACAACCTTTATATTTATAAACGTATTTTTAAAGAAAATTTAATTCTGAATTCGATAAGCTTTATCCTGAAGAAATCGGATAACAATTGGAAGAGTTGTGATAATTTTTCTAAAAAAGAAAATTAAGATTTTGCAGGAAATCGCCGTTCAGATATCCCAGGCAAAAAAAATTCATTTATCATAAGAGGTCATGTACAATATTTTTAAAGGTTTTTGGCGCGCTGAATCCGAATCTGGCTTTTAAATTGCTCTATCTCGTCAGGTTTTTGAGATATTTAACATAAATTGATATATCAAAAACTTAATAAGATAGCGCAATCTCAAGGTCAAATTCGAATTCAGGAGGCCAAAAACCTTTAAAATAATGATACGCGACCTCTTAGTATATTCGTATATTTTGTTATTTTTTTGCATGGGTTATCCGAACGGCAATTTCAAGCAAAATCTTATTTTTCTTTTTTAGAAAAATTATCACAACTCTGTCAATTGTTATCCGATTTTTTCGGCATGAAACTCATCGTATTCACAATTAAATTTTCTTTAAGAATACGTTTATAAATATAAATGTTGTTGAACGAGCTATAGGAGAAAAAAATCGATAAACTCAAAAAATTTTCAAAAAATAACAAAAAAATAGATATTGTTGAAAAAATCAATACTTATTTTTTTTATATGTATAGACTAATTCACACATATAAAAAGCCCTATCCTTCTTCTATCCAAAACAGTTGAAAAATTGAAAATCGGTTGAAAAATGTTTAAGTTACACGTGGTTTTGTGAGAAAAGTCCCAAATAATCGTTTTTTGACAATAACTTTAAAATTTGAGGGTGTCTGGCAAGTTTGATGGGCATTTTTGTGATCTTTTCGACGAGACCTACAACCTTAACTACCTCATTTTAAAAGTATATTCGATTTTGTGTTTTTTGTAGCACAGTGTTATTATCCAAGTTACAAACCCAAGTTATTAAAATTTTTGGTTTTAAGAAAATGAAAATAGTAATTCTTGTTTTCTTTTTAAATGAAAGTTTGTCTCAAGCTCTTTGAAAGGGTTTGAGATTTTTTTTTTAAATTTCTTTACCGTAGGAAACAACCACAGTTTTTTGCAAATTTCAAATAGCGATATCTCGAAAACGGATTAACCGATTTAAAAAAAAATTGAGATTCGTGTTCTGCGTACCCAAATTGTTAAATAAAATGATTGTGTGAAAATTTATTAAAAAAAATTGCAAGTGTATCTTCAGTCGGCATTTTGTAGGGTACAAAACCTTAAAAAATGGGAAATTAAAAAAAAAAAATTCAAAACGTTCGATTTGGCATGGAATGACCCATAAATAAAATAACTTTTTACTTCTTACTTGATATTTGTAGTTTTATGATTATTTTTTATTTCATATTTTGCCACTGTCATAAATTAAGGAATGCATAAAATCCATAAATATGCATTCCACTGCACAAAAATAAAAAGTTCTATAAAAACCTTAAAGGAAACAAGTTTGGTTGGTTGTGCATAAAAAAATCACATATTTATGTAGGTTTACTTTTGATATCAAAGGAATTCAAAATTCTTTATCTTTATATAAATATATATTTTTTTTTAAAAAATAAATTTATGCAACTGTTGCAATATTAAAATAAAAATTCAAAATAATTTTACGTTGGTTTCTTTTCTAGCTTCAACTCCATAATTCTTGTTATATTAGTTTTATTGTTTAACATTTTATTTGTGTAAATCTTTTGTTAAAAATTTTCTCACTTGAGTCAATATTTGCTAAGAATTGTTGATTTTTGTTTGTTTTATTTTCTGATGTGTGGTATTTTATTTATCTTTAACAATATTTTGTTTGGGTAGGATTTTCGAACAAAAGATGCGAGTAACAGATAAAGGTCCTCCTGTCAAGCAGTATCAGAACAAATACAAAAACTTGTTTTCTGATCAAAGTGGTCACAAGTTTGGTGTCACTATATTTTAAGTTGAATATATATTTTTCGCAATAGTAGCCTCTCA
Organism: Pegoplata infirma; assembly: GCA_963921195.1. Lineage (NCBI taxonomy): Eukaryota > Metazoa > Arthropoda > Insecta > Diptera > Anthomyiidae > Pegoplata > Pegoplata infirma. The sequence continues at coordinate 62,854,534 of OY992537.1, read as the reverse complement.
TTATTGGTGTTGAACATTTTTGTATTTTAATTAGACGATTTGTTTTTTAATGTATTTTTTTAAGGGTTTTAATTTGGCAGAGCATTTTGAAATTTAACTTTGCAAAGGAATTATTAAAAAAAACTTATGATTAATATTTTATTTCAATGAAAAATCATAATTAATAACTTCTTTAATTGATTCAATTAAAAAATATATCAACATTTAAGCATTCAAATTAAAATTGAGCGACATTACTGAAAGCTTTGATTTGAAGTAATTTTTTAGTTGAATCAATTACTAAAGTAATTGAATCAATTACTAAAGTAATTGATTAACATTTTTTGTTCAATTAATATTTTCATCAGAGAATTTTTAAAATTTTTCTTACCTTATTTTTGTTTTAAAGGATTTTTTTGTTTAAAAATTATTTTCTTTTTAAATAATTTTTTTTTTAATAATTTTTTTGACTTGATCGCATTTCTTGCTGTTCCACAGTGTAATCTATTTCTATTAATATTTCGACATCATTTTACAAATTTAATTTAATAATTTCTTTATTTTTTTTTCTCGTTTTAGATTTGCACCGCTGAGTCTGTATAGTTTTACAACAAAAGAAAATATGTGAGTAATTTATGCAAATATTGAAACGCAATTATTGAAAACATTCTACAACAAAAGGAACAAAAAAAAAATAAAATAACAAAAATCTTACTATAAAAACACATGTGGTATAAATTAAATACAGAAAAGTGCATTAGTAATATTTGCAATTATCTAAAATTAAGATCGAATTAAGATTTAACTACATTAACCCTTGAAAGATAGAATATTTTAAAATGGCAGAAATATCAAATGGTACAAAAGAAAAAAATGTATTGGCAAAGCACCGGGTATACATTTGTATTCTACGCTTCGTGAAATTTCTCATTTCAACAAAAAAAATTGTATTCTACGCTTTGTGAAATTTCTCATTTCAACAAAAAAAAATTTTATTAAATTCATTTTTAAAAAATTTTTTTATTAAATTCATTTTTTAAAAAAAAATTAATATTGCACTGTTCAACAAATTTTAAATTTTCTCTGCACACATTAACCGGACCAAAAAATTCTTAAGGTAGGGCCGAAAATAAAATACCCGTGTCTCCCAGTTTTGCTAGATCAATTTGCGTTTTCGCGAAAAATGCAAAAGAAAACACGTAGACAAGTTACATTCGACTTGGCCGAATCTATGAATACCCTCCACAATGCCCTTTTTAAGTGATAGTAAATTTTTTAACGTGAAAAAAATTAAATTTTTAATTATAAATATTTTATTTTGTGTAAAAAGCTTTTTTTAGTAATTTTTGAAAAACAAAAAATAATTTACCAAATTTTTTTTTGAGTGTAAAATTTTTTTTGAGTGTAAAATTTTTTGCTAGTCTATTTTTTTTTTACTGTAAAAATATTTTTGAGTGACAAAAATAAGCCGTAAAATATTTTTGTGACTTACCAATGTTTTTAAACATGTTTAAGGCTTTTCAACACCTGAATTTAAGGTGAAACTAATCTGAAATTCACGGTTTTACTAATAACTTTTGAACCACTAGACAGAAATGGCTGAAATTTAATACGAACCAGGCCAAGGGAATGACAAATATAAATGGCAAGCTTCAGCATCTTCAGATTTGCCTTTCGAATGTTAGCGTGTTTTTTATCTCGTAAATTCTCGAAAAACCCTTGCCGAAATTCAGTCTTTTGCTCATGACTTTTGAACCACTTGACCGATTTCGCTGGATTGCAATACCAACCTGACCAGGTAAATTCCTAACATATATGTCAAACTTCAGGATCCTCCGTAAAGTCTTTCAAAAGTTAGAGTGTTTTCAACAGGCGTGTTGAACTTCAGCAAAATCGGTCCAGTGCCACAGTTCCAGTGCCACATTTGGCCAATCTAGCATGACAAAAATCAAAAAAAAAAGTTCGCCGATTTTTATGATTTGTTTGTATGTATTATAAAACATTCCTAATAACACGGAAATACTCATATAAGAACTATAATTCTATGTGTTATTAAGATGTGGGTGCATAAAGATACATCTTGTAAAATTCTGAAAGTAGTGTTCATTATTTCGCATTAATTAAGTCGATTTTAAACTGTTGTAAATTTTTAACAAAAAAAGATATTTATACACTCTTTTTTTGTAATTTTAAAGGATATTTTTTTGGCTTTAAGTCTTTTCTTCTTTTTTTAAATTTTTTTTCTATTTTTTATTAAATTTTTAAAATAATAAAAATTTTTGAAAAGAAAATTATATATTTATTTTTTTGGATGGAATAGAACTTTTGTGTTTGGTCTCTATTGGTCGCCGAACTTTTCAGACATATTGACCAATATCCATAGTACTTATTTCAATGGCTAACTTTTGCGACCGTCTGCGACGCCGGCTACAGTGGGGCGATATGTAAACCTTGTTTATATATATTTTTTAAACATATTTTTAAAAAGTGGGCGTGGCAATTGTCTTACCGCCCCCTTTTTTTTGTGATATTATTTCTACAGTCCTTCAAAGTGTATATACCAAGTTTAAAGAAATTACAACCAAAACTAAAAATTTTTTAAAAAGTGGGCGTGGCCGTTAGCTGGCCTCCCATATTTTTCATAATGTTGTTTTTGAAGTCAAAACGAACATTTATACCGAATTTCCAGTCAATATAAATAATATTGGATTTTTGTCGTCCTAGATTGGCCACAAGTGGCACTGAGCAGTGGTTCAAAAGTTATTAGCAAAACCGTGAATTTCAGATTAGTTTCACCTTTAATTCACGTGTTGAAAACCAGTTTAATATGTTTTAAAAACTTTGGTAACTCACAAAAATATTTTACGACGTATTTTTGTCGCTCAAAAATATTTTTACACTAAAAAAAAAAAATACACTCGAAATAAATTTTGCATTAAAAAAAAATTTTACACTCAAAAAAAAGTTCAGTAAATAATTTTTTTTTTTCAAAAATTACTTAAAAAATAAGTTTTTTACATAAAAAAAAATATTTTTAATCAAAATTCTTATTTTTTTTACGTTAGAAAATTTATTATCACTTAAAATGGACATTGTGGAGTATATTCATAGATTCGGCCAAGTCGAATTTAACTTTTGTTGTTTGTTGTTAAATTCGTGTTTTTTGTTGTTTGTTATATGTTAAATGTAAAATTATTTATAATTTTTGAATGTAATAATATCAAAATTAACGAATCCCCACAAGAAGTCCACAAATAACCGACCAAACGTCTGGACAAAACTGTAAACAAAAATTTAGTTTTTATTTACATGAAAATTTTAGGTTGAGCTTATTAGCTCAAAAAAATTAACAGATCTTTCAAACACTTGACACTTTACATATAAAACCACCTGTCACTTTTGTGAGGGAATGTCTCAACCTCGGAGTTGTATCCAGGATTGTGTCAAGTGTTTGATAGATCATTTGACTTCATGTGACAAGCCACTAGACCTACATATCAAGGAACTATATCTTTTACTACACTTTTTTCGGGGTTTAAAATTTTTTTCCTAAACGCAAAAAATTGTAAATAAAAAATGCGTGTCCGGGTTTTTTCCTACGTTCAAGATTTAAAAAACAAAAACAACATTTCTTCCCCTTGACCATTTCATAGAGCTTGAAGCAAACTTTCATTTAAAATTAATTTAAGCCAGTTCCAATCATCTTAACCCGTGGCGGACTTCGATCAAAGTTTTTGTCTTTTAAAAAATGTTTACCAAAAATTTTAATTTAAGATTGAAGGGTGGAATGGGTTAAAATGTTTTGATTTGGCTCAAATTAATTTTAAATGAAATTTTGTATCAAGCTCTATGAAATAGTCAGTGAAAAAAAATGTTGAGATTTTGTTTTTAATTTCTTTAACTTAGAAAAAGCCGCCGTTCTTTTTTTTGACAAATTTAAATGGCTATATCTCGAAAATTGCTCAACTGATTTCGGAAATTTTTTGATATTTATAATCAGCAAATTAATAAATATAATGAATCGCTACACTCAAAAAAAAACTCTGTCGAAAAATGTATAAAACTAATTTCAATTTGATTTAGCAAAATTTCAGCAGATTTTTCTGCTAAAATGAATATTTTTGCTAAAATCTTTGTCATTCAGGTTTAGAAAATAACAGAAATTTTACTGCATTTTTGCTGATTCTGTTTGCTGAACTTCAAAAGATTTTCGAACATATTTTTAGCAGATTAATTTTTAATTATACAGAAATAGTTTGCCGTCATTCTTTTTCAAAGAGAATTTTCTAAGTTTTTTTTTCAAAATTTTATTTTTTTTGTTTTTTATTATGCAATCAAACCGATATTTTTAAACATATTTTTGAGCATATTTTTAGCAGATTATTTTGTAATTTTACAGAAATAGTTTGCTGCCTAGATAATCATGACAGATTTTCAGCAAATCGTGTCTGATAAATTCAGCAGATTTCTCATATGGTCAGTCAAGTCAGTTTTCATATGGCTCAAAATGGGTGTATTTTCAGCAGATTTTTCTATGACAAGGATAAGGGAAAAAAATATTTCCAGATTCTTTTTTAAAAATCTTTTTCCTACGTTCAAAACCGTGATTTTTTGCGAATTTCAATAAAATTGATTTAAATTTAAAAATTATCGCTAAGTATAAAAAAATCATAGACAAGCCTGTAATTTTTACTAGAAATTCTAGTAAAATGGGAAGAATGTACCATAAAATCTCGTAAAATCACAAAAATTCCTTATTAGTTTTATTGCCTCAAAAACCTTTAAACTTCATTGTGAAATAAGCTGAAAAAATGTTATAAATGTGCTTCTGAACTAAATAACGGTAATAGATGTCTGCAGTGAAATTTGATGACGGTTCTTTTCTTGGAACATGTTAACCCTATATCTCCCAGTTTAATGGGTCATTTCTGTTCTTTTTTTAAATACCCTCATAGAACACCACTAAAACGTATCTTTAAAGGGTTACAATGTTCTACAAACATCTTTTGCATCAAATTTCACTAGGGGTTGTCAAAGGACAAAAGTTCATGCGAAAAGTGCAGAATGCTTTAATAAGAAAAAATGTAAAGTATCTTGGTGAAACATAAATTAACAAATAATTACAATTTTAAATTTCTCTTTTTTAAACATTTTTCTTATACCCCAAAATATTTGTAAAACAATTTAACTCTTTAAACGCACGCCTTAGTCGTGTTCTATGTGGATATTTGAAAAAAAAGGGCCAACATGACCTCTAAAAATGGGAGATAGAGGGTTAATATGTCCTAAAAATAGAACCACCATCAAATTCTACTGAAGACATCTATTAACGTTATTTAGATCTGAAAGTATATGTAGTATATGATAATTTACAATTTGAATTTTTTAAGCATTTTACACTTTTCACACGAACCCTTAGTGAAATTTGATGCAGAACATTTTTGTAGAACATTTATTGGTGTTCTATGAGGATATTCAAAAAAGGACCAAAATGACCCTTAAAAATGGGAGGACTTATATATTCTAAGGAAAGAACCGCCTTTTAATTTCACTAAAGACATCTTTGAACATTATTTGCTTCAGAATTAAATTTAATACTTGTTTTTGGACTTGTTCCAAATGCCTTTGAAAAAAAATTCAGTGGGCCATAAAAAATAAGTCGAGCTAAGTTTTCAGAACTTTTTGAGCATTTAATTCTTCTATTGGTATTCTTTAATTTTTTTTGGTCCCATTCAATTTACACTCGAAGACTCCAAATTTGTTGCACAGTGCTATTTATGAAAAATTTACATTTTTTATACCCTCCAACCACAGTATGGGGGTATACTCAATTTGTCATTCCGTGTGTAACACATCGAAATATCGGTCGGGGACCCCACAAAGTATATATAATATTGATCCATGATAGAATCTAAGACATTCTAGCGATGTCCGTCCGTCCGTCCGTCTGTAGAAATAACGATGCAGTTCAAACCAAAAGAGCTAGACCCCTGAAATTGGGAAAAAATATCTCGTATCTTACTGGTAAGGTTAAGTTCGAAGATGGGCAAAATCGGACAAGGGGGAAAAAAGTTCCCACTTGAAGAACTAAAACGACCCCTGAAAAATACGATATTTTTACGAGTTTTTCTTAATTTTTTTTCAACAAATGTAACATTTGTATGCCATATTATGTTCATAGACCTGCGCTTGGACCAAGGGAGTTAGAAAATCCGATTTTTTTCAGGCCGCCTCCCTTTGGGGGCGTGGTTATAGAAATTAATTAAAAATAACGATAAAAATTTATTATTTAAGCGTAAATATCATAAACAAATAATTTGTTAACATATATAGCGGGGGACAGGTCTCCCCCACCAACTCCGCCGACCCCTCTCCCCATCACAAAAAAAAAAAGACGCCCCTGCAAATTTTTTTTTAATTTTAAACGTGTTGGAGGGTATAAAAGATTCGGCACAGCCGAATTTAACACTTTTACTTGTTTCTTATTAATTTACAACTATTTCCTAAAATTTGTGCAATTGATAACTATTACACTAAATAATTGTAAAATTATATCTTTTTGATGCGATAAAACTAAAAGGAAATTCTCGTTATTTTACGAGATTTTTTGTTGCCTCCTATTTAACGAGAATTCCTTGTAAAAATTAGGAATTTTTTTTTTGTCATTTTTGAAATTTTTTTTTGAGTGTACCATCTATTTTACGAGAAATCCTAATACAAATTATGATCTTTTCCATTATTTTACAAGATTGTTTTCTAGTGCAATAGACATTAAGCATAATTTGTCGGAACTTAGAAAGTTTTTAAAAATTTGTAAAAAGAAAAAATTAGTTAAAAAAATTTTTTTAAGAAAATTCAGATTTTTTTGAGTGTAGGCTGTAAAATCTTTACAAAGAACCAAATTTTTTCACAATTACATTGCAAAAAAGCGTTTTTGTTTTGCATATTTCAATGCAAACCCAATTTTTAATAGAGAATTTCATAATCTTTTTGTTTGGCATTTCTATGACATTCAGGCAAAATTACTCCACTCAATTGCCCACAAAAGGGGAATTGAGTTTTGAAAGTACATAGAAAAAGTAAATAGTTTTAAAAGTATCTGTGAGCTTATTATATGTGTATCGGTGTGTTTCAAAGTTTTTTTGTTTTGTCCATGTATTTATTTTTAAAAGAGATGCTGTATTAAAATTTGTACCTCTCACAAATCTCTGCAAAATTTTTACAAATTTCTCTGTTATTTTTTTTACAAACTCTTAAGTTTTATTCGCAAACAAACTGAATTGTGAGTAAAAGTTTTGTGTATTTTTGTTTTACTCTGTCATTGCCGTTTGTGTTGTGTTTTATTTCTATAGCGGGGTTTATATTTTATGTCATTGACCTTTGAAATTGCATCTTCTTGGTTGTTGTTCATCATCATTATTATGATGATTGTGGTGATGATGATGATGAAGCACATGAAGATAATTTTATACTGTTTGTATTATAGATATTTTTATATGTACTTTTTTTTTTTTTGTTTTTGTTCATTCTCTTTGGTATTTTTATACCAACCGCAATTGTGGAACTGACATATTACAAGTAAATCTGGCAACACTATTTGTTATGTTATGGTATGCGATAACAAATATACCTACTACATCCGATTATGTCAACATATAAAATGATAATAGTATTTGCTTAATTATTTGAATAGATTGATAATAAGTAGCAGATGATTTGTACAATAATGAGGGGGAAGTTCAAAGTTTAAACTAATGTAGCTCCAAAATGGGTTAAGATTTTTTGACTGTATTTGGTTGTAAAAGTATCTTACAAGGGAAGTCTCCCTGGTGTCAGATTAAATAGGCCAACAAATTTTTAACCCATAGACCAGAGTATAATTTTCTAAGGGGTTGAGTTGAGCTGAATCCGAAACTGATCTCATAATTTTCCAATCACATCAGATTTTTAAGATATCTTAGCTTGAAGTTTAAAAAAAAAAAAAACTTGTCACCATATTCGTTTTAACTGCGTAAATCCACCTGTATTTATAAAACCTGATATGTCATCTGAAAGTCCTACAAACTACCTTTGAAATGAATGTTTAACCTTTATAACACCTTGTTCCATTTCTTTGATATCTCAACCTAAACTTGTATAAACTCGGGTTTTCGCTATATTCATTTTATTTTTGCTATGAATGCAAATTTGATAGATTTTTCGCCTCTTTTTTTTCTAATACAATTACAAGAGTCTTGAAGTTATAATTTATTCCAATAAAATGTTTTTTGAATTGTTTAGATATATCTTATATTTGCTGAGATAACGTCTTATCAAGCACATCATATAAATAAATTTCAACGGACGATATCTGAAGGAAAGGAAATATAAGCATTTAAAAAAAACATTTTTTAGATTTCTGAATTTACGACTTTTATAAGTTCGCCCTAAAATAAAGGCGAAATGTAGCGAAATATTGATCAAATTTGCATTCATAGTGAAAATAACATGAATATAGCGAAAACCCGGGTTTACAAAATTTAAGGTTAAGTTATCTCAGGGATGGTACAAGATAGGTTAACCATTCATTTAATAGATAATTTGTTTGACTTTCAGATAACATATCAGGTATTAGAAATAAAGTTGAATTTGCGCAGTTATAACGTCTTAGCAATGGGGAAAACACTTTTTTTTAAGGGTTTGTGATTGAAGAAGAAAACATTGTATTTCTAAAGATTATTTTTAATGTGGATTTATTCCAGACCATGGTTTCTGTAGCCACCTTGCTTGAGTGTGTGTGCGTGAGTAATATTTTTGCGTGAGTAAGATTTTTGCGTGAGTGTGCGTGAGTCGATTTTTTAAGTTTCGTTGAACTTTAAATTTTGTTGAAAATTTTAAAAGATTTTTCAAATTTTAGTTTTTAAGTTTTTTTTTGTATGAATAAGAGTTTCGTGAGTGTGGGTCAACGTGAGTGTGAGTGAAGCTTGAGTGAGTGCACGTGAGTGTGAGTTGTATTAAATTTACTCACGTGAATGTGAGTGTGAGTAGAAACAATTTGCTCGTGAGTGAGTGTGTGTGTGATTCAAAAATTCCTGTCGTGAGCGTGAGTGAGTGTGAGTCAAAAATCACTCACGCGCCCATCTCTAATTAAACCCGTGTTTTGTGTATTTTTCAACACGTGAATTTTCGAAAAACCCAATGTAAAGATGGGTACGTGAGTTGATTTTGACTCACACTCACTCACGCTCACGCAAAAATAATCGAATCACTCACGCAATTTTTTTTTTTTATTCACGCTAACTCACTATTCACGTTAGTATTAAAAATCTTACTCACGCCAGATTCAATCACGCTCACGCGTGAGTCACGCAAAATCTACTCACGCAATAAAATTTTCATACCAAAAAAAAAAAAACTCCAAAAATTTTTTTACAAAAAATAAAAAAATAATCTAAAAATCTAATCACGCAAACTCACGCAAAAAATAAATGACTCACTCACTCAGATTTTTTTTCCGCTCACACTCACTCACAATCACGTGATTGAAATGAAAATCACTCACGCGTGATTCACGTGAATCACGCAAATCACGGGTGACATCTTCCGAAAGCTGTCGACATCTCCACTTAGCCTGTGTTGTCACTTGATTTTTTTCAGATTTTATCATTGTACAACAATTATTATTTCTCAGAAATAATTAATATGGACTCAAACCGAACTAAATAAAAATTCAGTTATAAAATATACAGTCCAACAATATATAAACACAATTAATACACAACTCATAAGGTACATTGCAATTTAGTAATATTTATAAGATCTAGAAATACGAAACAAAAATTCAAACCTAACGGACATTTTTTAAGACTTCAAAAGTCCTTCTAAGGGTTAACAATGGGAAAAATACAACTCTGTTAAAAGTTAAGATGGATTAAGTTTCTGCCAAATGAATACAACACGAATTAATGGTGAATACGGGTTATTCAACACAAAGAGGAGTAATTCCAATTCTTAATTTCTTCAAAAAGTTTCATTTAAATGGCTAATTTTAATGTGACACACATTAAGTGTGTGGCAATCGAAGGAGTGCTGATGATGGAAGGGTGGCATCTTCCGTAAGCTGTCGACATCTCCACTTAGCCTGTGTTGTCACTTGATTTTTTTTCAGATTTTCTCATTGTACAACAATTATTATTTCTCAGAAATAATTAATATGGACTCAAACCGAACTAAATAAAAATTCAGTTAAAAAAATATATTTTATTTCAAAATGGCACTCAAATGGTACATAAAATTGGCGGGTATTTATCGTTATCCGCGAAGTGGAAAAAATTTACAATTTGGGAAAAAAAAAATTAAAATGGATATAAAAAAATTTGATAAAATAAAGCGTATTACGACAATAATATCAAAAAATACCCAGCAAAAAAAGTGCGGAGTACTTCTATTTGGAGTGCTTTAAAACTATAACAAATGTAATGAAATACAACATAAATAACAAAAATCACAAGAAAAAATCGCAAAGGACTTCTTTTCTACTCCATAAAAATTTGATATTCAGCTCTTAACTCATTACCTTCCGCGACACTCCCATACAAAAGTAAGTAGATATTCAGTAGATAAGAAGTACTCCGAGCTTTCAAACAACTTCCAACTACTTCCCTGGAGTAGTTCTTATCTACTGAATATCTACTTACATTTGTATGGAGGTGTCGCGATAGGTAATGAGTTAGGAGCTGAATATCTATGAATTCTGGGTTAGATAAAACTGTTTGTGTGTTTTTGTCTTGTGTTTTTTGTTATTTTTGTTGTATTTCATTACATTTGTTTTAGTTTTAAAGCACTCCACTGGGAAGTGGTAATGACTTTTTTTGCAGGGTATGTAAGCAAATCGGTAAGTCCATAATCTTACTAAATTTTCGATACCCATTTTGTTTTTCTATTGCAGATTGCTAATTTTTTGCACTTCGCGGATATCGATAAATACCCGAAAATTTTTTATTTTTATTTAAAAAAAAAATATATTTTTTTTTTCCAAAAACCGCGAACTAAACCCGCGTGTATGGACTATAAGTACCCTAATAAAATTTTATTATAATTTTTCTCGTTATTAGCTCGAGAATTCGTTATTAGCTAACGAGATTCGCAAATATGCATATCATCGACCCACCCTAATATACATGTTCAAAAATGAGATTTAAATACATATATAAACTTAAAAATAGTGGACAGAACACTTAACAATTTTTTAGGTTTTTTTTTTAAAGTACGTAAAAAAAAAACAAAAATTAAAAAAAAAAAATGGAATTAGGACCATTTTTGAAGAAGTTATGAGTAAAAAAAGTTTGACTAAAGGAACAAACAACAAAGTTTTGAAAATTCGATATCTTTTGAACGGGTCATCAAAAAATTCTGAAAATTTACCGATAAGGAGTACTAAAAACTGTAAAAATATTTGGAAAATCTAAAACAATAATTTTCTTTTGATTTGACATGGAATGCCCTATATATAAAATATGTCCATATATCTTTAAAATTTCTTAGTTGGTTGATTTTAGAGGTTGGTTTAGTTCTTCAAGCGGAAGCTTCTTCCCTCTCTTTTTTATTTAAGAAGAAAAAAAAATCTCAAATTAATCAAAAACAATCTCATATTGAATATAAAACAGTGACAATAAATAGTCAACAATGTTTGTTTTTTTTTTTTCAATTTAAAAATATTCGTAGACAATTTGACCTGAGTAACAAACAACATTTTAAAAATGAAATGAAAGAACTGTGATTTAACGATATTTCTGAAAGAATACAATTTTTTAAAGAGAATGTATTTTCAAAAGCAACTAAAACCCTATAACGGCTTTTCCGAACTAACAAAAAAAAATTAAAAAAATAGTTTGTGTATTGTCAAAACAAATGACACCGAACGTATGATTAATAAATTAAATATATTTTATATTAAGTATACGCAAAATTGTATAATTTGGGCGTATAAACATATTCATCGATTATTTTCTGGAAAAGTAACAAAAAAAAAAATCATTTCAAGAACAAGAAATTACAAAAATTTTTAAAGTTTTTTAATCATAAAAACAACAATCGGTTAGTGCTTGAATCGCCTTCATAAATTCGGAAAAATGTTTCCCCTACACTAAATAATTCGATTCAGAAGCAACGCAAGTTCATTGTCCCTAATTCCCTTTCTTCATATTTTTCTCTTGCAATTTCATAATTTTGTTAATTTCATCATCATTGGCTTATTTAATGCTTATTTTCTTTTATCTTATAAATAAAAGCTCCCTTTTCTTCATCAGCTCCTTGCTGATTTTAATGTATAATCACAGATTTTTTTGTGTAAAATTTTATTATTGTCGTTGTTGTTTTTGTTTGAAATTTAATTGTATTGTATGTATGACTTCTTTTGTTAATCGTTTACTTTTTGTGTATTTTTTTTTTGTAAAATATTTTATTTACGTCTTTTTGTATTCAGTCTTTTGGGTGTTGAGTTATTTATGTTTCTTGATTTTAATTTATGAAACTCGCGTGCATCTTATTATTAATTCTGATTTTTTTTTGGTTTTCGTAGTTGATTTTTTGTGCAAAGGAAAAGGTCATAAATTATTAAATTGTTGTTGGTTGAGATATTTTGAAATTTTTTTAAAGGGTTGCTGATGATCGTTTTCGGGTAAGAAGAATTTAAAATATTTTTTTTTTAAATTAAAGTTATTTTTTATTCGACCTTTCAGATTTAATATTTAAAAAATAAAGTTGTTCGAGCTCGAGGTCAATTGACCTCGAGCTCGAACAACTTTATTTTTTAAATATTTTTTTTTTATTTTATTCTTGCCCACACTGATACTGTGGCAAAAGAGCACCATTTCAAAAAAATCGGATTCGAAACGTCAAAAAATTAACATTTTAAGCTTACCTCGAAAACGATAAGAGAAAAAAAAATCCTCAAGTTTTTGTACCAACAATTAAACTTTTTATTTCGAACTAAATACTTCGCATCCAACTTTGATCAACAAAAAAAAAATGCTTTTGATTTGTGGACCAAACTTGCGCTTTTCCTTAATTATTGAGCTGAATTTTGGACATAAAATTAAATTTGGTCAAAAACTTATTTTTTTCAGCGTTTAGCGCTGGTTGCCATTAAAAAGTAACTTTGCAGAATTTTTTCATAATTTTTTCCTAAAATCAGACCCTCAGTTGCCGTCGTTCGGCAGACATTCCGTCCGGAAATTCAAAATCTTAAGTTTCGGCACCCCCTATTATGTGTTCTTAAAATATTTATACAAAATTTTGTATATACCTTTTAAAAGCATTAAAAAAAGGGCTCGTTCTTATCCAAACGTCCCACAACACACAAATAATAAGAAGGAAAAATAAAAAAAAAATATTATAAACTTTTGGCAAACAAGAGTTGAATGAACGATTTGAAACATTGTATACAAAATTGTGAAATTGCAAAAAGGAACAACAGAAAAAAACTTTTATAAAACAAAATATAACATTAATAAATGTAATAAATTGCAGAATAAAGGCAATCAAATGGGGATTTGGGGTGAAATAATATTAAGGGTTTAGTTTTAAAGTTAAAACTTAAGTAAGCTAATACTTAAGATTACACTTAAAAAATTTAAAGGTCAAATAAGAGAAATAAACTTCAAACAAACTTAAAAAAAAATTACCTTCCTTCACGTCATAATAGTTTACAAATTCATAAATATCATCGTGGCTTTCACAGACGGACGGGCGTCGTTAGCATGTCTTGGAATCTATCATGCATCAATAATATATACACTTTATAGGATCCCCGACATATATTTCGATGCGTTACACATGGAAGACAAAGTGAGTTACCCATATACTATTGTTAGAATGCATAAAAAGACAAAGTTAAATTAGTAAAAGATGAGTTGTAATATTCTGTATATATTTTTTTTATACGCCCACAAAGAAAAATGGCGTTTTAGAGGTTGATTTTGAGTTTCACCCTGATCGGACTCCGCTCATTTCCAATATTAAACAATCTATGACCATTAGACCTGTTCTTAAAATAAATATTCGTTTTTACCGCTTGTATGGGTAAAATTTTACTCATTTTCATCTAAAAACAAAAAATCCTAAATTTGGTGGCAATCGGATAAGGGAAACACGTGCCGGAAATTGGTTAAAAATTGCACTCAAAATAATACATTAGTAGATGTACAATAGACCACCCAAAAAATGTATGGGATTTGCAAAAGTATTTTTTTATTCGCTCCACCGGCAGTTTCTGATAGATTGGCCATAAAAAATAATATCTGTGCAAGAACTGGATCTCTCGGTTGCATACAGGCCAGTCGATTTGAACTTTTGACCCTAAAAGTAACCTAAAAGCACTACAAAGCTTTTAAGTGTCATAACTCTTAAAATGTGCGTTTTTCCAAAAAATGCTATATAAGTTTTATTTTGCAGAATAAGAAAGCAAACATTTCCTTCATACAAGTTTTTTGCCTAAGTCTAACACATCGTGGTGTTTTTGGCGGTTAAAGTAAAAATTCATGTGAAGACTTAATTTAAAACGACCCTCGTTAAAATTTGGATGGAGACTTAAATAGTCGGTGTCCATTATTTTGTAGAGTAAGATATGTAGTTTTCATAAACATTTGGAATTTATATGGGTAATTTCATTACAGAAGACCCCAAAGCTGACTTTGAAGTTTCGATTTTCCAAATGCTGTATACAAATTTGTGAAAATACTTTATTTTAAACGACCCTCGTTAAAATTTTGTTGGATTCAATCGGTTTCCATGATTTTGAAGAGTTAAAAATGGAGATTTCAAACGAGTGTTGAAATTTACAGGCATTTTTAGCATTAATTTAAAACAGGTTAGCAAAATACAATATGAAAAATACCTTCATCTAATTACATTTGAACTTGAAGAATAAAAAAATGTTATTACAGTAGAAAATTTCAATGAATTTCATGAATCGGATTGCATTCCTTATTCAAGTGGTCTGCCACACGTTAGATGCCTGGGGAAGTTTTAATAACTAGTACCTTATTAGAAAGGCATTTTACTCCAAATCAAAATTCTGTAACCAACTGAACTCAAATTCAACTTAAAATACCAAAAAAATTGAGAAAACAGGAAAAAATCATATTTTTTCTTGTAATCCGTTTTTTAAAATTCAAGGCTGCTGCGGCACGCATTACCCATGTCCGATCAACCTCAATCTTTATGAGACATATTTTAACCAACAAATGAATGTATCGGCGTACGGACATAACGCCCAAGTGCATATCGCCCAATTTAAAAAAGTCATTCCACCCAAAAAAAATGTGAGTTAGTTGTTGTTGCAAAATTTTTTGGACGATATGGCCATTATTTTTGGGTATTTTAACAATTTGCTTCAAATTTATATAAATTATTAAAAATGTCATATTACCCGAATATCAAAATGTTATATTTATAAAATGTCATAACACCCAAAAAATAATCATAAAACTCTCCAAAATTGTTTTTTTTTAACACAATATTTTAAAGTTTTAATGCATAGCCGGCCTTCGGCCGGGCTTAGGGATTACAAAATCCATGCATTAAACCCACCCTCTCCGCAAAGTAAAGTTTTCTAGGGTAGCAGTCCTTTACGCTACCAAATTTGTTATGCCTCAAAAAGGCCTGATAACCAAAATAGCTTTGGTTTGCAGAGAGGGTGGGTTTAATGCATGGAGTATGTAATCCCTAAGCCCGGCCGAAGGCCGGCTACGCAGAAAACTTTTATTACAATAAAACAAATCATAGAAGTCGTAATTTCGACATTTCGCCCAAAAAAAATATTTTGGATTTTTTGCCAATTTTGTTTTGGGATAAATAACATTTTTAGACCTATAATTTTGGGCTTTATGACGCAGCGTGGGCGATATGTCATTTGCGGTTTTGGGCGATAAGACCTTGGGCGCTATGTCCGTACGCCGAATGTATCTATGGTAAGTTAAGGTCAGTATCTACCAATTTAATTATTTTAGGGCACCATATAAAATATACCAGAGTCTAAAAAAAAATGCAATTTTCAAAATTTGAAAAAAATAGAACGAATTGTGCTCATATCTCGAATTATGACTTAAAAATTCGAGTAGAACTTTTAGATTAAAAAAAAAAATCTAAGGTTTCGGACTTTTTCAAAAATTCAATTTAATTTTAAAACTTTAAAAAATAAGCGATAATTACTTCGAATAATTTTTTCATATTTTTTTTCTAAAACTACATTTAAATACCAACAAAACGTCGTCCAACTTATTTTAAGGGCGGATTACTCAATGAAAAGTTAGCTGCTATCTGCCGATTTAACGGAGTTTTATGTCAAAATTTGTATGAAAAAGTTAAATTTAACGGAGAGTTATTTTATAACGGAGCATTGAGTTATCCAGCCTAAGATATCTATATTTTTTACTGGTCAAAATTAATTGAAAATTTCCATTTCTGATTTTTTTTGAAAAAAAAACACCATTTTAAAAAATTGATTACTCAACACCAACTAGGTATAAAAACCTGAAAATTTGATTGCAAGTTGTCTTCAAAATCATGGAAACCAATTGTCTCAATTCAAATTTTAACAGGGGTCGTTTAAAACAAAGTAATTTCACAAATTTGTATACAGCATTTGGAAAATCGAAACTTCAAAGTCAGCTTTGGGCTCTTCTGTAATGAAATTACCCATATAAATTCCAAATGTAATTGGTTTATGAAAACTACATATCTTACTCTACAAAATAATGGACACCGACTATTTAAGTCTCCGTCCAAATTTTAACGAGGGTCGTTTTAAATTAAGTCTTCACATAAATTTTTACTCCAACCGCCAAAAACACCACGATGTCTTAGACTTAGACTAAAAATTTGTATGAAGCAAATGTTTTATTTCTTATTCTGCAAAATAAAACTTATATAGCATTTTTTGGAAAAACGCATATTTTAAGAGTTATGGCACCTTAAAGCTTTGTAGTATTTTTATGTCACTTTTAGGGTCAAAAGGTCAAATCGACTGGCCTGTATGCAACCGAGAGATCCAGTTCTTGCACAGATATTATTTTTTATGGCCAATCTATCAGAAACTGCCGGTGGAGCGAACAAAAAAATACTTTTGCAAATTTGGGTGGTCTAATGTACAATTTTTTTTTTCTAATGCTAGAAAGCTGACCTTTAGCAAATTTTTATTTGAGATTAGCATTTTAACAAAAATATCTTGTAAACTTCATTTAGCGCATTAGCAATTTTAAACAAAATGTGAACTAATTTTTTTTTGCTAAATTTAAAATTGAGTTGACCAAATTTTTACAAGCTCTTTTGCTAATATTAGCAAAAATAAATTGTAAATTTTTTTAAGAAATCTTTAAATGGCACTATCTCGGCAACTAAGCCAGATAGACCAAATTGGTGACTATTTTTGGTTCTCGGGCTTTCCATAGTATCATCTTCACATGTGTGGACCCCAATTGGCCCTAACTTCGGATCCAAAAAAGTTAGCATTCCTGAAAATTTTAAAATCATTTTTGTAGCCCTAAACACGTAGAACAAGACCGCAAAAGCTCTCCGAGTAATATTTTTGAAGTTATCGAGTTTTTTAATTCACAAAACCCCGGTGGTCCCCTTAAATCACGTATCTCAAAAACTAAGCAAGGTAGAGCGAAACGGACACACATTTTGGATCAAAAACAATGACGATTTTTAAGGAACCCAACTAGGTCTAGGCGCATCGGGGTCTGGACCTATCGGGTCCGAACCCAATGGGGTCCCCAAATGTGTATGAACTAAGTTGAAATAAAAAAAATTTCAGTTAATTTCAGGCCTGGACCTATCGGGTCCGAACCCAATGGGGTCCTCAAATGTGTATGAAATAAGTTGAAATAAAAAAAAAAATTGAGTTAACTAATTTTTGGCAAAACATTTTTGCTAACTTTACCAAAATAATTTTGCAAATTTTCTTGTTGGTTTACAAGATTTTTTTGCTAACATTACATTTTTTTTTGTTGAGTGCGGAAAAGTGTTTAAGGAAAAAAATATATTTTTCAGATTTAACAAATAACAACACTTAAAAAAATTACAGTGTTCCGACGACTGATGCTGGTAGAGGAGACCAACAAAAATATACGTGTGTCGGCGTTTTGCTAGATCACATCGGAATTTTATTTTTAAGACGGTTAAAGATTCACAGCTTTGGCCCGCTTTTTAAACACATCGGTATATAAAACTATAGTTTCTTTACTTCTGAGGTGTATGGTGTTTTCAGCAACATTGTAGAAAATATAAAGGCAAATATTTTTGTCGAACATATTAACCCTCTTGCGCCTCCACATAACGGTAATTTTTGGCTCTATTCTAACAAATTGTATAAAACACCCCTAATAGGGGAAGAGCGGGGATGAAATGTTTTACAAAAATACTGGCCATAAGATTTTACTATATGTCAGAACACACCAAAGCCAGCCAAATTCAAGTTTGCCCGCTAAGGGTTAATTTTTTTAATGCTTGATCTTGAACTTGAATCTTTTTTGATGTTAGTGTTAATTTTTTTTTTGACTTTGGTGTGCTCTGACGTATATAGTAAAATGTTATGAACAACATTTTTTGTAGAACATTGTATACCTGCTTTCCCCCTTTTTGGGGTGTTTTTTACGATTTGTTAGAATAGAGCTAAAAAATTCCGTTATGATAAGGAGTTAGAGGGTTAATATGTTTCACAAAAATATTTGCCATAATATTTTCTACAAAGTTGCTGAACATACCATACACCTTTAGATATAAACAAGTAAAAAAGTTAAATTCGGCCTTGCCGAATGTAGTGATACCCTCCACAATTTCAAAAAGATTATTGCAAAAAACCTTATTTAAAAGGAAATTACTTTTGAAAAAAAAAAATTTTTTTTGAAAAAAAAATTTACTCGAAAAAAAATTTTGGTAAAAAAAATCCGCGATTTTTTTCTTTTTTTGTCAAAAAATATGTTCGTACTTGTTTAAATACCATTTGGTGTTCAATTATGTTCACATATGTCAACCAGAAGCCGAATTAAAGCATTTTGTATTTTTAGGTTATGTTGAATGTACTGAAATTTTTGAGGTGTGCTTACATTTTCATTCATAACTTTTGAACCGCTGAACCGATATCGCTCAAATGCAATACCAAACTTCTCGGGAGAACTTCCAATAAATATGTTAAGTTTCAGTCATCTCTGTGCAATATTTTGTCCGCGACAGCATTTTCCACAGACAGACGGACAGACGGACATCGCTAGAATGTCTTAAAATCGATCGGGCATCATGAATATATATACTTTATGGGGTCCCAGATCGATATTTCGATGAGTTACAAACGGAATGACAAACTTATATATACCCTCTATCACTAAGTGGAGGGTATAAAAAAACATAGTTTAATGTGCCGATATTCTATAAAAACAGGTCAAAGCTGGGAAATTTTGACCGTCTCTAAAATAAAATTCCGATGTGATCTTTCAAAACGACAACACACGTGTATCTTTTTTTGGTCTACTCTAACAGAATCAATCGTAGGAACCCCGTAATTTTGGAAAAAGTTTGAAATTGTTGTACAGTGTTATTAAAAATATATCTCTGTGCACCGTTGCGTATGATTGTTATTTAAAGACAATTACGAGATTAAGCATACGCCACTTATACAAGCAATTATTTAAAGTTTACCAACTTTAAATGGTTTTTAAAATATCTAGCGCTGAACTGAAAAAAGCCTTAAAGGTTTTTTTTTATGGAATATGTCAACTTTCATTTACTGTTGGTTTCATCCCATTCCGATTTAGGTTGTTGCACTGTGTAAAAAAAAAAATAAACAAAAGTTTTCTTAAAATAATAATTTAAAATCTTCAAAATTTCTTCAGCTATCGCATACAATGAAAACGTTTTTTCAATTCAACAATGAGACAGTTTAATGTGATGGTCATAAAAAAAATAAAATACGAGAAGTTGTAGTAAAGTAGTATAGTAGCAAAGAGAGAAAAAAAAACATATGAAAAATATTCAATGCATGCTTTTTGCATGCAGACCATGACCCACACCAACTTTTGACTAAAAAAAGAAAATTTTTGTTGTGTTTTGCACACACAAGACTAAACATGACAAGGCACAAAAATATAAACAACCTGACAATGAATACATAAAAAAAATGTTTAAGGAAAATCAAGAAGACGAACGAGGAAAGAAAAATCCAACAAAAAAAAAAGTGGACTCAAAAATAGAAGAAGTTGAACAAGAAACACACATACAAATTTTAGAGAATGTTTAAAAATCAAAGAATTTTATGCTTCAACACCAAAAATTTTAATTAAAAAAATAAAAGACAAACTGCGCCATCTACATATAAAAAAATCCTGTACACTCTCCATCCTCTACACTCATAAAATATCACACAGTTAAGCATACACTCCAAACAATACAATCAGTTACTTTTTAAATTCTTTTCGTGTTACATACAATATTTTCCTTTTCTGGCTGTATGTAGTCTTTGTCGTCAGCATAATTTTTGTTTTTCTGTTTTTATTTGATTTTCTGGCGAATATCTGAAGTAAAACAAAATGTTGAAAGGTTAATCAACTCTAAACGTCTGCTGCCATTGTAGGTTGTTGTATACATATACAACAGCAACAACAACAATAATGACGACAGCAATATACTAGCAGCACATCTCCTTACTACTGCTTTTGCAGGCGAGGATTGTTGGATAGGACGACACCATGTTGTTTTTTTGTTTAAGCAAGAGCAACAACAACAATAATTTACTTTCAACCTGTTTTAGTCTCTGCTTCAGCCAGAGCGGTTTATTTAGTATGGTGAATGGTGGTACAAAAAACACATATGATATGTTGCATGAGTATTTCAACAGTAGTGATAATTAAAATAGCACTTTTCTAAATGTCCTCAATAAATGCGGTATATTTTGTGTGGAAAGTATTTCGGAAGTGAGCCAAGTATGGTCCAGAAGAATAAGTTCGCTTATTTTTCTAAAACTCTTTCTCAAATTATACTAATTACACAACCCCAAAAAAAAACAAGTAGAAAATTTAAATTCGACTTGGCCGAATATATGAATACCCTCCACAATGCCCATTTTAAGTGATAGTAAATTTTCTAACGTGAAAAAATAACAGTTTTGATTAGAAATATTTTATTTTGTGTAAAAAATTTTTTTTAGTAATTTTTGAAAAAAAAAAAAATTATTTACTAATTTTTTTTTTTTGAGTGTAAATTTTTTTTTGAGTGTAAAATTTTTTTCGAGTGTATTTTTTTTTTATTTTGGTATAAAAATATTTTTGAGTGACAAAAATACGTTGTAAAATATTTTTGTGACTTACCAATGTTTTTAAAACAGGTTAACGGGTTTTCAACACGTGAATTTAAGGTGAAGCTAATCTGAAATTCACGGTTTTGCTAATAACTTTTGAACCACTGGACCAATTTGGCTGAAATTCAATACAAACGAGGCTGGAGGAACGCAAAATATATATGTCAAGCTTCAGCATCCTCTGAATTGGCTTTCGAAAGTTAGCGTGTTTTTTATCTCGTAAATTCACGAAAAACCCTTGCCGAAATTCTGTCTTTTGCTCATAACTTTTGAACCACTGTACCGATTTCGCTGGATTGCAATACCAACCTGACCAGGTAAATGCTCAACATATATGCCAATCTTCAGGAGCCTCCGTAAAGTCTTTCAAAAGTTAGCGTGTTTTCAACAGACAGACAGACGGACAGACGGACGGACGGACGGACGGACGGACATCGCTAGATCGTCTTAAAATCGATCGAGGATCATGAATATATATACTTTATGGGGTCGTAGACCAATATTTCGAGGTGTTACAAACGGAATGACAAACTTATATATACCCTCTATCACTAGAGTGGAGGGTATAAAAAAAAAAACGGTTTCGACCCAGAAACCAGACCAATAAATCGTAACGTATTTCGACCCCCTGAACTCGAATCTGCCATAAAAAAAACGATCGCTAGGATTTTTTGTAATCCTACAAGGAAGTTCCCTAAAATTACTATTCCAGATTTCTTTGAAATTTATACACAAAATGGATAAACAAATCTAAATCGAATCTTTATGTATTTTGAAGTCCTGAACTCGATTTCGCCCTGACAGGTCGATCTTATTTTTATACCCTCCACTCTTGTGATAGAGGGTATATATAAGTTTGTCATTCCGTTTGTAACACCTCGAAATATTGGTCTAAGATCCCATATAGTATATATATTCATGATCCTCGTTAGATTTTAAGACGATCTAGCGATCGTCCGTCCGTCTGTCCGTCTATCCATCTATCCGTCTGTCTGTCTGTTTAAAACACGCTAACTTTTGAAAGACTTTACGGAGGCTCCTGAAGTTTGGCATATATATTGAGCATTTACGTGGTCAGGCTGGTATTGCAATCCAGCGAAATCGGTCCATTGGTTCAAAAGTTATGAGCATAAGAGTGAATTTCGGTAAGGGTTTTTCGCGAATTTACGAGATAAAAAACACGATTACTTTGTAAAGCGAATTCTGAGGATGATGAAGCTTGAAATATATTTTTCGTTCCCCTGAGCTGGTTCATGTTGAATTTCAGCCCAATCGGTCCAGTGGTTCAAAAGTTATTAGCAAAACCGTAAATTTCAGATTAGCTTCACCTTAAATTAACGTGTTGAAAACCCATTAAATATGTTTTAAAAACATTGGTAAGTCACAAAAATATTTTACAACGCATTTTTGTCACTCAAAAATATTTTTGCACAAAAAAAAAAATACACTCGAAAAAAATTTTACACTCAAAAAAAATTTTACACCCAAAAAAAATTTAGTAAATTATTTTTCTTTTTTCAAAATTAGTAAAAAAAAAGGTTTTTTACACAAAATAAAATATTTTTAATCAAAAATGTTATTTTTTCACGTTATAAAATTTACTATAACTTAAAAAGGGCTTTGGGGGTATTCATAGATTCGGCCAATTTAACTTTTCTACTTGTTTTTCTCTATCTTGTGCAAAGAAATCAGGTAGTTTCACTTTGCGGACTTTCCTTGCAAGATTAGAAGAAAAATCAACGGAAAAAATCAATTCTGATGGCGGAATCGAGTTTAGGGGAAACCGAATTCGAAACAAAAAAATAAAAAACAAAGGAATGGAAAGAAGAGGAAAGAAGAGGAGAGGAAAAAAAATTAAAAAGGAAAGGAAATAATCTGAGAATTTTTTCTATAAAAAATGTTTAAGAATATTAAAATTTTTCTTTAGGAAAAATTTTTCGGAAGTTTGAAATTTTTCTATTTATATTGTCTATTGCCTTGGAATATTTAAAGTTTTCTTTATATTAGAAAAATTACGAGAATTTTTCTTGACGAAAAATCTGGTAATTTATCTAGACGAAGATAAAGATATTAACCCTAAAAATTTATATATAAAACATTCCACATCAAATGCCCAGCGAAAAAAACATGTGTCCCATGAATTTCTGAAAGGGTTGTTTTGATAGCTAAGAAAATTGCAATTTTGTTTTTAAAATTTTTGAAGACCTGGGCTTAAGTGGCGTGGCTAACTATTGTAAAAATTGTCAAATTTGTGTCGAGTTGCCTTGATTAAATATTTATTAAATTAAAATGGAAGACACCATAATCTCAAAAATTAGTGTTCTTGTATACTTTTTTATTTTAAAAAATTTCGAATTTTTTAAAAAGTCAATTTATCAAAAATCCGGTAATTTTTATACCCTCCACTCTACACACAAAGAAAAAGCTTCATTAATATAATGCAACTTATCATAAAAGTTCGTCCAATGAAACTGTTTCATTATATTTATGAAAAATTTCATAATATTTATGAAAACTTCATTAAAAAGTTTCATTGGACGAACTTTTATGACAAATCGTTGTACAGTTCTTTGAGTGTAGTGATAGAGGGTGTATATAAGTTTGTCATTCCGTTTGTAACACATCGAAATATTGGTCTAGGACCCCATAAAGTATATATATTCATGATCCTCGATCGATTTTAAGTCGATCTAGCGATGTCCGTCCGTTTGTCTGCCTGTCCGTCCGTAGAAAATACGCTAACTTTTGAAAATCGGTCCAGTGGTTCAAAAATAATGAGCAAATGAGTAAATTTGGGCAAAGGTTTTTCTCGAATTTACGAGATAAAAAACACGATAAAGTTCGAAAGACAATAATGAGACTTCTGAAACTAGACATGTATCTTTTCCGTTCCCTAGTTCTGTTTGGTATTGAACTTCAGCTGAATCGGTTCAGTGCACTGTAGCCGAAATCACTGATCTAGCGGCGCTTAAGTCAAAATTAAAAAATTAAGATCGATAAATGTTTTTGCAATGCATCGTTTACCTATACTTTACAGAAAAAATTTACGTTTTTACTTTTGTTTTGCTTTCAATATTCGCACAGCTGGAAGCTGTCAAATATACATTTTCTGCAGCAAGTGTATTAAAGGAATTTGGGGCCGAATTACTCAGTGAGTTTTTCTTGACACTTTTAAGTCAATTGTTTATACATTTTGAGCCAAAAAGTTTTAATTGAAAGTAAAATGTATGTTTTAACTCAAAAATAAAAGTTTGTGGCCTGTGTGTATCTAGTTTATTATTAGTGCATTATAGAATTTGACATTTGTGATATAAACTATACACTCAAAATAATAACTCTGTTAAATTACAGAGATACTCTGCTGAGCCAGCAGAAAATACCATAGATTTCCAACCAGCAAGATTTTTTGTTATTTTACAAAGAAAACTCTGTAAAATAATTTCTATAAAAAAAACTGTAAATTTACAGAATTATCTGTAAAATGTGGATAAAAAGCGACCAGAATTTTACCTTGACTTTCTTATATTTTTTTTCAATGAACTTGATATGGCTTTTACACAACAGTCACAAGTTGTGTTGACAATTGGGAAATGCCATCGTGTAAATTTGCCCGCTTTAATGTTTTCAAATTGTAAATTTACTTTTTTTTTATTTTTGGGAAAATTACGAGTTTTTTACGAGTACCCAATTGTACAGGACATCCTCTTAAAATTAACCAGCTTTTACTCTAATTTAAGACGGGTTGAAATATTTGGAAGTTTTTTGAAGAGATTATTTAAAAACTGTATTACAGAGCAATAAGTAAAATTACAGATGAATTTTAGTATTTTGGTTACGGGAAAAAAAAAAAAGTATTTTTCTAAAATCTGTATTTTAACAAAAAAAACTCTGTTTATTATCTGTAAAAAAGAGTTTACAAAGTAAAAATAAAATAACAGATAAAATTTTGTTTTTCGGTCACAAAAAAATACAAAGTATTTTCTTAAAATCTGTATTTTGACAGATAACTTTGTCAAATATCTGTCGAATTAAGATTACAGTCATTTTACAGAGTATTTAACAGAGTAATTATTTTGAGTGTAGTTTCATGGACTGCAACTTTTGAAATTCGATCGTATTCGGTCCAATTCCTGTTTTGTTTATTATTTTGGGTTATTTTTGTTGTGACGTTTCAGTACCCGAGTAAAAATTTTTATATGATGCAATATATAATGATATGTAACACAATATATATTTATACGCTATTTGATCCGAATAATGGTGGATGTGTTTGCATTAAAAAAGATCAACTTGTATAAAATATGATTTGATTTCATCCGAGTTTTGACCAGACATTGCCATATATTGGTGGATCTAATTAGATCTAATTGCATAAAAACATATAAAATCCTGGTGTTTTTTGGTTTGGGTTGAGATACACCACAGGTCAACGATACATTCACCAAACATTTAATTTTCTAAAACAAAAAAAATGTTTGGGTACGCTTCGAACCAGATAGGTGATATACATAACCCTAACAATAAATGTTTAGGAACATTTTAAAAAGTTTCTTATACTTTGCCTAAAAAACTTAGAAAATTTTTGGTTAATTAGAAACATATATAGTTTTATATGGAACAGCATAAGCTATATATAATTTTATGTTAAATTATACAGAAAAACAAATTTTGTATTGACCCTCATATAATTTTATATAATTATATCAACCGTACACCTTTTAATCCGAATCATGATTAAATTATATATATCTACATATGTCTGCATTTAAAAAATTTGGAAAAGATCTCAAGCGATGTATAATCATATATGATTTATTATGTTTTTATCAAGTTATATATTGTTATATATGTTTATTTTTACTCGGGTATGGCGTGCTAGTTCGCGCAAGTTGTTCTGTTTTTTAGGGTCCATCTGCCTGTCCAAATAAACAGTATAAACGCGAAAGAGACCACAATTTTCAATCGATTTGGCTAAAATTTGAAATTTAAGATTTTTTATCGAAAGGACAAAACCTATTAAATTTTTGACAAAATCGGTATATGTTATCCCATAATCCCCATGTTAATTTCCCCTTCCAGATTTACTAAAAAGCCCTAACAATGGTATTTTCACAAATATCCTCTTGAAATTCGACTGGTAAATGTTTTTTGTAGCCATAAATAATCACTCTAAATTTTAACGGAATCGGAACATTTTAACTTGTTGTCCTCATACAGACCACCCTCCCGATATTCACATCATTTTCCCAAAATACATAAAAAAACTGAAATAAATAAATATGGTTAAAAATTAAATTCTTTATAAGTTTTATAATCACAAAAATGCATTGGGCTTTATTATTTTACATTTCCGAATTAAGCGCCGCTAGATTGGATGTTTCGGCCACTGTGCAGTGGTTCAAAAGTTATAAGCAAAACCCTGAATTTCAGATTGGTTTTATCTTAAATGCCACGTGTTAAACAAGTTTTTAAAGCATTGGTGGTAACTTAACAATGCTTTTCAAACTTGTTTAGTTTTAAAGCAATGCTTTTTAAACTTGTTTAGTTTTAAAAGCATTGGTAACTTGAAAATTACACTCGAAAAAAATGTTACACTCAAGAAAAATTTTACACTCAAATTTTTTTTTTTTTTTTTTGCAAAAATTACAATATTTTGTGTACATACACTCAAAGAAAAATGCTTCATCATATTGATGATACGGTTTCATCACTTGCTGTCATCAATTTTGATGAGAAATTTCGTCATATTGACGAAGATTTTCTTCTATATGATGAAACATGTCATCCAAGTTAAAAAAACAAGTGATGACACATTTCATCATGTCATCAAAAAGTGTCATCAACACGCCTTTCAAATGTTTTTTTGTAAATAATTAAATTAATGTTAAAATAAATAAAAATATTAAATAAATATATTAAAAAAATATAAAAAAATAAAAAAAAACAATAAAAAAAAAATTAAAAAAAAATCCTGCCCCGGCTGGTACTTGAACCCACGTTCCTAAAGTTGCAGTGTTTATTGTCGACGCCTTAGCTAGTTCAGCCAACTAGAGATAAAAATCTCGCACCACTACTTACAAGGGAAGTCTCCCTGGTGTCACCCTCCGATCTTCATGAAATTTGGATATGTTGTTAAGAACGAAAATTAATTCGACACGTATTTTTTTTAGCGGCCCAAACTCATTTTTAGGGGGGGTCGATTTGTATGGGGGGAAATTGACCTTTTTCAGTTTTTTACGTTTTACGCCTACTTAAACAAAATTAATATAGGCATGTGTAGTATCAGATTAAAGGTATTTAAAATACCTATCTCGTGGTGCTAACATCGGGCCACAGAAGTTAATATTTTTCGACTTATTAACAAAAGTGTCCAAAAATTTTGGTATTTTACTCAATATGACGAAAAGTTGTGCATGTTTGGACACGTTCTTAGCACACGTAGATAGGTTTTCCAAAGACCTTTCATTTGGTATGTAACATGACTGGGTTTCTTTACATAATATAGGAGATAAACGAAATAAACTGAAAAATGGACTTGTCTTCCCCACTCCTTTTTACCCCCTAAATATGAATTTGGGCCGCTAAAAAAAAATACGTGTCCCTTTATTTTTTCTGATCTACAAAATAAAACCAATTCCATAAAGATCCGCGGGTGACACTAGGGAGACTTCCCTTGTTAGTTAGATAACGTTTTCTAATATGTAATTGTGAAGACTCAACATTTTTCGTTATATACAATGTATAATATGTATAGATACATGTTTTTAAACGTTTGTTTATGGGAATTTGTAAAGACTCAAACATTTTATGAATGTACAATATCCCTCTCTTTCCCTCTCACTGCTTTTAGCAAAGCATAGTTACGCACAAACTTTTAGCGTTATTATTAGCACACAACAAACAAAACGGCTTTTTATTGGTATTATGTATTGTCATGCTGTAGGTCAGTGGCTAGAGGCTAAGCCCAACAAACAAGAGGTCCGGCGTTCTAATCTTAGTGGATACGGAAAAAAGATGTAAGTTTTTAAAAATTAGAAAATAACAAACAATTGTAAGTTAATAAAAATAAATTAAATAAAATCAAATAAAAAAAAACTTTTTTTATCTTTTTTCTTATTTTTCAAATAAAAAAATGTTATTGATGACACCGCTTCATCATATTGATGACAAGTTACATTGGACGAAAAATGATGTAACATTTCATCATATTGATGTTACTTTTCATCAATATGAAGAAGCTTTTACTTTGAGTGTACGTACGTGCATACACTCAGAAATATTTTTACAGTAAAAAAAACATTATACTCGAAAAAAAATTTACACGAAAAAAAATTAGTAAGTTTTCTTTTTTTTATTTTTAAAATGACAAAAAAGAGTTTTTTTACTCAAAATAAAATATTTCTAATCAAAATTGTTAATTTTTTTCACGTTAAAAAATGTACTATCATTTAAAAAATGGAGGGTATTCATAGATTCGGCAAAGTCGAATTTAACTACTGTTTTTTTTTATACCCTCCACTCTAGTGATAGAGGGTATATATAAGTTTGTCATTCCGTTTGTAACACCTCGAAATATTGGTCTAGGATCCCATAAAGTATATATATTCATGATCCTCGATCGATTTTAAGACGATCTAGCGATGTCCGTCCGTCCGTCTGTCTGTCTGTCTGTATGTTGAAAACACGCTAACTTTTGAAAGACTTTACGGAGGCTCCTGAAGTTTGGCACATATGTTGGGCATTTACCTGGTCAGGTTGGTATTGCGATCCAGCAAAATCGGTCCAGTTGTTCAAAAGTTATAAGCAAATGAGTGAATTTCGGCAAGGTTTTTCTGGAATTTACGAGATAAAACTCACGGTAACTTTCGAAAGGCAATTCTGAAGGTGCTGAAGTGTGCCATAAATATTTGTCGTTCCCTTGGTCCGGTTCGTTTTAAATTTCAGCCATTCAAAAGTTATTAGCAAAACCGTAAATTTTAGATTAGTTTCACCTTAAATTCACGTGTTGAAAACCCGTTAAACATGTTTTAAAAACATTTGTAAGTCAAAAAAATCATTTACAAGGTATTTTTGTCACACAAAAATATTTTTACACTAAAACAAAAAAAAATACACTCAAAAAAATTTTACACAATTAAAAAAAAAATTACACTCAAAAAAAAATTAGTAAATTTTTTTTTTTTTTTTTTAAATTTATAAAAAAAAGTTTTTTTTACACAAAATAAAATATTTCTAACCAAAAATTTTATTTTTTTCACGTTAGAAAATTTACTATCACTAAAAAAGGGCATTGTGGAGGGTATTCATAGATTCGGTCAAGTCAAATTTAACTTTTCTACTTGTTTCTTTTTATTTTTTTATAAAGTTTAGATGTTTGTCTATCCACACAACAAAAAGTCAGTCGCGTGTTATTCATTCTTTTTCGAGAAAACCGCATTTGAATATTAAATTTTATAAGAATTTTGTAATTTGATTGTAATTTTTTGTTTTAGCATAGCGGATAAGTAACAAATATTTGCATAGCGTAAGAGAACTTTTTCTTACGCTAAGTTGAAACAAGAATATACAAGCTATTTAAAACATTCTTATGAAATTTAATATTCAAATGCGATTTTCTCGATAAAAATGAAAAACATGCGTCTTAATTTTTTCAGATATTAAAAAAGAAAAAAAAGTGGCCGTATTTTTGAGAAAATTACTTTTTTTTAAATAAGAAATTTCGAAACGGGTTCTAAAAATTTTTCAAAGCTAAAAATTCTTAATCGACAGCTCATAAAAAATAATACAAAAGCGTTTTTTTGAGATTATGGTGCATTCCATATTAATTTGATAAATATTTATTCAAGGCAACTCGACACAGGTTTTGAAAAATTGAAAAACCAATAACGGAATTTTCTAAGTTCCTATTCAGAAATTCTTGGGACATATGTTTTTCTGTAGTGGGACATTTAGTGTGGATTGCCTCATATATACATCCAAATATAGTCACCTGAAATGCAAAAGGCCCTAACTAACATTTTGTTAATATTACAGGAGAAGCAAAAAACAGTATTGAATAAAATTTTTAATTTGTGAATAACTTTCTTGATTTTTATTGAATTGGGCTTAAATTTTGCGAGGACGTACGTTTTGTTAATATGTATCAATATTAATCACAAAATGATTTAAACATATTTTTTCAGTTACGTTCACTGGCGATTTCGCAATTCACATGTTTTTAACTTTTAGCTATAAAACCGCTAATTTTTTATTATTTGGCCTTAATTTTTTGTAAGCACATGTAGGTCAATAAAATTTACGAGAGTCAATCAAAATACCGATTTCGAATTTTGTGTTAGTAAGGCCGTTTTGCATTTTAGCTGATGATATATACTTCACTTAGACGATATGTACTTCACTTATTTCTGCTGGAAAATCCAAAATATAAAATTTTGAGATTCTTTTGTTTTTAGTTCAATAGTAAAAAAAACATTTTCCCCTATTCCTCTTATTTATCTATTTGAAGGGCTTACTGCAAGAACTTGATAAGCAACATTTTATTTTTTCGTCTTTTTCGCCTTCTGCTGATGTTCCATTGACAGATTTTTAGCATAGATCTTGCTTTAACCTTTCGTACAAGTATATTGAGAATCAAAGTTCTGCAAAAGTTCTATTTTCTACATTATTTTAAAAGTTTTTAGGGAAAACCCACCATAAAATGAAATGTTGCTTATCGAGTTTTTACAATAAGCCCTTCATTTATTTATTTTTTTCCAAAAACATTTTTTTCACAATGTTTTTATAGATAATCTCAGATTGAAAATACCAAGTTTCTAATGCAACTATTTCGGGAAACAAAAACCGTACAAAAAATCAGCGTTGCCAGGTACTTTTTTCCGTTGTCCCCAAAAATAAAACAAAATATCCCAAAAAATCGCCAAGCAGTAAAAAAAATACATTTTTTAAAATCACACAAACATTTTTTTGTTAATTTTAAAAAAAAAAAATTATGAATGGTAATTTTTTTAATTTTATTTTGTAGATTCAAATTTAAAAAATCCCCAAAAATCCCTAAACGAGTTAATTAACAGGTTTTGACAATGTTAATATACATTTTACAGCCGATAAATGCACGTTTTACTGAATGCGCTTCGTAATCTCGTTATTATTTATTATTTATTATCCCCAAAATAATTTTTTAAATCCCCATAAAAATTCCCAATTCCCAAATAAGATTTCTTGTCCTTTTTTCTCTAGTGAAATCCCTAACTTTGGGGATAAATCCCCAAGTCTGGCAGCGCTGCCAAAAGTTCACTTTTTACACCTTTTGCGACCCTTAGAAATCGAATATCCAAAAAGTACCATTTGAAGAGTGTTTATTTCTCTGAAGGATCCTACATTTTAAAAGTAACAAAAGTACATTTTCTTGCCCTCACCCCTTAGAAATGGAATTTCCAAAAAGTTTTTTTTCCAGAACGTTTTTCACCGAAGTATCCTAATTATAAAATTTGGGTTATGCCGACTGACCAAATGAGTTCTTTATCTTAAAGAGTAATATTTACGCTCCGACTTCTTTTAAAGTCACCATTACATCGGGTTCATCCGATATGAGTTTCCAAAAATTCCCAAAACGGCTACTTTTTTGAACTTTGACCTCAATTTTCTTAAAAACCTGATGTGATAGAAAATTTTAAGATCAGATTTTTGACCAGCAGAACTATTGTAATCAAGTTTATAAGGTCGCGTTCTAGTGGCATTTTCGATGTTAAGTAGTGTTTTACATAGAACATTTTGTTGTGATTACCGTAGAATATGTTTAAGAACCTATTGTAATAGGAATTTGCCAAAAAAAATCCTGGGAGGGGCGCAACCCACATTCATATTTAAGAAAGGCATTAACAGTATTCGCAACGTAAGGCTACAGTCGGTTCCGACGAAACGTGTGCTATTAAAATAATCATTTCTGTATTTAAAAAAGTACGTATTTTTTATATTCTCTGTTTGGTTGTTTTTCTGGCAGCGATGCCAACTATTTCTAACCAAAAAGCGTCGGCCGAGCAGTAAAAAAGGGCTAAAAAGGGCTAAATTAAAAAAAATTACCAGTTTTTGTGTTTTTCATCAAATTTTATTTTGAAATTTGTGATTTTAAGAGATTGATCTTACGTTCCTAATTTAAAAATAGACATACATATTAAAAAAATTTTATTGAAATATTTGAATTAAAAATGTAGAATTCAAAATAAATCGCAGAAGTTTGCGTTTTCCAACAAAATTATATATATTTTCGTCATCTTCGGGCTATAAAAGTGCTCTTATATAATAATTGGACTTTTCGTAAGATTGGTTTTAATTAATTTTTGCAGAAATACTTTTAAATGGATTAAGCAATTTGATTTTTAAATTCATAACACTAACAATAAATGTTTTCTCTACTTCTGCATTGGAAAAGGGAAATGTCCATAAACTCAGAACAACCAATGACAACTTAAAAATCGGATTTTCATCCAAAAAAATTTAAAAACGGTGTATATCGATCAAAACAAAAAAAGTTTTATCTAAGTTTCATTTATAATAACTAGGGATGAGAATTTCATGCACTAAAAAATCGAAAATATGCGCTTAAAATATGCGCTAAAAAATTCAAAATATGCACTAAAAAACCTAAAAATATGCACTAAAAAGTAAAAAGTGTGCAATAAAAATCTTATTTTCATAGGAAAAACTTCTTAAAAATCAAAAAATAATGCCGGGTTTAAATAGTAACATTTGAAAATTTAAATAAGAAGGATTTTTGTTAGAAATTAAGACAATCTATAAAAAAAAAATAAAAAGAAAAAATAATTTTTCTTATACTATGTTTAGACCAAACAAAAACCAACTTGTTTTTGGCAAAAAAGCATTTTGGAAAACCAAACTGTTTACACCGAATAAAAAGAGTTTATGTTTGTCAAATCAAATTAATTATTTTCTAAATTCACTAAAAAACACAAAATTACAATAGCCACACGTTATTAAAAAAATTAAATTACACATTTATTTACTTTTTTAAAAGATTTGAATATTAATTTAACAAAAAAACAAATATTTTTATTTTGACATTCGTTTTTACCAAAAGAAAATTGAAAAAAACATTCACACTGAATTAATAGTAGCATAGACCACAACCTAAATTCTAGTTTTTGTTCAGTTTTGGTTGGCAACGCAGTTTTTAAATTGTGTGGAAAATTTATGTAGTTTTTGCCAAAAACCAAAAAAATATTCAAAAACAAGTTGTTTTCGTTGGTGTAAATACCGTATTACTTTGAAAATTATTTTTTAAAATTTATAACAGTTTTTGTAACAAAAATATTTCAGTTTCTGTTTTTGATAATTTATGCTAAAATATGCAAAAATATGCACTTAAAAGTAGGAAATATGCACAAAATATGCATTTTAACCCAAAATATGCAAAAATATGCATTTTCACCAAAATATGCAAAAATATGCAAAAACAAATCGATGCCATTTTAACGCAAATTTCTTGATTCGGAAAGATAATTGGTCGATATCGTTTTTAGACTATCGACAAAAAACATGCATTTGCATGGAAATCTCATCCCTAATAATAACTTTAATTCTTTTGGCAATTTTCATTGTGGCCAAAAAGAAAACATTGTGGCAAAATATTAACATATGACTAAAAAAATTACCAAATGATTAAAAAGGGCTAAAAGAG
Source organism: Pegoplata infirma (assembly GCA_963921195.1). Taxonomy (NCBI): domain Eukaryota; kingdom Metazoa; phylum Arthropoda; class Insecta; order Diptera; family Anthomyiidae; genus Pegoplata; species Pegoplata infirma. The sequence continues at coordinate 62,820,530 of OY992537.1, read as the reverse complement.
CTAAAAGATTTAAAAAAAATAACAAAAAGAGCTATGTAAGCCCCTAAAAAAATAAAAGGGCTAAAAGAAAAAAGTACGCGTTGAGAGCAATCAAAAAGGGCTGAAAATAGCCCCAAAAGGGCTAAGTTGGCAACGCTGTTTTCTGGTATTCGTTGCCATTTATTTCGTTTGTTGTTGTACCATAAACTTCAACAACTTTTTTTTTGTACATATTCACATGGTCGTTTTGTTTGTTTGATTTTTTTTTTATTTTTTACCCTGACAATGGCATTGAGCTGTTTGCTAAAGCTGCTGCTGATGGCAAATATCAAAATAACAGAATAACAAAAAAAAAAAATGCAAAACATTTGCAACAAAAATATACAAGTCCACATAACTAAATACTACATGTGTTTGTATGTGTGTAATTTAGCCAGTGGTAACATAATATACAAGGCTAACTTACAATGAGAGTTGGAATTTATCAAACGTCATTTTAGTCCAGATTCTGAGAATTATAGTAAAGTTGCTAAAAATCTCTTTAAATAACCAAAACAATCAAAAAAACTCTTTTGTCATTTTTTAACCACCACTACATATGAGTAACATTTTATTACGTATACGTATTCAGTTGTTTGCAGTGTATGTAGGTATTTGTTTACAATAAAAAGTTGGGGTAGCTCAGGATTTTTTGTTGTTACTGTTGTGTGGTTTAACTACTACTGTTATTGTTGCTGCTTTTGCTGTTGTTTTTGTTGTTGTGGCTGTTAGTTCATTGCATTCTCTTCTTCTTCTTCTACCTCTTGTTCTTGTTTTATTTGATTGTCCTGTTAGCTGTTTCAATTTTAATGTTTAAAGTAGGGGAAGGCCATTGTTGTTTTCATTATGAATATGAGGTAATTTTTTGTTTTTTTTTTTACCAAGGTTTTTTCTGTTTTTTTTTTTTGTTTTGTAAAAAAACGATTGTGTTTGTTGAACACAAAAAAAATGTGTCATTTATTAGAGGTTATGACACAATTTTGATAATTTTTTTCTTTTTTTTAATTATTGTTTTTTATGTTTGTTTTGATATTAATAAACATACATAAAATGGTAATAAAAATAATACTGGATATAATTTTTGAAATTCAATATCCTAATCGAATTTTGATACTTATGCGTTGTTTTAGGGAAAAGTACCTAATTCAAAAATTATGAATCGTTATGAAAAATTTAGCTAAAGGATCACCAATTTGGTTAATTTTAAGGTGCACCGAAAAAAACATGCAACATTTTACGAAATAAACTTTCGTAGCTACATATTTTTTTTCGTAAAATACACAAAAGTATTGTTTATTAAGTTTAGCAAACATTTTTAAAATTTGCAAAATTAAGAAAACCCTTCTTTATATTTTATTTCGTAGAAAACACAAAATTTTGGAGTATTTCACACACACATTTTTTGTAATTTATGATTTAAATTTTAAAATATAACGAAATTACGAACAAAAGGAAGGCAAATTAACTGAACATTTTTTATAGGAAAAATCTAAGAATTTTCCTTAAAAAAATTTTCTATAGAAAAAATTTATTAGAATCTGAAAATTTTTCATATAAAAATTGTCTCAGAATTAAGTACTTTTTCTTTAGGAAAGATGTATCAGAGTCTGAGACATTTTTCTTTTTAAAAAATGTTACTTTTGCTAAAGGAAAATTGTCTCACAATGGATGTATTTCAAACCATATGAATCGATTTGCCTGAAACTTAAAAGAGGTGGCTATAGAAAGAAATGCTAAGCGCGAAATAACGTTAGCTACAACTGGTATGAATTTCGATGCAATCGATCCAGTACTTAGTATGACCGAATCATTAAAAATAAACAACGTACACCGTTGCGTATGATTGCTACTTAAAGGCAATTACAAATTAAGTATACGCCTCCTATACAGTTATTATAATTCCAATAATTGTTCACCAACTTCAAATGCCAGCAAAGTTTTTATGTATATTCTGCAGTGGTGGGTACAGCTTTTGGTTTTGGGGGGGGGGGGGGGGACTTCCTTTTTTAAATCGACTAAAAAAAAACAGGGATACGTTTCTTTTGGAAAAAAAAGTTTTGGGAAAGCTATAAAATCATCAAATTTATTAGTTTTTGCCGAAGGAGGTTGTTAATTTTTTTTTTTAATTTTTCTAAATCTGAGAATTTTTACGAAAAATATCACAGAATCTGAGACTTTTTTCGCATAGAAAAATTTTTAGATTCTAAGAACTTTTTCCACAGAAAAAGTCTCAGATTCGAAGACCTTTTACTGTAGAAAAAGTCTCACATTATAAAGCATTTTTGAGATATTTTTTCTACAGAAAAGGTCTCATATTATTAAATTTGTTCGTACTGAAAAAATTTTAGATTCTGAGACCTTTTTTCTCTATAGAAAAAGTTTCAGATCTTTTTCCTATAGAAAAAATCTCAGATTCTGACACCTTTTTCTTAAAAAAAAAGTCTGAGATTCTCAGACTTTTTCTTTAAGAAAAGCCTCAGTTTCTGCGACCTTCTTTCAATTGAGTAAGTTTCTACTTCTGCGACTTTTTTCTTTTTAAAAAAGATTCAGATTTTAAGACTTTTTCCTTAAAATAAGTCTGAAAGTCAGAGATTCTAAGACCCTTTTCCTATCGAAAAAGTATCAGATTCTGCGACTTTTTTTCCTATAAATAAGTCTACATTTTTTTTTATACATTTTTCCCGTAAAAAAAGACTCAGATTCTGAGATCTTTTTCCTTAAAAAAAAGTCTCAGATTCTGAGACTTTTAGAAAAACGGGAATTCTTTTACAAAAATCCGAAAAAGAATGTTTGAGGATGTGAAAAATTTTAAATTTTGTTTTGTACATTTTGCTATCGAAAAAAAAAGATGTTTGAGGATGTGAAAAATTTTAAATTTTGTTTTGTACATTTTTCTATTGAAAAAGTCTCAGATTCTGTGTCCGATTCTAAGACATTCTGAAAAAATTTTCCAAAATAATTTAACATACATACGTTAGACTACCAACATTTTTAAAATTTTAAGATATTTGTCCTATTCCTATGTAGTAGACAAACATTTTTTATGTAAATCAAATTAAGATCCTGTAACATTTTTTTATACAAAAAAAAAAAAACATATTCTAAGTCATTAATTTATACCAAAGTTCATAATAAGATCGACAGATGTTTTTTCATAAAAACTTTAAGATTAAGTCACATTTTTGCTTTAAAAATTTTTTAATTTTCCCTATAAAAATTTTCAGATTTTTTTCTATAAAAAATTTTTGGATTTCGAGATTTTTTTCTTTCGGAAAATTTTTTTAGAAATTTTTATTCTTTCTTTTTTTTTCTTTTTCTTTCTTTTCCTATCTTTTTTCTTCTTTTTTCTTTTTTTTTCTTTTTGAAATTTGGTCTGGGGGGAGGGGGGGGGGGGGGGGGGGGGATTTCCCCTTCCCCCTTGTACCCGCGCATGATATTCTGAGACCTTTTTTCTATAGAAAAAGTTTCAGATTCTGAGATATTTTTTCTATAGCAAAAGTCTCAGATTCTACGACTTTTTTTATTGAAAAAGTTTTAGATTTTGAGACACTTTTAACTTAGAAAAAGTCTTAGATTCTGAGACATTTTTCCTATAGAAAAAGCCACAGATTCTGTGGCATTTTTCCTTTAAAAAAAGTCTCAGTTTCTGAGACATTTTTTCTGTAGAAAAAGTCTCAGATTCTGAGACATTTCTTCTATTGAAAAAAGTCTTAGATATTGAGACATCATTTCTATAGACAAAGTCTCAGATTCTGAGACATTTTTTTGATAGAAAAGTTTTAGAATCTAAGAAATTTTTTTTTATAGAAAAAGTTTTAGAATCGCTTTTTATTAGGAAAAGTCTTAGATTCTGAGACATTTTTCCTATTTTAAAAGACATAGATTCTGTAAAATTTTAACTATACAAAACAGTCTCAGATTCTGAGACATTTTTCCTATAGAAAAAGACTCAGATTCTTAGACACTTTTCCTATAGGAAAAGTCTCAAAAAATGTATCAGATTCTAAGACATTTTTCCTATAGAAAAGTCTCAAATGCTGATAAATTTTTTCTATAGAAAAGTTTCAAAAAAAGTCTCAGATTCTGAGACAATATTCCTATAGAAAAATTATCAGATTCTTAGACACTTTTTCTATAGGAAAAGTCGCAAAAATGTCTCAGATTCTAAGACATTTTTCTAAATAGAAAAAGTCTCAGATTTCATTTTTTTTACAGAAAAAGTCTAAGATTTCATTTTTCCTACAGAAAAAGTCTCAGATTCTAAGATATTTTTCCAATAGAAAATTTTAGATTTTGAGACAATTTTCCAAGTAAAAAGTTTTAGATTCTGAGACAGTTTTCTTACAGAAAAAGTCTCAGATTCTGCGATATTTTTCTTTCAGAAAAGTCTCAAATTCTGAAACATTTTTCCTATAAAAAATGTCTCAGGTTCTGAGACATTTTTCCTATAAAGAAAGTCTCAGATTCTGAAACATTTTTTCTATAAAGACTAGGGTGGGGCGATTTGAACATCTTAATGGGCGCATCGCGTTTCTGATTCTTGGGATTGTACTGAGCAAAAAAGTCAACTAGACCATAGGTCTACGGTGAAAATCGAGCCTCCCGATTTTGACTTGAAGTTTTTTCTCAGACTTTATTTTTTTGGAAAATTTCCAAATTTTCTTGGGCTCATATTTCGTAAACTATTTGAAATTTTGACTTATTTTCAAAAGTAAAGTTGTAGCTATTGTCTCGGGCTACAATTTCTCTGAACATATTACTTAGAAAAAACTTCGTTTTCATGGTCAAAAATTCACCACTTTTTGTAATTTTTTTTGGATATTTTGGCCTATAACAGCCAAACCATTGAGATTTTTGATCCAATACTGAGACAAAAATTGTAGCCAAGACAATAGTTAAGAACTCTCTAGTACATCGCAAAAGCATTAGAACGCCCCTTCAGGCAGTTTTGGCCTTGTGAAAGTGCAAATTTTTTGTGAAAATATTGATAAATTACCATTTTCAGTTGTTCATAGCGCAAAATCATAAAAGTGTTCTATTTCTTATTTTTTCCACTTTTTTTAGGCCCCCGTAGGCTAGTTGGTAGCGTGCTTGCCTTTCAACGTGGGGGTCGTGGGTTCGATTCCCACCAGAACCCTTGGTTTTTTTCGCTACAACGAGACGACGGTCATTGTTACCAGTTCTCGGTTAGGGTGAATTTATTAAAAATGAGTTGTAAATAAATAGAGAGAATGATAAAAAAATAATTGATCATGTGATGTGATCAAAACTATTATTATTACTATTATTATATAATTAGGGAATTCACATGGGTATCGTATTTGGTGTTGTATGTTGTATGTCCTATCTAAAAACAGGGTTGGTTAAACTTTAAATTAATAATACGACACTTACACGATATGACGATACAACATTTATACCTCTGTTTTGTGTGCTATTTTCAAGTATGCTAACAAAAAGAGAATTTATGAGAAAATTATCGAATCAGAGATAAATAATTTTTAACAACTCTGTTTTTAGATAGGACAATACAACTTTACAACAAATACGATACCCATGTGAATTCCCTAAATGTTTTTTTTTTGTTTTGTTCAATATTTATTTTGAAAATTCATTTAAAGTACAAAGTAATTGTATTGGACAAGGTATGAATCAAGAAGAATTCCAATTTAGTGTATTTTTCATTCAAAGATTGCCTTCCAAATCTTTTCGAGATTACATACGAGGCGCTTTCTTTCGGCCTTCAGATACAGATGCCATTATACCTTCACGGTTTTTGTCGATTGAGCGCTTAGCAACACTAGCTAGTAGCTGGTCATGACGCTCCGTACCTTGAATATTACAAGTTATTAGTGGGTCTGGAAATGGTGGATCTTCATCATCTACACAATCGAGGTATTGTTGTAAATGCTCATACGGAATTTTCCTGGTAAATGGCGGTTCAAATAGCAATGCTTTGTCCTCTAAATCGATCATGTGAACGAAATGCGTACAATCAAAATTGATGTTTGGTTTTACACTTAGAAAATTATGTAAGTTACTACATGCTAGTTATTTGTATATTTTACAGTAGTCAGTTGTTTTCAACTATAAAGTCAGTTGTTTTTGTATGAAAAATATCAAACAACTATTTCTGTTAGTTATTTTAAGTCGTTTTTTTGAACAACTAACAAAAAAGTACTGTGATGTAGTAACAGTTATTTAAAGTAGTTAATTTAATTTTTTTTATATCTGAAAAATTTTTAATGTTTTTTTTCCAAAAAATAAAAATAAATTTTCGTTTTTTTTATTTTCACAACTTTTTGAAAAAAACAAGTTAAAAAGTTATATTCGGCCTTGCCGAATGTAGTGATACCCTCCATAATTTCAAAAAGATTATTGCAAAAAACTTTATTTAAAAGGAAAATACTTTTGAAAAAAAAAATTTTTTTGAAAAAAAAAAATTCCGCGAAAAAAAATGTTGGTAAAAAAAATCAGATTTTTTTCCTTTTTTTGTCAAAAAATATGTTCGTACTTGTTTAAATACCATTTTGTGTTTAATTATGTTCACATATGTCAACCAGAAGCCGAATTAAAGCATTTTGTATTTTTAGGTTATGTTGAATGTACTGAAATTTTTGAGGTGTGCTTACATTTTCGTTCATAACTTTTGAACCGCTGAACCGATATCGCTCAAATGCAATACCAAACTTCTCGGGAGAACTTCTAATAAATATGTTAAGTTTCAGTCATCTCTGTGCAATATTTTGTCCGCGAGAGCATTTTCCACAGACAGACAGACAGACGGACATCGCTAGAATGACTTAAAATCGATCGGGCATCATGAATATATATACTTTATGGGGTCCCAGATCGATATTTCGATGAGTTACAAACAGAATGACAAACTTATATATACCCTCTATCACTAAGTGGAGGGTATAAAAATTTGGTCTTCAAGTTTTTTTTGAAAAATTTTTGGAAAAAAAAATATATATTGATTATTTAATTTTTACTACATTTTAGTTGTTTTGACTACAAATGTTAGTAGTTTTTACTACATAAGTCAGTTGTTTTTTGTCAGTTAAAAAAACTAACATTGTTAGTTGATTTAACTGAAAAAGTAGTTGACCCCAAAACAACTTACAAAGTAGTTATTTTAACTGACATTTTCAGTTGATTTTACTAACATAATTTTTTGAGTGTACATATTCGTAAAATTTGTAAATTTTGTGATGGATTTTCTGTCGCAATATACACACGGAGCAATCTACTAGCTTTTGTTATCCATCTCGAATGTCCTACTGGTCCAGGTTTGATGTTTGCAAGATTAATTGAGCAACTACCATTTGAAACGGCTTGGACAATTTGGTATAGATATTTAGCGTCCGTGGAAAGTTTATTTTCAGCATCTGTACTCATTGGAGGAATGTGTTCAAGTGGAATAAGTTGAAAATTTTCGATAAGAGATTATTTAAATAAAAAAATTACAAAACTATATCGTATAGAGAAAGAAGTACATAAAGTTATGATATTTACTTGTAATGTATTGCAAATATCTAAAGTGGAAAAAATAAGAAATAGAACATTTTTATGATTTTGCGCTATGAACAACTGAAAATGGTAATTTATCAATATTTTCACAAAAGATTTTCACTTTCACAAGGCCAAAACTGCCTGAAGGAGCGTTCCAATGCTTTTGGGATGTACTAGAGAGTTCTTAACTATTGTCTTGGCTACAAATTTTGTCTTAGTAATGGATCGAAAATCTCAATGGTTTGGCTGTTATAGGCAAAAATATCCAAAAAAAAATACAAAAAGTGGTGAATTTTCTACATTTTCGACTTTTTGACCATGAAAACGAAGTTTTTTCTAAGTAATATGTTCAGAGAAATTGTAGCCCGAGACAATAGCTACAACTTTACTTTTGAAAATAAGTCAAAATTTCAAATAGTTTACGAAATATGAGCCCAAGAAAATTTGAAAATTTTACAAAAAAAATAAAGTCTGAGAAAAAACTTCAAGTCAAAATCGGGAGGCTCGATTTTCACCGTAGACGTATGGTCTAGTTGACTTTTTTGCTCAGTACAATCCCAAGAATCAGAAACGCGAAGCGCCCATTAAGATTTTTTTCCTTCCTTACTAATCGCCCCACCCTAATAAAGACTCAGATTCTGAGATATTTTTACTATAGAAAATATGTCAGATTCTGAGACATTTTTTTTATGAAAAAAAGTTTTAGATTCTGAGACATTTTTTATTTAGAAAAATGAAATGAGAATGTCTCAGATTCTTAGACATATGTCCTAAAAAAAGTCTTAGATTCTGAGACATTTTTCGGAATATAATTTTCCTATCAAAAATGTCTCAGATTCCGAGAAATTTTTCTCAGATTCCCACATAAAAATAATAAAATAGTTCTCAGACTCTACGATCTTTTTTCCATAGAGAACTCCCCAATTCTATTTTTTTAATACAAAAATTTTCAAAATCTCAGACATTTTCTTATAGAACAATTCTTAAATTCCAAGAAATTGTTTCAAGTTCTGAGACATTTTCTTAGATTTTGAGATATTTTTACATTTTTTTTAAACATTTTGAAGTTTCAAAGGGAAAACCTGATTAGATTTTGCTTAAGATTTGTGTGATGAACCATCGATATACGACTATTTAATATTATTTATAATTTGTAATGCATATTGTATTTGTAGTAATTTTAAGTAATTAAAATATTAAGTGGCAATATTGTGCTGAATACAACTAAAGTAAACAATGAGCATGTGCATTTTGCAACAAAAATAATAAAAAGCAGATGATACCGTAACAATGTAAACACATTTTACTACTATTATTACAACTTGCAAAAAAAAAACAACAATAACAACAAAATGACAACAAAAACAATAACAAACAAATAAAAATAACTACAACAAACATATCAAAAATAAAGGATCCGAAGAAAAACGACATACGATTACAACTTCCGGTTTTAATAAACGATTCACACACACACAAGTAAATAATTTAAAAATATTAAATATAAAAGGGGAATATTAGGAAATATTTAACAAGCTTCCGGTTTTCAAGTGAGCAAGAGAAAGAGAGTTAGAAAAGAGACGAAAATATGTTGATTTAAAGAGGTTTTTATTTAGATAACTAAAGAGGTTTATTAAATAAATAAAATGCAACAGTGTTAAAGAGCTTAAATGACATAGAAAATTCTCTTTTAGTTAGGCGAAAGAGTTTTAAAAGAGTTTTTGGGCCAAATAGCAATTATGTTGTTATTGTTATTCTTGTTAGTGGTAACAAAGGAAAAACAACAAAATAACAACAATAACAATAATCTACAAAATCCAAACTGAACAAAACGGAACAGAACAGCAAAGATGGCAAATATTGGCAACATGCAGTAGTTGTCAGTCTACAAATATGTTTTGGCATAGACTTGCTTTAACATGGAAAATAGCAGCAGCAACATAAACAGAAACAGCAACAACAACAGCAATGGTTACAAAATTAAAAGAATTTCAAACGGAATAAGGAAGGAAATATAAACAGTCACACACATTTTATACTACATCTGTTTTTTGTATGAATGTATGTGTGTGTGTAGGTTTAAGTGTTCATTGTATTTTTTTTGGTTGCTGGTTTTTGTATTTTGGTATACCATGACGTGTTTTTGTTCTTGTTTTTTTTTCATTCTTTGCTACATTTGTTTTGGTGTTTGTAGACATTTTGTGTTCATTTGTGTGTGTGTGTTTTACAATTTTGGTTGTTTGTTGAGGCAGGTCCTGTACACATGCAAAAAAAAAAAAGAATTTGCACGAAAAATAGGTACAGCCAACGAACTCGAAATGGAAACTGATGATAATCATAATAAAATGAGAATGCTGATGATGATGTTGATGGGGTCTATGATAATTAAGATGAAAATTATGTTGGTTGTTATTATAACACTGAGAAAAATTACATTCGAATCCACATCATCAATATGATAAAATATTGTCATCAATTTGAAAAAAAAAATATGACTTATTATCATCAATATGTCATTAAAATTAATGAAACAGTGTTATCATATTGATGACAGTTCTTCATCATATTGATGATGCGTTACATTGGACGAAAATAGATGAAACATTTCTTCATATTGATGTAACACCGTGAAGTAGCTTTTTCTTAAAAAATTTTCGGAACTAAGAAAATTTTTAAATTTCTTTTTTGTTTTTCTAAAATCAATTTTTTCAAATATAAAAAAACTGTGTTTGTGTTCAGGACTTCAAAAATTTTAAGTTTTTTTTCTAAAAGTACACTCAGATAAGATATATGATTGTGGCAACTATAATTTAAGAGCGTCATATTATGATTGAAATTTTTATCATAACTTGTTTGTAGCAACCATAACATTTTTGCAGCAATCATGTTATGATCCTGAATTATTGAAAAAGTATAATTTAGGACCATAATATGATAATATGATTTTTAATGTTTTTATGCCCTTCATTAACAAGGGAGATCTTTCACATGGCACCCACCACCGATTCTCCTGAAACTTGTGTATGGGAAAGTGGGGAGGAAAATAAGAGTTACCTGTTTTTTTTTAGCTACCCAATCTCAAATATAAATATAAGTTTGTCGTTTTTTTCGAGGAAATCTCATTTGAATATTAAATTTCGTAATAGTTTTGTAATTTGCTTGTATTTGTTTGTTTCAACATTGCGTATGAGTTACAAATATTTTCGAAATTCGTTGATTTGTTACTCATACGCCATGGTGAAACAAGAAAATTACAAATTATTATGAAATTTAATATTCAAATGCGATTTTTTCGAAAAAAAAAACAAAAAACTCTGTGTATGTATATTAAAAATTGTCTAAAATTGCTACAATGCACAGTGAATAGTGTAGAGCAGCGGTTACCAACATATTGTACGCGTACCAGTAGGGGGTACGCGAAACTGTCCGCGGGGTACGCAAAATTTTGGTAATTTGGACATTCGTTTTGGATTAGCCTTTCAATGCGGAATCTGGCTTCCAAAGTTTTCCATAACGTCAGGGTTTTATGAAAGTTCAGGGCAAAGCTCACAAAACGTGTTTTTGTTCAATTTGGAGAGCGATTTTTTGCGATATTTTGAGATCTGACCACGATTAACCTCAGCATCTGACTATCCTCGATGCTGAGGTTAATCGATGGAATCAGCATCGATTAACCTTTTGATGCTGATTCCAAATATGGTTCCCAAATTTTTCTATGATGTCAGGTTTTTAAGAAAATGTGTGTCAAAGTTCTCAAAAAACATGTTTTTGGGCATTTTTGAGACGGGTTGTGAAAGAGTGGAAATTTTGGTACCATTTTGTTAAGCTCAATACAATATGCCCTTTCATTGTATATACGAGGGTGTTTTATTTGAAAAGTCACGGAATTGTTGATCTGCCCTTGTATTAAAAAAAAACATTTAAAAAAAATTAAAAACATTAAGGTTTCAAAAAACGTCCGTTGTTTAAATTTCTAGTGAAATCAGATTTGCAATATTTTCAGCTGTTTTTGCTATGCAGAAAAATCAGCTCAAAATCCGCGTTTTCAGATGCATTGAACCACCCCAAGGAGCGAACAATTTTCCAAAAAAAAATACCACCATTGTTTTGATCTCCCCTAAATCCTTCAAAAAAATAATAATACCCGCAGATCAAAAATTTCAAAATTAACTCTAATATTTTTATAAAAAGTTTTTTTAACGAAAACAAAAAACTCGTAAGGGGGTACGCGGCTGACAAAATTTAAAATTCGTGGTTCGCGAGCCAAAAAGGTTGGTAACCGCTGGTGTAAACACCCGGTCATTTTTTTTTTTGCTGTATTTTTTTAATAATTAAATTTTTTTATATGTTTTAGGGTCCTCTAACTCCAAATTTGACAAAAACGAAAAAAAAAAATTCAAAAAAATCAAAAATGGCTATTTTTTTTTTGCAATTTTGCAACATTCGCGGTCATTTAAGGCATACCTTTATAATTTTCTTTTAGTACTGCATCGAACCTAGAAAAGTAAAACCAAAAAAAAATTTAATGTCAATACAAATATGCAATTAAAAATTCTACACTGAAAAAAAAAACAAATTTTTAGGTTAGGAAAAAAAAATTGCTCGAGTTCTTTCAAAAAAGTATGAACAGGAAACTAAAGTGGTTTACGTCCTCTTTTATTTCTATATAGGTTTCATACCCAAATTCTTTAACCCAGCCGAAATATTTGACGATTAAAATTTCAGAGTAATTTTTTTCAGTGTATTATTTGCCGAATTTGTAAAAAGTCTTAGCCAGATTATTAAGACAGATGATATTTATTATTTATATAAAGCAGTTGGACCTTTCATTTATGTTTTTCGCGGTATATCGCGTTTTATAAATTTCGCCGTCCAGATTCTATGAAAAATTATATAAAAACTGAAAAAAATCCAAAAATTAAAAAGTTTGGATCCCAAAAACTCGTAAACCATTACAAATTTCAAAATTTTAAGAGCACAGTTGAATTCAGCGACCCTAAATCCATATGGGACACAAATTTTAATGCGTTTGGATGGTTTTTTCTACCTATTGACCGGAACTTTTCGATCCACTGTGCAATGCATCATTATAAGTGCTTCGTGTTTGTCATTCTTAAAACAATTGTTATATAGGAATTTTTTATGAGATGTTTTCTTCAGTAAAAGTGTTTAATTTTTTTATTGAAAATATTTCTTAAAGAAAATATTTCTTAGCGAAAATATCTCATGTGACAATTTTTTTTATAGCAAAAATATCTCATCTGAAGAGGGCCGCATTAAGGTATGGTGGGACCCTGGGCAAACAAGAATTTGGGGCCCCGCTGGAAGGAAAGGAAAAAAACAATTTTTTTTTGTTCCAAATTATATTCATGTTATTACCTGTTTCAAGACAAAGAAACTAAAAAAAAAAAATATTTTTAGTAAGGATATTCTAGCTCGAGCTAATTTTTCGTTACTTATTAAAACCATAATATTTGTGTAAAACAATTTGGTTTTAATGAGATGTTTTATATCGCAGAATCTGAGACTTTTCCTGTATGAAAAATTTCTCAGAATCTAAAACATTTTCTATACGAAAAATGCCTCAAAATCTGAGACTTTTCCTATACGAAAAAATTTCTCAGAATCTGAAACTTTTTCTATACGAAAAATGTCTCAGAATCTTAGACTTTTTCTATACGAAAATGCATCAGAATCTGAGAATTTTTCTTTACAAAAAATGTCTCAGAATCTGGGAACTTTTTTTACGAAAAATGTCTCAGAATCTAAGACTTTTTCTATACGAAAAATGTCTCAGAATCTGAGACTTTTTATGAATCTGAGACTTTTTCTATGTCTCAGAATCTAAGACTTCTATACGAAAAATGTCTCTGATTCTGAGACATTTTTCGTATAGAAAAAGTCTCAGATTCGGAGTCTCAAAATCTAAGCCTTTGCACACGATAAGTGGTTCAAAATCTGAGTCCATTTATTTTGGCCAAACTTCTATGAACTTTAGACTCTAAAAATCTCAGAATCTGAAACTTTTTCTGTACGAAAAATATTTTACAATCTGAAACTTTTTGCGTAGGAAAAATTTCATTGAATTAGAGACTTTTGATATAGGAAAAATTTCTCCTATAGAAAAGTCTCAGATGTATAGGAAAAACTTTCTGAAAGAAAATGTGAAATTTTCTTTAAAACAAATTAAAAAAAAAAATGTTGCTTCATTTTCGTATAAGCGAATTTATTAGCATTTCGGGACCCCCTTAGGTCGGGGGCACTGTGCTCGTGCCTAGTTTTCCCTAATGGTTAAAACGGTACTGCATCTGAAAATTTTTCTACCGAAAAAATATCTGATCTAAGAATTTTTCTTTAAAAAATTTTTCAACTGAGAACTTTTCTATAAAAAAAAACGTATCATCAGAGAGTTTTTCTGTTAAAAAATATATTATCAAAAACTTTTATCTGAGAATTTTTCTACATATGGGATAAAAGTTTTATGTGAGCATTTTTTAATTAATGTCCCATCTAAGAAATTTTTTAAAGGAATAATACTGCGAAATATTAAAAATGAAATACTTTCCAAAATAAAATGAAATAACTCGCGAAAATTTTTCCATTGGAATTGGGACTTATTTTATTATGAAATAAGTTCCAGTGCGTGAGAACTTATTTCACAATTTTTTTTGGGAATAATTTTATTATAAAACAAGTCCCAAATGAAATAAATCCCAAAAGAAATTATTTTGGGAGTTATTTCATTTCGTTTTTAGCATTGGGGGTTATTTCATTAATGTTGGGACTTATTTCATTTTAAAAATGAAGTTACGTAGGGAATTATTTCCAATCTGTGCAGTTTATTATTTATTTTTTCTTAAAAATTTTTCTGCGTTGCGGGCCTTCGGCAGGGCTTAGGGATTACGAACTCCATGCATTAAACCCACCCTTTAAGCAAAATAAGGTTTTTTTGGGTAGCATGCTTTAACGCGATTAATGTTTCTGCATGGCCAGTCTTTAACCGGGCTTAGAGATTACAAACTCCATCCCTAAGCCTGGCCGAAGGCCGTCTGTGCAGAAAAACTTTTATGACAAAAACAATAAAGTGCACAGAGGTAGTATAACTATTTTTCATAATTTTTGGACTATGACCAACATGTACACATAATTCTTGTAATGGGGACTGATTTCATTTCTTTGGGACTTATTTCATTAGGAGGTCTTTAAATTTTTTTGGGAGTTATTATTTTGATGTTAAATAGCTCCCAAATATTGGGACTTATTTATTTTTTTCTTTGGGAGTTATTTGATTTTTTAAAGTTGCGAGTTTTTCATTGGGACTTATTTCATTTGGGAGTTATTTCGCAGTACCAAATGTTTCATGTGAAATTTTTTTAAGCAAGTTAAATTTTTTCCGCCACTGTAAAATTAGCTGGAGTTTTTAAACACAGCTTCGCATTTCAGAATTTTATTAAAAAAAAAAACAATTTAGAATTATAGTACAACAAACGATAAAGCGAACCATTTTTTTCAGTGCATTTTAGCAACTTTTAAACCACCCGAGTAAAAAAGTTTATATATAATTATATATAATTTGATAAAATTATATATAATTATATATATTTGATAAAAAATATATAAGGGGGTTTTCGTGTCAACTGACACAACTTTTGAAACCGATGTCTTAGAATTATAGTACAACAAACGATAAAGCGAACCATTTTTTTCAGTGCATTTTAGCAACTTTTAAACCACCCGAGTAAAAAAGTTTATATATAATTATATATAATTTGATAAAATTATATATAATTATATATATTTGATAAAAAATATATAAGGGGGTTTTCGTGTCAACTGACACAACTTTTGAAACCGATGTCTTCCGATCGGGATGAAATTTGCACCAAGGTTAGTCCTATAGGATAGTAGTTCAGACACAATTTTTCAGCGAGATCCGTCAAGGACTCTTTGAGTTAGAGGGGGTCGAAATTTGACATTTTGGCCAAAGAGGTGTTTATTCTCATCCATGTAACTTCTTACCTATTGTTTTTAGCAAAATGTGTCCCAAAGAGTTTAGATAGCTATTTCTTCAGTCTTTCGAAAAAAAATTATAAAAAAAATAAAAAACAAATTTTTGATTTTTTTTCTTAAAAATCTAAAACTTTTTTGACTTTTTCCTCAAATTGGGCCCTTTTTTTTTTTTTTTTTTGATTCAAAAGAAAGCTTAGGTCTTTGCCTTTAAGAGCTATGGGGTCGCTTAGTGGGATACGAGAGGGATATCTATGAAAAAATTATTTTTTTTAACTTTGAAACACAAAAAACGGTTCTTCAATTTGCACTATTAGACGTGGGAAAGCTAACCAGTTTTCGATTTCGATTCGCGATACCCTCTAATTTTTATAGGTTCGAAAAAGAAAGCACGAGCCAAAAAATAAGGGCGGTGGGGTGGGGCCATATGGCCCCTCATCGGGGTCAAAGTTGGGCGTAAAGAGGTAAAATCCTCAAAAAGCCCCAGAACTGCCCTAGAAACGCCCCTGGAGGGGTGCAATGTGAGACGAACCTCCAATAATTTTTCTTGAACATACCTTACCCCTATTTCCACTTCCTATGGGGGCTCCCATACAAAACATTTTTAAAAAATTTGATCCTACCATTCTAACTTACCCTAAAGTGCCCCAAGTGGAGCCAAATGTATGACCAACCCCCATTATTTTATTAATTCCAACATTTTTTGCGAACACACCTACAATGTATCTTTAACCCTTAAGGTGGTCCCCATACATTTCTTTTATTTTTTATAAATTTGTTTTATTAAACCAGCTCCTACCGCCCCTACCGTGCCTCCTAGAGAGGCAAAATTTATGACCAACCCCCATTATTTTTTAGTTACCAACATTTTGTCCGAACATAATAACACCCTATCTCAACTCCTTAAGGGGCTACATTACGTTATAAAAACATGTATTTTTAAAAACTAATAAAAAAATAAAAAAAAATGTATGGGGTCCCCCTTATGAGTTGAAAATAAAGGGTAGGTATATTCTGAGAAAATGTTGGAGATGAAAAAATATTGGGGGTCGGTCATATATTTTACTTCTCTAGGGGCACCCTATGGACAGTTAGAGCGGTAGGAGCAAATTATATAAAAATGTCATTTTGTATGGGAGCCCCCTTAGGAAATGGAAATAGAGGTTAGGTATATTCAAGAAAAATGTTGGAGGCAGAGAGGTCGGTCTCACATTGCACCCCTCCGTGGGCAGTTCTAGGGCAGTTGTGGGGCTTTTTGAGGGTTGTAACCTCTTTACGCCCAATTTTGACCCCGATGAGGAGCCATGTGGCCCAACCCCACCGCCCTAATTTTTTGGCTCGTGCTTTATTTTTCGAACCTATAAAAATTATAGGGTATCGCGGATCGAAATCGATAACTGGTTAGCTATCCCACGCCTAATAGTGCAAATTGAAGAACCGTTTTTTGTGTTCCAAAGTTAAAAAAATAATTTTTTCATAGATATCCCACTCGCATCCCACTAAGCGACCCCATAGCTCTTAAAGGAAAAGACCTAAGCTTTCTTTTGAATCAAAAAAAAAAAAAAAAAAAAGGGCCCAATTTGAGGAAAAAGTCAAAAAAGTTTTAGATTTTTAAGAAAAAAAATCAAAAATTTATTTTTTATTTTTTTCATAATTTTTTTTCGAAAGACTGAAGAAATAGCTATCTAAACTCTTTGGGACACATTTTGCTTAAAATAATAGGTAAGAAGTTACATGGATGAGAATAAACACCTCTTTGGCCAAAATGTCAAATTTCGACCCCTCTAACTTAGAAAATCCTTGACCGATCTCGCTGAAAAATTGTGTCTGAACTACTATCCTATAGGACTAACCTTGGTGCAAATTTCATCCCGATCGGAAGACATCGGTTTCAAAAGTTGTGTCAGTTGACACGAAAACCCCCATAATTTTATCAAATTATATATAATTATATAAAAATTTGTTTTATATAAAATTTTATAAAATTATATCAAATTATATATAATTTGATAAAATTTTATAAAATAATATAAAATTATATAAGATTTGATAAAATTTTATATAAAAAAAATTCGGATATAATTTCATATAGTTTTATCAAATTATATATAATTTTATACAATTTTATAAAATTTTTTGAAAACAAAAACTTCTTTATATATTTTTATGTAATTATATATAATTTTATCAAATTTTATATAATTATACAAAATTATATAAAAAACCTTTTTACTCGGGGGTAGACCATTTATAGTCGATTCTTGTTCACATTATACTAAAAACCAGAAAATAGAAGTTTTAATTTCTATCTTGTGATTTTGAATCCAATACTACTTCTGCACCAAAAAAGGCAGACGTAGTACATACAAAATTATGTTTGCCTGAATTCAGAGGATGCTTAAACTTAATAATGCCAGAGTTTAAAAAAGAAGATCTTAAACAAGTATTATTTTATAATATGCCATGTTACTTCTTTTGTTTAAATCTCTGTCCTCTATAGATTCCATTAGTTATCTAGTGCCTTTGTACTCCTTTATTTCTTCTGGTTCTTCATGCTTTCCATTGTCATCATCATCATCATCATCATCATCTAGTCTGTCTATAACTAACTACTTCTCATATAGTTGGAGTTTTTGAACACATAAAAAAAAGAAGAAAAACTTCATATTTTTTGTGTGCTGCAGATAGGTGTATGATGTACTCTATTCTATCTACAACTCCACTACTATGGACTATTATTACCAAACATCATCTCTTGGAAAATAGTGCACAGAAATATGGATGTTGGAACAAGAACAGCAACAACAACAACAAAAAAAGATGCAAAATTGTTGTTAGTATTGTTGCTGGTGCTGCTGCTGCTGCTAGTACAACATATTGTTGTTGTTCTTGTTGCTATTGTTGTCGTAGTTCTTATTGTTGTTGTTGTTACTGTTGTTGCTGGTTGTACTCTTTTTCTTTTTTTTGTTTTGTTGGCTTTTGTTGCCGGTTTTATTTCATTTCATTTCGTGGTTTATACTGGTGGTAGTGGTTGGAATATTTTGTTGTCGCGGCAGACAGACACATATAGAAAAAACAAAGTGTAGACGAATTTTTTATTAAATATATTTTATAAAAAAAATATTAAAAAAATGCAAAAAAAATATAGAAAATTCTCGAAAAACGCTATAAAAATTGGTTCCAAAATTTTCAAAAAAAAAAAAATTAATTAAAAATTAAAACCAAATTATAAAAACCAATAAATTTCTTAAATTTGATCTGAGTGTATTTTATAATAATTGAAAAACTATAAAATTTATTTAAATTTAAAGAAAAATTTAAAAAAAAAAATCTGCAGTTGTGCTATTTTTTTTGCACTTTGCCTACATAAAAAACTACTATGCAAAGGTTATTGAACTTGAAAATGTTATAAAGTCTATGAAAAACTACTTTTTTTTTAAACGTATAGCCGAATCAAAGAAGAAGCATCTCTGGCTGTAGCAGTTGCAGCAGCAGCAACAGCAGCAGTATCAGCACATAGAATAAAAGAAGGAGCAACATAAAATCATATGGCATAACATTGCGAAATAGTTAATAAAAAAAGAACCATAATTGGAAAAAGAATATTATGTGCTTGCAGCATTCGTGTTTAAAACGATACAGAAAATACCGAAAATTTTCAATGGTAAAAATGTATAATAAAATTATTGTAGGTCAAGATCGAACATATGAGACCCTATAATGTCAAGAGATTTTTTTTTTTTAATTTATTAAATATTCTGATTAATTTTTATTATCATATCATATTTTGAGTAGGTTTATTCTAGCTCGAGGTCATTATTTCCTTTACTAATTAAAACCATGATATATATTCCCATAGAATAATTTTCAAGAAAATTGTTTTTCTGTTTTAAATTTATTTATGTTCGTAATTTTTTGCAAGACTTAATCGACACGTGTTTCGGAATTTGTCAGATTTCATTGTCAATATTATTTAGCAAAAAATAAAAACCCTGTACTACAAATAGCACAGGGGTTTAATGACAAACCGTTAATGATCAAACTAAAATATTAATACATACTCGACTCTACTCCAGTTTGGAATATGAAAACGAAAATTATACCATCGTACACGCAAATAATTATTGGCTAAAAATGTTCAATTAAATCTATTGATCAACAAAATTTAAATAAGTCAATCAATGTTTTGATAAAATTTTTTGTTATTTTCTTTAACCGTCGATTTAAAATTTTTTACAATACCAGGTTTTTTTTCGCTTTAATTTATTTGAATAGATTAATTTAAAAATACACAAAATAATCGGGTTTTACTATTTTTTTAATTGTTGCGACATATTGAAAAGCAAAAGGATGAATTGTTTGATAATTTTGTAATAAGCTTATAATTCATTTGTTAAATCAATCGTTATTTTGATTGACTTTAAAAAAAAAATTATCAAATTTTTGATCAAAATCGAAAAAATTTTTGATTGAAAAAATTTTCAATCAATCACCTACAATTTGATGATTGGTATAACAATTTTTTTAATTGAAGGAATTTTAATCAAAAAATTAATTGAATCCGCGTTTTTGTTGATTGAATCCGTTTCAAATTTTTTCTGTGTAGTAAGATCACGATCATCAACTAACCAAACAAAAATAATTTCTTGAAAATTATTCTTTAGGATTATCATGATTTTAATTAGTAAAAAAAATAATGATCTCTAGCATTATAAATACTTAAATACTCAAAATATTTATTAAATATATTTCAAATAGTTTAATTTTGTTTTACTTTTAATAATTAAAATTTTCGTCTGGACATGCAATTCAAAATTTGAATTCTTGACCCTTTCAGGCACAATGTTGCCCTATAGTTGCATTTTTTCTTCAACTTTTGATTTTTCCAAGCGGCCAGGAAATCGGATTAAAAAAACCCAAATTCACAAAATAAAGAGAAATAAGTTTTCTAATAAACTTGGGCCCGGTAGATGGCATTGGGGTGAAGTTACTACCAAATTTGTTTATTTCAGTGCAATTTGACGGCACTTCAGAATGTACATAAGGGGTTTCTCGTCAACCGGACCACCCATCTCTCCAAAATTGATATGGGTTTAAACGTTTTTTTAAAAAATTTTGAAATTTTTTAAAAAAAGTTGCTTTTGGATTCCAAGTGGCGGTTTTTGAATTTCAATATAGCGTATCCAATATGACGCCCAATTTTTTAAAAATATTACAGATTCGCTTAAAACTCTTCATACACGGGTTCTTGGGGTCACTTAAGAGGAATCTGCAATTGGATTTTCAAAATTCAAAATGGCGGATCTAACATGACGAATTTTTTTTTTCAAAACTAACAGATTCACTTAAAACTCTTTACTCACAGGTTTGTTAGGTTGCTAAATTAGACTCCTCCATTCAAAAATCTAACTTCAGATTCTTATTTATCGACCCCATAAACTCGTAGTATAAAAAGTTTCAAGTAAATCCGTTTATTTTTTAAAAATATTGGTAGCCATGTTGAATCCGACATTTTCAATTTTAATTTTCCAACTTCAGATTCTTCTTAAGCGACCACAAAAACCGGTTTATAAAGAGTTTGAAGCGAATCTGTAATGTTTAAAAAAAATTGGGCGCCATATTGGATCCGCTACTCGGCATTCAAAAGTAAATATTTTAAAGTAAATTTGAATTTCTTTAAAAAAAAATTTTAATCGCATACCAATTTTGGAGAAAGAAACCCTCATATATGTTTGCGTGTGCACCAAAAGATCCGATAGGTGGCGCTTGGGTGAAGCTTTTAAGATATTTATAACTGAGTCAACACGGAGTAAACACTTTAGCTGGTAAAGTAATACTTCTTTGTTTTTTTTAAGAATACAAAAATTGACAAAAACTTAAAAGGAAACCAGTAAAAAAATTATAGTCGATCAAGACCGACCAAATAATACCCTATACCAGTGTTTTTTTTAAAATTAATTCAAAGTCCAAACATGGACCGATTGGATCTGTCTTTTGTTAGATCTCTAATTAGTGTATAAATCACACACAAACTAAATTAAACACAAGAGTCTTGTTTTTTTTGTTATAGACCAATGATTCCCAACTTTGGATTCTCGCTAGAGTTGTCAATAATTCGCCTTTCAACTTTGTTCGAATAATTCAAATAATTGTTTTTGTTCGCTCGATCAAACGATGAAATCAAAAAAATTATTCGATTAATCGATGAGAATAACGATAAAAAAAGTGTTTATTAAAAAATATTTTTATTAACAAAAAAATAAACAATTCATACAAAAAAATTAAAAAATGAAATAGTTAATATTTTATTAACAAAAGTATATAAAAAACTTAAAAATTTAATCACTTTTGGGTGGGGGGAATCGGCGGGGGACGTTGGAGTTCACCTTTTTACCTCTTCATAAATGTTTACAAATTTATTTATTACGTTATTTACGCTTAAAAAATACACTTTTATCATTATCTTGTAATTTTATAACCACGCCCTTAAAGGGGCTGGCCGAAAAAATAGCATTTCCTAATCGTCTTGGTCTAAATGCAGGTTAATGAACTTCATATGGCATAAAAATATTTTATTTGTTGAACAAATATGCAAAAAAATTGTGTTTTTCTGGACAGATGGACGGACAGACAGACGGACATCGTAAGAATGTCTTAGAATCGATCACTGTGCAATATATGTACTTTATGGGGTTTAAGACTGATATTTTGATACTGTAGTTGGAGGGTATAAAAAAATAATTATTCGATTAATTGACATAAATTAATCGATTTATTCGTTATTCGAAAATCGTCACTTTTAAATTAATCGAACAAGAGTTAGGTGTTGTTTGATCGATTAATCGAATTATTCTTAATCGGTTGACAACTCTAATTCTCGCCCTACTCAGAGGCAATATGAATATTTTTGGGGAGCAACGAGAAAATTTTTAAGATTTTTTGTTACTTAAATTTGCTAAAAAAAACTATTTCTTTTAGTTAAATTAACTACAATTATTTAGATGAAAAATTTTAATAAAAACTTTGTTTAAACTATGATTTTAACAAAAGTTTAGCTAAACCACAGTTATTTCGAGTTCTAAAACTAATTTGTAAAATTCCATTTTTTAACATGAAAATGTTTTTAGGCTGGTGGTTCAAAAAAGTTGCAGGACGACACCTCAGCTTGACTATATAAGCAAACAATTGACAACATTTTTTTTTTCATCAATATTTTTTTTTTATCAATATTTTTTTTCATCAATTTTTATCAATATTTTTTTCTTTATCAATATTTTTTTCTTCATCAATATTTTTTTCATCAATATTTTTTTTCATCAATATCTTTTTTTCATCAATATTTTTTTCATCAATATTTTTTTCCTCATCAATATTTTTTTTTCATTTTGTTCAATAAAATTTTTTTGTTTGTTGTCATCAAAAATATTTTTATCAACATTTTTTTTTATTAAATATTTTTTTTTTATCAATAACCTTTTTTCATTAAAAACTTTTTTCATCAAAAACTTTTTTTATCGACAAACACAAGCAAACAGATAAATGGATATTACTTAAATGTCTTACAATTAGAAGTTCTTAAGGATCAATGATATATAAACATATTGGGGTCCTCGATCAATATTTCAACGCGTTTGGCATGGAATGACAAATTAACATAGCGTTATTTTGTCTAGAAAAATTTTTCTATGCAAATATCACATTTTTATACAGCAAAACATTATCATGATTTAATGGTTTGGGCAAGATCACAAACTTCGCTGACATTTTTTAGTGTAGGGGGACATTGAAGTTTTTTTAGCTTAAAAGCAATTTAAGTAAATATCGGTAAAAAATTTTATATGAGTTTTGAAACGGTGTAATTATAATTAGATTTGATAAGGTTACACTGTTAACACATACACAAAAAAAAAAAACTCGTGAAATTACAAGAAAAAATCTTTCATTTTACCATGATCCGAGATTTAAAAGATTAGTACTGATCGGAGATTTGAATGATCAGTACTGATCCGAAAAGTGGATCGCTAAGATTAGATCAGTTTTAATCGGACGGATACAATTTCATCCCAAAATGGGTTTATCTAATTATATAAAACCACTTTTCCGTCCGATAAAAAACTGATCTTATTTCAGCGATCTATTTTTCGGATCAGCACTGATCCTTCTAATTTTTACTCGGGAAAGAAAAATAGAGCAAAACGCAGAACATTTTCTAAAGAAAGACTGTAAACACAAATGTGAAACAGCCTTCCTCTATCCATGTGTAGACTCAAAAGGTCCGAAATTTTAAAATAAATATTCGTAATTTCTGCCCACAAGATAAAAAGTCCTAAAGCATTTTTGTTGCTCTTCTTAACTCGTAAAACTTGACGACAGGAATACCCGAAAGGCCTGTGATCAAAAGTTTTTGAGTTATTTGATGTTCAAATTTTTGAGACCCCAAAACCTATTACTTTATGAGTTTAAGAGCCGATTTCTAAAACATTTTGTTCTATGTCCTTGACAAAAAGCTGTGACTAGATCGCCAATTATATCTAGGGTACCTTTGTTACATATACAGTCATTTAAAGCATCCACGAAAAATTGTTGTCCTTAATACCGAAAAAGACGCATATGGAAAACATACGACTTTATGAGTTTAGCAGCCAGTTTCTCAAACTTTTTGTTTAACTACCTGGACGGAAAGCTGTGGGTAGAACGGTAATTATGTCTAGAGTATCCTTGTTCCATATCGAGTCATTTAAAGCAACCACAAAAAAGTGGCGTCCTAAAGACGGAAAATCATCGTCACAATTTTGTGTAAATACATGGACTGTATGAGTTTAACAGCCGATTTTCCAATTTTTTTGTTTTACGACCGAAACAAAAAGCTGTGTGTAGATCGGCAATTTTATCAAGAGTATTATTGTTTCATATGGAGTCATTTAAAACAACCACAAAAAAGTTCCGTCCAGAAGACCGAAAAATACCGTACCAATTTCATAAAATACATAGAAAATCATGTCCCCAAATCCCCCCCCCCCCAAAAAAAAATCGCCCCTGTTAAATTATTTCATAAAATTTTTTTAATTTTTTAAATGTTTCTGAACCTATTTCTATAGGAAAACTGTCTCAGAAAATGTTTCAGAATCTTAGACTTTTTCTAACGAGAAAAGGTTTTAGAAAATAATACTTTTTCTTTAAGAAGAATGTCTCAGAATCGAAGAACTTTATTAAAAAATGTTAAAAAAAACATTAAGGTATAAAATTTTGATAATCTCAAGTAGATCTACACAGAAAAAAATAAAAAAAAAATATTTGAGTAAATTTTTAACACTATTGAGTAAAAAATTATTTTTAATAAAAATTTAATAAATGTTTGAAAAACAAAAATTTGAGTAAAATTTTTATTGACACAATTAAAAATTTACTCAAAATTTATCTATTTGTTTTTTTTTTTTAAAGTTTAATAAAGTTTTAAATCTTTTTACAAAAAAAAAACTTGTTTTTCAAACTTTACCAAACATATTTATGTCTCAAAAACATAGGAAAATTTTATAAAGACGATTACAAACTTTCAGATACATACACAAAAATCTATAAACTAAACGAGAATTCAAAAAAGTATGAGAGTTAAAAGAAAAAAATAAAAAAACTATTAAATTATTTACTTAAATTGTTTTTAAAATTGTTAAGAAAATTTTTTATTGCATCAATTAAAAAATTACTCAATTTTTGTTTTTAAATTTAAACAAGTGATTACTCAAATTTGTTTCCTCCATATTTTTGTCTGTGTAAATTGAAATTTATGAATTAAAAATGGAATTTTCGAATTTTAAATAGGATCTTTCGATCTTTGATATCATATTTTGAATTTATTGATGATTTTTTATTCTTTTTTTATTTTCAGATACAATTTGAAGGAGGAACACTTACCAGAATTACCAAAGGATGTAAAATAAATTGGAATTAGGTTGTAAGTGGCTACTGATGCTTTACGTCAGCACACATATACTCTCTGAGGTCCGTTGTGGTATTGGAATTAGTAACTATTATGTATTTTAAATTATAACTTCAAAACACGTATTAATCATTTTTTTTATTTGCAGATTTATCAACTGATATACTACAGAAATGAATATTCAGCTTTCTTAAAAATGGTAATTTATTTGTTAATTGTTTAATAAAATTTAATTTTTGTGATTTTTATCTTTTTCCCCTTTTTAAACATCCCAAATCACCTTAAGTGTTACAATTTTTTAGAGTAATTTTTTTTTTGTATTAAATATTAGTGCAAATACTACAATTTTTGAAACTTCAAATCCAACTGTTCTAAATGGTGCATATTTGACTATGGACCATTAACAGAAACCCGTAAATCCGAACTTGTGCTATTGAATTTAGGTTACAAGACCGGCATTATGGGAGTCTGTCAATGTAAACAACATAAAAAAAAACAAAAAACGACAAAGTGGAAACTCCAAATGAAGATAATTAGAAATTAGAAAAATGTATTTAAAGCTCCTTAACTCCTTAGCCCTCCCCGATTCTTTGATTTTTCAAAAAGCTACCAAACCAAAATTCAACTAATCTCTCTGGCAAATTGAGGTAGTAGGTTGTATAGTAGTCCATTAGTCAAATAACATACTATACAATGTGCTAGCTTTCTTTGCTTGACTATAAGCAGCAATTTAAACATTTGATCCATACAACCGATAACAACAACGTATAAAGAATACCCCTACTATTGACAGTGCGTAGAAGAAGTGTTCGTATACCCAAAATAGTGCCTTTAAGTGAATTTTGTTATTTTGAATTAATGTTTAAATTTTATATTGCATTTTCTTAAAAAAAAAATAAAAATATTTTGTGCTTATTTAATTTCAAAAATTTTGTTCTTATTGTTGTTGTGTTGTTTCGTTTACATTTATTTGTGATGTTGAATTATTTTTTAAAACATATTTAATTATATAAAAAAATATAAATATATTTTTTTTAAGATTAAATGTTTGTATGGCTGATTCCCTGAGACCCTAACTTGTGACTTATAATCACAGTTTCACAAGTTTTGATCTCCGGTATTGGCCGCAAGCTTACTGTTATTTAAAAATTTTTAACTATTTTTTGAAAAAAATAAAAAGTTTAACTTCTCTCTGTAAATATGTTTATTGTTTTTTTTTTTGTGATAAATAAAAAAGAGTTTTTTAAATGTGTTACATTTTTTATGAAAAATTATTTAAATATAAAAATTGGTAAGTTTGTAACTGAAAAAAAATATATAATAATATTTTATTTTGAGTTTTTTTTTGATTTGTGTATTTTAAATTTTTATTGTTAATGCATGCTTATATTTTTTTTAAAGAGTCACTTACCAGATTAAGTACCCTGCGGGATTGTGACATATTATCCGGACCAAAAAAAAAAAAAAAACTATTACAAACTTAAATAGCGTTTGTGTTTGCAAAATTTTTTTGTTGAAAAAAAAAAAAAAAATCATTTGTCAGATCAACAAATTGTGTTTGTCTTTGTTGAAAAAAAAAAAAATTAGTAGTAAGATTTTTTACTTTTGTCAGATCAACAAATTGTGGGTGTGTTTGTTGAATTTCTTTGTTCAAAAAACAAAATTATTTTTTCAACAATCAACATTTTTTGTTGATATAACAAATTTCCGTATAGGAGCACTTTCAGTGAAAAAATTAATTGTATTCACAAATATGGGGGTCAATATAACAATTCGTTGTTTTCTGTGTAAGAATGCATTTTTAAACATATGTTTCGAGATGAAATTTGCACCCCCCCCCCCCTCATTACCACTACCGACTACCGATTTTCGAATAACGAATAAATCGATTAATTTATGTCAATTAATCGAACAATTATTTTTTTCATACCATCCACCTACAGCATCGAAATATCGGTCGAGGACCCCATAAATCCCTATTAATATTATAAATCTGAGTGTTGGTTTGTCTGTCTGTCTGTTCCGCAATCAGGGGAGAACGGCTGAACCGATTTTCATGAAATTTTCCCAACATATAGTACTAACCGAGGCGGGAACTATCGGCCATAAAAGAAAGCGATCGGACAAAGGTGCGTAAAATGCCACGCCCCTTTTTATTTTATGGAACGTTATTCTGCCTTTCCGGTAATAACGCATAAACGTCTAAACTGATTTTAATGAAATTTTTACCACAAAAAGTACTATCCGAGGCGGAAACAATGAATTACATTAGAGGGCGATTGAAGAAAGGGGCGTAAATTGCCACGCCCCTTTGTATTACTTTGAAAGTTATTTCTGGCTTTTCCAAAATCACTCTTAAACGACTGGACCGATTTTCATGAAATTTTCGCCACAGATAGTATTTATCGAGGCAAAAACTATGCGCCAAAATAAAGAGCGATCGAAGAAAGGGGCATAAAATGACACGCCCCTTTGTATTACATTGAAAGTAATTTCTGAATGTTCCGTAATCACCCATAAACGGCTGAACCGATTTTAATAAACTTTTTACTACATATAGTACTAAACAAGACGGTAACTAAAGATTATAATAGAGCGCGTTTGGGCAAAGGGGCGGAAAATTCCACTCGGTCCAAGTGGAAGAGGGCGTAAAAACGCAAGAAAAAATATGTCTCAGAATCTGAGACTTTTTCTATAGAAAAAATGTCTCAGAATCTGAGACTTTTTCTATAGAAAAAATGTCTCAGAATCTGAGACTTTTTCTATAGAAAAAATGTCTCAGAATCTGAGACTTTTTTAATAGAAAAAATGTCTCAGAATCTGAGACTTTTTCTACAGAAAAATGTCTCAGAATCTGAGACTTTTTCTATAGAAAAATGTCTCAGAATCTGAGAATCTATAGAAAAATGACTCAGAATCTGAGACTTTTTCTATAGAAAAATGTCTCAGAATCTGAGACTTTTTCTATAGAAAAATGTCTCAGAATCTGAGACTTTTTCTATAGAAAAATGTCTCAGAATCTGAGACTTTTTCTATAGAAAAATGTATCAGAATCTGAGACTTATTCTATAGAAAAATATCTCAGAATTTAAGACTTTTTCTCTATAAAAAATGTCTCAGAATCTGAGGCTTTTTCTATAGAAAAAAAAATCTCAGGTTCTGAGACATGTCCCAGAATCTAAGACTTTATCTATAAAAAAATGTCTCAGAACCTGAGACATCCTATCGTGGTCCGTCCGTCTGAGAAAGCACGATGCATTCCAAACTAAAAAGGCTAGACGCCTGAAACTTGACACAAATAAATCTTATCGTCGGTGCGCCAACCAGAACTGGTATGTGTTTTACAAACAATTTTGGAGAGGCTTACAAATCAGCTTTATTTTGACCTTTCGCGGTGCTTAAAAACAATATTTCTTTCATAAATATTTAAATAATATTGCAAATTTTCTATTTATATTAATTTAAATTTAAAAAACAGCGCAAAAGTAACAAATTTGGCTGTTATTAAAGACTCTTCAAAAAATGTTAAAATACACATACCAGTTCCGGTTGGACCACCGACGTTATGATGATTGGCTGGTTAATTGCGTGAATGGGCAAAATCGGATCTTGGGTATTAGGGTCTACAACAATTGTTCCAATTACCCTCATTTTCTAACCAACAACAACATTCAACATCAAGCAAAAGAGGAAGAAAAAAAACCACATCAAGAATATTAACTTCTACTCCAGTATTAACCTCTTTAAAAAACAAAAAGAAAAAAAAATAATTAAGAGAAAATTTTAACAACAAATATAAATATAAGAGAAGAGAAGATTTTGTTTAAATATTTTATAAAATAAACGAAATGTGTTTTTAAGTTACTCAAAACAATAAATATTTTTAAGAGAATACAAATAATTTGTTTTTTTATGTTACTTAAGGTGTTATGATGTACACTTTTTGTCGTCTTTTTTAGCAAGAGCTGTGTGATCGAAACAAATACATTTGAGTAAAAGAACAAAAACTATATCAAATTTACGAAATTGACATTTCATTTTTTATAATGAAATATCCCCCAAACAGAAAAATGAAAAAATCCAAAAAAAAAAAAAATGGTAAAATTTTATTTGGGGATTTTTTCATTTATTTGGGGATTGTTTCATTATTGATTTTGGGGTTTTGTTCATTATGAAACAAGCCTCAAAAGAAAAAAGAAATAAAAAAAGGCTTACGGTCTAAAAATATTATTCCTCCCAAAACAAAGTTGTCAAAAAATCCAAAATATTTCTTTTGCGAAATGTCCAAATTACGATTTCTATGATTTGTTTTTTTGCAATAAAGGTTTTCTGCGTAGCCGGCCTTCGGCCGGGCTTTGGGTTTACATACTCCATGCATTAAACCCACTCTGCAAACCAAAGCTATTTTGGTTATCAGGCCTTTTTGAGGCATAACAAATTTGATAGTGTAAAGGCCTGCTACCCTAGAAAACTTTACTTTGCGGAGAGGGTGGGTTTAATGCATGGAGTTTGTAATCCCAGCCCGGCCGAATTTTTATTTAGTTCGGTTTGAGTCCATATTAATTATTTCTGAGAAATAATAATTGTTGTACAATGAGAAAATCTGAAAAAAAATCAAGTGAAAACACAGGCTAAGTGGAGATGTCGACAGCTTTCGGAAGATGCCACCCTTCCATCATCAGCACTCCTTTAGAAAAAAGCTCGTAATTTTTACAAGGACTTCTAGTAAAATAGCAGTTAGCAAAAAATATCGTAAAGTTAAGAAACCTTGTAGCAAAAAATAAAACTAACAAGTTTTTCTTGTTATTTTACAAGATGTTTTTCTTCAGTGTACATAATAGGTTTACCCCGTTCAACACACCCTCTTCAAGCAAGGTTGTGCAAAAATTTTGACAAAATTGGGTAATGGCATTTCATTAATTTTTTGGGTAATGGCATTTCATTCATTTTTATTTAAAAATCGTTAACACGAAAATCCTAGCTGATCCTGTTTTCGAGTTATTGCTAAATAATTACACTGTTCGACAACAAAAACCTACCAGTGAAAAATCCAACTGCTTCTTATAGATTTTGCTCTCCTGAATCCAATTCTGCTATCCAAATTTTTCTAACACGTACCGTTTTTAAGATATTCAGATAAAAACCCAATAATTGGGGATCCACTGTTACATATTCTTAAATTGCTTCCAAAAATAGTACTTGATTTCATATAAAATGGACCAGCTGATTCCAAAACTGCAACCCAAATTTTTCTAGCATGCTCCTTTTTCGAGGTATTCGCGTTTGAAATTTTTTTTTACTCGAAAATTTCAAACGCGAATATCCCGAAAACGGAACATGCTAGAAAAATTTGGATTGCAGTTTTTGGATAGGAGGTCCATTTTATATGATATCAAGTCCCATTTTTTGGAGGCAACGTAAGAATACGTAATAGTGGACACCAATTTTGTTTTTTTTTTACTTTTGAACACCGAATATCTCAAAAACAATACGTGCTAGAAAAATTTGAGTGGCAGATTTTGAATCTAGAGAGCAAAATCTGGAGAGCAAAAAATTAGTTAGATGTTTTAATGGTAGGTTTTTGTTGTCGAACATTGTAATTATTTAGCAATAAGTCGAAAACAGGATTAGCTAAGATTTTCGTGTTAACGATTTTTAAAGCTCTAAATAAAAAGGAATGAGATGCCATTGCTCAATTTTGACACCATCTTTACTAAACCTAAACTTGTTTGAAGAGGGGTGAGTCGGAGAGGGAGGCGCCCGATAGAGGAACCAGTAAAACCGCCAAAAAATTTTATAAATACAGACAAAATCATGTTTAAGCTACAACGGAAAATTTATAATTCTGTATAAATCTTTAAAAAAATGTTTAAATTTAAATTAATGTCGTTTTACAGATTTTCTTTTACAGATATATTATTTTGACTGTGGAGTATAAAAAATCAATAGAAAAGATATATTGAGAGAAGTCAACATGTAATTAAAACCTGGTCTTTAATCCAACGCTTCTAATATATAGTAGATGTCGCAGCAATAACCCAGAGGGACCTAGAAAAGATTCCAAAAGAAGGATACCTAGAAGAAGTTCAATTTCCGTATTGTTCAAATAAAAGATAAAAAATTTTTAAAAATTTTATTTTAATATGTAATAATTATTTTTATTGTAAAGCTTAAATATTAGGAAAAATATTATATGTATAATAGATCATAGAAAATACCCTTAAATATTGAATACTTAAAGTTTTGATTGTAATAATTTTGAAAATTTTGATTCTATCCAACTTGATTTTTAAATATTTTATTAAATTAACTACAAATTAAGTTATGCTTTATTTTTTATTGTAAATTTTAAATAAAAAAGAGTTTAACTAAACAGGAAAATATTCCAAGTCAGTACAATTTCAAATATATTTTAAGCTAATAAAAAAAAATAAAAAAAAAATTTTGAAACTTTTTCTTAAGATTATGTTCCAATAATGATTAAAGTGTTTGAAAATGGTTAATTTTATACCATTCTTATATAAGTAAGTACCTCAATAGACGATATGAATTATTTTATATAAATATTCGAATATTTCTTTTTTTTTTTATAGAGAGACCATGACTAAATTTTTTGATGATAAATTAAAAAAAAAAATACTTTTGATTTGCAAAATTTTTAGTTTCAGCAATTTTATGATTTTAAATAAGAAAACTGTATTTTCTAGATCTTTTTCTCTTTTAGAATTATACATTTTTATTGATGTGTGCATTTATTGTCCTTGGTTTTCTTTTTACGATCTTCGCTAGAATTTGATCTTCTTGTACCTTGAATTGGCATATAAGGTGGTGTGGGGCTGGAGTTTTGATCTGTTTTAAAAAAAGAAGAAAAACGTTAATAACTTGTTACCAAAATTAAAATATAATTTCAATACATATATACCAAAAGTTTGAGTTTTTGAACCAGAACTTAAACGAGAATTCATAGAATCATGTGAATGTATGGAATAATTTTCAGATCTGTAAAAGAAATAAATTTTATAGCAAAAGTTAAATAACACTGTTGAACAAATTTATAGAAATTCGCAGTCCTATGAATCAGAATACATAAATTAAATAGATTTTGGCCTCCTGATTCCAAATCTGCCTTCCAAATTTTTCTATAACGTAACGTTTTTAAGATATTAATGTTTGAATATTGAAAAATACGATAATTTAACACTCTTTGGGTCTCTACTGTAACTTATTAAATAGCTCACACAAAATATGACTAGATTTAGAATAAATAGTAACTCTTGATTCCAATAGCTCACACAAAATATGACTAGATTTAGAATAAATAGTAACTCTTGATTCCAAATCTATCATCCAAATTTTTCTAGCGCGTGCCGTTTGTGAAATATTGGCCTTTGAAAAACTCAAACTCCACTGTCACGCACTGATATTCTTTACTAGCTTACCATTCCGGTACTTCGTTACCGGTTGTATTGAATACCGAATAATAGAAGGATCAGAATTACTCAACCGATTTCAAGAAAATTCCCCTACGTAGTCATTGTTTTATTTACTTGTGCACGTCTTTCATAAAATAATATTTCAATGAATAATTTAACCAATAGAATTTTAATAATTTCCGAGCCCTTACATCGGGATTTTGGATTTTGAGCGAATAAATATTTCAGTGAATAAAGAAATTGGAATAAAAAAGTTTGAGTGAAAAAACATATAGAGAGAAAAAATATAAAATTTATAAAAGGTACTTTTTATAAAAGGTACTTTTTATGAAAGGTATTTTTATAAAAGGTACTTTTTATAAAAGGTACTTTTTATAAAAGGTACTTTTTATGAAAGGTACTTTTTATAAAAGGTACTTTTTATAAAAGGTACTTTATATAAAAGGTACTTTTTATAAAAGGTACTTTTTATAAAAGGTACTTTTTATAAAAGGTACTTTTTATAAAAGGTACTTTTCATAAAAGGTACTTTTT
The DNA here is from genome assembly GCA_963921195.1 of Pegoplata infirma. Lineage (NCBI taxonomy): Eukaryota > Metazoa > Arthropoda > Insecta > Diptera > Anthomyiidae > Pegoplata > Pegoplata infirma. The sequence goes on along the minus strand of OY992537.1, from coordinate 62,787,086 downwards.
GTAAAAGGTACTTTTTATAAAAGGTACTTTTATAAAAGGTACTTGTTATAAAAGGTACTTTTTATAAAAGGTACTTTTTATAAAAGGTACTTTTTATAAAAGGTACTTTTTATAAAAGGTACTTTTTATAAAAGGTACTTTTTATAAAAGGTACTTTTTATAAAAGGTACTTTTTATAAAAGGTACTTTTTATAAAAGGTACTTTTTATAAAAGGTACTTTTTATAAAAGGTACTTTTTATAAAAGGTACTTTTTATAAAAGGTACTTTTTATAAAAGTTACTTTTTATAAAAGGTACTTTTTATAAAAGGTACTTTTTATAAAAGGTACTTTTTATAAAAGGTACTTTTTGTAAAAGGTACTTTTTATAAAAGGTACTTATTGTAAAAGGTACTTTTTATAAAAGGTACTTATTGTAAAAGGTACTTTTTATAAAAGGTACTTTTTATAAAAGATACTTTTTATAAAAGATACTTTTTATAAAAGGTAATTTTTATAAAAGGTACTTTTTATAAAAGGTACTTTTTATAAAAGGTACTTTTTATAAAAGGTACTTTTTATAAAAGGTACTTTTTATAAAAGGTACTTTTTATAAAAGGTACTTTTTATAAAAGGTACTTTTTATTAAAGGTACTTTTTATAAAAGGTACTTTTTATAAAAGGTACTTTTTATAAAAGGTACTTTTTATAAAAGGTACTTTTTATAAAAGGTACTTTTTATAAAAGGTACTTTTTATTAAAGGTTCTTTTTATAAATGGTATTTTTTATAAAAGATACTTTTTATAAAAGGCCCTTTTTTTAAACGGTACAGCATTTTCAGAAAGTACTTGTTTCAGAATGTTTTATTTCACTAAAGGATCATACATTTCAAATTTCACGTTTGAATGACCATTATTTCAGTAAATAAAAAAAAGTACCAAAAGTACACTCTTTTACCCATTTTACCCCCGTAGAATCAGCATTGGCAATCTTTTTTCGGGAAGTGAACCGACATTGCAAATTTCAAGTATATAGTACCATTATTTCAGGAGATATAAAAAGTACCAAAAGTACAGTTTTTTACCCTTTTTACCCCCTTAGAATCAACACTGGCAAAAATGCAGCCTTAGTGGATCTATATTCCGGGAGGTGAACATACAGTCCAAATTTCAAGTCTCTAGCTTCAGCGGTTTGGGCTGGGCGATGATGAGTCAGTCAGTCAGTCAGTCAGTCACATTACTCTTTTATATATATAGATGAATCACACTAAAATTTTAAAACGCGAATATCTGGAAAACGGAACATGCTAGAATAATTTTGATTGCAGTTTTGGAAGCAGAAGGTCCATTTTATATAAAATTAAGTCCTATTTTGTGGAACCAACGTAAGAATACGTAACAGTGGACCCCAAAAAATTAAAAAAAAACATTTTTTTTTTAATTTTTTAAAGCGAATATCTCAAAAATGGTACGTACTAAAAAAATTTGGATGGCAGATTTGGAATCAGGAGACCAAAATCTATAAGGACCAGATAGACATTTCACTGGGAGGTTTTTGGTGTCGAACAGTGTAATTTGAGGAATATGATTATTTTTTTGAAAAAAATAATAGTTTTATTTAAAAAAATTTGGAAACAAATATTTTTTTTTTTTTAATTTTTATTAAAAATTTTGAGGTCCCGAAACACGTGTCGATTAAGTCTTGCAAAAAATGACCAACATAAATTAATTTAAAACAGAAAAATTGTTTTGTTGAAAATTATTCTATGAGAATAACACAGTGTTAATTAGTAAAGGAAATAATGACCTCGAGCTAGAATAAACCTACTCAAAATATAATATTTTAAAGGTCGAATGAAACAATTTTTATTTTTTAATAAAAATTAATCAGCATTTTATTAAAAATAATAAAAATTAATAATTTTTGCGACAATTTAATTGTGCAATGATAAAGATTTTACTCTAGTTCGAGGTCATTTATGTTTACCGTTATGAATTAACATAACAAGTACTTTTAAAAACAATGAAAAGCTACCAAAAAAGTTTCCTAAGATTTATGAAAAATGTAATTTTTTCATTCATCTTATGAAACTTTGTCATTTCGTTATATTCTTAAACCCACCTTGTCATTGAATTTTGTGAATATCCTGTCTGCAATTGTGTTTCCGGTCCCACATTCATTGAGGCTGGCCTCACGCTACCATTTTGTCCTGGACGGCAACTATCCACGGGCAGTGTATATATATCATCTTCTCTGGTAAGACTAGCATGTCTGGCCTGTTGGCTGGCTATGTCTCGTGTTAGACTACCATTTGTTAAACAACCGTTTTGTGTGCGTTGTGTATGTTTTAGAACATCAATTGGACTTGAGTATGCCTCTAAATCTAGGGGATCTTCTTGAGCTGGTTCTCTATGATATTGTTGAGCAATTGCATCGTTGCTTAATGCATGACCATGTCTGGATGAGGATGTTGAAGATGTAGTCATGCAATCTTGTGGCATTGGCTGTACAGGACCAATATGGGGATGGGTTCCATTGGTTAAGGTTTGTGGTTCCTTTTGTTGACTTTTACGTTGTCGTGCTTTTTCTTTGGCACGTTTTGCTTTGGCTTTTTCCTAAAAACAGGAATAGAGAAAATTAAAAGGAAATCATACAGTAGGGCAAAATAAATTGTGAAACTTTTCATTATATACAGTGAGCGTCGAAAAAAAGTTTACAGGTCTAAAGTAGATGTAATTCGTTAACGGCAAAGTTGACAATAAAAACCCTTATTATTATCAATCGACCATTTGTTTAAATGATATATTGGACATTTTCCAAACTTTAATTAAAGCTTGATAGCGTCCAGATTAAGAAAATTTGAAACGAGATACGGGGGTCGCGCTGGAAAATGAAATTATTTGTAGACGTTTTTTAGAAAATTTTTAAAAAATATTTCTAAGTTGATTTTTTCAAGGCCAAGCATTACAAATTTAAAAAAAATAGTACAATAGTTTAAACTCATTGTCAGTTATTAACCCATTTTTTCAACGACACGAACAAAAATCAAAATTTTTTAAATGTAGTAAAAAAATATAAATTTTTTTGATCTCCAATTCTTTTGACCACAAATTTTTTGTAAACAAAGAATATAATTTTTTCTTTATTAATTCAATTTGTCCATAGCGATACCACAAAATTTTTTTCGCTTATCGATGTAAACTAAATACATTGACCTTCATTGCGAAATGTTTCAAGCTCTTCAGGTCTATCCTCGTAATTTCCTCCAAAGTCTCGAACTGTGAACTTCCTATAATTGATAGTCGAATTCGTGCCAAAGCCGGGCAGTGACAAAATATGTGTTCAATGGTCTCCTCGACGTCTGGTGTCTCGCACCTTTTACAGCTTGCGTCCGTAAAAAGATCCATGTTCTTAGCATGTTTTCCGACAAGACAGTGTCCCGTTATTAATTCTGTCAACATACGACATTCTGTTCTCGTAAGTGTAAGTAAGAATTTAGTTCTTCCTAAATCATAGCGTGGCCATAAAATTCTGCTTATACATATATATAAGTGTATAGTAATGAGATATAACTTTAACCTTAACCTTAAGACATATTTTTGACCAACTTCAGGTAGATCATTTATTTTCGGAGGATCGTATATCGTGTAAATCGTGTTATATACAGACAGACCGACGGACACTCATAGAACGAGTTAGAATCGCTCACTGAACAATAGTATATCGGTCATTTACTTGTATAGTGTCATAACTCAAAAAACTTGATTTTTAACTTAACGATACAGAATCTCAAACAAATTTTTAAATTCGGTCAAACGGTTTCCAAGATTTCGATTTTTTGCCTGTGGGCGGTGAAATAAGCGGGAAAGTGGGCGTGGCAAAATGCAATTTTTTGACGTTTTTGCTTAATTTAAAGCCCCCAAATGACTTAGGAAGCTGAAAATTGCATAGCATTTAGTTCTAACAATGAAGCATATCCTGAAGTAATCCTAGAATATAGTCCTAACGATGGCGCATATCCCCAAGTAGTCGGATTCAAAATGTTCGCAATGTGGGCGGAGAATTGAGGGAAAAGTGGCGTGGCAAAATTGGGATTTTTTTAAATTTTTATTTCTTTTGAAGCCCCCAAATGACTTAGCAAGCGGAAAATTGCATAGCATTTAGTTTTAACAATGAAGCATATCCTGAAGTAATCGGATTTAAATTTTTTAGACTCTGGAATGAGAATTAAGAGAAAAATGGGGCGTGGCAAAATTGTGTTTTTTAATATTTAATTTGAAGACCCCCAATGACCTATGAAGATGAAAAATGACATTTTTGCTGATTTTTAAGTCCTCTAATGACTTAGGAAGCTGAAAATTTCCTAGCGTATAGTCCTATCGATGAATCATATCCTGAAGTAGTCGAATTTTAAATTTTTGGACTGTGGGCGGAGAATTGAAAGGAAAATGGGGAGTGACAAAATTGAGATTTTTAACTTCTTTTGAAGCCCCCAAATGAAGCGGAAAATGCACAGAATTGGCATGTATATAAAAGGTTTCATGTGGAAGATCAACACGAGCCTGAATTTTTGATATCCAGTGTATGGGTGGTGAATAAGAAAGGCAAAGGGCGTGGTAAATTTATTTCCATCTATTTTCTGAATATATATTTTATTTTATTGTGTTTCTCTTATTTTTTGTGTATCCAGCGCCTTTTGAATCTCATTGATGGACTTAAAATCTTAAAATTGGCATGTATATAATAAAACACCATGGAGAGATTCTTACGAAGCCGGATTTTTTGCCTGTGGGCGGCGAATTACGAGAAAAAGGGGACTTGGCAATTTTTTTTTTTTTAACATTTTAGAGTATTTTTAAGCTCCGCCCCAATGAATAGGGAAGCTGAAAATCCCTAACATGTAGTCCTAACTATGAAGTATATTCTAAAGTAGTCCGATTTAACATTTTTGGAATGTAGACGGAGAGTTGAGAGGAAAAAGGGGCAAGGCAATATTGTGTTTTATTTTTTTTTTTTATTTGACTACACTCTAAAAAAAAAAATGTAAACTTACTGTTATAAATTGGGTAAATTTTTGTTGAATAGCACGCATTTTGTGTTAATATAAGCACAAAATGCGTTAAATACATTTAAACCAATTAAACACAGCAAATTATAAATATTATCCGTTAATTCAAATATTTTACACACAAATGTGTAAATAAAATTGTCAACCAACATACATACACACATGTTAAATAACTAAAACGCCAGACAAAAGTATAAGCTTCCGTAGCGTAGTGGTTAAGATGTGTACTTTCAAATAGGAAGGTGGCGAGTTCGATGCTCGCTGGCGTCGAATGTTTTTTTTTGTTTTTTGTTATATTTATTCACCTCTTTTTTATTTAAATTGACCACTAATTGTCAATTTATTCAATTTACACATTCAGAGTAAAATTACCCAATTAATAGTAGGAGTTCAGTTTCCTACTATAAATTTATAGTAGGAGTCCAATTTAAAGTAGGAGTCCAGTTTCCTACTATAAATTGGGTAAATTTCAACAAATTTTGATTAGAGTGTAACTTTAAAGCCCTAATGACCTACGCAGCCGAAAATTGGCAAGCATATTGTCCTGACACTGGAGCATATCCTTAAGTAGTCAGACTTAAAATTTTTGGACTGTGGACGGAGAATTGAGAGGGAAAAGGGACGTGGATACGAGTATAGTACTAACGAATGGAGCTTATCCTAAAGTAGTCAGATTTAAAAATTTTGGATTACACAGAAAAAACAGTTTAATTGTGCCAGCCGAATTTAGAGCCAACTGCATGGTTTAATTACAACAACTGAAATTTTCGGTTGCGATTACCGAAATTTATTTGGACCAACAGAAGTTAAATTTTCAAAACAAATTTTGGTTATCGCAACCGAAAATTTCGGTTGTTGTTATTAAACTATGCAGTTGGCTCTAAATTCGGCTGGCACAACAAAACTGTTCTCTCTGTGTAGGGACGGAGAATTAAGAAAAGAAATGGGCGTGGAAAAACTATGTTTTTACATCTTACCTAATTTTGAAGACACCTTATGACCTTAAAAGATGAAAATTGGGATGCATATGGTACGGACTATGGCAAAGATCAACTCTGACCTGGATATCCAGCGAAAGGGCGGAAATACAAAAAAAAATCCGTTGTGAATTTTTTTCAGATTGTATATATAATCTGAAACGTAGCCGGATTTTCGGCCTTTAAGTCAGGGGGAGTGGCGGAAGACGGCGAAATGTAGTTTTTAAACATTTAAACTACTTCTGAAACCCCTAATGACTAAGGAAGCTGAAAATTGTAAAGCATAAAGTATTGACAATGGATCATATCCTTATGAAGTCAGGTTTAATATTTAAACTGTGTACGGAGAATTATAAGGAAAAATTTAAGTAGAAAAATTGTGTTTTTAAATATTTTAGCTAATTTTAAAACCCTTCATGATAAAAAGAAAGACAAAAATTGCCATCTATATAGGAGTGACCATGGGACAGATCCACGCGAAGGATTTTTGATATCCGGTTTATGTACGGAGAGACGAAATGGGCGTGCTAAATTTTGTTCTAAAATTGTATCAATAAAACCTTTTATACTCATTAAATTTTTTTCCAGTTAGGGAAATATATTGATGTAACTCAATCTAGCAGTATTAAATTTTTGAAGCACAAAAATAATTTTTTATAAAGTTTGGTAAGATATTAGATCTATTGAGAAAAGTGATTTGGTGTTCCGCCTGGCAGGGACAGGCTATTCGACTAGTAATTATAAAATTTCAATTAACATCTTCTGATTTCTCCTGAATTATTAGCATGTTCTTAAGCTTTAGTTTGATGTCATGTTAGATTGGGTTGTTTTAATTACACATTCTTCGAGGTTAGTTTGAAGGAATGTTCTTTTGGATTTGATTTGTGAGATGTGACAAGGTGTCAATTAACCCCACTCCTAGGATATCAATAGGTTAATAGGGGCAGGCTCTGGTCAAGAACCAGTCGCACAGTGCTTCGTTCCCATGTATATATTAGTTAAGAAAAATATGAATTTTTGGAAAAATCGGTGCAAGGACACGCCTACCTCCCATGTGTCCTGAAACTGAAAAATGTAATTTTAGCTTCAATAATGCACAAAAAATTACAAAAAGTGGTCATGCTGATACACATTCCACTAGCAACGTGGGTATAAATTTTCACTTAAATCGGAGCAAGGACTCAAGGCCCTGCCATATATCCTTTTTCTTTGAAACGCTATAACACCTACAAAAATTGTCCGATCGTAAAAAAACTTTGTAAGCAAATTAATATTCCTTAGATATATATTAATGCCAAATTTGGGCAAAATCGGATTAGTAGTGTGGAAAATATTAAAACATCCTTTTTTGAAAAATAAGTTATTTTTATTTTTAAAGTCGTCTAAAAAAGGTCAAAGAAATGTATTAAATCAACTTCTGAGCTACATAATGTTCTTACATGTCTGCATTAAAATTTGATGGCGGTTCTTTTTTTAGAATACATTAACCCCCTATCTCCCATTTTTAGGGGTCATTTTTGTCCGTTTTTAACATATCTTAATAGAACAACACTAAAATTTGCGTTTCAATAGTTAAAATGTTCTAGAAAAATGTTAAGCATCAAATTTCACTAGGGGTTGTCAAATACCAAAACATCGTGCGATATAATCAAAATGCTTTAAAAAGTTAAATTGTAAGGTATCATATATTGTTAAATAGCTTTTACCAAAGTAGACTGAAATAGGTCGAAAAAATGTACTAAAAATACTACTGATATAAAAAATATCTTTTTTGGATGTTTTCAGTGAAATTTAATGGCGGTTCTTTTGTTAGAACATATTAACCCTCCATCTCCCATTTTAAGGGGTCATTTTAGTCCTTATTTTAAATATTTTTATAAAATTTAATAAAACGAGCGTTTAAAGGTTAAAGCGTAATACTAGATTACTTTTTTAATGTTTCTTGAATATAATTTATAATTAAAGAGTTATTAAACATAAGCTTCAGTAGAATACACTGTGCAACAAATTTGAGGTCAAAGAGTGTATCTTAAATTGGACAAAACAAAAAATGAAGCTATACCATTTGTTAACCAAAAACGAATTGTTTTGAAAATTTAGCTCGAGTTCTTTTTATGGCCCATTGAAGTCTTTACTTTTTTTAAATGGGTTTGGAATGATTAAAGATATCTATTGAATGTTTGTAGAACGTTTTAACACTCTAAACGCACGTTTAAGTGTTTTTTATAAGAATATTTTAAAAAGGGACTGAAATGACCACTTACAATGGGAGATAGAGGGTTAATATGTTTTAAGAAAAAAGAAACATCAAATTTTACCGAAAACATCTATTAACAGTATTAAGCTCAGAAGTAAATTTGTTATGTTTTGTCGTATTATTTCAATTGTGGTGAAACACAATTTAACAATATATGACAATTAAAGATTTTACTTTTTTAAGAATTTTGCTTGTATTTCACGAATTCTTGGTCTTTTACAACTAACAATGAAATTCTATGCATAAAATTTTTTTAGAACATGTTAACCCTTTAAAAGCAAGTGTAAGTGATATTCTTCGACGATATTTGAAAAAGGGACTAAAGTGACCCCTAAAAACGGGAGATAGAGGGTTAATATGTTCTAAGAAAAGAACCGTCATCAAATTTCGTTGCACATCTATTAACCTCATTTAGCTCAAAATTAAATGTAATATTTTTTTTTTTACTTATTCTGAACTCCTTTGAAAATTAATTAAAAACTTCAGTTGGCCATAAAAGAAACTCGAGCTAAATTTTAAAAATTCTGCGGTTGTTTCGATCTTTTATTAATATACATTTATTTTGCTTTTTTACCATTTCAAAACATAAAATCGTGTTGCACAATGATATTAAACACACCTAAGTGCCTGATATTTGAGTAAAAATCACGAATTTAGGCATTTAAAAAAACGCATATTTTTCTAATTTGTGGTAAAAAATAGGCACTAATTTTTGAATACGCTGTTAGATAAGAGTTTAAACTTACAAAAAAAAGAAAAAAAAAAATATCTATTTTTTTATATTTTTTTTTTACACTCCATCAAACTTTAGTTATTTTTGGATTTTCAACAAAAAAAACTTGTTTTTCTGCGCAATAAAAAATATTTTTTTTGTAAATATATAAAAAATTTTATATTTTAGATTCACTACAAATATATCGAAGTACTTTAAAACAAAATTTCGAACCATTTCATTAAAAACTGGATTTTTGAGAATTATTTTTGTGAAACAGCTAAAAAACATTTTCCTGTTAAGTATTTTTTGCATAAAATTCTCTGAGTTTAGCGCCCTCTCGTGGTGGCAAAAGCAATCAGAAAAAATATTTTTGTTAACATTTATTTGAGATACCTTATTATCTTTCAAAAAATCTGTATTTAAACACAATTTGAGACAAAATTTTTTTTTTTGACTTTTGTCCATGGGTCGAAGCATAGTGAGTCGTTATCACGTTAGATCACTGGTTTGGTTCTCCTGCATGAAGGAGGCTTCTCAAAATAAGTATGAAATGATTATTTATGAATTATGAATATTATTTAAAGTATGCATGGATTGTTTTGAAATGAAGACTTCAAAAATTTTCATAACACAAACCATTGCTCCATTTGTTGTAACACGTGGAAATATGCCAGCAAAAGTATCTAAACGTAACCCGTTTAGTGTTTGACAAAAAGTAGGACGTCTGGAAATCGAGGCGACACCAGGTCTTAAAATATCCCACGTAGTATAATCCATCTTTTGTATAACGAAGGTGAAAGCAGACAATTAAATTTAAAGAAAACATTGAAGAAATTAGCATAGATAAGGAAGCAAAAGAGTTAAATAAGATAGAGTTAATAGAGACTTAGCGGGAGCAGGTGAGGTAATTAATGAAGAGTTAAAACAATTAAAGAGGCACAAAAAAAATAAAATAAAAAGGAGATATATTACAATGGAAAATCTTTAGCAGTTTTTCTTTTTAAAAGGAACTGACATTGAGTATAAAAAGATGGATATACTAATATATGGGTGATTTGTGACGAAAAATTTTAAAATATTTTTCTAATACATTTTATTAATATTTCATAACTACACCATTTACAGATGTGATTTGTAATTGAAATTTGAAGATAAATTTAATAGCAAAAATTTTCAAACTTACTCTATCTTGTAACATTTTGGCTAATTCTTTATCTTGGGCCTCGATAGCCATCATACGATCTCTTTCTTCTAAAGTCATACCATCGTGAACTTCCAATTCTTGCAAACGGCGAGCCAATAACTAGAAACATTAAGTGAGATAAAAGAAAAGATTAGTACATTAACACAATTAAGAATAAAAATAAATTTTTAGACCTCATCCTTTTGTTCCTGTTTCAATTTAGCACTTATCTCTTTGATTTCCTGCATGGGTAAGCCAATTTCCTTTAAACTGGCATAATTACAGGGATCCACATACAATTCGATATCATCGGCATTTTCTAGTACACGACGATCTTTGGAAGTTGCTGGTTCCAAGAGTGGTTTACCATTTTGATTACCCACCATTTGATCATATTTGTCGGGTGATAATTTCTGAAATTTTTGTTCATTTTTTAAAAGATTTTCATTAGATGGTGACATAAGACGATTAATTCTAGCAGTTTGATGTGCTGGTGATATTGTGGTTGATGACGATGATGGTATATTGTGGTGCTTTTGTGGTGCTAATGAGTCTGGAGTATCTATGGATTTGGTGATATCATAACGTCTTATGCTATCGGCCACATCGGAATATTCTATAATTTCTTCAATATCCGGATGGTTTGTGGAGGACTGTTGTAGTAGTGCTGGTGGTGTTAAGGGTGCTGGATGTAATGGTTGGGGTGGTGGAGTGTGCATAAAAGCATGTGTTGGTGTTTTAGGTGTTAGAGGAGTAAGTGGTGTATTGGGTGTTAAGGGAGTTGGTAAATTGAAATTGGTATTCATGTTAAGTTGTGAATCAAATACATTATTATTATTATGATTATTATTGCGTCTGGTAGCTGATGATGAAGCAATAGCATTTGATGAAGATGATTCAAATAGTCCCGGACGATATGCTGATGATGAAGATGCCATTGCAGATGACTGTTGTTGTAATTGATGGAGCTGAGTTGGTGATATGTTATCACCACCTACCACTATGTGATTGGTATTTGTAGGTGATCTCTGATTATGGTGTTGTGGCTGTAGTTGCTGTTGATGATGATGGTGATGACGTTGTTGTGCGGGTGTAGCGTGTAAGGCTAACCCTACATAACCATCATTATTTGAGAAATGATGTTGTTGCAAGACTATTGGAAATGGTGGACTATTGGGATTACGATAACCATTTGGCGATAAGGGTTGTTGCTGTTGTAAAGTGGAACTTTTGGCTGGTCTAGGTGGTGGTACCTTATTATTTTTATCTCTGGCCGAGGGAGGTGGCACTGGTGGTAGATTAACATAGATTTCCTGAAAAGTTTTAAATTAATAATTATTGTAGACTGAAAGGGAAATGTTACAATACCATATTTAAAAACATTTTTATATACATATATTACAACAGTTTTTGAAGTATTTAACAACTTTTTATAAATTTCAAAAATATTTGATAAATAATAAATCAGAATCAACTTGGAACTGATAAAATTCGCATCTTATTATTTAAGCCCCAAGTTGGGCGCCAATCGATAGACTTTTATTTTTGTGCTATTAGTTTCTATCATAGATGGGAATTTTTCATTACCATTGAAATTTAATTACCATTGGTTGATATCAATGGTAATGAAAAAATTTTCATTACCATTTAATGGTAATTAAATTTTTTTAATTGAAAAAATAATTACTAATCGTAATGAAATGCACCAATTGTTGAAAAACACCAATTATAATTGGTTTCAAAACCATTGGTTTGCTTATTTTTGTTTTTTTGAAAAGTTAAAAATTTAAACATCAAAGTATGTTTTTACAAAAAAAAATATGAAAATGTTAAAGACAAAAAACAAAACGCAAAAAACAAAGGCAATGAACTTGTGTTTGGTTTATAAAATGTGAAAAACTAAAACACCATATAAAAAAAAACAACAGATATTTCCAAATATTAAAAATGTGACGACTTTTACTAATGGAAATTATCTTTTTTAAGTGATGCCATACCAATGGTAATTATTTTTTTTTAATTTTCATTAGTAATTAAACTGATAATTAATTAAATTGGTACAATTGATACAACCAATGGTACACCCAAAAAAAAACGTGGGTATTCAATACTAAAAATTTAACTAATTTTAGTCCAAAAGGACCTAGTGCAGAAATTGGTAACCAATACTAAAATTTTTAACTAATATTAGTCAAAATCAGTAAAAATTACTAATGTTATTACTTTGAAGATACTAAAATTAGTAACCAATTAGTAGATTTTGGTACAATATCACTTACTAAACCTTTTACTGTAGAATTATTTTGAGTGTAATGAAAAAAATTTCATTACCATTGACATCAATTAAATGGTAATTAAACCATCAATTAATTGGTCTCTTTAATTAATTAGTCCCATCTATGGTTTTTTTTATTATGAATGGGGAAACATCACGTCCTCAAATATATTTAATAAGACCGTAGCAGTAGGAAAAGTGGCCATTTGTTGTAACGAGTAAGCTCCGTCCTAATGAACATTAGAACAGAGGATGGAGAAGCCCGCCTTATATCCTCAGAACTAAGTAATTCCCTCTCTAAAAATCGTCTGCTGATCCCACAAATTTTGACGCACTCACACAATATGTGTTGCGTTGTTTCTACTTCCTTCAGACAAAGTCGACACAAAGACGATGTACAAATGTTTAAATTATACAAGTGGTAATTAACTTTACAGTGTCCGGTAAGAAAACCTGTCAGTAACCAAATGTCACTTTTGGTGTGAATTAAAATACTTCCATAGTAGTGGCGCGATTAGTGCTTTGGATTGACGTATACCTCCTGAATTCTCCCATAAGCTTAAGAATCATTGTTGAGATGGTGGACCCAATGCTTCCGCTACTCCTATGACCGGAACCGAAAACTGGTCCGGTCATAGGAGTAGCGGAGGCATTTATAGCAAGCTCATAAACTATCTCATTACCCTCAAAAACCTCTTTGACCAGAGATCCAAAATAGGGTAATTTTGTTTCGCTCATCAAGCTGTTGGAGGGTGTCAAAATACTCTACTGCCAGTTTAGATTTAAACTCCCAAGAAGACAGCACTTGAATTGTTGCCTGGCTATCAGAGAAGATTGAAATATGAGCACCCTTCATACCATTTGCAATAATTAGTCTGGCGCATATTTTAATTGTCTGAATTTCAGTCGGAAAAACTGAAGGCCACCTACACATGGGCTCAGAGATCCGCGTATTTGGACCGTAAACACCAGATCCAACTCCAAAGGACATTTTTGATCCGTATGTATACCAGTTTAGGCTTCTAGTGTCCACGTATGGGCCATATTATCCCATTATAGTCTACTCGGTATTACGATTTCAAATTTCCGTTCAAAGCGAAACTCAGAATTTATCCTATGCATCGGCATATCCAAGTTTTCCCTGATTCATATTGAAGAACGAATATTGGAGTGACCGTTCAAGTTGCGAGGGTCAAATTAGTCAATATTCATCTTACGTGCAGCCAAATTTGCCGTAAATCTGATGAAAATTTCGAGAGGTGTGGGACCTAAAATGGCTTCTTGGGCTAATGTTAGGCAGGTTTTCATAGCACTCGCAATTAGAATACAAGTTAGATGCTGTATCTTGCTTAGTTTCGCAGTAGCATCCTTCTGCATAGTTTTCGGCCATCAGACTATAGCAGCGTACGTCAGGATCGGTCTAAGAATCATCTTGTAGATCCACGTGTCCATTCTGGGGCTCAATCCCCAGGTCATACCAACAATTCCATTCGCTGTCATAATGCCGCAATAGCCTTTTTGATAGTGCCGTCAAAACGTGAATTCCAAGTAAGTTTCGTATCTAAGATTACTCTCAGATATTTAACCAAACAAAGCAAACATATACTCCGAGGTCTGTTGGGACACCATAGGACGAATGTGTGTTTGTCTATTTAGTCCCTGCCATTAAACCAATTTTATGCATAAACTTATAAAACTGCTGTAAAATGCTTAAGATGATGTAACTCGACATCCGATAAATCAGACAGATTTTGCAATTGCATAGATTTATCCTTATGAACTAGGTTTCATGTTTGAAAAGCGTCAAATAATGACAAAGCCTTGAAGCCTTGGGATCGAAATACATACAACTGAAATATGTTGGATAATGAACAAAGTCTCGAAAGCACACAGAGTGGTATGGGTTGCAAGACCTTTTAATCCATGTGAACAAACTAGTTACAGAGGGTTCTTGGAAGAGCTATGAGTCGAATAAGATGACGATAGACACAAATATTATAACCTCTTCATCGAAATTACCGAATATCCAAGATATGTGGCAAAGTGGACACAACTTTTTGTAGAATTTCCCATATCCAAATGCCATTGACAAATACAATAAGAACTAAAACATTTCAACACTTTTCACAATTTTGTATAACTTCCTATTTTCCATTTTTTCGAACTATCAATCAAAAGGGCTTCAAAAAATTTTGCAATTGCATAGATTTATACTTATGAACTAGGTTTCATGTTTAAAAAGCGTCAAATAATGACAAAGCCTTGAAGCCTTGGGATCGAAATACATACAACTGAAATGTGTTGGATAATGAACAAAGTCTCGAAAGCACACAGAGTGGTATGGGTTGCAAGACCTTTTAATCCATGTGAACAAACTAGTTACAGAGGGTTCTTGGAAGAGCTATGAGTCGAATAAGATGATGATAGACACAAATATTATAACCTCTTCATCGAAATTACCGAATATCCAAGATATGTGGCAAAGTGGACACAACTTTTTGTAGAATTTCCCATATCCAAATGCCATTAACAAATACAATAAGAACTAAAACATTTCAACACTTTTCACAATTTTGTATAACTTCCTATTTTCCATTTTTTCGAACTATCAATCAAAAGGGCTTCAAAAAAAGATATGGCCCTTCTAAACTAACTCTTAACGCAAGCTATAAAACCGACTAATGTTTTTATATGTATTTTTGTCACTCACCTGCATTTGTTGTGCCATCTTTTCGCTCTCTTTTAATTCTCTCAGTTTTTGCTCTTGCAAATCTCGTTCCAATTTATTTGCTATTTCTTTGGCAACTCTGTTGTCATGTTCTTCTCTGTAATAAGTAAAAAGTAAACAAACGTTAATTTTTAAAATCCTATTTCGAGTAGGTTAATTCTAGCTCGAGGTCATTTTTTTGCTGTAGTAATTAAAACCATGATATTCTCACAGAACAATTTTTAAGAGAATTATTTTTATGTTTTAAATTTATTTATGTTGGTCATTTATAAAAGGCTTAATCGATACGTGTTTCGGAAGTCTTGCAAAAATGACCAACATAAATGAATTTAAATCAGAAAAATAATTTTCTAGAAAATTAGTCTATGAGACTATCATGGTTTTAAGTAGTAAAGGAAATAATGACCTCAAGCTAGAATAAACCTACTCAAAATATAATATTTTCAGGTCGAATAAAATTATTTTTATTTTTTAATAAATATTAATCAGAATTTTTTAAGCATATTTTTCCAAAACTTAAACTTACTGTTCTCTTAGCTTTCTCCTATAAGCTTCTACTTGTTTTTCGGCCGTTTCGGTCTCTTTGATTTGCTCTTGTAAAGCTGTTGGAAAATCTTCTCGTACTACAGCATTGCGTGTACGATTACCTTTGTAGAAATCATTGACTGTAAAAATAAATTTAAGTGGTTAAGAAATCGTGTATTTCTTTACTGAGTAATATGAACAACTTACTCTCTTGTGATTGCAATTTATAAGCCAGAGCACCGTCTTCTCGCACCAACCATTCTTTGCAGACTGTAATGAGAAAAACAAAATTATATATTATAATTTGTTAACAAAGTAAGAAGAAATAGAGTTTTAATTTCGGTAGTGAGAAATTAAAGAGGGAGAGTTTTAATTTTGGCAGTGCCAAATTTTGTATAAACTACAAAATGCTTAAAATATTAAAAATACATTGTTTTGAGACTGGGGATACCTACCCCCTAGCGGAAAATGTTAACAAATTCATGTTTAATATCCAAAAAGAAAAATTCTCAGAAAAGAACCTCAAAAACTCTCAGATTCCGAGATCGGTGCAGAAACGGGAAAAAGTCCAACTGAATCTTGTAGCTCTTGAATCGCAAAGGAAAAAGGTCTCAGAATCTAATACTTCTTCTATAGGAAAAAGACTGAGTGATTGAACTTAATTTTTGTGTAAACATAGTTTTAAGAAATATATCTTGAAAATTAAGAAATTTTTCAGAGATTTGGGAAAATTTTCTTAGGGTAAGAAATTCTTTCATATTTTAAGGAAACTATGAACTATTTTAAAGTACACTCGAACGAAAATGAGGAAGACTCGTACTATAAAAAGGGTAAATTTATGCATATCGTGCAAAAAATGTTTTTATAGAAAGGTGGAACTAAAGAAAAAGTCAAAAAGTTATTCTGAAAAAATTTCAATAGAAAAAATATCAGATTTGAGGCAGACATTTTTCATATAGGAATTTTATTTTGCATAATAATTATTTTCAATGTAACTACAATATAATTATGAAAATAACTATGGAATTAAAATTACACGATCAATTATCATTATAATTACAAAAACCGCAATAACATGAGGGTTGGGATACATTTCAATGAAAGTTAAATTACAACATTTTGATATGGAAACCACGATAAGGGAATTTTAAAGAAACCACAAAACATTTGTTAAAGATAACAGAATAAACAACCTAATTTCCAATCATTTATATTCATTAGAGATGCTCATTTAAATTCAATACAAAAAATGATACAACAAATCAATTTAAATAAGAATGACTGGAAATTCAAATAAACAATTTGGGGGGGAAATAAATAAAAAAAAGTAACGACTGCATGTCAAATCATAAACCGCTTAAAAATTATAAATTTTAGAGCACAACTTATAAAAACGTTTCAAATAATTCTTATCACAAGATTTTAATAGAAACTTCTCAGTTGTTCCACAATTTTAGAAACAATTTTTTTCGTCTTTTATTTTAAACTATTTATTGAATAAAATCTTTAATATTGCTAATAAACAACAAATTTAAGAAAAGAACATTTTTTTTTCTTAAAGTAGAGAAAAAAATTGTTAAATACACTTGATATTTTGAAAATCATGTTCTTTTCTTCGTCATCATCATCATCTAATTTATTTTCTTTATGAAGACCACCTCTTATGCCAAAGTGGCATCACAATATAGTCAATTGATTTGAAATACATTTCACAAATATTGACATAAAAGAAATTTAATATCCATAAAAAATTGATTTGAAATCCTATAAATTCTCATACTTACTAGCATTCAAAAAAAAAAAATACACATGCAGACAAACACGACTTGAAAGAATCATTAATAAGTTATAAAGATTATGATACCGCTTCATTGATGAGTCATTTCCCTTTACCTCTCTCGTGTGTATTTTGTTTCAATTAACAGGCAGATATGACCAACCTTTTGTATACCCTCTAACCACAGTATTTTGTCATTCCGGGTGTAATCGAAAAATCGGTCAGGAATCTCATTACCCGGCTAAAAATAAATGTGTATGTTCATATATGGCTATGTATTGATCTTTATATGATCATATATGACATATAAGGAAACATATATCAAGAAATCTTTTTTAAATTTCAACTCAGTGAAACTGAAATAAATGTTATAAAAAACCGGCAGTTTTTGGAATTAAGAAAAACTGTAAATGCAGTTGTGTAAACAAGACCTTGAACCATCACTGAGCAAGGTTTAAGGATTACCCCACTTTATCCGTAAAAGTTACAGAGGGTTAAAGTTGAAAAATCGATAAAAATGGCTTGAAATAATCCATAGTTTTTACATTATTTCGCTTTTTTTTTAAGTTCTCCTTATATTTCAATCTTTTCCGGCATAACACAAAGTCAGTACATATAAGAGATTATTTTAATGTTGGTTTGATAGATGCTTCATCGCTTGGTAAGAAGTTATAAGACGGTTAAATTTTGAAACCAAAAATTAAGAGTTTTTAAATTTTCGAGGTTTTTTGATCAGGGATTTCGGCCCCCTCTATAAAATGAAAAAAGTTGAACTAGAGTTGGTAGCTGTTGTAATTCTTAACATTTTGTAATTAATCCCGTTAATGTGCCACGAATAGTTAAGGAGTTTCAGCAGATCGAAGTTCGCAAGAAAAAACGTAATTTTTTTAAAATACCAGTTTTTCGCGTGGCACATTCGCGGTTTCATTCGAAATTTGGTGGACTCTTGCGTAAACCGAGTTTTTTGTGAGTTTACATAAAAAAATCACTGGCGGGTTTATAAAAAATAAATTGCAAAAATTTTATGGCATTTTTGAAAATTGTGCGAAATTTGCAAATCTGTTTCCTATTTTTTTTAGTAGCAATTAATGCATCATGTTCATTTTAATACACCAAAAGACATGCCTTAACGAGTAGAACTGATTTGCTTTTTGACTTTTTACTTTAAGCCATTCTGAGCGGAAAGCGCGATGATTTTATCTAAACCTGTTTTGATCTGGCACATCCAAGGCTTTACACGAAATCGGATGAAATTTTTTTTAAATGAAAGCCCACTTGATGTGTCATCATAAAATCACAGGCGGGTTAAAAAATTTTGATGATTATAGATTTTTTGGACCATATTAAATTTTCTTGTTATAAAACAGCATCACCGATTTTTTTTTAACTACTGGTACAATGATACGATTTTCCGTGATTTTCTTCAGTAATACCAACGCGTATTGCCTAAATATGTTATAAAAAATTGTGAAACTTTTCTTTTACCGCGAATTTATCGCGATTTTAGGTACTTAGATATTTTTTTTTTAAATCGTTTGGTCATTAAAGGGTTAAATTTATATCATATATTTTAGAAGAAATGATATATCCTGGCATGTTTTAATAACGCATGCAACAAATGTGTAGAAAATAAAATCTTCAAAATATTTTTAAGATTTTTAAAACCGCTAAATCTTAAAACCGCCATAACTTTTGACCCCCTTGCGCGATTTAATTGACGCGAACGAAGTTCTTATTCTTAAATAGCATCTAATATTTATGGCAACTTTCATCGATGTGCCATCAAAACAAAAATCACATATTTTTTAACTCAAAATTTAAGTCTAAAACGGAACTCCTCATATGTGACCATATATGCAAAAATTGATACCATATATGAGGTCGTATGTATAATATGTACCATATATGATATCATATATGGAACCATATATGTTATCATAAAATGTTAAATCTTAGTTAATGTGTATGCAAATTTGAACCAGAATTACAAAAAGGAATTTTACGAATAAAATTATATTTTATTACCATCGATTACCGACATAAACATAACTGCAATACTGGTGCATATAAATAATTTAACAAATATTGTCATACTTGCAAAATATTCTGCTTAAAAAATTACTTTTACATAGAAAAATGTTGGAAAAGGTAAGTTTTCATTAATATATGTAAATAATTATAAAATCATGTTTTCATTTTTTTCCAGTTCATCGTCATAACATGGGCATTTTATTCCAAAACAAGATAAACTGGAAATTTTCGTATTCAAAATGTAGAAAAAACAATATTATTGAGTACTTTGATGTTGAAGACGTTAAGCTTTCGCAACTTGGAGGAGAGGGCATATGCACCACCATAATGTTAATACTTCGATTCCAATATTACAAACTTTTTACAAATCCCTTAATGTCGCCATATCAAATTGGAAAAAATATCATATAAGCAATTTTGATACCGACTTACGAGTTGAAGAAATTCAACTATACGCAGCTACGTTAAGCTCTTCTACTTGGAGGAGAGAACATATGCGCCATCATAATGTTATCACTACGATTTCAACACTACAAACTATTTTGAAATCCCTTACTGGAAATGGAAAGAACATATATGCAGTTTGAAGGTCGAGTTACAGAAAAATCAACCATGCGCAGAAACGTTCAGCACACTTAACTTGGGGGGAAAATCATGTGCACCACCATAACGTTATCACTACGATTTCAACACTACACACTTTTGACATCCCTTACTGTTGGAAATGAAAAGAACGTATAATCAGTTTTGATGATGAGTTACGATTTGGGAAGGACAACGTTTTGACTAACAATCAGAAGAAGACTGTCACCTTACCTACATGGAAAATATTGTCGGCATGATGTAAGTATTAATAGTTTATTTAACCCTTTTCTTCAAATATCCTAACAAACATAACCAAGTAAGTTAATATACATACTACTAAATATATTGCTTTTAATAAAAGTTTTAAGTACCCATTTGCTTATTATGAGTAAAAAATGTTTTTAGTAGTAGCAAGTTATTTTTTGCTGGAATTAAAATGGAATGTGGAATTATTTTTAATATTTTTTCAGTTGAAATTCCGTAATAAGTATTCGATGGTCTTAAGCATCTCATGGTCTTAACAAAATAAACTCTATTAACATGTATGTACACTCAAAAAAAAAAAACTGTAATGTTAGCAAAAAAAGCTTGTAAACCTACAAAAAAATTTGCTGATTTTGAACCCACAATTTTTTTGCTAAAGTTAGCAAAAATGTTTTGCTAATAATTAGTTAACTAATTTTTTTTTTTTTTGACACATTTGAGGACCCCATTGGGTTCGGACCCGATAGGTCCAGACCCCGATGGGCCTAGACCTAGTTGGGTTCCTTAAAAATCTTCATAGTTTTTGATCCAAAATTTGTGTCCGTTTAGCTCTACCTTGCTTAGTTTTTGAGATACGTGATTATGGGGACCACTGGGGTCTTGAGAAATAAAAAACTCAATAACTTCAAAAATATTACTCGGAGAGCTTTTGACTATTCTGCGGTCTTGTTCTACGTATTGAGAGCTAGAAAAATGCTTTTGGACTTTTTGTTGTGTCGGCAATATTTACCGAGATATGAGCATTTTGAAATTTTCGGAAATGCTAACTTTTTTGGATCCAAAGTTAGGGCCCATTAGGGTCTACACATGTGAAGAGGGCCCTCGAAAGTATGGAGATTTTAAGAACCAAAAATGCCCTCCATTTTGCTCTATCTGGCTTAGTTTCCGAGATAGAGCCATTTTAAGTTTTCTGAAATTAAAAAAAAATTTACCATTTATTTTTGCTAATGTTAGCAAAAAATCTTGTAAAAATGTTGTCAACTCAATTTCAAATCTTAGCAGAAGAAATTAGTTCAACGTTTGTTTAAAATTGCTAATGTGCTAAATGAAGTTTACAAGAATTTTTTGCTAACATGCTAATCTCAACTAAAAATTTGCTAAAAGTTAGCTAACTAGCATTAGCAAAAAAAAATTAGTAAATCTACTAACGTATTTTTTTGAGTGTATCTAAGAAGTCAATATTTAAAGGCACATGGTTGTTTCTTTAAATGATATCAGTGTTATCATTAAAACGCATCGGCACCAAATGCTATTGTTGGTAATACTTAAGGGCCTGTCACAGAGTCAATTCCGTTCCGAAGTGGTTTGAAAGTTTTCCTCTAAAAACGTGAAGCAAAATATTTTTTCCGAATAAATCGACTCCTATGCAATTCAATCCCACTTTGATTTTTGAAAGTGATTTCATTCCAAAAAAAAAATATTCGTTTTGCGTTTTACGAGTAAACTACTTATTTTAATTCCGAAAGGAATTAAGCCTGTGACATGCCCTTTAATACAATAAAATGTCTAGAAATACCTTATTTATTAATATTTTATATCTTTTTTTTTTTATAGATTTTGACTTTAAATATGCTAAAATGAGGTTTATAGCATAACAAAAACGCTAAGTCTGAAGAAAATCTAAATTAACAAGAAAACAACAAGGAAATCATTTTTCCTTTAATAAGCCCTTTGCTCGCTTCTTGATATTTTATCCTTTATGTTAAATTTTTTTTACTTTCAAAATGTGTTCTAATATCTATAAGTTAAATTATATATTTTTATATGGTCACCAGAAATGCAAACGGAGTAAGTAAAAAATCAAAATCATCAAACTAAAGGTTTTCATTGAAATATATGAAAAACACCATAATGAATAAAAAAAAATATTTTTTATTTTTAATTATACTTATATACACCGTTTGCAATTCTGGTGAATATAATAATCTATTACATATAGTTTAAGATAAAAAAATAAATAAAAAATAAGAAAAATAATGTAAAACAAATTGAAAACAATATCATATATGATCCAATATATGATCCAATATATGATCCAATATATGACCCAATATATGATACAATATATGATCACATATATTGGATCATATATGATCGTGTCTTATATAAGCGCCAATTTTAATATTTGTTTATATATGAGACCATATTTGATACTATATATGATACTGTATATGGTCTCATATATGATATCATATATGATAATATACAACATTTTTAGCCGGGTAAGTAAATAATTCTTGATTTATGATCGATTTTAAGACATTCTAGCGATGTCCGTACGTCTGCAGAAACCATGATGCAAACTTTACCTGGAAAGGTTAAGTTCGTAAATGGTTAAAAATCGGACTAGATGGTAAACAAAACTCAGAAACAGACCATTTTTATACCCTCCAACCACAGTATGTATAACGCACGGCAATATCCGTGTGTAACGCACAGAAATATCCCAGCAGAAATTTTGCTGAACTGGCAGCAGCTTTTGGAAAGGAAACTCGAGTCAAGGAGCGCATCCAAACCTGCTGAATTCATGAATGATTCTCTAAGGCGATGTCACACTTTAGAGCGCTAGTTGGATACACCGAAAAAGCGCTCTTAAGATGCTCTGAATTCACATCTCTTTAGAGCGCTGAAAAAATCGCTATAAAGATGCAGTGAATTCATGTATCTTTTTAGAGCTATTTAAGCAGAATAACGATGAAGCACATTTGACTATTTCTGAATTCCAAATTACAAAATCTGAAATACAATTGACTATTTCTGAATACAAATTTAAAATCTTAAATACAATTGACTAATTCAGTTGACTCCCTGCAAGCATTTGGAAGAAATATCACCTAAGAGATCCAATTACATTTTAAAAATTTCCAATTTTATTTCGAAAATTAAAAATTATATTTCAGAAACTTCCATTTATATTTCAGAAATTACCATTTATAACCAAAAAATGTTAAATTACATTTCAAAAATTTTCAATTTTTGAAATATAATTGGACATTTTTAAATATAATTGGAGAGCCTAAAATATGATTGGACATTTTTTGTAATATAATTTGTATTTTCTGAAACTAAAGTGGAAATAGTGTACTCAATTTTTTCTCATTCAAAATGTGTTAAAGGTGTTATGATTGAAGCACTCTTTGCAGCGCTGATTAATGCGCAATAATGATGCAGTGAAATCATGTGTCTTTGTCCAAAACTCATGGTTTTTTATTCAAAAAGTGTAAAATATATTTAAAAGGAAAGCATGTTTGAAATTTAATCAAAATATAATTTTATATTTTAAGTTTTATTTAAAAAATCTTAACAAACAATTTAAAATTTTTCCCCTACTTTTACTGCATCGCTATGGACCAGCCGGTCTATGCGAGGAGTCTGAACTTTAGACTCCACCTCCCCTAACCTTTACTGCATCCTCAAGAGCGCTCTTTGGATGCGCTTCGGTATGCTATAAAAAGATGCTGTGTCTCCAAAATCTCGATTTATTTTTGCTTGGATCAGTTAAAGACCCCATAAAGTACAAAAATTATTGATCAATAATCGGTTCTAAGACCTTCTAGCGATTTCCGTATGTGGAATACATGGTCACAATCTAAACTAAAAGAGCTAGACTTCTGATGTTTGGCAGGAATATGTCTTGGTCATAGGCTGGTAAGTTCGTAAATGGGACAAATTGGAACAGGAAGAAAAAAGTTCCCCCTTGAAGAACTAATCCAACAACGAAAAACCCAAATTTTACAGTTTTTTTTGTATTTTTGGCTCATCCATCTGTCGTCAGCTTCTTCTTCGAAGATCCAAGTCGAAGTGGTAAAAATACACAAAAAGTCACACAACTGTCAAGCAGTCACTTCTAGGTAAAATGAAGAACCCGCAGTATTTTTTTCCTCCTAAACAGTTTTTTCAAATATCCTTAGCTCTATATCCACTTCACTTAATGGTGCTCCCATACAAAGATTACATTTTTATGAAAATTTGTTCCAACCGCTCTAACTGTGCCAATTGTGATCCTAGAGGAGTCAAATGTATTGGCGAGTCCCAATATTTTCTCAACAAAACATTTTCTCAAAACAGACTTACACTTTATCTTCAACCCTTAAGGCGGCCGCCATAAAATCTTTTTTGATAAAATCAGCATCTACCGTTCCAGTGGTGACTCATAGAATATAAAAAGTATGACCTGCCCCTCTAATACAAAGTTCTACTCCTTAAACCTCCGTGATTCTCTAAGGTAATCTGCTAGAGACGTCAATACACAGTTTAGACAATCCAGGTAATCGAACAATCTTTGCCCCAAATGCTTAGGGCGGCTTCTCATTAGACCCGGACATTCACATGACAAGTGCTTCACAGACTCCTCCTCCTCCACTTCCCCACAACTTCTACAATAGTCTATATCAGAAATTCCCATACGGACGACGAATTATACATTGTCCTGTAAGTACTCCTCCTAATTGGCTAACCGTCCGTTTGCTTAAAGTAAGAAGACTTTTTGTGCTCTTGGGATTTGACAGTGGCCACAGGGTTCTTAATATCCTGCAATTATTTTTAGTCAGTGATATCTACCTATCCTTCATTATATTCTCAGATATCCTATCGATTTTGATCATCAATTCCACTATAGGAACCCAGCAGTCAGGTTCTACACGTTTCCCCACCGATTCCGAGCCATTTCTCTAACATCATCAGTCAATGCGTTCCCAGCGACCCCGCTATGTCCAGGGACCCGGATTAGCTTGACTGTGTGCTGACTGATCCGACGAAGGGGTTGTATACAATTTCTAACGATTCCCGATTTTACAGTGTTTGATTCTAAGACTTTCCGAGCTGCAAGACTATCCACGAAAATGTTTATGACGCAAAGACGAAGGTCCCTTGTCATGATCATCTGCGAGGCTTTATCAATTGCAAGTACCATAGCCTAAAAAACACTACACTTATCCGGGAGTCCCAATGAGGCATCGATTTCGAGGCATTCAGAGTAAACTCCCGAACCCGTACCCATCTCCATTATCGATCCGTCCGTAAAGATTGAGATCGCATTCTCTGTCATAACAGAATTTTCTGCTCATTCTTCCCTAGTCGTTATTTGGACTTCAAAGATTCTGTCAAAGTTTGTCTATGGTGAGATTTAGTCAGTTCTCTGTTCCATGTTCCAGTTCCGTCCCGCCCACCGTACTTAATATGGTCGAGTGTCGCCAAGAGCGTTGCTTAAGAATTAGCTACTCTCTTAACCTGAGAGCCGATTTTGCTGCTGTGCTCTTGACATAAATATCCACGGGCTGTATGTTTAGTATCACTTCCAGGCTGGCCTGAGGTGCTGATCTAATAGCACCAGTAATACCCACACACGCCAGTACAACGGTACTTTCTGTAGATTGCAGAGATATAATTTTTTATCCACTGCTCTCCACTACGCAAGGACAAGGGCTCTCCACCATTATTGGTCTAATTATTGCACCATATATCCAGAGTATAATATACGGTTTCAGAATCCACATTCTTCCGAAATTTCTTCTGCAGGTGTAAAAAGCACATAACGACTTTTTCATCCTTTCCTTTGTATAGCTTTTCCAGGAAAGCTTTGAGTCCAGGATTACACCCAGGTATTTCACCTCATTAGATAGTTCCAGGGTGATTCACATTGTTCTTTCCAACGTTGGGAGTATTTTAAGCGCTGACTCCATGAGTTCCCTAATCATTGGTAAAAACTTACCTTTTATTAGGATCACAACGTCGTCAGCGTAGGCTGGTTACCTTAATACTCATTCCGATGAGCGACTCGAGGATCTTATTTATTACAAGATTCCACAGAAGAGGAGAGATAACTCCCCCTTGGGGAGTGACCCTTGCCCCTACTTTGTTCGCTTCACCATCAACTATCTTCGAGTTAATTTTCCTGCTTTTCAGCATGATGCCCGTTCATAAAATAATCTGTATGTCCGTGCCCGTATTTTGTAGGGCATTAAGAATTGATGAAATTTTGACATTGTTGAACGCGCCTTCAAAAATGATGCCAAAACATACTCTTATTAAATTTTTCTTTCACACTTTTCTCAATTCAAAACCATACATACTCTTTTTTGTTAAGAGTATCCTCAATCAGCCCGACAACATCACTTAAAGCCGTTTCAACAGACCTACCTTTGAGATAGGCGTGTTGGGCCCCTCTGAATTTGTCTGATTTGAGGGCACTCCTCATATGGAAATCTACTAGTCTTTCCAGTGTTTTCAATAAAAACGATGACAGACTGATGGGTTTGTAATCCTTTACGGTATTGTGGTTTATCTTTCCTGCATAGGGGATGAAGACCAAGCTACCATAAATATTCGTAGTAGCTATGACATTGTAGTTGGTGAAAGTGTACCCAAGGGTACATCTCTTTTCACTTTGTCTCTGCAACCCGAAAAATGGGTGATAATTAGAAGTTCAAATGTTTTCTGACTGCTTTCTGCAAAAGATTCATCAGGCTTTTTAAGAAATCCTGGTACACTGGGGCTTTGGAAAGAACTTTACAGAGTCTCTTCCGCTTCTTTATAAAAAATGGACCAGGATTCTCTTTTTGCCTTCCGGGGTTATTTTTGAAAGCATTAAAACGAAGACGATAGTTCTCCCAGTCTTTATTTGCCTTATTGAAGAGTTTCCTACTCTCCAAAGCTTGAGTTCCGATGTTTCCCATGTTTCATGGATCTTCTTCAGAGCCAAGAGCTCTGGACAGGATTTAAGATAAGCTTCCCTAAGGGTGTTCGTCATTAAATTAACAGATTTCTCTTAATCCTGTATGCTGACCGGTTTATCCATTTCTGGAGCCGGTAGTGCTCAAACAAGACTTCGGAATTTAACCCAGTTCGTTTTCTTGGGGCTCCTATAATTGATCCTATGCTCCATTGAGAGATCAATGCTGAGGAGTATTCAGTAATGGTCCGAGAAAAAGCATTCGTTAGATACCCTCCAGTCTGAAATTCTAACCGAGTCTATATTTGAGACCAAAGTTATATCAATAACTTGTTCCCTAATTTTGTTATAAAAAGTCGCCCTATTACCCTTTTTCTAAAATGCCCTAAGGTTGCCCTTAGAGGAGTCAAATGTTTGACAGATACCCAATATTTTAGTGGCAGCGTACGCATTTTCCCCCCGAAATGGCGCCAGCTGAGGTCGGTTTTGAAATATTTTTAGCATTATTTATCTACCATAAAAATATTAGCATTATTAAAACCTGGTTTTAGACCAGCTGACGGCCGGTTCGCGTACACTTTAAAATCTATGATATAAACGAAAATCAGCCATATTAAAATGGCCGATTTAAAATGACGCAGCTTCCCGGACTATTAGACATAGTGGCATAAAATTTTGAAAATTTGATAGAACACATTTCTTGCCATGAAAAAAGTGGTATTTCTAATGATGTGCCACTGTCTGTACAGATCTGCATTAAATAATTATTTATTGTTATAACACAAAATAACAAACCGAACAATAAATAAACATGTTTCAGTCAATTTTTTGTTTCTTCAATATCAAATTATCATTTTTATCTACAAAATACAAACCGACCAACAACTACTTCAAAACGTGTTCAACACATAATTACAGAAATCTTTTTAAGATGATCATGAAATATTTGTGGAGATGCAGCAAAGCTGCAGCAAAAGAATGCAGTGACAGCAGCAGAATCGGAAAACAAAAATACACAAAAAAAACGTCAAAATGATTAAAGTACGATAAAAATACAAATTAAAGCATGCAACAAAGATACACACGTCTGTAACTATCACTACACTGAAAATAAAATCTCAGTCGAATTGGCAGAAATAGTAGGCAAGGGCAAGTGTCATGGTAGCGGTGTTAATGCCACAAACATTTCAGTCGAATCAGCCGAAATTCTGTTGTGCCAGTAAAATTTGTTATTGATGTTATAAAAAGAGTTATTGACGTACAGGATTATATCTCGAAACTAACCGAGATCTGGCAAGATAAATTTTCTTTAACACTACAGATTTTTTTTTAAGTGTACCTATACAAAATTATAGGGTATTAAGAACAACAATAAAAATATTTGAAAAATTAAATATTTCCTATGAATTCATCATTAAACAATATCATCGTGTCGCCATTAGTATCTGATGTATCTGTTTTTTATTTAAGTTGCAACAACAGCAGCAAGCAACAGCATAAACTACAACATAATTGATGTGTGAGTTGTTTTTCGTGTTAGTGTCAGTGTGTGTGCGTGTGTCTATGTGTTAAGGGTCATTGTGGAGACCAATTAAAATTTTACTCCAATTTCCTTAGAAAGCCATCTACGCAACAGCTCCTCATCTCAGGCAATTTACAGCCACAATTCAGCTGTCTATTACTCATTAATGTTACAACACGTATATGATTTTTGTTGTTGTTGTTGTTGTTTCTACTTCTTGTTGCTTCATTTTCCAATTTTCATTCTGCTGCTGCTGCTGCTTCTAATTAACGTTCATTGGCCTTTTTGTGGATTTCTTCCTTTTTTTATGTGCCAAGAGTTTCATTCTTAAACTAAGAAACACACACATTAAGTGCATTTATTGTAGATTACATTTTTGTGTTTCTTCATTTTCTATGAGTGTAAACTAATTTTGTGTGTACCCTACAGTTAATTGTGGTACGGGAAATAATTATGTGGGAACAAAAAATCTGTCAAAGAAGCAATAAAACATCTTTTAATTTACACTAGCAAACTTTAAGCAGAATTTTCAGCTAAAATTGAAATTTTTACTAAATTCTCTGTCATTCAGTTTTGAAATTTTTCTGTAATTTTACTGATTCTGTTTGCTGAATTTAAATATATTTTTGTGCAGATTTCAGCAATAATAATTGTTGTATAATTTTTCAATCAAAATTTCCAAGATTTTTTTTTTGGCTGGGCCGAATCTTTTAAACCATTTAACACGTTAAAAATTCAAATAAAAATTACAGGGGCGTCTTTTTTTTGGGGGTGGGGGGATGGGTCAGCGGAGTCGGTGAGAGACACCTTTTCCTCAACTATAAATATTTACAAATTATTTGTTAATGATATTTACGCTTAAATAATACATTTTTATCGTTATTTCTCATTTTTATCTATAACCACGCCCCAATAGAGGGGCATCACAATGTACCTCAGAGTCTACGTGTGTTGACGAATAACGTCAGCAGCCACTTTCAACCTATCTAGAGTTGTGTAGCTCTTTAATGAAGTATTTCAATTGAATGATTCACTCAACTGAGCTTGTGAACTAGTTCATTCATATCCGCTCTTTTAGCTCTTTAGCTCTTTTTGTCGGTTAAGCATTCTTTATCTTTCTCATCTTTCACTATCTTTCGTTTTCATTCATTTTAAGTTTTTCCAGATGCCATTTATGATATTTTCACCAAATACCAATGCAAAAACAATGCGTTTCGTAAAGTGTTTTTATAAATTGACATTGTCTATTATAAATTTGATAACTTTACCCCATTTTTTTAAGTTCCTTCTTTTTAAAAAACCCCTTATAAAATTGCATAAAAATTTCGAAAAGGCAGATATTTTTATTTTTTTAATGAAATTCTTCTTCTTATTAATTAAAAAATAAAATATGCAAGATCTGAACCTTTCTATTCACAAATTTATCAAAAGAGCTACAACACAACTCAAAATGAATAAAAGAGCTATTGAGCTTTAAGAATGAAATACTTCACTTAAAAGAGCTGAGCTAAAAAGAGCGATCACTTTACTGAGCTATTCAACCCAACACTAAACCTATCCCTTTGGTCCAAGTGCAGGTGTATGAACACAATATGGCATACAAATGTTACATTTGTTGAGCAAAAATAAAATAAAACTCGTAAGAAAGTTGTGATTTTTCAGGGGTGGTTTTAGTTCTTCAAGGGGGAACGTTTTTCCCCTGGTCCGATTTTGTCCATCATCAAACTTACCCATACCAGTAACATAAGAGAAACTCTTGCTAAACTTCAGGGGTCTTGCTCTTTTGGTTTGGACTGCATCGTGGTTTATTCATACGGACGGACATCGCTAGAATGACTTAGTTTCTATCATGGGTCAATAATATATATGGGCCATTCCATGTCAAATCGGACACTTTGAATATTTTTTTTTTAGATTTTCCCAATTTGTTGACAGTTTTTAGTACCCTTCGAAAACTCCTTCGTGGTAAATTTTCAGATTTTTTTGATGACCAGTTCAAAAGATATCAAAGGTCTTACCAAACATTTGTTCCACAACGTATTATTTTCAAGTGAAAAATAATTCATTACTAATAATTTGCTACGTAATGCATTATTATTGGAAAAATGTATTTCATATTTATTATTTCTAAACATTAAATCATGGATGACTTATATTTGTTTACATTATGTATTATTTGAAAGTTTGAAATAATGCATTATTTATAATTGGATGCATAATGCATTACAATAACATAAAAAATAATGATTTTTTTTAAAAATTCATAGTTTAAACTAGAGATGGGCTCACGACAGGAAATTTCTAACGACACACACTCACGAGCATATTTTATCTACTTACACTCACTTACAATCACGTGAGTAAATTTAATACAAAATTACTTTTTCACTACTCGTAACACCTTATATATTATCTTCTGGTATGCTATATTATTTCATTTCTCGTAACCTATAAAATATCATATATTTTACACCTTACTCGCATTCTTCGTTATAAATTTATGACTTATTTTATACCTTACTGGTATTCTTTGTGATAATGTGGATGCATTACTTTGAGTCTCATCGCCAGTTAAAATCATCAATGCTGCAATGTATAAAATAAGAGATCCTATACCTTATTTTATACCTTATTTGGTAATCTAAGTTTTGCTGTGTTCTATCGATTCTACAAATTTTTTGCCCAGTAGCATTGTAGAATAAAGTATGAAGTGAGGTTGAGATTGCTAGAAATAGAATTGTAGTGTTGGAAACTGTCAAAATTTATTCTGTAGAAACTATAAATCTATATATATAAAAGAGTAATGTGCCTGACTGACTGACTGACTGACTTATTGACTGATTCATCATCGCCCAGCCCAAACCGCTGAAGCTAGAGACTTGAAATTTGGACTGGAGGTTCACCTCCCGGAATATAGATCCACTAAGGCTGGATTTTGCCAGTGTTGATTCTAAGGGGGTAAAAAGGGTAAAAAACTGTACTTTTGGTACTTTTTATATCTCCTGAAATAAAGGTCATAGAGACTTGAAATTTGGACTGTATGTTCACCTCCCGGAACATAGATACACTAGGGCCGGATTTTTTCCAGTGTTGATTCTAAGGGGGTAAAAAGGGTAAAAAACTGTACTTTTGGTACTTTTTATATCTCCTGAAATAATGGTCATAGAGACTTGAAATTTGGACTGTATGTTCACCTCCCGAAATATAGATCCACTAAGGCTGGATTTTTGCCAGTGTTGATTCTAAGGGGGTAAAAAGGTAAAAAACTGTACTTTTGGTTCTTTTTATATCTCCTGAAATAATGGTCATAGAGACTTGAAATTTGGACTGTATGATTACATTATGGAATTTAGATCCAGTAAGGCTGGGTTTTTGCCAATGTTGGTTCTAAGGGGGTAAAAAGGGTAAAAATCTGTACTTTTGGTACTTTTTATATCTCCTGAAGTAATGGTCATAGAAACTTGAAATTTGGACTGTATATTCACCTCCCGAAATATAGATCCACTAAGGTTGGATTTTTGCCAGTGTTGATTCTGAGGGGGTAAAAAACTGAACTTTTGGTACTTTTTATATCTCCTGACATAATGGTACTAGAAACTTGAAATTTGCAATTTCGGTTCACTTCCGGGAGAAAAGATTCACTACGGCTGGGTTTTTGCCAATGTAGATTCTACGGGAGTAAAATGGGTAAAAAAGTGTACTTTTGGTAGTTTTTTTTATTTACTAAAATAATGGTCATTCAAACTTGAAATTTAGAATGTAGGATCCATTAGTGAAATAAAAAATTCTGGAACAAGTACTTTCTGAAAATTCTGTACCGTTTATAAAAAATATTTTTTTAAAAAGTACCTTTTATAAAAAGTACCTTTTATAAAAAGTACCTTTTATAAAAAGTACCTTTTATAAAAAGTACCTTTTATAAAAAGTACCTTTTATAAAAAGTACCTTTTATAAAAAGTACCTTTTATAAAAAGTACCTTTTATAAAAAGTACCTTTTATAAAAAGTACCTTTTATAAAAAGTACCTTTTATAAAAAGTACCTTTTATAAAGAGTTCCTTTTATAAAAAGTACCTTTTATAAAAAGTACCTTTTATAAAAAGTACCTTTTATAAAAAGTACCTTTTTTAAAAAGTACCTTTTATAAAAAGTACCTTTTATAAAAAATACCTTTTATAAAAAGTACCTTTTATTAAAAGTACCTTTTATAAAAAGTACCTTTTATGAAAGTACCTTTTATAAAAAGTACCTTTTATAAAAAGTGCCTTTTATAAAAAGTACCTTTTATAAAAAGTACCTTTTATAAAAAGTACCTTTTATAAAAAGTACCTTTTATAAAAAGTACCTTTTATAAAAAGTACCTTTTATAAAAAGTACCTTTTATAAAAAGTACCTTTTATAAAAAGTACCTTTTATAAAAAGTACCTTTTATAAAAAGTACCTTTTATAAAAAGTACCTTTTATAAAAAGTACCTTTTATAAAAAGTACCTTTTATAAAAAGTACCTTTTATAAAAAGTACCTTTTTAAAAAGTACCTTTTATAAAAAGAACCTTTTATAAAAAGTACCTTTAATAAAAAGTACCTTTTAAAAAAAGTATCATTTATAAAAAGTACCCTTTATAAAAAGTACTTTTTATAAAAAGAACCTTTTACAAAAATTACCTTTAATATTAAGTACCTTTTATTAAAAGTACTGAAAGTGCTGAAACAAAGGTCCTAGAAAATTGAAATATGGAATGTAGGATTTTTCAATGAAGAAAAAAACATTCTGGAAGAAATACTTTTTGGAAATTCCGTTTCTAACGGGGGTAGGAAAGTGTACTTTTAGTACTTTTTTTGTTCCTATAATAATGACCTTAGAAGCTTGAATTTTGGAATGTAGGGTACTTCGGTGAAAAAACATTCTGCTAAAGTATTTTTTAAAAAAAAATCCGGTTCTAGAGGTATAAAAAAGGGTTTTTTATACTTTTTATATTTCATGAAGTAATGATCCTAGGCACTGAAATTTTTAATGCTTTATTTTAGGAAATTCTGTTTCTAAGGGTCGCGACTGATTGTAAAGGGGATAAAGATGTGTAAATTTGGTTATTCTTATATTTCTTGAAATAATGGTTCAGAAACTTGATATTTTAAATATAGGATCAACTAGCACAAAAAAAAGGTTTTTTGGAAAATTTAATTTTAAGGGAAGAGGTGGCAAATGGTTATTTTTACCTATCTAACTATTAAACTAAAAGCCCTTGAAATAACAGCCATATTTTAAAATTTTAAATTTTAGGATAAAAAGGTGTACCTGGTAAAAGTGGTGTAAAATGGTACTTTTCATATCTATAAAATAACGACAATATAAATTTTCATTTCTTTAACGCATATTATACGGAGAGGAATGAAACTTGCATGTAACAAAAGGAGATGGAATTGGAAATGAAATGGAGAAGAACGGGGATCGAAATGAAATAGAGAAGGGAACAATATGGAATGATACTTTTTACTCAAATTTATCGTATTTAACTTTTTTTATTCCATATTTTTTCTCCCTATATGTTTTTTCACTCAAACTTATTTTCATTCCCATTTCTTTTTTCACTGAAATATTTATTCACTTTAAATCCAAAAACCTGATATAAGGGCTCGAAAATTGTCAATATCTTTTTTTTCACCGGAACGCACATGATAACGTACCAGCGAAGTTATTCAAATTGAATTGTTTAAATTATTCATTGAAATATTATTTTATGAAAGACGTAAACGTCCACAAGTAAATAAAACAAAGACTACCTAGGGGAATTTTTTGAAATCATAGAGTAATCCTGATCCTTATATTATTCGGTATTCAATACAACCGGTAATGAAGTACCGGGATGGTAAGCTAGTATTCACATATATAAAAAACAGTTTTCATTAACAAGACAAACCGACATTTAAAATCCTACTGATGATGACAAAAACTGGGGTGTTTGAAACCGGTATGGGAAATACCAAAAATGTCTATAATTTTTAGAAATTCAATTTTTCTTCTGCATTTTTTCAACTTGAACCCTTATAACAATTATTACTATTTTTTAAATTTTTTGAAAAAATTTTATTGTAATTTTCCAATCTTAAAATCATTTCTACTGCTGCAATGGTGCGTCATAGAGGGGTCATTTCCAAGACTGACCCCCATTAATCTTAACGTATAAACATTTCTTCGGAACAAACTAATACCCTACCTCCAAGTTCTAAGGGGCCTCCTACACAAAATTACATTTTTTTAAATTTGCTCCATCCGCTCTAACTGCCCTACGAGTGCTCTTAGAGCAATAAAATGTATGACCAACCCACATTAATTTTTTAGTCCAAACATTTTCTATGAACACACCTACCCTCCATCTTTATTAATTAAGCCGGTCTCCATACAATTTTTTTATTTTTTGTAAATTTGTTTTATTTAATCAGCTTCTACCGGTCCAATGGTGCATCCGAGGGGGATGATTAGTGAGATCGACCCCCATTTATTGTTACCCTCCAATATTTTTGTAAAACATACTTACGCCCTATCTCCACTCCCCAAGCAGGCTCCCATACAAATTACAGTTGGAGCAAATTTTATAAAAATGTAATTTTGAATGGAAGCCCACTTAGGGACTGGAGATATGGCGTATGTATGTTTTATAAAAATGTTGGAGGGTAAAAATAAATGGGGTTCGGTCTCACTAATGAACCCTCTCGGGCGCACCATTGGACCGGTAGAAGCTGATTAAATAAAACAAATTTACAAAAAATAAAAAGAAATTTATGGAGACAGCCTTAATAGTTAAAGATAGGGGGTAGGTGTATTCAGAGAAAATGTTTGGACTAAAAAAATATTGTGGGTCGATCATACATTTTATTGCTCTAAGGGCACTCGTTAAGCAGTTAGAGCGGTTGGAGGAAATTTTAAAAAATTTCATTTTGTGTGGTAACCCCCTTAGAAATTCGAGATAGGGCATTAGTTTTTTCCAAAGAAATGTTTAGACGTAAAAATTAATGGGGGTCGGTCTTGGAAATGACCCCTCTATGACGCACCATTGAAGCAGTAGCAGCAAAAAAAAAAAAAGATTTTAAGATTAAAAAATTACAATAAAATTTTTTCAAAAAAATTTCAAAAATAGTAATAAATGATATCCCACGATACTACTGGGCAAAAAAATTTTAGAATCGATAGAAGTTTTACACCAAAAAATTTCAAAAAAATCAAAGAGTACATACATTTTCAAAAATGAGATTTAAATTTTAAAACATTAAAATCGCATACTAGAGCACTTTTAAGATTTTTTTTTGATTTTTTTTTTTTAAAAGTACGTAAAAAAAAAAATTTTTAAAAAATTGAGTGAAAGAAGTTTGAGTAAAGAAACGAACTACCAATTTTTAAAAATTCGATATCTTTTGAACGCGTCATCAAAAAAATCTGAAAATTTAACACAAAGGAGTTTTTGAAGGATACTACTGCCAACAAATTTAAAAAATCTAAAAAAGAAATTATTCAAAGTGTCCGATTTGACATGGAATGCCCCATATATTTTTTACTGAATGGGTCGAGAAGGGTTAACGATTTTTTTATAGATCATATATTAATAAAAAAATTATAGTTGTGGTTCAAAACACAAAAGCCGTTTTATACTTGTTTATAGCACAAAATTTAAGCTCTAAACGTCAAATTTTTTTGCGGGGGTAACTTTTGACCCCCAGCCAATGTGAGTTAAAGACGTTCAAAATCGGTAAGTTTTCATAAAAGACTTACAGTTATTTAATAGAATGCCATGACACAAAAAACCCGTTAATTTGCCAAATAATATAATTTATAAGATTTTATTAAGCCAAATTTTTGATAAAACCAACATTTCCTTGAAATTCATTAATTTCCCCCAGCAATTTCCGAAAAGTGGCCCGACGGATATCCGCCATATTTCACAGTTTTCTTCTCCAAGGTGTGCTTAATAAATTCAGAAAGAAAAAAATTATATATTTTAATTTTTTTTTTAATAAAATTTTAAAATTTAAAAAAAAAGGTGTTGTGAGAACACCCCCAAAATCATGTCATTTTTTGGTATAAAATTTGAACGGGTTACTGATACCGTAAAATATTTAAATTTCAATTGGGATTTTTAAAATTTCACTTAAACCTTCCAAATTTCAATTGGAATTTTCTTAATTATAATTGTGCTTTTCTGAATTTTAATTGAGATTGATTTTCTTTAATCATATTTTACCCTTGTAGGGTATTTCATAGTCGATGTACTAAAACTATTAATTCTGTATATTTTTCTATATAAAGTCTCTTACGCATGTTTAGTGTCATTTGTTCTTTGTTTTTTATTTCTATTATATTTATTATATTTTTTTAATGATAGTTTTAGCATTGTTGTTTTGTTTAAATCGTTAAACTTGCTTTAACAGCTTTAATAAATTATCGTTTTAAAATTTTTTAATAACCCTGCTGAACTCTTTGTCACCATAGCTGGTGCTGAATTAACTAATAAAATCATAGATACATAAAGTTCTAATGTTAATCAATTTATTTATAATTTACGATTGTTAAGTTTTCTTTTAGTATTTATTTTCAAGAAATTAAATACTTAATGGAAAATTTATAATGTAAATAAATTTTGTAATTTGTATTAAACGTTTGTTATAAATTATGAAATTTTTTATAAAATTAAAATGAAATTTTACATAATAAATTCTTTAGTTCTTACAGAGTTTGTTTTATCACCACCTTTGCTCCGCTGATAAAGGTGGTATGATACTTGCTAGTTTCTGTATTGGATTTTTTAGGATTGATCGAATGAAACAACAAATGCGAGAAAGTACAAGAAATACAATAAAATAAAAACAAAACAAAAAACAATATTACCAACTTTTATTTTCAAAATAACTCGCCCAAAATAGCTAAAAAACTCAAAACAAATGCAAAACCGCTTTATTCGAGCAAAAGCTAATAAAATTGGCAACACTGTTAACATTTTATTCTGGAAATGTCAATTTCAAGTTGAAAATTTTTATATTTCTTTTGACAGTCACTGCAAAATTATCGATAACACACGTATATTTTTTGACGTTTGAAGTTTTTTCATGATATTGTCATACTCTTTACACTTGGTCAGTTTTCCTATGAAAATATATTTGCACTGTTCTCCAAAATATAAAAAATACAATAACTAGCAAGTATCATAAGACCTTAAGCCATTTGCCCCAAAATCGCCTCGGAATCGCTGTTAGAGGGGTGTAACTGTAAGACCTCCTTCAGTTTTTACACACCAACATTTTTTTTATCAAACCTACTCCCTATCACCACATCGTAAGAGGGTTCCCAGAACAAAATAATGCCTGCGAATTTTGTAAAATCATGATAATGTTTTGCGGAAGATTGGGGTGTACTTGCCAAAGCACAGTTTTTTTTCGAAAAAATAATGTTATATTACTTTGCTATTCCATGCAAAAAGAATTGAAATATCAGTCGAGGACTTCATTAAGTTTATATATTATTAATCCATTTCTAAGACACTCTAGCTATATACATCCGTCCATCTGTCCTTGGAAAGCAAGATGCAATCCAAAGTAAAAGAGCTGTACATTTGGTAAATGAGTGCAAAAATAAGTGCAAAAAAGTGTTTTTACATTTTGGAGAGCATAAAAGATTCGGCACCGAAGAATTTAACACTCTCACTTGTTTTTGTACATTTGATAAACAAATGGAACATTTTATGTGAAAAGTTTAGACTTGTTAAAAAAATAAGTTGTGGTAAAAAAAAGGGATATATGATTTTTGGTGAAAAAAAGAGTTTGATGGATGAAAAAAGTTTTTTTTGAAAAAAAAAAAAAATTGATAAAAAAAATAAATTTAATGAAAACAAGTAAAAAAGTTAAATTCGGCCTTGCCGAATGCAGTGATACCCTCCACAATTTCAAAAAGATTATTGGAAAAAACTTTATTTAAAAGGAAATTAATTTTGAAAAAAAAAAATTTTTTTTGAAAAAAAAATTTCCACAAAAAAAAAATTTGGTAAAAAAAAAAAAATCCGCGATTTTTTTCTTTTTTTGTCAAAAAATATGTTCGTGCTTGTTTAAATACCATTTGGTGTTCAATTATGTTCACATATGTCAACCAAAAGCCGAATTAAAGCATTTTGTATTTTTAGGTTATGTTGAATGTACTGAAATTTTTGAGGTGTGCTTACATTTTCGTTCATAACTTTTGAACCGCTGAACCGATATCGCTCAAATGCAATACCAAACTTCTCGGGAGAACTTCCAATAAATATGTTAAGTTTCAGTCATCTCTGTGCAATATTTTGTCCGGTACAGCATTTTCCACAGACAGACGGACAGACGGACATCGCTAGAATATCTTAAAATCGATCGGGCATCATGAATATATATACTTTATGGGGTCCCAGACCGATATTTCGATGAGTTACAAACGGAATGACAAACTTATATATACCCTCTATCACTAAGTGGAGGATATAATAAAAAAATTTAATGAAAAAAAAATTTAGTGAAAAAAAAAATGATGAAAAAAAAATTTTTGATGAAAAAAAAAGTTTGGTGAAAAAAAAAAATTGATGAAAAAGAAAATTTTTTGATGAAAAAAAATTTGATGAAAAAAAATTGATGAAAAAAAATTGATGAAAAAAAAAGTTTGATGAAAAAGAAAATTTTTTGATGAAAAAAAATTTGATGAAAAAAAAATTGATAAAAAAAATTACGGAAAAAAAATTGATGAAAAAAAAATTTGATGAAAAAAAAAAAAATTATGAAAAAAAAATTTGATGAAAAAAAAAAAAAAAAATTGATGAAAAAAAAATTGATGAAAAAAAAAAATTGATGAAAAAAAAAAATTTTGATGAGAAAAAAGTTTGATGAAAAAAAAAATTTGATGAAAAAAATTTAATAAAAAAAAAAAATTGACGAAAAAAAATTTTAGATGAAAAAAAAATTTGATGAAAAAAAAATTGATGAAAAAGAAAATTTTTTGATAAAAAAAAATTTGATGAAAAAAAATTTGATGAAAAAAAAATTGATGAAAAAAAAATTGATGAAAAAAAAAATTTTGGATGAAAAAAAAGTTTGATGAAAAAAAAAAATTAATGAAAAAGAAAATTTTTTGATGAAAAAAAATTTGATGAAAAAAATTGATAAAAAAAATTAATGAAAAAAAAAAATTGATGAAAAAAAATTTGATGAAAAAAAAAAATTTATGAAAAAAAAAATTTGATAAAAAAAAAATAAAAATTGATGAAAAAAATGAAAAAAAAATTTTTGATGAAAAAAAAGTTTGATGAAAAAAAAAATTAATGAAAAAAAAAAAAAATTATGAAAAAAAAATTTTTGATGAAAAAAAGTTTGATGAAAAAAAAAATTGATGAAAAAGAAAATTTTTTGATGAAAAAAAATTTGATGAAAAAAAAATTTGATGAAAAAAAAATTAATGAAAATAAAAATTTTTGATGAAAAAAAGTTTGATGAAAAAAAAATTGATGAAAAAGAAAATTTTTTGATGAAAAAAAATTTGATGAAAAAAAAATTGATATAAAAAAAATTAATGAAAAAAAATTGATGAAAAAAAAATATGATAAAAAAAAAAAATTTATGAAAAAAAAAAAATTTGATGAAAAAAAAAAAAATTGATGAAAAAAATGGAATGAAAAAAAAAAATTGATTAATTTTTTTTTTTTTTTTGATGAAAAATTATTATGTTACTTTTTATTCACCAGCTGGTGAAAAACGGTTTTATTCACCACGAGGTGAATTGTTATTCAAGTTACAAACCTAAGATACTCAAATTTTTGGTTTTAAGAAATGAAAATAGTAATTCTCGTTTTCTTTTTCGTTAATTGTTAGCTTATATAGTCAAACTGAGGTGGCGTCCTGCAACTTTTTTAAAATTAGACACCAGCCTAAAAACTTTATCAAGATAAAAAAAACACATTTTTTGCAATTTTTATCTATATTAGGAGTAAGGTTGTATGTATCTAGACACTGAGGTCCGCTTATATTAAAAGCGGAGATTATGAGATCTAAAAAATAAAACCAATTTCATAGAGATCGAAGGGTGACACTAGAGAGACTTCCCTCGCGAGAGAAAATTTGAACTCCATTTCACGTCCATCCAGTTATTACATTAACAAAATTTCGACCAAAGGTTTCAATTGATCACTTGTAAAATATTTTTATTTAAAAAAAAAAATAGTAAGATTAGAACTCGTGTCTCACTTCCTATTTATGGCTACATTTTTTATTACCGACTATTTGAATTAATCATTTATATTTCCATTTTGAATAAATATAAACTTACTTCTGCTTTTCTAAATATTTTGCTGTAACTAACTTAATTTGATATTCGTAATTATATTTAGCGATAAGTTAATAACCTTCTTGTTTAAACTACAACCAAATAGTAGACTTGAATAAATAGTAAAGAAATTAAATATTAAATCACTAACCATACTACTCCTCCTACACACTCTCGACAGAAACTATTTAAAATTCCCAACGCAAAAAACTCATAACATATGGAATTGATAAAAAAATATTTTTTTAAATTTTATAAATATTAACTACCAAAAACTGACGAGAAGCAGGCAAAGGCAGCAATAGGAAAAACATTTAATAACCATAAAAATAATACAAAAAAAAAAAAAAATAAATTAAACATGCAACGACGAATAAGTACGTCTTCTTCCACAATGGATGGTTATAAAATAAAGTGATTTATCACTTAAAGTCAACAAATACTCATACTATGCAATAGAGATGGGCGCGGGAGTGACTGCTGACTTACACTCACTCACGATCACGACTGGAATTTTCTAATCACGCAAACTCACTCTTGAGCCTACTGGTTTCTACTCACACTCACGTGAGTAAACTTAAGGCAATTTTCACTAACGTGCACTCACATAAGTTTCGCTTACGCTAACTCACATTCACGAAATTCTTATACAAAAAAAAATTAAGAAATTCAAATTTCGAAAATGTTACAACATTTTTAGCATCATTTCAAGTTTTTCTACATTTTCCAAACTTTGCTTGGCTGTTTTTGGGGAAAAAATTACAGTTTAGCCCAATTTTAATATTTTTTTGCTTTTTCGGGACGAAAGGAAATATGAAGAGATACAAAATCACGCAAACTCACACTACAAAATTGATTCACACAGTCTGTGACACACACACTCACTTACGCAAAAATCTTACTCACGTACACTCACTCACGCAATTTGTTTTTACACTCATACATACTCACAATCATGTGAGTTAAATTGAGTTTTGTCACACTCATACGTAATCATGCGTGAATAACGTGATTCACTAACTAATCTGCTCATGTTCCCATCTCTGCTATGCTATTCAGTGCGTGTTTGTTTGTAACAGACAAAAAATTTCGGAGTTATAAGCAGCATATGGTCAATTTATGTACCGAATTATTATACAAATGTTATGAAAAAGAAAAAAACAAAATTTCCATTTCAATTTTGATTGTAAAATGAGGAAAAATAAATATTGATATAATTGTGTAAATAAGTATAAAATGAACGTGAAACCCAAAATGTATTGGGAAGTTTTACAATCCATTTCATATGCCAAAAATATGTGTGAATATTTTTTACAAGCATGTGTACAGAGGTGGTCCTAATGTTTATATTATACACCGTAATAAAATTTCCTTGTCACACAGTATCTACACTGGAACAAAAAAATTTTGTTTTATTGATAACAAGTTACATCAATTTGATGAAATGTTTCAATAATATGATGAATTTTTTAACACGTGCGTAATAATGTTTGAAATATATTTGATGAAATGTTCCTGTATATTAAAGAAAAGTTTCATAGTTTTGACAATAAGTCATATTTGAAGAAAAAATATGATTTTTTTTCATTAAATTGATGAGATTTTTCAAAAAATTATGAAATTGCCTTTTTAAAACTAAAATAAAAAATTAAATAAAAATTAGAAATGTGAACAAAAAAACACAAAACAAGTAGATAAGTTAAATTCGACTTGGCCGAATCTATGAATACCCTCCACAATATCCTTTTTAAGCGATAGTAAATTTTCTAACATAAAAAAAAAACAATAAAATATTTTATTTTGTCTTAAACAGTTTTTTTTTTGTAATTTTTGAAAAAAAAAAAAATAATTTACTAAATTTTTTTTTGAGTGTAAAATTTTTTTGAGTGTAAAATTTTTTTCGAGTGTATTGTTTTTTATACCCTCCAACTACAGTATGGGGGTATACTCACTTTGTCATTCCGTGTGTAACGCATCGAAATATTGGTTGGTTCAAGTAGAGATACTTTTTTCAATAGCTTTTTTTTGGACAGATCACGTGTGAGTCGTGTCATGCTGTCATGTTATTTTTGTTTAGTATTGTTTGGCATTTCATAATGGAAAGACTTACGCCTGAACAATGTTTACAAATCGTTCAACTTTATTACGAAAATTCACGTTTTGTGAGGAATGTGTTTCGTGCAAATTTTGTTCAGCGATGAGGCCCATTTCTTTCTCAATGGGTATGTAAACAAACAAAA
The DNA here is from genome assembly GCA_963921195.1 of Pegoplata infirma. NCBI lineage: Eukaryota > Metazoa > Arthropoda > Insecta > Diptera > Anthomyiidae > Pegoplata > Pegoplata infirma. The sequence goes on along the minus strand of OY992537.1, from coordinate 62,743,972 downwards.
TTGCCGCATTTGGGACGAAGAGCAACCTGAAGAGATTCAAGAACTGACACTTTTTCCAGAAAAAACAACGGTTTGGTGTGGTTTGTGGGCCGGTGAAATCATCGGTCCATATTACTTTAAAAATGATGCCGGTGCGAACGTAACCGTCAATGGCGACCGTTATCGTGCCATGATAACCGACTATTTGAAGCCTGAAATTGGAGCTCGTGATCTCGGCGACATTTGGTTTCAGCAAGACGGCATCACTTCCCACACATCGCATCAATCAATGGATTTATTGAGAGAACACTTCGGTGAGCACATAATTTCACGTTTTGGGCCGGTCGATTGGCCACCAAGATCGTGTGATATCACACCGTTAGACTTTTTCCTGTGGGGATATGTAAAGTCTAAAGTTTATGCGGACAAACCCGCTTCAATTCAGGCCTTGGAGGAAAACATCACGCGTGTCATTCGACAGTTACCAGTCGAAATGCTCGAACGAGTCATCGAAAATTGGACTCAACGGATGGACCATCTGCGACGTAGCAACGGCCAACATTTGATAGACATAATCTTTAAAAAATTAATGCCAAAGAATGTTCTTTCAAATCATAATAAACATTCCCCATTAAATTTTAATTTTCTGTGTTTTTTTCCTTAAAAAAGTTGGGAACCTCGAAATGGATCACGCTTTATATATATTATTGATCAGTGATCGATTCTAAGTCATTCTAGCAATGCCCGTCCGACCGTCCGTCTGTCCGTCCGTCTGTAGTTAACACGATGCAGTCCAAAATAAAAGAGCTAGACCCCTCAAGTTTGGCACAAATATGTCTTATGTTCCTAGGCAGGTTAAGTTCGGAATTTGGCCAAATCGGACCAGGGGGAAAAAGTTCCCCCTTGAAGAACTAAACCAACCTCTAAAAAAATACACTTTTTTACACGTTTTTTTTGTATTTTTGTTAAGTAAATGAAACATTTGCTATCAAAGTCCCCCACTGACCCTATCAACCCCCCCCCCCCCCCAAAAAAAAAGGAAACGCCACAGACAAATTTTTGTTTTTATTTTTTTTTTACCAGGGCCGGGTAAAGGTATGCCGGGGGCCCTGGGCACACAAGTATTTGGGGGCCCCACTGGAAAAAAAAAATTTAAATCTAATGACAAGAAAAAGCTTTAAAATTTATATTTATTATAGTTAATTGGTACAAATTCAATTCATGTTATTAACTGTTTTAAGAAATGGAACCTACACAAAAAAAAAAATAAATAAATAAAAAAACAAAAAAATAAAATTAAAAATTATACTCAGCCTTATTATTAACTCAACCGACTAACAAGGGAAGTATCTCAACCCTTATGAACCGATTTGCCTGAAACTTGAAATATATATAAAAGAGACGATTTTAAGATTGGGGTGTCTCGGCTTATCGGCCATATCAGTGTTTGAAAATTTCCTTGTCCCCTTATGAAACAATGTGGACCTCCGGGAAAATTTTGATAACTCCCGAACTAACCGGAATATCCTCTAGAGCAAAAATCCGTGTCGACTTAAATTTAATAAAGATTTAATATTCATATGGACATCGTAGGTCTATGACTTCATATAAATACCCCCCAAAATTTACAAATTTTTATGAAAAAAACATTTAACGAAGCCAAACTTGTACAAGGTTATGCCACCGTTGGATAGGCATTAAAAAAACCTTTCTTCTCATATGTAAACATCATATAGTTTCTAAGAAATAAATGGCTGAAAAATCCAAAAAACGATTTTTTTCGCCATTATTGACCCATATTTTGAACCCCTAAATCCCCGATATGGCCGATAAGCCGAGACACCCCAACCTAAGAATTGTCTCTTTTACATATATTTTACGTTTCATGCAAATCGGTTCATATGGGTTGAGATACTTCCCTTGTAAGTGTTATTGCATAAATTTGCATAAAAAAAAAAAAAAATTTTTTGTAAGCGAATATGTTATACTTTCTAATTCTGGGGCCCCCTTGAGGTCGGGGCCCTGGGCACGTGCCCAGTGTGCCCTAAGGGTTAAAGCGCTACTGTTTTTTACATTTGGGTGGGTATAAAAGATTCGGCACAGCCGAATTTAATACTCTCACTAGTTTAGTGTAAAAATATTTCTGAGTGACAAAAATACGTTGTAAAATCTTTTTGTGACTTACCAACTTTGCCGATATTAATTTTTTTGCTCATAACTTTTGAACCACTGGACCGCTTTCGCTGGATTGCAATACCAACCTGACTAGGTAAATCCCCAACATATATGCCAATCTTCAGGAGCCTCTGTAAAGTCTTTCAAAAGTTAGTGTGTTTTCAACAGATAGACGGACAAACGGACGGACATCGCTAGGTCATCTTAAAATCGATCGAGGATCATTTATATATGGGACATTCCATGTCAAATCGGACACTTTGAAATTTTTTTTTTAGATTTTCCCAATTTGTTTACAGTGTTTAGTACCCTTCGAAAACTCCTTCGTGGTAAATTTTCAGATTTTTTTGATAACCCGTTCAAAAGATATCGAAGTTTTAAAAATTGGTAGTTTGTTTCTTTACTCAAACTTCAATAATGGTCCAAATTACATTTTTTTTTAAATTTTTTTTTTACGTACTTTAAAAAAAAAATCCCACAAAATTCTTAAAAGCTCTCTAGTATGCGATTTTTAAGTTTTTAAATTTAAATCTCATTTTTTAAAATGTTTGTACCCTTCGATTTTTTTGAAATTTTTTTGTGGAAAACTTCTATCGATTCTACAAATTTTTTGCCCAGGAAGATCGTGGGATAACGATTATTACCTTTTTTTAAAATTTAAAAAAAAAATTTTTTTTTTTAAATTTTGTATTGTAATTTTTCAATCTTAAAATCATTTCTACTGCTCCAATGGTGCGTCATAGAGGGGTCATTTATAAGACCGACCCCCATTAATTTTTACGTCTTAACATTTTTTTGGAACAAACTAATACTCTATCTCCAATTTCTAACGGGGCTACCAAACAAAACGACATTTTTTAAAATTTGCTCCAACCGCTCTAACTGCCATAATAGTGCCCTTAGAGCAACAAAATGTATGACCGACCCACAATATTTTTTTAGTCCAATCATTTTCTCTGAACACACCTACCCTCTATCTCTAATTGTTAAGGCGGTCCCCATACATTTTTTTTTATTTTTTGCAAATTTGTTTTATTTAATCAGCTTCTACCGGTCCAATGGTGCGTCCGAGAGGAGTCATTATTGAGACCAGCCCCCATTTATTTTTTCCCTCCAACATTTATGTAAAACATACCTACGCCTTATCTCCACTCCCTAAGTAGGCTCCCATACAAATAACGGAGAAAATTTTATAAAAATGTAATTTTGAATGAAAGCCTACTTAGCGAGTGGAGATAGGGCTGTGGTATGTTTTACAAAAATGTTTGAGGGTAAAAATAAATGGGGGTCGGTCTCACTAATGACCCCTCTCGGACGCACCATTGGACCGGTAGAAGCTGATTAAATAAAACAAATTTACAAAAAATAAAAAAAAAATTGTATGGGGACCGCCTTAACAATTAGAGATAGAGGGTAGTTTTATTCAGAGAAAATGTTTGGACTTAAAAAATAATTTGGGGGTTGGTTATACATTTTGCTGCTCTTAGGGCACTATTAGGGCAGTTAGAGCGGTTGGAGCAAATTTTAAAAAATGTCGTTTTGTGTGGGATCCCCCTTAGAAATTGGAGATAGGGTATTAGTTTGTTCCAAAGAAATTTTAAGACGTAAAAATTAATGGAGGTCGGTCTTATAAATGACCCATCTATGACGCACCATTGGAGCAGTAGAAATAATTTTAAAATTGAAAAATTACAATAATTTGTTTTTTAAAAAATTAAAAAAAAAAAATAATAATCGTTATTCCACGATCCTCCTGGGCAAATAATTTGTAGAATCGATAGAAGTTTTACACAAAAAAATTAAAAAAAAATCAAAGAGTACAATTATTTTCAAAAATGAGATTTAAATTTTAAAACTTAAAAATGGCATACTAGAGCGCTTTTAAGAATTTTTTGGGATTTTTTTTTAAAAAGTACGTAAAAACAAAAATTTTGAAAAAAAATTGAAATTTGGACCATTATTGAAGAAGTTATGAGTAAAAGAAGTTTGAGTAAAGGAACAAACTACCAATTTTTAAAAATTCCATATCTTTTGAACGGGCCATCAAAAAAATCTGAAAAAATTCTACGAAGGAGTTTTCGAAGGGTACTAAAAACTGTAAACAAATTGGGAAAATCTAAAAAAAAATTTTCAAAGTGTCCGATTTGACATGGAATGCCCCATATATACTTTGTGGAGTTCTAGGCAAATATTTCGAAGTGTTACAAACGGAATGACAAACTTATATGTACCATCTATCACTAGAGTGGAGGGTATAAAAATATTGAGTGAACAAAATTTTAATAAATAAAAATTTAGAACAAACATATTTTTAAATAAAAAAAAATCGTTTCAGATCGTTCCCTAGTGAATTCCTATTCGTTCCCCGTTATTTTCTATTTCGCTTCCAGTTTTATTTCGTTTAGTTTCATGTGGGTTTCATTCCTTTTCTCTTTATTCCTTCACCAATTTTTATGCCCTCCAATTTGTCATATCGTTTGTAACTCATCGAAATATCGGTCTAGGACCCCATAAGGTATATGTATAATTGATTAGTGATCGATTTTAAGACATTCTAGCGATGTCCGTCTGTTTGTCTGTGGAAATGGTGAACACGGCCAAAATATTACACTGAGATGACTGAAATTTAACATATTTATTGGAAGTTCTCCCGAGCAGTTTGCTGGTGCATTTAAGCGATATCGCTTAAGCGGTTCAAAAGTTATGAGTGAAAATTTAAGGACACCTCAAAAATGTTGGTACATTCAACATAACCTAAAAATACAAAATGCTTTAATTCGGCTGCTGGTTGACATATGTGAACATAATTAAACACCGAATGGTATTTAAACAAGTACGAACATATTTGTTGACAAAAAAAAATAATGGATTTTTTTTCAATTTTTTTTTTTTGTCGCGGAAATTTATTTTAAAATTTATTTATTTAAATAAAGTTTTTTGCAATAATCTTTTTGAAATTGTGGAGGGTATCAATACATTCGGCAAGGCCGAATTTAAGTTTTTTACTTGTTTTTTTTTATATTTTATACATTTTAGTACGTATAAAAGTTTTGGCACAGTCGAATTTCTGCTCTCATTTGTTTTCTGTTGTGATTTTTTTAGCTAAAATTTTTCACACACTACATCTTGATTTTGGTCATTATTACTTGTAAAAAATTTCGTTTTTGACCTCCACTAAAATTTCGCCCACATCTGTATATAAGTATTTTGTATCGGATGTCTTTTATTTTTTATTAAAAAAAATAAACAAAAGAATAAAAGTAACCGTAATTTTTCAAAAATTTATACAATTTAGGTCAAAACAAATGACTGTTGCAGAAATTTCTTTCTTTTTTTTTTATTACGAGTAAATGAAAAATGAAACTAAAACAATAAAAAGAATTTTTAAATCATGCAATCTCATATGTATGAATAAAAAAATGAAAAATAAAAATTTAAAAAAAAAAAAAAAAAATACAAATGTGACACAAAAGCATTAACCTATAATCAGGTTATTTTTAATATTATAAAGCAAAAAATACAAACAAAAAGACGGTCACACAACAACAAATCATCACATCATACTAAGAATCATATCGCATTCGAAAGCAATTCCAAATAACACAAAAAAACAACAATTCAAATGTAAACTAAACACAACGCATGCGTCACACTGTTTTTAAACCAGAAATGATTAGTTGGGCTTATTTAGACAAAGATTTACCAACAAACGAAATTCACACAACACACAAAAACTCAAAAACAGCTGTATTTAAATGCTGCTCACTCACTTTTTTTGGCTGTTTTATTTGAATTAAATGAAGATAAGCCAGGTTTAATATTAGCCAGGGCCGCTTTAATATATGACGGGGCCTCTGGCACGCATTAATTTGGGGCCCCGCTGGAAAGTAAAAAGTCGCATTACAAAAAAAAAAAAAAACATTATCCTTTGGTACAATTTGAGTTTATGTTACGTATTACCTGTTTTAAGAAAAAGAAACTAAAAAAAAATATTTTAAGTAGGGATATTCTAGCTCGAGGTCATTTTTCTAATTAAATATGATATTCGTGTGATACAATTTGGTTTTAATGAGACCTTTTCTATCTCAGAATCTGAGACTTTTCCGATACGAAAAATGTCTCAGAATCTAAGACTTTTTGTATACGAAAAATAACTCAGAGTCTGAAACTTTTTCTATACCAAAAATGTCTCAAACTCTAAAACTTTTTCCATACGAAAAATTTCTCAGCACGTTAGACTTTTTCTATACGAAACATGTCTCAAAATCTGAGACTTTGTCTATACGAAACATGTCTCAGAATCTAAGACTTTTTCTATACGAAAAACGTGTGAGAATCTGCTACAATTTCTTTGCGAGAAATGTCTCAGAATCTGAAAAATGTCTCAGTATTTGAGTTTTTTTTACACGAAAAACGTCTCAGAACTGAGACTTCTTCAATACGAAAAATATTTTGGAACTTTAAACTTTTAAAATATCTGAATCTGAAACTTTTTCTGTACGAAAAATTTTGATGAGTTTGAGACTTTTGATACAGGACAAATTTCTCCTACTGAAAAAGTCTCAGATGTATACACACAAAAATTTTTTTTTCCATGAACGATTTTCATAGTATTAATGAACAAATTCATACAATTTGTTAACTTTTTGATAATATTTATAAACTTTTTCATAGTATTTATGAATAAATCATAATATGTGAAATTTAAGAATTTTTAACATTTTTCATAAATACTACACTCAAAAAATTATGTTAGTAAAATCAACTGAAAATGTCAGTTAAAATAACTACTTTGTAAGTTGTTTTGGGGTCAACTACTTTTTCAGTTAAATCAACTAACAATGTTAGTTATTTTAACTGACAAAAAACAACTGACTTATGTAGTAAAAACTACATACATTTGTAGTCAAAACAACTAAAATGTAGTAAAAATAAAACAATCAATATATAATTTTTTTTTTCAAAAAAAAAAAAAAAATGAAGACCAAGTTTTTTTTTTCAAAGTTGTGAAAAATAAAAAAAACGAAAATTTATTTTTATTTTTTGAAAAAAAAAACTTTGAAAATTTTTCAGAGATAAAAAAATAAAATTAACTACTTTAAATAACTGTTACTACATCACAGTACTTTTTTGTTAGTTGTTCAAAAAAACGACTTAAAATAACTAACAGAAATAGTTGTTTGATATTTTGTATACAAAAACAACTGACTTTGTAGTTGAAAACAACTAACTACTGTAAAATATACAAACAACTAACATGTAGTAACTTACATAATTTTCTGAGTGTTCACGAATTTATTTAAAAGCACCCTGTACAAATAGAAAATTATTACAAAACACAAATTTTTAATTGAAAAAACTAGTAAGCCCCATTGGTCTCTTGGTATGGAGGAACACTTACTTTGTCATTCCATTTGTAACTTATCAAAACAGGTCTGGACTCCATTGGCTTTGCTACATAAATGAGTTTTTAGGTTTTAATTTTATAACTAAAGGCAGGACTGGTGCCCATGCTCTTTATTGCAGTGGAGGATTCGCCATAGCTTCAAAAATTTATTTACACTCAAAAAATTATGTTAGTAAAATCAACTGAAAATGTCAGTTAAAATAACTACTTTGTAAGTTGTTTTGGGGTCAACTACTTTTTCAGTTAAATCAACTAACAATGTTAGTTATTTTAACTGCCAAAAAACAACTGACTTATGTAGTAAATACTACTTACATTTGTAGTCAAACCAACTAAAATGTAGTAAAAATAAAATAATCAATATATAATTTTTTTTCAAAAAATTTTTCACAAAAAAAATTGAAGACCAAATTTTTTCCAAGTTTTTTTTTTTTTTTTTAAAAGTTGTGAAAAATAAAAAAAAAAAATAAAATTAATTTTTATTTTTTGGAAAAAAACTTTGAAAATTTTTCAGATATAAAAAAATAAAATTAACTACTTTAAATAACTGTTACTACATCACAGTACTTTTTTGTTAGTTGTTCAAAAAAACGACCTAAAATAACTAACAGAAATAGTTGTTTGACATTTTTCATACAAAAACAACTGACTTTGTAGTTGAAAACAACTAACTACTGTAAAATATACAAATAACTAACATGTAGTAACTTACATAATTTTCTGAGTGTATGAAAAAGTTTATAAATACTATGAAAAAAAATGGCTTAAATATATTCTTTTTATCAACTTTTAGTGATATGGATGTTACAGCGGCTAGCTTAGAGCTTCATGGGAAGTCTATTTGGCTCGCCTCTGCGTATTTTCCTAATCTGGGGTCAATACCCCCGGAGAAGGTTGTCGGTCTAATTCGGGAGTCTGAATCTAGGGGACACCAGTTAGTAGTGTGTTGTGATGCTAATGCACATCATTCGATATGGGGAAGTACAGACACAAATGATAGAGGCGAATCACTTTTGGAGTTTTTGTTAAGCACTAACCTGTATATTTGTAACAAGGGTAGTGAACCAACTTTCGTTACAAGTACGCGGCAAGAGGTTCTTGACGTAACACTTGTATCAGATACATTGTCTGATAGAATTGATGACTGGAGAGTTTTGGAAGAGCATTCTTTCTCAGATCATCGCTACATTGAGTTTTTACTCAGGGAGCGTGCCCCGGTTGAGACAGTCTCTAGAAATCTGAGGATTTCTAGAGACTGTCTAGCCCCCGTATGCTAGTTGGTAGCCCCCGTAGGCTAGTTGGTAGCGTGCTAGCCTTTCAACGTGGGGGTCGTGGGTTCCCGCCAGAACCCTTGGTGTTTTTCGCTACAACGAGACGACGGTCATTGTTACCAGTTCTCGGTTAGGGTGAATTTATTAAAAATGAGTTGTAAATAAATGGAAAGAATAAATAAAAATAATTGATCAACTGATCAAAACTTATTTAGAAATCTGAGGAGAACAAACTGGGTGAAATATAGGGAGACTTTTTCTTTGCTTTTGGATGAAGTACCCTTATCTGAACCACATAGTTTGGCGGAAATTGACTGTCTGGTTGACCATATAACAAATGTTTGTAATAGGTGCCTGGATGCGTCTTGCCCTTCTGCAAAGCCTAGAGGGAAAAAAGCCACCTTGGTGGTCAAATGAGTTGCAGACGAGCAGAGATTCCTGCAGAAAGCTCTTTAATAAGGCTAAATTTTCAAGAGCGGACGAGGACTGGTCTGCATACAGGCTGCAACTTAAGAGTTATAAAAAGATGATCAGAAATGCAAAATGTGATTCTTGGAAAAACTTCTGTGGAAACATAGAAGACGTTTCTGAGGCATCCAGGCTGCGCAAGGTTCTGGCTTCTTCTCCTTGCACCCTGGGATACCTGAAAGATCCTAATGGGGTGTGGTCTTCCTCCAGTGGAGAGTCGCTGGATCTCCTTTTAAACACGCATTTTCCGGGCAATTCCATGACGCCGTTTCAAGCTTTGGAACGTTTTGACGCCCAAGCATCTGAAATTACTTCGGAAATAATAACATTAATCTGGGCGATAAAAAGCTTCAGGCCCTATAAATCCCCGGGACCTGATGGTATAATCCCGGCTGAGTTGCATCAAGTGTCGGGCTATATAGCCCCGTTGCTGTATAATCTATACACAGCATGCATCAACTGGTCGTATATTCCTTTAAAATGGAGGGATACCAGAGTCGTATTTATCCCGAAGGCTGGAAAAAGTTCCCACACAGCTCCGAAGGTTTTCAGACCAATTAGTCTGTCTTCTTTTTTGTTAAAGACAATGGAACGAATGATAGACTCATATTTGCGTAGAGTGATTGACCCGAGGTTGCTTTCGACAAAGCAACATGCATACAGCAAGGGACGATCAACGGAAACAGCTCTTCATGAGCTCGTTGGTACCATCGAGAGATCGCTTTCGGTAAAGGAGTACACTATGGTGGCCTTTCTTGATATTGAGGGGGCTTTTAATAATGTCATCCCAGAATCGATAATATTGGCATTGTCTGGTCTGGGAGTAAAGCGTGAAATCGTTTTAATGGTGGAAAGCCTACTTGCCAGTAGACGTATAACGTCTGAATTGGGAGCGTCCGTCATATCTCGATTTGTCAATAGGGGCACACCACAAGGAGGTGTTCTTTCGCCGCTTCTTTGGAACCTGGCACTGAATTCAATGCTACTATCTCTAGAAGCACGTGGTTGTCATGTTGTCGCATATGCTGACGATGTCGCGATAGCGGTAAAGGGGAAGCATCTGCCAACATTGCGGGACATTCTTCAGGGTTCTCTGAAAGATCTGTCTAAATGGGCAAGAGACTGTGGTCTAGGAGTTAATCCTAGTAAAACAGAGCTTGTTTTATTTACAAGGAAAAATAAGATTCCTGCTTTCGATCCTATTTCTCTGGACGGTACTGAAATCACCTTCTCAGATGGAGCCAAGTATCTTGGAGTATTTCTAGATAGGAAGCTGAATTTCAGGCGTAATATTGAGGAACGGGTGAGAAAAGCAACGATTGCTTTGTATTCCTGTAAAAGGGCCATTGGAAAACGATGGGGTTTTAGCCCTCAAGTCGTTCATTGGATCTATACAGCAGTGGTGCGTCCAATTTTGCTGTATGGAATCATTGTCTGGTGGCCTGCTTTAGAAACAAAACCGAACTGTGTCTTTATCACGAAGGTACAGAGAATGGCGTCAATGTGCATCACTGGTGCTCTTCGTACTACACCTACGGCTGCATTAGAAATCCTCCTTCACATGATACCCTTGGACATATTGGGTAGGCAGTATGCGGCTGCGTCGGCAATTCGACTTAATAGCACGCTGCAATGGAGGAGCAGCGATTGTGGCCATAGCGCGATCTTGAAAAAGATAACAATACCACAAAATGTGGATTGTGCTCCCCCTTTGAGCCTCTTTGAGCGCCACTTTACCACTATGATACCATCCAGGGAGTCTTGGATGGGGGATACTCCGGGAAGTGGAGCTACCATAAATTTTTACACAGATGGATCGAGGCTGCACGAACAAGTGGGCTTTGGGGTCTATTCGGAAGAGCTTGGATTGAGCCTGGCTCGTAGATTGCCAGATCATTGCAGTGTTTACCAGGCAGAGATGCTGGCAATAAAGGAAGTGGCTGACTGGTTGAGCTGCAATGTCTTGTCTACAACCGCAGTCAACATCTATACTGACAGTCAAGCCGCGGTCAAGTCCCTGGATTCAATGTTTCTGAAAACAAGATCTGCCCTTAACTGCCGCACGTCTTTAAATGAGATGGCCAAGCAGTTTAACATACGACTCATATGGGTCCCAGGGCACAGAGACATTCCAGGGAATTGCAAAGCCGATGAGCTTGCAAGACTAGGAACTACCTTACAGGTTCCAACAGAATTGGAATGTGTTGGTATGCCTCTAGAAACTTGCAAGCAAAACCTACGGCTTTGTTCTGCGACGGAGACTAATCAAAGATGGGCAAATGGATGGACGTGTGAGACAACACGACTGATTTGCCCTTCTCTTAATCAGGGGCGCACAAGTGAGCTGATATCGCTTCCAAGAGGAGAGATTTCGACGGTGGTTTCTATAATTACCGGACACTGTCTTATAGGGAAGCACGCAGAGCGGTTAAATGTGCCGTCGAATGACTTTTGCCGAAGTTGCATGGATGAAGAGGAGTTGGAAACTATCGAACACTTTATTTGCCATTGCCCGGCACTTTCTGGTCAGCGACTTGCTTCACTGGGATCTAGGGAGCTGTACGATCTTTCTGATTTGTCGGATGTCAAAATTCAACATCTAAGGAGTTTCATAAGAAGCTCAAACTGGTTTAACGACAGGGACTAGTAGGGAAACCTATTACGATCCCGTGGTATCACAATGGACCTCAGAGTCTACGTGTGTTGACGTAAAACGTCAGCAGCCACTTACAACCCATGAAGCTCTAAGGTTTTCGGGATATCGCTATTCGAAATTTGCAAAAAATTTCGTTTTTTTCTATGTTCAATAATGTTTAAAAAAAAAGTCTCGAAATTTCTTTCCCTAGACCCTTTCATAGAGCTTGAGACAAACCTTCATTTAAAATTACCTTGAGCCAAATCCGATAATTTTTCCCAGTGGCGCTGCGCCGCCCTTTGATCAAAGTTTTAATTTTTTAAAAAAATATTACAAAAACTATAAGCTTTGATCGAAGGGCGCCATGGGTTAAAACGTTTTGAATTGGCTCAAATTAAGTTTAAATTAAAGTTTGTCTCAATGTCTATGAAAAAATCAATTGAAAATTCTTTTTTGTTTTAAAAATGTCTTGTAAGTAGAAAAAACCGGTAATTTTTTTGAAATTGCTTAACAAATTTCAAATGGCGATATCCCGAAAACCGCTCGAACGATTGCAGACATTTTTGGATTTAAAGTATGTCTCAGTATGTCAAAATTAATAATAATGTATCACAAGATTTTTTTTATTTTATTTTTTAGTTTTTCAAAAATTAAAAATTATGCAGAAAATTTCTAAAAAAACCGAAACTCTGATCCATTTAGTTTTCCATAGAACAACTAAACCAGATTCTACACTCAAAAAAATAAAACTGTAAAGTTAACAAATTTTTTTTTGTTAACTCGAGTTTACTGGCTTTTAATCAAATTTTTAGTTAAAATCAGCGTTTTAACTACATTTTTTAGTTAAGTTCAATTTACGAATATACCAGTTTTAAACAAATTTTAAAGTAATTTTTTTTGTTGACTTTAAAACTGAGTTTACGAATTTATATTAATTCATTTGCTGATTTCTCGTAACATATTTATGCAAATCTCATAAGTTCTACTTTAGCTGAACTTAACGCTGTGAAAAAAAGAAAAAAATAAATGAAGTGTTAGTGTATAAAATCAATATTTAACAAACTTAAAATTTTTTTACATAAAGTTTAGCTGAATTTAACTAATTTTTTTTGTTAATACGTACATAAAAATGTTACGAAATTTTCAGCTGAATTTTTAGTTAAGTTTGCTACATTCATTCTACGAGAAGTTAACTAAATATTTTTAGTTATATTAATTAGAAATTTAGTAGGTTCAAAATCAGGTGTTTTTTTAGTTAAATTTAACTAAAATTTTTGCTAACTTTAAAGTTTTTTTTTAGTGTAAAAATACAAAGTATTTTTTATGTTTTTTGGTATTTTTGTTAAAAAATATTTTTTTTGTTTCATAGACCCCGGAGATTAGAAAATACCGTTTCCCGATTTCGGAATCCTGGGATTTTCAGGATGAAGTTGTAAAATTCAAAAAAGGTACAGAGAGATCCCTCCTCTGATATTTACTGAACACCCTATAATTGAGTGTTTTCTTATAAAAAATCAACACTTTTGTAACTTGTTTTTAAAACTAAAAGTATGAACATTAAAAAATTGTTTACGACTTCTTTTTTTCAGTTTCCGCAATTGAGGCTACGTTTTGAACGACATCATCATTCCAAATGTTTGGTCATATTAACGTACATATACAAAGTATCAGACTTTAATTTGTTATAAACAATTAAATGTTTATCTTTGCATTTTAAGTTTTTGCTGATGGTGAAATAAAACGATGCTTAATGAAAACAAATGTTAAAAAACAATACTTTGATTGAAATGCTGGATTGAATGTCTAACAAGGGAGATCGCTACGGTTGCACACGCTGAATTTAAAAATTAAACAAGTTGTAGAAAAGGGGAAATACTAACACGTAAGTGTGTACCAGTCGAAATTTATGTTTGAAAATTTATGAAGAAAAAATAATTAATCTTAAGAAAATTATAAAACTTTCTTGACAACAAATTAAACAAGTAAAAAAGTTAAATTCGGCCTTGCCGAATGTAGTGATACCCTCCACAATTTCAAAAAGATTATTGCAAACAACTTTATTTAAAAGGAAATTACTTTTGAAAAGAAAAAAAATTGAAAAAAATTCCGCGAAAAAAAATTTTGGTAAAAAAAAAATCCGCAATTTTTTTCTTTTTTTTGTCAAAAAATATGTTCGTACTTGTTTAAATACCATTTGGTGTTCAATTATGTTCACATATGTCAACCAGAAGCCGAATTAAAGCATTTTGTATTTTTAGGTTATGTTGAATGTACTGAAATTTTTGAGGTGTGCTTACATTTTCGTTCATAACTTTTGAACCGCTGAACCGATATCGCTAAAATTCAATACCAAACTTCTCGGGAGAACTTCCAACATATATGTAAAGTTTCAGTCATCTCTGTGCAATATTTTGTCGGCGAGAGCATTTTCCACAGACAGACGGACAGACGGACAGACGGACATCGCTAGAATGTCTTAAAATCGATCGGGCATCATGAATATATATACTTTATGGGGTCCCAGACCGATATTTCGATGAGTTACAAACGGAATGACAAACTTATATATACCCTCTATCACTAAGTGGAGGGTATAAAAATTAAAGTCGGTAAAGATCGACTATTTGAAACCAAACATCAGTTCTTATCCGTGTTCAAATAATTTTTATTTAAAATAATTTTTTCCAGTTCCCATCACACAAAATAAGATAAATAAAATAAGCCGATTTCAATAAATTTTCAGCACAGATTAGTTTATCATATTTATCTTCCTAGAATTTATGAACTTTTTTCATTACTTAGGGAAAAGACCATATCTCGAAAACTATGTCAGATAGAGAAAAATTGAGGCCATTTTTGATTCTGTGAATGCCAAATACCCGACCACCAAATACCCGAAGCTCTCTGAGTAATAGATTTTAAGTTATCAACTTTCTTAAGATTTTCAAGACCCAATTGAGCCCTTAAATTGACGTATATCAAAAACTAAGCAAGATTCAGCAAAACGGACAAAATTTTTGGATATTTTTTGAAATTTATTTCACGTTGAAAGATATTCAAGAAAAAGTATTTTGGTATAATTTTATTCATGTGCGCAAACAAAAAAAAAATCCTGATTTATCAAATATTTCTTTCAATTTCTTTGTCGTCCGATCATTGTTTAAAAAATTGTTATGGCGACAAGTCAAGTAGTTTTGATTAACCTGGCTTGTTATCAGTTATAAAAATTGTTAAAAATCTTTACTTATTTCAAATTCAATATTGGAATTTGTCATTTTATACGCTGTTTTAATTTGCCATATGCTACAAAAAAAATATTGACAGATGTAACATGAAACTCGGGAATTGATTTCAAACTGATAATATTTCCCAACATAAGGGTTGGCTTGTAAAATCCAAATTTATTAGTTGTAGTTTTTAAAATAAGTAAGTTATCGAAATTATTTGAATATTTTGTTTAATATTTACCATGTGTTATGAAAAAAAATTTCAAATTGGAAAAACTAAATATTAACAAGAGAAGATTTTTCCAATTATCTTTGTATCTTAAGGCCAAATTTTGAAAAAAAAAAAAAAAATTAAAAATATTTTCAAAACTATAAATTCAATGATGTATGAAGCAATGCATAAGTTCAATGTTTGGTTGATCATCATCATCAACATTAACGACGACAACAACAGCAACATCAACAACAGCCTTGAGTCAGGTTTTTCCACTTTCGTTGCAAAAGATTTTCAGGCAATAATTTTTCTTTACACAAAGTATTTTTTGTTTTAAACATTGTTGTTTTTCAAGTTTATATATCTATTTACAAATATTTTACAAATCATTAAGGGTATGCACATTAGAAATTTGGGTTTTGAAAAAATTTTGTTTCAACGCAATAATAAATGAAAAAAAAGCATTTACCAATATTTTGTCCAAATATATTATTTCAGAATAAAGTCTTATAAAGAGATTTAATTTTGGCTGTGTCGAATCTTTTTTCACCAAATTTGTTGGAGCATTACATACTTGCCCAAAATTATTAAACTGAACCACACTCAAAAATAACCTTGTCTTTGGTTTTTTTGGAAATCTTATCGAATCTGATTTCACTACTAAACATCAAAAATGCGACTGTAACGCGACCTAAGACACTTGATTACAATAATTCTGCTGGTCAAAAATCCGGTCTTCAAACTTTTTCATCCCATCTGGTTTTTGAGAAAATTGAGGTCAAAGTTTAAAAAAAATGCAGTTTTGGGCATTTTTGGAAACTCATAGCGGATGAACCCGATGTGATGGCAACTTCAAAATAAGTCGAGAGAAATGTTTAAACATTAAACTCTTTAAGATGCAGAACCAGGCGCGGATCCAGGGGGGGGGGGAGAATGGGATTTCTCCCCCCCCAAATTGATTTCTAAAGAAAAAAAATAATGAAAAAAGAAAGGAAGAAAAAAAAGAAAAAAAAAAAAAAGGAAAAAAGAAAGCACACGTAGCCTTAGGATAAAATATTTCGGAATTAAAGAAATTGCATATGAAAAACTTAGATGGCAATAGAGTCGTAGACATTTTCTAACCGAATAACTTTCCTTATTATTTCCGATGGTAAAAGTATTATTTTTTACAGAAAAATGTTTCAAAATTTCAGACTTTACCTTTAGAAAATATTTTTATATTTATTTGACTTCGAATGTAAGATTTTTTTAATTAAAAATTGATCTCAAATTTTATAAAAAATTTCGTATGAGATTTTTTTCTTAGAAAAAAATTTTCAGAATCAGCCAACAATTTTTATGCAAAAAAAATCTCAGAATCAGATAACATTTCTACAAGAAAAACGTTTCAGAATTTAAGAATAAGAAGTTCTCTATTTGAGAAATCTTTTAAATATGCGAATTTTTCGATAGGAAAAGTTTGTCAAGATCTATTAATTTTTTATAGAAAACTATATCAGAAACTGACATTTTGTTTTGTATGAAAAATCATTCAGAATTAGAAAATTTTTTCTGTTGGAAGATTCTAAGAATTTGTCTATAGGAAATGTGTCTCTGAATATGTAAATATTTCTTTTGAAAAAGTGTCTTATAATAATTTTTCTATATGAAAAATATTTCAAAATCTAAAAAATTTACTACAGTAGATGGCATTAAAACCGTAAAATTTTTCTTTCGAAAAATGCTACAAAAATTTAGGATTTAAGTTTTAGAAAAGTGTATCAAAATTTCTTCATAAAATGTTTTAGAACTGGCGATTTTTGGGTATCTGATAATTTTCTTTTACGAAATATGATCTAAGAATATTTTAAAACGAAAAAGTTCGAAAAATCCGAGAATTACTTTAAAATATGAGCGTTATTTCAGTGATTTTTTATAAGAAAATTACATTAGAAATTTTTTATATAAATAATGTCTCCGAATCTCCAATTATAGAAAAAAGTTTAAAAATCGGAGACATTTTCTATAAAAAAATTTTGAATCGGAGAGTTTTTCTACAGAAAATACGATCTGAGAATTTAAGAACTTTTTTATATCAAAGTTTTAGAATCTGAACATTTTTTTAAAGGCAAATATTTTAGAAAAGGGTTATTTTTCCATCTGAAAACTTTTTTAGAATTTAAAAGTTTTTCTGTAGTAAAAATGTGTCAACATCTGAGAAATTTTGTAAAAGAAACATTTAAAAAAACTAATAACCTGTTAATTTTTTTTGTTTTAGAAATATTTCAGTTTTTTATATAGAAGTGTATGGCTATGACTTAGTATGGATCCGTTTATTTGACTATAAACGGTCTTGCTTAGGAAGAAAATTGGTCCGTCAGAATGCCCTCGTGAAAAATATTGAGTAATAAAAGTACCCCCAAATTCAAAATGTTGAATTCGCGCCAGATTTAAAACTATAGCTTTAAGTTGATTTTTTTTTTCATATCTTATTCAATATTAAAAAAATTAACGAAAATTCATACAACATCCCCCCCCCGCTACCAAAATTTTTTTGGTAAAAAAATCTCCCCCCCCCAAATGAAATTCCTGGATCCGCGCCTGTGCAGAACTCATTCGGTCAGTCGCCTTAACCCTTTGTGCCTAAATATTCTATCAAGGATGTCTTATCGCAAAAAAGTTTTTGGGTGAAAAGATCTTATTAAGGGGCAGTTGGTGCTCTAATGGTTAAAGCGACTTGACTTTTGCTTAAGTCGTCAGCACATCGGGATCTTCCGCTATGAGTTTTCAAATATGTCTTAAAATGTAATTTTTTGTATTTCAAATTTCTCAAAAATGGAAAAGATTGGAGTCCGGATTTATGACCAGGAGAATAATTGTAATCATGTGTATAAGGTTCCATTCGCATAAAGTTTTTTTTTTATAAGATTTGTAGCGAAATTTTTTTTTTGGGAAAAGACATCATTGAGAGACAATTGGTGCCCTAAGGGTTAAGGTGACTAGACCAAATGAGTTCAGCATCCTTAAGAGCAATGTTTAAGCTTTTCCCTCGACTTATTTAAAGTCGCTATCACATCGGGTTCATCCGCTATGAGTTGTGACAAATGGCAAAAACAGCGATTTTTTGACCTACATTTTCTCAAAATCCTGATGTGATGGAAAAGTTGGGTAATTAGATTTGTAATCACTGGAACAATTGAAATTAACTGTGTAAGGTCGCGTCACAGTCGCATCAAGTTTTTTTATTTTTTAATATTCAGTGGTGAGAAATCCACAAAAAATTTGTTCACCATTTTTTGGTGATATGGCCGAAAAGCCGAGACACCCCAACCTCAGAATTGTCTCTTTTATATATTTTAAGTTTCATGCATAAGGGTTCAGATACTTCCCTTGTGAATCCAAAAACGGTTTAATAATAACAGTACTGAACATTAAAAAATAAAAAAAACTTGATGCGACTGTGACGCGACCTTACACAATAAATTTCAATTGTTCTAGTGATTACGAATCTGATCTCCAAACTTTTTTATCACATCAGGATTTTGAGAAAATTGAGGTCAAAGTTCAAAAAAATCTCCGTTTTGGACATTTTTGACAACTCATAGCGGATGAACCCAATGTGATAGCGACTTAAAAATAAGTCGAGGGTAAAGATTAAATATTGCTCTTAACCCTGCTGTTAGGTTAAGCCCATTTGGTCCAATTTTTGATTGTTTTTGTTTCCTTTGTAACTTTTGAACGGTGATATATACTGGCTTAGTTTTTTTGCTCTTGGAGTCTTTTTATAAAACAATGTTATTTACAAAAAATCTAGGCTCTGACTTAAACCAGGACTGAGAAAAATAAAAAGTTACGTATCTTAGGTTAAGGGACCATTTGGTCCATGGTATATTTTCTTTGGTTTTCTTCGATTTTTTATATTAATTTAAAAAAAAAAATAAATATTTATTAGTTTGTTTTATAATAATTGTCATTGCATGCTGAGCAAAATGTTTTTCGGTTAGTTTTGCAAATAATCTTGCTGCAAATGAAGCATTTTATGTCAGACTTCGATTGGCAGCAACTACAAATTCTACTCTTTTGAGCACCTGAATTAGAAGTATTATTTTTTGATGAGGCTACTGGAACTATGCATGATCATATTTCAGTCAATAACTCTCCTGAGAACTCTTGTTGAGGTAATCTAGTCCGTTTCTACATACGCCATAGACAGAGAAAGTGCTAGTTGCCGAAAAAACTCTGGTCTCCTGCGATTTCGATAGCTGGAGCCCATGAAATGTCGGTTTCAGAAAATATGATGCACGCATTCAAATCGGGTATCCCGGCAAAACTTTTAAAATGGTCACAGCTACATGATGCATTTCTATGTAATGAAAGCAAACGAAAAATAAAAAATACGCATTTTTTCCATATGGCTTACCATAGGAATGACTTTTTTGTATTTTTCACGCATTATGAAAACCCCATACACTACTCTGAGTCTTTTCCCAACAAAAAATCATTAATCCAGTATAGACTAAAGCAACCTTACAATACCCTATACTGGATTTTTGTTTGGGATAACACTCAGAATAATGCATGAGTTTTATATAATGCATGAAAAATACAAAAAAGGAATACCTATGATAAGCGGTAGGCGAAAATTAATGCACATTTTCTAATTTTTTTGGCTATGCATTACATAACCGTTACCATTTTTAAGGTTTGTTGGGATATCAAGTATGTTTGCAAATACAATGTTAGGCCATCGATTTGTTGTGCGTTTTGTGCTGTAGGAACCTACCATTTGATCAGCAATATCCACGCCACCTAAATGAGATGAATCATTTGAAATTATAGAAGAATACAAAACTAACATACCTTTCGTTGAATTGTAATATAAAACAATCTCTAAAGTAAAGAAAATGAAAAAGGGAATCCCTCAAAAAATTTTTACGTTAACTGTGTTCAGTAAAGTGGGTGTTGGTCACGTGATTTGCGGGGTTTACGTGAATCTCACGTGACTAACGCTCGAGCGAAAGTCTAGGTAATTACGATAATCATGTTTGAGTGAGTGTGATTCCAAAACTTTTATGTATGAGTGATTAGAAAGCGAGCCCAATTTTTGCGTGAGTACCATTTTTCTTGCGTGATTTAACATAATTTGTTTGTATTGTTTTCAGTTTTATTTATAGTTTTTAGTTTTATTTTTCGTTTTGCAATCAGTTAAAATTCAAATTAACGGTCTGCTAATATATCAAAAACATTTTTTTTAAATTTCCTTAAAATTGTGTATTTGTAAGTGAATATTGCGTGAATTGGGGGTGAGCGTAGTTATGCATCACGTGAGTCACGCGTGAGCGTAACTTATTTTAGTTTTACTGACGTGAGTAGTAAGTGAGCGTAAGTAAAGAAAAAAATAGAGTGAGTGATTCATAAGCGATTATAATATTTCTTGCGTGAGCGTGAGTCAAAATACACTCACGCACCCATCTCTAACGTTGAGTTAAGCTTAAAATAATACTACCTCCGTCCCAAAATATTTTTAACATTTCTATAGATTTTTTTGTCCCAAAATAAACTTTACATTTTATTAAGCAGTGTTTTCGTTGAAATAATACAAGATAAAGTTAAAAAACAATCTTATACTAATCTCATGTACTAAAACTGTAACAAAATTAATTAAAAATATCTGCAAGATGTTTCTATTGCATCCATAATGCATTTATTAAAAACCGTTAAAAGGGCCTCTAGCGTAAAATTTCTAATTTCATACGCCGCATTTTGTAATAATTTTAATCTTTTCGACATTAGTGGCCACCATGCCTGTTTGTAACGTCGAAAACAAGTTGTCTCATTTATCTGGATGCAGTTCATTGCATCCATTTTGCACGTGAATTGAAAAATTGCAAAGCTATAAAGAATTTTTAAATTATTGATATGTCCCGATACGTATTAACAAAAAAAACAAAGCTTTTTTAAAAAATCCTCCATAATCCCAGCCAAAATATAGAAATGTTAAGATTATTTTGGGACGGAGGTAGTAGTATTTAGGGGGAATGATCCAAACTATACACAAATATAATATTAAATTGTTATTTTGTTTGAGTATTGAAGTATAGACCAAATGGTCCATTAACCTAACATTCGTAAGTTTTTCCTAACCTAACAGCAGGGTTAATGATGCAGAACTCATTTATTCAGTCGCCTTAACCCTTAGGGCACCAATTGTCTCTCAGTGATGTCTTTTTGCCAAAAAAAAAAATTTCGGTACTTATCATATGAAAAAAAAACTTTATGGGTCATTTTTGACCCCCAGCTAAGAAGGGTTAACGATTCTTATTAAGATATAACTACGAAATTATAGTTGGGGTAAAAAACACAGAAGCCATTTTATACTTGTTTATAGAACAAAATTTAAGCTCTAAACTCTAAATTTTCTTCGGGGGTCATTTTTGACCCCCAGTCAATGTGGGTTAAAGACATCCTAGATCGGTAAGATTTTATAACAGAATTACAGTTAATTTGCCCAAAATTGTAATTTATATGATTTTATTAAGTCAAATTATTGATAAAACCAACATTTCCTAGAAATCCGCTAACTTCCCCCCGCAATTCCCGAAAAGTGGCCCGACGGATATCCGCCATATTTTACATTTTTCTTCTCCAAGGTGTTCTTAATGAATGCAGAAAAAAAAAATTATTTACTTAACATTTTTTTTATTTAAAAAATAATAACTCTAATGATAGATGGAATATATAAGTTTGTCATTCCGTTTTTAACACCTCGAAATATTGGTCTAGGACCCAATAAAGTATATGGGGGTTTTCGTGTCAACTGACACAACTTTTGAAACCGATGTCTTCCGATCGGGATGAATTTGCACCAAGGTAAGTCCTATTGGATAGTAGTTCAGACACAATTTTTCAACGAGATCGGTCAAGAACTCTCTGATTTAGAGGGGGTCGAAATTTGACCTTTTGGCCAAAGATGTGTTGATTCTCATCCATGTAACTTCTTACCTATTGTTTTTAGCAAAATGTGTCCCAAAGAGTTTAGATAGCTATTTCTTCAGTCTTTCGAAAAAAAATATAAAAAAAATTAAAAAAAAAACATTTTTGATTTTTTTTCTTAAAAATCCAAAACTTTTGTGACTTTTTCCTCAAATTGGGCCCTTTTTTTTTTTTGATTCAAAAGAAAGCTTAGGTGATTTCCTTTAAAAGCTGTGGGGTCGCTAAGTGGGATGCGAGTGGGATATCTATGACAAAAAAATTTTTTTAACTTTGGAACAAAAAAACGGTTCTCCAATTTGTTTAAGAAAAATGTTGGGGGCAGAAAATTATTGGAGGTCGGTCTCACATTGCACCCCTCCAGGGGCGTTTCTAGGGGAGTTTTGGGGGCTTTTTGAGGATTTTTACCTCTTTACGCCCAACTTTGACCCCAATGAGGGGCCATATGGCCCCTCCCCACCGCTCCCATTTTTTGGCTCGTGCTTTCTTTTTCGAACCTAAAAAAACTAGAGGGTATCGCGGATCGAAATCGAAAGCTGGTTAGCTATCCCACGCCTAATAGTGCAAATTGAAGAACCGTTTTTTGTGTTCCAAATTTTCATAGATATCCCACTCGCATCCCACTAAGCGACCCCACAGCTCTTAAAGGAAATTGCCTAAGCTTTCTTTTGAATCAAAAAAAATAAAAAGGGCCCAATTTGAGGAAAAAGTCAAAAAAGTTTTGGATTTTTAAGAAAAAAAATCAAAAATGTTTTTTTTTTATATTTTTTTTTCGAAAGACTGAAGAAATAGCTATCTAAACTCTTTGGGACATATTTTGCTAAAAACAATAGGTAAGAAGTTACATGGATGAGAATCAACACCTCTTTGGCCAAAATGTCAAATTTCGACCCCCTCTAACTCAGAGAGTTCTTGACCGATCTCGTTGAAAAATTGTGTCTGAACTACTATCCAATAGGACTAACCTTGGTGAACATTTCATCCCGATCGGAAGACATCGGTTTCAAAAGTTGTGTCAGTTGACACGAAAACCCCCATATATATTCATGATCCTCGATTGATTTTAAGACGATCTAGCGATGTCCATCCGTCTGTCTCGCTAACTTTCGAAAGACTTTACGTAGACTCCTGGCATATATGTTTTGCATTTACCTGGTCAGGTTGGTATTGCAATCCAGCAAAATCGGTCAAGTGGTTCAAAAGTTATGAGCAAACGACTGAATTTCGGCAAGGGGTTTTCGTGAATTTATGAGATAAAAAGTATGCTATCTATATCTCTATGGACCAATTGGTCTATGCGGAGTGCCCATCTGGCACCGCCACCCTAACCTAACCTAAGTATGCTATCTTCCAAAACACAATTCTGAGGATGCTAAAGCTTGGAATATATATTTGTCGTATCCCTTGCCTAGTTCGTGTCGAATTTTAGCCAAATCGGTTCAGTGGTTCAAAAGTTATTATATTAGCAAAACCGTGAATTTCAGATTAGCTTTACCTTAAATTCACGTGTTGAAAACCCGTTAAACATGTTTTAAAAACATAAGTAAGTCACAAAAATATTTTACAACGTATTTTTGTCACTCAAAAATATTTTTACACTAAAGAAAAACAAAATACACTCGAAAAAAATTTTTCACTCAAAAAAAATTTCACACTCAAAAAAAAATTTGGTAAATTTTTTTTTTTTTTAATTACTTAAAAGAAGTTTTTTTACACAAAATAAAATATTTCTAATCAAAAAAAAAAAAAAATTTTCACGTTAGAAAATTTACTATCACTTAAAAAGGGCATAGTGGATGGTGTTCATAGATTCGGCCAAGTAGAATTTAACTTTTCTACTTGTTTGGTATTAAGTTTGAACGGGTTAATGATGCCGCAAAATCTTTAAATTTCATATTTAAGTATTTACGATCAAATATTATACAAAAATAATTTTTAATTAATATTTATAAAATATTTTAAATTGTTGTTTTTTTTTAAGTCCTTTTTTGCAAAAATTCCAATTTTGAGGTTCAAAGTGGGGACAGAAGATAAACTCCGATCGAAGTGATATTTTGCATGTGAGTCACCCTTAGGAGACCGACACTTTTGGCGGGTATTATAATTTGATTGGAGAGAAAAGCTTAATAACGAGCCGCCCTGGTACACAAGTTTCGTTTTACATTGGAGTCCTGGTGATGACCCAAAATATGTTGTACAGTGTAATTTAAGTTAATATCTGTTTTTTTCTCATTATAATTGCTACTTCTTGAGAACTAAAAAGATTAACCGAAAATATTTTTTTTTAAATATTGGATAGTTTATTTTTGGACTCAAATATTTTTACACTAATAAAATTTCTTCCCTGAATACCCATAATATATTTTTTGTTTAAGTGTGTATTGTCTAACATAATAATGCTGCATTAAAGACAAAAACACACGTTAAACATATTTAACAACTCAATGTACGATAACATTTCCGAAAACCATCATTTTAAAATATACAGAAAAAAATTAACGACAGGAAAATTGACAACATAAAACACTTTCTAATTTCCATGACAATCTTGGAAATAGTGTGGAAGTAGGGGATTATTAAAATAATTTATTTTTTTATTTAGTTGTGTAACTTTTTTGTTGTTGTATATTTAACACTTTTATACTAAATTATGGTTTTTTACTGCCACTACTAACTATTGTAAATCTACTCCCATCACTGCCACTGTCAGTTTTGTTTTCATTGATTAAATTTCATAAACAATTCATTAAAAATTTTATCAAGCATATCAACATCATCAGCAGATGATAAAATGAAAAAAAACATGTATAGAAATTAAAAAAAAATAGTAGCCAACCACTCTTGCGTTCAGCCATACAGTTAAGTACACTGAAAAAAATAACACTAATGAACAACTTTACTCACTCCCTCTGTCATTCCGTTTGTAACGCGTCGAAATATCTATCAGGGGACTGCATAAAGTGTATATATTATTGATCAGTGATCGAAGAATATCTTCTATCGATGTCCGTCTGTCCATCTGTCTGTCTGTTGAAATGGCGATCATAGCCAAAATATTACACAGATATGACTGTTATCTGTCAAACTTACTTGTTGTTATCCCGAGCAGCATGGTATTGCATTTGAGCAAAATCGGTTTAGTGGTTCAAAAGTTATAAACAAAGATGTAAGGACACATCGAATATTTTGGTACACTCAAAAGAAAAATTCTGTCAAAAAATCTGTAAAATGACTTTCAATTTGAATTAGCAATCTTTCAGCAGATTGTTCTGCTGAAAAGGAAATTTTTACTAAAATCTTTGTCATTCAGTTTTAGAAAATAACAGACATTTTACTGCGTTTTAACTTATTCTGTTTACTGAATTTTAAAACATTTTTGAACATATTTTAAGCAGACTATTTTGTAATTTTACAGAAATAATTTGCTATCATTCGTTTTTTTTTCAAAGTTTTAATTTTTTTCGTTTTTTTATACAATTAAAAAGATATTTCTTAACATATTTTTAGCAGATTGTTTTGAAATTTTACAGCAAACAAATTTTTCTGAATCTATTTTTAGCAAATTATTTTGAAATTTTACAGAAATAGTTTGCTAACATTATTGTTTTTCAAGAAAATTTTCTAAGTTGATTTTTAAAGTGTTATAGCACATTCACACTAACCTCGAAACCCCGTTGAAACCTCATATTTTTAATTTTAAAACTCGACTGTTCACACACAACAAATATGACACTTATCTAGTTTTCAGAAACTAGAACAAACAAAATTTCTTTAAAATGAATTAAATAATGCCGAAATTATTTTTTTATACGGTTTTATTTTTTATTTATTCCAAATTAATAAATATTTTCAAGAAATTTTGTAAATAAATAGATTTTTTTATTTTTTTAATTTTGGCATTTTCCCATTTTCTCTATTTCTTATTGCCGCACAGTGGTAAAATTATGAAAAATTTTGAAATTTATAAGGTTTTGATCGTACTTTCGTTGAAACCTCACTACAAAAAGGTTTCAATTTGTGAGGAAAAATACGTATTTTCAAATGAGGTTTGGCACGAAACCTCGTTAAACGGGGTTTCGAGGCCAATCTGAACGTACTATTAAATATTTTCGTTTTTTATACAATTAAAATGATATTTTTGAACATATTTTTGAACATCAGCAAATTGTTCTTCTAAAATCACAAGATTGTTCTGCTGAATTAAGCAGATTTTTCTGTTAAAATCATTAGATTTCTCTGCTGTCTCGACAGATTTCTCTGCTGATTTCACCTAGATAATCCGAATAGTATTTTAACAAGAACAAACACATTTTTTACAAAAAAATTTCGCGCAATTTTTTTTCATAAATTTTTTTTTTTGCTGAAATTTTTTCAAAAAATTTTTTTTTTTTTTAAATAAAATAACCCAGTTTACATTGTGGAGGGTATTAATACCTTCGTCAAGGCTGAATTTAACTTTTTTATGGTTTTTTTGTTACTTTTATACAAACCTTACAATTTTTTTATGTTTTTTAAAAAACGATTTAAAATGTTAATTCTTACCTGAAAAAAAAGAAAAGAATATTTATTAACATTTTTAATTCCAACAATTTAATTTAATTCACATACAAAATTATTTAAGATATAGAGGTAATAAGTAATACGGTACTACAGTGATTTTATACATTTTATATGACCTATTGTAGTTTTTAGATCTCGTTGAGTGCATCACAAAATGGCTCATTAAACTTGCTACAACTTGTTAATGAATTGTTACATCAATATGAAGAAATGTTACATCATTTTTTGTACAATGAAACTTATCATTAATATAAAAATGCCGAAAATTGTCATCAATAACAATATTAATAATACGCATGCTTCATCAAAAAACATTTTTAATGTTTTTTTTACTGAATCGCAACACAAAGTTTTCAAAAAATTGTTGTGTAAACATTTTTTTCAGACCCTTTTCTAAAATTATTATTTTTTAAAATGCAAAAAAAAAAAAAAATAGCAACAAATTTGTTTATCCGTGTCCTACTTAGAAGATTTTCAAAATTTTTTTGGGAACTTAAATATTTTTTTCAAATTTGTTCAAGTAATTTTTTAAAATCATTTTTAATGAAATTCTTTGCATCAAAGCTCAGAAAAAATGTCAGGAACTTAAAAAAAATTAAAAAAAATATTTTTCAGTAGGTTTATTCTAGTTCGAGGTCATTTTCCCATTACCTACTAATAAAAACTATGTATTCATAAACTATGATAACCTAGAATAATTTTCAAAACAATTATTTTTCTGTTTCAAATTATTTACGTTGGAAATTTTTGCAAGACTTACAAGGGAAGTCTCCCTGGTGTCACCCTCCGATCTTCATGAAATTTGGATATGTTGTTAAGAACGAAAATTAATTAGACACGTATTTTTTTTTAGCGGCCCAAACTCATTTTTAGGGTGGGTCGACTTGTATGGGGGGAAATTGACCTTTTTCAGTTTTTTACGATTTACGCCTATTTAACAAAATTAATATAGGCATGTGTGGTATCAGATTAAAGGTATTAAAAATACCTATCTCGTGGTGCTAACAACGGGCCAAAGAAGTTAATATTTTTCAACTTATTAACAAAAATGTCCAAAAATTTTGGTGTTTTACTTAATATGACGAAAAGTTGTGCATGTTTGGACACGTTCTTAGCACACGTAGATAGGTTTTCCAAAGACCTTTCATTTGGTATGTAACATGACTAGGTTTCTTTGCATAATATAGGAGATAAACGAAAAAAACTGAAAAATGGCCTTGTCCCTTCCCCCCTCCTTTTTACCCCCTAAATATGAATTTGGGCCGCTAAAAAAAAATACGTGTCCCTTTATTTTTTCTGATCTACAAAATAAAACCAATTCCATAAAGATCCGCGGGTGACACTAGGGAGACTTCCCTTGTTAGTCGACACATGTTTCGGAATTTGTCAGATTCCATTGTCAAAAAAATTTAGCAAATATATATGGGGCATTCCATGTCAAATCTGACACTTTGAAGATTTTTTTTTTAGATTTTCCCAATTTGTTTACAGTTTTTAGTACCCTTTTTTTGATGACCCGTTCAAAAGATATCGAATTTTTAAAAATTGGTAGTTTGTTCCTTTACTTATAATTTTTCAATAATGGTCCAAAATTCAAAATTTTTATTCAATTTTTTTTTTACGTATTTAAAAAAAAAAATCCCAACAAAATTCTTGAAAGCGCTCTAGTGTGCGATTTTTAAGTTTTAAAATTTAAATCTCATTTTTGAAAATGTTTGTACTCTTCGATTTTTTTGAAATTTTTTTGTGTAAAACTTCTATCGATTCTACAAATTTTTTGCCTAGTAGGATCGTGGGATAACGATTATTACAATTTTTTAAATTTTTTGAAAAATTTTTATTGTAATTTTCCAATCTTAAAATCATTTCTACTGCTCCAATGGTGCGTCATAGAGGGGTCGTTTTCTAGACCGACCCCCGTTAATTTTTACGTCTAAACATTTCTTTGGAACAAACTACTACACTATATATATCTGTGGAGTTTTGACAAAAGCATTTAAATCGACTTAAGTTCTTTTGTCAAAAAAATATTAAGATAGACTTTTTCGGCTACAACAAACACTTTTAACATGATTTTTTTTAAAGATCTCCACAATTTGAAATATCTGCTTATCAGATCTCTTAAAAAATATAGAGAAAATCGGCCAGTTCTTGCCATTTCAGTCTCTTAAAAAAAGCTCCAAAATAACTTTTCAAAAAAAATAAGTGCTTTTGTCAAACGTCCACAGATATATATATACAATTTGGAAGGGGGCTCCCACACAAAACGACATTTTTTTAAAATTTGCTCCAACTGCCCTAATAGTGCCCTTAAAAAAAAAAAAAGAAGTTTGAGTAAAGGAACAAACTACCAATTTTTAAAAATTTGATATCTTTTGAACAGGTCATCAAAAAAATCTGAAAATTTACCACGAAGGGGTTTTCGAAGGGTACTAAAAACAGTAAACAAATTGGGAAAATCTAAAAAAAAAAATTTTCAAAGTGTCCGATTTGATATGGAATGACCCATATATATACTTAATCTAATTCTGAAGCAAATAGTGTTCAAAAATGTCTTCAGGCGGTTATTTTCTTATATTCCATTTTTAGGGGCCATTTTGGTCCTTTTTTAATATCTTCATAGAACACCAATAAAACGTGCGTTTAATGGGTTTAAATGTTCTGCAAAAATTTTCTTGATCAAATTTCACTACGGGTTGTCAGAGATCGAAAGTTCGTGTGAAAAGTGTAAAATGCTTAAGAAAGTAAAATTGTAATTTCATCACATACTTTTAAATTATTTTTCATAAAAGTTGTGTGAAATAAGTCGAAAAAATTTTATAAATCTGTTTCTGATCTAAAAAAACGTTAAAAGATGTCTTTATTGAAATTTGATGGCGGTTCTTTTCCTAGTACATATTAATCCTCTATCTCCCACTTTAAGGGTCATTTTGGACTTTTTTTTTAAGTATCCTCATAGAACACGAATATGGCGTGTGTTTAAGGGGTTGATCAACAGAAATTTTCTGCATCAAATTTTACTCGTAGTTTTCAAAGGTCAAATTTCGTGCGGTATAAGCAAAATGTTTAAAAAAAGAAAATTTTAAATGATCATAATTTGTTTAATTATGTTTTACCTCGATACCTTATATTTTTGCTTTTTTAAGCATTCTGGACATTTCGCACGAACTTTTGGCCTTTGACAACCCATAGTAAATTTTGCAACCCATAGTGAAATATGCAGAAAATGTTTGTAGAATATTTTAACCCCTTAAAGGCACGTTTAAATGGTTTTCTGTGAAGGTATTTGAAAAAAGGACAAAAATTACCCCTTTAACTGGGGGGGGGGGGGTTAGTTAATATTTTCTAAGAAAACAACCGCCATTAAATTTCACTGAAGACATCTATTAACGTGTTTTAGCTCAAAAGCAGATTTATAAAATTAGTTTGACTTATTTCACACGATTTTGGTGAAAAACAATTAAACAGTATATGGTAATTTACTATTTTACTTTTTTAAGCATTTTGAACTTTTTGCAAGAACTTTTGGCCTTTGACAACCACTAGTGAAATTTAATGCAGAATTTTTGTATAACATTTTAACCCTTAAAACGCACTTTAATTAGAGTTCTATGAGGATATTTCAAAAAAGGAACAAAATGACCCCTAAAAATAGGAGATAGAGGGTTAATGTGTTCTAAGAAAAGAACCGCTATCAATTTTTAGTGAAGACATTGCTTAACATTTATTGCCTCAGAATTATATTTTAAACTTTTTTTCGACTTATTTAAAACTCCTTTGAAAAAATTTCAAAACTTTAGTGGGCCATAAAACAATAGCTCGAGATAAGTTTTCAAAACCCTTTAAGGGGTTTGGTCTACTGTTGGTATACTTTAATTTTTTTGGGTCCATTTTTTTGTGTATTAATATTTTTGTTTGGACATAGCGATTTGTCATTCAAATTCCCCATGCTGCTTATAGTATAAGGGTTTTTTATTTGCTAAATAGTCTTGCCAATGGAATCTGGCAAAGTCTTGCAAAAATTACCAACGTAAATAAATTTAAAACAGAAAAATAATTTTCTTGAAAATTGTTCTATGAGAATATCATAATTTATATTAGTTAAGGAAATTATGACCTCGAGCTAGAATAAACCTGCTCAAAATATAATATTTTAAAGGTTGAATAAATCTATTTTTATTTTTTAATAAAAATTTATCAGAACTTAAGTATTTTACCATCACACACAGTATTATTTTTTTCTCTCAATGTATTTTATATTTCAATATTTAATGAACCTCTGCAATCTATTGATTGGAAACCTTTCAAACGCATCGTCCGTATGTATACTATCGAATATTTTTTTTTACAAATATATTTTTGATTTACTACCTTTAGGCAGCGTTTTGAATTTCAAAATTATATTTATTTTTTTGTTGTTATGTGGCTTTTTCACTTTTTAAATAGTGGTCACTCGTCTTTATAAACTTTTAATCTTGTAAGCACCTGATTATGTTAGTGAGTAAATAACAAGGCACCTTTTTTAAAATATAGTTTTTGACCTTTTTTTGAAAAAAAAAGCAATACTATTTTTAATACCTCTTTACCTTAAGTAGATGGTTTAAAATTTTTAAGTGCTGGTATTTCTTTGTTAAGAATATTTTTTTACAATTTGTATACACTCCTCTAACTGATGGAGGGTATATATATAGGTTTATCATTACGTTTGTAACTCATTGAAATATCAGTTAAAGATATCATGATGATTCCCGATCGATTTTAAACCGATATATCCATGTCCCTCCGTAGGCCTGTCTGTTGAAATCATGCACTCAAAAAAAAGTGAACTAAAATCTGGGAAAATTAACTCAATTTTGAGAAAAAGAGGGAATGATTTGGCTCCAAAGATGTTTTTTCTTGGTTTTAGTTCATAATTTTCCCACAAATATGGAAAACAAAGTTATTTAATTTTAAGCCAATTTTAACTAGAAAATAGGAAAAATTATACTTCACATTTTAGAAATATATCGGGTCTAGACCCTGGACCCATGGGTTCGGACCCCATTTAACTCGAGACCCCGTTGGTTCCTTTAAGGGTCCCCATAGATTTTGAACCAAAACTTGTGTCCGTTTCGCTCTAACTTGCTTAGTTTTTGAGATACGGTAATAAGGGGCCTGATGGGGTCTTGAGAATCTTAAAAATCGGATAACTCAAAAACTATTAATCGGAGGGCTTTCGGGTATTTTGCGGAAGTGTTCTACGAGCTACAAAAATGCCGTTAGACGTTTTCTCGTGTTGGCAGTATTTACCGAGATATGTGTATTAGAGTTAATTTCGAAAATTTGATATGCGGGTATCATAATTTTTTTGAAGGATTTAGGTTAGCTAAAAATAATGCCGGTATTTTTTTAGGAAAATTTTTGCTCCTTGGGGTAGTTCAACGCATCTGAAATCGCGGATTTTAAGCCGATTTTTATGCAGAGCAAAAACGGCTGAATATATCGCAAATCTGCTTTCACCAATCGATTCTACAGCAAAAATTAATACTATGGTCATTTTTTGAACCCTTAAAAAAAGTTCCAAAACCCCACCACAGAGGGCGGAAATATATGGCTTTTCCAGTTTTTTTTTTAAATTAATTTTTTAAATATGCACAATTAAAGGGCATTTTAAGCTTAACAAAATGGTACCAAAATTTCCGTTCTATCACAACCCGTTAAAAAGTTATAAGCTCTCAAAAATGGACAAAAGCACGTTTTTTGAGATTTTTGATCTCAATTTTCTCGAGAACATGACGTGATAGAAAAATTTGAAAACCAGATTTAGGATCAGTATCGAAATGTTAATCGAAACCAGGTTTTATGATCCCAGAATATCATCCAAAAACATCACAAAAAAATGCTCTCAATAATGCGTTTTTTGTGAACTTTGACCTCGTTTTTTGTGAACTTTGACCTCAATTATCTCATAAACCTGACGTTAGGGAACATTTTGGAAACCAGATTTGGAATCAGCATTGAGAGGAAAATAAAAAACGAGTGTCCAGACCGCAGACCCATCCAAAATTTTTTCAAATTTTTGTCAGTGTTTTATAATTTTGCCACTCGAAAAAAACTTTGAAGCCTCATAACTTTTTAATGGGTTGTGATAGAAAAATGCTTTTTGTACAAATTTTCTTAGCAAAGACTGCCTCTTCATCGTGCATGATTAAAAAAATAATTTAAATTTTTTTTTTAAAAAAACCGATTTTTCCGCCCCCTGCTGTGGGTTATTGGAACTTTTTTTAAGAGTTCAAAAAACTGCTATTGTATTAATTTTTGCTGTAGAATCGACTGGTGAAATCAGATTTGCAATATATTCAGTCGTTTTTTCTGTGCAGAAAAATCATCTCAAAATCCGCGTTTTCAGATGCTTTGAACCACCCCAAGGAGTGAAAATTTTTCCAAAAAACCACCGGCATTCTTTTTAGCTCCCCTAAATACTTTAAAAAAATGATGATATCCGATAAACAGATGAAGTGACATAGTCACGAAACGAACTCTAATGTGTATATCGTGGAACTATATTCAATTTGAGCTATCTGCTCGGTTGACGAAAATGAGTTTTTGATGGAAAAATGTTCGCGGGCATAAGTGTCATCTATGGTATTAATTTCACAAGAAAAAAAATATTTTAAGACTATTTTACTGCAAAAATAGTATGAGCTATGTGAAACCTTGTTTTTTTATAAATAAAAATTTGAGCTATCTACAGTATAGTTTACTAGAGTAAACTTTTAAATTTAAATTTTTTGATGTTATCACTTTTTAGACGGGTTTTCCATAAAAAAAATAATGGCATAGTTTTTTTTGGAAAATTTCAACTCCTTTCCACGGTTAAAAACGCGGTTTTTGACCCTTATTTCGATGCGGAGCAAAAACGGTTAAACTTTTTGCATATTTTATTTACCCATTCGATTGTACAGCAAACACAAGTGCTATGACATTTTTCGCAAGCTTCATGAAGGTTCCAAATAATGGCGATAAAGCGCGAAAAAATCGATGATTTAAAAAAAAAACTCAAAAGCATTTTTTTTAACACCTGTAATGGAAGGGGTTAAAAAACTGAGATATATGGTACCAAAATCATATTTTTATCATAATCCGTTAAAAAGTTATAAAGCTTTAAAGTCTATATTTAATGAGCTATTTGCTTACCCGAGTAAAAAAGATTATATATAATTATATATAATTTGATAAAATTTTATAAATTTATATGAAATTATATATAAATTTATTTTTACTAAAATATCATTATATATAATTAGATATAATTATATCTGCTTTATATAATAATATATAATTTTATATACATCTTTTTTGATGCGAAAAAATAAATTTGGTTGTGCAGATGTTAAATACTGTATACACTACTCCAACCATATTATGGGGGTATACTTTATTGTTCATCCGTGTATAAAGTGTATTTATATTATTGATCCATGATCGATTCTAAGACATTTTATGAATGTCCGTCCGTCGGCCTTCATAAGACACGATTCAGCCCAAAATAAATTCACGTGTGAATCTTGGTAAAATGTTATTAGTTTTCGCATAATATTCGCAAAAATCTTGTTAATGTGATTCCTTCTAAGCACTTGGCAAAAATTTTTTTGCGTGCAAGTGCATTACGTGAGTATTTTTTTAAGCTGAAAACAAAATTCATGCCGTTCATAACTCGCGAATTTAGAACAATAAGGTTCTATTTGAACCTATGTATTTCTTGGTGGTTCTAAGTTCGCGAACTATCCAAATTTTTTTTTTAAGTTGCTACATTGCTAATTTAAGTCATTTATTTTTGTGTTTATGTTTATGTTCGTTTTTTTGTAATTGTTTTCAAAATTGCTTTTCACATCAAAAAAAATAAAATTTTTAAACTTCAAAAAATTTTCATAATTTTAAAATTTTATTATTTGTTAAACGTTGTCATTTTATATTTAAAAGAAAGCGCTAATTAGAAGGTAAGTTGAATAAATCTAAAAAGGGGAATTGTAAGAATTGTAATTGAAGTAAATTTATTTTTATTACAGATCCATCAAAAATGTCTGTGAGAATATTCCAGAAGATGTCAGAAAATCTTTGGAAAAGAATTGGAAACAATTTGGGAAGTTGGAATTAGAAGATCAACAAAAGGATGTTAAATAATTGCATATAGGAAAGTAATTCATATTTATATACACCTACATATTGATGCAATTCTAAACAAACATTTTAATTTTTCTTTTCATGTTTGGAAAATTACCATATCTATGGAATATACAATGTGAATGATCGAAACCTCTGACTATGGAATTAAATAACCACCATTTTCTCAAGTTGGTAACGGAAATCACTTCATCATGTTCAAAATTTTAAGGTATTATTGGGACATTGTTTAAACCAAACCCCTTGACGGCAGCGTGTGAATTGTGTGATTTTTTTACGGACGTGTGCAAAGTTTTTTAGATAATCAAAACTTATTTCATTCGTGTGTTCTATTGAAAGAAAGTGATTATTTTTGTTAGTAATTAAGTTATTGAATCTGTAAGCACAAGTTTTTTTAATAGTTTGCTTGCTCTTTTAAATAAATTATTGAAAAATTTAACTTCAACCCTTTTTACTTAAAAACAACATCAGGAGTAATTATGAACAATTTACAAAATTTAGGAAGGAATATCGCTAAAAAAATATATCTTTTTATATAAAATTATATATTTTTTTATAAAATTATATCAAATTGTATAAAATTAGATAAAAAACTTTTTCGGATATAATTTTATAAAATTTTATATAATTTTATCAAATTATATATAATTTTATATAATTTGATCAAATTTTATAAAATTTTATCCACCAATTCCTGGATAGAATTATATATAATTTTATCAAATTATATATAATTTAATAAAAGTGGTTATATCAAATTATATATAATTATATATAAATTTTTTTACTCGGGTAGGTTGATTAATTTCAAATAAAAAAGGTTGAGCTATCTGCTGTAACTCAGCGAATAATACGAATTTTTACAAATAAAGCACATGTAAAATTTAGTAGTAATTATTAATTAATATTGTAAAAGATCAAATGACAAAACATTTAAAAATACGCGAACGCGACGGTTTTTTTGCTCTCCTGAAAAGTTATGTTTTTTTAGTTAGCTCAAATTGAATATAGTTTAACGATATATAAAATCTCGGGAATTTCAAATTTTAGATCTAAAATTAGGGTCTTGAGACCCCGACAGATATGCAGAGCTAAGCTATTCCACATTTTTCTTTGTAGTCTTTCTTTAGAAAATTTCATCCGTTTTGCTCTATCTCGCTTAGTTTTCGAGATATCGCCATTTTGAATTTTTAACTAAATTCTAAGAAGTTATTTACTAAATTCTCAGAAGTCATTTACTAAATTCTAAGAAGTACACTTCCTCAATTCAAAGAAGTGAAATACGATGATGTTTTTTTTAGTAAATTTTAACTAAACTTGAACTAAATTGTTTTTTAAGAAATATGTCTTAAAAATAAAGATACGATTCTTAGATTTGTTTGATTTGATTTCTTTGGCAGTAAGAATTTTTTTCCTAATATTTAAAAAATCCATTTAAAGAAAACTATGAACTAATTATAAGTAAATGAACTAAAATTTTTTCCTCATAGTTAAGAAAATTTCTCATTTTTAAGTTAAATTTAACTAAATTTAAGGAAAATTCATGATAAATTTTCAAAGACATTTTTTCCTTAAATTTAGTTATGTCTTTTTTTTAGTGTGCTAACTCTCGTTGGAAAACTCGGAAGCTACAGTGACTTATTGGAGCTACATATTTTTAATTTTTCTAATCCGGATGGTATTGAATTTTCTAAAACTCGGAAATAACTAATTTTCAACATACCGGATGTTTTTCCGATTTAATTTATTTAAATAAATTAATACAAAAACATACAATATAATCCGGATTTGATTTTTCATTGTTGGCAACATTGGAAAGCAAAAAATATGAATTTCTTAATAATTTTTTCGTAAGCTTACAATTCATTAAATCAATCATTATTTTAATTGACTTTAAATAAAAAAACTGGTGATCAAAATCGAAAAAAAAATCAATTAGTCACCTACAATTTGATGATTGATGTAACAATTTTCTTCATCGGAGGAGTTTTAATTAAAAAATTAGTTGAAAGCGCGTTTTTAGTGATTAAATTTCGTTTTCAATTCATTCCATGTAATGAGGCACCCTGGATTCCTAATCAAAAAAGACATTTACAAAAAAACTGATTAGTATTTAAAATATTTTATTCATTGTGAAGGGTATTCACAGATTCGGCCTAGTCAAATTTAACTTTTTTACTTGTTGTTTCGTCGTTGTTTAATTTTTACCTTTTTTTTGCATTGGTATTTCCTGGTTTTT
This sequence comes from Pegoplata infirma, assembly GCA_963921195.1. Lineage (NCBI taxonomy): Eukaryota > Metazoa > Arthropoda > Insecta > Diptera > Anthomyiidae > Pegoplata > Pegoplata infirma. The sequence continues at coordinate 62,706,665 of OY992537.1, read as the reverse complement.
ATGAACGTTGCATTATATTACAGTTGTTTTGTTGTTGAAATTTGAATTTGTATTTTTTGTTTTTGATATATGTGCGCATATTTTGTTTTACAGTATTTTCTAACCACATTTTTGTATAAATTGTAGTCAAACCCATATAAAAGTTATGTTGTTGAATTCCATGTTTATGTTTCTTTTTATATAATTCTGAATTTTATTTAAACAATTGGTTTGCATGATTACCAGAATAACACCATTTTTAATTAAAATTAAGAAAAATTTAGAATTTTTATGCTAAAATTGAAAAAAAGTTTTTTTGGCCAAAAGTGGGCGTGTCGAAACCTAAACATTGTCCAGCCCGAAGAACCATTCTTAATATTGCTTAAAACTTTTTTGAAATCGGATGAGTAGTTTCGGACACTCAAAAAATTAGGTCATTAACTGTTTGTTGTTCATTTAAAAAGATACGTTTTGTTGTTTTTTAAAGAAAAAACATTTGTTCAATGTTCAGTTTTTTTAAATGACTATTTCTGTTCGTTGTTTCAAAAATAACAACATAAAAAATAAAGACTTTCATTAACATTCAATTTTTAAAGTCATTTATATTTGTTCTGTAAGTAAAAATAAGTAATTCTTCTTTAATTTTTAATGATTTGTGTACGTAATTTTTATTACATTGTTGATATTTTTTAAAGAGAAGTCATTCGTTTTTACCTACTTGAGTGGGTTATTTTTTATAGAAAAAAAAATCAAAAAATTATTTATAGAAATATCAAAACATGTTTGTATCAAGTGACTTTGGCACGATGGGTAGAGTGTCTGGCCAGAATGTAGTTGATTGCGGGATCGATTCTCCAAAATTTTATTAAAAATTTTTAAAAAATATTTCAATAGAAAATTGTAAAAAATAACCTACGAAATCATTATTTTTTAATGTTTTCGTAGGTTATTTTTTTGGAATTTGTTGGTAAAAATAACACAACAATCATTAGTTTTTTTTTTATGGTTTTCGTAGGTTTTTTTTTTCGAATTTGTTGGTCAAAAAAATAGAAGTCACGTTATTTTTTAATGTTCAATGTTACTTATTTTAGAAAATTTTATTAACAGTAAAAATTAAATGTTGATGTTTGTTAAAACAAGTGAATAATTACTGGAATGGTTTTCAATCGTTTATTCACTGGTTTTAAATGTGATTTTGCATTTGTTTTTGCCTACAAAATATTTTGAGTGAATAGATTGTTGAATATATTCTTCGGTAATCACGACAAAATCACAGACTATAAACAGACTCGACAGTAGAGTTTTATGAGAAAAAATGGGAAAAAACTAAGCGATTTTAGGACAAAACAGAGCGGTTTTTAGTCCGTTTTACGCTAACATGGCAACACTTTCTACGACTTAGGAGTGAGTGAAACAACAAAAACCGATCTGGCATCTATTTTTCTTATGGCGCGTTATATTAGTTTTCTCTTTCTAACCTAATTCGTAGAATAATTTGAAAATATTAACCATATGGTTCAGAACTACTTTTTTGACACCTGTCACTTATGTCGAGTCTGTATTAGTCTGTGACAACATTTTCTATGTAAAATAATTTAAACTCTAAAAACCGATTGCTTTCGGGATAATTTCAAACCAAAATCATTGATTCCGGAATATTAAGTAAAATCGGTTGCTGGTTAATATGATGTGGGGGTTGCTGGGAGACTCTGAGGGGCATCTTACCCGCCCCCTCCCCCCTCCCCATTGCGACAGATTTTGTCAAATGGATCTATTTAGATTCTTGCAATTTATTAATCCAACTAATTATTATTTTGCACTAATTTGTCATTATTTTTACTATTTTGTTTTATTACCACGCCTACAAAAGGGGCGGTCCCAAAACATTAAGTTTAATAATAGCCCGGGTCCAAGTGCAGGACTAAAAACTTCTTCCGAGATTAAAGTGTTTCATTTGTTTAACAAAAGAGGTTTAGAGGTTGGTTTAGTTCCTAAAGTGGGAACTTTTCCCTTGGTCCGATTTATCCTATTTCCGAACTGAACTCCAAGCTTCAGGACTCTAGCTCTTTTATTTTGGACTGCAACGTATTTTCCACAGACTGATCAGTAATATATATGGGGCATTCCATGTCAAATCGGACACTTTGAAAAATTTTTTTTTAGATTTTCCCAATTTGTTTACAGTTTTTAGTACCCTTAGAAAACTCCTTCGTGGTAAATTTTCAGATTTTTTTGATGACCCGTTCAAAAGATATCGAATTTTAAAAAATTGGTAGTTTGTTCCTTTACTCAAACTTCTTTTACTTATAACTTATTCAATAATGGTCGGAATTTCAAATTTTTTTTTTCAAAATTTTTGTTTTTTACTGACTTTAAAAAAAAAATCCCAAAAAATTCTTAAAAGCGCTCTAGTATGCGATTTTTAAGTTTTAAAATTTAAATCTAATTTTTGAAAATGTTTGTACTCTTCGATTTTTTTGAAATTTTTTTTGTGTAAAACTTCTATCAATTCTACAAATTTTTTGCATAGGAAGGTCGTGGGATAACGATTGTTACTATTTTTAAAATTTTTTTAAAAAATTTTATTGTAATTTTCCAATCTTAAAATCATTTCTACTGCTCCAATGGTGCGTCATAGAGGGGTCATTTATGAAACCGACCCCCATTAATTTGTACGTCTTAACATTTCTTTGGAACAAACTAATACCCTATCTCCAATTTCTAAGGGTGCTCCCACACAAAACGACATTTTCTTAAATTTGCTCCAACCGCTCTAACTGCCCTAATGCCCAACCGCTCTAACTGCCTAATGGTCTCACTAATGACCCCTCTCGGACGCACCATTGGACCTGTAGAAGCTGATTAAATAAAACAAATTTACAAATAATAAAAAAAATTGTATGGGGACCGCCTTAACAATTAGAGATAGAGGGTAGGTGTGTTCAGAGAAATTGTTTGGACTAAAAAAATATTGTGGATCAGTCATACATTTTGTTACTCTAAGGGCACTATTAGGGCAGTTAGAGCGGTTGGAGCAAATTTAAAAAAATGTCGTTTTGTGTGGGAGCCCCCTTAGAAATTGGAGATAGGTTATTAGTTTGTTCCAAAGAAATGTTAAGAGTTAAGAGTTAAAAATTAATGGGGGTCGGTCTTATAAATGACCCCTCTATGACGCTCCATTGGAGCAGTAGAAATTATTTTAAGATTGGAAATTACAATAAAATTTTTTCAAAAAATTTTAAAAAATAGTAATAATCGTTATCCCACGATCCTCCTGGGCAAAAAATTTGTAGAATCGATAGAAGTTTTACACAAAAAAATTTAAAAAAAAATCGAAGAGTACAAACATTTTCAAAAATGAGATTTAAATTTTAAAAATTAAAAATCACATACTAGAGCGCTTTTAAGAATTTTTTGGGATTTTTTTTTTTAAAAGTACGTAAAAAACAAATTGAAAAAAAACAAGTAGAAAAATTAATTCGACTTGGTCGAATCTATAAATACCCTCCACAATGTTATCTGATAGTAATTTTCTAAAAAAAATGCATTACAAATTTTTATTAGAAATAGGTATATTATTTTGAGTAAAATTTGTTTGTGAGTGTAAAATTTTTTTGACTGTCAAAATTTTTTTGAGTGTGAATTTCATTAAAAAAAAAATAATTAAATTAAAAATTAAAAAAAAAAAAAATTTTTTTGAGTGTAAAATTTTTTTGAGTGTAAATATTTATTAGAAATATATTATTTTGGGTAAAATTTTTTTTGTGAGTGTAAAATTTTTTTGACTGTCAACATTTTTTTGAGTGTGAATTTCATTAAAAAAAAATAATAACATTTTTTTTTAGTGTAAAATTTTTTTGAGTGTAAATATTTTTTTTAGTGTACTATTTGTTTGAGTAACAAAATTACTTTGTAAAATATTTTTTTTGTTTTATACCTATACGTATATGTTAAAAAAATATATTTCACATATTTCCCTGATTTTATTTTACCATCCTCGTCTTAAAAAACCAAAAACAAACTAATAGGTATTTGATTTTTTTCCAAAAATACTTACTATACACCGTTACATACAGTTACAAAAACAATAACAAATATTTACTTGTCTAACAACTAAACTGCACCCCACGGCAGGAAAACAAACAACAAGTTAAAAAAAAAACTGGTATTTCACCATGCTTGTTAAAAAAAACGAGTTTTCAACTGTTTAAGGTGAAAAAATCTGAAATTCAGAGCCTTGCTTATAACTTTTGAACCACTGAACCGATTTTGCTGAAATTCAAAACCAAATAGACTTGGGGAACGACAAAGATATGTAACACGTTTCAGCACCCTCAGAATTGTCTTTCGAAAGTAAGAGTGGTTTTAATCTCGAAAGTTCGCAAAATTCCCTTCCCGAAATTTACTCTTTTGCTCATAACTTTTGAACCACTGGACCGATTTGGCTGGATTGCAATACCAACCTGACCCGGTAAATACCCAACATATATGTCAAACTTCAGGAGCCTCCATAAAGTCTTTCAAAAGTTAGCGTGTTTTCAACGGACAGACAGACAGACGGACGGACGGACATCGCTAGATCGACTTAAAATCGATCAAGGATCATGAATATATATACTTTATGGGGTCCTAGACCAATATTTCGATGTGTTACAAACAGAATGACAAACTTATATATACCCTCTATCACTAGAGTGGAGGGTATAAAAATTGAAATTCGGACCATTATTGAAGAACTTATAAGTAAAAGAAGTTTGAGTAAAGGAACAAACTACCAATTTTTAAAAATTCGATCTCTTTTGAACGGGTCATCATAATAATCTGAAAATTTACCTCGAAGGAGTTTTCGAAGGGTACTTAAAACTGTAAACAAATTGGGAAAATCTAAAAAAAAATTTTCAAAGTGTCCGATTTGACGTGGAATGCCCCATATACTTCAAGGGGTCCTATACCGATATTATGATGCGTTACACACGGAATGACAAAGTGAGTATATTCCCATGCTGTGGTTGTAGGGTATAAAAATTCAGCAGAAAAATCTGCTGAAAACAAATTAATTTTGAGCCATATGTAAAATCGACTGATGTTAGAAGACGCGGTTTTCTAAATTTCTGTCTGAAAAATATGGGCCAAAACAACAGAAAAAGAAATTATTAGAAAATATTTTTTGTTGTAATATTTACTAAATATTTCTGTAAAATTAGAAATATAATCTGCTGAACATTTTTACATCTTTTTAATATTTAAAATTTGTCAAAAAAATTATCTCTTAAAAAACTGAGAAAATTCTTTTTAAAAAAATTTCAACAATTTCTAAAAAATTACAAAATAAATAATTTGCTTAAATTTTTTAATTTTAGAAAACAGAATCTGTAAGATTACATAATTTTTTTGTTATTTTCTAGATCGACAGAGAATTAAGTAAACAAAATATCAATTTCATCAGAAAAATCAACTAAAATAAAAGTTGCACAAAAATTATTTTTAAATTCAGAAAGCAGCATCAGAATTGCAGAAAAATTACTGTTTCTATTATACAAAAAAAAAAATCTGTTATTTTCTAGAACTAAATAACAGAGAATTAAGTGAAAAAATATCAATTTCCTCAGAAAAATCAACTAAAAGTTGTTTTACAGATTTTTCGACAAAGTCTTTTCTTCATCGACATTGTTAACCTATAATTTCTGGTTGGGGCCAAAATGACCCATAACAATTTTTTTGTAATTGGGCGGCATTTCGTGGAAATTATCGATAAGAAATTACGATGGTGTTGTATTTACATGTAAATTCTCAGCGATAACATTTAAAATAATTGTTCAGTTCAACGAACGTGCTGGGCACTGTTCATAAAAAATAAATTCAAAATTTTATATTCCGACTATTAAATAACAAAAATTACAATTTTAATTTTTATTTTTTTTGGCCAACAAAAATTATTTAAACTTGTTAGACAGACCGTATATAGAGAGATGTGCAATCTAAAAATAAAAGTAAAAACTAAAACTAAAACTTTCACATATTTTTCACACCTCTTTTAATACATTCATAGATAGATAAAAAAAGTTAATGAATTTTGTGTGTGTTTTTTTTTTAAATTAATATAATTTTTTTTAAAGTTTAAAGCCCCAAAATTAAAAAAAAAATATATATAAATATAAAACACAACAATAGTAAAACACACTCTCTTACATAAAATTTTGTTTTGAAAAAAAAAAAAAACAAGCCAAAAGGAGATGAATATTAAAAATACACCAGCCAATTTTGTTTAAAGACAAAACTGACAGATACCGCTAACACTATGGGCACAAAAGAAACTACAGACAACATTTAATAATAGCAAAAGCGGCTTCATCTGCACTTAAAACTATAACAAAAACAACAACAATGAAAAAAACATTTTACAGCTGGTGAACAGCTGAATTTTGTGAACAAAAAAAAAAACATTTAAAAATCTAAAAATATTAAAAACGATGTAAAAAATATTAAAAGTTTAGGAAACTTTACACAAAAAACAAAAGCAGAAATTCTTATTATGCAAGTATTTGGAGGATTTCCTGCAATTTAAGAAAAAAATATATTTCTAAGATAATTCTGATAAAGAATTATTTTGAAAAATTTATTTTTTACACCCTCCAACCACAGTATAAGTAACAATGTGACATTCCGTGTGTAACGCATCGAATTATCGGTCGGGAACCCCATAAAGTGTGTATATTACACTACACTAAAAAAAAAAACTTTTTCAAATTACTAGAAAAAGTCTAGTAATCCCATTTTACCAATATTTGACAGTTTTCCTTGACTTTTAACATATAATTTTCGATCGAAATTTACATTTTTTTGTAATTTTAGAGTTTTTCTTGTAATTTTACAAATTTCTAAGATTTTTTACAAAAAAAAAAATAGTAAATTTACGAGAATTTCTTGTAAATTTTATTTTACAATTTTATTGGTCAAAATCTTGTAAAATTACAAAAAATCTCGTAATTTTTACTAGGAATTCTTCTAAAATAGGTTTAAGCAAAAAATCTAATAAAATCACGAAACCTCCTTTTAAGTTTTATAGCGTCAAAAAAGTTGTAAATTTACAGCTTTTACAAAATGATTGGTAAAAAACTTGTAAACTAACAATAATTTTTTTTCAAATAGGAGGTAGCAAAAAAAAAGTTACAAACTTTTCTTGTAGTTTTACTAGGTTTTTTTTATTGAGTGTACTAAACATTAAAAATGCGACTGATACCTCACCTTATACACATGACTACAATAGTTCTGCTGGTCAAAAATCCAGTGTCCAAACTTTCCCATCACATCAGGTTTTTGAAAAAATTGAGGTCACAGTTAAAAAAATCGCCGTTCTGGTAATTTTTGGAAACTCATAGAGGATGATCCCGATGTAATGCCGACTTCAAAATAAGTCGTGAATAAACCTTAAACATTACTCATTAAGATGCAGAACTCATTTGGTTAGTATTCTTTACCCTTTGGGCACCAATTGTCTTTAAGTGATGTCTTATCGAAAAAAAAGTTTTTGGGGGAAAAGACCTTTTTAAAAGACAAATGTTTCTCCAACTGTTCAAATGAGTTATACATCTTAAAGAGCAATGTTTGAGCTTTACCCTTGACTTATTTTAAAGTCGTTAGCAAATCGGGTTCATCCGCTATGAGTTGCCAAATATGCCCGAAAAGTAGATTTGTTTGTATTTCAAACTAGCTGGCCCGGTCCGCGTTGCTGGCCCAAATATAAGATTAGTGTTATATTTCGTTACGCTTCAATATATAGCCCTAAAAAAATGTAATGCATTTCTTGGCATATAAAAAATTGTGGGCGTGGTTTTAAAGACACAATTAGGCAGATAATCATCTTCAAATTATATTTTAGGAACTAAAACAAAACTATCCATGACTTTACACATAACGAACAACACAAAAATAAATTATGCATATCCTTCGTTCTTATCGTGAGCTATTGTCTTGAGTTCAAACAAACCTTTATAATCTTCCCGAATTTTCCATTTTTCCGGGACAATTTTCTCATTTATATTTCTTTAAAAACCTAATTTTAACTATAATTAACATAAAAAAATCGGTCCGGTCATTAGTAGGCGGCATATTTTGACAAAAGTGGGCGTTAAAATTTGTGTAGTAAGTTTAACTGGTACATATGTTAACAATACCCAAGGATTTAAATCATTTGTACCAAGTTTAAGCGGAGTATATTAAGATTTTTTTTCTTTAAAAGATCGATTTAGAGTAAAAATTAGGCGAGGACAATTTTTCTTTCCCAACAATTATATGGACTATTACGAACATTTAAAACAAAAAAGTTAGCTAAATCGGTCCAGGCGTTCTCAAGTGTTGCAAATTTTAAGGATATTGAAAAATATAATGATCATTAAAGAAAAAAGATTAGTCAAATCGAAAAAAGAGGAGTAAAAGTGGGAGTGTTTAATTTGTTTTCCAAAAAACCTAAGACAAACATTTAAAAAAAATATTGTCCAAATCGGTTAGTTCCCAAGTGATGCGATTACCAACGAACTACATTTGATTTTTATTATTATTTATATTTTATTATTCAATATATTATTTTTCTATAGAGCAAATTTTATATATATCAAAAAAAGAGTCGGTGGACAACTTTTTTACCGTAAAAACCTTATTAGAATTTAACCAACTTGGTCCATTCATTCAAAAGTGGGCTTAGAAATGGAAAACTGTTCTTTCCGAAAACCTTACTTGGACTATGGCGAACATTAAAAACAAAATTATACAAATTGATCCAGCCATTCCATGATTTAAAATAAATATATCGGGAAAAGTGAGCGTAAAAGAAGGCTTGGCCAATTTTTTTGCGGACTATAACCAAATTGGTCTAGCCGTTACAGTTCTTTCGATGCATGAAAAAAAGTGGGTGTGGGAAATTTTACTATTCGTAAAACATAAGCTGAATTATGACGAACATTTTCAACAAAAATTAGCCAATGTGGGCATGGTCAATTTCTTTTTTCATAAAAACCAAAGTTCAAAAGGATGAAAATTCTTTTAAAAAATAATTTAGTCAAATCGGTCAGCCATTCTCAGATTTCAGATAAATTGAAAAAATGGGCGTAAAAGTGGGCGTGGTTGATTTTTCTTTCAGTAAAAACTTATATTGGATTACTACGAACATTTATATAAAAAATTACCCATATCGGTGCAGCTTTTTTCCGATTTTAGATAAATCTAAAAAAGTGGGCGTAAAAGTGGGCGTGGTCAATTTTTCTTTACGTAAAAACCTAAGTTGGGCTATGACGAACATTTCAAAAAAAAATTGTCCAAATCGGTCCAGCCGTTCTCAACTGATGCGGTTACCAACGAACGACAATTGATTTTTATTTATATAGATTTCTCAAAAATGTGATGTAATATTTTGGAGACCAGGTATGAGACCAGGGAAATTAATGTAATCATGTGTATAAGCTGGCGTTCCATTCGCATAGTTTTATACCCTCCACTCTAGCGATAGAGGGTTTATATAAGTTTGTCATTCCGTTTGTATCTCATCGAAATATCGGTCTGGGACCCCATAAAGTGTATAAATTCATGATCCCCGATCGATTTTAAGACATTCTAGCGATGTGTGTCTGTCTGTGTAAATGGTGATCACGGCCAAAATATTACACGAAGATGACTGAAACTTAACATATTTATTGAAAGTTCTCACGAGAAGTTTGGTATTGCATTTGAACGATATCGGTTCAGCGGTACAAAAGTTATGAACGAAAATGTAAGGACACCTCTAAAATTTTAGTACATTCCTAAAAATTCAAAATGCTTTAATTCGGCTGCTGGTTGACTTATGTGAACATATATGAACACCGAATAGTATTTACACAAGTACGAACATATTTGTTGACAAAAAAAGAAAAAAATTGCGAATCTTTTTTGTAACAAATTTTTTTTTTCGCAGAAATTTTAATTTTTTTTTTTTCAAAAACAAAATAATTTTTTTTTAAATTAATTTCCTCTTAAATAAATTTTTGCAATAATCTTTTAGAAATTGTTAAGGGTATCACTACATTCGGCAAGGCCAAATTTAACTTTTTTACTGGTTTTTGTAGCGGAAAAAATAATTTTCTGGCAATTCGACATCATTGAGAGAAAATTGGTACCCTTAGGGCTAAGGCGACTGACCAAATTAGTTCAGCATCCTTAAGAGCAATGTTTAAGCTTTACCCTCGACTTATTTTTAAGTCGAGATTCTAAGAACCAAAAATGCCCTCCATTTTGCTCTATCTGGCTTAGTTTCCGAGATAGCGCCATTTTAAGTTTTCTGAAAATAAACAAGTAGAAAAGTTAAATTCGACTTGGCCGAATCTATGAATACCCTCCACAATGCCCATTTTAAGTGATAATAAATTTTCTAACGTGAAAAAAATAACAGTTTTGATTAGAAATATTTTATTTTGTTTAAAAAAATTTTTTTTAGTAATTTTTGAAAAAAAAAAAAAAAAATAATTTACTAATTTTTTTTTTTTGAGTGTAAAATTTTTTTCAAGTGTATTTTTTTTTTGTTTTGGTATAAAAATATTTTTGAGTGACAAAAATACGTTGTAAAATATTTTTGTGACTTACCAATGTTTTTAAAACAGGTTTAACGGGTTTTCAACACGTGAATTTTAGATGAAGCTAATCTGAAATTCACGGGTTTGCTAATAACTTTGGACCGATTTGGCTGAAATTCAATACGAACGAGGCTGGAGGAACGCAAAATATATATGACAAGCTTCAGCATCCTCAGAATTGGTTTTCGAAAGTTATAGTGCTTTTTATATCAAAAATTCACGAAAAACCCTTGCCGAAATTCAGTCTTTTGCTCATAACTTTTGAACCACTGGACCGATTTCGCTGGATTGCAATACCAACCTGACCAGGTAAATGCCCAACATATATGCCAAACTTCAGGAGCCTCCGTTAAGTCTTTCAAAAGTTAGCGTGTTTTCAACAGACAGACAGACAGACAGACAGACAGACAGACAGACAGACGGACAGACGGACGGACGGACGGACGGACGGACGGACGGACGGACATCGCTAGATCGTCTTAAAATCGATCGAGGATCATAAATATATATACTTTATGGGGTCCTAGACCAATATTTCGAGGTGTTACAAACGGAATGACAAACTTATATATACCCTCTATCACTAGAGTGGAGGGTATAAAAAAAATTTACCATTTATTTTTGCTAATGTAAGCAAAAAATCTTGTAAAAATGTTGTCAACTCAATTTCAAATTTAGCAAAAGAAATTAGTTCAAAGTTTGTTTAAAATTTCTAATGTGCTAAATGAAGTTTACAAGAATTTTTTGCTAACATGCTAATCTCAACTAAAAATTTGCTAAAAGTTAGCTTACTAGCATTAGCAAAAAAAAATTTGTAAATCTACTAACGTATTTTTTTGAGTGTACAACTCCCATATATGGGCAGGGGATTCTAAGTCTATTTTGTAGCTATTGAACCATGTGAAAGGATAGCGTTGATGCTGATCAATAACAATAGAGTAGCCAGCTCTATTGACTCATTGGAGCATCATCGGATTGTGGGTTGTGTGCAGTGTTGCCAGAACTTGGTAGTCAAAAACGGCTAAATTCATTCGAAAAAACGGCTAAAAAACGGCTAAAAAATGGCTAAAAAACGGCTAAAATATTTATTTTACTTTTTTCAGAAAAACTATTCTAAATTTATATTTTGTTTAATTTTTTGACATAAAATTAAATAGAGATCTTTTGTTATACATTTTGTACGGTTTTAACTTATTCTAGATAAAAACTAGAGTTCAAAACACTTTTCCAATGATTTACATTTTTTTAATGCAAAAACAAAAATAAAAAAAAAAATTACTAGAAAATTTTTTTTTGAGTAAAAGAACTTTTTTTAGTTATTTTTGTTTAAAAAAACTTAAGTAATTTTTTTTATTGAGTGCAAATATTTTTGATTTTTTTAGTTCGCAATTTTTTATTAGTTTATTTATTTTTTGTAATTTGTACATTTTTTTGGGTAAAACTTTTTACTCCAGGAACCGTTTTCGCTGAAACTTGACGAGAAGAATGGCAAAAATATATATGCCAAGATTCAGCAACCAGTCTTTAAATTGAGTTTCGAACGTTAGCGTATTTTTAACAGAGAAACGGGCATCGTCTAAGATTTAGTATAATGTTAATGGCATGAATATGACGAAAATATTCGCGGTTCGATACCAGACTGGGATTATTTAAAATTAAGATATATGAAAAACAAGTACCTATTAACAAAACAAACCGATTAAAAATCCTGCTGATGATAACACTATAACTGGAGTGTTTGAAACCGGTACGGGAATACCAGAAATGTCTGTAATTTTGATATTAGACAAAGTTGGAGCCTTTGCTTGATCTGTACTAACAAAAAACCAATCAATTCTTTATTTTAGTATAAAAAAATACAAAAAACTACTTTCAAATCAAAAAACTCAAAAATGGCTAAAAAACTGCTAAAATAATTTCGAAAATGGCTAAAAAAACGGCTAAGAGCTAAATGCATTTTTTTCCGGCTAAACGAGTTCAAAAGGAGCTAAATCTAGCCGGAAAATGGCTAAAATGGCAACTCTGGTTGTGTGACTCTGTTCTATTGATATTACCAGGAAAAGTGTTCCGCTGAGATAAGTGAACTTACCGCTAGAGCCCGAGTTTTTGTTCGCAACGCTCGGCTGTCTAGTAGATAACATCCATTTGTTGTCGATTATCCAGTTGATAGCACATCACATTACAGAGAAGGTTCGTTTATCAGTTGTAGTAGCCGTATGTGGAATAAACTCCCCGCAAAAGTCTTCGCAGTCTCTTTCAATGCAGATAAATTCAAGTCAAATGTCCATACACACTACTCCCTTTTTCCTTCATCTCATAACCTATTTTCCTGATATTAACACAATGCACAATGAAAAATTCTACTACAATCAAATTGTGGTTGTCAAAATATTAAATTGGCTATGATGCCACAATGTGGAAGTGAAATGGCCGATTGCAGCACTCTCAATAAATAAGTTGACTATTTTTTATTAAATGTCGATTTGATGTCGATTGTCCAGTTGATGTCGATTGTCCAGTCACATCGCATTACAGAGAAGGTTCGTTTATCAGTCGTACTGGCCGTATGTGGAATAAACTTCTCGCAGAAGTCTTCCCAGTCTCTTTCAATGTAGATAAATTCAAGTCAAATGTCCACAAACACTACTCCCTCTTTCCTTCTCCTCATAACCTATTTTCCTGATATGAACACAATGCACAATGAAAAATTCTACTACAATTACATTGCGGTTGTCAAAATAAGAGATCGGTTATGATGCCCCAATATGGAATGAGTGTCCGGTTGCAGCACTGTCAATAATGAAGTCAAGTCACTTGACAATAGAGTAACCAGCTCTATTGACTCACTGGATCATCATCGGATTATGGGTTGTGTGACTCTGTTCTATTGAGATTACCATAGAAAGTGTCCTGCTGACATAAGTGAATTTATCCCCAAGCCCGAGTTTTTGTTCGCAGCCTATTAGATCACATCCGTTTGTTGGCGATTGTCCAGTTGATCGCACATCGCATCTCAAAGATGGTTCGTTTATCAATCGTACTATTCGTATGTGGAATAAACTCCCCGCAGAAGTCTTCCCAGTCTCATTCGATGTAAATAAATTCAAGTCAAATGCCCACACCCAGTACTCCATCTTTCCTCCTCCTCATAACCTATTTTCCTGATATCAACACAATGCACAATGAAAAATTTTACTAAAATCACATTGCGGTTGTCAAAATGTTAAATCGGTTATGAGGTCCTAATGTGGAAGTGAGTGTCCGGAATGTCCGATTGTAGCACTCTCAATAATGAAATTGACATTTTTTAGTAAATCACATCCGTTTGTTGTCGATTGTCCAGTTAATCGCACATCGCATTACAGAAAAGGTTCATTTGTCAGTCGAACTAGCCGTATGTGGAATAAACTTCCTGCAGAAGTCTTCCCAGGCTCTTTCAATGTATATAAATTCAAGTCAAATGTCCATACACACTACTTCCTCCTTCTCATAACCTATTTTCGTGAAATCAACACAATGCACAATGAAAAATTCTACTACAATCACATTGCGGTTGTCAAAATATCAAATCGGTTATGATGCCCCAATGTGGAAGTGAGTGTCCGAAATGTCCAGTTCAATACTGCCAATAATGAGGTTGACATTTTTTTGGTTGTCACTGCGTTAGTTTAGTCCATATTTAAACGCTTAATCATGTTTAAGAATTTGAAAATTTTTAAACAAATTAATGAGAATACGGTATTAGAAACTGATCTGAAAATACTCTTAACGAAAATGCATATTTTCTACCTTTTTATACCCTCCAACCACAGTATGGGGGTATACTCACTTTGTCATTCCGTTTGTAACGCATCGAAATATCGATCGGGGACCCCATAAAGTATATATATTATTGATCTATGATCGATTCTAAGACTTTTCTAGAATGTCCGTCCGTCCGTCCGTCTGTATAAGACACGATGCAGTCCAAAATAAAAGAGCTAGACTTCCGAAGTTTGGCACGAATATGTCTTTTGGTCCTAGGCAGTTTAAGTTCGTAAATGGGCTAAATCGGACCAGGGGGAAAAAAGTTCCCCTCTGAAGAACTTAACTAACCTCTGAAAAACGCCATATTTTCTCAGTTTTTTTTGTATTTTTGTTAAGCAAATGAAACAATTTGATGCCAGAAAAAGTTCAGGGTCCTGCACTTGGACTTGAGAAAAAAGAAAAATATTTTTTTTTGCCCGCCCCCCCTTTGTGGGCGTGGATTTTAAAAATCTTTTTAAATAATGATAAAATTGTATTACTTAAGCTCAAAAAGCATAATAAATCAATTTTTAAACATTTATCGCGTCGGTTTATGTGTCTCCAAATGAGCCCTTCTGACGCCCCCCCCCCCAACAAAAAAAGCGCGCCTGCATTTTTTTTTTAATTTTTTTTTATCTGTTGGAGGGTATTATAGATTCGGCACAGCCGAATTTAACACTCTTACTTGTTAATCATAACATAACCACGTGGACATTTACTAATTGTTATATTGACTCCTATAGTATAACAAATTCTATTAGTATACTAGGCCGCATTATTTTTGGCAGTTACAAATATCAGCATAATCTAATTATCCACATAAAAATTTAAAATTTCTAATATAAAAATTGATGATGCACAATAAAGTATAAATTTTCTATGTCATGGTTCAATATTTCAAACCACCACGATTTAAATGGCAAATTGGGTACCCGAGTAAAAAAGTTCCTATATAGTTGTATATAATTCAGGGTTGGCAACCGAAACGAATAACGGTATCGGTAACGGTATTGGTATCAAATATTTTTTATATCGGTAACGGTAAAGGTAACGGTATTTTCGATTATTTCGGTAACGGTAAACCGTTACCGAAACATCAATACCGGTACGTACCGGTATTATGAATAAAATGTTAACAAGTCACATATTTGATAAAAACACGTAAAAAAAAAATATTTAAAAAAATTAAAAAATTAAAAAATTGTTAAATTTAGTGCATTTTTAATACATAATAGTGTATGTACCAGTATTAAAGTTGCTCATGCAAGAAATCTCTTTTTTCTGCTCACGTTCATGCAGCTCACGTGAGTAACTAACATTTTTTTTCACGCTCACGAAATTAAAATAAACAAATTTTTATTTTTTTCAATTTCTTGCACAAAAAGGAATTTTAATTCCTAAAAACAATCATAAACTCTTATTTAAATCACAATTTGGTAATAATTACCATCTAAATTCAATATGCTGAAGATTTCATTACATGTTTTCTCGCACACTCAAGCACGAAACAATTTTTTCTAATCACGCGCACACGTTTCTAATCACGCACACCTTTAAAAAATGTTGTTTTGTTAAACATAAAATTAAAAAAGTTTAAAACTTAAGGAGTCAAGATGTGACAAAAGCACTTTCGTCAAACCACCATTAGTTTTTGGAATTTTTTTTGCAAGTTTTACATTTTGCAAACTGTTCACCTTTTGCTATCACAAAAAAAAAATGTTACCAGACGGAACTTTTTTAGATTTTTTTCTATTTTGTTCCACAAAATTCATTTTTCATACAAATTATTAAGAAAAATATAAAAATAATAAAAAATTTAAAAAAAATCGGGATCCCGAAAATCCCGGGATTGAAAATTCGAAATCCCGAGATTCGGGATTTGCCTAATCCCGAAAATCCCGGTATTTCCGGGATAGGGATTTCCCGATTGGAAGCCCTTATGTTTAAAATACGTGGCACTTACATTTCTCTTTCGAACTTTTTAAGTGAATTTCGAATGTGATCATTCGTTGGACCGATTTCCACATTTACTTTGCCAAAATTTAGTTTATTGCGAATGTGGTCATTTGTTGGACCGACATCCTGATTCTCTTTGTCCAAATAACAATACGATTGGCAATAAACAAAAATTTGTTTTTTACGTATATTAAAAATATTTTACTGTTTTTAATCCAGAAAGTATTAAAATAAGTAATATTAAGACAACCGAAACAAAACCGATATAATACCGGTAAATATCCGAATAACGGTAACGGTTTTTTATCGGTAACGGTATTTACAATTTTTTATTTCGGTATTGGTAACGGTAACGGTAGTCAATATCAAAGGGTTTTTAATCGGTAACGGTATTGAAAGGGTAACGGTAGCCAACACTGATATAATTTTATAAACATCATATATGATTAAATAGAATTATATAGAATTTGATGCGAAAAATGATCGATAAAACTATATAAAATTTGATCAATGTTTCATATATTTTTATAAATTTTTTATATAATTTTATGCGAAATTTGGACCCCTATTTTTATATAATAATAGCAAAATTATATAATTAGATATAATTATATAAAAAAATATAAAATTGTATAAAACTGTATAAAACTATATAAAGTTACATAAAATTATATCAAGTTTTATATAAATCATAAAATTTTGTTTTAATTATATATAATTATATATAATTTTATGTAACTTTATATAGTTTTATACAGTTTTATATAATTTTATATTTTTTTATATAATTATATCTAATTATATAAATTTGCTGTTGTTATATAAAAATAGGGGTCCAAATTTCGCATAAAATTATATAAAAAATTTATCAAAATATATGAAACATTGATCAAATTTTATATAGTTTTATCGACTCATTTTTCGCATCAAATTCTATATCATTCTATTTAATCATATATGATGTTTATAAAATTATATGCAACTATATAGGAACTTTTTTACTCGGGTATTTAGGAATTACAGAAAAATTGGCAAACGTCTGCATTATAAATATGTATCTAGATATTTATGTGGAAAGTATGCAACACAGAATGTTAATCATATTGCAACAACTTTAAAACATACAATTTTATACTGCAATTGCAAATTGTAGTCTGATCTAAAAACACTTAAAAAAATTAGTTGATTATAGTCTCTCTACAACGAGCAAACGTTGTATGGCAGTATAAAATGTTGCTGCTACTTTTGCAACAACATAAAAAAACAAAAACTTCTGGATGAACAACAATAATTGCTAGCATAAATGCGTGTTTTTGTATATATTTTTTTTTCCTCTGTAACAAAAACAAAAATTGAAAAATAAAACAAAGACCGACCAACTTTAATGTTTTACCCTGACATGCCATACCCAAGATTGCATTTTTTTTTTAGTTTCTGTTTTTGTGAAGATTTGCCTGTGAGTGAGTACGTGCACATAACATTAACACCAAGTGCACGAGATCGAGTACATTGTACAACTATTTTGTTTCCATTATTGTTGCTCATGTTAAAGCTGTGTGCCAATGTTGCATAATGGGGTAGAAGTGCTAATATTTCTTTATTTTTCTCAGCATATTGGTACCAAAATTACGATTTTTAAATATTTTTTCCATTACTTACTCAAAATTTCTTAATTTTTGAGCTACATATAGTCAAAAAATCCATACATAAATTTTGATCAAAACCTATAGATTTTGCTAACTTTAAGGGCGGGCAGCTAACTAAAAGTACCCTTGCAAAATTCATCACAGAGGTAAAAGGTAAGGTAAGTCCTTTCTAAATCGTCACTCCCTCACAAAGCTTTTTTATAATTCAGCTTTATTTTAAGTTGCAACTATACTATATCACAGCAGAAGTATATGTACTTCGAAGCCCATTGCTTATTGTTGTAGTTCTTTTAAAAGTCTTAACACATAACAGATGCTTGATTTGTTGCAAAATATGCATATGATGTTTATTTTCGTTGTTGTTTTACAAACCCCTAGTACTTTTGTACTTTTTTTTTGTAAGTTGGTATATTTAGTATGTGGCCTGCATGTTGGCATCCATCCACTTACTTACTCACTATACACAATTTCACATAGTGTGTGTTGTATACCTTGCCAGTGAAAAACTGAAAAAAAAAAATCGAGTAAAACAAGTAAAAAAATAAAATTCGACTTTAACGAATCCATGAACACCCTCCACAATGCCCAATACATGTTAAAAACAAATAAATTAGAGTGCAAAAACACTTTTAGTGATTTTCATATTTTAACGTTAAATTAACAAGTGTACAAAAATTTTGACTAGAAAATTTTTCGCCATTTAGCGATTTCACTAGGAGGCCATATGGCCCATTGTGATTCCCTTAATTATCATTTTCCTACTCCCCCTCTGTTACAAAGTTTTATTTTCTTAACCCTCCCGATTCCCTAAGATACACTACCGATTCCCTAGAAAGTCACTTATTGTAAGACGTATTAGAGCATTCCAGGTCATAGAAAAATCTTCAAATACTTATGACGGCGCTTTATCAGACCCGTACAATCACATAGCAAGTGTTTTGCTAACTCCTTCTCCATAACTTCAACAATAGTCCCTGTCAAAGATTGCCACTTGGCGGATTATACAATGTCGTGTCAGTACTTCTACCAATAGGCTAACCAAAAGTAAGAAGACTTTCTGTCCTTTTAGAAATTGTCAGTGGCCACAGGGTTCGCGATATCCTGCACGTAGGCGGTGATAATCACACCTGTCGTTCATTCTGTTCTCTGATATACTGACAATTTCGTTAATCAATTTCACTAAAGGAACCGAAATCTCTGGTTCCTTCATCGATTCAGAACAATTCCTCGCACACTCATCGGCCAATTCGTTCCAAGCGACTCCACTGTGTCCCGGAACCCAGATTAGCTTGACTGTGTGCTGACTGATACGACGAAGAGATAGTATACAGTTCTTAACGATGCTCTGTGCTGAATACCTGTGCATAAGAATATTCTGGGAAACGAGAAAGCTGATCAGCTTGCACGACAGGCAGCGAAACTCGCACATGAGGCAGTGAAATCGAACGTATTTCCTCCACTTTGCACTATCTTTTTAGAATGAGATTGAACTCAAAAGCGATCTGGTTGAATAGATGACAAATTCTGGCAGACGAAATTGTTGTATAATGAAAACTTGGTAAAACACAATAAAATTTATCTGGATGTGGACAGGAAGCAACTGCGAGCTACAGTTAATCTTATTACAGATCACAACACATTGAGTAAACATTTGGTAACTATTGGAATTAGGTTAGGTTGTAAGTGGCTGCAGATGTTTTACGTCAATAATCATAGACTCTGTTGTCCATTATGATACCACGGTACTGTAAAAGGTTTCCCTACTAGTACCTGTCATTAAACCAATTTGAGCTTCTTATGAAACTCCTTAGATATTGAGTTTTGACATCCGACAAATCAGTAAGATCGTGCAGCTCCCTAGATGCCAATGAAGCAAGTCTCTAACCCGGAAGTGCCGGGCAATGGCAGATAAAGTGTTCGATAGTTTTAAACTCCTCTTCATCCATGCCACTCCGGCAAAATTTATTCGACGGCACATTTAAAGGCTCTGCGTGCTTCCCTATTAGACAGTGTCTGGTAATTATAGCAACCACCGTCGAAATCTCTCCACTTGGAAGCGATATCAGTGCACTTCTGCGCCCTTGATTAAGAGAAGGCCAAATCAGTCGTGCTGTTTCGCACGTCCATCCATACAAGCAAAGCCGTAGGTTTCTAGAGGCATATCAACACATTCCAATTCTGTTGGAACCTGTAAGGTATTTTCCAGTCTTGCAAGTTCATTGAATTTGCAATTCCCTGGAATGTGTCTGTGACCTGGGAACCATATGAGTCGTATGATAAACTGCTTGGCCATCTCATTTAAAGACGTGCGGCAGTTAAGGGTTGAGATCTTGTTTTTGGAAACATTGAATCCAGGGACTGTCAGGTGTTGACTGCTGTTGTAGACAATACATTGCAGCTCTACCAGTCAGCCACTTCCTTTATTGCCAGCATATCTGCCTGGTCAACACTTCAATGATCCGATATCCTTTGAGCCAGGCTCAACACAAGCTCCTCAGAATAGACGCCAAGGCCACGATCCATCCGTGGAAAATTTAAGGAGGCTCCACTACCCGGAATTCCCTTCATCCAAGACTCCCTGGATGGTGTCATAGTGGTAATATGGCGCTCAAAAAGGCTCATAGAGGGAGCACAGTCCACATTTTTTGGTATTGTTATCTTTTTCAAGATCACGCTATTAGAACTATTACAATTAGAAATTATGTGCAGATGGTTTATGAACCCGTTGAAGATACCTATCACTTCTTATGCAAATGCCCTGTTCTCATGCCCTGTTTTCAGAATTTACCAAAATTACGAGGCATGATTCCATAGGCCCTGTTGGGATTTACTAAGGCATCAAAATGGTACGTATAATATAAACAATTTTCAGCTGCACGATGAAGAAGAGAAATGATCAAAGCCCAAAGGCATAATAATAAGCCAAAACATGACTTCTAAGGACGTTGGTTTCCATCAGTATCATCTTTCTAAACCTAAACTAACGATTCCCAATTTTACAGGGTTTAATTCCAACGCCTTTAGTGCTGCAAGGTAGTCCACGAAAATGTTAATGGAGCAAGAACGTTGGTCACTTGTCATAATAATCTGCGCGGCTTTATCAGTTGCAAGTACCTCAGCCTGGAAAACACTGTACTAGTTCGGAAGTCTCAATGAGGGCCTGATTTTGGGGCATTCAGAATATACTCCCGGATCCAAACTCATCGCCATCTTCGATCCGTACGTAAAAACTAAGATTGCATTCCCTGTTTTAACAGAGTTAGTCGCCTATTAATCTCTAGTTGGTACTTGGCCTTTAAAGGTTCTGTTCCAGTTCCGTCGGGCCCACAGTACTTAATATGGTCGAGTGTTTTCAAGAGCACTGTTTAAGTATTGGCGACTCTTTTAGCCTGAGAGCCGAATTTGCTGCTGTGCTTTTGATGTAGTTATCCACAGTCTGAATGTAGAGTATCACTTCTAGACCGGTATGGAGTGCCGATCTTATAGCACTAGTGATACCAACACACGTTAGACGTTGTACTTACTATAGATTGCAGAGATATGATTCTTATCCCCTACTCACCAAGAGTCAAGGGGACCATTTCGGTGTATTATATATTGTTTAAGACCCCACCTTCTTCCAAATGTTTACCGGCAGGTGTAGCGCAAAACGACTTTTTTATTATTCCTCTGTATTCTTTTTTAGAGAAAGCTTTAAGTTCAGGAAGACACCAAGGTATTTGGCCTCTTTAGATAGATCGAGTTATTGCTAAATTGTTACATTGTTCGACAAAAAGAACCTCCCAGTGAAATATGCAACGGAATCTTTCCACTCCTGAATCCAAATCTGCCATTCAATTTGTTCTAGCATGTACCGTTTTTGATATATTCGCTGTTAAAAAGTCAAAAAATCAATAATTTCGCACATCCACTGTTACAGATTCTTTCACAAATAGGACTTGATTTCATATAAAATAGATCTACTGAATCCAAAACTGCTATCCAAATTTGTCTAGCATGTTTTTAAACGCGAAAATCTCAAAAACGGATCATGCCAGAAAAGTTTGGATTGCAGTTTTAGAATCAGGAGGTCAAATTTATATCAAATTAAGTCCCATGTGTTAGAAGCAATATTACAGTTAACCCCCAAAGGTGAGAAATTCTTGTTTTTTTTTACCTTTTAACAGCGAATATATCAAAAACGGTATATGCTAAAACAAATTGGATTGCAGATTTGGTTTCAGGAGATTCAGTGGCATACTTCACTGGGAGGTTTTTGTTGTCGAACAGTGTAATTATCAAGCAATAACGCGAAAACAGGATCAGTTAGGATTTTTGTGTTAATGATTTTTAAAATTCAAAATAAAGAGGAGTGAAATGCTATTAGCTGAATTTGTTATCATTTTAACACAACCTTAACTTAATTGAAGAGGGGTGTCGGTTGTTTCATCAAATTTGGGAAGATCAAATCTGTCTATCTTAAGCCTTTTTGTGAACAAAACGAGTTTGGTTTTAGCAGATAGTTCTCTTTTGCCCACGTCAAGAGTATCCTTAGTGTTGATTAAAAGGGTTCTCTAATCGTTGGTAAAAACTAACCTTTGGTTTGGATCACAACGTCAAAAGCATAGGCCACCGCCTTGATACTTATTTCATTGAGTGACTCGAGGATCTCATTTAAAAGAAGATTCCACCAGGAAAATTTCATATAAATTTGCCTAGCTTCAGAAGCATCAGAGTTGTATTTCGAAAGTAAGCGTGTTTTCAACAGACGGACGGTAATTGCTAGATCGTCTTAACATCTTAAGATTCTAGCAGGTTTTCAACAGATTGGATGGAAATCGCTAGAACGCCTTAAAATCGATCAGGGATCTGGAATATATATAGTTTTTGTGATCCTATCCCTATTTTTCGAGACGTTACAAAAGGAATGACAAACTTATATGTACCATCTATCACTACGTAGAGAGTCTAAAAACTACAACAATAAAAGAACAAAATACGGCTACTGTAACTGCAACAACAGCAGCAACATATTTGTTGCATGATTCCTTCCTTTATTTTCTTCGTCTTCTGATGTTTTTTTTTAATACAATCTACTCTGAATATACCTCTATTTGAATACTTAACTCGTGCTTTTATCTTTTTTTATTTTTGTCACAACAACATTTTTGCCATAAAAACACAAAAAAAAAAACTATAACAAGTTACAAGAAAACTAAATAAAAAACATTTTGCTAAAATAAACCTGATGTTTGACTGACAGTTTGAGTTCCTTTTATTATAGGGATTCTTCTTATAATGATGATTCATTAAGTAAATGAAAAAGGCATGAAAGATGTTTCCAAACTAAGACAACATGTCAAGGAATGTTGGGTCAATAAAGAAGAATAGAAAATTTCAAATCTAAACAAAGAGAATCGTTTCCAGAAAATTTCTAAGACCAAACTCCTATTCTAGGATATATTCTAAGGCACTCCACATCAAAAATAAATCACCTTCAAAAAGCTATCGAAAACTACTAGGTCATTTTTTATTCCGTAAGATATCGTCCCTTAAATAAAAAAAAAACCTTTGCGGTTTTATGAGGTCCTCAATAAAGCGAAGGATCTCAAGAAAGCTAAAATAGGGTCGCTGTAGGTTAGTTGTTAGCGTACTATCCCTCGAAACTGGGGGTCGTGGGTTCGATTCCCACCAAAGCCCTTGTTTGATTTTGCTAAAACAAGAACGGTCATTGTTACCAGTTCTCGGTTAGATTAAAATTATTAAAAATTCAAACTTACCGCGATATTTGTTTCTCGACGGATTTACACATTATAAAACTACAATGGTGTATGTTCAGACAGTTTGGTATTTTTTTAGGCCTGCATCTCTATTAGCCGAACCGCACAAAGGAAGGTCAATCCCGGCGATTAACCAAAACAGTTGTTAAGAGTTGTTCGATATTTATAAAAAAAAACCAAAAATACTCTTCAGTAGCCTACTTGTGCTATTTATTCCCTTAATTTTTCTTTTTTTGGAAATCTATTTTATGACCTCCATAAAAACTTTGTGATTCTAATGTGTGAGAAACATAGTTCTCCAAAGTTATATGTATATTTTGAGTAATTCCCCAATTTGATTATTATTTTAAGTAAGTGGATTAAAACTAATAGATTCATTTCCCATTTTTTTAAACAAGTTAAACAAAACATTCCCATGAATACAGACATAAACATTAATTATTTTCACAAGAAATATTTTTGTTTTTTTTTTGCAAATGACTGACCAGTTTTTTTGCCTTTTGTCTAGAAATCTTTTTAAACTAATACACTAATACAAGTAATCCCATAAAGACGCTGTAGTTCTTATACACTTAAAAATTATAACGTTAACTGTTTGAAGTACTAAGTTATAAAAATTTTCCGTGCCGGTGTAAAAAATTAAGGGCCATGTCACAGACTCAATTCCTTTCGGATTTAAAAAAAGTGGTTTACTTGTAAAACGCAAAACGAATATTAATTTTTTCGGAATGAAATCGATTTCAAAAATCAAAGTGGAATTGAAATGCATAAAAGTGGTTTCATTCCGAAAAAAATATATTCGCTTTGCGTTTTACGAGTAAACCACATTTTTCAAATCCGAACGGAATTGAGTGTGTGACATGCCAATTAATCTATTTTAATATGATCAATATGAATCATAAACACATGAATGGATGTAATCAGATCTGCTTTAAATATTTCCAGATCCTTATATGGGGTGTAAGTCCGACTTATCTCATTTCGAAACTTTACCAGACATTGATCATAAGAAATATTAGTGAAAAACTTCATGTTGTTAGCACTGATAATGTTTTAGAATAGATCACTGATCAATAATATATGTACATTAGAGTGGTTCAAAATAAAAAATAAAAAATTGTTGAAATCTCACCCCATCATTTTATGTAATTTGGTGCAAAAAGCTTTGCCCAATTTTTTCAGATTTTTACAAAAATGTTTAGAACTGTTACGCGCATTATTTTGCATCCGTAGTGCATATACAAAAAATTATAGTTTTTTTTTTCTTTGTGGTCTCACTCCCAGACTTGATGTTATTTGGTGCAAAAAGATTTGCCTGATTCTAAAAAAAAAATTTAAATGCGTTACCATCATTTTGCATCCGTGCACATTGGAAAATTGTTATAAAGAAAAAAGACTCAGACTCTGAGATATTTTTTCTATAGAAAAAGTCTTAAATTCTGAGAAAAAGTCTTAGATTCAAAAATATTTTTCCTATAGAAAATGTCTTAGATTCTGAGACATTTTTGTTATACAAATTCTAAGATTCTGAAACATTTGTAATATACAGTCGAACCCGGTTATAACGAACTCCGAGGGACCAGTAAAAATAGTTCGTTATAATCGGAGTTCGCTATAAGCGGGGTATATTTTTATCAACCAAGTTTTTTTTCCAAAAAAATAGATCCAATTTTGTTTTATTTTATGTTTTTTCCGTAAATAAACTTCTTATTGAGAAGAAATCATATATATATAAATACATTTTATCAAAATTATAATATAAACCACAAAATTCCAGTTTGTTAGTTTGATAAACATTATTGCCACTCATTTAAAAATATTTATGAGAGTTCGTTATAAAAAGGTAAATACACATGAAATTGTCTTCGTGGGACCATAATAAGTAGTTCGTTTTAACCGAGGATTCGTTATAACCGAGTTCGGTATAAAAGAAGTATTTTGTGTGAGAATTGATGCCAAAACGTCGGGACTTTAGAATTAGTTCGTTATAGCCGAGAATTCGTTATAACCGAGTTCGTTGTAACCGAGTTTGACTGTATATCGAAAAAGTCTTAGATTCTAAGGCATTTTTCCTATAGAAAAAGTCTCAGATTCTAAAACAATTTTCCTATAGAAAAAGTCTTAGATTCTGAGAAATTTTTCCAACAGTAAAAGTCTCAGATTCTAAGACCACTTTCCTAAACAAATGACTTCAGATTCTAAGATATTTTCCTTATAAAAAACTCTCACAATCAGATTCTAAAACATTTTCCTAAAAAGTTTCAGATTCTGAGACATTTTTCTTATAAAAAAATTCTCAGATTTTGAGACATTTTTCCTATAGAAAATATATCGGATTCTGAGACATTTTTTTCTATAGAAAAAGTCTCAGATTCTAAGGCATTTATCGAAACAATTTCAGATTTTGAAACATTTTTGCTATAGAAAAATTCTCAGACTCTGAGACATTTTCCCTATGGAAAAATTCTCAGATTCTGAGACATTTTTACTACAGTAAAATTCTCAGATTCTGAGGCATTTTTCCTATAGAAAAAGTCTCAGATTCGGAGATATTTTGCCTATAGAGGTAAAACACATCAATTCAACCAAAAAAAGTAGCATTTTTGACCTTACCCCTTTCGAATTTGATGAAACTTGGAATATAGTTGGGCCCTTACAAAAAAATTATAGTGCCAAAATGTTCGACTTCTGGTGGTTTTTCTTTCCGAGATATGGTGTCTTGAAAATTGGCAAAATCGTATTTGAGGCATTCCACCCCAAATGTCCCGCTACAGAAAAACATGAGTCCCGTAAATTTCTGAATTAGTTGTTTGGATAGCCCTATATGGAGCTAAGAAAATTGCGTTTTTGGTTTTTCTAATTTTCAAAAACTGGGCTTAGGTTAGGTTAGGTTAGGTTAGGTTGTAAGTGGCTGCTGACGTTTTACGTCAACACACGTAGACTCTGAGGTCCATTGTGATACCACGGGATCGTAATAGGTTTCCCTACTAGTCCCTGTCGTTAAACCAGTTTGAGCTTCTTATGAAACTCCTTAGATGTTGAATTTTGACATCCGACAAATCTGAAAGATCGTACAGCTCCCTAGATCCCAGTGAAGCAAGTCGCTGACCAGAAAGTGCCGGGCAATGGCAAATAAAGTGTTCGATAGTTTCCAACTCCTCTTCATCCATGCAACTTCGGCAAAAGTCATTCGACGGCACATTTAACCGCTCTGCGTGCTTCCCTATAAGACAGTGTCCGGTAATTATAGAAACCACCGTTGAAATCTCTCCTCTTGGAAGCGATATCAGCTCACTTGTGCGCCCCTGATTAAGAGAAGGCCAAATCAGTCGTGTTGTCTCACACGTCCATCCATTTGCCCATCTTTGATTAGTCTCCGTCGCAGAACAAAGCCGTAGGTTTTGCTTGAAAGTTTCTAGAGGCATACCAACACATTCCAATTCTGTTGGAACCTGTAAGGTAGTTCCTAGTCTTGCAAGCTCATCGGCTTTGCAATTCCCTGGAATGTCTCTGTGCCCTGGGACCCATATGAGTCGTATGTTAAACTGCTTGGCCATCTCATTTAAAGACGTGCGGCAGTTAAGGGCAGATCTTGTTTTCAGAAACATTGAATCCAGGGACTTGACCGCGGCTTGACTGTCAGTATAGATGTTGACTGCGGTTGTAGACAGGACATTGCAGCTCAACCAGTCAGCCACTTCTTTTATTGCCAGCATCTCTGCCTGGTAAACACTGCAATGATCTGGCAATCTACGAGCCAGGCTCAACCCAAGCTCTTCCGAATAGACTCCAAAGCCCACTTGTTCGTGCAGCCTCGATCCATCTGTGTAAAAATTTATGGTAGCTCCACTACCCGGAGTATCCCCCATCCAAGACTCCCTGGATGGTATCATAGTGGTAAAGTGGCGCTCAAAGAGGCTCAAAGAGGGAGCACAGTCCACATTTTGTGGTATTGTTATCTTTTTCAAGATCGCGCTATGGCCACAATCACTGCTCCTCCATTGCAGCGTGCTATTAAGTCGAATTGCCGACGCAGCCGCATACTGCCTACCCAATATGTCCAAGGGTATCAGGTGAAGGAGGATTTCTAATGCAGCCGTAGGTGTAGTACGAAGAGCACCAGTGATGCACATTGACGCCATTCTCTGTACCTTCGTGATAAAGACAAAGTTCGCTTTTGTTTCCAAAGCAGGCCACCAGACAATGATTCCATACAGCAAAATTGGACGCACCACTGCTGTATAGATCCAATGAACGACTTGAGGGCTAAAACCCCATCGTTTTCCAATGGCCCTTTTACAGGAATACAAAGCAATCGTTGCTTTTCTCACCCGTTCCTCAATATTACGCCTGAAATTCAGCTTCCTATCTAGAAATACTCCAAGATACTTGGCTCCATCTGAGAAGGTGATTTCAGTACCGTCCAGAGAAATAGGATCAAAAGCAGGAATCTTATTTTTCCTTGTAAACAAAACAAGCTCTGTTTTACTAGGATTAACTCCTAGGCCACAGTCTCTTGCCCATTTAGACAGATCTTTCAGAGAACCCTGAAGAATGTCCCGCAATGTTGGCAGATGCTTCCCCTTTACCGCTATCGCGACATCGTCAGCATATGCGATAACATGACAACCACGTGCTTCTAGAGATAGTAGCATTGAATTCAGTGCCAGGTTCCAAAGAAGCGGCGAAAGAACACCTCCTTGTGGTGTGCCCCTATTGACAAATCGAGATATGACGGACGCTCCCAATTCAGACGTTATACGTCTATTGGCAAGTAGGTTTTCCACCATTAAAACGATTTCACGCTTTACTCCCAGACCAGACAATGCCAATATTATCGATTCTGGAATGACATTATTAAAAGCCCCCTCAATATCAAGAAAGGCCACCATAGTGTACTCCTTTACCGAAAGCGATCTCTCGATGGTACCAACGAGCTCATGAAGAGCTGTTTCCGTTGATCGTCCCTTGCTGTATGCATGTTGCTTTGTCGAAAGCAACCTCGGGTCAATCACTCTACGCAAATATGAGTCTATCATTCGTTCCATTGTCTTTAACAAAAAAGAAGACAGACTAATTGGTCTGAAATCCTTCGGAGCTGTGTGGGAACTTTTCCCAGCCTTCGGGATAAATACGACTCTGGTATCCCTCCATTTTAAAGGAATATACGACCAGTTGATGCATGCTGTGTATAGATTATACAGCAACGGGGCTATATAGTCCAACACTTGCTGCAACTCAGCCGGGATTATACCATCAGGTCCCGGAGATTTATAGGGCCTGAAGCTTTTTATCGCCCAGATTAATGTTGGCATATTTATTATTTCCGAAGCAATTTCAGATGCTTGGGCGTCAGAACGTTCCAAAGCTTGAAACGGCGTCATGGAATTGCCCGGAAAATGCGTGTTTAAAAGGAGATCCAGCGACTCTCCACTGGAGGAAGACCACACCCCATTAGGATCTTTCAGGTATCCTAGGGTGCAAGGAGAAGAAGCCAGAACCTTGCGCAGCCTGGATGCCTCAGAAACGTCTTCTATGTTTCCACAGAAGTTTTTCCAAGAATCACATTTGGCATTTCTGATCATCTTTTTATAACTCTTAAGTTGCAGCCTGTATGCAGACCAGTCCTCGTCCGCTCTTGAAAATTTAGCCTTATTAAAGAGCTTTCTGCAGGAATCTCTGCTCGTCTGCAACTCATTTGACCACCAAGGTGGCTTTTTTTTCCCTCTAGGCTTTGCAGAAGGGCAAGACGCATCCAGGCACCTATTACAAACATTTGTTATATGGTCAACCAGACAGTCAATTTCCGCTAAACTATGCGGTTCAGATAGGGGTACTTCATCCAAAAGCAAAGAAAAAGTCTCCCTATATTTCACCCAGTTTGTTCTTCTCAGATTTCTAGAGACTGTCTCAACCGGGGCACGCTCCCTGAGTAAAAACTCAATGTAGCGATGATCTGAGAAAGAATGCTCTTCCAAAACTCTCCAGTCATCAATTCTATCAGACAATGTATCTGATACAAGTGTTACGTCAAGAACCTCTTGCCGCGTACTTGTAACGAAAGTTGGTTCACTACCCTTGTTACAAATATACAGGTTAGTGCTTAACAAAAACTCCAAAAGTGATTCGCCTCTATCATTTGTGTCTGTACTACCCCATATCGAATGATGTGCATTAGCATCACAGCACACCAGTAACTGGTGTCCCCTAGATTCAGACTCCCGAATCAGACCGCCAACCTTCTCCGGGGGTATTGGCCCCGGATTAGGAAAATACGCAGAGGCGAGCCAAATAGATTTCCCATGAAGCTCTAAGCTAGCCGCTGTAACATCCATATCACTAAAAGTTGATAAAAAGAATATATTTAAGCCATTTTTCGCCAAGATGCAGGCTCTTGGTGAGCCCTCACCTTTGGCAGTGGCGGGTACAGCTTTTGGGTTTGGGGGGGGAAAATTTTTTTTTTACTTCGAAAAAAAATCATAAATTCTCCTTTGTTGACGAGCAAAAAAAAGGGATACGTTTTTTTTACAAAAAAAAAAGTGATAAGATAGCTATAAAATCATCAAATTTATTAGTTTTTGCCGAATAAGGTTTCTTTTTCATGATCATATTTCGTTTAGATCATTTTTTTTAATTTGTTTTTAATGAAAATTGTATATTTTTCGTATACATAAGAAGAGAATTTTTTAAAAGAAGAAATTCTCCCTACATAGAAAACTTCAGATGTTGAGACATTTTTCGTGAAAAAATTATTTTTTATAGGGAAACTGTCTTAGAATGACTAAATGTCTCAGAATCTGAGACTATTTTCGTATAGAAAACTTTTCGGATTTTTAAAAGAAATTTAAAAGAAAGTTGTATATTTTTAGTATACATAAGAAGAGTCTAAATCTGAGAATTCAATAGTAGAAATTCTTTTACAACGAAAATATCAGATTTTGAGACATTTTTCGTGAAAAATTTTTTTTTATAGGAAACATGTCTCAGAATATCAGACCTCTTCTTAACGAAAAATGTCTCAGAATCTGAGACATTTTTCGTATAGAAAAATTTTCAGGTTCTAAGAATTTTTTTCCACAGAAAAAGTCTCAGATTCTAAGACATTTTACTATAGAAAAAGTCTCATATTTTAAAGCATTACTGAAACATTTTTCCTATAGAGAGGTCTCTGATTATTAGATTTGTTTCGTACTGAAAAAATTTTAGATTCTTCGACCTTTTTTCTATAGAAAAAGTCTTCTTCGACCTTTTTCCAATAGAAAAAGTCTCAGATTCTAAGACCTTTTTCCTAAAGAAAAAGTTTCAAATTCTGAGATCTTATTCCTAAAGAATAAGGCTCAGATTCGCACCCATTTTTCCTAATGAAAAAGTCTCAAATTCTGAGAGCTTTTTCTTATTTAGAAAAAGTTTAAGATTCTGGCACCTTTTCTCTAAAGAAGAAGTGACAGATTCTGCGACCTGTTTCTGATTCTGAAATCTTTTCCGATTCTAAGACCTTTTCCTATAGAAAACGTCCTAGTCGGAAATGTTTTTCCTATACAAAACGTCTCAGACTTTAAGACCTTTTTCCTATAGAAAGGTCAAAGATTCTGAGACCTGTTTCCTATAGAAAAAGTCTGAGATTCTGAGACATTTTTCTGAGATTAGTCTTACATTCTAAGACCCTTTTCCCGTTGAAAAGTCTAAGATTCTGCGACCTTCTACCAATTCAGTTAGTTTCAACTTCTGAGACTATTTTTCAACAATAAAAAGTCTCAGACTTTGAGACCTTTTTTTTCTTAAAAGACTCAGATTCTGAGACCTTTTTCCCTAAAATAAATCTCAAATTCAGAAATTCTGAGACTTTTTTCCCACAAAAAATTCTTCTACAACCTTTTTCCTATAAATAAGTTTTGAGACCTTTTTCACATAAAAAAGTCTCAGATTCTGAGAATGTTTTCTTTAGAAAAAGTTTATTTTTTATAAAAAAAAAATAAAATTGTTTTACAAATGTAAGTTCGACTATCAACATTTTTAATTTTTTAGATTGATTCACTTTTTCCTTAAAAAATTTAAAAATTTTTCCTTTTAAAATTTTCAGATCTTTTTCTATGAAAAATTTTTGAACTTCGAAATTTTATTAGAAAATTTCCTTCTTTCTTTTTTCTTCTTTTTCTTTCCTTTTCTTTCTTTTTTCCTTTTTTTTTCTTCTTTTTTTTCTTTTTTTCCTTTTTTTTCTTTTCGAAATTTGGTCTGGGGGGGGAAATTTCCCCTTTTTCCCCCCCCTTGTACCCGCGCATGCCTTTGGCAACCATCAACTTAAACCCAGGGGTCTTCAATCCGCAAACCCTGCCACCCCGCACCCAGGGCTCTTGGATAAAAACCAAGTCAACTGCTCCTGTCGTCAGGCGCAGCAATAGTGCAGCTGAGGCTGCCTTACAGTGATGGGCTTAGAAGGCGTGGTCAAATATTGGAAAAATGGTAAAATTTGTGGCGAGTTGCCTTGATTAAATATTTATCACATTAAAACGGAATGCACCACAATCTCAAACATTTACATTCTTATATAGTTTTGTATGGGCTATCGATCAAAATTTTTTTTTTTTGAAAATTTTCAGAACCCGTTCTGAAATTTTCCATTTTTTATAAATGTCAATTTATTAAAAAACATGCCACTTTTTTTTTCTTTTTTAAATTTTTTTTAAAGTTTAGATGTTTGTCCATCCACACAAAAAAATTCAGAAACACGGTCTTCGTTTTTTTCGAGAAAATCGCATTTGAACTTTAAATTTCATAATAATTTTGTAATTTGCTTGTATTTTCTTGATTTAACTTTGCGAATGAGTATTTTTAATTGCATAAATATTAACGTTAAAACAAAGAAATAAAAGCAAATTACAAAGTTGTTATGAAATTTAAAGTTCAAATGCGATTTTCTCGAAAAAAACGAAGAACGTGTTTCTGAATTTTTTTGTATGGATGGACAAACATCTAAACTTTAAAAAAAAAAATTTAAAAAAATGACATGTTTTTTAATAAATTGACATTTATAAAAAATGGAAAATTTCAGAACGGGTTCTGAAAATTTTCAAAAAAAAATTTTAATCGATAGCCCATACAAAACTATATAAGAATGTAAATTTTTGAGATTGTGGTGCATTCCGTTTTAATGTGATAAATATTTAATCAAGGCAACTTGCCACAAATTTGATCATTTTTCCAATATTTGACCACGCCTCCTAAGCCCAGTTTTTGAAAAATTGAAAAACCAAAAACGCAATTTTCTAAGTTCCATATAGGGCTATCCATACAACCTATTCAGAAGTTTACGGTACACGTGTTTTTTTTCACTGGACATTTGGTGTGGAATGCCTCATATACTTGACAAAAGTGTTCTGACATAAATAAAGATATCTCCAAAAGTAATAATAATACAGGTATCGTTCAGGCTTCAAAGAATACACTCAAAATAAATTCTCTGTCCAATCAGCAGAAAAATCTGCTGAAAATACACCCATTTTGAGCCATATGAGAAATCTGCTGATTTTAGCAGACACGGTTTGCTAAATATCTGTCATAAAAGGTGAATAAATATAACAAGAAGAAAAAAAACATACGCCGCCAGCCAGCATCGAACTCGCCACCTTCCGATTTGAAAGTACACTTCTTAACCACTACGCTACGGAAGCTTATACTTTTATCTGGCGTTTTAGTTATTAAACATGTGTGTTGTTCGACAGCAGAGAAATCTGATTTTAGCAGAAATATCTGCTGATTTTAGCAGAAAAATCTGCTGATTTTAGCAGAACAATCTGCTGATTTCAGCAGAACAATCTGTTCTGTTTTTTTTTTATATAAAAAAATTTCTTGAAAAAATAATGAAATTCAGCAAACAAAATCAGTATAAACATAGTAAAATGTCTGTTATTTTCTTAAACTGAATGACAGAGATTTTAGTAAAAGTATCCTTCTCAGCAGAACAATCTGCTAAAAGATTGCTAATTCAAATAGAAAGTCGTTTTACAGATTTTTTGACAGAATTTTTTTTTTTGAGTGTATGTAATGAGATAGCCTATTAAATGGCATTCACCAAGATTTTTTTTGAAAAAGGTCAAAGGTCATTGGTTTTAACCTTAATTTTTGGAGAGCTATATCTCAAAAAACGATATTTTAAAATTTTGGAAAAATATATATTGTTAAGGATAACTTAAGTTTAAATTCTCAGGATGGAAACTTCATTGGAACTTTTAATATTAATAGAAACGGTGTATTTTCCATTAGAAAAAAAAAATACTTTTTTGTCTTTCTGGTACCAAAAAAATTTTGTTTAATGTTTTTGACGTGCTGAGTCCATATATTCCCTATGAACTGGCCTATCGCAAATAGTTTTCGAGATATCTGCACATAAATGTGTGAAAATTGGTAAAATGTTATTGCTGCGTTTTTTGAACTTGTAGGTGCAGATATCTTGAAAAATAATACACTGAAAAAAAAGACATAACTAAATTTAAGGAAAAAATGTCTTTGAAAATTTATCATAAATTTTCCTAAAATTTAGTTAAATTTAACTTAAAAATGAGAAATTTTCCTAACTATGAGGAAAAAATTTTAGTTCATTTACTTATAATTAGTTCATAGTTTTCTTTAAATGGATTTTTTAACTATTAGGAAAAAAATTCTTACTGCCAAAGAAATTTTCCACAAATCTAAGAATCGCATCTTTATTTTTAAGACATATTTCTTAAAAAACAATTTAGTTCAAGTTTAGTTAAAATTTACTAAAAAAAACATCATCGTATTTCTCTTCTTTGAATTGAGGAAGTGTATTTCTTAGAATTTAGTTAATAACTTCTGAGAATTTAGTAAATAACTTCTTAGAATTTAGTTAAAAATTCAAAATGGCGATATCTCGAAAACTAAGCGAGATAGAGCGAAACGGATGAAATTTTCAAAAGAAAGACTACAAAGAAAAATATGGAATAGCCTAGCTCTGCATATCTGTCGGGGTCTCAAGACCCTAAATTTAGATCTAAAATTTGAAATTCCCGAGATTTTATATATGCACATATCTCGGTAAATACTGCCAACACAAGAAAAAGTCCAACGCCATTTTTGTAGCTCTTGACTCGTAGAACACTTCCGCAAAATACCCGAAAGCCCTCCGATTAATAGTTTTTGAGTTATCCGGTTTTTAAGATTCTCAAGACCCTATCAGGCCCCTTATTACCGTATCTCAAAAACTAAGCAAGTTAGAGCGAAACGGACACAAGTTTTGGTTCAAAATCTATGGGGAAACTTAAAGGACCCAACGGGGTCTCGAGTTAAATGGGGTCCGAACCCATGGGTCCAGGGTCTAGACCCAATCTATTTCTAAAATGTGAAGTATAATTTTTCCCATTTTCTAGTTAAAATTGGCTTAAAATTAAATAATTTTGTTTTCCTTATTTTTGGGAAAATTATGAACTAAAACTAAGAAAAAAAATCTTTGGAGCCAAATCATTCCCTCTTTTTCTCAAAATTGAGTTAATTTTCCCAGATTTTAGTTCACTTTTTTTTTGAGTGTAGCGATAGGCCAGTTCAAAAGTCATATTTGGAATCAGCACGTCAAAAACATTCAGAAAAGTGAACTTTGGTACCATAATCTCTAAACAACAAAAAAATATTTTTTTTTCTAGGGGAAAATACACAGTTTTGCCTGTCCTGTTGCAATGTTTCTATTAATATTAAAAGTTCCAATGAAGTCTCCATCCTGAAAATTTAAACTTAAGTAGTGTAGGACATTCTTAATAACATATATTTTTTCCAAAATTTTAAAAATATCGTTTTTTGAGATATAGCTCTCCAAAAATTAAGGTTAAAACAAATGACCTTGGACCTCTTTCAAAAAAAATCTTGGTGAAAGCCATTTTAAAGACTGTCTCATTACCTATTATATGAAATCTGAATGAGACCTGTATTATTATTACTTTTTGAGATATCTTTATTTATGTCAAAACACTTTTGTCAAATATATACGATTTTCCTTATTTATAAGACCCCATATCTCGAATACTAGAATGACCAGAAGCCCGAAAAATTCACACAATCTGTTTTTTGTTAAAGTAAACCCCAGTACTGAACTTCATTAACTTTGGAGGAGGTGAGGTCAACTCTTCGGTTGAATTGAGGTGTTTAAGCTCTAAAACAAAAGTATTACGTTTGAGACATATTTCCAACAGAAAATATCCAGAATCTAACAAGGAAAGTCTTTCACAGGACACACACCGATTGTCCTGAAATTTGATTTTTTTTTAGCTGCCCAATTTCAAATTTAAAAAAAGGTTGCCACGTTATGAAAAAATAAGGGCTTTCGGGAAAATTCTAGCAGGAATTTCGCCAAACGAAAAAATACGGGTTTGCTTAATTTTGACAGAGATAATTCTAAATGATTTTGGCGGTCGTACGTATATACATCTCAATATAAACTACCCCAACGATTATACATTTTTGACAATAACGAACTTAACGAGGCCGAATTGGACACGACCGATACGCCATTGGATAGGCCTTCAAAAAACCTTTTGACCTGTATAAAATGTTCATATAGTTTCTTTTGAAGAAATGGAAAAACCTCAAAAAACAAAAATATACCATTTCTCTCCCTCCCCTTTGACCCGCAAAATGTGTGATTGTGCAGCTAAAAAAAAATAGGTTACTCTTATTTTGCTCCCCTCCTTCCTATATGTTAGTTTCAGGACAATCGGTGGGTGCCCTGTGAAAGACCTTCTTGTTAGACATTTTCATGGAAAATAAAAATAAATAAATCTGAGAAAAAGTCTTAGATGCAGAGACTTTTTCCTAGAAAAAGTCTCAGATTCAGCGACATTTTTCCTAGAAAAAGTCTCAGATTCAGAGACATTTTTCCCAGAAAAAGTCTAAGAAATTTTTAATTTAAAAATTCTCAGGTTCTGTAACATTTTTCCCATAGAAAAAGGTTTAGATTCTGAGGCATTTTTCTTAAGAAAAAGTCTTAGATTCTAAGATATCTTTCTTAAAGAAAAAGTCTTAGATTATGAGACATTTTTTCCTATAGAAAAAGTCTTAGATTCTGAGATATTTTTCCATAAAGAAAAATATTTTAAATTCTTAAACATTTTTGCTATAGAAAGTTTCAAATTCTGAGAAAAGAAAAATAATAGTTCAGTAGTTTTTTTTTGATTAGCTCACCGAAATAGACAATAAAAAATTTCTATTGCAAAACTAATTTGTATTTATTCATTAAAAAACAACTTTACGGAAAACTATTCAAAATAAACTACAATGCAATAAAGTAATATCCAGGGAAACCAAAAATATGCTCTAAAAAACACGTTTTATGCGCTTTAAAAATGCCCTTAAAAATGGAAAATATGCTCTAAAA
Organism: Pegoplata infirma; assembly: GCA_963921195.1. Lineage (NCBI taxonomy): Eukaryota > Metazoa > Arthropoda > Insecta > Diptera > Anthomyiidae > Pegoplata > Pegoplata infirma. The sequence continues at coordinate 62,669,560 of OY992537.1, read as the reverse complement.
ATATGCTGTTAAAAAAATTATGTCCCCTTTTTCGAGGTATTCTTTTTTTTAAATTTTTTAGAGAATAGACCCAAAAAATACCGTTATGTGGTGTAGTTAGAGGGTTAATATGGGTTAATGAAGCAAGAACAGGCCAAAGCGTAATCAATCGTCAGAACCCCGTTATTTTGGAAAAGAAAAAAAAAAAACAAACATTTCAATCCACTTACAAAATTAAAAAAAAAACATCCCACAAAAATTAAAAAAATTTTAAAATAATTGTTGTTATAAAAAAATTGGAAAAAAAATTCTCCAAAAATTAAAAAATGCTCTAAAAACTTAAAAAAATGCTCTAAAAAGTGAAAAAATGCTCTAAAAATTTAAAAAATGCTCTAAAAATATGCTCTTATGTTAAAATATGCTCTTAAACCTAAAATATGCTAAAATATGCTCTTAAGGCTAAAATATGCAAAAATATGCTCTAACAAATCGATGCCAAATTTCTTCAAATCTTCTGAAACGGATAAATACCTTACCCATTTATCAATACAAAGCGCAGGAATGATACTGCATATTTTTGGTTTCCCTGGTAATATCTTTTGGTTAAAGAATAAAATTTTTAATTCACACAAAAATTTTCATTTTCCAATGAACGATTTTCATAGTATTTATGAACAAATTCATACAATTTATTAACTTTTTCATAATATTTATAAACTTTTTCATAGTATTTATGAATAAATCATAATTTGTGAAATTTAAGAACTATTTAACATTTTTCATAAATACTATAAAAAAGTTTATAAGTATTATGAAAAAGTTAATTAATTGTATAAATTTGTTTATAAATACTATGATAACACAGGGCAACACTTTTTTTTTTGCCCAGGTTCTGATAGCTAATTTTGGGTAATTGGGGTACGCTAATTTTAAATCTGCCTTCCGTTTTTTTGGGGCAGCTTTAGTTTTCGAGATATAGCCTCAGGAAACTTTGAAAATAGGCTATTTTTGGCATATTTGAGAGTCCATATTTACCAACACTGGTCTTGTATTAAAAAAGTGAATGACGATTTTAGGTATGTTGGATATGCTGATTCCAAAAATGCCCTTCGTTTTTTTGAGTCATCTTTAGTTTTTGAGATATTGCAAAAATAACATTTTAAAATTTTCATTTGTGCCAGAATTCGATAAATTTTTTTTTTGAAGTTTCATGTTATAAGAGAGGTGCCACGCCCCTTAACCCAATCTTTCCTATATTTTCTACAAAGTTAAGCAAACAAAAATTAGCATACTGTACTCAAATTTGTTGAAAAATATTTTTTAGGAGCCAAATAAAAGCAGTTTGTTGTTTTGGGTTACATGGGAGGTGCCACGCGCACGCCCACTCCACCTACCCACACCATACATTCCTTAGAACAATTCCCGAAATCAAGTAAGCATATGATGTAAATATAAGGTCAATCACAAGAGTGGTTTGACTGGAATGATGAAAAAAATTTTTCGAAATTTACTTGCGTCATAACTCGAAAACTAAAGCTATCAGAAAAAAGTTAATACCAGTTTTGGAATCCTCGCATCCAATTTAGTTAAGTTCTTGATTAAAACTCAGGCTCTAAAATAAGTGTTGGAAATTATAGCCTTGCAAAGTTGGTAAAAAACGCACCTTCTTGACTCTTTAACAGCGATTTGCTCGTGAACGCGAGCTGATGGAAAAAATCGGATAACAGTTTCGGAACCAGCACACTAAACTCCATATAAATCAGTTGTCAAATGTCAGGCAAATTGAAAAATGTCATTTTTTGTGACCCTGTGTATTCGTTCATTGGAAAAAAAATTTTTTGTGTGTTGGCCTAGAAAAAGGGTCACCTGTTAACCATTTCTTTGTTAATGAAAAACAAATACTTAAAGTTTTGAAAAATGTTTAAAAAAAACAAGAAAAGCAAACAAATAATAACAAAAAATAAAATTACAAAATTGTACATTTAACCAAGAACAGCAGCTTACCTTCATTAACATGGCCAGACTTTGGTAGTGTTTCAGTTGTTGTTGAAAAATTATTCATTTTTGCCATTTAGTAGAGGAATAGTTTCTTAACTAAGGCAAACGAACGGCAATCCAATGGATTAAAGAACGAAGAAAACAAAAAAAAAAAAATAAACCTGAAAACAGGTTAAAAAATCTTGGTAGTTTGATTTTTTTTTGTTGGTATCTTTAAACAATCAAAAGAAACTGAGATACTGTAGCAAAGTATGATGGTTCTTTGTCGTACAACTCAAGGACGATAAAACTGCAGCTGCCGTTGCTGGCTGGAGATGAAGAATTTTTTCAAAAAGACTTAAGAATGAATTGAATTACACACGGTGGAGAAGTAGAGTATTAAAAAACAAACTAAATATTTTTGTTTATGTTTTCAAAACCAGAATATTTTTTTTTTGTTATTTGTTTTGATTTTGATTAAATTTGACAGATACTTTATTTTTTTTTCTCGTTTTTTTTTTTTTTTTTTTTTTTTTTTTACAAATACTTGTTGAAATACCGTAATCACTTTAGAATTTATAATACTTTTAAGTGGTATGTTGCAAGTTGGTTTGGTTGATGTTGATGTTGCACAATTAAAGTTTTATGTATCAACTTCCAGTTTTTTAAAAAGTTGTTTTTATAAAAAAAATTTTCAGTATTCAAAGTATTTTGTTACATATTTTTTTGTAAAGTTTTTTTATGACCAATTTTATTTATGTATAAAAAAAGGTTTCTTTTTAAGGTCGTTTTAATTGCGCACTTAAGTTGTATATTTCTTCATATAGAGAGAGAGACAAAAGTCTCTAGCAATTTAAACAAATTAAAAACACATAAATTTTAAAAAAAAATATATAAAAAAATTGTATAAAATTCAATACATAAACTCTATAATAATTTCACGCCCGTTTTATATTGATAAGTTTTCAAAGTAAGAATTTATCTCCCCCCTTTTTAAATTTTCCTAGACTCAATTACTCTTTTAACCCTTTTTTTTTTGTTTCTTTTGATAGGAATTTATTGGAAATTGCATGCTCGTTCATGCTTCATTTAACATAAATTTTAATTGGTTTTCAATATTCATTAAACAATTCACTTCACTTTATTTATCTTTTTTCACTTTTTTTATTTTATATTTTCCACAAAATTTTCTTCTTTTAAATAATTCACGTTTCGTTTGTATTTCATAAATGCATTTTTTTTTATATCGGCAGCATAAATGCAATTTTCATATCTATTAGATACTTATTTTTTTTTTGTCATTTTCTAGTTTATATTTTGTTATTTTTCAGATGTGTTTCGTATCGGTAAAAATGTTTTCCGTGCTACACGTTTGCATGCTTTCGCTGCTCTTTTAACAATCTCGAGTTTATTTCAGTATTTGAGATGTTGTAGCTCTTAACAACGACTGTGTATATATCTAGTGTTGCCAGAAAAATATTGAGTTATGTACCCATTCTAAAAATTTAAATCCCCAAAACAAATTTTCCAAATCACTTTCTTTGTCCCCAATTTTTTATATACATCACGGTGCCCTGTGGGGGTGTTCTGTAATTTATGCGAAAAGTTTTCGCATCGAAATGTATGAAACACAAAATTCTATCGTTTCTCGATTCTGGAAAAAAAGCTGTTTCTGTATATCAATGTGAAAACGGCAGCATTTTTATTGGAATATTCCAAATCAGCTAAACAAGGCGAGAAAATAATAAAAATCACAACAAAAAAAAACGCAATTTCACATTTTTTAAACAACTCTCGTAACATTGTCAAACAAAAATTAAATAATAAATTAAATTAATAAAAAATAATGTGTAGTATATCATTAATAATATTAGTTGACAATATTTTCTTGAAAAAAATATTGTTTTTTATTTATTTTAACTCAAAAGTTGTTTAATTTACGGAATATCGCACCATTTTTAAATGTGAGTGATTTTGACACTTCAACTTCAAAAGTTTTCGATCAATTGGTTTACAGAAACAGTTTTTCTCGTATCTTTCCAATAATTTTGAAAAAAATCATATTTGACAGAAAGTTTCCGCATAACAAAATTACAGAAACAGTCGAATGCGAAAAGTCAGGTTTTGTGCCGATTCACGATGTTTCTGTTTCGTTTTTCATATTTCATGTGAGAAATCTTTCGATTCGAGAGTTATAGAACACCGCTACTGGAGAGGATTTAAATAAAATTTTGGTGTTACTCCAATTTTTAAGCGGATTATGTTTTTTGACTATAAAAGAAAGAAAATGAGCCAAAAAAGAAAAAAAAGTACTAGGCGCTTTTTTTTTGGCGGGCAAAAAAAAGAATTACAAAAAACTAAAAAAGAATTTATTCATTCAAATGCATTAAAATTTTTTTATACAGATGAAAATTCATCGCATATTCACTTATCAGTGAGATTTAAATATATTTGTGACAAATTTTTTCAGACATCAGACTTAAAAGAATAACTTCACTATTTAGTGAGACTAAATCAAATTTCTTCTTTAATTTAATGAAAATTTTAACTTCAGCAGTTACTTCACATTTAATATTGATCCTGTTTCTAGATTTTGAAGGGGGGAAGTTACCCCAACAATACAAACAAATTTTACAAAAGAGTTTTGGTGAAATAAACAAAATTAAAAAATTATATTTAGTGCATCCATAAGATTGACAACAAAGAAATAGTCCCAACTACTTTCTGCATCTCTTTTCAAACTATTTATATTTTTTTACTCTTTCTAATGGTGTTTTCTTTTCTGGCAAAAAATGTGCCTTTTTTTTGCATTTCGCCCCAAAAATTATGTTTTTGTGTTCTTTTCTAAAAAAATGCCAACCCTTATAAACAATATCGTGTTCTTTTCTAAAAATGTCTGCCATATAAAGTGCAAAAAAGTTGCACTTTTTACCCCGTAAAAAATCACGGGGTTGAAATTGCCTTATACAACAGCTGACTTTTTCTGTGTTGTTTTCTCAAAACAGCTGTTAAAAAAATACAGGGCAGAGTATTGCTGTATGTTGTGTTCTATTCCAGTCAAATAAAATGCAAATTTTTGAAGGTGTGAGTTAAACATTTTAAAAATGTGTACCATAAAGTGGCAAACATTTTTTTTCAGAAAAGAAAACACCATAAGGCACTAAAAACGCATTTTGCAATGGTTTTTTCTATCGTTTTCTGTTTTTTTTTTTTAGTTTTGAAAAAAACATATTTTACAAAAAAGTATAAATTCTTTTAAAATGATATGACTCACTAATGTCTAAAGGGAGGCAACTTTGTGTTTTGCTGTCTGTCTGTGTAGTACACTGAAAACATTTAAGATTTTACATTTTTAAATAATTTACAATGACATATTTCATTTTGTTTCAATTAATAGTGAAATTATTCTTTTAAGTCTCATATCTGGAAAAATAAGTTAAATATATATTTAAATCTCACTGAAAAGTAAATATGCGATGAATTTTTATGCGTATAAACAAATTTTAACACATTTGAAAGAATAAATTCTTTTTTGTTTTTTTTGAAATTCTTGTTTTTGCCCGCCAAAAAAAAGCGCCTAGTACTTTTTTTTCTTTTTTGGCTCATTTTCTTTCTTTTATCGTCTAAAAACATAATCCACTTAAAAATTGGAGTAACACCAAAATTTTATTTAAATATTAAAAGTTGCGATTAAACGTTTTTAAAAAAGTTTTCAAAAACAACAAGTAAAATATTTTTGTAGAATAATCAAAATAATCACAAGATTTAAACGGTCGGTTTTTTTAAATCTTCGAAAACTATTTGAAACCAGTAGCGGTGTTCTATAACTCTCAAATCGAAAGATTTCGCACATGAAACATGAAAAACGTGAAAATCGTGAATCGGCACAAAACCTGACTTTTCGCATTCGACTGTTTTTGTAATTTTGTTATGCGGAAACTTTCTGTCAAATTTTGATTTTTTTTCAAAATTATTGGAAAGATGCGAGAAAAACTGTTTCTGTAAACCAATAGATCGAAAACTTTTGAAGTTGAAGTGTCAAAATCACTCACATTTAAAAATGGTGCGATATTTCGTAAATTAAACAACTTTTTAGTTATAATAAAGAAAAAAACAATATTTTTTCAAGAAAATACTATCAACTTATATTATTAATGATATACTTAACCTGACCAACTGTTTTTGTCTGAAAAGCGGGATGGAAAGGTTGAAAAAGCGGGATTTTGGTCTAAAAAGCGGGACTTTTTTATATCCTCCACTTAGTGATAGTAAGTTTGTAACAGTTCGAAAAAGTATAAATATTCATGATTATCAATCTATTTAAAATTGACATAGTGATGTCCGGCTGTCTGTTGAAAACACACTTACTTTCTAAAAAAAGTAGTTTGTAATTTTTCCAGTCAGGTTGGACAGTGAAGTTATGTGCAAAACCGTGAATTTGCTTTTAAAGACCAAAAAAACAGCTTTCAAAATATTTTTGTCCCTTCAAAAAAAATTTTACACTCAAAAAAAGTTCAATAAAAATCATTTACTCAAAAAAAAAAAATACATTCCGAGTCAAAGTTTTCAAACAGGTTGGATTTTTTTTTTTGAAAATTTTGGATTTGTGCTGCTCCCTAACCCCGATTTGTTAAACAAGCTGAAATACCTGGTAATTTTGTTTGCGGAAATTTAAAAAAAAAATATTTTGCAAAATTGAAAAATGTTTCAAATTCAAAAACTTTATTTTATACCAAATTAATATATATTTCTTATCTGAAAATTATATATTTCTTATGTGAGTACGTTTGGGCAACGTTAAACAAAAATTAATTTATTATTTTGTTTTGAGCTGATTTGGAATATTCCAATAAAAATGCTGCCGTTTTCGCATTGATATACAGAAGTAACTTTTTTTCCAGAATCGAGAAACGATGGAAATTTTTGTTTCATACTCTTCGATGAGAAAACTTTTCGCATAAATTACAGAACACCCCCTCAGGTTAGAATGGTTTTTTGATATCGATATCCGGTTAGTTTAAAAGCAGTTAAGCTCTATTTTTTAAATCTGTTATACCCCCCAATGTGTTATTATTGCTAGAAACCTGTCCAGCAATTAAACTTTTTTTTAAAAAAATTGATTTGGAAAATTTTTGTGGTGCTTATGAAGCAAAATGTTGGAAAATATTTTAAAAAAGCATGAAAAAAAAAAATAATTTTTCCAACATTTTGCTTCATAAGCACCACAAAAATTTTCTAAATCAATTTTTTAAAAAAAATTAGTTGTTGAACAGGTCTCTAGCAAAAATTTGGCTTTTACAGATTGAATAAATATCAATTAGTCGACGAGTTATAGCCAAAAAAACATATAAACAATGTGATGAAAATCGGCATGGACAGATTTTTCCCAATTTTAATAGTGTTCGTCCTTGGATCAAAAGAAGCTTAAGTTACAAATTTCAGACAAATCAGTTAAAAATTGCGTCCTCTATCGTGCGCATAATGTTTACATGGACGGACAGACAGACGGACGGAAATCGTTAAGTCGACTCAAAATGTGATTCTGAGTCGTTCGGTTTACTGGAAGGAGGGTCTAGGACCAATATTCCGGGTAGTAACAAACATCAGCATAAAGAGATTGGTGCAATGTATAAATACTTGTTTTTGTTTTTGAATCGTTAGTTTTATTTTTACAAAAACCGGTTAACCGACACAAAGGAATCGGATTGCCCAATATTCGAAATTAAAAATTAATCGGAACCAGTTGAGTTTTGGAAAATAAAAAAAAAAAAAACATTAAACGGTTTGCGGTTCTGAATAATCGAATTCTATAGCATCACACACAGAATAATTATGTGAGTTTAACCTCATCATTTTAGATAGCGTGTATAAAAAATCCATTATGTGGGGAAAAATATTTTAAACCCTGGTAGCACTTTCAGTGTTTGGTTTTTTATGTATTGTTTTTAATTTACCATACATTCGTAAGAAATTTGTATCTGTGAGATAATTGTATCCGTGAGATTCAATTCTCTCAAAAGAATAATACAGTTTGAAAATGACTGAGTTTGCCGGATTGCCATATATATGCCAATGAAACTACACATTTTACGACTGTTGTGTTTTTAAAAATTGATAAACAAAAATGTAAAACATTAATTTTTTAACAAGTTAGACTTAGCACTTTCATATATCACTGCTTAACAACAAATAAAATAGAAATATCTATAAAAGTGTTTTCTTATGGCCTCCAACCACAGTATGGGGATATACTCCCTTTGTCATTCCGTTTGTAATGCATCGAAATATCAGTTCTGGAAAAAAAACTCTTTATTACCAAACAACTGATTTTACCAAATTTTTACAAGGAGCAAAATGGAGACCATTTTTGGTTCCCGAGGCCGGTCCTCATCACATGTGTGGACCCTAATGGGTCCTAAGTTTGGATCAAAAAAAGTTAGCATTCCCGAAAATTTTAAAATGCTCATATCTCGGTAAATATTGCCGACACAACAAAAAGTCCAGTAGCTCTTAACACGTAAAACAAGACCGCAAAGCTCTAAAAGCTCTCCGAGTAATATTTTTGAAGTAATCGAGTTTTTTAATTCTCAAAACCCCAGTGGTCCCCTAAAATCACGTATCTCAAAAACTAAGCAGGGTAGAGCGAACTAGGGCTGCCAATCCCGAAATTCCGAAATCCCGGGATATTTGTCATAAAATGAATCCCGAATCCCGGGATTTTTGAAATATTAAAAATGTTTGAGAATTTTTTTTTTAAATACAACTTTGTTCAATTATTGTTACATTTACATAAACAAATTAAAACTAAAACTCTTTTTAATTTTCAACGTAGTTGGCCACGAATTTGGCTGAGCTGAGAATTCTACCCAGGCTTGCAGAATAATAGTCTTTCGCACTAACCATTAAGCCACAGTCACGGAGCACTTTGGCCAAAGTTTGAAGGTTTTGGCGAAAATTTTCTAAAAAACCGAAACTTTGATCGTAGGGCGCCGCGGGTAAATTTAATTCGATTGGCCTCAAATTTGTACCACATAAGTTTTAGGCGTAGGAGAATAAAAATTTTCCCGGACGTTCGAAATTGGAAGAAAAACTTTTTTATACAAAAAAATACAAGTCTAATGTATCATATTATTACTAGAGCTTAAATGTTTTATTAAAGGAGTTTTAATGTTTTTATTATTTTAGATTTTCTTTAAATTAGATTTAAAATTATACAGAGCAACAACCAAAATCGGAATGGGATGAAACCAAAAGCAAATAAAAGCTGTAATTTTTCATAACAAACCCCTCAAGGAATAATTACTTGAAAACTGCATAAGTAACGTATACTTAATTTTTTAATTGCCTGAAAAATCCCGGGATCCCGGAATTTTAAAAACCCGATCCCGTTTGACAGCCCTAAGCGAAACGGACACAAATTTTTGGATCAAAAACAATGACTATTTTTAAGGAACCAACTAGGTCTAACCTAATGCACTGAAAAAAAGACATAACTAAAATTAAGGAAAAAATGCCTTTGAAAATTTATCATGAATTTTCCTTAATTTCAGTTAAATTTAACTTAAAAATGAGAAATTTTCTTTAAATGATTTTTTTTAGTATTAGGAAAAAAATTCTTACTGCCAAAGAAACTTTCCACAAATCTAAGAATCGTATCTTTATTTTTAAGACATATTTCTTTAAAAACAATTTAGTTCAAGTTTAGTTAAAATTTACTAAAAAAAACATCATCGAATTTCTCTTCTTTGAATTGAGGAAGTGTACTTCTTAGAATTTAGTTAATGACTTCTGAGAATTTAGTAAATAACTTCTTAGAATTTAGTTAAAAATTCAAAATGGCGATATCTCGAAAACTAAGCGAGATAGAGGGAAACGGATGAAATTTTCAAAAGAAAGACTGCAAAGAAAACTATGGAATAGCCTAGCTCTGCATATCTGTCGGGGTCTCAAGACCCTAGTTTTAGATCTAAAATTTGAAATTCCCGAGATTTTATATATGCACATATCTCGGTAAATACTGCCAACACGAGAAAATAAAAATACTGCCAAGCACTCAGATTAATAGTTTTTGAGTTATCCGATTTTTAAGATTCTCAAGACCCTATCAGGCCCCTTATTACCGTATCTCAAAAACTAAGCAAGTCAGAGCGAAACGGACACAAGTTTTGGTTCAAAATCTATGTGGACCCTTAAAGGACCCAACGGGGTCTCGAGTTAAATGGGGTCCGAACCCATGGGTCCAGGGTCTAGACCCAATCTATTTCTAAAATGTGAAGTATAATTTTTCCAATTTTCTATTTAAAATTGGCTTAAAATTAAATAACTTTGTTTTCCTTATTTTTGGGAAAATTATGAACTAGAACCAAGAAAAAAAATCTTTGGAGCCAAATCATTCCCTCTTTTTCTCAAAATTGAGTTAATTTTCCCACATTTTAGTTCACTTTTTTTTGAGTGTGGGGTCCTTAAATGTGTTTGAACTAAGTTGAAATTAAAAAAAATTTCAGTTAACTAATTTTTGGCAACACATTTTTGCTAACTTTACCAAAAAAATTGTGGATTCAAAATCAGCAATAGTAGGCTTACAAGTTTTTTTTGCAAACATTACCATTTTTTTTTTTTAAGTGTACTTGAAATAAGTGCATACATTTAACGCAATGGAGACGGCATTGATCAACCCATGTAAATGGATAGGTCGACTGCCTCATGTCGTGAGGTGACAGCAGAATGGGGACCAGCAAAGGTTACAAGATACGCGTCAAAAGGAACGCCACAGGGTGGTGTTTTGTCACCACTACTCTGGCTTTTAGTAGTGGACCCCATTTTAAAGAAGTTGAAATCGCAAGGGACAACAGTGGTAGCTTATGCAGACGACGTTGTCATTATGTCGTGTGGAAAGTTTTTGGGCACAGTATCGGAACTTTTGGAAGTGTCACTGTGGAAATGGGCTAATAATAATGCCCTAAACGTTAACCCGGAAAAAACGGAAATGGTACTTTTTACGAACAGGTACAAAATAGAGACGTTTAAGGTCGAAATTAACGGAGTTAGAATTCCTTTATCAAACCAAGCGAAATTTTTAGGAATCATTTTAGACAGTAAACTGTCATGGAAACAAAACACCGAAGAAAGGGTCAAGAAGGCATACAACGCCTTCTATGCATGCAAAAAAATGTTTGGCGAAACTTGGAGACTGGAACAAAGGATCACTTACTGGATTTATACTTCTGTAGTAAGACAAATCTTACTGTATGGTGTTATGGTCTGGTATAACGCACTGGAGCGTAATGTGACGCACTTAAAACTTCAGAGAATTCAACGTCTCATGGGTTTATGCATCACAGGCGCTCTGAGAACAACATCAGCTGAATCTATTGACAAGCTACTGCACCTGATACCAATTGACATCTTTGCAAAGGGGGAGGCTTATAAGTCCTGCCTTCGTCTCAAAGAGTCAAATTTATTCAGGCAACGCAATTTTGGACACAGTAACATGGACAATTTAAATGATATTGCCACCGATTACAGAGTGCCCAAACTTATTTTCGACCGGAAATACGAGTAGAATTTCCGACTCGAGAATTTTGGTCAAACTGGCAAAACCCCCCAATGAACGCTATTAACATATTCACAGACGGCTCCAAACAATCCATGGGAGTCGGTGCAGGTTTTTCAACGAGTTTGCGAGATTTAGAGAAGACTTTTATCCTTCCACTGGACTCTAGCATTTTCCAGGCCGAAATAGTTGCCATAAGCAGGGCGGCTTTACAGTTCGGTGATGAGACAAACAGAGAATTTAACATTTACGTTGACAGCCAAGCAGCTCTAAAAGCTCTTAGAAGCTTTTACATCAAGGCGAAAGAAGTTTTCGAATGCTTCGAGAACTTACAAAGTTTAGGGAGTATGAACAAGGTGAAACTAATATGGGTACCAGGTCACATAGGTATTCAAGGAAACGAGAGAGCGGACGAGCTCGCGAAACAAGGTGCTGATGGTATTGGTATTTGTGCATACTGTGCATATTGATCCACCAATCCAGCACTTCAGATCGCTACGCGACATTCAAAACACTGCAATGGCTAATAGAAAGTGGAACGAGCTAACAACAAGTGCGATCAGTAGAAGATTGTGGGCATGCTACAATCTAAGAAAAACCGGGTACTTACTCTCACTCACTAGATGGAACTGCCGTGTACTTACTGGAGTGATCACCGGGCACTGCCTAATAGGTTATCATAGAAAGATGATGGGACTTATTTCTGATGCAAGCTGTAGAAGGTGTGATGAACCTAACACTGAAGAAACGGTCGAACATATTCTTTGCCAATGTCCTGCTTTGGCCAGAACCCGACTGCACATTTTAGGCAGACATGACTTCGAGAGCTTGGAAACGGTTTCGAATGTCGACCTAAGGCAAATAGTACAATTCGCGATGAGGACAAATGCGTTCTATCAGCGTCGCTGAGGAATTATTGTGGTTTCGCTATGGACCATCCGGTCTATGTGAGGAGTCTTTGACTCCGCCACATCTAACCTAACCAAACCTTACTCCTACAAATAGGAGACAGAGGGTTAATATGTTCTAAGAAAATATCTGCCATCAAATTTCATTGAGGGCATCTATTAACATTATTTTTCTCAGAAGTATATTTAATGAATTTTTTCGACTTATTTCACACTTCTTCTGTGAAACACAATTTAGGTCTAATTTTTTTGTAGCTTTTGGCAAAAAACGCTAATTGATTTAAAAAACCTGAGAGACATGCAAATGTTATTTTTATCCCCACTTTCTGACTAAAGTAAACTTTTTCAATAGTGCAAATAATTTTTTTTTGACATTTTTCGCGAATTGATCTAGAAAAACTGGGAGACACGGGTATATTTTCAGCCTTATTCTCAGATTTTTTTGGTCCGCTTCACGAATACAGCCAAAAATTGGAATTTGTTGGACGGTGTTATAATTTGAGGTTAGAGAAAATGTTTGTGTGAGAAAACTAGTTCAAAAAGTTTTTCACTCTTTAGTGGAAAAAATCGGTTGAAAATTTTTATTTTTGTTTTTATAGTTGACATTTTTATGGCTAAATCTTAATTGTTATTGTTTGGCTGCAGTTCTAGGTCGTACGGTTAGGTTGTAAGTGCCTGCTGACGTTTAACGTCAACACACGTAGGCTTTGATGTCCGTTGTATGGTAAAAAAATTTCTTGTAGGAGATTTCCTCAAAAGTTTTAATGACAAAAAACGGTACGCTTGGACGCAAATAGTTAAAGAAATGGATTTAATTGTTTTGTTTTTATTAAAAAAGTTTCTAAAAATAAACACCAAAAACACTTTTTTACGTGAAAACAAACACCACTAAAACCCAACCTCACCTTACATTTACCTCATCATACATCTAGACTAATAACCCTATAATGCACTATGGTTCCAAATCCATTTTTTTTGGCAGAAATTAAAAAAAGAAAATAAACAAATTTTCAGAAGCTTATACATTTCCTCAATGGCAACAGTATAAGCTATCAAGAAAGTATAATGAAAAAAATTTGGTGCCAATACTGTCAGTTTGCTAGGCTTTCAAAGTTGAAAGTTTAAAGGCGTATAATAAAACCGGAGTGAAATCAATATTACAATTATACAAACGGCAAATGGGAAAAAATAAAATTATAAAGAGGCTAAAGGGACAAATTGAAACCTAAGGATACTAGGTCTTGTTAAAAATTCCTATTTTACAGTAAATGCATCCTTGGCGTTATTCTTGGGTGTCTTGATTATGAGGATTTTGGAGTCAAAATATCCTATATCTTTCGTGGACAAAAAGTTGTGTTTTGTTTTCAATATTGTATATTTAATATTAAAATTTACATCTTGCCAGCATTTTTTGGCAAACCCCACAATTTCCATTTTAGTTTAGAACAAATTTCGGCCAAATTTGCTGTTTTTTAAGTGACACGTTTTTAAATAATTTTTTTTATAATTTTTTTTACCTTCCCCTAAACTAATTAATTAAGAAAAATATATTTTTTTCAAAAAAAAAAAAAAATTTCCAAAAAAAAAAAAAATCTAAAAAATTTTTTTTTCAAAAAAAAAAAAAAAAAATCAAAAATTTTTTTTTTTTGAAAATTAATTTTTAATTGCGCTAAGAGATAAAAATCATCATAGAATTAGTCCAAGTGACCTTGCTTCATTTTTTGAATTTATGCCAAAAAAAATGCATTTGGAACCATAGTGTAATGTTAAAATTTAATCGGAGCTAATGTGCTCGATTCTGGAATACGATTTCGCAATTCACCTTATTTTTAAAAATTTGATAATCTTTTGAGTTTTAAGATTTTAAATTTTTTCTCTTGTAACAATTAAAAATCTAGTTAATGTCTTTAAGAATTGCAAAACTAAATTTAAAAATCTTAAAATTCGAAAGAATATCAAATTTTTAAAAATTAGGGGAATGGTGAAATCGTATTCCAGAATCGAGCACAATATTTTTTACAATTTAATATTTTTTATGACTTTCAAACTGTGCAAAAAAATGCTGCCAAGTTGTAAGATTTCTTTAGTACAGACACAAACCCGCATCACAAACTGTAATAAGTGTAGATAGAAACCACAATGATTGCTCTAAACAACAGTAATGTCTTTAAAGGAATATGATATTTGAATCGCATGTCCTTTCAAACATAACTCAGGTGGTGTAAAATGAATTTGTGTGTGGTACTCTGCAACTATTACTCATGTTTGAAATCTTTACATTTTTAGAGATATAAGTGTCTTACCATTCCGCGCATTTAATAAATTAGTACTAATGTAAATACAAAGTTTACTCTGATAAATACGTATTTTAGTGTAGATTACGAGATATTTTAAACCTAATATTCTCAAAACAGGTTTTTGCAACTTTTATGTTTAAAAGAGTTAAGTGAAACAGAGCGTTAAAAAAATATTTGCAATACATTTTTCTTATACGTGACAGATCAACTTTATGAAATAACTAAATTTTAACAAGACTTACTTTTAAAATTTGTTTATCAAAAGCCAAGGGATGATCTAGCACTTAAGTTTGGGGGAGGGTTTTAGAAGAACTACTTTTTTTAGAAACACTTTTGTAGATCAGGTTACAGATCAGTTTTATAATTAAAAAGTGAGATGTAACTGATTTACAATTAGTTCCAGAATTATTATAGAACTTTTTCCATATCTGCCCCCGAAATACGGCATCCGTGATTGAACGAAATTTCGATCAATACCGAACTTTAACAAATAATTTTGAAAAACTGAACAATCATTTCTGCAAATTGTACTTTAATTTATCTGCACAAAAAAAAACCTTGTCAAATTACTAGAAAAAGTCTCGTAATCCCATTTTACCAAAATTTAACAGTTTTCCTTGTTTAAAAAATTTTTTTTTTATCGAAATTATAATTTTTTTTTTGTAATTTTACATTTTCTTTTATAATTTTACAAAATTTCCGAAGTTTTTTTTACAAAAAAAAATCTAGTAAATTCACGAGAATTCCTTGTAAGTTTTATTGCGCCAAAAAAGTTGTAGATTTACAATTTTATTGGTAAAAAACTTGTAAAAATACAAAAAGTTCGTAATTTTTACTAGAAATTCTCGTAAAATAGGAGGTAGCAAAAATTCTAGTAAAGTCACGAAACATACTAGTCAGTTTTATTGCGTAAATTTACAATTTTATTAGAAAAAAAATTCTAAAACTCGTCAAATGGGAGGTAGCAAAAAATAAAAAATGGCTGCAAATTTTGTACTCTTGCCCAAAACATTAACCCCCAGTTTCTGTAATACGAACGCCATTCGTCTGCGACGAATTTGAATATATTTTGTTTTTGTTACAATAACAAAATACACACAAAATCGTCACGAACGAATGGCGTTCGTATTACAAAAACTGCGGGTGAATCATGATAATGATTTGCGGAAGATTTGGGTGTACTTGCCTGCCAAAGCAAAGTTTTTTTAGGAAAAATAATAATGGAAATCACGTCAGCAATTTTAGTCTTGCAAAAATGCGAAATGTCAAAATTGCAATATTATTTGCTTGTTATTTTGCAAATTGTAGAAATTATATTTCTATTGAAATAAAATGAGATACTTTATTTGCAACAGCGCTTCATGTAAAAGGTAAAAGAAAAGTGAAAAGGTTGATTTAATGTTTTTCTTAAAAAAAAAATTGCAATTTTGCACTGTTGCAAGGGCTAAAAAATTCTGACGTGAATACCATCAATGTTATTTTACTTTGCTATTTCATGAAAAACAAATTGAAATATCATTCGAGGACCCCATTAAAAAACCAAAAGAGCTGTACATTTTTTAAATGAGTGCAAAAATAAGTGCAAAAAGTGATTTTACATTTTGAAGAGTATAAAAGATTCGGCACCAAAGAATATAATACTCTCACTTGTTTTATGTACATTTGATAAACAAATGGAAAATTTTTATGCAAAAAGCTTAGACTTGGTAAAAAAGTAGTTTTGGTAAAAAAAATATTTTTTTTTTTCACGAAAAACAAAATTATGTTAAAAAAATTTAATGAACCCAAAATTTTTGGTGAAAAAAAATTTTGATGAAAAAAGGTTTTTGATGAAAAAAAAAACTTTTGGTAAGAAAAAAATTGATAAAAAAAAAAATTGATTAAAAAATTTGATGAAAAAAAATTGATAAAAAAAATATAGTAAAAAAAAATTGTAAAAAAAAAGTTTGATGAAAAAAAAATTATTGAAAAAAAAAATAATGAAAAAGAATTGATGAAAAAAAAATTTGATGAAAAAACAAAAAAATTTATGAAAAAAAAATTAATGAAAAAAAAATTAATGAAAAAAAAATTAATGAAAAAAAAATTTTTTTGATAAAAAAAAAACAATTTTATGAAAAAAAATAATGAAAAAAAAATTGATGAATTTGATGAAAAAAAATTTGATGCAAAAAATATGATAAAAAAAATTTATGAAAAAAAAAAAATTGATGAAAAACAATATGATAAAAAAAAATTTATGAAAAAAAAAATTTGATGAAAAAAAAAATTTGATGGAAAAAAAAAATTGATGAAAAAAAAAAAATTGATGAAAAAACAAAAAAATTTATGAAGAAAAATTTTGGATGAAAAAAAATTTTTGATGAAAAAAAAATTAATGAAGAAAAAAAATTTGATGAAAAAAAAAATTGATGAAAAAAAAAAATTGATAAAAAAAAAATGATGAAAAAAAAAGTTTGATGAAAAAAAAAATTAATGAAAAAAAAAATTTGATGAAAAAAAAAAAAAAAAAATTTGATAAAAAAAAGGTGGATGGAAAAAAAAAAAATTGATGAAAAAAACAATTTTTCGGACATATTTGACAACTCATAGCGGATGAACTAGAAATTTATAATTTTTGTTAAAAGTAAATTTAACCGCGTGTTACATATCGAATTACAATATGAAATACGAAAATATAAACAAAATTATGTTAAACAAAATTTAATGAACCCAAAATTTTTGGTGAAAAAAAATTTTGATGAAAAGAAAAATTTTTTGATGTAAAAAAAATTGATGAAAAAAAAAAACTTTTGGTGAGAAAAAAATTGATAATAAAAAATTTGATGAAAAAAATATAGTAAAAAAAATTTATGAAAAAAAAATTTTGATGAAAAAAAAAATTAATGAAAAAAAAATTGATGAATTTGATGAAAAAAAATTTGATGCAAAAAAATATGATAAAAAAAATTTATGAAAAAAAAAATTCATGAAAAACTATATGATAAAAAAATTTTATGAAAAAAAAAATTTGATGAATAAAAAAATTTGATGAAAAAAAAAATTAATGAAAAAAAAAAAATTGATGAAAAAAAATTTTTGATGAAAAAACATTTTTGATGAAAAAAAAAAATTGATGAAAAAAAAAATTAATGAAGAAAAAACAATTGATGAAAAAAAAATTGATGAAAAAAAATTTGATAAAAAAAAAATTGATAAAACAAAAAATGATGAAAAAAAAAGTTTGATGAAAAAAAAAAAATTTATAAAAAAAAAAAATTTTATGAAAAAAAAAAATTGATAAAAAAAAGTTTGATGGGAAAAAAAAATTGATGAAAAAAAATATGATGAAAAAGAAATTTAATGAAAAAAAAAAATTTGATGAAAAAAAAAATTTGATGAAAAAAAAAATTTTTTTTCGGACATATTTGACAACTCATAGCGGATGAACTGGATGTGCTAAAGTACTAAAAATATGTCAAAAATATTGCTCTTTAAGATGTATAACTCATTTGATCAGTCGCTTTCACCGTTTTAGCACCAATTGCCTTTTAGTAAGGTATTTCCCCCCAAAAACTTTTTTTTCGATAATTAGGAATAAGACATCATTGAAAGACAATTGGGGTAAAGCGACTGACCAAATGAGCTCTGCATCTTTAAGAGTAATGTTCAAGCTTTACCCTATGAGTTTCCAAAAATGCCCAAAACTATGATTTTACCTCAATTTTCTCAAAAGCCTGATGTGATGAAAAAGTTTGGAGACGGGATTTTTGACCAGCAGATTGTAATCAAGTGGATAAGGTCGCGTTCAGGTATCATTTTCGATGCTTAGTAGTGTAATTAATATGGATTTTTAAACTTTATTTTTGTTCTAATTTTTGACTTAAATTTGAAATTAATTTTTTTTTCTCCTTTAGCTTTTACCTTTTTTTGCGAATTTTTATACTTTTTAGACTTTTTATCATTTTTCTTACAATTTTGGCTATTTCTTTCTTTCAGAAAATGTCAACACTGTTTCATGGTTTAAAACTTGTTAGTCTGTGTTATTTTACACGATTTTATTTATTGGAGTGAGTTGAGTTTGTATTAATAATTATTTTTAATTTTAGAAATCATCTCTTTATATTTATTGAAGTAAAAATAAATCTACTTGATCAGTATCATTTATTTAGTCTTTGGTTTTTTGCACAGACGTTTATATTGTTGAAAAAATGAACGCTCTAAAGAATGGTAAGTTTAGACAAGAAATAAATTTACAAATTTATAATTTTTGTTAAAAGTAAATTTAACCGTGTGTTACATATCGAATAACAATATTGAATACGAAAATATATTTTAAATCAGACAAACAAAAAAGTAAACCCCAAAGGGTTTCGGTCAACTACCCCCATAAGGGTTTGGTCTCTTATTTACAGTTTTCTTTTATAGCCCACTGTATTTTTTCTTTAAGGGCGTGTGAAATAAAAAACGAGTAATCCACACAATTATTTCATACAATGTTTTGCAACTTTTATTTAAAATAATCCCAATAGGGATTATGTCCGTTACCTGTTGGGGTTACGACCGAATTTTTTTCGGTCATATCCCACATTCATATTATGGCAACTACACTAAGAAAATTATGTCATTAACTGTTTGTAGGTTATTTTAAAAAGTAATCAGTAAAGTCTTTTTAAAAGAAAAATCACTTATTTTATAAAGGATTTAATTTTTTTACTGTTTCTGTAGTTTAAAAAAAAAATAATTTACTGTATTAAAAACGAATTTACTGTTACATTTAAATTCGGCAGTAAAATATTTCTTCTATAGTTTTACTGTTTTTCAATACAAAATAACTGAATATTCACTAGTTTTTTAATGTTTTGGTTAGTCATTAAATTAACATTTAAAATTGACTGTAATGTATTTTTATTTTAAATGAAAAAACAGTGGAATGGTTTTTAAATAAAATTTCATTTGTTTTAAGCAAGGTTGGCAATCGAAACGAATAACGGTATCGATATCGGTATTGGTATCGTTTTTTTATTTATTTCGGTATCGGTATCAGTTACGGTATTTGAGTTGAATAGGTTACGGTATTACCGATACCGAAACGTCGATATCGGTACGTACCGGTATTATCGAAAAATTGCTAAAAAAAAAAAAAAATTCATAAAAACTTACAAAAATAAATATTTTTTTTCAATTTTGATACTAAACACGTATTTATTTTTAGCATTTTTGCTAAAATTTTCTTTAAAATGTGAAAAAAAATTAAAATAGCGTTTTTAGGGGGTCGGCGGAGACGTTGCCGGACCACACCTACAAAAGGGGGCAGGCAGAGAAAACTGTAATTTTCTTATCCCCTTGAGCAAAGGGCATAAATATTCAGACAAAATTAAAGAGGGCATAAATTTAAAAATTTTATTTTAGCGATATCTCCAAAATTAAAGATGACTCAACAAAAGTAAGCATTTTTGGAATAAGCATATCTAACATACTCAAAATCGTCATTCACTTTTTGGATGTAAGACAAGTGTTGGTAAATATGGACTCACAAAGATGCCAAAAATAGCCTATTTTCAAAGATTCCTTAGGCTATATCTCGAAAACTAGAGCTGACCCAAAAAAACGATAGCCAGATTTGAAATCAGCGTACTTAAATTACCCAAAATTAGCTATCAGAACCAGGGCAAAAAAAGTGTTGCCCTCCCGAGTAAAAAAATTGATATGACACAATATATAATTTAATATGGGTTCGTGTCTATTTTGATATAATCTTATACGAAAAATGGTTTCATAAGATTTGATCGAATAATATCTAATAATATCAGTTTATATAACTTTATATCGACTTTGATACGAGTTTTGGTCTAATCCAATGATATAAAATTATAACCAATTATATTAAAATTTATACAATTTTATAAACCGGATGTTTTTTTTTTAGTTTTTAATAAAAAGTTGAAAAATTAAAATAATAAAAATAAGTTGTTCTTGAAAAAAACTTAGAAAAATTTCAAAAAATGGAGTCATGTTAAATTTTATATAAAACACTTAGAAAATATTTTCAAAAAAATTTGTGTTTGGAAAAACTTACAAGGGAAGTATCTCAACCCTTATAAACCGATTTGCCTGAAACTTAAAATATATATCAAAGAGACAATTCTAAGGTTGGGGTGTCTCGGCTTATCGGCCATATCGGGGATTTAGGGGTTCAAAACATGGGTCAAAAAATGGCGAAAAAATCGTTTTTTGGATTTTTCAGCCATTTTTTTTTAAGAAACTATATGATGTATGCATATGAGAAGAAAGGTTTTTTTAATACCTATTCAATGGTGTTATAACCTTGTAAAAATTCGGCTTCTTTAAATATTTTTTTCAGGAAAATATGTAAATTTTGGGGGGTACTTATATGAAGACATAGACCTACGATATCCATATGGATAAGAAATAATCGTTATTAAATTTAAGTCGACCCGTATTTTTGCCCTAGACGATATTCCCGTTAGTTCGGAAGTTATCAAAATTTTCCCGAAGGTCCACATGGTTTCATAAGGGAACAACGAAATTTTTAAACACCGATATGGCCGATAAGCCGAGACACCCCAACCTTAAAATCGTCTCCATAATATATATTTTAAGTTTCAGGCAAATCGGTTCATAAGGGTTGAGATACTTCCCTTGTTAGAAAAATTAAAAAATAATGGAGGCATATAAAATTTTATATAAAACACTTAGAAATTTGGAATGATGCATGGGACCAGATGTTGCAACATATAATTATGTATGGCGATATCTTAAAAAAATCGCACATCAAAATTTATTATATAAATTTATCTCGTAAGACATAGTGTCACACATGATCATATATGAAATAATATGAATATATAAAAGTATATAAGATCATATTAAATTATTTTTACTCGGGCTGTGTTATTTTTAATTTTTTTAGATTTAATTTATTATCAAATTCCCTAATTTGAATCATTTTGATACTATTTATTTTGAAAATAATTAAATAAATTAATAAAATAGCAAATGCAAACATTAAAATTGCATAAAAAGTTGAAATGCAGGCTTTTCTGGGATAACGGCACATTGGAATTTTTTTGACAAAATTTTTGAGATTAGCGGGTGCTAATTACCCTAAAAAAAGTACCTTTTTCAAAAAAACATTTTATTTTGAGTAAAAAACGTTTTTTTTTGTCATTTTTTTTTTGAGTGTACACTCAAAAAAATAAAACTGTAAAGTTAGCAAAAAATTTAGTTAAATTTAACTAAAAAAACACCTGATTTTGAACCTACTAAATTTCTAGTTAATTTAACAAAAAATATTTAGTTTACTTTTCGTAGAATGAATGTAGCAAAAAAACCGTAATTTTAACTAAAAATTCAGCTGAAAATTTCGTAACATTTTTAAGTAGTTGAATTCAGCTAAACTTTTTGTAAAAAATTTGAAGTTTGGTAAATATTGGTTTTACACTAACACTTCACTTATTTTTTCTTTTTTTTTCACAGCATTAAGTTCAGCTTAAGTAGGACTTGTGAGATTTGCATAGGAGGCTACACAAGAAATGTTTAAAATTTTTTACTTGACAAAAATGTTACAAAAAATCAGCAAATTAATTAGTAAAAATTCGTAAACTCAGTTTTAAAGTCAACAAAAAAAATTAATTCAAAATTTGTACAAAACTAGTATTTTCGTAAATTGAACTTAACTAGAAAAAGTAGTTAAAACGCTGATTTTAACTAAAAATTTGCTAAAATGCCAGTAAACTCGAGTTAACAAAAAAAAATTTGTTAACTTTACAGTTTTATTTTTTTGAGTGTAAGTTTTTTTTTGTTTGATTGTAAAAATTCACGGGTTTGCTAATAATTTTTTTAACCACGAAGTCCTATAAATATCAAAAAAATTCTTGGGCACCCACATCGCGGATTGAATAAAAATCTCCAAAAAACTAAACAATACTAAGGGGTTCAGAAAGTTTCTATTGAGAGTCTAAATGACTCCAAAAAAATTTCGTGAAAATCAAAAATTTTCTCCCGCATAGCGGTTTAAGTATGACTTTATTATTGGAAATTTTTACTTAATCCACGATGTGGGTGCCCAAAGATTTTTTTGATTTTTATGAGACTTCGGGGAGGTATTTGGAGTACGATTTTTCATTTCAAAAAACCAAAAAAATACAAATTTTCTATTAATTTTTTTTTTTTTTGTAAAAAAAACATAGTTTTTTTAGGAAAAACCGTTTTAATACCGGTACGTACCGGTACCGAAGGAAAAGGTTTTTGGATACCGGTATCCGATACCAAAACTGAGTTTCGGTATTGGTATTGGTACCGGTATTCAATTTAAAGGGTTTTGAAACGGATAACGGTATTGAAAAGGTATCGATTGCCAACATTGGTTTTAAGTGAATATTCCCTGGAATTTACCTACATAATTCTTTGAGTGTAAGTCCAAAAAAATGTTGGTCATAGCCCCTGTTTTTGCGGAGAAGATGGGTTTATTGCATTGAGTTTGTAATCCCTAAGCCCGGCCGAAGGCTTAGGAAAAACAAATATTTATATAATCTTTGGTATTATGACCAAATAGCATTGGAGACATAATCCCCAAAATGAGGATTATAGATTATTTGTTATGTGGGCAAAGCAATTTTGGTCATTAGCCCCTTTTTCTGCAGAGAGGGTGGGTTTAATGCATGAAGTTCGTAATCCCTAAGCCCGGCAGAAGGCCATCTGCCCAGAAAAACTTTTAAGACAAAAAACAATAAAATTTTTGAGATTATAACTTACTAGTACAGTCGACATAATCCTTATAATGGGGATTATAGTAGTTTGTTACGTGGGCAAAATCCCCAAAAATCTGGGAATTATGTCCATTTTTTATTGGGATTATGTCCAAATGATTTTCGGTCATGGCCCCCACTTCCGTTATTGGGATTATGACCGAATTCATTTCGGTCATTATCCCTATTTTTATAAAAACATTTTTTTATTAAAAATATTTTGTCATCAAAAACTTTTTTTTTTCGAAAAACACAGACAAACCGATAGATGGAAATTACTAGAATGTAATCCTTTACGGATCAATAATACAGTCAAACTCGGTTATAACGAACTCGATTATAACGAATTCTCGGTTATAACGAACTAATTCTAAAGTCCCGACGTTTTAGCATAAATTTTTCACACAAAATACTTCTTTTATAACGAACTCGGTTATAACGAATCCTCGGTTAAAACGAACTGCTTATTATGGTCCTACGAACACAATTTAATGTATATTTACCTTTTTATAACGAATTCCCGTAAATTTTTTTTAATGTGTGGCAATCATGTTTATTAAACTATCAAAAGGTTGGAATTTTTTGGTTTATGTAATAATTTTCACAGATTTTATTTGTATTTTTATTGATTTATTCTCAATAAGTAGATTATTTTCTTGAAAAAACATCAAATAAAACAAAATTGGATATATTTTTTTGGAAATAAAATTAGGTTGATAAAAAATATACCCCGCTTATAGCGAACTTCGCTTATAACGAACTATTTTTACTGGTCCCTCGTAGTTCGTTATAACCGGGTTTGACTGCATATAAACAAAATGAGGTCCTCGATCGATATTTCGATGCATTTTGCATGTAATGACAAATTTATATAACGTTTTTTTTTCTAGAAAAATTTTGCTTGGGAAAGAACACCTATTTATACAACAAAACATTATCATGATTCAGGGCGGATTACTCAATGAAAAGTTAGCTGCTTACTGTCGATTTAACGGAGACTTATGTCAAAATTTGTATGAAAAAGTTAAATTTAACGGAGAGTTATTTTATAACGGAGCATTGAGTAATCCAGCCTCAATGGTTTGGGCAAGACTACAAACCTCGCAGACATTTTTTTCAAATCTCTTTAGGGGATTTAATTTATTAAAATTTTTATGAAAAAAAAAACATTATGATGAAAAAATGTCTTAAAAAACAATTTTGATGAAAAAAAAAAAAAATTTAGTCAAACTGAGGTAGCGTCCTGTGTCACTTTTAAAATTAGACACCAGCCAAATAACATCATATTAAACAAGTGAGAGTGTTAAATTCGGCTGTGCCGAATCTTTTATACCCTCCAAAATGTAAAAAAAAAATAAAAAAAATTGTCAGGGGCGTTTGTTTTTTTGGGCAGGGGGTCAGTGGGGGACGTTGAGAGCACCTTCCCATCCCGATAAATATAACAAATGTTTCATTTATTTAACAAAAATACAAAAAAACATGTAAAAAAAGTGTATTTTTTCAGAGGTTGATTCAGTTCTTCAAGGGGGAGCTTTTTTCCCCCTGAGCCGATTTTGCCCATTTACGAATTTAACCTGCCTAGGACCATAAGACATATTAATGCCAAATTGCAGGAGGCTAGCTCTTTTATTTTGGACTGTATAGTGCCATCTACAGACAGACGGACGGACGGACGGATGGACGGACATTCACAGAATGTCTTAGAATCGATCATGGATCAATAATATATATATACTTCATGGGGTCCCCGACCGATATTTCGATGCGTTACAAACGGAATGACAAAGTGAGTATACCCCCATACTGTGGTTGGAGGGTATAAAAATCTTTTCCATACGTATTTGATCTGTTTATTGTAGAGATGAGCACATGAGCAGATTAGAGCGTGATTCACGTGATTCACGCGTGATTGTGACAGAATTCAATTTTACTCACGTAATTGTGAGTGAGTGTGACTGGAGAAAAAATTGCGTGAGTAAGATTTTTGCGTGAGTCGATTTTTTTGCAAGATTTATTTTCTCTTCATATTTCTTTTTTTACCGAAAAAAGCAACAAAAAAACTTTAAAATTTGGATAAACTTAAGATTTCGTAGTTTAAGCACAAAAAATTGTAAAATTTCGCTTTTAATTAAAATTTTGCTTAAAATTTTTATAAGATTTTGTGAAATTTTTGTTTTTTAATTTTTTGTTGTAAAAATAAGAGTTTCGTGAGTGTGAGTCAACGTAAGTGTGAGTGAAGCTTTTGTGAGTGCACGTGAGTGTAAGTTGTATTTAATTTACTCACGCGATTGTGAGTGAGTGTGAGTAGAAAAAATAGGCTTATGAGTGAGTGTGCATTTATGTGTATTTAATTTACTCACGTGATTGTGAGTGAGTGTGAGTAGAAAAAATATGCTTATGAGTGAGTGTGCGTCATGCAAAAATTCCTGTCGTGAGCGTGAGTGAGTGTGAGTCAAAAATCACTCACGCACCTATCTCTAGTTTACTGTGTAATTTTGTATCGTGGTGGGACCACAAAAAATGAAAGTTTTTTTTTTGAAACTTCGCTCGAGTTTTTTTTTTTATGACCCACTGAAGATTTTCCATTTTCTTCAAAGGCGTTTTGAATAAGTAACAAGTAGAAAAGTTAAATTCGACTTGGCCGAATCTATGAATACCCTCCACAATGCCCATTTTAAGTAATAGTAAATTTTCTTACGTGAAAAAAATAAGAGTTTTGATTAGAAATATTTTATTTTGTGTAAAAAAAAAATTTTTTTATAATTTTTGAAAAAAAAAAAAAATAATTTACTAATTTTTTTTTTGAGTGTAAAATTTTTTTCGAGTGTATTTTTTTTTTTTGGTATAAAACTATTTTTGAGTGACAAAAATACGTTGCAAAATATTTTTTGACTTACCAATGTTTTTAAAACAGGTTTAACGGGATTTCAAACGTGAATTTAAGGTGAGGCTAAAATTCACGGTTTTGCTAATAACCAGCGACGTATCCAGGAATTTGAAAAGGGGGGGGCCCAACTCAAAATTTTTTTAGTCATAATGTTATAATACTATTTTCTAGGACTACCCCCCCCCCCCCCTGTCCAAAAAAATCTAAAAATCACAGTAATTTTCTGTACCAAAAACATAAAAAATGCCTCAGAATTTGTGAATTTTTTTAGAAAAAGAATGATTCAGACTTTATTTTTAAACATCAAAATTTGAAACATCTCAGAATCTGAGAAAATTTTTATAAAAAAGAAGTAAAAAAGTTAAATTCGGCCTTGCCAAATGTATTGATACACTCCACAATTTCAAAAAGAGCAAAAAACTTTATTTAAATGAAAATTATTTTTGATTTTTTTTTTTTTAATTCCGCAAAAAAAAAATGTTGGTTAAAAAAAATCCGCGATTTTTTTCTTTTGTTGCCAAAAAATATGTTAGTTCTTGTTTAAATATAATTCGATGTTCGATTATGTTCACAGCAGCAAGAATTTGAGAATTTTTCTATTGTAAAAACTACCTTAGAATCTGAGATTTTTTTATAAGCAAATGTATCAGAGTCTGAGAACTTTGCTATAGAAAATATTCTATACAAAAATTTTTTCAATATCTTTGAAATTTTCTATAGCAAAAATGTCTTTAAATCTGTCAATTTTTTTATGAAAAAAATTCTGATAAATTCTTAGATTCTGAGGTATTTTTCCTATAAAAACCGTTCCTGGAAACAATATTAAACCTAAAAGTAAAAAGTTTTAAGTATGTATTTGTGATAAAATTTCAAATTAAATTATATGAACCAGATAGATTTAGCCCTCCATATTCCAAATTATCTTACCAAATATTTTAATGGCTTAACATTTTTCTGATATTGGCGTTTGGAAATTCGAAACCTCTAATTTAGGCGTGGTTCTACTGTTACGTTCCATTTTCGAGATAATCAATCTCACGTAAGAGCCATTATAAAGGACCTGACTCTAAATCTGCCATTAAAATATTTTGTACAATATTTCGTTATCGAGATATTTGGACTTGAAAATTAATTAATTCTTTAGTACTTTTTACGGCTCTACTGTTACATATTATTGCCTTGGCGAAACATTTAAGGACTGGATTTTTATAAAATGGAAATCTAGATTCCAAATACGTCATTTAATTTTTTTAAGTTGCTTTTGTAAATTCGTTTATGAAAATGTACACAGAAAAAAATATGGAGGAAACAAATTTAAGTAATCACTTGTTTAAATTAAAAAACAAAAATTGAGTGATTTTTTAATTGACGCAATTAAAAATTTACTTAAAAATTTTAAGAACAATTTAAGTAAATAATTTAATAAAAAATTAATAGTTTTTTATTATTTTTTAAGCTCTCATAGTTTTTTGAATTCTAGTTTAGTTTATAGTATTTTGTGTATGTATATGAAAGTTTGTAATCGTCTTTATAAAATTTTCCGATGTTTTTGAGACATAAATATGTTTGGTAAAGTTTGAAAACACAAGTTTTTTGTTTTTTTTTTTGTAAAAAAATTTCAAACTTTTTTAAACTTAAAAAAAAAAATAGATACATTTTGAGAAAATTTGTAATTGTGTCAATTAAAAATTTACTCAAATTTTTTTCAAACATTTAATAAATCTTTATTAAAAATTTACTCATTACTATTAAATCGTTTACTGGTGCAAAATTGAGTAATTTTTTACTCAATAGTATTAAAAATTGACTCAAATATTTTTTTCTGTGTATCTTTATTTATTTTTTTTTATTTTTTGACAGTTTAAATATTGTCCTAAGTCATTATAAAATTTTGAAAACTGCAGTTTTTCAATTCAAACCCGATGTTTGAAAAAATTGCTAGATTGAAAATTAAAAATTAATATGAAAATTTTTATTTAGTAAAAATTTTTCAGAATCTGAGAATTTTTTATATAAATAATATCTCAGAATCTGAGACTTTTAATATACACTCAAAATAATCACTCTGTTAAATTACAGAGATACTCTGCTGAGCCAGCAGAAAATACCATAGATTTCCAACCAGCAAGATTTTTTGTTATTTTACGAAGAAAATTCTGTAAAATGATTTCGATAAAAAAACTGTAAATTTACAGAATTATCTGTAAAATATTGATAAAACCGAAAAAAAATTTACAAAAATAAAAAAAAAACTCTGTAAATTTACAAAGTTTTAGTTAAATGCATATTATGAGTTCAAAATTTTACAAACAAAAACTCTGTAAATTTACAAAGTTTTAGTTAAATCCATTTTATGAGTAAAACTTCTCTGCTTTAAAAACATTAATTAAAATTAAAAAATTTTAATAAGTATATTAAAATTAAAATTTTGTTAAATTTGCCCGCTTTAATGCTTCCAAATTGTAAATTTACTTTTTTATTTTTGTGAAAATTACGAGTTTTTAACGAGTAACTCCAATTTTACAAAATTTTGTTTTTCGGTCACAAGAAAATACAAAGTATTTTTTATAAATCTGTATTTCGACAAAAAACTTTGTCAAATATCTGTCAAATTGAGATTACAGTCATTTTACAGAGTATATAACAGATTAATTATTTTGAGTGTAGAAAAAGTGACTTAGATCCTCAGAGTTTGAAATTTTTTATAGAAAACTGTTTTCATGATCCTGATGCATCATTTTCATTAAATAAAACCAATATAATGTGTTTTCGACACATATTTTACAGATATTTCGATATAAATGACTTTTTTAAAAATGAAAATCTACTCAAAATCAAGAGTTTTTATAAAAAATATGTAAAACATTTCTTCAAAAACCAAAATATTTACAATACTGAAAAAAAATATGTTTGTTACTTGTATCATGTGTTGAAGTGTTTACATTTTTTAAAATTTTTCAATCCAAAAGGGGGGGCCCGGGCCCCCTGGGCCCCCCCCCTGAATACGTCCATGCTAATAACTTTTGAACCACTGGACCGATTTGGGTGAAATTCTATACGAACTAGGCTGGTGGAACGAAAAATATATATGCCAAGCTTCAGCGTCCTCAGAATTGCCTTTCGAAAGTTATAGTGCTTTTTACCTCATAAATTCACTAAAAACCCTTTCCGAAATTCAGTCTTTTGCTCATAACTTTTGAACCACTGAACCGATTTCGCTGGATTGCAATACAAACCTGACCAGGTAAATGCCCAACATATATGCCAAACTTCAGGAGCCCCCGTAAAGTCTTTCAAAAGTTAGCGTGTTTTCAACAGACAGACGGACGGACGGACGGACATCGTTAGATCGTCTTAAAATCGATCGAGGATCATGAATATATATACCAATATTTCGAGGTGTTACAAACGGAATGACAAACTTATATATACCCTCTATCACTAGAGTGGAGGGTATAAAAAAAAATGTATTAATTTAGTTCTGAGGTAACTATTGTTAAAACATGTCAGCAGTAAAATTTGATGGCGGTTCTTTCCTTTGAATATATTAACCCTCTATGTCCTTTAGGGGTCACTTTGGTCCTTTTTCAAATATCCTCATAAAAGATAAAACTTGCGTTTAAAGGGGTTTCAAAACCCTTCGGGGGTTTTGTTCTTCTATTGGTAAACTTTAATGGTTTTTTGGCCCCGTTCAAGATACACTCGAAGACCCAAAATTAGTTGCAGAGTGTTATTAACTTATGCAGTACTTTTAAGCTACCGATCTTATAGTTTTCAGTTACAAACATTACAACTGACAAGTAAAAGTTTTAATATAAAGTTAAGAGACATTAGCGCACCTGAAATTGAAATTACTCAAAAAACAGGTAAATATTTTAACTACACAAAATGAGTAAAAATTTAAAAGTTGAGTAGATAATTGTTTACTATTCAACGAGCATCATTTTGAAAAAAAAAAAAAAAAATCAGTCAATAGGTGGTGAGATACAAAGATACCAGAGAAGGTTGTTGTTAAAACAAACACAACAAATAAACAACTCCCAAGAAATTTGAGTTAAAACAATTTTAAATGCGTTATTAACTCAAAGTGGTTTTTACTATAAATTTACACAGATGTGAGTTATTTAAAAAAAAAATATACGATTTCAGTTATTAACTGAACGTAGCGGGGTTGAGTAGACTCTTTAAAAGAGCTCACAACAAGAGTTTTTTAAACTCAAATAGAACTGATTTAAGTAATTCCATAGAAATTTGTGGTTTAAGCGGTAGTAAATAAAATTATTTAAAATAAAATATATTATTTAAAAAAAAAAAAAAACAAACAATAGAGAATGGAAATAAATAAATTAATTACAAAAAAGAATGAATAGAAAAAAAAAATTTAATGAGAAAAAAAGATCAAGAATCTTTGAAACCAAAACCAGTTTTTAAAAGAGAGAATTGTGTGTGTTAAAAATTTTTAATTTTTATTTTTTAAAACCAGTTAAAATACAAAACAAAAAAAAAATGTAAAAAGTCTTGGTTAAAGACTTTAAAAAAATAAAGAAGAGTTAACTGACAGATAATTGAAAATAAAATGAGTCATACAAATAAATTCATTTTACAATATCGGAAATCAGAAAAGAGTTAAAACTTAAAATTATCATCGGTCAGTCAGTCGTCAATAATATTAACAACAAAAGTGATCATCATCATTGCAAACAATAAAAATATAATTACAACAATTACAATTTGTTACAACAATTCAATTCACAATTCACTTAAAAAAATTATTAACTTTTTTAATTTAGCGTAACAATTGTTTACATAAAAAAAAATTTTAAAAATTTTTGTTATTATTTTTAAAGTGAAACTTTATATCACGTACCACAAAAAAACAAACAAATTTGTACTAACAAAATTCATAAACAAATACAATTAAATATTTTTTTTGTTATTGCATATAATACTCTACAAAAATAAACAAAAAAAGTTTTTTTTTTATTTTAAAAACAAAAAAAAAAAAAACTGAAAATTATCATGAATATGAAAGTTTTAAAACTTAGTACTTCGACCTTGTTAATGGTTCATCATTTAACAAAAGTAGCTACAGCGGCAGATACCACCCTAGCTACCACCGGTACTGACTGTCATACGCATGCGTGTCTTCCTATCGATGAGTATTGTTCGCATTTTGAACAAAGATGTTTACCCTGCTCTGCAGCATGTAATCCTAAGGATGTAAATTATGAACCCACGATTTGTAGTAAAGATTGTAATGGTAAGCTTTATTGTAAGAGGTTTTGTTACTTAAATGTACTATTTAAAAAAATATTACATCATTTGTTATTGTAATATAGCATTATTATTAAGAAACCTGTTGTAGGAGGTTCTCACTGTGTAAGCCTAACGGGAAATCTACACCATTTACATAAGTAATTCGAAAAATATCAATTGTAATTCGAAGACTTTACTTGTAATTTGAAGATTCTACTTGTAATTCGAAGATTCCATTCAGTTTATAATTCGAATATTATACTTGTTTTTTGAAAATTCCTTTCCCGATCAGAGTAAAAAAGTTTTGATATAATCATATATTTTGTAATATCTATATATATATAAAAGAGTTGGGTGAGTGAGTGACTGACTGAATGACTGACTGACTGATTCATCATCGCCCAGCCCAAACCGCTAAAGCTAGAAACTTGAAATTTGAACTGTAGGTTCACCTCCCGGAATATAGATCCACTAAGGCTGGATTTTTTCCAATGTTGATTCTAAGGGGGTAAAAAGGGGGAAAAACTGTACTTTTGGTACTTTTTATATCTCCTGAAATAAGGCCGGATTTTTCCAGTGTTGATTCTAAGGGGGTAAAAAGGAAAAAAAACTGTACTTTTGGTACTTTTTATATCTCCTAAAATAATGGTCATAGAGACTTGAAATTTGGTTTGTATGTTCACATCCTGGAATATAGATCCAGTAAGGCTGGATTTTTGCCAATGACTGTCCTTTTGTAACTTTTTATATTTCCTTAAATAATAGTACTAGAAACTTAAAATTTGCAATGTAGGTTCACCTCCCGGAAAAAAGATTCACTAAATCTGGGTTTTTGCCAATGTTGATTCTACGGGGGTAAAATGGGTAAAAAAGTGTACTTTTTGGTACTTTTTTTTATACACTAATATAATGGTCATTCAAACTTCAAATTTGGAATGTAGGATCCTTTAGTGAAATAAAACATTCTGAAACAAGTACTTTCTGAAAATTCTGTACGGTTTATAAAAAGTACCTTTTATAAAAAGTACCTTTTATAAAAAGTACCTTTTATAAAAAGTACCTTTTATAAAAAGTACCTTTTATAAAAAGTACCTTTTATAAAAAGTACCTTGTATAAAAAGTACCTTTTATAAAAAGTACCTTTTATAAAAAGTACCTTTTATAAAAAGTACCTTTTATAAAAAGTACCTTTTATAAAAAGTACCTTTTATAAAAAGTACCTTTTATAAAAAAACATTGTTTGAAAAATACGTTTTTCCGCTTCTTAGTGGGGTAAAAAGGCTAAAAATGTGCATTTTCGGTACCTTTGGTATTTTTTGACGTAATGGTTCTAGAAACTTAAAATTATTAATGTAAAATCCGCATTGTACTTTAAATATTTGCTAAAATAATGATCCTAGAAAATTGAAATATGGAAAAGAGGATCCTTCGGTGAATTAAAAAAACATTCTGGAAGAGGTTCTTTTTGAAAATTCCCATTATAACGGGGGTAAGAAAGTATACTTTTGGTACTTTTTTTTTGTTCTTATAATAATGAAAAAGTGTAAATTTTGATTATTCTTATATTTCTTGAAATATTAGTTTTGAAATTTGATATTTTAAATAAAGGATCACCTAGCACAAAAAAAAACATTTTTTGGAAAATTTAATTTTAAGGGGAAAATTTAATTTTATGGTAATTGTTACCTATCTAACTATTAAACTAAAAGCCCCAGAAATAACACCCAAGAGAAGAACATATTTTAAAATTTAAACTTTTAGAACGGGGAACGAAATGGAATAGAGCAGGGAACAATATGGAATGATACTTTTCACTAAAATTTTTGATTTTACTTTTTTTACTCCTTTTTTTCTCTCTATATGGTTTTTCACTCAAACTCATTTTTATTCCAATTTCTTTATTCACTGAAATATTTATTACTCCAAATTCAAAATCCCGATATTAGGGCTCGAAAATTATTAAAATTTTATTGTTTAAATTTTTAATTGAAATATTATTTTATGAAAGACTAAAACGTGCACAAGTAAATAAAACAAAGACTACGTAGGGGAATTTTCTTAAAATCGGTAGAGCGATTCTGATCCTTCTATTATTCGGTATTCAATGCAACCGATAACGAAGTACCGGGATGGTAAGCTAGTAATTATATATGTATATTATTATATCTTATTAGATCAAATTTCATATTATTAGACATAATTAGATCCCAAAAATGGAACGGTTAATTTCATTTAATTGAAGATCATATTAGATCTAATAAGATATAATTATTAGAGTTCGTTTGGTGACTATGTCACTTCATCTGTTTATCGGGTATCATAATTTTTTTGAAGGATTTAGGGTGGTTCAACGCATCTGAAAACGCGGATTTTGAGCTGATTTTTCTGCAGAGAAAAAACTGCTGAATATACCGTAAATCTAATTTCACCAGTCGATTCTACAGCAAAAATTAATACAATGGCTGTTTTTTGAACTCTTAAAGAAAGTTCCAAAAATCCACAGCAGAGGGCGGAAATATCGATTTTTTTTATACCCTCCGCTCTAGTGATAGAGGGTATATATAAGTTTGTCATTCCTTTTGTAGCACCTCGAAATATTGGTCTAGGAATCCATAAAGTATATATGTTCATGATCCTCGATCGATTTTAAGACGATCTAGCTATGCCTGTCTGTCTGTCTGTTGAAAACACGCTAACTTTTGAAAGACTTTAAGTAGGCTCCTGAAGTTTGGCATATGTGTTGGGCATTTACCTGATCAGGTTGGTATTGCAATCCAGAAAAATCGGTGAAGTGGTTCAAAAGTTATGAGCAAAATACTGAATTTCGGCAAGGGTTTTTCGTGAATTTATGAGATAAAAAGCACGCTAACTTTCGAAAGAGAATTCTGAGGATGCTGAAGCTTGGCATATATATTTGCCGTTCCTCTGGCCTGGTTCAGCCAAATCGGTCCAGTGGTTCAAAATTTATTAGCAAAACCATGAATTTCAGATAAGTTTCACCTTAAATTCACGTGTTGAAAACCTGTCAAACATGTTTAAAAAACATTGGTAGGTTAGGTTAGGGGTGGCGGAGCTCAAAATTTTGAACTTCTCGTATAGACCTGCTGGTCCATAGCAATACCACATGTTCCTTCAGCGACGAGGATAAATCGCGTTATTCCATGTTGCAAACAATTTAACGGGAATAAGGTCCATAACTGCGATTTCTTCCAGATTCTCGAGTTAAAAAAATATTTTACAACGTATTTTTGTCACTCAAAAATATTTTTGCACTACAAAAAAAAAATTCACTCAAAAAAAATTTTACACTCAAAAAAAATTTGACACTCAAAAAAAATGTTCACTCAAAAAAAAAAAAATTTTGTAAATTATTTTTTTTTTTTCAAAATTAAAAAAAAAAACAGTTGTTTTACACAAAATAAAATATTTCTAATCAAAAATGTTATTTTTTTTACGTTAGAAAATTTACTATCTCTTAAAAAAGGCATTGTGGAGGGTATTCATAGATTCGGCCAAGTCGAATTTAACTTCTCTACTTGTTTTTAATGAAATTATTTTTTAATCATGCACGATGAAGATGCAGTTTTTGCTAAGAAACTTGTTACAAAAAGCACCTTTCTATCACAACTAGAGTTTGCAAATAATCGAGATATTTCATAATCGCGATTACGATTAAAAAATTTGCCGTTAATCGCGATTACGATTAATCGAATTTTTTAAATAATTTGAGTTTCAATAGCTTTAAAAAAATCTTTTGAAATTTATATTTTAGAAAGTACGAAACTTTCGAACTTTCCCACTAAAAATAATTCGAGATTTTGGAACCACAGTCTCTTTTTTAGTATATCATTGCGCATCGAAAGATCGCTCGAGCGCCCTTGCGAGTCTTTTTTAAGACATTTTTTTAAAACTTAAAATTAAAATTCAATGTTGATAAAATTTTACACATACTATAATTTTTGACATCTTCAACATCAAAAAGATTTTTGGAGAAAAATACTAGATTTTCTCACATTTCCATTGCGCTTAAATAAACTCTACAAAGAGTGCTTCAATCAGCACTGAAAAGATACATGATTTTACTGCGTCTTAATAGCTCTTTATCTGTGCTACTTAAGAGTACTCTAAACTGTGACTGGTTTGGATTCGCTCTTTGGCTCGAGATTCCTTTCTAAAAGCAGCTTCCAGTTCATCAAATTTTCTGTGGCGTCGTGTCGGAATACCTGCCGATGGCCAGTGAAGGAGCTAATTGCGATGATATTTATGAAAAAATTTTACAAGGCAACCAGCGGTCAAAAAATGAAAAAATTACGTTTTTTTTTTTTTAAATTTCATGTTTAAATTCCGACCAAAGCCTTTTAAGTATATTTTGAAAACAAAACTCTTTAAAACTTACTCATATCAGAATTGAAATTTTCCTTTAAATTTAAATGACTATTACGAGAAAATGAAAGAAAAATCGCAAACAAGTTAAATGAATCATGGCCAACCATTAAAAA
The DNA here is from genome assembly GCA_963921195.1 of Pegoplata infirma. Classification (NCBI taxonomy): domain Eukaryota; kingdom Metazoa; phylum Arthropoda; class Insecta; order Diptera; family Anthomyiidae; genus Pegoplata; species Pegoplata infirma. Next base: position 62,633,454 of record OY992537.1, on the reverse strand, counting down.
ATTTTCCGTTCCAAATAATCGGTACCAGAATGCATCATATCATCCTGCAACCGATTCTACTTAATATTCCAGAATCAATGATTTTTGTTTGAAATTGTTTCGAAAGTAATCGTTTTTTAGAGTAATTATTTTTTTTGAAAAATAATTTTAAATAGAAACTTTAAAATGGGTTTCAAAAAATTTTGGAACTGATTTAAATTCGTTATAAAAACAGTGTATTTCATAGAAAAATATTAATCGTAATCGCATAATTTTTTTGTCGATTACGATTACGATTAATTGGTGCGATTAATCGCGATTACGATTACGATTTTAATCGTTTTGCAAACTCTAATCACAACCCATTAAAAAGTTATAAGGCTTCAAAGTTTTTTTTAAATGACAAAATTATAATAAAACTGAATGACATTTGAAAATTTTTTTGGATGTGTCAACTGTCGGACACCCGTTTTCGATTAACCTCTCAATGCTGACTCAAAATCGGGTTTCAAAAGTTTTTCATAATGTCAGGTCTTTGAGAAAATTGAGGTCAAAGTTCACAAAAAAAAAACGTATTTTTGTGCATTAATTAGGAACATTTTCTGTGATATATTTGGATGATGTTCTAAGATTGTACCACTCGTTTTCGATTAACATTTCGACGCTTATTCTGAATATGGTTTTCAAATTTTTCTATCACGTCATGTTTTCGAGAAAATTGAGGTCAAAGTTCTCAAAAAATCTTTTTTTGGCAATTTTTGAGTGCTTATAATTTTTTAACGGGTTGTGATAGAACGGAAATTTGGGTTCCATTTTGTTAGGGCCCTTTAATCGTGCATATTTAAAAAATTAATTAAAAAATAAAACGAAAAAATCTTATATTTCCGCCCTCTGCGGTTGGTTTTTGGAACTTTTTGTAAGAGTTCAAAAAATGACCATTGTATTATTTTTTGCTGAAGAATCGACTGGTGAAATCAGATTTGCGATATATTCAGCCGTTTTTTCTCTGCAAAAAATCAGCTCAAAGTTCGCGTTTTCAAATGCACCCCAAGGAGTAGACATTTTTCCAAGAAATACCGCCATTCTTTTAAGCTTTTAAGCTTAAAAAAAAAAATTATGATACCCGCAGATCAAAATTTCAAAATTAGCTCTAATAATTATATATTATTAAGTCTTATTAGATCTAATTATATCAAATTTGATCTAATAAGATATACCCAGCAAAAACTTGGTAATGGCTTTGAATACTACTAATTACCATTAGCATTACTTAAAGCTCTTCATTAAACAGCGAACAAAAGATTTTTCGTAAAACTGGTGATGATTTTTGGATGTTCTTTGGGACAGCTTTTGAGCTTCTTCTTGCATAAAATTGTTTCATTTATTTAACAAAAAAACATGCAAAAAATTTCGTTTTTTAGAGGTTTGTTTAGTTCTTCAAGGGGAACTTTTTTTCCTCCTGATCCAATCTTTCCCATTTACGAACTTTTTTAACGTACGTAAAAAAATTTTTTGAATTTCGACCATTTTTGAAAAAGTTATGAGTACAAGAAGTTTGAGTAAACGAAAGGGTCATCAAAAAAATATGAACATTTACCAGGCAGGAGTTTTCAAAGAGTACTATAAAACTGTTGAAAAAATCTAAAAAAAAAAAATTAAAGCGATTTGGCATGGAATGCCCGATATATATACATATGGGGTCCTAGATCGATTTTTTGAGGTATAACAAACCCCATACTTTGGTCGGGAGGTATAAAAACTGGGTAAAATAATCAGTCTTACCGCAAGTCCCCAAAAAATACTTAAAATTGACTTTTTAAGAATTTTTAATAATCGACTTTAAAGTTTAAATTTTGAGTCCAAGTACCCAGCAAAAATTGGAATTACCAGTAATGGGTTTTGTAATCCGAAACAACTGTTAATAAGTAGTTACTTATTGAATGAAACACTAATTAGTTTAACAAGGGCGTGAGACAAAAATAACTAGTGGAGAGTATGGAGATAAATAAGTAGTTACTGCCTCGGATTACAAATAAGGAGCAAAACCCCATTACCAAAAAATAATTAGTTAATTAAAACTTTTAAAATTTAACTTGTTTTTACTAAAACTTAAAAACTGCGTAATTTTTATTAAGTATTTAAGTACTTTTTAAGTTAATTGAATTGTAAAGGTCAAAAACTGCAAGAGTAAGGAGATATTATTACTTTGAGGTGCTTTTAGAACATATTACTGAGAAGTAGTTACTTTTCGGCTTAAAATAATGTTAATGGTAATGGGTACTCATTATAAATAATGTACTTGGTAATGATTACTTTTCACAACTCATTACCATGTTTTTGCTGGGTAGTCACAGTTTCTGTGTGTTTTGTTTTTCTTTATTTTTATTTATTTTATTCTAATTGATTCTTTAAAAAAAAGCCTGCAAAAAACTTTATTTTTAATATTTTTTTTTTAATGGTACGGATAAAATAAGGTTTTATTTTTAGTAAAAGTCGACTTTGAAAAACATAAACGTTTTGTGGTAAGGCTGAATTTTAGTTTGGTAGTGTATTTACTGTGAGAGTACTTTAACTTTTTTTTGCTATGAAGTTGTCTTCATCATATTTCATAGCAATTTTTTGTGTTAATTACGTTTTTTTTTTTTTGCTTAGTATCTGCAAAATTCTCTAAAATAGAAAAAAAAAAACAATTAATTAGTCATTGTTTAAATATTTTTAAGAAGATAATAATTATTCAGGTGTTTATTTTAATTTGTTACTCAATTCATACAATTAAGAGTTTATCAAATATATGTTAAAATTTGATAAAAAAAAATAGTATTTTTGCAAATGCGTGTTTAAAAAAAAAGCAAATAGTTTTGTGTCGAATAAAAAAATCGATCAGACCATATAAAATTTTATCATGTCTAATAAATTCTTACGGGAATAGTCTAAAAAGTCGGTTCCAGGACCTTTGACTTAGAGCTGCAAAACTATCGATAGTATCGATAGTTTTATTTTAAAATGACTATCGATAGTTTTTACCCGATAGCGATACTATCGCCGAAAAAACATTAGCTTCAAAAAGATTGTCACTTGCGGAAAAATTAATCAAAAAGTGAACAGTTTTTAAAATCTGTATAGCATTTTGGAATAATTCTACTTTTTAAAGTATTAAAGCAATGATAGTAATCCTCTGTTAATGTTATTGCGAAATTTAAGGTCCGAACAGAACAAGCACGGCATGGTGGAAGATCGCCGAAGTGATTTAAAATAGACTGGAATGGCAGTGAACGGCAAAAAGTGTTATTTGTGTGTTCAGAAGTAAAAAGTTGCAATAAAAAAAAAACATAATTTTAAACAAAAACTTACAATTCTTTAAAATATCCGATACTATCGATAGTTTAAAATCAAACTATCGAAAATATCGAATGGGACGACTATCGATAGTTTTGCAGCTCTACTTTGACTTTTACTTGACAATATCAGAGGTGTGGATTAATTGTAATATAATCAAATGTGACGTTTATAAACTTTTTTACTTGGATGGATAAATTTCATAAAAATCAAACCTGATATTCCCAATCGTACATTAAATCATTTAAAACCATTGACTGTGGTCAGTTCTTACTTAATTATCTGCAGTTTTAAATGTGTGTAAATGTAAATTGTCAAAAAATATATTCAAAATTTTTAAAAGTCTAGACCAAATAGAAATTGGATTCTTATTAATTGTAAAATGATTCCTTCCATCAAGGTTTTTCCTATAAGTTGTTAATATTGAAATTGATTAGTATATGCCTGACTCTTTTATAGTACACTGTGCAACAGGCATTTTAACACACATTTTTTTCCTAATTTTTTTTTTGTCTTTTGAAGTAAAAAAATTGCTTTTGGGAAAAAATAAATTTTGAAAATTTTTCGGAGTTCCGAAAACAATTTTTAACATTCCAAAGTGCCGGACTTAAAATTTTATTGAATTTTTTTTTTTTTTGAGTTTTGAAAAAAATTTTAAAAAATACTTTTAGGTATAAGTATTTTAAATCCGAAAAATTTTTGATATTTTTTTTTTTAATTTTCGAGTAAAAAAATTTATTAAAAATGATTTTAAGAATTTTTTTGTGACAAATTGTGAGTTATGTATTTCAAAAATTAATAAATTTTAATTTCAAATTTATATTTTAAACAACAAAAAAACATTGGCAAAGGGCATAGAAAATGTCTTCAAAGCGTTTTTTCGAATTGTAATTTTATAATACTTTATACACAAAAAATAAAGTGCTTTGCCGTGACAATTTTTTGTACGGTTGGCAGTTTCTGGCTGGATAATGTTTTTGTCAACCTCAGTATTAGGGTTAGGGTGGCACGAATAATGACTTTTTTCGAATATTGTCATATCATCCTCGGTCATGTCGCTAGATTGCCAGATCCGTAGAAAACACTTTAACTTCCTAACTTAACATATACGTATGTTAGGGTACGTCAATTTGTTTGGGTGAAAAAAACGGGGAAAGATTTAGGTATAGCAAAAACCAAAACAACTCGAAACTCTACAAAAATTTCTTGAAGAAACTATTGGTATAAAATCAAAGGCTAGATCCCGCCGAGAGACATGATAAAAACCCAGCAGAAATAAATCGAGATTTTGGCGACACAGCATCTGTTTATAGCATACCGTAGCGCATCCAAAGAGCGCTCTTAGGGATGCAGTAAAAGGAAGGGGAAAAAATTTTAATTTTTTTTTAAGATTTTTTATATAAAACTTATAATGTGTAATTATTTTTTGATAAAATTTTATACTTGCTTTCCTTTTTAATATTTTTAACACTTTTTAAATAAAAAAACCTGAGTTTTAGACAAAGACACATGATTTGACTGCATCATTATTGCGCATTAATCAGCGCTGCAAAGAGCGCTTCAATCATAGCATCTTTGACCGCTGTTCCCAAAAAAAATCCCATAAAAAATGTGAAAATGAAAATTTCCGATATTTTTTTGATGTTCACTTCCGATTTTTTTTTTTTTTCATTTTGTTTCACATAAATAAAGTTTTGTAAAGTAAAACGAATGAATTTTTTTGTTATATTTTTTTAAATTTTAGTTATTTGATTTCAACTTTGAATTTACAGCATCTTTATTCCGCTTAAATCAGCTCTACAAAGATACATGAATTCACTGCATCTTTAATCTGCTTAAATCAGCGCTAAAAAGATACATGAATTTACAGCATCTTTATTCTGCTTAAATCAGCGCTCTAAAGACACGTGATTTCAGTGCATCTAAAGAGCGCTGTTTCTGTGTATCCAACTAGCGCTCTAAAGTGGGACATCGCCTTAGGGAATCATGCATGAATTCAGCGCAATTGGATGCGCTCCTTTACTCAAGTTCCCCTTCTAAAAGCTGCTGAGCGTTCAGCAAAATTTCTGCTGGGAACTTAAAAATTAGGAAAATTAAAAAAAAAAATCGCAAAAAAATATAAACACTCAATAATTTTTTTTTTTACAAAAAATTTTTAAAAAAAAGTTTATTATTTAAAATACAAATTTTTTAGTAGAAACTTAAAAAAAAAAATACTAAAAACCCTTTTTACACAAATTTTTTTTGTTTAAAATGTTTTTGGCATTTTGTAGGGTATTCATGAATTCGGCAAAGTCGAATTTATTTGTTTTACTTGTTTTTGTTCAGTTTTAAAATTTTGTATTTTAAATATAATTTTTGTGGCTACTGGCCTAGTTATTTTTCTAATTTTAAATAGATTTCAGCATCGGCTTTATATCCAAGTTAATCTTATACTAATAAAACCAGAGATTTTAAATTTATGAAATTAAACTTCCTTATTCAATGCTCATGTCAGTGGTATGTGGTATTAATATTAATTTTAGAAATTTACTACAATTGCTGAGGTTTTTATTTACGTTTTATGATTCTTGTTTAACCCTACAGAGCAGTATAAATAAATGAACCTGTTCGGTTTAAGTTTGCCCAAAAAATTTTTTCGAGTTAAAATTTTTTTAAAAATTTCCATTTGACTATTTTTTTGGACTGAAAAATATTTTTTAGATATAATAAAGTGATTTTTTTTAACATAATAATATTTTTAGGCTGGTGTCTAATTTTTAAAAAGTTGCAGGACGCCACCTCAGTTTGACTATATAAGCTAACAATTACCGAAAAAGAAAACAAGAATTACTATTTTAATTTTCTTAAAACAAAAAATTTTAATAACTTGGGTTTGTAACTTGGATAATAATTCACCTCGTGGTGAATAAAACCGTTTTTCACCAGCTGGTAAATAAAAAGTAACATAATTATTTTTCAACAAAAAAAAATTTTTTTTTTCATATTTTTTTTTCATCAAATTTTTTTTTTCAATCAAGTTTTTTTTCCATACAAATTTTTTTTTCAATGAAAAATAGTTTATTCTGATTCGAGGCCTTTTCATGTTCCCCATTATGAATTAACATAACAAGTACTTATGATAACTCTACTTTCTTTATTAGGATATTTTCCCATTAAATACTCATAGAGTTTCTTGCTTTCAAAATTTTTTTTGGCAATTTTCAGGAATGAATTGACGATCGTTTCGGGGGTGTTCCAATTCCCCCATCATCAGAATTCTTTAAAAAATTAGGTAATACTATTAGCATGCAAACATCAAATATTCATACTCTAAATAATCTCAACTTAGTGAGAAAGCAAATATGATTTTCGAAGTTCCACCAGCATCACACCAAATATAATTTGAAAGCAAGTTTTTTTGGTTACTGCAATATACTACCGTCGCACAGTGCCACATTTGGGCAATCTAGCACGACAAAAATCAAAAAAAAAAGTTCCCCGATTTTCATGATATGTTTGTATGTATTAAAGAACATTCCTTATAAGTATCACGGAAATAATCATATAAGATCGATAATTCTGTTCGTTACTAACAGGTAGGCGCATAAAGTTGCATCTTGTAAAATCCTGTTACTAGTGTACATTATTTCGCATAAATTAAGTCGAGTTTAAACTGTTGTAACTTTTGAACAAAAAGATATATTTATCCACTCTTTTTTGGTAATTTTAAAGGATATTTAAATGCTTTAAGTCATATCTTTTCTTTTTTTTAAACAAATTTTTCTATTTTTTATTAAATTTTTAACAAAATACAAATTTTTGAAAAGAAAATTATATATTTATTTTTTTGATGGAATAGAACTTTTGTGTTTGGTCCGTATTGGTCGCCGGACTTTTTCAGATATATTGACCAATATCCATAGTAAATATTTCAACGGCTAACTTTTGCGACCGTCTGCGACGCCGACTACAGTGGGGCGATATGTTAACTTCGTTTTTATATATTTTTTAAACATATTTTAAAAAAGTGGGCGTGGCAGTTGTCTGACCGCCCCCTTTTTTTGTGATAATATTTATACAGTCATTGGGAGTATATATACGAAATTTAAAGAAATTATAACCAAAATTAAAAATTAAAAAACATGTGAGCGTGGCCCATAACCGGCCTCCCATATATTTCATAATGTTTTTTTCGAAGTTAAAACGAACATTTATACCGAATTTCAAGTCGATATAATTAAAATTGGATTTTTGTCGTCCTAGATTGGCCAAATGTGGCACTGTGCGTCGGTAGTTGTTAAATACAGTTCCCCATTATTGGGAACATGAAAAGGCCTCGATTCAGAATAAACTCTTTTTCATTGCACAATTAAAAGGTCGAATAAATAACTAATTTTTATTATTTAATGAAAATTAAAATTAAAACACACTTAATTTTTTTTTATCAAACATTTTTTTTTTTATCAATTTTTTTTTCATCATTTTTTTTTTCATCAAACTTTTTTTTTCATCAAACTTTTTTTTTATCAAAATTTTTTTTTTCATCAATTTTTTTTTCATCAATTTTTTTTCATCAAATTTTTTTTTTTCATTAATTTTTTCATCAATTTTTTTTCCAACTAATTTTTTTTCATCAATTTTTTTTTTTCATCAAATTTTTTTTTTCATCAAACTTTTTTTTTTTATCAATTTTTTTCTCACCAACAAAAATCTTTTTTATTCATCAATTTTTTTTTTCACCACAAAATTTTTCTTTTCATCAAAAAAATTTATCAAAAAAATTTTTCGTGAAAAAAAATATTTTTTTACTTTTTACATTTTCTGAAATAATGACTTAGACATATGAAATTTGGAATGCAGGATCCCTCGGTGCAAAAATCGTTTTGGAAAAAGTGTTTTTTTTTTTTGAAAATTCCTATTCTATTTAAAGAAAAAAAGTGAAAATTGTGTACTTTGGTACTTTTTAATTTTTCCTGAAAAAATTTTCATACAAACTTGAAATTTGGAATGCAGGATCCTTCAGGGACAAACTATTTTTGGAAATTCCGTTTTAAGGGGTCCAAAAAAGTGTACTTTTTTGTAATTTTTATATTTCCTGAAAAGTTACGTCACAGAAACTTGAAATTTGGAATTCGACGAAAACAACGTTCTGCTAATTTTTTTTTTTTTTAAGTTCCCTTTCTAAAATGGTGTATTTTCGGTCTTTTTCTAAGTCTTGAAATAAAGATAAATAAAATTTGATATTCAAAAAAAAAAAAAAAAAGACCCAAGCAAAAAAAACTTTCGGAACAAAGATTTTTTGGAAATTTTGATTTTTTACGGGACAAAAAGTGTACTTTTTTATTTTTTTGTTACTTTTTATATTTCCTGAGAACTGTGAAAAAAAATAATATTCTGGAAGAATTATTTTTGGGAATTTCGTTTCTGCGGTATCAAAACTGATTGTGAGTAAAAAAAATGTGATTTGGGCCATTCAGAAAAAAAATCTTAAAAAGTACTTTTTCGAAATTTGAATACTAAGGGAAAAGAAAGGATAAAAAAGTGTATTTTGGTACTTTTTATAACTCTTGAAATAATGGTCGAAGAAACTTGAGATTTGAAAAGTAAGACCCTTTAGCGAAAAAAAAAACGTTCTTAAAAAAAGTAATTTTTGGTACTTTTTCGATCTCATGAAATAATTGTCATAAAAACTTGATCTTTAGAGTCTGAAGAGAGACTTTATGGAATTTGTGATTCTACATTAAAAAAAAAAAATTGCAAAATTACAAGTCAAAAAATTGACAAAAATTCCTCGTTATTTTACAAGCTTGTAACGCCGAAAGTCGGGCACCTCGTTTTCGGCACCATATTTTTCTATTTCATACTTAATTATATTCTTTTTGATTGAATTTACATTATACTTTTATTTTATTTTTCCATTGTACGAATGAAATTTTAATGTACATATTTTTTTTATCAATGAATTTAAATTTAACGTATTTAATTTTATTTAAATAACGCCCTCTAGTGAGGAGTAGTAGCATTATATTCATTACTACTAACGAAATACGACACTGCGGTAGTTAAACGACTACTAGTTGATACTACTGTGTTGCTGTCAAAAATATGTATTTCAATGTATTTGTGTATACGTGTGTTGGAAACAGCACTATAAAAGGAGGTGCTTTGAGAAAAATTAGTCAGTTCGTCAGTGGACGCAAAGGAGGTAAGACTCATTTTGATTAGTACAGTAGTTAATCTACTACCACTAATCACAATAAGCTCAAGCCAATTAGCCAGTGTGTGAAGTAAATCTTTCGACTGGGGAATATAACATTGTAGCCACACAGAAGCTCGGCGTTAGCGACGACTTCTATTTGCCTTGTTGAGACCGACGTTAACCGACGGTATCTCACTACAGAGAAGTTCGACGTCAGCGACGACTTCAATTTGCCCATTTTGAGACCGACGTTAATCGACGGCATCTCCGTTACCCAGAAGCTCGGCGTTAGCGACGACTTCAATTTGCCCATTTTGAGACCGACGTTAATCGACGGAATCTCATTTACCCAGAAGCTCGGCGTTAGCGACGACTTCATTTTGTCCATTTGAGACCGACGTTAATCGACGGCATCTATTCTGCCCAGAATCTCGGCGTTAGCGACGAATTCATGAGGTGCGCGTAACCGACGGTATTCCTATCCACAAGGTCGGCGTAAATCGACGACTGGGCAACCGTTGTAAGAGATTCCGCGTGAAAAGTAGTTATATTCCCTACTCATCGTCTACCTCCGTCTACAGGCTATAGCTTAAGTGTGCGCGTATTGTACCGGGGAATAGTTAGATTTAAGTTTAAATATCAATAAATTTTATAACGTTTTACGAAAACCCCGTGTGTTTCTCTCTCTCCGTCTAAATATAAATTTTTGTAACGAACCCTGGGTACGATGAGCTCTGCCCCAGCTTAAAGGTGAAAACACGTCGTTACAATGGCGCCCGAGCAGGGACAGATTTAAAATTTGTCTCAGACGAGAGAGAGAGCTAGTAAAAAAAAAAAAAAAGCATAAAGAACTATTAAAAGAGAACTATTTCGAAAAATTAAAATATATGATAAACTGTGTTAAAAAAAAAAGAGAGATTGTGAAATAAATGTCTACGTGTGCCGGACAGTATAAGAACGATAAAATTATTTTTTGAAAAATAAAAGTGAATTGTTATCGAAATAAAAATAAAAGCGCTAAAGACTTAATAAACATTTTATAATCAATAAAATTAATTTTTTTGAAAAAAAATTTAAACTTTTGTTGAAAAAAGGCTCTTGGACATATAAGTGAATCGTCTAAATTGTGAAAATCGTCAATCGTAAAATTGTGCAAAGTGTAAATCATTGTCAACTTATTCAACTGTGCAAAATTGTTACAACATCGTCGACTGCAGCATTGTGTTTTATGTCAACGTGTCATCAACTATAAAGTGTTATCTACATAATTGTTAAAAAAAAAAAATAAAAATAAAAAAATTTAAAATGTTAAGATCAACTTGGGCCTATTCCCTTAAACGAGAAGAACTCGTAGCATACTTAAATGAGTTCGAATGTGACGTGTCTGGTAACGTCGAGGAACTTAGAAAACGGTTCGGAAATTTTATAACTCAAAAACATGACGCTGATCGGACAAAACGTTTGCTGGAAATCAAAGAAAAATATAAAGACTCCGGCAGCCTCGCACCTACATCTTCTTAAAATCAACAATTATCTCCACGAAGTGCTTCACCATTGTTGACGGTTAAATCAGATTCCATCTACCAGCCAGCAAATATCTCCCCAGTTAAAAAAGAGAAGCAGAAAACTATTGAAACTCCACTATTGCCATCAACAATCGAGAAAAAAACTGCTGAAACCCTTTCAGTACCAGATCCTGCCAAGAAAACTCCTGAAACCCAATCAGCTTCAGCCGAAACGAAACTGCTTAACATGGATCAGGTGAGAAAATGGGGGTTAAAATATGACGGTGGACGCGATCCACTTGGATTTATTGAGCGTGTCGAGGAACTGGCAGGAATGCATTTATTCTGTGTTGATAAAATGCCTCAAATAATGCCAGAGTTTTTGCGTGACCGAGCCTTGACGTGGTATAGAAATAATAATAAAAACTGGCAAGAGTGGGAAAAATTTAAAAACGATTTTAATAAATTTTTCCTTCCTCCACGCTACTTCGAAAAACTTGAAGATGAGATTCGTAAAAGAGTTCAGCGTCCACGTGAAATTTTCAAGGACTACGTACTGGCACTTCAAACCCTCATGCGCCACGCCAACCTCACCGAAGCAGAAAAACTAGAAAGAATTTTTAGAAATGCGCATGCTGATTACCAATGGTATATTCGTAGGAAAGATTTTTCCACACTACAGGACCTTTTATCATTGGCTGATGATTTGGAAAGTATTCCTACAGCCTCGCATTACGGTCGTGGGGATTTTCCCCGTCCACTGGCCGCAAACAGGGCCAATGAACAGCCAAGAAACCACTATTATCACTGTGGTGTAAATGGTCATCCGTCAAATAATTGCCCGAATAACACAAATTCATGTGCTGAATGTGGTCGACGAGAGGTTCGTACAACAGAATGCTGCCGACGTCGCTCGGGAAACGCATTCGGGGGTCGTCAAGATTGAGGGATGACGGGCCTCCTACCAAACTATCCTCACCGAATAAAACAGCTCTACGTTGCGAGGAAACACGCCTAAATGCTACTATCCTCCTAGAAGGTAAATTAATCACAGCCATGTTGGACACTGGGGCCAGCCGTAGTTTTATACAGGAAAAATTTGCTAAACGTCTTAATAAAAATGATAAGTTTGAACGCGCGAACGTCGAGGTAGTGTTAGCCGACGGATCTACTCGAATTATATCTAAAGCAGCAACTTACACCGTAACTCTAGGAAATATTACCGCTAAGTGCACTTTTCTCATTATGGCTGAAGCTACAGAAAAAATAATTTTGGGTTTGGATTTCCTGAAAATATTTAACACCACCATTAGCTGCGCCGGCCTTACCTTAAAATGTAAAACAAAGAAGAAGAGAACAGAGCGTTGTGGCATTATTCACGAACCGGTTACACCAGATGTCGAAGAGGTGAGTGAAAATGAAATACCTGAATTAGTTTCAAATAATGTCACGGGTAGTGTTGAACCATCCCCACGTCATCGTACCACCGATGAACATACTCCTGAAGAACAACGCCAAATCAAAGAATTTTTAGAAACAGAACTACCTAAATTTCAAAACTTAAATGGATTATCTAATATTGCTCAGCATAAAATTATAATGACCGACGACCGCCCTATTAAATTACGTTATGCCCAAAGAAATCCAGCCATGCAAGCCATCATTGATGCGGAAGTTAATAAACTCATTGCCCGTGGATGTATTGAGCCCTCCCGAAGTCCCTATAGTTTTCCTATTACGCTAGCTAAGAAGAAAAACGGTACTTGGAGGACCTGCATGGACTTTCGACAGCTAAATTTAAGGTCAGTACCCGATGCTTACCCGTTACCACGAATAGATACAATTTTAAATAGACTTCGGAATGCCACATACGTTAGTAGTCTGGATCTCAAGGACGGCTACTGGCAAATACCGATGGACGAAAGCAGTAAGAAGTACACAGCTTTTGCTGTAACTGGTCGCGGCTTGTATCAATGGAAAGTGATGCCCTTTGGACTTCACTCTGCACCTGCAACCTTTCAAAGGGCATTGGACAGTGTAATCGGCCCTGAGATGGAACCTCATGCCTTTGCATATCTCGATGATATTATTGTAATTGGTAAAACGTTGAACGAACACCTTGCTAATCTTAAAGAAGTCCTTCGTCGGTTACGCGCTGCAAACTTAAAAATAAATCCAGAAAAATGTGAATTTTTTAAACGAGAAACTAAATATTTAGGTCATGTAGTTAGTGGTGATGGAATTAAAACGGACCCCGATAAAATAGCGGCGATTGCCGAAATGCAACCACCTAAGAACGTTCGTGACGTACGACGCTTTCTTGGAATCGCTTCATGGTACCGCCGGTTTGTCCTCGATTTTGCTAAAATATCACAACCGCTCACCCTACTTTTGAAAAAAGGGAAACACTGGAAATGGGGACAAGAGCAACAAAATTCATTTCAAACATTAAAAGCCAGGCTTACTGAAGCACCGGTACTAGCATGTCCAGATTTTTCAAAAACATTTACATTACAAACAGACGCTAGTGATTTCAGGTTAGGAGCGGTATTAACCCAAGAGTTAGAAGGATCAGAGAGGGTAATAGCTTACGCCAGTCGGCACCTTAATAAGGCAGAAAAGAACTATTCTGCTACTGAAAAGGAGTGCTTGGCAGTTATATTGGGTATCCGAAAGATGAGGCCGTATCTTGAGGGTTACCGTTTTGTTGTACTAACTGACCACCTCTCCCTAAAATGGTTAAATTCTATAGAAAGTCCTACTGGAAGACTAGCAAGATGGGCACTTGAATTACAACAGTTCAGCTTCACCGTCCAGTATCGAAAAGGTAAACATAACGTTGTCGCAGATGCTTTATCCCGTCAGCCACTTGAAGTTCTCGATTTAGCAAACGTTAAAACATCAACTACAGACTGCTCCTGGTTGAAAAAGCGTATAACAGAAGTACGAGAAAATCCTCAAAAATATTCTGATTATACCATCATTGATAATCAACTGTACCGTCACTTTCCATGCCACTTAAACGATGAAGACACTACCCCTTGGAAATTATGTGTACCAACTGCGATGAGAACACGAGTTTTAGAAGAAAATCATGACAGTGTAGCTGCTGGTCATGTGGGCATTCGGAAAACAATCAACCGAATTGCTAATCGTTACTATTGGCCAGGCATGTTTAAGGATGTGAGTCGTTATGTCCGTCGATGTGAGTCTTGCCAGCGACACAAAGTAAGTCAACAGCGACCTGCTGGAGAAATGCTTACACGTGTCCCCGAAGAACCATGGGCCACTATTTGCGCAGATTTCGTGGGTCCATTGCCCAGATCTAAGCATGGCTATACCATGCTACTGGTATTTTTCGACCGATTCTCAAAATGGAGTGAGTTGGTACCTCTTCTTAAAGCGACCGCCGACAGCCTGGTAAAAGCATTTCGAGAACGTATACTTGCGCGGTACGGGGTGCCGAAGGTCATCATCACCGACAATGGTACACAATTCACATCGCGAATTTTTCAACGATATCTAGAAGATTTGGGAGTCCGTCAACAGCTCACCGCACCTTACACACCTCAAGAAAATCCAACAGAACGAGCAAACCGCACCATCAAGACAATGATTGCACAATTTTCGAAACAACAACACCACAAATGGGACGAGTGCCTGCCGGAAATTATGCTCGCCATAAACACCAGCACATCTGAGTCTACCGGGTATTCTCCAGCATTTCTTACACAAGGACGAGAACCCCGATTACCAAAAGCACTCTATGATGAGGTAACAGTCGGATCAGGAGCTAGAAATCCAAATCCTGATGAACGTGCACAAGAAATGAGAGAAATTTTTGAAATCGTTAGACGAAACCTAGTTAAAGCATCTGTCGATCAAAAGCGACACTATAATTTACGAAGAAGAACTTGGAAACCAAAAATTGGAGACCAAGTGCTTTTGCGACAACATCCACTGTCGAAAGCTAGCGATAAGTTTTCGGCAAAACTCGCACCAAAGTTCGGGGGGCCATTTAGTGTTATAGAATTTGTTTCTCCCGTAATTGTTAAACTTAGGGGTGGGAACTCAAGAGAATTTAGTACAGCGCATTTAAGTGATTTAAAACCTTACATAAATTAAAGTTTCATAATACTAATGGCTTCTTCCGTTTGCTTTTATTTAGATTACCTCAAGAAATAAAAAGAAAAATATCATCGATTAAAATGAACAACGAAGAAAAGTTTAACCAAGCGCGTAACAATTTTCGACAAACACATGATGAAGCGAAGAATAGAAGGTGGCGAACCAAAAGAAATCAAAACCAAAATTATCTTCCTCTTCTTTATCATCATCGTCCTCTTCATCGTCATCATCGTCCTCTTCATCATCATCGTCCTCGGGATCATCATCATCGTCCTCTTCATCATCATCGTCCACTTCATCATCATCCTCGGCATCATCATCCTCGGCATCATCGTCGTCCTCGCCGATATCATCAGCGGTGCCAGCATCGAAACCACAACAACGTTTACAACCTTTGGTAACTACACCCATTAGCCCAGTAAGAACATCCGTCGCATCAGCTGCCACCAATGCTAACATCGTAACTACGAACAACACTCCAGTTCATAACTCAATTACACCAGGTAGCACAACTCGGGAACAAGCTACTTCCAGTTCACTGGATGTTTCCAACCTGGTGGAACCTGAAAAACCAAGGATTCGCACGAATCCTCGTTTGCAACCGTCGGAAGGCGAACCGATGCCGCCGCAAGAAAAAGTTCAACAATGGGTGGAGAGCATTAGCACTAGGCACATACCACCCATTAAAGGAGAAATTGAGCTGACTAATTGGTCACCAGCCGTACAAAAGGCCATTGATATGGTGATGTTACAGCGAAAACCACATACACAGCGTAGGACTCGGCAGAAGAAAGATGAACAATGGTACCGCATCCTCATCAGCAGAAGCGGAAACACACGTGTTTTCCTCGTTGCCTAAAAAGGGGGGCAATGTAACGCCGAAAGTCGGGCACCTCGTTTTCGGCACCATATTTTTCTATTTCATACTTAATTATATTCTTTTTGATTGAATTTACATTATACTTTTATTTTATTTTTCCATTGTACGAATGAAATTTTAATGTACATATTTTTTTTATCAATGAATTTAAATTTAACGTATTTAATTTTATTTAAATAACGCCCTCTAGTGAGGAGTAGTAGCATTATATTCATTACTACTAACGAAATACGACACTGCGGTAGTTAAACGACTACTAGTTGATACTACTGTGTTGCTGTCAAAAATATGTATTTCAATGTATTTGTGTATACGTGTGTTGGAAACAGCACTATAAAAGGAGGTGCTTTGAGAAAAATTAGTCAGTTCGTCAGTGGACGCAAAGGAGGTAAGACTCATTTTGATTAGTACAGTAGTTAATCTACTACCACTAATCACAATAAGCTCAAGCCAATTAGCCAGTGTGTGAAGTAAATCTTTCGACTGGGGAATGTAACATTGTAGCCACACAGAAGCTCGGCGTTAGCGACGACTTCTATTTGCCTTGTTGAGACCGACGTTAACCGACGGTATCTCACTACACAGAAGTTCGGCGTCAGCGACGACTTCAATTTGCCCATTTTGAGACCGACGTTAATCGACGGCATCTCCGTTACCCAGAAGCTCGGCGTTAGCGACGACTTCAATTTGCCCATTTTGAGACCGACGTTAATCGACGGAATCTCATTTACCCAGAAGCTCGGCGTTAGCGACGACTTCATTTTGTCCATTTGAGACCGACGTTAATCGACGGCATCTATTCTGCCCAGAATCTCGGCGTAAGCGACGAATTCATGAGGTGCGCGTAACCGACGTTAACCGACGGTATTCCTATCCACAAGGTCGGCGTAAATCGACGACTGGGCAACCGTTGTAAGAGATTCCGCGTGAAAAGTAGTTATATTCCCTACTCATCGTCTACCACCGTCTACAGGCTATAGCTTAAGTGTGCGCGTATTGTACCGGGGAATAGTTAGATTTAAGTTTAAATATCAATAAATTTTATAACGTTTTACGAAAACCCCGTGTGTTTCTCTCTCTCCGTCTAAATATAAATTTTTGTAACGAACCCTGGGTACGATGAGCTCTGCCCCAGCTTATAGGTGAAAACACGTCGTTACAAGCTTTTGTAATTTAACAAGCTTTTTACCAATAAAATTGTTAATTTACAATTTTTTGACGCGATTAAACTTACATGAAGGTTTCGTAACTTTACTGGATTTTTTGCACATCTCCTATTTTACGAGAATTCCTAGTAAAAATTACAATTTTTTCTGTAATTTTAAAAGATTTTCACCAATAAAATTTAAATGTTAAAATTACATATTTTTCCGTAATTTTACAATAATTTTACCAATAAAATTGCAAATTTACAACTTTTTTGGCGAAATAAAACTTATAAGGAGTTCTCATAAATTTACTATTTTTTTTTGTAAAAAACCTTGGAAATTTTAAAAATTACAAGAAAAACTGTAAAATTACAAAAAAAAAATTTAAATTCCGATCAAAAATTATTTGTTAAAAAACAAGGAAAACTGTCAAATATTGGTAAAATGGGACTACGAGACTTTTTCTAGAAAGTAAGAATCATGAACTTTGTTAATTTTTGGATTTGTTTAACCCTCTAATGAATAAGGCCGCTTTTAGGCGACCCTGTGGATTTGGTTGTAACTTTTGAACGGCATCACTTACAAACAAGAGAGTGGTCGATTTTAAAAGCTAACATTACACAAATCTAAAAAAAAACACATTTTGAGAAAAGCAGTTTAATTTTCTTTTGGTAAAAGGGGATTATCAATGGGTAAAAGAAGGCTAAAATGGTACAATTTTTGTGTTTTGAAAAAAACGCTGTAGATTTTTTTCCTTCTTTAATGCATGTTATAAGGAACGTTAAATTATTCTTAACAGTTTTTTAAAGGACTTAAACGACCACAATAAATAAAGATTTTGTAGGCAAGAATTTCAGAAATGGGGACTTAAGTCCAGATCCTTTTATTATCCGATATTCAATACAACCGGTAACGAAGTACCGGCTTGGTAAGCTAGTTAATAATATTTAATCAAATGCGCGAAAATTATTATTTTTTTTACGACTTTAACAAACAAAATAATGTCGAAAAAATATCTTATCGGAGATATGTATCATCATTCCGGAAGAGATAACTGATTCATTATTTTTTTGCGTAGATAAATTGCAACTAAAATGCTTGAATTTGTTTTTACAACAATGAATGTTTTTCTATTATGACACCATCAACTAATTTCCCTTAACTTTTTTTTTCTTCCAGATTTTATCAAAATACAACCACTTAAAAATGAAATACATCACATACAAATGCAACAGAATATAATCTTAATACTACTCATACTGCTGCTCGTAATCACAGGTCTACATTATACCTGGAAATTTATAAAATGGTTAAAACAAAAGCGTTACATTCCACAAGTAATAAAAAAACTCAAACTGAAAAAGGGAACTACAGCGCCAGTCAGCAATGGAAAAGATTTAGGTGGTACAACCATACAAAATATGTGTGCAATCAATGATATTGAAAGAGCACCGTCACAAATTTATAGTTTAACAGGTAAAAAAAATCAATAAAAAGGGGATTATGAAAGAAAAATGTAACTCAAAAGATGCTGTGACATTTAACGTTTATAACAAATCTTCCTTTAAGAGTATCTACTTAATTTATGACTTTTTAAGATACCCAAAACATTGACTTTTCTTTGTTCTTTGAAAATTTAAAATTTTTTTTTTACATTTTCAGGTGCTGAAGGTTCTGTAATGACATTGACAACACCAATTAGCTCACGCCATCCAGCTGAAAATACTACACCATCACCGCAACCTAATGCGTATTCCTATGATAATCAAGCACTGGCTGTGACGCCAGTTTCTGAAAAACCCAGCGGTACACCAGTCTTTTAAAGTTCACAACAATAAACAGAGAACAAGGATGTGCTGTGCTCTTCAATTCTTCACGCTTATTTATTTTTTATTGTTTTATCTTAGTGGAAAAATCATTTATAAAATGGTGTATGTCTGCGGCATAGAATACTTAATTTCCTTTTACAATTTACATATATTTTTAAGGAAATTTAAATTATCATAAATGTAAATTTCCTGTCTTCCTTTTCTAAGAGAAAACATTCATTATTTAAGCATGTAAAATTTATTTATCTTAATTATTTTGATTTTTTATTTGTCTCATTTTGTAGATCAATGATATTTTTATTTGTAAACTTATTTCATCCATCACATTCATTCTACACTAGTGATAGTTTATAAGTTGTTTTAATAAGTTATTGTATTTAAATTATAATTGTTTAAATATGAATTATATTGATATTATCGAAGCATTTGATATTCAGAAAATAAACTAAAAATATAAGTTATTCGTGAAAATTTTGAGAAAGATTACTCTAGGTCGAGGTCACATTTCTTTAATAATACCTAATTGCGTTGATATTGTCAAAGTAACAATTTTCAACAAAAATTTTAAGTAACAGGGAGTTACCCGGCCAGCAATTGCCAACGTTGCAAAACAGAATCTACGCTTTGAAGAAATATCCAATGGTATAAAAACAAATGTACTGGTAAAGCACTGGGTATACAAAAAATACTGTTTGTGAGCCACCGGACCTGTTCCTTAGGAACACAACCCGTGCCGGTTCAATAGTGACATGTCACATAACACATCACTGAACTACCCACCCTGTGATCTATAACAGACCTCACACCTTTCCTATAAAAATAATTAAAAAAAAAAAACAAATAAGAAAATCGTAGTAGGTCAAGACTAGGGGTATAACCAAAATAGGAACCTATCATAACCGTATGGGAAATTTTATACTGATAACAAAAAACGTTATCCGGGGACATTTTGGTCCAAAAACCTTCGGCACCGATTGCAATTTCTAAAACACCATCAATTTAAATTTTTTTATGTTTTATGGTGGGACTCTTTCCCATCCACCGTTTTTTGGCTTTTTGTCGATTTACAACAAAAATAAAACAATAACAAATTTATAAAATAGTTTTCGACACTAGAAATACGGATTTTCCGAATAATAAAAAAAAATATTAGCGAAAACTTCATCGCGATCGGTGCCGAACCTTTTTTAACATTCGCGAAAAAAAGAACACACATTTCTTCTTGATTTTTCATGTACTTTCTCAATATGATAGGTACTTTTTGATATTTGCAAAAAAACTCAAATGGTTATATCCCTAGTCAAGACTGACCATATAATATCCTAGACCAGAGTTTCCCGAAAATAGGTGCCAAGTTAAAACATGGATCAATTAGATTTATATTTTGTCAAATCTTTAATAAGTGAAATGGGCTGCTATTTGTTGACATTAAACCGCTTTAACTGAATATTGGGCAAAATTTTCACATGGAGCCCAGTCCCAAAAATGGTCCGATGATAATCAGATTTGATAAGGTTATTAAAGTATGCGTTTAACATACACAAACAAAATTTTAAGTAAATAAGTATTTTCTATTTTCATGAGTTTGAAGCAGGGTTGGCAACCGATACCCACCTAGAATAAGGGTATTTGGCTATTGTACCGCAACCAATAAAGATATGGACATTTTTAAAAGCGATTATGAAAGCTGATGAAATTTCTAGTATTTTAAATGTCTTACTTTGTGTTTCTACCGGTTCGTTTTCGAAATATAGGTGAATACATTTATAAAACCGTTTGAAACGGTATTATAACGGTATTGGCCTATATAACTAAAACGAACCGGTAGAAACACGAAGTGACACATTTAAAATACTTGAAATTTCATCAGCTTTCATAATCGCTTTTGAAAACATCCGTATCTTTATTGGTTGCGGTACAATAGCCAAATACCGTTATTCTAGGTGGATATCGGTTGCCAACCCTGGTTTTAAGAGATTTATGTGAAAATCGGGAAGGTGGTTTGTATGTGGGCTACATGATCCGATTCCTTTAAAATTCGGAACGGTGATTTGTGAAGACAAAAGACGTTTATGTGGCAAGTTTCGAAAAGATACCTATAATAAGACGGTTGTTAGAGTCATTTAAGCCAAAACTTAAGAGATTCTTTGTATGGGGGCTACGTCTAAATATGGACTGATATTTCCCAATTTCAAAATAGGCTTCGTCCTTGGGACAAGAGAGGCTTATGTTTCAAATTTCAAGTCAATTGATTGAAAATTGCAACCTGTATAGTGTTTACACCGTTTACATGACAGACAGACGGACTGACGGACATCGCTAAATCGAATCAAAAAGTGATTTTTAGTCGATCGGTATACCTAAAACTGGTTCTAGGACCAATACTTCGGGTAATTACAAACATTAGCACAAACTCATTATACTCTGTACCACATTCTGGTGTAGGGTATAAATATTTGCCATTTTTTTTTTTTTTTAAATTGTCAAATTTTTTTGTTTATTTTTTCCTAAAATCATTTTTTAATAAAATTTTTGACTCCAAAACCCAACAAAAAAAATCGGGCCTTTTTAAAATTTATCAAAAACACATTTTCCTATAGCATTTTATTTATTTTTTTTACACCAACGAATTTTTCTGTCCGGGACTTTTCCGAAAATTTTCAAATTTTTTTTTAGAAAATATTTAAATTTTTCCAAACCTTCCTGAAATTTACTTAAACTTAACACTTTAACTTAATCTGAGCAAAATTAGATCATTTTAATATTTGGAGACCTTCTATTCCAGTTTTTCCCAATATTTTTTTTCGAAGGGTGCCACGACTTAAAATCATCGGATTTGGCACAAATTAAGTTTAAATGAAAGTTCGTCTCAAGCTCAATGAAATGGTAAAGAAACGAAATTTGGAGATATTTTTATAAATAATTTCTTGAACTCAAAACAGCTATTTTTTTGCAAATTTCAAATATATATATATCCATATTCAGCGCCTCAAATATAAAAAAAAAAAAAAATATTTTTTAACATCCAAAACTTCATTTACTGGGCGCCACGGGTTAATTTAATCCGATTGGCTTTAATTTAAATCCTCATAAGGCACAAGGGAAGATCAAATGGAAAATCAAAAATTTCGGATTTTTTTTTTGGGGATTTTTAAAACAATATCTTAAGGTTGCGCTCGCATCTTTTTTTATGAAAATCTACGAATTAAAGATTTTTAAATTATTTAAATTGTTTAAATGCTTTAAATTGGCGAAATAAAAAAAAAATATCAAAAAGGAGACTTACGCTAAAAATATATATCGTCCATTCCATAAGATATTGCCCATTCCATTAGATATATCCCATTCTTTAAGAAATTTCACATGCCATGAAATATTTCATGTAAACCCCCTTAGGAAGCGAAAATAGGTTGTGGGTATGTTTAGAAAAAATGTTGGGGGGGTGGGGTAAAAGTTAAGGGGGGTCCTTGAGGGGTAAAAAGTAAGAATCCTCTAAGAATTCACAAAAAGCCCCACAACTGCGACAGAGTCTCCAAAAACGAGCTAAAATGTGAACTTTTTTCACCTTAATAATTTTTTCAAAACATACCTTAGATTGGCTCCACGCCATATAGGGGCTCCCATACGAAAACAACATTTTTATAAAAAATTGTTCCTAATATAACTTTTCCAAGAGTGCCTCTAGATGGGTCAAATGTATGAACGACCCCCAGACCCAAAGATTTTTTTTAGAACATACTTACCCTCTTTAACACTTAAGGTGGTCACCACACAATTTTTTTCTTCATTTTTAGGAACAAATTAAGGGGTAAGACCTAAAAAAAATTCTGAGCATTCTAATGTATTTGTATTATTGATCAGTGATTCTCATTGTATAACTGATATAACAGATGAATTTCACATTTTTTTTTTTGTACTTTTACTGATTTCCAAGGCAATTTTACAAAAAAACAAGTAGAAAAGTTAAATTCGGCCTTGCCGAATGTAGTGATACCCTCCACAATCTCAAAAAGATTATTGCAAAAAACTTTATTTAAAAGGAAATTACTTTTGAAAAAAAAAAAAAAATTTTGAAAAAAAAATTTCAGCGAAAAAAAATGTTGGTAAAAAAAAATCCGCGATTTTTTTCTTTTTTTGTCAAAAAATATGTTCGTACTTGTTTAAATACCATTTGGTGTTCATTTATGTTCATATATGACAACCAGAAGTCGAATTAAAATTGCAAAATTACTGGTAAAAAGCTTGTAAAATTACTATTTATTCTCGTAAAATATGAGGTGAATATACTAGATTTTTTTGTAAAATTATTTTGAAATTTTATAAAATTACAAATTTTTTTTTTTTTAAATTACAAAAAAAAAACAAATTAAGATAACATAGTAAAAAGCAAAAATACAGATAAAACTTCGGTTAAAACAAATACAAAGTATTTTGCTTAAATCTGTGTTTTAACAGTAAACTCTGTTAATTATCTGTAAAATAAAGATTACAAAGTTAAATAAAGATTCCAAAGTTTGTCACAACAAAATACAAAGTATTTTCTTTAAATCTGTATTTTGACAGAAAACTCTGTCAAATGTCTGTTGAAACGAGCTTACAGGCATTTTACAGAGTATTTTACTGAGTTATTATTTTGAGTGTTGTAATCTTAATTTCATAGTTAAAAACAGAGTTTTCTGTAAAAACACCAACATTTTATCTGTATTTTTTTTTTGAGAAAATGTTTAAAAAGTATTAAAAAAAAATCATTTCAAAAATCTTATAAAAATTTTACAAAATAACATGTATTTAACTAAACTCTGTAAATTTATAGAGTTTTTCTGTAAAATTATTGTTGCATCAAATTCATTTTTCAAATATATGTAAATTTACACAGTTCTCTTTGTTAAATGGTGCTTTGTTAACCCAATATTTTACTTTAAACTCTGTAAATTAACAGCTTTTTTTTGTCCAAATCATTTTACAGAGTTTTATAGTAAAATTAACAAAAAAAAATTGCTAACTGGAAAAGTATGGTGTATTTCGTTAAATTAGCATTTTGAGTGTGTAATTTAAAATAAAGGATAAAGATTTATTTTTTAGTTAAAAGTTATTGTCATTTATTTTAAATATTTATATTAAACTTTATATAAAATTGTTACTATAACTACTGCTTAAATGTCTAATTATACCGATATGTTGTCTTAAAATTACGCGATTAATCAATTCTATTAAATAAATTCGAAAGGTTTTAAATTTTTTTTTTTGAAAATTCAACTTTGCTGTGTTACTGGCGGGCTACCGAATCGAAAAAAAAAACTTCTTTAAACAAAATTTTCTTTTCCCAAATAATTGAAAATAAAATATTTTAGATTTTTTTTAACAATTTTAACTCTTCTGAAAATTATAATTAAATAAAATTTTACGATGGCATATTTTTTGGAAAACATTCAAAGATTTTTAAAATTTGATAAACATTTCTTTTTTTTCTGATTAAAGCACAAAGAGTCTAGTCTTAAATTACATAAAATTTTTTTATTTTATTAAATTGAGACTATCTTCAATCAATATTTTTGGTTATATTCTCTAAAATTGATTAATCACAAAATTTTAACTTTAATTTTTAAATTTCACTCAAATAATACAAAAATGCTTTAAAAATTATTAATAATGGCAACATGAAAAAATGGCATATGTGTGTAATAAAAAAATCATAGTGAAAATCTTAAATATTGAAATGAATTACAAATCTATCTTAAAAACTAACTTAAATTTTTACAAAAAAATTCGTAAATTTCTAAGAAGAAATTTTAACCTTAAATATGTAAACAGTTCGTTTTTCTATTTGTTCGTGAAAATTTCTTAAAATAAAATAAATTAAGTAATAAAGTGAGTAAGACAGTAGTAAAATGTTAAAGGCACTTTTAAAGCACTTGTTTTCAAACTTAATATTAAGTATGCTAATTTTAAGAACCAGTAAATAAATATTTCTTAATTGGAAGAGGGAAGTAAGAGTAAAACATTTTGTGTTAACTAGAAGTTGTAAGAAAGTTTCTTCATTTGGCAGAAATATGAGCTGTTAAAACCAATTCTGCGTTACTAAAGTGCTTCCACGTAGGTGAAACAAAGCTTAAAAACTTTTTTTTGTAAATTTTTAAATTTAAAGGCAACATTTGTCTCCCAGAACCGGTTCTATAGAATCTGTTCTTATTTACGGAAAGTCAACTGCGTTCTACACTCAAAATAATTCTGCAGTAAAAATATTAGTAAGTGATTTGGTACCAAAATCTACTAATAAGTTACTAATTACCAGTAGTACGGTAGTTTTTTAGTATCTTCAAAGTACTAAAATGAGTAATTTTTACTGGTTTTGAATAATATTAGTAAAAAATTTTAGTATTGATTACCAACGCCTGCACTAGATCATTTTGGACTAAAAAATTAGTTCATTAGTAAAATTTTTAGTATTGAATACCCACGTTTTTTTTTGGGTGTAGTGGAACTAAAACGAAAGGTACGAGAAAGTCAAAGAGGAGAAGTGCTTGCTTAAAAAAACTGGTTGAAGAACAAGTTGGTTTAGGTTTGGTTGGATGGGCGCCCGCCATTTGGAAAATTCACTCGGAGGCCATATGCCCCATTATGATTCCCTTTATTGTTATTTCCCTTCTCCCCCTCTGATACAAAATTCTACTTTTTAAACCACCCAGAATACCTAAGATATTATGCTAGAGACGCCAATGAGACACTGTTAAGCCAATCCCGATCATTAAAATCTTTACTCCAAATGCTTAAGGCGTCTCTTCTTCAGACCCAAACATTCTCATTACAAGTGCTTAACTGACTCCTCCACTTTCCCACAACTTTACAATAGTCCCTGTAAAAAATTCTCATACGCACAGCCATTTTACCGATTATACAGTGTCCTAACTAACTAATAGGCTGACCATTCGTTGGCCAAAAGTTTTTGATTCTAAGAGCTGCAAGACTATCCACGAAAATATTAATGGCGCGGCTTATCAATTGCAAGTACTTAAGCCTGGCAAACACTACACTTATACGTCTCAATGAGTCTCCGATTTCGAGGCATTTAAAGTATACTCCTAAAACCGTACCCATCTTCATCTTCGATCCCTCCGTTAATATTGAGATCGCATTCTCTGTTGTAACAGAGTTTTTACTCGCCCAGTCTTTCCTAGTTGGTATTTAGACTTCGCAGGTTCTGTTAAAGTTCATCTGTGGTGAGATATAGTCGGTTTTCTGTTCCAGTCGGTTTTTATACCCTCCACTTACAAGGGAAGTCTCCCTAGTGTCACCCGCGAATCTTTATGGAATTGGTTTTATTTTGTAGATATTAAAAAATAAAGGGACACGTATTTTTTTTAGCGGCCCAAATTTATATTTAGGGGGTAAAAAATATTATGCAAAGAAACCTAGTCATGTTACATACCAAATGAAAGGTCTTTGGAAAACCTATCCAGTTGTGCTAAGAACGTGTCCAAACATGCACAACTTTTCGTCATATTGAGTAAAATACCAAAATTTTAGAACATTTTTGTTAATAAGTCGAAAAATATTATTTTCTTTGGCCCTTAAAATGAGTTTGGGCCGCTAAAAAAAATACGTGTCGAATTAATTTACGTTAACAACATATCTAAATTTCATGAAGATCGGAGGGTGACACCAGGGAGACTTCCCTTGTTAGTGATAGGGGTATATATAAGTTTGTCATTCCGTTTGTAACTCATCGAAATATCGGTCTGGGACCCCATAAAGTATATGGGGCATTCCATGTCAAAAAGGACACATTGATTTTTTTTTTTTTAGATTTTCCCGATTTGCTTACAGTTTTTAGTACCCTTCGAAAACTACTTCGTGGTGAATTTTCAGATTTTTTGATGACCTGTTCAAAAGATATCGAATTTTTAAAAATTGGTAGTTTGTTCCTTTACTCAAACTTCTTTTACTCATAACTTCTTCAATAATGGTTTTTTACGTACTTTAAAAAAAAAAATTCCAAAAAATTCTTAAAAGCGCTCTAGTATGCGATTTTTAAGTTTAAAAATTTAAATCTCATTTTTGAAGATGTTTGTACTCTTCGATTTTTTTGAAATTTTTTTGTGTAAAACTTCTATCGATTCTAAAATTTTTTGCCCAGGAGGATCGTGGGATCACAATTATTACTATTTTTTTTTAAATTTTTTGAAAAAAAAATTATTGTAATTATCCAATCTTAAAATCATTTCTACCGCTCCAATGGTGCGTCATAGAGGGGTCATTTATAAGACCGACCCCCATTAATTTTTACGTCTTAACATTTCTTTGGAACAAACTAATACCCTATCTCCAATTTCTAAGGGGGCTCCCACACAAAATGACATTTTTTTAAATTTGCTCCAACCGCTCTAAATGCCCTAATAGTGCCCTTAGAGCACCAAAATGTATGACCTACCCACAACATTTTTATATATTATTGATCAGTGATCGATTCTAAGACATTTTAGCGATGTCCGTCTGTTCGTTTGTGGAAATGGTGATCACGGCCAAAGTATTAAACATATATGACTGAGACTTAGCAAATTAACTTGCTGTTGTCCTAAGTAGTTTGGTATTGCATTTGAGCGAAGTCGGCTCAAAAGTTACGATCTGTAAGAACACATCGAAAATTTTGGTATATTCTACATAACCTAAAAATACAAAATGCTTTAAATTGGCTGCTGGTTGGCATATGTGAACAGAATCGAAGAGGGAATGGAATTTTTACAAGTACAAACCAATTTTTTTACAAAAAAGAAAATTTCGCGGAACTTATTTTTTTCACCAACAAATTTTTTTCGCCTAATTTTTTTTTTTAAATAATCCTTTATTACATTGTGGAGGGTATCAATACATTCGGCAAAGCCAAATTTAACTTTTTTTACTTGTTTTTCACTGTGTTGGTTTACTCAGGCACCGTTTCTAATTGACGTTCCTTCACCGGTTCTTTATGGTCGTATTTTTCCTGTTAAAGACAAATTTCCTTTGTAACCGATAAATCAGATGTATTGCGACAACCGAATTTTTCACCAATCAAATGATTATGTTGCATCGATTAAATTTTTCGGTAAGAACAACCAAAAGTTTTACGGTTACAAAAGACATAATTAAGTTATCACAACCAACATGTTTTTTGTTACACCTGAACTATTCGATTGTCACAATGAATCTGTTACCTCTGCACTCAAAAAAATAAATTTCCAAATGAAGTTTTCAGTTGAATCAACTCAAAATTCAGTTTCGGAATTTTGTGGTCATTCAATTCCAGAAATTAAATTACAGAAATGTTAACCAAATTCAGTTGTGTCTACCAAAATTCAATTGTGACGAATTACACCGTCCGACAGCCAATATTAAACATGAACCGGATGATATACGTCTAAAGTAGAGATAAAATGGAGTATATCTGCATTTACAGTTTTTCATTTCGTTATCCTGTTTCCTTTTACAAGAACTTCAAAGTATTAAAGGATACATTTTTGAAATATTTGTACTTCTCCGGTGATGTCAAATGAAAGAGGAGAATCTCCCCTAAGTTTCCATTTTATTATTTTGCCATATCAGGATAAAAGGATGTTAATAAAGTTATTTGAAAACTTTATCAAAATATTTTGTTGAAAATTTTGAATGATATTGAAGGATTCATGTTTACAAGGACGTAACTGACCTTCTTTTTCCTAATATGTAATAATAATAAAATAGGCAAATTAGGGCAGATCCTCCTCTTCCATTTGCTATCACCAGTAGAATCCTAGAGCAAGTACAAATATTAAAAAAAAATATTTAATAAAATTTGATCCTCTAAAACTTTGAAGTCCTTTTAAAAGGAAGCAGCATCACGAAAAGAAAAACTGTAAATGCAGTTTTACTACATTAAGTCTCTAGTTTCAAGCGTATATTATCCAGTTCGTGCTTAACGACTTTTTTAATTTTTGTCACAAATTTATCAACCAGAATTTTGATACATCAAAATTGATTTTCAGTTCGAAATTAGCAAATTTATTTTCCCTGTGTGTGTAAACAGAAACTTTTTCAGTTAAATCAGTTGTGGATTACAAACCCAGCCCATATAAGTTTCCAGTTATCAATTCAAGAACAGATTCTTTGAAAAAGTTACTTCCCTGCTTCCAAATAAAAAATTATCATTTGCTGGTTAATAAATTGCTCAGACCCAATACTGATTACGCCTTAGTAATGGATTACTGGGAGGCGCAGACGGCGGCGTCGCTGATGCCGGTTGTATTGTACTTTGTGGTACACTCGAATAACCCGAAAAATCATTTGGCATATCACACGACGAACTCCAGGTATCATTCTCCAATTGATAGGGATTATAACGTTGTGGCAACATCATTTGTTGGGCATCACATTGATCATCAGTTTCATCTTCATCGGGATCATAGTCGGGATATTCATGTTTATAAGATTCTACCGGTATAATTTTACAGTGTGGTATATTACTGAAACCGGGTAACGGTGTAGAGTTACCAGTAACTGGTACTGAATCTGCCTCCGAATTGGCATAATGATGGTTATGATGATGATGGTGATGATGTTGAGGACTAACAGAAGTTAGATCTGGAGGACAGGGCAGTGAGGGAGGTTGATCTTTGGAAATATTTGCCTTATGACGTTTCAAATAACGGAATTTCAATATTAACATAATAATTAAGATGCACATTAATAAGATAATTAAAGCACAAATTATGGCCACATAATTTAAAGAGAAATTTGTAGAAGCTTTTGTAACGGAGTTATTATCTTCCACCGCTGTACGATATATAATATTTACTGAGGCTTGAGCTGGTTGTACCGTCTTGATATGTAATTGATAATTAAAACTATCCAAATCTTCTGATGTGCTATCTACCGTTTCGTAGGGTATAAAATAAACAACACCACTTCTTAATTCTTTATAAGAGAAAGTAGTAGTAGGTCTTTCATTTTGATTATCTGCCGATAATCCGGTACTACGTATGATTTTACGTATCTGTCCTGTGGCTGGCATTTTAGTTATTATAAATTTTGGATTAAATTTATTTAATTTTAACGATAGCGGATTATCGGCCACTAATAAAGACATTAAACGTATTTTTTCTCCTTCTGCCACGCCCTTCATAGAAATATCATTTATCTTAATAACCGGTTCAACTTGTACTAAAACATCAATGGTAGCTGCATAATTGGTACCCGGTACATAAGCACTTACTTGAAATGTATCATTGGAACGATTTAAATCGGTTTGCATATAATTTATTTGCCCCGTCTCCAATAGATATTGTGTAAATCTTAAGGTGGGTTGATGTTTCAGTACAATAATACCATACAATGGAGAATTGGTGATATTATATGCCAATCTTACCGGTTGTACATTTGTTCTTAAACCTATATGATCCAATTTCATCACAGATGTTGTAGAGCCCTGTTGTATCTCTACCGGAAATTGTTGATCAGCTGGTAGCAGTGATATGGGAGCTATTTTTATGGTAAAAATTTCATAGGCCGGATTAAATTTACCATCGGAGACGGTAAAACAAAATGTTGTTGATTGTGGTGTACCAAAGTGTACATAAATAATACGATCATTATTTATATCTGCTTGGGTAAATTGATTCGAATAGGCTAGTAGTTCTTCGGCCACTCCATCTTTGGAGATTTTCTTTAGCACTCCCAGAGTGGGACCACTCATAACATCGTAAACAATTTCTTCGGGTGGTGTATCTTTATCTTCGGCTAGTAATATATTACGGGTGATAGTACGATTTTCTCCTTCTACCACTGTCATTTGTGGTAAATGGGTGACTAGTTTAAAAGGTTGGTCATTGATAGGATTTATTGATACCGGTATGGTGAGATTGCACAGGAAGATGTTGCTGTAATGTAAACAAGGAAAAAAGATTAATTAAATTTTTAAAACACCAATAAAAATAATTCTGCTGTGATAAGAATATTTGTTGTTTAAACAGAAAATCTGTAATGCCTGCCTTAAACTAGCGAAAATTTTCAGTTGTTTGCCAATTTAGCAAAAAAATGAAAATTTAGCCAACAACTGTTTTGTAATTTATAACATGACTAGCTTACAATCCCGGTACTTCGTTACCGGTTGTATTGAATACCGGATAATAGAAGGATCAGGATAACTCTATCGATTTTCAAAAAATTCCCCTTCGTAGTCTTTGTTTTATTTACTTGTCGACGTTTAAGACTTCCATAAAAAAATATTTCAATGAATAATATAAACAATAAAATTTTAATAACTTTGCTGGTACGTTACCATGTTCCCTTATGTCGGGATTTTGGATTTTGAGTAAATAAATATTTCAGTGAAAAAAGAAATTGGAATAAAAAAAAATATGGAGTAAAAAAAGCTAAACACCAAAAATTTGAGTTAAAAATATCATTCCATATTGTTCCCTGCTCTATTCCATATTATTCCCCGTTCTACTCCATTTCATTTCCAATTCCATCTCCATCATCTAAGGTCATTATTATAGGCACAGAAAAAGTACCAAAAGTACACTTCATTACCCCCATTAGAAACGGAATTTAAAAAAAAGTACCTCTTTCAGAATGTTTTTTCTTCACCAAAGGATCCTACAATCCATATTGCAATTATCTAGGATCATTGTTTCAGCAAATATTTAAAGTACTTTTTATCCCCGTTAAGAAACGGAATTTCCAAAAAAAACTTTTCCCAATCTCTTTTTTCACCGAAGGATTTTACCTTCCAAATTTTAAGTTTCTGGGGCCATTATATCAGGAAATTAATAAGTACACTTTTTTATTCCTTTTAACCCCATTATTTTCCGAGAGGCGAACCTTTTCCAAATTCAAGTTTCTATGTTTATTATTTCAGGATATAAAAAAGTACCAAAAGTGTAATTTCGGCATATTTAACAAAACGTACTTTTTATGGAAGGTACTTTTTATAAAAGGTGCTTTTGATAAAAGGTACTTTTTATAAAAGGTACTTTTTATAAAAGGTACTTTTTATAAAAGGTACTTTTTATAAAAGGTACTTTTTATAAAAGGTACTTTTTATAAAAGGTACTTTTTATAAAAGGTACTTTTTATAAAAGGTACTTTTTATAAAAGGTACTTTTTATAAAAGGTACTTTTTATAAAAGGATTTTTTATAAAAGGTACTTTTTATAAAAGGTACTTTTTATGAAATGTACTTTTTATAAAAGGTACTTTTTATAAAAGGTACTTTTTATAAAAGGTACTTTTTATAAAAGGTACTTTTTATAAAAGGTACTTTTTATAAAAGGTACTTTTTATAAAAGGTACTTTTTATAAAAGGTACTTTTATAAAAGGTACTTTTTATAAAAGGTATTTTTTATAAAAGGTACTTTTTATAAAAGGTACTTTTTATAAAAGGTACTTTTTATAAAAGGTACTTTTTATAAAAGGTACTTTTTATAAAAGGTACTTTTTATAAAAGGTACTTTTTATAAAAGGTACTTTTTATAAAAGGTACTTTTTATAAAAGGTACTTTTTATAAAAGGTACTTTTAAAATGTACTTTTTATAAAAGGAACTTTTTATAAAAGGTACTTTTTATAAAAGGTACTTTTTATAAAAGGTACTTTTTATAAAATGTACTTTTTATAAAAGGTACTTTTTATAAAAGGTACTTTTTATAAAAGGTCATTTTTATAAAAAGTACTTTTTATAAAAGGTACTTTTTATAAAAGGTACTTTTTATAAAAGGTCCTTTTTATAAAAAGTACTTTTTATAAAAGGTACTTTTTATAAAAGTTACTTTTTATAAAAGGTACTTTTTATAAAAGGTACTTTTTATAAATGGTACTTTTTATAAAAGGAACTTTTTATAAAAGGTACTTTTTATAAAAGGTACTTTTTATAAAAGGTACTTTTTATAAAAGGTACTTTTTATAAAAGGTACTTTTTATAAAAGGTACTTTTTATAAAAGGTACTTTTTATAAAAGGACTTTTTATAAAAGGTACTTTTTATAAAAGGTACTTTTTATAAAAGGTACTTTTTATAAAAGGTACTTTTTATAAAAGGTACTTTTTATAAAAGGTACTTTTTATAAAAGGTACTTTTTATAAAAGGTACTTTTTATAAAAGGTACTTTTTATAAAAGGTATTTTTTATAAAAGGTACCATTATTTCAGTAAATTAAAAAAGTACCAAAAGTACACTTTTTTCCATTTTACCCCCGTAGAATCAACATTGGCAAAAACCTACATTGCAAATTTTAAGTTTTTAGGACCATTATTTAAGAAAATATAGAAGGTACCAAAAGTACAGTTTTTTACCCTTTTTACCCTTTTTACCCCTTAGAATCAACATTGGCAAAATCCAGCCTTAGTAGATTTATATTCCGGGAGCTGAACCTACATTCAAAATTTCAAGTGTCTAGGACCATTATTTAAGGAAATATAAAAGGTACCAAAGGTACATTTTTTTACCCTTTTTACCCTCTTAGAATCAACATTGGCAAAAATTCAGCCTTACTGGATCTATATTCCGGGACGTGAACATACAGTCCAAATTTCAAGTTTCTGTGACCATTATTTCAGGAGATATAAAAAGTACCAAAAGTACAGTTTTTTACCCTTTTTACCCCCTTAGAATCAACATTGGCAAAAATCCGGCCTTACTGGATCTATATTCCAGGAGTTGAACATACAGTCCAAATTTCAAGTCTCTGTGACCATTATTTCAGGAGATATAAAAAGTACCAAAAGTACAGTTTTTTACCCTTTTTGTCCCCTTAGAATCAACATTGGCAAAATTCCGGCCTTACTGGATCTATATTCCGGGAGGTGAACATACAGTCCAAATTTCAGGTCTCTATGACCATTATTTCAGGAGATATAAAAAGTACCAAAAGTACAGTTTTTTACCCTTTTTACCCCCTTAGAATCAACATTGGCAAAAATCCAGCCTTAGTGGATCTATATTCCGGGAGGTGGACCTACAGTCCAAATTTCAAGTCTCTAGCTTCAGCGGTTTGAGCTGGGCGATGATGAATGAGTATATAAGTCAGTCAGTCAGTCAGTCAGTCAGTCACATTACTCTTTTATATATATAGATAGCGTTTTTGGGCTGGTGTATAATTTTCAAGTGATGCAGGACCCCACCTCAGATTGCCTACACAAGGGTTGCCTTTTAAATTTCGGTATTGGGCAACCCTATTGCTGTAATCTGACAATTGAAGCCCCTATAGTAAAGTTTGACATTTTTGACAATAAACGAACTCAGAACGTTTTGACGTACGAAGGCTATTTGTATAGTTTACAGTAAAAATGGAATAAAATCTTGAACTTTCGTACGATTATTATTTACAACTTTCGACGTAGATTAAATCAACAACATTGCACGGTGCCCTGGATAGGATTTAAATAAAATGTTGGTGTTACTTCAATTTTTAAGTGGATTATGTTTTTAGAAGATAAAAGAAAGAAAATGAGCCAAAAAAGAAAAAAAAGTACTAGGCGCTTTTTTTTGGCGGGCAAAAAGATGAATTTCAAAAAAAACAAAAAAGAATTTATTCTTTCAAATGCATTAAAATTTGTATATACGGATGTAAATTCATCAGAGATTTACTTATCAGTGAGATTTAGATATGTATGTAACATATTTTTCCAGATATGAGACTTAAAAGAATAATTTCACTATTAATTGAAACTAAATGAAATATGTCCTTGTTAATTTTTTATAAATGTAAGTTCTTAAAAGTTTTCAATGTACTACTCAGACGGACAGCAGAACACAAAGTTGCCTCAGTTTAGACCTTAGTGAGTCACATAATTTTAAAAGAATTAATACTTTTTGTTAATTTTTTTTTTCAAAACTAAGAAAAATCAGAAAACGATAGTAAAAATCATTAAAAATGTGTTTGCAATGCCTAAGGAAAAGTAAAATAAAGTAAATAGTTTAAAAAGAGATCCAGAAAGTGGTTTGGACTATTTGTTTATTGCGAAACTTATGGATGAAGTTAATATCCTTTTTTAATTTTGTTTATTTAGCCAGAAATTCTTTGTAAATTTTGGTCGTATTGTTGGGATAACTTCCCCCCTTCAAAATCTAGCAACGGGATCAATATTAAATGTGAAGTAACTGCTAGAGTTAAAGTTTTCATTAAAATAAAGAAGAAATTTGATTTAGTCTCACTAAATAGTGAAATTATTCTTTTAAGTCTCATATCTGAAAAAATATGTCACATATATATTTAAATCTCACTGACAAGTGAATATGTGATGAATTTACATCTGTATAAAAAATTTTTAATGCATTTGAAAGAATAAATTCTTTTTTGTTTTTTTGAAATTCATCTTTTTGCCCGCCAAAAAAAAGCGCCTAGTACTTTTTTTTCTTTTTTTGGCTCATTTTCTTTCTTTTATAGTCCAAAAAAATAATCCGCTTAAAAATTGGAGTAACACAAAAATTTTATTTAAATCCTCTCCAGGGCACCGTGATTGTTGCATGATGAACTCAATTCCATTTTTGATGAACTCAATTCCATTTTTGATGAACTCAATTCTACTTTTGATGAACTCAATTCCATTTTTGGTGATAAAGACCAGTGTTATCGATGGTTTACTGAATTCAATCGTGGCCGTTGTTCGCTCAACGATGAGTTTCGTGAAGGTCGTCCAAAATCGCCAATTGGTAGCAAGAATTGGTAGCAAGAAAAGTTCAAAAAATACGATGGTGCTGCTTCAAATCATGTGTACGACATCGTGACAGGTGGCAAATCGTGGATCTATAAGTATGAGCCCGAAAGTAAACCGTAGTCGGCTGTATGGCTCTTAGACGAGCAAAATCAAACAAAAGTCATTCGGGTTTGAAGCACTTACAATTATATGCAAATAGTCGACTGTTTGTTTCGACAACAACTGGACCTGCCTCAATCGTTCTGCCGGGCAATGGCAGATGAAGTGTTCGATAGTTTCCAACTCCTCTTCATCCATACAACTCCGGCAAAAGTCATTTGATGGCACATTTAACCACTCTGCGTGCTTCCCCAAAAGACAGTGTCCGGGATTACAGCAACCACTGTCGATTAAGAGAAGGCCAAATATGTCGTGTTGTCTCACACGTCAATCCATTTGCCCATATCTGGTTAGTCTACGTCGCGGAACAAAGCCGTAGATTTTGCCTGCAAGTTTCTAGAGGCATACCAACACATTCCAGTTCTGTTGGAACCTGTATGGTAGTTCCCAGTCTTGCATGCTTCTCAGCTTTGCAATTCCCTGAAATGCCTATATGCCCTGGGACCCATATTAGTCGTATATCAAACTGCTTGGCCATCTCATTTTAAGACGTGCGGCAGTTTTCGGCAGATTATCAATGGTACACAACCATTTCTTTGCCAGAAGGCTTCCATTCTCCACCATGGCAATGCGAGCTCGTCACACATCGACTTAGACAAGCGTCTTTGAGCACTCAAAACGGCGATTTAACCACCCAATGACTACTATTTATTCACGAACGTCAACGTTTTTCGACACCTGATGAAAGCGGTTCGTGCTTTCAAAATGCATGTTTTAGAGATACCTCAATCGGAATGGAAAAAACCAAACAAAGTTTTCGTAAGTCAAAACGTTCTGCGTACGTATATTGTCTTAAATGTCAAACTTTACTATAGAAACGTCCCCTCATGCTAAAAGGTTGCCAATGTCGAGTCAATCCCTAAAAAGGGTGCGGCTAACAACCCTGAAAATTACCGCCCAATCGAAATTTGCTCTGCGCTTTTCGAAGTGAAGGAGAGCATGATTAACTACCATCTTGTAAAATATTAAGAGACCAATTCACTATGAAGACCGCACTTTATGTGTAGTTTTAGACGGTGTCTCATCAAACGGGTTTTAGCTAAATTCAGGGGTACCGAAATCTCCGTTCTTTTTCCTACTCTATTTCTAATTTTTATCAATGACCTTCTTGGTCAAACTTTCAATCCTATCTGCTATTTTGCAGATGACAGCAAGGTTAGGATATGTTAGAGGTGGCGGAGTCAAAGACTCCTCACATAGACCAGATGGTCCATAGCGAAACCACAATAATTCCTCAGCGACGCTGATTGAACGCGTTTGTCCTCATCGCGAATTGTACTAATTGTCTAAGGTCGACATTCGAAACCGTTTCCAAGCTCTTGAAGTCATGTCTGCCTAATATGTGCAGTCGGGTTCTGGCCAAAGCAGGACATTGGCAAAGAATATGTTCGACCGTTTCTTCAGTGTTAGGTTCATCGCACCTTCTACAACGGGCATCAGAAATAAGTCCCATATTCTTTCTATGATAACCTATTAGACGGTGCCCGGTGATCACTCCAGTAAGTACACGGCAGTTACATCTGGTGAGTGAGAGTAAGTATTCAGTTTTAGATTGTAGCATGCCCACAATCTTCTACTGATTCTATTAGCCATTGCAGTGTTTTGAATGTCGCGTAGCGATTTGAAGTGCTGGATTGGTGGATCAATATGTTCAGAAATACCAATACCATCAGCACCTTGTTTCGCGAGCTCGTCCGCTCTCTCGTTTCCTTGAATACCTATGTGACCTGGTACCCATATTAGTTTCACCTTGTCCATACTCCCTAAACTTTGTAGGTTCTCGAAGCATTCGAAAACTACTTTCGACTTGATGTAAAAGCTTTTAAGAGCTTTTAGAGCAGCTTGGCTGTCAACGTAAATGTTAACATCTCTGTTTGTCTCATCACCGAACTGTAAAGCTGCCCTGCTTATGGCAACTATTTCGACATGGAAAATGCTAGAGTCCAATGGAAGGATAAAAATCTTCTCTAAATCTCGCAAACTCGTTGAAAAACCTACACCGACTCCCATAGATTGTTTGGAGCCGTCTGTGAATATGTTAATAGCGTTCATTGGGGGGTTTTGCCAGTTTGACCAAAATTCTCGAGTCGGAAATTCTACGTCGTATTTCCGGTCGAAAATAAGTTTGGGCACTCTATAATCGGTGGCAATATCATTTAAATTGTCCATGTTACTGTGTCCAAAATAACGTGGCCTGCATAAATTTGACTCTTTGAGACGTAGGCAGGGCTTATAGGCCTCCCCCTTTGCAAAGATGTCAATTGGTATCAGGTGCAGTAGCGTGTCAATAGATTCAGCTGATGTTGTTCTCAGAACCCATGAGACGTTGAATTCTCTGAAATTTTAAGTGCGTCACATTACGCTCCAGTGCGTTATACCAGACGAAAACACCCTACAGTAAGATTGGTCTTACTACAGAAGTATAAATCCAGTAAGTGATCCTTAGTTCCAGTCCCCAAGTTGCGCCAAACATTTTCTTGCATACGTAGAAGGCGTTGTATGCTTTCTTGACCCTTTCTTCGGTGTTTTGTTTCCATGACAGTTTACTGTCTAAAATGATTCCTAAAAATTTCGCTTGGATTGATAAATGAATTCTAACTCCGTTTATCTCGACCTTAAACGTCGCTATTTTGTACCTGTTTGTAAAAAGTACCATTTCTGTTTTTTCCGGGTTAACGTTTAGCACGGTGCCCTGGATAGGATTTAAATAAAATGTTGGTGTTACTCCAATTTTTAAGTGGATTATGTTTTTAGAAGATAAAAGAAAGAAAATAAGCCAGAAAAGAAAAAAAAGTACTAGGCGCTTCTTTTTTGGCGGGCAAAATAATGAATTTCAAAAAAACAAAAGAGAATTTATTCTTTCAAATGCATCAAAATTTGTATATGCGGATGTAAATTCATCACATACTTAATTATCAGTTAGATTTAGATATATATGTAACATATTTTTCCAGATATGAGACTTAAAAGAATAATTTCACTATTAATTGAAACTAAATGAAATATGTCCTTGTAAATTATTCATAAATGTAAGTTCTTAAAAGTTTTCAGTGTACTACTCAGACGGACAGCAGAACACAAAGTTGCCTTAGTTTAGACCTTAGTGAGTCATATAATTTTAAAAGAATTAATACTTTTCTGTTAAAAATGTTTTTTCAAAACTAAGAAAAATCAGAAAACGATAGTAAAAATCATTAAAAATGTGTTTGCAATGCCTAAGGAAGAGTAAAATAAAGTAAATAGTTTAAAAAGAGATACAGAAAGTGGTTTGGACTATTTGTTTATTGCGAAACTTATGGATGGACTTAATATCCTTTTTTAATTTTGTTTATTTTGCCAAAAATCCTTTGTAAATTTTGTTTGTATTGTTAGGGTAACTTCCCCCCTTCAAAATCTAGAAACAGGATCAATATTAAATGTGAAGTAACTGCTAGAGTTAAAGATTTCATTTAATGAAAGAAGAAATTTGATTTAGTCTCACTAAATAGTGAAATTATTCTTTTAAGTCTCATATCTGAAAAAATATGGCACATATATATTTAAATCTCACCGACAAGTGAATATGTGATGAATTTACATCTGTATAAAAAATTGTTAATGGATTTGAAAGAATAAATTCTTTTTTATTTTTTTGAAATTCATCTTTTTGCCCGCCAAATAAAAAGCGCCTAGTACTTTTTTTTCTTTTTTGGCTCATTTTCTTTCTTTTATAGTCCAAAAACATAATCCGCTTAAAAATTGGAGTAACACCAAAATTTTATTTAAATCCTTTCCAGGGCATCGTGTTAGGCCATTATTATTAGCCCATTTCCACATTTGCCTCAGTGACACTTCCAAAAGTTCGGATACTATGCTCAAAAACTTTCCACACGACATAATGACAACGTCGTCTGCATAAGCTACCACTGATGTCCCTTGCGAGTTAAACTTCTTTTAAATGGGGTCCACTACTAAAAGCCAGAGTAGTGGTGACAAAACACCACCCTGTGGCGTTCCTTTTGACGCCTATCTTGTAACCTTTGCTGGTCCCCATTCTGCTGTCACCTCACGACACAGCAGATGACAGCAAAATTGGTCATAATTTTTACTCAATCACAGACCAAGCTATTTAGAGATAGGGTGTATGCGGCAGATCATGAATGACATACTCGACCAGATCACGAATGACCCAGCTCAAAATCTTCTACGCCAAACTGTTAGGGACCTTAAGTATGTCCTTATCGCTGGAGATTTCAATGTTTGGGAAGTCGACTGGGGGGAAAAAAATATTTTTCATAAAGGAAATATGCAGAAATAATGCTGTATTTATTCGACCTTTATAATTGTTATGTAAATGAAATAATTGAGCTAGAGGTCTCTTGTTGTACATAATTTTTGTTTTGTTTCTCCGAGTGAATTTTACTGACAATGAGTGCAGTACCAGACGACGATGTGAAAACAACTGAAAATTAAATTTTTTTTGTAAATATAACAAGTGTCCCTGATGATGAAATTCGATGAATTTCAAAATATCGAAGAAATAAAATAAAAATTTTTTAAAATAATAGACATCGAGCTCAATTATTTCTTTATCATTGGAAATATGCAGCTTTCGGTAGTTTGAGCCAAAAATCAATATGTTTTCTGGTGACACAGCAAACACTATAAGTAACTCGACAGGGAGTTATGTTCTGTGTTCCTGTATTAGGAATCTAGCTAAATGAATTTTTCTATTCCGACTTACCCCTGCTCCAAAAACACCGACATCAATATAGTATCCTCCAAAGTATCAGTATGATCATGAATATAATAAACTTTTTTGGTAAAAAAATCACTAGGATGAAATTTTTGCATTGCTCTAAATTCATGACCCAAACCAATGGTACCATGACTTGGCTTCTGGAAAGCTTCAATATATAATTCTGGATTATTTATGCCAGCTCTGGTCTTAAGATATTCTAACATTTTTGAAAAATCCAATTTTATAGGAACTGAACCACCTTCATCTACCGTCAGTTTGGAGACGGGTAAAAATCTTAAGAGACCTCCTGATGAAACGGATATTTCAATATTAAATTTTTGATCCAACAAACGATCACTCCTCTTCGCAATGACATCAAAATAAAATGAATCATTTATGCGAAATTCTATAATAACAGCAGTATGTTCATAAAATATACGACCATTATCAATGTCATCTTGGGTAAATTCGGTAACTTCTCTGGCAAAACCTCCACCAGTTTCCATATATTCATTCACAATGCGCCCCAAACTGGGTGGTACGGTGATGTTGTAACGTATTTCCCGCTCCTCATCGGAACATTTGAAATATAAATGGTCTCGTAGAATTTGTTTTTTCGTAAGTGGAAAGACATGAAGGTTTTCATTACGTTCTTGTATAATCTCAATTGGTTTAATGGCAATGTTCAATAACTGTTCGGTAGTATTGAACAGACCGTCGGTAACAATAAATGACATTTCATTGCGTCGTGAATTTGAATCGTGAATAAAATAAATTTGTCCATTATTAATATCATTTTGAGTAAAATATTCAATTTTCTTTTCTGGTGATGCCTTGAGAGCTAAATATCCGCCATAGACATGATGGATTACAAATGTTAGATTTTCGGGAGGGGTGTCATAATCACGAGCCACTGAAAGTTCAAAGAGAAAATCAGTTTATTCCATTTATAAATAAAATAATCTTTATACTCACTTAAATCTGTATAACGTATAACATAACGTCCTCCATTCCAGACTTGTAAGCCCGTATTAGTCACTATCATGGGTTGTTCATCGTTAACCGGTATTACAGAAAATTCCAATTCAAATGGTTCACTTTCTTTATTTCGAGCCGTGGCTATTAAGGTCATAGTATCTGTAGAATTTTCACTACCATTGTGTATGTATTGTATAGAACCCTGATCCATCTGCTTTTGGGTAAATCTTTTAACCTTCGAACTGGCCGCCATTATAAATCCAGAAGATGGATTTATTGTTATTATATATTCTAATATTTTGCCTCTGTAATACTCAGAAAATGGTTGTATATCAGACGAGCTCAATTGTACCGTTTTTCCTTCTACTACGGAGATGATGTTCGAATGCATGTATAATTTTTCCGGTATGATGACTATACGTAACATTAAATTTCGTAACCAGGTTATACCGTTGGTGACATCAAATACAAAATAATCGGTAGATTGATTTACACCAGCCTGTATGTAAAACATTTTTTCGGTATTAACCGCCAGTTGATCAAAAACTTTACAATTGTATTCGTCGTCAAAGGACATTGATTGCATTTCGAGATAACCGTGCAGAGGTGATGAAGTCACAAGGAAGGTAATATCACCAGGTGAAATGTTGGGATGGACGACCTGAAATTACAGAAAAATTTTAAAAAATAAAGTGTATAAAATTTGTAAAATAAACTACCATGAAGGTCAGAGTTTATCAAATGCATCTGATAAACTCTGACCTTCATTTTTGACGAAATTTGAGATCGTAGTACCGAGTAGATCATATTCCGATGAAGGTGTACCATCTATGCAAACTAGAAGCATTAACTGGTATACTGACGGATCAAAGGAATTTCCTAAGTGACTGTAGTTTTGGAGTTGGAAACTGCATGCTAAGAGTTTCTTAGAAGCATCTACAAATTTGAAAAAGTAGGAAAATGGACGTGGAAGGTGCGCTCAACAATGTCAAAATATCATCAATTCATAATGCCCTAAAGAATACAGGCACAGACACACAAATTATTTTATAGACGGGCAACACGCTAAAAAGCAGGGCGATAAACTCAAAAATAGGTGGTGGTGAAGGTTAGGTTGCAAGTGGCTGCTGACGTTTTACGTCAACACACGTAGACTCTGAGGTCCATTGTAATACCACGGGACTGAAATAGGTTTCCCCACCAGTCCTTGTCGTTAAACTAATTTGAGCATCTTATGAAACTCCTTAGATACTGAATTTTGACATCCGACAAACCAGAAAGATCGTGCAGCTCCCTAGATTCCAGTGAAGCAAGTCTCTG
Source organism: Pegoplata infirma (assembly GCA_963921195.1). Lineage (NCBI taxonomy): Eukaryota > Metazoa > Arthropoda > Insecta > Diptera > Anthomyiidae > Pegoplata > Pegoplata infirma. Next base: position 62,590,627 of record OY992537.1, on the reverse strand, counting down.
ATCAGAAAGTGGCGGGCAATGGCAGATAAAGTATTCGATATCTTCCAACCAGAGAACGAAGCCGATCGGCTAACAGCCGCGACTTAGCCGCCGCCGATGTTTTTTTGGGTACTCTAGCCGCCGCCGGTTTGCTCGGCTTATTTCGGCTTAAAAATTTTTACAAAAAATTATAGTTTTAGTTAAATTTTTTTTTAATTTTTGTAAAAAAAAAATTGTGCGTACATTCTTTAATAGTGTCTTTTTTTTGTTTGTGAACAGTTGTTCAAAAAGTCGAATATAATACTTCTGTAGTTTACGAATGTTGTTCGAAGCGCATTTTACGTGTATTTCTTCGCGTGAATTTAAGGGAAGCAAAATCTGAAATTCAAGGTTTTTTATCTTAACTTTTGAAGAACTGGAACGATTTCGATGGCATTTAATAGCAATCTGTCAAGGATAGTTGCAAATATACTGAAATTCTTCAGCAGCATCCATCATGTCTTTCGAAAGAAAGCATGTATTCAACAGACAGGCCAACAGAAATCGCTAGATCGCCTTTAGATCGATGGGGGATCATAACATATACCTTTCATCGGCTACAGCCGGCTAAGAGCCGCCGCCGATCGATTTTTTGCTTAGCCGCCGCCGCCGACTATTTCATGTCGGCTTCGTTCTCTGCTTCCAACTCCTCTTCATCTGCCAACTACGGCAAAAGTCATTCGACGGCACATTTAACCGCTCTGCGTGCATTCCTATAAGACAGTGTCCGGTAATTATAGCAACCACCGTCGAAATCTCTCCTCTTGGAAGCGATATCAGCTCACCTGTGCGCCCCTGATTAAGAGAATGCCAAATCTGTCGTGTTGTCTCACAAGTCCATCCACTTTCCCATCTTTGATTAGTCTCCGTCGCGGAACAAAGCCGTAGGTTTTGCTTGCAAGTTTCTAGAGGCATACCAACACATTCCAATTCTGTTGGAACCTGTAAGGTAGTTCACAGTCTTGCAAGCTCATCGGCTTTGCAATTCCCTGGAATGTCTCTGTGCACTGGGACCCATATGAGTCGTATGTTAAACTGATTGGTCATCTCATTTAAAGACGTGCGGCAGTTAAGGGCAGATCTTGTTTTCAAAAACATTGAATCCAGGGACTTGACCTCGGCTTGACTGTTAGTATAGATGTTGACTGCGGTTGTAGACTAGATATTGCAGCTCAACCATTCAGACACTTCCTTTATTGCCAGCACATCTGCCTGGTAAACACTGCAATGATTCGGCAATCTTCGAGCTTGTTCGTGCAGTCTCGATCCATCCGTGTAAAAATTTATAGAGGCTCTACTATCCGGAATTCCCCTTACCCAAGATTCACTGGGTGTTGTCATTGTTGTAAAGTGGCGCTCAAAAAGGCTCATAGAGGGAGCAGAGTCCACATTTTGTGCTATTGTTATCTTCTTCAAGATCGCGATGTGGCCACAATCCCTGCTCCTCCACTGCAGTGTGCTATTAATTCGAATTGCCGACCTAGCCGCATACTGCCTACCCAATATGTCCAATGGTATCAGGTGAAGGAGGATTTCTTATGCAGCCGTAGATGTAGTACGAAGAGCACCAGTGATGCAAATCGACGACATTCCCTGGTGATGAAGACACAGTTCCTTTTTGTCTCTAAAGCAGGCCACCAGACAATTATTCCATACAGCAGAATTGGACGCACTACTGCTGTATAAATCCAATGAGCGACTTTAGGGCTCAAGCCCCATCGTTTCCCTTTTACAGGAATATAAAGCAATCGCCTGAAATGCTACTTCCTATCTAGAAACACTCCAAGAGACTTGGCTCCATCTGAAAAAGTAAATTCAGAGCCGTCCAGAGAAATATAATCAAAAGCAGGAATCAGGTGAAGGCGAAGCGAGGAAAGAAGTTAATTGGGGCACTCCACAAGGCGCAGGGATCTCTCCTCTTCTGTGGTATACTGTAATAAACGAGATCAGTACTCCAGACAGCCTGGAAGTGATACTAAACATTCAGCGCGTAGATATTTACGTCAAGAGCACAGCAGCAAAATCGGCTCTCTGGTTAAGAGAGTCACAAATGTTTAAGCAAGGCTCATGGGGACACTCGACCATGTTAAGTACGGTGGTCGTGGCGGAACTAGAACAGCGAACCGACTATATCTCACCACAGACGAACTTTGACAGAACCTTTGAAGTCTAAATGCCGACTAGGGAAGACTGGGCGGAAAACTCTGTTATAACATAGAATGCGATCTTAATCTTTACGGACAGATCGAAGTTGGATATGGGTACGGGTTCGGGTTCGGGAGTGTACTTAGAATGTCTCCAAATAGGGGCCTCATTGAGACTTCCGGATAGGTGTAGTGTTTTCCAGTCTGAGGTACTAGCAATTAAAAAAGCGTCGCAGATGATTATGACAAGGGACTTTCGTCCTTGCGCCATTGACATCTTCGTGGATAGTCTCGCAGCTCTGAAGGTCTCAGAATCATACACTGAAAAATCGGGAATCATTAGGAATTGTATACGATCCCTTCGTGGAATCAACCAGCACACACTGAAGCTAATCTGGGTCCCTGGACATAGTGGGTTCGCTTGAAACAAATTAGCTGATGAATGTGCGAAAAAAGGCTGGGAATCGGGGGAGGGGGGGGTTAACGTGTTGATCACGACATCAATTCCTATAGTGGAATTGTGGAACGAAATTAATAGGATATCTGAGAAAAGAATGAAGGACAGGTGGATATCACTGATACCTGCGGGATGTCGCGAACGATGTGGCCACTGCCAAAGCTTAAGAGGACAAAAAGTCTTCTTAATTTTTACTTACTTACAATTGGCCGTTCGTATGGGAATTTCAATAGAAGTTGCGGAGAAGTGGAGGGGGAGGAGTCAGTGAAGCACTTGTTATGTGAACGTCCGGGTCTGATGAGAAGCCGCCTTAAGCATTTGGGGAAAAGATTTTTCAATAACCTTGATTGCATAAACGGTGTCTCATTTACATCTCTGGTAGAATATCTTAGAGAATCGGGGTGGTTCAAGAATTAAAAAGTTTTTTTTTTGTATTAGAGGGGAGTAGTGAATTTGTCAAATTGGCGGACGCCCATCCAACCTAACCTAAGAAAATGGAAGTTTTGTATTTCAACCAGAAGGGGCTGCACTTAGTGTCAGTCTCTGCTAACCTGAACCATAACTTTTGTGTCCCACTCATTTTCAGCGGTAAACAATAATTTGGAGAACATAAACAAGGTTTATTTGACAAAAATTGTCAAAGACAACATTTTGGCACAAAAATAATCGCCAAAAAGCCTTAAACAAGTACATTTTGCCGTTACTGGGGGGCGTTAATAATGTTACCGACCTAATGAACTTTTCAACCATTAATTCAAAACCTTTCAGTATAAAAGATAACACACTGATCGGCCTAGAACTTTTTATCAAAGGTTGTCTTTTTCTCTTGTTTAGGATTAAAGACGAATTTGATATAACACAACTAGGTGGGCCAGACTGGTCAATAAGATTCTTTAAGCTGCCTTTCAATAGGTAAACACACTTACTGTTTTAAAACTATCTTAAAATTAATTTTTTTTTGGGTTTCCATAAAGTTATCTTACCTCCAAAATATCTCTTGATATCAAAACACTTGTTGATTCTTCCACATAAAGAGTTTGATTCTTCTTAACTTGTAAGGGTTCCCAATAAGCCGAAGGATAAATGCGGAACATTACTTCTCCTTCAGCTGATATATTTTTAATATGAACACGATATCTGAAATACCAAAAATCAACAAATAAATTTCTAAAACTCAAAATTTTTCAACATACCTCACTTTATCCATAGTAGCAATTTCGGTATTCCAATACACCAAACGATCTCTTTCAATATCTAAGTGAGTAAAGTTGCTTAATGAAGTTAAATTTGATGACTTATAATGCATTGATGAAGACGATGAGGACATTGTGGTTTCCTCATTTGTTCTTGGTCTACCTAAATACATAAGAATACCATATGCTGGAGGTTTAATAACCTCATAATATATTTCATCCAACTTCATATCTAAATTGGTTTCCAATATAAAATCTTTGTTTCGTAAAATAACAAATTTACCCTCCTGCACTATGGTAGCATTAGTGGGTAACATGGACACAAATGCATCTGAGGCATGAATTTCTAAAAGACCATTAACTTCATGTTGACGATCGGTGACTATGAAGGAAGCAGTACCAACATCAGCACCACTATGTTGAAACATTATACGACGATTGGCTATATCATCTTGAGTAAAACTATCCACATAATGACCAGACTTATAGAATGCACCATTTGTACAGGATACATGTATATAATGAATATCCGAAGTGTTTGTATTAACATCAGCATCTAAATAATTTAAAGTTTCCGTATTTAAAGTACGTATACCACTTCTCATAACATGAAAGATTCGTTCCATTGTTCGATAAGGAGCATTATCATTGTTTAATTTAATGTGTACTTCAATATTTGAAACAAATTGTAAATCTGTATCATCACTGGATAAAATAAGCAAATCAAAAGAATCCTCCGTCGACTCCGTATCATCGTGACAATAGTAAATTTCATTTAAAAATAATTGTTCTAAAGTAAATTCTGTTATGGTTAAAACTTTCATATTTCTTTCATCATAACGACACAAGGTGCCAAATTCCGGTTTATCGGTGACTAAGAATTTTAAGCTTTCATAGATATTAAAACGTATTTCAAAATGATTTTTCGTAATTAAAGCTCGTTCACCCTCTTGTACATTTAGGATTTCACGTGTTTGATAGGATAATTTATTGGTTAATTCTTCTAGAGGGGTAAACATTATTTTCAATTGGCCCACTACATCATCACATTCAGCTACGGAGACTACAAATTCCAGGAAGTCGGAAAAACTTGAATAGGAATTGTGGTGGGTTTTGTAACGTATACGATTTTTATCAATGTCCAATTGAGTAAATGAATCCAATTCCTGGAAAATAAAAATCGAAAGATTATTGAAATAATTAAACATAATCTCGGCAATAGATTGTAAATCGAAAGATTGTAAATCGAGAGTCTGCTCAGAAGTTCTCTCCGAATGTGTTGTCACTTTAACACTCACAATTAGTGGTAGTGGCCCGTGAAAAAATCGAATAGATAGATGTTGTCTGTTAGATCTGATTATATCAATTTTATCTGAACAAATCTAATATTTATAATGTGATCTGTTAAGATCTGATTATATCAATTGTATCTAAACAAATCTCGGATATAATAGATCTGATCAGATCCAACTTATATAATTAGATCTTTATAGATCTGTTAGATCTAATCAATTTTTACATGAGGGAGGGGACACGTTAAAAAATTCGCTATGTTGCGTTTCATAACAATCGGAGAGCACACCTGAGGAAACTTTTCTTAATTAACCAAAAGAATAATTTATTTATGAAAATATTTTTTACTTACCTTAGCAAACTTCCTGGATCCCTCTACATAAATATTACCATATTTTGTTGGATTGGATATTTTATAAATAATATTTCGGGGAAATGTTTCAATCGGTAAAGTTTCGTAGGCCAATACATCACTGGTTAATATAAATTCTCTGGAACCATTAATGGCTATCATCGAAGGTTTGCGTGAATTAATGCGTAAACGAGTAAAAGTTATGCGAAAATCAAAGGTTTGGGTAGTAACGAAACCATATGAGGCAATAAACTAAATTTAAAAGACAAAAAATATTTAGGTTAATAAACTTCAAAATATTTATAATTTCAATTATATGTACAATATGTGTGAAATTTAATAATGTTGGAAAATATTTGGCAACATATTATTTGGACTCGAATAATTTTTATATCCTCGCCCACGAAAGTGGCGGGCCGACATTTTTTAGTCCTCTGGGTCGAAGAGGAAGACTTTGAACGTCTTCTGATATAAAAATGATTCATTTGTTCAACAAAAATGTACACACAAAAAAAAATTAAAAAAATTGTGCCAGTTTTTGCTTTAATTACAACCTACACTCAAAAAAATACGTTAGTAGATTTACTAATTTTTTTTTGCTAATGCTAGTTAGCTAACTTTTAGCAAATTTTAAGTTGAGATTAGCATGTTAGCAAAAAATTCTTGTAAACTTCATTTAGCACATTAGCAATTTTAAACACACTTTGAACTAAATTCTTTTGCTAAGATTTGAAATTGAGTTGACAACATTTTTACAAGATTTTTTGCTAATATTAGCAAAATAAATGGTAAATTTTTTTTTATTTTCAGAAAACTTAAAATGGCGCTATCTCGGAAACTAAGCCAGATAGAGCAAAATGGAGGCCATTTTTGGTTCTCGAGCTTTCCATAGTATCGCCGGCCCTCTTCACATGTGTGGACCCTAACGGGCCCTAACTTTGGATCCAAAAAAGTTAGCATTCCCGAAAATTTTAAAATGCTCATATCTCGGTAAATATTGCCGACACAACAAAAAGTCCAAAACCATTTTTGTAGCTCTCAGCACGTAGAACAAGACCGCAAAATAGTCAGAAGCTCTATGTGTAATATTTTTGAAGTTATCGAGTTTTTTTATTCTCAAGACCCCAGTGCACTTTGGCCGAATTTTCAATTTTGGCGGCAAAAAGTCAATTTTTCAAGTATAGATTTTCAAAAAATTTTTGATTGTGTTCAATTCCCAATATATTGGTAAGAAAAAATTTAAAAAAGTTATGATAGTTGGCAACACTGTCGATGTGTAAACAGCTGCCAATGTATACAGTTTTTATAACCCGTGTTGCAAGTTGTAAAGCAACCAAATTTTAATAAATCTATATATTTTTTTTTTAAATATATTTTGGTTAAAAAAAATGTTGTGAATATGAATTTTAATACTCGAGGTGAGTATTTTTACGAATTCTTAACATATTTGGGAACAAATTTTTATTTCGTAGTTATTTTAAAGTTTTTTATGGGTAATTTTTTATGAAATTGTGTATAGTTTTATCGTCTTTCGCGGAGTATAACTTAAAATGTTAACAACTGTTAAAACAGTTTTATGCATGTAAATCTTCTTAGAAGGCTCAGGTTTTATTGTATATTAATATGGTATGCGAACGAGTGCGAAAGAATGAGTTATTAGCAAAAACGGGAATTTTGGATGGTTTTTTTTCTGCAAATCCACGTGATGAAAAACACACTAAAAACGCTTTAAAGCTTAGTGGAAAGCTACAAAAATATTTTATAGTGTTTCTTTTATTCAAAAAACTATTTATTCTCAAACAAAAAAAAAAAATACACTCAAAAAAAATTATACACTCAAAAAAATTGTACACTCAAAAAAAATTTTTTTTTATGTTATTAAAAAACGTAATTTCCTCAAAATAATAATATTTTTAATAAATTACTATCACTAAAAAAGTGTTTTTCTACTTGAATATGTTTTTCAACAATTGACTAGATTTTTTTTTTACAATTATTCGGTATTCGTACAAAAATGTGACCGAAGTCGAATAATGGCCGAATAGTACTTTTTTGCCTACTGAATATTCGGTCAGACACTTCAAATTATTAAGGAAGATTTTAATTAAATACAGTTTTGTGAGCATTATTTATTTTTCGAAAATCCTCTTTATGGGCGGGCCACTAGAAAAAGAGGGCGTGGACCGCCCCTTTTTTCTCAAATCAAATATTTTGACAAAAGAACCCTGCATACCAAATTTGGTGATGCTAGCTTGTCGGGAAATAGTTTTTGCCGCGATTTGGGGTTTTTCGGCCATAGTGCAGTGGTCCCCTATAATTACGTATCTCAAAAACTAAGCAAGGTAGAGCGAAACGGACACAAATTTTGGATCAAAAACTATGACCATTTTTAAGGAACCCAACTAGGTCTAGGCCCATCGGGGTCTGGACCTATCGGGTCCGAACCCAATGGGGTCCTCAGATGTGTATGAACTAAGTTAAAAAAAAAAAAAGTTAACTAATTATTGGCAAAACATTTTTGCTAACTTTAGCAAAAAAATTGTGGGTTCAAAATCAGCAAATTTTCTTGTAGGTTTACAAGCTTTTTTTGCTAACATTACAGTTTTTTTTTTTTTGAGTGTATAAAGTGGTTTTGGGTAACTTACCAAAGTTTTTGCTCTAAAAAACTTAGGTAAATTATCCAAAACCACTTTATAGGTTGTATTATCCCCAAAACGGACAAAATTTTTTTATATTTTTTTTTGTGTGTTTTTACACAAACTATAAAAAATTCCGTTTTTTAGAGGTTGGTTTAGGGAACTTTTTCTTCCTGCTCCGATTTTGCCCATTTCCGCACATAGCCATCCTATGACCATAAAAAATATTCGTTCCAAACTTCAGGAGTGTAGATCTTCTTCACCTTTTCCAATTGTATTTCAGAAATTATCAATTGTATTTCAGAAATTATCAATTGTATTTCAGAATTTATCAATTGTATTTCAGAAATTATCAATTGTATTTCAGAAGTTATCAATTGTATTTCAGAAATTATCAATTGTTTTTCAGAAATTATCAATTGTATTTCAGAAGTAATCAATTGTATTTCAGATATTATCAATTGTATTTTAGAAGTTATCAATTGAATTTCAGAAACTAACCTTCGTAAAACAATTAAAAATATCTGAAATACAATTGATAGTTTCTGAAATAAAATTGATAAATTCTGAAATTCAATTGATAATTTCTGAAATACAATTGATAAATTCTGAAACACAATTGATAATTTCAGAAATACAATTGGAAAAGGTGATAACTTCTGAAATACAATTGATAGTTTCTGAAATACAATTGGAAATGATGTAGTATGGACTGCACTGTGCTTTCCTCAGACAGACGGACGGATATTTATAGAACGACATAGAATCGGTAATGAGACAAGAATATATGTACTTTATGGGGTTCCCGGACGATATTTCGATGCGTTACACACGGAATGATAAAGAATGATGAGCACAATCAGTTCGAAGTATTCCTATTTATGAAAACGGACAGGATACTGTGTCTCGGCATAACCGAAAAAGAAATGGATGGTGTTCAGCAGAAAGAGGACACGGATCCTAATGTTGATAATAGGAACATCTCAACGGACGAAGAGGATGAGTTGTTAAATTCACAACCTAAAACATCCGAAAATTAAAAGCAAAAGGAAACAGGTGTGCAGAAAAATCCCATCTTTGTTAAGCTTTCTGTTCAAGCCCGAATACGCCTGCGAAAGTACCTAAACGAAGGCATTGACATTAATGTAGCTTGTTGGCTTTGGCAGTAGTCGATGCCTAAAGCTTGGATAGAAGTTCGAGATCTTATATCAACACGCTAGAGGGTGAGGTCGGATGGTTATACACCTCCTGAAATAAAACAGTCTTCAAAATGGACCGCTGAAACAGACGCTGTTAGCAGACCGCGCAAGGTTAATTACAAGACCATCTAAGCCAGCGCCAGCATTGCCAACCATGAACAATCCTCAACAGCAGAAGAAAAAGGCTTCCTCCTATCAAGATGCAGTAGCGGCTTCAACCAGACTTGGTGTGATTCAGTCAGACTTCCCGAAGACGAGGTGGTCAGACGAATAGCAGCGGATCATAGGTTAGGTTGTAAATAGACTCTGAAGTCTATTGTGATACCACGAGACTGCAATAGGCTTCCCTACTGGTCTCTGCCGTTAAACCAATTTGAGCTTCTTATGAAACTCCTAAGATATGGAATTTTGACATCTGACAAATCAGAAAGATCGTGCAGCTCCCTAGATCCCAGTGAATCAATTCTCTGACCAGAAAGTGCCAGGCAATGGCAGATGAGGTGTTCGACAATTTCCAAGTTCTCTTCATCCATGCAACTTCGGCAAAAGTCATTTGACGGCACATTTACCCGCTCTGAGTGCTTCCCTATAAGACAGTGTCTGGTAATTACAGCAACCACCGACGAGTCTCTCCTCTAGGAAGCGATTTAAGCTTACTTGTGCGCTTCTAATTAGAAGAAGGCCAGATCTGTCACGTTGTCTCACACGTCCAGTCTCCGTCGCGAAACAAAGCCGTATATTTTGGTTTGAAGTTTCTAGACACATACCAACACATTCCAATTCTGTTGCAACCTGTAAGATAGTTCCCAGTCTTGCAAGCTCTGCTGTTTTGCAATTCCTTGGAATGTCTCTGTGCCCTGGGACCCAAATGAGTCCTATGTTAGATTAGATTAAAGAGGCCCTATGCACTGCGACCAGAATGATCTTTTGTGCAGCCTGAGAAGGGTGCCCTAAATATTCAGGCTTTTAATAAAGCCGAGAATCCTATTTGGCAAAGAGTTTCGTATGTCAGTTGGAGATAACAAGTGTCCCCCCAGATGTCGAAGCCATCTACCAGACAGTCTTGGGCATGTACAAAGAACATGTTCTGCCGTCTCTTCCTCTATCTCGCAGAATCTGCACGTGTCCGTGTCAGATAGATACCTTTTACTAAGGCGGTAGCGTAAGTTGCAATGTCCAGTTAGGTAAGATGTTAGAATCCGGAGATCCTTTTTGTCCAAGAATAGTAGCAGCTTTGCTGCCGAACTGGATGGAGTGATGAATCTCTTCGCCTGCCTTTGGCCAGCACAAAAGTTCCAGTGTTCGATGAACTTAGATTCACTCCATATTTTGAGTTTTTCCCTAACATGTCCCATCGGAAGACCAAAGAATGGTTCCGGACCGATGAATGGTATACGGGCACCACGGTTTGCCAGAAAATCGGCACGTTCGTTCCCCGTATGACCCTCGTGACCCAGAAGGTCCTATGTTAAACTGTTTGGCCATCTTATTTAAAGAGGTGCGGCATTTAAGGGCTGATCTTGTTTTCAGAAATATTGACTCCGCAGCTTGACTGTCAAAATAGATGTTGACTGTTGTTGTAGACAAGATATTGCAACTCAACCAGTCAGCCATTTCCTTTACTGCCATCATTTCTGCCTGGTAAACACTGCAATGATCTGGCAATCTTCAAACCAGGCTCAATCCAAGCTCTTCCGAATAGACTCCAGAGCCCACTTGTTCATGCAGTCTCGATCCATCCGTGTAAAAATCTATGGAATCTCCACTAATCCACTGCGTGGAGTCCTGGTGAAGTTTAAGGAGCTGAGGAAAGTGGTGATTAAACCAAAATGGCTTGTTAACTGAAACACATGTTCCCACTTTAAAGTCCTGGAATAATGACGTGTTAAAGTTTGTGGCGGGAGTCGACGTGCCCAAAGCCCGCATTATGGTTGGATATTTCCCGGAAAAGTCTGAAACATCCAACTTGATGATCCTCGGTTTACTTGAAGGCCAAAATAACGACCTTCTTGTTGGATACTGGAGAGTCTTACAACGGGTCATACGAGGTGGTATAGTTGAACTTACCATTTCAATTGACGCGATCTCGGCTGAGGTATTCCAACAGTCATAAATTGAACTATGGATCAGCGCTAGAATGAGACAGCGTATCATATTCCTTTTATATACCCAAGACTGGTAGAAGGCCTCGAAATCTTAGGAGACACTTGATATCTCCGACTGACGTTTGGAATACCCTACCAAATAGGATTTTTGGATTAATTAAAAGCCAGAACATTTCGGCCATTTCATGTTGTGGTTTATTCAAACCATTCTCAATGTTTTTATTCAACATTTTTGTATTTGTGAACGAAACCCAAAACAACAGACATGATCAACATGATTCATTCACGAATTATTGAACGAAAACAAAAAAAAAAATACCGATTGAACTAGATGAACGAACTAGTTATTTTATCTGAAATGAACGAAAATGAGAGCGCTTACTCAATTGAACAATTAATCATAAGTCTACTCTCTTCAATCGTAATTTCTGTATGTGGGTAAATTATATCGACAGAGGACGAATTAATGCTTATTCTCAAATTTTGTTAAATTATATGGGTTTTCTTGATTTTTTAAATTAACTTACCTTAAACTCATCTTGCCAAGGAAAATCTTGATTATGCACATAACGTATATGACCCAATAACAATTGGCTATCACTAAACCAATCCACATTAACCCAAGTAGCATCAACTTGTCTCAAACGTTGTATGGAACCATATTGTGGTGCCTTTACGATATCATAACGTATATCAATATTTTCATCCACCGTATTAGTGCCCATGGATAAATTTGAAGGTGTTATTAGCAACGAAGATTTGTGTATCATTATCAGACCTGTATTGTTCACCAAACGTAATTCCAATGGATGCACCGATACCGATAAGAATACCGTATCACTTGTTTCAATACCATCCGAGACCTGCATTAACAGTTGATAACTAAATGCCTCTGAAGTGGTGGCGTTGTAGAGAAAAGTTACTTTACCCATATTAACATCCGCCTGAGCAAAAGTCATAGTCGACTGACCGTTAACAATGAATCTACCAAATGCCTCTTGCGGATTGGTAGAAGGTAGAATAGTATAAACCAAAACATTAGCCGGACTATCTGGATCTTGTATATTAAATAGATCTATATCTAAATTCTTTTCTATGCCTTCAATTACCCGTAATATCTTATTGGAAGGAATTTGTAACTGAGGTGGATCATTAATGGGTGTTATATTGGCATGCAGCATGAAACGATGTTTACCCAAAATATTATCGGGCACTTTATGAATATCACCATAGATTTGCATATCCAAAGTAGCATGATCATTGAAATTTTCCACGCCATTGTGAACATATTTTATTTTATCTGTAGATAAATCGACTAGATTAAAGGTGCGGCAAATGATAAAGTTATTTTTCTCGGCAGAAAATTGTAATAATTGACCATAACGTGGCTGTTGAACGACATGAAAAACTATAGACGATTCTGAAATGCCAGAGGTCTTACGAGTATCTAATAAAACATCTAAAAAGTGGGTTGATAAGAAAACAGTTCCACCTTCTAATAGTTCCATGGGTGAGACATATAACAGTTCAACAGTAGGACTAGTTTCGGTAAAGATCTGTAAGAATAAGAATATTAATGAGTTAATTAAATTTTTTAATATTTAAAAACCTTGCTCACCTTATATGGTCCTTCAAAATCTGCTTTAATACAATATGATTGATCACAGTAGCATATAAATTCATCCACGCCATATTGATTACAATAACCACTTTTCAAACAAGGCTCAAATTCCACACATGGATATTTCCATATACAATTTAAGGCCAAATGTTGCGATTTATTCATTTGTGGAAAACCCAACTCCATATTATTGATTCTTATATCCTTCATGCAACCCATAAAACTATTGTCGTTAATTCGTAAACCTTTGTGCCATAAACGTCTACGCAAATCTTCTTGGACACCACCAAAGAATACACTTTTTTCTAAACTTATTGTGGGCTTTGTATCATTGTCATGTGTACCCTGATAGGTTGTATTGTCCAAAATCAATTCAGCCATTTCAGAATTATAACGTAAAATCAATTTATGCCATTTACCATCGGATACCGTTTCATTGGCTATTAATTTTATAAGACTGCCTTCCTTATTAAAATTGAAATTTAAATGCTTATTTTCGATTTCCAGTAAAACAAAGTCAAAGCCGCCATTGTAGAAGATGACACCAGTTTCTTCCATGGTACGAAATTGTAAAAATACTCTGGAAAGAGAAAATATTATTTGAAAAAACATACATGGGAAAATACTCAAAAAATAAAAAATCTTGTTTTCCCCTCCCCTTTGATCCGCTAAATGAGAGATTAGGCAGCTAAAAAAAAACAGGAAACTCTTATTTTTCTCCACTCTTTCTTAAACGCAAGTTTCAGGACAATCTGTGGGTGCTCTGTAAGAGACCTTCCTTGTGAGCCGAATGATTTTCTATAATTTGTAAAAATGTCAAAAATCATACGTAAGGGTCTTACCAGAATCCAATTAAGTCGCGTTTACCGTAATTGGATTCTAAACACATTTTATTCGAAACTTTAATGTTTTCTTGATTAAGGTGCCTCACATAAGAGTTGTATAAACGCAAAACTAATTTGATTTTCAAGGCCTAAAACTTTTGTGGTACAAATTTGAGGCCAATCGGATAAAAATAACAAGGCCCAACACACCAATCTTAGGGTAGGTATGCTGAGACGGCTTTATGTGATGTTGTCGGGTTGTTTGAGGATGCTTTTCACAAAAAAGAGTATGTTTTGGTATCATTCTTTGACCCTTAATTACCTACACAATTCATGCACGAACACACAGATTACTTAATGGACAGGCAAAACGCTGGAAAACAGGGCAATTAACTCAAAGATAGGTGATGGCGAAGCGAGAAATGTCGTTACAAGGGTCACCCCACAAGGGGGAGTGATCTTGCCCCTTCTGTGGAATCTTGTTAGTAATAAATAAGATCCTCGAGTCACTTTTAAGAAAGGGTACCAGGTGGTTGACTATGCTGATGACGTTGTGATCCTAATCAAAGGCAAGTTTTTATCAACGTTTATCGAAATAATAGAATCAGCGCTTACGATACTCTCGATGTAGGTAAAAGAAAACGGTCTGAGAGTTAATCCCGCAAAAACCGAACTCGTCTTGTTCACAAAAAGAACTAAGATAGACAGGTTTGTCCTTCCCAAACAAGATGGAATCATCGTGAAACTATCTAATGAGATGAAATGCCTGGGTGTGGTCATTGACTCAAAGCTTTCTTGGAAAAGGAATACAGAGGTAAGGATGACAAAATCGCTACGTGATTTTTACACCTGCAGGAGAACTTTCAAAGGAAGGTGGTGTATAAAACCGCATTTTATCCACTGGAGGCATGGTTGGATAATTAGATCATTACTAAGCTATGGTACCCTTGTGTGCTGGAGGGCAGTGGACAGGAAATAATATCTCTGAAACCTACAAAAGGTATAGTGATTTCCGTGTGTGGGTACAACGACTGGCGTGTGTGGGAATTACTGGTGCTATTAGATCACCATCTCAGGTCGCCCTAGTAATCATACTAAACATTCAGACCATGAATATCTACGGCAAGAGCACAGCAGCAAAACCGGTTTAGGGTAAGAGAGTGGCAAATTCTTATGCAACGCTCTTGGGGACACTCAACCATATTAAGTACGTAGGGCGGGACGGAATTGGAACAGAAAACCGAGTATATCTCTCCAAATATGAACTTTGATAGAACCTTTGAAGTTTAAATACCAACTAGGGAAGACTAGGCGAAAAACTCTGTTATAACAAAGAATGCGATCTCAATATTTACGGACGGATTGAAAATAGAGTTGGGTACGGGTTCGGGAGTATACTCCGGACAAATGTAGTGTTCTCCAGACTGAGGTACTTGCAGTTGATAAAACCGCACTAATGATTATGGGAAGGGACCTTCGTCCTATCGACATTACCATTTTCGTGGATAGTCATGCAGCTCTGAAGGCCTTAAAAGCAAACACTGTAAAATCGGGAATCGTAAGGAATGGGTGGAACCTTAAATGTCGGTTCGTATAGTGGAACTGATGTACGAAGTTGATAGGATATCAGAGAACAGAATGAAGGAAAGGTGGATATCACTGACTACGTGCTTAAAATCGAGAGCCCTCTGGGCACTGCCAAATCCTGAAAGAAGAAAAAGTTTTATTACTTTTGGCAAACTGTCGTTTAGCCTAATAGTGGGAGTCCTGACAGGAAATTGAATAATAGGCGAAATTGGAATTTTTGATAGAGACTATTGGTGAAATGAAAGAGAAGTCAGTGAAGCACTTGTTATGTGAATGTAAGGGTCTGATGGGGAGCTGCCATAAGCATTAGGGCAAAGATTTTTTGATGGCCTGGATTGCATAAACGGTGTCTCATTGACGTCGCTAGCAAATTATCTAAGGGAATCGGATTTGTTCTCAGAGGGGGAGAAAGGAAATCACAATGGGTTTTATGGCCTTCAAATGAGTTCGCCAAATAGCGGACGCCCATCCAACCCAACCCAAGTCGTGTCGGCTGACCGGATTTTTTAAAATTTTTCAAAATAAAAAAATACGTCCTCTGATACATCACTATTGTTATTTTTGATGCGTGAAACACGAATGTAAAAAATGTAAATTTGTCGAACGGTTTTCGTGACATTGCTATTAAAAACTTGCAAAAGACGAATTTTTATTTAAATTTAATTTGAGGCAAATTCGATAATTTAACCCGTGGCAATCAAAATTTGATTTGATGATTTTTGAAAAATTTTAAACTTTAATCGAAATTCTAATCGTGTTAAAATAATCTGATTTGACCCAAAATATATTGAAATATAAATTTTTTTCGGTCTTGATGAAAGGGCGAATGAAAATTTTGAGATTTTAATTTTTCAAAGACCAAAATTTTTGCAGGAAATTTTCCAAAAATCTAAAATTTTGGTCGAGGTTTTAATGATCTGATTTACCTCAAGCTAAGTTTAAATGAAAGATTTACTTCAGCTCTATGAAAAGGTCAGAGGAAAGAATGCCAGTCTATTGCACTCCCTTTTTCACATATCATTGAAAACAGTTTGATTAATATTACCATGATAATTGGCATTTAGTTGTATATTATCACCAACAAGTTAGAATTTTTGTAGAAATGTTGGTGGCGCTACTGACCTTTTGCTTACTTGTCTGTGCAGATTTGTATATTAAATATATTCAAGGAATTATATTTTGAGTAGGTTTATTCTAGCTCGTTTAGGTTTAGATTTATTCTAGCTTCCTTTACTAATTAAAACTATGATGTTCTAATAAAATAATTTTCAAGAAAATTATTTTTCTGTAAATTTATTTATGTTGGTCATTTTTTGCAACACTTAATCGACACGTGTTTCGGGATTTGTCAAATCCCATTGTCTAGATTATTTAGCAGAAATAAAAACCATATACTACAAGTAGCAAAGGGTCTTTAATGACAATCGTTAATGATCAAAATAAAATATTAATACATATTCGACTCTCATTGAGAATTAGAAGACGAAAATTGTTCCATCGTAGTAAGATCACGATCATCAATTTAGTTTATCATTTAGTTTATCGACTGGTATTTAAGTATTTCAATCTGATCGTTTTAATTTTTTTTTACTTACGTTTCTCCGGTGGCTTGTGATTCTTTTGACAGCAATGCGTAGGAATCACTGTTTAGAAAACTTATACTATCTTTAGCGGTTCCTTCAAATTCTGAGCTGCAAGTCCATGATACTTGCTTACTGTCAGTATGACCAGTACCGTCCTTAGCCCTCTTGATGATGTTGATGTTGTTGTAGAAAACCTAGAATAGAAATTTAAAAAATTCAAAATGAGTGCTCGTTTTTCAAGGTTTTCAATTAAATAACAACGATTAACTTACATCTGATATACAACCCCTGAAACTTCCCAAATCATTAAGAAATTCTGGTGAGTATTCTCCTGGCCCACCCAAAAAGGTACCAAAATGTACATTTAAAGCACCCATCTCCGGCGGCAATGTCTTCCTTATTATCGTACCATCAACTTGTAAAGTGATATTATTTTCATAACGCTGCACGGCAACATCATGCCAATCTAGATCATTAAGCTTCTGTTTTTTAGGTGAACGCAACTGTAAAGAAAATTACAAAAAATTATGTCTAGAGTGCAAAATTATGTCTAGGTACAAATAAAAAAAAATACACCATTTTCAATAGTATATAAGAAAATTTTATTTTAAAAAACTACCCAGCAAAAACTTGGTAATGGGTACTCCTTCCCGTCTCGCTTACCTGGTAATGACTATGAAAAATATCAAAATTTTCTAAGTTCCGAACACAATTTCTAAGTTTTGGAGTAAAGAATTTCTATAAGATGGTTTAAAGAACCGAAAAGTTTTTGACATATATTAAAATGGTAATGGGTACTCCTTCCCGTCTCGCTTACCTGGTAACGGCTATGAAAAAATCAAAAAGTCCCGCACACATTTTTTCGGTTTGGAGTAAAGAATTTTATTAAAATGGTTTAAAAAACTGAATTTTTTTTTGACATTTATTAAAAAGTCTCGAAAAAATTTTGAAAAAATTTTGAAAAATTTTGAATGAAAGTCCACGACTTATTTGTCAATTTTTCTTGCGTTGTGAAGTAAAAAAAAAATTAAAAAAAAATTTAGTTTCGAAATATTTTGAAATTTTTCCCAGACACAAAATTTATTTCAATTTTTGCGTTAAAAAAACTTAAAAAAATATATATTTTTTTTAAATTTTCTAAGTCCCGGTCACAATTTTTGACCCAGTCACACACATTACCTGGTAATATGTTATAAAATCACCACCCATTACCAAAGTTTCGTTGGGATTAGAGATGCGCGCGTGACACTAATTTTTCGTGATTCACGTGATTCACGCGTGAATCACGCGTGATCGTGAGTGAAATTTATTTTTACTCACGTGATTGCACGTGATTAGAAAAAAAAGTTTCGTGCGTGAGCGTGCGTGAGTAACTTTTGTTTCGTGGGTTCTCGTGATTGTTTTGTGCTGTTTGAAACAAAAAACAAGTAAAAAAATCGTCATTATATTGACTTAAGAGGGTAATTAATACAAAATTGTGATTTAAATAAATTTTTATTATTGTTTTAAGGAAAATCAATACTTTTTGTGCAAGAAATCGAAAAACGTAAAATAAAAATTTGTTAAATTTAATTTCGTGAGTCTTCGTTAGCGTGATTATTTCGTGAGCGTGAAAAAAATTTTAGTTACTCACGTGAGCGTGCGTGAACGTGAGCAGCAAAAATAATTTCGTGCGTGATCGTGCGTGATCACTATTTTTATTTCGTGAGCGTGAGCGTGCGTGAGTCAAAATTCACTCACGCCCCCATCTCTAGTTGGGATACAAGAAACTCTAGTGACAAAAATTCCTATTAAGCTTTTTTTTTTTTAACTTACAAGATTTGTGGATGGTTTAATAAAACCTTTTTTGAATAAAAATTTATGAAAAACATTTTGAAATTTCTAAAATTCCAAAAATTTATATTAAAAAATTTCTAAAATCCCAAAGAAAATGGTGTAACTCAAAGAAAAACAAGTAAGAGTGTTAAATTCGGCTGTGCCGAATCTTTTATACCCTCCAACACGTTAAAAATTAAAAAAAAATCAAAGGGGCGACTTTTTTGGTGGGGTGGGTCTGTGGAGTTGATGGGTACACCTGTACCCCCGCTTTATATTTTAACAAATTATTTGTTTATGATATTTACGCTTAAATAATAAATTGTTATCGTTATTTTTAATTAATTTCTATAACCACGCCCCCAAAAGGGAGATGGCCTGTAAAAAATCGAATTTCCTAACCCCCTTTGTCCCAGCGCAGGTCTATGAACATAATATGGCTTACAGATGTTACATTTGTTGAGCAAAAATTAAAAAAAACTCGTAAAAATATCGTATTTTTCAGGAGTCGTTTTAGTTCTTCAAGGGGGAACTTTTTTCCCCCTGGTCCGATTTTGCCCATCTTCGAACTTAACCTTACCAGTAACATAAGAGATATTCCCGCCCAAGTTCAGGGGTCTAGCTCTTTTGGTTTGGACTGCATCGTTATTTCTACAGACGGACGACGGACGGACATCGCTAGAATGTCTTAGATTCTATCATGGATCAATATTATATATACTTTGTGGGGTCCCCGACCGATATTTCGATATGTTACACACGGAATGACAAAGTGAGTATACCCCCTACTGTGGTTGGAGGGTATAAAAATAACACAGCTTGAAAATCACAATGCAAATGAATAATTTAAATAATAAAATGTGTCCATTTCAGTGAAACTTACCTGCACAATATTACGTTCTATTTTATAGGTAAAACTTATGGCTCCTGCCTCCAAACGCATTAGACAATAATCTGTGCGACCATGGGCCATAAATAGAAATGAATTCTCTTGATGTGTGCGAAATTTAACACGTATATTTGTAGACATTTTTGCCTCCTGCAGTGGCATCGATATGTAACCATCACCAAAGAATGAAACTAAAATGGGAAAAATGATAGAAATAAAATAAAGAAAATTCAATTTATTTTAAATTTATGTTATTTGTGGGGCCTAGTTTGGATTATTGTAAAGCAAACCTACTTTAATTGATTATAGCAATTTTATGTGGAGACAAACATAAATTTGTTGTTGATTTTTTATTTATTGTTGTTTGTTTTTTTCAAGAATTTTTTTTTTAAATAGTTTAAAATTTATTGGTAATATACGTGAGAAAAAGTTTAAAAATTATTTTTATTTTTAAATGATTTTATGCAAGATCATGTTTAACACTTTCATTTGTTTATTTAGGTTTAAAACAGAATATAAATCAAAGAAAATTTCTTAAGCCAAAACCACACTGAAGCAGTGCAGCAGTTAACTGCCACGGTCTTTCAAAACAATACAAAGAAATTATATGTCCTATTTTGATAGACTACCGCTGTCCACTGCTTCATTGTGGCCCTTGAACTTGAGCATTGCAATTTTAGACTTTTGTCTAATTTTAAAAAATTTTGCAGGACCCCACCTCAGTTTGAATATATAAGCTAACGATTAACCAACAATTTTCTTAAGACCAAAAATTTTAGTAACTTTTATCATAGAGAAAACAAAGTAAAGAGAGTGTTATTAATTTAACTCTCTTTTTTTCTCTCTTGCGAAGTCTGTCTGGGATCAAGGAATATTTTTGGTTTTTTTAAGTCATTAAATTTGTAATTTATTTGCACTTTTAATATTTTTTTTTAATTATATTGAATCACTAACATTTTAAGAAAGTAAATTTCATAAATTTGTTTTGTTTAAAACAATATAAAAGTGCGTTTTTTAAAGAAAACAACAATTCTTTTTTTTTCAATTCCTCTTTCAACCTTCATTATATTAATCCCAGGCAGTTAATGTTTGAGTGTTTGAGGTGCATGAATACCCCCTACTTGTAGTTCAAGCCCAGTAACTTGGATAATAATTCTACTCGTGGTGAATAAAAAAAATATTCACAAGCTGGTGAATAAAAGGTAACAGAATTAATTTTTTATCAATTTTTGTTTATCAATATTTTTTTTAATCAAAATTTTTTTCATCAATATTTTTTTTTATCAATACTTTTTTCATCAACATTTTTTTCATCAATATTTTTTTCATAATTTTTTTTTCATCAATATTTTTTTTTGTTTATCAATATATTTTTAAATCAATACTTTTTTTTTCATCAATATTTTTTTCTCATCAATATTTTTTTCTCATCAATATTTTTTTTCATCAATATTTTTTCTTCAATATTTTTTCATCAATATTTTTGTTCATCAATATTTTTGTTCATCAATATTTTTTTTATCATTAATATTATTTTTTCATACATATTTTGTTTATAATTTTTTTTTCATCAAAAATTTTCTTATCTACATTTTTTTCATCAAATATTTTTGTTTATCAATAAGAAATCACTTTTCATCAACAACTTTTTTTCATCAAAAACTTTTTTTTATCGACAAACGCAGGACAAACAGATAGATGCCCAGTCAGAAAAAAAAAATCGCAAAAGCGTTGTGAAAGCGTTGTGGACAGTTGTACGAGCGTTCTGTATACCAACTTCAAAGCGCCTTCAGATGATCCGAATAATAACATCGATCTACGCTAGGTTTAAAGCGTTTTAAAAGCGATGTTAAAAAGTGATTTGAGAACGTTTTAAAAGTAAAGAATTTGTGTTTTAGTTCGGTTATAATAATTTGTTTGATACAAAGTGAAATCCGAAAAAAAATTTTTTTTTTGTACTTGAAGAAACTTCAAAAAAATTTTCGACTTAGAAAATTAAAAAAAAAAATTCTAAAAACATTTTTGATGATTTTTTTTACTTAAAAAACAAAAAAAAAAAAGTGACAAAAAATTGTTATTCAAAATTGTTATTCAAGAATAGTTTCGTTTCGTAGTTTTTTTAAAAAAAAAAAAAAAAAAATTAAAGAACTCTTAAAACGCTTTTCGAATACGCTCGCAAAGCGTTCCAAAAAAACGTTTTGAGATTGCTTTTTTTTTGTTATAGTGCTTTCAGAACACTTTTCAAAAACGCTCGCAAAGCGTTTGAAAATAGCGTTTTGAGAATGCTTTTTTTGTTACAGTGCTTTCAGAACGCTTTTTTTTAGAACCGTAGTCAATTTCTGCTTGGGTGGATATCACTAGAATATCTTAGAAACCTTTACGGATCAATAATAAATAAGGGGAATTCCATGTCAAATCGAACACTTTGAATTTTTTTTTTTTTTGGATTTTTCCAATTTGTTTACAGTTTTTAGTACCCCTCGAAAACTCTTTTGTTGTAAATTTTCAATTATTTTTTGAGAACCCGTTCAAAAGATATCGAGTTTTTAAAAAATTGGTTATTTCTTTAAAAATGGTCCAAATTCAAATTTTTTTTTATTTTAATTTTTGGTTTTTTACTTACTTTAAACAAAATTCATAAAAAATAATTAAAAGTATGCAATGTTTAAGTTTTAAAATTTAAATCTCATTTTTGAAAATGTGTGCACTCTTAGATTTTTTATAAATTTTATTGTTGAAAACTTCTATCGATTCTATAATTTTTTTGCCCAGAAGGATCGTGGAATAACGATTACAGTACTGATCATTTTGAAACTTGATGCGACTGGGACGCGACCTTACACAGCAAAAATAAAGAGATATTTTGGCGACACAGCATATTTTTATAGCATACCGGAGCGCATCCAAAGAGCACTCTTGAGGATGCAGTAAAAGTAAAGGGTAAAAATTTTAATTTTTTGTTAAGATTTTTTAATGAAAAAAAAATTTTTTTTTTGATAAAATTTTCAACTTGATTTCCTTTTTAATATTTTTAACACTTTTTGACTGAAAAAGCATGAGTTTTGGACAAATACACATGATTTCACTGCATCATTATTGCGCATTAATCGGCGCTGCAAAGAGTGTTTCAATCATAACACTTTTAACACATTTTGAATGATGGTAAATAGGCCAACCAAAAAACAGCAAATTTTATTTTAAAGAATTAATAAATTTTTGCTTACATTTCAGAAATTTGTATTTATATATGTATCAGAAATTTCGATATATATTACAGAAATTTCTATTTATATTTCAGAAATTTCCAATTGTATTTAAGAAATTTAAATTTGTATTTCCAAAATTTTCTAAATGCTTTTTAGAAATTTCAAAATGGATTTCAAAATTTACAATTGCCATTAAGAATTTTTTTTTAATTAAAAAAATCGATGTGTATTTTAGAAATTTCCAATTGTATTTAAAAAATTTCCATTTGTATTTAAAAATTTTCTAAATTCTTTCCAGATAATTAAATTATTTATTTTCATCATTTATATAATTTTAAAATGGAAATTTCTTAAACATAAATAAATGTCTCCGAAATATAAATGGAAATTTCTGATATATACATGGAAATTTCTGAAAGATAATTTGTATTTTCTAAAATATCAGTGGAAATGGTGTAGTCCGGAATTTGAACAGAAATATTCAACTGTATTTCAGAAATGGCCAATTTTATTTAAGATTTTCCAATTTTATTTCAAAAATAGACAATTGTATTTCAGATTTTCCAATTGCATTTCAGAAATAGTCAAATGTATTCATTCATCTTTATTCTGCTTAAATCAGCTCTAAAAAGATACATGAATTCACTGCATTAATTGCTTAATTAGCGCTACAGAAGAATTCTTAAATAAGTGCTCTAAGGACACGTGATTTCAGTGCATATTAAGAGCGCTTTTTCGGTGTATCCAACTAGCGCTCTAAAGTGTGACATCGCCTTAGAGAATCATGAATGAATTCAGCGCTTTTTGACTCAAGTTTCCTTTCCAAAAGCTGCTGCCAGTTCAGCAAAATTTCTGCTGGGTACGCCGTTAATTGCTATTGTTTTAGTGATCACAAATCTGCTCTTGAAACTTTTCCATCACATCAGGTTTTTGCGAAAATTGAGGTCAAAGTTTAAAGAAATCGCCGGTTTGGGTATTTTTAACAACTTATAGCGGATGAAGCCGATGTGATAGCGACCCCAGCAAAACTTTGGTAATGGGTAGTGATTATATAACACATTACCAGGTAATGCATATATCTTATTTGTAGCATTATTTTATGATATCTTACCAAACATTTGTTCCACAACGTATTATTTTTAAGTGAAAAATAATGCGTTACTAATAATTTGCTACGTAACGCATGATTATTGGAAAAAATGTATTTCAGATTTGTTATTTCTAAACATTAAATCATGGATGACTTATATTTGGTTACATTATGTATTATTTGAAAGTTTGAAATAATGTATTATTTATAATTGGATGCATAATGCATTACAATAACATAAAAAATAATTATTTTATAAAAAAATTCACAAGTTTAAACTAGAGATGGGCTCACGACAGGAAATTTCTAACGACACACACTCACGAGCATATTTTATCTACTTACACTCACTTACAATCACGTGAGTAAATTTAATACAAAATTACTTTTTCACTACTCGTAACACCTTATATATTATCTTCTGGTATGCTATATTATTTCATTTCTCGTAACCTATAAAATATCATATATTTTACTCCTTACTCGTATTCTTCGTTATAAATTTATGACTTATTTTATACCTTACTGGTATTCTTTGTGATAATGTGGATGCATTACTTTGAGTCTCATCGCCTGTTAAAATCATCAATGCTGCAATGTATAAAATAAGAGATCCTATACCTTATTTTATACCTTATTTGGTAATCTAAGTTTTGCTGGGCGGTACAACAGTGCGTCCTAGTTAAATCGACCCCCATTTATTTTTATCCACCAACATTTTTTTAAAACATATCTACGCCCTATCCGCACTCTCTAAACAGACTCCCATACAAATTACAGCTGTAGGTTTTATTTCATTTTTTATGAATAACAATAGCATTTTAGCCCGCATTCGACAAAAGTAATTTTCGTGCCACCCTAATCGACATAAATACAAATTGACAAACATCTTACACTAACAAAAGTTGTTGCTACTGTAAGCTAGCTAACAAGTCCGTGGGTACAATAAAATTTCCATAAAACAGATCAAATCATAAAATGACAATCAAAATGCATAAAAAGACAAAAATTTATTTTCCAAATAAATTGAAAAGAATTTTTCTATCGCAATGTGTGTATTTTTATAAAAAATATTTAAAATTCCTTGAGATTTGTGCAATTTTTCTGTCATAATTCTTAGAAAACTATTTAGGCATTTAATGACTTTTAAAAACACATTTTTTATTTTATGCCTTTCAACATACAATAATTTTATGAGTGTATTTCCTCATGAGAAAATGTGTGTGTGTTCTTTTAGGAAAAGAAAAACTAGTAAAAGATATAGCCGGTCAAGATCAACGATATAGTCCCCTATACCAGTCACACCCCCTCCTCAAACGAGTTTAGGTTTTGTAAAAGTGGTGACAAAATCGGGAAATGGCATTCATACCTTTTTTTAGAACTTCAAAAACCGTAACCACGAAAATCCTAGTTGATCCTGTTTTCTAGTTATTGCTAAATAATTACACTGTTCGACAACTAAAACCTGAAAGCGAAAAACCTGATTCCAAATCTGCCATCCGAATTTTTCTAGCACATGCGTTTTTGAGACATTTGCTATTAAAAAAACCAATAATTTTTCTTTTCTGGGGACCACTGTTACATATTCTTACGTTTCTTCCAAAAAAGAACTTGGTTTCATAAAAATTTAACCTCATGATTCCAAAACTGCAATCCAAATTTTTTTAGCATCTTCCGTTTTTGGGATTTTTGTGATTTTTGTGATCAAACGCGTATATCTTTAAAACGAAAGATGCTACAAAAATTTGGATTGTCCTATTTAAATTATTGGTTTTTTGACTTTTTAACAACAAATATCTCAAAACCGGTTCGTGCTGAAAAAATGTGGATGGCAGATTTGGAATCAGGAGAGCAAAATCTATAAGAATCAGTTGGATATTTCACTGGAAGTTTTATTATCGAACAGTGTAATTATTTAGCAATTACTCGAAAGCAGGATCAGGATTTTCGTGCTAACGATTTATAAAGTTCTAAATAAAGTGGAATGAAATGCCATTACCCGATTTTTTCACAGTTTTAACAAAACCTAAACTTGCTTGTAGAAGGGTGTGCTGTGTTTGTAGGCAAAAGGATCCCCATATGGTCCAAAACCGGACCGATTTGCTAATAAAAAATTTTTTTATTAGTGAAATTTTCAAGAAAAGTTGAACTTCGCGATAACTCGGATTTTTTAAACTCCAGGTTAAGATTTCTCAGAGAAGAAACAACACATAAAAAAACTTCGTCAAATTACTAGGAAAAGTCTCGTTATCCCATTTTACCAATATTTGACAGTTTTCCTTATTTTTTAACAAACAAATTTGGATCGAAATTTAAATTTTGTTTTTATAATTTTACAATTTTTTTTTTTAATTTTACAATTTTTTTTTGTAATTTTACAATTTTTTTTTGTGATTTTACAATTTTTTTTTGTAACTTTACAATTTTTTTTTTGTAATTTTACAAATTTCCAAGATAATTTTACAAAAAAAAATCTAGTAAATTCACGAGAATTCCTTGTAATTTTAATTGAGGCAAAAAACTGTAATCTTACAATTTTATTGGTAAAAAGCTTGTAAAATTACAAAATTATTGGTAAAAAGCTTGTAAAATTACTAGGAACTCTCGTAAAATAGGAGGTAGCAAACAATCTTGTAAAGTTACGAAACCTCCTTGTAAATTTTATCGTGTCAAAAAATAGGAGGTAGCAAAAAAAAAGTTACAAGTTTTTCTTGTAATTTTACAAGTTTTTTTTTTTTTTTTTGAGTGAAGCACTTTGTTTAAACATTTATTTTAAAGGTAGTTAAGAGGACTTTCAAACGACATAACAAGTTTTATTTATAAAGGTGATCTCGATTATGGCGAAAAATGGGTTGTATTTAACTTTAAGCAAAGATATATATCTCAAAAACCTGATGTATTAGGCAAATTCTGAGCTCAGATTCGGATTCAGCGCAGCTCAAACCTAGAGTAAAGGTTAAACAATTTTTGGCCAGTGTTTTTCAAAAATAAAATTAAAAAAAAGTGATCAATTAACAAGTAAAAATGTAAAATTCGGCCTTGACAAACAATGGGTTGCTTTTAACTATAAGCTGAGACATCTTAAAAACCTAAAATGATAGGCAAACTCTGAGTCCAGATTCGGATTCAGCGCATCTCAAGCCTTTACAAGAGTATGGGTTAAAAATTTGTTGGCCTGTCTTTTTCAACAATAAAATTTAAAAAAAAGTGGTCAATCAACAAGTACAAAAGTAAAATTCGGCCTTGCCGAATGTTTTGATACTCTCCACAATTTAAAAAGATTATTGCAAAAAACTTTATTTAAAAGGAAATTACTTGAAAAAAAAAAATTGAAAAAAAATTTCCGCGAAAAAAAATTTTTGGTAGAAAAACAATCCGCGTTTTTTTTTTTTTTTTTCCAAAAATATGTTCGCACTTGTTTAAATACCATTCGGTGTTCAAATCTGTTCACATATGTCAACTCGCAGCCGAATTAAAGCATTTTGTATTTTAAGGTTATGTTGAGTGCACTAACATTTTTGAGGTGTCCTTACATTTTCGTTCATAACTTTTGAACCGCTGAACCGATATCGCTCAAATGCAATACCAAACTTTTCGGGAGAACTTTCAATAAATATGTTACGTTTCAGTCATTTTTGTGTGATATTTTGGATGTGATCACCATTTCCACAGACGGACAGACGGATATCGCTAGAATGTCTTAAAATCGATCACTGATCAGTTATATATATACTTTATGGGGTCCCAGACCGATATTTCGATGAGTTACAAACGGAATGACAAACTTATATATAATCTCTATCGCTATAGTGGAGGGTATAAAAACATAAGAATTCTTAAAAATTTTACAAGCTTTTTACCAATAATTTTGTAATTTTACAAGCTTTTTACCAATAAAATTGTAAATTTTACAACTTTATTAGATTTTTTGCTACACACAAAAAAAAACCTTGTCAAATTACTAGGAAAAGTCTCGTCATCCCATTTTACGAATATTTGACAGTTTTCCTTGTTTTTTAACAAACAAATTTGGATCAAAATTTACATTTGTTTTTTGTAATTTTAAATTTTTTTTTGTAATTTAACAAATTTCCAAGATAATTTTACAAAAAAGGTTTAGTAAATTCACGAGAATTCCTTGTAATTTTTATTGAGCCAAAAAACTGTAAAATTTACAATTTTATTGGTAAAAAGTTTGTAAAATTACAAAATTATTGGTAAAAAGCTTGTAATATTACTAGGAATTTTCGTAAAATAGGATGTAGCAAAAAATCTAGTAAAGTTACAAAACCTTCTTACAAATTTTATCGTGTCAAAAAATTTGTAAATTTACAATTTTATTGGTAAAAACCTTGTAAAATTACAAAATTATTGCTAAAAAGCTTGTAAAATTACTAGAAATTTGTGTCAAATAGGAGGTAAAAAAAAAGTTACAAGTTTTTCTTGTATTAGTATTAATAAGGTTTTTTTGAAAGTACCTCCTATTTTGAGAGAATTACTAGTAAAAATTACGAGTTTCTTGTAATTTTACAAACTTTTTACCATTAAAATTGTTAATTTACAACTTTTTTGGTGCAATAAAATTTACAAGGAATTCTCGTGAATTCACTAGATTTTTTTTAATTATCAAAATTTGTAAAATTACAAAAACAAAAATTGTAAATTTAAAAAAAAAATAAAATTTCGATAAAAATTTTTTTGTTAAAAACCAATGAACATTGTCAAATATTGCTAAAATGGTATTACGAGACTTATTCTAGTAATTTGACAAGATTTTTTTTTGTGTGTTATGTCCGTTTACTTAATATGTCACGTTATACTTGTTTTTATATGTTTTTAAAGTAATATAAAATTGTTCATTTATGTTTTTCTTAAAAAAATAGTAGTATTTTGTTATTATTTTTCTTTTAGTGTTTTTCCAAGATTTTTTTATTGTTAAACTGATGTTTTCTTAAAATCAATGTATTCACATGTCGCAAATATAGGTCAGATGTTTGTCGGAAGTGTTATTTTTTTCTAAAGATTTTGTTTTTCTCTAAATACTTGAAGATTATGGTTAATTGGTGCTAAAAAATAGAGAATATTATTGTTTTGAAAAAATTTGACAAGACTTTTTCTTTTCAAAAACATCTGGTTTGTGTTTTTTTAGGTATTATTTTTAAAATTTAAAATATAAGTGCGGTCGTAATGTTGTTTAAACTGTTTAAAGTGACCTTATAGTAATGAAAAACTAATTGTAAAAAAATTATTTTAAAATATGTGCAAATTAATTAAATTTTTTTAAAATTTTAAAAAATTGAAAATGGATATGTTTTATTGGCTTTATTGGAATACATGCTGTTACTATAAAGAAAATTGCAATACCTAAGAATTTTTTACACTAAAAAAAAACCTTGTAAAATTACAAGAAAAACTTGAACTTTTTTTTGTTTGCTACCTCCTATTTGACAAAATTTCCTTGTAATTTTACAACATTTTTACCAATAATTTTGTAATTTTACAAGGTTTTTTTAAATAAAATTGTAAATTTACAAATTTTTTGACAAGATAAAATTTACAAAGAGGTTTTGTAATTTTACTAGAATTTTTGCTACCTCCTATTTTCCTAGTAATTTTACAAGCTTTTTATACCCTCCACTCTAGTGATAGAGGGGTATATATAAGTTTGTCATTCCGTTTGTAACTCATCGAAATATTGGTCTGGGACCCCAAAAAGTATATATATTCATGATCCCCTATCGATTTTAAGACATTCTAGCGATGTCCGTCTGTCTGTCGGTCTCTCTGTCTGTGGAAATGGTGATCATGGCCAAAATGTTACACGGAGATGACTGAAACTTAACATATTTATTGAAAGTTCTCCCCAGATGTTTGGTGTTGCATTTGAGCGATATCGGTTCAGCGGTTCAAAAGTTATGAACGAAAATGTAAGGACACCTAAAAAATTTTAGTACATTCAACATAACCTAAGAATACAAAATGCTTTAATTCAGCTGCTGGTTGACTTATGTGAACGTAATTGAACACCAAATGGTATTTTAACAAGTACAAACATATTTTTTAACAAAAAAAGAAAAAAATCGCGTTTTTTTTATCAATTTTTTTTTTCGCGGAAACTTTTTTTGAAACAATTTTTTTTTCAAAAGTAATTTCCTTTAAAATAAAGTTTTTGCAATAATCTTTATCACTACACTCTAAAAAAAATGAGTCCAGTTTCCTACTATAATTTGGGTAAATTTCAACAAATTCAAAAAATTTACTACTATAAATTGAGTAAATTTCCAATATTTTAAAGTAGAGTTACGCATTTTGTGTAAATTTACCCAATTTATAGTAGGAAACTGAAATCATTTTATTTGATTTTTTCTGTAAGTACAGATCGAGCACGGGCTCTAATTATATTTGTTATAAGGGTTCAAGTTAAAAAAATGCAGAAGAAAAATTTAATTTCTACACTCAAAATAAATTCTCTGTCCAATTAGCAGAAAAATCTGCTGAAAATACACCCATTTTGAGCCATATGAGAAATCTGCTGATTTTAGCAGGCACGGTTTGCTAAATATCTGTCATAAGAGGTGAATAAATATAACAAGAAAAAAAAAAAAAACATACGGCACCAGCCAGCATCGAACTCGCCACCTTCCGATTTGAAAGTACACTTCTTAACCACTACGCTACGGAAGCTTATACTTTTATCTGGCGTTTTAGTTATTAAACATGTGTGGTTTTCGATAGCAGAGAAGTCTAATTTTAGCAGAAATATCTGCTGATTTTAGCAGAAAAATCTGCTGATTTTAGCAGAACAATCTGCCGATTTCAGCAGAATAATCTGCTGATTTCAGCAGAACAATCTGCTGATTTCAGCAGAACAATCTGCTGATTTCAGCAGAGCAATCTGCTGACAATCTGTTCTGCTTTTTTTTTATATAAAAAAAATTCTTGAAAAAATAATGAAATTCAGCAAACAAAATCAGTATAAACATAGTAAAATGTCTGTTATTTTCTTAAACTGAATGACAGAGATTTTAGTAAAAATCTCTGTCATTCAGCTAAAAGATTGCTAATTCAAATTGAAAGTCGTTTTACAGATTTTTTGACAGAGTTTTTCTTTTGAGTGTAAAAATTAAAGACATTTCTGCTATTTCCTATACCGGTTTCAAACACCCCAGTTAGTGTCATCATCAGTAGGATTTTAAATGTCGGTTTGTCTTGTTAATGAAAACTGTATTTTTAGTTTCTACAGAATAAATTTTGACAGTTTCCAACACTACAATTCCATTTCTAGCAATCTCAACCTCACTTCATACTTTCTTTCAACTTTTTTGTCTCTTACATTATTTCGCAAGGGTTACCAACATGATCTGGAATTGTAGACACAAATGAAGGAATTTGCATTTTCTGTTTCGGAGACGTGCCTAATGGCGACATATTTTGTCAGTAATTTTATTTGATTTTTTTTGTAAGTACAGATCGCGCACGGGCTCTAATTATATTTAATAAGAGTGTACATTCGGCTAGGCCGAACTTAACTTTTTTACTTGTTACCAATAATTTACTAATTTTACAAGCTTTTTACCAGTAAAATTGTAAATTTACAGTTTTTTTGGCGCAATTAAAATTACAAAGAGTTCTCGTGAATTTACTAGATTTTTTTTGTAAAATTATCTTGGAAATTTGTAAATTACAAAAAAAAATGTAAAATTACAAAAAAAAATTAAATTTCAATTTGTTAAAAAACAAGGAAAACTGCCAAATATTGGTAAAATGGGATTACGAGTCTTTGCCTAGTAATTTGACAAAGTTTTTTTTGTGTGTAGTTGTATCAACTCAAAGTTCCGTTGCTGCTATAGCATTCGGCTGTGACTGCCAAATTTTGCGGTTGTTTCAATAAAAGAAAATAATATTAACCAAATTCAGTTGTGACTACCAATATTTTATTGTGACGGTTTATATGCAAATGTATCAACCGAATTTTACTTTGCATCAACTGAATTTCAGTTGTAATATTTACAATTTTATTGGTAAAAAACTTGTACAATTACACGAAAGTTCGTAATTTTTACTAGGAATTCTCGTAAAATAGGAGGTAGCAAAAATCAAGTAAATTCACGAAACCTCCTTGTAAGTTTTATCGCGTCAAAAAAATTGTAAATTTAAAATTTTTTTTGGTAAAAAGCTTGTAAAATAACAAAATTATTGGTAAAAAGCTTGTTAAATAACAAAATTATTGGTAAAAAGCTTGTAAAATAACAAGTAATTCTTGTCAAAAAGGAGGTAACAAAAAGAAAGTTACAAACTTTTCTTGTAATTTTACAAGGTTTTTTTGAGTGCATTATTCCAAATTTCATCAAACTCGAAAGGGAATTTTTTACTTTTTTTCGGTTGAGTTGACATGTTTTAACTCTTATATCTTTTTTTGTAGAGTACACTCAAAATAATAACTCTGTTAAATTACAGAAAAACTCTGCTAATTTAACAGAGTACACCATACTTTTCCAGCTAACAATATTTCTTGGTAATTTTACTAAAAAACTCTGTAAAATGATTTTGACAGAAAAAAAACTGTTAATTTACAGAGTTTATAGTAAAATATTGGTTAAATATGAAAGCTTTTTTACAGAGAAAACGCTGTAATTATACCCTACACCACACTGTGGTACAGGGTATAATGAGTTTGTGCTGATGTTTGTAACTACCCGAAATATTGGTCCTAGACCCACCTTTAAGTATACCGATCGACTCAGAATCACTTTTTGAGTCGATTTAGCGATGTCCGTCCGTCCGTCCGTCTGTCCGTCCGTCCGTCCGTCTGTCTGTCTGTCTGTCCATGTAAACGGTGTAAACACGATACAGGTCGCAATTTTTAATCAATTGACTAGAAATTTGAAACTTAAGTCTCTCTTGGCCCAAGGACGAAGCCTATTGAAATTGGAAAAAATCGGTCCATATTTAGACCTAGCCCCCATACAAAGGTCCTCTTTAGTTTTGGCTCAAATGACTCTAATAACCGTATTATAGAAGGTATCGCTTTGAAATTTGGATGGTAAACATGTTTTGTCTTCACATATCATCATTCCGAATTTCAAAGAAATCGGACCAGTTCTTCTTGTAGCCCCCATACAAACCACCTTCCCGATTTTCACATAAATGTCTCAAATTTCATGAAAATAGAAAATATTTAATTAAAATTTTGTTTGTGTATGTTAAACGCGTACTTAAATAACCTTATCAAACCTGATAATCATCGGACCAGTTTTGGACTCAGGCCCCTTGTGAAAATTTCGCCCGATATTCAGTTAAAGCGGTTTATTGACAACAAATAGAAGCCTATTTCACTCAAATTTGATTTGTGAGTGTTTTCTTCACTTATTAAAGGTTTTACAACATATAGATCTAATCGATCCATGGGACCCATTTTCCGGGAAACCTTGGTGTAGGGTATTATATGGTCGGTCTTGACCGACTATAATTTTCTTACTTGTTTTACTATAAAACTCTGTAAAATGATTTGTACAAAAAAAAAAACTGTTAATTTACAGAGATTCTAGTAAAGTATTGGTTAAATAAACCACCATTTAGCAAAAAAAACTATGTAAATTTACATATATTTTAGTTAAATGCATATTATTTTGTAAAATTTTTATAAGATTTCTGAAAAAAAAAAATTTGATAACTTTTTTGCTACTTTTGCAACTTTTTCTCAAAAAAAATATACAGATAAAATTTTGATGTTTGGAAATAAAAACTGCTCAAAACAGAAAACTTTTTTGGTTATAAAAAATACTAAGTATTTTGCTTAGATCTGAATTTTAGCAGAAAATTCTGATAATTATCTGTAAAATTAAGATTACAAAGTAAAAAGTAACATAACAGAGGAAACTTTGTTTTTTTGTCACAACAAAATACAAAGTATTTTCTTTAAATCTGTTTTTTGACAGAAAACTCTGTCAAATATCTGTTGAATTGAGATTACAGTCATTTTACAGAGTTTTTACAGATTTATTATTTTGAGTGTATGGTATGTGTAAAAAATCCCTGAATTCCTTCAATTTGCAATCTCTTGTTATCTAGTTAATATATTTTCTGATTCCAACTTGCAATTCAAGGTAACTTTTTGCAACTTTGTAGCCATATTGAAATATTTTTCTGTTCTCAAATTTCTTAATTAAATTAAAAAAAAATAAACAGCTTCTTAAACATTTAAATTTACTACTTGTTTTTATCAGCTATAAAAAATCGTCATATCTTTTTAAGATCACTGCACGATTTTTAGTTTCATTCATTGAAAATTTTCATATAAAACCAAAAATGGTTTGCACACGATATAAAATCGCCATCAGATTTTTTTCCTTTTTTTATGATTTTTTGTGGGGTTCTTTCAACAAAACAAATGTGTTTTTGTTTATTTTAATAAGCTACTGGCTGGCAATTGCAGTTGTTATATTATACATTTTTTTTTTGTGTAAAAAATATATATAATATTGAACATGTTCATGTCCTCAATTTGTGTAGTTGAAGTAGCAAAAAAAAGTCTATATTTATGCCAAAAATATATAAATTAATTATACAAGACTCCAAGAAAAAGTAAAGTCATAAGTGAAAATCAAGCATGGACAATCTAGGCACACATGCAAAAAATATTGGCTTCAAAGAAATTGGTGAAATTTTTTTTTATTTTTTTTTTTTATTAAGAATTAACATATAATTACAAATTATATACTAATTTTACCTAACCGAGAACTGGTAACAATGACCTTCGTCTCGTTGTAGCGAAACAGACCAAGGCCTATGGTGGGAATCGAACCCACGACCCCCAGACTCATAGGCTAGCACTCTACCAACTAGCCTACTGGGGCGCCTGACATTGGTGAAATTATTCAAACGCTTTTCCGTTACCTCAAACTAAGTTCTGAAAATTTCGAAAAAATGTCGATCCCTGAAATGAAATCAAACAATGTTTTAAAAACAAAAATGTCTGCGAATTTTGTACTCTTGCAAAAAAAATAAATAATGATAATGTTTTGCCGAGAATTTGGGTGTACTCGCCAAAGCAAAGTTTGTTTTAGAACAAATAATGTTATATTCATTTGACCTTCCATGCAAAAAGTATTGAAATATCGGTCGAAGACCGATTAAGTTTATATATTATTGATCCATTTCTAAGACACTCTGATCCGTCAATCTGTATGTGGAAAGAAAGATGCAGTCCAACCAAAAGAGCTGTAAATTTGGTAAGTGAGTGTATTACTTAAGTGGAAAAAAGTTTTTTTACTTTTTGGAGAGTATAAAGGATTTGGCACCGAAGAATTTAACACTCTCACGTGTTTTTTGTACATTTGTTAAACAAATGGAACATTTTTATGTCAAAAGTTTAGACTTGGTAAAAAAGTAGTTTTGGTAAATAAAATGGAAACACTATTTTTTTTTCACGAAGAACAAAATTATGATAAAAAAAAAATTGATAGAACAATATTTTTGGTGAAAAAAATTAAAAAAATTTTTGGTGAAAAAAAAATTATCAAAAAAAAATTATGAAAAAAAATTATGAAAAAAATTTAATGTTATAAAATATTTGAAATAAATAAATTTAATAAAAAAATAAATTTATGAAAAAGAACTGATTAAATTTTTTTTTATTTTAAACTATATTTTCAGGATGTTTATTCTGGCTCGAGGTCATTATTTTCTTTACTAATTAAAACCATGATATTCTCATAGCATAATTTTCAAGAAAATTATTTTTTTTGTTTTAAATTTATTTATGTTGCTCATTTTTTTACGACTCAATCGACACGTGTTTCGGAATTTGTCAGATTCCAATGTAAAGATTATTTAGCAAAAAACGATTTACTACAAAGTAGCAAACGAGTCTAATGACAAATCGTTTGTGCACAAACTAAAATATTAATACATATTCGCCTCTATCCACAATGGCAATTAGAAAGACGAAGAAATTGTACTATACTATAAAATTGTTTTAAATATTTTTGTTGGTTATTGACAATCGTTGCCTTACTAGTATAGTACAATTAGTAAATCGTTTCTATTTTTGCTAAATATTCTTGACAATGGAATCTGACAAATTCCGATACATGTGTGGATTAAGTCTTGCAGAAATGACCACACAAATAAATTTAAAACAAAAAAAAAATTATGTTTCTGAAAATTATGCTATGAGAATATCATGGTTTTAATTAGTAAAGAAAATTGTGACCTCGAGCCAGAATAAACATCCTCAAAATACAATATTTTAAAGGTCGAAAAAAATAACTTTTATTTTTTAATAAATATTAATTAGTATTGGAAAAATTCTCAAAATTGTGTCGACTTTTCTTGATTAAACATTTATCAAATTAACAAAATGCACCACAATCACAAAAATTAACATTCAAGTATATTTTGTATGGGTTACAAAAATATGAAAACTCATTGGTTTCGCAAATAGTCGTTACTCATACGCGGTGTTGACACAATAAAATACAAGAGAATTATAGAATTTTTCTGAAATCCAATATTCAAATGCGATTTTCTCGAAAAAAATGTGGATAGACAAACATCTAAACTAAACTAAAAAAAATAAGTGAGAGTGTTAAATTCGGCTGTGTCGAATCTGTTATACCCTCCAAAATGTAAAAAAATTAAAAAAAAAATTTTTTGGGAAGGGGGTGATGGGGGTCAGTGGGTGACTTTGAGAACACTTTTCCATCGCGATGAATATACCAAATGTTTCATTTATTTAACAAAAATACAAAAAAACATGTAAAAAAGTGTTTTTTTCAGATGTTGGTTCAGTTCTTCAAGGGGGAACTTTTTTCCCCCTGGCCCGATTTTGCACATTCACGAACTTAACCTGCCTATGAACATGAGACATATTGCTGCCAAACTTCAGGAGTCTAGCTTTTTTATTTTGGACTGCATTGTGTTATCTACAGACAGACGGACGAACGGAAGGAGGGACGGACAGACGGACATTCACAGAATGTCTAAGAATCGATCATAGATCAATAATATACATACTTTATGGGGTCCCCGACCGATATTTCGATGCGTTACAAACGGAATGCCAAAGTGAGTATACCCCCATACTGTGGTTGGAGGGTATAACAATTAAAAAAATGTGGCCGGATTTTTGATAAATTGTTAAGGGGACAAAAAGGGATAAAATTTGGAATCAGGGTCCTTTGGTAAAAAAACCGTCTGAAAAAATGTACTTGTTGTAAATTTAATTTCTAAGGGTCGTAAAATTGGTAAAAAAAGTATACTTTTTGTTCTTTTATAACATTCCACAAAAATTACTTTCATGTGTATATATTTGGGCGCCCCGAAAATTATAATCTTTCGAATTTCGTAACAGAATTCCTGCCAATGGCAACTGAAGAGCTGATTGTGTGAAAATTTTTAAGGAAATTTAGAAAGAGCGTCTTCAGTCTGCTGCCAGAAAAAATACGTTTTTTGATAAAACTTCATGCCCGAATTTTTTTAAACAAATCCAGCCAAATTTTTTTGGATTAAGGGTTCAAGTTGAAAAAATGCAGAAGAAAAATTGAATTTCTAAAAATTAGAGACATTTCTGGTATTTCCCATACCGGTTTCAAACACTCCAGTTAGTGTCATCATCAGTAGGATTTTAAATGTCGGTTTGTCTTGTTAATGAAAACTGTTTTTTATATATGTGAATATTTATAGTTTCTACAGAATATTATTATTATTATTAAGAATTACCATATAATTACAAATCATATACTAATTTTACCTAACCGAGAACTAGTAACAATGACCTTCGTCTCGTTGTAGCGAAACAGACCAAGGCCTCTGGTGGGAATCGAACCCACGACCCCCAGACTCATAGGCTAGCACGCTACCAACTAGCCTACTGGGGCGCCTATTCTACAGAATAAATTTTGACAGTTTCCAACACTACAATTCTATTTCTAGCAATCTCAACCTCACTTCATACTTTCTTTCAACTTTTTTGTCTCTTACATTATTTCGCAAGGGTTACCAACATGATCTGGAATTGCAGACACAAATGAAGGAATTTGCATTTTCTGTTTCGGATTATTTTTAAAATAAAATTGTGGGGTTACTAAGATGAAAATTTAAATTCTACTTTAAATTTAAATTACTTTTACGAGAAAAAAGGAAAAAGAAATTGCAAATAAGTTTAATGAATCGTAGGCCAAATATAATATATTTTTAAATCGTTATAAAAACAGTGTATTTTATAGAAAATGATTATCCGTAATCGCATGATTTTTTTTTGTCGATTACGATTAATCACGATAACGATTTTAATGGTTTTGCAACGGACGATACATATTTTTAGCGAAATTCTGTTTTTAGTGAAACTTTTTTCATTTGACAATTTTAATGCATTCAACAATTAATTTATAATTTATTTTTAAATAATTTAAAACACTTAAATTCATATATTTTCGTAAACAAGCCGCGAGCGCGACATCAAGATGTTATTTTAAAAATCCCCCAAAAACCATTTTTTTTTTTTCATTAACAAGAACAAATTAAGTTGGTAAGACCTTCAAAAAAAAAATGTTTTTTGGCCACCCTAGTAGTTATTTTAGCAGAAATCTTGATGTCAACATTTTCTTTTTATTTTTTCTAGGCGCTTGAGTTTTCCCCGTACTGTTAAAATACACTTCCAAATGGAAGTGTTAAGAAGAACAAAATATATAAGATATGAATATCTTAAAATAACCTCCATACACCATATTAAAAAATAATCGTACAGTTAGTCGTCTAGTCCGACAGTACACAGAGCGACATTTGGAAAGTCTAGGAGGACAAAACTATACGCACTCAAAATAAAACCTTCAAGTAGCAAAAAATTGTTCTGAAAATACACAAATTTTCAGGAATATGAGAAATTAGCTGATATTTGCAGATGTTGTGAAGATTCTGCAAAATTTATATCTCAAAATTTTAGCAGAAAAATCAAACTATGTCGAATTATATATAAATCTGTTAAAATTTATTTTTTTTAAAGACGTTTTAAAAGTCTAGCAGTCTAGTCTAGTCTGGAATTTAAGTAAAGTCATTTTAAAGTGGCCGTGTAAAAATTTCTCTAATTTGATATGCTCATATCTGCTCATATGTATGTGGTCTGATCTGCTTTTATCTAGTCTCAAATTTTTTCCTCCATTTCCGGGAGCTAATCATATATGACCAATTTGTATTTCCTTAAAAAATTATTTGTTTCTGTTTGACAGATTTTGAAAAACTCTGTGCACATCAAATTTTAAGACTTTATTTTTAAAATTAAATTGTTGTTCCTCTAAATTGTTGAAATGTCGCACTGTGCAACAGTTTTCCCATTTTTTTTTGTTGCAGCATTTTCATTCGTTTAACTTAATAAAGTGTGCAAAATAAAAGTAAATGCATCACTGCAACTAAACACTCAACGCATTTTTCACGCTTGACATTTGACTTGTAAAAGCACATTCTAGTCATGATTATTTTATTTTCAATTTTATTTTATTTTTTATTTATTTTTTTTGTTTTTCGGCATTAAACGTGCAGCAAGAACATTGTGGATCACATGCCGACCGTCTATGCACAAAGGTCTTGTGTAAGTATTTGTGTGCGAAAGTATTTGTGAGTAAACAGAGTTTTGAAAGAATTCATTTACAAAGACTTTTATCTTTGAAAACTGGTAAGGAATTCCTAGTAAAAATTACGAGCTTTTTTGTAATTTTACAAGATTTTTACCAATAAAATTGTAAATTTACAAATTTTTTGGCACAATAAAACTTACAAGGAATTCTCGTGAATTTACTAGATTTTTTTTTGTAAAAAAACAAGGAAATTTTTAAAATTAAAAAAAAAAATTAAAATTAGAAAAAAAAAAAAATAAATTTCGATCGAAAATTTTTTTGTTAGAAAACAAGAAAAACTGTTTATGCAGTTTTACTCCATCATATAATCACCACCCATAACACAGGTTGTGCTGGGATAAGACAATTTAATCCGTAAAACATTTTTCTTTTAGAGTAATAGAATTTATTCTTTCAAAGCTCTCTGAATAGCCGTATTTAACCATACAATTTATTTTAATTCTTCATTAAGTTATTTTTTATTTAAATATACAATTTTCATTAGGTTTTTTTTTTGCATACATTTTCTATAATTTCGCGCTTATGGTGCGTGACGTCACTTTAAATGTGTTTGTTTGAGTGTGTCATAGCACCTATCATTGGATGATTCATGCCTGATTTCGGTTTGTTATACCCTCCACTTAGTGATAGAGGGTATATATAAGTTTGTCATTCCGTTTGTAACTCATCGAAATATCGGTCTGGGACCCCATAAAGTATATATATTCATGATGCCCGATCGATTTTAAGACATTCTAGCGATGTCCGTCTGTCCGTCTGTCCGTCTGTCCGTCTGTCCGTCTGTCCGTCTGTCCGTCTGTCTGTCTGTCTGTGGAAAATGCTCTCGCGGACAAAATATTGCACAGAGATGACTGAAACTTAACATATATATTGGAAGTTCTCCCGAGAAGTTTGGTATTGCATTTGAGCGATATCGGTTCAGCGGTTCAAAAGTTATGAACGAAAATGTAAGCACACCTCAAAAATTTCAGTACATTCAACATAACCTAAAAATACAAAATGCTTTAATTCGGCTTCTGGTTGACATATGTGAACATAATTGAGCACCAAATGGTATTTAAACAAGTACAAACACAATTTTTGACAAAAAAAGAAAAAAATCGCGGATTTTTTTTTTACCAAAATTTTTTTTCGCGGAATTTTTTTTCCCATTTTTTTTTTTCAAAAGTATTGTCCTTTTAAATAAAGTTGTTTGCAATAATCTTTTTGAAATTGTGGAGGGTATCACTACATTCGGCAAGGCCGAATTTAACTTTTTTACTTGTTTTTATTTATTTTCTACGATTTTTTTTTTTAATTTTCACACATGTGATAGATTTTTAGACCGCGTGCGTTTATTTTCACTTTTTTTAGCCACATTTATTTTAAATTTAATTTTTCAACAAAATCTAAAAATTATTTTCGTAACAAATAAATTTCTTTGC
Organism: Pegoplata infirma; assembly: GCA_963921195.1. NCBI lineage: Eukaryota > Metazoa > Arthropoda > Insecta > Diptera > Anthomyiidae > Pegoplata > Pegoplata infirma. The sequence goes on along the minus strand of OY992537.1, from coordinate 62,549,559 downwards.
CAAAATTTCAATGTTTTTTTTTTTTTTGTTTTTCTTCAGCCGGCTTTTTTCAGTTGTTAAATGTTTTTTCTGGCAGCTCTGGTTCTGTTAAATGACATGTTTCTTATAGGATTTTTGTTTAAAAAAATAAGTTTTTACATATGTTGCTAAGTCAAAGTGTACTTGAGAATTAATCATTTAAATTTAACTATCAAAATTTTTTTGGGTGTATTTTAACAATTTGTTTGTACCCTACACTAGAAAATAGAGACTTTTTATAAAAGGTACTTTTTATAAAAGGTACTTTTTGTAAATGGTACTTTTTATGAAAGGTACTTTTTATAAAAGGTACTTTTTTATAAAAGGTACTTTTTATAAAAGGTACTTTTTATAAAAGGTACTTTTTATAAAAGGTACTTTTTATAAAAGGTACTTTTTATAAAAGGTACTTTTTATAAAAGGTACTTTTTATAAAAGGTACTTTTTATAAAAGGTACTTTTTATAAAAGGTACTTTTTATAAAAGGTACTTTTTATAAAAGGTACTTTTTATAAAAGGTACTTTTTATAAAAGGTACTTTTTAAATAGGGTACTTTTTATAAAAGGTACTTTAATAAATGGTACTTTTTATAAAAAGTAATTTTATAAAAGGTACTTTTTATAAAAGGTACTTTTTATAAAAGGTACTTTTATAAAAGCTACTTTTATAAAAGGTACTTTTTATAAAAGGTAATTTTTATAAAAGCTACTTTTTATAAAAGGTACTTTTTATAAAAGGTAATTTTTATAAAAGGTACTTTTTATAAAAGGTACTTTTTATAAAAGGTACTTTTTATAAAAGGTACTTTTTATAAAAGGTACTTTTTATAAAAGGTACTTTTTATAAAAGGTAGTTTTTATAAAGAGTACTTTTTATAAAAGGTACTTTTTATAAAGGGTAATTTTTATAAAAGGTACTTTTTATAAAAGGTACTTTTTATAAAAGGTACTTTTTATAAAAGGTACTTTTTATAAAAGGTGCTTTTTATAAAAGGTACTTTTTATAAAAGGTACTTTTTATAAAAGGTACTTTTTATAAAAGGTACTTTTGATAAGGGTTTATAAAGGAACCTTTTATAAAAGGTACTTTTTGAAAACGGTACAGAATTTTCGGAAAGTACTTGTTCTAGAATGTTTTATTTCACTAAAGGATCCTACATTCTAAATTTCAAGTTTGAATAACCATTATTTCAGTAAATAAAAAAAAAGTACCAAAAGTACTTTTTTACCCATTTTACCCCCGTAGAATCAACATTGGCAAAACTCGAGCCTTAGTGAATCTTTTTTCCGGAAGGTGAACCGACATTGCAAATTTCAATTTTCTAGTACCATTATTTAAGGAAATATAAAATGTAACAAAAGTACATATTTTTACCCTTTTTACCCTATTAGAAACATCAATCGCAAAAACCAAGTCTTAGGGGATCTAAGTATATTCCGGCAGGTTACCATGCAGTCCAAATTTCAAGTCTATGTGACAAATTTTTAAGGAAATATAAAAGGTACCAAAAGTACAGATTTTTTCCCTTTTTACCCCCTTAGAATCAACATTGGCAATAATCCAGCCGTACTGGATCTATATTCCAGGATGTGAACATACTGTCCAAATTTCAAGTTTCTATGGCCATTATTTCAGGAGATATAAAAAGCACCAAAAGTACAGTTTTTTACCCTTTTGACCCCCTTTGAATCAACACTGGCAAAAAGCCAGCCTTAATGGATCTATATTCCGGGAGGTGAACATACAGTTCAAATTTCTAGTCTCTATGATCATTATATCAGGAGATTTAATAAGTAGTAAAACTACAGTTTTTTACCCTTTTTACCCCCTTAGAATCAACATTGGCAAAACTCCAGCCCTAGTGGATCTATATTGCGGGAGGTGAACATACAGTCCAAATTTCAAGTCTCTAACTTCAGCGGTTTGGGCTAGGCGATGATGAATGAGTATGTCAGTCAGTCACATTACTCTTTTATATATATATATAGATTTTCCGGATTTGGGCAATTTTTGCCCGATTTGGCGACAAAGCCAAAAAAAGTCTGGCAACCCCGTTAATATGACGAAGCAAAAACGGACACACACACACACATGCTATGTACATAAAAATAATAACTATCAATTTTTTTATTATTACTTAACGAACTTTTTTTTAATTAAATTTAGATTTTGTTTTACATATTTTAAAGTTTTTTTGTAAAGATTTTTTTCTTTTTCTCCGTTTTTTTTTTCATTTCCGTATTCTTTGTTATGCATCTACACAAAATATGAGTAAATTTAGGGTTATGTTGAAAACATCTGAGAGTATTTTCAGAAATTCACTCATAACTTTTAAAATACTTAACCAATTTAAAAAAAAAATACATCAGTTTCTTCCTAGGAAAATTCCGCAACTTTTGGTTTAAATCGGTTCCGGATTATTGTCAAAAACGTGATTTCAACAGACAGACAGACGGGCATCGTTAGATCGACTTAAAATCGATCAAGGATCTTGAATATATATACTTTATGGGGTCCTAAACCAATATTTCAATGTGTTACATACGGAATGACAAACTTATATATACCCTATATCACCAGAGTGGAGGGTATAATAATTGATGAAAAAAAAATATTGATGATAAAAAAAAATTTGATGAAAATAAAATTTGATGAAAAAAAAAATTGACGAAAAAAAAATTTAGATGAAAAAAAAATTTTGTTGAAAAATAATTATGTTACGTGTTATTTATTAATAAAAATTAATCAGAATTTGAACATAATGGTTGGCACGCCATAGTGATGAATTGCCCTAATAATGGTATAATTTCATGCACAACAACAAAAAACATATTGTTGTAGTCCAATGGACTATCGTATGTAAAATGTTTTAAATATTTTTGTTGGTTATTGACAATCGTTACTTACTAACATAGTACAATTTCTTCGTCTTTCTAATTCACATTGTGGATAGAGTCGAATATGTATTAATGTTTTAGTTTGTGCACAAACGATTTGTCATTAGACTCGTTTGCTACTTTGTAGTATATCGTTTCTATTTTTGCTAAATAATCTTGACAAATTCCGAAACACGTGTCGATTAAGTCTTGCAAAAATGACCAACATAAATAAATTTAAAACAAAAAATAATTTTCTTGAAAATTATGCTATGAGAATATCATGGTTTTAATTAGTAAAGAAAATAATGACCTCGAGCCAGAATAAACATCCTCACAAAATATGTTACGTTTTATTCACCATCTGGTGAAAAACGTTTTTATTCACCAGCTGGTGAGTTATTATCCAAGTTACAAATCGAAGTTGCAAACCTATTTGGTTTTAAGAAAATTATAACAGTAATTCTTATTTTCATTTTTGTAAGTTGTTAGCTTATATAATCAAACTGAGGTGGAGTCCTGCATCATTTTTAAAATTAGACATCAGCCTAAAAATATTATCATATTAATAGACACCAGCCTAAAAACATTATCATATTAAAAATCTAATAAAAAAAACCAGAAAGATTCAAAACAATCAGAAAAACGTAGGAAAATTAAGGAAATCCCAAAAAATCTGGTCAAATCCAAAAAAGTGTATACGGGGTTTTTGATTCGGCCTACACGAGTCTTACTTATTTTTTTTAAATAAGAAAATTTATGACAAATTTTTAAAAACTGAATTTTTATTTAGTTCGGTTTGAGTCCATATTAATTATTTCTGAGAAATAATAATTGTTGTACAATGAGAAAATCTGAAAAAAATCAAGTGACAACACAGGCTAAGTGGAGATGTCGACAGCTTTCGGAAGATGCCACCCTTCCATCATCAGCACTCCTTCGATTGCCACACACTTAATGTTTAATGTTAAAATTTTTAAAATTTTATTTTAAATTCTAGGAAGTAATTTAAATGTAATTATTTATATTTAAAATCGACTGTCATGTCTGCTTTCGTGATAATTCTACGAATTATCTTAAAATTTAAAATTGTTGAAAAAAATAAAATTCTTACTCACCTTTCATAGCAAATCCTTGTCTGCATATTTGTAGCAATAATATTGTTAATATTATTAATAATTTTTCTTGTAGTCTGGCCATTTTGTATCTTTATCAATCAGCAACATGTATCTTTATTCCGCCCTTACAAAATCCTTTATGTTTCCCGTTCTTAAACTAACATACACTCAAAAAAAATGTGTACGTTTTAATAATATAGTTTAGTTTTTCATCACTTTAATGGTTTTTCAAGGGTGTTGAAGGGTTTATGTAGAACGGAAAACACAAAATATTCATATTCATCATTTAAATTTAATATGCCAGCTGTTGTATGTCAGCATTTTTGACACATGCGGTTGAATTGTACAAGAAAATAGAAAGTCTTTATACAAAAGTATATTGTTACTTGATGTTTTAAAATAGTGTAACAATATTTTTTTGGAGATTCTTTTTTTAAGTTTTACACGTTTTTTTAGATTGTTGTATTTTCAATTTTTTTAAATTTTTTTTTAATTTATAAATAACTTTAAAAACTTGTATGTATATTTCACGGTTTATTTTTGATTTTTTTTTTTTAATTTCGTTTTGTTAGTTTTTGTTTACAATTTCATATTTTTAGATTTTTTACATTTTCATAAACGTCACTTTGATTTCCTTTTTATAAATTCTTGGTGTGTGTATTTATTTTCAACTTGTTTAGTTTTAAACTTCCCCTATTTTCTGTAAATCAAATTATTTTTAGATTTTTTGTAATTTTTTTTTTCTTATTTTTTATATCAATATTTTTCCATTCATAACTTTTGAAGTACTCGACCGATTTCGTCCACATTTACACTTTATCCGATGGGGAACTTAACAAGAATGTTTTATTTATATCGGGATCCATAGTTCCTTAGTTTCGTCAAAAACTTGATTTTCACAGACAAACGAGGACCATGATAATTTCAGAAATTCTCTCTATCACTTACAAAAGATGGGTTTCAGTGGCCACTCAGATTATGTTTTTTTTTTTTAGTTTTTTCTATAATTTGACAGAATTTTTATTTCAAGTGTACACTTTATTTCCAGTTACCCGTATTCACCTAGAAAAACTTTTTCTTTTGATTTTTTTTTTACAGTTTCATGCATGCACATTACAAGGGTCACATAATTACATGAAGACGCATGAGTAACGTTACGTTATTTTTCTATAGTGTCAAATGCAATTTATGCATACATTTTCTTTTTAGGCATCTTATAAGTTTAGAGTAATATTAAAAATATATACGCACCATTCTTGGGATGATACATCCATCCAAGATTGAAAAAATAAAACACAATTCCCATGTACATGCAGATGTTTTTGTGGGTTGGATTTAGACACCACTGCATGAGAGTACGTATTCCAAACATAAATCTTTAAAAATAACATTTGGTTTGCTGACTATGTTGCCATAGTAAGGTGGCAAATATTTTGCGAATGTTGTAATTTACAACATTGATTAATTTTTAGAAAATGATCAGGTGATGACAGCAATGTGCGGTGTACAGTGTTGCGTCTTCATGTAAAGAGTGGCCAAAAATAGAAGGAGTTAAGTTAGAGCGTTAAAATTTGGAACACTTGTTAAGATCGATAAGATCAAGAAAAATTTTGAATTTGGTCAATATCCGCCCAAGGATTCGTATCCTTCCCATATATCCTGAAATTAAAATACGGCATAAAACGAAAACTAACGCTTTAATCTTCATGTTATTTATTGTAGTTATTACCTAAATTGCCATTAATTATGCTACAAAATTTTGTCCAATTCGGAGCAAGGATACGCCTAGCTCAAAAATGTCCTTTTTAAAACAAGGTTCAGAAAAAGGGTAAAAATTTAAGTTATTTCATGAAATTTTGAAAATCCAACTGTTATAATATACTCAATGTATTTGCTAAAATTTGTGCAAATCGGAACAAGGATTCGCCCTCCTCGAAAATGTCCTTTTTTTAAAAAGTCAAGAAAAAGTTCAAAATTCAAAATTCTTCATGAATTTTTGCATCCGCAATACTTAGAATATACCTTAAATCTTAATCAAATGAAAAAATTGAAGAAAGGATGTAATATATGGGGCATTCCATGTGAAATCGGACACTTTGAAAAACTTTTTTTTTAGATTTTCCCAATTTGTTTATAGTTGTTAGTACCCTTCGAAAACTCCTAAGTAGTAAATTTTCAGATTTTTTTGATGACCCGTTCAAAAGATATCGAATTCTTAAAAATTGGTAGTTTGTTCCTTTACTCAAACTTCTATTAATCATAACTTCTTCAATAATGGTCCAAATTTCAATTTTTTTTTTCAAAATTTTTGTTTTTTTACGTACTTTCTAAAAAAAAATCCCAAAAAGTTCTTAAAAGCGCTCTAGTATGCGATTTTTAAGTTTTAAAATTTAAATCTCATTTTTGAAAATGTTTGTACTCTTCGATTTTTTTGAAATTTTTTTGTGTAAAACTTCTATCAATTCTACAAATTTTTTGCCCAGGAAGATCGTGGGATAACGATTATTACTATTTTTTAAAATTTTTTGAAAAAATTTTATTGTAATTTTTCAATCTTAAAATCATTTCTACTGCTCCAATGGTGCGTCATAGAGGGGTCCTTTATAAGACCGACCCCCATTAATTTTTACGTCTCAACATTTCTTTGGAACAAACTAATACCCTATCTCCAATTTCTAAGGGGGCTCCCACGCAAAACGACATTTTTTAAAATTTGTTCCAACCGCTCTAACTGCCCTAATAGTGCCCTTAGAGCAACAAAATGTATGACCGACCCACAATATTTTTTTAGTCCAAACATTTTCTCTGAACACACCCACCCTCTATCTTTAACAATTAAGGCGGTTCCCATACATTTATTTTTTATTTTTTGTAAATTTGTTTTATTTAATCAGCTTCTACCGGTCCAATGGTGCGTCCCTGTATATACCCTGTACCATAAAGTGGTGTAGGGTATAAAAAGTCTCAGATTCTGAGAAATTTTTCACATCACAAAGGTCTCAGATTCTGAGATGGAAAAGGTCTCATTAAAATCAAATTGTACTACACAAATATCATGGTTTTAATACGAAAAGAAAAATGACCTCGAACCAGAATATCCCTACTCCAAATATTTTTTCAGTTTCTTTGTCTTTAAACAGATAAAAAACATAAGTTTAATTTGTACCAAAAAAATGTGTTTTTTATTCGACTTTTTACTTTCCATCGGAGTCCAAATTATTTTATGCCCAGGGACCCACCATACCTTAAAGTGGTCCTGCCCCTCTGATACAAAGTTCTTATTCTAAAACCACCTCGATTCTCGAAGATATTCTGCTAGAGATGTCAATGGGACACTGTTTATGCAATCTAGGTCATCGAAAAATCTTTGCTCCAAAAACCTAAGGTGGCGCTTCATCAGAACCGAACATTCACACAAAAAGTGCTTCACTGACTCCTATTCCTCCACTTTCTCACAGGTTCTGCAGAAATTCCCCTATACACGGCCATTTGGTAGATTATACAGTGTCCTGTTGGTACTTCCTAACCGTCTGTTTGCCCTCTTTGAATTTGGCAGTGGCCACAGGGTTCGCGATATCCTGCACATAGACAGTTATATCCACATGTTCTTCATTAAATTTTCTGTCATCCTATCAATTTTGTTCATCAATTCCACTATTGGAACGGAGATATCAGGTTCGACACTTTCCCCCATCGACTCGGATTTCTTAGACATTCATCATCAATTCATTCCCAGCTAACCCACTATGTGCAGAGACGCAGATTAACTTGACTGTGTGCTGACTTATTCGACGAAGGGATGGTAAACAATTACTAACGATCCCCGATTTTACAGTGTTTGATTCTAAAGCCTTTAGATCTCCAAAGCTATCCACGAAAATGTTAATGGTGCTACACTCAAAATAATACATTAGTAGATTTACTAATTTTGTTTTGCTAATGCTAGTAAGCTAACCTTTAGCAAATTTTTAGTTGAGATTAGCATGTTAGCAAAAATATCTTGTAAACTTCATTTAGCGCATTAGCAATTTTAATTAATTTTTTTACTAAATTTAAAATTGAGTTGACCAAATTTTTACAAGCTTTTTTTGCTAATATTAGCAAAAATAAATTGTAAATTTTTTTAAGAAAACTTAAAATGACGCTATCTCGGAAACTAACCCAGATGGAGCAAAATGTAGGTAATTTTTGGTTATCGGGCTCCCCATAGTATCGCCGTGTCTCTTCACATGTGTGGACCCTAATGGGTCCTAACTTTGGATCCAAAAAAGTTAGCATTCCCGAAAATTTTAAAATGCTCATATCTCGGTAAATATTGCCGACATGACAAAAAGTCCAAAAGCATTTTTGTAGCTATCAACAAGAAAGAGAGCGCAAAATAACTAAAAGCTCTATGAGTAATATTTTTGAAGTTATCGAGTTTTTTAATTCTCAAAACCCCGGTGGTCCCCTAAAATCACGTATCTCAAAAACTAAGCAAGGTAGAGCGAAACGGACACAAATTTTGGATCAAAAACTATGACGATTTTTAAGGAACCCAACTAGGTCTAGGCCCATCGGGGTCTGGACCTATCGGGTACGAACCCAATGGGGTCCTCAGATGTGTATGAACTAATTTCAAAAAAAAAAAAAAAAAAGTTAACTAATTATTGGCAAAACATTTTTGCTAACTTTAGCAAAAAAATTGTGGGTTCAGAATCAGCAAATTTTCTTGTAGGTTTACAAGCTTTTTTTGCTTACATTACAGTTTTTTTTTTGAGTGAACAAGAACGAACATATTCTTTGACAAAAAAAGAAAAAAATCGCGAATTTTTTTTATCAAAAATTTTTTTTTGCCAACATTTTTTTTAAAATTTTTTTTTTTTTTTCAAAAGTAATTTCCCTTTAAATAAAGTTTTTTGGAATAATCTTTTTGAAATCTAGGAGGGTATCACTACATTCGGCAAGGTTGAATTTAAATTTTTTATTTGTTTTTCTTTTTTAAATTGTTGCCAAAAGTTTTGTTATGTAGAGTACATTGAGGAAAAATATTTATAAAATTTCCATGGATCAATTTTCGTCCAGCACAGCGTTTTGAAATTTTGAAAATGAGAAATTTATTGACCTAATATATCCCCGATCTACAGGTGAAGTTGGGGTGAAGCTAATTACATTTTTTAAATAAATTTCTCCTTAATTTTTCGCTACCATGTATTCCTAAAAAGCAAAACTAAGTTAAGGCATTACTAATTTAGCTTGTTTTACATTTTGGATTTTTTTTCTTATTTTTTTTTGGTATTTATTTTTAAAAATGCATAAGATTTGTCATTTATGTGTTTTTATATAGATTTAGATTTTCATTTCATACGGTTTTCCTTAGTCAACGGTATATATTTTGTATATTTATTTTTGAAATTGAGATTTTTATTAGTGGCGGCATTTATGGTTTATTTCGCTTTATTATTATTTTTTTTATTAGATTTTGATGTAATGCCTGCATATGAACACATATTTTTTTTTTTTCTAAAAAAACCATCACAGATCTTTCATTAAAGTTTTTTTTTTAAAAAAGTGAAGAGAAAAAAATTAACAAGAAAAGACAAATGTTATTTTTGTCATAAAAAGTCGTGTCTCAGACATGAAGTTGTAAAAAAATGATGAGTTTTTTTTAATAACTTAAAAAACATTTTATTTTTTTAATAATAGATTTAACGAAAATGCTTAAAAGTTTCTTAATACTAAAATTTAAACTCGATTTTTTTATGTCATTTGTTGTTTTTAATTTTATAACTTTATAGCGCTAAATACAACAAATTTGTTAATAATAAATTTTAAAGATCATGAAAATAGCACTTTAAAAAGTTGTATTTTTTTCGTAATAATGCATATTTTCCCCGTGTGTTATGATGACCCATATATTAAAATTCATTTGTGCTAAATTTGTTACGGCGTTTTTGGGTAAGAAACATTTAAAAATTTATATTCCCAGTGAAAAATGTTCAAATGTGAATCATATATATTTCACATATGATTACATATATGAACATATATATTTAATATATGAGCATATACGAAAATTGGCGGCATGTGGACAGACATATATGAATCATATATGAACACATATGCACATATATGAACCCATGCCATATATGTACACTAGAGTGGCACTTAAAAATTAAATTTTCGAATTTCAAAATGCGCGGGTCGGAATATTGTGTAATTGCGTCTAAAAATGATTGTGTAAAAATTTCAGGAAAATCGAATAACTTTAACCCGTGCCGCTTTGCGGTCAAAGTTTCGGGTTTTTGGGGAAAAAGGACGATGATTTGAAAAAAAAAAAAAAAATGGTTTTATGAAATTAACTAAAATAAATTTTTTTATTTAGCTTTTACTCAAAACTACTTGGAAAAAATTATGCCAACTTTGTATGACATCATTAACCCGTTCAAAATTTTAAGCTAAAAATTACCATGAATTTAGGGGGGTACTTCAAATGAGTATTTTCGATTTTTTAAAAATTTTATTAAACAAAATTTTTAAATTCAACATTTCTATACAAGTCACTTATAAAAAACATCCTAAAGATTAAATATTAAAAAAATTGGGGATATACACCGACTCAATTTTTTTTTGGAGCCGTTTGATTTTTGTGGATTTCAAGGAAATTAGAATTTTGTGTAAATTTTTTTTTTATGAAAATCGATTTCCGAATAAACTGACCAAATTTAAGTTTTTTGTTGCTTCTTTTGATCAAATTAATTCAGTTAAGAACTATTAACTTTATTAGACATCGTTAACCCATATTGGCAGGGGGCAAATATGACCCAAGCAGAAAATTCAAAGTTTGTTTCTAGAATTTTAAGAATTTTATTGTTTCAAAATCATTTTGGTGGTCTATTACATACTAATTTATAGTGTCCGACCGAATATTTAGCTTCGGCATTGGCCAAAGAGCAGCACTCGGCCAGTTTTCGGCTTCGGCTACATTTTTGGACAAATATGGCCTTATACCGAATAATTATATAAAACTTGTACGAACGTGTTAAAAAATGTCTTGCACTCAAAAAAAAATTTTTACTCAAAACAGGTTTTACACTCGAAAAAATGTGCACTCAAAAAAAAATATTTTTTTACAAAAATTACTAAAAAAAACATTTATGGATTCGGTCAAATTTAACTTTTTTATTTGTTTTTACTATTTAAATATATTTTGACCGAATCCATAAATGTTTTTTTTAGTAATTTTTATAAAAATAATTTTTTTTTGAGTGCACATTTTTTCGAGTGTGAAATCTGTTTTGAGTAAAAATTTTTTTTTGAGTGCAAGACTTTTTTTTAGTGTTTGTTTTTTCCACAAAAAATTTTTTTTAACACGTTCGTACAAGTTTTATATAATTATTCGGTATAAGGCCATATTTGGCCAAAAATGTAGCCGAAGCCGAATACTGGCCGAGTGCTGCTCTTTGGCCAATGCCGAAGCCAAATATTCGGTCGGACACTATAAATTAGTATGTAATAGACCACCAAAATGTATTTGAAACAATAAAATTCTTAAAATTCTAGAAACAAACTTTGAATTTTCTGCTTGGGTCACATTTGCCCCCTGCCAATATGGGTTAACGATGTCTAATAAAGTTAATAGTTCTTAACTGAATTAATTTGATCAAAAGAAGCAACAAAAAATTTAAATTTGGTCAGTTTATTCAAAAATCGATTTTCATAAAAAAAAATTTACACAAAATTCTAATTTCCTTGAAATCCACAAAAATCAAACGGCTCCAAAAAAAAATTGAGTCGGTGTATATCCCCAATTTTTTTAATATTTAATCTTTAGGATGTTTTTTATAAGTGACTTGTATAGAAATGTTGAATTTAAAAATTTTGTTTAATAAAATTTTTAAAAAATCGAAAATACTCATTTGAAGTACCCCCCTAAATTCATAGTAATTTTTAGCTTAAAATTTTGAACGGGTTAATGATGTCATACAAAGTTGGCATAATTTTTTCCAAGTAGTTTTGAGTAAAAGCTAAATAAAAAAAATTATTTTAGTTAATTTCATAAAACCATTTTTTTTTTTTTTTTCAAATCATCGTCCTTTTCCCCCAAAAACCCGAAACTTTGACCTCAAAGCGGCACGGGTTAAAGTTATTCGATTTTCCTGAAATTTTTACACAATCAGTTTTAGACGCAATTACACAATATTCCGACCCGCGCATTTTGAAATTCGAAAATTTAATTTTTAAGTGCCACTCTAATGTACACATGCCGCCAATTTTCGCATGTGTAACATATATTTACATATATGAACATACATGTCCATATTTGGACCACATATGATTCATATATGAACATTTTTCACCGGGTTTATTTAAATTGGTGAAAATCCGTAATAAAAATAACATAAAGCTTAATTTTTGGAAGCCTTAAAAACTCTATGTGGTCTGTGGAGAAATTTATAATAAAAACTGCTGGAGTTTTGTGTTATATAAAATTAACGTAAATACCTAAGACAAATAATTATATGTGCATTTTTTTATATTGAGTTATAGGAAAGAAAATAAATTATTTTTTCATGTTTGGTTAATATTTTATTATGTTTATATATAAGCATTAAAATCATAAACATTTTAATTTTATACTTTAATTTTTAAAACAGTAAATAACGAAAAAGAAAATACTTCACATGTTGTCTATTGAAAATATTTATATGTGCATAAAAGAAAATTCGTATATATTCGTTTTGATTTGCAATGTAATTAAGAATTTTGTGAAAATTTGTGTTCACCTTGTATATTTAAACTTTTTTAAGCCTAGGAGGCATAAAACCCACCGAGGTTTTTAATGTACCAATGCCCCTTGTCCCCCGTTTTGTCAGTATTTAAATTTAAAGTCCTTTAATGGTCTTGTACGGCCTTGACTTTGAAATGACCTTGGCAGAAAGGGTCCCAAAGAGGAATTTAATTGTTTGTAGGTCGGGACTAATGGCTGGCCATTTCAATACTGGTATGTTGTGCGCATTTAACAAGTTTTTTTGTCAAACGAGTGAAATGGATTAGAGCGTTATCATGTGAGAATGTCCAATTATCTCCATACAGTTCGGTAGCAAAGTCTATTAAATGGTCTCCAACAATTAAAAATATATTTTTGTATTATTTTTATTGGAACCAAATCATATTCAAACCCTTCCTCTTGGTCCAAATGCATCCCATACCATGACAGATTCGCAACTGGGGTTTCACAAATAGCACGTTTGGCGGAGATGTCTTAAATCTCAACAAGAGAAGTGGTGACCATCATCGCCGTATTAATTTAAATTTTTTTCGTCATATTTAGTGACAAAAACAGTTTAGTTTGGATGGCACTGATGGTCAACACCAATATTAGAGAGATTTAGGACATCCTCGTCAAACGTGCTATTTGCAAAACCACAGTTGCGAATCCGTTATGGTATGGGATGCATTTGGATCAGGAGGATGGTTCCGAATATGATTTGCCCATACTAAAAATAATGCAAAAATATAATTTTAATTGTTCGGGAACATTTAAAAGACTTTGCTAGCGAACTGTGTGGAGATAATTGGACATTCCACCAAGACAACGCCCCAATCCATGTCACTGGTTTGACAAAAAACTTGTTTAAAACGCCCAGCATACCAGTATTGAAATGGCCAGCCATTAGTATATTTTTATGCCTTATTTTCTGTACTAAAAAATAAAGTTTGAAATGAATGTTTTTATGATTTTATAGCTTACTTAAAAACATAACAAAATATTAACCAAACTTAAAAAAATATTTTGTTTTCTTTCCTATAACTCAATATAATACAGTGCACATATAATTATTTGACTTAGGTATATATTATAATGAAATTAATTTTAAAAGTAGATATTTTATTAAAATAAGTAAGGAAACTATAGTCGGTCACTACCGACCATAGTTTCCTAACACTCAAAATAAATTCTCTGTCCAATCAGCAGAAAAATCTTCTGAAAATACACCCATTATGAGCCATATAAGAAATCTGCCGATTTAAGCAGACTCGGTTTGCTTAAAATCTGTCTTGATTATCTAGGTGAAATTAGCAGAGAAATCTGTCGGGACAGCAGAAAAATCTGCATATCACAAATCAATACAAGAAAACTTTCTAACGATAAGTTTTTTTATACACTCCACTCTAGTGATAGAGGGTATATATAAGTTTCTCATTCCGTTTGTATCACCTCGAAATATTGGTCTAGGACACCATAAAGTATATGGGGCATTCCAGGGGAAATCACTCACTTTTAGACCCGACCCCTTTCGATTTATTTTATTTTTGGATATGTTTTAGAACTTATTAAATACAGCTTGGACACCAATTTTCAGCCTTTGGCGATTTTTTCAAAAAAATGGAATAATTAAAACTTTAAATTAATTTTGACCAGTTAAAAATATAGATATCTTAAAAAAAGTTGGACAACGTTTTGTTGGTATTTAAATGTAGTTTTAGAAAAAAATATTAGAAAAACTATTCGAAGTAATTATCACTTATTTTTATACGTTTAAAAATTAAAATCGACTTTTTGAAAAAGTCCGAAACCTTCGATTTTTTTTTACAAACGCCTAAAAGTTCTACTCTTAATTACGCATTTTTTAAGCCATAATTCGAGATGTGATTGCAATTTGTTCTATTTTTTTCAAATTTTGAAAATTGCACCTTTTATTTTTTGACTCTGATTTATTTTATATGGTGCTCCAAAAAAATTAAATTGGTAGATACTGACCCTAACTTACCCTAGATATATTCATTTCGAGACAAAAATACGCCTCACAAAAATTAAGAACGATCAGACATAGATAAGGTGTTCCGCATGGGCCTTGAAGTTTAGAAAACGGATTACAAGAAAAAATATGAATTTTTTTCTGTTTTCTCAATTTTTTTGGTATTTTAAATTAAGTTTTAATTCAAGTGATTACAGAATTATAATACGGAGTAAAACGCCTCTCTAATAAGGTACCAAAGACTGAAATCGGTTGAAAATGAGCCAAGTTATTACAACTTCCCCAGGCATCTAACGTATGGCAAAACACTTGATTAAGCAATATAATGCGATTTTGGAAATTCATTGAAATTTTCTACTGTAATAACATTTTTTTATTCTTCAAGTTCAAATGTAATTAGATGACAAGTATTTTTCATATTGTGCTTTGCTAATATTTTTTAAATTAGTGCAAAAAATGCCTGCATTTTCAACACCCTTTTGAAATCTCTATTTTAAAAAAAATTTTATTTTTTTTGTTTTAAAATTTGGAAAAACCAAAAAAATATTACACTGAAACATGAATAATGAAAAAATATTATTACAGTAGAAAATTTCAATAAATTTAAAAAAAGGGACTCGTATTTTTTAATCAAGTGGTATGGCACACGCTAGATGCCTGGGGAAGTTGTAATAACTTGGCTGATTTTCAACTAATTTTAGTTTTTAGTACCTTGTTAGAAAGGCATTTTACTCCACATCATAATTTAGTAATCACTTGAATTAAAACTTAACTTCAAATACCAAAAAAATTGCGAAAACAGAAAAAAATGCATATGTAATCCATTTTTTAAACTTCAGGGACCATGCTAAACGCCTTACCCATGTCCGACCGTCCTAAATTTTTGTGAGACGTATATTTATCTCCAAATGAATATATTTAGGGTAAGTTAGGGTCAGTATCTACCAATTTTATTTTTTTTGGAGCTCCATATAAAATAAATCAGAGCCAAAACATAAAAGGTGCAACTTTAAAAATTAAAAAAAAAAATAGAAAGAATTGTGATCACATCTCGAGTTATGGCTTAAAAGTTGCGTAATTTAGAGTAGAATTTTTTTAGTTTTTTACAAAAAAATCGAAGGTTTCGGACTTTTTCAAAAAGTAGATTTTAATTTTTAAACGTCAAAAAATAAGTGATACTTAATTACTTGGAATAATTGTTTCATATTTTTTTTTCTAAAACTACATTTAAATACCAACAAAACGTTGTCCAACTTTTTTAAAATGCCTTTATTTTTTAATGGGCAAAATTAATTAAAAATTCAAATTTTTTAATTTTTTTGAGAAAATCGCCATTTTGAAAAATTGATTACTCAACACCATCTTAAAATAAAAGGCTGAAAATTGGTGTCCAAGTTGCATTTAATAAGTACTAAAACATATCCAAAAATAAAATAAATCGAAAGGGGTCGCACAGTGGGGAAAATGGACTTTTTTTGTCCAATTTTGGCTACAGGTCGCAATTCTTAACCGATTTTAGTATTTCTTTTTTTTGAAATTTAGCTAATAAAATTCCTCATGGTGGATTTCTAAAAATCGTTTTTGTTTTATTTGCATATTTTTTTAAAGTTCAGAAAATATTATTTTTTTTAGAATTTTTGCTCTAAGAAATGTAATAGGCAGGGGACGAATAAGCTGAATGGACAAAATTAAAGGTATTTGAACCCCTTATAAATGAGATTAATAGCATTTGTTAATTTATTGTTATTTTGGTTTTTATAAACTTATGAAAACTTAAAAATGTTCACCTTTAAGTACCTACATATATCATTTTAAATAACACAGCTCAACAAGAAAATGCGTATTGGATTCTGGTTAGTGATTTGGATGGTGTCTGTTGCGCTGATTCCAAATCCGGAGCCCAAATTTGTCTATCACATCAGGATTTTGAGTAATTCGCGGTTAAAGGGCCGAAAAAGGGCATTTTTGACCCTTTTTAACAGCTTATAAAATAATATCCTGACATGCAAATGACTTGGTATCAAGCTCATTCGAAAGCCTGTAATTTTCTCTTAAAGATAAGATAAAATGTTCTAAAAATTTAATTTTCTAAAATGGTAAAAAAATCATTAGCAAAAAACCTTCCATTTTTTCAATATTTAGTTTATTTACACAGTGTTTTTTAACAAATTTCCATACAAATTCATACGTAAATTTTAGATTTATAGCACTTGTGGCTAATGATTTTTTTACCATTTTAGAAAATTAAATTCCAAGAAGATTTGATCTTGTCTAAAAGAGAAAGTTACACACTTTCGAATGAGCTAGATACCAAGTCATTTGTATGTCAGGATCTTATTTTATAGGCGTTCAAAAATGGTCAAAATGGGCATTTTTTGACACTTTAACCGCGATTTTCTCAAAATTGTGACGTGATAGAAAAATTTGAGTGACCCTTTTGGAATCGGGGCACCAAACTCTATCAACTTTTTTTGGTTTCATCCAAAACGCAGCGACAAACCTCAGATTTGTAGAGCGGTGTAATGTACCAATTTCAATGAAATTTTTTTTACATTAAAGCTTATCATTTTCTAAACCATTATTGGTAAACAAAGTATTTTTGCAAAATTGTTAAACTATTTTTTCCAAATTTACAATGTAACAACATTCTTTTTTTAAAAAAGACTAAGAAATAATTTTAAAACTCCAAAAATCATAAGGTAAAATTTAAGCAAAAAATAAAATATTTTTTTAAAAAAATTTTGTGTTCCAATTATGACTAAGCAAAACATAAGCTTTAATCTAAAAAAAGGTTTCATTGAAATTGGTTCATTACTTTTAAAGATATAGGCTTTTGAGAGTGAAAATTCTTGAATTTTTGTCTGGTTATAAAAACCAAAATAATAATATATTTTTAAATACTAATCACATCGTTGATAAGGGGTTCCAATACCATTAATTTAATCTATAAAGCATATTCGTCCAATGCCTAATACATTTTTTATTGCAAAAATACCAAAAAAATGAAAATTTTCTGAATTTTAGGAAAATATAAAAAGTAATCCGAAATTTTTTTTCAAAAATCCACCATGACAGATCGATGCGGAATTTTATTAGATAAAATACAAAAAAATAAAAACCAAAATCGGTGAAGAATTGCGACCTGTAGGCAAAATTGCACAAAAAAAGTAAATTTTTCCCCACTGTGGGTCGGGTCTAAAAGTGAGTGATTTGGCTTGGAATGCTCCATATATTAAAGAACTCAATTTAACTTAGTTTTAGGAAAATTCCCGAACAATTTTTGAAAAAAAGTTTTTTTTTTTAGTTTAATTTTTGATCAGACATGGAAGAAGGGTATTTTAAATTCGGTATTACCTAGCTTTCTACACATTTTTTTTTTGTTTTTTTATTCAAATTTCTAAGCATTTGTGCCCTTCTTTGAATATGTTCCATATGTTGTTGTTTTTTTTTTTTTTTATTTTTTTATATTTTTAGCGAAGTCCCTCCATTTGCAAAGAAAGAATTGCTACTCTAGTCTATTCTTATGAATCGCTGCAAGTGTGAAATCGTTTGATGTTTTAGTTTATAGAAATTGCTAGTTGGTAGACATGCATTAGAAATGCAATGTTTTTTTATAATTTTAATGTTGCAAACTTTTAAAATGATCCAGAAGTAAAGGGTCAATTTATGCCATTTACTTTAAATGAATTGAAAAAGACTGTGAAGGATGTATTTTTAGAAGATATTACTTTGTAGCAAGAAAAGAAAAAACTTTGATTTGAAAGAAATTTTCTTGAAAATTATTGAAAAGAGTGCTTCGTTTAACTGTAAGAATATAAAGTTGTGATTTTTCTCACAAGGGAAGTCTCCCAACCGTTATACACATACCGATTTGCTTGAAACTTAAAATATTTATAAAAGCGACGATCTTAAGTTTGGGGTGTTTCGGCTTACCGAACATATTGGGGAATTATCAGTTCAAAATATTAGTCAAAAATGTAGTTTATTTTTTATTTTTGAGATATTTTTTCTTAAGAAACTACACTATAAAAATACCTTACTAAATTTTGAGACACACTTCCTTTAAAATAGTTCACTGCCGCAAAAATAATTCATAATTTTTTTTTCCTCAACTTATGAATAGTTTACTAAACCTGAGGAAAAAACTTTCTAAATTCAAGAAAGATAAACATGATGAACAAGTTGGTAGTAAATTATGTCTTAAAACTTAAGAACAGAAATATGTCTTAAAAATAAAGATTTTTTTTTATATTTTAAGGGAAAATTTCTTTGTTCAAGTATTAGGGAATTTTATTTAAAGAACACAATGAACTATTTAGCAGTACATGAACTAACATTTTATCCTTACAGTATATAAAATTTTTAAACTTTTAGTTAAATTTTACTAAATTGTGGGAAAATTTATGAACTATTTGTAAGGAGATTGTGTCCCAAAAGTTGGTTACATAGGCCTTTTTTTAAGAGTACCGCACATTAAGTTTATTCAGTCCAACGTGAATACTCCTAATTTGTTGGGTATTTAATTTTTAAATCATATTAGAACATCTTTAAATGTTCTTATTATGTAGAAAAAAAAACAATAAAATTTTTTTTCTTATTTTATATGTATGAGAAATTACGCACACTCCTACATAAAAAAAAATAATAAAACAAAAGTAATGTTTGTTCTCTTGCTTCTTTAAACAAAAAAAAAACACGACTAATTAATAAATAAAAACAATTTAGCGAATACTTTCAAGTAAAATATGCATCAACATATGGCGCTACATTTGAATTAAAAGCTCAAAAAATCGTCATTTGAAAAAAAAAAAACAAGTCGAAAAGTTAAATTCGACTTGGCCGAATCCATTAATGCCCTACACAATGCCTTTTTAGGTGATAGTTAATTTTTAAACGAAAAAAAAAAAAATTTAACAATTTTGATTAGAAATATTTTATTTTGGGTTAAAAATTTTTTTTAGTCATTTTGGAAAGAAATACTAAATTTATTTTTGAGTGTAAAATTTTTTTAAGTGCAAAATTTTTTTGAGTGTATTATTTTTTAAGTGTAAAAATATTTTTGGTTGACGAAAATGCGTTAAAATATTTTGGTGGCTTACAAATGTTTTGTTTAACGGGTTTTTGAAGACGTAAATACGTGAATTTAAGGCGAAAGCAATCTGAAATTTCATATTTTTGCTGAAATTCGAAGTGCTAGACTTTGAATTATTTTTGACACAAAAATGTTTCATATATTTGTTTAACAAATATACAAAATTAACTGTAAAAAATTGTGTTTTTAAAGGTTGAGTTTAGTTCTTTAAGGGGAAACGTTTTTCCTTTTCGTCCGATTTTGCCCATTTCCGAACTTAACCATCCTATGACCATAAGAAACATCGCTAGTATGTCTTAGAAAAAACGACATTTACTAATCCTCTGGGTCCAAGTGCAGGTCTTTTAACTTCTTGTAGAATAAAAATGTTGCATTTGTTAAAAAAAAAAACACAAAAAATCATGTAAAAAATTGTATTTTTCAGAGGTTGGTTTAGTTCTCCAAGGAGGAACTTTTTCCCCCTGGTCCGATTTTGCTCATTTACGAACTTAACCTTCCTAGGAACATAAGATATATTCGTGCAAAATTTCGGAAGAAGTCTAGCTCTTTTATTTTGGACGGCATCGTGTTAATTACAAACGGACATACGGACGGACATCGCTAGAATGTCTTAGAGTCGATCACTGATCATAAATATTTATACTTTATGGGGCCCTAGACCGATATTTTAATGCGTTGCACACGGAATGACAGAGTGAGTATGCCCCCATACTGTAGTTAGAGGGTATAAAAACAAATCTGAAATACTAAAAAACATGTGGTATAGGATTTTTTTTTTAAATTGTGATATTTAAAAAATTTTATTAATTTATGATATCGATATGAAAATGAAACAAATAAATAACAAGAGATGGAAATCATAAAACAACAAAAACAACAAAAACAAAAAAAAAACAAGATTTATGTCTTAAAGATTAGAAGATTATAGATTAATTTGATTTTTTATATCATCCACTTACAAGGAAGCTCTTTCTATGGGTACTCGTGATTTTCATGAAATTTTGGTACTTGGTCAACACTCAAACTCCTTAAAATTCCCGTGAGGCCCAACGATCAATGTTTTGGATTTTTGAAAATTTAATAAAAAAATGCCTGCGAATTTTGTACTCTTGCCCAAAACATTAAATCATGATAATGTTTTGCTGAAGATTTGGGTGTACTTGCCAAAGCAAAGTTTTTTTTAGAAAAAACAATGTTATATTACTTTGCTATTCCATGCAAAACAAATTGAAAGATCAGTCGAGGACCCCATTAAAAAACCAAAAGAGCTGAACATTTCGTAACTGAGTGCAAAAATAAGTACAAAAGAGTGTTTTCCATTTTGGAAAGTAGAAAAGATTCGGCATCAAAGAATATAACACCCTAACTTGTTTTATGTACATTTGATAAACAAATGAAAAATTCTAATGCGAAAAGCTTAGACTTGGTAAAAAAGCAGTTTTGGTAAAAAAAAAATATTTTTTTTTCACAAAAAACAAAATTATGTTAAAAAAAATTTAATGAACCCAAAATTTTTGTCGAAAAAAAAATTTTGATGAAAAAAAGTTTTTGATAAATTTTTTTTTATGAAAAGAAAAATTTTTTGATGTAAAAAAAATTGATGAGAAAAATTTTTTGGTGAGAAAAAATTGATGAGAAAAATTTTTTGGTGAGGAAAAATTGATAATTAAAAAAATTTGATGAAAAAATATGATAAAAAAAATAATGAAAAAAAAATTAATGAAAAAAAATTGATAAAAAAAAAATATTGAAAAAACAAAAAAATTGAGGAAAAAAATTTTTGATGAAAAAAAATCATGAAAAAAAAAATGAATGAACAAAAAAAAAAAAAAATTGAAAAAAAAAAATTTATGAAACAAAATAAAAATATGATGAAAAATAATTTGATGAACAAAAATTAATGAAAAAAAAATTAATGAAAAAAAAAATTAATGAAAAAAAAAAATAATGAAAAAAAAATTTAATGAAAAACAAGTAAAAAAGTTAAATTCGGCCTTGCCGAATGTAGTGATACCCTCCACAATTTCAAAAAGATTATTGCAAACAACTTTATTTAAAAGGAAAATACTTTTGAAAAAAAAAATTGAAAAAAAATTTCCACGAAAAAAAATTTTGGTAAAAAAAAAATCCGCGATTTTTTTCTTTTTTTGTCAAAAAATATGTTTGTACTTGTTTAAATACCATTTGGTGCTCAATTATGTTCACATATGTCAACCAGAAGCCGAATTAAAGCATTTTGTCTTTTTAGGTTATGTTGAATGTACTGAAATTTTTGAGGTGTGCTTACATTTTTTTTTTTTTTTTTTTTTTTTTTTTTTTTTTTTTTGTAAGTTTCTTTATTCAAAAAAATATATTTTACAATAGTTTGTGCCTCAGCGTCCTTTGGACATTATTGAGGCGAGTTGGCAAAAACAAAATTCTTTGCTTACAAGCATATAAAAAAAAGTTAATTAATAAAAAAAAAAAATAAATTTTAAATATTTACAATTAAATAACAAAATTTAAATGAATATGGAATATAATAATTCATATGAGACCAATATTCTCAATTGAGAAAAAATAAAAAAAAATAAATGTACAGTATATAAAGTTTTCACAAAAGAAGCATTTCTAAATCTTGCAATAAATGTTCTTTTAATTTTTTTTTAAAGATCGAAATTCTTTCTATATTTCTTAAATGTGGAGGAAGGTTATTATACTCTAAACTACCCATATGCTCTACACGCTGCTTAGTAGTTTCTAGCCTACACCAAGCTATTCGTAAATTCATATTATTCCTGGTGTTAAATGCAGTTTGATTTCTGGAGAATGTTATCGTGTGGTGACCAATATTATGCAATGATTTAAAAACATGTAGTATAAGTTGCATTTTATATAACCCATAAATTGGCAGAACCGTAACAGCAACATCTTTATATAGGCTCAAAGTTGAATATCGTAATGGCAAATTAAAAACTGTTTTCAAAGCTTTATTTTGAACCCTTTGTAATGATTTAAGTTCACTACTCTTTTTGTAACCATAAATTATAGGCAAATAATTTAAATGGCTATGTATTAGGGCCTGATATATAATCAATTTTGTTTTTGAGTCAAATTTGTTCTTAAATTTATACATAAATCCAATAACTGAGGTAATTTTCGATTTCAGATGTTCTATATGCATATCCCATGATAAGTTATTCTGTATGTATACACCAAGATATTTCGTTGAACTGCTTTCACAAACTTCTTTTCCGTCTATATATATGCTAAACACTTCTATATCATTTAAATAAGGTTTAAATCGCAGTATTTTAGTTTTATCAGTATTTAAAATAAGTTTGTTTAACCTTAAAAACTCTGTCATCAACGATGCATCACGTTCCATATGGGCTTTTAGAGCTATTTCATGTTTATATGGATAAAATAAACAAATATCATCAGCATACAAAAATAAATTTCCAAATAAACCAAGATTCTTTATATCATTAAGATAAACAGTAAATAAAAGTGGACCTAACACACTTCCTTGCGGAACACCATATTCGACCGATCCAACATGACTTTTGCAGTTATTTACTTCGACAAATTGCTTGCGACCTGTAAGGTAATTTCTTAATAAAAGTAATGCTCCTGGGCCAACACCATAATATTGCAGTTTTTGTAGAAGTATTTCATGATCCACAAGATCAAATGCCTTTGAGAAATCATAAAATACCCCAGCCACACCTCTAAACCCGTTATCCAGTCCTTGACAAATATTATTTATAACGTTTACCACCGCTTCTTCAGTACCACAACCCTTTTTGAAACCATACTGACATCTGTATAATAAATTGTTTTCATCTAAATACGACGACAATTGTTTATGTAAGATTTTCTCAAAAATTTTATCTACCAAAGGGAGTAAAGCAATCGGTCTAAACTTATCTATTTGATTAGCGTGAGTTTCTTTTGGTATAGGAATTACTTTAGCAATTTTCAAATCAGTTGGATATACTGAAGTATCAATCATACTATTAAATATATTCGAAAAATAGGAGGAAATAACATATTTGCATTCAAACAACATTTTTGGTGAAATTCCATCATAACCACAGCTTTTAGATAAGTCCAGGTTTGAAATAATTTCTATTACTTCCTGTTCAGTAGTATATGAAAAGTTAAATCTATGTTGACATTGATTTAAAGTTCTAAGTCCATTGCATGAATCATAACGTTCATAACTTTTGAACCGCTGAACCGATATCGCTCAAATGCAATACCAAACTTCTCGGGAGAACTTCCAATATATATGTTAAGTTTCAGTCATCTCTGTGCAATATTTTGTCCGCGAGAGCATTTTCAACAGACAGACAGACGGACAGACTGACAGACGGACATCGCTAGAATGTCTTAAAATCGATCGGGCATCATGAATATATATACTTTATAGGGTCCCAGACCGATATTTCGATGAGTTACAAACGGAATGACAAACTTATATATACCCTCTATCACTAAGTGGAGGGTATAAAAAAATGTGATGAAAAAAAAAATTGATGAAAAAAAAATTAATGAAAAAAAAAATTGATGAAAAAACAAATTGATGAAAAAAAAAATTCATAAAAAATGATGAAAAAAAGTTTGATGAAAAAAAAAATTTATGAAAAAAATTGATAAAAAAAAAAAAAAAATTGATGAAAAAAAAATTGATGGAACAAAAATTAAAAAAAAAAAAAAATTTTATGGAAAAAAAATTTTTTTTTTGTTGAAAAATAACTTTGTTACTTTTTATACCCTCCACTCTAGTGATAGAGGGTATATATAAGTTTGTCATTCCGTTTGTAACACCTCGAAATATTGGTCTAGGACCCCATAAAGTATATACATATATTCATGATCCTCGATCGATTTTAAGATGATCTAGCGATGTCCGTCCGTCTGTCCGTCTGTCTGTTGAAAACACGCTTACTTTTGAAAGACTTTACGGAGGCTCCTGAAGTTTGGCACATATGTTAGGCATTTACCTGGTCAGGTTGGTATTGCAATCCAGCGAAATCGGTCCAGTGGTTCAAAAGTTATAAGCAAATGAGTGAATTTCGGCAAGGGTTTTTCTGGAATTTGCGAGATAAAACACACGGTAACTTTCGAACGGCAGTTCTGAGGGTGCTGAAGTGTGGCATATATATTTTCCGTTCCTCTGGTCCGGTTCGTTTTAAATTTCAGCCAAATCGGTCCAGTGGTTCAAAAGTTATTAGCAAAACCGTAAATTTCAGATTAGTTTCACCTTAAATTCACGTGTTGAAAACCTGTTAAACATGTTTTAAAAACATTTGTAAGTCACAAAAATATTTTACAAGGTATTTTTGTCACTCAAAAATATTTTTACACTAAAACAAAAAAAAAATACACTCAAAAAAAATTTTACACTCAAAAAAAGTTTTACACTCAAAAAAAAAAAATTAGTAAATTATTTTTTATTTGTTAAAAAATTACTAAAAAAAGTTTTTTTAAACAAAATAAAATATTTCTAAACAAAAATGTTATTTTTTTCACTTTAGAAAATTTACTATCACTTAAAAAGGGCATTGTAGAGGGTATTCATAGATTCGGCCAAGACGAATTTAACTTTTCTACTTGTTATTCATTAGCTGGTGAAAAGCAGTTTTATTCACCACGAGGTGAATTATTATCCAAGTTACAAACCCAAGTTATTCATTTTTTTGTTTTAAGAAAATGAAAATAGTAATTCTTGGTTTCTTTTTCGTTATTTGTTAGCTTATATAGTCAAACTGAGGTGGCGTCCTACAACTTTTTTAAAATTAGACACCAGCCTAAAAACATTATCATGTTAAAAAAAAATTAAACACATGTCTTGCGACACATAATTTTGTCACGCCTTACACGAATATCGAAAAAAAATAAAATCGTTTGAAAGGTTTTCGAGATATCGCAGTTTGAAATTTTCAAAAAACAATTGTTTTCCTACGTTCAAGAATTTTTTTAATAAAATCTAAAATTTTTTTCCCTTGACCCTTTTATAGAGCTTGAGACTAACTTTCGTTTAAAATTAATATAAGATAAATCCGATTATTTTAGCCGTGGCGCCCTTTGATCAAAGTTTGGATTTTTTTTAGAAAATTTTCTCCAAAAACTCTAAACTTTGATCGAAGAGCATTTTTGAACATAGGTCGAAAAATGTTGAAATTTTTTTTTAATTTCTTGAAAGTAGAAAAAACCGCCAATTTTTGAAATTATTTGAAAAATTTCAAATTATTTGAAAAATTTCAAATGACAATATCTCGAAAACCCCTTGACCGATTTCCGAATATTTTTTAATATTCGTATGCAGCGTATTCAGTATTCAACCAAAATTATAAAAAAATATATATCGCAAGATAATATTTTTTTTATGTTTCAAAAATCCAAAATATTGTTGGAAATTTTCCAAAAATCTAAAACTTTAATCAAAGACTACCGCGGGATAAAATGATAGGATTTGGCTCAAATTAAGTTTATATGAAAGACTGTCTCAAGCTCTATAAAAGGGTCAAGGGAAAGAAATTGTAAATTTGTCCGACTCAAATTTGTACGTATTTGGCCCAGGAGAATAAAAAATATTCTAAACGTTCAAAAATTCCAGTCTGAGACAAAACCCTTACAAATTCCGTTTCAAATGGTATTATAACGGTATTGGCCCTATTACTCGTACAAAAATCAAACACGAAATGACACATCAAAAATATTAGAAATTTCATCGGCATTCACGATCACATTCAAACATTTTTATATCTTTAGAGGTTGCGGAAGATGTTCACCCTACACTCTAGTGATAGATGGTATATATAAATTTGTCATTCCGTTTGTAACACCTCTTAATATCAGATCAGAAGTTTAAAAGTTATAAGCAAAACTGTAAATTTCAGATTGGTTTCACCTTAAATTCAATATTTTACAAAGTGTTCTTGTCACTTAAAAATATTTTTACACTAAAAAAATGTACACTCGAAAAAAATTTTACACCCACAAAAAAACTTTTTACAAAGATGACAAAAAAAGTTTTTTACTCAAAATAAAATTTATTTATTTATTGAATTGTTAACATGTAATTACAAATCATATACTAAATTAACGTAAACGAGACGGGTGACGATGACCATTCTCGTTGTAGCGAAACAGACCAAGGCCTCTGGTGCTAATCGAACCTACGACCCCCAGACTCATAGGCTAGCACGATACCAACTCGCCTACTGGGGCGCCTCTCAAAATAAAATATTTTTAATCAAAAATGTTAAATTTGTTCACGTTAGAAAATTTACTATCGCTAACAAGGGCAATGTGGAGGTATTTATGGATTTGGCCTAGTCGAATTTAACTTTTCTACGTGTTTTAGATTCTAGTCAATTTTGTTTAAAATTTTTTTAGGTAAAAAAATCACGTAAAAACAGTTTTTCAACTTAAAATCTGCTGTAATTTATTAGTTTATCACAAAATCTTTATTTTTGATTTTATTATTTAAATATTTTCGTTTGTTTTATTGTTAATTAAATAATTTTCATAAAAGAAATAATTTTTTTGTTTTTTATTTTTAATTTATGAATTTTTAATTATTTTAGTTGTTGGCACTATTACAAGATTTTTACAACATTGTTAATAATTACAAGACACATTTCCTTGTACAATATTTATAAATAATATAAAACACACATTTTAAAAACTTTTCGAGTATTTTTTGTTTTTCTTTCTTTAAAATTTTCTTGAATTTTTTTAAGGGAAAACACGCAATCATAATAAACACAGAGATCACATCACATGTTACCCCACCGATGCGATTCAACAATATTTTGTATTTATATTTGGGGGAAAATATTCTTTGTTATAATTTAAAAGCAGACATTGCACTTTTAGATACAGATTTTTATAAGAAACTCTTAGATAGACACTTCTTAAAAAGAAAAGACAATAATATTATCTTGTGAGATTCATAAGTATTTCTTTCAATGCTACAATTTCATTTTCTTTTATAATTAACTTTATTTTTTTTTGTTTTTACAAATTAAATTTTCATTTAAAATTTTCTTTTACTTTTTTTTCAAACGCACCCGTTTTCAACATTTACGCGTTTTGTGTTCACTACACAAACGTTATGTCCGACCGACGTTTACTCATAGACTAACAACAAAATTGGCCTCTTAAAATATTCATGCCACAAAAAACAAACGAACTTCCAACTGAATACAATAAAAAAAATATGAACGTTCAACTGAAAACAGGGCGCACCCGCGAGTTACTTTAGTTTTGTTGGTTGTTTAGTTGTCGTCCAACGACTACTCATGTGGTGGATAGATGGATGTTTGTCTGTCTGCTAGGTTGGTTGGTATGGTTTGGTGCTTCTGTATGATGACAGCACTCTCATTTAATTTCCACATATTTTCCTACTACACTCATCATGTAAACAACAATTTTTCCTCATTTTTATTTGGGGTGTTTATTTGGGCTTTAAATTTGTTTATGTCAAATTTTCTCGGAGTATTTAAGAGTAAACTGAGAAAAATTCTTAAGTTCATATAAACAGTAGATGATCCTCTTTACCTCCTGATTATATGATAAGAGATGCCACTTTGTGGGATTAGGTATTTTAGGATTGTGGTATGTATTGATTGGATTTTTAATAGAGCTTTATCTAATCACAATAAATCTTACTCATCTTCAGATTTTTTAGTACAAAACTGTTAGTGAGGATGACGTTAATCCACAAAAATAAAATTTTTGAAAATGACATCCATAGAGCCCAAACTTGGCCCATTATAATTCCTGCTGATTTTTTCATTCCTTCTTTCTATCCAAAACAAATTTTTACGTTTTTCACTTCGACAATTTAATGAATGCCATTATTAGCCATGGGTTTATACCCCGCAGGTCTAGAAAATCCGTAAAAATATAAAAACCGAAACATTAAAATCTCCTAAATGATAAACCAAGACAGTCGCATAAATAATGAAAACTGTTCTCGACAGAATAATTGCAACACCTAAATGTATCATTTGTCATTTCCCCGATTCTTACCAGGTGATTTGCAATTTTGTTTTGACCCGTGTTAAGATTTTTAATAACACTTAGTTGCCTTCTGTCCATATCCAGAAGAATTTTACTGTTACCTCGTGATTTCTCGTCCAATAACATCTTTGTCTGAATGCTATCATTAGAGGTCATCCATCTATTTAAGCACTTGTTCCTAGTGTCAAGCCTAATTTCCTGAAAAGTAAGGGAGAGTGTTGGACAAAACTACCACAACAGCGAGGTCTTGTGAAAGGCTTACCCTGCCTTTTCTAGCTCTTCCGCTTTTTCTTTTCCTAGAATATCCTTGTGTACAGATATTCAGCACAGTCGTATATTATGTTGCATCCTGAGAACTTCTTGTTTTCTGTGGCTGTGGCTGACTACCTTGGAATTGATATTATCTTTAGTTAATGCCTTTAAATCTGTTTGGTGTCGATGACATTCGCAATGTAACTGTAGAATATTGGCCTCACCGAAATTACGTCAGCAGCCTTTGCGATCGCATAGATCTCGGCCTAAAAAATTATACAATAATTTTCAAGTGATATGATTCATTAATACCTAGCTCTAAGAAATGAACAACAATCTCGGAATTAGAGCCATCTGTAAAAACATTTATCTGCGAAAAATCGACATTGTCCTTCATCCAATCATCAAGCGAATCACCAAATGTGCCAAAGTACTTACAGGGGAAGTATCTCAACTCTTATGAACCGATTTGCCAGAAACTTAAAATATAAATAAAAGAGACGATTTGAAGGTTGCGGTGTTCCGGCTTATCGGCCATATCAGTGTTTTAAAATTTCGTTGTCCCCTTATGAAACAATGTGGACCTCCGCGAAAATTGCGATAGTTCCCGAACAAACAGAAATATCCTTTAGAGAAAATATACTTAAATTTACACTCAAAATAATTACTCTGTTAAATACTCTGTAAAATAACTGTAATCTCAATTCGACAGATATTTGACAAAGTTATCTGTCGAAATACAGATTTTAAGAAAATACTTTGTATTTTCTTGTGACCGAAAAACAAATTTTTAACTGTAATTTTACTTTTTAATTTGTAATCTCTATTTTACAGATAATAAACAGAGTTTTTTGTTAAAATACAGATTTAAGAAAAATACCTTGTTTTTTTTTCTCATAACCAAAATACTAAATTTCAAATAAAAATCACTTCAAAAAACTTCCAAATATGACCGATAAACCCCTCTTTAAAAAGTGACTTAAATTACAATAAAAACTGGTAAATTTTACGAGGATGACGTGTAAAATTGGAGTTACTCGTAAAAAACTCGTAATTTTCAAAAAATAAAAAAGTAAATTTACAATTTGGAAACATTAAAGCGGGCAAATTTAACAAAATTTTAATATTAATTAATGTTTTTGAAGCAGAGACGTTTTACTAATAAAATGGATTTAACTAAAACTTTGTAAATTTACAGAGTTTTTTTTGTAAAACTTTTAGCTCATAAAATACATTTAACTAAAACTTTGTAAATTTACAGAGTTTTTTTGGTAAAATTCTTTTCGGTTTTATTAATATTTTACAGATAATTCTGTAAATTTACAGTTTTTTATCGAAATCATTTTACAGAGTTTTCATCGTAAAATAACAAAAAATCTTGCTGGTTGGAAATCTATGGTATTTTCTGCTGGCTCAGCAGAGTATCTCTGTAATTTAACAGAGTTATTATTTTGAGTGTAATAAAGATTATTTCGTATTCATATGGTAATCGTAGGTCTATGTCTTCATATAAATAGCCCCCAAAATTTACACATTTTCATGAAAAAAGTATTTAACGAAGCCAAACTTTTACAATGTTATGCCACCGTTGGCATTAATAAAACCTTTCTTCTTATATGTTAACATCATGTAGTTTCTTTGAAAGAAATGGCTGAAAAATCCAAAAAACAATTTTTTCGCCATTTTTTGACCCATGTTTTGAACCCCTAAATCCGCGATATGGCCGATAAGCCAAGACACCCCAACCTTAGAATTGTCTCTTTTATATATATTTTACGTTTCATGGAAATCGGTTCATAAGGGTTGAGATACTTCCCTTGTTAGAAAATGATTAATTACGAACAACGCATACATGGTTCACGTATATATGGAAGCAAGACCATCTGGTAATTCTTTAAAAGAGTTAAGAATACTTAATGCTAGTTCATCCAATCCAAATCTTCTAAATAATTATCATATATTCACTCACCCGGTTGATAAAGTCAACCTTTTTGTTAAACTTTTTGCAAGGAATTCATACTTGTCGAAAAGCGATCAAACTCTGTCCGAACTTGAAAGGGGGATATTCTGCACTATGCTCAAGATTTTCCTCCGAGCCGAGCAATTAAAAAGATTCTTGCAGATCTCAAAGTAAATAAGTCACCGGTTAGGTTAGGTTGTAAGTGGCTGCTGACATTTTACGTCAACACACGTAGACTCTGAGGTCCATTGTGATACCACTAGACTGTAATAGGTTTCCCTACTAGTCCCTGTTGTTAAACCAATATGAGCTTCTTGTGAAACTCCTTAGATATTGAATTTTGACATTCGAAAAATCAGAAAGATCGTACAGCTCCCTAGATCCCAGTGAAGCAAATCTCTGACCAGAAAGTGCCGGACAATGGCAGATAAAGTGTTCGATAGTTTCAAACTCTTCTTCATCCATGCAACTCTGGCAAAAGTCATTCGATGGCACATTTAACAGCTCTGCGTGCTTGCCTATAAGATAGTGTCCGGTAATTATAGCAACCACCGTCGAAATCTCTTCTCTTGGAAGCGATATCAGCTGAATTGTGCACCCCTGATTAAGAGAAGGCCAAATCAGACGTGTTGTCTCACAAGTCCATCCATTTGCCCATCTGTGATTAGTCTCCGTCGCGGGACAAAGCCGTAGGTTTTGCTTGCAAGTTTCTAGAGGCATACCAACACATTCCAATTCTGTTGGAACCTGTAAGGTAGTTCCTAGTCTTGCAAGCTTATCGGCTTTGCAATTCCCTGGAATGTCTCTGTGCCCTGGGACCCATATGAGTCTTATGTTCAACTGCTTGGCCATCTCATTTTAAGACGTGCGGCAGTTAAGGGCTGATCTTGTTTTCAGAAATATTGAATCCAGGGACTTCGGCTTGAATGTCAGAAGAGATGTTGACTGCGGTTGTAGACAAGACATAGCTGCTCAACCAGTCAGCCACTTCCTTTATATTCAGCATCTCTGCGTAGTCAGCACTGCAATGATCTGGCAATCTTCGAGCCAGGCTCAATCCAAGCTCTTTCGAATAGACACCAAAGCCCACTTGCTCGTGCAGCCTCGATCCATCTGTGTAAAAATTTATAGTGGCTCCACTTCCCGGAATGTCCCCCATCCAAGACTCGCTGGATGGTTTCATAGTGGTAAAGTGGCGCTCAAAAAGGCTCATAGAGGGAGCACAGTCCACATTTAGTGGTATTGTTATCTTCTTCAAGATCGCGCTATGGCCACAATCGCTGCCCCCTCCATTGCAGCAAGCTATTAAGTCGAATTGCCGTCGTAGCCGCATACTGCTTACCCAATATGTCCAATGGTATCAGGTGAAGGAGGATTTCTAATGCAGCCATAGGTGTAGTACGAAGAGCACCAGTGATGCACATTGACGCCATTCTCTGTACCTTAGTGATAAAGACACAGTTCGCTTTTGTTTCGGATGGCACTACAGAGCTGTTGCTGAAATAGTACTCTTCGATGCTATGTCATCCATTGACTAAACTTTTCAACACTTCCTATTACTTGGGAATCTTTCCCTCCAGTTGGAAGGTTGCCAATGTTCAGCCTATTCCAAAAAAAAATGTCAAAGGTGATCGAGAGTATGATTAATTATCATCTCGTAAGTTATCTGGAGACTTACACAATGATTGACAGTATAGTTTTATAGAACTCGATCGACTGGAAAACTGTAAGCGTTCCTATCGGAATGACGGGCCGCGCTTGTGTTTTCTCTCGTTTTAGTTTGAGCTTTCTCAGGGAACGCACTTTACGTGTTGTCATAGATGCGGTCTGTTCTAGAGAAGTTCGCCTAAATTCATGAGTACCAGAAGGTTTTGTTCATTATTCCTTTCTATTTCTTATTTTGATAAATGACCTTCAAATTCAAACTTCAAATTCTATCTATTCCTTTTGCATTCATTTTCCTTCGGTCGTAGACCAAGTCTTTTGTAGGCTGGGCTCTTGCGGCAGAATATGAATGACATACTCAACCGAGCTTTTTATTCTATCTAATATTGGGGTCGAGCGAATGGGGTGAACAAAATCCAGTGTTGTGTGTTAACCCACAGACGGGCTGCGGAATTGGCTCCGTCATCTGTATAAATGGGTGGTATAGATACCAAGGAATCGGAAACTCTTGATGTTTTAAGCATGAAAATACAGCGTGAAGTCCGAAGGACGTTGGGCACTCATCAGTGATGCACACCGATGCCATTCTCTGTACATTTGTTATAAAGACACAGTTCCCTTTTGTCTCTAAAGCAGGCCACCAGACAATGATTCCATACACCACAATTGGATGCACAACGGATGTATAAATCCAATGGACGCCTTTAGTGTTAAGGCCCCATCGTTTTCAAATGGGTCTTTTGCAGGAATATAAAACAATCGTTGCTTTTCTCACCCGTTGCTCAGAGTAACGACTGTAATTCAACTTTCTATGTACCCTAAAAAATGTCCCCTGCATAACCGACAGTATGACAAATGGTGCAGCATTGAATTCAGTGCCATTTTCCAAAGAAGTGGAGAAAGAACACCTCCCTGTGGTGTGCGCCTATTCACAAATTGAGATATAATAGACGCTCCCACTTCAGACGTTGTATATCTTTTGGCAAGTATATTTCCCACCACTAAAACGATACCACGCTTCACTCCCAAATTATGCATTGCCACAATTTTCGAGTCTGGGATGACATCATTAAAAACCCCTTCTATATCAAGAAAGGCTACTATGGTGTAGTCCTTTAACGAAAGCGATCTCTCGATGGTACCAGCGAGCTCATGAGGAGCTGTTTCCATTGATCTTGCCTTGCTGTATTCATATTGCCTTGTGGAAAGCAACCTCGGGTCAATGATTCTACGCAAATATAAGTCTATCATTCGTTCTATTGTCTTTAACAAAAAGGAGACAGACTTATTGGTCTGAAATCCTCGGAACTGTGTGGGAACTTTTCCAAGCCGGAATAAAGATGACTCTGGTATCCCTGAACTTTAAAGAAATATACGACCAGTTTATGTAAGCTGGGTAGAAATTATAAAGCCAAGGGGCTCCCACGAAAAAGACTATCCGAAGATTCGCCGACATGAGTGACAAAAAACGAGATTCGAGACAGGGGGGACCTTGTCGGATTAACTGCTTTAACGCCTTGTTGGAAGATTTCGATATGGTGGCATAGCCTTATAATCGTTAGGAATTTTGGGTATATTATTCATTCCAAAAATAACATCCGGCAACTACAATTTGTGGCATCATCTACAAAGAAGAAAAAAAAAACCTACTCACGAGACAACATATGTTGTTAGGTGCTGTATATGGGTTTTGTATGAAATATTATTATTTTTAAGTTCAGGGAGCTGCGAGTGGCATTATGCGTTTTGTTTTCATTTAAGAATCTTTGCTTCCATCGAGCAACATAATCACCAGCCAACATTATGCGAGACCATCACATCTATACATTGTATGCATTTGGTGTGAATTGTGAATATAACGATGATGCACCACCACATGTTTTGGTGTTGTTGTGTTGTTTCTTTTTGTACCCTACACCTTTTGTTAGTGGTAGTGGGTAAATATAAGTTTGTCATTCCGTTTGTAACTCATCGAAATATTGCTCAGAGACCCCAGAAATTGAATCTATTATTTATCAGTGATCGATCTTAAAACATTCTAGCGATTTCCGTCTGTCTGTTAAAATAGTGATCACGACCAAAATAGTGCACAGATATGACTGAAACTTAACACATTTACTTTAAGTTGGTCCTAAAAGTTCGGTATTGCATTTGAGCGATATCAGTTCAGTGGTTCAAAAGTAAAGAACGAAAATGTGAAATGCGAAACTTTTAGTGCATTCTACATAACCTAATAATATAAAATAATTTAATTCGGCTAATGGTTGACGTATGTGAACAGAATTGGATACCGAATGGTATTTAAACAAGTAAAAAATTTTTTTGCCAAAATTTCGCGGATTGTTTTTTTTTTTAACATAAATTTTTTCCGCGTAATTTTTTTTAAATTTTTTTCTTTTGTCAATAATCTTTTTTTACGTTTGGGAGGGTTTCAATACATTCGGCAAGGCTGAATTTAACTTTTTTAGTTGTTCAAATTCTTATTGTATATTTATAATTTTGTGTTTGTCGTTGTTCGTTCCTTCGTGCGTTCCTTTCCTTTTTTTTCACATTGGAAAGAAGAAGAAATTGTCTTCTTCATACATCCACCACAATGCAGTCAGTGTTTGTTGATAATGTTGTTGTTATAGATTTTTGTGTAAACATATGGGAATTTTTATTAGGAGTTCAGAAATTTTAGTACAGATATTCAGTGTTTAGTACACAATATTGTGGTGTTTGTTGGTTTATTATTATTATTTTTTGTTGGATTCTTTTTTCTGTATCGTTGTTTCTTGTCTCAATTGTTTTTTTATTTGAATTTATTGTTGTGGCTTTTTTTTAAGTTTTTTTATATATTTTCAGTAACAAACTCATATCTAGAGGATACAAATTGGTGCATGATGCCATTTGGCTTTGTGTGCGTTTGTGTGGTGTTTATTTGTATTTCTAATTGTACATTAACAATTGTTTTCATAAATAATCTGTACTATGAACCTATCTCAATAACTGTTTGATAAGATTTCTTTAAGTGTTTTTTTTTTAGGAAGAAAGTTTTAAATTTAATTAAGATAAATATAGAGAGGACTTGTCCATAAATTTGTGTAAGGTTAGGTTAGGTTGAATGATCGTCCGCCAATGTGGAGAATTCACTCGGAGGCCATAA
Organism: Pegoplata infirma; assembly: GCA_963921195.1. Lineage (NCBI taxonomy): Eukaryota > Metazoa > Arthropoda > Insecta > Diptera > Anthomyiidae > Pegoplata > Pegoplata infirma. Next base: position 62,513,672 of record OY992537.1, on the reverse strand, counting down.
GGCCTTATGTGATTCCCTAAATTGTCATTTTCCTACCCCCTCTGATACAAAAATAAAAAAACTTTTTACTTCTTGAACCACCGGATTCTCTAAGATATTCTGCTAGAGATGCCAATGCAATCTAGGTTTTCAAAAAATCTTTGCTCCAAATTCTTAAGGCGGCTTGCACTCAAAAAAAAAAGTGAACTAAAATCTGGGAAAATTAACTTAATTTTAAGAAAAAGAGGGAATGATTTGGCTCCAAGGATTTTTTTTCTTGGTTTTAGTTCATAATTTTCCTAAAAATAAGGAAAACAAAGTTAATTAATTTTAAGCCAATTTTAACTAGAAAATGGGAAAAAATATATTACACTTTAGTTCATTCATATTTTAAAACTAGATTGGGTCTAGACCCTGGACCCATGGGTTCGGACCCCATGGGTCCAGCCCTGTTAACTCGAGACCCCGTTGCGTCCTTTAAGGGTCCCCATAGATTTTGACCCCAAACTTGTGTCCGTTTCGCTCTACCTTGCTTAGTTTTTGAGATACGATAATAAGGGTCTAGAGATAGGGTGTAGAAACTGGATAACTCAAAAACTGTTAATCGGAGGGCTTTCCGGTATTTTGCGAGTCAAGAGCTACAAAAATGCCATTGGACTTTTTCTCGTGTTGGCAGTATTTACCGAGATATGTGCATATATAAAATCTCGGGAATTTCAAATTTTAGATTTAATATTAGGGTCTTGAGACCCCGACAGATATGCAGAGCTAGGCTATTCCATATTTTTCTTTGTAGTCTTTCTTTTAAAAATTTCATCCGTTTTGCTCTATCTCGCTTAGTTTCCGAGATATCGCCATTTCGAATTTTTAACTAAATTCTAAGAAGTTATTTACTAAATTCTCAGAAGTTATTAACTAAATTCTAAGAAGTACCCTTCCTCAATTTAAAGAAGAGAAATACGATGATGTTTTTTTTAGTAAATTTTAACTAAATTTGAACTAAATTGTTTTTTAAGAAATATGTCTTAAAAATAAAGATACGTTTCTTAGATTTGTGGAAAATTTCTTTTGCAGTAAGAATTTTTTTCCTAATATTTAAAAATTCCATTTAAAGAAAACTATGAACTAATTGTAAGTAAATGAACTAAACTTTTTTCCTCATAGTTAAGAACATTTCTCTTTTTTAGTTAAATTTAACTAAATTTAAGGAAAATTCATGATGAATTTTCAAAGACATTTTTTCCTTAATTTTAGTTATGTCTTTTTTTCAGTGTGGACACTCACATACCAAGGCTTCACTGTCTCCTCCTCCACTTCCCCCAACTTCGACAAAAGTCCCTGTCAGAAATTCCCATACGCACGCCCATTCGACCAATTATGCACTGTCTTGTAAGTACTCTCACTAATAGGCTAACCGTCCTTTTGCCAAAAGTAAGAAGATTTTTTGTCCTCTTAGGATTTGTCAGTGGCAACGATTTCTACCATTAGACTTTACATTTCCATTCTACTTCAACGATTTACCCTAGGAGTGGTCTTTATAAAACTAAAAATTTGCATATAGCTCTGTTATGAGTTTCCTAAGATGGGATAAGACTTCACTTCTGGTAACCATTATACTATTGGTGACCAGAGAAACTAACTCGAAGATAGAGTATTGTTATTTGAAGAAAGTCGTGACAACAGGCACTCCTCACGTAGGAATAACATAACACCTTCTGTGGAATCTTGTGATAAGTAAGATCCCTAAGTCAATTAACAGATACGGTATCGAGGTGGTTGCCGGGCGTCTCTGAGATGACGAAACATTCGAATGTGGTACTAATCTGGGCGCCTGGAAATATTGGTATAAATGGTAACTATGGTGAGGAGAGCAATTAAGTCGACGATAAGGGATGGTTATTTGAAGAAAGTCGTTGCAGCAGGCACTCCTCAAATAGGAATATGTAAAATCTTACGAAAAATAAGATCCTTGAGTCATTCAACAGAAAGGGTATGAAGGTGATTGCCGGGCGTATTCAAATGGTATGGCGAGACATTCGAATGTGGCAATCATCTGGGTGTCTGGACATATAAGTATAAATGGTAACTGTGTTTCCGATGAATTAGCCAGGCAGGGGACGACAGTACATTCTGACGGGATCGATTACACGCCTGGCATCACGCGCATCAATTCAAGTAAGCGGCGAAACGATGCTTCGCAATTACAGATCGCCAATGCCTGGTGGCTACGTGATCATCGCTAGCGTACGGGTAGGATCATTCGACTGCCTCGGAACCAGCTATTGGTTACAGCCGGTACGGGGCACACAGCACGTTTCGCCGCACACGCCTGTAAAATAGGAATCCAAAGGAATGTTGAGGTGGATATCAGGACGTGGGGGAAGAGGTACTGCAACGCACTTTCTCTGTCAATGTCCGGTATATGCCCATCGTAGGGTTGAATATTTAGCAGCTCGATATTGGCAGACTTGACATGTTTGGTATGGATATCAGTCGAGCGATTCAGTTTGGATCCTAATGAGGCAACTTGAGCATTCTTTCCTATATCTTCCTCTCCTCTCTTTTTCTTGTATTATTTTCTCCTACACTCAAAATAATTCTACAGTAAAAGGTTTAGTAAATGATTTTGTACTAAAATCTACTAATTCGTTACTAATTTTAGTATCTTCAAAGTACTAAAATTAGTAATTTTTACTGGTTTTGAATAATATTAGTAAAAAATTTTAGTATTGGTTACCAATTCCTGCACTAGGTCCTTTTGGACTAATATTTAGTTAAATTTTTAGCATTGAATACCCACGTTTTTTTTTTGGGTGTATTTATTTCGATCCTGGTGAAATTTAAATAGTAATGAAATACAATGCAGATGGCATTTTAGAACCATAAACGCTGACCGGAACTAGCTGTTGTCATTCATCTTCCAAAATAGACTTTGAAGCCTTCGCCCATTTGTCCCTTTTTTACGCAATGCACTGCGTTGGCAAGAGGAAATTAAGAAAGGGAAAGTAGGATAAAAGGAATAGTAGTAATGCATATTTGACTTAAATTTTTTCTATACTGCAAGCGACAAATTCTTATAGTCTCATCACATTAAATGTAGACTTTGTCATCTCCGTCTACATATTGCAGTTGCTTTTCTTTTCGGTGGGAAATTTATATAGAACAAATGAGAGTGTTAAACTCGGCTTTGCCGAATATTTTATTCCCTCCCAAATGTAAAATAACAATAAAAAAAAAATTGTCAGGGGCGTTTGTTTTGGGGTGATGGGGGTCAGTGGGGGACGTTGAGAGCACCTTCCCATCCCGATAAATATAACAAATGTTATAACAAAAATAAAAAAAACATGTAAAAAAAGTGTATTTTTTCAGAAGTTGGTTCAGTTCTTCAAGGGGGAACTTTTTTTCCCCTGAGCCGATTTTGTCCATTTACGAACTTAACCTGCCTAGGACAATAGGACATATTCATGCCAAATTGCAGGAGGCTAGCACTTTTATTTTGGACTGCATCGTGCCATGCCATCTACAGACGGACATTCACAGAATGTCTTAGATTCGATCATGGATCAATAATATATGTACTTTATGGGGTCCCCGACCGATATTTCGATGCGTTACAAACGGAATGACAAAGTAAGTATACCCCCATACTGTGGTTGGAGGGTATAAAAACGGAAGTGTTTCCAAAAGAGGACAACATTTTAAGATAAACATTCTTTAGTTGACGGCGGATACGGGCGCATCCCTAGACGCTATGTTTGATACGCTTTTCTTTTACCACATATTCAAGATGAAGCCATAAAATCTTTCAAATGTTTAATAGACTATCGGAACTTTTCCTTTTGTTTTCAAAGCCTTTGGAAAGTACAACTTTTTGCATCGAGTTTGGTAGGAAATGTACTGTAAGACTGGGGCAACCCAGAGATCGACTCTAAAATTATACGAATACTATCTACACGGATGGATCTAGTATCTAAAATTGCTCTGGGTCTGGTTGGTATTTGAACGATGCGAACAAATGAACTGTTCATGCGAATAAGGACGAATAGACCATTTGAATAATTTTACAAATGAAGATAAAAACGCATAAACGGTTAAAAACTAATATTTTTTTCTACTTTTTTGCATAATTCATTTACCCATTAATGCAAAAAAGTTCACAAAAACAATAATTTTTAACCGTTTCCTGTGTTTTTATCGTCATTTGTAAAATTATACAAATGGTCTATTCGTCCTTATTCGCATGAACTGTTCAAATGTTGAAAAAATTAAAAAGTGTGTCAGACTTAATTGTTTTCTATTTTCAACGTAACGTTCTGGATATGTGAGAATAGATGGAGGGATGGTTCAGTCTTTAGTGGGTTCCTGGTCATAGGGGAATACGGTGAAACGAGATTGCCGATTCTTTGGCAAGTGTTAGCTCCGACACCATGTCTCACATTCCGGAACATCAGATTGGTATAGGCTTGACATGGATGAGGCGTTCGACCAACTCTTACATGAAATCTATTTTTATGGAAAGATATTCGAATGAGTTTGACATGCAATAATGCTAAACGATTTTTGATTATACCAGACTAGAAAGCGGCTAACTACACCCAAAAAAAAAACGTGGGTATTCAATACTTAAAATTTAACTAAATTTTAGTCCAAAAGGACCTAGTGCAAAAATTGGTAACCAATACTAAAATTTTTTACTAATATTATTCAAAACCAGTAAAAATTGCTAATTTTAGTACTTTGAAAATACTAAAATTAGTAACTTATTAGTAGATTTTGGTACAATATCACTTACTAAACCTTTTACTGTAGAATTATTTTGAGTGTATCTACCCAGTATCATTAAAATAGACCATCGCAGATTTATTGGCCAAATTTCTGGGCATATTTCCAGTCATATGACGAAACGAGGTGTCTTAGCAGACCCTTTGTGTGCAGATTGTCGTAAGGATGAGGATACAACCGAACACTACGCCTATTGTTGTCCAGCGTTATCAAGAGCAGACTGCGGATAAGGGGTCTTATATTCTGTCAATGGACATGGTCCATGAACTTCCCATATCTGATTTTCTCAAGTTTGTAGAGCAACTGAGAAGTTCTTGAATTTTTTTCTCACCCTTACTACATCTTTTTTCAGGGTTTGAGTGCCATGGACTTGACTGTTTTTCAATTTTTCTAAATTCATCAGACGGATCTTCAAAATTAAATTTTAAATGATTCACAAATATTTTCTTTTAATATTTATAAGAAATTTTGTAAACAATTTAAGAGAAATTTTATTTTAAATTCTTAGAACAGAAAAAGGAATAGGGTTTTTAATAAAATAAATAGACAATTTTAAACAATAAGAAAATTAAAATATTCAATAAAATAAATTAAATGAATAAACAAAAAAAAAATCCAACAAACAAAAACAAGTCATGCCTCTGCTAATACCAGCATTAAATAAAAACCCAACCCTGAAACATTAAAAATAACATGTAATTTCGCACTTACAATTTTATTAGAAAACACTCAAATAAGGTACTTTACTCTTTTTTTTTGGAAAACAAATTATGTTGTTAAATTTTTTAAAACAATTTAAACAATTAATGATTAATTGGAAAAAGAGTTTCGCAGCACACCCAGTAGTTTTTGGTTAGTAAAACCATTAAATTGAATTTGAAATATTTATTTTTTTTTTTAAATCAATTAAAATGATTCACTTGATTAGTAGCCGTGAGTGTAACATTAAACTTCCTAATACACAGAATTCTAAAGAATTTTTTTTTTCATTCAATTCAATAATCGTCTGCGTCAAATTTCATTAAACCTTTTTAATGAAAAAACTGGACCACCCCGTTAAATTTTTAAATTTTGCTGACATATTTCCGTTACTTTTATTTTATTTTTTTTGTAACAAATGAAGACATTGACATGTTTAGACACAACTGACAATGTGTCAATATTAATTTAAACTTATACACACATTTGTAACAATAAATTTAACGTAAATACGTACAACAATCATAATTTGTCTATAATTTAAATGTTGTTAAAAGGGCCCATTATCGTCAGTATCATCATTATCATCGTCGTTGCCGTCGTTCATCAGTAATTTGGGTGCAGTTTAGAATTATTTTACATTAATTTGTGTATTCTTTTTATTACAAAACTTTAAATCAGCAGGAACTCTATTTGTTTATAATTTTTTTTTATTAAAATGTTTTTGTATTTAAGTTTTTAATGGTCAAATTTACCCGCATGGTCAGAGATCTTAGTATTTTCACAGTGAAAGGCCATCATCGTCATGCACGCAAGTATTTTAAAGCACACACGCACTTCAATTGAATATATTTTATTATCTAGTGCAACTTTGTTGATCCCTACACGAAGAATGGACGTATTTCAAAATTGGAGGTTTGCGCGTCAGTAATTTTTGATTTAGACTCACTCAAGCTTAGGACTGGATTTTTTGAGTCACGCACACTCACTCACGAGCATATTTGTCCTACTTACAATCACGTGATTAAATTTAATACAACTCACACTCACGTGCAATCACACAGCAATATCTCCACGTTTGGAGATATTGTACATAGATTTTCGGTGCAATTCTGGAAAATATCGTTCTCAACTGTTCTGGAATTTGTTAGACCAGCAAAACAGCACTCCGTGAAAAATTGTGTAGAGCATAAAATGGTCGATCTTGATCGCCTTTAATGGTATTACTCATTTTGTTTTTCTCAATTGGTTTTATGAATGAATGAATAGTTAGTTCTTGTTATTAAACACACAGATAGTGGGAGATAAAACGAAATAGCCGTCTTAAAGGGCCTTTTTTGTGTATGTCCATTGTGTATGTTCTAGTTAATTTTAAAAGTGAATTTTTACTTTCAATGCTCAAGTGGATATATGCCTGATAAAAAGCACTCGCGATCATCCCACGCTGAGCATTTCCGCGCTTCATTGATGCGTGCCAATTTTGTTGAAGTTTAAAATGAAATATATTTTCAATTTTCAAGAACTGTTTTAGAAGTTTTTTTTTTGTTTTTGTAAGAAAATATTTTAGTGGAATAAATGCGGAAGTGATAAATAAGTTGAAGGTTCTTAATGGTTACTTGTAAGAGAATTTATTTTTGGATGTGAATAAAAAGAAAAACCCTTAATGGTTTTAAAAGGGTTTGTTTCACATATTAGTAGGAATTAGAAAAATGTTTTATAACATGTTTTTCTTAAAACATACTGATCAGAACAAGTGAGAGTTAAATTTGGCTATGCCGAATCTTTAATACTTTCCAAAATTTAAAAAAAATCCGGAGGTATTTTTTTTTTTGGAGAAAGGTTTCGGTGGAAGACGTTTGGGGAACTTTCCCTCCATATATTTTAAATGTATTTTTATACTGACGCCCCGTAAAAGGGGTGGGCCGAAAAAATGGTCTTTACTAATCCCCTTGGTCCAAGTAAAGATCGACGATCATATGGTACTTTATTTATTTAGAAAATATACAAAAACAAGTGAGAGCTATAAATACGGCTGTGCCGAATTTTTAATACCCTCCAACTAGGGTTGCCAGATAATAGAAGTCCAATAACTGGAATATGGAAAAAATTCAGCTGGATTTTCAAAAAATAACTGGACACATACAACCGATTTTTAAATGAAAGATATCTTTATTTTGGACTACTTTTCGAATAAAACATCAATCAAATGATCCATTACTTTTCAGCATCTCGGAATGTTTATGTTGACCTCGTCAATAGTTTGCGAATTACAGGCGTATATTTTTCTATTCAAATAACCCCACAAAAAAAGTCTGGAGTGGAAATCGGATCTGGAAATCTATGTGGCAAGTTAAAGTTCCCTGGACGTGGGATGTCAAAAAAGCGACAATAACTGGCCCTAATCTACAGATTTGACCACTCCGGACTTATTTTTGTGGGGTTATTTAAAAAGCAAAATGTACGCCAACAATCCTCAGATCATCTACGAGGTGACGGAAAACATTCGACAAGAACTAGACTGCCGATATGCTCGTAAGTAGTGAACAAAAGTACACTAAAAAAGATTATTTTTTGCTACCTCCTATATAACGAGAATTCCTAGTAATTTTACAAGCTTTTCACCAATAATTTTGAAATTGAACTAGCTTTTTACTATTAATCTTGTAAATTTAAAATTTTTTTGACGCAATAAAACTTTCAAGGAATTCTCTTGGATTTACTAGATTTTTTTGCTACCTTCTATTTTACGAGAATTCCTTGTAAAAATTACGATAAATTGTAAATTTACAACTATTTTGGCAAAATAAAACTTAAAAGGAATTCTTGTGAATTTACCAGAATTTTATTTTGTAAAATTACCATAGAAATTTACTAAATTACAAAAAAAATGTAAACTGCGATCGAAAATTGTTTGTTAAAAAACAAGGGAAACTGGCAAATATTAACAAAATGGGATTACAAGACCTTTTCTAGTAATTTAACAAGGTTTTTTTTTTGAGTGTAGTGAAAATGCAGCAATAAGTGCAAAAGAGGTAGCCTTTTGATTTGTTTTATTAAAAAAAAAATTGCGAAATTTATTTAATAAAAGAAATATTTTTAAAATTTAAGAAATTACTTTTTAACTGGAAAAATTATGCACTAACTGGAAACTGGACCAAACCCAAAATAACTGGAAAATCCAGGCCATTCCAGGCCGTCCGGCAACCCTACCTCCAACATAAAAAAAATGCCTGCGAATTTTGTACTCTAGCCCAAAACATTAAATCATGATAATGTTTTGCGGAAGATTTGGGTGTACTTGCCAAAGCAAAGATTTTTTAGAAAAATAATGTTATATTACTTTGCTATTCCATGCAAAACGAATTGAAATATCAGTCGAGGACCCCATTAAAAAACTAAAAGAGCTGTACATTTCGTAAGTGAGTGCAAAAAGTGTTTTTACATTTTGGAGAGTATAAAAGATTCGGCACCAAAGAATATAACACTCTCACTTGTTTTATGTAAATTTGATAAACAAATGGAAAATTTTTATACGAAAAGCTTAGACTTGCAAGGGAAGTATCTCAACCCTTATGAACCGATTTGCATGAAACGGAAAATTAACATAAAAGAGACAATTCTAAGGTTTGGGTGCCTCGGCTTATCTGCCATATCGCGGATTTAGGGGTTCAAAACATAGGTCAAAAAATTTCGAAAAAATCGTTTTTTGGATTTTTCAGCCATTTCTTTCTAAGAAATTATATGATGTTTACATATGAGAAGAAAAATTTGTTAATGCCTATCCAACGGTGGCATAACCTTGGTAAAGTTTGGCTTCGTTAAATACTTTTTTCATGAAAATTAGTAATTTTTTAGGAGTATTTATATAAAGACATAGACCTACGATGTCCATATGAATACGAAAAAATCTTAATTAAATTTAAGTCGACCCGTATTTTAGCGCTAGAAGATATTCCTCTTAGTTCGGGAGTTATCGAAATTTTCCCGGATGTTCACATTGTTTCACAAGGGGACAATGAAATTTTTTAACACTGATATGGCCGATAAGCCGAGACACCCCTACCTTAAAATCGTCTCTTTTATATATATTTTAAGTTTCAGTCAAATCGGTTCATAAGGGTTGAGATACTTCCCTTGTTGGTGAAAAAGTAGTTTTGGTAAAAAAAAATTATTTTTTTTTCCACGAAAAACAAAATTATGTTAAAAAAAATTTAATGAATCCAAAATTTTGGTGAAAAAAAAATTTTGATGAAAAAAAGTTTTTGATGCGTTTTTTTGATGAAAAGAAAAATTTTTTGATGTAAAAAAAAAATTGATGAAAAAAAATTTGTTTTTGGTGAGGAAAAAATTGATAATAAAAAATTTGATAAAAAAAATTTGATGAAAAAAATTTGGTGAAAAAAAATTTATGAAAAAAAAAATTTGGTGAAAAAAAAATTTATGAAAAAAAAAAAATTGATGAAAAAAAAGTTTGATGAAAAAAAAAAATTTATTGAAAAAATAAATTGATGAAAAAAAAATTGATGAAAAAAAATTTGATGAAAAAACAAAAAAATTGATGAAAAAAAAATTTTGATGAAAAAAAAGAAATTTTATGGAAAAAAAAATTAATGAAAACAAAAAAATTTTATGAAAAAAAAATTATGAAAAAAAAAATTATGAAAAAAAAAATTTGGTGAAAAAAAAAATTTGGTGAAAAAAAAAATTGATGAAAAAAAAGTTTGATGAAAAAAAAAATTTTATTGAAAAAAAAATTGATGAAAAAAAAAAATTGATGAGAAAAAAAATTTTATGAAAAAAAAAATTTTTTTTGTTGGAACATAATTATGTTACTTTTTATTCACCAGCTGGTGAAAAGCGGTTTTATTCACCACAAGGTGAATTATTATCCAAGTTACAAACCCAAGTTATTGAAATTTTTGGTTTTAAGAAAATGAAAATAGTAATTCTTGTTTTCTTTTTCGTTAATTGTTAGCTTATATAGTCAAACTGAGGTGGCGTCCTGCAACTTTTTTAAAATTACCCAGCAAAACTTAGATTACCAAATAAGGTTTAAAATAAGGTATAGGATCTCTTATTTTATACATTGCAGCATTGATGATTTTAACAGGCGATGAGACTCAAAGTAATGCATCCACATTATGACAAAGAATACCAGTAAGGTATAAAATAAGTCATAAATTTATAACGAAGAATACGAGTAAGGTGTAAAATATATGATATTTTAAAGGTTACGAGAAATGAAATAATATAGCATACCAGAAGATAATATACGAGTAGTGAAAAAATAATTTTGTATTAAATTTACTCACGTGATTGTAAGTGAGTGTAAGTAGATAAAATATGCTCGTGAGTGTGTGTCGTTAAAAATTTCCTCTCGTGAGCCCATCTCTAGTTTAAACTTATGCATTTTTTTATAAAATAATTATTTTTTATGTTATTGTAATGCATTCTGCATCCAATTATAAATAATTCATTATTTCAAACTTTCAAATAATACATAATGTAACCAAATATAAGTCATCCATGATTTAATGTTTAGAAATAATAAATATGAAATACATTTTTTCCAATAATCATGCATTACATAGCAAATTATTAATAATGCATTATTTTTCACTTGAAAATAATACGTTGTGGAACAAATGTTTGGTAAGACATCCTAAAATAATGCTACAAATAAGGTATATACATTTCCTGGTAATGTGTTATATAATCACTACCCATTACCAAAGTTTTGCTGGGTAGACACCAGCCTTAAAATATTATTATGTTAATATAAAAATTTTGAAGAGGCGTATTTTTGGTGGGGAGGGTTGTCGGTAGAGTTTATTGGGGGACACCTATCCGCTTGCTGTAAATGTTTACAAAATCATTTCCTATGAATTTTCAAGAATATTTTTTGCCGGATCGAATATAATTCCAAGCTTAGCGGGGTTATTTTAGTTTTATTGATTTCATTGTTTTGAACAGTTTTTGTGAAATACTTAATCGTCCACAATTTAATAAAATAAAAATATCGTAGGAAAAAAATGTATAAATGCGTCTTACAATCTGATCCTTCTTTTACCAGGGTTTTAAAATTACTACATATAATCTTATTTGATGCATTATAATTTCAAAAAAATTATTAAACAGTTCAATGACTTTAAAAACTCCCCCTTTTTTTCAAAATTTTATGATGCATACAAAATATCATATTTCAATTACATTAAGAGATGACTTTGTAAATATTGAAATATTTTTAAGAAAGAACAAAAAAATTAATATATAATTGGTGACCCTATTTCCAATGCTATTCTACAAATATTACAAGGGTTGTAAAATTTGAAAAATGTTTGCACACCACAAATGTAAAGGTTTACCACGGATCCCATAAGCAATTAGAAAAGTGCATTTTTATGTGTAACACACAACAAATACGACGAGTATTAATAGCGGACAAGCCTTAAATTTTAACACTACCTAGAATAGTGTTAATTTACAAAATTTTATGCATTTTTAAACAACAAAAGAAAAATAGTCAATACGCCCTAAATTTTAAATACAACATGAAATGAAAGAAAAACTAAATATTCATACATTAAAAGAACGAACAAATGAACTCTTTAATTATTTATGTTGACTATAGCGAAACTTATGTGGTTTTAACATTAGGGTTGCAATTATTTGTTTATAACCTCTACTTTAGTGAAGCGGGTATATATAAGTTTGTCATTCCGTTTGTAACACCTCGAACTACTGGTCTAGGATCCCTGTCTCTTTGTCTGTTGAAAACACTCTAACTTTTGAAAGACTTTACGGATGCACCTGATGCCCTTTTGGCATTTAAGCTTGACATATGTAATTGTCGTTTCCCTGGCTTGGTTTGTATTGAATTTCAGGAAAATCGGTCCAGTGGTTCAAAAGTTATTAGCAAAACCGTGAACTTAAGATTAGTTTCACCTTAAATTCACGTGTTGAAAACCCGTTAAACATGTTTTAAAAACATTGTAAAGTCACAAAAATATTTTACAACGTATTTTTGTAACTCAAAAATAATTTTACACTAAAAAAAAAAATACACTCGAAAAAAATTTACACTCAAAAAAAAATTTACAATCAAAAAAAATTTAATAACTTATTTTTTTTTCAAAATTACTAAAAATAAGTTTTTTTACACAAAATAAAATGTTTCAAAATTGTTATTTTTTTCTAGTTAGAAAATTTACTATCACTTAAAAAGGGCATTATGGAGGGTATTCATAGATTCGGCCAAGTCGAATTTAACTTTTCTACTTGTTTGATTTAGGCAAACTGACAGAAATATATCTATACCCTACAATCGGTGAACTTTTTTTTTAGATTTTTTTAACTTTTACAGTTTAAGACATTTTTGTAAAACAGAAAAAATTTCACATACTTAAACATGAACTGTATACAAAAAAAATTTCTTAAAAAAGATTAAGGAACCGATATTTCGAATCTAGAAAACTTGGAATAGTTCAGAAAAATTCATTCATTAAAAACATTTAGAAAACCTCAAAAAATATTAAGAAAAGAGTTCAAAGAAAAGTTCTGAAAAGTTAAAAAAAAAAATTAAAAAAATTGTAAAATTTAAAAAGAACCTTTAAAAATGCTGGAGAACTCAGAAAAATTCTAGAGAGCTTAGTTAATAAGAGAACACGAAGAAAACTAAAGAAAACATGTAAAAAAAATAAAGTCGGGCTTGCCGAATGTGGTGATACCCTCCACAATTTCAAAAGATTATTGCAAAAAACCTTATTTAAAAGGAAATTACTTTAGAAAAAAAAAATTTTAAACAAAAAAATTTTTTTGGAAAAAAAAAATTCCGCGAAAAAAGATCCTCAATTTTTTTTTTGTCAAAGAATATGTTTGTACTTGTTTAAATACAATTTGGTGTTCAATATTGTTCACATATGTCAACCAGCAGCCGAATTAAAGCATTTTGTATTTTTGGGTTATATTGAATGTACTAAAATTTTTGAGGTGTCCTTACATTTGCGTTCATAACTTTTGAACCGCTGATCCAATATCGCTCAAAAGCAATACCAAACTTCTCGGGAGAACTTCCAATAAATAAGTTAAGTATCAGTCATCTCCGTGTAATATTTTGGCCGTGATCACCATTTCCACAGACAAAAAGACAGACGGACATCGCTAGAATGTTTTAAAATCAATGATGGGTACCAATACCTTTTCGATACCAATACCCGTTAATACCAATTCAAATTGAAAACCAATACCAATTAAAAACCAATACCTTTATTTGTGCGATACCAATACCGATAAAAAACCAATACCGATTCCCCACTACCAATACCAATTAAAAACCAATACTTTTATTCTTCAAAACCAATACCAATAAAAAACCAATACCAATTCATTTTTTTCTACTTTCGTATCGGTTTTGTTTCGGTTTTTTGTATTCTTATTTTCGTTTGTTTTAATTATGAATTCAAATATTTTCTTTCCATCACATTATTGGGTTTTACCTGACTAAAGATGTTCACAAAAGATGTTACATCGATCAGTAATAGTTTGTATGCAATGTCACATAACAAAAAGGAGTTAGCTATTTGAATGTTAAAAGCCATAAAAACATAAAACAATTTTTTTTGTCACTTACCATATTCTTATTTTTAACCCAATTTGATTGTTATGACCCCTAATAAAAGTAGATCTTAAAAAATTTAGACCTTTTCTGTGATAAATTTTTGATATTGATAATTGATATTAGGTTTTACCTGACTAACGAATTGCTAAAGATGTTCACAAAAGATGTTACATCGATCAGTAATCGTTTGCATGCAATGTCATATAACAAAAAGGAGTTAGCTACTTGAATTTAAAAAGCCATAAAAACATAAAAAAAATGTTTTCTTTTACTTCTTTTTAACCAAATTTGATTTTTATGACCCCTAATAAAAGTAGATCTTAAAAAATTTAGACCTTTTCTGTGATGAAATTTTTTCTTTTGCAAACATTGTTTATATTTGATACACATTAATGGTGATTTCTTTTCTGAAAAAAAATGTTTGCCTTTTTAGGGTATACATTTTTAAAATGTTTAACACACACCTTCAAAAATTTGCATTTTATTTGACTAGAATAGAACACAACATCTAGAAATAGTCTGCCCTGTATTTTTTAACAGCTGTTTTGAGAAAACAACACAGAAAAAGTCAGCTGTTGTATAAGGCAATTTCAACCCCGTGATTTTTTACGGGGTAAAAAGTGCAACTTTTTTGCACTTTATAGGGCAGACATTTTTAGAAAAGAACACGATAATCTTTATAATGGTTGAAATTTTTTAGAAAAGAACACAAAAACATAATTTTTGGGTCGAAATGCAAAAAAGTCACTGCACTGTTCTTTGGGTTGTAAAAAAAATACTAATGTCCTTTTTTGGAAATTCCAATCAAGCAGTCGTTACAAAATTTTATGTCACAACACCAGAATCCAAAAAATTTTTTTTTTTTGTTTTATTAGAGGCACACTGTGCCGGGCACAGTGATATTATATAAGAATTTATTTTATTTTAGTGTGCGGTTCACACTTGCTATTTTTGAGAGTTTAAGGGCTACGTGTTTAGAAAAATCTTTGTTCTGTATCCATTACGTTTTTATTCTGCAAAACGATGTTCGCACTCATTTTTAACTACCCAGGCAGAAAAATACAAACGGGAGAGCGCTGGCAAAGTACTTTTTATGGTCGCTTGTGTGCTGGGAAAGCACCACGGTTTAGTACTCTCCCAGCGTCCAAAATGATAACCACGGTAAACGGTATGCCGTTGCTATTTTAAAGCGCTTTGAAAGCGCTTTAAAAACAAAAAATATGGTACTATAATAGCACTTTTAGAACAAAAAAATGTTACGTATCTAAATTGTATACATAAGTCCATAAGACATAACTTTTTTTGGTGTTTATTTGAATAAAGAAATTTATTAAATTAGGATAAAAAAATTATTGACTCATTTATTAGGATAAAAAAATTTTGAACAAACTTTGAACAATTTTCTGAGTCCCGGAAAAAAAATAGTTTGCAGTTTTCTTTGCGTTTTGGAATAAAAAATTTATTAAAATGCTTTTAGGAAAAAAATTTAGAAAATTCCCGAAAAAAAGTGGTGTATTGAACCGAAACGGGCATGTATCCGGAGTTTAAGGGTGATGTATCCGAAGTTTAAGACACCTCCTCACGAAAGAAACAGGTGTTTTTATATAAAAGGTATTTATGTATGAAAAGGATGAATTTCAGGTATATTTTGTAACGAATGTTAAGCCTCAACTTTTTGCAATTAAAAAATATCTCTCCTTGGCCACCGCAATTTATATGTGCATTAAATGCAATGTTCATCAGCACAGAAATTGTTTAAAGAAAAAACGAATACTTTGCATTTTATTATTTTAGGCTTTTAATTTGTATACCCTCCAGCGACTTAAAATTTTAAATATAAAGTCGACTATTAAAAATATATTTTAGAAGTCGATTTTATCGATTTTTTGAGGACTTGTGGTGAGGCTGTTTGAATTTTAATTTGGTTATAAAAACTAAATTAATTATATAACAAATGCTAATTACATCAATAATAAGGGATTCAAATACCCTTGGCTATTAATTTTTTTAAAGAAAAAATACTGAAAAATGTCTAATATTAGAGATGGGCGCGTGAGTGATTTTTGACTCACTCACGCTAACGACAAGAATTTTTGAATCACGCACACTCACTCACGAGCATATTTTTTCTACTCACACTCACTCTCTCACAATCAAGTGAGTAAATTTAACACAACTCACACTCACGTGTACTCACGCAAGCTTCGCTCACACTCACGTTGACTCACACTCACGTTGACTCACACTCACAAAACTCTTATTTATACAAAAAAAATTTCAAAAACTAAAATTTTGAAAAATCTTTCAAAATTTTAAGCAAAATTTAAAGTTCAGAGAAATTTTACAATTTTTTTTTTTTTGCTTTTTTCGGGATGAAATCTAAAGTTAAGCCAAATTTTACAATTTTTTTGTTCGAAAGGAAATATGAAGAGAAAATAAATCACGCAAACTCACGCAAAAAAATCGACTCACGCACACTCACTCACGCAAAAATCTTACTCACGCAATTTTTTTCTCCACTCGCACTCACAATCACGTGAATAAAATTGAATTCAGTCACACTCACGCTTGAATCACGCTCTAATCAGCTCATGAGCCCATCTTTACTTAATATAAGAAAAATAAAAAATAAATCATTATTCAAAAATCCACCGTGTCCGATCGATGGCTTAAAATCAAAACTAAACTCGGTTAAAAATTGCACATTAACGTATATTTTTCTCCACTGTGGGGCGGACAGAAGGACTACGTACGTTAAATTTATTAATATTAACGACAAAACCTTTTGCATACAAATTCCAAAACCGATATAAGATAAATACCAATACTTATTAAAAACCGATACCGATTCGAGGCTAAAACCAATACCAATACTCAATACCTAAATAATTCAAAACCAATACCGAAACCTATACCAATTCAACAAAAAATGAAAACCAATACCTATACCAATACTAATATAATTTTAAAAACCAATACCAATACCAATACTTTTATCGAATTGGTACCCATCCTTGTTTAAAATCGATCGGGAATCATGATTATATGTACTTAATGGGGTCCCAGACCGATATTTCTATGAGTTACAAACGAAATGACAAACTTATATACCCTCTATCACTAAGTGGAGGGTATAAAAAACGAACAATTTAAAAAAGCCCTAAATAAATTATGCAAAAATAAAAAAAACAAGTAGAAAAGTTAAATTCGACTTTGTCGAATCTATGAATACCCTCCACAATGCCTTTTTTAAAGTATAGTTAATTTTTAACGTGAAAAAATTAACAATTGTGATTAGAAATATTTTATTTTGAGTAAAAACTCTTTTTTTGTCATTTAAAAAAAAAAGAAAAATTACTAATTTTTTTTGAGTGTAAAACTTTTTCGAGTGTAATGTTTTTTTTACTGTAAAAACATTTCTGAGTGAATGCACAAAATATTGACTACAAAAATATTGAATACACAACATATTGACATTTTTGTAAAAAACAACTAAATTTTTTTTTGAGTGTAAAATTTTTTTTGAGTGTAAAATTTTTTTCGAATGTAATTTTAAGGTTACCAATGCTTTTAAAACTAAACAAGTTTAAAAAGCATTGCTTTAAAACTAAACAAGTTTGAAAAGCATTGCTAAGTTACCACCAATGCTTTTAAAACTTGTTTACCACGTGGCATTTAAGCTGAACAAAATCTGAAATTCGGGGTTTTGCTTATAACTTTTGAACCACTAGACCGATTGAGCTGAAATTCAATACCAAACAGACCTGAGGAACAGCAAAGATACATGCCACGTTTCAGGAGTCTCGTTATTGTCTTTCGAAAGTTATCGTGTTTTTTATCTCGTAAATTCGCAAAAAACCCTTGCCGAAATTTACTCTTTTGCTCATAACTTTTGAACCACTGGACCGATTTCGCTGGATTGCAATACCAGCCTGACCCGATAAATGGTCAACATATATTCAGGAGCCTCCGTTAAGTCTTTCAAAAGTTAGCGTGTTTTCAACGGACAGACAGACGGACGGACATCGCTAGATCGACTTAAAATCAATCAAGGATCATGAATATATATACTTTATGGGGTCCTAGATCAATATTTCGATGTGTTACAAACGGAATGACAAACTTATATACATATACCCTCTATCACTAGAGTGGAGGGTATAAAAATATAAAAGAGCTATCTAAAGCAAACTATTTAATTTTTTGCAAAAATTTTAAATAAAATCAAATATTTGGCTCTCTAACAAACTTTGAAAATTTGTTGCTCAACAATACAAAAAAACACCTCTCTGAAATTTTAATAGCGTTAAAAGGACATTCCAAGCTTAGTACAAAATTTTTCTTTTGGAAAACCATGGTGCCCTTCCCAGGAGAAAAGGACATTCAAATATGGTTTTCAAAACTTTTCGTTGAAATTAAAAAAAAAAATATATAAATTTTAAATCTTCATAATTTTATAAACAATGTAGTTTTAGAAAGTTTTTTCGTACGGCTAACGGTTGCCGATCTCAAAAATGTTAAGCAACTGTCAAAAAGTCAATATTGTCAAACAAGCTCTTTTTTAAATGTCCATATCTTCCAAAGTATTGATAAAAAAATGGTTTTTAATCAAATAACCAAAAATTAACAAAATCGGTGATTCGTCAATTAAATCTCTAATCGATTTGCTCATATATGAAAATCTGCCGTATCTAAATGATCGAGAAAATCATGTCGCCACCTCCCGGACTATAAGGTACATACGAATTGTAAAAATCAGGAAAATTAAAAATTTAAAATTAAGGGTCGGCTTAATATACGTATTTTAGCAAAGCAAAGGAAGAGCAGGGAACATTAAGCAAAAGAAACAAATAATATGAAATTATGCGTGCAATGAAGTCATTTATAAATTTTTATTTGATTTTAAAGACTGTATGTTTTTTTCCATATTTGAGGTTTACATGTTTTCATTTAAATTTTCTAATGTTTGGGTTTTTTGAAATATTTTGGAACACCTAAAGGGGTTGTTAATGAAATCATAAACAATATGTCCTATCCAGCTCAATATGTCCAATCCCTCAAATATTCCATGTTTTTTGGGAAAATTGTATACATAAGAAAAAAGAAGTGGTTTACTGATATGGGATGAGCATTTTTATGTTTTTATTTGACTTTAGGGCGCCCAGTAGGCTAGTTGGTAGCGTGCTAGCCTATGAGTCTGGGGGTCGTGGGTTCGATTCCCACCAGAGGCCTTGGTCTGTTTCGCTACAACGAGACGAAGGTCATTGTTACCAGTTCTCGGTTAGGTAAAATTAGTATATAATTTGTAATTATGTGGTAATTCTTAATAAAATAAAAAAAAATATTTGACTTTATTAAGGACTCATAAAAATTTGTTTATTTCAAACTCTGTGGATTTGAAACATGTGTGTGTTTTTTTTTCTTTTTGGGAGTTGGATTTTATTTTTTAAGTGATTTATGTTTTCGTTTAGGGCCACTATTAGTTAAAAACTATACAATTTAATGAATATTGTTTATATAATTAAATGTATTTACAAATGAAATGTAATAAAAATGAAGTAAAATATCATTGTAAAAGGGTGATAATGATAAGTCAACATGATAATATTTCGAAAAAGAAACTGGTGGTGGAACAAAAATTATATTATTTAATTATTGTGGTGATAATGATGACAGGAAAAACATTAACACTGGGAAAATTACAAAAAAGCTATAAAATTAAAAATTTTCAAAATATTATTCCATGTACAAAAACTGTTTAAGTTAATATATTAGGGTCAGTCTTATTGAAATCAATCAAAAATAGCTAAAAATTTTCGCGACCCCCTCCGATTTTGATGAAATTTAGTTAAGTTGTAACACTAAGTGATAAACTAATGCACACTTATTTTCAGCCCTCTAAGTCAACAGGGGCCGAAAATACGGAGGGTCAAAATGTCCCCCAAAATCTCCCAGTCGCAACACTTTGCACCGTAAAAACTTAATATCGTTGGTTCTATTATAGCTAGAAAGCCCATTTTTGGTTTGTTTTGAAGCTCATACTATGCTCTACAAGACCTACCATAAGCAAAAAATTTTGGAAAAAAATAAGGGTTACCTCCCTTATTTTAATGTCGTGATATACGGAGGAGAAAATGGGGAGGATGGTATCCCCCGATTTTTTTTTTACTTGATAATCTTATAGAGAAAGTCATAAAGAATATATTCTAAAATTTTTGAGTTGGGACAACAATGGGATCGCTCAAAATCAAAATTTTTCACAATTTTCCCCAAAATCTCCAAATCGCAACACTCTTTAACATTAAAAATTTAATATCATAAGTGCTTTTGTAGCTACAGAGCCCATTTTTTTTTGTTTTATAGCTTATAATACGCTCTACAAGACATACCAAAACCAAAAAATTCCAAAAAAAGAAATTGGTGCCCCCCTTATTTGAAGGTCGTGGCAAAGGGTGGAGGAAATTGGGGGAAAGTATCCCTCGATTTTTTTTTTACTTGGTATTCTCAAAGTGCAAGTCCTAATGAACATACTCTACAATTTTTATGTTGGGACAACAATGGGATCGACCAAAATCAAAATTTTTCAAAATTTTCCCCCAAAATCAACAAATCGCGACATTCTTGCGCCTCCCATTGGACTCCAAAGATAAAAGTTTCAGGATATGCTCTCTAGAGCTTACTTTAAAAAAAAAAACAAGGTAAAAAAAAAATTTCGGGATACTATCCCCCGATTTCCCCCACCCCTTGACACGATTTTTTAATACAAGAGGCACCCCTAATTTTTTTCTATTTTATTTTTTTGTGATAGTAATATTGTAGAGCATATTAAGAGCTTTAAAACAAACCAAAAATGGACTCTGTAGCTACAATACAGTCCACGATATTAAATTTGTAATGTGCAAGAGTGTCGCGATTTGGAGATTTTGGGGGAAATTGTGAAAAATTTTGATTTTGGTCGATCTGCTTGTTGTCCCAACATAAAAATTTTAGGATATGTTCATTAAGACTTGCACTTTAAGAATACCAAGTAAAAAAAAAAATCTGGGGATACTTTCCCCCCATTTCCTCCACCATTTGCCACCACCTTTAAATAAGGGAGGCACCCTTCCTTTTTTTCTAAAATTTTTTGGTTAAGGTAGGTATTGTAGAGCGTACTATAAGCTTTAAAACAAACAAAAATGGACTCTGTAGCTACAATAGCACACATGATATTAAAATTTTAAGGTTCAAGAGTGTTGCGATTTGGAGATTTTAGGGGAAATTGTGAAAAATTTTGATTTTGAGTGATCCCATTGTTGTCCCAACTTAAAATTTTTAGAATATATTCTTTAGGACTTTCTCTATAAGATTATCAAGTAAAAAAAAAATCGGGGGATACCATCCTCCCCATTTTCTCCTCCCTTTATCACGACCTTAAAATAAGGGAGGTAACCCTTATTTTTTTTCGAAAATTTTTTGGTTATGGTAGGTCTTGTAGAGCATATTATGAGCTTCAAAACAAACCAAAAATGGGCTTTCTAGCTATAATAGAACCAACGATATTAAGTTTTTACGGTGTAAAGTGTTGCGACTGGGAGATTTTGGGGGAAATTTTGACCCTCCGTATTTTCGGCCCCTGTTTACTTAGAGGGCTGAAAATTTGCATTTGTTAGTTTTTTACGTAGTGTAATAACTTAACCAAATTTCATCAATATCGGAGGGGGTCAAAACTATTCATGATTGATTTCACTAATAATGACCCATTATTGTTTTTATACCCTACATTTAGGAATAAGGGGCGTTTAAATTTTTTTTTTAATTTCCCATTTTGACAGTTTTTAGTACCCTTCGAAAATTTCTTCCTGGTTAATTTTTAGATTCTTCTAATGATCCGTTCAAAAGATGTAGAATTTTAAAAAATTTGGAGGTTGTTCCTTTACTCAATCTTCTTTTACTCATACTTTCTTTAAAAATAGTCCATATTTATTTTTTTTGACCATTTAACTTAAACAAATTTTTAAATTGTTCTTACACACAAAAAAAAACTTGTCAAATTACTAGAAAAAGTCTCGTAATCCCATTTTGCCAATATTTGCCAAAATTGACATTTGTTTTTGAAATTTTACAATTATTTTTTTGGTAATTTTACAAATTTCCAGGCATTTTTTACAAAAAAACCTCTAGTAAATTCACGAGAATTCCTTGTAAGTTTTATTGTGCCAAAAAAGTTGTAAATTTACAATTTTATAACTAAAAAGCTTGTAAAATTACAAAAGTTTGTTACTAGGAATTCTCGTAAAATATGAGCTAGCAAAAAATCTAGTAAAATTACGAAGCCTCCTTGTAAGTTTCATCGCGTCCAAAGCTTGTAAAATTACAAAATTATTGGTAAAAATCTTGTAAAATTACTGGGAATTCTCTTCAAATAGGAGGTATCAAAAAAAAAAAAGAGTGTAGGGTGTTCTTTCCAAAGCAAAATTTTTCTAGAAAAAATATTGCTATATTTATAAATTTGTCATTCCTTTCAAAACGCATTGAAATATCTGTCGGGAACCCCAATATTATTATATATTATTGATCCGTAAAGGTTTCTACACTCAAAAAAATAAACTGGTAAAACGCCTGGTAAATGCCTTGTAATCCTGTTCTACCAATATTTAACAATTTTTCTTGTTTTTTAACAAAAAATCTTGTACTTTGTTCAAACGAGAACTACAGTTTTATTGGTAATTTTACAAGTTTATTTTCGTAATTGTATTCTACCATTTTAAAAGGTTATTTTACAAAAAAAAAAACTGTAATTTTACAACAAAGTTTTTATTACGAGTATTCTAGTTGAATTACAAAAAAAAAACTGTTATTTTACAAAAATTATGTTTTACGAGGATTTATGTTATTTAACAAAAAAAAAATTTTTTTGTAAATTTTCTATTTTGTTTTTTTAAATTTTTCAAGTCCCGTACAAAATTTTCTTTTTGTTGAAATATATTTAAAAAAAAAGTTGACAAAATTTTAAAAAATTTATTTTTGATCAAAAAGCAAATTTATAAAAAAAACATGTAGAAAAGGTAAATTCGACTTGGTCGAATCTACGAATACCCTCCACAATGCAGTTTTTTAGTATTATTAAATTTTCTTACGTGAAAAAAAATATAATTTTTGATTAGAAATATATTATTTTATGTAAAAAAACTTTTTTGTTTTAAGTAATTTAAAAAAAAAAAATTTTTTGAGTGTAAAATTTTTTTTGAGTGTAAAATTTTTTCGGGTGTAATTTTTTTTTTGTTTTTGTGGAAAAATAGTTTTGAGTGGCAAAAATACGTTGTAAAATATTATTGTGACTTACCAATGTTTTTAAAACATGTTTAACGGGTTTTCAACACGTGAATTTAAGGTGAGACTAATCTGAAATTCACTGTTTTGCTAATAACTTTTTAACCACTTTACTGATTTGGCTAAAATTTAATACAAACAAGGCCAGGGGAACGACAAATATATATGCCAAGCTTCAGCATCCTCAGAATTGCATTTCGAAAGTTAGCGTGTAAGTTAACTCGTAAATTCACGAAAAACCCTTGCCGAAATTCAGTCATTTGCTCATAATTTTTGAACCACTGAACCGATTTTGCTGGATTGCAATTCCAACATATATGCCCAACTTCAGGAGCCTCCCTAAAGTCTTTCAAAAGTTAGAGTGTTTTCAACAGACAGACAGACGGACGGACGGACATCGCTAGATCGTCCTAAAATCGATCGAGGATCATGAATATATATACTTTATGGGGTCCAAGACCAATATTTTGAGGTGTTGCAAACGGAATGACAAACTTATATATACCCTCTATCACTAGACACGGTGAGCCTCAGCGATGTTTAGGTTCAACTTTTGTGTCGACGAAAAGTGTAAACGCAGTTCGATTTCTACTTGATTAAATGTCACAAAACTGTTAACAGCGAAATCGTAGCTGCTCGCATTCGCGAGATAACGCGAAATTAGTGTTTTTGTATTTGTTAAAATTTTGACATTGAAGTTTTTTAAATATTTTCAAAAACTGAGTAAACAGTTTTAATTATACTTATTTAAAGATCACAAAACAGTATACATCAAAATCCTATCTTCTTTAGTTCGCGAGAAATCGCGAAATTAATTGTTTGCTGTTTTTGTTTTCGTTTTTTATCTTTAGACAGGTTTCTTTAAAATTTCGTAAAAAAAATCAGTTTTGTGACATTTAATCTTGTAGAAATCGAACTGCGCTTACACTTTTCGTCGACACTAAAGTTCAACCGAAACATCGTTTAGGCTCACCGTGTAGAGTGGAGGGTATAAAAATATTGATGAAAAAAAAATTTATGAAAAATAAAATACATATTTATAAAAAAAATATTGATGAAAAAGAAAATATTTATTAAAAAAATATATTGATGAAAAAAATATTGATAAAAAAATATTGATGAAAAAAAATATTAATGAAAAAAAAAAAAAATATTGATGAAAAAAATATTGATAAAAAATATTGAAAAAAATTGATGAAAAAATATTTATAAAAAAAAATATTGATCAAAAAAAAAAAATATTAATGAAAAAAAAAAATGAGAAATATTAATGAAAATAATGAAATTTATTAAAAAAAAAAAAATATATTGATGAAAAAAGCAAATATTGATGAAGACAAAAATGTTGATAAAAAAAATATTGATGAAAAAAAAAATATTGATAAAAATATATTGATGAAAACAAATGTTGATAAAAAAAATATTGATGAAAAAAAAAAAATATTAACAAAAAAAAATAGTGATGAAAACAAAATTTGATAAAAAAAATATTGATGAAAAAAATATTTTTGAAAAATAATAATGTTACTTTTTATTCACCAGCTGGTGAATATTTTTTTTATTCACCACGAGGTGGATTATTATCCAAGTTACAAGACCAAGTTACTAAATTTTTTGGTTTTTGAAAATGTAATCAGTAATTCTAATTTTCTTTTAAGCTTATATAGTCAAATTGAGGTGGCGTCCTGCAACTTTTTTTAAAATTAGACATCAGCCTAAAAAGATTATCATGTTAAAATCTGTAGAATTTGAATTAGCAAACTTTTAGAAGATTTTTATGCTAAAATAGATATTTATAGTAAATTCTCTGTCAATCAGTTTTAAAAAAATTACAAAAAAATTTTCTGAGATTTTACTGATTCTGTTTGCTGAATTTCAAAATATTTTTAGCAGATTATTTTGTTATTTTAGAGAAAAAGTTTGTCGACATTTTTTTTTCAAAAAATGTTTTAAATTTTTTAAGATGTATTTTTTTTTAATCTCAAAATCAAAAATTATTAAAATTAAAAATTAAAAAATCATCAGATTTCTTAATGGCTCAAAATAAATTTATTTTGGGTGTTTTAAGAAAAAAGTTTAAACCTTTTTTTATTTTACACTAAATCTTTTCTAAATTTTAAATCTGCAAAAAAAATATTTACTTATGACTACCAAGTCAATCGATTCCTGATTTTATACATCACAAGCAATTAAATGAGAAATACAGCAGGGGTGTTGCCAACATTAAAACGCAAAATTATAAAATTGTTAAAGTACGTTTATGAATACTATTTCTTAAAAAATTTTAATTAAAGGTTTGTTGAACTTTTACTATTGTGTGCTTAAAAACCAATTTACAATTGAATTTGATCGTAAAAACGTTTTCAAAAATGAGATTTAAATTTTTAAACAATTAATTTTAATAAAAACAAGTTAAAAAAGTCTATAAAACCATTTTTTATCGATTTTGCAATAAATAATGCAAATTTATTTTTAACAATTAATAAAATCAACAAAAAGAGAAACCAATAAAAAAATTCAACGAATAACAATACTAACTAAAAACAAGTATAAAAGTTAAATTCGACTTGGCCGAATCCATGAATACCCACCACAATGCCCTTTTAAAGTGGTAGTAAATTTTGTAATGTGAAATTTTATTTAAAGTAAAAAACGTTTTTTTTTTGTCAATAAAAAAAAAATATTTACAAATTTTTTTTTGAGTGTAAATTTTTTTTTGTGTGTTTTTTGTAAAATGTTTTTAAAGCTTGTTTAAAGATTCTTTAACACGTAAATTTAAAGTGAAACCTACCTAAAATTCACGGTTTTCTTAATAACTTTAAGAATATTTTGCTGAAGTTCAATATCAACCAGACCAGAAGAGCAAAATATATATGTCAACCTTCAGCAACCTCAGGATTCTCTTTCGAAAGTTAGCGTGTTTTTTAACTCGTAAATTCGCGATAAACCCTTGCCGAATTTCACTCTTTTTCTTATAACTTTTAAAGCACTTGACCGATTTTGCTGGAATGCTATAACGACCTGACCAGGCGAATAAAAAACGTATATGCCAAACTTCAGTTGCCTAGGAGTTGTCCTTTGAAAGGTTTACAAAAAAAAAAAAAAAAATTTATTAAATTTTTAATACTATATTGTGTAAAAAGTTACTCAATTTTGCACCAGTAAACGATTTAATAGGATCGAGTGAACTTTTAGTAAAAATTTATTGAATGTATGCCAAAAATTTGAGTAAATTTTTAATTAACACAACTAAAACTTTACTCAAAACTTTTCGTTTTATTTAATTAAGTTTTTAATTGTGTCAAGTAAAAATTTACCCAAAATTTATCAATTTATTTTTTTAAAAAGCTTAAAAAGTTTTACATTTTTTTTTTGTCAGGATCGCTAGATCGTCTTAAAATCGATCGAGGCTCATGCATATATATACTTTATGGGATCCTAGATCAATATTTTGAGGTGTTACAAACGGAATGACAAGCTTATAGTATATCCCCTTTAATACTAGAGTGAAGGGTATACTAAATTAATTTGTTGCCATTTACTTCGAGGAAAAAAATGCTCCCTCCAACTAACCCCACCTAAAGCACCATTCAAAAACATGGGCAAGCAACATTTTGAATTTACTATTTATTTACATGTTAGAGGATAGAAAAGATTCGGCAAGGTCGAATTAAATCCTCAAACTTGTTTAAAAAAGAATCAGATGCTTTTTTTTCTGTGACGATTTTACGTTGAGTAAAAATATTCGCCCGATCTGCCAAGTGAGGAATGAAGTATTACATCTACTGGTCTCTAATGATTTTCATATTTCAATTAAATATTAAATAGAAAAGATATGTAACTAAACATTTTTTCTGTTTATCAATCAAAATTATAATAATCTGATGAAATGTTTTTAACAAATTTCTTTTAGAATATTGTTAAGAGCAACAGCACGTGTATAATTCAACTATATATTTCATATTAAGCGTGTGTAGCGTGGGAAGGCATTTATAACTACACCATTTGCAGATGATATTTAAAACGGATTAACTGGAAATTTTAAGGTTTTTTTAAAATATGTAAATATCTTTATTGGCTTCCAATATTTCGATCCTCATCGAAGACCACCATTAGGAAGTAAAATAGCCCAAAAACATAAAACTATTAATTCTCTTTTTATACCCTCCACTCTAGTGATAGAGGGTATATATAAGTTTGTCATTCCATTTGTAACACCTCATAATATTGGTCTAAGACCCCATAAAGTATATATATTCATGATCCTCGATCGATTTTAAGACGATCTAGCGATGTCCGTCCGTCCGTCTGTCTGTCTGTCTGTCTGTTGAAAACACGCTAACTTTTGAAACACTTTACGGAGGCTCCTGAAGTTTGGCATATATTTTGGGCATTTTCCTGGTCAGGTTTTTATTGCAATCCAACAAAATCAGTCCAGTGATTGAAAAGTTATGGGCAAAAGACTGAATTTCGGCAAGGGTTTATAGTGAATTTACGAGATAAAAAACACGATAACTTTCGAAAGGCAATTCTGAGGATGCTGAAGCTTGGCATATATATTTTCCGTTCCCCTGGCCTAGTTCGCATTGAATTTCAGCCAAATCAGTTCAGTGGCTCAAAAGTTATTAACAAAACCGTGAATTTCAGATTAGTTTCACCTTAAGTTCACGTGTTGAAACCTGTCAAACATGTTTTAAAAATATGGGTAAGTCACAAAACAACGTATTTTTGTCATTTTCATACTAAAAAAAAAAAACGAAAAAAAATTTAACACTCGAAAAAAATTTTCACTCAAAAAAATTTTACACTCAAAAAAAAATTTAGTAAATATTTTTTTTTTTTTTTTTAAAAATTACTTAAAAAAAAGTTTTTTACACAAAATAAAATATTTCTAATCAAAAATTTTATTTTTTTCACGTTAGAAAATTTACTATCACTTAAAAAGGGCATTGTGGAGGGTATTCATAGATTCGGCCAATGCGAATTTAACTTTTCTACTTCTTGTACATTTGAAAGGTTTTTTTTATTTGTCAGCATCTTAATGTTAAAAAAAATGTTTAAATTTAAAACATAATTTTTAAATTCCTTAATAATTTTCCAATTAAATCCAAAAATGGTGTAGATGGAAAACATGTGTAAAAGCGTGTCCCGATAGATAGTTCGATCGAAAGATTTTTATAAGTATTTTATGATAATAAACATGTACCGAGCTTTCCTAATTTTAATGGTCCACGCTGCGCTGGAAAAGATTTTAACCTAAACTTGCGAAAAATATCTTTCTTCTTCTTTTTCTTTTCGAAACTAAAAATTGCAATTTTTGGCTACAAAAATATTGCAATTGAAATATATGAATTTGCAGTCTCAGTGTGCAATTACAATTCTGGCGTTGGCCTTGAATTTTGCTTGTTCCCATACATTTTGTATGTAGAACAAAATTCAAAGCCAACGCTAGCGTTTCAAAGCCAGAAAAGAATCAATTCTATTTTCTTGGCTTTGCTCTTTCGTGAGTATTTTTTTTGCTTTGGCATTGCCAGTCATTAACAAAAAAAGGGTTGATTTTGTTTATGAAACACATCTTATTTATGAAACACATTTTTGTATTGCAAAATTATAAGAAAAGTACATATAAAAGAAAGTGAAATATAATTTACCGCCAATTAAGTATTATAAAAAAAAAACAAGTATCAAAAAAATATCAATAAAAAAACCAAAGCAGTTTTATGTTTCACCGAAAAAAAAATAATTTTCAGGAAAAATTTTTTTTTATTCCACCAAATAATTATATTTCTGTTATTCTTTGTGTGTGTGTATACAAACAACGCCAGAACAAAATTCAAAGCCAAAGCCTTTGTTTAGATCAAAAGCCCTCTCTTTACACAAAATTCAAAGCCAACGCCAGAATTGTAATTGCACACTCATTGTATTTTTACCGAGGAATATTTTTTGTTCTTAGTCAGTTTTTATATCTATCATTGTTTCCGAGATAAGCTTGATAGTATGTAAATTTTTGACGTTTGCACGAAATTTTTTCAAAAACGGCTCTGCCGGTGATTTCGATTTTTTTCCAAAATGTGGTAGTGGGACACCAGATACACAAGCCAAAAAAAAAAAACATTTACAGTTTTCGGAACTAGAGGTTAAAGTCGTTTCCGACGAAGCGTGAGACTTCGTCCTTGGACTTAAAAAATTAATTTTCAAATTTCAGGCAATTGATTGATAAGTTCGACTTATATCTTTTTACACCTTTTACATGGACAGGCGGGCAGACATCGCTAGATCGAAAAAAGTGATTTTGTCTCTGTCGGTATGATCAGAGGTATGGTCAGTTAAATTCACTTCGGTTACAATTTTAGTTAAACTTTTAAAAAATTATTCGGTATTCGGCCATATTCAATCAAAAATTTAGCCGTACGACGGAAATTTAAGTACGGGTGTTTTTTATACTCTATATGTGAAAATTTTTAAAAAATATCAGCAGCCCTGGTTTGAACCCATGATCCTCTATTATTTAACTTTGTTTATACTTTTTAAAGTAATTTTTTATTTCCATTGCTTGATAATTGCGATGTCGAATTCAAAATTTTCCGAAGCTCGGGACACGCTAATGTGTTATTTCATTATTATAAAAAATTATTAAATTATTTAAACCACACCTTTAAAAAAAATTAGAACAATAAAACTCATTACGAGTATGCAAATTTAAATTTTTTATCGGTCATTTTTTTGAATTGTCATTTCCTACCACAATTTGGCGTCTATGAGTCGTTACAACATTTTAACGATTTAAGGAGTCAATTCTCAAATTTTGGGTGTAGAACTACGAATTAAAATTGGACTATTAGCTGCCCCTTTTTAATTGTTTAAAAATATTTTAAAAACTATTAATTTTTTTCTATTCTAATAATTAAAAATTAACGCCAGCACGTCTGTTATCTCTTATGAATTATTCAATCTCACCTGCCTATTAATCAATAAGTAGCTGCATTAGGATCAACATTCATTGAATATTATTTAAACAAACTCATATGCTATTTAAATAAATACTTATTTTAAATATAAATACATACGTATAAAAAATACAATAAAAACAATACTACATACATATGAGGGTGTTCAGTAGATTAATTCTTGTTCGATTAATCGAACAATTTTAGACGAATAATTGTTTGATTAAGTAAAAATTTCCAATTTCGTTTAAAGGATTAATAGAAAGAATTTTATGCCGATTAATCGAATAATAATATATGGGTTTTCTAGAAATATGTATATTTTTTAAAGTTTTAAGTCAGTTAAACAAACGAAATGTATTTGGCGGCTGGAATTCCAAAATAAAACATGTTTACTTGAGTGCTCCTTATTTTAAAATTTTAATGATTTTCATAGCTCCTAAAGCTTGGATTAGTTAAACGACCTAAAATAAGTACCGGGTAAAATTTTAGGCCAAATCGGTTAACTCCATGGCCGCACTAAAATCGGTGAGTTTCGAGTTTTCGGCAAAAACCAAATAAATTATAAAAAAAAAATAATTAACGAATTTTGTGAATATGCTCAAAACTAAATATTTTTTATTTAACATTTTCCAAATGTAGTCAAATAAAAAATATAAAATGTTTGTGACATGGGTGATTCAAATAATTTTGGCAATAAAATTAATTTTAGAATTCTACACATATTTCAAATCTCCAAAAAAAATTTTTTTAAATTTTCTCAAACAAAATTTCAGAAAACTAATATTTTGATAAATTTTTTAAAGCTCTAACGTTTGTTTTTTCTTTTTTTGTTTATAAATTGTTAACACACTCAAATTTCGATTAATCGTTTAATCGAACAATAAAAAAAACTCGATTAATTGAACACCCTATTACATACTGATAAGACTAACCTACTGGTGCATAAAGATATTTCAATATGTCTATATTATAGACAGATTAAATTTTGTTGACTTTGCGTGTTGAGTTTCTTTCACCGGTCAACATAATATGCATTTTACTTTAAATACAATTAACAATAAATGTCAAATTAAAAATACAAATGAAAAAAAAAATTTAGCTTTTCACTGCCAAGGTTCTTTTAAATTTAAATATGCAAAGGAAAGTACACCTAGGCATCGATAAACATTATTACTGCTGACAGATAATATGTTTTCTATTCCTTTACTAATTTTCTAATTTATTTTAAATGAAATTATGGATTACACCGCGTTTAATTTTTAACCACAATAAAAGCTCAAGTTGCGATAAAAGCTTAAAACCCGTGATAAAACATGACAACCGCAGTAAATATTAAAAATGGGGCTTAAGCCCGAAAATAAAAATGTACCCTTTAAAATAAAAGCTAAAAAATAGAGCTTTAAGGGGCCAATTGATCTAAAACAAGTAAAAAAGTTAAATTTGGCCTTGCCGAATGTATTGATATTCTCCACAATTTTAAAAAGATTATTGCAAAAAACAGTATTTAAAAGAAAATTACTTTTGAGAAATTTTTTTTTTTTTTTAATTTCCGCGAAAAAAAAAATTAGTAAAAAACTCCGCGATTTTATATTTTGTTGTTTAAATAGTTGTTTAAATACCATGCGGCCGTTCAATTCTGTTCACATATGTCAACCAGCAGCCGAATGAAAGTATTTTGTATTTTTAGGTTATGTTGAATGCACAGTGGTTTATTATCGATTTTTTTGGAAATAATTCGGCCATTCAGTAAGTACTGGACCGATTGCAGTGAAATTTATACCAATATGTATAAATAGCTAAAGTAATTTCAAGCTTAAGTTTGGTCGGACCCCACGTGTACATTGTACACTGTACAATAGGGGCACACCCAAGGACCTTTAAAGTAGGACACTTTTTGCTTACAAAGGCTTTAAGTGTTTGCCAATTTGTTGTTTATTATCCAATTTTTCTGAAATTTGTATTTTTTTAAAGCACTATTAAATATCTAAAACAAAAAATTGCTAGAAGTAGTCGTTATCTCACTTGTTTTCCGATTTCTATGTACTTATTTTCCGATTTGAATGGGGTAATTTTTTTTCCCCGATGCAGGTCCAGTTTTTCGTCTGATTTTTTTCAAACCTGAATTTTTAGTTAGTTAGCAATTTAGCGCTAGATTTTTTTCCCCGCATTTAAAGTTGGTGATTTTGAAGCATTTAAAGTTTTTGTGTACTTATCATGTCCTACTTTAGGGTGCCCTGGAGGAGCCCTTATTGGACACGTGGGGCCCAGCGTCCAGTTGGTCTAGTACCTACTTACTGAATTTCCAAATGTACCATTGCGTATGATCGTTATTTAACAATGAAATATTTCTTATAATGAATGAACTTTCATACATATTGTGCAAGATTTTCATTAATTTTGATTCATTAGATATCGTAGTTTCATTAAAAAATTTCATTAAGTTTTGCTTAAAAAATTTTTGGTGTTTTTTGACACCTGTCGTGTCGCGTCTGCTTAGTCCGTTAGTTTACGCGAGCAAAAAACAGCTGATCAGAGCGGCACGAAATAGTTTGTGATTTTTTTTTTAGAATTTTTATACGAAATTTAAAATGAAATATTATTGATTAATTATAAGTACACTCAAAATAATTCTACAGTAAAAGGTTTAGTAAGTGATATTGTACCAAAATTTACTAATTGGTTACAAATTTTAGTATCTTCAAAGTACTAACATTAGTAATTTTTACTGGTTTTGACTAATATTAGTTAAAAATTTTAGTATTGGTTACCAATTTCTGCACTAGGTCCTTTTGGACTAAAATTAGTTAAATTTTTAGTATTGAATACCCACGTTTTTTTTTGGGTGTATTTATTAAACTCGCGATGTTTTATATTATTTCGTGGTTTTATTTATGTATTAAAAGTAAATGTTATAGTAAAATTTTGTGTAAGAAAACTGAGTGAAATCTATAGATAAAATAAAAAATATGTGAAAGTGTTTTTTATACCCTCCACTCTAGTGATAGAGGGTATATATAAGTTTGTCATTCCGTTTGTAACACATCGAAATATTGGTCTAGGACCCCATAAAGTATATATATTCATGATCCTTGATCGATTTAAGTCGATCTAGCGATGTCCGTCCGTCCGTCCGTCCGTCCGTCCGTCCGTCTGTCTGTCTGTCTGTCCGTTGAAAACACGCTAACTTTTGAAAGACTTTATGGAGGCTCCTGAAGTTTGACATATATGTTGGGTATTTACCGGGTCAGGTTGGTATTGCAATCCAGCCAAATCGGTCCAGTGGTTCAAAAGTTATGAGCAAAAGAGTAAATTTCGGGAAGGGAATTTTGCGAACTTTCGAGATTAAAACCACTCTAACTTTCGAAAGACAATTCTGAGGGTGCTGAAACGTGTTACATATCTTTGTCGTTCCCCAAGTCTATTTGGTTTTGAATTTCAGCAAAATCGGTTCAGTGGTTCAAAAGTTATAAGCAAGGCTCTGAATTTCAGATTTTTTCACCTTAAACAGTTTTCACGTTTTAACAAGCATGGTGAAATACCAGTTTTTTTTTAACTTGTTGTTGTTTGTTTTGGGTGCAGTTTAGTTGTTAGACAAGTAAATATTTGTTATTGTTTTTGTTTTTTTAACTGTATGTAACGGTGTATAGTAAGTGTTTTTGGAAAAAAATCAAATATTAGTTTGTTTTTGGTTTTTAAAGACGAGGATGGTAAAAAAAAATGAGGGAAATATGTGAAATTTATTTTTTTAACATATGAGGCATTCCACACCAAATGTCCAGCAAAAAAAAACACGTGTCGCACGAATTTCTGAATAGGTTGTAAGGATAGCTCTATATGGAACTAAGAAAATTGCGTTTTTGGTTTTTCAATTTTTCAAAAACTGGGCTGAGGAGGCGTGGTCAAATATTGGAAAAATGGTAAAATTTGTGTCGAGTTGCCTTGATTAAATATTTATCACATTAAAACGGAATGCACCACAATCTCAAAAATTTACATTCTTATATAGTTTTGTATGGGCTATCGATTAAAATTTTTTTTTTGGAAAATTTTCAGAACCCGTTCTGAAATTTTCCATTTTTTAAAAAAGTCAATTTATCAAAAATCCGGCCACTTTTTTTTTTTTTTTTTAATTTTTTTTTTTAAAGTTTAGATGTTTGTCCATCCACACAAAAAAATTCAGAAACACGTTCGGCGTTTTTTTCGAGAAAATCGCATTTGAATATTGAATTTCACGACAATTTTGGAATTTCCTTGTATTTTCTTGTTAAAACATGGCGTATGAGTAACAAATTTTTGCGAAACCAACGAGTTGATCCCATTTTAATTATTTGTTCATGTGTGGTGCAATATAGAGATGGGCGTGAGTGCGATTTGACCCACGCAAGATTTGACCCACGCAATTAAAGTCACTGACGACTCGTTATTATTTTTAGTTTACTTGTGCAATCACGTGAGTCAATTTACTGTTACTCACGCTCACGCAATTTTTGATTACGCTCACGGTTGTTCACTCACGTTGATGATGATTTTACAAAAATAATAAAAACAACAAATTTTCTATGAAAAAATCCCTGAAAACGAAAACTCAAAAAAACAGTAAAATTCCAAAAAAAAAATAGTTAAAAATCACAAAAACTTACTTAAGAAAAATTTTAAGCATTCACTCATCTCGCAAAAATTGGACTTCATAATCACTCACGAAATGTTCTACTAACGCTACTTCTTTAATGTCGTGAATAGCTTAGTACGTGACTCGCGAGTCATTTTTTTCAAATGTTGAACGTTAAAGGATACCTATAATGTAGTGTCCGATTTATTGCTCCCGCTTAAATGCGCTTATCCAAAATATTAAATAAATCAGAAGGATATTGATGCATTTACATTAAAAAAACTCTTATAAGCGCACATCAAGTGGTCTGTCTGTCTGTATGTATGTCTATCTGTCTGGCTGTATGTATGTCTGCTTGTATGTCTGATAAACAAAACCCCGCTTAAATGCGTAAGACTGGTAAAAGAGTTTCATACAAAGTTCACTGAAATATCAAAACTAAAATGAAATGAAATATCACCACTAAAATGAGTTCCCCGCTTTATTGATTCACTTGCGGAAGCATAAATAACAATAAACAAATTCAAAAACTTAAGATCACTAGATTAACGTTTATATGCATCAATATTCTTTTGATTTATCTTATATTTTGGATAAGCGCATTAAAGCGGGAGCAATAAATCGGAGACTACATTGTAGGTACATATCCTTTAACGTTCAACATTTGAAAAAATTGACTCGCGGGTCACGTACTAAGCTATTTTTAATTAAACCCTCACTTAGTTTTCACTTAACAAACTTGAGTTATGCGTTAGTGTCATTCTTGCCTGAATCACGCAAAAACGTTACCAGAGACCTTTCCTATTTATACTATATTAGAGATGGTTGACTCACTTGCGAATCACACGTGAGTAAAAAATAAATCACTCACGATATTAAAGAGGTAGCGTGAGTAGAAAAACATTTCGTGAGTGATTAGGAAGTCCAATTTTTGCGATGTGATTTTTAACTTTTTTTTTTATTCTTACTGTTTTTTTTTGAGTTTCCGTTTTCAGTGCTTTGTTTTCATAGAAAATTTGTTGTTTTTATTATTTTTGTAAAATCATCATCAACGTGAGTGAACAACCGTGAGCGTAATCAAAAATTGCGTGAGCGTGAGTAACAGTAAATTGACTCACGTGATTGCACAAGTAAACTAAAAATAATAACGAGTCGTCAGTGACTTTAATTGCGTGGGTCAAATCTTGCGTGGGTCAAATCGCATTCACGCCCATCTCTATATTGCACCACACATGAACAAATAATTAAAATGGGATCAACTCGTTGGTTTCGCAAAAATTTGTTACTCATACGCCATGTTTTAACAAGAAAATACAAGGAAATTCCAAAATTGTCGTGAAATTCAATATTCAAATGCGATTTTCTCGAAAAAAACGCCGAACGTGTTTCTGAATTTTTTTGTGTGGATGGACAAACATCTAAACTTTAAAAAAAAAAATTTAAAAAAAAAAAAAAAAGTGGCCGGATTTTTGATAAATTGACTTTTTCAAAAAATGGAAAATTTCAGAACGGGTTCTGAAAATTTTCCAAAAAAAAAATTTTAATCGATAGCCCATACAAAACTATATAAGAATGTAAATTTTTGAGATTGTGGTGCATTCCGTTTTAATGTGATAAATATTTAATCAAGGCAACTCGACACAAATTTGACCATTTTTCCAATATTTGACCACGCCTCCTCAGCCCAGTTTTTGAAAATTTTAAAAACCAAAAACGCAATTTTCTTAGTTCCATATAGGGCTATCCAAATAACCTATTCAGAAATTTACGGGACACATGTTTTTCTGTAGCGGGACATTTGGTGTGGAATGCCTCATATACGTATAGGTCAGTGTTGCCAATAGTAGGGGAAAATCCCTACAAATAGGGTTTTTTTCATAAAAAAATATAGCGTAGGGGAAAAGGGACAGATTTTCTTTTTTGATCAAAATGTAGGTATTTTTCAAAAAAGAATTGATATTTTTAATATTAAACTTTATGGCAAAGAAAAAATGGTACCAAATATTTTGTTTTTAAAATTGGTTAATAAGACAACATTATTTAAGTCCTGTAAGTTGTTCACCAGTATAAAAATGGTTCAAAACATAAATTTGAGAGTCTCATGTTTGGTTATGTTTTGCTCTTCAGCTGTTTTAAAATACAAAACAAAAATATCCTGATACATACATATAAAAGGGTTATTTTACGGATCTTCACCAGAGAACGAAATACCTCTTTAGAGAAATTTTAAACGTTTTTGTCAATCCAGTTTAAACTTTATGTTTTTAACAGATTTTTACATAAAAACCGAACAACTTACTTGCCCAAAGTAGTTGAGGTTTATCTTTTTAAATTAAAAAAAAAAAAAAAATTCTTGAAAATAGTTCTGAATGAATATTATAGTTTTAATTAGTAAAGAAAAAATTAACTCGAGCTAGAATAAACCTACTCAAAATATAGTATATTAATGGTTGAATAAAACAATTTTTATTTAAAAATTTATCAGAATTTGAACAAAATTTGTAGTTTTAACTTCGTTTAAACTTAAAACAAATATAATTGACGTATCGAAAACTCACATTTAGTATTTCAACTTTTATTTTTCTTTGAATGTCCAAAAGTGAATAAAATGTGGTTTTGTTTTAAACATTTTAGCTGTTAAACGTAGGGATAAATGTAGGGATTTTTTTTTGGAAAATGTAGGGAGAAAACGGATTTTTTTTAATATGTGTAGGTTTTTTTCTTTTAAAAAAATGGCAACACTGGTATAGGTATAAAACAACAAAAATATTTTACAAAGTAATTTTGTTACTCAAACAAATAGTACACTAAAAAAAATATTTACACTCAAAAAAATTTTACACACAAAAAAAAATGTTTTTTTTTAATTTTTAATTTAATTATTTTTTTTTTAATGAAATTCACACTCAAAAAAATGTTGACAGTCAAAAAAATTTTACACTCACAAAAAAAATTTTACTCAAAATAATATATTTCTAATAAATATTTACACTCAAAAAAATTTTACACTCAAAAAAAAAATTTTTTTTTTTAATTTTTAATTTAATTATTTTTTTTTTTTAATGAAATTCACACTCAAAAAAATTTTGACAGTCAAAAAAATTTTACACTCACAAAAAAATTTTACTCAAAATAATATATTTCTAATAAAAATTTGTAATGCATTTTTTTTAGAAAATTACTATCAGATAACATTGTGGAGGGTATTCATAGATTCGACCAAGTCGAATTTAATTTTTCTACTTGTTTTAACTTGATTATTTTGTGATTTTTTTCCGAATTTTTTATGAAATTTAAACTAAAATAACAATTATTAATTTCATTTTCACTAAATTCGCGCCGTTTTAATATTTTATGTGTTACAATTTAAGATTGGACGAAAATTTTGTGCGAGGAAACAAAGTGAAAACATTTTATTATTATTTTTAATTCTATAAAAAGTGTTTTGTAAGGGATGAGACTCCGATTATAAAATATATTAAATAACCAGGGTCAAAGCCAGACGTATTCGTCCAAGCTGTCCACTAATTTTTAATATATTTATATCAGCCGAAGAGTCTTATTCGCCTTCGTATTTTATTTATTTGTTATTTTATTGATTTATATTTCAAAAATTATTTAATAATTTTTGCCATCTGCTTTTAAAAAAATAAGACTTCGTTCTTTTAATTTGTATTATTTTCAAGTGAAAAATAATGCATTATTAATAATTTTATACGTAATGCATGATTATTGGAAAAAATGTATTTCATACTTATTATATCTAAACATTAAATCATGGATGACTTATATTTGGTTAAATTATGTATTATTTGAAAGTTTGAAATAATGCATTATTTATAATTGGATGCATAATGCATTACAATAACATAAAAAATAATTATTTTACAAAAAAAATGCATAAGTTTAAACTAGAGATGGGCTCACGACAGGAAATTTCTAACGACACACACTCACGAGCATATTTTATCTACTTACACTCACTTACAATCACGTGCAGTGTTGCCATTTCCAAAATGAAGAAAAGCGCCAAAATTTTGGAAAAAAGGGTAAAAAAGGGTAAAAATTTACAAAAAAAAGGGTAAAAAAGCGCCAAGAGGAAAAAGTCAAAATTTAAAAATTTATTTTGAAAATGTACTTTTTCACTACGAAAAGAACATTAAAAAAAGGGTAAAAAGGGGTAAAACTGGAACATAAAAAGGGTAAAAAGCGCCAAAAACATAAAATTAAAAAAAATATATGATTTTTTTTCGTGAATTTACTATATTTATTGAGACAAACTTAAAAAAAGAAAATTGCAATTCAAATTACTTAATTAATATTAAGATAACAATTAACACAAAATTTAAAAAAAAAATTATTTGTTTTTATAAAAAAATAAACAATTTTCAAATAACTTTGTTCAATTGTCGCACTCATCACGCCAACAAAATATTTTTTTTTAAATACCTCTTTTGTAAATGATATTTGATAGCTTTGATTTGAATAAATTTGACTGTAAATACTTGAAGGCAGTTCATAATTTTGCCAACAAATTTCAGAATTGTTTTAAAATACAACAGTCCAGAAAAACGTACAAAAATTATAGTTTTGCTACAAAAACGTCCGTAAATATTTGTCGAAAGACCTTATCATAAAAATAATCAAAAAAAAGACATAATAACAAAATCACAAATTTTTTATAAAAAGCACCAAAAGCGTCACGAGAAAATAAAAAAGCACCATGAATACCCGTTTTTTTAAAAAAGGGTAATCGTAAAAAACTCCGGGTAAAAAGACAAAAAAAGCACCAGAAAATACCCGAAAAGCGTCAAAATGGCAACACTGATCATGTGAGTAAATTCAATACAAAATTACGTTTTCACTACTCGTAACACCTTATATATTATCTTCTGGTATGCTATATTATTTCATTTCTCGTAACCTATAAAATATCATATTTTTTACACCTTATTCGTATTCTTCGTTATAAATTGATGACTTATTTTATACCTTACTGGTATTCTTTGTGATAATGTGGATGCATTACTTTGAGTCTCATCGCCTGTTAAAATCATCAATGCTGCAATTAGTGTTTGGGGTCCGGGAATTCCCGGGTCGGATTTCCCGGGAATTCCCGGGAAAACGCTGACGGGAATTCCCGGGAATTTTTTTAATTTTTCCCGGGAAATCCGGGAATTTTGTAAAATAAAACTTTTTACATAAAAACGTTTATTTTACTTTAATTTTTACCATTTTTTTACATACAGGTATAATTAAATTCATATTTTTTGTATTTTTTCTATTTGGAAGAACAGTGCAAATATATATTCATAGGAAAACTGATCAAGTGTAAAAAGTATGTTAATATCATGAAAAAACTTAAAAGTCAAAAAATATACGTCGGTTAATGATAATTTTGCTAAGACTGTCAAAAAAATATAAAAATTTTTAACCTAGAATTAACATTTCCAGAATAAATATTAAAAGTGCTGCCAAATATATTAGTTTTTTCTCGAATAAAGCAGTTTTAATTTTTTTTGCGATTTTTAGCTATTTTTTTTTTGCGATTTTTTGTGAAGGAAAAAGTTGCAATATTTTTTTTGGTTTGTTTTATTGTATTTCAGGATTTTTAACTTTTATGTTTTGATTTTTTATGTTTTAATTAATTGTTTATCTCTAATAAAATTGTTTTTAATAAAAAGATAATCAAATTTTAATGTTTTTTATGATTTACATTAATAATGAAAATTTCCCGGGATTCCCGGGAAATAAATTATTTTTTTCCCGTTTCCCGGGAAATTGAAAAGTCCGGGAATTCCCAAACACTAGCTGCAATGTATAATGGTAATCTAAGTTTTGCTGGGAATTGGACCATTTTTGGACTTAGTCCACCATATAAAATTTTTGAGCGATATTTAGGTAATCGCTCTTTTGGCAAAAAAAATCTACACCAATTTCACTAAAATTTTATTTGTGTGTATTTTCTAGACTACATTACGATGTAACAAAAGATAGATCCAATCGGTCCATGTTTGGACTTGCGACCCATTTTCCGGAAAATACTGGTTCAGGGTATCATATCGTCTTTCTTGACCGACTTGTTTTCTTACTTGTTTTATTATAGTCTTTTTGACGTTTTCCGAAAATCTTTGATAAAAAACTTGAAACTTCAGAGGGCCATAAAAAAGAAATCGGAACTGACTTTGCAAAACCCTTTGGTGATTTTGTTGATTTGATAGTGTACTTTCATATGGCGTTGAACCTATTGAGGCTCATTCTTCTTGTTGCACAGTGTTATCAAGAGAGATGAAAAGCTTTTTCTTAAGCTTAAAAAAATTAAAAAAAAAATTAGAAAAATTTTTTTTTTTCATTGTGCAAAAAAAAAATGTTTTAGGCCAGGCTTAAACCTCGAAGAACGAACTGAAGAAATTGACCGTTTCCAAAAAGTTTTACATATATGTTTCTGGTATAGTTGGGCCACATTTCCCTGGTAGCCGTTTCCGATCAGAGAAAAAGTGTAAAAACGGACCAACCTAATGTACACATTGTTGTCTATGATTATCCCCATATAATAATTGCTAGATCCGCGGCTTCTCTGGAATAAGATATGCAAATTAAAGATGATAAACTAAATAAGAGAGCTTCGAAGGATTTCATTCCTTAATTCGATTTGTCATTCTGACAAGGGAAGTATCTCAACCCTTATGAACCGATTTGCCTGAAACTTAAAATATATATCAAAGAGGCAATTCTAAGGTTGGGGTGTCTCGGCTTATCGGCCATATCGGGGATTTAGGGGTTCAAAACACGGGTCAAAAAATGGCGAAAAAATCGTTTTTTGGATTTTTCAGCCATTTCTTTTTAAGAAACTTTATGATGTTTTCATATGAAAAGAAAGGTTTTTTTAATGCCTATCCAATGGGTGCATAACCTTGTAAAAATTCGGCTTCTTTAAATATTTTTTTCAGGAAAATGTGTAAATTTTGGGGGGTACTTATGTGAAGACATAGACTTACGATATCCCTATGTATAAGAAATAATCTTTATTAAATTTAAGTCGACCCGTATTTTTGCCCTAGATGATATTCCCGTTAGTTCGGAAGTTATCAAAATTTTCCCGAAGGTCCTCATGGTTTCATAAGGGGACAACGAAATTTTTAAACACCGATATGGCCGATAAGCCGAGACACCCCAACCTTAAAATCGTCTCTTTAATATATATTATAAGTTTCAGGCAAATCGGTTCATAAGGGTTGAGATACTTCCCTTGTGAGTGAAAATTTAGTGATTGCATTCCCCAATCACATTTTAGCGAATTGAATGAATTCACTTTAGACTCATTCGATTTATAAATATCGAATGCATTCGTTTTATTTTTCATTCGATTTTCAAAAATCGAATGCATTCGATTTTTTTTCATTCGACTTTTAAAAATCGAATGCATTCACTTGCGAATGCAATCGATTTTCTTTTCATTCAATTTGAAAAATCGAATGGCTTATTCATTCATTGCATAAAAAACTTAAAAAAACTAACCAAGATAGAGAACAACGGAGCCAATTTTTTGTCCATAGTATCGCTAACATTCTTCACAGTTTTTTGTCGTATAGGCAGTTAATATGTGCATTTTTAAAATTTTCGGGAACACCAATTTTTTTGAATTCGAAATTAGAGCCCATTAGAGTCATCGTATGTAAAGAGAGTAGGCGATATTATGGACCAAAATTTGGCTCCGTTTTGGTCTATATATTTAAAAAATCGATTGCATTCGCAGTTGAATGATAAAAAATCGAATGCATTCGATTTTTCTAAATCGAATGAAAAAGAAATCGAATGCATTCATTTTTGTTCATTCAATCGAATGAATTCCAAGGACTGCATTCAATGTTGATTTATGAAATCGAATGCATTTACTGACTATGAAAATTTAATGGATTTTTTTGAGAATTCATTCGAAAAGGATTTCATTCTTCGAAGCTCTGCTAAATAATTATTGAACATTATTTTTTCAGTGCAGTTATTTAAGTATCTCTTTGTTACTTAACATTGTT
Organism: Pegoplata infirma; assembly: GCA_963921195.1. Taxonomy (NCBI): domain Eukaryota; kingdom Metazoa; phylum Arthropoda; class Insecta; order Diptera; family Anthomyiidae; genus Pegoplata; species Pegoplata infirma. The sequence continues at coordinate 62,470,691 of OY992537.1, read as the reverse complement.
TATCAAATTATAAGTGTAAATTTACTTTTGCATTTGTTACATTTTTTATTGTTTTGCAAAACAATAATAAAAAAACAACTTGTGTTTGCAAAAACAAACAAATTGCATTTTGTTTAATTCTTAACAATAAAATTGTTAATGCTTTAATAAAATGCATTTAGCAAAAAAACAGTGATAATTGTTATTTGAAATTAAACGGACGTGTTAAAAAAAAAATAACGCTAAGTATTTCGTCCTTTAAAAAAAAAATATTTATGTTAAAAAAAATATCTAAAAATTGAAAAGGTGTGTTTGAAAGAAGATGGAAAAGTGAAAAATTAAAACTGCTGCTTAAAAAAATTAATAAAAAATTTTAATAAAAGCGCTTTAAAAAATCTTATCTAAATTATTTATTTGCAAAAAAAAAAAAAAATCTCTACGAATTACGAAATTTTGTTTGTAATCCATAAAAATGTATCTGAAGTTTACAAAAAAAATACTTTTTTTATTATCAAAAATAAAAATGTGTCTGAAATTTACAAAAAAAAATATTTTTTTTTATTATTATTTGTTTAATATATTATTTTACACTTGCAAAATTTTGTGATAAGGATATTATTAACAAAATAAAATAAACAAATAATGACATGTTATATTTATCATGTTAATTATTTTGAAGATAAAAAATTATTAAATTAAATATTATAATAATATATGGATTTATTGCATTTTGTTATGTGATTGATTACACAAAAGTGCAATAACCTTTTAATGTCCTCCCTTGATTTGAAATGAAATTAAGTAAAAAATCGAAATATTCAAATTTATAAATCAATTGAATTCAATCAATATTCAATATATTAAATGCACTTGAATAATTGTTGATAAATAATATAAACAAATGCCAACTATTGCCAAATAGTTTTCAGTCAATCAAAATATATAAAAGAAAAACTAAAAAAACGTGATATTATTTAAAGAACGTGTGCTTTAATTGGGTTAAGGCATTTCAAAATAAATGTTTTTAAATCAAATCATTTGACCGAATACTATTTTAAAAGAAATTTTAGCCGGTATTTTTGTTATAGACGGCGGGAAAGCTCTCCTATTGGAAGATGCACAGAAAAAAATAAAAAATATATTTAATTAAAAAATTCGTAGATTTACAGGCCTATTCTCAGTTATGACTGGTTATGACTAATTTTATTATTTTCAAACTTCATATTCCTTGTGTTTGTTGTAAACACATTCATAAAAAGTCTCAAAATTTAAAATTATTTATCAATTTTGAGACGATGTGGGTAGCAGGTCTTTATTTTTTTGAAATTTTGAAACAAAATTTGAATTTTTTTATGATTGTTTCCAACAACCACATGGAAAAAATTGAGTTATGATTGAGTTATGACTTTTTTTGTGAATAGGCACATTAATTAAAAAAACTAAAATGCGCAAATAAATTAAAAATATTTGTATGTCGTTAATTAAAAATAAATGGATATTTATTTAATTAACAACTTAATACTATAAATTAAAAAAAATAATTAAAATTTAAAAAAAAATAATTTAAATTTGAATTGTATAAATTAAAAAAATAATTAAAAATATTATATTTAAAAAAAATAGTTTAAAAAGATATTTTTTAATAAAATAGTTTAAAAAAAATACTTCTTCAAACTTTACCAAATTTATTTAAGCCTTAAAGACATAGTCAGTGAGATGATTCTATAAAGTAGATTATAAACCTTTCATATACATAAAACTATAAACAAAATGAGAATTCAAAAACTTATATGGGAAATAAAAAAAACTTTCAACAAACTTTTTATACTTACTTATGCATTTTTTTTGTAGAGAAAAACACACACTCGCACACACACGAAAACAAAACAAAAAAATAAAAAAAGTTAAAAATTTAATTAAACATTTAATTATATAAATTAAATACTTAATTAATATTAAATTTGAAAACAATTAAAATGTTAATTAAAATAAAGTTAAAAATTTAATTAAACAATTAATTATATTAATTAAAAATTTAATTAATATTAAATTAAAAAACAATTAAAATTTTAATTCAAACAAAATATACGATATTATTTTCTGTGTGGGTTTAAGGGGGTTTTAAAGAAAAAAAAAACAGCCTTCATGTGAACAATTTTTAAACAGCTATAAAAAATAAATACGCAATATTTTTTTGATTCTGTTTTTGTATTTAAAAGACAAATTATTGTAATATTTTGAAAATTTTATAACAAAAAATTTGGTTTGATTTGTATATTATTGAATTCGCTAGTACTTACAATGGCCATTTTTTTAGTTTTGACCTAATTATGTTTTTTTATAAGAGAAGTAAATTAAATTTTTTAAGTTTACATTTACTTAATTTAAAAAAAAAATCAATATTTTTCAAAAAATCACGGCAGGTACTGGAGAATTTAATAATCTACAAATTAAAAAAATTTCATCAAAATCGGTTCAGGAGTTTTATTCTGTACAACTGCAGACAAAAAAATGTAAAACTTTTTTGAACTTAAAAAAAAAATCTATATATGGGGCATTCCATGTGAAATCGGACACTTTGAAAAACTGTAATTTTCCCAATTTGTTTACAGTTTTTAGTACCCTTCGAAAACTCCTTCGTGGTAAATTTTCAGATTTTTTTGATGACCCGTTCAAAAGATATCGAATTTTTAAAAATTGGTAGTTTGTTCCTTTACTCAAACTTCTTTTAATCATAACTTCTTCAATAATGGTCCAAATTTCAAATTTTTTTTTTCAAAATTTTTGTTTTTTTACGTACTTTCTAAAAAAAAATCCCAAAAAATTCTTAAAAGCGCTCTAGAATGCGATTTTTAAGTTTTAAAATTTAAATCTCATTTTTGAAAATGTTTGTACTCTTCGATTTTTTTGAAATTTTTTTGTGTAAAACTACTATCAATTCTACAAATTTTTTGCCCAGGAAGATCGTGGGATAACGATTATTACTATTTTTTAAAATTTTTTGAAAAAATTTTATTGTAATTTTTCAATCTTAAAATCATTTCTACTGCTCCAATGGTGCGTCATAGAGGGGTCCTTTAAAAGACCGACCCCCATTAATTTTTACGTCTTAACATTTCTTTGGAACAAACTAATACCCTATCTCCAATTTCTAAGGGGGCTCCCACACAAAACGACATTTTTTAAAATTTGTTCCAACCGCTCTAACTGCCCTAATAATGCCCTTAGAGCAACAAAATGTATGACCGACCCACAATATTTTTTTAGTCCAAACATTTTCTCTGAACACACCTACCCTCTATCTTTAACTGTTAAGGCGGTCCCCATACAATTTTTTTTATTTTTTGTAAATTTGTTTTATTTAATCAACTTCTACCGGTCCAATGGTGCGTCCGAGAGGGGTCATTAGTGAGACCGACCCCCATTTATTTTTACCCTACAACATTTTTTCAAAACATACCTACGCCCTATCTCCACTCCCTAAGTAGGCTCCCATACAAAATTACATTTTTATAAAATTTGCTCCAACTGTTATTTGTATGGGAGCCTACTTAGGGAGTGGAGATAAGGCGTAGGTATGTTTTGAAAAAATGTTGCAGGGTAAAAATAAATGGGGGTCGGTCTCACTAATGACCCCTCTCGGACGCACCATTGGACCGGTAGAAGCCGATTAAATAAAACAAATTTACAAAAAATAAAAAAAATTGTATGGGGACCGCCTTAACAGTTAAAGATAGAGGGTAGGTGTGTTCAGAGAAAATGTTTGGACTAAAAAAATATTGTGGGTCGGTCATACATTTTGTTGCTCTAAGGGCTCTATTAGGGCAGTTAGAGCGGTTGGAACAAATTTTAAAAAATGTCGTTATGTGTGGGAGCCCCCTTAGAAATTGGAGATAGGGTATTAGTTTGTTCCAAAGAAATGTTAAGACGTAAAAATTAATGGGGGTCGGTCTTATAAAGGACCCCTCTATGACGCACCATTGGAGCAGTAGAAATGATTTTAAGATTGGAAAATTACAATAAAATTTTTTCAAAAAATTTTAAAAAATAGTAATAATCGTTATCCCACGATCTTCCTGGGCAAAAAATTTGTAGAATTGATAGAACTTTTACACAAAAAAATTTCAAAAAAATCGAAGAGTACAAACATTTTCAAAAATGAGATTTAAATTTTAAAACTTAAAAATCGCATACTAGAGCACTTTTAAGAATTTTTTTGGATTTTTTTTAGAAAGTACTTAAAAAAACACAAATTTTGAAAAAAAAAATTTTAAATTTGGACCATTATTGAAGAAGTTATGATTAAAAGAAATTTGAGTAAAGGAACAAACTACCAATTTTTAAAAATTCGATATCTTTTGAACGGGTCATCAAAAAAATCTGAAAATTTACCACGAAGGAGTTTTCGAAGGGTACTAAAAACTGTAAACAAATTGGGAAAATCTAAAAAAAAAGTTTTTCAAAGTGTCCGATTTCACATGGAATGCCCCATATATAAAAATGGATGTGTGTATGTATGTGGGTATGTATGTATGTATGTTCCGTATGGACTCGAAAACGGCTGGACCGATCTTGATGAAATTTTCAGGGAATATTCAGAATAGCCTGGCGAGTAACACTGTCAAGTCGGATTTTTGATTTTTTGTCTGTGGGCGGAGGGGCGTGGCAAAATCCAATTTTTGCATTCCACCACTAATGACATCTATATATAAAAAACGGATGGACCAATTTTGATTAAATTTATATCAAAGATAGTACTAACTGAGTACTCACTATGTGCCAAATTTGAGCGTTATCGGACAAAGTATCGTAAAATGCCATGCAACTTTGTATTGAATTGAAAGTTATTTCAATAATGCAAAAAACGGCTATATGTATGTTCCTTATGGGCGCGAAAATGGCTGGACCGATCTTGATGAAATTTTCAGGGAATATATAGAATAGTCTAGAGAGTAACACTGTGCAGTCAAATTTTTAATTTTTTGCGTGTGGGCGGAGGGGCGTGGCAAAATCGAATTTTTACATTGCACCACTAGTGATATCTATATATAAAAAACGGATTGCCCGATTTTGATGAAATTTAAACCAAAGATAGATCTAACCAGGTACTAACTATATGCCAAATTAGAGCGTGGTCGGGCAAATGGGCGTAAAATGCCATGCTTTTTTGCCAGTGGGCGGAGGGATGGGCAAAGTCTAATTTTTACATTGCACCACTAATGACATCTATATATAAAAAACGGCTGGACCGATTTTGATGAAATTTAAACCAACGATGGTACTAACCAAGTACTAACTGTGTGCCAAAGAGCGTGATCGGACAAATGGGCGTAAAATACCATGCCCCTTTGTATTGAATTGAATATTATTTCTGCATGCTCCGCAATAACGCAAAAACTGTTGATTTGATTTTAATAAAATTTTCAGCACTGATAGTATTAACCGAGTGCGGAACTATAGGCCATGTTATACTACGATTGGAAAAAGGGGCGTAAAATACCACGCCCCTTTGTACTATACTGGACATTGTCTGCCTGTTTCGCAATCACACAAAAACAGCTGAACCGATTCTCTTGACATTTTCACTACATACAGTGCTAACCAAGTTCATATGTAGGCCATATAAGATCGTTATTGGAAAAAGGGATAAAAATTGCAACGCCCTTAGTACTATACTGACCACGATTGAACAAAGAGGCGTAAATTGACAAGCCCCTTTGTTTTATACTGAACGTTATATCTGCCTGTTGTGAAATCACGCAAAAACGGATAAGCCGAATCTGTCACTACTGATAGAACTTATCGAGCTGGAACTGTAGGTCATATGTATAGCTCGATTCGGCAAAAGGGTTTACAATATCACTCCCGTTTTTCATAAATATAAAGTTATTTCCTCCTCTTTCGCAATCACACAAAAACGACAAAACTGATGTCAATGAAATTTGCAGCACAGATAGTACTAATCGAGGATGCAGCAGGAACTTTAGACTATCACGATTGGATAAAAATGCGTTAAATTACATGCCCCTTTGTACTATACTCTAGGTTATGACTCTATGTTTTGAAATCACGGCTGAACCGATTTTGTTGTGATTTCTCTATAGATAGTGCTTACTGAGGGTGGAACCAAAGGGTACTAGCTAGGCCCGGACCCGTGCTTTAGTTTTGTCCGACACTATATTTAAATTAAGATGCAATATAAAATAGTTTTTTTCTTAGGGCCAGCAACGCGGACCGGGTATAGCTAGTAATTGATAAATTTTGAGTAACTACCCAGGCAGAAACTGCCAACCGTTCCAAAGAAAATGTCTCGGCAAAGCACTTTATTTTTTGTGTAGAAGGTAGTGTGAATTCGAAAAAGTGCTTTCCAAGCGCTTTGCCAAAGTTTTTATTTTTAAATTCGTTCAAAGTATAAACTTTTTATTAAAATTTATTAATTTTCATAACAATTGGAATATTTTTTATTTCCCTGCAGGAAAAGAAAACTGCAAACAATTTCTTTCCGCTTTCAGCGCATTAAAGTAGCAACGGCATACCGTTTACCGTGGTACATGGAAGAGTACTAAACTGTGATGCTTTCCCAGCACAAAAGCGACCATAAAAGGTACTTTGCCAGCGCTCTCCCGTTTGTATTTTTCTGACTGGGTATTTACTTGACACAATTAAACAGTTACTTAAAAAAAAAAAAATTTTAAGTAAAGTTTTAATTGTGTAAATTAAAAATTTACTAAAATTTTATTGTAAGCATTTAATAATTTTTTATTAAGTTATTAAGTTTACTCAATACTATTACATCGTTTACTGGTGCAAAATTGAGTAATTTTTTACTCAATAGTATTAAAAATTTACTCAAATATATTTTTTTATTTTTTTTTTCTGTGCAAGCAAGCCAGAAGAATAATACCTGAAACTTAAGCCGAATTAAAAAATTGGTGGAATAAAAAATTTAGTTCGTCATTTCCGAATGTATGGATACCGGCCACAATGTAAAAAAAGATTTTTGTAATTATTTAAAAAAAATTGTTAAAAAAAAAATGTAAAAAAAATCCCGCGGAAAAAAATTATGGTGATAAAGAAAATTCTACAAAAAACCATTTTAGGTAAAAAAAAATACATAAAAAAAAATTTTTGAAAAAAAAAAATTCCGCGATTTGTTCGAACAAATTTTTGGGGTAAAAAACTCTTTGTAGTTGTTTAAATAACTTTCCGTACACTAAAAAAAAACTGTAAAGTTAGCAAAATATTTAGTTAAATTTAAATAAAAAAGCACCTGATTTTGGGCCTACTAAATTTTTAGTTAATTTAACTAAAAATATTTAGCTTACTTTTCGTATAATGAATGTAGCAAAAAAAAAACCGTAACTTTAACTAAAAATTTAGCTGAAATTTCGTAACGTTTTTATGTACATATATTAAAAAAAAAATTAGTTGAATTCAGCTAAACTTTTTGTTACTTTTCGTAAATTAAAATTTACAAAATATTTTGTAAAAAAAAGTTTATTTTTTCTGTTTTTTCATCAGCTCAAGTAGAACTTATGAGATTTGCATAGAAGGCTACATAAGAAATTTCACTTAACAAATTTATTATGAAAAATCAGCAAATTAATTAGTAAAAATTCGTAAACTCAGTTTTGAAGTCAACAAAAAAATTTAATTCAAAATTTGTTCAAAACTAGTATTTTCGTAAATTGAACTTAACTAAAAAAAGTAGTTAAAACGCTGATTTTAACTAAAAATTTGCTAAAAAGCCCGTAAACTCGAGTTAACAAAAAAAAATTTGTTAACTTTACAGTTTTATTTTTTTGAGTGTACAGAAAAATTTTAGCATCTGAGCCATTTTTTCTATGAACTTCTTCTGATATTAACCCCTAGTTTCTGTAACACGAACGTCATTCGTCTGTGACGAATTCACATGCATTTTGTTTTTGTTACATTCGTTCACATTACTACAATCTACTCATTTTTACTACAGCTGGAAAATTTCAATACAAAAAGTAAACAAAACTTTCCAGTTGTAGTAAAAATAGTAAGCAATTTGGGTAAACAAACAGACCTAGAGACTGCGGGTAAATGTTCCATTTGCTTAACGAAAGCATAAAAATATGTAAAAAAGTGGCGTTTTCAGAGGTTTGTTGGGTTCCTTAGCCGGAAACTTTTTTCCTCCTGGTCCGATTGTGAACCAAACACTCTAGATTGAAATTTTGTTTTCAACTTTTGATTTTCAAAATTTTTGATTCTCCTAAAGAAGTTTTTATTCTCCTATCGAAGTTTTGGATTTTTGAAAATTTATAAAAAAATTTTTTTTTGGCAAATTTTAAACGGCGATACCTCAAAAACTGTTTGACCGGTTCTATAATTTTTTGATATTCGTATTCAGCATGCTAGAAGTACGCACTGAAAATGAATTTAATAATTATTGCAACAAAAAATCGGTTGGAACATTTGCATATACATACATAGGTCGTCACAGTTGAATATCGGTAGTCACAACTGAATTTGGTCATTATAATTATCTTTTTATTAAGGTAACTAAAATATTTGGTTGGCTAAACATTGTAGCAGCAACCGAATTTTGAGTATATACAACTAAGAAGTTCCGTTGGAAATTTATTTTCAAAAATAATAATTTTTGATATACACAGAGAAAAATAATTTTTTAACTGAATTCTTCAGTTGTATAAATTCAAAATTCGGTTGCCACTACAACATTTCGCTATGACAAACGAATTTTGTAATTGTTTCAATAAAAACACAGTTGAATCAATAAAATTCAGTTGTAACTACCGATATTCAGTTGTTACAACCTCAATAAAAATGCATCAACCGCATTTTTGTTGCCATAACTAAACTTCCGTTGGAAATTAGCAAATTTGTTTATTGTGTGTAAATTTTTCAAAAATCCAAAACTTTCATCAAAGTGCGCTACAGGTTAAAATTATTAAATTTGGCTCAAATTAAGTTTTGAATGAAAGATTGTCTCAAGACCTATGGAGTTTATATTAAAGTAAAGTAATTTTTAGATTATTTTAAAAAGTTTCTTGAACGTAGGACAAAACTATAATTTTTTGCAAATTTCAAATAGCGATTTTAAAAAATAAACCAAAATAATATTCAAAAACAAATGATTTTCGTTGGTGTAAATACCATATTAATTACGTTTCCAAAGTACACTTTAAACACCTTCATACAAATTAATTATATGAGTGTTAAAATACTACTTCAAGGCGGATTTAAAGATTTTAATAATTTTTTTTAATTTTTTTTTATTTTAAATTTCAGATGCTTATATTTAAAGTTCTACAGTTCCTGATAATTGCTGCTTTTTTTTACAGCTGCAAAGGCTACAATATATTATTTATGGGACCATTTCCAGCACCTAGTCATTGGATGTGGTTAGAGCATTTTCAAAAAGATCTGTTAAAACACGGACATACAATAACCTCAGTCAACAATCATCCTACTAAATTTCCACATCCAAATTTAACTGAAATTATATTAGATCCAAAATTTGATATACCCCATCACCGTAAGTTTTTTTTTTTTAATTAAATCCAGAACCACAATAAAGCAGTGTTGCAGTGAACTGCTGCAGTCTGTCACAAAAGAATAAATAATTTCTTAGTATTGTTCACACAAACTGCATCAGTTTACTGCCGTACAGCTTTATTATGGTTCTAGCTTAAAACTTTAAATCTTATTCTTTTTTAATCGAGTTTTTTTTTCAATTTTGTTTTCACAGTTCCCAAAGAAAATATTTTCAAAATGCAATTTGCCAGCGATTTTGAAAATTTACAAATGTGGTGGCATATTGGTTTGTTAACGTCAGAACATGCATTAAATGATAAAAAGGTCAAACATTTGATAGCATCCAAGACACTGAAATTTGATTTACTTATCTTGGAACAATTTTTTCATGAAAGTTTTCTAATGTTTGCACATAAATATCGCTGTCCGGTGGTGACGATTGGTACCATGGGTTATGCTGATAACATGGATCATGCTATGGGTTTAATAACACCTTGGTCGATAGTGCCACATTTACTTCTGTCGCATACCGATCGTATGAGTTTTAGCGAAAGAGCATATAATGTTTACTTATCTTTGTATGATGCCATTATGCGAAAATGGTATTATATGCCAAAAATGCAAGAAATGGCTGAAGAACATTTTGATGTGCATATAAGAGGTAAGATTTTGGGGGTTTTCTGGTGTATTCTTTATTTAATGGGTTTTTTGTATTTTTAGGTCGTCTGCCTCAGGTTAGCGATTTAGAAAAAAATATTTCCTTAATGCTGATTAATAGTCACAGAAGTGTTGACTTACCTCGACCTAGTATGCCGGGTCTTATCAATGTGGGTGGTGCTCATATAAGACCAGCTAAACCATTGCCAAAAGAACTTAAGGTAATCTAACACACAAAAAAAAAAACTTTGTCAAATTACTAGGAAAAGTCTCGTAATCCCATTTTACCGATATTTGACCGTTTTCATTGTTTTTTTAACAAATCGAAATTTACATTTTTTTTTGTAATTTTACAATTTTTTTTGTAATTTTACAATTTTAGATCTAGTAAATTCACGAGAATTCCTTGTAATTTTAATTGCGCCAAAGAACTGTAAATTTACAATTATATTGGTAAAAAGCTTGTATAATAACAAAATTATTGGTAAAAAGCTTGTAAAATTACTAGGAATTCTCGTAAAATAGGAGGTAGCAAAAAATCTAGTAAAATTAGAAAACCTCCTTGTAAATTTTATCGTGTCAAAAAATTTGTAAATTAACAATTTTATTGGTAAAAACCTTGTAAAATTACAAAATTATTGGTAAAAATCTTGTAAAATTACAAGGAAATTTTGTCAAATAGGAGGTAGCAAACAAAAAGTTACAAGTTTTTTTGTGTAATTTTACAAGGTTTTTTTTGAGTGAAAACAAGATAGCAAATATGGAAACAATATACCTAAAATCCAAGTTTGAGTACATTGGATTATATATGGGGCATTCCATGTCAAATCGGACACTTTGAAATTTTTTTTTTAGATTTTCCCAATTTGTTTACAGTTTTTAGTACCCTTCGAAAACTCCTTCTTGGTAAATTTTCAAATTTTTTTTGTGACCCGTTCAAAAGATATCGAATTTTTAAAAATTGGTAGTTTGTTCCTATACTCAAACTTCTTTTACTCATAACTTCTTCAATAATGGCCCAAATTTCAATTTTTTTTTCTTCAAAAATTTTGTTTTTTACGTACTTTTAAAAAAAAAATCCCAAAAAAATTCTTAAAAGATTCTTATGCGATTTTTAAGTTTTAAAATTTAAATCTCATTTTTGAATTTTTTTTTGATTTTTTTGAAATTTTTTTGTGTAAACATTCTATCGATTCTAAAAATTTTTTGCCCAGGAGGATCGTGGGATAACGATTACTACTATTTTTTAAAATTTTTGGAAACAATTTTATTGCAATTTTCTAATCTTAAAATCATTTCTACTGATCCAATGGTGCGTCATAGAGGGGTCCTTTATAAGACCGACCCCCATTAGTTTTTACGTCTTACCATTTCTTTGGAACAAACTAATACCCTATCTCCAATTTCTAAGGGGGCTCCCACACAAAACGACATTTTTTAATAATTGCTCCAACCGTTCTAACTGCCCTAATAGTGCCCTTAGAGCAACAAAACGTTTGACTAACCCACAGTATTTTTTTAGTCCAAGCATTTTCTCTGAACACACCTACCCTCTATCTTTAACTGTTAAGGCGGTCCCCATAAAATTTTTTTTATTTTTTGTAAATTTGGTTTTATTTAACCAGCCTCTTCCAATGGTGCGTCCGAAAGACGTCATTAGTGAGACCGACCATTTATTTTTATCCTCCAACATTTTTGTAAAACATACCTACGCCTCCCTAAGTAGGCTCCCATACCAATTACAGTTGAAGCAAATTTTATAAAAATGCAATTTTTATTGGAAGCCCACTTAGGGAGTAGAGATAGGGTGTAGGTGTGTTTTACAAAAATGTTGGAGGGAAAAATAAATGGGGGTCGGTCACACTAATGACGCCTCTCAAACGCACCATTGGACCGGTAGAAGCTGATTAAATAAAACAAATTTAAAAAAAATAAAAAAAATTGTATGGGGACCGCCTTAATAGTTAAAGATAGAAGAAGTGTTTTAAGAGAAAATGTTTGGACTAAAAAAATATTGTGGGTCGTTCATATATTTTATTGCTCTAAGGGCACTCTTAGGGCAGTTAGAGCGGTTGGAGCAAATTTAAAAAAAATTTCATTTTGTGTGGGAGCCCCCTTAAAAATTGGAGATATTGAAGAAATGTTTAGACGTAAAAATTAATGGGGGTCGTTCTTGGAAAAGACCCCTCTATGACTCACCATTCGAGCAGTAGAAATGATTTTAAGATTGGAAAATTAAAAAAAAATATATTTTAAAAAATTTTAATAATTGTTATCCCACGATCCTACTGAACTATTTTTTATTTCAAATTAGTTCATACATATTTGAGGACCCCATTGGGTTCGGACTCGATAGGACCAGACCCCAATGGGCCTAGAACAAGTAGGGTTCATTAAAAATCTTCATAGTTTTTGATCGAAAATTTGTGTCCGTTTCGCTCTACCTTGCTTAGTTTTTGAGATACGTGATTTTAGGGGACCACTGGGGTTTTGAGAATTACAAAACTCGATAACTTCAAAAATATTACTCGGAGAGCTTTCGGAAATATATACCGAGATATGAACATTTTAAAATTTTCGGGAATGCTAACTTTTTTGGATCCAAAGTTAGGTCCCATTAATTGGGGTCCACACATGTGAAGAGGACTGGCGATACAATGGTGTCCGAAAACCAAAAATTGCCTCCATTTTGCTCTATCTGGCTTGGTTTCCGAGATAGCGCCATTTTAAGTTTTCTGAAAGTAAAAAAAATTTACAATTTATTTTTGCTAATATTAGCAAAAAAGCTTATAAAAATTTGGTGAACTCAATTTTGAATTTAGCAAAAACAAGTGAGAGTGTTACATTCGGCTGTGCCGAATCTTTTATACCCTCCAAAATGTAAAAAACCAAAAAAGAAGGGCGTCTTTTTTTTTTGGGGGGGGGGTTGATGGTAGATTATAGGGGGAACCTTCCCGTTGCGATTTGAACTTCTTCTGAGATAAGAATGTTGCATTTGCTTAGCAAAAGTACAAAAAACCCTGATGTTTTTCTTAGGTTGGTTTAGTTCTTCAGGGGGGAACTTTTTCTCCTTGGTCCGATTTTGCCCATTTCCGAACTTAACCTGCCTAGGAATATAAGACATATTCGTGCCAAACTTCAGAAGTCTAGCTCTTTTATTTTGGACTGTATCGTTTCCTCTACAGACGGACAGACGGACGGATGGACATCGCTAGAATGTCTTAGAATCGATCACTGATCAATAAAATATATACTTTAAGTAGTCCTAGACCGATATTTCGATGCGTTACACTCGGAATGACAAAGTTAGTATACCCCCATACTGTGGTTGAAGGGTATAAAAATTAAAATGCTAATCTCAAATAAAAATTTGCTAAAGGTTAGCTTACTAGCATTAGCAAAAAAAAATTAGTAAATCTACTAATGTATTATTTTGAGTGTAGAACACTATTAGGAATTTTTTGGGATTTTTTTTTTTAAAGTACGTAAGAAACAAAAAATTGTGAAAAAAAGATTTGCAATTTGGACCATTATTGAAGTAGTTATGACTAAAAGAATTTTAAGTAAGGGAACAAACTACCAATTTTTAAAAATTCGATATCTTCTGAACGGGTCATCAAAAAACATCTGAAAATTTACTACGAAGGAGTTTTCGAAGGGTACTAAAAACTGTCGACAAATTGGGAAAATCTAAAAAAAACTTATTCAAAGTGTCCGATTTGACGTAGAATGCTCCATATATACAACATATTGATTTGCTTATAAACCGCGAAAACTAATTGATCTAGAAAAACTGGGAGACATGGGTATCTTTTCTTAGCTCTACTTTCTGAATTTTTTGCTCCCAATCATGGGTGCAAAATCCTGTCGTACAGTGTAATACATTTAACCATAATCTTTCATTTCTTTCTTTTCAGACTTTCTTGGATAGTGCCGCAAATGGTGTCGTCTATTTTAGTTTAGGCTCTTATATGAAAAGTACCGATATGCCATCAAAAAGAATTGCCATTATTTTAAAAGCTTTTGATAAACTAAAACAAAAAGTTTTATGGAAATATGAAAATGATTCTATACCATTTTTACCCGATAATGTTATGATTTCAAAATGGTTACCCCAAAATGATATTTTAGCCCATCCGAATGTTAAGGTCTTTATAACACACGGTGGTATATTTGGTATGCAGGAGGGTATATATTGGGCTAAACCAATGCTTTGTATTCCCCTATATGGTGATCAACATCGTAATACCATCAAGTCGGTTCGAGCGGGCTATGCACGTTCATTGGTATTTTCTGAAATGACTTCACGAGAGATACAACAAAATATTGAATTACTCATTCAGGATCCTCAATATCGCGAGAAGGCGTTAGAGGCATCGGAGAAGTTCCGTGATAATCCTATACATCCTTTGGACGAAGCTTCATATTGGATTGAATATATAATGAAATATAAAGGAGCACCGTTTCTTAAATCCTCTGGTGCTTTTATGCCACTGTACCAATATTTGTTATTAGACATATTAATGTGTGTTTCATTTACGTTATTTGTGATTGTTGGATTACCTTGGTGTATTATACTTGTTATAATGAAAATTATTTCTAAAAGATCTGCTGTAGAAATTGTTAGTGAACCCATAATACAACATAAGAAAAAATTGTAAATTGAATAAAAAAAAAAATTGTATAAATACAAATTTAAAATTTATAACGATTATTTAGCTAAGATTTCAACCTTTATTGGAGTCAAATGCAATCCACATCTACATAGTATGTGCGCCAGATGATTGTTAGAAAATTGAAATACTGTTAATACCCCAAGTGAATTCCCAACCTAGTTTCCATGTTTTAAACGTTTTCAATTAAATATTCGAAAACAAAGAATTATGTAATTTTGTTAAACACTCATCTTCTTAAAAAAAGATCAAAAGAAAAAAGAAAACGAAAATATTATTACGCATAATGAATGGAATAATTGTCAGATTCTGATGTTTTCTGTGTAATGAAATTCTAAAATTCTGAGTAAGACTTTTATAATCGATTAAGAGACAATATCAATTTATAACAAGTGGCAGTGTTCAATTCAACTGTTCCGAATCTTGTATACCCCCTAAAATGTAACAAATTAAAAAAATTGACTGTGGCGTTTTCAGGGGAAGGGAGTCAGGGAGGCCTCTGGAACACTTTCCTGAAAATATTAAAAATTAGTTTTTTATGATATTTACGATTAAATAACACAATTTTTCAACACAATTGCGTTTTTTTGGTATTTCAATTTTTTCAAAAACTAAGCTTAGGAGGCGTGGTAAAATTTTGAAAAAATGCACCACAATCTTAAAAATTTACATTCTTGTAAAGTTTTGGATAGGCTATCGATTATTTTTATTTTTTTTTTTTTAATATTTTCAGAACCCGTTTTGAAATTTCCCATTTTTTAAAAAATTCAATTTATCAAAAATTTGGCCACTTTCTTTTTTTTTAAGTTTCCCAGCAAACAAGCAGACTCATTTGAGACTCCAAAATGGGCTCAAATAATATAACAGAAATTTCAAATTATTGTATGAAAGTGGTTCATCCAAAAGAGCCCTCATTTTAGTTTCAAAAATGACTCCAAAAAAAGATTCAAAAAGGGGAAATTTTTTTATATAAAAGAAAAAATGCGTACATCTTGAGATCAGATCTGTTTATTTAAAAATTTTTTAATGGTTCACAACACTTCTAATTTAAAACAAAATACAATATACATACAAATGCAAAAATATAAAAATTACAACAGATTTCTTCTTTTCTCTTCTCTGCACAACAATCCTTTGGCGGTCCCACGTTCTTCTATCTTGAAACATGTATTCATTAGAAACATTCCCCTTTTTTAGTGGTTTTTATGTACATAAAGCGTCGTTATAGAAAATTATTTTCTGACTTTTTATTTATTTTGATAGAAAAAAAATATTTGTTGACTCCAAAACCAATAATGTTTTTGAGTCTTTTTGGATGGCTCAAAAAATATTACAATTTTAAATCTTTTAGGAGTCAATTTGAAATATTTTTTTTACGAAACAATTTTCTTCATGTTTTAGGTTCCTTTTGGACTCCAAACAGATGGTTTTATATTGAATAAAAAAATTTAGTGTTTTTGGAAAACAAATTTGAAAACTGAAATAAAATGTTTAATTTTTGAATCTTTTTTGACTCCGAAAAATGAGGGTTCTAAAAATATTTATTATTAAGATTCATTTAGGAGTCTTTCATTTTGAGCACTCCGAATTTTGTTAGCTGGGTTAGATATTTCTGTATCCACTAGGGTGGCAACTATTTTGGAAAACTTCGAATTTCAAGGAGTGCACCCCTAATTTTTTAACATTTGGCCTTAAAATGCTATGCTAAAAATTTCAGCCAAATCGGACAACGTTAACACGAGGCGCATATAGGTCAAAGGTCAAACACTCAAAAATAGCCATATTTTGATGAATAAATGGTGTTGTATTTTGAATATATTGTTAAAAACTGGTACACGAGTTGTTTTTAGTATAAAAAGATATATTAAAAATTTTTCGGTTTTCAAAAATTAACCCTTGTAAGCCTTTCGGGGCCAAAATGACCCAATTTTTACAAAATGACCCCTTAAACAAGAAAATCAGCCCCAATTTTCTAATTTTATTGAAATAAACCAATGGAAAACGATATTTATATTCTATTCTATCATAAATACTCTGATATGAAATATTGTCTTTCTAGGATGTCATTAACCCGTTTCATGGTAAGGCCAAAAATATGAATTATATTTGGCGTGGTTCTCAAAACTTATATTTTGATTTTTTAAAAATTTTCTTAAACAAAATTAAGAAAAATGCTGAAAAACCACAGAATCTTATAAAATATATGTTAGCATATAAAATAAATTTTTTTTGGGGGATATCCCTCGGATAGTTTGGCGGGGCATTGATTTAAACTTAGCGGATTTCGAGGAAAATGCCTTTTTTGCCCACAATTAACTCAATATGGAAAAAATTTGGTAAATATTTTAAAATTTTACAAAGTAAGGTCCATACATTATTAAAAACTATGTTAGACTTTAACGCTATATAAAAAAAAATTTCAAAAACTAAATTTCAAAAATCTTTCACATTTTTTAGCAAAATTTAAAGTTCATCGAAACTTTACTTTTTAACAATTTTTTGTTGGTTTTTTTTGGAACGAAAGGAAATATGAAGAGCAAATAAATCACGCAAACTCACACAAAAAAATCGACTCACGTACACTCTCTCACGCACACTCACTCACGCAAAAATCTTACTCACGCACACTCACTCACACTTACTCACAATCACGTGAGTAAAATTGAATTCAGTCACACGCGTGAATCACGTGAATCACGCTCTAATCTGCTCATGTGCCCATCTCTAGTAGATAGACAAACATTAAACAACAATCAAACTTTATGAAAAATGTCTCAAAATCTGAAACCTTTTTCCTATAGAACAATTTTTAGATTCCAAAAACGTTTCTTCCACAAAAAAAGTCTCAGATTCTTACCTTTTACTATAGAAAAGTCTCAGACTCTGAAAAATTTTTCTTATAGAAAAGCTCTCAATTTCTGGGCATTTTGCCCATAGAAAAAGTCTCAAATTCTGAGACGTTTTTTTTTTAAAGAAAAAGTCTCAGATACTGAGACATGTTTCTAAAGAAAAAGTCTCAGATTCTGAGACAATTTTTCTAAAGAAAAAGTCTCAGATTCTGAGACAATTTTTCTAAAGAAAAAGTCTCAGATTCTGAGATAGTTTTCCTATAGGAAAGGTCCCAGATTCTAAGATATTTTTCCTATAGAAAAAGTTTCAGTTTCTAAGACATTTGTCCTAAAGAAAAATTAATTTTTTTAAGCCAAAATTGTCATGTTACAACAATTTTTCCCATAGAAAATTTCTCTTTCAAATTGGCAGATACTTTTCAACATTTTCCATAGTTATTATTCTCGAATTTCACAAGCATTTATAAAACAATTTTTTTTGAAGCGGTTGCAGTAGGCTAGTTTGTAGCGTGCTAGCCTATGAGTCTGGGGGTCGTGGGTTCGATTCTTACCAGGTGCCTTATTCGCTACAACGAGACAAGCGTCATACTCACCAGTCTCGGCGATGTTAATTTAGTATATAATTTTACATATTTTTTAAAGGTTTTGTTGCGAATCATCATTGGAGACAAACTTTTGAATTTAAATATTTGTTTTTATTTTAAGAATGGGTATGTGAAGTTAAAAGTTTCTGGCAACACTGCTGTGTGTATTATTTATCAAATAAAATCCAAATATCTTATGAAATAAAATCCACAAACAAATGTATTGCATACTATAAGCCTTGTTATTTGAATACAAAAAGTGTAGCAAGATTTTAGGGGCCTGTTTTAATATGCATGATATTGTGAATGATTTTAATATAAAACATGTTGTGATAACGCACTCATTAACATAGCGAAATCAATGCATGTGTTGAATGAAAACAACAATATTGCTTTTTTTGTTGGCAAACTTTGATTGTTAACATGCGTCAAAACGAAAAAAACGAAACGTTAACTTCCTTAAATTTCTTAATTTAATTTAGCGTCGTTTGGAATAGTTTTGCAAAATATTAAACACTAGCTTACCATCCCGGTACTTCGTTACCGGTTGCATTGAATACCGGATAATAGAAGGATCAGAATTGCTCTTCCGATTTCAAGAAAATCCCCCTACGTAGTCTTTGTTTTATTTACTTGTGCACGTTTAAGTCTTTCATAAAATAATATTTCAATGAAAAATTTAAACAATAAAATTTGAATATTTTTCGAGCCCTAATGTCGGGATTTTGGATTTGGAGTGAATAAATATTTCAGTGAATAAAGAAATTGGAATAAAAATGAGTTTGAGTGAAAAAAACATATAGAGAGAAAAAATATGGAGTTAAAAAAGTAAAATACGAAAAATTTGAGTAAAAAGTATCATTACATATTGTTCCCTGCTCTATTCCATTTCGTTCCCCGTTCTAAAAGTTTAAATTTTAAAATATTTCCTTCTCTTGTGTGTTATTTTATGGGGCTTTGAGTTTAATAGTTAGGTAGGTAAAAATAACCATTGCCCCCTTTCCCCTTAAAACTAAATTTTCCAAAAACTGTGTTTTTGTGCTAGGTGATGCTTTATTTAAAATATCAAGTTTCCGAACTAATATTTCAAGAAATATAAGAATAATCAAAATTTACATTTTTTCATTATTATAAGAACAAAAAAAAAAGTACAAAAAGTACACTTTCTTACCCCCGTTATAAACGGAATTTCCAAAAAGAACCTCTTCCAGAATGTTTTTTTCTTCACCGAAGGATCCTTTTTTCCATATTTCAATTTTCTAGGATCATTATTTTAGCAAATATTTGAAGTACAAAGAGGATTTTACATTCCTAATTTTAAGTTTCTAGAACCATTACGTCAAAAAATATCAAAGGTACCGAAAATACACTTTTTAGAATTTTTACCCCACTAAGAAGCGGAAAAACGTATTTTTCACAGAATGCCGTTTTTACCGAATTTGCATCCATTACAAATTTTAAGATTTTAGGAAATATAAAAGATTTCTATAAATATAATTTTAGGAAATAAAAAAGTATCAAAAATTGTACTTCCGGTACTTTAATAAAAGGTACTTTTTATAAAAGGTACTTTTTATAAGAGGTACTTTTTATAAAAGGTACTTTTTATAAAAGGTACTTTTTATAAAAGGTACTTTTTATAAAAGGTACTTTTTATAAAAGGTTCTTTTTATAAAAGGTACTTTTTATAAAAGGTACTTTTTATAAAAGGTACTTTTTATAAAAGGTACTTTTTATAAAAGGTACTTTTTATAAAAGGTACTTTTTATAAAAGGTACTTTTTATAAAAGGTACTTTTTATAAAAGGTACTTTTTATAAAAGGTACTTTTTATAAAAGGTACTTTTTATAAAAGGTACTTTTTATAAAAGGTACTTTTTATAAAAGGTACTTTTTATAAAAGGTACTTTTTATAAAAGGTACTTTTTATAAAAGGTACTTTTTATAAAAGGTACTTTTTATAAAAGGTACTTTTTATAAAAGGTACTTTTTATAAAAGGTACTTTTTATAAAAGGTACTTTTTATAAAAGGTACTTTTTATAAAAGGTACTTTTTGTAAAAGGTACTTATTATAAAAGGTACTTTTTATAAAAGGTACTTTTTATAAAAGGTACTTTTTATAAAAGTTACTTCTTATAAAAGGCACTTTTTATAAAAGGTACTTTTTATAAAAGGTACTTTTTATAAAAGGTACTTTTCATAAAAGGTACTTTTTATAAAAGGTACTTTTTATAAAAGGTACTTTTTATAAAAGGTACTTTTTATAAAAGGTACTTTTTATAAAAGGTACTTTTTATAAAAGGTACTTTTTATAAAAGGTACTTTTTATAAAAGGTACTTTTTATAAAAGGTACTTTTTATAAAAGGTACTTTTTATAAAAGGTACTTTTTATAAAAGGTACTTTTTATAAAAGGTACTTTTTATAAAAGGTACTTTTTATAAAAGGTACTTTTTATAAAAAGTACTTTTTATAAAATGTACTTTTTATAAGAGGTACTTTTTATAAAAGGTACTTGTTCCAGAATGTTTTATTTCACTAAAGGATCCTACATTTCAAATTTTAAGTTTGAATGACCATTATTTCAGTATGTATATAAAAAAAAAGTACCAAAAGTACACTTTTTTACCCATTTTACCCCTGTAGAATCAACATTGGCAAAAACCCATACTTAGTAAATCTTTTTTCCGGGAGGTGAACTTACATTGCAAATTTCAAGTTTCTAGTACTATTATTTAAGGAAATATAAAAGGTAACAAAAGTACAGTTTTTTACCCTTATTACCCGCTTAGAATCATCATTGGCAAAAATCAAGCCCTAGTGGAACTTTATTCCGGGAGGTGAACATACAGTCCAAATTTTAAGTTTTTGTGACCATTTTTTAAGGAAATATAAAAGGTACCAAAAGTACAGTTTTTTACCCTTTTAACCCCCTTAGAATCAACATTGGCAAAAATCCAGGCTTACCGGATCTATATTCCAGAATGTGAACATAAAGTCCAAATTTCATATCTCTATTACCATTATTTCAGGAGATATAAAAAGTACCAAAAGTACAGTTTTTTACCCTTTTTACCCCCTTAGAATCAACACTGACAAAAATCCAGCCACAGTGGATCTATGTTCCGGGAGGTGAACATGCAGTCCAAATTTCAAGTCTCTGTGACCATTATTTCAGGAGATATAAAAAGTACCAAAAGTACAGTTTTTTACCCATTTTACCCCCTTAGAATCAACATTGACAAAAATCCAGCCTTAGTGGATCTATATTCCGGGAGCTGAACATACAGTCCAAATTTCGGGTCTCTAGCTTGAGCGGTTTGGGCTGGGCGATGATGAATCAGTCAATAAGTCAGTCAGTCAGTCAGTCACATTACTCTTTTATATATATAGATTTTCGATGAAATATTGATAAAATTAGCTTATTAAATGCAATTTAGCTTAAAAGCAACACAAAAACATTTATCTTTTTATACCCTCCACTCTAGTGATAGAGGGTATATATAAGTTTGTCATTCCGTTTGTAACACCTCGAAATATTGGTCTAGGACCCCATAAAGTGTATATATTCATGATCCTCGATCGATTTTAAGACGATCTAGCGATGTCCGTCCGTCCGTCCGTCCGTCTGTCCGTCTGTCCGTCTGTCTGTCTGTTGAAAACACGCTAACTTTTGAAAGACTTTACGATGGCTCCTGCAGTTTGGCATATATGTTGGGCATTTACCTGGTCAGGTTGGTATTGCAATCCAGCGAAATCGGTCCAGTGGTTCAAAAGTTATGAGCAAAATACTGAATTTCGGCAAGGGTTTTTCGTGAATTTTTGAGATAAAAAGCACTATAACTTTCGAAAAGCAATTCTGAGGATGCTGAAGCTTGGCATATATATTTTGCGTTCCTCCAGTCTCGTTCGTATTGAATTTCAGCCAAATCGGTCCAGTGGTTCAAAAGTTATTAGCAAAACCGTGAATTTCAGATTAGCTTCACCTTAAATTCACGTGTTGAAAACCTGTTAAACCTGTTTTAAAAACATTGGCAAGTCACAAAAATATTTGACAACGTATTTTTGTCACTCAAAAATATTTTTATACCAAAACATAACAAATACACTCGAAAAAAATTTTACACTCAAAAAAAAAAATTAGTAAATTATTTTTTTTTTTTTCAAAAATTACTAAAAAAAATTTTTTACACAAAATAAAATATTTCCAATCAAAACTGTTATTTTTTTCACTTTAGAAAATTTACTATCACTTAAAATGGGCATTGTGGAGGGTATTCATAGATTCGGCCAAGTCGAATTTAATTTTTCTACTTGTTTATTAATACCAAAGAGAGTCATTAACAATAAGAGAATCATTCACAATGTATGCAAGTTAATTTTTAACTTCTAGAATTGTGAGCGTTAACACTTACGTGAACTTTGTATGGTAGAACACTGATAATTATGCCAACAAAAAAGGCATAATATTGATTTTTTTGTTGAGATAATTATCAATTTTCTGCCTACAAAATGTTTGAAAAACTTGAAGCCACATTTGGGATTTAGTCAAGAGTCAAAGAGCGCTTCCCAACCAATTCTTTGCAGGCATGTTTGTATACACCCTACACTTACAAGGGAACTCTCCGTGGTGTCATCCTCCAATCATCACGAAATTTAGATATGTTATTCAGAACAAATATTGATTAGACCAGTATTTTTTTTTTTAAGCGACCAAACTCATTTTTAGTGGGGTAGTTGGGGTCGATTTATACGGGGGGAAGTTGCTCTTTTTTCAGTTTTTTACGATTTACACCTACAAGCAAAAAAAAAACCTTGTCAAATTACTAGAAAAAGTTTCGTAATTCCATTTTACCAATATTTGACAGTTTTGCTTGTTTTTTAACAAAAAATTTTCAATCGATATTTAAATTTTTTTGTAATTTTACATTTTTTGTAATTTTACAAATTTCTAACTTTTTTTACAAAAAAATTTATTAAATTGACGAGAATTCCTAGTAAGTTTAATTGCGCCAAAAAAGTTGTAAATTTACAATTTTATTAGTAAAAAGCTTGTAAAATTACAAAAAGAGCTCGTAATTTTTACTAGGAATTCTCCTATAATTAGAAAAAGCTTGTATAATTACAAGAAATTCTTGTCAAATAGGTGGTAGCAAAAAATAAAAGTTACAAGTTTTTCTTGTCATTTTACAAGGTTTTTTTTTCTTTTGAGTGTACCAAGTCATTCGGATTTCAGAGTCTTATTTAATAGGCGTTCCAAAATGGTCACAATTTGCCTTTTTTGACACTTTATCCACGATTTTCTCAAAATAGTGATGGTTTTCGGTTTCATTTTAATCCATGTCAACAAAAGGGGGGCGGGCCAAAAAAACCGATATTTTCAATCCCACTGTTCCAAATGCAGGACTTTGATTTTTTCTTGTACAAAAATGTTTCGTAAAAATACATCAAAAAAAAAATATGTAAAAATTGCATTTTTCAGAGATTGGTTAAGTTCTACAAGGGGGAACTTTTTTCCCCCTGCTTCCATTTAAAAACTTAACCTGCCTATTACCATAAGACATATTCGTGCCAAACTTCAGGAGCCTAGCTCTTTTATTTGAACTGCATCGTGGTATCTCAAGACAGACGGACGGATACTTATAGAACGTCTTAAAATCCATCAAGGATCAATAATGCACTCAAAAAAAAAACTGGTAAAACGCCTGGTAAAATGCCTTGTAATCCCATTCTACCAATATTTAACAATTTTCCTTGTTTTTTAACAAAAAATCTTGTACTTTGTTCAAACGAGAACTACAGTTTTATTGGAAATTTTACAAATTTATTTTCGTAATTGTATTCTACCATTTCGAAAGGTTATTTTACAACAAAAAAACTGTAATTTAACACCAAAGTTTTTATTACGAGGATTCTAGTTTATTTACAAAAAGAAACTGTTATTTTACAAAAATTATGTTATACGAGAATTTATGTTGTTTAACAAAAACAAAACATTTTTATACCCTCCACTCTAGTGATAGAGGGTATATATAAGTTTGTCATTCTGTTTGTAACTCATCGAAATATCGATCGGGGACCCCATAAAGTATATATATTCATGATGCCCGATCGATTTTAAGACATTCTAGCGATGTCCGTCTGTCCGTCTGTCCGTCTGTCCGTCTGTCCGTCTGTCCGTCTGTCTGTCTGTTGAAAATGCTGTCGCGGGCAAAATATTGCACAGAGATGACTGAAACTTAACATATTTATTGGAAGTTCTCCCGAGAAGTTTGGTATTGCATTTGAGCGATATCGGTTCAGCGGTTCAAAAGTTATGAACGAAAATGTAAGCATACCTCAAAAATTTCAGTACATTCAACATAACCTAAAAACACAAAATGCTTTAATTCGGCTTCTGGTTGGCATATGTGAACATAATTGAACACCAAACGGTATTTAAACAAGTACGAACACAAAAAAAAAAATCGCGGATTTTTTTACCAAAATTTTTTTTCGCGAAAATTTTTTTTTTTCAAAAAAAATTTTTATTTTTCAAAAGTAATTTCCTTTTAAATAAAGTTTTTTGCAATAATCTTTTTGAAATTGTGGAGGGTATCACTACATTCGGCAAGGCCGAATTTAATTTTTTGCTTGTTTTTTTGTAAATTTTTTATTTTTTTTTTTAATTTTCCAAGTCCCTGAAAAAACTTTTTTTTTTAAGTGTTTTTTATCGGCGCATGCCATTTCTGTTTGTTATTAAGGGGTTGTGATTGAAGAAGAAAACATTGTATTTCTAAAGATTATGTTTAATGTGGATTTATTCCAGACCATGGTTTCTGTAGCCACCTCTACGTCATCAGTGGTTTCTTACATTAGATTTAAATTGTTTCATTTTTGTAAGACTGTTTTTTCTATATGTTTTTTTCATTGAAAAATATTGAAAAAAAAAATTGATAAAATTTTGAAAATTTATTACGAGGATTTCAGTTAATTTTCAAAAAAAAACTGTAATTTTACAAAACGGATTTTATTACGAAGATTTATGTTGATTAACAAAAATTTCTTTTTTTTGTAAATTTACCATTTTGGTTTGTAAATTTACTATTGGTTTGTAAATTTACCATTTTTTTAAACATATTTACCATTTTTTCTTGTAAGTTTACCATTTATTTTTTATTTTTCCGGTTTTAAAACAATATTTTTACCACTAAAATTAGTTATTTTACCAATTTTTGGCGCATTCAAAATTACGAGGGAATCCTCGTAATTTCACGAGAATTTTACGAGAATAGCCTCGTAAAATCACGAGATTTTTTGGTAACTTTACAAGGTTTTTTTTGAGTGTGTGTTTGTCGGTAAAAAATTTTTTTATAAAAAAATGTTTTAATGAAAAAAGATTATTGATAAAAAAATATTTGATGAAAAAAAATTGGCTAAGGTGCACTTTACGGGACACGAATATTTTGGAAAACAAAAATATGCCACGATTAAAATTTAAGGGGACTGGGCCCCGGAAGACCCCCTGGAGCAAAACAACAACCCCACCCACAAACATGTATTTATGGGTATTCAAATGAAAGGTAATTTGCTAACGATTGCAAGTATGTATTTTTGTATGTATATTAACAATATTGTACCCCCCCTAGATCCATTTTAGTAACTTTCTGTTCAATAGTTTAGCCATTTAGTAATTAACCGGGTAAAAGGCTTGATACACAAAACAAACTTTCCCAGCTAAACTTAGATTACCAAATAAGGTATAAAATAAGGTATAGGATCTCTTATTTTATACATTGCAGCATTGATGATTTTAACAGGCGATGAGACTCAAAGTAATGCATCCACATTATCACAAAGAATACCAGTAGGTATAAAATAAGTCATAAATTTATAACGAAGAATACGAGTAAGGTGTAAAATATATGATATTTTATAGTATTATTATTATTTTTATTATTATTATTATTTATTAATAGATGTATTTATTTGTATTTACATATTCATTTTTTTTTTTTTTGTTTATAACAATATTAATATCTATATTTGGCATAACATATTTGTTGTGAGCCAGATTGGCAGATTGCTAGTATTTTTAATACAATTCATTTAGCTAATTTTTATACATATATATGTACAAGTTTAAGTGAGTAAAATTGAAAAAATTACAAATTAAATTCATTAATAATTAATTTTCTATATTTTAAACAAATTTCTAAGGCTCTTATTCATAATACTTATAACAGACTTATTGTAGGTTTATTTGACAATTATTCCTGCAATATCTGTCAAATAAACCTACTTTAAATATATTTCAGGTTTTATGAATAACCAGGTAAGTATTTATATAAATTGTAAAAGTTGGAACCATTTAAAATATTTATTACTTCGATTAGTTCAAGTTGGGATTTTCCAAAAAGTTGAAGTCTAACTCCATTATATATTGGACAGACTCCTAAGAAGTGGTAAGTGTTTTCCGCTATTCCCAGGTTGCATATTGTGCATGCGGATGCAGAGTTGTTTCTAAAGGACCTGGCGTTTATGTCAAGCAAACCTCCCCTCGCTTTGACTATTAAGCTAGTAATGCGAGATGAGTAACTTCCAGCAAGAACAGGCGTAACGTTGTGGTTTAGTTGGCAATAAAGGTCGTGGTGTTGTGAGTTTGATGCCTTAAGTAAATTATATTCACGTTCTTTCGCAATAAGTAGGTTTATCATGGATTTCCAGTTTGTGCAAAGTGGGAGGTTTAAATTTGTGGGAGTAAATTGAAGTACTTGTTGTAGATTTGTCCAATCCTTTGCCCAGAACTCATTTTTGGCGATTATTGCTTCTGCAAGTATACGTGGTAGTCGGTTGTGACTCATGTTTAAAACTTTGTTTATATAGGAGAGGTGTAGTCTCAGAGTGGATACGTACAAGGAGTCTAAGCCAGTTTCAAGGTATAACATGTAGTTAGGTGTTGCTGCTGGTAGGTATAACATCTTTTTTATGAAAAATCTAAATAGCTTCTCTACTGCATCATATCTCTGGTAACCCCATACTTGAGCAGCGTATAACATTATCGATCTAGATGCGGCATGAAATATTTTTAGTTTATTATCTTTAGAAATTTTAGCAAGTTTTGAGGCAGCCAATTTATTATTAAGGTGTTTGTTAAAAGACAAGTTATAAGCAATGTCAACGCCAAGATATTTGTAGCTATTGACAATCTCGATGTTGTCATCTCCAAATTGCCAGCTAAGATTAGAAGATATTCTAGATCCAGTACGAAATATAACAATCTTTGATTTATTCAGGTTAGCTTTTAAACACCACATCGTACAGTAAGTAAACAGAGCATCAATCATTTGTTGTAATTTAGCTTTTGAATCAGAAAGTATGACAATATCGTCAGCATAAAGCAGTATTTTTACATTTGTTTCAGCAACATTTACACCATGTGGTAATTCATCAGCTAGGTCATTAACGTACAACGAGAATAGTAAAGGACTTAAAATGCATCCTTGTTTTACCCCAAGCTCGACAGAGAAAGGTTCGGAAAAAGTACTTCCATCCCAGATTCGACTTTTGTTGTTTTCATATGCGTATTGAATTAATCTTATCATTTTAGATGATAGTCCCAAACAGGAAAGTTTGTAGAACAAGGAGTTTCTAGGTATCATGTCAAAGGCACAAGAAAAATCTACGAAAAATGCAAACGTGTTATTGCCATTCAATTTGTTTAAATTGACGATGTTAACAAGATTAAAAATATTGTCTACAGTTGAGTACTGCTTTCTAAACCCGGCTTGGAATTCATTTAGAATATTGTTGTTTTCGGTCCATTCTGTTATCCTATTTAACAAAATAGTATTAAAAACTTTGCATAAAGTGTCGATTAGTGAAAGCCCACGGTAATTAGATGGCTGGTTTGCATCTCCCTTCTTGAATAGCGGTATCAAAATAGATTGGCGAAAACTCGAAGGTATTTTTTCTTGTAAAAATATTTTGTTGAAAACAGATAATATTTCATTTATAAAACAATCAGGTGCGTTTTTGTAAAATTCATAAATAATACCATCTTGGCCAGGGGCTTTGTGAAGTTTTAAAGATTTTACTACTGCAGAAATTTCACAAAATTCGATAGGTGAGTCTAAAAAGGCATCAGTGAAATACGGCATTGACCAGCTCATTGTAGGAGCATTTTCGTGGTTACTCAACAAAGTAGAAAAATGTGACAGAAAATCATCTGCTGTTAAATTACCTTTTGTCGCACGCGTACGTGACTTCATAGAGTTTGACAACTTCCACCATTCACTACTATTTTTTATTTTGTTTAGTTGATCTAAATTTTTATTATAAAATTCTAGTTTTTTATTAATACATAATTTTCGGTATTTGGTTCTAGCTGTGAAATAGCGTAATTTGTTGATATATGTGTGTTTTTTTCTGTAAGCTTTTAGCTTTCGCAACATAGTCTTACGGAATCTCTCGCACTTCCAATCAAACCACTTTTTCTTAGGTTCAAAGAATTTTTTATTGGGTATTTTCTCATTTGCAAGTTTAACTTTTTTTGTAATTGTAGAAATCAGTTCATCTACCGTCTCATTTGTATGGAGATCAACAGTTTCAGTTAAAGAACTAAGTTTTTCTACATATTTATCGACGAATTTGTTGTTCCAGTGCAATCTTTCAAGAGGTAGATTATCGTTGTGATTGATATTAGAACAAAGACTCTTTATTTTTAGGCACAGTGGCATATGGTCGGAGTATGGTTTGGAGGCTATAGCGAAATCATCAACATATTGTAGTAGACTATGCGAACAAATACAAAAATCAATAACAGAACTACCCATAACACCACAAAAGCTGTATTCCCCCTGAACATCCTTTCCAGTCCTACCATTAAGTACAATACCACCAAATTGATCAATTAACTCCAAAAGTTTTTTTCCATGGCTATTAAGAACTTTGTCTTTAGAACATCTAACATCACGCATATTAGGCAAATCTTTTAAAAAATTACTATCAAGAACTTGTGAATCTGAAATTCTCGCATTTAAGTCTCCGACTATGCAAAAATTTGTAGGATTTAGTTCTTGCAAAAACTCATCAAATTTTTCCAATTCTGAATTCCAATTAGTACAGTTTAAATACCTAGGAATTAAATAAAACAATATTCCTTCAAGTTTTAATGTTAATAATATATTATTCTGAATATTAGCAAATTTGAAACAATAATTTTTTTGTAGCGCTTTTTTAAAACCATACAAGCAACCACCACTCGCACGACCAGATCTATGTGTTTTCTTCGCAGCAATCCACTGTAATGAGTAATTTTGTAAGAGGGATGAAAATTTATATTGTTTATCTGCTTCTACGTGGGTTTCAAATAGGAAAATAACTTCAAATTTGTTAATATAAGTTATGAAATCACCAAAATTTATTGAGCTTGCTAGATTTGCTACATTATAAGATAATACATTTAATGAATTAAATTGCTATTGAGCGGCATTGTTCTCAGTATTTCCAACATTATTTTTTTGACCGCCATTAAAGGATACCTCAGCCGGATAGTTACATTCTGTAAGTAAATTTCTCAGATATTCAGCGTCACTGCTAGAATTAGCCATTATTTTACCACTTGACCATGTATACCTATTATTATTTACGAAAATACAAAACTCCCCAAGCCTTACTTTTACATTCTGATTTTTTTCTGAGATACCTTTGCTTATTTGACGCAGATTGTATCTTACATTTTGTTCTTCTTCGGTATAATCTTTTTGTATGTAAACTGTTTTTCCTTTCAATTTATTTTTGGCAGCAGTTACGTTATAGGCCTGCATACTTGATTCTAAAGTGAAACAATAAGCTTTACCAGCTGATATCATGCGAGCTGATACAACATTAATGTTCACATTTAGCACATCGGAACATAGTTTTAAAAATTCAGCTTTGGCAGCATTTACTTTGTCGCTTTCTAAACCCGTAACAACAACGTTTGACGATCTTGACCTACGATCAATGAATTCAAGGCGAGAAGTTAATTTTTTTAAATCATTTTTTAGTTGAATGTTTTCTTTTTTTAATTCCTCAATATCAGATTTAATATCAACTAAATCCGACTTCCTAGTTACATCCTTTAATTTATCGTCTAAAAGACTGCACAGCTTGTCCCATGAAAAAACATCTTTACTTTGATCGGCCATATTATTATTTGACAAATATTTTTTACAATTATTTTTGTCAGTGTAATCTGGTGATGTTAAATTTATTGCTCGTTTACTACTCATAAGTTCTTAAAGCATACCTTTAGGCATACAACTAAATATACGAAAAACTTGGCAGCACTTTTTCCTTTGTTTATTCAATCAGCTGCTATATTTTTAACAGGGCCAGATTCCAATACAACAAGCACAACCAACAATATAAAATTATAAATTTCAAACCTTTAACCACCAAATACTGACGGGTAACCACAATATGACCCACAACACACGTCCGTTAACACCTCAATCCACCTTTGGGGCCTTTCGTCACTAAATTTACCAGGATTTAACAGTGAGACACCAATTACCAGAACGAGCGCCAAAAAGAACCACAAGAGTAATAGTAAACAATTTTGTATTTCACTGCTCTACTGAGGGAACTCCAGTGTAATATACTTTCAAGTACCAATATTTACGATTTTGGGTGTGTGTGAAACGGTAGCAAAGTATGATTCATTGTAAATTTTTGACACTATTGAGGTGAATAAAATTTCATTAGCCCATTGGGCTAGTAGAAATTTTGACATAGGCATAGAAATTTTTGAAATTTAAACATTTGACAAACAAAATATAAAAATAAAACTTAAAAAAATTTAAAGAAAACAAAATTTCAAAAGTTTTTATAAAAAAATTATAAATTTGTTTAAACTATGGAATAAAAAAATAAAATATAAAAAGGAGATGCTGGGACTTTTAAAAGAAAATAATGCATGTGCCGAAAAGAGGGAAAATTTTCTTCTACATTCCATCTTGGATGCAGACAAGAAACACAAATTTGGAGCGGTTTTCGTATAGAATTCCTGACAAGAAAATCTGTAGCGGGTCTTGCTTTTATTGGTCAGACGGTGTAAATAGATTGCCGCATCGTGCAGTTAACGGCTAATTTAATTGTTTATATCCAGAATAAAACAGTTTTTTTATTTTCAATTTTTTATTTGTATGTTTTTTTTATTAATGGACCTGAGACGTTAAAGAAAATTTCTTAGACTTCTTTTTTGGAACAGCTTGTAAGAATCGAAAAAAATGTCCCATAGTAGATGTTTCGGATTAGGACACATTTTTAATAATTTTTTTTATAGCAAAGGTCTCAGATTGAAAACAATTTTGAAATTTTTCTGCGATATTTTTTCTGAAAATTTTAGATCATAAACATTTTTTTGTATTTGGGACTTTGCTGTTTTCGTAAAGCAACAACAAATTTATTTAATAATTAATTACGATTGCATTTTTTTAGTGAAAAAACATGATCACTAAAAATATTTAGTATTTCCATTTATTTTTTATTTTCAATTGTCAAAAATTTACTGTTGTCAAAAAAGATATCATTTCACACAGCAGAAATATGAAAATTTCTCACCATACATAAAATATTTTTTACCACATCACTTTGTTACCGTTTCACACACGCCCTTTAAACAGCAAAATTGATATTTACGTTGTTAATTTATCAAATATAATTTAATTTTAAAATTGTAACTCAGATAAAAATATTTTATAGTATACGAGAAATGAAATAATATAGCATACCAGATGATAATATATAAGGTGTTACGAGTAGCGAAAAAGTAATTTTGTATTAAATTTACTCACGTGATTGTAAGTGAGTGTAAGTAGATAAAATATGCTCGTGAGTGTGTGTCGTTAGAAATTTCCTGCCGTGAGCCCATCTCTCGTTTAAACTTATGCATTTTTTTTATAAAATAATTATTTTTTATGTTATTGTAATGCATTATGCATCCAATTATAAATAATGCATTATTTCAAACTTTCAAATAATACATAATGTTACCAAATATAAGTCATCCATGATTTAATGTTTAGAAATAACAAATATGAAATACATTTTTTCCAATTATCATGCATTACGTAGGAAATTATTAGTAATGCATTATTTTCCACTTTAAAATAATACGTTGTGGAACAAATGTTTGGTAAGACATCATAAAATAATGCTACAAATAAGTTATATGCATTACCTGGTAATGTGTTATATAATCACTACCCATTACCAAAGTTTTGCTGGGTTATTTTGCGATGCCACTTAATTAATTTATGGGTTTTGTAGTCCCTGAGCCCGGCCGAAAGACCGGCTGGACGTTCTTTTTAATAATTTAGAAAAATTTTATATATATTTTTTTTAAAATACCATCAGGACGGATTTATGGACCTAGAAGGCCCCTGGGACCTAGCCCTATATATTTATTTTTCTTTTATAATTATCTTTAATTTAAGTATCCACACAAACCTGAAGGCTCATTTGGCTCCAGGTGGGTCCGAGACCCAACCCCTTAAATTTTAATTTCGTGTTTCCCC
The DNA here is from genome assembly GCA_963921195.1 of Pegoplata infirma. Classification (NCBI taxonomy): domain Eukaryota; kingdom Metazoa; phylum Arthropoda; class Insecta; order Diptera; family Anthomyiidae; genus Pegoplata; species Pegoplata infirma. Next base: position 62,437,882 of record OY992537.1, on the reverse strand, counting down.
CAAAAAATTTTTGTGCTCCGTAAAGTGCGCTTTGGCCAAAAATATTAAAATATTGTTGGTTATTGACAATCGTTGCCTTATTAGTATGGTACAATTTCTTCGTCTTTCTAATTCTCATTGTGAATAGAGGCGAATATGTATTAATATTCTAGTTTGTGAACAAACGATTTGTCATTAGACTCGTTTGCTACTTTGTAGTAAATCGTTTCTATTTTTGCTAAATAACCTTGACAATGGAATCTTGACAAATTCCGAAACACGTGTCGATTAAGTCTTGCAAAAATGACCAACATAAATAAATTTAAAACAAAAAATAATTTTCTTGAAAATTATGCTATGAGAATATTATGGTTTTAATTAGTAAAGAAAATAATGACCTCGAGCCAGAATAAACATCCTCAAAATATAATATTTTAAAGGTCGAATAAAACAATTTTTATTTTTTAATAAAAATTAATCAGAATTAAAAAACATATTGGAACGCAAAAAATATGAATTTTTTCATAATTTTGTTATAAGCTTAAAATTCATTTGTTAAATCAATCATTATTTTAATTGACTTTAAATAAAAAAATTATTAAAATTTATGATCAAAATCGAAAAAGTGATTGATTGAAAAAAAAAAAACAATTAGTCACCTACAATTTGATGATTGATATAACAATTTTCTCCATCGGAGGAGTTTCAATTAAAAAATTAATTGAATTCGCGTTTTTGTTGATTGAAACTCGTTTTCAATTCTTTCTGTGTAGGACAATTACAAATATTTCAAAAATATTTTACAAAATTTATCCTTTAAATTTGAAGTCCATTTTAAAGGAAACAGGATCACGAATTGAAAAACTGTAATTGCAGTTTTACTTCATTTGATCTCTTCTTTCAGAAGTATATCATCCGGTTCATGTTTAATATTGGCTGTCGGACGGTGAAATATTTGTACCTTATAGGGTCCCTGACCGATATTTCGATGCGCTACAAACGGAATTCAAAATTAAATATACCCTAGTGTGGTTGGAGGGTATAAAAATATACAGATAAAATGTTGGTGTTTGGTAACAAAAAAAATGTGGGTACTTAAAACTTTATTTCTTAAGAAAACTCTGTTTTAACTGTGAAATTAAGATCAAAGTAAAAATACAGATAAAATTAAATTTTTTGGTTATTAAAATATACAAAGTATTTTTATTAAATATGTATTTTAGCAAAAAAACTCTGTTAATTATCTGTTAAATAAAGACAACAAAGTTAAAAGTCGCAAAAAAATTATTTTCTTAAATCTGTATTTTGACAGAAAACTCTATCAAATATCTGCCGAATAAGGTTTACTGTCATTTAACAGAGTATTTTACAGATATAATATTTTGAGTTCCCTGATTTTTCTGTAAAAATATAAAAAAAAAATTGAAAACACGGGATAGTGTTCTTAACTTATTTTTTCTAAGCGTAAATAGAGGGTAACCTTTTCATATTTATTCCTATGTAAGATTTTTAAATTATTTTTTTTTTTTTAAATCTCCATTAAAAATATTATTTCAAATTATACATAATTTAAGCACGACTCGTTACAATGGCTTCCCCCAAAAACTCCCACACAAGTGCACGTTTTTTGTCTTTTTCATAAACAAACCATATAAACTTCTTTAACGCAAAAAAAAAATAATATTAATATAATTTTTTAGTTATTTTTTTTAAAGAATTGTTAAGAAGTGTTTTATAAACAAACCAAAAAATATACAATAATATTTTGACACCGTCAAATTAACGTCATGCAGTAGAACTTTAAGTGGCTTATAAGTTTATAAACGAGAAATAATTTTTTAAATAAACAATTCAAACTATAAATTGTAGTTGGAAGTTTTGAATTATTTTAGATTTTATTAATTTAATAAAAACCCAAATAATAATTAAAAAAGTTAAAATATAAATCAAGCATCCGGTTGCGTAAAGATGTAGAATTGTAGATGTTAAAATGAAAAGTTTTGTAATAATAAGGATTTTTATATTTTTTTATATCATGACAAACGCCTTTTTATATACATTGTATATTCATCAGCACGAGCTAATTTGGCACACTTGAAATCAAATGTTGGTTTTAAGTAAAAATAATTTCACTTTTTATTGTAATTGTAATTTTTATAATTTTTTTTTTCTAAAGGTTTTGAGTTTTTTTGAGTTTTCCTGTTTTTTTACACATTTCTAAATTTTTCTAAGATTTTTTTTAGTCTTCGTGAATTCTTGTGATTTTTTTAGTTTTCATCATTTTTGAAATTTGTTGAAAATTTTGATTTTTTTTATAAATTTACTTTCTTGTGAGAATATCACACATAAAATATTTTGTAAGTAAATTCAACTGAAAAAACATTTGAAACAATCCTTTTTCCTTTTAATAAACGGACTACTTATATTTCATTTAAAACAACATATGGGGCATTCCATGTAAAATCGGACACTTTGAAAAACTTTTTTTTTAGATTTTCCCAATTTGTTTACAGTTTTTAGTACCCTTCGAAAACTCCTTCGTGGTAAATTTTCAGATTTTTTTGATGACCCGTTCAAAAGATATCAAATTTTTAAAATTTGGTAGTTTGTTCATTTACTCAAACTTCTTTTAATCATAACTTCTTCAATAGGGGTGGGATAGTGCACGAGTTTTCGATTTCGACACGCTAGAACCGCTTATTTTGTGAGGTTCGTAAAAAAAATGCATGGGCCAAAAAATGGGGCAGATCGGATAGGATCTAGGGGTCGCTCATCGGGGTCAAAGTTGGGCGTAGAGGGGAAAAAATCCACAAAAAGCCCCAAAACTCCCCTGGTTTTGCTCCTAGAGGGGTCAAATGTGAGACCGGCCCCCATTATTTTTTCCCCCTGAACACTTTTGCCAAACATACCTAAGCCCTATCTCCAATCTCTAAGGGGGGTCCCATACAAAGGTTCAATTTTTAAAAAATCTTGCTCCTACCGCTCTAGCTGTCCTAGAAGTCACCCTAGAGGAATCAAATGTATGACCGACCCCCAATATTTTTTCAACCCCAACACTTTTTTAGAACATACCTACCCCCTATCTTCAATCTTTAGGGTGGTCCCCATACATTTTTTTTTATTTTTTCTTAAATTGTCATATTAAATCAGCTCCTACCGGTCCAATGGTGCCTCCTAGAGGGGTCATTATCAAGACCAACCCCCATTAATTTTTAGCTCCCAACACTTCTTCTGAACATACCAATTCCATATCTCCAATTCCTAAGGGGTCTCCCACACAAAACGACATTTTTGTAAAACTTGCTCCCACCGCTCTAACTATCGCAGGGGTGACCCTAGAGAAGTTAAATGTGTGACCGACCCCCAATATTTTTTCAGCCCCAACATTTTCCCCAAACAAACCTACCCTCTATTTTAATACCTTAAGGGTGTCCCCACACATTTTTTTTATTTTTTTATTTTTTTTTATTAAATCTGCGCCTACCGCTCCCATTCTGCCTTTTAGGAACGGTAAATGCAGACTGACCCCCATTAATTTTTACCCCTACATTTTTTCTGAACATACCTACGCCGTATTTCCACTTTGTAGGGGTGCTCCCCTGGGGAAAACTAAATTAGTAATGTATGTAGAGAAGTCAAATGTATGACCTGCCCATATATTTTTTTAGCCAAAACATTTTCTTCAAACATACCTACCCTCTATCTTCAAGGTGTTACCCCACAATTTTTTTATTTATTTTATCGAGAAATCCGAGGTCTTTAATTTGTAATTTAATAGTAACTTTTGTTAAGCGTAAAAAAATATTTTTTTTAACTTGAAAATAATAAAAAATGATAAATAGTATAACTATGTATAAATCAAATTAATTATTTTTATCGTGTGATGGATATTGTTTCCGATTTTCGGCCACGACCTGAAGAAAAACTATTTTTTCCTCCTCGTTACGGCACAACAGGTTGTTATAGTCTTCTATTAATCTTACGCCTCTTTCGGCAGCGTCGTTGACAACATGTAATTTACGTAATATTTGCACTGCTCGCTGGTAGTCCTGACGATTTTCCCAAGTATTTGGATCGGAAGCAATGAAATTTGTTGTTATTCCGAAGCGTGCAAAAAATTTTGGAGTCTCAGGTGTGACGTAGTCGCTTAAATCAGTTTTCATGAGTTCTTGATTCACTTGTTTCGATGCCATGTTAATTCTTTTCACACCTTCGAATCCAACAACATGTACTGGAGGATTACAATCCTTGTTGCCACTGTCGCCGCTATCCTCTGAGGCATCTTCTTCCCCGATATCATCGTCTTCTTCTTCCTCGCTGTCTTCGTTAGACGATTCGTCCATCTCATCGTCAGATAACTCTTCCTCCAATTCCTCTTTCTCTTCTTCAAATATACGAATTGCATTCGACATTTTTCGTTTTATTTCACAAGAGATATTCGGATCAAATAGTGCGAGAGCAACAGCTTTGCCACTAAGATACCAGAGATGTCCACAGAATCTCTTGACCAATCGTTGCGACAGAATCTTATCAATTGAAGCATAATTGGCAATCGCTTTCAAAAAATTCAAATCATTATTTGGAGCTTCTATTGCTTTGGTAGCGCTAAACCAAGCTTTTACGTAAATTGTTATGATGAAAACGGTCACATCAAGAAGTGCATTTAATTCTTTTTTGGCCAAACCGATATATTTTCGGAACAAAAACCTTTTCAGGCAATATATGCCTTTTGCCATCCATCGAGCATGACTGATGGGTCCTGGTGGGCTAAAATGCTTATTAGGAATATTTTCGCCAAGGTATAATAAAACAATTTCAAGAAACTCCTTGTAGTCGCCTCTGGGTTGCTTTTCTTTTATTTGAGCCCAACAAAACAACTTGATGTCAGTTTGGACTTGAGCTGGTATGTTGCCTGCCACTTCCTCATCTTATATGCCAAGACTGTACGGTTTGTCTTTTATATTTTCCCACTGCTCTTTAAAATGCGCAAACATTAGCACTCCTGGTCCAGACGTTTTACCGAATTTGGTTTCAAACACTTAGTTTTCCCCAGAGGAGCACCCCTACAAAGTGGAAATACGGCGTAGGTATGTTCAGAAAAAATGTAGGGGGCAAAAATTAATGTGGGTCAGTCTGCATTTCCCGTCCCTAAAAGGCACAGTGGGAGCGGTAGGCGCAAATTTTATAAAAAAAAATTTAAAAAAAAAAAATGTGTGGGGACACCCTTAAGGCTTAAAAATAGAGGGTAGGTTTGTTTGGGGAAAATGTTGGGGCTGAAAAAATATTGGGGGTCGGTCACACATTTAACTTCTCTTGGGTCACCCCTGCGATAGTTAGAGCGGTGAGAGCAAGTTTTACAAAAATGTCGTTTTGTGTGGGAGACCCCTTAGGAATTGGAGATATGGAACTGGTATGTTCAGAAGAAGTGTTGGGGGCTAAAAATTAATGGGGGTTGGTCTTGATAATGATCCCTCTAGGAGGCACCATTGGACCGGTAGGAGCTGATTTAATATGACAATTTAAGAAAAAATAAAAAAAATGTATGGGGACCACCCTAAGGATTGAAGATAGGGGGTAGGTATGTTCTATGAAAATGTTAAGGTTGAAAAAATATTGGGGGTCGGTCATACATTTGATTCCTCTAGGGTGACTTCTAGGACAGCTAGAGCGGTAGAAGAAAGATTTTTTAAAAATTGAACCTTTGTATGGGACCCCCCTTAGGGATTGGAGATAGAGCTTAGGTATGTTTGGCTAAAGTGTTCAGAGGGAAAAAATAATGGGGGCCGATCTCACATTTGACCCCTCTAGAAGCAAAACCAGGGGAGTTTTGGGGCTTTTTGTGGATTTTTTCCCCTCTACGCCCAACTTTGACCCCGATGAGCGACCCCTAGGTCCTATCCGACCTCCCCCATTTTTTGGCTCATACACTTTTTTTACCAACCTCACAAAATGAGCGGTTCTAGCGCTTCCAAATATTGCTGCTTAAAATCTCACACAACACTATCCCACCCTTATTCTTCAATAATGGTCCAAATTTCAAATTTTTTTTTTTTTTTCAAAATTTTTGCTTTTTTACGTACTTTCTAAAAAAAAATCCCAAAAAATTCTTAAAAGCGCTCTAGTATGCGATTTTTAAGTTTTAAAATTTAAATCTCATTTTTGAAAATGTACTCTTCGATTTTTTTGAAATTTTTTTGTGTAAAACTTTTATCGATTCTACAAATTTTTTGCACAGAAGGATCGTGGGATAACGATTATTACTATTTTTTTTAAATTTTTTGAAAAATTTTATTTAATTTTCCAATCTTAAAATCATTTCTACTGCTCCAATGGTGCGTCATAGAGGGGTCATTTATAAGACCGACCCCCATTAATTTTTTCGTCTTAACATTTCTTTGGAACAAACTAATACCCTATCTCCAATTTCTAAGGAGGCTCCCACACAAAACGACATTTTTTTTAAATTTTCTCCAAACGCTCTAACTGCCCTAATAGTGCCCTTAGAGCAACAAAATGAATGACCGACCCACAATATTTTTTTAGTTCAAACATTTTCTCTGAACACACCTACACTCCATCTTTAACTGTTAAGGTGGTCCCCATAAAATTTTTTTCATTTTTTGTAAATTTGTTTTATTTTATCAGCTTCTACCGGTCCAATGGTGCGTCCGAGAGGGGTCATTAGTGAGACCAACCCCCATTTATTTTTACCCTACAACATTTTTTTAAAACATACCTACGCCCTATCTCCACTCTCTAAGTAGGCTTCCATTCAAAACTACATTTTTATAAAATTTGCTCCAACTGTTATTTGTATGGGAGCCTACTTAGGGAGTGGAGATAGGGCGTAGGTATGTTTAAAAAAATGTTGTAGTGTAAAAATAAATGGGGGTCGGTCTCACTAATGACCCCTCTCAGACGCACCATTGGACCGGTAAAAGCTGATTAAATAAAACAAATTTACAAAAAATAAAAAAAATTGTATAGGGGCCGCCTTAATAGTTAAATATAGAGGGTAGGTGTGTTCAGAAAAAATGTTTGGACTAAAAAAATATTGTGGGTCGGTCATACATTTTAATACTCTAAGAGCACTCGTAGGGCAGTTAGAGCGGTTGGAGCAAATTTTAAAAAAATTTCATTTTGTGTGGGAGCCCCCTTAAAAATTGCAGATAGGATATTGGTTTGTATTGAAGAAATGTTTCGACGTAAACATTAATGGGGGTCGGTCTTATAAATGACCCCTCTATGACGCACCATTGGAGTAGTAGAAATGATTTTATGATTGGAAAATTACAATAAAATTTTTAAAAAAAAATTTTAAAAATAGTAATAATCGTTATCCCACGTTCCTACTGGGCAAAAAATTTGTAGAATCGATAGAAGTTTTACACAAAAAAATTTCAAAAAAATCAAAGAGTAAATACATTTTCAAAAATGAGATTTAAATTTTAAAACTTAAAAATCGCATACTAGAGCGCTTTAAAGAATTTTTTGGGATTTTTTTTTTAAAGTACGTAAAAAAACAAAAATTTTGAAAAAAAAATTGAAATTTGGACCATTATTGAAGAAGTTATTAGTAAAAAAAGTTTAAGTAAAGGAACAAACTACCAATTTTTAAAAATTCGATATCTTTTGAACGGGTCATCAAAAAAACCTGAAAATTTACCACGAAGAAGTTTTCGAAGGGTACTAAAAACTGTAAACAAATTGGGAAAATCTAAAAAAGAAATTTTTCAAAGTGTCCGATTTGACATGGAATGCCCAATATATTATTGATCCATGATCGATTCTAAGACATTCTGTGAATGTTCGTCCGTCCGTCCGTCTGTCTGTAGATGGCACGATTCAGTCCAAAATAAAAGAGCTAGCCTCCTGCAATTTGGCATGAATATGTCTTATGGTCCTAGGCAGGTTAAGTTCGTAAATGGGCAAAATCGGCTATGGGGAAAATATTCCCCTTGAAGAACTGAACAAACCTCTGAAAAAATACACGTTTTTTACATGTTTTTTTTGTATTTTTGTTAAATAAATGAAACATTTGTTATATTTATCGGGATGGAAAGGTGCTCTCAACGTCCCCCACTGACCCCCATCACCCCCCCCCCCCCCAAACAAACGCCCCTGACAATTTTTTTTTAAACATTTTGGAGGGTATAAAAGATTCGGCACAGCCGAATTTAACACTCTCACTTGTTTATTTTATATTGACCTTAAAAGTCAACTTTTACGACCCCGACGTTTTTGAAATTCAAAAAAAGGAGAATTTGCTCCACCATATGGTAAAATTTGCTCCACCCTAGTGCACAATAGAGTGGAGCAACTTTTCCTTTTTTTCGACTTTCACAATCGTCGGGGTCGGAAAATTTGCCCGTTAGGCTCAATATTAACACAAACAAAAATTGGATCTGTAGGGCAATGTCTTTGGGTTTATTTTAACATGATAATGTTTTAAGGCTGGTGTCTAATTTTAAAAAAGTTGCAGGACGCCACCTCAGTTTGGCTATATAAGCTAACAACTAACGAAAAAGAAAACAAGAAATACTATTTTCATTTTCTTAAATCCAAAAATTTTAATAACTTGGGTTTGTAACTTGGATAATAATTCACCTTGTGGTGAATAAAACCGTTTTTCATAAGCTAGTGAATAAAAAGTAACATAATTATAATTCAACAAAAAAAAATTTTGTTTTCATAATTTTTTTTTTTTTCATAATTTTTTTTTTCATCAATTTTTTTCCATCAAATTTTTTTTCAATTTTTTTGTTTTCATCAAACTTGTTTTTTCATCAAATTTTTTTTTTTCATCAAATTTTTTTTTTCATCAAACTTTTTTTTTCATCTTTTTTTTATTAAATTTTTTTTTAACCAATTTTTTTTTCATAATTTTTTTTTTTTCATAATTTTTTTTTTCATTAATTTTGCTTTTCATTAATTTTTTTTTCATCAAATTTTTTTTTTTTCATCAAAATTTTTGTTTTCATTAAAATTTTTTTTTCATCAAAATTTTTTGTTTTTCATAAATTTTTTTTTTTCATTAATTTTTTTTTTCATCAAATTTTTTTTTTTCATCAAAGTTTTTTTTCATCAAAATTTTTCATCAAATTTTTTTTTCATCAAAATTTTTTTTTATCAAAATTTTTTACTATCAATTTTTTTCTCACCAAAATTTTTTTTTTTTTTATATTTTTTTTTAAATCAAAAAATTTTTCTTTTCATCAAAAAAATTCATCAAAAACTTTTTTTCATCAAAATTTTTTTTTCACCAAAAATGTTGGGTTCATTAATTTTTTTTTAAAATAATTATGTTTTTCGTGAAAAAAGATAATTTTTTAACCAAAACTACTTTTTCACCATGTCTAAGCTTTTCGCATAAAAACTTTCCATTTGTTTATCAAATGTACATAAAACAAGTGAGAGTGTTATATTCTTTGGTGCCGAATCTTTTATACTCTCCAAAATCTAAAAAAACTTTTTTGCACTTATTTTTGCACTCACTTACGAAATGTGCAGCTCTTTTGGTTTTTTAATGGGGTCCTCGACTGATATTTCAATTCGTTTTGCATGTAATTGCAAAGTAATAACACATAATTTTTTTTTTTAAAAAACTTTGCTTGGGCAAGTACACCCAAATCTTCCGCAAAACATTATCATGATTTAATGTTTTGGGCAAGAGTAAAAATTTTTTTTTTTTTTTTTTCGTTTCTGTTTTCTTTCGCTCCAAAAATTGCTCCACCCTAGTGTACATGCGAGAACTAACCCTAAACATGGGCTTTCTTTAAAAAAAAATGTATAACGTGGTTTTTGTTTAAAAAAGTCAAAATACGTTTCGATTTTGAAAAAATCTGTGATAATTACTGCCCTATTGATCTCATTTTTGTGCAAGTTTGAGCCCGAACGGTTGACATCAGTTTAAAACGTGTGTTCACTTGAGGTATTTCCACCCATATAGATTGCATTTGTAGGTTAAACTTTTAATTTTGCCTTAAAAATGGGTTACTTTATAAATTGTGCACTAATAGAATACCAAACAATCGTAAATGTATTAAACATGTTTAATGTTTCACTCTGTCAACGTTTGTGTCTTAAGTCTTTTGTTTTTTTAAAACCCTTTATCTACTCTTGATTTTTTTTTAAAGTTTATTTAATACTTTTTCATGCATATTTTATTACAATTACATAATAAATGTAAAATTATCATGTAGTCTTTTATAAATTTTTTTGACTTAACCACATTGGAGTAAACTTTAAAAATATTTGTTATATCAAGCCCTTCTTATGGTGGCCATCACATCACGCACATCTTGTAAAAGACAACAATGAGGCTGGTCAGAAAATACCAACCATCCATCCAACAGACAGACATCAAAAATTAACTTTCTCTTTAACAAAAAAGACGAAACAAACATGATGCTTTTAATTTTTTTTTTATCTTTGTTATTTTAAAGGTTCAAGTGCGCATGTGACGCAGTATATGTTAATATTCGAAATGTCGAAAATTTGTACAGATTTTTTGAAAATTTCTTTATGAAAACACATCAAAAACAGCTTTAAACCGGTTGGGTGCATTGGGAGTATTATTGTTATGTTATTTTTATTTTTTTTTTTTTGAAAATATTTATTTAAATTTTTTTTTTCAGTTACCAATAAGCCACAAAAATAAGATGCTGTTGTTACTCATGATTATGAAGATGATAATGAAAATGTTTATTATGATTGTATTTAAATTCACTGCTAGTGGTAGTAGTAGTGTAAGTCATTCATAGTAATAGCAGTAGCAGTGATACTGTGATCTAAAATTTAACAAAATATAATAAAATTTATTTTGTAATATTTATATTTATCTAAACCTAAACAATTGTCCCATAAAGAAGCTTTTTGATATTTAGAATATTCTTTACAATATAAATGATAAAGCTGGTAAAATACAGAAAACACTCTTACTTATATTACAGAGTATACTAAACAATTCCAGCTCGTAATAAAAAATGATTAAATAAAACTGATTTGAACAAGAAAATTTAAGTTTACAAAGTATAAAAAATTATGTCTACAAAAAATTTTTAAAATCGGTAGAACGGTTTTCGAGATTGCGATTTTTCCTACGCTCAAGAAATTTTTTTAAAAAGTCTCAAAATTTACTTTTCATGACCTTTTCATAAAGTTTGAGACAATTTTTCATTTAATTTTAATTTGAGTCAAATCCGATAACTTTAACCTGAAGCGCTCTTTGATCAAAGTTTTCCAAAATTTTGTATTTTTGAAAAAAAAAATTGAAAAAAAATGTTCAGTGGTACAGGTTATAATGAGTTTGTGCTAGAGATGCGCGCGTGACACGAATTGTTCGTGATTCACGTTATTCACGCGTGAATCACGCGTGATCGTGAGTGAAATTTATTTTTACTCACGTGATCGTGAGTGCGCGTGATTAGCAAAAATAGTTTCGTGCGTGAGCGTGCGTGAGTAATTTTTGTCTCGTGAGTTTGCGTGATTGTTTTGTGCTGTCTGAAACAGAAAACAAGTAAGAAAATAGTCATCATATTGAATTTAATGGGTAATTAATATCAAATTGTGATTTAAATAAATGTTTATGATTGTTTGAAGGAATATAAACTCTTTTTTTGCCAGAAATTGAAAAAAGTAAAATCATAATTTGTTTATTTTAATTTCGTGAGTCTTCGTGAGCGTGATTATTTCGTGAGCGTGAGAAAAATAATAGTTACTCACGTGAGCGTGCGTGAACGTGAGCAGAAAAAATAAATTTCGTGCGTGATCGTGCGTGAGCAAAATTTTTATTTCGTGAGCGTGAGCGTGCGTGAGTCAAAATTCACTCACGCGCCCATCTCTAGTTTGTGCTGATGTTTGTAACTACCCGAAATATTGATCGTAGACCAACCTTCAAGTATACTGATCGACTCAGAATTACTTTTTGAGTCGATTTAGAGATGTCCCTCCGTCCGTCTGTCCCTCCGTCCGTCTGTCCATCTATCGGTTTAAGCACGATACAGGTCGCAATTTTCAGTCAATTGACCTAAAATGTGAAACTTAAGCATTGTTTGGTCCAAGGACGAAGCCTATTGAAATTGGAGAAAATCGGTCCATGTTAAGACCTAGCCCCCATACAAACGCCCCCTTTAGATTAGGCTTAAATGACTCTAATAACCGTATTATAACAGATATCTCTTTGAAATTTAACAGGTAATCAAATTTTGTATGCACAAATCATCATTTAAAATTTCAAAGGAATCGGGTCAGTCCTTCTGGTAGTCCCCATACAAATAACCCTCCCGATATTCACATAATTCACTTAAAATTCATAAAAATTGGAATATTTGTTAAAAATTTTATTTTTAGGTGTTAAACGTGTACTTTAGTAACTTACTCAAATCGGAATATAATTGGACCATTTTTGAACCTAGTCCCACATATAAAAATTTCGACCGATATTCAGTTAAATCGGTCTATTGGTAAAAAAATTAACGAATTTCACAAAAATTTGATCTGTATGTGTTTTCTACACTAAATAAAGATTTAACAAATTACAAATCCTATCGGTCCATGTTCGGACTTGGAAACCATTTTCGGGAAAACACTGGTGTAGGGTATCATATGGTCGGTCTTGACCGACTATAACTTTCTTACTTGTTTTTTATTAATTTTACCAAATATAACCGAATTTCTGAAATCCGTGTGGCCGTTTTCGAGATATCGTCATTTGAAATTTGTCAAAAAAATAACCAACAAGTGAGAGTGTTAAATTCGGCTGTGCCGAATCTTTTATACCCTCCAAAATGTAAAAAAATTGTCAGGGGCTTTTTTTTGGGCAGGGGGGGGGGCGTAATTGGACTCAGTTGGGGACTTTGAGAGCACCTTCCCATCGTGATAAATATACCAAATGTTTCATTTATTTAACAAAAATACAAAAAAAATTTAAAAAAGTGTATTTTTTTAGAGGTTGGCTCAGTTCTTCAAGGGGGAACTTTTTTCCCCCTGGTCCGATTTTGCCCACTCATGGACTTATCCTGTCTATGAACATGAGACATATTTGTGCCAAACTTCAGGAGTCTAGCTGTTTTATTTTCGACTGCATTGTATTATCTACAGACAGACGGACGGACGGACATTCACAGAATGTCTTAGAATCGATCATGAATCAATAATATATATACTTTATGGGGTCCCCGACTGATATTTCGATGCGTTACAAACGGAATGACAAAGTGAGTATACCCCCATACTGTGGTTGGAGGGTATAAAAATGGCGGTTTTTTTCCTACGTCCCAGAAAAATGAAAAAAATCTAAAAACTTTTTTCTATTGATAGACAATTTTATAGAGATTGAGAAAATTTCATCATAACTTAATTTGAGCCAAATTATACCAACTTCTTCTCTATTAAAGCTTATATGATTTTGATGAAAATTTCTAAAAAAACCAAAGATTTAAACGAAGGGTGACACGGGTTATAATAATTGAATTTGGCTGAAGGGTATTGATGTACACTTTTTGTCGTCAATTTTTCGACTTGATAAAGAAATATCGAGAAAGTGCGACTATATTATAATAGACTTTTTTATGAGTAAAAAAGAAACACTGTATAAACAAAAAAAGTTATTTCATGTCATTATTACAAGTTTCTGTGAGCAGAAAGAAAGCAGCTAAACTTTAAAAAATACAAAATTTTTTGTCTTTTTAATATTTTTGAACTGGCAATTTTTACTTCTACCAAAACCAGTGGCGGGTACAGCTTTTTAGGGGCTGGGGGGAATTTTTTTTTTTACTTCGAATAAAAACAATTTGACAGTGCCGAATCTTTTATACCCTCCAACATGTAAAAAAAAAAAAACAAGTAAGAGTGTTAAATTCGTCTGTGCCGAATCTTTTATACCCTCCAACATGCAAAAAATAAAAAACAATTCCAGGGGCGTTTTCTTTTTATTGTGGTGGCGGGGGTCGTTATTGGTAATTGGAGGGGGGGGGGGTTGCTAATTTCATCTCAAATATGTGTATAAAAATTTTTTTTTTATTAAAAAAAAAAATAATTATTCCACGCCCATAAAATAGGGGGAAAAACGAAATTTTCTAATTCTCTGTGTCCAAATGCAGGACTTAAAACTTCTTGTAGCATAAAAATTATATTGTTAAACAAAAACGCAAAAAATCATGTTAAAAATTATATTTTTGAGAGGTTGGTTTAATTCTTTAAGGGGGAAATTTTATCCCCCTGATCCAATTTTGCTCATTTACAAACTTAACCTGCCTAGAAACATAAGACTGTTCGTGCCAATGTCGAGAGTCTAGCTCTTTTATTTTGGACTGCATCGTGTTAACTACAGACGGACGGACGGACATCGCTAGAATGTCTTAGAATCGATTACTGATCTTTATGGGGTCCTAGACCGATAATTTGATGCGTTAGTTGGAGGGTACAAAAACAGGGTGCTAATCACGTAAAACGAAAACTATAGCCGATGCAAAAACGACATCAAAATACATATCGTTTTGAAGGGAAATTTTAAAGTTTTTCTTTATTAAATTATTGAAAATTGTTGTCTAATCCAGAAACATTAAAAAAATTGGAAATATCTTGATTAGTTAAGGAGCAACAAGGCTCCATAAATCGACGATAGTTAACTATCGTTTTACATGATCACAGTCCAGGTTTAACTAATAATTTGGAAACTGGATTGGCAACTCTATTTGGGGTATTTTAATTTTTTTTCACAAGCCAAATACATTTTCGTGTGGAACAGAGATACTATTTGGAAATCTCTCAAATTCTTATGCCCATTTCTTGAAAAACTATTTGAGTACATCTAAAACATTAGTTTCAGTAAATTAAAAACTTTTTAACAAAGCTTTTGTCTAAAAAAGCTTAAGTTTCTTTTGATTTTGTAAAAATATTTACAGGTTTGATTACATTTTTATTCAGAATTTCAATAAAAATTTAAAATTTGTGTTTCTTCTAACTATGTAACTTTCAATAATTTTTGTTATACTTTTCGTACATAGTTTGGATTTGAGCTATTTTGAAGTACCTTCATATATATAAGATGTGTTATCTTCACTTTGATTTTTTTTTCTGTGAATGGTTTTTTTAAAATCTTAATTATGATAAACTTCCAATCATTTGTGTTAACATAAAAAGAAATTTGATCATCAAATTAACGGATTTCAATAACTTTGTAAATGTGAAAATTATACTTAGGTTTTTGTTTTTCAAAACAATTTAAGGGGATTTGGTATAAAATAATGATGCTAAACTATTTTAAATCATCAAAGGTGGGTTTAAAATTAATGATTTTTTTGTTGTGAATTTTTAGCAGAAAATTAGATAAGAGCGCGTGCGTACTCTTACAATATTTATAGAAGGCCAATTTCACTTATACAATAGAGTTTAGCTATAACGATCGCGATTCCAGCAAAACCTTGGACACAGACTCGACAGTACAGTTTTATAATAAAAAATGGGGCAGAACTAAGCGATTTTAGGAGAAAACAGAGCGGGTTTTAGCTAGTTTTAAGCAAACATGGCAACACTTTCTACGACTTAGAAGTGAGTGAAACAATAAAAACCGATCTGGCATCTATTTTTCTTATGGCGTGTTATATATGAGGAGTCGCAGAACAAAACGTACTTTTTCCCATTTTTTGACAAATTGATTTTTTGTTCTTTTTATATTATTTGGTTCGAAATCTATCAGAAAAAATTTCCATAGCGTGAATTATTTTTGTTTTTCGTCAAGAAAATGGATTCCTTAAAAATTGGTGTGTAACAAAACGTACTTTTTTGTTAATTTTTTATCAAAACGTACTTTTTTCATTGTATTTCATATGCAAGATCTTTCATAATTTTATAATATGCCATTTTACTCTTATATTCCATATACATATAAATGCCCACAAAGATTTTTTGAGGCCTTCTTGCAGGCCAGCGAAGGATTTCCCCCTTATTCTTGTTATTAGTCTATTTACACCCGACAACTACAGTATGGGGGTACATTAACTTTGCCAATTCGTGTGTAACGTATCTAAATATGAGCCAATGAGGCTCCTTTGTAGTTTTTAATAAATAAGAACATTTTTAAAACACTCGATCAAAATAGTATCGTTTAAAAAAATACGCACATCAAAACGTCGTTTTTCAATTATTTTTAAACAAAACGTACTTTTTTCATTATTTTTAAACAAAACGTACTTTTTCCAAAGTAAAAGTGGTTTTATATTAAACATCCTTAACATATAATGTGGTGACTTATGGCAGTTTGATGCATCTCTTGATAAGCAAAAAACTTGTTACCATATTCAGGTTCATGCAGTTTTTTAAAGGGCCGAAATAAATAAACCTCAATTTCCCAAAAAAATTTAATATGCGAAAAAGTACGTTTTGTTCTGCGGCTCCTCATACGAGTTTTCTCTTTCTAACCAAATTCGTAGAATAATTTGAAAAAATTAACCATATGGTTCCAGACTACTTTTTTGACACATGTCACTTATGTCGAGCCTGTATTAGTCTGTGCCTTGGATATGGTTATACCCACACTTAACAACTCTTTTTTTGCTACCTCCTATTTGACTAGAATTCCTGGTAATTTTACAAGCTTTTTACCCATAATTTTGCAATTTTACAAGGTTTTTACCAATAAAATTGTAATTTTACAATTTTTTGACGAGATAAAATTTAGATTGAGGTTTCATAATTTTACTAGATCTTCCTAGTAAAAATTACGAGTTTTTTTTTTTAATTTTACAAGCTTTTTACCAATAAAATTGTTAATTTACAACTTTTTTGACGCAAAAAAAAAACTTACAAGGAATTCTCGTTAATTTACTAAATTTTTTTGTAAAATTATCTTGGAAATTTTTAAAGATACAAAAAAAAATGTATATTTCGATCCAAATTTGTTTGTTAAAAAACAAGAAAAACTGTCAAATATTGGTAAAATGGGACTACGAGACTTTTTCTAGTAATTTGACAAGGTTTTTTTTTTGTGTGCAGGAGAAATTTGACTAAACTGGCAGCACCTTTTGCAAACGAATCCCATTTTTTTTTTTTTCAAAATTCATTCTCCCAAGACATTCTCCCAAGACAGCCGATCACAAGCCTGGACAAAACAAAATGACATATGAACATAAAATTATTTTTTCAAGAGTACAAAATTCGCAGATATTTTTTTTTGGCTATGAAATAAATCCACGTGAGTTATTTCAAAATGGGTTTATTAAAATCGATAGAAAATAAAACTTTTACTTGTATTTTCTAGTTACTCCTTTTATTACTTTACAAATTAACAAATCTTTGATTAAAAATTATCACTCTTATTTTTTGTGAAAAATTTGTCACTAATTATGACAGGTGTGTAGTAAGATGTCTGCCTAGACGAAATGCTAAAATTTCAAAAGTTTGTGTGAAATAATCATAAAAAGACCAATATTAATTTCAAAAAACTTGATAATTGTTATAAAAAATAAATAATTTTTTGCTTGTGATATTTTTATGGGGAGACTGACACCACATTGTCATCATGTGTATAGAAATGTATGAAAAAAATGTGTGAATAAGCTAATTTAACTAATTTTTGTTTGTTTAATTAAATTTGTTTACTAAAGAATATTCCTACCGTATTGTATAATCTTTCTAGGACCTGACACTACGTCTTAAACACAAACTTATTGACAGTATTATATTGAAAATCAGTTCAGATCCCACTTATCAAATTACAAAATACAGAAATTTTTGAAATATGATATAGTAGCATTTTTAAAACTGACTCAGTAAACTTTAATAACAATTGACCATGGTGGAGTTTAAACGAATTTGTAACATTCGTAACAAAATGATTTTATACATTTTTTTTATAACCTTCATTTTTGAGAAGCAAAATTTTGGAAGTAAGCCTAAATTGACATATGGAAAAGCAATCAAAATTTTTTTTTTCAATCATTGTCACTCTACACAAGTATCGATAGATATTTGTTTTTGAAAATTAGCACATTTTATTAAATAAAATAAAAATTACCGTAAATAATCATAAATTAAGTCAAGGATGTTACGCCTAAACAGATGAACGAATTTGCAAATCAATATTCACATCTAGATATTTAAATTTTTCAAAAAAATATATTAAATTAAAATTCAGCATCATGATTTTAGTCACATGAATCTAAATTGTCAAACAGAAACAATAAAGAATCTACCAATTTAAAAATGTACCCGGGTAAAAATTGTTTGTTAATATTATTTTGGAATTAAAATAAGCTCTACTCGTTGTTATGTATATCAATTGAAATTCAGAAAATATTTTTTGAAATTAAAAAATCCACATCAAAATATATAAAATTAATTATTCTTAATTTTTAAAAAAGCTACACCCTAAAAAAATGAGTCCACTTTCCTACTATAAATTGGGTAAATTTCAACAAATTCAAAAATATCCCAGCAAAAAATAATCGAGATTTTGGAAGCAGTGCATACAAGAATGCACTTGTGTAAGCGAATGATTTTTGATGTTGTTGTTTTTTTATGACATTCGCTTACACAGCTGCATACCGTATGCAGTAGTGTAAGGGAGAAATTTTGTTGGCATACCGGTTGCAGTAAAGTATGGCAGTGACTGAAAAAAATACTAAAAATATTTAAGAAAAGGCATGATTTCAATTCATATTCATTGCGCCGATATAAGCGCTCGAAAGAAATGCTCTAAAGTGGGACATTGCGAACAAATATCATGTCATACTTAAGCAGGTTTTTAAGCAGACAACAAAAATCACTCCCTTACAAACCTGCTTATAGGCAAGCAGTATTTTTTGGTGGGATACTACTATAAGCATGCGCGGGTACAAGGGGGGGGAAAAAGGGGAAATTTCCCCCCCCAGACCAAATTTCAAAAAGAAAAAAAAGAAAAAAAAGAAAAAAAAGAAAAAAAAAGAAGAAAAAAAAAAAAGAAAAAAAGAAAAAAAGGAAAGAAAAGAAAAAGAAGAAAACAAGAAAGAAGGAAATTTCTAAAAAAAATCTCAAAGTCCAAAAATTTTTCATAGAAAAAAATCTGAAAATGTTAATAGGGAAAATTTTTAAATTTTTTAAGGAAAAAGTGAATTAATCTATATATTAATCTATGAATTTTGGCATAAACAAATTGCTTAGAATATGCATTTTTTGTACAGAAAAATATTACAGGATCTTAATTTGGTTTTTATAAAAATTTTTTGTCTTCTATATAGCAATAGGAAAAATATCTTAAAATCTTAAAAATGTTGATTGTCGAACTTACATATGTAAAATTATTTAAATTTTTTTTTTTCTAAAGAATAAACTTTTTCTAAAGAAAAAATTTTCAGAATCTGAGACTTTTTTATGTGAAAAAGGTCTCAAAACTTATTTATAGGAAAAAGGTCGCAGAAGATTTTTTCTATTGGAAAAAAGTCTCAGAGTTTTTGAATTTGAGACTTATAATAAGTAGAAAGGTTTCAGAATCTGAGTCTTTTTAAAAAGAAAAAGGTCTCAAAGTCTAATACTTTTTATTGTTGAAAAATATTCTCAGAAGTTGAAACTTACTGAATTGGTAGAAGGTGGCAGAATCTGAGAGTTTTTCAACGGGAAAAAGGTCTTAGAATCTAAGTCTTTTTTATAGGAATAAGGTCTCAGAATCTCATAAAAATGTCTCAGAATCTCAAACTTTTTCTATAGGAAACAGGTCTCAGAACTATGACCTTTCTATAGGAAAAAGGTCTTAAAGTGTGAGACGTTTCCGAATCTGGGACTTTTTCTTTGGGAAGGATCACAGAATCTCCGACTTTTTCTATAGGAAAAGTGTCTTATTATCGGAATAGATTTCAGAATCAGAAAAAGGTCTCAGAATCTGTCACTTCTTCTATAGAGAAATAGTGACAGAATTTTAAACTTTTTCTATATAAGAAAAAGCTCTCAGAATCTGAGACTTTTTCTTTAGGAAAAAGGTCTGAGATTCTGAGCCTTTTTCTTTTCGAATAAAATCTCAGAATTTGAAACTTTTCCTTTAGGAAAAGAAAAATATCTAAATCTAAAATTTTTTCAGTACGAAACAAATCTAATAATCAGAGACTTCTCTATAGAAAAAATTTCTTGATAATGCTTTTAAATATGAGACTTTCTATTGTAAAATGTCTCAGAATTTGAGACTTTTTCTGTGGAAAAAAATTCTTAGAATCTGAAAATTTTTCTATACGAAAAAAGTCTCAGATTCTGAGACATTTTTCGTAAAGAAGAAGTCTTATATCCTGAGACATTTTCCCTATAAAAAAAAATCACGAAAAATGTCTCAAAATCTGATATTTTCTATAGGAAGAATTTCTTCTATTAAAAAATTCTAAGATTTAGACTCTTCCTATGTATACGAAAAATATACAATTTTCGTTTAAATTTCTTTTAAAAATCTTAAAATTTTTCTATACGAAAATAGTCTCAGATTCTGAGACATTTTTCGTAAAGAAAAGTCTTATATTCTGAGACATTTTCCCTATAAAAAATTATTTTTTCACGAAAAATGTCTCAACCTCTGATGTTTTATATCTACACTCAAAAAAAAAAGTTTGTAAAATTACAAGCAAAAGGTCTTGTAATTCTATTTTACTAATATTTTTGTCTATTTACAAAAATTCTTGTATTTTTAATAAAACAAAAACTACCGTGCGCTTTGTAATTTTACTATAATATGTTGGTAAATTTATTTAACAATTTTTTTAGGTAAATTAACAAAAAAAATAATTATTTTACAAATTAAAAAAAAAAATACAAGGTGTTTAGTTGTTTTACACAAGAAAATTGTAATTGTACAACAACATTTTATTTGATAGTATTTAGTCTTTCTACCAAAAAATGTTTTATTACAAACAATTTTTTTTCAAGATTTTTTAGTTTACAAGGTTTTCAGTATTTTGACACAAAAAAATGTAATTAAACAAAAATTTGTATTGAAAAATAATTATGCAACAATAGGAGACGCAAAAATTTTCTAAGTCCATATTTTGTTAAAAATTTATTTTTATAAATAAAAAATTTCATAAAAAAATTTTTTAAATTTTTTAAGTTCCGGATACAAACATTTTTCAATTAGTTGTAAGCTTTTTTTTTTGGTAACTTGCTTTAAGTAAAATACCACAATTTTTATATTTTTTTACTATATTATTGTTCTAGTTTTTTTGTTTGTATTTTTACCATTTTTTTGGTAATTTTACCATTTTTTTTTGGTACTTTTTTTTAAATCTGGCACTAAAATGTCAATCAAAAGCTGTCAATTATGGAAAATTAAGTTTTTTCTTATTTTATCAGGTACTTAAACGTCCAATCTACAATATCCAAAGTTTTTTTATATTTTTTTAAAAATACTTGCTAAAATAATTAAAAATTCGAAAAAAAGGTAATTTTTTTGACTAGTTTTTCTTGAAAATATAAGAAATTTCTTGTGTAGCCTCCTTCGCAATTCTCATATGTTCTACTTAAGAAAAACAAAATTCTGAAAAAAAAAAAAAAAATAAAAAAGTGCAGTGTTATACTCTAAAAAGTTTGTTAAAAGTGTTCAAGTGAAAAAAAAAAAAATCATTTCAGGTTGTTAAAGTGCTACTCCAGCTGCCGAAGAAGGAAAAATAAGATGCACCAATGGAAAAAAACCTTTAAATTTACAAAACCAATATGTAAATATACCAAATTTTTTGTAAATTTACAAAATAAATATGAAAGTTTAGAAAACAAAATTGTATACTTACAGAAAAAGTTGTAATTTTACAAAAATGAAGTAAAAATTACAAAAACAATATTGTAAATTTACAAATTATTTGGTTAAACTACTGTTTTTACGGCAAAAAAATAAGAAAAAATGGTATATTTACAATAAAAATTGTAAATTTACCACTTTTTACTGTAAATATACAAGTTTTTTGCCATAAAAAACTGTAGTTAAACCAAAAAATTTGTAAATTTACAATTTTATTTTTTGGTTTTCTACTTTATTTCGTAAATTTACAACTTTTTTTGTAAGTCTACAATAATATTTTACAAAAAAAATTGTAAATTTACACTTTCTCCCCGTAATTTTTTTGTTAAATCAATTTACAAATTATCCCCGTAACATTACGGGGATTCTTGCTAGTACATATTTTACAAAACCTGCCCCGTAAAATCACGGGGATTTTATGTCATTTTACAAACTTTTTTTTTTGAGTGTAGGGAGAATTTCTTCTAGTAAATTATCTTCTTATGTATACGAAAAATATACAATTTTCTTTTAAAACAAATTAAAAAAAAAAATTATCTAAACGAAATATGATCATGAAAAACAAACCTTCATCGGCAACAACTAATAAATTTGGTGATTTTATAGCTTTCCCGTCACTTTTTTTTGTAACAAAAGTATCCCTTTTTTTGCTCGTCAACAAAGTTGAATTTTTGATTTTTTTTTTCGAAGTAAAAAAATTTTTCCCCCCCCAAACCCAGAAGCTGTACCCGCCACTGACTATAAGTTGAGTAAATTTCCAATATTTTTAAGTATAATTACGCAATTTGTGTAAATTTACCCAATTTATAGTAGGAAACTGAAATCATTGTAATTAGAGTGTATATAAATTCAGAACAAATCAGGCAAACTTTAAAAAACGATAATTTAAGATCAGAAAATATTAATTATTACTATAGATCAGAAAATTTTGACTAGTATCACACAAGCACGCTAACCGGAACTGCGTAATTTTAAATACCGGATAATAGAAGGATCAGGATAAGAGTCCCGATTTCTAAAATGTTCTCCTACGGAGTCCTTGTTTTATTCAATTTCGGACGATTTAGTCATTCATAAAATTAAAATAATTTAAAAAATTAAAATAATTAAACGTGCCATTATGTTCGTTCCTGTTAAAAATTATATTCTAAATTTTTTAGGAAAAAATAAATTTGAACAAAAATAAGTTTGAGTAAAAAAATATAGATGGGATAAAAATATTGAGAAAAAAAATTTATATCGAAAAATTTAAGAAAAAAGTATCATTCCATATCACAGATAATAAATTTCCTTTAAAAAGTGTGTTTATTTTGAGATTTTTCATTCAATAGTTATAATTAGGGATGTGATTTCCATGTTAGTGCATAGTCTAAAAACGATATCGACCAATTATCTTTCCGAATCAAGAAATTTACGTTAAATTGGCATCGATTTGCTATAGCATATCTGTGCATATTTTGATGAAAATGCATATTTTGGTTTAAAGTGGATATTTTGTGCATATATCCAACTTTTAAGTACATATTTTTGCATATTTTGGTATAAATTAGCAAAAACACAAATAGAAATTAATTTTCTTAAAAACAATTTTAAATTCTGAAAATTTATTTTGTAAATAAGAATTTTTTTTTTATTTTTTTTTTATAGATTGTTTAAATTTCTAAAAAAATCTTGCTTATATAAAATTTTAAATCTCAATATTTAAGCCCGGCGTTATTTTTTGCTTTTAAAGGAGTTTTACAAGATTTTTATGGTACACATTTTATTTTTTTAGTGCATATTTTAAGGTTTTTACTGCATATTTTTGATTTTTTAGCGCATATTTTCGATTTTTAGTGCAAATAAAACGCCTTCCAAAAACTTTATTTTAAATATTTTTTTTATCGTGCGGATAAAATGAAGTCTTATTTTAGGCAAACGACGACTTTAAAAAACAAAAACGTTCTGTGGTAAGGCTGTATTTATTTTTCTGGATGATCCTAGATCAGTGGTCGGCATCAATTGCACATGGATCCCGAACACATTCGGCTATTTACATGCATTCACACGAATGTCAACAAAATTCACAACTAAGAGCATAAAAATACAACAACAAGCTGGTTGATATTGCTTTGTTTGAGAATACACCAACCCATGCATGTTTATTTTCATATACCAATGCATTCATAGTCTCTCTTTTTGCCGACCACTGTCCTAGATTCAAATTACAAAGTTTCTAGAATTTCTATTTCAGGAAATGTAAAAGTACCAAATGTATACTTTTTTACTCCCTTTTACGACCCTCACAAACGGAATTTCCAAAAAGTACATTTTCCAAAATGTTTTCATACCCTACACCTCTCTGTGGTACAGGATATAATGAGTCTGTGGTGATGTTTGTAACTACCCGAAATATTGCTCCTAGGCCTGCCTTTAAGTATACCAATCGACTCAGAATTACCTTTTGAGTCGATTTAGCGATGTCCGTCCGTCTGCCCATCTAACGATTGGTAGCAATTTTCAATCGATTTACTTGAAAATTGACACTTAAGACGAAGCTTATTGAAATTCGAAAAAATCGGTCCTTGTTAAGACCTAGCCCCCATACAAACGACCCCATTGAATTTGATTTAAATGACCGTATTATAACAGGTGTCGTTTTGAAATTTGGCAGGTAATCTTATCTTGTATGCAAAAATCATTGTTCCAAAATTTGAAAGAATCAGATTAGTCCTTCTTGTAGTCAACCCTACCGATATTTATATAATTTCTGGAAAATTCATGAAAACACAAAATTTAATTTTTTTTGAAGGTTTTAAACGTGTACTTTACTTACCTAATCAAATCTGAATATAATTGGACACTTTTTAAACTAGCTCCCAATTAGAAATGTCGTTAAGACATTTCAAAGACTTCCTTATGACAATGTCAGTGTACCTGCTGACTGAAAAATCTCTGACCATACAAAAAACCTCATGACACCTCCTGACTTTTTCAAGTATTTTGTCAAAATTCCTCGCCGACAAGTATGCAGGTAGTCAATAGTGCTGACTACATTATGACATGTACATAGTACGTCTGGGATCGTTAAAAAAATTTAAAATTTATTAAATACGTCTTTTTGACGCCCTATGTTCACACTGAACTTTATTTAAGTATTTTTAGTAGTCAGAAATGTATTCCTATTGATATTTAAATAAATAAAGGACATATATATATAAATACGTCTTTTAATTTACACTACTTACTATTTTTATCTGTCCATTTCTTAAATTTAATTTTTTAAAAATTACTATTTTGATCTGCCTCACTGTTAACTGTTAACTGGTCTAGCACCTTACCCCTTTAGCAAAACTTTGATAATAAATGTGTTTATTTAAAAACATATTTAAATTAATTTATTATTTGAATTGTCCTGTTATATATATTTCGTCACCTGAATTGAAAAATGCTACAATACACATTTTTCTTCGTCAAATATAATTTTTTTTTAAATATTAATTGGAATTTGGCTTCATCCTATTTAACAGGATTTTGTTAGAGTTATTTAAGCGTACCTTAGTTGTTTTTAATATTATTTATACAAAACATAAAAAAACATTTACAAAAGAAATATTGCAGGAGCCCTTTACAATTAAGGTAACGATATATTCAATTTATTTTGTTTTCGACAAATTTGAAAATATTATGATTTCAAAATATATTTTATAACAAACAATTCTAAGTTGTGGTTGGCCTAGTTGTCTAGCAGGTTCGACAGCTTACGTGTTGTAGATTTTTGGCCTTGGTTCAATCCCCGGTCGCGGATTTTTTTTATTTTTTTTTTTTATTGTTTTAAGACTAATTCAATTTTATTTTTTAATTACAAAGAAAATTTAAAGAATTTTAAAGGATTAAACAAAATTACATTTATTTTACATGGGAAAAAATTTTTTTAGTGATGGGTCGAATTTGCTATATAATTGTCAGCATTAATGAGATGAATTTTCTAAATTGATAACACAACTTATATGACAAGTCAGTATATTTATAGAACTTGGGGAGCTCTGACAAAAATTATGACATGTCATTAAGTTGTCTTTAGTAAAATGTATTCACTTGCTGACTTCTACCTGATGAATCATTACTGACATTGCACTATAGGGAATTTATAAGGAATTGTTGGCCAAAAGTCCATTTTTGATGTGTTCAAAACAATTTTTTTCTGATGCCATTATAAAGTATACTATATAAAAGTAGGCTATCACACATATTTTTGTTCACCAAGCTCTTTTACCGCTAGTACGGAAGCGTCAAAAACAAAATTTATTTTTTTATTTTTTTTTGTAACATTTTGGGGAACAAAACTTATTACAACAGTAACGTACTTAAAATCCTGTATTAAAATCTATTAAAATGAATTTCAATTATCAATAGAGCAAACAAATCTATTTTGTACAAAGTACAGATTTAAAATGCAGATTTATATATTTTTTTAATTTTTCTATTTAATTATTTTTTTATCATTTTTTAACCAAAAATATTTTTTTTGGACTGCTACTTTTTTTGCTTATATTTGCATACTCCCATATCTCTTTGAGGTATTAAGGAACTCTTTCCGAGTATGATGTATTCATCCGCTAAGCCATGCGGCTCCATGGGCAAAATATATTTAGGGATGTCCGTCCGACCGTCTGTTAGTCTAATAGTCTGGGGAATGCACGATGCTGTCCAAACCAAAAGAGCTAGCCACCTGATGTTTGAAAATGTAAAAAAAAGCCCCCCTTAAAGAACTAAGCATACTTATGCAAAACACATCTTTTACAATTTTTTTTTGTACATTTACTTAAAAATTAACAAAATTTACGCCACAAGAAGTTTAAAGTCCTGCAATTGGACTGAAGGGACCAGCAAAAATTTTTTTTGTCCGCCCCCTTTTGTGGGCGTGGATGTAAAAAAAATTGACAAAATTTTATTACAAAATTGCATTAAAATCGCGAATTGTCAGGTCCGATCATGCCAATTTTTCATGCAGAGCTTTAAAATATACCACCAAATAAACTTGCCAAATTTCTTGTCAATATCCCAGCTTTTAGGGTTTTGGCCAGAAAATACCAAAAAATTCCCTATAGTGCATTGTCTTAAAGACAAAATTTCTAATTGGGAGGTTCCCCCAATGAAAATTTCGACCGATATTTAGTTAAATCGGCTGCAAAAATATACCAATTTCACTAAAATTTGGTCTGTGTGTGTTTTCTGCACACATTAAAAATGTAACAAAAGATGGATCCAATCGGTCCATGTGTGGACTCAGGACCCATTTCTCGAAAAACACTGGTGTAGGGTATCGTATGGTCGGTCTGGACCTGCTATGACTTTCTTACATGTTTTTTTTTTGAATGGGCCTACATTCAAAACGTCAAGTGCCTAAGATCATTAATCCCGGAAATAAAAAAATTAACCAAAAATACACTTTTTTTGCATATTATGCGGAATTTCAAAAAATTCTTTATGCAAAATGTTTTTTTTTTACTGAAGGATCCTACATTCCGAATTTCAAGCTTCTAGGAACATTATTTGAGGAACTATAAAAAAAAACCAAAAGTATACTTTATTAATCCTAAATGTTTTTTTCACCGAAGGATCCTGCATTTAAAATTTTATATTTTTATAACCATTGTGTCGGGAATTATAAAAAAGTACCGAAAGTACCGATTCCTAGATACTAGATACCCTTAGGAAACAAAATTTAAAAAAGTACTTTTTCCAGATTATTTTTTTTTCACCGAAGGATCCTACAATAAAAATTTCAAGCATATAGGATCATTATTTCAGGATATATTAAAAGTACCAAAATACACAATAAACCCCGATAAGAAACGGAATTTCCAAAAAAACTTTTTCTAGAATCTTTTTTCACCGAGGGATCTAACATTCTAAATTTCAAGTGTGCAGAACTAGTGGCAAAAGTACAATTTTGCACTCCGCTAAAAAAACGAAATTTCGAAAAAGTACTTTTTAAGAATATTTTTTCACCGATGTTTTTTGTTTTTCAACGAATGATTCTACATTCCAAATTTCAAGTATCTAGCAACATTATTTCAGGATATATTAAAAGTACCAAAAGTATACTTTTTAACACCGCTATAAATCGGAATTTCCAAAAAGATTTTTTTTCACCGAAGGATCCTACATTCCAAATTTTAAGTGTGTAGGAATATTTTTTCCAGAAATAAAAAAAGTACAATTTTGTACCCCGATGAAAAACGGAATTTCGAAAAAGTACTAGAATATTTTCTCACCAAAAGATCCTGCATTTTAAATTTCAATTAAGTAGGACTATTTTTTCAGAAAACAAAAAAGTACCAAATGTACAATTTTGTGCCCGCTTAGAAACGGAATTTCGAAAATGTAATTTTTAAAATTTTTTTCAACGGGGGATCTTTTTTTAAGTTTTTATTACCATTATAATAAGAAATATAAAAAAAAAATTTTTCAGCATTTTTACCGAAGGAGCTAATATTCCAAATTTTAAGTTTCTAGGACCATTATTTCAGGAAATATAAAAGGTACCAAAAGTACACATTTTTTAACCCTTAAGACACAAAATTTAAAAAATTACCTTTTCCCGAATGTTTTTTTTTTTTTTTACCGAAGGATCTACATTCTAAATTTCAAGTTTCTAGGAACATTATTTCAGGATATATTAAAAAACACCAAAATTACACTTTTTGACACAATTTCCAAAAAGAGTTTTTTCCAGAATATTTTTTCACCGAAGGATCCTACAATCCAAATTTCAAGTGTGTAGGACTATATTTTCCGAAAGTACAATTTTGTACCCCGATAAAACGGAATTTTGAAAAAGTACTTTTTCAGAATATTTTTCTCACCAAAAGATCCTGCATTCCAAATTTCAAGTTGGTAGGATTTTTTTTAAGGAAACAAAAAAAGTACAATTTTGTGCCCCGATTTAAAACGGAATTTCGAAAATGTACTTTTCCAAATTTTTTTCACAGAAGGATCCTGCATTCCAAATTTTAAATTTTTATAAGCATTATGTCGGGAAATATAAAAAGTACCGAAAGTACACTTTTTTACATCCGTATTTCCAAAAAGTGTTTTCTCCAAAAAATATTTTTTCCAGCATGTTTGTTTTTTACCGAAGGACCCTACCTTAAAAATTTCACGTTCTGGGACTATTTTTTTCAGAAAATATAAAAGTACCAAAAGTATATTTTTTTACCCCGCTCAAAAAGAGGAAAGTACTTTTTCCAGAATATATTTGTCAAGTTATGAAAAATTTAACAAACCAGAGAAAAAAACTTTCTAAATTCTAGGAAGATAAATAAATAAATTATGTCCTTAAACTTAAGAAGAGGAATATTTCTTAAAAATATAGATGTTTTTTTATATTAAAGGAAATCTATGAACTATTAAGCAGGATGTAAACTAAAGTTTTTTCCTTACAGTTTATGAAATTTCAAAACTTTTAGTTAAATTTTAACTTAATTGTGGTAAAATAACTATTTTTAAGAAAATATTTATATGAAAAAGATATCGCCGAAATGGTTGTGCAGAGACCTTAACTTGGGGGTCTTCAGTTTCAATTAATACTTTTTGTTTTCAAATATATTTTTACTCGGTTTTCAAAGTTTTTTGTTTTGTCAAAATTTTTTAACTTTTTTAATGTTTAAGTTCCGTTTACTTTAGTTTTTGTTGCTGTTATAATTAAAACAGGTTTAACAAATTTTATTGTTTACTTATTTAAGAAACTTTTTAAAATACATTTTATCTTCATCTATGTGTGATCAACTTCATCTATGTGTGATCAAGAGGCACGTGATCTTGTATTTCGTAAACATCATCTGTTATAATATTTTTTATTAAGTGTTTAATTGATGCAAATCAATGAAAAGGAAATCAGTTCACAAAAAAATGGTGCTTATATTGTTGTGTTTGTTTTGTATGGGTTTTAGCTTCTTTTGACAAAATTTTAAACTGTCGTTAAAATGTAATTAGTCAAACTTAAATATTTTTTTTTTTGGAAAAATTTTGACAAACAATCGTTAATAAAATGTGGTGACATTTACTAATAACACCAATCATCGGTATACCTTTAAAAAGATTGTTCAAATTTTTTGTTGGTTTTGAAAAACAAATTTACAAAAATAAATTTGTAAATTTAAATAAAAGAATAGATTTGTAAGTTTTTAGATAGCAAGCTAATTACAGGGTCTAAGCATAATTAGTAAGTGTGTTGTCAGATAACTTTTAACCCTTAAATCTATATAAGTATCTGTAAAGTCACTAATTTTAAAATGTGTGCTTTAAGGTAATACTTTTCTCTCAAAAACTTCTAAGTAAATGATTTTTTAATGGACAGATGTCACAAAATCTATTGCCTTTTTTGTATGAAAAATGTCTCAGAAGCTGCCCCTAAGTCTGCGACCATTTCTGTGGGAGAAATGTGTCAAAAACTGAGACTTTTGGGAATAAAAATTATATTCGATTTTTTTTTTTTGCTCAAAATTTAAAAATCTTTTTAAGAAAAAATTATCTGGATCTGAAACTTTTTTATATGAAAAATCTGTCAATAACACAGCGATACAAAATCGAACTTTTCAAATCGGAACGAGATGAAACCAAAAGCAAATGAATAACAAAACACTCCAGCCTTTTATTAGTTTTGTGCTAGATTTTTATACACTCATTTGAAGAAGGTGATTTTAAAGCATTTAAAGTTTTTCTATTCTAAATATGTCCTACTTAAGAGGCCACTGGATGTGCCCTTATTGGACATGTGGGGTCCAGTGTCCAAACTTAAGCTCAAAATTACTTGGGCTATAACCGGTATGAATTTCGATGCAATCGGTCCCGTACTTACAGAATGGCCGAATTATTAAAAATAAACCACTGTGCACCGTGGCGTATAATTGTTATGTAATGGAAATTACAAAATAAAGTACACGCCTCTTAGTAAATCAGCAAATTAAGTAAATCAGTAAAAACCTCAAGTGTCTTCTCAGGAATGTCTGAAAAATGTAAGAAAATCAACTAACAATGGAGGTCTTTCACAGGGCACCATCCGATTGTCTTGAAACTTGCATATGGGAAAGATGGGAGGAAAATAAAAGTAACCTGTTTTGTCTTAGCTACCCAATGTCACATTTAGCGGGTCAAAGTGGAGGGGGAAAAATGTGATTTTTTCGTTTTTTTGAGGATTTCTTACATTTCTTTAAAAGAAACAATATGAGCATTTTATACAAATCGAGAGGTTTTTATAAGGTGTATAGGTCGTGTCCAATTTCGGCTTCGTTTAGTCCTTATTTTCAAAAATGTAAAAACTTTGGGATAGTTTACATGAAGAGGTATATGCGTACGATCGCCAAAATCATATACATATAATAATCTCTATTAATATTAAGTTGACTCATATTTTAGAATTTTGCGAAATTCCTGCTAGTCCGGTTTTTATTCGGATTTTCCCGAAAGACTACATTCCCACACTCAAAATAAAATATTAGCAGATTTACTATTTTTTTTTCTACGAGTAACATTTTTGAAGTTATCGAGTATTTTAATTCTCAAAACCCTAGTGGTCCCATAAATTCACGTATCTCAAAAACTAAGAAAGGTAGAGCGAAACGGACACGAATTTTGGATAAAAAATTATGACAATAAGGAACTCAAATAGGTATATGCCCATTGGGGTCTGGACCTATCGGGTCCGAACCCAATGTGGTCCTCAAATGTGTATGAAGCTTTTTTTTGCTCTGAAAGAAAAAGACCAAAGCTTTATTTTGAAAAAAAAGTCCCAAAATGTTTTTGATTTTGAAAAAATAAATTTAAAAAAAAGAAACAATTATATTATTGTACTATTTTGTTTTTGAAAAAAAAACTATCTTAAGCACTCGTGACAAATTTTGCTAAGAATATTACGTAATAAGTTACATGGATGCGAAAATACACCTGTTTGACCAAAATGCCAAATTTCAACCCCCTTCTAACTCACAAGGAAAGTATCTGAACCCATATGAACCGATTTGCCTGAAACTTAAGATATATATAAAAGAGACGATTCTAAGGTTGGATTGTCTCGGCTTTTCGGCCATATCGGTGTTTAACCCTTCTGCATCCCTTGTATATGTGTCCTTCCTATGATCCTTTGGGTCAATATGACACAACATTAAAATTAAACAAAATTACATGTTTTAGTATAATCAAAAATAATGAAAACTAAAATAAATAAGCCCTTCCAGAGCAATTATTAAAAAAAAATAAAATCAAATTTGAAATTCAACCTTTTTTTACTTTGAACCAACACTTAATGCAATGCATTGTGTTAGTATTAGAAAATGAGTTATGAAGAGAAGGAATGAGAGAGTAGTGTTTGTGGACAATTAATTTAAATTTTTTCAAATTATACACATACAAAAAAAACTTTTTCAAATTACTAGGAAAAGTCTCGTAATTTTACCATTTTACCAATATTTGACAGTTTTCCTTGTTTCTTAACAAACAAATTTGGATCAAAATTTACATTGTTTTTTTTTAAATTATACAATTTTTTTTGTAATTTTACAAATTTCCAAAAAATTCTTGTAAATTCACAAAAATTCCTTGTAATTCTAATTGCGCCAAAAAACTGTAAATTTACAATTTTATTAGTAAAAAGTTGGTAAAATATTGTAAAATTACTAGAAATTCTCGTAAAATAGGAATTAGCAAAAAATCTAGTAAAGTTACGAAATCTCCTTGTAAATTTTATCGTGTCCAAAAATTTGTAAATTTACAATTTTATTGATGAAAACCTTGTAAAATTACAAAATTATTGGTTAAAAGCTTGTAAAATTACTAGGAATTCTTGTAAAATAGGAGGAAGCTAAAAAAGTAAAAATTTTTCTTGTAATTTTACAAGGTATTTTTTTTTTGAGTGTAGCTGACTGGGTAGACTTCTGCAGGGATTTAATTCCACATAGGGCTAGTTTGACTGATGAGAAACGAATTATCTCTGTAATTCGTTGTGCAAGACATTGGACAGTAGACAACGAAAGGATGTGATCTGCTGGAAAGGCGCCCATCTCAGCTGAAAACTTACCGTGGTTATCTATATAACAATGACGCACAACACTCATTCCGACTATGCTCCAATGAGTCAAAAGAGCTGGATTCCCTTACTGTCATTGATGAGCTTCAACGCACTCCTTTGCACCTGATCAGATAGACCTTGAAGCACCTGCACAGATATGCGAGTTGTATTCCATTTTCGGTCGGATATAGGCGGCATAAATAGTGAGATCAGACGGAGTGAAGAAATTCTTGCACCGTTTTAGGAAATCAAGACACTTGAATGCTTCTTTCTAGACTTGAAAAATATGTTTGTTCCAACGAACATCACATTGGATTTTCATGCCTGATTCCTCAATAGCTATTCCAACCATGGATACAGATGATGCTGATTCCACAAGCCGCCTGAGGGTCATCACATAACATTGGGCCTTACGAGCATTAAAATCGATCCTATTTGCAAGACCCTACTCGGAGATTGTCGTAAGATCATGCTAACAAGTCCCTGTAGAACGAAACTACGAAACAAGAGTGAATCGGACTCCAGATAATGTACCAAGTGGTGATTGATCATGCTCTTCATGACCTGCGTGAGCGTAAAGAAAATTGCTATTAGTCGTTAGTTTTCTGGGTTTGTTACCTCACCCTTTTTTGTGGTTGGCGGAACCTTTGCGGGTTTCTCAAAATCCCACCCACAGTACGAGAATAATAAAATTTTGAATGATAAAATAATTAACGAGAATAATAAAATTAAGAATGAAAAACTATTCAATGAAAGCGATTTTATTGATTCTTTGACCGACAAAATTATTGATCTATCATTCTGAATAAAAATGAACCCAATTTAATTATATTCAGAAGAAAAAAAATGGTAAAGTCGAACTAAACTTGCGTTATCGCTTGTTGGGTCATATTGACCCAAAGGATATTAAATGTGTGTAAATTGTGTTTTTAAATGTGGAGGGGGGAGGAAAAATTTAAATTTTATTATTTTCTTTTAAAACCATAATTTTCGTTCCTGCAATGGATAAATTAAAGTTTCACGTTGATATCTTACAACTAAAGGGAAAAATTTTGTGTTTGAAAACCAAAATTGGGTCAAATTGACCCAAGGAGTGCAGAATGGTTAAAAACTTCGTTGTCCCCTTATGAAACAATGTGGACCTTCGGGAAACTTTCGTTAACTCCCGAACTAACAGGAATATCGTCTATATCAAAAATACGTGTCAACTTAAATTTAATAAATATTATTTCGTATTCATATGGATATCGTAGGTCTTTGTCTTCACATAAATACCCCCTAAAATTTACACATTTTCATGACAAAAAATATTTAACAAAGCCGTATTTTACATAGTAATGCCACCGCACAGTGCCACATTTTGCCAATCTAGGACGACAAAAATCCAATTTTAATTATATTGACTTGAAATTCAGTATAAATGTTCGTTTAGACTTCGAAAATAACATTATGAAAAATGTGGGAGGCCGGTTCAAGGCCACGCGCACTATTTTTAAAATTTGTAATTTTGGTTATAATTTCTTTAAATTTGGTATATATACTCTGAATGACTGTAGAAATAATATCACAAAAAAGGGGGCGGTCAGACAACTGCCACGACTACTTTTTTAAAATATGTTTAAAAAATATGTAAAAACAAGGTTTACATATCGCCCCACTGTAGTCGGCGTCGCAGACGGTCGCAAAAGTTAGCCGTTGAAATAAGTACTATGGATATTGGTCAATATATCTGAAAAAGTCCGGCGACCAATACGGACCAAAAACAAAAGTTCTATTCCATTAAAAAAAATAAATATATAATTTTCTTTTCAAAAATTTGTATTTTGTTAAAAAGTAAATAAAAAATAGAAAAATTTGTTAAAAAAATAACTTTAACCCGTGCCGCTTTGAGGTCAAAGTTTCGGGTTTTTGGGGAAAAAGGACGATGATTTAAAAAAAAAAAATAAAAAAAAGTTTTTATGAAATTAATTAAAATAAATTTTTTTTATTTAGCTTTTACTCAAAACTACTTGGAAAAAATTATGTCAACTTTGTATGACATCATTAACCCGTTAAAAATTTTAAGCTAAAAATTACCATGAATTTAGGGGGGTACTTCAAATGAGTATTTTCGATTTTTTAAAAATTTTATTAAACAAAATTTTTAAATTCAACATTTCTATACAAGTCACTTATAAAAAACATCCTAAAGATTAAATATTAAAAAAATTGGGGATATACACCGACTCAATTTGTTTTTGGAGCCGTTTGATTTTTGTGGATTTCAAGGAAATTAAAATTTTGTGTAAATTTTTTTTTATGAAAATCAATTTTCAAATAAACTGACCAAATTTAAATTTTTTGTTGCTTCTTTTGATCAAATTAATTCAGTTAAGAACTATTAACTTTATTAGACATCGTTAACCCATATTGGCAGGGGACAAATGTGACCCAAGCAGCAAATTTAAAGTTTGTTTCTAGAATTTTAAGAATTTTATTGTTTCAAAATCATTTTGGTGGTCTATTAAATACTAATTTATAGTGTCCGACCGAATATTTGGCTTCGGCATTGGCCAAAGAGCAGCACTCGGCCAGTATTCGGCTTCGGCTACATTTTTGGCCAAATATGGCCTCATACCGAATAATTATATAAAACTTGTAAGAACGTGTTAAAAAATGTTTTTGTGGAAAAAAACAAACACTAAAAAAAAGTCTTGCACTCAAAAAAAAATTTTTACTCAAAACAGGTTTCACACTCGAAAAAATGTGCACTCAAAAAAAATTATTTTTACAAAAATTAATAAAAAAAAAAAAACATGTATGGATTCGGTCAAAATATATTTAAATAGTAAAAACAAATAAAAAAGTTAAATTTGACCGAATCCATAAATGTTTTTTTTATACCCTCCACTCTAGTGATAGAGGGTATATATAAGTTTGTCATTCCGTTTGTAACACATCGAAATATTGGTCTAGGACCCCATAAAGTATATATATTCATGATCCTTGATCGATTTTAAGTCGATCTAGCGATGTCCGTCCGTCCGTCCGTCCGTCCGTCCGTCCGTCCGTCCGTCTGTCTGTCTGTCCGTTGAAAACACGCTAACTTTTGAAAGACTTTACGGAGGCTCCTGAAGTTTGACATATATGTTCTTCATTTACCGGGTCAGGTTGGTATTGCAATCCAGCGAAATCGGTCCAGTGGTTCAAAAGTTATGAGCAAAATAGTAAATTTCGGGAAGGGTATTTTTCGAATTTACAAGATTAAAACCACTATAACTTTCGAAAGACAATTCTGAGGGGACTGAAGCTTAGCATATATATTTGTTGTTTCCCAAGGCTGTTTGGTTTTGAATTTCAGAAAAATCGGTTCAGTGGTTCAAAAGTTATAAGCAATGCACTGAATTTCAGATTTGTTTCACCTTAAACTGTTGAAAACTCGTTAAACAAGTTTTAATAGCATGGTGAAATACCAGCAGTGATGCCATTTTAGCACTTTTAGTGCTAGATCTAGCACTTTTTTTTTTGACTTAGCACTAAAGTTTTGGAAAAAAGTGCCAAGTGCTAGATCAGCACTTTTTTTAAATTTTCTAGCATTTTTAGCACTTTTTTTCAACCATCGCAGTAAAGCTCTGAAAGACCGAAAGCAACTTTTTAAAGTTCATTACATTTACGCTTTAAATTAAATTTCTCTTTCTTTGGTTGAGGCCCTTCAATTAAAACTATTGTTTTAAAAAACTCGACATTTTTAACAATTACTCGCGGTGTGCATTTCGTCTTGCAGCAAACGTAATATTTTTTACCGATATTAATTGACATTGTTGTACTTCTAAATTAGGATTTTTCTGAATTTATTTGCAAAAAATGCAATCATTTTAAAGTAAACAATTTCCGTTTTCATAATTTAATATCAAATTGATGGGATTTATTTCATTAAAAAAACTTAAAAATATAATACCTCCCAAAAAAAAAAATATTCCCGCAGATTTGGCAGTTATTTCAAGCAGATTTTGTAGTTATTTCAAAATCTGCGGGACTAATTTAATTTTTTTTGGAAGTTATTACATTTTTATAGAAATTTTTCGGGACTTATTTAATATTTTCTTGGGACTTATTTCACGTCGCCCAATTAAAATTTCAAAATCCCAAGAAGTAAAGAAAATGTAAATTAAAATTTAAAAATTAAGAAAATATAAATTCAGAAATCTTGGTTAAAATTCGGAAAACCCAATTGTAATTCAGAAATTCAAATTGAAATTAACAAAAGATTAATTAAAATTCAAAAATTCCAACTGAAATTCTTAATTTAAAAATTAAGAAAATATAAATTCAGCAATCTTAGTTAAACATCGGAAAATCCAATTGTAAATCAGAAATTCAAATTGAAATGAACAAAATATTAATTAAAATTCAAAAAACCCAACTAAAATTTGGAAAACCCAATAGAAATGTAGAAAACACAGTCGAAATTCGGAAAAATTGAATTGAAATTGAGAAAAAACAATTTAAATTTGGAAAATCTAATAAAAAACACAAAACCTTTTAGAAATTTTGAAAATTTAATCAAAATTAAGAAAACTATTGAAAATTCAGAAATTCAAATTGAAATAAAGAAATCCAAATTGAAATAAAGAAATCCAAAAATCGCAATTAAAATTCAGAAAACCCAATAAAATTTAAAAAAAAGGCAATCGAAATTAAAAAAAAATATTAAAATTCAGAAACCCAAATTAAAATACAGAAAATATGTGTAATGGTAATTATTAAAAATCATTATTTGTTGATTTAATAAAAAAAAATTAAAAAAAAAATCTAGCACTTTTTTTTTTGGTCTGTAGAGCATTTTAGCACTTTTTTTCTGCCATTTAGCATTTTTTCAAAATTCACTTATGGCAACACTGAATACCAGTTTTGTAAAACTTGTTGTTGTTTGTTTTCTTGTCGTGGGGTGCAGTTTAGTTGTTAGACAAGTAAATATTTGTTATTGTTTTGTTATTGTTAGTGTAACTGTATGTAACGGGAAAAAATCAAATAAAGTATGTGTATGATTGAATGTTAATTTGTTTTTGGTTTTTAAAGAAAAGGATGGTAATATAAAAAAAGAGGAAAATATGTGAAATAGTTTTTTTTTGTATTACATATATGTAGGTATAAAACAACAAAAATATTTTACAAAGTAATTTGTTACTCAAAGAATTTGTACACTAAAAAAAATTTACACTCAAAAAAAATTTACACTCAAAAAAAAAATGTTACACTCAAAAAAAAAATTTACACATTATTATTTTTTTTTTAATGAAATGGCAGACTCGAAAAAATGTTGACAGTCAAAAAAATTGTACACTCAAAAAAAGTTGATTGATTAAAAGAAAGTTTGACTCAAAATAATATACATACATATTTCTAATAAAAAATTTGTAATGCAATTTTTTTAAATTTTTTTAGAAAATTACTATCAGATAACATTGTGGAGGGTATTCATAGATTCGACCAAGTCGAATTACATTTTTCTACTTGTTTTAGTAATTTTTGTAAAAATAATTTTTTTTTTGAGTGCACATTTTTTCGAGTGTAAACCCTGTTTTGAGTAAACATTTTTTTTTGAGTACAAGACTTTTTTTTAGTGTTTGTTTTTTTCCACAAAAACATTTTTTAACACGTTCGTACAAGTTTTATATAATTATTCGGCAAAAGGCCATATTTGGCCAAAAATGCAGCCGAAGCCGAATACTGGCCGAGTGCTGCTCTTTGGCCAATGCCGAAGCCAAATATTCGGTCGGACACTATAAATTAGTATGTAATAGACCACCAAAATGATTTTGAAACAATAAAATTCTTAAAATTCTAGAAACAAACTTTAAATTTGCTGCTTGGGTCACATTTGTCCCCTGCCAATATGGGTTAACGATGTCTAATAAAGTTAATAGTTCTTAACTGAATTAATTTGATCAAAAGAAGCAACAAAAAATTTAAATTTGGTCAGTTTATTTGAAAATCGATTTTCATAAAAAAAAATTTACACAAAATTCTAATTTCCTTGAAATCCACAAAAATCAAACGGCTCCAAAAACAAATTGAGTCGGTGTATATCCCCAATTTTTTTAATATTTAATCTTTAGGATGTTTTTTATAAGTGACTTGTATAGAAATGTTGAATTTAAAAATTTTGTTTAATAAAATTTTTAAAAAATCGAAAATACTCATTTGAAGTACCCCCCTAAATTCATGGTAATTTTTAGCTTAAAATTTTTAACGGGTTAATGATGTCATACAAAGTTGACATAATTTTTTCCAAGTAGTTTTGAGTAAAAGCTAAATAAAAAAAATATTTTAATTAATTTCATAAAAACTTTTTTTTATTTTTTTTTTCAAATCATCGTCCTTTTTCCCCAAAAACCCGAAACTTTGACCTCAAAGCGGCACGGGTTAAAGTTATTCGATTTTCCTGAAATTTTTACACAATCATTTTTAGACGCAATTACACAATATTCCGATCCGCGCTTTTTGAAATTCGAAAATTTAATTTTTAAGTGCCACTCTAACCCACATGTTAGTAACAAACAGAATTATCGATCTTATATGATTATTTCCGTGCTATTAGGAATGTTGTATAATACATACAAACATATCATGCAAATCGGGGAACTTTTGTTTTTGATTTTTGTCGTGCTAGATTGGCCAAATGTGGCACTGTGCACCGGCAGAAAAACATTAAAAAACCTTTCTTCTCGTATGCAAACATCATATAATTTTTAAGAAAGAAATGGGTTAAAAATCAAAAAAACGAATTTTTCGCCATTTTTTGATTTATTTTTTGAAACCCTAAATCCCCGATATGGCCTATAAGCCGAGACAACCCAACATTACAATTGTTTCTTTTATATATATTCATGCAAATCGGTTCATAAGGGTTGAGATACTTCCCTTGCCAGATAGTTTTGACTCGGTGAACTTTTGGGTTGTGTTCTACGTGTTTAGAGCTACACTCAAAATAATACATTAGTAGATTTACTATTTTTTTTGCTAATTCTAGTGAGCTAACCTTTAGCAAATTTTTAGTTGAGATTAGCATGTAAGCAAAAATATCTTGTAAACTTCATTTAGCGCATTAACAATTTTAAACCATATTTGAACTGATTTTTCTTTTTAAATTTAAAATTGAGTTGACCAAAAAAATTATTTGTAATTTTTTTTTTAAGACAACTTAAAATGGCACTATCTCGGAAACTAAGCCAGATAGATCAAAATGAAGGTAATTTTTGGTTTTCGGGCTCTCCATAGAGTCTCCGGTCCTCCTCACATGTGTTGACCCTAATGGGTCCTAACTTTGGATCCAAAAAAGCATTCCCGAAAGTTTTAAAATGCTCATATCTCGGTAAATATTGCCAACACAACAAAAACTCCAAAAGCATTTTTGCAGTTCTCAACACGTAGAACATGACCACAATATAACCAAAAGCTCTCCGAGTATTATTTTTGAAGTTATCGAGTTTTTAAATTCTTAAAAAACCAGTGGTCCTTTAATATTACGTATCTCAAAAACTAAGCAAGGTAGAACAAAACGGACACAAATTTTGGATCAAAAACTATAACGATTTTTAAGGAACCCAACTAGGTCTAGGCCCATCGGGGTCTTGACCTATGGGTTCCGAACCCAATGGGGTCCTCAAATGTGTATGAAATAAGTTGAAATAAAAAAATTTCAGTTAACTAATTTTTGGCAAAACATTTTTGCTAACTTTACCAAAAAAATTGTGGGTTCAAAATCAGCAAATTTTCTTGTAGGTCTACAAGTTTTTTTTGTTAACATTACAGTTTTTTTTGAGTGTACAATAAAGCCTATGACATCACATTTAGCGGGTCAAAGGGGAGGGGGAAAAACGTGGTTTGTTTTGTTTTTTGAGGATTTTTTCCATTTCTTCAAAAGAAACTATGTGAGCACTTTATACAGGTCAAACGATTTTTTGAAGACCTATCCAATGCTGTATCGGTCGTGTTCAAATTTGGCTTCGTTAAGTTCGTTATTGTCAAAAATGTGTAATCGTTGGGTTAGTTTATATGAAGATGTATATACGTACGACCGCCAAAATCATGTAAAATAATCTCTATCAAAATTAAGCTGACCCGCATTTTTTCGTTCGGCGAAATTCCTGTTAGTTCGGCTTTTATACGGACTGTTCCGAAAGCCATTAATTTTTCATAAGGTGGCAACCCTTTTTTAAATTTGAAATTGGGCTGCTTAAAAAAACTGGTAAGTCTTATTTTTTTCCCCTCATTCCAATATTACAGTTTCAGGACAATCAGTGGGTGCCCTGTGAAAGACCTTCCTTGTTAGTCTTTGAG
Organism: Pegoplata infirma; assembly: GCA_963921195.1. NCBI lineage: Eukaryota > Metazoa > Arthropoda > Insecta > Diptera > Anthomyiidae > Pegoplata > Pegoplata infirma. The sequence goes on along the minus strand of OY992537.1, from coordinate 62,396,786 downwards.
ATGCATCCATTCTATGTTTTTTGAAGAAAAAAAAATTTTCTTCAAGTTATGAAAAGTTTTCTTAAACAATGGAAAAAAATATCCTCAAATCTAAGTTGAAAAATAAGATGAACTCGTCTGTAGTATAAAATGTCCTACTTAAATCTGATTTTTATACCCTCCAACCACAGTATGGGCATGCGCGGGTACAAGGGGGGGGAAAAAGGGGAAATTTCCCCCCCCAGACCAAATTTCGAAAAGAAAAAAAAGGAAAAAAAGAAAAAAAAAGAAGAAAAAAAAAAAAGAAAAAAAGAAAAAAAAAGGAAAGAAAAGAAAAAGAAGAAAACAAGAAAGAAGGAAATTTTCTAAAAAAAATCTCAAAGTCCAAAAATTTTCCATAGAAAAAAATCTGAAAATGTTAATTGGGAAAATTTTTAAATTTTTGAAGGAAAAAGTGAATTAATCTATATATTAATCTATGAATTTTGGCATAAACAAATTGCTTAGAATATGCATTTTTTTGTCGAACTTACATATCGTCGGTGCGCCGACCAGAACACCTATGTGTAATTTTTTTATTTTTTTTTATTGGCCCATTAGGAAGCCTATCAGGTAATGCATTTATCCCCCAGAGCGTTTCCCGTTATCTCAAATGGTTTCAAAGTTAGCTTAAACTCCTATGTGTTACCTATAACAGAAATTCTCCGGCAAAAACACTTATGTGTTATTAGAACACATAACTGTTTTTGATTTAAACGTAAAAACATAGCGTCTGCCTTTGTTTTTTTTATAAATTGATATTTTAAAAGTTTTCTGAACATTTTTTTTTGTAATATTCCGAAACTTTATTGCATAACACTGTGCAACACGATTTAAAAAAAAATAATTTCCAAATTTTTTTTAAATGCGTTTTGAACAAGCTAAAAAAAGTATAAAGTATAATTCTGAGGTAAATAATATCAAAAGATGTCCTTAGTGAAATTTTAAGGCGGTTCGTTTCTAAGAACATACATTTACATACATTAACCCTGTGTGTCCCATTTTTACGTGTCGTTTTGGTACTTTTTTTAAATATCCTCGTTGAACGCCATTAAAACGTGCGGTTAAAGGATTAAAATGTTCTACAAAAAAAATTAGTTTTACATCAAATTTTACTAGGGGTTGTCACAGGTCAAAATTTTGTGCGAAAAGTGCAAAATGCTTAAATAAATTTAATTGTGAATTATCACAAACTGTTAAATTGTTTTTCACCAAAGTCGTGTAAAATAAGTAAAAAAAAATATAAATCTTTGTCTGAGCTAAATGATGATGTCTTCAGTGAAATTTGATGGCGGTTCTTTTCTTGGAACACATTATCTTCCATTTTTGGGAGTAATCTTGGTCCTTTTGCCAAATACCCTCATAGAACTTCACTTAAACGTGCGTTAAAAGGGTTAAAATGTTCTACAAAAAAGTTTTGCAGCAAATTTTACTGGGAGTTCTCAAAGGCCAAAAGTTCGTGCGAAAAGTGCTTAAAAAAGTAAAATTGTAAAGTATCTTGGTAAGACACAATTTAACAAATTATGATTATTTAAAATTTTCCTTTTTTAAACCTTTTGCTTACATCGCACGAACTTTTGGCCTTTGACAACCCCTAGTAAAATTGGATGCAGCAAATGTTTGTAAAATTGTTTAACCCTTTATACGTATGCCTTAGTAGTGGACTATGATGATATTTAAAAAAAGCACCAAAATGAGGATAAAGGGGTAACATGTTCTAAGAAAAGAACCGCCATCAATTTTCACTGAATTATCTCTTAACTTTATTTAGCTCAAAAGCAGATTTATATTTTTTTTTCGACTTATTTTACTCGACTTTTGCAAAAAAAAGTTTAACAGTATTTGATAATTTACAATTTTACTTTTTTAACCATTTTGCACTTTGCAGGAACTTTTGGACTTTGACAACCCCTAGTAAAATTTGATGCAGAAAATCTTTGTAGAAGATTTTAACCCGTTAATGTACGTTTTTGTGGTGTAGGTGGTGTTGTATGAGGATATTTAAAAAAAGGACAAAAATGACCCCTAAAAATGGCAGATAGAGGGTTAATATGTTCTACGAAAAGATTCGCCATTTCATTTCACTGAAGATACATTTTGCCATTTTTTGCATCAGAATTATATTTAATACTTTTTTTGACTTATTACTTATTATTATTTTGGTTTTCCTGATAATCACTTTCTGCATTAGTTAAGTTTTTCCGTCTCTTTGTGATAACAAAATTCGCATCAGAAGTTTTCAGCCTTGCAAAGTACGAAATGAAAAACTTTTTACAACAAACTAATGGGATGAAAAAAAACACCAAAATAATTTTACGTGTGTTTTTTGTAGTAAATGTTGCATTTCGCACATTGCAAGGATAAAAATTCTAACGTGAATACCATCAATATTTCGCTACAAGTCCATGCGGATATATAACTTGCAAAATTTTTACTTTTGAACAACAAATAAAAATTTATTTAAAATAAATTTAAGAACAAAAACACCTATGTGTATTATATATTTTTTATAAACATGTAAAAAGTCCGAAACAAAATCACCTATGTGTAGTTTTTTGTTAAAATCTTGTACCACTTCAGATTAAAAAAAGATTTTGTATGTTTTTCAACGCGTAATATTTTTAAATGGGTTTAGGAAAAATAAAAAAAAATTTACTTTAAAAAAATGTTGCGAATTGGCAAAATAAAACGGTTTTTTTGCTCTCCTGAACAATTCATAAAAAACACATAGGTGTTCTGGTCGGCGCACCGACGATATGTAAAATTATTAAATTTTTTCTTTTTTCTAAAGAATAAACTTTTTCTAAAGAAAAAATTTTCAGAATCTGAGACTTTTTTATGTGAAAAAGGTCTCAAAACTTATTTATAGGAAAAAGGTCGCAGAAGAATTTTTCTATTGGAAAAAAGTTTCAGAGTTTTTGAATTTGAGACTTATAATAAGTAGAAAGGTTTCAGAATCTGAGTCTTTTTAAAAAGAAAAAGGTCTCAAAGTCTAATACTTTTTATTGTTGAAAAATATTCTCAGAAGTTGAAACTTACTGAATTGGTAGAAGGTGGCAGAATCTGAGAGTTTTTCAACGGGAAAAAGGTCTTAGAATCTAAGACTTTTTTATAGGAATAAGGTCTCAGAATCTCATAAAAATGTCTCAGAATCTCAAACTTTTTCTATAGGAAACAGGTCTCAGAACTATGACCTTTCTATAGGAAAAAGGTCTTAAAGTCTGAGACGTTTCCGAATCTGGTACTTTTTCTTTGGGAAGGATCACAGAATCTCCGACTTTTTCTATAGGAAAAGTGTCTTATTATCGGAATAGATTTCAGAATCAGAAAAAGGTCTCAGAATCTGTCACTTCTTACTTCTATAGAGAAATAGTGACAGAATTTTAAACTTTTTCTATATAAGAAAAAGCTCTCAGAATCTGAGACTTTTTCTTTAGGAAAAAGGTCTGAGATTTCTTTTCGAATAAGATCTCAGAATTTGAAACTTTTCCTTTAGGAAAAAGGTCTTAGAATCTGAGACTTTTTCTATTGGAAAAAGGTCGAAGAATCTAAGACTTTTTCTATAGAAAAATATCTAAATCTAAAATTTTTTCAGTACGAAACAAATCTAATAATCAGAGACTTCTCTATAGAAAAAATTTCTCGATAATGCTTTTAAATATGAGACTTTCTATTGTAAAATGCCTCAGAATTTGAGACTTTTTCTGTGGAAAAAAATTCTTAGAATCTGAAAATTTTTCTATACGAAAAAAGTCTCAGATTCTGAGACATTTTTCGTAAAGAAGAAGTCTTATATCCTGAGACATTTTCCCTATAAAAAAAAATCACGAAAAATGTCTCAAAATCTGATATTTTCTATAGGAAGAATTTCTTCTATTAAAAAATTCTAAGATTTAGACTCTTCCTATGTATACGAAAAATATACAATTTTCGTTTAAATTTCTTTTAAAAATCTGAAAATTTTTCTATACGAAAATAGTCTCAGATTCTGAGACATTTTCCCTATAAAAAATTATTTTTTCACGAAAAATGTCTCAACCTCTGATGTTTTATATCTAGGGAGAATTTCTTCTAGTAAATTATCTTCTTATGTATACGAAAAATATACAATTTTCTTTTAAAACAAATTAAAAAAAAAAATAATTATCTAAACGAAATATGATCATGAAAAACAAACCTTCATCGGCAACAACTAATAAATTTGGTGATTTTATAGCTTTCCCGTCACTTTTTTTTTGTAAAAAAAGTATCCCTTTTTTTTGCTCGTCAACAAAGTTGAATTTTTGATTTTTTTTTTCGAAGTAAAAAAATTTTTCCCCCCCCCAAACCCAAAAGCTGTACCCGCCACTGAGTATGGGAGTATACTAACTTTGTCATTCCGTTTGTAACGCATCGAAATATCGGTCGAGGACTCCATAAAGTATATATATTATTGATCCATGATCGATTCTATGACATTTTATGAATGTTTGTCTGTCCGTCCGTCCGTACGTCCGTCCGTCTGTCAGTAGATAACACAATGCAGTCCAAAATAAAACAGCTAGTCTCCTGAAGTTTTTTTTTGTGTATTTTTGTTAAATAAGTGAAACATTTTGTATATTTATCGCGATGGGATAAATATACCCACTGACCCCATCCCCCCCCAAAAAAAAACGCCCCTGACAAATATTTTTTTTTAATTTTTATTTTTTATTTTTATTTTTTTTATATTCGGCACACTCAGAAAAAAAACTAACTAAAAAATGGGAAAATTAACTAAATCCAAGGAAAATTGATAATAATTTAGCTCCATTGCCATGTACTCATAATTTTTAGACCATATTTTTCTTTTAAAGAAGGACCAATTTGAACTAGAAAATGGACAAAAAATTTCCCATTTTTTAGTTTAAAAAAACCATTTCTGATAAGGAAATTTTTCCTAAAAATTATTTAATTTTTAATGGTTTATTAATAGAATAGTGAATACACACATAATTCTCATTGGGTACATATTTTATTTAAAATATAAAGAAACGTTGTTTTTTATAGTCAAGTAATAAATTTCATTAGTTTTTTTAGTTAAATTACAACAAAAACTTTGTGTTTGACGTTTGTTCCCAGACTATGGGAAAACACGCCAAAGCCAAGGTCTTTGTTGTGATTAAAATATTATTTTTTTTTCTAACACATACATGTGGAGAAAAAAAATTTAAATATTAAATTTATTACTTGTTATACAAGATCAATCTTTTTGTATTCATGTACTACAAATAATAAACAAAATGTGAACTACAAGCAAGCATGAAAAAAATACTTAACCCTCTAATGCATAAGGCCGCTTTTAGGCGGCCCTGTGGATATGGTTGTAACTTTTGAACGGCATCACTTACAAACAAGAAAATGGTCGATTTTGAAAGCTAACATTGCACATATTAATATTATGTTCTTCTTTATTACCTAATTTCATTTGTTTATAAATATGTGAAAAGTGAATTTGAAAACAAAAGAAAGTACGAAATGAACAAGAGCACAATATAAATCAGTGTAATGTTAGCTTTCAAAATCGACCACTCTCTTGTTTGTAAGTGATGCCGTTCAAAAGTTACAACCAAATCCACAGGGCCGCCTAAAAGCAGCCTTATGCGTTAGAGGGTTAAATCAAAAAAACAATTTCAAGTTACGAAAAATTTACTAAACTTGTGGAAAAAACTTCCGCAAATTAAAGAAGATAAATATGATGAACTAATTGGTAGGAAATTACTTCCTAAAACTGATTTTTTTGAACTAAATTTTGTTTCAGGAAATATGTCTTAAAAATAAAGTTTTTTTTTTTCAATTATTTAGGGACAATTTCTTTGGCGGTAAGAATTTCTTCCATGAATTAGGGAATTCCATTTAAGGAAAATTATAGCCTATTTAACAGTACACGAACTAAATTTTTTTCCTAACACTTAGGAAAATTTCCCAAATTTTAGTTAATTTTAACTTAATTGTGGGAAAATTTATAAACTATTTTGAAGAAAAATTTTCCAAAGTTTAAGTTTTTTCTTTTTTTTGAGTGCACAGCTGAATTTAACACTCTCATTTGTTTTTAACTAAATTTGGTTTAAAGAAATATATCTAAGAATTAATATTTTTTCATACATTTTGGGAAAATTTCTTTGGCTGTAAGAATTTCTTCTATGTGTTAGGGAATTTAATTTAAGGAAAACTATGAACTATTTAGCAGTAGGTACATGAACCAAATTTATTTTCGATACAGTTTAGAAAATATCCAAACTTTTAGTTAAATTTTACTAAATTGTGGGAAAATTTATGACCTATTTTTTTTGTGTACAAATCTTCAACTTCATTAAACTTAAAATACCAAAAGAAGCAATAAAGTGCACACAACTTTTAAGTGTTAAATGTAAATCAAAATGGTGATGCGACAGTTAAAACTGGTACAAAAAAGAAAAAACTGTAAAATAATCTTGTGCTAAATAAATATATTTTTTTTTGCTTTTACTTTCATCTGAAATTGAATTGATTATTTTTTCTTTTTTTGACATTAATTACTATTGATATAAATTACTGTTTATCACATGCAAATATTTTTACTTTTTTTTTTTTTTGTTTTTTAAATATCACATGAGTTCAAAAATGACAATGGGTGCTAAGAAGAGACAACCAAATCATGCAAACGAAAAAAAAAAAATAATAATAAAGACAAAACACACAAAAAACAGACCTTTTACCTGGTACTCAATGGCACATTCAGCTGAATAATGAAAAAAACAACAATTCCAACAAAAAAAAAATAAAACAAAAAAGATTAAAGATAAAAAATAAAAAATAAAATGTAGAAATATTACATCATCAATAAAAAGCAGCATCCAAAATGATGATAAAATATTGTATACAGGCAAACAGACGTTCGTCCGTCTGAACAAAAAAAAAATCGCAAAAGTTTAAAAATGACAATTTCCAAAGTTAAAAAGTAGAAAACATAAAAATCGAAAAGTAACATACAAAACTCATAAACTCACAGTTAACGCCTTTACAAAAAAAAAAGGAAAACATATCTGTCCGATATTAACTTAACCCTTAAATGGTAATTTTAAAATTATCAATAGTTTATGGCACGATCTCCAAGTTCCAAAATTTAGAGCTCCGCTATAAAACCAGTACTACTCAAAGAATTTGAATTTTAGCAAATCTATGGGAAATTTTACTGACGGAAAAAAGCGTTTTTTGACAATATTGACTTTTGGGCAGTTCTTTAACATTTTTTTGCTCCGAAGTCGTAAAAAAAACTAATAAAAACATTATTGTTTATAAAATTAAGAAGATTTAATTTTTATAAAAAAAAACAGGGTTTGTTTTGCTACTGGCAGTAGTCAAAAATTGCATAGAATATAATAATTTTCTAGTATTACTACAGAAAATATTAGAATACTAAAGCATTTTTTTTAAATTGCTAATTTATAAATTCAAACTTGAACATATTTTCAAAATGAATATATTCAAATTTTAAAATTTCTGAAGAAAATATTTTAGCAAATTTAAAAATTTGAAAATGAAAAAAAAACTGGTGACAGCAAATTTAAAAATTTTAAAATTAAAAAAAAAAAACTGGCCACAGCAAATTTTAAAATTTTAAAATTACAATTTTAGCAAATTTCAAAACATTTAAAATGCTAAAATTGTAAATTTCAAATTCCGAAAATTGCAATTTGGTAAATTTGAAAATATTTAACATGCTTGTTTAGAAAACTTAAAAACTGAATATATTACAATTTGAAAACAATACAAATTGAATACACATACATACGTATGTGTGTATGGAAAAAAAAAATGATGAACGATATTTATTAAACGAATACATAAATATTAAAAGATAAAAATGTTACACGGTTTTTGTGGAGACTTCTAGAATACATTTTCTAAAGTATTTTTGCCTCCTAAACATAAATCTGTCATCAGAAAAAGTTGTATCGCCTTCTCGACACATAGGCATTTTAGTTTTTTGTGGACCAATACCTCAAAACCAACAATTCTTTTAGTATTGGAAAAATGTATGTTAAAAATTGGCATGAGTTTAAAATTTTTAAAAATGTTGAAATTAGTTAAAAATATTTACTTTTAAATGCCGAGTGACGCCTTTTGAATTTCTATATGGCTGATCCAATATGGCGCCCAATTTTTTAAAAATATTACAGATTCGCTTAAAACGTTTTATATATGGGTTCTTGGGGTCGCTTAAGAAGAACCTGCAGTTGGATTTTTAAAATTCAATATGGCGGACTCAACATGGGGACCAATATTTTTAAAAAATAAACCGATTTGCTTGAAACTTTATATGCTCGGGGTTTTGGGGTCGCTAAAGAAGAATCTGAAGTTGGATTTTCTAAGTTCAAGATGGTGGATCCAACATGGCGATAAATGATCCGACCCAATGGCGTATACAGGAATCTTACACTCTTCTAAAAAAAATGTCTCAGAATCTAAAATTTTCTATAAGAAAAATGTCTGAGAATCTAACAAGGGAAGTATCTCAACCCTTATGAACCGATTTGCCTGAAACTTGAAATATATATAAAAGAGACGATTTTAAGGTTGGGATGTCTCGGCTTATCGGCCATATCAGTGTTTCAAAATTTTGTTGTCCCCTTATGAAACAATGTGGACCTCCGGGAAAATTTCGATAACTACCGAACTAACAGGAATATCCTCTAGAGAAAAAATACGTGTCGACTTAAATTTAATAAAGATTATTTCGTATTCATATGGACATCGTAGCTCTATGTCTTCATATAAATACCCCCCAAAATTTACACATTTTCATGAAAAAAGTATTTAATGAAGCCAAACTTTTACAAGGTTATTCCACCTTTGGATAGGCATTAATAAAACCTTTCTTCTCATATGTATACATCATATACCTTCTTAGAAAGAAATGGCTGAAAAATCCAAAAAACGATTTTTTCTCCATTTCTTGACCCATGTTTTGAACCCCTAAATCCCCGATATGGCCGATAAGCCGAGACACCCCAACCTTCGAATTGTCTCTTTTATATATATTTTGCGTTTCATGAAAATCGGTTCATAAGGCTTGAGATACTTCCCTTGTAAGACTTTTTTTTATAGGAATAAAGTCTTTAAATATTAGCCTTTTTCTCAGAATCTAAGACATTTTCTTTAGGAAAAATGTCTCAGAATCTAAGACTATTTCTATAAAAAATTCTCAGAATCTGAGGCTTTTCTACATGAAAAATGTTTCAGAATCTGAGAACTTTCTATAGGAATAATGTCTCTGAATCTGAAAAATGTCTCAAAATCTGAGATTTTTTCTATAAAAAAATCTAAGAATCTGAGGCTTTTCTATATGAAAAATGTTTTAAAAAAAATGTTTCAGAGACACAAGGTGGGACTTTTTGTGTAGAAAAGCGCTAAAAATCTGAGTCTTTTCTATTGTAAAAATATCTTTTTCTACGGGAAAAATAATTCAGAATCTGAGACTTTCTCTTTATGAAAAATGTCTCAGAATCTGAGTCTTTATCTATATTAAAAATATTTCAGAATCTGACAATTTCCTATTGGCAAAATGTCTGAGAATCTGAGACTTGTTCTATAAGAAAATGTCTAAGTATTTGAAACTTTGTCTATAGGAAAAGTGTTTCAGCATCTGAGACTTTTTCGATTGGAAAACTGTCTCAGAATCTAAGAAATTTTCTGTAGAAAAAATGTTTGAGAATCTGAGACATTTTCTATAGGAAAAATGTCGAAGAATCTGAGACTTTTTTATAAGAATCTGAGACTTTCTATAGGAAAATTATCTCAGAATTAGAAACATTTTCTATAGGAAAAATGTCTAAGAATATTAGACTTTTTCTATAGGAAAATTTTCTCAGAATCCGAGAGTTTTTCTTTAGGAAAAATGTTTTAGAATCTATGACTTTTTGTATACTGTTTTCTTTTTAAAAAGATCTCAGAATCTGAATAATTTTTCTTAAAGAAAAGGCGAAGATTTTCTCAGAATCTAAAACTTTTTGTGTAGAATGTTTCAGAATCTAAGAAAATGTGCTAGACTAGAAATATCTCAGATTCGGGGAAAATGTCTTACAATCGGAGTCTTTTCTTTTAGAAAAGTATTTTATGAATATATTTATAGAATCATTTTCTAAAGTGATTTTTTCCCGAGAAACGTTTTTCATTGGAAATATGATTTAGAGTCTTTCACTTTTTCTATAACAAAAACTGTCTTAACTGGAAATTGTCATAGAATCTTAGACTTTTCTTTGAAAAAAAATTCAGATTCTGATAATCTTCATTGGAAAGGAACTAAAGAAAAAAAGTTTTCTTCCTTGAGATAATCGGAGTTCATAACAAGGTTTTCACAATACTTTTTCCCATTAAGCCTCTTACTATTTTTACTCTATGGTTACATTCAGTCATAGAGTAAAGAAAGGAACAGAGGTACGATTAGTGAAAACTTCGTGGAACCCAAATTGAGAATTACGATTATCTCAAGGCGGGCTCTTTTAGATAATAGAATAGATAAATTGTTTTGTTTTCTTTTCCTTTTAAATGCATTTGTTTTTTTTTTCTTTATTTCCTTTTGAAATGTATTTAGGGTTTCACTTTTTTCTTCGATTTCCTTTTGAAAGGTATTTGGGGTTTCTATTTTTTTCAATTTCTTTTTGTAAGTATTCTGGGTTCTAGCCAGAGATAATCGGAGTTCACGGCTAAAAAAAATTAACAAAAGAAGTGCGGTTTCATCCGTAATATCTTCGTCTTTACTCTGTGATTCAGTTCAAGGAAAAAATCATGACAAATTCTAAAACATGTGCTGTTATGAAAATTTTTTGTAAAAAAAAATTGACAAAAAATTTTGGGCCCCTACCGAAATAAAATCCTGGATACGCCCCTGATCCGACCTAATATTCGGTTCGGCTAAAAAGCCGAGGCGAATATTCTGCCACATTTTTGGCCTGAAAATTTTTCTATACGAAAATAGTCTCAGATTCTGAGACATTTTCCCTATAAAAAATTATTTTTTCACGAAAAATGTCTCAACCTCTGATGTTTTATATCTAGGGAGAATTTCTTCTAGTAAATTATCTTCTTATGTATACGAAAAATATACAATTTTCTTTTAAAACAAATTAAAAAAAAAAATAATTATCTAAACGAAATATGATCATGAAAAACAAACCTTCATCGGCAACAACTAATAAATTTGGTGATTTTATAGCTTTCCCGTCACTTTTTTTTTGTAAAAAAAGTATCCCTTTTTTTTGCTCGTCAACAAAGTTGAATTTTTGATTTTTTTTTTCGAAGTAAAAAAATTTTTCCCCCCCCCAAACCCAAAAGCTGTACCCGCCACTGAGTATGGGAGTATACTAACTTTGTCATTCCGTTTGTAACGCATCGAAATATCGGTCGAGGACTCCATAAAGTATATATATTATTGATCCATGATCGATTCTATGACATTTTATGAATGTTTGTCTGTCCGTCCGTCCGTACGTCCGTCCGTCTGTCAGTAGATAACACAATGCAGTCCAAAATAAAACAGCTAGTCTCCTGAAGTTTTTTTTTGTGTATTTTTGTTAAATAAGTGAAACATTTTGTATATTTATCGCGATGGGATAAATATACCCACTGACCCCATCCCCCCCCAAAAAAAAACGCCCCTGACAAATATTTTTTTTTAATTTTTATTTTTTATTTTTATTTTTTTTATATTCGGCACACTCAGAAAAAAAAACTAACTAAAAAATGGGAAAATTAACTAAATCCAAGGAAAATTGATAATAATTTAGCTCCATTGCCATGTACTCATAATTTTTAGACCATATTTTTCTTTTAAAGAAGGACCAATTTGAACTAGAAAATGGACAAAAAATTTCCCATTTTTTAGTTTAAAAAAACCATTTCTGATAAGGAAATTTTTCCTAAAAATTATTTAATTTTTAATGGTTTATTAATAGAATAGTGAATACACACATAATTCTCATTGGGTACATATTTTATTTAAAATATAAAGAAACGTTGTTTTTTATAGTCAAGTAATAAATTTCATTAGTTTTTTTAGTTAAATTACAACAAAAACTTTGTGTTTGACGTTTGTTCCCAGACTATGGGAAAACACGCCAAAGCCAAGGTCTTTGTTGTGATTAAAATATTATTTTTTTTTCTAACACATACATGTGGAGAAAAAAAATTTAAATATTAAATTTATTACTTGTTATACAAGATCAATCTTTTTGTATTCATGTACTACAAATAATAAACAAAATGTGAACTACAAGCAAGCATGAAAAAAATACTTAACCCTCTAATGCATAAGGCCGCTTTTAGGCGGCCCTGTGGATATGGTTGTAACTTTTGAACGGCATCACTTACAAACAAGAAAATGGTCGATTTTGAAAGCTAACATTGCACATATTAATATTATGTTCTTCTTTATTACCTAATTTCATTTGTTTATAAATATGTGAAAAGTGAATTTGAAAACAAAAGAAAGTACGAAATGAACAAGAGCACAATATAAATCAGTGTAATGTTAGCTTTCAAAATCGACCACTCTCTTGTTTGTAAGTGATGCCGTTCAAAAGTTACAACCAAATCCACAGGGCCGCCTAAAAGCAGCCTTATGCGTTAGAGGGTTAAATCAAAAAAACAATTTCAAGTTACGAAAAATTTACTAAACTTGTGGAAAAAACTTCCGCAAATTAAAGAAGATAAATATGATGAACTAATTGGTAGGAAATTACTTCCTAAAACTGATTTTTTTGAACTAAATTTTGTTTCAGGAAATATGTCTTAAAAATAAAGTTTTTTTTTTTCAATTATTTAGGGACAATTTCTTTGGCGGTAAGAATTTCTTCCATGAATTAGGGAATTCCATTTAAGGAAAATTATAGCCTATTTAACAGTACACGAACTAAATTTTTTTCCTAACACTTAGGAAAATTTCCCAAATTTTAGTTAATTTTAACTTAATTGTGGGAAAATTTATAAACTATTTTGAAGAAAAATTTTCCAAAGTTTAAGTTTTTTCTTTTTTTTGAGTGCACAGCTGAATTTAACACTCTCATTTGTTTTTAACTAAATTTGGTTTAAAGAAATATATCTAAGAATTAATATTTTTTCATACATTTTGGGAAAATTTCTTTGGCTGTAAGAATTTCTTCTATGTGTTAGGGAATTTAATTTAAGGAAAACTATGAACTATTTAGCAGTAGGTACATGAACCAAATTTATTTTCGATACAGTTTAGAAAATATCCAAACTTTTAGTTAAATTTTACTAAATTGTGGGAAAATTTATGACCTATTTTTTTTGTGTACAAATCTTCAACTTCATTAAACTTAAAATACCAAAAGAAGCAATAAAGTGCACACAACTTTTAAGTGTTAAATGTAAATCAAAATGGTGATGCGACAGTTAAAACTGGTACAAAAAAGAAAAAACTGTAAAATAATCTTGTGCTAAATAAATATATTTTTTTTTGCTTTTACTTTCATCTGAAATTGAATTGATTATTTTTTCTTTTTTTGACATTAATTACTATTGATATAAATTACTGTTTATCACATGCAAATATTTTTACTTTTTTTTTTTTTTGTTTTTTAAATATCACATGAGTTCAAAAATGACAATGGGTGCTAAGAAGAGACAACCAAATCATGCAAACGAAAAAAAAAAAATAATAATAAAGACAAAACACACAAAAAACAGACCTTTTACCTGGTACTCAATGGCACATTCAGCTGAATAATGAAAAAAACAACAATTCCAACAAAAAAAAAATAAAACAAAAAAGATTAAAGATAAAAAATAAAAAATAAAATGTAGAAATATTACATCATCAATAAAAAGCAGCATCCAAAATGATGATAAAATATTGTATACAGGCAAACAGACGTTCGTCCGTCTGAACAAAAAAAAAATCGCAAAAGTTTAAAAATGACAATTTCCAAAGTTAAAAAGTAGAAAACATAAAAATCGAAAAGTAACATACAAAACTCATAAACTCACAGTTAACGCCTTTACAAAAAAAAAAGGAAAACATATCTGTCCGATATTAACTTAACCCTTAAATGGTAATTTTAAAATTATCAATAGTTTATGGCACGATCTCCAAGTTCCAAAATTTAGAGCTCCGCTATAAAACCAGTACTACTCAAAGAATTTGAATTTTAGCAAATCTATGGGAAATTTTACTGACGGAAAAAAGCGTTTTTTGACAATATTGACTTTTGGGCAGTTCTTTAACATTTTTTTGCTCCGAAGTCGTAAAAAAAACTAATAAAAACATTATTGTTTATAAAATTAAGAAGATTTAATTTTTATAAAAAAAAACAGGGTTTGTTTTGCTACTGGCAGTAGTCAAAAATTGCATAGAATATAATAATTTTCTAGTATTACTACAGAAAATATTAGAATACTAAAGCATTTTTTTTAAATTGCTAATTTATAAATTCAAACTTGAACATATTTTCAAAATGAATATATTCAAATTTTAAAATTTCTGAAGAAAATATTTTAGCAAATTTAAAAATTTGAAAATGAAAAAAAAACTGGTGACAGCAAATTTAAAAATTTTAAAATTAAAAAAAAAAAACTGGCCACAGCAAATTTTAAAATTTTAAAATTACAATTTTAGCAAATTTCAAAACATTTAAAATGCTAAAATTGTAAATTTCAAATTCCGAAAATTGCAATTTGGTAAATTTGAAAATATTTAACATGCTTGTTTAGAAAACTTAAAAACTGAATATATTACAATTTGAAAACAATACAAATTGAATACACATACATACGTATGTGTGTATGGAAAAAAAAATGATGAACGATATTTATTAAACGAATACATAAATATTAAAAGATAAAAATGTTACACGGTTTTTGTGGAGACTTCTAGAATACATTTTCTAAAGTATTTTTGCCTCCTAAACATAAATCTGTCATCAGAAAAAGTTGTATCGCCTTCTCGACACATAGGCATTTTAGTTTTTTGTGGACCAATACCTCAAAACCAACAATTCTTTTAGTATTGGAAAAATGTATGTTAAAAATTGGCATGAGTTTAAAATTTTTAAAAATGTTGAAATTAGTTAAAAATATTTACTTTTAAATGCCGAGTGACGCCTTTTGAATTTCTATATGGCTGATCCAATATGGCGCCCAATTTTTTAAAAATATTACAGATTCGCTTAAAACGTTTTATATATGGGTTCTTGGGGTCGCTTAAGAAGAACCTGCAGTTGGATTTTTAAAATTCAATATGGCGGACTCAACATGGGGACCAATATTTTTAAAAAATAAACCGATTTGCTTGAAACTTTATATGCTCGGGGTTTTGGGGTCGCTAAAGAAGAATCTGAAGTTGGATTTTCTAAGTTCAAGATGGTGGATCCAACATGGCGATAAATGATCCGACCCAATGGCGTATACAGGAATCTTACACTCTTCTAAAAAAAATGTCTCAGAATCTAAAATTTTCTATAAGAAAAATGTCTGAGAATCTAACAAGGGAAGTATCTCAACCCTTATGAACCGATTTGCCTGAAACTTGAAATATATATAAAAGAGACGATTTTAAGGTTGGGATGTCTCGGCTTATCGGCCATATCAGTGTTTCAAAATTTTGTTGTCCCCTTATGAAACAATGTGGACCTCCGGGAAAATTTCGATAACTACCGAACTAACAGGAATATCCTCTAGAGAAAAAATACGTGTCGACTTAAATTTAATAAAGATTATTTCGTATTCATATGGACATCGTAGCTCTATGTCTTCATATAAATACCCCCCAAAATTTACACATTTTCATGAAAAAAGTATTTAATGAAGCCAAACTTTTACAAGGTTATTCCACCTTTGGATAGGCATTAATAAAACCTTTCTTCTCATATGTATACATCATATACCTTCTTAGAAAGAAATGGCTGAAAAATCCAAAAAACGATTTTTTCTCCATTTCTTGACCCATGTTTTGAACCCCTAAATCCCCGATATGGCCGATAAGCCGAGACACCCCAACCTTCGAATTGTCTCTTTTATATATATTTTGCGTTTCATGAAAATCGGTTCATAAGGCTTGAGATACTTCCCTTGTAAGACTTTTTTTTATAGGAATAAAGTCTTTAAATATTAGCCTTTTTCTCAGAATCTAAGACATTTTCTTTAGGAAAAATGTCTCAGAATCTAAGACTATTTCTATAAAAAATTCTCAGAATCTGAGGCTTTTCTACATGAAAAATGTTTCAGAATCTGAGAACTTTCTATAGGAATAATGTCTCTGAATCTGAAAAATGTCTCAAAATCTGAGATTTTTTCTATAAAAAAATCTAAGAATCTGAGGCTTTTCTATATGAAAAATGTTTTAAAAAAAATGTTTCAGAGACACAAGGTGGGACTTTTTGTGTAGAAAAGCGCTAAAAATCTGAGTCTTTTCTATTGTAAAAATATCTTTTTCTACGGGAAAAATAATTCAGAATCTGAGACTTTCTCTTTATGAAAAATGTCTCAGAATCTGAGTCTTTATCTATATTAAAAATATTTCAGAATCTGACAATTTCCTATTGGCAAAATGTCTGAGAATCTGAGACTTGTTCTATAAGAAAATGTCTAAGTATTTGAAACTTTGTCTATAGGAAAAGTGTTTCAGCATCTGAGACTTTTTCGATTGGAAAACTGTCTCAGAATCTAAGAAATTTTCTGTAGAAAAAATGTTTGAGAATCTGAGACATTTTCTATAGGAAAAATGTCGAAGAATCTGAGACTTTTTTATAAGAATCTGAGACTTTCTATAGGAAAATTATCTCAGAATTAGAAACATTTTCTATAGGAAAAATGTCTAAGAATATTAGACTTTTTCTATAGGAAAATTTTCTCAGAATCCGAGAGTTTTTCTTTAGGAAAAATGTTTTAGAATCTATGACTTTTTGTATACTGTTTTCTTTTTAAAAAGATCTCAGAATCTGAATAATTTTTCTTAAAGAAAAGGCGAAGATTTTCTCAGAATCTAAAACTTTTTGTGTAGAATGTTTCAGAATCTAAGAAAATGTGCTAGACTAGAAATATCTCAGATTCGGGGAAAATGTCTTACAATCGGAGTCTTTTCTTTTAGAAAAGTATTTTATGAATATATTTATAGAATCATTTTCTAAAGTGATTTTTTCCCGAGAAACGTTTTTCATTGGAAATATGATTTAGAGTCTTTCACTTTTTCTATAACAAAAACTGTCTTAACTGGAAATTGTCATAGAATCTTAGACTTTTCTTTGAAAAAAAATTCAGATTCTGATAATCTTCATTGGAAAGGAACTAAAGAAAAAAAGTTTTCTTCCTTGAGATAATCGGAGTTCATAACAAGGTTTTCACAATACTTTTTCCCATTAAGCCTCTTACTATTTTTACTCTATGGTTACATTCAGTCATAGAGTAAAGAAAGGAACAGAGGTACGATTAGTGAAAACTTCGTGGAACCCAAATTGAGAATTACGATTATCTCAAGGCGGGCTCTTTTAGATAATAGAATAGATAAATTGTTTTGTTTTCTTTTCCTTTTAAATGCATTTGTTTTTTTTTTCTTTATTTCCTTTTGAAATGTATTTAGGGTTTCACTTTTTTCTTCGATTTCCTTTTGAAAGGTATTTGGGGTTTCTATTTTTTTCAATTTCTTTTTGTAAGTATTCTGGGTTCTAGCCAGAGATAATCGGAGTTCACGGCTAAAAAAAATTAACAAAAGAAGTGCGGTTTCATCCGTAATATCTTCGTCTTTACTCTGTGATTCAGTTCAAGGAAAAAATCATGACAAATTCTAAAACATGTGCTGTTATGAAAATTTTTTGTAAAAAAAAATTGACAAAAAATTTTGGGCCCCTACCGAAATAAAATCCTGGATACGCCCCTGATCCGACCTAATATTCGGTTCGGCTAAAAAGCCGAGGCGAATATTCTGCCACATTTTTGGCCGAATAAAGAATAATTATATGATATTGTAGTCACGTGTTGAAAAATGCACCAAACTCGTTTATGAAAATTTTCAAGCAAATCAGGTTACATAAAAAAAATGGTCGCCATGTTGGATCCGTCATTTTAAATTTGGGAAATTCTACTTCAGATTCTTATTTAGCAACCCAAAATGCGTAAAAAGTTTTAAGTCAATTATTTTTAAAAAGTATCGCCATGTTGGATCCGCCATTTTGAACTTAGAAAATCTAACTTCAGATTCTTCTTTAGCGACCCAAAAAACCAGTGCATACAATATTTCAAGCAAATCGGTTTATTTTTAAAAATATTGGTCGCCATGTTGGGTACGCCATTTTGAATTTTAAAAATCCAACTGCAAGTTCTTTTTAAGCGACCACAAGAACCCATATATAAAGAGTTTTAAGCGAATCTGTAATATTTTTAACAAATTGGGCGCCACATTGGATCAGCCAATAGAAATTTAAAAGGCGTCACTCGGCATTCAAAAGTAAATATTTTTAAGTAATTTTAAAATTTTTTAAAAAATTTTAAACTCATACCAATTTTGGAGAGAGGGGTGGCTTGGTTGACGCAGAAACCCTCATATAAAAATGTAATATACATTTTTCCAATACTAAAAGAATTGTTGGTTTTGAGGTATTGGTCCACAAAAAACTAAAATGCCTATGTGTCGAGAAGGCGATACAACTTTTTCTGATGACAGATTTATGTTTAGGAGGCAAAAATACTTTAGAAAATGTATTCTAGAAGTCTCCACAAAAACCGTGTAACATTTTTATCTTTTAATATTTATGTATTCGTTTAATAAATATCGTTCATCATTTTTTTTTCCATACACACATACGTATGTATGTGTATTCAATTTGTATTGTTTTCAAATTGTAATATATTCAGTTTTTAAGTTTTCTAAACAAGCATGTTAAATATTTTCAAATTTACCAAATTGCAATTTTCGGAATTTGAAATTTACAATTTTAGCATTTTAAATGTTTTGAAATTTGCTAAAATTGTAATTTTAAAATTTGCTGTGGCCAGTTTTTTTTTTTAATTTTAAAATTTTTAAATTTGCTGTCACCAGTTTTTTTTTCATTTTCAAATTTTTAAATTTGCTAAAATATTTTCTTCAGAAATTTTAAAATTTGAATATATTCATTTTGAAAATATGTTCAAGTTTGAATTTATAAATTAGCAATTTAACAAAATTGCTTTAGCTTCTAATTTTTAAATTAGCAATAAAGAAAAATATTGAAGGCGTGAAATATTTGTAGTATTATATTGTTTAAAAAATTTTTTGTGTATGCTAATTGTAAACCCTGAAAAAAAATATTTTTTTAAAATTTCAACAACAAATTTTGAAAACCATATTTCAATGTTTTTTTTTTTGCTGGAAAGGACACCATGGATTTTCTAAAACAACATTTTTTGTTAAGTTAAGAATGTCCTTTTAACGCTATTAAAATTTAAGAGAGGTGTTGTTCATATTATTCAGCAATAAATTTTCATAATTTGTTAGATAGCCAAATATTTAATTTTATTTTAAATTTTGGCAATTTAGCAAATGGGAATGGAAAGAAGAAACAAGACACAAGATAGAGGAAAGAGGAAAGAGGAAAGAGAAAAGAGGAAAGAGGAAAGAGGAAAGATGAAAGAGGAAAGTGGAAAGAGGAAAGAGGAAAGAGGAAAGAGGAAAGAGGAAAGAGGAAAGAGGAAAGAGGAAAGAGGAAAGAGGAAAGAGGAAAGAGGAAAGAGGAAAGAGGAAAGAGGAAAGAGGAAAGAGGAAAGAGGAAAGAGGAAAGAGGAAAGAGGAAAGAGGAAAGAGGAAAGAGGAAAGAGGAAAGAGGAAAGAGGAAAGAGGAAAGAGGAAAGAGGAAAGAGGAAAGAGGAAAAAGGAAAGAGGAAAGAGGAAAGAGGAAAGAGGAAAGAGGAAAGAGGAAAGAGGAAAGAGGAAAGAGGAAAGAGGAAAGAGGAAAGAGGAAAGAGGAAAGAGGAAAGAGGAAAGAGGAAAGAGGAAAGAGGAAAGAGGAAAGAGGAAAGAGGAAAGAGGAAAGAGGAAAGAGGAAAGAGGAAAGAGGAAAGAGGAAAGAGGAAAGAGGAAAGAGGAAAGAGGAAAGAGGAAAGAGGAAAGAGGAAAGAGGAAAGAGGAAAGAGGAAAGAGGAAAGAGGAAAGAGGAAAGAGGAAAGAGGAAAGAGGAAAGAGGAAAGAGGAAAGAGGAAAGAGGAAAGAGGAAAGAGGAAAGAGGAAAGAGGAAAGAGGAAAGAGGAAAGAGGAAAGAGGAAAGAGGAAAGAGGAAAGAGGAAAGAGGAAAGAGGAAAGAGGAAAGAGGAAAGAGGAAAGAGGAAAGAGGAAAGAGGAAAGAGGAAAGAGGAAAGAGGAAAGAGGAAAGAGGAAAGAGGAAAGAGGAAAGAGGAAAGAGGAAAGAGGAAAGAGGAAAGAGGAAAGAGGAAAGAGGAACGAGTAAAGAGGAAAGAGGAAAGAGGAAAGAGAAAAGAGGAGCCCCTTTTGGTATATGAAGAGGAGCCCCTTTTGGTATATGTAGAGGAACCTCTTTTCTCTTTTGCTAACTTATCGACAAAATTTTTTCTAGTTTAAGAGTATTTGTCAGTTCTTTATACACTCAAAAAAATACGTTAGTAGATTTACAAATTTTTTTTGCTAATGCTAGTTAGCTAACTTTTAGCAAATTTTTAGTTGAGATTAGCATGTTAGCAAAAAATTCCTGTAAACTTCATTTAGCACATTAGCAATTTTAAACAAACTTTGAACTAATTTCTTTTGCTAAATTTGAAATTGAGTTGACAACATTTTTGCAAGATTTTTTGCTAACATTAGCAAAAATAAATGGTAAATTTTTTTTTATTTTCAGAAAACTTAAAATGGCGCTATCTCGGAAACTAAGCCAGATAGAGCAAAATGGAGGCCATTTTTAGTTCTCGAGTAGAGAACCAAAAATGGCTTTGGTAGTATCGCCGGTCCTCTTCACATGTGTGGACCCTAATGGGTCCTAACTTTGGATCCAAAAAAGTTAGCATTCCCGAAAATTTTAAAATGCTCATATCTCGGTAAATATTTCCGATACAACAAAAAGTCCAAAAGAATTTTTGTAGCTCTCAACACGTAGAACAAGACCGCAAAATAACCAAAAGCTCTCCGAGTAATATTTTTTAAGTTATCGAGTTTTTTAATTCTCAAGACCCTAGTGGTCCCCTAAAATAACGTATCTCAAAAACTAAGCAAGGTAGAGCGAAACGGACACAAATTTTGGATCAAAAACTATGACGATTTTTAAGGAACCCAACTAGGTCTAGGCCCATCGGGGTCTGGACCTATTGGGTCCGAACCCAATGGGCTCCTCAAATGTGTATGAACTAAGTAAAAAAAAAAAAAAATTCAGTTAACTAATTTTTGGCAAAACATTTTTGCTAACTTTAGCAAAAAAATTGTGGGTTCAAAATCAGCAAATTTTCTTGTAGGTTTATAAGCTTTTTTTGCTAACATTACAGTTTTTTTTTTTTGAGTGTAAAACAAAAGGGGACTAGATCTAAACATTTTTTGTCGTTAATTCTTGTTGTAAAAAAAATATAGAATCACATTTTCGTTACAACAACCGATTGATTTTATTCGCAAAATTTATGGGGTGTGCTTTTTTTAAATTATTCCCTTAAAAATAACCCAGCCCAGAAACCTGACCAATACATCCTACTGGTGCTATTCGTACAAACCTACGGCTGCATTATGCGGTTACGTCGGCAAAAAGAGACAAAATTCTTAATAGTACACTGCAATGGAGGAGCAGCTGCTGTGGCTATAGCGCGATCTTGAAGAAGATAACAATACCACAAAATGTGGGCACTTTACCACTATGATACCATCCAGGTAGTCTTATATGAGGGGCATTCCGGGTAGTGTAGATTCCATAGAATTTTTCACGGATGGATCTAGGCTGCACGAACAAGTGGGTTTTGGAGTCTATTCGGAAGAGCTTGGATTGAGCCTGGCTCGAAGATTGCCAGATCATTGCAGTGTTTACCAGGCAGAGATGCTGACAATAATAGAAGTGGTTGACTGGTTGAGTTGCAATGTCTTGTCTACAACTACAGTCAACATCTATTCTGACAGTCAAGCCGCGGTCAAGTCCCTGGAGTCAATGTTTCTGAAAACAAGATCTGCCGTTAACTGCCGCACCTCTTTAAATGAGATGACCAAGCAGTTTGACATACGACTCATTTGTGCCCAAGGGCACAGAGACATTCCAGGGAATTGAAAAGCCGATGAGCTGCAAGACTGGAAACTATCTTACCGGTTCCAACAGAATAGGAATGTGTTGGTATGCCTCTTGAACCTTGCAAACAAAATCTACGGTTTGTACCGCGTTGGAGACTAATCAGAGATGAGAAAATGGATGAACGTGCAAGACAGCACGACAGATCTATCTGATATCGCTTCCAAGAGGAGATATTTCGACAGTGGTTGCTGTAATTACCGTACACTGTATATAGGGAAGCACGCAGAGCAGTTAAATGTGCCGTCAAATGCCTTTGCCGAAGTTGCATGTATGAAGAGGAGTTGGAAACTACACTCTAATTAAAATGATTTCAGTTTCCTACTATAAATTGGGTAAATTTACACAAAATGTGTAGTTTTACCAAAAAATTATTGGAAATTTACACATTTATAGTAGTATATTATTTGAATTTGTTGAAATTTACCCAATTTATAGTAGGAAACTGGACTCATTTGTTTAGAGTGTATCAAACACTTCATCAGCCATTTCCCGGCATCTTCTGGTCAGAGACTTGCTTCACTGGGATCTAGGGAGCTCCACAATCTATCTTATTTCTCAGATGTAAAAATTCAATATCTTAGAAGTTTCATAAGAAGCTCAAATGTGTTTAACGGCAGAGACAAGTAGGGAAACCTATTGCAGTCCTGTGGTATTACAATGGACCTCAGAGTCTATGTGTGCTAACGTGAAACGTCGGCAGCTACTTACTACATAACCTATCTCGACTCTTTGTATTCTACTTTAAAAAAAATCTATGGTTGGGTTTTCCCGCAATCTTACAAGGACAGTTCCCAAAGAGACCATTCAGATTTCTTTGAAATTTGTAAAGAAAAAATAAAAAAATCTAAATTTAATCTTAATGTATTTTGACATTCTGACCGAGGTCAGGAACGATAGAATTGCATCAGAATGCTATTCTATCGTTGGGTTTTCTTGTAATCTTACAAGGAAAGTCCGCAAAGTGAAACAACCTGATTTCTTTAAAACTTTTACAAAAGATAGAGAAAAACTAAGTTAAGATCGGCTTGTCTAAGTGGAATCGAGTTCAGGAGGTCAAAATACACAAAGATTCGATTTATATTTTTTTCTATCTTGTGTATTAATTTTAAAGGAATTTGGAACTTTGGGGAACTTCCTTGTAAGATTACAGGAAAACCCAAAAATATATTTTTTGAATGGGAGATTCGAGTTCAGGGGTCGAAATACATTAAGGTATGCTGGTCTTGTTTCTGGGTCAGAACCTTTTTTGTAGGGCTGTGCAATCATAAGTTATTCCTCAAACAGTTACTTACAGTTAGGGGTTAACTAAGCGCGTGATGCCTTTCACAAAAAAAAAAAAAATAACTAAGAAAAATCTCTAAATACAAAAATGTTGAAAATCATTTAAATGTGCATATGTTTAAAAAAAATTATGCAAAAACGAAAACAAGGTGCGTGTATTGACCTGATTTTACTTTCATTTGACTTTAATTTTTTTTGCATTTTTTTTTTCGTATTTTCGAACATAACATACAAGTTTTTTTGAGTTTGGTACATTTAGGTTTGTTTTATTTTTTTTGTTGTTGTTGATTTTTTTCGCTTAGGCTGAAATAATTGTTTTTTAAAGCTTTTTTTGGGTTAAGAGTAAAAACGGCTTAATTTAAATTTTTTAACACTTTCTCTGTAATTTCAATTTTAATTTTCAAGTTGCTAAAAAGCAACAAAAATTATGCATTTAGATAACTGAGCAGATGTTATATTATCTTAAAAAATGCTTAAAAATGCTTCATAATATATTTTTATTATCTTTTACTCAAGTTGCAAGTTTGCATGTGAGAAAATGCCATTTAAGAAGCTTTTGAGGTATTAAATGGAAGTAAAGAGGGTTTCTCATATTAAGCAGAAACGAAATTTATTTGCACTACATTTATGTCATTAAAATGCAATGCTGATTTTGGTTTTAGCTTTTTTATACCCTACACCAGACTCTGTAAATTTTTTTTGTTCGTAAGATTTTAAACACTCTTCACTTACACTCAAAATAATACATTAGTAGATTTACTATTTTTTTTTGCTAATGCTAGTAAGCTAACCTTTAGCAAATTTTTAGTTGAGATTAGCATGTTAGCAAAAATATCTTGTATACTTCATTTAGCCCATTTGCAATTATAACAAAATTTTAACTTATTTTTTTCGCTAAATTTAAAATTGAGTTGACCAAATTTTTACAAGCTTTTTTGCTAATATTAGCAAAAATAAATTGTAATTTTTTTTTTTAAGAAAATTTAAAATGGCGCTATCTCGGAAACTAAGCCAGATAGAGCAAAATGGAGGCCATTTTTGGTACTCGGGCTCTCCATAGTATCGCCGGCCCTCTTCACATGTGTGAACCCTAATGGGTCCTAACTTTGGATCCAAAAAAGTTAGCATTCCCTAAAATTTTAAAGTGCTCATATCTCGATAAATATTGTCGACACAACAAAAAGTCAAAAGCTCTCCGAGTAATATTTTTTAAGTTATCGAGTTTTGTAATTCTCAAAACCCCAGCGGTCCCCTAAAATCCCGTATCTCAAAAACTAAGCAAGGTAAAGCGAAAAGGACACAAATTTTGGATCAAAAACTATGACGATTTTTAAGGAACCCTACTAGGTCTAGGCCCATCGGGGTCTGGACCTATCGAGTCCGAACCCAATGGGATCCTCAAATGTGTATGAACTAAGATAAAATAAAAAAAATTCAATTAACTAATTTTTGGCAAAACATTTTTGCCAGTGCTGTATGCTATGATTGAAATAACGAAACAAATAAATAACAATATTTTTAAAAAAATATTCAAATAAGCGATTATTTAAATATTTTGAAAATGAATAATATTTATTTGCTATTATTTAAATAACGAAAAATTTAAATAATTTTTTCTGATTGATTATTCAAACAAAAAAAAATAAATTTTTCTTATTATTCAACAAAAATTTCTGAATAATTTTGGTTATTCACAAAAATATCAAATAAATAACGTATTATTCAAACAAAAAAAAATAAATATTTTTGAAAATTTTGTGTTTGAAAAAGAAATGTATTTTATTTATTTTGTCATTTGTTATACAGTGAAACATAAAATTATTCATACAAAACAGTTTTGTTTAAAATTAGCTTCTTTTAAAAAGTTGTATTTTTGAATTTTTAGGAGAATTGTTGTATAGAGAATGCTATTAAAACTATAAAAAGCCCAATTGAATTTCAGAAAAGCTAAGTTGTAATTTATAAAAAGTCAATTGAAATACAAAAAAGTTATGTTGTAATTCAGGAAATTCCAATTGAAATCCCATTTTTCTGTCATCCTTCTCTCCCACTCTATTTTAAGCTTCACTGGTGATTTTATTGTAGCTTTAATTTGAGGCCCCCAATTCATTATTAATACTCCTTCGCCAAGTCTGTGATGGAGCACCAGGGGAGGGAGCCGGGGGACATTGAGGGACACCTTCCCACTCGTGATAAATTTTAGCAAATTCATTTGTTATGATTTTTGCAATAAAGCAAGGATGGATACCAATACCTTTTCAATACCGATACCCTTTAATAACAATTTTAATTGAAAACCAATACCGAAGAAAAACTAATACCTTTATTTGGGCGTGAGTTTGCGTGATTTAATTTTTGATTTTACTTATTTAATTATAATTTTTTCATTTCTTGCAAAAAAATTTTTTTAGCTGTTTTTTTTTGTAAGAAAATTTGTTTGCGTGAGTGGAGCTTGCGTGACTCATGCGTGAGCGTGTTTGAATCTGGCGTGAGTTACGCATGAGCGTGAGAAATTTTAATTTCAATCACGTGATTGTAAGTGAAAAAAATTGCGTGAGTAATTAGTGAGTGATTATTTTTTTTTGCGTGAGCGTGAGTGAGTGTGAGTCAAAATTCACTCACGCGCCCATCTCTACTGTAAACGATATGTTTTTGTTTTTATCCTTGATCGATTTAAAGATTCCTAGTGATGTCCGCCTGTATCTCCGTCTGTCTGACCCTAGAAAGTACGAAAGAGAAAAACTAAAGAAAATTAAGAGCTTAAACGTGTAAGCAATTGGTGTTAGGATTCGAACAAGAAATCAACACTTCATTCCCCATTTCAGGTATTAGGATTCTTTGAAGAAATCAACACTTCATTTTCATAAGAAATGCCTAAAAGTATTTAAAATATTCAGCGTACATTTTGACCATTAAGGTTTAGTTAGCCTAAAAACGTAAGCTTAACGTTAACTCTATGCAATGTTCATTAACCAAAATAGTACAGAACATTCTTATTTATGTTTTGTTTTTTTTTTTTGTATAGTTAGAGAAATTTTATTCCCAACAAAACTTCTTTACGTTTTTACTTGACATAGAAGTAAGAAAAATAATAAAGACAAGGTTAGCTACCCGTTACCGTCACCTAACGTAGCGTAGCGGTCAAAATCATATACAAAATCCCGTAACCTTCTGCAAAGAAGAATAATTGCTCTCACTTGTTCCCATCTAACAAAAACCTCTCTACGCTACGTTAGGGTACGGTTGCGGGTGCATTTAAAAATAGAATAACACATTCAAAAATATATTTTTTTTTGTAGGAAAAATTTTTAATTGTGTACATATGCATTTTTTTTTATTTAAATAAATTTTGATTTTAGAGTTAATATTAAAGAACATTTTCTTAAAAATGTCACCAAAGCCAAAAACCTTGAAAATCTGAGTAAATATACATCCTCGCAGGACTTTTTGTTGTATTTGAAAAATATCTGAAAGTATTTTAAAAACTTCAGTATTTTCCATAGGAAAATGTTCAAAATAGCATTTTAAAATAGTAAAAATCTAAAGATTTCAGTTCGGGAAAATTTACAAAGAATATTCTAATTAATGTTTTAGTAAAAAAACGCTTTGTTAAGAAGTTTGCTATCAAACAATATTAGTTTGTAAAAATAATTTTATGTTTCACTGTATAATAAATGACAAAATAAATAAAATACATTTCTTTTTCAAACACAAAATTTTCAAAAATATTTGTATTTTTTTGTTTGAATAATACGTTATTTATTCAATTTTTTGTGAATAACCAAAATTATTCAAAAATTTTTGTTAAATAATAAGAAAATTTCTTTTTTTCCTGTTTGAATAATCAATCAGAAAAAATTATTTAAATTTTTTGGAAACAAATATTATTTTATTTGTATGAAATTGAATAAAATAAAATTTTATTTTATTCAAATCAAAATAAATAAAATAACAGATCATTTTATTTTTTGATAACCAACTAAAATAATAAAGTATTTTATTTTTTCCAAAAAATTCAAATAAAAGTATTCAATAATACAGCTTTGATTTTTGCTAACTTTACCAAAAAAATTGTGGGTTCAAAATCAGCAAATTTTCTTGTAGGTTTACAAGCTTTTTTTGCTAACATTACAGTTATTTTTTTTTTGAGTGTATTACCATTTTTAGCGTATTTTGTCATGACTATTTTTTTTTAACTTGACGATTTTGACGATTTTTTTTTTCAATTTACGATTTCTCCAAAAAAAGTTGACAGCACTGCTCAAATTCATTCTCCAAACCTAAAAATTTTTCGTAACAAAGTTTTTAAATTCACCGATTTTTACTTACAAAAATTTTTTACATTCTAAAACAATAATTTTTCTTTTAGAAAAATTTTCAGATTTCCAATAAAAAATCTTTAAAAGAATTCAGATTCTGTTATATTACTTCCGAAAATAATCACCGATTTAAAGAATCTCTTAAAAAAATCATTTTTATTTTTGGTATACACTGAAAAAAAAAAAAAAATACCATTTATAAAGCATGTTGAACTTAATTTAAAAAAAGGTGGGGATGCGAGGGCTCCAATGATATTAATTCTTCTTCCAAGTATATCTTTTCCTAAAACAGAGTAATGCATTTACTTAAATATATTTTAAAAGTAAGTAAAATTATACTTAATATAAGTTTAATTGTTTTTATCCAGAGGAAAAATATTTTTTCTAAAATAAGTAAAAATTTCCTTAAACTTACGGATTCTGTGGACCCTATGGAATCCCAATGTGCCCCAATATATGGGGTCCGCCCATGACTATGTGCGTCGCTAATGATTTTGATCCAAAATTTTGGTCAGAATCGCTCTATCTTGCTTAGATTTCGAGATATGGGAATGGGGTCTTGAGAAATTTGATCATGAAATAACTCGAAAACTATAACTCGGAGGGCTATCGGGTCTTCAGCGGTCATATTCTACAAGGATGCTGAGGCTTAGCATATATATTTGTCGTTTCCCTGGCCTTGTTTGTATTGAATCGGTCCAGTGGTTCAAAAGTTATTAGCAAAACCGTGAATTTCGGATTAGTTTTACCTTAAATTCACGTGTTGAAAAGCCGTTAAACATGTTTTAAAATCATTGGTAAGTCACAAAAATATTTCATAACGTAGTTTTGTCACTCAAAAATATTTGTACGCTGAAAAAACAAAAAAAAAAAAATACACTCGAAAAAAATTTTACACTCAAAAAAAAAAATTTTATACTAAAAAAAAATGTAAACTATTTTTTTTTTTTTTAAATTACTTAAAAAAAAGTTTTTTTATACAAAATAAAATATTTCTAGTCAAATATGTTATTTTTTTCGCGTTAGAAAATTGACTATCACTTAAAAAGGGCATTGTGGAGGGTATTCATAGATTCGGCCAGTCGAATTTAACTTTTCTACTTGTTATTTATGAAATCCCAAATTATTTGCAAAAATTAGTTTAGTTAAACCCCCTCTGTGCACTGTATGACCCCAATTTAGGGATTTCCCTTAATATGTTAAATTCAATTTTTATGTTAAACAG
Source organism: Pegoplata infirma (assembly GCA_963921195.1). Classification (NCBI taxonomy): domain Eukaryota; kingdom Metazoa; phylum Arthropoda; class Insecta; order Diptera; family Anthomyiidae; genus Pegoplata; species Pegoplata infirma. Next base: position 62,367,690 of record OY992537.1, on the reverse strand, counting down.
TACCAGCCCGTATCTGCAAACAATTATCAACAATATGATAAACACAATATTTACCCCTATCATATAATGTAGGGTGACTTATTTAATAAGAGTACTAATTACTTCTGGGTTTTCTAAAAAAGTTTTTTTTTATTTTTTTGTATCTTCAAATAAATAAATACTTACCGGTAGCCATAATGTACATTGCTTTTAAAGCTTTACAAAGAGCTACAGACGAAAAACGCTAGTGCATTTTTGTTTTGTATTTTTTTTGGTTTATTCATTAAAAACTCTAGACATAAACTCTTGGCTTTTCAGATAGAGTTTTGTACTGAGCCAGCTAAGACACAGCAAAAGTCATCGAACGCGTGGTGTGGTAGATTTTAAAAAATTCAATATATTAAAAAAAATAAAAAATAATTCGTAAACTAGTATTGGTATATTGGTTATTATAGTGTGAGTGCGAGTTTATATATCGGTTATATGTGCGCGTATTGAACAACAATCAAACGAAAACGAAATCTTAACAACAGCAGCAACAGAAATAAAAAATATTTAAAAAAAAAACTAGTTAAAATCAACAGATAGACAACAACAATAAACACTAGCTGACTGTCTGCTTTCGGCTACAACACACACCAGCAACACACCAGCAAAAACATACAACGGACAGAGCTATTTTGTCATCAACTTTGCACTTTTGCGCTCGCTTAACTTTCGTTAAGCTTACAGATTGTTAAAGCGCTTGCTGCAGTAAGCACGCGTGCGCGGAATATTTTCTCTTTAAAAACGTTTACGTTTGAATTTTTTTTTTATTCAATTTCAAAAAAAAAAAAAAATTTAAAACAGTGTTGACTTTTTAATATCCTTTAAAAATTAACTAAAACAGTTAAAATTTGAATTATCAATTCAATGGTTGTAATTAGAATTCGTCATACGTTATGCTAAACAGCGAAAGGCTTAAATATAAAATATATTTTATCGGTTACTATCTTTTCGGCAAGACGTATTTATAACGAAAATTATAAAAAAAAATATAAATACATATAAATAATATATAATAAAGTGCCTAAAATTACACTTAAAACAAGGAAAGGAATAATAAAAAAATATTATTGAAGAAAAAAAAGAATTTATTTCAAAACAAGTGTTTCCTGTTTTTTTTTTACTGCAAAAGTGCCAAAATTTTTTTATTTTTTAATAATAATAAAAAAAAAACATAATTTATTTAAAAACTAAGTTAATTTATTTTCGTCTTTAATATAAACTATAATTTAATAATAAATAATAAAAAAAGTCATAGTTTTATTTTTATTTATAACAAAAATATATATAAAAAATATTTAAAAACAATATCCTGGCAAAGGAAATAGTGTTGGATAAAAGATTCAAAATGGCGAAACAACGTTGTATAATCGGAGTAATATTATGGTGAGTTTAAAACACACATAATAAAATTTAAGATTTAAAAAAACAAAAAAAAAAAAAATACTTTGAAATTCATAAGTTAGAATTGTTAATGAAAAATTTGACAAGCATTCAGAAATAATTGCTGTGTTTTTCAATAAGTGGATTTATTTTTTTTTTATAGCTTAAAAAAAATATTTTTACATGCCAAAACAAATTTGGAAATTTTTTTTCCGTTATCTACGATAAATTAGCAATTATAATCGGAAAAAAATAAATATTTTTAGAAACTCAACAAAAAAAAAAAATTATCTAAATTAATTTTAGGATTTAATAAGTCCATTTTGGATTAATTTTGATTTTCCTATATATTTTTTTTAATTTTCTATTAATTTTTATTATTTTTTTGGATTATAATTGCTTATTTAGCGTAGATTATGGAAAAAATATTCCAAATTTTTTTGCTTTGTTAAAATAGTTAATCAGATAATAAATCCACTTACTGAAAAACACAGCAAATGTTTTTGTTAACACTTCTTACTGACAGATGTAATTTGAAGTTATCAGATTTAATTTTGAACTTCTTTCTTTCTTAAATTTATTGATCCCTTTTGTGTTTTCATTAAAATTTGAGAAAAACAGTATAGTAGTATTTAATATTAATATTTTTAGTCAAATGCCTGATATTGTTGTTTTGGCGCCCAACGTGGGGCCAACTAACAAAGATATGTAACTTTCCATTTTAAGAGAAAAACAATAATGTGATTATATTATTCAAATTCCGATTAATTTTTATTAAAAAATAAAAATAGCTTTATTCAACTTTTAAAATTATATCTTGAGTAGGTTTATTCTAGCTCGAGGTCATTATTTCCTTTACTAATCAAAACCATGATATTCTCATAGAATAATTTTCAAGAAAATTATTTTTCTGTTTTAAATTTATTTATTTTTGTAATTTTTCCCAGACTATTTTTGTCATTTCTGCAAGACATGTGTTTTGGAATTTGTTTGATTCCATTTTTAAAACGATTTGGCATACATAAAAACCCAAAGGGATTTTAAATGATTCAAACCAAAATAATAATACATATTGAACTCTACATTCATTGAGAATTAGAAGAAACAAATTGTACAATCCCTTCTAAAGGCCACAATTATCAAAAAACCATCAAAAAACTATTAAAAACAGATTTTTTTAATAGTTTTTTGTTAAGAGATTGTTCTTTTAATTATAATTGAAAACACCGCTCAACAAATCGAAGGTTTTTGGATCCGGTTTAAAGTTTGATATAAAATTTTTAAAGCTTTTGACTCGCTGATTCCAAATCTGTGCTCCAAATTTTTCCATCACGTCTAGAATTTTAATTATTCGCGGTTGAAAATGCGAAAAAACGTGATTTTTGCCTTTTTTGAAAGCCTGCGTAGCAGCCACTGGGTGGAATAAAAATCTGGTATAAAGCGTTAGAGTAGAATTGAACTATGATCTCAAATATGTGATCAAAAAAATTCGAAGTTGTTGCACTATTATTGGCCAAACATGTATTTTAAAAAAACACTGTGAAAAAATTAGAAAAATCACCATTTTTAAAAGGCTCTAAAACAAAAACCAAATGATCAATCTTTACTGTGATGAGCTCAAAATTTAGGCAAAAGTTTATTCTTCTTATAGACATTTAAACCCATTAAAGATATCTTCCGATTTGAACGAAAAATGACACAGAAAACTTAAATTTGTAAAATATTTATTTTTTTAGTTTTTCTTTGAAAAATTATCTTTTTTACAAAAATGATCATTTTAACAGAGCCATTTTTAAACGCAATTTTAACCCAACCAAACGCAATAATTAGAAAAAAATTGTTTTCTATGTTGGAGACCAAAGACAAATTATACTTTTGCGCTTTATACCAGATTTGTATTCCACTCAATGGCTGCTGTGCAGGCTTTCAAATAATGCAAAAATCGTAATTTTTCGCATTTTCAACCATGAATAACTAATAATCTGGACGTGATGGAAAAATTTGGAGAACAGATTTGGAATCAGGAGATCAAAGTCTACTAAAATTGATCACCAGAATTCAAACCGGCAAATGAGTGTTGAGCGGTGTAATTAACAATGTTTGAACATTATTGATTTGTCATTTAAATTCCCTTTGTTAGTTGTAGTAAAGGATTTGTATATTTGCTAAATAGTCTTGACATTGGAATCTGACGAATTCCTAAACACGTGTCGACCAAATCTTGCAAAAATGACTAACATATATAAATTTAAAACAGAAAAATTATTTTCTTGAAAATTATTCTATGAGAATTAGGGTGTCCCGTCAAATTAAACATTCGAATTTCGTGTCGTAATACCTGCCAAACGATGGCCACATTAGACCTGAATATAAGGAAACTTATGAAAAAAATTTGGTCATCTTCAGTCGGCAACCAGCTGTCAAAGTTGGAAAAAAATTACGTATTTCAATCAAAATTCATGTCCGATTTTTTTTTACCAAATAAGGCTCAAAAATTCAGAAATTTTGCGTACTTTAAAAATATTTAAAAAATTCCGAAACCGCGATTTTGGTCCACAGATGTTAATTTTTAAACATACAAATTAGTTTTTATCCAAATTAGTCTCAAAAGTTGGAGAATGCTAAGCATTTTATCTAAGAAATATTAAAAAATATATAAACACGATTTTGGTCCAAAAATGCTGATTAGCAATTTTGATCACATATGCTCATCAGCATTTTTGGATCAAAACTGTGTTTTTAAATTTTTTTAATATTTTTTAGATAACATACATAACATTTTCCAACTTTTGAGACCAGTTTGAATAAAAAATAATTTTCATGTTTAATAATCAGCATGTGTGGACCAAAATCGAGGTTTTGGATTTTTTAAAATATTTTTCCAATTAAGTACGCAAAATTTCCGAATTTTTTAAGCCAGATTTGTTTAAAAAAATAGGACAAAATTTGACCGCTGGTTGACGACCTTGCAAAATGTTTTCATAAATTTTTCCGTATTCAGTTTAACGTGGCCATCGTTTGGCAGGTATTACCACACGAAATTCCAAAGTTAAAGTTTCCCTACTGTTGCCTCATTTTCCCAACTATGGCCTCTTCAGCAACTGTGTAGTTTTTTCCCCACTTAACCGTATTTTTGCTCTATTCTAACAACTCGTTAAAAACACGCTGGTGCTCCACTTTGGGCGCCAAAAATAAATTGTGTATTAGCAATCAAATTAAAATTTGTCATTTTTTAATCACATAAGAAATAATGTCTTTGGATTTAAATAAAATTTTAAAGTCTCTTTTAAAATTCAATGATACCAGTCTTTCGGCTCCCGTTGGGAGCCAAAAGTTAATTGTAGCTTAAAAAAACAATTTCAATTGTGATCTTATTATTTTATTTAAGTGTAAAAATAATAAAAAAAAATTAATTTGTTAACATTTATTGCCAGGGGGGAAGATATCTCCCAACGTCCCTCGCCAACCTTCTGGCGCCCAACATGGCACACCAAGAAAACATGAATTTTAAATGTATTATAATATTATTTTCTAATTGATTAATTTCCACAAAATTTTAATATAAATGAGCACTGAACTAAAATTACAAAATATTTAAGAAGTGACACAAGTCTTTTAAAAATTATTTGGAATTTAAAAATTTTATTGAATTTTGAAAAAGGCAAAGTTGAGTTTAAAAAATGAAATTTCAGTTCATGCATTAACATTTTTAAAAAATTAACTTTAATTTTAATTGATGTCTAATAATTTCGGTTCATCTGTGTGAAATTTAAGATAAAATATAACTCATTGAATCAACGACGGCCCCAAGTTGAGCGCCAAAAATAAATACTATGGTAGTAATCAAATTGCATGTTTAAATTACAAATTATCATTTTTTAATCACATCTGCAAACATTGCAGTCAAAAATTGTAAATTATTTGAATTTAAATAAAGTTTTAAAATCGTTTCTGAAACTCAAAGCTTCCAGTCGAAAAATTTAAAATGTTTGGACACGATTTTTGCACTACTAAATAGATTTTTAATGGTATTTTTTTGATACCATATTTGTCTGATTCGCATATGAATAACTAAAAATCTAAAAAGTCTAAAAACAAGCTAACTTTCAAAAAAAAAAAAAAAAAAGATCGGTCCAAGGGTTAAGAAGTTGTTTGGTTTTACCAATAAGTATTGTCACAACTCATTGGTAAAACCAATTTGTATTTCTCAAAAACAATAAAATTTTTTTGAGTGTGCTTTAGCTCCAATTTAATTTCTTGAAAATAATAAAGTGCTGATTCATTTGATTATTCAGTTAATTTAAAAAAAAATTTAGTGCAGATTTTTAATATTATTTAATTTTGAACAGTTTATCACTAAATTCATTAACTAGTTCATCACTAATAAATCTTTTTTTTTTTTTTTTTAATTTTTAATAGTTCATCAAACAAAATTACTTTTTTAAAATTGTTATTCTGATTAAACTGAATAAAAACGACTTTCGGGTATCCCCAAGTTGGGCGCCAAGAAATGATGTGATGCTTTTGATAGTAAAAATTATAAAAATTAAAAAAAAAGTTAAAGAATAAAACTCTAATCGAATATATATACATATATAAAGGCCGAATAAATACATTTTATTTTTATGTACCTTTTGGTACTAAAAATAAAAAAACAACATTTAACACAAAGTTTAGTACGACTTATCCTACCAACACTATTGTTTGGTTAGGCACTGTTGTTATTGTAAAATAACAGCAACACATATATTAATAGTTACCGACGGTGATTTAATATATACAATTTTTGCTTTAAAAGAGTTATTTTTGTTGGAAAACAGATTTCGGACCTTCATAATAGTACTTCTCATATAACTTGGGAAATATATCAAATATTATGTCTGGTTTGATGTTTGATTGACCAACGATGATTCTCTAAAGTCTGCTGAAGATTCCTTTAGTGGGGATGAAACTGATCAGTACAGACATACTATGAGATAGTAACTTTTTTAAAGCAATAAATTAAAAATACTCTATTATGACAATATCATAAATAGAAATATTTTTGGGCCTCGAACTAGAATAAAACTCTAATCGAATATATATACATATATAAAGGCCGAATAAATACATTTTATTTTTATGTACCTTTTGGTACTAAAAATAAAAAAACAACATTTAAAAAAAAAGTTTTAAATTCTTCAAAACTTTTAGTGGAAATTTAAAAAAAGTTTTTGCTTAGTTGTTATACAGGGTGATTCAGTCATGACCCGCCGAATTTCATCAGCGTATTCCTTGGCTCATTTCATGAAAAAAATCCACTACGACCATCCCCGAAAATGCAAGTGTGCGAAATTGCATCGGTTTGAAAATTTTCGGATTGTAGGTTGGAGGGTAGTAGTGTAAAATTGCTAACTTCTGAACCAGTGGTTGGATTGTTTTGTTTTTGGGCTTGTTTTAAAGGTCTTTCTGAAGCCTTTCAGAATCAATAACATTTCTCACACTTGCATCATCGGGGATGGTCGTAGTGAACATTTTTTTCACAAAATGAAACAAGAAATACACTAGTGAAATTAGGAGGGTCGAATCACCCTGTATATTTTATTTACAATAAATATTTAATAAAATCCTCATTGTATATTGCCTCCTTTGGCGACACCATTTATCATTTAAAAGTATACTCATTGGTAAAACCAAATTGTTTTGGTCAGAAAAATAAAATTTGTTGTATTTTTCAATGTTATTGAACTTCATTTAAAGTTCTTGGAAATATTGAGAGTCTGATTCATGTTATATTAAAGGTTATTTGACAACAATTGATGACAGGTTTTGAATTCTCTTTACTATAAAACATCATTTAACTTTTTTAGAAGATTTTATTTTTATTTAAAAATTAAAATGGAATTTTTTAGAAGATTAAATTATACAATTTATTGTAAATGATAAAATTTTTTTTAAAAAAACAAAAGATTTAAGAAACGAACATTTGTAATAAGCAATAAATCACGGATTTAAATTTATTGTTAAAGCAATAATAAATTTAGTATTGCTCCAAAGAGTGAAAAGCTGTACAGTATTTTGAAAATGGGGCGGGAAATGGGGGGCAGAAGAGAACCCTTAATTTATCCTCGTGATAAATGTTTCCTGTAGTCAAATGGGCTCAAAATCGGAAGAAAAACTTATATACACAGGAGAATTTTTGGGGAACACATTTTCATAGAAAACGATTTATATTAAAAATTAAAATTGTAAAATATCATACATTTTAAATGTTGATGAAAAATACTGTAAAAACAATTGAGGGTAATGATCTGGTGATGAAATACTTCAATACAGGATAAGTGAAACTTTTTTAAACAACATTTTTTTTTTAACCCAGACAAATATAAGTTAAATTTTTTTTATATAATTTATTTTTATATTAAATCCCAGATATTTTTTTTACATTAATTAGCATTAACAAAAACTTTGTAAACAAATATACAAAAACTTTCGTTAATAACATGATCATGCAAATCGACAAAAAAATATATTTCATAATACCAACACCATCTCTCAAAAAACAGCATTTAACTAACTAATTAATTTTAAAAAACTTTAAAGAAATATACAAAGAAAACAGCTTTATTTAATTAAATCAATTAATAAATTTAGGCTTTATCTTTGAGGAAGTTATGTTTATTTAACTATTAACATTTAAACAAAAATATTTCAACACAAAAATCTTTTTGAAAAAATTTAATCAACATAATCAACAAAAACTTAAACAAATATTTCACATCACTACAAAAAATGAAAAAAAAATTAGCATGTTTTATTTTATTTTTTTTATAGTTTGACATAATTTTTGATTAAATAATATTTAATTTATTAAATGATGACCAACTGTTCATCTTTCTTTTTGTTAAATGTATGTTAAACAAACCTTTTTTTTTTGGCAAAAAAAAAATTATTTTTTTTTTGATTTTTGCGTCTGTATTTGTTGAATATTTTTATTTTTTATGATATTTTTATTTTTATAAGTATGAACGTGAAATGAAAGTGAAATTTATTTTGTTTTTGGTTTTTATGCTGGTTAGTTACTTCTTCTGGTTTGGCATCAATACATTGTTGTTATTATAGTTAAACATTTTTTTTATAAATTTTTTTTTGGTCAATTTGTTTTAAAAATTTATATAAAAAAAGTAGGTTGTGTTAAGTAAATATATTTTTTTTTTTATTTATGTACATAGTCAAACAAAAATTTTTGATTATTTGAATTTAAAATTTTAGATTTATAAATATTACGTTATAAAGTTTTGGAGAGAAACACTCAAAAAACAGTAGTTAGTAAAACTTGTTATAATTTAACTAAAATTAATAAACAAACAAATTACAAACAAATTCGGGAGGGCGTTTTTTTGAGACACATTCCTCACCCGTCTCTCCAAAAAAAACACTTTTTCTAATCACATCGATCCAAGTTCAGGACCATCACCTTATTTTACCCTCAAATTGTTGTTGAAATAATTCAAATATATTATTAATTTTATTATTTTCTGCAATAATTTTCCGTATTTTCTGCAACCACGCTCCCAAAAAGGGGGCGGACCGTCATTTCATAATCTCGTTGGACCAAGGGCTGGTCCATGAACTTTGTAAAGAATAAAAATGGTACGTTTGTTGAACAAATATACAAAAACCATTTAAAAATTGTGTTTTCCTGGGGTTGACTTAGTTCTTCGGGGGGAACTTCTTCCCCCCTCAACCGATTTTGCCAAACTCTGAACTTAACCTACATCAAGACACATTCGTGACAAAACTGCAAAATGGTAGGTGTTTTATTTTGTAGCAATGTGTAGAAATGTAGTACATATCTGCAAAAAAGTAATAAAGTTTTATCAATATTTAAATATATTTTTAATATCCACGCCCACAAAAGGGGGCCGACTAAAAAAACCAATTTCTGATTAATTTTTATTAAAAAATAAAAATTGTTTTATTCGACCTTTAAAATATTATATTTTGAGGATGTTTATTCTGGCTCGAGGTCATTATTTTCTTTACTAATTAAAACCATGATATTCTCATAGCATAATTTTCAAGAAAATTATTTTTTTGTTTTAAATTTATTTATGTTGGTCATTTTTGCAAGACTTAATCGACACGTGTTTCGGAATTTGTCAAGATTCCATTGTCAAGATTATTTAGCAAAAATAGAAACGATTTACTACAAAGTATCAAACGAGTCTAATGACAAATCGTTTGTGCACAAACTAAAGTGTAAGAACATATTCGACTCTATCCACAATGTGAATTAGAAAGACGAAGAAATTGTACTATACTAGTAAGGCAACGATTGTCAATAACCAGTTTGTGCACAAACGATTTGTCATTAGACTCGTTTGCTACTTTGAAGTAAATCGTTTAAATTTTTGCTAAATAATCTTGACAATGGAATCTTGACAAATTCCGAAACACGTGTCGATTAAGTCTTGCAAAAATGACCAACATAAATAAATTTAAAACAAAAAAATAATTTTCTTTAAAATTATGCTATGAGAATATCATGGTTTTAATTAGTAAAGAAAATAATGACCTCGAGCCAGAATAAACATCCTTAAAAAAACCAACATTTTTAAATCCCCTGGGATCAAGTGCAGGACTTGTTTCATTTCCAAAAAATTCTAAAACCGCGATTTTGGTCAAGAGATGCTGATTTTTAAACATAAAAATTATTATACCCTCCAACCATAGTATGGGGGTATACTCACTTTGTCATTCCGTGTGTAACGCATCGAAATATCGGTCTAGAACCCCATAAAGCATATATTTTATTGATCAGTGATCGATTCTAAGACATTGTAGCGATGTCCGTCCGTCCGTCTGTCCGTCTGTAGAGGACACGATACAGTCCAAAATAAAAGAGCTAGACTTCCGAAGTTTGGCACGAATATGTCTTATATTCCTAGGCAGGTTAAGTTCGGAAATGGGCAAAATCGAACCAAGGGGAAAAAAGTTCCCCTTTGGAGAACTAAACCAACCCAAGAAAAACCGCATTTTTCGCAGAGATATTTGTACTTTTGGTAAGCAAATGCCACATTCTTTTCTCAGAAGAAGTTCAAAATCGCAAGGGGAAGCTGCCCCCTAACGTCTCCCACCAACCCTCTCCCCCCAAAAAAAAGACGCCCCTGGATTTTTTTAAATATTTTTTTTACATTTTGGAGGGTATAAAAGATTCGGCACAGCCGAATGTAACACTCTGACTTGTTTTTATTCACATTGGTCTCAAAATATCTAAAAAATACTAAAAATATAAAAACGCAATTTTGGTCCAAAAATGCTGATCAGCGATTTTGGTTCACAGGTGCTGATTGACCAGCATTATTGGTCCAAAATCTTGTTTTTATATTTTTTACGTAGCATACTTAGCATTTTCAAACTTTTGGGACCAATTTGGACAAAAAATTATTTTTATACCCTCCACTCTAGTGATAGAGGGTATATATAAGTTTGTCATTCCGTTTGTAACACCTCAAAATATTGGTCTAAGACCCCATAAAGTATATATATTCATGATCTTCGTTCGATTCTAAGAGGATCTAGCGGTGTCCGTCCGTCTGTCTGTCTGTTGACTTTACGAAGACTCCTTAAGTTTGGCACATATGTTGGGCATTTACCGAAATCGGTTCAGTGGTTCAAAAGTTATGAGCAAAATAGTGAATTTCGGCAGGGGTTTTTTACGAATTTGCGAGATAAAAAACGATAATTTTCTAAAGGCAATTCTGAGGATGCTGAAGCTTAACATATAAATTTTTTCATTCCCCTGGTCTGGCTCGTATTGAATATCAGTCAAATCGGTCCAGTGGTTCAAAAGTTATTAGCAAAACCGTAAATTTCAGATTCGCCTCACCTTAAATTCACGTGTTGAAAACCCGTTAAACATGTTTTAAAAATATTGGCAAGTCAAAAAAATATTTTACAACGCATTTTTGTCACTCAAAAATATTTTTACATTAAAAAAAAAAAAAATACACTCGAAAAAAATTTTACACTCAAAATAAAATTAGTAAATTATTATTATTTTTTTTTTAAATTAGTTTAAAAAAAAGTTTTTTACACAAAATCAAATATTTCTAATCAAAAATGTTATTTTTTCACTTTAGAAAATTTACTATAACTTACAAAGGGCATTGTGGAGGGTATTCATAGATTCGGCCAAGTCCAATTTAACTTTTCTACTTGTTATGTTTAAAAATCAGCATCTGTAAACCAAAAGCGTGGTTTTGGTTTTTTTTTTAATATTTTTCCAAAAAACTACGCAAAATTTCCGAATTTTTGAGCCGGATCTGGTTAAAAAATTCGGACATGAATTTTAGTCAAAATACGTATTTTTTTCCAACTTTGACCGCTGGTTGCCGGTTTCAAAATTTATTTCATAAATTTAACCATAATTAGCTCTTACGTGGCCATCGTTTGGCAGGATTTACAACACGAAATTCCAAAGTTTAGATTTGACGGGACGCCCTAGTAAGCAATTAAAATTTTCACAAGAAAAAACTTTTTGTGTTAATTTAAAAAATTTTTTTTTTTTGAGTAAATTTTTTTTTATTGTAAAATAAATTTTTCGAGATTAAAAATTTTTTGTGACAAAAACACTGCGTAAAATATTTTTCTGGCTAGAAAAATTTTGTTTGAGTAAAAACTTTTTAGGAAATTTCAATTAAAATACAATCTAGCGATGATAATCCGTCTGTCCATCTAAGTTGCTAAGTCTGTTGAAATCAAGCTATCTTTCTTAAGCCAATTCTGAGGCGGTTGAGGCTAGGCATATCTATTTTTCATTCTTCAGAAAAGGTTGGTATTGAATTTCAGCAAAATCGGTTCAGAGATTCAAAAGTTATGACCAAAATCGTGTAATTTAAATTGGATTTACCTCAAACCAACATGTTGAAAAACACACTTGACACTCTTTGAAAGACTTTCGTAAGCCACAAGAATATTTTACAAGATATTTTCGTCACCCAACAATCTTTTTAAAAACTAAAAAAATGTTGCATTAAAAAAAATTTTACACTCAAAAAAAAATTATTGTTTATACAGAAATAACAATGAAATTTTTTAACACTTAAAAAAACAAAAAAATTACACGCAATAAAAAATTTTGTTTGTACAAAAATGACAGTAAGGTTTTTTTACACTGAAAAATATACATTAGAGAGTCCCGTTAAATTTAAATTTTGGAATTTCTGGTCGTTATCCTACCAAACGATGGCTACGTTAGAGCTAATTGTGGGAAAACATTATGAAAAAATTTTGCAGGTCATCTTCAGTCGCCAACAAGCGGTCAAAGTTAAAAAAAAATTATGCATTTTGAACAAAATTCATGTCCTAAATTTTTTACCAAATCCGGCTCAAAAATTCGAAAATTTTGCGCAATTTATTGGAAAAATATTTTAAAAAAGTCCAAGACCGTAATTTTAGTCCCCAGATGCTGATTTTTAAACATAAAAAATATTTTTTTTATCCAAATTGGTCTCAAAAGTTGGAAAATGTTAAGTTTGTTATCTAAAAAATATTAAAAAAATATGAAAACACGATTTTAGTCCAAAATTCTGATCACCATCTGTAAACCAAAATCGCAGATCAGCAACTTTATATTTTTTTAATATTTTTTAGATAAAACACTTAACATTTTCTAACTTTTGTTACCTAAAAAATATTTAAAAAATATAAAAACACGATTTTGGTCCGAAAATGTTGATCAGCAACTGTGAACCAAAATCGCAGATCAGCATTTTTGAACCAAAATCGCGTTTTTTATATATACACCCTACACTACTCTGTGGTACAGGGTATAATGAGTTTGTGCTGATGTTTGTTACTACCCGAAATATTGGTCCTAGACCTACCTTCAAGTATACCGATCGACTCAGAATGACTTTTTGAGTCGATTTAGCGATGGCCGTCCGTCCGTCCGTCTGTCCATCTATCGGTTTAAGCACAATACAGGTAGCAATTTTCAATCAATTGACTTAAAATTTGAAACTTAAGCATCTTTTGGCCCAACAACGAAGGCTATTGAAATTGGAGAAAATCGGTCCATGTTAAGACCTAGCCCCTACACAAACGCCCCTTTGGATTCGGCTTAAATGACCCTAATAACCGTATTATAATAGATATCGCTTTAAAATTTAGCAGGTAATCAAATTTTGTATGCGCGAATCATCATTCCAAATTTCATAGAAATCGGGTAGGTCCTTCTGGTAGTCTGGTAGTGGAAATATTTGATAAACATTTTATTTTTAGGTGTTAAACGTGTACTTTTGTAACCTAATCAAATCGGAATATAATTGGACCATTTTTGGACTTAAAATTAGTCCCCCATATAAAAAATTTCGAACGATAGTCAGTTAAATCGGTCTATTGACAAAAAATTAACACAATTCCACTAAAATTTGATCTGTGTTTGTTTTCTACACTAAATAAAGATCTAACAAACGACAGATCCAATCGCTTCATTTTTAGACTTGGGACCCATTTTCAGGAAAACACTGGTGTAGGGTATCATATGGTCGGTCTTGGTCGACTATAACTTTCTTACTTGTTTTTTTAATATTTTTTAGATAACACACTTAACATTTTCCAACTTTTGAGACCAATTTGGATAAAAAAAAATTTTCATGTTTAAAAATCAGGATGTGTGGACCAAAATCGCTGTTTTGGATTTTTTTTTAAATATTTTTAAAATAAAGTATGCAAAATTTCCGAATTTTTGAGCCGGATTTGGTTGTCTCAGATTCTAAGACATTTTTCGTATAGAAAAAGTTTCAGATTCTGAGATATGTTTCGTATAGAAAAAGTCTCACATGTTGAGAAATTTTTCGTATGGAAAAAGTTTTAGATTCTGAGACATTATTAGTATAGAAAAAGTTTCAGATTCTGAGTTTTTTTCATATAGAAAAAGTTTTAGATTCTGAGATTTTTCTTATAGAGAAAGACTTAGATTCTGAGATATTTTTCGTAGTGAGGAAGTCTTAGATCTGAGACGTTTTTTGCATAAATAAATCTCAAATGCTGAGACATTTTTCATATTAAAATATTCTCAGATTATAAAATATTTTTCGTAAAGAAATTGTGGTTGATTCGGAGACATTTTTCGTATAGAAAAAGTTTCAGATTCTGAGACATTTTTCATTTTGAAAAATTTTTTTATTTTGAGAAATTTTTCGTATAGAAAAATTTTTAGATTCTGAGTCATTTTTCGAATAGAAAAAGTCTAAGATTCTGAGACATTTTTATAAATGAAGAAGTCTCAGATCTGAGACGTTTATCGTTTAAAAAAATCTCAAATACTGATTGTGAGACATTTTTCGTATATAAATATTCTTGGATTCTGATACATTTCTCCTAAAGAAATTGTGGCAGATTCTGAGACTTGTTTCGCGTAGAAAAGTTCTTAGATTCTGAGACATGTTTCGTTTAGATAAAGTCTCAGATTCTGAGAAATTTTTCGTACAGAAAAAGTCTTACATGTAAAGACATTTTTCGTATGGAAAAAGTTTTAGATTCTGAGAAATTTTTAGTATAGAAAATGTTTCAAATTCGGAGTTATTTTTCGTATAAAAAAAGTCTTAGATTCTGAGACATTTTTCGTATAGGAAAAGTTTCAGAATCTAAGATAGAAAAGGTCTCATTAAAACCCAAATTGTTCTGCACGAAAATCATTATTTCAATTAGTAAAGAAAAATTACCTCGAGCTAGAATATCCCTACTCAAAATATTGTTTTTAGTTGCTTTTTCTTAAAATAGGGAATAATATGATGTTAATTTGACCAAAAGAATGTTTTTTTTTGTCATGCGACTTTTTACTTTTCAGCGGGGCCCCAAATCTTTGTGTGCTCCACCATATCTCAAAGTGGCCCTGGTGTAGGGTATTCATAAGTTCGGCCCAGTAGACTTTAAATTTAATTACTGGTTTTTTCTGTAACATAATAAATTATAATTTTTTTTACCGCATAATTTAAATGACATAATTTTTAAAGAAACACTTAAATTTCTTCTCTCAAAATAACTTTTTTGTAAACTACATTTTTAAAGAAAAAAAAAAAAAAAAACAAAATAAATCATGCTTCAAAAATTAGTTCACCGTTTGGTTTTCTATATCGTTTTAAGTGACATAACTAAAACTTGCACTTAAATTCATTTTTTAATATGCAAATTTATGGAATATTTATAAATTATATAAGTGGATATATTTTAAAAGCTCTATTAAATTTGCATAATTGTTAAATAAATTTAATTTGTTTTTTGGGTATTTTAAACATTTTTGTTTTTTATTTTTTATTTAACAATTTTTTCGATTAACTACTTCCTATGCCTTAAACCAATGAACTTTAGTTTATTGCAAAGGTCATTTTATGCTAAGAGCTAAAAATATTTTATATATAAAGTATATAAAATAAAATGCTTAAAGGAAGTTCTTAGCGAAAACAAGAAAACACGTTTTAGCTAAAAAAAACATGCAAATTAAACGATGTTTAAATAATCATTATTTAAAGGTTTGTGTCTTAAGTCTTTTGTTTCTTTTTTTCAATGTGTAGCCACTAACCACTTTAAATGTTTATCGACACATTTTTAAGGCATATTAAAAAATATTTAACATTTTTTTCATTATGCAAACTATTAGTTTAAAATTTTTTTGTTGTTTTTAAACTAATCTTCTTAAATTTTTTGTTATTTTAACAAATAAAAATTTTTGAAAACAGGCCGATTTTTTTAGATTTCGTTTTAAATTTATAAACAAAAAGACAATATCATTATGTCTTTTTTATGAGTTTCTAATTATGATTGATTATAAATTTTTTAAATATTTTTCTTAAATTTTTTCAACATGGTTCTTTTTAAAATTTTATAAATTTTTTGTTTATTATTTTTCTATACTTTTAATGATGATTAATGTTTATAAAAATTTTTTAATTGAAAATTTAGTGTTACTAACTTTATTTCTTAGTTTAAAAAAATAATGAAATTTTGTTTCTTTAGATATTTAATATAAAATATTTATATTTTGGCGCCATTAAAAAATTTGCTAGGTAATTAAAACTGTTAAAATATAAACAAGTATTTAATAATTCAAACCAACAACCGGCTTTGGAATTGAAAACAAAATAAAAAATTGATAGATAGATAAATGCAAATATAATTAAATTAATTCAATTTACTTAAATACTCAAAATTTAGGTTATTTAACAAATTTTGAAGTAAATACGATATTTTTCGATACGTTACATACGCAATGAAAAAGTTATTATACCTTCATTCTGTAGTTGAAGGGTATGAAAATAGAACAACTAAAACTAAAAAATGTAAAATGATAATTTTGCAGTGGCTGGTGCACTCAAAATATATTGTTCTCAAAAACAAATGAAAAACCTATTTAAAACAAATGATAAAACATTTGAAACCCATCCCAGTAATTATTATTTTTTTTAACAAACATCAACATTTATTTTTTACTCTTAATAAAATTTTCTGAATTAAATAACATTGAACATTAAAAAATAACTTTACTTTAATTTTTTACAAACATATTAAAAAACAAGTAGAAAAGTTAAATTCGACTTTGCCGAATCTATGAATACCCTCCACAATGCATTTTTTTAAAGGGTAGTACATTTTTTAACGTGAAAAAATTAACAATTTTGATTAGAAATATTTTATTTTGAGTAAAAAACTCTTTTTTTGTCATTTTTTTTTTTTAAAGAAAACTTACTAATTTTTTTTTGAGTGTAAAATTTTTTTCGAGTGTAATGTTTTTTCACTGTAAAAATATTTCTTACACAAAATATTGCCATTTTTGTAAAAAAAAAAAAAATTTTTTTTGTGTAAATTTTTTTTTTGAGTGTAAAATTTTTTTGAGTGTAAATTTTTTTTTGAGTGTAAAATTTTTTTCAACTGTAATTTTTAAGTTACCAATGCTTTAAAAACTAAACAAGTTTAAAAAGCATTGCTTTAAAATTAAACAAGTTTGAAAAGCATTGTTTAGTTACCACCAATGCTTTTAAAACTTGTTAAAACACATGGCATTTTAGATGAAACTAATCTGAAATTCAAGGTTTTGCTTATAACTTTTGAACCACTGGACCGATTGAACTGAAATTTAAAACCAAACAGACCCGGGGAACGGTAAAGATACGTGCCAAGCTTCAGTAGTCTCATTATTGTCTTTCGAAAGTTATCGTGTTTTTTATCTCGTAAATTCGCGAAATACCCTTGCCGAAATTTACTCTTTTGCTCATAACTTTTGAACCACTGGACCGATTTGGCTGGATTGCAATACCAACCTGACCAGGTAAATGACAAACATATTTGCCAAACTTCAGTAGCCTCTGTAAAGTCTTTCAAAAGTTAGCGTGTTTTCTACGGACGGACAGACAGACAGACAGACGGACGGACGGACGGACATCGCTAGATCGACTTAAAATCGATCGAGGATCATAAATATATATACTTTATGGGGTCCTAGACCAATATTTCGAGGTGTTACAAACGGAATGACAAACTTATATATACCCTCTATCACTAGAGTGGAGGGTATAAAAATAACCTACAAAAACATTAAGAATTAATGATTAGTCTATTATTTTTACCAACAAATTCGAAAAAAGATTTCCTAAGACAACATTAAAAATTAATGGTTTCGTAGGTTATTTTTAAATTTTTCTATTGAATAATATTTTAAAAGTTGTTTAATAAAATTTAGGGGAATCGATCCCGCTATCAACTAACATATATTCTGGAGAGACAATCTACCTATCGTGCCAAAGTCACTTGATACAAACATGTTTTTATATTTCTATAAATAATTTTTTGAATTTTTTATCTACAAAAAAATAACCCCCACATGTAGGTAAAAACTAATGATTTTTCTTTAAAAAATGCCAACAATTTAAAAAAAAATCATTAAAAATTAAAGAAGAATCAGTTATTTTTACTTACAGAACAAAAATAGCTGACTTTAAAAATTGAATGCTAATGAAAGTTTTTATTTTTTATGTTGTTATTTTTGAAACAAAGAACATAAATAGTCATTTGAAAAAACTGTACATTTAACTAATGATTTTTCTTTTAAAAACGACAAAACGTACAACTTTTTAAATGAACCACAAACAGTTAATGACATAATTTTTTCAGTGTATAATAGCATTTAATTTAGTAGATTTTGCCAAACCACTGCAGTCCAATCAAAAAATCACAGCTCTCCTTAAAAGGAGCTTTGTTTTTCATGATCATATTTCCGTTTAGATAGTTTTTTTTTTCAATTTGTGTTAAAAGAGTTTTTTTTTAATTATTTTTCAATCAAAAAATCACAGCTCTCCTTAAAAGGAGCTTTGTTTTTCATGATCATATGTCCGTTTAGATATTTTTTTTTTTCAATTTGTGTTAAAAGAGTTTTTTTTTTATTATTTATGTAGACGAAAGTCTCAGATTCTAAAACATTTGTCGTATGAAAAAGTCTAACCCCCCAGTTTCTGTATAATGCATGAACGACGAACGTCAAAAATTTGCTTGTATTTTGTTATTGTAACAAAAAAAAATACAAGTATATGACGTTCGTCAAACGTTCGTCACACAGAAACTGGGGGTTAATCAATGATATTTTTTCTTCCTACATAGAAAATATAATATTCTGAGAAATTTTTTGTAAAGAAAGACTTTTTAACGAAAATTTCTCAATATCTGAAACTTTTTCCTAAAAAAATTTTTGGATTCTAAGAACTTTTTTCCACAGAAAAATTCTCAGATTCCTGACCTGATTTGCTATACAAAAAGTCTCATACTCTAATTCATTTTTGAGATATTTGTCATATAAAAAAGATTTAAGATTCTTGATTCTGAGAACTTTTTTCAATAGAAAAAGTCTCCGATTCTAAGAAATTTTTCCTATAGAAAAAATTAGTAATTTTTTCTATAGAAAAAATCGCAAATTCTGAGACATTTTTTTTTTCAATAGAAAAGGTCTCAGAATCTGAGACATTTTTCCTATAGAAAAAGTCTCTGATTCTAAGGCATTTTTTCTATAGAAAAAGTTTCAGATTCTGAGACATTTTTCGTATAGGAAAAGTCTCTGAATCTGTGACATTTTTTTATAGAAAAAGGCTCAGTTTCTGATACATTTCTTCATTAGGAAAAATTTATTTTTTATACACAGAAAGAAATAAAAAAAAAATTTGAGTAAATTTTTAATACTATTGAGTAAAAAATTACTCAATTTTCCACCAGTAAACGATTTAATAGTATTGAGTAAATTTTTAATAAAAATTTATTAAATGTTTGCCAAAAAAATTTGAGTAAATTTTTAATTGACACTATTAAGTGCAGGAACACAACAAGAATCACCACCTTTTAAAAACAGAACAAGTTTTATTTCACATCGGCGCCGGCCACCGGTTTAATCTGCCAAACCGTATGGAAAAAGTCGTGCCGGGCTTATTCTGTTTCTACTCTAAAAAAAACAAAGTTTAAAAAAATTTCATATTTTTTTACAAAGAAAAAAAACATGTTTTTTCAAACTTTACCAAATATATTTTTGTCTTAAAGACATAAAAAAATTTTATAAATATGATTACAAACTTTCATGTATATATACAAAAAACTATAAACTAAACGAGAATTAAAAAAACTAAGAAAATTCCAAAAAAAAATTAAAAAAGCTATTAAATTCTTATTAAATTATTTACTCAATTTGTTTTTAAATTTTTGAGTAAATTTTTAATTGTGTCAATTAAAAAATTACTCAAAACTTTTTTTAAATTTAAACAAGTGATTACTCAAATTGTTTTTCCCCATATTTTTTTCTGTGTACCCTCCAACTACAGTATGGGGGTATACTCACTTTGTCATTCCGTGTGTAACGCATCGAAATATCGGTCGGGGACCCCATAAAGTTTATATATTATTGATCTGTGATCGATTCAAAGACATTCTACCGATGTCCGTCCGTCCGTCTGTCTGTCTGTCCGTCTGTCCGTCCGTCTGTAGTTAACACGATACAGTCCAAAATAAAAGAGCTAGACTCCTCAAGTTTGGCACGAATATGTCTTATGGTCCTAGGCAGGTTATGTTCGGAAATTGGCAAAATCGGAACAGGGGAAAAAAGGTCCCCCTTAAAGAACTAAACCAACCTCTGAAAAATATAATTTTTTTACATGATTTTTTGTCTTTTTGTTTAACAAATGCAATATTTTTATTCTACAAGAAGTTCAAAGTCCTGCATTTGGACCCTGAGAATTAGAAAATGTCGTTTTTTTGGTCCGCCCCCCTTTTATGGGCGTAGAATAAAAAAAATTAAATTATGACAAACTTGACTTCTTTAGTGCAAAAAACATAAGAATGAATTTTTAAATACATATTCGAGAGGAAATTTGCCCCCCCCCCCCCCCAATCACCAAGACCCACCCAAAAAAAAACGCCCCTGCATTTTTTTTTATATTTTGGCATGTTGGAGGGTATAAAAGATTCGGCACAGCCGAATTTAACACTCTTACTTGTTTATACCTAAATTGTCACGTTCACAACAATTTTTCCCAAACAAAATTTTTCTTTGTTCACAAAAAAATTTCGGATTTAGCCACATTTATTATACCCTCCACTCTAGTGATAGAGTTTGTCATTCCGTTTGCAATACCTCGAAATATTGGTCTATGACCCCAAAAAGTATATATATTCATGATCTTCGATCGCTTTTAAGATCTAGCGATGTCCGTCCGTCCGTCTGTCCGTCTGTCCGCCTGTCCGTCTGTTCGTCTGTCTGTTGAAAACACGCTAACTCCTGAAGTTTGGCATATAAATTGGGCAAAAGTTATGATTTCAGAGTAGTTTCACCTTAAATTAACGTGTTGAAAACCCGTTAAACATGTTTTAAAAACATTGGTTAGACACAAAAATATTTTACAACGTATTTTTGTCACTCAAAAATATTTTTACACTAAAAAAAAGATCACTCGAAAAAAATTTTACACTCAAAAAAAAATTTACACTCTAAAAAAATTTAGTAAATTATTGTTTTTTTTTTTCAAAATATTCTTAAAAAAAAGTTTTTTAAACAAAATAAAATATTTCTAATCAAAAATGTTATTTTTTTCACGTTAGAAAATTTACTATCACTTAAAAAGGGCATTGTAGAAGGTATTCATAGATTCGGCCAAGTCGAATTTTACTTTTCTACTTGTTCTTTCAAAATTGCAGATTTTTCCTATAAAAATATTTACATAGATTTTTATTGGAAAAATATTTACATAGATTTTTATTGCAAAAATATTTTAAAAAAATCCAAAACCGCGATTTTGGTACACAGATGCTGATTTTTTAACATAAAAATTATTCTTTTTCCAAATTTTTCTCAAAAGTTGGAATATGCTAAGTTTTTTACCTAAAAAAATAATAAAAAAAGTATTAAAACACGATTTTGGTCCGAAAATGCTAATCAGCATCTGTGGACCAAAATCGCAGATCATTATTTTTTATCAAACTCGTGTTTTTATATTTTTTTAATATTTTTAAGATTACACACTTAACATATTCCAACTTTTGAGACCAATTTGGTTAAAACAAATAATTTTCAGGTTTAAAAATCAGCATCTGTGGACCAAAATCACCGTTTTTTAAATATTCAGAGAATTTTTTTACAGATTCTAAGGAATTTTTTTAAAGAAATTTTTCGTATAATTAAGTTGATAAAATTTTTCAAAATCTAAGACATTTTTCGTATAGAAACAATTTTTAGAAAGAAAAAAATTCTTATTGTTAGTATCCGAGTAAATGAACGTATCAAAAAAATTTCAACAATTTTCAATAATATTCTTTGACTTTGAAGTTAACAGCAAATTCGATAAAAAATTTTTTTTTATGATTTTTTTCAATCTTACTCATCTTTAAACTTATAACTTTCAAAAATCAATCGTATTAAAAACTCTTTTGATTTAAGCTACCTTGAACTCTTCAAAAATAAAACAAAAAAATATATAAAACTCTTTTAATTTTAATATTTTGGACAATTAAAAACAAAAAAAAAAAACGAAAAACTAGAAAGTATTTTTTTAATTTTTTTTCAAATAAATATAACAAAAACAAATTTTTAAACTTAAATACAATTAACCTTGAACTCTATAAGACAAGTCAAAACATTTAACAAATAAAAAGAAGAAGCAAGACTTGCAAATATTTTAAATAAATACAACAGAAAAAGAAATGATAAATAAAAGAATAAATAAAAACATAAAAAAAATATAAAAAAAAAAAAATATAAATTCTTTAATTTGTTATAAAACAAGTTTTAAAAGATACAAAATTTTGGACCGCAAAAAAAATGCAAAAAATAAAAAAATTTATTATGATAAAACGTGTTTTTCGACAGAACTGTTAAAACGCGCCTATAAATATTTTGAAGGAAAACATAAAAATTTTGACAAAAATTATTTAATCAGTCGACAGAATATATGAACGGAATTGATTAAAATTGTTACCTCGTTTTTTGGTTAAATTAAAAAAAAAGTTTGTTTCTTAAGTCTTTTGTTTGAAATTTTTTAGTTAAAACAAGTGAGAGTCTTACATTTGGCTGCGCCGAATCTTTTATACCCTCCAATATGTAAAAAACAATATAAAAAAATTTCCAGTGGCGTATTTTTTTTTTTTTTTTTTTTGGGGGGGGGGGGTGTTGGTGGCAGACGTTGGGGGCACCTTCTTCTGACATAAGAATGTTGAATTTGCTTAAGAAAAGTACAAAAAACCTGCAAATCGTTAAATAAAATTGTTTGCAAAACAAAAGACTTAAGCAACGAACTTTTTTTGACAGCTCTGCCTTAAAATACCCACTAAAAAATGTATAAGAAATTTTTAAATATACAAATTTAAATAAGAAATATTTGATTTCTCTTCAGAACATATGGGCGAAATTTATTGAAGATAAAAACTTTGTTACTTCGGCTTCTGGTTAAAATAAAAAAGTTTGTTCCTTAAGTCTTTTGTTTGTAATTTCTGGTTTGAAAAAACAAAAAACCTGCAAATCGTTAAATAAAATTATTTGCAAAACAAAAGACTTAAGCAACGAACTTTTTTTACAGCGCTGCCTCTAAATTCCTAATAAAAAAATTATTAGGAATTTTTAAATATAAAAATTTGGACAAAACATATTTAATTACTCGTCAGAAAATATAGGAAAAATTGAATAAGGATGTGTGTCGCCAAAAAATAGAAATTTTATTATTTCGGCTTTTGGTTAAAAGAAAAAAGTTTGTTACTTAAGTCGTTTGTTTATAAGTTTTGGTTTAAAAAACATGATGAACGTATTATAATTTCCCAATATGCCTAATGATTTCTCTGCTATTCAATTACAACTTCTTTAAATAAAGCCATCGTTAAATGTAACTGTTTCAAAACAAAAGACTTAAGCAACGAACTTTTTTTTACAGCACTGCCTCAAAATTCCCAATAAAAAAATTTTTAAGAAATTTTTAAACATAAAAATTTAGAAAAAAATATTTGATTTCTCGTCAGAAAATATGCGCAAAATTGACACATATTAGTGTGTCGCCAAAAATCAAAATGTTGTTACTTTTGCTTAGAATAAAAAAAAGTTTGTTTCTTAAGTCTTTTGTTTGTGAGTATTGGTTTGACAAACATGATAAACGTATCTTATTTTCCCAATGTGCCAAATAATTTCTATACTATTCGCTTGGTAATTATCAACTACGACTTGTTTATCTACAGCCATCGTTAATATATATTTTTTTTTTATTTTATTAAGAATTACCATATAATTACAAATCATATACTAATTTTACCTAACCGAGAACTGGTAACAATGACCTTCGTCTCGTTGTAGCGAAACAGACCAAGGCCTCTGGTGGGATTCGAACCTACGACCCCCAGACTCATAGGCTAGCACGCTACCAACTAGCCTACTGGGGCGCCTTCGTTAAAATATAATTGTTTACAAAACAAAAGACTTAAGCAACGAACTTTTTTCTAACAGCGCTTCTTCAAAATTCCTTATAAACAATTTTATAATTTATTAAATTTTTCAATTATTTTTTAAATTTTTTCTTCATCAAAAGTCAATGCATTAGGTAATCTTCTACCCACATTTAGTCATAACAATTATTATAAAGTCATGCACGTGCATGGCCATACAAAATCCACCCACCCATATGTCAAACACTTTTCAATACGCATACTAAACAAAAAAAAAATCACAAAAAATGTACAAAATACTAAAAATAAATTGTTTAAATATTTTTATTTAAAAAAAAAATAATTAATATGCGACAACATTACAGCAATGAACAAATCAAGCACAAGTGCAAAAATATAAAAATATTTTCAAACAAACATTTACCAAACAAAAAAAAACTGCACTATGTACATTAATTGACTTTGAAAAGTTATATTTTTTTGACATACTTAACATTAAAAGCCAAACAATTTTATTACAAAATGCGTTTAAATACCGACAGAAAAAAAATTAAGAACCTTTTAAGTTTTCAAGTGACATTTTTTGTGTAAAAACCATTTGTTTTTTTATATATATTTTACTATTGACTTTGTAGAAATTCAAGGTTTTTAGCGCGTAGACACTTAATGTTTTAAAAAATACTTGAATTTTTAAGTGTAAATTTTTGGAGGTTGAATGCCTAATAAGTAGATCCTCTTTAATGTTCTTATCTTCTATTAATTAATTTTTTAACACATCTTCAGGGAAAATGTAGATCAGATGTGTTGGTGTTATCAAAATTATGCAAAAATAAATTTAAACTTGAAATTATTTAAATTAAAACTTGTTTTCACAAATTCAAGATCTTGTGAAGATCTATTTTTTTTTTTTTTGTAGGCATAAATTTATTTAAATAATCAATTTAAATCTTATTTTTAAGTTAATTTTATTTCGAGTTTTTATGGGCCTATTCACAGTTATGTCGGGCTATGACTGTCATTAAACAATTTTTATGATTAAACAGTTTCAATATTTTTTTTATACAAACCAACAAAAAAATTAAAAAAAATTAATTTTTTTATAATTTTAAAATCGTCTTGATATCAGGTTTTAAAATAAACAAATAAAATTTTAAATTTTAAATTTTTTTTTCTTGGTTTGTATAGAAAAATATTGATATTATGACTCTTTAATCATAAAAATTGGCTTATGACAGTCATATCCAGTCATAACTGTGAATAGGCAAGTTAATTTTACAAAGACTAAGAAATCAGGTTTGTTTCTTAAGTCTTTTGTTTTGTTAACACAGAAGAAACAAGTGAGAGTGTTAAATTTGGCTGTGCCGAATCTTTTATACCCTCCAACATGTTAAAAAAATAAACGGCGCTTTTTTTGAGGGGTGAGCTTTTTCGGCGGAATCTGTGGGGGCACCTGCCCCTCGCGAAAATGTTTACTAATTCATTTATAACGCTTTTTGCATTAAAGTTACACAATTTTATCCTTATTTAAACTTTTTGTTTTATGTCCACGCACTAAACAGGGAGCGTACCAAAAAAAAAACACACTTTTTAATTCCCCGGGTCCTAGTACAGGACTCTGAACTTCTTCTCGCATATAATATTTCATTTGTTGAACAAAATTGCAAAAAACACGTAAAACAAGTAAGAAAATTATAGTCGGTCAAGACCGGCCATATAATACCCTACACCGGTGTTTCCCGGAAAATGCGTCCCAAGTTCAAACATGGACCAATGGGATCTATCTTTTGTTAAATCTTTAATAAGTAAAAACCACGTTTAAGCGAATTAGGCTTCTCTTTGTTGCAAATATACAGCTTTAACTGAATATTGGGGCCAAATTTTCAAATGGCTCTAGGTCCAAAAAGGGTCCGATAATAATCAGATTTGATAAGGTTATTAAAGTACGCATTCGATACATACAAACTAAATTTTAATAAAATATTTTTGATTTTCATGAAATTTGCGAGATTATTGTGAATATCGGGAAGGTGGTTAGTATGGGGGCTATAAGAAGAACTGGTCCGATTGCCTTAAAGTTCAGCATGGTGATTTGTGAATACAAAACACGATTATCCGCCAAATTTCGATAGGATACATTTTATAAAACCGTTGTAAGAGTCTTTTGAGGCATATTAAAAGGGGACCTTTGTATGGGGGCTAGGTCAAAACATGGACCGATTTTTTCCAATTTCAATAGGCTTGAGCCAAAAGAAGCTTAAGTTTCAAATTTCAGTCAAATCGGGTAATAATTGCGACCTGTATCGTGTTTACCCCGTTACATGGACATACAGACAGACGGACGGACGGATGCACAGACGGACATTGCTAAATCGACTCAAAAAGTGCACTCAAAAAAATAACTTAGTCAAAATATTAGTAAAAGGTGTTGTAATTTACTTCAACCAAACTTTAGCAAAACAAATTGTAAAAATTTAACTTCTACAGTTTTTTTTGGCAATTTACTATTGGTAAAATACAACAATTTTTTGGTACTTTTACTATATTTTCTTGCTAGTTTTTTTTTTATTTTACTATAATTTTAGCAAAAATATTAGTATTTTTCTTAAAGAAATGGTAATACTTTTTATTTTTTTTTCTTAGTTTTAAGAAAAAAAAAAATTGTTCAAAGTGTTCTAGTGTGAAAAAAAAAATCATTGCAGATTATGCTGCTGTTAAAAGTCCAGCTGCCAAGAAGAAGGCAAAAGATGATGCTGCTAACACCATAGACGGTATTTATACACAGCCTTTTTTTGCTTGCAATAAAGTCTTAAAACTTTTTTTGCGGGCAAACGGGGGTGAGAAGCATAGAAGAAGGAAAACAGAATTCATGATTTTTTTTCTACCCCGTTTTCTTTTCACCCCCGTTTGCCCACAAAATGAAAATGCAAGACTTAATTGCAAGCAAAGGCTGTGTATAAATACCGTCATAGCAAAGTAGCCATTCATCAACTGAATGTGCGCTCAAAAATAGGCTACACAACTTTTAGTATTTTTTACCATATTTTTTGCTAATTTTACCATATTTTTTTGCTAATTTTATATGAAAATTTTTTAAAATTTGCCACCTAAATTGTTAATAAAAAGTTGATAATTTTGAAAAATTATTTTTTTTAAATTTTAACACATACTTAGATATCTAATCTGCAATATCCAAATTTTTTTTTTTTTTATTTTTTTTTAAATACATGTGAAAAAAATTAAAAATTCGAAAAAAAATTGTTAATTTTTTACAAATTTTACGTGAAAATGTAAGAAATTTCTTATGTAGACTACTACGCAATTCTCATTTGTTCTACTTAAGCTAAAAAAATGACTCAAAAAAAAATAAAAAAAGTGAAGTGTTGTTCTTTAAATTTTTTGTTTAAAGTGTTTAAGTGAAAAAAAAAAATCATTTTGGATTTTGATGTTGTTGGAAGTTCAGTTACTGCAACTACAGCTGCTGAGAAGAAGGCAAAAGAAAATGCCATCAAGCTGAAGAAACCATCCAACAACTGAAGTAATAGTTGATGCTGCTTTTACTACATTTTTAGTATATTCACCAAATTTTAAATCAACTACTAATTAGAGAAAAAAAATTACTAAATAAAACAGTTTTTTTTACCAAATTACAAATTTTTTTATCTATTTCAATTTTACCATTTTTTTTTGGTAATTTTACCATATTTTTTGATAATTTTACAAGGTTGATTTTTTACAAAAATAAAATGGTATTCTTGTAATTTTACTATTTTTTTCCTAATTTTTTGATTAGCAAAATGGTTTTGCTAAAATTACCAAAATTTTTGCAACGTCCAAAACTACAGTTTTTTTTGCTAATTTTAACCATTTTTTTTGCTAGTTTTACAATATTTTTTTTTAGAGTGTGATTCTTAGTCGATCGGTATACCTGAAGGTGGGTCTAGGACTAATATTTCGGGTAGTTACAAACATCAGCATAAACTCATTATATCCTGTTCCACAGAATGATGTAGGGTATAAAAATGTGTTTTTCAGCGGTTGGTCTAGTTCCTCAAGGGGGAACTTCTTTCTCCCTGGTTCTTTATTTTGGACTTTATCGTGTCATCTTCAGACAGACGGGCGGACGGACGGACATTCATGGAATGTCTTAGTATCGATCATGAATCAATAATATATAAACAGGGCGTAACGTCAATTTTAAATGTTCGAATTGCATGTCGTAATACCTGCCAAACGATGGCCACGTTAGAGCTGATCGTGGCAAAATGAATGAAAAAATTTTGAAAGGTCACCTTAAGTCGGCAACCAGCGGTCAAAGTTGGAAAAAAATTACATATTTCGACCAAAATTCATGGCTGAATTTTTTGACCAAATCCGGCACAAAAATTCGGAATTTTGGCGCACTTTATTGGAAAAATATTTAAAAAATTCCTAAACCGCGATTTTGGTTCACAGGTGCTGATTTTTAAACATAAAATTTACACTGTGCTACAGTGAAAAAATACTTCTGATGTGACAAAGTATAGGTCGTTGATCTTGTCGAGTAGATCACAAAAATGCCCATTAAACTTGCCAGACACCCTCAAATTTTAGAGTTATTGTCAAAAAAGTTATTGGGACTTTTCTCACTAAAGCTTGCGTAATTCAGAAAATTTTCAACCGATTTTAAATTTTTTAACCGGTTTGGATAGAAGATGGATAGAGCTTTCCATGTGCGTGAATTGGTCTATACATATAAGAAAGATATCTATTAATTTTTTCAATAAAATCTAATTTTTTTTTTAATTTTTCGAGTTTATCGATTTTTTTCTGCTATAGTTCATTTAACAACCATTATATTTATAAACGTATTTTTAAAGAAAATTAAATTCTGAATACGATAAGCTTTATCCTGAAAAAAATCGGATTACAATTGACAGAGTTGTGATAATTTTTCTAAAAAGAAAATTAAGATTTTGCAGGAAATCGCCGTTCAGATAACCCAGGAAAAAAAAAATATATCATAAGGGCTCATGTACAATATTTTTAAATGTTTTTGGCGCGCTGAATCCGAATCTGGCCTTTAAATTGCTCTATCTCGTCAGGTTTTTGAGATATTTAACATAAATTGATATATCGAAAACTTAATAAGATAGCGCAATTTCAATGTGAAATTCGAATTCAGGAGGCCAAAAACCTTTAAAGTAATGATAGGCGACCTCTCAGTATGTTCGTTTATTTTTTATTTTTTTTTTTTGTCTGGGTTATCCCAAAGGCAATTTCATGCAAAATCTTAATTTTCTTTTTTAGAAAAATTATCACAACTCTGTCAGTTGTTATCTGATTTTTTCGGCATTAAGCTCATCGTATTCAAAATTAAATTTTCTTCAAGAATACGTTTATAAATATAAATGTTGTTGCACGAACTATAGCAGAAAAACATCGATAAACTCAAAAAATTTTCAAAAAATTAGATATTGTTGAATAAATCAATACATATTTTTCTTCTATGTGTAGACCAATTCACACACCTGAAAAGCCCTATCCTTCTTCCATTCAAAACGGTTGAAAAATTAAAAATCGGTTGAAAAATGTTTAAGTTCCAGTTTACAGAAGGCGAATGATACACACGAACGAAAATTTTGCATGTGTTTTGTTATTGTAACAACAACAAAATACATGTAAAATTTTCGTTCGTGTGTATCGTTCGCCTTCTGTAAACTGGCACTTAGTTACACGTGGTTTAGTGAGAAAAGTCCCAAAAAAACGATTTTCGAACATAACTTTAATATTTGTGGGTGTCTGCCAAGTTTGATAAGCTTTTTTGTGATGTTTTCGATGAGACCTACAACCTTAACTACATAATTTCAAAAATATATTAGATGTTAAGGGGCGACCTTAAATAAAACACGGTTCGGATTTTGTTTTTTGTATTTTAATTTTATTTTTAATTTAAATGTTTTTTGTTTTTAAATGTATTAACAATTTGTTTAAATGTAAAAATGTTAGTTTACAATTTGTGTTCACTGTATGTTTATTTGTTAATTTTAACTATTTGTTCTGTCTTCACTGTTCAATGTTTTTAACTAGAGTGTCTGTTATAAATTCTAAAATAACTATTGATGCTTGCTTGCATCAATATGAATTTCAATGTACCAACAACAACACTAGGAGTTATATTTGACAAACAAATGGATTAGTAAAAGGGAATTAGCAATTAATATAATACATTTTA
Source organism: Pegoplata infirma (assembly GCA_963921195.1). Classification (NCBI taxonomy): domain Eukaryota; kingdom Metazoa; phylum Arthropoda; class Insecta; order Diptera; family Anthomyiidae; genus Pegoplata; species Pegoplata infirma. The sequence goes on along the minus strand of OY992537.1, from coordinate 62,337,140 downwards.
TAGTACCGCTATATACGTGGGTCGGCTCATAAGTTTATGGGTTTTTAGTACGTAGGCAGTACAATAAGTTTAGGGTCATCTCTAAACATTCTCCCCCCCATAACTCGGTGAAATATATCATGGCTTGACTTCATTCCGTCTCGTTGTTTTAGGATATATCAGCTTCGGTGATGATTAACATATGCTGCTGATGATTTTGTGGATGAATAAAGTTTTCTGAGCGATGAGTCAGGGTCAAATAATACTTTTTGAAATTTGTTGTTGGAACTTAATTGTTGTTGATCGGCATCCAAAACTCGTTGGCAAATTTTGTGTGGGTGAATCGGAGCAACTATTGTGATGTTACAACTTAGTAGCGTAAGCACACAATGGAGGCGATAGTCGTCAGATAATTGTTACAGATGCCATTCGAGTAATTTGCTGGCTTCGTTGGCGAGGTTTGGATGCCTGAAAGTAAAAACAAAAATGAAATTAGAAAATGTTGAGAACTAAGGGGTGTAGATTTATTTTGACAAAATCTACTAAGATTGTAAATGAGTCTTGGTACGACTGCATTTTTTGGTCAATGGTGAATTTCGTTTTCACCCAGTTCCGTTTATTGGATGGCAATTGGTTGTTGTGTCTGGGTACGACATTGTTGATTTTGAAATCTTGTTTGTGTTCCAATATATATCTGTGATGATGATCGGTCAGATATTTTGTTTTACATCTGTGGCAAAATGAATTGTTCAAAATTTTGAGGTGAATCGAACAGTTGACTAGGGTCAGATTTTTCTGTGTTGAATCTGGATCAGCTGGAGTCAGTAGCAAGATGCCGATAAAGTTGACGAGGGTTGGGTCGTAAAGGTTATTACTAGCAGAACTTGAGGGTCGATAATTGAAACTGAATTCTTTTTGGGTTAAAATCGGTGACAGCTTTTGAAAAATTAATTCCATATTTGGTACGATTTCTTTCAAGGAATTGTTGAGTGAGTTTACAGCTCCATTCCAAACTTGTGTTTTAAGTGTACCAAGGGTAACTAATTTGCGTTGATGATTTGGACGAGTTTTCGTAAATTCTAGTTCTGTGGCCCAATCGAAGTTTGTCACATTATTTCGATAAATGACAACTAGGTAGCCACGTCTTCTCCTTAGTTGAGAAAAAACAGTGTAACGCACTGCATTTCGTTTGCGTCTATCTCTGTGAGTGTCAGTTTGTTCAATTTTCACAGATTTTTTGTCGGATATGATTTGATGATGAGTTTTTTCAGCTGGTGTCGAAACTTGATTCAAAGGGTCCTCAAAATAAGTTGTAAGATCTTTTACTCGTTTGTGCTCAAATGATGTGTATTTGGGAAACGTTGGTAATTCCAATTGATTTTTTGATGATTTTTGGAGAAATGTTCTTTTGTCTAAGAACACGGTGACATGAATTCCAAAAATCGTAGTTGTAAATTTATAATCCACTATAGGATTTTCTTCGGTTTTGCGAAACAATATTCGCTTATATTTAAAATGGGTCGGGTCGATATGTTTTGGTCGATGCGTTGTGTAAGCGTCGGCATTGTGAACAAATCGGTTGAGTCTCCACTTCAGCACTAACTTTTGTTGAAGTTCGGGTCCTGGGTATAAATCGTGGAAAGTCTTCTTGATAGCAGACAGACTATCGGCGTTAAAGGACCCACGATACTTTGTGGTCAACCAGAGTGGTTTTACTACTGCGTGATGCGGCGAGTAATAATTTGCAGCCTGATTTATGTCCAGGGGAGAAACATTCTTTATGGGTCCCATTTTAAAAAGTTTTGAATTTACCTGACTACCTTGGGTCGGTAAATCAGGTTTTGCGCTGAATTGCTTCCTCAGTTTCAAAATATGAGGCTCGGTTTTTCTAAGAAAAGTTTCTGTTTCTTCTCCATTTTTTAAGGGTAGGGTAACAATATACCTCCCAGAGTAAATGATATGTGTTGTGGAGTCGAATTTTTTGTACCCCAAAACCTTTTTTGGGGTTTTCTCCACCGCCCAAGAGTGTTTCAGGATTCTTTTGTTTGGTTGAGTCGTTGTCCAAATTTTTCCCCCCGCAATCAAGCCAAATGCTGTGTTTTGCGTCAAAAGGGATTGAGTTGTTTGGATAACTGGTCCCCCCACAATCAAGCCAAATGCTGTTTTTTGTGTCAAAAGGGATACAATCGATCGCGACGGTGATTCAAGGGAGTAATGCAAAGGACTTTGAAAAATACGAGGGTCTGAAGGTTCAAATTTATCAGTCTCATATAGTTTTTGTGAGTCCAATGTTGTTGTTGATATCTTAGAAGAAGGGGTCTGTAAGACTGGCGCGCACACTTCTAAATTTAAACTAAAACCAGTGGCAGGGATTAGTTTTTGATTGGTTGGTTGAGATCCAGGGCCGATGATAGCTCTTTCCTGGAATCTTTTGACTCTAGCTTCATTTTGTGGTATTGTGGTGAACAGTAAAGTTGTTTGATACGGTGGTAATCGTGTGTCTTTTTGTAGGGTCAAGGATGATATGCTCGGAAAAGCTGAACTGGGAGTGGACTGTATAATTTTGTTTTGCGCTGTGGCATATGTACTTGGTCGTACCTCATTATTTTCTTGAAATATGCTGTTAAACTGGGTCTCTGTGGCCTGATGCAACAAGGTGTAGTGTCTTTTTTTGCACGGTCTACAGCTGTATTTGCTTGGGCAGTCCTTGACACTGTGGTCGACAAAAAGACAATTATAACATGAATTTGTGACTTTGGCTAAGTGAATTCGATCTGTGACATCTTTTTCTAAAAACTTGGGGCAAAATCGTAATGAATGCGATTCTTTGCAATGCGGGCAAGTGTAGGAGTCGTTACGAAAAACTTTAGATTTTGAAAAGTTTGTATTTGTTGACCCGGTGGGTAAATGTGACGTTTTGTGTGACCGTGTCTTCCCAATGGAAGATTTAGAATTGTGTAAATGGGGCTGTGTTGTGAAAAGTGGGGATTTAGCAGAAAATTGGTAATTTGTTGTTTTTTCACAATTTTTGTTAGCGTCGATTTTCGCTTTTAAAATACTGTAACCACTTTTATATGCTACGAAACATTTTTTATATTGATCCCGAAGTTTATTTTTATCAATTGGGTTATCTGGTCCCTGGTTTTTGTCCCTGCACTCCTCGTAGATTCTCTTAACTTGGGTCCAATGAGCTTGCAGTTTACAGAGATCGTCTTCTAAATTCAAAATGTTGTCTTTGGCTCGACTTTCGAAATTTAAAAAGTCATTTGTACAATTTACAAATTTGATGAGGGTCATTGTGAGGGATTTTATTGCTTTAAAAATGTTGGGTCAGATGAAATTAATACGAAAATGAGTCGAAAAATCTGTGAGATTTTAAGAAAAGTGTAGCTGCTGCTGATCAAAATTGAATTTGTACGCGAATAGCGTCAATAATTTTTCAAAAAATGTTGTAAAATGTTCGGTAAAAACTAATTCGAAGTTTTCGGAAATTTGGCGATTATTTTCCCCAGAAAAGTTTGAAATCTTGTTGAGATGGCAACCCTATGGCATAACCAGCGGTTGTACACAAGATTCGTTAAAAAACTGAGTCAAATTTTTTCCAAAAAATTGGCGAATTTTTTGTTCCGATAAAATGTCCAAAAAAGTTGAGACGGTAACTCTATAATAGTTACAACAGCAACAGCACAAAAAATGTAGGGTCATAAATATGTATAAAACACAAGCGAGTGTACAAATATTTGGAGTTATTTTCGTTTTGAACTAGGGTGTCCAAATTTTGTTGTTGTTCTTTCCTCTAATTTCTGTTTTTATGAAATTTCATTTGTACTTACTTGCTGTGTCGTTTGGTATACTTATTTGGGTTTGCTGTCGGTGATGCTGCTGGTGTCTTTTCCTCTGCTTGGGTGACGTCTGATCGTTGTTTGAAGGTGATGGATCGCTGCTGACGTTTTGCTGCTACTTAAAGTTGACTGCGTTTTGGGTCTTGGTTGTTGTTGCTGTTTTTAACGATGATGATTAAGGTATATCACTTTTGTTGTAAGGGTGCCGTTAGGAATTTTTAAAGTTTTTCAAGGTTATCGAAATTTTTAGTTTTTAAGAACTTTTTGTTGTTGTTCTTTTTTTTATTTAAAATATTCACAAATAATATTTTATTTTATTGTTCACTTTTTGTTTTAAATAATTTAAGGGTCATTTTTAATTATTTAAAAAGTTTTAATTATTTTACAAAAAAGTTTTTTATAAAATATTTATCACGGGGGTCACTGTTTATTTAGAGTCACAAATTTGTTTTTAGAATTGTTTATAATCACTCAATTATTTTTGGAAAATAATTTATTTATCACTTTTTTATTAAGAGTCACTTTTTTTTATAAAAATTTAAAAACACAATTTCTATCCGGTTCGCGAGGACCAAATGTTAAGGGGCGACCTTAAATAAAACACGGTTCGGATTTTGTTTTTTGTATTTTAATTTTATTTTTAATTTAAATGTTTTTTGTTTTTAAATGTATTAACAATTTGTTTAAATGTAAAAATGTTAGTTTACAATTTGTGTTCACTGTATGTTTATTTGTTAATTTTAACTATTTGTTCTGTCTTCACTGTTCAATGTTTTTAACTAGAGTGTCTGTTATAAATTCTAAAATAACTATTGATGCTTGCTTGCATCAATATGAATTTCAATGTACCAACAACAACACTAGGAGTTATATTTGACAAACAAATGGATTAGTAAAAGGGAATTAGCAATTAATATAATACATTTTATAGTACCGCTATATACGTGGGTCGGCTCATAAGTTTATGGGTTTTTAGTACGTAGGCAGTACAATAAGTTTAGGGTCATCTCTAAACATTAGATTTTGTGTTTTTTGTAGCACAGTGTTATTTTTTATCCAAATTGGTCTGAAAAATTGGAAAATGTTAAGTGTGTTATCTTAAAAATATTAAAAAAATATAAAAACACGAGTTTGATCAAAAAATGCTGATCTGCGATTTTGGTCCACAGATGCTGATCAGCATTTTCCTTCCAAAATCGTGTTTTTGTATTTTTTTTAATATTTTTATGTTAAAAAATCAGCATCTGTGGACCAAAATCACAGAGTGCGCCAAATTTCCGAATTTTTTAGCAGGATTTAGTCCAAAAATAAATTCTATTGTAAATTTCTCAAAATTAAAATTAAAATTCATTAATTTCTCTCTTTGGATTTCCTCCCAATAGTATTTCCAAATAAAAAAATTATTTAAAATCTGATACTTTTTTATGGGAAACATTACAAAAATCTGAGCCTTTTTTTACGAAAAATAATTCAGAATCTGAAAAAATATAGACAAAATATTTTAAAATTTTAGGCATTTGTACATATAAAAAAACCATTGAACTTAGTTAAAAAAAAAATTAACAAAAACTCTTCTGTACAAAAAATTAAGTATGACTCTAAAATAAAAATATTTATTTGATAAAACATATTACTGGGTATTAAGAAAATGATGCTTCATCTGTTTGTCTGTCTTAGTATCTGTCTAAATGCGTCTGCTATATCAATACACATGAAAAAAAAAAGTAAACACCATCAGAGTAGAAGACCATGTACTACTTTTGTTCATAATTTTTTACAATGAATAAATACAAATACTTGTGTTTAGTCTTACATTGACTATTGAAAATGTGGTTAAAAAAATACATAGATATTTTTTCTTGTTTTACGACACTCTGTCAAGGAAGTTTAAAATTTTTAAGATCTTAAATTATTTTAGATTACACTCAAAGAACTGGAAAACAATTTGTCATAAAAGTTCGTCCAATGAAACTTTTTAATGAAGTTTTCATAAATATTATGAAAATGTTCATAAAAATAATGAAATGTTTCATAAATACTATGAATATTTATGAAACATTTCATAAATATAATAAAACAGTTTCATTGGACGAACTTTTATGATGAGTTTCATTATATTAATGAAGCTTTTTCTCTGTGTGTATGTCTTCTAATCGAGTCTTCTTAGACAAATAAAATAACATGGGAATATTCAAACTTTGACAACACTTAAGTATTTTTTTTTGCACTTTGAGAATGGGCAGATTCCAGGTCAAACCGCACAAAAAACTGACATTTTCTTATTTGTCATAAAATCGAAGGTGACAAATCAGAATGTTATGCGGTTTGACCATGAATTGCCCAAAGGTCAAAGCTTCACCATCGATATAATAATTCATAAAACTTTTTTTTAATATTTTGAAAAAACAAGTGAGAATGTTAAATTCGGCTGTGCCGAATCTATAATACCCTCCAACATATAAAAAAAAATAAAAAAAAAAAAAAACTGCAGGGGCGTTTTTTTTGGGGGGGTCAGTAGGAGTCATTGGGGGACACAAAAACCCATGCGGTAAATGTTTACAAATACATTTATTATGCTTTTTCAGCTTAAGTAATACAATTTTAACATTATTTAAAAACATTTTTAATATCCACGCCCACAAAAGGGGGGCGGGAAAAAAAACAAATTTTTCTATTTCCTAGGTCCAAGTGCAGGACCTTGAACTTTTTCTGACATCAAATTATTTCATTTGCTTAACAAAAATACAAAAAAAACCTGTGAAAATATGGCGTTTTTCAGAAGTTAGTTAAGTTCTATAAAGGGGAACTTTTTCCCCCTGGTCCGATTTTGCCCATTTACGAACTTAAACTGCCTAGGACCAAAAGACATATTCCTGCCAAACTTAACGAGTCTATCTCTTTAATTTTGGACTGCATCGTGTCTTATACAGACGGACGGACATACGGACATTCTAGAAAAGTCTTAGAATCGATAATAGATCAATAATATATACTTTATTGGGTCCCCGACCGATATTTCGATGCGTTACAAATGGAATGACAAAATGAGTATACCCCCATATTGTAGTTGGAGGGTATAAAAATTGTATTATAGGCACATTTTCAATTAAATCATTGTTGTATTAACAAAAAATTTAATTGTATTGAAAAAAAAATAATTGATATATTTTTCAACAACACAATTTGTCAACACAATTACTTTGTTTGTTTGTTGAAAAACAATGTTTTAATTAAAAACGAGCCAAAAATACAACTTTTTTCTTTGTTTCTATACTTTCTGACCATATTTATTTAAAAAAAAGTTGTATTTTTTCTCGTTGTGATAATGATTATATATTGAATTGCCATTATAATGTAATAACATCTAATGTCGTCATGTAAAAAAAGCAAAAACTACAAAAAAAAAAAAACACTACTAAAACCAAAAATAGCATTGACTTTGTGGTTGGTCTTTTGTTTTATTATGAAATAAATCTTAATTTTAACGCAGCCACATAAAATGATAAATAATGATTTTCATGTACATGAAAAAACAAATTTAATAATTTGTTTAAACAAATTATTTCTATGATGACTTCCTTATAAAAATAAATAGTGTTTTTTGTAACAAACAAATTAAAAAAATAAAAATAATGTAAATCTACAATTTACACTTTTCTACAAAATCATAAAATTTAGCACTCAAAGAATTAAAAACACATGAATAAGATAGAACTTTACCATGTGTTCAAAAGGCAGGTTTTATATACATTTAAAAACAAATATTATTAAAATTACACCACGAGTTAGAGTCCTCGTTTTGTCACGGATATCTTTAATCGATTAATATAAACTAATCGAAAAGCTTTAAGAACAATATATTTTTAATAATGGCGCAGTCGTAGTCAAAATTATTAAAATTTACCAAAATGTTGTTACAACAACAAATTGCATTAGTTATAAATATCAATCCGGCTTATTACAGCTGGCGCAGTCGCATTGTTTTAAATATCTTCCGCTTTGCCAAAATAAATCACAAATCTGAGTGTTTGCATTCATAGATTTTTATATATAAAAAAATGTTTTATGGAGTGAATTTACGCTTAAGCAAATATGACAAGAGTGACAATGCCAAATATGTCTAAAAACAGTATAGTTTCTTTTTATACCCTCCACTCTAGTGATAGAGGGTACATATAAGTTTGTCATTCCGTTTGTAACACATCGAAATATTGGTCTAGGACCCCATAAAGTATATATATTCATGATCCTCGATGGATTTTGAGTCGATCTAGCGATGTCCGTCCGTCCTTCTGTCTGTCTATTTGTCTGTCCGTAGAAAACACGCTAACTTTTGCAAGACTTTACAGAGGCTACTGAAATTTGGCATATATGTTAGCCATTTACCTGTTCAGGTTGGTATTGCAATCCAGCCAAATCGGTCAAGTGGTTGAAAAGTTATGAGCAAAAGAGTAAATTTCGGCAAGGGTTTTTCGCGAATTTACGAGATAAAAAAACATGATAACTTTCGAAAGACAATAATGAGACTGCTGAAACGTGACATGTTTCTTTGCTGTTACCCAGGTCTGTTTGGTATTAAATTTCAGCTCAATCGGTCTAGTGGTTTCGTTGTAGCGAAAAAAAACAACGGGTTCTGGTGGGAATCGAACCCACGACCCCCATGTTGAAAGGCTAGCACGCTAACAACTATCCTACGGGGGCCCCATAGTATAGTTTCTTAATGTTATATGATTATTATAGGAATAAAAAAAGCTTTATTATAAAAGAAGCCGCCAATTTGCTTATAATTTGTTAAAATATATATATATAAAAGACAAGCTTCAGAATTTCTAATTAAAAAATTTCATGGAATTCCCGGGAAATCAATTTTTCAAAACGCCTTCCCGGGAATAAAAATGTTCTCGAAATTAGGAACCCTAATCTGAAAAAAAATTTTCTGTTGATACGACCGAGATTATCAAGATACAAATTTAGCAACGAACATCTGCTAAAACCAACAGATTTCTTATAAGGCTAAATATGGTGATTTTCATCAGTTTTTTTTTTCTACTGAAAACCCACACTTCCTTAAGTTTTGTTTCATATCTCTAAATTTTTGCTTTATCATTTAATTAATAAATAAAATATTTCCTCAAATTTATTATTATTAATTTTTTTGTAAATAATGATGGTTGAAGCCATCACTATTTCATAACTTCATCAGATTCTATGATAGATTGAAATTTAATTGTTTATTTTTATCAACTATTTGATTCCAAATCAATTATTTTCTCCTTAGCCCAAAAGTTTGAGCTTAATATTTTATTTTAACAATTTCTTGCGTTATACAGTATTATGCTTTGTCATCTTAACATTTTTTTAATACATTTTTTATCTGCGTCTACTGATTTCCAGTTATTTGTTTAATATTACTACTACTTATTTCTTTACTTTGTTAATGTATTTTTAAAGTTTGTTAATGATTTTGAGTGCCCTCAACATGTGTGAGCTTCTTCACACTTAAAAAAAATAAAAAAAAATCCACTTTCATTTGAGAAATTTTTTTATAAAAAAAAAATTGATGATATGGATTGATGATATGCATAACTGAAATACACTCATTGACTGGATCACTGGATGTGGCGGCATATTATGAAAATTTCTGTAAAAAGTATAAAACTTACATACAATTTTTTTAAAAATTTTTAAAAATTCTGGAAAAAATTCGTGATACACCTTCCCATTTTTTAAAAGAGGGGGTTGTGCAGATATGAAAGAGGAGAGGAGTCAGTGATGTCCATTAGGGGGTCCCGTCAAATCTCAACTTACACATTTCGTGTCGTAATGCCTGCCAAACGATGACCACGCAATAGCTGATTGTAAAAAAAAAATTGAAAAAATTTTGCAAGGGCATCTTCAGTCGGCAACCTGTGGCCATCGTTGGGGATGTATTACACGAAATTCGAAAGTTAAGTTTTGACGGGACGCTAATGTCTATAGGGCACATACTTTAAAAAATTCTGTTGACTGTCACTTTTTTGTATGGCAAAAAAGTTTTTCTTTCAATTTTGAACGTCCAATCAAATTTGTCCTCAAATTTGTACCACATGAACTCATGTGGACAATCGGATTTAATTAATCCGTGGCGCCCAGTGCCAGCAGTTGTCATTGGGGATACAAATTTCCCCTCGAAGTATATGTTTACAAATTCGATTTTATGATTTTTGCTTTAAAGATATATAATTTTATCATTATTTAAACTATTTTTTTTATAATCCACGCCCACAAAAGGGGGTGGATCCCCTGTGTCCAAATGTGGGACCTTAAACTTCTTGTAGCATAAAATGTTGAATTTTAGTTTTAAATTCGGCTTTACCTAATCTCTTATACCCTCCAAAATGTAACCCCACAAAATGGGATTATGGGGTTCAGTAGGGGGCGTTGGTGCACCTCCCTCATCGCGAGAAAAGTCACCAAAGTGTATTATTATGATATAAGTCAATATTATCGTACTTTATTTTTTCGGTCCTAAACCGATATTTTGATGCGTTACACACAGAATGACAAAGTGAGTATACTCCCATACTGTGGTTGGAGGATATACAAAAAATTATGCATATTTTGCGACACATCATATGTTTTTAATTTTGATGAATACGAGATAGTGGTATATTTTCCCCACGTTCTAGAAACTAAAAAAAAGATCTCAAAGTTTCTTTTCCTGGAACCGTTAATAGAACTTGAGACAGTCTTTAATTTAAACTTAATCTAAGCAGAGTCCGATAATTTCAACCCGTTGACCCCTTCGAACAAGCTTTTGGATTTTTGGAAAAATTTCCACCAAAATTTTTGGATTTTTGAAAAATGAAAAACGAATTTGAAATTTGTCAAAAAATGGTGTTAAAAAATTTCTAAAAATGACGGGTTCAAGAAAATTACAAAAAAAAAATTTTTAAATTTTTTCACCGACCATTACATAGAGCTTAAGACAAACTTTCATTTAAACTAAATTTGAGCCAAATCGAAATATTCTAACCCGCGTCTCTTTACGATCAAAATTTAGAGTTATTCTTAAAAATTTTCTAAAAAACCATTATTTTGATCATAGGGAGGCATGGGTTTAAATTAGAGATGGGGGCGTGAGTGATTTTTGACTGACACTAACTCACGCTCACGACAGGAAATTTTGAATCACGCATACTCACGCAAGAGCATATTTTTTCTACTTACACTCACGTACAATTACGTGAGTAAATTTAATACAACTCACACTCACGTGCACTCACGTAAGCTTCACTCACACTCACGTTGACTCAAAAACTAAAATTTCAGAAATCTTTCAAAACTTTCAACAAAATTCAGAGAAATTTTCCATTTTTTTTGCTTTTTTCGGGACGAAATATTAAATTGAGCCATATTTTAAATTTTTTTGTTGCTTTTTTTGGTACAAAAGGAAATAAGAAGTGAAAAGAAATCACACAAACTCACGCAAAAAAATCTACTCACGCACACTCACTCGCGCAAAAATCTTACTCACGCACACTCACTCACGCAATTTTTTTCTCCATTCACTCACAATCACGTGAGTAAAATTGAAATCAGTCACACTCACGCGTGATCCTGCGTGAATCACGCTCTAATCAGCTCATGTGCCCATCTCTAGTTTAAATAATCGGATTTGACTCAAATAAATTTTTAATTAAATTTTGTCTCAAGCTCTATAAAAGGGTCAAGGGAAAGACATTTTGAGTTTGTTTTTAAATTTATTTAGAGTGAGAAAAAACATTTTAGGAAATTTTTGAAAAATTTTAAATGGCGATATCTCGAAAACTGTTAGAACGATTTCTGAAATTTTTTGATATTTATATTCATCAGCCAAGCCAATAAAAATAGTGTATTATGTTTTTTAAAAGTCCAAAATACTGGTAAAAATTTTTAAAAACCCCAAACTTTGATTGAACTTCGTCACGTATTAAAATCATTAGATTTGGCTAAAATTGAGAGAGGGAAAGAAATTTGGAAATTTTTTATAAAAAATTTCTTGAACGTAGGAAAAACCCGTCATTTTGAAAACTTGAAAAAAAAAATTAAAAATAAAATTGTCTTGGGACACATCATATTTATTAATTTTTTAGAATTTAAAAAAATATTAAATCGTTCCAACGGTTTTCCAGATATCGCTTTTGGAATTTGCAAAAATTGCGGTTTTTCTTACTTTCAAGAAATTAAAACAAAAAAAAACTCAAAATTTCTTTTCCTTGACTCTTTTGCAGAATTTGATACAAAAGTTTCATTGAAAATTAGTTTGACCCTTTCAGCAAAGTTTTGGTTGTTTTAAAAAATGTTTACCAAAAAAGTTCTGGCGCCATGAGTTAAAATTTTTTGATTTGGGTCAAATTAATTTTGAATAGTCGAAAATAGTGGAAAAAAATTTCGAGATTTTTTTTTTAAATTCTTGAAAAATCGCCATTTTTAAAAAAAATTTGACAAATTCAAACGTTTATATCTCGAAAACCCCTCTGCTGATTTAGAAATTTTTTGGAGCTCATATTCAGCATTCCAAAGTTATTTAAATTAATTTAATTTTTTGATTTTTAAAAATCCAAAATATTGATGGAAATTTTCAAAAACTCCCAAACTTTGATCGAAATGTGGCACCCCTGCAAAAAAAGTCATTACCACTTCTCAGTGAAGTGCTTTAAAACTATAACAAATGTAATGAAAAACACCAAAAATAACAAAAAACACAAGACAAAAACACACAAACAGTTTTTTCTACTCCAGAATACATAGATATTCAGCACTTAACTCATTACCTATCGCGACACCTCCATACAAATGTAAGTAGATATTCAGTAGATAAGAACTACTCCGTGGAAGTAGTTGGAAGTTGTTTGAAAGCTCGGAGTACTTCTTATCTACTGAATATCTACTTACTTTTGTATGGGAGTGTCGCGGAAGGTAATGAGTTAAGTGCTGAATAACAACTTTTTATGGAGTAGAAAAAACTGTTTGTGTGTTTTTTTCTTGTGTTTTTTGTTATTTTTGTTGTATTTCATTACATTTGTTATAGTTTTAAAGCACTCCAAATAGAAGTACTCCGCACTTTTTTTGCTGGGACGTATTAAAATGATCGGATTTGGCTTAAATTAAGTCAAAATGAAAAACTGTTTCTCTATGAAATGTTCAAGGGAAAGCAATTTTTAAATTAAAAAAAAAAAAATTCTTGAACTTGGGAAAAAACCTCCATTTTGCCATCTTTAAATAGCAATATTTCGAAAACAGTTCGACGGATTTTAATTTTATTTAATAATCGTATTGAGAGGATCAAACTTAATAATTTTGATGTGTTGATAGAGATATTTTTTTAAATTTTAAATTTTCAAAAATCCAAAACTTTGCCTCCGGGCGCCACAGGTTAATTTTATTCGATTGGCCACAAATTTGTACCACATAAGTTTTAGGTCTATGAGAATAAAAATTTGCCCGGACTTTCAAAATCGAACAAAAACCATTTTTGCCATACAAAAAAATGACAGAAAACTGAATTGTGTTAACTACAGACAGACGGACATAAGTTGGTACGGACATTAATAAAATGTCTTAGGAATGATCATGGTTCAATAATATATTAAGGCACCCCGTTGCTCTCTGTATGGGTTAAAATGTTTTCTTCACCTCTTATCTATAATTATTACATCATTTTCTTATGTAGGTACAACAAAAAAAAAAAAAAATACAGTTCAATGAATAAATTTATTACCTATTTACTTATGCAAAAAAATAAAAAAAAAACATAAAAATAAACCAACAACATAAAATTTAACTTATATCTTTATAAATTTATTTATTATGCGTCAATAAAATTGAAATTAACAATTTATTTGCAAACAAACGAGCCATGAAGATCAAACAAACTAAAAAAAATTATTCAAAACATAGCAAAATTAACAAAGCCGCCAACAACAATGAATTAAGATCTAATTTGGAATTTGTTATAACATTTTTTTTTACTTTCAATAAAAAAAATATTACAAAAATTTACATTTTATTTATCAGCAGCACGTAAATTATGAAAATAGTAACAACCTTTTTTCTAACTATGGAAATAAAGTACTGCTCAAAATTATAGCGCACTTTAAATTATTTTTTACAACTTATTGTTTCTATTCAAAATATTAAAAAAATGTCAAGTTTTTTTGTGTAAATTAAACATTTTTATTCAAATTTATTTAATTTAAGTCACAATTCAGTTTTAAATAACACAATAAAAATATCAGAGGTGGTTTTATAAAAAAAAGTCTTAAATAGACTGTTCATAATTATAGCGCACTAAAAAAAATTAATTCATTAAATGAAAAGTTGATCAACATTTAAACACAGCCTGATGGAAAACTTGTTCCTTTAGCTTTTAAAAATACATTTAATCCTATTTGAAATCCATTTGACCGATTTGGAGCAGTCATTTATGGTTGCTTTCGATTAGATATCCTTCAAAGCGCTGATCAATTCATTTTTATAGTTATTTGGTAGATTTAAGGGCCACTATCGGTAGTAGACCCAATGTTTTCAATTGGGTTAATGTCTGGTGACTATTTTAATATCATTTGGCCAATATAATTGGGGAAAATTGTTGTTTTCGAACCAGTCCATCGAGAATTTCGCTTTATGACAGGGGGCATTATCCCTTTGAATGCAGGCCTGGGTCGCTTCAGACCCAAATATTTGATCAAAATATGAAGAAAATACTTCAGAAATTGAATCGATATATCTTCTAGCAGTTGAAAATCCTTCTTAAAATAGTATTAAGCCGTTACCATGGGCTGTAAAACATTTGCATACGCTAACAGAACTAATACCACGTTGTGTGCTTGGCTGGCACCATTATGATTGATCCTTATCTTGCATTGTACATTAAAAAAATTAAAAAAGATCAACTAATAAATTATTTGTCATCAATAAATTATTATAATGAAGTAATAAATGGTTAAAATCCATCATTTGTTCGATGTACAATGCCGGATAAGGATCAACCATACTGGTTCCAGCCAAGCGCACAACGTGGTGGTGGTTCTGTTAGCGTATGCAAACTTTTTACAGCCCATGGTACCGGCTTATTACTATTTTAAGAAGGACATTCAACTGCTAGAAGATATATCGATCCAATTTCTGAAGTATTTTCTTCATATTTTGATCAAGTATTTGGGTCTGAATCGACCCAGGCCTGCATTCCAAGGGATAATGCCCCCTGTCATAAAGCGAAATTCTCGATGGACTGGTTCGGAAACAACAATTTTCCCCAATTATATTGGCCAAATGATATTAAAATAGTCACCAGACATTAACCCAATTGAAAACATTGGGTCTACTACCGATAGTGGCCCTTAAATCTATCAAATAACTATAAAAATGAATTGATCAGCGCTTTGAGGGATATCTAATCGAAAGCAACCATAAATGACTGGTCCAAATCGGTCAAATGGATTTCAAATAGGATTAAATGTATTTTTAAAAGCTAAAGGAACAAGTTTTTCATCAGGCTGTGTTTAAATGTTGATCAACTTTTCATTTAATGAATTAATTTTTTTTAGTGCGCTATAATTATGAACAGTCTATTTAAGACTTTTTTTATAAAACCACCTCTGATATTTTTATTGTGTTATTTAAAACTGAATTGTGACTTAAATTAAATAAATTTGAATAAAAATGTTTAATTGACACAAAAAAACTTGGCATTTTTTTAATATTTTGAATAGAAACAATAAGTTGTAAAAAATAATTTAAAGTGCGCTATAATTTTGAGCAGTACTTTATGTTTTCTAACTATGGAAATATGTTTTTTTAATGAAATTAAAAAAAAAAATTAGAAGGTTTTTTCTTTTTGTATGTTTGTGTAAGTCTTAAGTTGATTAGTATGCATTTCGTAGTAAAATTTATAAAAAAATATTACATGATATGGTTTTATGCAAGGTCACTTTCATACTTGTGGATTAAAGATAACGTGACTTAATGTCCAATATATTTATATTAAAATCACAAGGCAGGTTTAGTTTTGAAAGGAATTTGTGATTACTTGTTTTATTATTAACTCCACAACATAAATCAATGCAAATATTTTTTATAAAGTAGGAGGGGGAGAGGGAAAGTAACTAAGACAAAACATTAACCATTTTTAACACTGTGAAACAAACTAGGAATCACAGAGTGTAACTTTAGAGCGCTTTAAAAAAAAGTACTTGAGCTAAGTTTTTAAGCCCCTTTATTTTTTTTTAAACAAAAACGAATGAGTGATGTTGTCTTTTGTTAAATTTTTTTCTCTAAACTTTACAATTTTTTTTTATCCAAAACTTAAACTGTCAACACTTCCCCATATGACAACAGAAAAATTTCAGTGAAGTGTTTTTTTTTTAAATTTCAATCCATTATACATTTTTTTTGAATTTTTTCTATCATTAATAACTACTTAAACATTTAACGATTTTTTTATTGCTGTTAAAAGTATGCGTAACAAATTATTGAACAAAAGTTAAGCTTGTCATTAAAAATATTATTAAATAAACAAACGCACCTTAGAGATATGAAAGAAAAAACAAATATTTATAATCAATTAAACACTTGAAAAAATAAAAAAAAAAAACAAGAGAGAGAGTGTTAAATTCGGCTGTGTCGAAAAACGTTTCAGACAAAGTATCAGATTCTCAGACTTTTTCTATACGAAAAATGTTTTAGAATTTGAGACTTTTTTATATGGAAAATATCTCACGGACTGACAATGAGACTTTTTAAATACGAACAAGTAGAAAAGTTAAATTCGACTTGGCCGAATCTATGAATACCCTCCACAATGCCTATTTTAAGTGACAGTAAATTTTCTAACGTGAAAAAATAACAGTTTTGATTAGAAATATTTTATTTTGTGTAAAAAAATTTTTTTTAGTAATTAAAACAAAAAAAAAAAAAATTTTTTTTTTTGAGTGTAAAATTTTTTTTTAATGTAAAATTTTTTTCGAATTTTACATTCAAAAAAAAAAATTACTAAATTTTTTTTGAGTGTAAAATTTTTTTTTAGTAATTTTGGAAAAAAAAAAAATTTTTTTTTTGGGTGTAAATTTTTTTTTGAATTTTACATTAAAAAAAAAAATTTACCAACTTTTTTTTTTGAGTGTAAAATTTTTTTTGAGTGTAACATTTTTATCGAGTGTATTTTTTTTTTGTTGTGGTATAAAAATATTTTTGAGTGACAAAAATACGTTTTAAAATATTTTTGTGACTTACCAATGGTTGTAAAACAGGTTTAACGGGTTTTCACCACGTGAATTTAAGGTGAAGCTAATCTGATATTCACGGTTTTGCTAATAACTTTTGAACCACTGGCCCGATTTGAATGAAATTCAATATGAACTAGGCTGGAGGAACGACAAATATATATGCCAAGCTTCAGCATCCTCAGAATTGATTTTCGAAAGTTATAGTGCTTTTTATCTCATAAGTTCACGAAAAACCCTTGCCGAAATTCAGTCTTTTGCTCATAACTTTTGAACCACTGGACCGATTTCGCTGGATTGCAATACCAACCTGACCAGGTAAATGCCCAAAATATATGCCAAATTTCAGGAGCCTCCGTAAAGTCTTTCAAAAGTTAGCGTGTTTTCAACAGACAGACAGACAGACAGACGGACAGACGGACAGACGGACGGACGGACGGACGGACGGACGGACGGACATCGCTAGATCGTCTTAAAATCGATCGAGGATCATGAATATATATACTTTATGGGGTTCTAGACCAATATTTCGAGGTGTTACAAACGGAATGACAAACTTATATATACCCTCTATCACTAGAGTGGAGGGTATAAAAATGTGTCAGAATCTCAGACTTTTTCAATTCGGAAAATTTCTTAGAATCTGAGACTTTTTCTATAAAAAAATGTATCGGAATCTGAAACTTTTTATATACACCTAGAAAAGTTTTACAGTAACTATTTACAGTTATTCAAAAAGTTTTTAGTTAAAGTTGTTTTAAACGTTTTATCGTTTGTTTTTCAATGAAAATAAAATATTGAACGATTTAAACAGTAGTTAAAATAATAAACTACAAAAGTTACGGAAAAATATTTTTATCAGTTAAATTATTTGTGACTGATTATACCGTATAATTTTACAGAAGTACGGTTTTTGTAGTTTGTTATTCAAAAAATTTTATTTTTACTTCACAAAATAAAAAATTGTAAACAGTTAAAATAACTGAAATATCGTTTGTTTTTACGGAATGTCTAGTCATTTATAAACGTTTAAAAATAACTGATAAAGTATGTTGTTTCAACTGAAATATAAGTAGTCCGTTTTTTAAAAGGAAAAACGATTGTTTTAAACGTTTTTTCAGTTGAATTTACTTACAAAATATTTTGAGTGTACGTAAAATGCCTTTTTTATATATGTAAAATGCATCTGAGACTTTTTCCATATGAAAAATGTCTCAGAAACTGAAATTTTTTCTGTACGAATCAGAGACTTTTTAATACGAAAAATGTTAAAAAATCTGAAAATTTTTCTACACTCAAAATAATCCTACAGTAAAAAATACAGTAAAAGTGTTATAACTTTAACTTTACTACTTTTTTAGTAATTTACAGTATAAATTTAGCTTTACAGTATAAATTTAGTTATTTTTTTTAAATTGGAATACTTTGAAGTTTACTGAATACTGATTTTTTACCGATTTTTTAATAATTTTTGTTAGTAATTTTAAAAAATTTGGAAAATTATTTTTGACACCTAATATGGTAAAATTTACATTTTTGAATATTTTTTTTTTTCAAACGCACATAGCAAATTTTCGTTGAAAAAAAAATAAATGTATATTTTTTTTTAAAATTTCCGAAATAGATCATTGCCAGCCATCAAGCTCAATAATTATATATTTTTGAAAAAATTTTTTTTTTTTTTTTTTATTTTCAAAATCGATTTTGGATAGGTTTTCGCTTTTAAATTTGTTTACTGTTTTTTTATAACTGCGTTAGTAAAAATTGACTAACGCGTTGTAGGACCCTTTAATACTAACAATTATTAATAACTACCAACTTTTTAGTAAGGAATACTGTAGGATTTCTATGAGTGTACACGAAAAATGTCTCAGAATTTGAGACTTCTTCTATACGAAAAATGTCTCAGAAACTGAGACATTGCATGAGGAAAACATTTCAATGAATTTAAGGCGTTTTATGAAAGTAGAATTTCTCCTATAAAAAATTTTCAGATTTCGACTTTTTTTATACGAAAAATATATGAGGCATTCCACACCAAATGTCCAGCGAAAAAAACACGTGTACCGTAAACTTCTGAATAGCTTGTATGGATAGCCCTATATGGAACTTAGAAAATTGCGTTTTTGGTTTTTCAAAAACTGTGCTTAGGAGGCGTGGTCAAATATTGGAAAAATGGTCAAATTTGTGGCGAGTTGCCTTGATTAAATATTTATCACATTAAAACGGAATGCGCCACAATCTCAAAAATTTACATTCTTATATAGTTTTGTAAGGGCAATCGATTAAAAAATTTTTTTTTTTTAATTTTCTGAACCCGTTCTGAAATTTGCCATTTTTTATAAATGTCAATTTATTAAAAAACATGCCACTTTTTTTTATTTTTTTAATTTTTTTTTTAAAGTTTAGATGTTTGCCCATCCAAACAAAAAAATTCAGAAACATGTTCTTCGTTTTTTTCGAGAAAATCGCATTTGAACTTTCAATTTCATAACAATTTTGTAATTTGCTTGTATTTTCTTGATATTATGTTGCGAATGAGTAATATTTATGCAATCAACATTTTAAAAAAATGGAAAATTTCAGAACGGGTTCTGAAAATTTTCAAAAAAAAAAAAAATTTAATCGATAGCCCATACAAAACTATATAAGAATGTAAATTTTTGAGATTGTGGTGCATTCCGTTTTAATGTGATAAATATTTAATCAAGGCAACTCGCCACAAATTTGACCATTTTTCCAATATTTGACCAAGTCTTCTAAGCCCAGTTTTTGAAAATTAGAAAAACCAAAAACGCAATTTTCTTAGTTCCATATAGGGCTATCCAAACAACCTATTCAGAAATTTACGGGACACATGTTTTTCTGTAGCAGGACATTTGGTGTGGAATGCCTCATATACGAAAATGGTATATTTTCTTTAAAATCAAATTAAAAATTTAAATTTTTTTTCGTTTCAAAAAACGTTTTATGCGTTTTAAAAAAAAAGTTTAAAACGGAATGATCATAACATTAAAAATGGAGTATGCCCTAATGGATAAAACGGTGCTATCTGTAGGTTAAATATGCCTGCGAATTTTGTACTCTTGCCCAAAACATTAAATCATGATAATGTTTTGCTGAAGTCTTCGGTGCCCTTGCCAAAGCAAAGTTTTTTTTAGAAAAAATATTTTTATATTCATTTGCTATTCCATGCAAAACGAATTGAAATATCGGTCGAGGACCCCATTAAGTTTATATACAATTGATCCATTTCTTAGACAATCTAGCTAAATGCACCTGTCCATCTGTCTGTGAAAAGCATGATGCAGTCTAAACCAAAAGAGATCTAAATTTGGTAAATTGGAAAAAAGGTTTTTAATATTTTGGAGAGTATAAAGGATTTGGCATATAATAATTTAGCATTCTCATTTGTTTTTTGTACATTTGTTAAACAAATGGAACATTTTTTTATTAAAAGATTAGACTTGGTAAAAAAGTAGTATTGGTAAAAAAATGAAAAACTATTTTTTTTTGTCACGAAAAAAAAATTATGTTAAAACGAAATTTACGAAAACAAAATTTTTAGCGAAAAAAATTTTTTGATGAAAAAAAAGTTTTTGGACGAAAAAAAAAATTTTGATGAAAAAATAATTTTTGATGAAAACTAAAAATTTATAAAAATAAATTTTGATTTAAAAAATTTATTAAAAAAAAGTTTGATGAAAAAAATTATAAAAAATATCTGATGTAATAAAAAACATAATAAAAAAGTTGATAAAAAACTAAGTAAGAGTATTAAATTCGGCTGTGACGAATCTTTTATATCCTTCAACATGCAAAAAAATAAAAAAAAAATGCAGGGGGGTAGGCAAATTCCCCCTCGAATATGTGTTTCAAAATTCCTTCTTATGCTTTTTACACTAAAGAAATGCAAGTTTATCATAATTTAAATTTTTTTATATATTCGACATTTTCTAATTCTCAGGGTCCAAATGCATGACTTTGAACTTCTTGTAGCATAAAAATGTAGCATTTGTTAAACAAAAAGACAAAAAATCATGTAAAAAACTATATTTTTCAGATGTTGGTTTAGTTCTTCAAGGGGGAACTTTTACCCCCTGGTCCGATTTTGCCGATTTCCGAACTTAACCTGCCTAGGACCATAAGACATATTCGTGCCAAATTTGAGGAGTCTAGCTCTTTTATTTTGGACAGTATCGTGTTAACTATAGACGGACGGACATACGGTAACGGTATTTTCGATTATTTCGGCAACGATGAACCGTTACCGAAACATAAATACCGGTACGTACCGGTATTATGAATAAAATAAAAACCGTCAACACAGCAGAAAAATCTGCTGATTTCAAATAAACAACCTTAACATCAAAATAGTGTGTCCTGTTGTTAAAAAAAACTTGCAGGGTTAAAAAACTTGGCAAGGATGTGTCAGGGGATGTTTTTTAAGGGGGAGGGCGGGCGGTAGCGGAGGGGCACCTTTCCTCTCGCCAAAGATGTTAAGAAATTCATTCTATTTATATTTACACTTAAATAATATAATTTTATCAATATTTTATTTTATTTTCTATACACAAACTCCCAAAGGGGGGTTCAAATCTAGATCAATGAAAAATTTTTCTTTTTTTAAACAAATAGACAAAAATTTAAATAAAATAGACCTCCTTAGTCTAGTTGGTAGCGTGCTAACCTTTGAACGTGGGGGTCCTGGGTTCGATTCCCACCAGAGCCCTTGGTTTTTTTGCTACAACGAGACAGCGGTCATTGTTACCAGTTCTCGGTTAGTTTAAATTATTAAAAAATAAATAAAAAGAATAAATAAAAATTCTTGATCATGGGATAAAAATATTATATATAAGGGGGTTTTCGTGTCAACTGACACAACTTTTGAAACCGATGTCTTCCGATCGGGATGAAATTTGCACCAAGGTTAGTCCTATTGGATAGTAGTTCAGACACAATTTTTCAGCGAGATCGGTCAAGGACTCTCTGAGTTAGAGGGGGTCGAAATTTGACATTTTGGCCAAAGAGGTGTTTATTCTGATCCATGTAACTTCTTACCTATTGTTTTTAGCAAAATGTGTTCCAAAGAGTTTAGATAGCTATTTCTTCAGTCTTTCGAAAAAAAATTATAAAAAAAATAAAAAAAAAATTTTTGATTTTTTTTCTTAAAAATCTATAACTTTTTTGACTTTTTCCTCAAATTGGGCCCTTTTTTTTTTTTTTTTTTTTGATTCAAAAGAAAGCTTAGGTCTTTTCCTTTAAGAGCTATGGGGTCGCTTAGTGGGATGCGAGTGGGATATATATGAAAAAATTATTTTTTTAACTTTGGAACACAAAAAACGGTTCTTCAATTTGCACTATTAGGCGTGGGAAAGCTAACCAGTTTTCGATTTCGATCCGCGATACCCTCTAATTTTTATAGGTTCGAAAAAGAAAGCACGAGCCAAAAAATAAGGGCGGTGGGGTGGGGCCATATGGCCCTTCATCGGGGTCAAAGTTGGGCGTAAAGAGGTAAAATCCTAAAAAAGCCCCAAAACTGCCCTAGAAACGCCCCTGGAGGGGTGCAATGTGAGACGAACCTCCAATAATTTTCTGCCCCCAACATTTTTCTTGAACATACCTTACCCCTATTTCCAATTCCTATGGGGGCTCCCATACAAAACATTTTTAAAAAATTTGATCCTACCATTCTAACTTACCCTAAAGTGCCCCAAGTGGAGCCAAATGTATGACCGACCCCCATTATTTTATTAATTCCAACATTTTTTGCGAACACACCTACAATGTATCTTTAACCCTTAAGGTGGTCCCCATACATTTCTTTTATTTTTTATAAATTTGTTTTATTAAACCAGCTCCTACCGCCCCTACCGTGCCTCCTAGAGAGGCAAAATTTATGACCAACCCCCATTATTTTTTAGTTACCAACATTTTGTCCGAACATAATAACACCCTATCTCCACTCCTTAAGGGGCTCCCATACGTTATAAAAACATGTATTTTTAAAAACTAATAAAAAAATAAAAAAAAAATGTATGGGGACCCCCTTAAGAGTTGAAAATAAAGGGTAGGTATATTCTGAGAAAATGTTGGAGATGAAAAAATATTGGGGGTCGGTCATATATTTTACTTCTCTAGGGGCACCCTATGGACAGTTAGAGCGGTAGGAGCAAATTATATAAAAATGTCATTTTGTATGGGAGCCCCCTTAGGAAGTGGAAATAGTGGTTAGGTATATTCAAGAAAAATGTTGGGGGCAGAAAATCAATAGTGGTCGGTCCCACATTGCACCCCTCCGTGGGCAGTTCTAGGGCAGTTGTGGGGCTTTTTGAGGATTGTAACCTCTTTACGCCCAATTTTGACCCCGATGAGGAGCCATGTGGCCCAACCCCACCGCCCTCATTTTTTGGCTCGTGCTTTCTTTTTCGAACCTATAAAAATTAGAGGGTATCGCGGATCGAAATCGAAAACTGGTTAGCTATCCCACGCCTAATAGTGCAAATTGAAGAACCGTTTTTTGTGTTCCAAAGTTAAAAAAATAATTTTTTCGTAGATATCCCACTCGCATCCCACTAAGCGACCCCATAGCTCTTAAAGGAAAAGACCTAAGCTTTCTTTTGAATCAAAAAAAAAAAAAAAAAAAAGGGCCCAATTTGAGGAAAAAGTCAAAAAAGTTTTAGATTTTTAAGAAAAAAAATCAAAAATTTTTTTTTTATTTTTTTTATAATTTTTTTTTGAAAGACTGAAGAAATAGCTATCTAAACTCTTTGGAACACATTTTGCTAAAAACAATAGGTAAGAAGTTACATGGATCAGAATAAACACCTCTTTGGCCAAAATGTCAAATTTCGACCCCCTCTAACTCAGAGACTCCTTGACCGATCTCGCTGAAAAATTGTGTCTGAACTACTATCCGATAGGACTAACCTTGGGATGAATTTCATCCCGATCGGAAGACATCGGTTTCAAAAGTTGTGTCAGTTGACACGAAAACCCCCATAAATAAAATATGCTTTTTGTGGTTGTGTAAGTTTTTCAGATGGGAACTTTTTTCATCTGGTCCGATTTTGCCCATTTCGGAACTTAATCAGCATATGACCATAAGACGTATTCGTACCAAATTTAAGCAGGGTAGCCCGTCTATTTTGGACTGTATCGTGTCTTCTGCAGACGGACAGACTAACAGACGAACTTCGCTTACAATCGATCACTGATCAATAATATATTATCTTTAGGTCCAATACCGATATTCGAATTTAGTTAATTGCGAATGTTATCATGGGCTGGATTGGCAAAGTAAAAATTTATTTTTTTATTTTACGTATATTAAAAATATTTTACTGCTTTTAACTCACAAAAAAAAATAAGTAATATAAATACAACCGAAACAAAACCGATATAATACCGGTAAAAATCCGAATAAAGGTAACGGTTTTTTATCGGTAACGGTATTTAAAAATTTTTATTTCGGTATTGGTAACGGTATCGGTAGTCAATATTTTTAATATTTAAATATTTTTAATCGGTAACGGTATTGAAAGGGTAACGGTAGCCAACACAGCTTAGAATCGATCAGTGATCAATAAAATATATACTTTATGGGGTCCCTGGCCGATATTTCGATGCGTTACAAACGGAATGACAAAGTGAGTGTACCCCCATATTGTAGTTGGAGGGTATAAAAATGAAAAAAAAAAAAAAAATTATGAAAAAAAAATTTTATTAAAAAATAATTATGCTACGTTTTATTCACCAGCCGATGGAAAACGGGTTTATTCACCAGCAGGTGAATTATTATCCAAGTTACAAACCTTTTTGTAGCTTATCAAACTGAGTTGGCGTCATGCATCATTTTTAAAATTAGACGCCAGCCAAAAACATAATCATGTCAAATCTAAACATTCGAATTTCGTATCTTAATACCTGACGAACGATGGCCACTATTAGCCGATTATGAGAAAATTTATTTAAAAATTTTGCAAAGACATCTTAAGAAAAAAATCACATTTTTCGATAAAATTTCATGTCCGAATTTTTGAACCAAATCCGAATCCAAAATAAGGAATTTTTGCGTACTTTATGGGAAAAATATTTAAAATATAAAAATTTTGGCCCAAAAATGCTGATGGTCTTAAAAGTTGGAAAATGTTATATGGCATTCACACTTGCTGTTTTGAAGTGCACTGAAAGAATTTTGTTCATTACGGTTATGAAAACGTACAATGATCTGCAACAATGCTGTGCCAAAAGCTGTGTGTGTGTTTGTAGAAAACTAATTATTTGTGTATTTGCAAAAAAAAACAAGTAAGAGTGTTAAATTCGGCTGTGCCGAATCTTTTATACCCTCCAACATGCAAATAAATAAAAAAAAAAAATTGCAGGGGCGTCTTTTTTTTTGGGGGGGGGGGGTCGTTAGTGGTAATTGGGGGGCACAATTCCTCTCGAATAAGTGTTAAAAAAAATAATTCTTATGCTTTTTGCACTAAAGAAATACAAATTTATCATTATATAAAAAAAATGATTGGAGTAGCGGGGAAAACTCTGGATATTTTTATGCATTACTTATCTAACAGAAAGCAGTTTGTTCAGGTGGGTGAGTCAAAAAGTTTAATGAAGCCTGTAATTTGCGGTGTTCCCCAGGGAAGTGTCCTTGGTCCGTTGCTGTTTAAAATTTTTGTTAATGATATATTTAATATAAACTTTTACGGAAAATTATTTATGTATGCTGATGACGTTTGCCTATTTTATAGATATAATCATTTGAAGGTTTTGCAGACCCAGATTGAGTACGATGCCGCAATACTATCAGAGTTCTCGAGACTCAATAGACTTGTTCTAAACACAGATAAGACAAAGGTTATAAGATTTAAACCATACCGTTCTAGAAATGAAGAAAAGATGACTGTTCATATAGATGGTAGTTTGATTACTGAGTCTGATATGGTGAAGTATTTAGGAGTAAACTTGAACCACAACTTACTATGGGATTCTCATATAAATATGTTAAAATCAAAAATTTCTTCCGGGATTGGTATTCTCTACAAGTTTTAAAATAAGCTAAGTCTTGAGGTAAAAATGCTGCTTTACCAGTCACTTGTACATTCCCATTTAACATACCTTCCAATAATTTACGGATGTAAAATCAATCAGTCATTGAAATCTCTTCAGTCTGCTCAAAATAAAGCTCTAAAGCTTGTTTATAACCTTCCTATAACGCATTCTACGTTGGATCTGTTTAAAACGTATGCTAAAAATATTCTGCCAATTCGAGGTCTATATAAACATAAAATTTTGACATATGTTTTTAAATCATTGAAAGGAAATCCTCAACAATCCATTCAGTTTACACAAAATGTATTCCACACTCGACGAATTACCAGACAAGCGTTAAATTTAAGTTCAGTGAGATGTCGTCTGGACCTGACTAAACAGCGTATTGCTTTTGCTGGACCACATGAGTATAATGAACTACCAGTTAACTTACGAAATATACAAGTTCTTTCAACTTTTAAGAACCACCTAAAAAGCTATTTACTTCAAAACGTAGAAACGCTTCTTATGTAATTTGTTTCTTTTTCTCATACTTTTAAAATATATTGTTGTTGAATATGTTTTTATCTAAATTAAAATTTCCAAAAAATACTTAACAAATTTTATTATGTAATTAATCTTCTAAGCATATAATGTAAAGTTGCCTACTATAGCCTCTTTTAAGCCTTTAAGGCGCTGAGGCGTTAACTTTTATTAATTGTTACCTAATTTTTTATTGAATTAATAAATAAAATCAAAAAAAAAAAAAAAAAAAAAAAAAAAAAAAAAAAAAAAAAAATGTATTCCACGCCCATAAAAGGGGGGGGGGCGGACCGAAAAAGGATTTTTTCTAATTCTGTGGGTCCAAATGCAGGACCTTGAACTTCTTGTAGCATTAAAATGTTGGATTTGTTAAACAAAAACACAAAAAATCATGAAAAAATATGGTATTTTTCAGAGGTTTGTTTAGTTCTTCAAGAGGGAACTTTTTTCCCCCTGGTCCGATTTTGCCCATTCACGAACTTAACCTGCCTATGAACATGAGATATATTTGTGCCAAACTTCAGGAGTCTAGCTGTTTTATTTTGGACTGCATCGTGTTATCTACAGACAGACGGACGGACAGACGGACATTCATAGAATGTCTTAGAATGGATCATGGATCAATAATATATATACTTTAGGAGGTTTTCGACCGATATTTCGATGCGATACACACGAAATGACAAAGTGAGTATACCCCCATACTGTAGTTGGAGGATATAAAAAACGTTAACATCCGTTTTCGAGTTATTGCTAAATAATAACACTTTTCGACAGTGTTAGTATGTAATTTTGACAGTGTTAGTATGTAATTTTTTTTGTAGAAATCAGCGAAAAAAAAAATGTATTCCACGCCCATAAAAGGGGGGGGGGCGTACCGTAAAACGATTTTTTCTAATTCTGTGGGTCCAAATGCAGGACCTTGAACTTCTTGTAGCATAAAAATGTTGGATTTGTTAAACAAAAACACAAAAAATCATGAAGAAATATGGTATTTTTCAGAGGTTTGTTTAGTTCTTCAAGAGGGAACTTTTTTCCCCCTGGTCCGATTTTGCCCATCTCCGAACTTGTCCAGCCTATGAACATAAGACATATATGTGCCAAATTTCAGGAGTCTACCACTTTTATTTTGGACTGTATCGTGTCTTCCACAGACGGACGGACAGACGGACGGACGGACGGACGGACGGACGGACGGACAGACGGACATCGCTAGAATGTCTTAGAATCGATCACTGATCAATAATATATGCACTTTATGGGGTCCTACACCGATATTTCTATGCGTTACACACGGAATGACAAAGTGAGTATACCCCCATACTGTAGTTGGAGGGTATAAAAAAACGAACATTATAAAACTAAGTAATACATAGTTGGTGAGATTTTCCGCCTTTGGTGGCGCTGATAGCTAAGGCGTCGACAATAATTTTTACAGCCGGTTGGTCTTGGGTTCAAATCCCACCAGGGCAGCAATATTTTTTTTTTACATTTTTTTTTATTTTTTTATTTTTTTTTAATATATTTATTAAATTTTTTTAATTATAATAACATAATTTTAATTATTAAAAAAATTAAAAGGCTTATTGATGATATTTTTTTCTATGAATTTATGAAAATCTATGAATTAAATTCTATGAAATATTTTACAATACTAATGAATATTCATTCAGCCAATGAATTGTCTCATAGATTCTATGAATTTGGTTTAATGAAATTTGTTAATAGATATTATGAACAATAACTCTTTCAGTGTGTTCAAGAGCGAAATGTTTAAAAAAGTATTTGTTATGTGTCCATTGCGTTTTTATTCTGGTACTGGTGTTTTGTTGAACAACTTGTTTAAGGTCGCAAGTGTGAATGCCATATTAACTACGTTGTGTGAAAAATATTAAAAAATAGAAAAACACAATTTTTGTCAAAAAATGCTGATTAACATCTGTGGACCAAAATCGGTGATCAGCATTTTTGGACCGAAATCGCGTTTTTAAATTTTTTTTATGTTATTTTTTACTTAAAATTTTTGAACTTTTGAAACCAATTTGAATAAAATATATTTTTTATGTTTAAAAATCAGTATCGGTGGAACAAAATCGCTGTTTAGAAAATTTTTTAAATATTTTTTCCAATTATGTGAAAAAAAAACGCAAAAATTCCTAATTTTTGCGCTGGATTTGATCAAAAAATTCTGATCGAAAATTTTGGTCGAAAACCGTAAATTTTTCAAACTTTGACAGCTAGTTGTGGACTGAAGATGCCCTTGCAAAATTTTTTCATACATTTTCTCACAATCAGCAATGCCGTGGCCAATGTTCGTCAGGTATTACGACACCAAATTCTAGAGTTTAGATTTGAAGGGAAGCCCTAATGAATACCCTCTACAATGCTCTAAACAACTTCAATATATTGTATTCAAATGATCTATTTTATTTTTACGTAAAAAATAAAAAAAAATTATTCAAATTTATTAATATTAAAAAAATATGCAAAAATTTATAAAATTATTAAGAAAAACAAGAAAAATTATGGAATAAACCAAAAAAATTCATAAAAAATTATAAAAATTAGGGAGTATTTCATAAAATAAGATAACAGAAAAATTTATGTAAACTAAAGTTAATATAATAAATTGTTTTTATTAATAAATGTATTGTTGGTACCTAAGATGAGCCTGTACTGGTTTATGTTAATTAATTAACAACTTTGTAATACTGACTGACTTTATAATGAGTTATTACGACAGATACAAATTTTCTTTGTTAATATATTAATTGCTTTTTATAGTTATTAAAAACATTAACATTAGTTTCACATAATGAACATACATATGCGGGTAATAAAAAAAATTCATAATTTTTTTTACACCTTATAATTAAAAGAAATTTAAATAAAAATTTCATCAGATTTAAAAAAAAAATATTTAAAAATTCAAAAAATATGTTATTTTAATTTTTCAAAACTAATTCATAAATCTATGTTAAAATTACCTTAATAATGCTGGTGGGTAGTTTATCATTGTATTTGATTTTATTACCATCAGCTGTTATTTAATTTTGTATTTTGGTCTATTTCTTTTTTTTCTATATTTGGCGTAATAATGGTTGTAATACATGCATAAATTTTACGCCTATTTGCAGAAATTATACAAAAGTACATACATACGTATATAGAAAAAAAAGTTTGTAAAAAAATTCAATTGTTATATTTTGTAACAGTTCCATAAGTATTTGAATGTTTTTTGTTTCAAGTATTTTATTTTGAAATCCAAGCAATTGGAAATTGCATAAAAAAAATATATATATAAAAAAAATTTTAAATAGTTTTTTCGCTATAAATAATTGTTTGTAATTTTCTTGCTTGCCAAGCATGTGCTTTTTGAAAATACAGTGGAATAAAGCTATGACGATCCTAAGAGAGCCGGTCATTTTATTTCAATATGTTTATAGCTTAACGAGTTTGATAACGTTTATAAGATCTAATAAAATCTTTTTTTTTTTAACGTTGTTCCTTAAAATACAGTTAGTTTTAACCGCATGTTACTGTATTTGTTAAAACACCCTGTATTGCTATGATGTCAGTTTAACTTAAAACTCACATGTTTCTTTGGGTTTAATTCATTCCCCTCAACTTTATGCTTTTTGTCTTTGTTTAGACATTTATGGTTAGACATTTTGTTTTGGTGTGTTACAATAGTTTCAATATTTTTTTTTTGTTTAACGATCATGTTCATTATCATTGGCTGGAAATCATATTTGGCATTAAGATTTATATGTTAAAACTACAAATTGTCAATTAAAATGGGTTAAATTACCAACGACAAATGTAAACAGGCGGTAGGAAAAGAATTTTGTTTAGTTGACAAAACAAAAGACTTAGGAAACAAACCTTTAATTTTGAAATGAAAAGAAATTCAAATAATTATGCATTTGAAGTTAGAACTATGTTATTTTCAGTGGCGGGACCAGCTTTTGGGTTTGGGGGGGGGGGGGGGAATTTTGTTTCTTCGAATAAAAAAAATTATCAATTTACCGCTGTCGGACAAGCAAAAACAGGGATACTTATTTTTTTTTTGCAAAAAAAGTAATGGCAGAGCTATAAAATAAAATAAAGCTATAAAATTAAATAAAAATCGGCTGTAGAACACTTGCAGGTGATTTTTCAATTAAACATTAACAAATTTCTTAATGAAAAATTTCTTAGAATCTGAGATTTTTTTCCTATAGGATATATAGAAAAATTTTCGGATTCTTAAACTTCTTAAAGCTTCATACTCTAAAGCATTTTTAAGATATTTTTCCCACACAAAATGTCACAGATTCTTAAATAGAAAAAGTTTCATAGAAAAAGTTCTAGATTCTGAGAACTTTTTAATATAAAAAGTCTCAGATTCTGCGAACTATTTTTCAATATAAAAAGTCTCAGATTCTTAGACCCTTTGTCATATAGAAAAAGTTTCATACTCTGCGGCTTTTTTTCCGAGACCATTTTTCTGATAGAAAAAGTCTCGGACTCTGAGGCTTTTTCCTACAGAAAAAATCTGAGATTCTGAGACGTTTGCCCAAAATAAAGTCTCAACTTCTAAGATCTTTTTCTTATATAGAAAAAGTCTAAGACTTTGATACAGATACAGAGTCTCAGATTCTGAAACCTTTTTCCCATAGAAAAAATCTTATTTGTGAGACCTGTTTCCTATAGAAAAATTCTCAGATTCAGAGACTTTTTTTCTATAGAATAAGTATCAAAGTCTCCTGTAGAAAAAGTCTAGGATTTTAAGACATTTTTCCTATCGAAAAAAAAGTCTCAGATTCTGCAAATTTTACCCAATAGAAAAAGTTTCAGCTTCTGAGACTTTTTTCAACAGAAAACGTCTGAGATTTTGAGACTTTTTCCATTCAAAAATATCTAAGATACTGAGACCTTTTTTCTATAAAATTAGTCTTTAATTTAGAGATTCTGAGACGTTTTTTCAGCAGAAAAAGTCTCACATTCTTAGCCTTTTGTCCAGATCTTGAGACCTTTTTCCTTTCGAAAAAGCCTTATATTCTGAGACCTTTTCCTATAAAATAAGTCTCAAATTCAGAGATTCTGTGACCTTTTTCCTATAGAAAAAATCTCAGATTCTTAGGCCATTTTCCTACAGAAAAAGTCTCAGATACTGCGACCTCTTCCTGTAAATAAGCCTCAAATTCTGAGACGTGTTTCCCATTTTTTCTATAAATTTTTCCTATACAAAAAGTCTCAGATTCTAAGA
This sequence comes from Pegoplata infirma, assembly GCA_963921195.1. NCBI lineage: Eukaryota > Metazoa > Arthropoda > Insecta > Diptera > Anthomyiidae > Pegoplata > Pegoplata infirma. The sequence continues at coordinate 62,305,248 of OY992537.1, read as the reverse complement.
TATTTTTCCTATAGAAAAAGTCTCAGATTCTGAGAGATTTTTCCTTCGAAAAAATATTTTGACATTTTTCCTATAGAAAAAGTCTTAGACCTTGAGATATTTTTCCTATAGAAAAAGTCTTAAATTCTGAGACATTTTTCCCATAGAAAAAGTTTCAGATTTTGAGACATTTTTCCTATAGAAAAAGTCTCAGATTCTGAGAAATTTTTCCTAAAGAAAAAGTCTATGATTCTGAGAAATTTTTCCTATAGAAAATATCTCAGATTCTGAGAAATTTTTCAAATAGAAAAAGTCTCAGATTCTGGTACATTTTTCCTTTAGAAAGTCTCAGATTTTGAGACATTTTTTATATAGAAATAGTCTTAGATTCTGAGACATTTTTCCAAAGAAAAATTCTCAGATTCTGAGACATTTTTCCTATAGAAAAAGTTTCAGATTCTGAGATATTTTTCTAATTGAAAAAACTTCAGTTTCTGTGACACTTTTCCCATAGAAAAAGTCTCAGATTCTGAGAAATTTTTCCTATAGAGTAAGTCTCAGACTCTGAGACATTTTTCCTATTGAAAAAGTCCCAGATTTTTTCTTTTTTTTTATAACAAAACTGTCACGTTCACAACAATTTCCCAATAGAAAATATCTATTCGCAATAAGGACTTCAGATATTTTTTCACAAAAAATTTTCAGATTTAGACACATTTTTTTCCTTTACAAATTTTTAGATTTTCCCTATAAAAATTTTTAGATTTTCCCTATAAAAATTTTTTAGATATATCTTTTTAAAATATTCAAGTTTTTTCCGATTAAAAATTTTCGGATTTCAAAATTCTTTTCCTGGAGAAAATTTTTTAGAAAATTTTATCCTTTTTGCTTCTTTTTCTTTTTCTTACTTTTTCTTTTGTCTTTCCTTTTTCTTTCTTTTTTCTTCCCTTTTCCTTTTTTTCTTTCTTTTCCTTTTTTTTATTTTTAAAATTTGGTCTGGTGGGGGGGGGGGGATTTCCCCCCTTGTACCCGCGCATGGTTATTTTAAGGATTAAAACTATTTTTTTATACCTTTCCAACTACAGTACGGGGTTATACTCACTCTCGCTCTCCGTGTGTAAGGCATTGAAATATCGGTCTAAGACCCAATCTGAAGAAAACATGATGTAGTCCAATCTAAAAAAACTAGACTCCTAAAGTTTAGCACCAATCTTTCTTTTGGTCAAAGACTGGTTAAACAAATTGACAAAATTGGTAACAAAATGTTCTACTATTGGTTGTCCCTGGCAAAAAATTAATCTTTCATTTGTAAATTGTATAAAAATTTAGAAACATCTTTAAAAAACAAAAGACTTAAGAGACAAAACTCATGAGTTTAAAAAAGGTTCTTTGAATATTTCTTTTATAAAATTTTACTGTTGGTTGTCACAGGCAAAAAGCTCATCTTTTATATGTAAAATATTTAAAAATTTAGAAGCATCTATAACAAAAGCAACAAACCATATGAACTACATTTGTTTTATACCTTTAAACAATGTTGCCATAAATCATTATTAGAAATTTCCGAATTTAGTAAATAATTACAATATTTCATAATACCGGAGGTTGGGTTGTAATTCATGTATTTCATTTATATTTTCCAAAACTAGACACATAAAAAAGTAAATAAAAAAAAAATAAAATCATCCAAAACTAGTAAAAACCACTTTAGCATAATAACACAACATAAGTAAGAAAAAAACACTTCTTCATTCAGGTTTCTTGTGAATTTTTTTGTTTTACTATTTTTTTTCAAATCACATTACAATAATTTCTGGTATTGTTGTTGTTTGGGTTGATGGTGTTTTTGGTATTTTTGCATTGTGAAAATTTATGTTTAAATTTTACAAGTCACATGATCATGATTTGCAAAATATTTGTGCAATGAACACCACCGACAACCAAACGAAGCAACAACGAAAGCCGCATTAATTCATTCACAAAATTACCAAAAAAAAAAAAAACACCATGTGACTTAATGGAAAAAACAAAAAAAAACAAAGAAATATTTTAATGATGCATAAATATTTGCAAAATTATTTATGTTGTTGTTTATATGTTTTATTGTTGTTGCTGCTTTTTTTTAGTTAATATATTTTATAATTTATTTAATGTATTTTTTTTTTCTTCTTCTTCTCTTTTTAGGTAAGCATGTGATTATGATTTATGTGATGATTTCAACAAAAAATTATTAAAAATTCTTTAATGATTTTTTAAAATCACTATAACCTTCAATTATTTGAGGTTTAAAGTGTTAGAAATATGCAGGTAATTAAAGAAAATGAGTTATGCTTTTAAAATGCCGCAGCAGGTTAAATTTTTAGGAATTTGTATTTAAATAGATTTTTTAAAACGATTTAAATGTGTAGAGGGCTGAAATGTCTGCCCCATTCACAGATGTAATTCAAAAAAGATTGTAATTTGAAGATTAGACTTGTAATTTGAGGAGTCCATTTGTTAATTAACAATTATATTTGTAACTCGGTGATTCTACTTGTAATTCGATGGGAGACTTTAGTGGACATCTTCCTCCTCTCGATAAAAGTTATCAAATTCATTTATTAGGTTTTTTGCATTGATGTAATACAATTTAACCATAATTTTAAGTAATTTTTCATATCCACGCCCACAAAAGGGGGCGGGCCATATTAAACGACATTTTCTAATTCTCAGGCTCTTAGTGCATGACTTTAAACTTCTTCTGACATAAAATTGTTTTATTTGTTTAAAAAAATTGTTTAATAAAAAACTTGCGTTTTCAGAGGTTGGTTAAGTGCCTCAAGGCGAAACTTTTTTCCCCTACTCCGATTTTGCCCATTTACGAAATTAACCTTCCGAGTACCATTAGAGCGTCAATTTTTTTTTTGTATGCCAAAAAAAAAATTCTTCTACTAGGCCTAAAACTTATGTGGCACAAATTTGAGGCCAATCGGATTAAATTAATACGTGGTGCCCGGCGATCAAAATTTTGGATTATGAAAATTGATAAATAAAACAAGTAAAAAAGGTTAATTCGGGCTTGCCAAATGTATTCATGCCCTCCACAATGCAAAAATGATTATTGCAAAAACTTTATTAAAAAACAAATTAAAAAATTTTTTAAAAAATTTTCGCGAAATTTTTTTTTTTGAAAAAATCTGCGATTTTTTTTATTTATTTGTAAAAATATATGTTCGTACTTGCTTAAATACCATTCGGATTTCGATTCTGTCTACAAATGTCAACCAGCAGCCGAATTAAAGCATTTTGTGTTTTTAAGTTATGTTGAATTTACTAAAATTTTAGAGGTTTCCTTAGATTTTCGTTCATAACTTTTGAACTGCTGAGCCGATATCGCTCAAATGCAATGCCAAACTTCTCGGGGCAACAACAAGTAAGCATGTTATGTTGAGCCATATCCGTGTAATATTTTAGCCGTTATTAACATTTAAACAGACAGACGGACATCGCTAGAATGTCTTAAAATCGATCACTGATCTATGTATATGTGTATGAGGCTCATACTATGAGCAAATCCATGGGAAACTTAACTGACGGATCACCGATTTTGTTAATTTTTGGTTATTTGATAGAGTTTTGTAAATGATGGAAACCGATATTTTTTGTTTTTTTTTATCAAGACTTTGGAAGATATGGGCGTTTAAAAAGCGCTTTTTTGACAACATTAACATTTCCACAGTTTTTTAACACTTTTGTGCTCGGAAACCGTCAGTCGTACAAAATAGCTTATAATAACAATATGGTTTATAAAATTATGATGATTTAAAATTTATAAAAAAAAAATTTTTTAAAATGTCAACAAAAAATTTTTGAAAACCATATTAAGGTAAATGCCCATTTTTCCTGGGAAGGGCACCATGCATTTCCAAAAACAAAATTTTGTATTAAAGTTTAGAATGTCCTGTTAATGCTACTAAAATTTCAGAGAGGTGTTTTTCGTATAGTTGAGCAATAAATTGTCAAAGTTTGTTAGAGAGCCAAACATTTGATTTTTTTTTTTTTAAATATTGGCAAAAAATATGTGAATTGGCGAAAAATGCCGGGTTTTTCATACGTTTAAGGTTTAAAAAAAACTCAAAATTTCTTTCTTGACCCCTTCATAGAGCTTGAGACAGTCTTTCATTTAAACTTAATTTGAAATTCCATAATTTTAAACCTTTGATCAAAATTTGGATATCCCGAAAATTTCCTCCAAAAAAAATTGGATTTTTAAAAAACGCAATAAAAACAGAAATATGTCTAGCGACACGTTATTTTTATTAATTTATTGATGCTGAACACGAATATCGATTAATTTCTCTATTTTAAATTTGTCAAAAAATGCCCAAAAATGCAGGTTTTCTTCTAGTAATCAAAATTTTTTTAAAAAATCTCAAATATTTTTGCCTTGAACCTTTCATAGTGAATAAAAATTTCATTTGTACCTAATTTAAGAAAATTCTGTTATTTTAAACTGTTTCGCCCTTCGATTTGTGAAAAATTTACAAAACAAAAAATTTTTTAAAAAATAAAAAAAAATAATTAAAAAAATATTTCTTGCAATACATTATTTTTATAAATTTTGGCATGTTGAACACAAATCTTGAAAATTTTTTTGAATCGGTCGTACAGTTTGTGAAAAAAAATCCAAAAAAAAATGTTTAAAACAATGGAATGTCCTTTTTTCCTGTCAAGGACACCATGGATTTCCAAAACCAAAATTTTGTATTGCAGCTTAGAATATCCTTTTAACGATGTTAAAACTTCAGGGAGGTGTTTTTTTGTGTTGTCGAGCAATAAATTTTTAAAGTTTGTGATATAGCAAAATTTTTGGTTTTTTTGCCAAAATTTTGAAAAAAATCAAATATTTGGCGATCTAACAAGCTTCAAAAATTAATTTCTCAACAATACGAAAAAACACCTCGCTGAAATTTTAACAGCGTTAAAAGGACATTCTTAAATTTAATACAAAATATTGATTTTTTTCCTTCCCAGGAAAACAGGACATTGAAATATTGTGTTCAAAATTTTTTGTTGAAATTTTTTTTTTCTAAATTTTAAATCTTTTACAGAGCTCTATCAAATAACCAAAATCGGTGAACCCTCAGTTAAATTTCCCATGGATTTCCTCATATATTTGCAACAAACTTGGGGAGTATAGCTCCTTTTTTTGGACTGCATCGTGTTATATGCAGACGGACGGATATCCATAAAAAAATAAAAGAGACGATGATGGGGTCCTCGACCGATATGCCATTTTCTCGGCCAACCCCCTTTTATGGGCATGGATTTTTAAAAATAGTTTCAAAATATTAAAATTTTAATACTTTAGTTCTTAAAAAATAATAAAGCATTATGCCAACATTTATTACGGTAGAAAAGGGTTGACCAAACCCCTCCTCCAACCCCCTAAAAAACACGCCCCTAAAATTTTTTTTGTTTTTATTTATGTTTACATTTTGAGGAGGGTATAAAACAAAAGACTTAAGCAACAAACTTTAGTGATACTTAAATGTCTAACTAACCTTTTATTATCTTTAAATACAAAAAAAAAAAAACAGCAAACCATCTAAATATTACAAAATAATATAGTTTGTGAATATATTATGAGGTGTTTATTTAATTACCATTTAAAATGATTGATAATTTTTTGCACGATTATTTAATAACTGTTAATATAATATTAAGAAAACAAAAAAAAAATATGAAACTAAACAAAAACACCAACTAATAATAAAATCTATTAAATCATTTCACAACTAACAACACTTGACAATAAGTTTTTTTATAAAATAAAATTTGAAAAAAAAAAACAAGTAAAAAAATTAATTTAACTAAGCCGAATCTATGAATACCCTCCAGCAGGCCATGCCTTAAACATTTGAAAACTTTTTTAACATAAGAAAAATTTATGAAAAAACGTTTTTTAGTAATTTTTGTAAAAAAAAAAAAAAAATCGAGTGTAAAATTTTTTTGAGTGTAATTTTTTTAGTGTAAAAAAAAATTGTATCAAAAAGTTTCTATAATATACATACTTTCTGGCATACTGATGTATTTCAAAGCGTTAGTAGTGTGATTTTCAACACAAAAATTTAAGGTGAACCCAATCGTATTAAAATCTATCGGGAATCATGAACATATTTAAAGGGTCTACTTAGGTCAATGGTTCCCAACCTTTGATTCTCGCCCCACTGGGGGGCAATTTGAATGCTTCAGGGGGGCAACAAGCTATTTTTTAAGATTTTTTGTGTTAAATAAACTTAAAAAATATTATTTCAATTAAATTATTTAGTTGATTGATGAACATTTTTTCTAAAAACTTTGTTCAAACGATGATTTTAACAAAAAGTTTGCTGAACCACAAGTAAATTTTGAATTTTAAAACAAATTTGAAAAATGTTATAATTTTTCTTGAGTGTAGGAGGGACATTGTAGTTTTTTTAACTTAAAAGTGGGGCATGGCACAAAAAAGGTTGGGAACCATTGGTCTAGGTGTTACTAGTGGCATCACAAACGTATATATACTATCTCTCCACAGAGTGGAGAGGGTATACAAAATATTAATAATCTGCAAATACTAAAAATTATAGATGCTAATAATTGTTAGATCGTGCTTAGCAAAAAAAAAAAAAAAATATTATAAGTTCCCACACCAGACAGAATACTATCATGATTAAAATAAAAACACTAAAGCTGAAATAAATTTTCTAGGAAAAAATTGTTTGATGCTACATCAAACACGTGACTGTAAAAGAATTACTAACTTTCAGTCAACTAAGGGTTTAGAGAAATTTAACACTAGAGTAACCAATATTTAACACTGGAGTAATAAGGGTATTATTTAAAATCCTTTTTTTTTGCACAGATTTGTGAAATACGTTTTTTAAAGTATTTTGGTCTCCTTAACACGAATCGATGATTACAAATTATGATTTATAATTTTTTGAACTAATCACTATCTCGATATATAAGCCATTACATTTTTTGCAGTAAAATGCCTTAAAATCAACAAATGAAGATTTCCACTTTAATTACCTAACTTTTGAACGAAATTCAGCCTAGATACGATGAAGGATACTTTCAAAATAGCCGATTTTTTCAAAAAATGTTGATGATAAATTCGTGTTTTGATGGCCAATAAACTTTAAAAAATATTTTTAAGAAGTCTGTGCAAAAAAAGTTGAATTTTGTAGAGTAGTGTTATGTTTCAAATAATAAATTCTTATTAAACCCCCTATTTTTCGATTCGACCATAAAATTTTTTAAATTCTGTTGCTCGAAAAATCGAATATTTGCTCAGTATTCAAAGATACATTTATGTGCCTTCTCATATGATCCTAGAAGTTCTGCTGGGTTATTCTAGTGTTAATCTTACATAAATTATCTTCATCAAGTTTATAAATCACAATCACAAATGTAATTTATATAATTGACTTACAAGGGAAGTCTCCATAGAGTCACACTCCGGTATTTTTTTATATATTTTTAAGCGGCCTAAATTCATATTTATGGTGCGCAAATGAGGGGAAGAGAACTAGCACTTTCCCATTCTTTTTCCGTTTATCATTTGAGTGGATTTTTTTTTGTATGACAAAAAGGTTTTTTCCGATTTTGAAGAAATTTTTATTCTACTATGCCTAAAACTTACATATGCGGTAAAAATTTGAGGCGAGTGGGATTAAATTAACCCGTGGCGCTCTGCGATCAAAGTTTTGGATTTTTAAAATTAAAAAAAAATTGTATTGCTATACATTATATTTATTTATTTATTTTGATAAAAATTTACGAAATATCGCTATTTGAATTGGCAAAAAATGGCGTCTTTTTCCTACGTTTAAGGATTTAAAAAAAGCTTGAGACAGTCTCTCATTTAAACTTCCCAGCAAAACTTTGGTAATGGGTAGTGATTATATAACACATTACCAGGTAATGTATATAACTTATTTGTAGCATTATTTTATGATGCCTTACCAAACATTTGTTCCACAACGTATTATTTTCAAGTGAAAAATAATGCATTACTAATAATTTGCTACGTAATGCATGATTATTGGAAAAAATGTATTTCATATTTATTATTTCTAAACATTAAATCATGTATGACTTATATTTGGTTACATTATGTGTTATTTGAAATTTTGAAATAATGCATTATTTATAATTGGATGCATAATGCATTACAATAACATAAAAAATAATTATTTTATAAAAAATGCATAAGTCTAAACTAGAGATGGGCTCACGACAGGAAATATCTAACAACACACACTCACGAGCATATTTTATCTACTTACACTCACTTACAATCACGTGAGTAAATTTAATACTAAATTACTTTTTCGCTACTCGTAACACCTTTTATATTATCTTCTGGTATGCTATATTATTTCATTTCTCGTAACCTATAAAATATCATATATTTTACACCTTACTCGTATTCTTCGTTATAAATTTATGACTTATTTTATACCTTACTGGTATTCTTTGTCTTAATGTGGATGCATTACTTTGAGTCTCATCGCCTGTTAAAATCATCAATGCTGCAATGTATAAAATAAGAGATCCTATACCTTATTTTATACCTTATTTGGTAATCTAGCATACCAGAAGATAATATATAAGGTATTACGAGTAGTGTAAAAGTAATTTTGTATTAAATTTACTCACGTGATTGTAGATTGTAGTAGATAAAATATGCTCGTGAGTGTGTGTCGTTTGAAATTTCCTGTCGTGAGCCCATCTCTATGTAGTTTAAACTTATGCATTTTTTTATAAAATAATTATTTTTATGTTATTGTTATGCATTATGCATCCAATTATAAATAATACATTATTTCAAACTTTCAAATAATACATAATGTTACCAAATATAAGTCATCCATGATTTAATGTTTAGAAATAACAAATCTGAAATACATTTTTTCCAATATTCATGCATTACGTAGCAAATTATTAGTAATGCATTATTTTTCACTTGAAAATAATACGTTGTGGAACAAATGTTTGGTAAGACATCATAAAATAATGCTACAATTAAGTTATATGCATTACCTGGTAATGTGTTATATAATCACTACCCATTACCAAAGTTTTGCTGGGATGTCATATTTTTTTATGCATTACCCAGTTGGGAAAGTCCTTGAGCCATCCGTGGTGACGGCTAGCTAAAATGTCAGAGTCACACCTGACATTCCCATGACATCTCTATATACCAAGTGGAGGACAGTTTCATAAAAAATTTCAAAATTTCCTCAATCATAATCAGTTGTTGTCAGGGGTGCTGACATTCCCATGGCATTTCTCCTAAGTCGTCTTGTGGAAATGTATTTCCATTAGTTTTCACTTCCATTCATTTTCATTTATAAATTATCTTTATCATATTAAGAAATAACTTTTCGACTTTCCGATGTTTTCCTTAGAAATTGAAAATTCCCAGCTTCAGGGCCGTCTTAAAGTATGGCGGGTGGCACAAAAGAATGGGAACACAAGAATGGGCACACAAGAATTTGGGGCCCCTCAGGAAAGTAAAAAGTCGAAAGACAAAAAAAAACATTCTTTTGGAACAAATTAAATTCATGTTATTACCTGTTTTAAGAAAAATAAACTAAAAAAAAACTATTTTGGGTAGGGATATTTTAGCTTGAGTACATTTTTCTTAAGAAAAATGTCTCAGAATCTGAGACTTTGCATTCAAAAAGTGTCTCAGAATCTGAGACTTTTTATTTTGGAAAAACTTCTCTGAACTTTAGACTTTTAAAATCTAAGAATCTGAAACTTTTTCAGTACGAAAAATATTTCACATTCTGAAACTTTTTATGTAGCAAATATTTCTATGGATTTGAAACTTTTGATATATTACAAATTTCTCCTATAGAAAAAGTCTCAGTGTATACGAAAAATCTCTTAGATTTTGAGACTTTTTGTGTAAAAAAAAAAAAGAAATTTTCTTTTAAAAGAAATTAAAGAAAAATCTTCATTTTCTTATAACCGAATTTATTGGCATTTTAGGGCCCTTAGGTCGGGGACCCTGGGCACGTGCTCAGTGTGCCCTAATGGTTAAAATGGTACTGCCCAGATATAAAAGTTTAGTTTGATATACAGCTATTGTGAATACATTTCCTTATAGATGTCTAAGAGGATTTTTCCACACTCTTACATTCATTGATGACAATGTTAGGACATGCCCTCATGAACTACCTATTATATGTCAGAATCTGAAGACATTTCCTAATGGGAGCACCCGGCAAATTCCCCAATGACACATTTAAAAAACTTATTAAATTTATAATTTTTTGAAAAACCATAAAAAAATCTGAAAACGTTACCGAACAAAAAAAAAATCGGGGAAACAATTAAAATCACGAAAAATTCACGATTCAAGAATTTTACTCACGCACGATCACGCACGAACTTTTTATTATAACTCACGCTCACGTGAGTAGAAAAAAATTTACTCACGAATCACGTGATTCATGCGTGATTCACGTGATTCACGTTAATCACGTGATTGGTGCCCATCTCTACTTGCGACACATTATTTTCATAAATTTATTGATGCTGAACACGAATATCGATTAATTTTTCCATTTAAAATTTGTCAAAAAAAAAAAAAAATGCCCCAAAATGAAGATTTTCTTCTAACAATAAGTAATCAATATTTTTTTTTTTTAAATCTCAAACATATTTTTCCTTGAACCTTTCATAGTGAGTAAAACTTTCATTTATAACTAATTTGAGAAAATTCGGACAATTTAACCCGTTTCGCCCTTCGGTCAAAGATTTGGATTTTGAAAAATTTACACAAAAAAATTTTGTTTAAAAAAAATTTAAAAAATATTTCTTGCAATACATTATTTTTATAAATTTTGGCATGTTAAAAACGAAATTCGAAAAATTTCTTGAATCGGTCGTTCCGTTTGTGAAAAAAAAAATTCTGGTAGAAACCTTCCAAAAATCCAAAACTTTGACCGAATGGCGCCACGGCCGTGCACGGGCTTAAATGATGGGTTGTAGTTCAAATATTCATGACAAATTTTGTTTAAGATTTTTTTTTTAATTTTTGAACATAGAAAAAAAACGCCACATTTTGGAAATGTGTTGGCAAATTTCATATGGCAATATCTGGAAAATCTTTGAAAATAGTCAAGAATTTTTTTGATGTTCGTGCTACGCATGCCAAAATTAATAAGAATGACGTGTCGCAAGAAGACATACACTCAAAATATTTTGTAGGCAAAAACAAAAGAAAAACACACTTAAAACAAGTGAATAAACAATTGAAAACCATCCCAGTAATTATTCATTTATTTTAACAAACATCAACATTTATTTTTTACTGTTGACAAAATTTTCTAAAATAAATAACATTAAACATTAAAAAATTACGGTTTTTTCACTTTTTTTTACTAACATATTCGAAAAAAATAACCTACAAAAACATTAAAAATTAGTGATAGTTCTGTTATTTTTACCAACAAATTCCAAAAAAATAACCTACGAAAACATTAAAAATTAATGATTTCGTAGGTTATTTTATACAATTTTCTATTGAAATATTTTTTTAAAAATTTTTAATAAAATTTTGGGGAATCGATCCCGCAACCAACTACATTCTGGCCAGACACTCTAACCATCGTGCCAAAGTCACTTGATACAAACATGTTTTTATATTTCTATAAATAATTTTTTGATTTTTTTTTCTACAAAAAATTTACTGACTTGTGTAGGTAAAAACTAATGATATTTCATTAAAAAATACCAACAATTTAAAAAAAAATTACTTACACAAATCATTAAAAATCAATAGAATAATCAGTAGTTTTTACTTACAGAATAAAAATAAATGACTTTAAAAATTAAATGTAAATGAAAGTCTTTATTTTTTAGTGTGTTATTTTTGAAACAAAGGACTGAAGTAGTCATTAATAAAAACTGAACATCAAACAATTGTTTTTTCTTTTAAAAACGACTAAACGGAAAACTTTTTAAATAAACTACAAACAGTTAATGACATAATTTTTTGAGTGTACTATTATTTTTTTTTTTTAATTTTTCAAAAAAATAAATTTTATTTGGTGAAAATTTCAAAAATTTCCTGGGTTTGTTTTTATTAAAAAAATTTATAAAGATCGAAGGTTGACTTTAGGGAGACTTCCCTTGTTTAGCTTAAGTTACTTAGCTTAAACTAGCGAAAGGTAGTTTAAATAAACATATCTTGATATTTTATTTGACTCGTGCCAAATTTTTTAGTATTTACAAAATTATCTAAAATAACAAATCAATTGCAAACAAAACAATTTATGATGCAAAATATTTATAAAATAAAAAAATAAGCAACGGAGATGTTTAAGTGGTTACCTAATAAATATTTCAAATTTAAAATGTTTTCTTAATGATCTTATGCATTCATTAAAAATAGATGCACAAGGTGTTAAAAACATTAAAAATATTTAAGTATTACTAATGAATACATATATAAACACAAATAAATAAACACTAGAGAACAGAAATCTAGTAAATGGAATACTCTTAAAAAGTTTGTCAAAATGTTTTCTCTTTGTAGGAATTTTGGAACTTTAACCTTGTATATTTGGAATTTAGCAAAACAAAAGACTTAAGGCACAAACATGAAAATTTCAAAAAGAAAACATTCAATTAAAAAACTAAAATTAAAAATAAAATTGTTTAAATGATGCAACTAAGAAATTAACTACCTCTGCTTATTAAGCAACTGACCGAACATTTTATTTCACAAAAAACAATTCGTTCCAAATTAAATTTTTTATTGCCAACATTTTTTTTATTAATTTTTTTTCACGAAGTTTCTTTTTTAAATTAAGGTTTTTGCAGAAATCCTTTTTCAAATACAAAGAACTTACATTTTTTTACTTATTCTTTTAAAAAGTATTAGGATTCTCAGCATAATAAATTTAAAATTTATCAAAACAAAAGACTTAAGACACAAACTTGATTTTTGTAATATACAACATATTTTTCAATAATAATAATTTTACAAACAATTATTTAATTTTTAACAAACATAAAATATTCCAAGCAAAAAAAATCAAAACAAACTAAAAAATGTAACCACCTTATGCCACCCCTGCTTCTAAATCAATTTGCATAAAAACTCATCAGTTTTAAAATTAACTATTAACGTTCACATACCTGTGTAGTTTGACTGTTGATTAATTTTATTTACTCATTTAATAATTTGCATTTTAAATATTTTGTTATTTTTTTTTTTCTATAATTAATATTCAACACAATATGAATTTGTTTAAATATGATTATGAAAAACTACGTCATAAAATGCAAAAATATTTATTAAAAAAATAATCACACACACACAATATCATAGTCTGATGTTACTGCTCTGCTGCTAACGACCTTCATGCAGCAGCAAAATTATTAACAAAAGTTATAATAAAATATAAAACAAAAAGAAATACAAGTGAACATCAACTTTGCATTTGTTGTCAGTGTTAAAAGTAGCAAAAACATGAACCGGATTTCAAAATACTTTATGTACACACACTAATATACACACAATCTACACTGTGTTCAAACTTAAAACAAGATTTTAAAATAATTTAACAGTTGAAGTAGAATTCACGGAATTTATAAATATTCTGCAGTTTTTACTGAAACCTTTCTGTGAAAATTTTTCTATAGAAAAAATGTGAAAATTTTTCTATAGAAAAAATGTGAAATTTTTCTATAGAAAAAATGTGAAAATTTTTCTATAGAAAAAATGTGAAAATTTTTCTATAGAAAAAATGTGAAAATTTTTCTATAGAAAAAATGTGAAAATTTTTCTATAGAAAAAATGTGAAAATTTTTCTATAGAAAAATTTAAAAATTTTTCTATAGAAAAAATGTGAAGATTTTTCTATAGAAAAAATGTGAAAATTTTTCTATAGAAAAAATGTGAAAATTTTTCTATAGAAAAAATGTGAAAATTTTTCTATAGAAAAAATGTGAAAATTTTTCTATAGAAAAAATTTAAAAATTTTTCTATAGAAAAAATTTAAAAATTTTTCTATAGAAAAAATGTGAAAATTTTTCTATAGAAAAAATGTGAAAATTTTTCTATAGAAAAAATGTGAAAATTTTTCTATAGAAAATGTGAAAATTTTTCTATAGAAAAAATGTGAAAATTTTTCTATAGAAAAAATGTGAAAATTTTTCTATAAAAAAAAATCTGAGAATTTTTCCTTGAAAAAATCTGAGAATTTTTCTACAGAAAAAATATGAGAATTTTTCTATAAAAAAATCTGAGAATTTTTCTGAAGAAAAAATCTGAGAATTTTTCTATAGAAAAAATCTAAGAATTTTTCTATAGAAAAAATCTAAGAATTTTTCTATAGAAAAAATCTAAGAATTTTTCTATAGAAAAAATCTAAGAATTTTTCTATAGAAAAAATCTAAGAATTTTTCTATAGAAAAAATCTAAGAATTTTTCTATAGAAAAAATCTAAGAATTTTTCTATAGAAAAAATGTGAACATTTTTTTATAGCAAAAATCTAAGAATTTTTCTATAGAAAAAATCTAAGAATTTTTCTATAGAAAAAAATCTAAGAATTTTTCTATAGAAAAAATCTAAGAATTTTTAAACTTTTTCAATTGATTTTTCTATCGAAAAGTTCTTAAATTTTTTCTATAGAAAAATTCTTAGATTTTTCTATAGAAAAATTCTTAGATTTTTTCTATAGAAAAATTCTTAGATTTTTGCTATAAAAAAATTTTCGCATTTTTTCTATAGAAAAAATCTAAGAATTTTTAAACTTTTTCTATTGATTTTTTCTATCGAAAAATTCATAAATTTTTTCTATAGAAAAATTCTTAGATTGTTTCTATAGAAAAATTCTTTTATTTTTTCTATAGAACAATTCTCAGATTTTTTTATTGAAAAAATCTTAGATTTTTCTATAGAAAAAAGCTAAGAATTTTTTTATAGACAAATCTAAAAATTTTTCTATAGAACAATTCTAAGATTTTTTTCTATAGAAAAAATCAAATTTTTCTATAGAAAAAATCTAAGAATTTTTCTATAGAAACAATCTAAGAATTTTTCTATAGAAAAAATCTAAGAATCTAAGAATTTTTCTATAGAATAAACCGAATAGCAAAAATGTGAAAATTTTTTTATAGAAAAAATCTAAGAAAAATTCTCTGATTGTTTTTATAGAAAAATTCTTAGGTTTATTCTATAGAAAAATTCTTAGATTTTTTTCTTAGAAAAATTTTTAGATTTTTTCTATCGAAAAATTCTTAAATTTTTTCTATAGAAAAACTCTTAGATTTTTCTACAGAAAAATTCTTTGTTTTTTTCTATAGAAAAAATCTTAAATTTTTCTGTAGACAAATCTAAGAATTTTTCTATAGAACAACTCTAAGATTTTTTTCTATAGAAAAAATCTAAGCATTTTTCTATAGAAAAACTCTAAAAATTTTTCTAAGAAAAAAATCTAAGAATTTTTCTATAGAATAAACCGAAGAATTTTTCTATAAAAACAATCTGAGAATTTTTTTATAGCAAAAAATCTGTGAATTTTTCTATAGAAAAAATCTGACAATTTGAAAATTTTTCTATAGAAAAAATGTAAATTTTTTTTTATAGAAAAAATCTAAGAATTTTCTATAGAAATAATCCAAGAATTTTTCTATAGAAAAAATCTGAGAATTTTTCTATAGAAAAAATTTTAGAATTTTTCTATAGAAAAAATCGGAAAATTTTTAAACTTTTCTATTAATTTTTTCTATCGAAAAATTCTTAGATTTTTTCTATAGAAAAACTCTTAGATTTTTCTATAGAAAAATTCTTTGTTTTTTTCTATAGAAAAAATCTAAGAATTTTTCTATAGAAAAAATCTAAGAATTTTTCTATAGAAAAAATCTAAGAATTTTTCTATAGAAAAAATCTAAGAATTTTTCTATAGAAAAAATCTAAGAATTTTTCTATAGAAAAAATCTAAGAATTTTTCTATAGAAAAAATCTAAGAATTTTTCTATAAAAAAAATCTAAGAATTTTTCTATAAAAAAAATCTAAGAATTTTTTAATAGAAAAAAACTAAGAATTTTTCTATAGAAAAGATCTAAGAATTTTTCTATAGAAAAGATCTAAGAATTTTTCTATAGAAAAAATCTAAAAATTTTTCAAAGAAAGAATAAGAAGTTTTCTATAAATTTTTCTATAAAAACAATCTGAGAATTTTTCTATATCAAAAAATCTGAGAATTTTTCTATAGAAAAAAAATGTCAATTTTTGTGTAGAAAAAATCTGAGAATTTTTTATCTGTACAATTTTTTAGTGGTCTCTGATCCCATATTTTATATTACTTGGTGCGAAAAGCTTTGCCTGATTTTTTCAGATTTTTTTTTAATTAGAGTTGTTCCAAGAAACTGAAATTCTTAAAATTTTATAAAAAGTTGTAATTAAAAATTTAAAATTCCTCTTAATATTTGAGCCTAGTGTATTCAGTAACTCTTGCAACTCAAGTATAAATATTTATGGCTTAAAAAATAAATATTTTTTTTATTTATATTTTTTTCTTTTGTTTATTTTTAAACCAAGATGTGTAAAATATTTTTTTTAGCCATTTATTAAATTTATTAATTGCTGGTTAAATATTAGCATGCAGTTTTTTTTAAAGATATTTGTATTTAACTTACACTTAACACATTTTTTTTTAATGATTAAATGAAAGTGAAAAGTTTAAAGTTTTGTCTTAAGTCTTTCGTTTTGAAATTTTAATGTAATTAATTAAATCTGTATTTAAACTGTTATGGGGGGTATCTAAGACCTCCTGTAGATACATATTAATTGGCAATTTAAAAAGAAATTTAAATTTAACACATTTTTAGACATAATCGTTAAATATAAGGTATTTCATAGAAAATGTTTTTAATATAAATATAAAATAAAATTTAAACATTTTTTAAAATTTATTTTAATAAGTTGTAAAGTATTAAAAAATGTTCTGTAGAAAAACATTTAAAATTTTCTATAGCAAAATATTTTAAATATTAAAAACTTTTAATGGTGGCAATATGTAAAGTTCAAACAAAAGACTTAAGACACATGCACTTTTAGATATTTTAAAAATTTAATGTGTATGCAAGACTTGAAAAAATTATATTTGATTAAATTTTTATAAATTTCTCTATTTTTTTTAAATAAAATAAATTTTATTTTTTTATTTTATATTAAAAAATTGTGAAGAATTTTCTATAGAAAAATATTTAAAATTTTCTATAGAAAAATATTTAAAATTATCTATGTTAAATTGCTTAAAATTTTCTATAGAAATATATTTAAAATTCTGAAATTTTTAATTGGTGGTAATATGTAAAGTTAAAACAAAAGACTTAAGACACGTGCACTTTTAAAAAATTTAAAAAAATATATGGGGCATTCCATGTGCAATCGGACACTTTAAAAACTTTTTTAGATTTTCCCAATTTGTTTACAGTTTTTAGTACCCTTCGAAAACTCCTTCGTGGTAAATTTTCAGATTTTTTTGATGACCCTTTCAAAAGATATCGAATTTTTAAAAATTGGTAGTTTGTTCCTTTACTCAAACTTCTTTTAATCATAACTTCTTCAATAATGGTCCAAATTTCAATTTTTTTTTTTCAAAATTTTTGTTTTTTTGCGTACTTTAAAAAAAAAAATCCTAAAAAATTCTTAAAAACGCTTTAGTAAGCGATTTTTAAGTTTTAAAATTTAAATCTCAATTTGAAAATGTTTGTACTCTTCGATTTTTTTGAAATTTTTTTGTGTAAAACTTCTATCAATTCTACAAATTTTTTGCCCAGGAGGATCGTGGGATAACGATTATTACTATTTTTTTAAATTTTTTGAAAAAACTTTATTGTAATTTTCCAATCTTAA
The DNA here is from genome assembly GCA_963921195.1 of Pegoplata infirma. Lineage (NCBI taxonomy): Eukaryota > Metazoa > Arthropoda > Insecta > Diptera > Anthomyiidae > Pegoplata > Pegoplata infirma. The sequence goes on along the minus strand of OY992537.1, from coordinate 62,287,353 downwards.
AATCATTTCTACTGCTCCAATGGTGCGTCATAGAGGGGTCCTTTCTAAGACCGACCAACTTTAATTTTTACGTATTAATATTTCTTTGGAACAAACTAATAACTATCTCCAATTTCTAAGGGGGCTCCCACACAAAACGACATTTTTTAAAATTTGTTCCAACCGCTCTAACTGCCCTTAGAGCAACAAAATGTATGGCCGACCCACAATATTTTTTCAGTCCAAACATTTTCTCTGAATACACCTACCCTCTATCTTTAACTGTTAAGGCGGTCCCCATACAATTTTTTTTATTTTTTGTAAATTTGTTTTTTTTAATCAGCTTCTGCCGGTCCAATGGTGCGTCCGAGAGGGGTCATTAATGAGACCGACCCCCATTTATTTTTACCCTGCAACATTTTTTCAAAACATACCTACGCCCTATCTCAGCCCCCTAAGTATGCTCCCATACAAAATTACATTTTTATAAAATTTGCTCCAACTGTTATTTGTATAGGGTCCTACTTAGGCAGTAGGTATGTTTTGAAAAATGTTGCAGGGTAAAAATAAATGGGGGTCGGTCTCACTAATGACCCCTCTCGGACGCACCATTGGACCGGTAGAAGCTGATTAAATAAAACAAATTTACAAAAAATAAAAAAAATTGTATGGGGACCGCATTAACAGTTAAAGATAGAGGGTAGGTGTGTTCAGAGAAAATGTTTGGACTAAAAAAATATTGTGGGTCGGTCATACATTTTGTTGCTCTAAGGGCTCTATTAGGGCAGTTGGAGCGGTTGCAACAAATTTGAAAAAATGTCATTTTGTGTGGGAGCCCCCTTTGAAATTGGAGATAGGGTATTAGTTTGTTCCAATGAAATGTTAAGACGTACAAATTAATGGGGGTCGGTCTTATAAATGACCCCTCTATGACGCACCATTGGAGCAGTAGAAATGATTTTAAGATTGGAAAATTACAATAAATTTTTTTCAAAAAATTTAAAAAAATAGTAATAATCGTTATCCACGATCCTCCTGGGCAAAAAATTTGTTGAATCGATTGAAGTTTTACACAAAAAAATTTCAAAAAAATCGAAGAGTACAAACATTTTCAAAAATGAGATTTAAATTTAAAAACTTAAAAATCGCATACAAGAGCGCTTTTAAGAATTTTTTGGGATTTTTTTTAAAAAGTACGTAAAAAAACAAAAATTTTGAAAAAAAAAAAATGAAATTTGGACCATTATTGAAGAAGTTATGATTAAAAGAAGTTTGAGTAAAGGAACAAACTACCAATTTTTAAAAATTCGATATCTTTTGAACGGGTAATCAAAAAAATCTGTAAATTTACCACGAAGGAGTTTTCGAAGGGTACTAAAAACTGTAAACAAATTGGGAAAATCTAAAAAAAAAGTTTTTCAAAGTATCCGATTTCACATGGAATGCCCCATATATATGCTAGACTTAGTAAATTTTTTTCGATTGAATTTTTATAAGTTTTTCTATTTTTCTAAATTAAAATAAATTTATGATTTTATATAGTTAATTTTTTTATTTTATATTAATAAATCGTAAAGAATTTTAAAATTTTTTATAGAAAAATATTTAAAATGTTCAATAGAAAAAAAAATTAAAAATTTCCTAAGAAAAATAATTAAAATTCAGAAAATGTTTAATGATGGCAACATATACAAGTCAAACAAAAGACTTAAGACACGTGCACTTTCAAATCATTTAAAAGCATAATATGTATGCTAGACTTCCAAAAAATTTTTGATTAATTTTTTATAAATTTTTCTGTTTTTTCTATTTTTTTATTTAATTGTTTTTATTCTTATTATTAGCTTCATGTGTTACAACAACTGCTTTTTAAACAAATTAAAATTTTCAAAATATTTATTATGTACAACTATAAAAAAAATATATAAAAATACTTGACTTGGTGTTATTGCAACTCTTAAATATGTTGTTATAATATAAAAAAATAAAATTTAAACACTTTAAGTAAATAGCAAAAACGTAATACTAAAGAAAAAAAAAAAACAAAATTTAAAACAAAAAGAAACGTATAAACGTTATAAAATCTAATCAAATTGCAGCAGTAGTTAAAAGTTTTAACAATTTTTGTTTTTTAAGTTTTATTTTTACCATTTACACACGCAATTGGCATGCGCCAAACTTGTTATAAATATAGTAGGGTGGAGCAAATTTATTTTTTTTCGAAATTCGAAAACGTCGGAAAAGTTTTAGGGTCGATATTAATACACAAAAATTTTTACTGACCAAAAAAAAAAAGTTTTTACTATAAAAACATTTTTTCAGCAATGTCAGAATGAAAATTAATATTTTCAGCAAAAAAAATTCAAAAAACTTTATTTTTTTTTTCATTTATTTGGAGTTTTTCGATTTTCAAGTCAAAAAAGGAACCCAAAGCCATTGTCCCACAGGTATAATATTTTTGTATGTTAATATCGACCCTAACATGCAACTTTCCCGACCCCTATGTTTTCGAAATTAAAAAAAGGGAAATTTGCTCCACCCTAATATATAATAATATTTTTTTTAAGTTTGTACAACGATTATATAGGCGCTAATACTACAGCCCAGTTAAGTTTTAGTAAATTGTAATAAGAATTCAGTACTATGTGGTAAAAGATATCATGTTTGTATATTGATATATAATTGCTCACTAACGGATAAGTGGGTTGTTTGTTAATTATACAGACTAATTAAGTAATTGTGAGATTTCAAAAATTAAAAACAAAATTTAAAAAGTACTATGTATGAGGAGTGGACTGAGGCAGAATTAATTACTCTTTAAAACATGTTTCTGGCAAATTGGTTTCAAAATCATTTGTATCAAAAATATTTCAAAAATATTTTTTAACTCTCAAAATTTTTCCGACAGCCCTTTATTTTGGTATATTTATGTTTATTACGTCTGATATTATTGTTGTTATTTTTTTTTTTTTTATTATCATACGGTTGGTTTAAAAAGCTTACACAAGAGTTTAACAGACTTAAGACGAATTTTAGTGTTAAGTGTTTACTTACATTTTAGTGCAAGTTTTCTTTTTCTAGGACTAAAATTTTTTTTAGACGGATTGTCTTTTTAAAATCTCTACTTAGTTGCTTAAACAAAATTTAAGTTAACTAAAAGTCTTAAGCGTTGTCTGAAAAATAATGCCTTAATGTAGTATTTAGTTTTATTTGTTTATTTTCTTAAATAAAAATATTTTTTTATAATTATGTTGGCATAATTATTTTGTTTATGTTTAAATGAAGTCATTTCCCAGGAAAATTTTTTGGAACAAATTCCTGGTTCAATAGATTCTTGAATATATTCTACGGTAATCACAACAAAATTTTCTATGTAAAAGTATTTTTCAAAAAAACTACTTGCTCTAAAAAACGACTGCTTTCGGGACAATTTCAAACAAAAATCATTGATTCTGGAATGTTAAGTAGAACCGGTTGCAGGGTAGTTTGATGCGTTCTGGAACCGATTATTTGGAACAGAAAATTTTGCTGGGTTAGGCATATACACACTCTAGAGAACTGAAAAAATAGGATTTGACTTACAATTTGTTGTTGCTCAATGTTGTAAAATAATAGAGTGCAATTAGAATTTGAAAAACAAATCGCTCATTTACTTGTATAGTGTCATAACTCAAAATATTTGATTTTGCAGAAAACGCGTTTAAAGTTTACAATTGAAGGGCTTATTGTAAAAACTCGATAAGCAACATTTCATTTTATGGTGGTTTTTGCCTTAAAAACATTGAAATAATGATAAAAATATATCTTTTGAAGAACTTTCATATTCAAGATACTTGTACGAAGGGTTTAAACAAAACTTCTGGCGAAAATCTTTCCAAAAAATAAAATGTTGCTTATCAAGCTTTTGCAATAAGCCTTTCAATTGAAACTGTTTTTTCATTGGAAAAGCCCGGTACATAGAAAATGTAATTATATCGTGTTTTCTTCTCAAACGGTGAGTTTAAAAGATATAAATACGAATTTTTAACTCAATTTAAGGGAGGATATAACGAATAATTCTATATTACTAACTTAAAAATCACGTTTGAGTTATGACACTATAAAAGTAAAATTTAATTTATCATGAGATCATTTCGCTCATTCACTTAGTGAATGAGCGATATGATTTCACTGCGTATAAGTGAACACCACTTTGCCATTTCATAAGTATCGAATGGAAATATCGGTCCATGACCCCATAAAGTGTATATTAGAGTGTCCCTTATTTTGGAAATGTTGGTAATGTTGAGACGGTACCCCCTCATTTTTTTCCTTTTGACTAAAAAATAACTCAGAAAAAATTTTACGCCCCTACGACCACGCCTTCCCTACGCGACGGGGCCGTAAAGAGCGGGGCCTTAAAAATCATTTTTCCATACAAAGCAAAAAATTTTTTTTTTGATTTTTAATTTTTTTGTTATTAATTAAAATATTACTTGATTAGCTTATTCACGACAAAAAATTTGATTTTGATGGGATGAGGCTTTAAGTTCTAAAAAAATTAAAAAAAAAAAATTTAGAGCTTTTGGGGTCCTACAGTAAACATTTTTTAAAAAATATTTTTTTTTAGTTTTGACAAGCAACCGTTTTAGTTGAATTGTTTCTTTTAATGATATATTTTCATAAAAAAATATTATTCTTACCTGTGACATCTTTATCGTGATCTAAAAAAGGGTAAAAAATGCATTTTTGATGTTTTTCGATACACGATCAAGATGTCACAGATATGAATAATATTTTTTTATGAATATATACCATTAAAAGCAACATTACAACTAAAACCGTTGCTTGTCAAAACTAAAAAAAAAAAATTTTAAAAAATTTTTACTGTAGGACCCAAAAGCTCTAAATTTTTTTTTTCGAAAAATTTCTTAGAACTGAAAGCCTCATCCCACCAAAATCAAATTTTTTGTCGTGAATAAGCTAATCAAGTAATATTATAATTAATAACAAAAAAAATAAAAATAAAAAAAAAAATTTTTTGCTTTGTATGGAAAAATGATTTTTAAGGCCCCGCTCTTTACGGCCCCGTCGCGTAGGGAAGGCGTGGTCGTAGGGGCGTAAAATTTTTCCTGAGTTATTTTTTAGTCAAAAGGAAAAAAATGAGGGGGTACCGTCTCAACATTTCCAACATTTCCAAAATAATGTATAGTGTATATATAATTGATTGTAGATTGATTGTTAGACATTACAGCGATGTCCATCTTACTGTCGGATTCATGATGCAGTCTTAAATAAACTAAGCCCCTGGATCGTATTATAATGCTAATTGTAAATGTAGGGTATAATAAAAACAAAATTTACATTCCACTCTAATAAACACACAAAAAATGCGTTTATAATTTTGAAAATGCAAATTACACATTGTATATAAAACTGTGTCACACCTGATGACACATGCCAAATAAATTTAACTGTCGTTTTATTTATATTTATCAAAGATTCGTAATTCTACACTCAGAAAATAATGTAAGTTACTACATGTTAGTTGTTTGTATATTTCACAGTAGTTAGTTGTTTTCAACTACAAAGTCAGTTGTTTTTGAATGAAAAATATCAAACAACTATTTCTGTTAGTTATTTTAAGTAGTTTTTTTGAGTAACTAACAAAAATGTACAGTGATGTAGTAACAGTTATTTAAAGTAGTTAATTTGATTTTTTTTTATCTCTGAAAAATGTTCAAAGTTTTTTTCCAAAAAATAAAAATAAATTTTCGTTTTTTTTTGTTTTCCACAACTTTTTTTTTTAAAAAAAAAAAAAAAAAAAACTGAAAAAATTTGGTCTTCAAATTTTTTTCTAAAAAATTTTATGAAAAAAAAAATATTTATTGATTATTTTATTTTTACTACATTTTAGTTGTTTTGACTACAAATGTAAGTAGTTTTTACTGCATAAGTCAGTTGTTTTTTGTCAGTTAAAATAACTAACATTGTCAGTTGATTTAACTGAAAAAGTAGTTGACCCCAAAACAACTTACAAAGTAGTTATTTTAACTGACATTTTCAGTTGATTTTACTAACATAATTTTTTGAGTGTAAGAAATATTTTGTTATTATAACACAAATTTTAAAATTTATAAAATTATAAATCTACTGCGAAAATATTTTAGAATCTAAAACTTTTTCTTTAAAAAAAAAATTTTCAGAGTCTTGGACTTTTTAAGTATAAAAAATGTTCCAGAATCTGAAACAAAAAAAATGCCACAGAATCCAAAACTCTATTAAAAGAAAAAAAAAATAAGAATCTTAGACTTTTTTTAACGAAAAAATTTATCTGCATCGGAAAATTTTTCTTTCGATAAAATGACTTAGAATCTACTGGATTATAGTAAAATTCAGATTTTTTTAAATGAAAAATTCTTACAATTTTTGTCATGAAAAATTTTCTTGACACGTTTTAACTAATTTTCCTGTAAAACAATTCTCTGTTTCGTAAACTTTTTTCATTTATTTTATTATCAGTCAATTAAATTTTACAACACTGTATGTTTCAATTTAAAAAAAATTAACAATTATTTTAAATTAGTAGTTGTAAAACGTGTTTTGAAATTCCCCAAATGTAATTTTAGCGCCAAAATGTAAAAATGATTCATATAAAGAATTTTTACAAAAAATCCAATTTTTAATTGTTTAAAATCTTAAACATCTTTATAAACACGTATTATTTTTTTATTGCAATATTAGTATTTTCCAGTAATATAATTAGCATGCTTAGATGTGCATTAGGGTGCAGCAAATTTTCCTTTTTACGAATTTCACTCACACTTGTTTTTTGTACATTTGTTAAACAAATGGAACATTTTTACGTCAAAAGTTCGAGTTGATGAAAAAGGAGTTTTGGTGAAAAATGGAACAAAAACGAAACCTTTTTTTCATGAAAAACAACCCAGAAAAATTTTTTGGAACAAATTCCTAGTTCAACAGATTCTTGAATGTATTCTATGGTAATCACATCAAAATTTTCTATGTAAATTTTTTTGTTCAAAAAAACTACTTGCTCTAAAAAACGATTGCTTTTGGGACAATTTCATACAAAAATCATTGATTCTGGAATGTTAAGTAGGATCGGTTGCAGGGTTAAATGATTAGTTCTGGAACCGATTATTGGGAACAGAAAATTTTGCTGGGAAAATTATGATTAAAAAAAATTTATGAAAACAAAATTTTTTGAAAAAAAAAAATTGATGAAAAAAAGTTTTTGATGAAGAAAAAAAAAATGTTGATGAAAAAATATTTAATTTTCTTAAAAAAAAAAAAAATGGAAGAAAAAATTTTTTAAGAAAAAAAAAATTGATTAATTTTTTTTTTTTTTGATGAAAAAAAAAAAAAAAAATTAAAATTATTTTTTTTTTTTCAAATTATTATGTTACTTTTTATTCACCAGCTCGTGAAGAACGGTTTTATCCACCAGCAAGTGAATTATTATCTTAGGTACAAACCTTCTTATTGTCTTTTTTGTTAGTCGGTAGCTTATTAGCAAAACTGAGGTGACGTCCTGCATCATTTTTAAAATTTGACACCAGGCTAAAAACATTAATGGAATTCACGTCAGCAATTTTAGTCTTGCAAAAATGCGAAATGTCAAAATTACAACTTTATTTGCTTGTTATTGTAGCAATTATATTTCTATTGAAATAAAATGAGATAATTTATTTGCAACAGCGCATCATGTAAAAGGTAAAAGAAAAGTAAAAAGGTTGATTTAATGGTTTTTTTTTTTTAAAAAGTTGCAATCTTGCACTGTTGCAAGAGCTAAAAAATTCTGACGTGAATACCATCATTATCATGTTAAAAACAGTTTTTTATTATCAAAACAACATCCCCCACATGGTACTGGAGTGGTATTCTGCACTCAACAAAAAGTTACATCCCTAATGTGCATATCTCAAAGGTTCAAAAATTTTTATTAATCAGATAAAATTAATGTGAAATATTGATGTCAGCACGTTTCATTTTGGGAAGATTAGTAATGAGTTATTTTCTGATTTTGATGTAAATATTGGAAAGCGTAAGATGATGTCAATACTTTTGTGAACACACACAGAAAACTAATTTGCTAATTTCCAACTGAAATTCAGTTGTTGCAACAAAAATTCGGTTGATGCATTTGTATTATGGTTGTAACAACTACAAATCGGCAGTTGCAACTTAATTTTGGTAATACACTGTATTTTAATTAAAACAACTTAAAAATTTGTCTGCCATAGCAAAATTTAATAAAAGCAACCGAATTTTGAGTTGATACTACTGAAAAATTCAATTGGAAATTTATTTTTCTCTGTGCACATTAACAAGAAAATTAATTTTGATTTAAATATTTGTAGTATTGAATAAAAAAGTTATAGCTAATCCATTAAAATTTAACTGGCGTATCACCGATTTTTGTTATTTTTTGGCTATTTGAATACTTTGGAAGATATGGACATTTATAAAAAATTCAAAAAATTTCAACAAAAAATGTTAAAAACAATGTTTGAATGTCCTTTTTTCCTGGCAAGAACAGGAACGCCTCTAAAATTTTAACGCTGTTAAAATTTTAGAGAGGTGTTTTATCGTATTGTTGAGCAATAAATTTTCAAAGTTTGTTAGAGAGCCAAATATTTAATTTTTTTTTTTTAATTTAAAAAAAAATCAACAATTTAGCTTTATCACCAACTTTGAAAATTTATTGCTCGACAATACAAAAAAACACCTTCCTGAAATTTTTAGAGCGTTAAAAGAACATACTAAGCTTTAATTCAAAATTTTGAATTTGGCGATATCCTTGCCAGGAAAAAAGGTCATTCTAATATTGTTTTTGAACTATTTTGTTGAATTTTTTTTTGATAATTTTGGTTTTTGTTTCTAAATTTAAATCTCTATAATTTTATCAACAATATTGTAACAGAAAGTTTTTTCGTACAACTTATGGTTTCCGATGTATCATAAAATGGATAGATCGACTGCTATCATGTCGAGAGGTGACAGCAGAATGGGGACCAGCAAAAGTTACAAGATACGCGTCAATAGGAACGCCACAGGGTGGTGTTTTGTCACCACTACCCTGGCTTTTAGTAGTGGACTCCATTTTAAAGAAGTTGAAATCGCAAGGGACAACAGTGGTAGCTTATGCAGACGACGTTGTCATTATGTCGTGTGGAAAGTTTTTGGGCACAGTATCGGAACTTTTGGAAGTGTCACTGAGGCAAATGTGGAAATGGGCTAATAATAATGGCCTAAACGTTAACCCGAAAAAAAACGGAAATGGTACTTTCTACGAACAGGTACAAAATAGAGACGTTTAAGGTCGAGATAAACGGAGTTAGAATTCCTTTATTAAACCAAGCGAAATTTTTAGGAATCATTTTAGACAGTAAACTGTCATGGAAACAAAACACCGAAGAAAGGGTCAAGAAGGCATACAACGCCTTCTACGCATGCAAAAAAATGTTTGGCGCAACTTGGGGACTGGAACCAAGGATCACTTACTGGATTTATACTTCTGCAGTAAGACCAATCTTACTGTATGGTGTTATGGTCTGGTAAAACGCACTGGAGCGTAATGTGACGCACTTAAAATTTCAGAGAATTCAAAGTCTTATGCATCACAGGCGAATTAATGCATCATAGGCGCTCCGACAACAACATCAGCTGAATCTATTGACAAGCTACTGCACCTGATACCAATTGACATCTTTGCAAAGGGGGAGGCTTATAAGTTCTGCCTTCGTCTCAAAGAGTCAAATTTATTCAGGCAACGCAATTTTGGACACAGTAACATGGACAATTTAAATGATATTGCCACCGATTACAGAGTGCCCAAACTTTATTTCCGACTCGAGAATTTTGGTCAAACTGGCAAAACCCCCCCATGAACGCTATTAACATATTCACAGACGGCTCCAAACAGTCCATGGGAGTCGGTGCAGGTTTTTCAACAAGTTTGCGAGATTTAGAGAAGACTTTTATCCTTCCATTGGACTCTAGCATTTTCCAGGCCGAAATAGTTGCCATAAGCAGGGCGGATTTACAGTTCGGTGATGAGACAAACAGAGAATTTAACATTTACGTTGACAGTCGAAAGTAGTTTTCGAATGATTCGAGAACTTACAAAGTTTAGGGAGTATGAACAAGGTAAAACTAATATGGGTACCAGGTCACATAGGTATTCAAGGAAACGAGAGAGCGGACGAGCTCGCGAAACAAGGTGCTGATGGTATTTGTATTTCTGTGCATATTGATCCACCAATCCAGCACTTCAGATCGCTACGCGACATTCAAAACACTGCAATGGCTAATAGAAAGTGGAGAAAGCTAACAACAAGTGAGATCAGTAGAAGATTGTGGGCATGCTACAATCTAAGAAAAACTGAATACTTACTCTCACTCACTAGATGGAACTGCCGTGTACTTACTGGAGTGATCACCGGGCACTGCCTAAAAGGTTATCATAGATAAAAGATGGGACTTATTTCTGATGCAAGCTGTAGAAGGTGCGATGAACCTAACACTGAAGAAACGGTCGAACATATTCTTTGCCAATGTCCTGCTTTGGCCAGAACCCGACTGCACGTTTTAGGCAGACATGACTTCGAGAGCTTGGAAACGGTTTCGAATGTCGACCTAAGGAAAATAGTACAATTCGCGATGAGGACAAACGCGTTCTATCAGCGTCGCTGAGGAATTATTGTGGTTTCCCTATGAACCATCCGGTCTATGTGAGGAGTCTTTGACTCCGCTACCTCTAACCTAACCTATGGTTTCCGAGTAAAAGAAATACTGTCTGCAGCCAACTGTTTGATTTTTAAAACAAATCAAACATTTTGCTCTTAAACAAACTTTGAAAATTTGTTGCTCAACACTACCTCTCTGGAATTTTAACAGCGTTAAAAGGACATTCTAGAGTTAAATACAAAATTTTGTAATTGGAACTCCATGGTATCCTTGCCAGAAAAAAGAATATTTCAATATTGTTGTCAAAATTTTTCGTTGAAATTTTTTAAAATTTTTTATTTTCATAATTTTATCATTAATATTGTCTTTATTAGTTTTTTCGTTCGACTTACGGTTTTCGAATAAAAAATAGTAGTGGTAAAAAAGGTGTAAAAAACAATATTCCAAAAGATAATAATAGGGTAATTCCAAAAATTTTCGCCCCACTGTTCGGAAACATGCCTTTGGACGCCACTGAGAATTTGGCTCATAGATATCCACGTTTATATGAGATATGTTGCATTTTTGGATTTTCAAAATTTGCTGTAGTTTTCAAATTATCGCGGGTCAAAGTTCGACTTTTTTAGCAAAAGTCAGAAAAATACATGACCTTTAACGTGCTCTAACTTTTTAACTAGTAATCCGATTATCACAAGTAATGGCTCATATGAAAGCTTAATTCTTCTTCTTTTAGGAAATATTTTCAAAAGCATACGGTTTTTTTCAGAAGTGTTGCAAAAATTCAAAAACCTTTTTTGTTTGCGAATATTTAAAAAAACACATCTTCGATTTTTTTAAAAAAAAGTTTGGTGATAAACAATACTGTTTTGTACAACATATCCAAAATTCAGAGTGGGATCCCAATGGGATCAAAAAATATTCTGGTTTTAGTACGAAGTTCTTAAATTTTACCTTAGAAAATTAAAATTTTATGTTTCTTCAATATAAAAATTTAAATTTTCAAAGAAAATTATACTATTAAAATTTTGAAAAACATTCAAAACATTAGAAATTTAAATTTTCTAAGGGAAAAATATGAGAACCTCGTACTTAAAACAGAATAGTTTTTGATCCCATGGAGATCCCACTCTGAATTTTGAATATGTTATACAAAACATTGTTATTTTTCACCAGAATTTTTTTAAAAAAAATCGAAGATGTGTTTTTTTAAATATTCGAAATGAAAAAATGTTTTTGCATTTTTGCATCATTTCTGTAAAAAAAACTGTGTTATTTTAAAAAATATTTTCTAAAAGAAGAACCTCAGCTTTCACATGAGCCTAAATTTGTGAAAAACGTGATGTATTTTTCTTACTTTTGCTTAAAAAGTCAATCTTTGATCCGCCATAATTCGTTAAATACACCAAATGGAAAAAAACGATATATGGTACATATATCATATTTATGAGGGCTATCTATGTGTCAAGGCTCAAATTAATCTGAGACACCATTTCCAAAAATTACTAAAATTTGAGCTAAATTTTCTGGAATGGCCCAATAATGAAACTGTAGTTAAGAAATATTTTGTTCATATTTTTTTCTGTGTTTATTTTATTCAGATAAATCTTAATTTTATGTTTTTTTTTTAAATCATTTTGATTTATAATTATCAATTAAAAAAATTTAGTTACTTTACTTTCAATTTGAGTTTTTTTTTATTATATTAACTGCATTTAAACCAAAAAAAGGCAAGTATTTAACCTTGAATTTTTAATTAAAAGTAAAATATTTAGCATTTTGTTTATTGTTTTACATTTAAAGCCCTCTCTAGTTTTTGGTTTGGTAGACATTCAAATATTTTTATATCAAAAAAAAAAAAACAGTTTACCAAATTAAGAAAATATTCAATATATCCGGCTTTTTTATGTTTAAATCAATGATAAAAAATGCATAATTATATGGTTTTTAGTGGTTTCTTTTTAAAAATAAAAAAAACAAAAATATGCCAAATTTAGGTGTTAATTAAATTAAAAATATAAATTAATATAAACATCAACACCAACAAAAAAAAAAAAAAAAAACTTATGTATTCATCATTTGTTTAAGATTGCCAATTTAAATTGATTAATAATTTTGTTTAGCATTATTAGCACTTTTTTAATATATAATAATGAAAAAAACCCCCCATTAATATATTAAAACCATTATAAATATTAAATAATATTTATCAGTCGCTACACCCTTATAATATTTTTTTTTTTTTAATTTTTTTTATAGTGTTTTAACATAATTTTTTTTTTTTTTTCATAACAAAAATGTTTTTCTGGTACAATTTATAATATCGCTCAAGTTTTCTAGGTGTTTATGTTTTCATTTCTCTCTGTGTGAGTGTGTTTAGTGCTTGTTGCTTAAGTCTTTTGTTTTGCTTATTTTAACGTGTATTTTTTTTTTTTTATACTTTGATCTTTTTAAATAAATAGACTAGTAGTAACAGTATTTAATAGGTTCATTAAATACGTTTTTTCATATTTTTTATTATTAAATAAGTTATTACAAGAGATATTATCTGTGTAATGTCTGTATTTTTATAAAATGGTAGTCTACAAAATCAATTTACTTAAAAGTAACAAGTTAACAAGTTACAAGGGCTATGTTCGGCTATACCGAATATTTAAATACCCAACAGTATGTTTACCAAAGAAGAGATTTAAAAATATAAAATAAAAAACGTATGTTTTATAGTGATTTTTTTAATTGTAAGTATATGAGCAACACTGTTGCCAATTATTTTTCATCAAAAACCTCTGAATTTCACTAAAAAAGCGCTAGAAACCGCCAAAAAAAACTTTAGCGGAGAAAATTTAAATTTTCCCTCTAAATTACGAAAAAAAAGCGCTATTGATTGAAAATAAAATAAAAATTTAAAAAAAAACCTCCAAATTGTTTTTTTCCACGCAAATTGACTTTCACCAAAAATAGCGCTAGAAACCTCACAAAAAAATTTCGAAAAAATCGATAAAAACCGTCATTTTTTATTGAAAAAAAAAAAAAAAAAATTAGAAAAAAAAACTGCAAATTACATTTTCCACGCAAACATACGGATTGTGGAATTCACACTTACAAGGGAAGTATCTCAACCCTTAAGTTTCAGGCAAATCGGTTCATAAGGGTTGAGATACTTCCCTTGTTAGCTATTTTAAATATTTTTTTAGCGTTCCCACTAAAACCAAATTTTCCCCGCTAAATCCAAACAAAAAGCGCTAGATTTAGCGGGGAAACCTCCAAGTTTGCAACAGTGATGAGCAAATACATGGGAAATTTAACTGCCGGATCATTTTGTTAGCTTTTGGTTATTTGATAGAGCTTCATAATTGACTAAAAACTATATTTTTTTATCAATACTTTGGAAGATATGGGCGTTTAAAAAAGCGGTCTTTTGGACAATATTGACTTTTAGACAGTTTTTTAACATTTTTGTGCTCGGAAACCATAAGTCGTACGAAAAAACTTATAACAACAGCATCTATCTATCTATCTATCTATCTATCTATCTATCTATCTATATATCTATATATATATTTAAAAATGGATGTGTGTATGTATGTATGTGTGTATGTATGTTCCGTATGGACTCAAAAATGACTGGACCGATTTTGATGAAATTTTCAGAGAATATTCGTGATAGCCTGCGGAGTAACACTGTTCGGTCAGATTTTTGATTTTCTGTCGAATTTTTACATTCCACCACTAATGACATCTATATATAAAAAACGAATTAACCGATTTGACGAAAATTTAAACCAAAGATAGTACTAATCGAGTACTTACTATATGTCAAAATTGAGCGTGATCGGACAAATGGACGTAAAATGCCATGCTTTTTTGCCTGTGGGCGGAGGGGTGGGCAAAATCGAATTTTTACATTGCACCACTAATGACATCTATATATATATAAAAAACGGATTGACCGATTTTGATGAAATTTAAACCAAAGATAGTACTAACCAAGTACTAACTCTATTCCGAGATAGAGCGTGATCGGACAAATGGACGTAAAATTCCATGCCCCTTTGTATTGAATTGAATTTTATTTCTGCATGCTCCGCAATAACGCAAAAACTGTTGATTCGATTTCAATTAAATTTTCAGCACTGATAGTGTTACCCGAGTGCGGAACTATAGGCCATGTTATACTACGATTGGAAAAATGGGCATAAAATGCCACGCCCTTTTGTACTATATTGGACGCTGTCTGCATGTTTCGCAATCACGCAAAAATAGCTGAACCGATTCTCTTGACATTTTCACTACATACAGTGCTAACCAAGTGCATATGTAGGCCATATAAGATCGTTATTGGAAAAAGGGATCAAAATTGCAACGCCCTTTGTACTATACTGACCACGATTGAACAAGAGGAGTAAATTGCCACGCCCCTTTGTTTTATACTGAACGTTATGTCTGCCTGTTTTGAAATCACGCAAAAACGGATAAGCCGAATCTGTCACTACTGATAGAACTAACCGAGCGGGAACTGTAGGTCATATGTAGAGCGCGATTCGGCAAAAGGTATAAAATGTAACTCCCGTTTTTCATAAATAAAAAGTTATTTCCTCCTCTTTCGCAATCACACAAAAACGGCAAAACTGATGTCAGTAAAATTTGCAGCACAGATAGTACTAATCGAGGATGCAGCATGGAACTTTAGACTATCACGATTCGATAAAATTATGTTAAATAACACGCCCCTTTGTACTATACTTAACGTTATGTCTGTCTGTTTCGAAATCACGCAAAAACGGCTGAACCGATTTTGTTGAGATTTCTCTATAGATAGTGCTAACCGAGTTTGGAACCAAAGGTTACTAGCTTGAACCGGACCGTGCTTTAATTTTTTCCAACGCTATATTTAAATTAAGATGCAATATAAAACAGTTTTTTTCTAAGGGCCAGCAACGCGGACCGGGTATAGCTAGTTGTTTATAAAATTATTAAGTTTTAAAATTTTGAAGAAAAAAAATTTTAAAAAATGTTAAAAACCATATTTGAATTTCTTTTTTCCTGTGAAGGACACCATGGATTTCCAAAATAAAAATTTTGTATTAAAGCTTAGAATGTCCTTTTAACGCGATTAAAATTTCAGCGAGGTGTTTTTTCGTTTTGTTGAGAAATAAATTTTGAAAGTTTGTTAGATAGCCAAATATATTTTTTTTTAATTTTGGAAAAAATTTAAAAGTTCTGCTTTATCACCAACTTTGAAAATTTATTGCTCGACAACACAAAAAAACACCTCTCTAAAATTTAAACAGCGTTAAAAGGACATTATAAGTTTTAATAAAAAAAATTGGTTTTGGAAATTCATGGTGCACTTGACAGGAGAAAATGACATTCCAATATTGTTATAAAAAATTTTTGTTGAATTTTTTTCTGAAAATTTTTTTTGTTTCTAAATTTTAAATCTCAATAACTTTATCAACAATATTATCATACAAAGTTTTTTCGTACAACTTACGGTTTCCGAGTAAAAAAACACAAAAAAACTATCAAAAGCAAATTATTTAATTATTTGCCAAAATCTTGAAAAAAAAATCAAATATTTGGCTCTATAACAAAATTTGAAAATTTATTGATCAACAATACGAAAAACACCTCTCTGAAATTTTGATAGCATTTAAAGGACATTCTAAACTTTATTACAAAATTTTGCTTTTGGAAATCTATAGTGTCCTTCCTAGGAAAAAGAAAATGTTTTTTAACATGATAATGTTTTTAGGCTGGTGTCTAATTTTAAAAAAGTTGCAGGACGCCACCTTAGTTTGACTCTATAAGGCAACAATTAACGAAAAAGAAAACAAGAATTACTAGTTTCATTTTCTTAAAACCACAAATTTTAATAACTTGGGTTTGTAACTTTCATCAAACTTTTTTCATAACTTTTTTTTTTTCATAAATTTTTTTTTTTTCATCAAACTTTTTGTTTTCATCATTTGGGTAATTCCAAAAATTTTCGCCCCACTGTTCGGAAACATGCCTTTGGACGCCACTGAGAATTTGGCTCATAGATATCCACGTTTATATGAGATATGCTGCATTTTTGGATTTTTAAAATTTGCTGTAGTTTTCAAATTATCGCGGGTCAAAGTTCGACTTTTTTAGCAAAAGTCAGAAAAATACATGACGTTTAACGTGCTCTAACTTTTTAACTAGTAATCCGATTATCACAAGTAATGGCTCATATGAAAGCTTAATTTTTCGTCTTTCAGGAAATATTTTCAAAAGCATACGGTTTTTTTTCAGAAGTGTTGCAAAAATTCAAAAACATTTTTTTTTTGCGAATATTTAAAAAAACACATCTTCGATTTTTTTAAAAAAAAGTTTGGTGATAAACAATACTGTTTTGTACAACATATCCAAAATTCAGAGTGGGATCCCAATGGGATCAAAAAATATTCTGGTTTTAGTACGAAGTTCTTAAATTTTACCTTAGAAAATTAAAATTTTATGTTTCTTCAATATAAAAATTTAAATTTTCAAAGAAAATTATACTATTAAAATTTTGAAAAACATTCAAAACATTAGAAATTTAAATTTTCTAAGGGAAAAATATGAGAACCTCGTACTTAAAACAGAATAGTTTTTGATCCCATGGAGATCCCACTCTGAATTTTGAATATGTTATACAAAACATTGTTATTTTTCACCAGAATTTTTTAAAAAAAAATCGAAGATGTGTTTTTTTAAATATTCGAAAAGAAAAAATGTTTTTGCATTTTTGCATCATTTCTGTAAAAAAAACTGTGTTATTTTAAAAATATTTTCTAAAAGAAGAACCCCAGCTTTCACATGAGCCTAAATTTGTGATAATCGGTTCATTGGTTAAGAAGTTACAGCTCTTTAAACGTGATGTATTTTTCTTACTTTTGCTTAGAAAGTCAATCTTTGACCCGCCATAATTCGTTAAATACACCAAATGTAAAAAAACGATATATGGTACATATATCATATTTATGAGGGCTATCTATGTGTCAAGGTTCAAATTAATCTGAGACACCATTTCCAAAAATGACTAAAATTTGAGCTAAATTTTCTGGAATGGCCCATTTTTTTTTTTTGTCAATTTTTTATTTTATCAATTTTTTTTCATTAAATTTTTTTTTCATCAATTTTTTTTTTTCATAAATTTTTTTTTCAATTTTTTTTTTTTTATCAAAATTTTTTTTTCATAATTTTTTTTTATCATATTTTTTTTCATCATTTTTTTTTTGTTTTTCATCAAAATTTTTTTTTCATCAATTTTATTTTCATTAATTTTTTTTTCATCAAATTTTTTTTTTTCATCAAATTTTTTTTCATAATTTTTTTTATCATATTTTTTTACATCAATTTTTTTCATCAAATTTTTTTATCAAATTTTTTATTATCAATTTTTTTCTCACTAAAAAATTTTTTTTTTTCATATTTTTTTTCATCAATTTTTTTTATATCAAAAATTTTTTCTTTTCATCAAAAAAATTCATCAAAAACTTTTTTTCATCAATGTACAGCTCTTTTGGTTTTTTAATGGGGTCATCGACTGATATTTCAATTCGTTTTGCATGGAATAGCAAAGTAATATAACATTATTTTTTCTAAAAAAACTTTGCTTTGGCAAGTACACCCAAATCTTCCGCAAAACATTATCATGATTTAATTTTGGGCAAGAGTACAAAATCGCAGGTATTTTTCCAACCGCTCAAATAAAATTGAAAATTTTTTAAATACAGTAGCAGAAATCCTTATTATTTGGCCTCCAGTTATTTTGACCACCAATTTCTTTTAAACAAAGAAAGTCTTTAATTATTTTCATATCTCATCACTACACACTTACCTGTTATGAAATTAATAAACAATAAAATCTTTTCTTTGTTTACTAAAAATTAGTGGTCAAAAGAATGGGAAGACCAACAACGCGGATTTCTTCTACTCTATTTATTTTAAGTAGTTTTTGTCTCAGTCATTTGAAAATTTTTCTGGTAACTGAATATATACTGAACCATTTTTCAAATTTTTAATGTTTGAACTTGGAAAAAATCAACTTAAAAATATTTTTAAAAATTTGTTTTAAAAACGTATTTCAATAATTTCAATTTCCATTTCGAACCTCGTAGCATATTTATTTACTCAATCTGGACGGCATTAAGCTTAAATTAAAGCTTGATAAATTACTTCCACAGAATTTTTTACAAAAATACTGGTTTGATAATAATTAAGTCTATTTTTTTGTTAAATTTGTCGATAACGAATAAATTCTGTAAGTAAAATTGTTTAACTTTCTTAATTTTTTAAAATTTCTTAATCGAAATTGTTATTTGTTACGCTTCAGTGGCTACACATCTATAACAAGCTAAAATTTTCAACTAATTACAAATTAATTAATTAAAAACTAACAACAGACTTAACTGCGCCTAAATTAATTAAGTAATAATAAATCAAATTTTTGATAAATTTACACAAAACTGATGCGAATCTTGTGCCTTTAAAACGTGATAGTTTCATTTTCATTTAGAAACAATAGAAAATAACTCAGCACAATATATCAATTTAATGGAAATTCTATTGGCAAGAAATAAACAAATTTACAAAAAAAAAGTAATTAAAATTCTAACAAACTCATTCATTAAAATCAAAGTATTTCCAATAAGTTCTTTATCAACAAAGTCATTTAAATAAATTGAACAACAAAAAACTAAATTAATTAAACTATTTTAATGAAAAATGTTTGCAATATTTTTGAAATATAAACCATGTTGAAAGGTGTCTTAAATTAAAAAAAAAAAAAAACTTTCTAATTATTTGTATTCTGGTGTTAAATGTTTTAAAAATACTAATTAGATTTTTTTTTAACAATTAATTTTACCTAATAAAAAATCAACTAAAAAAACCGGATATTGTTATGGACGATTTGTTTTAATTTCAGTAAAAAAAAATATTTTTTTAAAACATTTTAAAATGCTCAATAAAAAATAATATCTCGCAGTTATTAGACTGGGTCTGACATAATTAGCAAAAAGCTGGAACTAAAAGCTACAGCGCAAAAACATTTAATAAATCGCTAAGAGTGTTTTTGAGAAACTTTAATTTTTTACAATTAATTCAGAAATTTATTGGAAAACATAAAAAAATCATTTAAGTCATAATGAAAACATATTATACATGAAATTTGAAAACGATTAATGTTTTAAAAGCTTTTTTTTGAAATAAATTCATACAAAAAAAATTATTTAGGCTGCGTTTTTGACACATCGCTTTAACTTAGTTTAACCGGGAGTTTTATTAAACTTTATAAAAATAAAACCAAGTTTAACCAAGCATTCTGTTTTTCAGTTCAAGTTTAGCAAATGTCGATTAACGCGGTATTGCCATACCAAATGCCACATTTCCAATTAGAATAGTTGCCATCATCGCACATTTTTTCGAATAAAATACCACAACATGTCAATACTAACCAGTATATTTGAAAATCAGAGGTGTTTTTTGACATTTCTGTACCTTAGTTTAACTCTCCATCATTGGTGAGTTAAACTTAAAATAAACCACATCTCTAAAACAGAATTTGTGGTTTTAACTCAGTTTAAACCTAAAACCAATAAATTTTACAACTCAAAAACTCAGCCTTAGTGTTCAGCTTCTAATGGTTTAAAAATTTAAGCTTTTCCCGATACATTAAACTTTTTTCAGTTTTTGTTTTTGGTAACTAAGCTTTATTGTTTTGGTTTGCAATCTCGATTTAAGAACCGACACATTAAAAATTTTTTAAAAGAATAAACTTCTGATTAATTTTTATTAAACAATAAAAATTGTTTTATTCGACCTTTAAAATATTATATTTTGAGGATGTTTATTCTGGCTCGAGGTCATTATTTTCTTTACTAATTAAAACCATGATATTCTCATAGCATAATTTTCAAGAAAATTATTTTTTTGTTTCAAATTTATGTTGGTCATTTTTGCAAGACGTAATCGACACGTGTTTCGGAATTTGTCAGATTCCATTGTCAAGATTATTTAGCAAAAATAGAAACGATTTACTACAAAGTGAGGGGGCCCCTGTAGGTTAGTTGGTAGCGTGCTAGCCTATGAAACAGAGGGTCGTGGGTTCGATTCCCACAAAAACCCTTGGTCGATTTCGCTACAACGAGACGACGGTCATTGTTACCAGTTCTCGTTTAGGTTTAAATTAGACTTGTAATTAAATTGGAAAATAAATAAAAACTGATCATTGGATCAAATTATTATTATTATTACAACAAAGTAGCAAGCGAGTCAAATGACAAATCGTTTGTGCACAAACTAAAGTATTAATACATATTCGACTCTATCCGCAATGTGAATTAGAAAGACGAAGAAATTGTACTATACTAGTAAGGCAAGGATTGTCAATAACCAACAAAAATATTTATAACATTTTTACATATCGTCGCTGCGCCTAAAAATGGAGTCATGTGTAGTTTTTGAAATTTTTTTTTATTACATCTTTATGATCCCCTATTAGTCATACGTTTACTCACTAAACCGTTTTTTGATATCTTGATTGGTTCAAAAGTTAGTAAAAGGAGCTATGTGTTCGTCATACTAAAAAAAGGTCTGAAAAGGAGTTATGTGTTAAGCTACACATAACTTTTTTGGATAAAAAAGTAACAGAACGTGACAAAATGGACCACTTTTTTAGTAATATGAGGTTCACACATAGCATCCAAGTATTTTAAATGAATTTGTCAAGATTTTTTTAAAAATATTTGCAAATTTTCATCCTGTTATCTAAATCCTAAATAGCGGGTAATAAAGCCTTCTGAAAGCAATTAAATCATTAACGGCGGAAAATTTTAGTATCTAAAGTACAGCATCTATCTCAGATGCCAATTTATGTCAAAGCTCTTGAATATTTACAAGAAAAAACAAAAAATCAGCACCAGTTTTGCGAAAAATCTGTTATTCGCTGTTTAGTGAAGAGCTTTTAAATATTAAAATTTTAAGAACCTTGCCTAACTAATGTCGCTTTAAAGCGCCAACAAACTATATTTAGTGTTTGTCCCTCTCGAAAAGAAATTAACAATAAGAATGGTTTCATAAGCAGAAGGAGTTATGTGTAAAAAATATTTCCATTTATTTAAATTTTGTTCCAAAAAGTACTTAAAAAAGGAGTTATGTGTATGTTTTTTGAACATTTCTGCACCACTGGAAAACCGCTAAATGTTTCATAATTTTTTTGCAGTATATGGATAGCATATCGGTACAAGAATTTTTTGTAGAACAAACTTTTAAAAATAATCGCGAAGGGACGAAAATAAATAGTTTTTTTGCTCTCCTGAACACCTGCCCCAAAACACATGACTCCATTTTTAGGCGCAGCGACGATATGATAGTCCATTGGACTACAACAATATGTTTTTGTTGTTGTGAGTGTAATAATACCCCATTAGGGTTATTCATCACTATGGCGTGCCAACCATTATGTTCAAATTCTGATTAATTTTTATTAAACAATAAAAATTGTTTTATTCGACCTTTAAAATATTATATTTTGAGGATGTTTATTCTGGATCGAGATCATTATTTTCTTTTCTAATTAAAACCATGATATTCTCATAGCATAATTTTCAAGAAAATTATTTTTTTTTGTTTTAAATGACCTCGAGCCAGAATAAACATCCTCAAAATATAATATTTTAAAGGTCGAATAAAACAATTTGTATTGTTTAATAAAACTTAATCATAAGTTGTTAAGATTTATATATAATTATATGTGATCCGTGGTTTCATCATAAAAGCTACTTCTTTCCAACTTAATAACTGCCTTTAAAAATATTTAGAACAATAGAATTTTCTTATACTTATTCGGTTATTAAATTTCCATCTCTATAATTTTCTTTTGTTTAAAATTTTTTTAGCTTACAACTATTATTTATCGTTGCTCAAGATCTTTGTTCTTGACTTTTTTTTTTAAATAAACAAATTTGTCCAAGAACTTATTGTGGTTTTTTGCAGATTTTAAGTAAATTGTTTGTAAGGTTTTTCTTTTATTGAAGATTACCTTGTAATTTATTAATGTTTAAGCATTAAAGTAACAATTATTATGATTTTATTGTTTTAAAAAATGTATGGTAAATGACCATTGTTTATTTAAATACATCCTGTCTTTAAAAGAAGTGAAATTAAATATATGAACAATGGGAGCTTTAAATTGTAAGGTATATTTTTTGTTTAGAAATATCATAATAAATCTTTGAATTATTAAATATTACTTAAAATTTAGAACAACAACAGCATATTAGGGTCTAAAAGCTCCACTTTTGATAAAGCTTTAAGTTTTTAAATTAAATACAAAAACAAACTTTAAAGTTTGACGATTGTGTGACAAATAAACTTATTTTATAAAAGCTCAGCGATTAATTGAGAAAACTATCCATTAAAAGCTTCACTCAAAAAATTATGTCATTAACTGTTTGTAGTTTATTTAAAAAGTTTTCCGTTTAGTCGTTTTTAAAAGAAAAAACATTTGTTTGATGTTCAGTTTTTATTAATGACTACTTCAGTCCTTTGTTTCAAAAATAACACACTAAAAAATAAAGACTTTCATTAACATTTAATTTTTAAAGTCATTTATTTTTGTTCTGTAAGTAAAAACTACTAATTATTCTTTTGATTTTTAATGATTTGTGTAAGTAATTTTTTTTTAAATTGTTGGTATTTTTTAATGAAATATCATTAGTTTTTACCTACACAAGTCAGTTATTTTTTTGTAGAAAAAAAAACAAAAAATTATTTCTAGAAATATAAAAACATGTTTGTATCAAGTGTGGGTAGAGTGTCTGGCCAGAATGTAGCTGATTGCGGGATCGATTCCCCAAAAATTTTATTAAAAATTTTTTAGAAAAATATTTCAATAAAAAATTGTAAAAAATTACCTACGAAATCATTAATTTTTATTGTTTTCGTCAGTTATTTTTTTTAAATTTGTTGGTAGAAATAACAGAACTATCATTAATTTTTAATGTTTTCGTTGGTTATTTTTTTCGAATTTGTTGGTAAAAAAGAGTGAAAAAAACGTAATTTTTTAATGTTTAATGTTATTTATTTTAGAAAATTTTGTCAACAGTAAAAAATAAATGTTGATGTTTGTTAAAACAAATGAAAAATTACTGGAATGGTTTTCAATTGTTTATTCACTGGATTTAAGTGTGTTTTTCATTTGTTTTTGCCTACAAAATATTTTGAGTGTTGTCTTAAGTTCACTTTAATATGCGTAATGTGAAGTGTTTTTTGAAAATAACATATAAAAATCGTTAAGTTCTTGTAAATTAACTAAAAATCAGCGCAGCAACATCATATTTGGCTCTAAAAGCTCCAATTTTGATAAAGCTTTAAGTTTTTAAATTAAATACAAAAACAAACTTTAAAGTTTGAAGATTGTGTGACAAATAAACCTTTATAAAAGCTCAGTGATTAATTGAGAAAATTATCCATTAAAAGCTTGTTGAAGTTCACTTTAATATGCGAGACATCTCCAGCCAACAAAAAATATCCCACATCCTTTAAAAAAAAAAACTAATTAAAATTGTTTGCAGTCGTGACCTCTGAAAGTCGATTTAGCAGAGGCCATGGAGTTTTTAATCCATAAGCCTGCACAAGAGCGCTGGTCAACATAAAAAAAAATTCACAGAAAAAAAAAAAATTTTTCCAAACTTTAAAAGACGATTCTTTTGGGGTTTCTTTTCTCTTTTAAAGGGAATAGCTTGTTTTGTTTTTATAGGGTGTCCTCCATTAGGTGTATTTTTGTCAAAAGCTCTACATATGATGTATCTTTAAATATTATTTTATTTTACTTTGAAATAACAACTAAGCACTGTACTTGCTTCCCAATTAATTTAAATTTAACTTTTCAAAGCTCCTATTTTAATTGAGTTTAAATTTGCAATTAGAATCCAATGTATCGTTTTTTTTTTAAGTTCCGCAGTTAATTATTTCATATTATTATTAATTATTTCCTTTAAATTATTTCATAGTCCTCACTATGAGTCAAGCTTTCCGTTTGCTCCAGAATTAATTCAGTTTTAAAAGCTCTGCTTGAATGTAATTTTTAAACGGTTATTCTTTTAGTTTGTATTTTAAAAGCTCTACAATGCATTGCAATTAATATATTTTTTTTTAAAAGCTCAGTGATTAGTTGAGCTAAAAATTAACCTCTAAAAGATCTACATTTAATTCACCTATAAGCTTATTTATCTAAAAGCTCTACATTTAATTCACCTATAAGCTTATTTAACAAAATTCTACTTTAAATTAAGCTTTTAATTTTTCTTATAAAAGCTTTCTAGCTAAACCTTAACTATAAAAGCTCAAAAGTTGAGATATTTAAAGATTTGTCTGCTTATAATCTTGTCTTCTCAAATATCTCGGTTTATTAAGTTATACAATTATTTTATATTTATTAAGCTTTAAATTTGTGTTATTGTTTTACTGGAGCTTCAGATTTGCGAACACAAAAAAAAAACATTCCTGAAGGCACTGTTTTCAATATAATGGGATTGAGCATTAAACGATATTTACACCCTACACCACTCTGTGGTACAGGGTATAATGAGTTTGTGCTGATGTTTTTAACTACCCGAAATATTGGTCCTAGACCTACCTTCAAGTATACCGATCGACTCAGAATTACTTTTTTAGTCGATTTAGCGACGTCCGTCCGTCCGTCCGTCCGTCTGTCCATCTATCGGTTTAAGCACAATCCAGGTTTTTAAATCAGTTGACTTGAAATTTAAAACTTAAGCATATTTTGGCCAAAGGACGAAGCCTATTGAAATTGGAGAAAATCGGTCCGTGTTAAGACCTAGCCCCCGTACAAACGTCCCCTTTGGATTCGGCTTAAATGACTCTAATAACCGTATTATAAAAGATATCGCTTTAAAATTTAGCAGGTAAACAAATTTTGTATGCATGAATCACCATTCCAAATTGGAAAGGAATCGGGGCAGTCCTTCTGGTAGTCCCCATACAAACCACCCTCCCGATATTCACATAATTCCCTCAAAATTCATAAAAATGAAAATATTTGATAAAAATTTTTGTTTTTAAGTGTTAAACGTGTACTTTAGTAACCTAATCAAATCGGAATATAATTGGACCATTTTTGGACTTAGTCCACCATAAAAAATTTTTGACGGATATTCAGTTAAATCGGTCTATTGACAAAAAAATAAACCAATTCCACTAAAATTTGATATGTGTGTGTTTTTTACACTAAATAAAGATCAAACAAAAGCCAGGTTTAATCGGTCCATGTTTGGACTTGGGACCCATTTTCCGGAAAACGCTGGTGTAGGGTATCATATGGTCGGTCTTGACCGACTTTAACTTTCATACTTGTTTTTTTATTTTGACAGCTGCATGAATAATTTTTTTATTGATTTAAAAGCTCCACGACAGTTAAAACATTTTTCTTATAAAAGTCCGCGATTAAATAAGCTTTACACTTTACTTAAAGCTCTACTAAATTAAGCTTATATTGTCCCTAATGAAACAAATTCATTAAAATGGGGAACATTTTTGACAAGAATAGATTTTTATTTTTGTTTCTGCTACCTCCTATTTTACGTGAATTCCTATTAAAAATTACAAGATGTTTTGTAATTCTACAAGACTTTTAACAATAAAATTGTAAATTTACATCTTTTTTGACGCGACAAAACTTACAAGGAATTCTCGTGTTTTTACTAGATATTTTTTGTATAATTACCTTGGAAATTTGGACATTTACAAAAAAAAGTAAAATTACACAAAAAAAAATGTAAATAATCGACCAAAACACAACATTTTTTTGTTAAAAAACAAAGAAAACATTGCAAATATTGATAAAATGCTAAAACGACAATTTTTCTAGTAATATGACAAGATTTTTTTTCTGAGTGTATAAATAATATTGTTTTATTTTACAACAAAGCTTTAAGCTATTTCTTTTGAAACTGCACTATTTATTGATTTTATTATATTTTAACTTCTTGTTTCTCACTTACTAACAATATTTTTTTTATTTTCTTCTCTTCCAGGTGTTTATGCACTCCTGTGCATCTCCTACGCACCCCCGAAGATCTCGAACCAAATGCTCTTAAAGCTTTACAGCTAGAGCGTGCACGTTCTCTAACACCCTGTGATGATAATGAGAGCACTGCTGCCACTACTTATGATGTCTGCCCACCGAGTAAATATCGTTTGCCTACCGGCGAATGTAACAATGTATCACATCGTAAATGGGGTGCTCGTGGTGATATTTTCCTACGTCTGCTACAGTCCGACTATGCTGATGGTATTAGTCAACCTAGAACGTCACATGGTACACATGCCTTACCCGATGCTGAATTTGTAATTGATCAATTGCAAAAACATGTAGATTCTGAAATAAGACATCCTCATATCACAGCTATATTACCAGCTTGGGGTCAACTTTTAGCCAATGATTTGTTTGAAGTTAGTCAATTGCCTATCAATGGTAAATGTTGTCAAAATACCCTGGAACGTGGTCCTCGGGAAGTGGAACAATGTTATATACGTTCAGGACCAGATTGTAAAGAATATAGACGTTCAGCACCAGCATATGATAAAGAATCATGTTCAAAACGTAAGTTTTTGCATATTTACAAAAAAAATATATTTTAATAATTTCTTTAAATTCCAGATAAACGTGAACAAATGAATGTTGCCTCTGCCTATATTGATGCTAGTGGCTTGTATGGTGCTACCACACATGATTTCCAAGAAATCCGTACCTTTATTAGTGGTGGTGTTAAAGTTGATGCTTGCAAATATTGCCGTGTTCCTGGTGCCACTGGCGCTTTACATCGTGCATTGTTGCAAGAACATAATCAAATTGCTGAGCAATTGTCACATTTGAATGGTGATTGGTCTGAGGATGATGTTTTCTTAGAATCAAGACGTATTATTACTGCCCAAATACAACATATTACTTATAATGAATTTTTACCCTTGGTTTTGGGTCAAGAAACTACAGCCAAAGAAGGTTTAAGGTAAGAATAATGATACAATTTTTACAAGACCTAAATTTGGTTCATAAATGCAAGACTCTCCGATTTTCATTAAATTTGATAGTCAATTAGCAAAAGCTTTAAGATATAAATTACAAAAAGCTTTAGTTTGCGAATTTAGTAGATTTACGATTTGTTAAGCTTTTCAGATTCAATAATAATAGAGCTTTAATTTTGTCTAATTAATTGTTAAAGATTGAGTGAGCTTTCTACTCTATGATTTAAAAAAAAACTTTAATTTAGAGCGTTACGACTGAGAGATATTTTTTCCGATTGTCTGAATTTTATAATCTATGATTTGAAAAAAACTTTAATTTTGTTCAAAAGAAGTTTGAAATTAAATAAAATAATAACCATTAAATCTGTTAGTCAATTAAATTTTCAAAAAACACACGATTGATTAAGCTTCATGATTTAAATTAGAAAAAGCTTTCGTTTTCGCGTTTAGTAGATTTACGTATGGGTAAGCTTTTGAGATACAAGACTAATAGAGCTTTAATTTTGTCTTCTTAATAGTTAGCGATTGTGTCAGCTTTCTAATCTATGATTTGCAAAAAACTTTCATTCAGAGCGTTACGACTAAGATCTCTTTTTTCCGATTGTCTTTTATAATCTTTGATTTGAAAAAAAAAGCTTTATTTTTGTTAAAAAGAAATATTGAAATTTAATGATGTATTATCATAGTTTAACAACTGCCAGCGATTTTTCCCAAACATCTGTGTGGTACACTCCGATTTCCTTTAAATCTGTTAATCAATAAGCTTTAAGATTTTAATTACAAAAAGCTTTCGTTTATGCAGATTTAAGATTGGTTAAGCTTTTGACATCCAAGACTGATAGAGCTCTATTTTTGTTTAATTAATGGTTAGCGACAGTTAGAGCTTTTTAGTCGATGATTTGATGTTTGTATCTAAATGAAGTCTCAAATCCTTAATTATTGGAGCTTTAGTATCCTCTTGTAAGAGCATAACGACTAACAGCTATTTTTTCGGATTGTCTGACTTGTATAACCTATGATTTAAAAAAGCTTTAATTTTGTTTAAAAAAAGTTTTACAACTGAATGATTTATTATAAAAGTTCAACAACTGAATCTTTGCATCTTTAATTGTCTTTAATAAGCTTTAATTGTCAAATCAAATTTTCATAATCGACAAAAAATTTGTTGACTAAAATTAAATTAAAAGCTTTTTTTGTCAAAACACTAAATAAGATTAATCATCCTTAATAAAAGAGCTTTTCCATTCGAAACTGACTACTCTATCAAAAACACTAAATGAGATTAATCATCCTAAACAAAAAAGCTTAAAAAAAAAAACTGAAATTACTAGAAAAAGTCTCGTAGTCCCATTTTACCAATATTCCTTGTTTTTTAACAAAATAAAATTGGTTTTGGTCGATCGAAATTTTTTTTTAAATATTTTACATTTTTTTGTAAATGATTTTTAACTTAACAGTTTTATGGTTAAAAGGTTGTAAAATTACAAAAAAGCTCGTAATATTTACTAGAAATTCTGGTAAAGTAGGAGGAAGCAAAAAAAGCTACAAGCTTTTCTAGTCATTTCACAAAGTTTTTTTTTAGTGAAACTGATTTTTGATTGAAATTTAATTAAAAGTTTTTTTGGCTTTGCTCTATTAAAAACACTAAGGGGGGATTACTCAATCAAAAGTTAGCTGCTAACTGCCGATTTAACGGAGCCTTATGTCAAAATTTGTATGAAGAAGTTAAATTTAACGGAGAGTTATTTTATAACGGAGCATTGAGTAATCCAGCCTAAATGAGATTAATCATCCAAAATAAAAGAGCTTTTCCATTCGAAACTGACTTTGCTCTATTATAAACACTAAGGGCGGATTACTAGAAATTCTCGTAAAATAATAATCGTAATATTTACTAGAAATTCACGAAAAATTGAAGGTACCAAAAAAAAAAGCTACAAGCTTTACTTGTTATTCAGAAAGTTTTTTTTTTAGTGTATGTCACACAACGGTTAAACAAATTGTAGAGACGTGAAGATGAGTAGAAAAGCTTTACGACAGAAAACCCTTCGTTTAAAATTTGTTGTACAAAAAATGTTCTTTTGATCGAATAATGATGATATGCTCACAATTATTTGAGCTTCACATTTTATTCTCTTAAAACTTTCGAAATTCTTATCAAATGACCGAAATTTTTCATACAGTAGATCAATATTTATAATCATTTCCCTCACAGGATTAGAATTCCGAACCCTGTCGACTTCGGTAATGAGCTTCAATCAGTTCTTAAAGTCGAATTTACACATAATGTAAATTATAGAAGTGTGGTCTCATACAAATACGTTTTTAAAACCTCCCAAACTTTTTTTTTTCCATATAAAAAAATACTCTTTTCGTATCACTAACAATTTTTTTTTTTACAGACTTACTGCCGAAAAACATTCCACAAACTATTCCAGTACAAATCGTGGGGGTATTTATAATGAATTTGCTACCAGTGCTATGCCAGCCTTTTTAACTATGTATCCTCCAGAAATGGTAAGAAATCCCTACATTTCCCTCTCTTTTATCTCTCTCTCCCTCTCTTGCTCTTAAATTTAACTTAAATCTTTTTATTTCTGCAGCTTTCTCGCACTATGTCTTCATCTCAATTACTCTCCGTAGCGGCTTTACAAAAATCTCTTATTCCCTCTACCACCAACGATGAGGGTTGGACTGATTTAGCTTTAGCTCTACATCGTTCACGTGATCACGGTATTCCCTCATATGTAGAAGCTTTGGATTTATGTGATAAACGTTTCAACGATAATGCCAATATTACTTTTGATAATTTAAATAAATATTCGAATATACCCGATGAACACATAACAAATTTAAGAGATATTTATCAATCTGCAAATGATGTTGATTTGCTGACTGGTGCCTTATTGGAAGATCCTGCTGTAGGAGCATTATTTGGTCCAACCATAACCTGTTTGTTGACTTTACAATTTGAACATCTCAAAAAGACTGATCGTTTTTGGTATGAAAATGAAATACCACCATCATCCTTTACTTTGGAACAATTAAAGGCCATTAGGCAGACTTCACTATCGGGTCTATTGTGTGCTTCGAGTCAAGTATCAGAAGCTCAATCGAAAGCTTTTATTAGAGAAGATAACTTTTTGTAAGTTTACTGTTTTTTTTTTTTTAATTTTTGAACACATTCATTTACTAATTTGAATGCGTTTTACCTTACTTTTCTTTAGGAACACTCTTTTAAAATGTGATCAAATACCCAAATTTGATTTACGTCCCTGGTTAAATAATCCCGAAGATGTTGCAGATACTGAACATGTCGAAATTGAACCAGAGGTCAAAGAAGTGATTAGTGAATTGAATCCTGAACTTTTAGAGGCTGCTGTTGAAAGAGCTAAATTGGAATTAGAAGATCGTAAACGTTTTGAATATGAATCGTGGCGGGGACGTGAGTATTTTCCAAAAAAGAATAATTTTTTCACGTAAAGAAAAGCCGATGTTAATATTTGTGTTAAAAAAAGTTAAATGAATTTTAAATTACTTAATACAAAATCAATATTAATTGTTTTTAAGGTATTTCAAAAATTAACCCTACCCAGCGTGCACATTTCTGAGAACTCATAAAATATGACTACTTAAAGGCACCAAAATATAAGTGTTTTTGAGCGTTCCGAATTTAAAGTCCGAAGAGATTCATATTTTTTTCTAATTTATGAGCATATCAAAATGATTGCTCCGAATACATATATTTTTTTACTCTTTTTTAACATTCTTAAAAGAGTCTGAAAACACTAAAAAAAGACCAACTGAAAAAAGACCAACATTCCAAGTTCAAAAGTTGTACTTATTATACCGTACACCACACTGTTTTTAACTACCCGAAATATTGGTCCTAGACCTACCTTCAAGAATACTAATCGACTCAGAATTACTTTTTGAGTCGATTTAGCGATGTCCGTCTGTCCATCCGTATATCCATCTAACGGTTTATTGTCTTGAAATTTGAAACCTAAGCGTCTTTAAGCCCAAGGTTTATTGAAATTGGAAAAAATCGGTCCACGTTAAGACCTAGCCCCCATACAAACGCCCCATTGGAATTTGGCTTAAATGACTCCAATGACCTTATTGTAATAGGTATCATTTTGAAATTTGCACGGTCATTTTATTTTATATGCACAAATTATTGTTCAGAATTTTCAAGGAATTGACATAGTCCTTCTTGTAGTCCCCATACAAACCAGATTCCCGATATTTACATAATTCCCTTAAAATTTGTAAAAATGCGAAATATTTGATTAACATTTTATTTGCAGGTGTTTAACGTGAACTTTGGTAACCTAATCAAATATGAATATAATTGAGCCAATTTTGGACTTACAAGGGAAGTCTCCCTGGTGTCACCCTCCGATCTTCATGAAATTCGGATAGGTTGTTAAGAACGAAAATTAATTCGATACGTATTTTTTTAGCGGCCCAAACTCATTTTTAGGGGGGTCGATTCCATAAAGATCCGCGGGTGACACTAGGGAGACTTATCTTGTTAGCCCCCATATGAAAATTTCGACCGATATTCAGTTAAGACGGTCTATTGCCAACAAAAATAAGCCAGTTCCATCAAAACTTGGTCTATGTGTGTTTTCTACACTAATTAAAGATCTAACAAAAGATACATCAAATCGGTTCATGTTTGGACTTAGCCCCCATTTTCCGAAAAATACTGGTGTAGGGTATCAGATGGTCGGTCTTGACCAACTATAACTTTCTTACTTGCTTTACATTGTTTTCTGAAGGTTCAAAAATATAAATCGGAAAACAGTTAAAAAACAAAAATTATTGAAATAATACTCCGAAAAGATTCCGAAATTCCTCCACAACTACTTATTTCAGAGAATTTTATGAGTCTAAAAAGAACGCTCAAAAAGAGGGACCATTATAGAAAGAAAAAAAAAACACTCTTATTAATATGTTTTTCGACCCGGCACTGGGTCAATAAACATATTGCGGAAATCTCTAAAATTAACTAATTTAAATCAATTAAAATCTTTATCGAATATTTTTTAACAAAATTATTAATTACGTGACCTTTTATTCAACAAATTTGGAATTTCTTATAATATTTTTTTTTTTTTTCAATTTTTAGAGGGTGGTATTAGTGCTAAATCTCCTGATGGTGTAGCTGCCTCTTTCAGCAAAGCTAACCGCAATGCCTTGCTATTGGCCAACTCCTCCTTGATGTATGAATTGGCTTCCAATGAAATTTTAAATACTTTAACTTCCATCAATAGACGCAAACGTCAAGTATTCGATAGCAGTATAAATAATTTCAATCGTAATGAATTATCGGAAACTTTACAAACCATTGATATAAACAGCTTTTTACAAAACCGTCAACCTCACAACGAATGTGATGATCCAGCTGTAGCATGTGATACTACTTCCCCCTTCCGTACCTTTACCGGTTATTGTAACAACTTACGCAATCCCACATGGGGCAAAGCTTTATCTACCTTCTCTCGCTTATTGCCGGCCCAATATGACGATGGTGTGTCGAAGCCCAGAATAGTTTCAATTACTGGTGCTCCCTTGCCAAATCCCAGAACTATTTCTACGACTATTCATCCTGATATTTCCAACTTACATACACGTTATTCTCTTATGGTTATGCAGTTTGCACAATTTGTCGATCATGATTTGACTCTAACACCCATTCATAAAGGTTTCCACGAATCTATTCCTAGTTGTAGAAGATGTGATTCTCGTCAAACTGTTCATCCAGAGTGTAATCCCTTCCCAGTACCAGCTGGTGATTATTATTATCCTGAAGTTAATGTTACCAGTGGTGAACGTTTATGTTTCCCCTCGATGAGATCTCTGCCAGGTCAATTGACATTGGGTCCCCGTGATCAGATCAATCAAAATACTCACTTTTTGGATAGTTCTATGATTTATGGTGAAAATCCTTGTGTTGCTAATAAGCTACGTGGTTTCAGTGGTCGCATGAACTCTACCGTTCATCCTATTAGAGGCAAAGAATTATTGCCCCAAAGTAATTCTCATCCTGAGTGTAAATCTCCCAGTGGTTTGTGCTTTATTGGTGGTGATGATCGTGCTTCTGAACAGCCAGGTCTTACTGCTATTCACACCATCTTCATTCGTGAACATAATCGTATTGTTGAGGGACTACGTGGTGTAAATCCTCATTGGAATGGTGAACAATTGTATCATCATACCAGACGTATTGTTAGTGCCCAATTTCAACATATGGTCTTTAATGAATTCTTACCACGTATTTTAAGTTGGAATGCTGTTAACTTGTATGGTTTGAAATTATTGCCTCAAGGTTATTACAAGGATTACAATCCATCTTGTTCACCCATTGTTTTCAATGAATTTGCTGCTGCTGCTTTCCGTATTGGTCATTCATTGTTGAGACCACATATTCCTCGTTTGAGTGCTCAACATCAACCCGTTGATCCTCCAATCTTGTTGCGTGATGGTTTCTTCAAAATGGATGCTCTTTTACAGGTAATAATTTTTGTCTGAAATTTATTTTGTAAACGGTATAATAATGTTATGGCTTTCTTTTGTAGCCTGGTATTATTGATGAAATTATGCGTGGTTTGGTAGCTACTCCCATGGAAACTTTAGATCAATTTATTACTGGTGAAGTAACCAATCATTTGTTTGAAGATCGCAAAATTCCCTTCTCCGGTATTGATTTGATATCTTTGAATATTCAAAGAGGTAAGATGGTTATTTAAATAATGATACTTATATAGAAAATAATTCTTCAAGAGCTTTTAATTACTTGTAAGCAAAAGTTAAACATTTGAGCTTTCTCTTTCTGTCTTCAGTATATAAGCGACAAAATATGAAAATACTTTCATCTTGAGTTTCTACTTGAAGCTCTAACAACTCTTACTCTAACATTCTTTGACATAAGCCAATTAATAAACCAATGGAATCTCCAAAGTTGGGAATTTCATGTGCAAAAAGTCAAAATATTCCATTTTGGGATTTTATAATTTATTTATCAACGCTTTTTTTACTCTACTACGATAGTATGAGTCCAGAACCTCATAATCGATTCTAGTGATGTTCGTCCGTCTGTGAAAGACTCCACGCAGTCTAAACTAAAAGAACTAGACTCAGGAAGTTTGACATAAATATGCCTAAATTTCATAGGCCGGTTAAGCATTTAAATTGGCAAAATCGGACAGAGAAAAAAAACATTTTTTTTATAAATAAAATTTGCTTCAAAAAAATCGAACCAGAGAAATCTGACTTGGGGGCTTATGATCTCACATTGGATTAATAAAATTTGCTTCAATAAAATCGGACAAGAGAAAAAAAATGTTTAATTTGGGTGCTTACGATCTCACATTGTACAAATAAAATTTGCTTCAAAAACTAAAATATCAAAAAATTTATTTTGTGCTTTTTGCATTATTGAAGTTTAGAGCTTTTTATTTTTCATCGCTTTTGTTTCAAAAATTAAAACAAAAATATTATCAAAAAATTTATTTCGAGCTTTTTTGCTTTATTGAAGTTAATCGATATTTATTTTTGCGTCGTTTATCTTTGAAAAAAGTTGGCATCACTGTTATATGAGAACTAAAAGTTTTAAAAATATTAAACCCCTTTTTAAAAGCTCTTTTGTCAAGCATGATTGTTTCCTATTTTAAGTGATAAATGATTGGTGGTAAAAATTGTGAAAGCTTTAAAACAGTTCTCAACGTTCAGTGCTCTTTTAAGCTTTTACTTTCCTTAAGTAATATGTTTAATATATATGATCAAGTAATGCTTTATTTATTTTTTAGTATTTTATAACATAAAATGAGATTTATTCGTAGAGCAGAGAAGAATTATCTCTTCTTATATATTTTAAGTTGAATAATTATAACGGAACAACTTTTTAAAGCTTTTAATTTAAAGCAGTGGTCGGCACAAAGAGGCATATGAAAGTATTAGTGTTTTAATAAAAATATGCATGTGTTGGTGTATTTCTTCAACAAAGCGACATCAACCTGCTTTGAAGAAAGTCAGCTTGCTACTGAATAAAATATTTGTTTTTTTTATGCTCTTTGTTGATTTTTTGTTGACATTCGTGTTGTATACATGTGAATTACCGATTGTGTTCGGCTCCAGCGTGCAATGGGTGCCGATCACTGATTTAAAGCTTACCACTATCCATCGATTTGTTATAACAATATTCTCTTTTATTTCTCTCTTTTTAGCACGTGATCATGGTATTCCTTCCTATAATAACTATCGTGCCTTGTGTAACTTAAAGAGAGCCACCACCTGGAATGATTTGAGCCGTGAAATTCCCACTGAAGTTATTAATCGTTTTAAGAAAATCTATGCTTCCGTTGAAGATATCGATCTATTCCCTGGTGCTATGACTGAAAGACCTTTACAGGGTGGCTTAGTTGGTCCCACTCTGGCCTGTATTATTGGTATCCAATTTAGACAGTTGAGAAAATGTGATAGATTCTGGTAAGATTTGAATACACTGTTATAATTGTAGCACATTTCTTATGGTATTATTTTCATTTTAGGTATGAAAATGCAAATCCTGAAGTGAAATTTACTGAAGCTCAATTAGCAGAAATCCGTAAAACAACTTTGGCTAAGGTAACATGTGAAAATTTGGAAATCGCCGGTGATATGCAACGTGCAGCTTTTGATTTGCCCAGCAATTTCCTGTAAGTTTAAATCTAAATTAAAGTTTTAAGAAAATATAGACTTTTTTATTAAATTAAAGAAGTTTCATTACTTTAATTTTTTTTTTATATAGTCATGAAAATGTTCAAACAACTTATGAAAAATTCATTAAAATTGTTTTTTTTTATAGAATGAATGAAGTTTTATATAAAATTGATAACAAAATTTTATTTGAATAGTAAAATTGTTCATAGATTTAATAAAAAAAAGTTTCATATGAAGAAAATTCATAAAACTAATTATTATTTTCATAACTTCAATGAAAGCTTTCATAAATTTTATGAAAAAAATTAGAACCATTATAAATATTTTATTGAACTAAAGAAAAAAATTCATTGGCTCAGAATGAACAATATTTTCATAAAATGTATGGAGGTTTTATGTATAAAAGGGAATTTTCATTAAGTTTCATATGAAGAAAATTCATAAAACTTATGATCATTTTCTTAACTTCAATAAAAGTTTTGATAAATTTTATGAAAAAAATCAGAACCATTATAACAATATTATTGAATTAATGAAAAAATCATTGGCTCAGAATGAAAAATATTTTCATAAAATGTATGGAGGTTTCATGTGAAAAAGGAAATTTTCATTAATTTAATGATTCCATTGCACATTATTAAGGCGGTGTCAGAAAATTTTGGTTTTTTCTAACAATTTATTTATTTTATTTTAGAAATCCTCGAGTTCCCTGCCAGTCTATGCCACAAATTGATTTGAGTGCTTGGCGTGAAAATGTACAAGGCTGTCAAATTGGTAATCGTCATGTAAGAGTTGGCGAATCAGCCTTCCCATCTCCCTGTACCAGCTGTGTATGCTCTACCGAAGGCGTAAGTATAAATTTTAATACAGAATTAGCTAAGAAGTAAAGTAAAGTAGTGCTCTTCTATGTTTTTCAATTAGTAAACAGGGAGAAGACAGGCAATTATTATTTGTTGTTTTTACAAATATAAACTTGTCCACACTTTAAGAAAACCAATAACCATTTGGACGAAGAGGTTCATTAATATACTGAAATGTTTCATTAATTATTGTTTAATATTTCTTGTCATAAAGTGGGGCTAACATCATTAAAAATAATGAAATAGTTCATCATTTAGATCAGCGGTTACCAACCTTTTTGGCTCAAGTACCCCTAATTTTAAATTTTGTCAGCCGCGTACCCCCTAACGAGTTTTTTGTTTTCGTTAAAAAAAAACTTCTCTTATAAATATTAGAGTTAATTTTGAAATTTTTGATCTGCGGGTATTATAATTTTTTTGAATTTTCGCTCCTTGGGGTGGTTCAATGCATCTGAAAACGCGGATTTTGAGCTGATTTTTCTGCAGAGCAAAAACAGCTGAAAATATTGCAAATCTGATTTCACCAGTCGATTCTACACCAAAATTTTAAACAACGGACAATTTTTGAACTCTTAAAAAATTCCAAACACACATCACAGAGGGCGGAAATATAATGTTTTTGATTTTGTTTTTAATTTTTTTTTTAATACAAGGGCAGATCAACAATTCCGTGACATTTCCACTCTAACAGAAACCGTCTCAAAAATGCCCAAAACACGTTTCTTGAGAACTTTGACATACATTGTCTCAAAAACCTGACATCTTTGAAAAATTTGGGAACGATATTCGGAATCAGCATCAGGTTAATCGAAAACAAATGGTCAGATCTCAAAATATCGCAAAAAAATTCTCTTAATTGCACAAAAATACGTTTTTTGTAAACTTTGCCCTCAACTTTCTTAAAAACCTAAAGTTGTGGAAAACGTTGGAAGCCAGATGTGGAACCAGCATTGAAAGGTTAATCTAAAACAAATGTCCAAATTACTAAAATTTTGCGTACCCCCGCGGACAGTTTCGCGTACCCCCTAGTGGTACGCGTACCATAGGTTGGTAACCGCTGATTTAGATGATAGTATTTCATTAATTTTTATTAAATTTATCAAATTTTATTTATTATTTTATAATATGAACAACGTCACTTGATAAAACAATTCATTATATAAAAATTAATTCAAATTACAAAAAATGTTGAAAAGATTCATTATATTGATGATTTTTTTTTTTTTTTTTTAAAGAAAAAATGTTAAATTTTAAACGTCCAAAATATTTTTTCCATTCTTTAAGGAAACTTTTTAAAAAATTCATCATATTGATGAAATATTTCGCCACCATGATGACAAGGCTTTTAAAAAAATACAAAAGTGAGAGCGTTAAATTTAGATTTGCCGTATCTTTTTGACTTTCACTATATAAAAAAAATAATTAGCAGGTGGTGGGGCGGTCTGTGCGACACGGGACATTAGGAACATCTTTCTGCTACTATGAATGTTTACAAAATCATTTGATATGCTTTTAGCAATTACGAAATGAAATTCTGTCATTACTTTAACTAGTTTTTAATATCCATGGCCACAAAAGGGGCGGAACACATGATTTTCCCAAGTGTCCGGGCAAGTTTTTATTCTACTAGACCTAAAAATTATGTAGTAAAAAACTAAGACCAATCCGAAAAAATTATCCCGGATTTTTTAATATATTTCTCTCGATACATAATTTTCAATTTTGATGCACTAAACACGACTATATATTTTCAATTCGGTGAAATGGTTTTCGAGTAATCGCTATTTGAAATTTGAAAAATGACAATTTTTTTCTACGGTCAAGAAACTAAAAAAAATGATTTTCCTTGACCCTTTAAAATAGCTTAAGACAAACTTTCAATTAAAATTAATTTAAGCCAAATCGAATTATTTTAACCCGTGGTGCCCTTCGATCAAAGTTTTTGTTTTCTTCGAAATTCTAAACTCTAAACTCTAAACTAAAATTTGGCTCAAATTCAGTTTAAATGAAATTTTGTCTCAATAATATTGAGTCAATATCTATAAAATATAGAAATAATAGAAAAAATGTTGATATTTTTTAAGAAAATTCCTGAACGTCGAAGAAATCCGCCATGCAAAGTGTTGATAAATTTCAAGTGGCGATATCTCGGAAACCGCTACATCAATTCTAGAATTTTTTTGGTATTACACACAAAAAAAAACTTGTCAAATCACTAGAAAAAGTCTCGTAATCCCATTTAACTAATATTTGACAGTTTTCCTTGTTTTTTAACAAAAAATTTATGATCGAAATTTACATTTTTTTTTTGTAATTTTACATTTTTTTTGATAATTTTACAAATTTTCAAAATTTGTTTAAAAAAAAAATATTAAATAATAATAAAATTATAAATATATATATTATTGATCAGTGATCCATTCTAAGACATTCTAGCGATGTCCGTCTGTCCGTCCGTCCGTCCGTCCGTCTGTCCGTCTGTGGAAGACACGAAACAGTCCAAAGTAAAAGAGATAGACTCCTGAAATTTGGCACGAATATGTCTTATGGTATTGGGCTGGTTAAGTTCGAACAGGGGGAAAAAAGCTCCCCTCTTAAGAACTAAACAAACCTCTCAAAAAAGTAATTTTTTATAGGTTTTTTGTACTTTTGCTTAGCAAACGAAACATTTTTATGTCAAAAGAAGTTCAAAGTCCTGCATTTGGATCAAGGAAGGTTGTCTCGCACCGACGTTACCCCCCCTAAAAAAAGACGCCCCTGTATTTTTTTAACGTGTTGGAGGGTATAAAAGATTCGGCACAGCCGAATTTAACATTCTCATTTGTTTTTTTTAATTCTTAAACTTGAACCGCCATTTTTTAAAATTTCAAATAGCGATATCTTAAAAACCGTTCGACTGATTTTAAAAATTTTCTGAAAATTTATAAAAATTTTATTAAATTTGCTCCTACTGTAATTTGTATAGGAGCCTACTAAGGGTGTGGAGATAGGGCGTAAGTATGTTTTACAAAAATGTTGGGGGTTAAAAATAAATGGGGGTCGGTCTCAATAATGACCCCTCTTGGACGCACCATTGCACTGTGGCCGAAATCACTGATCTAGCGGCGTTTTAGTCAAAATTAAAAAATTAAAACTGATAAATGTTTTGCATTGTATCGATTACCTATACTTTACAGAGAAAATTAACGTTTTCACTTTTGTTTTTCTTTTAATATTCGCACAGCTGTAAGCTATCAAATATACATTTTCTGCAGCAAGTGTATTAAAGGAATTTGGGGCCTAATTACCCAGTGAGTTTTTCTTGACACTTTTAAGTCAATTGTTTATACATTTTGAGCCAAAAAGTTTTAATTGAAAGTAAAAGGTATGTTTTAACTAAAAAATAAATCTTTGTGGCCTGTGTGTATCTAGTTTATTATTAGTTCATTATAAAAGTTTACATTTGTGATATAAACTATAGTTTCATGGACTGCAACTCTTGAAATTCGATCGTATTCGGTCCAATTCCTGTTTTGTATATTATTTTGGGTTATTTTTGTTGTGACGTTTCAGTATGGCGTGCTAGTTCGCGCAAGTTGTTCGGTTTTTAGGGTCCATCTGCCTGTTCAAATAAACAGTATAAACGGGATACAGACCACAATTTTCAATCGATTTGGCTGAAATTTGAAATTTAAGTTTCTTTTATCGCTAGAACAAAACCTATTAAATTTTGACAAAATCAATCCATGTTAATCCATAGCCCCCATGTAAATGTCCCCTTCAAGTTTTACTTAAATACCCCTAACAATAGTATTCAAGATATCCTCTTGAAATTCGACCGATAAATGTTTTTTATATTCATAAACAATCGCTCTAAATTTTAACGGAATCGAACCATTTTAATTTATAGGCCTCATACAAACCACCCTCCCAATATTCACATAAATTTCCCAAAATACATAAAAATAAATAAAAATTGTTTAAAAATTAATTCTTTATAAATTTTATAATCGCTAATAAGCATTAGTCTTTATTATTTTACATTTCCGAATTAAGCGCCGCTAGATTGGCCATTTCGGCCACTGTGCATTGGACCGGTAAAAGCTGATTAAATAAAACAAATTTACAAAAAATAAAAAAATTGTATAGGGACCGCCTTAATAGTTAAAGATAGAGGGTAGGTGTATTCAGAGAAAATGTTTGAACTAAAAAATATTGTGGGTCGGTCAAACATTTGATTGCTCTAAGGGCACTCTTAGGGCAGTTAGAACGGTTGGAGCAAATTTAAAAAAAATGTCATTTTGTGTGGGAGCCCCCTTAGAAAATGAAGATAGGGTATTAGTTTGTTCCGAAGAAATGCTTAGACGTAAAAATTAATGGGGTCGGTCTTGGAAATGACCTCTCTATGACGCATCATTGGAGCAGTAAAAATGATTTGATGAACTTAAATAGGAATTTCGAAGTTCAAATACCAACTAGGGAAGACTGGGCGGAAAACTCTTATATAACGGGGAATGCGATCTCAATTTTCGCGGACGGATCGAAGATGGAGATGGGTACAGGTTCGGGGGTATACTCTGAATGCCTCGAAATCAGGGCCTCAGTAAGGCTCCCAGACAAGTGTAGTGTTTTCCAGGCCGAGGTTTTTGCAAATGACAAAGCCGCGCAGATGATTATGACAAAGGACCTAAGTCCTTGCGCCATCAACATTTTTGTGGACAGTCTTGCAGCTCTGAAGGCCTTAGGGTCAAACACTGTAAAATCGAGAATTGTTAGTAATTGTATACAATCCCATCATCGAATCAGTCAACACACAGTCAAGATAATCTGGGTCCCTGGACATAGTGGGGTCGATGGTAACGAATTAGCTGATGAATGTGCAAGAAATGGCTCCGAGTCGGTGGGGGAACGTGTGGAACCTGATATCTCGGTTCCTATAGTAGAGTTGATGTACGAAATTGATAGGATATCAGAGAATAGGATGAGGGATAGGTGGATATCGCTGACCACGTGCAGGCCACTGCCAAATCCTAAGAGGACAGAAAGTCGTCTTACCTTTGGCAAACGGACGGTTATCCTATTAGTAGGAGTACTGACAGGACACTGTATAATCGGTCAAATGGCCGTTCGTATGGGAATTTCTGACAGGGACTTTTGTAGAAGTTGTGGAGAGGTGGAGGAGGAAGAGGAGTCACTTGTCGTGTGAATGTCCGGGTCTGATGAAATGTCGTCTTAAGTATTTGGGGCAACGATTTTTCGATGACCTAGATTGCCTAAACAGTGTTCCATTTACATCTCTAGCAGAATACCTTAGAGAATCGGGGTGGTTTGAGAGGTAGAATTTTGTATATTTGAGGGGAGTAGGGATACAATTTTAGGG
This sequence comes from Pegoplata infirma, assembly GCA_963921195.1. Classification (NCBI taxonomy): domain Eukaryota; kingdom Metazoa; phylum Arthropoda; class Insecta; order Diptera; family Anthomyiidae; genus Pegoplata; species Pegoplata infirma. The sequence goes on along the minus strand of OY992537.1, from coordinate 62,244,699 downwards.
GAATCACAATGGGCCTTATGGCCTCCGAGTGAATTCGCCAAATTGGCGGACGCCTATCCAACCTAACCTAAGATTGGAAAATTACAATAAAATTTTTTCAAAAAATTTTAAAAAATAGTAATAATCATTACAACACGATCCTATTGGGCAAAAAAATTGTAGAATCGATAGAAGTTTTACACAAAAAAAAATCAAAAACTTCAAAGAGTACATACATTTTAAAAAAATGAGATTTAAGATTTAAGAATTTTTTGGATTTTTTTTTAAAGTACGAAAAAAAAACAAAAATTTTGAAAAAAAAATGCAATTTGGACCATTATGTAGGAAGTTATGAGTAAAAATAGTTTGAGTGAAGGAACAAAATACCAATTTTTTGAAAATTCGATATATTTTGAACGGGTCATCAACAATATCTAAAAATTTTCCACGAAGGAGTTTTCGAAGGGTACTAAAAACTGTAAACAAATTGGGAAAATCTAAAAAAAAAGTTATTCAAAGTGTCCAATTTGACATGGGATGCCCCATATATTTTATGGGGGTGGGACCACTGATATTTCAATACGTTTCATATGGAATGATGAAATGAGTTTACCCCCATACTGGTGGTTCGAGGGCATAAATATTTAAAAAAATTTAACGTTTAAAAAAAAAAATATATTTTTATCACCGATAACACAGTATGACAGTGGCACACATGAGAAATGTTAACAGAATATGAAAATAGGATTAAAATAAAGAAATACGTGTCTCGGCGTTTTGCTCTAGCACGTCATATTTTTTTCACATTGGATTTCAAATTAACAACATTGTATTTTTAATGAATTTCGTACATTTTTGGTTATTTTTTAACTTTACAGGAAAATTAAAGCGCCACCTAGCGGAGAAAAAAAATGTTTTTTTTTTAATAAAAAAAAAAAATCCAAAATTAATTCCCTTTTCAAAACTGGCTCAAGCATTAAAATCGGTTCATCCATTCCGTTTTTTAGAACTTTGTATAATAGTATTACATTACAAGTGAACCTCCACGGTCCTTCGAAGCTTAAAAATCGATTTTCTCAAAATTCTGACATGCTAAAGCAAAACGCCGAGACACGTATTTCTTTATTTTAGGCCTTTTTTCATATTCTGTTAAGATTTCTCATGTATACTCAAAAAAACCGGATTTTGTCGTACTGTGTAATGCCTAACAAATTGGGTTTGCCGACTTAGAAAAACAGCCGTTACTTTATTTTCCTCCTTCTCTCTCATTTTAAAATTCTACTAAAACTTTTTTTATTTTTCTCTCTTCCTCTCTTAACAGGCTCAATGTGCTTCTCTACGCATTACCGATTGTGGACAATTGATAAGACAATGGCCCAAAGACGCTATTTTACGTGATGAAGTATGTAATTCCCAATGTGGCATTTATCTTAACGGACAAAATGGTAATTTCAATGCTCAATCACGTCAAGGACAAGTACAGTCACGTGTTCAACGTTCAAGGCCAGAAAATTTATTCAAATTCCCCGATCTAACCCCATTCATAGCAGCATTGTAAATTAATATTAATAATTTTTTTATGAAAAAAACACACATTTAGTATATTCTCAAAATAATTTTGAATTACTATAAATAATAATAACAACAAAATCCAATATGTCAGCCATTAGTTAAAACTATTAAAGTATTTCTAGCCTGTACTTAAAACGAGAGAGAGGCTTGAAATATTTTCCATTTAATTTCTTTATAACTAGGAAATTAGAAAATTTTATTATTAATGTAAATAATTTGTAAAAAATGGAATATATTTTTTACCATTTTTCTGTTAAATAATTAAATTTAAAAACTTGTTACTGTAAACTATTATCGCGAAAAAAATATTAATATGTAAATAATTTTATAAAATACACAGAGGAAAAAAATGTGCCAACTGAATTTGGTCAAAGTTTAATAATTGAAATTTCATTAAAAGCAATAATTCATAATTTTTATGGCAAAAGAAGTGATCTAATGAAAAAAATCATTATTTTACAGCTATTAAAATATGATAGATGTATTTTTCAAATATTTAAAAAAATTTTGAAAATCTTATTCAAAAATCTATTTGGTTTCTTTGCGATTACTTTCTACAGAAACCGAAAATTCGTTTATTACACCCTCACCCAATTCAGTTTCCTTATTATTTTCTCGGTGTACAAATATTAAAACAAAAAAAATATACATTATGTTAACTTTTATTACAATTTTTTTGTTTTAAACATTAAAGACTTATTATGTATGCACTTTTTATATATAAATAAATATTTACTATATACTTACTTTATAAATACATACATATAATATTTTATCTAAATTTGTAACAATTTACTATACTATTTCCAAAGGAAAGTTATGATATTAAAATATGATAATAAATTACAGAAAAATACAGAAAATTTTAAAACTAGTTGTTCTTATTTGAATTCAACTTATAAAGTCACATCGAAAAAGCAGAATTTAAAAATGCTGTCAAAATGATACAATGAAATAATTACACTGTAAGTACGCACTCAAAAAATTATGTTAGTAAAATCAACTGAATATGTCAGTTAAAATAACTATTTTGTAAGTTGTTTTGGGGTCAACTACTTTTTCAGTTAAATCAAATAACAATGTTAGTTATTTTAACTGACAAAAAACAACTGACTTATGTAGTAAAAACTACTTACATTTGTAGTCAAAAGAACTAAAATGTAGTAAAAAAATAATCAATATATAATTTTTTTATTCAAAAAAATTTAAGAAAAAAAAAAAAAAATTTTGGAAAAAAACTTTGAAAATTTTTCAGAAATAAAGAAAATAAAATTTACTACTTTAAATAACTGTTACTACATCACAGTACTTTTTTGTTGTTCAAAAAAAAAAAAACGACTTAAAATAACTAACAGAAATAGTTGTTGAAATTTTTCATACAAAAACAACTGACTTTGTAGTTGAAAACAACTAACTACTGTAAAATATACAAATAACTAACATGTAGTAACTTACATAATTTTCTGAGTGCGTGAAATTAACACACCAAAACGCCCAGTCGTAGAATCCAGTGGCATTCTCCGATTTGACAGATCAGGTAAATATCAAGAGATATCTAATAGGGCGTCCCGTCAAATCTAAAATTTCAAATTTTGTTTCGTACATACAAAAAAAATCTTGTAAAAATACCAAAAAAACCTCGTAAAATAATTTACAAGCTTTTTACTAATAAAATTAAAAATTTACAACTTTTTTGATTCGACAATTACAAGGAATTCTCGTGATTTTTCTAGATTTTGCGCTACATCCTATATTACGAGAATTTGTAACAAAAACTACGAGCTTTTTTGTAATTTTACAAGTTTTTTACCAATAAAATAGTAAATTTACAACTTTTTTGATTCGACAATTACAAGGAATTCTCGTAACCTAACTAGATATTTTTTGTAAAATTACCTTGGAAATGTTATACATTTACATGTAAAACAAGTAAGAAAGTTATAGTCGGTCAAGACCGACCATATGATACCCTACACCTGTGTTTTCCGGAAAATGGGTCCCAAGTCCAAACATGGACCGATTGGATCTGTCTTTTGTTAGGTCTTTATTTAGTGTAGGAAACACACACAGATCAAATTTTAGTGGAATTGGTTTATTTTTTGTCAATAGACCGATTTAACTAAATATCGGTTGAAATTTTTATATGGGGGACTAAGTTCAAAAATGGTCCTATTATATTCCGATTTGATTAGGTTACTAAAGTACACGTTTAACACCTAAAAATTAAATTTTTATCAAATATTTCTATTTTTTATGAATTTTGAGGAAATTATGTGAATATCGGGAGGGTGTTTTGTATGGGGACTACCAGAAGAACTGACCCGATTCCTTTGAAATTTGGAATGATGATTTGTGAATACAAAATTTGATTACCTACTAAATTTCTAATATAATATAATTACCTACTAAATTTCTAATCTATATATATAAAAGAGTGTGGTGACTGACTGACTGACTGACTGACTGACTGACTGACTGACTGACTGACTGATTGGCAATAATCATCGCCCAGCCCAAACCGCTGAAGCTAGAGACTTGAAATTTGGAATGTAGGTTCGGCTCCCGACAAAACCACCCACTAAGAAGGGATTTTTGGAAATTCCGATTTTAAGGGGGGCAAAAGGGGGAAAATAGGGCCCTTTGGGGGATTTTGTATCTTTTGAACTAATAGTCCTAGAAACTTCAAATTTGAACTCTAGGATCCTCTCGCGGAAATAAAATTTCGACAAAAAATATTTTTGGAAAATTCCGCCTCCAAGGGGGGGAAAAAGGGGAAAATAGGGCAAATTGGTACATTTTTTATATTCTAAACAAATGGTCCCAGAAACTTGAAATTTTAAGTCTAGGACCCTCTCGCGGAAATAACATTTTGGAAAAAGTAATATTTTGAAAATTCCGTTTCTAAGGTGGGGGGGAGGGGGAAAATAGGGCAAGTTGGTACATTTTGTATCTTCTGAACTAATGGTCCTACAATCTTGAAATTTTGAATATAGGATACTCTCGCGGAAATAACATTATGAAAAAAGTACTTTTTTGAAAATTCCGGTTTTAAGGGGGACAAAAAGGGGGAAAATAGGGCAATTTGGTGAATTTTGAACAAATGGTCCTAGAAACTAGATATTTGAACTATAGTATCCTCTCGGGGAAAAAACATTTTTTTACTAAAATTTTTTCACTCAAAATTTTTTTTCACTCAAAATTTTTTTTTGACTCAAAATTTTTTTTTTACAAAATTTTTTTTTTTTACAATTTTTTTTTTTTACAAATTTTTTTTCACTCAAATTTTTTTTTACTCAAAATTTTTTTTTCACTAAAAATTTTTTTTACTCAAAATTTTTTTTCACTCAAAAATTTTTTTTTACTCAAAATTTTTTTTCACTCAAAAATTTTTTTTCACTCAAATTTTTTTTTCACTCAAAATTTTTTTTTTTTACAAATTTTTTTTACATTTTGTATCTTCTGAACTAATGGTCCTACAATCTTGAAATTTTGAATAAAGGATACTCTCGCGGAAATAACATTTTGAAAAAAGTACTTTTTTGAAAATTCCGGTTTGGGGACAAAAAGGGGGAAAATATGGCAATTTGGTGAATTTTGAACTAATGGTCCTAGAAACAAGATATTTGAACTATAGTATCCTCTCGGGGAAAAAACAATTTTTTACTAAAATTTTTTCACTCAAAATTTTTTTTTCACTCAAAATTTTTTTTTTGACTCAAAAATTTTTTTTTTACAAATTTTTTTTTTACAAATTTTTTTTCACTCAAATTTTTTTTTTTTACTCAAAATTTTTTTTCAATAAAAATTTTTTTTTTACTCAAAATTTTTTCACTCAAAAATTTTTTTTTACTCAAAATTTTTTTTCACTCAAATTTTTTTTTTACAAATTTTTTTTCACTCAAATTTTTTTTCACTCAAAATTTTTTTTCACTCAAAAAATTTTTTTTTTGGGGGGGAATAGGACGATTTTGAACATTTTCTATATTGTGAACTAATGGTCCCAGAAACCTGAAATTTGGACTATAGGATCCTCTCGCGGAAATAATATTCTTAAGAAAGTACTTTTTTAAAAAGGCACTTCTAAGAAGGGGAAAAGGGGGAAAATTGGGAAATTTGGTACATTTGCATTTCTCTGACCTAATGGTCCTAGAAACTTAAAGTTTGGACTATAAGATCCTCTCGCGGAAAAAACATTCCGAAACAAAGTTTTTTTTTCAATCCCGCTTCTAGGGTGGTAAAAAGGGGGATAATAGGACAATTTGGTACACTTTGAATGTTCTGGACTAATTTTCCCAGAAACTTAAAAATTTTGACTATGGGATCCTTCGCGGAAATAACATTGTGAAGAAAGTTCTATTTTGAAAATTTTACTTCTAAGGGGGAAAAAGGGGAAAGTAGGATAATTTTGTGTCTGCTGAACTAATGGTCGTAGATCCTTGAAATTTGGGCTGTACGATCCTCTCGCGGAAATAACTTTCTGAAAGAAGTACTTTTTGAAAATTCCGGTTTGTATCTGCTAAACAAATAGGACTGCACGATCCTCTCGCGTGGACTGCACAATCCTCTCGCGGAAATAACATTCTGAAAAAAGTACTTTTTTGAAAATTCCGCTTTAAAGGGGAAAAAAGAGGAAGGTAGGGCAATTTTGTATATGCTGAAAATATGGTCCTAGATACTTGAAATTTGGAGTGAACGAACCTCTCGCTGAAATAACATTCTAAAGGAAGTACTTTTTCAAAATTCTGGGGGGAAATCGGTAAAGTAGGGCAATTTTGAATCTGCTGAACTAATGGTTCTTAATACTTGAAATTTAAACTGTACGATCCTTTCGCGAAAATAACATTCTTAAAGTAGAACTTTTCAAAAAATCCGCTTCTACGGGGAAAAAGGTGGAAAGTAGGGTAATTTTGTATCTGCTGAACTAATGGTCCTAGATACTTGAAATTTGAACTGTACAATCCTCTCGCGGAAATAATATTCTAAAGGAAGTACTTTTTGAAAATTCCGGGGGAAAAAGGGGTGAATGGGGTAATTTTGAATCTGCTGAACTCATGGTCCTAGATACTTGAAATTTCAACCGTACGATCCTCTCGCGGAAATAACATTGTTACAGAAAAACTTTTTTAAAAATTACGCTTCTACGGGGAAAAAGGGGGAAAGTAGGGCAATTTTGTATCGGCTGAACTAATGGTCCTAGATACTTATAATTTTAAATGAACAATCCTATCCCGAAAATAACATTCTAAAAGAAGTACATTTTTGAAAATTCGTTTTTAAAGGGGGAAAAATGGGGAAAGAAGGGCAATTTCGTATCTGCTAAACGAATGGTCCCAAAAACTTGAAATTTAAACTCTACTCTCGCGGAAAAAACATTTTGTAAAAAGTAATATTTTGAAAAATCCTTTTATAAGGGTGGGGTGGTGGGAAGAAGGGGTTTAATAATGCAATTTTGTATCTTCTGAACAAACTTGAAATTTTGAATCTGGATGCTCTTGCGGCAATTATTTTTTGAAAAATATATTTTTTTAAAATTTTGGTTTTAAGGAGGCCCAAAAGGGGGAAAATAGGGCAATTTGCTAAACTTTAAATTAATGGTCTTAGAAACATGACATTGGGAATATAGGATCATCTCGCGGCAATAACATTCTAAAAGAAGTAATTTTTTGAAAATTTCGCATTTAAGGGAAAGAAAGGGGGAAAGTAGTGCAATTTTGTATATGCTAAAGTAATGGTCCTAGATACTTGAAAATTGGAATGTACGATTCTTCCGCGGAAATAACATTCGGAAAGGAATACTTTTTTTAAAAATTCCTCTTTTAAGGGGAAAAAGAGGGGAAAATAGAGCAATTTTGAATCTGCTGAACTAAGGGTCCTGATACTTGAAAATTGGACTGTACGATCCTCCCGCGGAAATAACATTCGGAAAGAAATACTTTTTTAAAAATTCTTCTTTAAAAATTCTTCTTTTTGTGTCTGCTGAAAAAATAGTCCTAGATATTAACAAGTAGAAAAGTTAAATTCGACTTGGCCGAATCTATGAATACCCTCCACAATGCCCATTTTAAGTGATAGTAAATTTTCTAACGTAAAAAAATAACAGTTTGATTAGAAATATTTTATTTTGTGTAAAAAAATTTTTTTTTAGTAATTTAAAAAAAAAAAAATATTTTTTTTTTTGAGTGTAAAATTTTTTTCGAATTTTACATTCAAAAAAAAATTTACTATTTTTTTGAGTGTAAAATTTTTTTTAGTAATTTTTGAAAAAAAAACTAATTTTTTTTTTTGAGTGTAAATTTTTTTTTGAGTGTAAATTTTTTTTTGAATTTTACATTAAAAAAAAATTTACTAATTTTTTTTTTTTGAGTGTAACATTTTTTTCAAGTGTATTTTTTTTTGTTTTGGTATAAAAATATTTTTGAGTGACGAAAATACGTTTTAAAATATTTTTGTGACTTAACAATGGTTGTAAAACAGGTTTTCACCACGTGAATTTAAGGTGAAGCTAATCTGATATTCACGGTTTTGGTAATAACTTTTGAACCACTGGACCGATTTGGGTGAAATTCAATACGAACTAGGCTGGAGGAACGAAATATATATATGCCAAGCTTCCGCATCCTCAGAATTGATTTTCGAAAGTTATAGTGCTTTTTATCTCATAAATTCACAAAAAACCCTTGCCGAAATTCAGTCTTTTGCTCATAACTTTTGAACCACTGGACCGATTTGGCTGCATTGCAATACCAACCTGACCTGGTAAATGCCCAACATATATGCCAAACTTCAGGAGCCTCCGTAAAGTCTTTCAAAAGTTAGCGTGTTTTCAACAGACAGACAGACAGACAGACAGACAGACGGACAGACGGACGGACGGACGGACGGACGGACATCGCTAGATCGTCTTAAAATCGATCGAGGATCATGAATATATATACTTTATGGGGTCCTAGACCAATATTTCGAGGTGTTACAAACGGAATGACAAACTTATATATACCCTCTATCACTAGAGTGGAGGGTATAAAAAATTGGACTGCACAATCCTCTCGCGGAAATAAAATTCGAATGGAGGACTTTTTGGAAAATTCCGCCTCTAAGAGGGAAAAGGGGGAAAGTAGGCAATTTTGTATCTGCTGAACTAATGGTCCGGGAGACTTGAAATTTGGACTGTACGATCTTTTCGCGAAAATAACATTCTGAAAGAAGTACTTTTTTAAATATTCCGATTTTGAGTGGGAAAAAGGGGGAAAGTAGGGCAATTTTGTATCTGCTGAAATAATGGTCCTATATCTTGATATTTGGACTGTACGATCCTCTCGCGGAAATAAAATTTTCAAGGAAGTACTTTTTTGAAACTCTACTTTTAAGGGAGAAAAAAGGGGAAGGTAGGGCAATTTTGTATCTGCTGAACTAATGGTCCTCGATACTTAAAATTTAACTGTACGATCCTCTCGCGGATATAACATTCTAAAAGAAGTAATTTTTTTAAATTCTGCTTCCACGGGGGGAAAAGGGAGAAAGTAGGGCAACTTTTAATCTGCTTAACTAATAGTCCTACATACTTGAAGTTTAGACTGTACGATCCTCTCGCGGAAAGAACATTCTAGAAGAAGTACTTTTTTGAAAGTTCTCCTTCTAAGGGGGGAAAAGGGGGAAAGTAGGGCAATTCTGTATCTGCTGAACTAATGATCCTAGATACTTAAAATTTGAACTGTACGATCCTCTTGCGGAAAAAGTACTTATTGTGGAAAGTTCCGCTTCTAAGGGGAAAAAGGCGGAAAGTAGGGCAATTTTGTATCTGCTGAACTAATGGTCCTAGATACTTGAAGTTTAGACTGCATGATCCTCTCTCTTGGAATTAACATTCTGAAAGAAGTTCTTTTTTTGAAAATTCCGATTTCAAGGGGGAAAACGGGGAAGGTAGGGCAATTTTGTATCTGCTGAACTAATGGTTCTAGATACTTGAAATTTGGCTGAACGATCCTCTCGCGGAAATAACATTCTTAAGAAAGTACTTTTCAAAATTCTGGGGGAAAAAGGGGGAAAGAAGGGCAATTTTGAATCTGCTGAACTAATGGTCCTAGATTCTTGAAATTTGAACTGAACGATCCTTTCGCAAAAATAACATACTTAAAGAACTTTTTTAAAAATTCCACTTCTAAGGGGGGAAAAGTAGGGCCCTTTGGGGGATTTTGTATCTTTTGAACTAATAGTTTTAGAAACTTGAATTTGGACTCTATAATCCTCTCGCGAAAAAAGAAAATAAAAAAATATTTTTTTGAAAATTCCGCCTCCAAGGTGGGGAAAATGGAGCAAATTGGTACATTTTTTATCTTCTGGACAAATGGTCCCAGAAACTTGAAATTTGGACTCTAGGATCCTCTCGCAGAATTAACATGCGGAAAACAAAATTTTTTGAAAATTCCGCCTCCAAGGGTGGGAAAATTGGGAAAATCGGTGAATTTTTTATCTTCTGAACAAATGGTCCCAGAAATGTGAAGTTTAGTCTTTAGGATCCTCTCGCGGAAACAACATTCCGAAAAAAATATTGTTTGAAAAATTCCTCCTCCAAGGTGGGAAAGGGGGGAAATAGGGAAAATCGGTACATTATTTATCTTTTAAACAAATGGTTCCAGAAACTTGAAATTTGAACTCTAGGATCATCTCGCAAAAAAAACATCCTGAAAAAAGTAGAAGGGGGAAAATAGGGCAATTTTGTATCTTCTGAACTAAAACTTTAAGTTTTGATCCTCTCGCGGAAATAATTTTTTGAAAAATACACTTTTTGAAAATTTTGGTTTTAAGGAGGGCCAAGAGGGGCAAAATAGGCAATTTGGTAAATTTTAAACTAATGGTCTTAAAAACATGACATTTGCAATATAGGATCATCTCGCGGAATAACATATTGAAAGAAGTACTTTTTTGAAAATTACTTTTTAAATGGGAAAAGAAGGGCAATTTTGTATCTGCTGAACTAATGGTCCTAGATATTGAAGTTTGGACTGTACGATCCTCTCGCGGAAATAACATTCTGGAAGAAGTACTTTTTTGGAAAAATCTGCTTCTATAGGGGGAAAAAGAGGGAAAGTAGGGAAATTTGAATCCTCTTGCGGAAACAACATTCTAATGGAAGTACTTTTTTGAAAATTTCGCTTCTACGGGAAAAAAAAGGGGAAATTAGGGCAATTTTGTATCGGCTGAACTAAAGGTCCTAGATACTTGAAATTTGGAGTGTACGATCCTCTCACGGAAAAAATATTCTGAAAGAAGTACTTTTTTAAAAATTTTGTTTTATAGGTGGAAAAGGGGGAAAAGTAGGGCAATTTTATATCTGCTGAACTAATGGTCCTAGATACTTGAATTTTGAACTGTTTTGTATCTGCCAAACTAATGGTTCTAGATACTTGAAGTTTGGACTGTACGATCCTCTAGCGGAAATAACATTCTGGAAGAAGCACTTTATTAGTAAATTCTGCTTCTAAGGGGGAAAATGGGGAAAGTAGGGCAATTTTGTAACTTCTGAATTAATGGTCCTAAATACTTGAAATTTGGACTGTACGATCCTTTCGCGGAAATAACATTCCAAAATAAGTACTTTTATGAAAATTCTGCTTCTAATGGGGAAAAATGGAGAATGTAGAGATACTTAAAATTGGTACTTTACGATCCACTCACAGAAATTACATTCTGGGAAAATAATTTTTTGAATTTTCGCTTCAATTTGGTACATCGCGACCTTGGAACAACAAGGTTCTATTTGCACCAACACTACTATTGAGAAAACTAAGGTTGAATATTGTTAATCGCTTTACTAAGTCAGTTTTGACTAAATTTAAAAACGGTTTTTGAATAATTTTAAATTAGTCCTTAAATTTTATTATGTATTTGAAAATATTCGCGCTACTATATTAGTTTTTGCACAATTTGAGTCTCAAAAAGCAGATAGAACTCTGTTGCTCAACGATAAGGCACATGAATTTGGACAACATGGTTCTAACTGCCAAATAGAACCTTGTGTTTCTGTAAGAAATATTTTTTTGCAGATAGAACCTTGTGTTATTTGGATTTTAATATAATAATACAACATTTGTTTATCAAAAGTAAACCGACTTACAAGGTAAGCCTCCCTAGTGTCCATCTGGGATCTTCATAATATTTATTTTTATTTTGTAGAGCAGGAAAAATAATGTCACACGTTATTAGGGGGGGGGGTACATAAGGGGAAGAGAACGGTCAGTTTTTAGTCCTGTTAATGAGTATTTCTTTGTAATGCTTTCATCATCGGTATGCGTTTTAATAAAATACTCCATTGCTAGGGCCATAATGGAATTTTTGCTTTTTAGTACCACCAGAATCCCTCCATGTTAACAGTTTTTTTGATATTCTTGTCTTCGAATACTTTTTCGACAGTTTTTTTGGAAGCTGCTGTTGGAGAAACTGAAGTCTTATCAAAAGCCTTTTATTTCATGTGTTTTTACTTTAAAAACCTTGCTTCAGGAATTCGTTTTGCGGATTTTAATTCCTAATCGCATCATTTAGCTACCCCAGTTACATTATTTTTCTTTTCGAGTGTGTTAAAACTATTTTTTGGGAGTCGCAAAAGCTCCAAGCTAAGTCACTAGGAAACTCTTTATTTTTAATAAGTTTCAAGACAATACTGTTCTCAAGTGACTTTAAACACATATTTCTCTTTACAGTTGGTTCTAAACTCCAAAAAAAACCTTGTCAAATTACTAGAAAAAGTCCCGTAATCCCATTTTACAAATATCTTACAGTTTTCCTTGTTTTTTAACAACAAAATTTTTATGGATATATAATTTTTTTTTTGTAATTTTACAATTTTTTTCGTAAATGTACAAATTTCCAAGGTAATTTTACAAAAAAAAAAAATTGTTAAGTTATAAGCATTATCGCATCAAAAAAGTTCTAAATTTAAAATTTTATTGGTAAAAAACTTGTAAAATTACAAAAAAGCTCGTAATTTTTACTACCAATTCTTGTTAAATAGGAGGTGAAAAATCTTAGTAAAGTTACGAGAAGTTTTTGTAATTTTTATCGCTTCAAAAAGTTGTCAGTATACAATTTTATTGGTGAAAACCTTGTAAATTGTTTGTAATTTTACAAGCTTATTACCAATAAAATTGTAATTTTTACTAGAAACTCTCTTCAAATAGTAGGTACTCGTAGCAAACAATCATTTTACGACAATTTTTTGGTAACTTTACAAGATTAAAAAGAAACATGTTAAATTACTAGAAAAAGTCTCGTTATCCTGTGCAAATTTGTGTGATCGAAATTTACATTTTTTTTATAAATTTACATTTTTATTGGCAAAACGTTAGTTATCCGCAGCCAAAATTTACAAAAAAATTTAAAATTTACAAGAAAAAATGATTGTTTACAAGGAATTCTAGTAATTTTATAAAAAAAAACAAAAATCTTGTAATTTTTACAAGGAACTCTCGTAAAAAAGGATGTAGCAAAAAATCTAGTTAAGTCACGAGAATTTCTTTTAAGTTTTATCGCATCAAAAAAGCTGTAAATTTACAATTTTATTGGTAAAAAGCTTGAAAATTACAAAATTTTTTGGTAATTTTTAATATGAATTCTCGTAAAATAGGAGGTAGAAAAAAAATTACAAGCTTTTCTTATCATTTAACAAGTTTTTTTGTTAATTGTATTTGTGCAATATGCAATTTTTAATCTGTTCTGTTTCCAATTAAAGTGTCCACATGGTTCTATCTGCAAAACAATATGGGCTTTTTTGGTAAACAAGGTTCTATCAGCCAGTTAGAACCTTGTTAACTGAATATCAAACCAAAAACACGTAGATAGAACCTTGTTGAATTGAATATCTCAGAAGCTGTAAGAGATAGAGAAAAACTGAGAACGCCAATCGAAAGAGCGTAGTCGCTTTAGTGCGATGCGATATATAACTCATTTTTGAAAAAAATGTCAGTTAGAACCTTGTTGTCCCAAGGTCGCGACATATTGTTCCTTATGCACTAATGTTCCTTGAAACTTAAAGTTTGAACTATGTGATCGTTTCGCCAAAATAAAATTTTTTGCAACTTTTAATCTACTCAAAATATAATATTTTAAAGATCGAAACTACCCGAGTAAAAAGGAATTTATATAAATGTATATTATTTTATATGTTTTCATAAAACCATATACAACTATATGAGTCAAAGTATAAAATTATATCTCACTTTGAAATCTTCCAATTTTTTTAAATGATGTCATATAAAATCATATCTAATTATATTGTTCATAATATATTAATATAAATGGTAGATGTAATCATACGTTGCACATAAAACTTAATCCGATTTCATACATTATTATACGTGACTTTATATCTAATTATGTATAGGACTTTACTAAACAAAAAATCCAGTATCAATTTATGTATAATTATATATGACTAATATAATACCATTTAAAACTATATATGGTTCCATACTAAAAAAATTTCCAACAAAAATAATAGATATAATTATATGTGTCTTAAACGATAACATATCTGTGTTTGTATGGTACTATATATACGAAAATTTCGTCTAAACTCAATATATATTTATAAATGGTCGCATATATAATGGAATATATATTTTGATATAATCATGTATAAAAAAAATATTTTTTTGACCAAACAACTAGCCATATATAATTATATATGCCAGTATTTCAAAATTTATTTTTGTGTGTCAACATATATGGTTATACAAAACTTTTTATTGTATCATATAAGATTACATATGATTTTTGGCAACCCGAGTTCGATTCCCGGCCCAGTCGAGAAAAAAAATTTTTTTTTTTTTATTTTTTTTAAATAGAAAACACTTTTTTATTGCGTTTAATTTTTTTAGAACTAAAAAATTTTCATTTTTGGAATTTTTGCAATCATTTAAAAAAAAATTATTTTTCTTTATACAGTTATATATAACTATATTTGATTTTTTATAAAATTATCTATAATTTTTGGGAACCCGAGATCGATTCCAGAAAAAAAAATATTTTTTTTTATTTTTTTTAAATAAAAAACACTTTTTTATTGCATTTATTTTTTTTAGAACTAAAAATTTTTCTTTTTTTGAATTTTTGCAATCATTTTTAAAAAATTATATTGCTGTTATATAGTTATATATAACTATATTTAATTTATTATAAAATTATCTATCATTTTTGGGAACCCGAGTTCGATTCCAGAAAAAAAATATATTTTTTTATTTTTTAAATGGAAAACACTTTTTTATTGCATTTGTTTTTTTAGAACTTAAAAAATTTTACTTTTTGAATTTTTGCAATCATTTTTAAAAATTTATATTGCATTTATATAGTTAATAATAGCTATATTTGGTTTAAATTATCAAATTATCAATGATTTTTGGAACCCGATCTCAAATCTAATTCTGATTTCCTGATTCCATGAAAAATTTCAAATTTATAAGCCAAAGTCTTATTTCACTTTGGAAGCCTATGACTTGGAAATAAGGCATACCGCTACATTAAAATTATTGTTTAAGCTTACCATGGAAGCCCCTAATAGCGCTGTACGTCATTCCAATTTTTTTTTTTTGCAAATTTTATCAAAAATTTTCTAAGTCTTTTTAAAATTGTGTACAGGTGAATAACATATTTAATTGGATGTAATCATATATTACTATATGTTAGATCAATTTGATATAATTAGATACGATCAATTTATTTAAAACTAAGTCTTTTAAAGTTGTTATTTGCTAACAACGTCCGCTGGTCTAGAGGGTAGAGATTGCGATTACAAAACGGAAGACTTGTGGTTCTAATCCCCGTCCGTTCGAAGTTTTTTTTTTTTTTTATTTATTTTCAGTTTGACATTATTATATCTAAAAATAAATCTAAAAACAGAAACATTTTTTGGATAAAAATGTATCCAATAATTTTTTTATAAAATCAAGATATCAGATATTATAAGATAACTTTGGCGCGGCCAAATTTCGGATGAAATTACATTATATAATATCCAATTTAATATAAAATAATGATATTGGATATTTTAAGATAACATTGGCGCGGCCAATTTCCGGATAAAATTACATCATATTATATCATATTTAATACAAAATCATGATAATAGATAATTTGGGATAACTTTGGCGCGGCCAATTTCCGGATGAAATCACATACAATCAAATATTAAACTGTAACTTCATATATTATATGATGTTATGAGATAACTTTGGCGCGGCCAATTTTCGGATGAAATTTAGCAAAATCAGATCCAATAAATTATATATAATTTTATTAGATAACATGTTTTACCATACAATTTTTTTTTACTCGGGTAACAATTTTTATGTTTAATTAAAAATTAATAAGAATTTGAAGTAATAAAGTTGTTTCTTAACAGCTAACCGGTAACGAAGTACCGGGCGAGTTAGCTAGTATAATATAATACGGTTATTAGAGTCATTTAAGCCGAATCCAAAGGGGGCGGGGCGTTTGTATGGGGGCTAGGTCTTAACATGGACCGATTTTCTCCAATTTCAATTGGCTTCGCCATTGGGTCAAAAGATTCTTAAGTTTCAAATTTCAAGTCAATTGATTGAAAATTGCGACCTGTATCGTGCTTAAACCGATAGATGGGCAGACGGACAGACGGACGGACATCGCTAAATCGACTCAAAAAGTAATTTTGAGTCGATCGGTATACTTGAAAGTAGGTCTAGGACCAATATTTCGGGTATTTACAAACATCAGCACAAACTCATTATACCCTGTACCACAGAGTGGTGTAGGGTATTATTACAGAGAAAAATTTAAATTTCTATCGAAAATTTGTTGTTAAAAAACAAGGATAAATGTTAAATATTGGTCAAAAGGCATTACGGTACTTTTTCTTGTAATTTGACAAAGTTTTTTTTGAGTGTGACACCAGCAACGATGGCCACCGAGAAGCTGGTTGTAGGAAAAATAATGAAAAAATTTTTCAAGGTCATCTTCATTCGGCAACCAGAGCACACTGGGACACAGAAGGTATTTTTTTCGGCCAAAAGTCTTTCCCCTTACCGTAGCATACCATAAAATGGTATCTTAAAGTTTACGGGGTCAACGATTTCAAAATTGAGCTCAAAAACACAAAATTAAAAATGGCGGATCCAATATGGCGTCGAAATTTTTTAAAAGTGGTGCGATCAAAATTTCATAGCCGCTGAATCCAAATTCGAATCTTAAAAATACCAAATTTAAAATGCCGAATCCAATATGGCGGCTAAAACTTTAAAAAAATGTAAGATTCGAATAAAAATTTTTGAAGTTGTAATCCTAAAGTTTTTGGGGTCCACAATTTCAAATATGAGCTCAAAAATACAAAATTCAAAATGGAGAATCCAATATGGCGTCGAAATTTTTTTAAGGTGGTATGATTTAAAAGAAAATTTGTATCTAGAAGGTTTTAAAGCCGCTGACTCCGAATTCAATGCTGCTTAAAAATACAAATTCAAAATGGCGAATCCAGTAAGGCGGCAGAAACTTTTGATAAGACACTCAAAATAATACATTAGTACAGCGGTTACCAACCTATGGTACGCGTACCACTAGGGGTTACGCGAAACTGTCCGCGGGGGTACGTACAATTTTAGTAATGTGGACATTCGTTTTAGATTAACCAATGTTGGTTCCGCATCTGGCTTCCTACTTAAGTGTTCCATAACGTCAGGTTTTTGGGTAATTGTTCATAAAAAACTTATTTTTTTTGCATTTTAGGGAGCAATCTGTACACTTGTTTTCGATTAACCTTTCGATGCTGATTCCGAATCTGGTTCCCAAACTTTTGAGAGCTTATAACTTGAAAAGTTTCAATGGGTTGTGATAGAGTGGAAATTTTGGCACTATTTTGCTAAGCTCAAAATGCCCTTTCATCGTATACATATATTAAAAAAAATCCTTTCAAAAAAATTTAAAAACATATTTCCGCCCCAGTGATGGGCTTTTTGAACTTTTTTTGTGAAAAACTGGTGAAATCATTTTTTTTGGTCTGCAAAAAAATCAGCTCAAAATCCGCGTTTTCAGATGGGAACATTTTTCCGTAAAAATACCACCATTGTTTTGATCTCCCCCAAATCCTAAAAAAAAAAAAATGATAATACACGCAGATCAAAAATTTAAAAATTACCTCTAATATTTATATACTAGCAGACCCGCCCGGAACTTTGTCACCGGTAATAATAAATACGGAATTAAAGAAGCATCGGGATTAGAGTCCCGATTTCCAAAATTGTCCCCTGTAGAATCTTTATTTTATTAAATTTTTATCGTCTTAAATAAAAACTATTTAAAACAATTAATAAAATTCAAACAGCCCCGTTTAGCCCGGAATCATGTTCGTTCCGGTAAAACAATTTATTGAACATTTTCGAGCTCTTATATCGTTATTATTGATATCCTTTCATTCCCGTATCATTCCATTTTGTTCCCCGTTCTATTCCATTTCGTTCCCTGTTCTATTGGTTTCAATTCATTGAATTCCAATTCATTGCGTTCCATAACATGAGTTGAAGAAATAATGATTTTTTGGGCAGGAGGATCCCACATTTCAAGTTTCTATGACCAATATTTCAGGAGATAGAAAAGGTTACAAAGTTCACTTTTTTGCAACTATTTGCTCCATTAAAATCGGAATTTCCAAAAAGGGCGTTTTCAGAATGTTTTGAAATCGGATGAGTAGTTTTAAAGGTTTTTAAATTTGAAGTCTTGTGACCCAGAGTGATCTTTAAAATGGGTGCGGTCAATGAAACCTACCCTAACTCACCCTGAAGGAGATTTATAAATATTAGTGAAATCATTTTTGAAACATCATAAAAGGTTTCGTCTATTTTAAAGTTTTACGTCGATGAACCCAAGGACCATTCTTAATATTGAAGAAAAAAAATGTTTAAACTGAATTAGTAGTTTCGGAGATTTTGAAATTTTACGTTTTTTTAACCAAAACTGGGCGTAGAAAGGGTGTGGTCGATGAAAGCTAGCCCATGTCCACCCTGAAGGACCATTCAAAATGTATATTGGTGATAAAATTTTTGAAATCGGATGAGTAGATTCATAGTATTTAAATTTTACGTTTTTCGTGCCGAAAGTGGGCGTATAAATGGGCGTGGTCAATGAAACTCAGCATATTTCCACACTAAAGAACCATACTAAGCAGTGGTGGACAAATTTTTGGAAATCGTATGAGTAATTTAAGAGATTTTTAAATTTTAGGTTTTTTGGCCAAAAAGTAGGCGAAGAAGTGGGCGTGGTCGATGATTCCTAGCTTATGTCCACCCTGGAGGAACACTCTAAATATTGTTGAAAAATGTTTGAATTCGGATGAGTAGTCTCATAGATATTTAAATTCTAAGTTGTTTGCCAAAAGTGGGCGTGGTCGAAAAATCCTACACTATGTCCACTCTGGGGGAGCACTCTAAATATTGGTAAAAGCATTTTTAAAATCGGATGAGTAGTTTCAAAGATATTTAAATTTTTTGCCAAAAGTGGGCGTAGAAGTGGGCGTGGTCGATGAAACTCAGCATATGTCCATCATGAAGGACCATTCCAAGTATGTATTGGTAAAAAAAAAATTAAAATCGGTTTAGTAGTTTTGAAGATTTTTAAATTTTACGTTTTTTGTCAAAAAGTGGGCGTATAAGTGGGCGTGGTCGATGAAACCTAGCCTATGTCCGTCCGGGAGGAACACTCTAAATATTGCTGAAAACTTTTTTGAAATCGGATGAGTAGTTCCGGAGATTACTTTCTACAAACAAACAAACAAACAAAAAAACATACAAACATTACCTCTTTATAATATTAGTATAGATATAGAAGTATAGATGAAGTTTTTTAACGAAAACAAAAACTCGTTTGGGGTACGCGGCTGATAATATTTAAAATTAGGGGTACGCGAGTCAAAAAGGTTGCATTAGTAGATTTACAAATTTTTTTTGCTAATGCTAGTAAGCTAACCTTTAGCAAATTTTTAGTTGAGATTAGCATGTTAGCAAAAATATCTTGTAAATTTCATTTAGCTAATTTTTTTTTGCTAAATTTAAAATTGAGTTGTCCAAATTTTTTCAAGCTTTTTTGCTAATATTAGCAAAAATAAATTGTAATTTCTTTTTTTTTAAACATTAAAATGGCGCTATCTCGGAAACTAAGCCAGATAGAGGAAAACGGAGTCTTTTTTGGTTCTCGGGCTCACTATAGTATCACCGGTCCTCTTCACATGTGTGGACCCTAATGGGTCCTAACTTTGGATCAAAAAAAGTTAGCATTCCCGAAAATTTTAAAATGCTCATATCTCGGTCCAAAAGCATTTTTGTAACTCTCAACACGTAGCAAAATAACCAAAAACTCTCCGAGTAATATTTTTTAAGTTATCGAGTTTTTTAATTCTCAAAACCCCAGTGGTCCCCTAAAATCACGTATCTCAAAAACTAAGCAAGGTAGAGCGAAACGGACACATATTTTGGATCAAATACTATGACGATTTTTAAGGAACCCAACTAGGTCTAGGCCCATCGGGGTCTAGACCTATCGGGTCCGAAACCCAATGGGGTCCTCAAATGTGTATGCACTAAGTTGAAATAAACAAAATTTCAGTTAACTAATTTTTGGCAAAACAATTTTGCTAATTTTACCAAAAAAAATTGTGGGTTCAAAATCAGCAAATTTTCTTGTAGGTTTACAAGCTTTTTTGCTAACATTACAGTTTTTTTTTCTGAGTGTAGGAGCATCAAAATGAGTTCACAAACCCTTTGCAAATGCTTGAAGTTGCTAAGCAAATGCTAATAAAAAATATAATTTTTCGATTACATGATAAAAAAACTATGTTATTTCGTTGCTTCATAACTCGCAAACTTAAGCATGCAAGATCAAACTAATATCATTTTTGAAATTTGCATCCCTGATTTAGTCCAAATCGTGTCCTCAAACTCTGTCAACGTGATAAATGTGCTCAGATTTAAAAAGTGCATGAATGAAAATTTTTTAAATTTTATTTTAGCGATATCTTAAAAGCTAAAGATGACTCAAAAAAAGGAAGAGCATTTTTGGAATCAGCATATCTAACATACCTTAAATCATCATTCACTTTTTTGGATGCAAGACCAGTGTTGGTAAATATGGACTCACAAACATGCTAAAAATAACATATTTTCAAAGTTTCCTTAGGCTATATCTCAAAAACTAGGGCTGACCCAAAAAAACAGTAGCCAGATTTGAAATCAGCGTACCCTAATTACCCAAAATTAGCTATCAGAACCCGGGCAAAAATAGTGTTGCCCTGTGTTATTAATCCGTGATCGATTTTAAGACGTTCTATTGTTGTTCGTCTTTCTGTCTGAGGAAAGCACGATGCAGTCCAAACTAAAAGAAGTTTGAAATAAAGTTTAGAAATAAAACAATTTTTGTGTAAATTATTCTGTGCTATAATTGGGTTTATTTTTATTTATTCTTTTATATTAAACCATTTAAAATTTTTATTTCGTATTTCAAATACATTTTTTTATAATAAACTTCATCAACTGTTTTAATTATTATTATTTTTTTGTAGTAACATTTAAATTAGGAAAAAAATGATATACAATTATAATTAGTTTTATTTACATTTGCATTTACATAAATTTTATAATTAAACGTACATATAATTTACATACATATTCTTCTTTATATATTTACTAAAAAAACACATTAATTATAAAGACAATAATATTAGTTATTTAAAATATTATTACTATACACAATTAATAATAAAAATTATAATTAAATAATAATATTTAGTGAACAAGGAAAGATTTTAATGATTTTAAACAAAAAAAAACTAATTAAGCTAATTTAATTTAATTTTATAAAAAAAAATTATAATAATTAACTAAATTATATAAAAAAAAAAACTTTTAATTAAATTCGAAATTTTTTGTATATTGTTTTTCTATGTTTAATTATATTAAAGACATTTAATTAATGTTTAGAAGTAGTTAAAGAATACAGTATTTAAAAAAATAGTTTTAAACTACTTATATACAGATTTATTACAGTTTTGTTCACTAAACTACAACGATCTTTTAAATGTTTTGCAGAAAGCGAGGTCTCTATATAAATAATCTGAAAATATTAATTTTGGGATAAGTTTTTAGATTCACATTTTTTAATAGGTTTTGTGACCAATAAATAATCACACACGTTTATAGTCCCAAAATAAGTTAATATTTATAGTTATTGTAAACATGTCACAAAGTCACAAAAAATATTTCAAATCATTTTGGGCCGTTGGAAACAATTTTCGTGAGTATTTATATACTGTTGAAGTGTCCCAAAACTGTTTTTAAAAAATATCAAAACTTTGTTTTCGTTGATTATTTTATAGAACTGGAGACAGACATTCATTTAAACTTAATTTGAGCCAAATCAAACCACTCTAACCCATGGCACACTTCAATCAAAGTTTACAGTTTTTGGTTAAAATTTTGAAAAAAAGCAAAATTTTGATCGAAGGGCGCCACGAGTTAAAATGATCCTATTTGACCCAAATTAGGTTTAAATGAAAGATTGTCTCAAGCTCTATAGAAAAGTCTACCGAAAATTTTGAGATTTTTTTAAAAAAATTCTTTAAAGTTGGAAAAAATCCCCATTTTTGGCAAATTTCAAATTGCCATATGTCGTAAACCGTTCGACCGATTTAAATTTTTTTTTTTTATATTTGTGGTAGGCGCATCAAAATTAATAAGCGTGACGTATCACAAGTCAAAGGTTATTCATTTTTTTTTTTTTTTTAATTTTCAAAAACATAAAATTTTGATTGCCGGGCGTAACAGATTAATTTAATTCGATTGACTTCAAGGTTGTACAATATATTTTTTAGGTCCACACTTAAAAAAATCAAAGGCTTAAGAAAAAATGCCACTCTTATGTACATTCCCAATTGGCAAAATAAAATCACCCCTGACATACTGCTGATTCTTCCTTTATAAAATCGCTGACATCATTAAACAATTTTTCAATGTCCCCAATGACGTGTCAGCAGTTGGTCAGCAGTATCCACCAGAATTGGTAGCCACCAAAAATTCGTTTAAACAACCGACATGTCATTGGGGACATTTTGAAAAATTGTATAAAGATGTCAGAAATTTTATAAAGGGAGAGTCAGCAGTATGTCAGGGCTGATTTTTTTTTGCCGACTGGGTACTTTCTTGATTGTTCTAAATTTTTTAAGAAAATTGAAATTAATAAAAAATATAAATTTTTTGAAAATTAAAAAAAACTGAAGAAAATTGATAGTTCGGTGGTGGAATTTATGATATACAGTGGGCCAAATACATAAGAAACTTTACCATAGTAGATGCAATTTGTTAAAGACAAAGTTAATTAACAATACTAAGCGTTATTATTATCAATCGACTATTATGTAAATGCTATATAAAAAAATTTTCCAAGCCTTAATTTAAGCTTTATTGCATCCAGATTGAGCAAATATTAAATGAGATACGAAGGCAGTGCTGCCAGGCTTTTTTTGTGAAAAATCGTCAAAATTTGTGAAAAAAGTCGTCAAAATCGTCAAAAGTTTTAAAAAAAGGCGTCAAAAAATCGTCACTTTAAAAAATGCTAAAAAACACATTTTTTGATATATTAAAATTTTAAAACTCACAATAAAATTTTTTTTATCCAATTTTGTTAAATGAATTTTTTAAATTTACGTACACAAAATATTTTTTAGCTAAATAAAAAAGAATTTTCTTTTAAAATAAGTGACAAAATAGTTGAAAGTCATTCGATTTTTCATTTGTTTCAACTGATAAAATAAATATTAAATCTTAAAAATTTCTTAAATTTATTTTTACTATAGAAAACAAGCACATTTTTCAGATTTTAAAATGATATACATTTAAAAAAAAATTTAGTATCAAACATTTTTTGTCAATAAACTCACCTTTTTGGAGTTAAAAATGAGCCTTCGAAAACATCTCAGAAAACTGAATCAAAAGAGCTTAAAATGAACGTATCAATAATTTATCGATAAAGACTCCAATTATTCTCTGAGTTTTTGAGTCTAAAAAGACTCAAAAAGATCCTTTTGGATGAATCGTTTTCATAAAAAATTGTAAATATTTTCTCAATTTTTGGAGTCACTAGAGTGTATGTTTGTTCACTGGGAATTTAAATATTAAAAAAAAAGATTTCTCATGTAAAAAAATAGTAACAATTAAATTAAAAGAATAATCATTTATTTTTCCATACAGAGCAAAAATGATTGACTTAAAACCGACATAATTTTTTAAGTGCAGTTATATTTCCAAAAGAAAATGAAATGTTGTAAATTTGTGTCTTTCTTCTGTATTTTATTTTAATCGAATTTCATTTAATTTTTGTTTTCAAACCATTGTAAAATTAAAAAAAGTTGTAAATTTAGATTTTTGTAAATAAAAGTGTAGTTACAAAAAACAGACATGGGAAAAATTCGAATTTTATTTAAAATTCATAAGGTATTTGAAATAAAATTTTTGTTTAAATAAATTTCTCAAAAACATTTTAATTTTATTATTTCCAAAAATAAAATTCTCCAAAAAAAAAGAATTTTATTTTCCTATAAATAAAATTCAAAAAAATTAAAGATTTTTATTTTTGGTTTGAATTTCATTTTGTAAAACAAATAATAATATAACAAAGTAATAACTGTTAGTTTATACTAATGTGGTAAACTAGAATTTTTAAATACAATGTATGTTAATTAATGGTAAATTTTGATTAAAAAGAAGTTAATAAATCCATATTACAATGAATGTTAACATAGATAGAATGCAAATGTTAGTCTCTACATAACAAAATTTTTACATCCTTAAGATAAAATATTTCAGAATTAAAAAAATTGCATATAAAAAACTTAAATGGCATTATAGTCGTGGACATTTTCTAACTGAATCTAACACCTTTTCTCATCATTTTCTAAGGGAAAACAAATATCTCAAATATATTTTATAGAAAAATGTCTCAGAATTCTATACATTATCTTTAAAGAGTTTTTTTATTGAAACATTTTCCACAATTTTAAAAATTTTTCTGTAGGGAAAATATAATAAAGGTTATAACTTCTATAGAAAAATCTATAAAAAATAATCCCTCAGAAACTGGGAATTTTTCCTAAAAAATACTGTTTCAGAATCCCAAGAATCTTTCTGCAAAAAGAATTCTCAGGATCGGATAACTTTTCAATAGGAAAAACGTTTAAGAATCTAAGCTTTTCTATGAGAAATATATTTTCAAATCTAAGAATTTTTGTTATGGAAATATTTTTAAGAATATGATTTTTTTTAATCTTTTATAATCTGAGAATTTTTATATACACTCAAAATATTTTGTAGGCAAAAACAAATGAAAAACACACTTAAAACCAGTGAATAAACAATTGAAAACCATCCCAGTAATTATTCGTTTGTTTTAACAAACATCAACATTTATTTTTTACTGTTGACAAAATTTTCTAAAATAAATAACATTAAAAAATTACGTTTTTTTACTCTTTTTACCAACAAATTCGAAAAAAATAACGAACGAAAACATTAAAAATTAATGATAGTTCTGTTATTTTTACCAACAAATTTCAAAAAAATAACCTACGGAAACAATAAAAATTAATGATTTTGTAGGTAATTTTTTACAATTTTTTATTGAAATATTTTTTTAAAAATTTTTTATAAAATTTTTGGGGAATCGATCCCGCAATCAACTACATTGTGGCCAGACACTCTAACCATCGTGCCAAAGTCACTTGATACAAACATGTTTTTATATTTCTATAAATAATTTTTTGATTTTTTTTTGTTACAAAAAAATAACTGACTTGTGTAGTTAAAAACTAATGATATTTCATTAAAAAATACCAACAATTTAAAAAAAAATTACTTACACAAATCATTAAAAATCAAAAGAATAATCAGTAGTTTTTACTTACAGAACAAAAATAAATGACTTTAAAAATTAAATGTTAATGAAAGTCTTTATTTTTTAGTATGTTATTTTTGAAACAAAGGACTGAAGTAGTCATTAATAAAAACTGAACATCAAACAAATGTTTTTTCTTTTAAAAACGACTAAACGGAAAACTTTTTAAATAAACTACAAACAGTTAATGACATAATTTTTTGAGTGTAGGAAAATTTTATAAAAATCATTCATCAATGAAATTTTCTATAGAAAACTATATTAGATGTAAGATTTTTTGAACGAAAAAAATTGCTCTGAATCTAAACATTTTTCTGTTTGTAAGAATTTTGTAAGAATTTTCTATAGGAAATTTATCTCTAAATCTTAAAATTTTCTGTTGTAATTGTGTCTTAAAATGTTTCTTTAGAAAAATGTCTAAGACCCTAATAATTTTCTATATGAAAAATGTTTCAGAATCTGAAAAACTGCCTCAGAAAACACTTTTTTTATAGAAAATTGCTATAAAATTAAAGATTCTATTTTTAGAAAAGTGTACAAAATTTCTTTATAATGTTTCTGTTCGAAAAAGCTTTCAGAATCAGAGAATTACATTAAAATATGAGAATTTTTTAAGAGGTTTTCTATAAATAAGTGGATCAGAATTTGGAAATTACTAAAAAAAATACTATTGCATTATAAGTTTGAACTAAGTAAATTATTAAATTACATTAAATTAGAAGATAGTGGCAATTTACTATCATATGAGGATGTATTTAGCTAATTAAGTTACCTTAACATATAGAAATACTCGAACATTATTAAAATATTTAGTTGTTTGAAATATATTTATTTGTATGAAAATAAAATTCTTTTTTTTTATTAATAAAATTCTTTCAAGAATTTTAAATAAAATTTTTTAGAATTTTATTTAAAATTCTTTCTTGAATTTTTTGAAAAATTCAAAATTGAATTTTATCAATAACGAATTTTAATTTTTATTGTTTTTCCTTGTCTGACAAAAAATCGTCAAAATGTATGGAAATCAAATCAGAAATCGTCAGTCGTCATTTTGACAAATTTCATGAAAAAATCGTCAAAATGACGAAAAATCGTCACTTCTGGCAGCACTGTACGAAGGTCGCACTGGAAAATGAAATTATTTATAGACATTTTTTTGAAAATGTTTAAAACATATTTTTTGGTAGATTTTTTCCAAGTTCAAACATTAAAAATTTTATAAATAGTTCAGTACCCAGCAAAACTTTGGTAATGGGTAGTGATTATATAACACATTACCAGGTAACGCATATAACTTATTTGTAGCATTATTTTATGATGTCTTACCAAACATTTGTTCCACAACGTATTATTTTCAAGTGAAAAATAATGCATTACTAATAATTTGCTACGTAATGCATGATTATTGGAAAAAATGTATTTCATATTTATTATTTCTAAACAGTAAATCATGGATGACTTATATTTGGTTACATTATGTATTATTTGAAAGTTTGAAATAATGCATTATTTATAATTGAATGCATAATGCATTACAATAACATAAAAAATAATTATTTCTTAAAAAAATGCATAAGTTTAAACTAGAGATGGGTTCACGACAGGAAATTTCTAACGACACACAATCACGGGCATATTTTATCTACTTACACTCACTTACAATCACGTGAGTAAATTTAATACAAAATTACTTTTTCACTACTCGTAACACCTTATATATTATCTTCTGGTATGCTATATTATTTCATTTCTCGTAACCTATAAAATATCATATATTTTACACCTTACTCGTATTCTTCGTTATAAATTTATGACTTATTTTATACCTTACTGGTATTCTTTGTGATAATGTGGATGCATTACTTTGAGTCTCATCGCCTGTTAAAATCATCAATGCTGCAAGGTATAAAATAAGAGATCCTATACCTTATTTTATACCTTATTTGGTAATCTAAGTTTTGCTGGGTAGTTTTAATTCAGTGATCAACGAATTTTTCCAACAATCCAAACGATCAATGAAATTTTTTAAGTGCAGTAAAAAAATCCACATTTTTTGACTTCGAATTCTTTTGACCACCAATTTTTTGTAAACAAAGAAAAATTTAAATTATTTTAATATTTCATTACTAGAGATAAGATTTCCATGCAAATGCGTGTTTTTTGTCGATAGTCTAAAAACGATATCGACTAATTACACAGGCACACAAAAAAAAAGTGCCCAGACCCAGTTATTTCTAGGTTTTTGGGGTCGCTGAATCCAAATATGCCCATAAAAAATTGCCAGTTTTCCCCTACCGCCCCCTATAACCCCCCGGAGGACAGAATTTTAATTCTCATACAAACATAAAACTAATGTGTACTTTTATGTTTTTATGGCAGCTAAACCCTAAATTGACAACAAAAATATATGTGACCTTTCCCTCGACCCCTAGCACACCCTTAAAACTCCCTGAAAGGGGATGAATTTTGAGTGTTCATAAAAAATCAAGATGTATATGGATGAAAATCTCATCATTACTATACACTTACAAGGGAAGTCTCCCTGGTGTCAGCCTCCGATCTTCATGAAATTTGGATATGTTGTTAAGAACGAAAATTAATTCGACACATATTTTTTTTTAGCGGCCCAAACTCATTTTTACGAGGGGTCGATTTGTATGGGGGGAAATTGAACTTTTTCAGTTTTTTACGATTTACGTCTATTTAAAAAAAATTAATATGGGCATGTATGATATCAGATTAAAGGTATTAAAAATACCTATCTCGTGGTGCTAACAACGGGCCAAAGAAGTTAACATTTTTCGACTTATTAACAAAAATGTCCTAAAATTATGGTATTTTACTCAATATGACGAAAAGTTGTGCTTGTTTGGACACGTTCTTAGCACACGTAGATTGGTTTTACGACATTATTTGCAAGCTACAGAAAAGTGACGATTAAGTACGGGAAAAATCTATTTTTTTTTTTTTTTTTTGCCAACATCAGAAAAACATATTGGCCAAGCCTTATTTGGTGTAATCATTCTGGCTTTGGCATGGCATAGTATAATATAAAAATTAAATACTGGGAATGTACAATATTTTTTGTTTGGCCAACAGTGGGCCAACATTAGAAAAACATATTGGTCAAGGCGCTTTTTGGTGTTATCATTTTGGCTTTGTATCTGTACAGTATTTTTTGTAAATCTGGTATTTTGCCAACGTTGGCAACACCTTTGCCAACGCTTTGCCAACCTTGGCCCGCTTGTATTTTTCTGACTGGGCAATAACATATTTTCTTTGTTTACAAAAAAAAGTAAAGGACAAACAAATTGTATGTCAAAAAATGCGGATTTCTTCTACTGTACTTAAAAAATTGCATTGTTCGTTCGGTTTGATGAAAAAATTCATTGATCACTAAATAAAATTATTTATAAAAATTCTAATGTTTAAACTTGGAAAAAATCGACTTAAAAATATTTTAAAATAAATTTTTATAAATAATTTCATTTTCCAGAGACACCCTCGTATTTGTTCAATCTGGACACTATTTTGCTTAAATTGAAACTTGGGAAATTTTTTATATAGCATTTTTTTCAAAATGGTCGATTGATAATAATAACGTTTAATGTTGATAACTTTGTCTTTAACAAATACTATAAAAAAGTTTCCAATGCATAATTGGTTGGAGCAAATTTAGCCTTTTTTCGAATATCGAGGCAACTTTCCCGATCCCGACGTTTATTTTTTATTTTTACGTAAATACAAAAAATGCAAAAATTTGCTCCAACCTAATGTATAAAAATTTTGTTTTGTAATTTTAATAACTTTTTTCACACATGTCTTCTTAAAAACTCACATTTTAATATTAAAATAAAATATTAATTTTTTTTTTTTAATAATTATCCAATTAGTTATTTATTTAGTATTAATATTTTGATTTTTGTTTCTATGATTTTTAATCAAAATACATATTGGTACCCGTCTCTTTTCCAAGTTTTTCATTTATTTATGTTTTTGATATTTAGGGAACTATTCACAGAAAAGGTCTTTACAACAGATATAACTTGATTTTTTTATGTGGTTGTTGTACTACAACCCAGCAGAAATTTTGCTAAACTGGCAGTAGCTTTTGGAAAGGAAACTCGAGTGAAGGAGCGCATCCAAACCTGGGGGTCTTCTGCGTAATTCGAATCGAAAGAAAGCGTTCGAATTCGGAAATTTTTAACCCTTTAAAAACAACACAACCGTGTATGTAATTTTTTATATTTTTCTCTTTTTACATTGTCTGGAGAAGCGCTTACAAGTTCCAAGTAATTTTTCTTGCTGAATTTTCCCTGCTGAATTCATGCATGATTCTCTAAGGCGATGTCACACTTTAGAGCGCTAATTGGATACACCGAAAAAGCGCTCTTAAGATGCTCTGAATTCACATCTCTTTAGAGCGCTGAAAAAATCGCTATAAAGATGCAGTGAATTCTTGTATCTTTTTAGATCTATTTAAGCAGAATAAAGATGAAGAACATTTGACTATTTCTGAAATACAAATTACAAAATCTGAAATACAATTGACTATTTTTAAATACAATTTGAAAATCTTAAATACAATTGACTAATTCTGAAAATCTGTTGACTTCCTGCAAGCATTTGGAGGAAATATCAAGCATTTGGAGGAAAATACATTTAAAAAATTTCCAATTATTTATCGAAAATTTCAAATTATATTTCAGAAACTTCCATTTATATTTCAGATATTACCATTTATAACCAAAAAATGTTAAATTAAATTTCAAAAATTTTCAATTATATTGGAAATTTTTGAAATATAATTGGATATTTTTAAATATAATTGCAGAGTCAAAAATATAATTGGACATTTTTTGTAAAATAATTTTTATTTTCTGGAACTAAAGTGGAAATGGTGTACTCAATTTTTTTTTTCATTCAGAATGTGTTAAAGGCAGCGCTGATTAATACGCAATAGTGATGCAGTGAAATCATGTGTCTTTGTTCGAAACTCATGGTTTTTTATTCAAAAAGTGTTGAATATATTTAAAAGGAAAGCATGTGTGAAATTTTATCAAAATATAATTTTATATTTTAAGTTTTATATAAAAATCTTAACAAAAAATTAAAATTTTTTCCCCCTTACTTTTACTGCATCCTCAAAGCGCTCTTTGGATGCTCTTCGGTATGTTATTAAAAGATTTTTTAACAATTTTTGAAACTTTTTCTGTGAATAGGCCTGTTAATCTTGTAAATTCTTAATCTAGAAATTGTCAATTTTCACATACAGAAATATTAAGATAATGACAATAACAAAATACTATATAAGATTTTTTGATTTAACACTGCTGTTATTAAAGTTTTTAAAAATTGACTTGTTCCATTTGATTTTTTTTTACAGATTTTTCATTTTAACATATTTTTATAACGAAATATTTTCCAAAAAAATTATTTTATTGAATTTTAATATTTTAAAATTATTTGGTTTTTATTTATTTAACTTAATTAAGAATTGAACTACATTTAGTTATATTATTATATGACTGACTACATGTTTTCATCTAATTGTAAGTTGTTTTTTTAATTTTTTTATTTATTTTTTATTTCATTTTTTTTTATAATTTTATTAACATAATGTAATAGGAAACGTTTTTATGTATTTTATTAATTAAATGGTATGTAATTTTAATTTAATGTATTTAAGTTTTCATAAAACATCTAAAATAAACAAATTTTAATCTTAATTGAAAACTATGTTGTAAAATATATACTGCTTATTTAAAACTTAGTTTTTAGAATTAAGTAGTAAGTTTTATTAATAGGGTTTCTTAATGGGATTTTTGGTCATTACACAGAGAACACTGATTATTTGTTTATAACAACAGAAATTCTGTTGTTCAAATAACTTGAGGATATCGCAACCAAAAATTTCGGTTGTTACAGCCGAACATTTTAGTTAGTTGCAATCGAACCATTCAGTTGACGCTAAATTTGGCTGGTACAACCAATATTTTTTCTCTGTGTAATAAATTAAACTATATAAATAATTATTGAACCACTTACTTTAAAACAAAAATCTGAAACTAAGTAACTTTTCAATTGTACATTCATAAAACAAATTTGCTATTTTCCAACTAAAATTAAATTGATGCAACAAAAAATCGGTTGATTCATCTGCAAATAGATTGTCACAATTAAATGCCGGTGGTCACAAAAGAATTTGGTTCATATAACTGGCTCTTAATTGGAACATCCGCAAATTCGGTTGTCACATCCGAATACATTTTCCCAAAAGAAAAAATTTAAAGGTTTTTTGCTATAGAATAATTCTCAGATTCCGATACACTTTGATTTAGAAAAATTCTCATATATCGAACCATTTTCCGAAAAATTCGTCGTACACAACTCGTTAAAATCGGATTTAGCTTTTACAAAACCCATCAGCAAGGGACGATCAACGGAAACAGCTCTTCATGAGCTCGTTGGTACCATCGAGAGATCGCTTTCGGTAAAGGAGTACACTATGGTGGCCTTTCTTGATATTGAGGGGGCTTTTAATAATGTCATCCCAGAATCGATAATATTGGCATTGTCTGGTCTGGGAGTAAAGCGTGAAATCGTTTTAATGGTGGAAAGCCTACTAGTCAGTAGACGTATAACGTCTGAATTGGGAGCGTCCGTCATATCTCGATTTGTCAATAGGGGCACACCACAAGGAGTTGTTCTTTCGCCGCTTCTTTGGAACCTGGCACTGAATTCAATGCTACTATCTCTAGAAGCACGTGGTTGTCATGTTGTCGCATATGCTGACGATGTCGCGATAGCGGTAAAGGGGAAGCATCTGCCAACATTGCGGGACATTCTTCAGGGTTCTCTGAAAGATCTGTCTAAATGGGCAAGAAACTGTGGTCTAGGAGTTAATCCTAGTAAAACAGAGCTTGTTTTATTTACAAGGAAAAATAAGATTCCTGCTTTTGATCCTATTTCTCTGGACGGTACTGAAATCACCTTCTCAGATGGAGCCAAGTATCTTGGAGTATTTCTAGATAGGAAGCTGAATTTCAGGCGTAAAATTGAGGAACGGGTGAGAAAAGCAACGATTGCTTTGTATTCCTGTAAAAGGGCCATTGGAAAACGATGGGGTTTTAGCCCTCAAGTCGTTCATTGGATCTATACAGCAGTGGTGCGTCCGATTTTGCTGTATGGAATCATTGTCTGGTGGCCTGCTTTAGAAACAAAAGCGAACTGTGCCTTTATCACGAAGGTACAGAGAATGGCGTCAATGTGCATCACTGGTGCTCTTTGTACTACACCTACGGAGACTAGGAACTACCGTACAGGTTCCAACAGAATTGGAATGTGTTGGTATGCCTCTAGAAACTTGCAAGCAAAACATACGGCTTTGTTCTGCGACGGAGACTAATCAAAGATGAGCAAATGGATGGACGTGTGAGACAACACGACTGATTTGGCCTTCTCTTAATCAGGGGCGTACAAGTGAGCTGATATCGCTTCCAAGAGGAGAGATTTCGACGGTGGTTTCTATAACTACCGGACACTGTCTTATAGGGAAGCACACAGAGCGGTTAAATGTGCCGTCGAATGGCTTTTACCGAAGTTGCATGGATGAAGAGGAGTTGGAAACTTTCCACTTTCTGGTCAGCGACTTGCTTCACTGGGATCTAGGGAGCTGTACGATCTTTCTGATTTGTCGGATGTCAAAATTCAACATCTAAGGAGTTTCATAAGAAGCTCAAACTGGTTTAACGACAGGGACTAGTAGGGAAACCTATTACGATCCCGTGGTATCACAATGGACCTCAGAGTCTACGTGTGTTGACGTTAAACGTCAGCAGCCACTTACAATCTAACCTAACCTAACGCCAAATTATGTTTTAAAATTTGTTTTTAACTGTCAGTGGTTCAATAATTAAATTTAAACTAAAATTAATTACAAAGCTAATGTTCCACATAACTTTTCATAAACTTACAAGCCCATATTTCTCTTAAAAATAACAAAAAAATCCATTACTTTCATTCCAGCTCTCATGCATTCTCCTAAGAATTATTAATATTTTACTTATCACACGTGGTCGTTTGGGGCGTAGTTGTTATAGACTGACTCGTTGTTGTTGGTAATAACGTACAGTTATTTGTATTACAGGAGGCAGAGGCGGAGGAAGAATTATTGTAGTTTGAGGTGGGATTTATATTTATTAAGCCATTCGTTTCAGAATGACGACGTGATAATACATTATTTGGCAAGTAGCTAAAATGACCATTTGGTACGGCATAAGCCGAACAACTACCATTGGGATGTGGATTTATATGTGGCTGTAGCGTTATATCGAGATTTCCTAACTTACCAACAATTTTTGGTATTTTATCACTTTCCGAAAGATTGGAGTTATTTGATAGATTTAATGAACCACCGGCAGCACTTAAACCACCACCACTTTCATGATGTTGATGATGCTGTTGATGATGGTGGTGGTGATGATGATGGTGATGATGACGATGATGAGAGGTGTGCCCATGCTGATGAGGTTGAGAAGAATTTGGAGAAGAAGCGAAAGTATTTTGTTGTTGATGATGGTGATGACGATGATGATGGTCATTAGGTTGATTTGGAAGTTGTTGATAAGTAATTGTTGCACTTTGTTTATGACCAGCACCAGTGCCAAAATAAGACATTGAAGGAGTACTTTTACTATACGAATTATTACTACCATTTGTGGGTTGTATTTCATGTTCTCCTTTCAAAGATGAAGTTTTCCTAACACGCATACACTCACAATTCTTACACGTTGAAGAGGAGGAGGAGGAAGATGTTTTACGTTGTTTTATTTGAGGTTTATGATTAAATTTTTCTAAATTTTCTGCTACAAGTTCGCCTTGAACTGGCGAGGAGGGTGAACTATCTTCTTCGCCTGTTGGAGGTGGGGTTGACAATCTACTAGAATCCGTAGAATAACCTACTGTTGAATGTTGTTCTAAAAGTTCCGTTTCCGAATCATATTCATCAGCTTCTTCTTTAGCTGTTACATCTTCAATTGCAGCATCTGCTGTAGGACCATCAATTTCATTTACCGTTTGATTATTGAGATCAGTATTTGTTGTATTACTGCTAGTGTTTATTTGATTATTTCTAGTATTTTTAATTTTGAGCATGCCATTATTTTTTCGTGCTTTCGTTTTAACACCTTCGGCCAATGAAATCCAGTGTTGACGATTATCTCGGACTCCCTCAACTAAGGGATCCAGTTTGTCGGATAGTTGAGAAAAGGCCTAAAAAGAAATGAGAAAATTTAATTTAAAACAAGTAAAGAAAGTGAATTTCGACGTTGCCGAATGTATTGATACCCTCCACAATGTAAAGGTTTATTTGCAAAAAAAAAAAAATTTTTTGACAAAAAAAATCCGCGAAAAAAATTTTTGGTATAAAAAAAAGTTTGGCGAACATTTTTTTTGTAAAAAAATATCTGTGTACTTGTTTAAATACTCTTCCGTGATCAATTCTGTTCACATTTGTCAACCAGCAGCCGAATTAAAGCATTTTGTATTTTTAGGTTATGTTAAATGTACAAAATTTTCGAAGTGTCCTTACATTTTCTTTCATAACTTTTGAACCGCTGAACCGATTTCGCTCAAATGCAATACCAAACTACTTAGGGCAATACCAAGTAAATATACCAAGCCATAGTCATATGTGTTAGAATGCCTTAAAATCGACCACTGATCAATAATATGTATGGGGCATTCCATGTTAAATCAGACACTTTGAAAAAAAATTTTTTTTTGACTTTCCCAACTTGTTTACAGTTTTAGTAGCCTTCGAAAACTCCTTCGTGGTAAATTTTCAGATTTTTTTGATGACCCGTTCAAAAGATATCGATTTTTTAAAAATTGGTAGTTTGTTCAAATTTCTTTTACTCATAACTTCTTCAATAATGGTCCAAATTTCAAATCTTTTTTTTCAAAATTTTTCTTTTTTTACGTACTTTAAAAAAAAAATCTCAAAAAATTCTTAAAAGCGCTCTAGTATGCGATTTTTTAAGTTTTAAAATTTAAATCTCATTTTTGAAATGTTTGTACTCTTCGATTTTTTTGAAATTTTTTTGTGTAAAACTTCTATCGATTCTACAAATTTTTTGCCCAGGAGGATCGTGGATAACGATTATTACTATTTTTTTTTAATTTTTTGAAAAAAATTTATTGTAAATTCCAATCTTAAAATCATTTCTACTGCTCGAATAGTGCGTCATAGAGGGGTCATTTATAAGACCGACCCCCATTAATTTTTTCGTCTTAACATTTCTTTGAAACAAACAAAAACCCTATCTCCAATTTCTAAGGGGGCTCCCACACAAAACGACATTTTCTAAAATTTGCTCCAACCGCTCTAACTGCCCTAATAGTGCCCTTAGAGCAACAAAATGTATGACCGACCCACAATATTTCTTTAGTCCAAACATTTTCTCTAAACACACCTACCCTCTATATTTAACTGTTAAGGCGGTTCCCATACATTTTTTTTATTTTTTGTGAATTTGTTTTATTTAATCAGCATCTACCGGTCCAATGGTGCGTCGGAGATGGGTCATTAGTGAGACCGACCCCCATTTATTTTTACCCTACAACATTTTTGTAAAAGATACCTACGCCCTATCTCAACTCCCTAAGTAGGCTCCCATACAAAATTACATTTTTATAAAATTTGCTCCAACTGTTATTTGTATGGGAGCCTACTTAGGGAGATAGGGCGTAGGAGAGAGTAGGTATGTTTTGAAAAAATGTTGTAGGGTAAAAATAAATGGGGGTCGGTCTCACTAATGACCCCTCTCGGACGCACCATTGGACCGGTAGAAGCTGATTAAATAAAACAAATTTACAAAAAATAAAAAAAATTGTATGGGGACCGCCTTAACAGTTAAAGATAGAGGGTAGGTGTGTTCAGAGAAAATGTTTGGACTAAAAAAATATTGTAGGTCGGTCATACATTTTGTTGCTCTAAGAGCATTATTAGGGCAGTTAGAGCGGTTGGAACAAATTTTAAAAAATGTCGTTTTGTGTTGGAGCCCCCTTAGAAATTAGAGATAGGGTATTAGTTTGTTCCGAAGAAATATTAAGACGTAAAAATTAATGGGGGTCGGTCTTATAAAGGACCCCTCTATGACGCACCATTGGAGCAGTAGAAATGATTTTAAGATTGGAAAATTATAATTAAATTTTTTCAAAAAATTTTAAAAAATAGTAATAATCGTTATCCCACGATCCTCCTGGACAAAAAACTTTGTAGATTTGATAGAAGTTTTACACAGAAAAATTTCAAAAAAATCGAAGAGTACAAACATTTTCAAAATTGCGATTTAAATTTTAAAACTTAAAAATCGCATACTAGAGCGCTTTTAAGAATTTTTTGGGATTTTTTTAGAAAGTACGTAAAAAAACAAAAATTTTGAAAAAAAAAATTGAAATTTGGACCATTATTGAAGAAGTTATGAGTAAAAGAAGTTTGAGTAAAGGAACAAACTACCAATTTTTAAAAATTCGATATCTTTTGAACGGGTCATCAAAAAAATCTGAAAATTTACCACGAAGCAGTTCTCGAAGGGTACTAAAAACTGTAAATAAATTGGGAAAATTAAAAAAAAAAAGTTTTTCAAAGTGTCCGATTTCACATGGAATGCCCCATATACTTTATGGAATCCCAGACCGTTATTTCGGATTTTTTTAATCCGCAAAGTCGAAGTGCTTTGAACTTCTTCTGACATAAACGATCTCTTTAACGGTCCAGAAAACTTTTGATGTCAGTCACAAAATCATTTTGAGTTCGGGGGTATTATTATTTTTTTTTTTGATTTTCCAAAACAGTATTGTTTACTTAACTCACCTCATATATTGGCAAACATATTGAATCTATAAAACCAACTTGCATCATTGGTAATTCATCTTCTTTTTCGCGGTTCATAATGTCCTTAAAATAGAAAAATTTATTAAAAATTTATTCTCTATCCAAATATTATGTACAACTTCACTTACAATTGGAGTTATATTTAGCTCCTGTTTTTCCATATCACCCTGTTCAAAGAATTCTGAACTAACCAAATCGGCAACACGTTTTTCAATATCCCAAGGTTTCGTTATGGCCGAAAGATCACAAACGGTCATACTCATAGCACGTAATAAAGCACGAGGTTCATCATCGACCCAATAGCTCATGGGTTGTTCTTGAACGCTTTGTAAAAAGGTACCACGTTTTCTAAGAGAATGATATAAATAAAAAAATTTTGTTGTAAATGAAAATTACATTCAAATGAAAACTTAATCACATTGATCAAACTTCATCAATTGATCAATATGATTAAATATTTCATCAAGTTAATTAAACTTTTTTTTTTTTAAATTTAATCACATATTTCATTTTGTGGATGAAAAGCTTTGTCGAATTTTAAAATTTGCCATCATCGACGACTGGTAGTACTTCAACAAACCATGCATCATTATGATGAAACAATTTTTCTTTACCTTAAATATACCGCTAAATCGGTTGATAAAATAGCATCTTCTAATACTTTGATAACACGACAATAATCCTCTGATGACATATTAGCTAAAATTTGATTACCAGGACTATTTAAAATCATAAGACATTGATCGAAATGATGATGTTCCATTGTTGAGGTGGAATACAATTGAGCTAAAGGTGATGAAGCTCTACAAAAACAATAAATGATTAAAATTAAAATTTTGGACAAACATTAAATTTAATACGAAAAACTCACTTTATTTGAAAAGAATTATTGGTCCCTCGATGATCCAAATCATGACATAAGCAAGCTATGATCAAAGCCAAACATTCAATTTCACCAAATATTTTCCACCATTGAGTGGCCTGTCCGTGATGGGAAAGCTTTGATTAATAAAATCGATATTGTTTATATTTAAAATAAAAATTATAAAATCAATAAAAAAAAAAACAGAAGAAAAAAGTTAAATTTGCACTTGTCGAATGTATTGATACCCTCCACAATGTCACAAGTATAATTATAAAAAAAAAAATCATAAACAAAAAAAAAAATTTGCCAAAAAAAAATTTGCCAAAAAAAATTCGTGGAAAAAATTTTTTGGTGAAAAAAATTCTCGAAAAAATTTTTGGGGTTAACAAATCGGTAAAAGGAATTAAGTAATTTAGAAAAAATTTGCGAACAAATTTTTTTTGTATAAAAATATGCTTGGACTTGTTAAAATATCTTTCGGCTTTAAATTCTGCTTACATATGTAAAACTGCAGCCAAATTATAGCATTTTGTATTTTAAGGTTATGTAGAACGTACCAAAATTTTCGAGGTGTTGTTAGATTTTCGTTTATAACTTTTGAACCGCTTAACCAATATGGCTTACATTCAATACCAAACTTCTCGAAGTAACAGTCACATTTCTGCAATAGTTTTGCCGTGATCGCCATTTTAACAGACAGACGGACATTGCAAGAATGTCATTATTATACTTTATGCGGTCCCAAACCGATATTTCGCTAAGTTACAAACGAAATGACAAATTTTTATATATTTTCTATCACTAATTGTAAGTAGAGGGTATAACGACAAATACAAGTAAATTAATTTTGCATTTAAATTTCCAAATTAAAGAATTTCAGCCAATTAAGAGAATTTCTGCTTATTAAAACAATATAGACTTTAAAACTTACCGTTAATATAGCAAACATCATTTGTGCTACATTGAAGGCATGTCTCCAATTATGATACGTTACATTACGATAATTCTTCTTAACACTCAATAGCCAGCGACACAAAACTTCATAGTCTATATGAAAACGTTCCACGAAATCTAAATCCAAAAACATGCGTAGACAGGCCTAAGAAAAAATTTAAATAAAATTTGATTAATTTATTTCTATTAAATATGCATAAGACAGCAAATTTTAATACCTTCAATGTATCATCATCTTCAAAATGTATATCATCAAAACGGAAATCATGTAAACGGAAATGAGCAGCGGAAGGTACTCTTAAACGCTAAAAGGAAATTCAAAACAACATGATTAACAAAAAAATAATAATACTATAATCAAAGACATAATTGCATATTGTACACTAGAGTGGTTCAAAAAAAACTATTTTTTTTTGTGTTCTCATCCCTCATTTTATGTTATTTGGTGCTTTGACCGAATTTTTCAGATATTTAAAAAATGTTTATAACTCAAAAAATATTTTTTCGGCCGTCTCGCCACCCACCCCGATTTTATTTTATTTGTAGCAAAAACTTTCGACTGATTTTTTCAGATTTTTTAAAAAATGTATAGAGGAGTTTCAAGCATCCCCAAATGTACTACCTTTGATATTTTTGTTAAAAAATCTGAAAAAACCAGACATAGCCTTTTTCACCAAGTAACATAACATGGGGGGATATCGCCAAAAAAAATATTTAACTTCCCCCTCCCCCTCTTTTACACTAAGGATGCAAAATAATACTTTTAACAGTTCTAATTTTTTTCAAATCTAAATAAAAAGTCAGACAAAACTTTTTTCAAAAAACACAAAAAAAAAAAAAATTAAAATTTCAATATACCGCCATTTTTTTTTTGTATGGCAAAAAAGGTTTCATTATTCCGAATATAAGAAATTTAAAAATTAAAAAATATCTAACACTCATGATATTTATTAAACTTTATAAGATAAAATCGGTTCAACGGCTTTCGAGATATAGCTATTTGAAAATTGCAAAAAAAAATGCGGGTTTTCCTATGTTTAAGAAAATTTTTAATAAAAATCTCAAAATTTCTTTCTCTTGACCCTTTAATAGACCTTGAGACAATCTTTCATTTAAACTTAATTTTATCCAAATTCGATTATTTTAACCCGTTGCGCCCTTCCATCAAAGTTTTAAATTTTTAGAAAGTTTAAAAATTGTGGATTTAAAAAAAAAAAATTGAAAAAAATTATCTTCCGAACATTAATTTTTATTAATTTCGTCATGCGAAATCAAAAAATTTCTTATATCGGTCGCGTGGTTTTCGAGATATCAATATTTGAAATTTGACAAAAATTTTCCAAAAAAAATGGCGGCTTTTCCTACGTCCAAGAAATTTTTAAAATAATCTTAAAATTTGCTTCCATTATAGAGTTTGAGGTAAGCTTTCATTTAAAATTAATTTGAGAAAAGCACGAAAATAATTAAAAAAATTCAAAACATTGATCGAATAGCGCCAAGGGTTAAAATGATCGGATTTTTCAAATTAATTTTAAATGAAAGTTTGTCTCAAGCTCTATGAAAGGGTCAAGGAAAAGATTTTTTTTTTTAAATCTTGAACGTAAGAAAATTCCACAATTTTTTTGAAAAATAGCTATATCTGAAAAACCTTTGACAGACTTTAAAAATTTTTTGATATTAATCGGCATCATATTTTTTTTATAGTGGTAGAGCGTAGCGATATGCGCGTGTGGGATTTTGGACTCACACTCACTCACGCTCACGACAGGAATTTTTGAATCACGCACACTCACTCACGAACATTTTTTTCTATTTAGAATTACATGAGTAAATTTAATACAAATCACACTCACGCAAGCTTCACGTGCACTCACGTTGCCTCACACTCACAAAACTCTTATTTATAAAAAAAAAAAAAATAAAAATCATTCAATATTTTCCGCAAATTTATTTCAAAATTTTCAGTAATTTTTTTTTTTTTGCTTTCTGCGGGACAAAATCTTATGTTAAGCCAAATTGTACAATTTTGTTGTTGCTTTTTTTTTTGGTACGAAAGGAAATATGAAGAGAAACTAAATCACGCAAAAAACTCAACTCACGCACACTCACTCACGCAATTTTTGTCTCTACTCACACTGACTCACGTAAGTAAAATTGACTTCAGTCACACTTATGCGTGATTACGCGTGAATCACGTTCTAATCTGCTCATGTGCCCATCTCTAATAGAGGATTTATAAGAAGGCGCCTGATCCACGCGGGATGGAAATCGAAAATTAACCCACCATACCGAATTCAAAAAGAAACAAGTTAAAAAGTTAAATTCGGCCTTGCCGAATGTAGTGATACCCTCCACAGTTTCAAAAAGATTATTGCAAAAAAACTTAATTTAAATGAAAATTACTTTTGAAAAAAAATTTTTTTTGTAAAAAATGTCCGCAAAAAAAAAACGTGATTTTCTCTTTTTTTTGTCAAAAAATATGTTCGTACTTATTTATATACCATTTGGAGTTCAATTATGTTCGCATATGTCAACCAGCAGCCGAATTAAAGCATTTTGTATTTTAAGGCTATGTAAAATGAACTAAAGTTTTTGAGGTGTCCTTACATTTTCGCTCATAACTTTTGAACCACAGAACCGATATCGGCGAAATGCAATAACAAACTTCTCGGGAGAACTTTCAATAAATATGTTAAGTTTCAGTCATCTCCGTGTAATATTTTGGCCGTGATCACCATTTCCACAGACAGACAGACGGACATCGCTAGAATATCTTAAAATCGATGGGGGATCATTAATATATATGGGGCATTCCATGTGAAATCGGATACTTTGAAAAACTTTTTTTTTAGATTTTCCCAATTTGTTTACAGTTTTTAGTACCCTTCGAAAACTCCTTGGTGGTAAATTTTCAGATTTTTTTGATGACCCGTTCAAAAGATATCGAATTTTTAAAAATTGGTAGTTTGTTCCTTTACTCAAACTTCTTTTAATCATAACTTCTTCAATAATCGTCCAAATTTCAATTTTTTTTTTCCAAATTTTTGTTTTTTTACGTACTTTCTAAAAAAAATCCCAAAAAATTCAAAATGTATGACCGACCCACAATATTTTTTTAGTCCAAACATTTTCTCTGAACACACCTACCCTCTATCTTTAACTGTTAAGGCGGTCCCCATACAATTTTTTTTATTTTTTGTAAATTTGTTTTATTTAATCAGCTTCTACCGGTCCAATGGTGCGTCCGAGAGGGGTCATTAGTGAGACCGACCCCCATTTTTTTTACCCTACAACATTTTTTCAAAACATACCTACGCCCTATCTCCACTCCCTAAGTAGGCTCCCATACAAATAACAGTTGGAGCAAATTTTATAAAAATGTAATTTTGTATGGGAGCCTACTTAGGGAGTGGAGATAGGGCGTAGGTATGTTTTGAAAAAATGTTTTTGGGTAAAAATAAATGGGGGTCGGTCTCACTAATGACCCCTCTCGGACGCACCATTGGACCGGTAGAAGCTGATTAAATAAAACAAATTTACAAAAAATAAAAAAAAATGTATGGGGACCGCCTTAACAGTTAAAGATAGAGGGTAGGTGTGTTCAGAGAAAATGTTTGGACTAAAAAAATATTGTGGGTCGGTCATACAATTTGTTACTCTAAGGGCACTATTAGGGCAGTTAGAGCGGTTGGAACAAATTTTAAAAAATGTCGTTTTGTGTGGGAGCCCCCTTAGAAATTGGAGATAGGGTATTAGTTTGTTCCAAAGAAATGTTAAGACGTAAAAATAAATGGGGGTCGGTCATATAAAGGACCCCTATATGACGCACCATTGGAGCAGTAGAAATGATTTTATGATTGGAAAATTACAATAAAATTTTTTAAAAAAATTTAAAAAAATAGTAATAATCGTTATCCCACGATCTTCCTGGGCAAAAAATTTGTAGAATTGATAGAAGTTTTACACAAAAAAATTTCAAAAAAATCGAAGAGTACAAACATTTTCAAAAATGAGATTTAAATTTTAAAACTTAAAAATCGCATACTAGAGCGCTTTTAAGAATTTTTTGGGATTTTTTTTTAGAAAGTACTTAAAAAAACAAAAATTTTGAAAAAAAGAAAATTTGAAATTTGGACCATTATTGAAGAAGTTATGATTAAAAGAAGTTTGAGTAAAGGAACAAACTACCAATTTTTAAAAATTCGATATCTTTTGAACGGGTCATCAAAAAAATCTGAAAATTTACCACGAAGGAGTTTTCGAAGGGTACTAAAAACTGTAAACAAATTGGGAAAATCTAAAAAAAAAGTTTTTCAAAGTGTCCGATTTCACATGGAATGCCCCATATACTTTATGGGATCCCAGACCGATATTTGGGTGAGTTACAAACGGAATGATAAACTTATATATACTCTCTATCACTAAGTGGAGGGTATAAAAAAGAAAAAAAAATTGAAAGAATTTTAAACAAGCTGAGAATTTTTTCTATGGAAAATGCCTACACTCAAAATAATTACTCTGTTAAATACTCTGTAAAATGACTGTAATTTCAATTCGACAGATATTTTACAAAGTTATTTGCCGAAATACAGATTTTAAGATAATGCTTTGTATTTTCTTGTGACCGAAAAGCAAAATTATATCTGTAATTTTACTTTTTACTTTGTAATCTTTATTTAACTGATAAGAAACTGATTTGTTTGTTAAAATACAGATCCTAGAAAAATTCTTTGTTTTTTTCTCGTAACCAAAATACTAAATGTCATCTGTAATTTTACTTATTGCTCTGTAATACAGTTTTCAAATAAAAAGCACTTTAAAAACGTCCAAACATTTCATACCCTCTTTAAAAAACGTTTTAATTACAATAAAAGCTCATGAATTTTACGAAGATGTCGTGTAAAATTGGAGGTACTCGTAAAAAACTCGTAATTTCACATAAATTTAAAAAAGTAAATTTACAATTTGGAAGCATTAAAGCGGGCAAATTTACATGATGGCATTTCACAATTGTCAACTCAACTTGCACATTACGGAAGGAGAAATTGATCAGGAATCAAATAGTACAGAATGCCAAAATTTTACAGATAATTCTGTAAATTTACAGTTTCTGATCGAAATCATTTTACAGAGTTTTCTTTGTCAAATAACAAAAAATCTTGCTGGTTGGAAATCTATGGTATTTTCTGCTGGCTCAGCAGAGTATCTCTGTAATTTAACAGAGTGATTATTTTGAGTGTAAGAATCTCAAAATTCAAAAATCAGAATTTTTCTTTAGGAAAAAATCTTGGAATATTTTTTTTTCAATATAAGAATATTTCTAATGGAAACATGTTTGAATTTTTAAATAGCGAGAATCTGGGAATATATTTAAATCAAAGACTTTTCTATAAGAAAAAAATGTCTCAAAATCTGAAATTTTTTCTATGTGAAAAATGTGTCAGAATTTAAGACTTTTTTTATAGGAAAATTGTCTCAGAATCTTAGAAAATATCTCAGAATTTGAATTTTCTATAAAATAATGTTTAAGAATCTGAATTTTTTGTGTAAAAAATGGGTTAGAATCTGATACTTTTTCTACAGAAAAATGATTTTATTCAAAAAATGTTTAGTGCTAGGTTTTTGGTACATGCATTTGAAGTTGGTAATTTTAAAGGATTTTAAGTTTTATATAACATTTGGGCACCTGGTGGTGAAATTATTGGATTATTGGATTATAAAATTGGATTTGAATATATTGGATTTGATTATTGGATT
The DNA here is from genome assembly GCA_963921195.1 of Pegoplata infirma. NCBI lineage: Eukaryota > Metazoa > Arthropoda > Insecta > Diptera > Anthomyiidae > Pegoplata > Pegoplata infirma. The sequence goes on along the minus strand of OY992537.1, from coordinate 62,199,724 downwards.
TGAATATTGGATTATTGGATCAATCTATATTTGGGTCCAGCATCCAAGCTTAAGCTCGAAATGATGTTAGCTACAACCGGTATGAACTTCGCTGCAATCATTACAGTACTTATTGAATTGTGAACCGTTGCGTATGATTGTTATTAAAAGGCAATTAACAAATTAAGTATACGCCTTGTATACAGTTTTCAAGTAATTATAATGATAATGTGTTTGTTTAAAAAAAACTCTAGCTCTAAACTAAAAAAAACCTTGAGTTTTGGAACATTTCAACTTTCATTTGCTTTTGGTTTCATCCCACACACTCCTCTTCAAGCAAGCTTAGGTTGAGCTAAAACGGTGACAAAACGGGTAGTGGAATTTCGCCCCTCTTTATTGTGGGCTTTAAAAAATCATTAACACGATTCTAGCTGATCCCGTTTTCGAGTTATTGCAAAATAATTACACTGTTCGACACCAACAATCTCCCATTGAAATATCCAACTGAGTCTTATAGATTTTGCACTTCTGAATCCAAATCTGCCATCCAATATTTTCTACCACGTACCGTTTTTGAGACATTCGCTGTTAAAAAGTCAAAAAAAAATTTTCACTTTTGGGGGTCCCCTGTTATGCTGTTGCAACAAATAGGACTTCGGTTCATATAATTGGAGCTCCGATTCCAAAACAACAAACTAAATTTTTTTGGCACGTTCCGTTTTCGAAATATTCGAGTTTGAGATTTTCGTGTGGAAAAGTTTTTAAACGCGAATATCTCGAAAACAGAACATGCTAGAAAAATTTGGATTGCAGTTTTGAAATCAGGAGGTCCATTTTATATGAAATCAAGTCCTAGTTTTGGAAGTCTTTGTAACAGTGGATCTCCAAAAGAGCGAAATTACTGTTTTTTTTACTTTTTAACAGCGCATATCTCAAAAACGGTAGATGCTAGAAAAAATTGGATGGCAGACTTGGATTTAGGATAGTAAAATCTATAAGAATCAGCTGGATATTTAACTGGGAGGTTTTTGTTGTCGAAAAGTGTAATTATTTAGCAATAAGTCGAAAACAGGATCAGTAAGGATTTTCGTGTTAAAGATTTTTAAAGAAGAGGAGTGAAATGGCATTATCCGATTTAGGCATCATTTTAACACAACTTAAATTTGCTTGAAGAAGGGTGTGCCCAATCCGATGTTGTTTTTTGCACTGTGTCATATTTATAGACAATTCTCATTACTCTTAAAGTTAATTTAAAAATGTCAACAACTAATATAAATCAACATGTCTCAATTACATAATTACATCTCTCAAAAGCTTTACAATTCAAAATTGCTTTCATTTATTTAACAAACAAATTTATGGGGAGAGGAATGTCAAAAAAAAAAGGCAAAATGAAATATGGTTAGCCAACATGAGATGCTAAGAAGAGGATGGCTAGAAAAATTTCATTGATATTTAAAACAAAAATAATTGAAATTCTATTCATAGCATTAAAGGAAATTGATTTATAGGGCTAAAAAAACTAAATCTCTTAAATCAAATATACTTAAGAATTTAATAAAGGAACAAAAATAGCCAATTGTTTTAAAAGGATTGGAAAATCTGAATAAAAAAAATTTACGATTTGCAAAAAAAAAAAACATGAAATGTAAAATTCGGCCTTGCCGAATGTGTTAATACTCTCCACAATGTGAAAAAGATTATTGCAAAAAACTTTATTTAAAAAAAAAAAAATACTTTTCAGAAGAATAAAGTTGTCTTTACATTTTCGTTCATAACTGTTGAACCGCTTAACCGATATCGATCAAATGCAATACCAATTTTATTGAAGCCAATGCAAGTAAGTATGTAAAGTTACAGTCATATCTGTGTAATATTTTGGCCATGATCCCAACTTTAACAGACAGTCTGGCATCACTAAAATGCCTTAGAAGCGATCATCAACAATATACTTTTTGGGATACCAGACCAATATTTCTATGTGTTACAAACGGAATGTCAAACTTATTTACACCCTCTACCACAAGTGGATGGTATATAAAAGCAAAAAAAAAAAATACTTTTCCCAAAATGCCAATTAACATATTTAATTCTTGTGGGACCTTTTAACTTTGCTAAAGCAAACAAACGACACCATAAATAAATCTGTTTGGGGAAGACTAAAAAAATTGTATAATTTATTAACCCTTTTTCTATCAACCGTTTTTGCCTTTTTTCTATTTTCCTTCCTTCCTGTCAGGTTAACCACTGATTTAGTAGTGAGGTTGTTTTTTTTTGGGCTTCCAACAGAAAAAAAAAACAAAAAAAACAAGTAGAAAAGTTAAATTCGACTTGGCCGAATCTATGAATACCCTCCACAATGCCCTTTTTAAGTTATAGTAAAATTTCTAGAGTGAAAAAATAACATTTTTGATTAGAAATATTTTATTTTGTTTAAAAAAACTTTTTTTTTTACTAATTAAAAAAAAAAAATAAATAATTTACTAAATTTTTTTTTGAGTGTAAAATTTTTTTTGAGTGTAAAATCTTTTTCGAGTGTATATTTTTTTTCTTTTAGTGTAAAAATATTTTTGAGTGAGAAAAATGCGTTGTAAAATATTTTTGTGACTTACCAATGTTTTTAAAACCTGTTTAACGGGGTTTCAACACGTGAATTTAAGGTGAGGCGAATCTGAAATTTACGGTTTTGCTAATAACTTTTGAACCCCTAGACCGATTTGGCTGAAATTTCAAACGAACCGGACCAGAGGAACGGCAAATATATATGCCACACTTCAGCACCCTCAGAATTGCCGTTCGAAAGTTACCGTGTCTTTTATCTCGTAAATTCCAGAAAAACCCTTGCCGAAATTCACTCATTTGCTTATAACTTTTGAACCACTGGACCGATTTCGCTGGATTGCAATACCAACCTGACCAGGTGAATGCCCAACATATATGCCAAATTTCAGGAGCCTCCGTAAAGTCTTTCAAAAGTTAGCGTGTTTTCAACAGACAGACAGACAGACAGACAGACAGACAGACAGACAGACAGACGGACGGACGGACGGACGGACGGACATCGCTAGATCGTCTTAAAATCGATCGAGGATCATGAATATATATACTTTATGGGGTCCTAGACCAATATTTCGAGGTGTTACAAACGGAATGACAAACTTATATATACCCTCTATCACTAGAGTGGAGGGTATAAAAAAGAATTATGGTGTTAGAAAAATATATCATGTAAAGTTTAAAGTACTTTTTAGGGTTTGTTCGTTTTTTTTATTTCTGCGGAAAACCTTCATCAACATTTTGGACATGCTGTATGTTTTTTTTTTAAAGCTGTTATAAAAGTCTTTTTTTGCAATGTTTTTTGGTGATAGCGGTTAATTTATAACCGCAAATTTTTATTTAAATTTATTTATAATTTGTTTGCTGTTAATAATGGTTTTGTTTTTGGAAAATAAAAGTTTGAATTTTAAATGACATTTAGGTGTCTCTTACATAAGCGTTACCGTACCCCGACATTAGGAAATTTTAGAATTCCTTAGGGCCATACCGCTACACAGTGGTTTAAAATCGATTTATTTTTTGGGAAATAATTCGGCCATTCGTAAGTATTGGACCTATTGAAGAGAAATGTATACCAGTTATAGCAAAAAAAATAAAATTTCGAGTTTGGACCCCACATGTCTAATAAGGGCATCTCGAGGGGCCCATATTAGGGAAGGGTACCTTTTGCATACAAAAGCTTTAAACGCTTGGTAATTCCTTTCTTATTATCCGATTTTTATGAAATTTGGATTTTCTTTTCTTTTAGTTTCTGACTAATGACAATTTGAATTGAACAAATTTTAATTTTTTCCGATTCAGGTCCAATTTTTCGGAAATAGCGTGGTCGCATAACGTCTGATATAAAACCTGCATTTTTAGTTAACTAGATAGTTTAGTAATTTCTTAAAACTATAACCAATGAAATATCTTGTTTTGTTAAAAAGTTACACTATTTTAAAAAGATACACTATTAAACTGGGATTTTTGCCCAAAAAGTACCATCATTCTTTTCGGACGGACGGAGATAGCTAAAATGCCTTAGAATCGATCGCTGATCAATAATATATATGAGGCATTCCATACCAAATGTCCCGCTACAGAAAAACATATGTCCCGTGAATTTCTGAATAGGTTGTATAAATAGCACCATAAATATATCGTCGAACTATATTCAATAAATGCCAACTCGAAAAAGCTTACTGTTCAGGAGAGCTAAAAAACTAGTTATTTCGCGTATTATTGCAAAAATAAACAATGTACCTTCCACAAGATGGTTCAAATATTCTAAACAATTTTTACCTATGCAAAAATTTTCATATTTTGCACTTGTTTGCGTATTTTTCAGAGATGGCATTTATTACTATATCAAAAAACAAATATTTTTTTAGAGTTGGCATATTTTGTCGGAAAATAAAAATACATTTTTTTTGGAAAAATTTTGAAATTTTTTTTTTTTTGGTTTTTGTTATCCTTAGTACGGTAATTGCAAAAACTGAACAAAAAATTAAAAATCTTTGCATATTTTTAAAAGTTACTAGCTCCGAAAGCCTTTTAATCTCAGGGTGGTCAACTTTGGCACTCTGTAACTCACGCTGTATTGCAATAGGGTCACTCCAAACCAGCTATTTTGAAAGATTATATCATTGACTTTATTTGCCCCATCCATAATGTTTTAATCTGATAAATAGTTTGAAAGTTACATAAATATAAGCAATTTTTTTTTGCAAACACTATTTACCGATAGTTTTTAAAATGGCAATATCTCGAGAACCAGTCATTAGATATCAAAATCTTTACAAGATTCGTGTTTAGCATGGCAAATGCAATAAGATATGTGGTCTAATTTTTTTTAAAAAAATTTTTGAAAAATTTTTGGAAATTTACAATGGGAGTTGGCATTTATTTCCACCAAAAAAATATGTACTTTGAGTTAGCAGAATAACAAAAATGGATGTAAAACGACAACAAATTATTTTTTTGCTCTGAAATTTTTTTGACAGATAGGTATTACATAGGGGAGCTATTTGCCATCGGAAACTCATTTCCGTCAAATTTGAGTTGGCATATTTTGAATATAGGTTCACGATATGTAGCTAAGAAAATTAAGTTTTTGGTTTTTCAATTTTTCAAATTTTAAAAAACTGGACTTAGGAGGCGTTGTCAAATATTAGAAAAATGGTAAAATTTGAGTCGAGTTACCTTTTTGAAATATTTATCAAATTAGAACGGAATGCACCACAAACTCAAAAATTTACACTCTTGTATAGTTTTGTATGGGGTATCGATTAAATTTGTATGCCCTCCAACTACAGTATGGGGGTACTCACATTGTCATTCCGTGTGTAACGCATCAAAATATCGGTCTAGGACCCCATAAAATATATATGGGGCATTCCATGTGAAAGGGAGTGGAGATAGGGCGTAGGTATATTTTGAAAAAATGTTGTAGGGTAAAAATAAATGGGGGTCGGTCTCACTAATGACCCCTCTCGGACGCACCATTAGACCGGTAGAAGCTGATTAAATAAAACAAATTTACAAAAAATAAAAAAAATTGTATGGGGACCGCCTTAGCAGTTAAAGATAGAGGGTAGGTGTGTTCAGAGAAAATGTTTGGACTAAAAAAATATTGTGGGTCGGTCATACATTTTGTTGCTCTAAGGGCACTATTAGGGCAGTTAGAGCGGTTGGAACAAATTTTAAAAAATGTCGTTTTGTGTGGGAGCCCCCTTAGAAATTGGAGATAGGGTATTAGTTTGTTCCAAAGAAATATTAAGACGTAAAAATTAATGGGGGTCGGCCTTATAAAGGACCCCTCTATGACGCACCATTGGAGCAGTAGAAATGATTTTAAGATTGGAAAATAACAATAAAATTTTTTCAAAAAATTTTAAAAAATAGTAATAATCGTTATCCCACGATCTTCCTGGGCAAAAAATTTGTAGAATTGATAGAAGTTTTACACAAAAAAATTTCAAAAAAATCGAAGAGTACAAACATTTTCAAAAATGAGATTTAAATTTTAAAACTTAAAAATCGCATACTAGAGCGCTTTTAAGAATTTTTTGAGATTTTTTTTTTGGAAAGTACGTAAAAAAATAAAAATTTTGAAAAAAAATTTGAAATTTGGACCATTATTGAAGAAGTTATGATTAAAAGAATTTTGAGTAAAGGAACAAACTACTAATTTTTAAAAATTCGATATCTTTTGAACGGGTCATCAAAAAAATCTGAAAATTTACCACGAAGGAGTTTTCGAAGGGTACTAAAAACTGTAAACAAATTGGGAAAATCTAAAAAAAAAGTTTTTCAAAGTGTCCGATTTCACATGGAATGCCCCATATATTTATGATCTGTCCGTCTGTTGTTAACACGATACTGTCCAAAATAAAAGAGCTAGACTCCCGACATCTGGCACAAATATGTCTTATGTTCCTAGACAGGCTAAATTCGTAAATGACCAAAATCGGACCAGAGGGAAAAACGTTCCCCTTTGAAGAACTAAACCAACATCTGAAAAAATACATTTTTTACATGATTTTTTGTGTTTTTGTTTAACAAATGTTTTTTGTAAATAATGATGAACTTGTATTTCTTTAGTTCAAAAAGCATGAATTTTTAAACACATATTCTAGAGAAAATTCCACCCCCCCCCCCCCCATTACTACTACCGACCCCTCGCTATCCAGACAAAAAAATTCAGACATGTGTTTTTAATTTTTTTTTTTCGAGAAAATCGCATTTGAATATTAAATTTCATAACAATTTTGTAATTTGCTTGTATTTTATTGTTTCAACGTGGCGAATGAGTACTCAATATTTGCATAAATATGAAATGTAAGACTGGAATTAGCTCCAATCGCTCTAACTATCCCATGAAAGCTCCTAGACGAGTCAAATGTATGACCGACCCACAACATTTTTTTAATCCAAAATTTTTTTAAAACATATCTACCCTCTCTCTTTAACCCTTAAGGCTGTCCCCATACAATTTTTTATAAACTTGTTTAATTAAATCAGTACCTTCTAGAAGGATCAAATGTTAGACCGATTTCCAATAACTTCTCCTCCAAACGTTTTTCCCAAACGAAGACATGATTAACCCATGTAGGTCTGAACAGGTATGTTTGGGAAAAACTCTCACTCTCAAAGTGAGCTCACATACAAAAATTCCCACCGCTCTAACCGTCCCAGGGTTGTCCCTAAATAAGTCAAATGCATGACCAACCTCCAAATTTTCTTCAATACCAACATTTTCTCAGAACACATCTACACTCAAAATATTATATAAGTAAATTCAACAGAAAATACGTTTGAAACAAATGAAATATTGTTAAAAAAACGGACAACCTACATTTCACTTACATTAGAACAAAAACATTTTTCAGTTGTTTTTAAATGTTAATTAATAACTGTTGAAATTCGGTAAAAATAACTGTAAAAGTCCGTAAAAAATGACTGAACATATTTTACTGTAACAACGGTTAAAATTACGGAAATTTATATTCAGTTTTATTTATTTTTTAGAAACAATTTTAAAAAGTTCGAACCTGAGGAGAATTGAACTCATAATTTCTGGCTGATAGTCCAGCACGCTACCCTCTTGCCACAAGCTACTTATATTTTCAGCAACTAAATTTGAATTTAAAATTAAAAAAAAAATCTGATTTTAGAAATTTTCAAATAAGTGACAATATGTTTGTTTGTTTACCCTAATTCTTAAGGCGGCTCCTATACAAAATTATATTTTTTTTTTCAAAATATTGGTTGAAATTTAAAAACGCAAATTTTCGAAAGCAATAAAATTTTTGTTTTTTAACATATTGTAATAAAATTTTAAATTTATATAGGTCTTAATGTATAAAAATATTAAATATAAAGATTTTATAGTAGGAGTCCCTCAATTCCTAATTTGTTTGTTAACAATTTAAAAAGTAAAAAAGCCCATAATTTACCCACTGTTACATATTCTAACGTTGCTTTCAAAAAAATAGGACTTGATTTCATATAAATTGGAACTTCTGATTCCAAAACTGCAATCCAATTTTTTTTTAAATTTTCCGTTTTCGAAATATTCGCGTTAAAATTTTCGGTTGAAAAATTTTTAAACGCAAATATCTCGAAAAAGGAACACGCTAGAAAATTTTGCCAGTTTTGGAATCAGGCGGTCCATTTAATTTTAAATTAAGTCCTATTTTTTGGGCACTTTTTGACTTATTTGAGATATTTGCTGTTAAAAAGTAAAAGAGCCCATTATTTACTCACTGTTACATATTCTTTCGTTGCTTGAAAAAATAGGACTTGATTTCGTATAAAATGGACCCCCTGATTCTAAAACCGCAATCCAAATGTTTCATGTTCCGTTTTCGAGACATTCGCGTTCGAGATTTTCGCGCGAACAAAAATTTAAACGCCCATTTAATTTTAAATCAAGTCCTATTTTTTTGGTAAAATATGTAACGGTGGACCTGCAAATGAGCGAAATTATTAGTTTTTTACTTTTTAACAGCGAATATATAAAAAACGATATATAATTATGAATTACAGTCGAACTCGGTTATAACGAACTCGGTTATAACGAATTCTCGGTTATAACGAACTAATTCTAAAGTCCCGACGTTTTGGCATCAATTTTCACACAAAATACTTCTTTTATAACGAACTCGGTTATAACGAATCCTCGGTTAAAACGAACTACTTATTAAGGTCCCACGAATACAATTATAAAATAAAATAATATTTACCTTTTTATAACGAACTCCCATAAAGATTTTTTAATGTGCGGCAATCATGTTTATCGAACCCACAAAAGGTTGGATATTTTTGGTTTTTATTATAATTTTGATGAAATTTATTTATATTTTGAATGTTTTCTTCTCAAAAAGTATTTTATTGACAAAAAAAAAAACTCAAATAAATCAAAATTGGATCTATTTTTTGGAAATAAAACTAGGTTGAAAAAAAATATACCCCACCTATAGCGAACTACGCTTGTAACGAACTATTTTTACTGGTCCCTCGGAGTTCGTTATAACCGGGTTTGACTGTATAACTCAAAGGTCCACGAAGCAAAAATTAATAAAAAGCCCTACCATTCAATATGTTGCAAAATATTACCAGTTCAATAACCTCTTAAATTCATTAAAGCAAATGCTTCAATTATCCTTATCGCAAATTGGCAAACATCTTTGAATAAGGAAACACATTTCTCAAAAGATTAAACAATAGAATAAAACTTATTGTAACTAATTTGGCTTACACAAAAGTCAAACAATTAAGTCTAACATCTGTTTCTATTACATACTTTATTATTATAAGCCAAAAAGAATACAAGGCCAATAGATAAACTACCAACTACAGTAGACATTATGTTAATTAGGGGACAATGAAAATGAACCCTTTTTTTTGTCTTGAAATTTGGCAAAACAAAAATACGGTTGTTAGGAAAACGTGTGCTAAGTAAATTAAAAAAAAACAAAAAACTTACCCTTAAACGATGAGCCTCATCTATGGTAGCCGAAGCATGATAACTTAAAACCTCCAGAGTAACACTTTGTTTGGCCATAGCAACAATTGCCTTTTCATACATGTGGGTATTATGGATGCCCATGCCACAGAAAATTGCAAAAGCTTCAACAAAATTTTCATCATTTTTGGTAAAAGTCTTAAAGAAAATAAATTAAAAAGGGTTAAATTACATCGTTCGATAAAAAGAAAACAATCTTTGAAAAGGAACTGGATAATATACGTTTGAGACTAGAGACTAAATGTAAAAAAACTGCATTTACAGTTTTTCATTTCGTGATCCTGTTTCCTTTTAAAAGTACTTCAAAGTTTTAGAGGAATAAATTTTTGTAAAATATTTTTTAAAATATTTGTACTTTTACTGGAATGCTAATTTCCAAATGTATTTTAAAATTCTCCAAATGTATTTTAAAGTTGTCCAAATATATTTTTAAATTGTCCCAATGAATTTTAAAATTGTCCAAATGTATTTTAAAGTTGTCCAAATGTATTTTAAAGTTGTCCAAATATATTTTTAAATTGTCCAAATGGTTTTTAAAATTGCCCAATTGTATTTTAAAATTGTCCAAATGTATTTTAAAATTGTTCAAACCTATTTTAAAATTTTCCAAATGAGTTTTAAAATTGTCCGAATGTATTTTAAAGTTGTCCAAATATATTTTTAAATTTCCAAATGTATTTTAAAGTTGTCCAAATATATTTTTAAATTGTCCTAATGAATTTTAAAATTGTCTAAATGTATGTTAAAATTGTCCAAATGTATTTTAAAATTGTCCAAAACTATTTTAAAATTGTCCAAATGAATTTTAAAATTGTCCAAATGTATTTTAAAATTGTGTAAATGTATTTTAAAATTGTCCAAATGGATTTTAAAATTGTCCAAATGAATTTAAAAATTGTCCAAATATATTTTAAAATTGTCCAAACCTATTTTAAAATTGTCCAAATGAATTTTAAAATTGTCCAAATGTATTTTTAAATTGTCCAAATATATTTAAAAATTGTCCAATGTATTTTAAAATTGTCCAAATGAAATTTAAAATTGTCCAAATGTATTTTAAAATTGACCAAATATATTTTAAAATTGTGCAAATGTATTTTAAAATTGTCCAAATGGATTTTAAAATTGTCCAAATGAATTTTAAAATTGTCCAAATATATTTAAAAATTGTCCAAATGTAGTTTAAAATTGTCCAAATGATTTTTAAAATTGTCCAAATATATTTTAAAATTGTCCAAATATATTTTAAAATTGTCCAAACCTATTTTAAAATTATCCAAATGAATTTTAAAATTGTCAAAATGTATTTTAAAATTGTCCAAATGAATTTAAAAATTGTCCAAATGTATTTTTAAATTGTCCAAATGTATGTTAAAATTGTCCAAATGTATTTTAAAATTGTCCAAGCCTATTTTAAAATTGTCCAAATGAATTTTAAAATTGTTCAAATGTATTTTAAAATTGTCCAAATATATGTAAAAATTGTCCAAATATATTTTAAAATTGTCCAAATATATTTAAAAATTGTCCAAATGTATTTTAAAATTGTCCAAATGAATTTTAAGATTGTCCAAATGTTTATTAAAATTGTCCAAATATATTTTAAAATTGTGTAAATGTATTTTAAAATTGTCCAAATGGATTTTAAAATTGTTCAAATGAATTTTAAAATTATCCAAATATATTTTAAAATTGTCCAAACCTATCTTAAAATTGTCCAAATGAATTTTAAAATTGTTCAAATTTAAAATTGTCCAAATATATTTAAAAATTGTCCAAATGTATTTTAAAATTGTCCAAATGAATTTTAAGATTGTCCAAATGTATAATAAAATTGTCCAAATATATTTTAAAATTGTGCAAATGTATTTTAAAATTGTCCAAATGGGTTTTTAAAATTGTCCAAATGAATTTTAAAATTGTCGAAATATATTTTAAAATTGTCCAAACCTATTTTACAATTGTCCAAATAAATTTTAAAATTGTCCAAATGTATTTTAAAATTGTCCAAATATATTTAAAAATTGTCCAAATGTATTTTAAAGTTGTCCAAATGAATTTTAAAATTGTCCAAATGTATTTTAAAATTGTCCAAATATATTTTAAAATTGTGCAAATGTATTTTAAAATTGTCCAAATGGATTTTAAAATTGTCCAAATGTATGTTAAAATTGTCCAAATGTATTTTAAAATTGTCCAAAACTATTTTAAAATTGTCCAAATGAATTTTAAAATTGTCCAAATGTATTTTAAAATTGTGTAAATGTATTTTAAAATTGTCCAAATGGATTTTAAAATTGTCCAAATGAATTTAAAAATTGTCCAAATATATTTTAAAATTGTCCAAACCTATTTTAAAATTGTCCAAATGTATTTTAAAATTGTCCAAATGTATTTTTAAATTGTCCAAATATATTTAAAAATTGTCCAATGTATTTTAAAATTGTCCAAATGAAATTTAAAATTGTCCAAATATATTTTAAAATTGACCAAATATATTTTAAAATTGTGCAAATGTATTTTAAAATTGTCCAAATGGATTTTAAAATTGTCCAAATGAATTTTAAAATTGTCCAAATATATTTTAAAATTGTCCAAATGTAGTTTAAAATTGTCCAAATGATTTTTAAAATTGTCCAAATATATTTTAAAATTGTCCAAATGTATTTTAAAAAAGTGAAAAATTAGGGAAGATTCTCCTTTTTCATTTGCCTTCAATAGTGACGTTACATGACAAATATTTAAAAAATATTTTACAAAATTTTATCCATAAAAATTTTGAAGTCCTTTAAAAAGGAAACGGGGTCACTAAATGAAAAACTATAAATGCAGATTTACCCCATTTGATCTCTTCATTTAGACGTATGCATATCATCCGGTTCATGTGTAATATTCGCTGTCGGACAGTGTTATAATGAACAAGTGATTTCTAAACATCAAACAAGACATTTTTCTTAAAATACTTACCAAGTTATCAAATTTATTAATTAATTGTATGACACCAATAATCTGACCCAATGAATTCTTAATAGCCATACATAAGATAGATTTATGTTGGAAATTTGAATTTTCATCAACACTAGGATCAAAACGATCATCCTCATAAGCATTTGGTATACTAACAGTCTGAAATTTTAAAGAAAAATAAAAGTTGAAAATTCCCGTTTAAAAATGGATTTGATCTTATCAGATCTGTGCATATTTATTCATAAATGATCGTATCTGATTGCATATAATCATATTTAAAATGACCAAAATCGAAATCTAATTACATCTCGGTTTGGTCAACATTGGCGCAAATTAAAAAATCAGATGCAATCATATATTTTCAGATCATAGTAGATCAGATAAGATCAAATCGATTTTAAATCTTTCACTTCCCCACTCACCTCTCCCGTTGTAGCTACATGCCCTGTGATACCCACATTTATGGGAAATCTTGATTCAAATGGACTTGTACGATTTGTTGATTCCTCCTCACTCAAATCGTTAGCTTCAAAATCAAATACCCGGGAAAAGCTACCCTTTGAAGCTTCATGCACCAGCAAAATTTGTACTCTTTGGCATTGTATTAGACTCTGCATGTGTGTTAAAATACGAAACACCATGTGTTCTATGGTACTTTGTTCTTCGAATATCATGCGTGCCAAGTCAAGCAAGACCTGATTACGTTTGATTTCCAACTGTGATTTCTCATAGAGTTGAGCGTTGCGTAAACCAATACCACAGAATTGTAAATAGGAAGCAAAAACCTTGAAAGGAAAAAAAATGTTAAGAAAATACATGTTATTTATTTGTTTAAGTGACTGTAAAAAGTAAAGAAAAAAAATTAAAAATTCATTGGAAAGATTTTTTTTGTAAATTTTCCATACAGAAAGTTAAAAGAATAATATAATTTATTTTTTTATAAAAATCCTACCAAAAATCAAACAAACCGAAATTTAAAGAACTGTAAAGGGCAATAGCTTTTCTAAATTAAAATAGTTGTATTCACGTCAGCAATTTTTACCCTTGCAAAATTGCGAAATACAAAATTTTTACAACAAACACATGGTGTGAAATAAAACAACAAATAATTTTATGTGTGTTTGTTGTAAAAAATTTTGCATTTCAGACTTTGCAAGGGTAGAAATTTCTGACGTGAATACCGTCAATATGTTGTCAAAATTTAATTCTTTGCTCAATCCCGCCTGCATTTGCCGCAAACTACATATAATTATCTGAGGGCGAGTTTAAGCCTTTTGCATTTTGAGGTTATATGAGAGGCAGGGATAAAAAATCGGAATTATTAAATGGTACTGAGGCTCAAACAAAAAAGTACTTTTTCGCCCTCGATGGTACTAAAAAATAATGTCTAGTTTCTGCACGACGACCGTTTTTCGCCTGCGAAGTTCGTCGTACAGAAACTGGGCATAATTCAATACAAAAGTTCCTAAATTGAGAACATCCTTATCCATTTTTTTTTTAGAAAAAAACTCCAACAAAGGTTTCATTTATTCGAAGGTTTTCGGGATTTGTTTTAGATTTGGTTGAACAAATGTATGAAATCGTCCGGTATAGAAAAGGTACTAAATCAGTCACGAGGGTCTCTTTGAGAATTAAAAAGGACTGAAAAAGTACTAAAGAACTAACTTTTCCAACCCTGAAAAGAGGTCTCATGCCCATTGTCAAAAAAATAATGGTCTCAGAAACTTGAAAATTGGAATTTCGGATAATCTAGCAGAAAAAAAATTCCACAAAAAATACTTCTTGATTTTGAATAGAAAGATTAATTAAAATTGTAATTTGGTGCAATTTATATTTCCTAAAAAAGGCCATAGAAACTTGAAATTTTAAGTGTTTAAATCCAGAAAAAAAAACATTCTGAACAAATTGCATTTTTAAAAATTCATATATTAATGGTGAAAATAGAGTAAAACGTGTACTTTTTATATACACTCTAAAAAACTGAGTCCAGTTTCCTACTATAAGTTGGGTAAATTTCAACAAACTCCAATAATATACTGCTATAAATTGGGTAAATTTCCAATAATTTTAAGTAGAATTACACAATTTGTGTAAATTTATCCAATTTACAGTAGGAAACTGAAATCAGTTTAATTAGAGTGTATCCAGATCAAACGGGAAAAAAAAATTTTTACAAACGTACTTTTATGAAAGTTTTGATTCTTAGAGGGTAAAAATGTGTACTTTGGTACTATTTTTCAATCTAATAAAATAGTGTTTCGTACCCTCCAATATGTAAACAGCAAACAAAAAAAAAATACAAAAAAAAATCAGAGGCGTGTTTTTTTGAGTGGTGGGGGGGGGAAGGCCGGTAGTAGACGTTGGGGGACACTTTCCCCCTTGCGATAAGTATTATTAAACTTTTAATTAAACTTTTAATTAATACAATTTTATCACAATTGTATATATTTTTTTTATACCCACGCAAGGGGCGGGCAAAAAATGGTCTTTTCTGATCCTCTTGGTTGCAGATCGATGAACTTCATACGGTATAAAAATGTTTCATTTATTGTACAAATATACAAAAAATAGCATGTAAAAATATTGTGTTTTCTAGACTAGTTTTAGTTCCTCAAAGGGGAACTTTTTTCCCCCTGGTCCAATTTGGCACATCTCCGAACTTAACAAGACCATGACCATAAGACACATTCGTGCCATACTTCAAGAGTCTAGCTCTTTTATTTTGAACTGTTTCGTGTCTTCCACAGACAGACAGACAGACAGACAGACGGACAGACTGGCAGACGGACATCGCTAGAATGTCTTAGAATCGATCGCTGATCAATAATATATGTACTTTGTAGGGTCCTAGACCGATATTTCGATGCGTTACACACGGAATGACAAATTGAGTGTATCCCCATACTGTGGTTGGAGGGTATAAAAACTCAGAAGGGGTAAAACAGCCTGAATTTTAGCCTAAAAATCTGAAGGTTCAGAGATCCGCGTGTTTGGACCGTAAACACCCGCTCCAACTCAAGAGGACATTTTTGATCCATCCGTATACCAGTCCCGTCAAATTTAAATTTTCTAATTTTAAGTCGTAATACACTGAAAAAAAAACTGTAATGTTAGTTAAAAAACTAGTTAAAAAAACTTGTAAACCTACAAGAAAATTTGCTGATTTTGAACCCACATTTTTTTTTTTGGTAAAGTTAGCCAACATTTTTGTCCGTTTCGCTCTATCTTACTTAGTTTTTGAGATACATGATTTTAGGGGACCACTGGGGTTTTGAGAATTAAGAAACTCGATAACTTCAAAAATATTACTCGGAGAGCTTTTGGTTATTTTGTGGTCTTGTTCTACGTATTGAGAGCTACAAAAATGCTTTTGGACTTTTTATCGTGTCGGCAATATTTACCGAGATATGAGCATTTTAAAATTTTCGGGAATGCTAACTTTTTTGGATCCAAAGTTAGGACTCATTAGGGTACACACATATGAAGAGGGCCGGCGATACTAGAGAGCTCGAGAACCAAAAATGGCCTCCGTTTTGCTCTATCTGGCTTAGTTTCCGAGATAGCGCCATTTTAAATTTTTAAAAAAAAAAAAAATTTACAATTTATTTTTGCTAATATTAGCAAAAAAGCTTGTAAAAATTTGGTCAACTCAATTTTAAATTTAGCAAAAAAAATTAGTCCAAACTTTGTTTAAAATTGCTAATGCGCTAAATGAAATTTACAAGATATTTTTGCTAACATGCCAATCTCAACTAAAAATTTGCTAAAGGTTAGCTTACTAGCATTAGCAAAAAAAAAATTGTAAATCTACTAATCTATTATTTTGAGTGTACCTGCCAAAAAATTGCCATGTTAGAGCTGATTTTGGGAAAGTTTATGAAACAATTTTGCAAGGTCATCTTCAGTCGGCAACCATCGGTCAATGTTGAAAAAAATTACGTATTTCGACCAAAATTCATGCCCGAATTTTTTGACCAAATCCGGCTCGAAAATTCGAAAATTTGGCGCACTTTATTGCAAAAATATTTAAAAAAAAAACTCCAAAACCGTGATTTTGGTCCACAGATGCTGATTTTTAAACGAATTAATTTTTAAAGAATTATTTTTTATCCAAATTGGTCTCAAAAGTTGAAAAATGTTAAGTGTATTATCTAAAAAATATTTTAAAAAAATATAAAAACACGATTTTTGTCCGAAAATGCTGATCAGCATCTGTGGGCCTAAATCGCAGATAAGCATTTTTGGATCAAAATCGCGTTTTTATATTTTTTTAATATTTTTTTAGATAACACACTTAACATTTTCCAACTTTCCAACAATATTAAAAAAATATAAAAACACGATTTTGGTTCGAAAATGCTGATCAGCATCTGTGGACCAAAATCGTGTTTTCATATTTTTAATACCCTCCACTTGGTGATAGAGGGTATATATAAGATTGTCATTCCGTTTATAACTCATCGAAATATCGGTCTGGGACCCCATAAAGTATATATGAAGGGCTTACTGCAAAAACTTGATAAGCAACATTTTATTTTTTGGTGTTTTTCGCCTTCTACTGATGTTCCATTGAGAAATTGTTGGCAGAAGTCTTGCTTAAACTCTCCGCACAAGTATGTTGGGAATGAAAGTTCTGCAAAAGTTCTATTTTCTTCATTATTTCAAAAGTTTTTAAGCAAAAACTACCATAAAATGAAATGTTGCTTATCGAGTTTTTACAATAAGATTCTAAGATAATCTAGCGATGTCCGTCTGTCTGTCCGTCTGTGGAAATGTTGATCATGGACAAAGTATTAAACATATAGGACTGAGACTTAGCAAATTTACTTGGTAATTTCCTAAGTAGTTTGGTATTACATTTGAGCGAAATCGGTTAAGCAGTTCAAAAGTTATGAACTAAAATGTAAGAACACCTCGAAAATTTTGGTATGTTCTACATAACCTAAAAATACAAAATGCTTTAAATTGGCTGCTGGTTGGCATATGTGAACAGAATTGGACACAGAATGGAATTTTTGCAAGTAAAAACCAATTTTTTTACAAAAAAAGAATTTCGCGGAATTTTTTTTTTTTACCAAAAATTTTTTTTTGCGTTTTTTTTTTCAAAAAAAAATTTTTTTTCGCAAATAACCTTTTAATACATTGTGGAGGGTATCAATAAGTACATTCGGCAAAGCCGAATTTAACTTTTTTACTCGTTTTAATACTTTTTAGATAACACACTTAACATTTTCCAAATTTTGAGACCAATTTGGATAAAAAAAAACAGTTTTTATACCCTCCAACCACAGTATGGGGGTATACTAACTTTGTCATTCCGTTTGTAACGCATCGAAATATCGGTCGGGGACCCCATAAAGTATATATATTATTGATCCATGATCGATTCTAAGACATTCTGTGAATGTCCGTCCGTCCGTCTGCCTGTAGATGGCACGATACAGTCCAAAATAAAAGAGATAGCCTCCTGCAATTTGGCATGCATATGTCTTATGGTCCTAGGCAGATTAAGTTCGTAAATGGGCAAAATCAGCTAAGGGGGAAAAAAGTTCCCCCTTGAAGAACTGAATCAACCTCTAAAAAAATACACTTTTTTTACATGTTTTTTGTATTTTTGTTAAATAAATGAAACATTTGTTATATTTATCGGGATGGGAAGGTGCTCTCAACGTCCCCCACTTACCCCCTTCAGCCCCCCACAAATTACATTTTGCAGGGTATAAAAGATTCGGCACAGCCGCATTTAACACTCTCACTTGTTATGATTTAAAATTCAGCATCTGTGAACCAAAACGCGGTTTTGGAATTTTTTAAATATTTATACCCTACACCACACTGTGGTACAGGGTATAATGAGTTTTTGCTGATGTTTGTAACTACCCGAAATATTGGTCCTAGACCCACTTTTAAGTATACCGATCGACTCAGAATCTCTTTTTGAGTCAATTTAGTGATGTCCGTCCGTTCGTCTGTCTGTCTGTTCATGTAAACGGTGTAATCACGATACAAGTCGCAATTTTTGATCAATTGACTTGAAAATTGAAACTTAAGCCTCTTTTGGCCCAAGGACGAAGCCTATTGAAATTGTAAAAAATCCGTCCATATAAGATCCTCTTTAGTTTTGGCTCAAATGCTTTTAATAACCGCATTATAATAGGTATTTTTTTAAATTTGGCAGGTAATCATCTACACAAATCATCATTCCGAATTTTAAAGAAATCGGACCAGTTCTTCTTGTAGCCCCCATACAAACCACCGATTCCGATTTTCACATAAATCTCTCAAATTTAATGAAAATAGAAAATATTTAATTAAAATTCTGGTTGTGTTTGTTAAACGCGTACTTTAATAACCTTATCAAATCTGATTATCATTGGACCATTTCTGGACTTGGGCCCCATGTAAAAATTTCGCCCGATATTCATTTAAAGCGGTTTATTGCCAACAAAAAGAAGCTTATTTCACTCAAATTTGATTTGTGAGTGTTTTTTACAGTTATATATAAAGATTTGACAAATTATGGATCTAATCAGTCCATGTCTGAACTTGGGACCTGTTTTCCGGGAAACTCTGGTGTAGGTTATCATGCCCTTTCGAAATTGTTTCATAAATTTTCCCACAACAGCTCTAACGTTGGCATCATTTGGCAGGTATTACGACATGAAATTCGAAAATTTAAATTTGATTGAACGCCCTAATGTACATATTTAAGCTAAACTGATTGCACTTGTTATCTTGTCTCTAATAAAACTCATTCCAAATATATCTCAAATATAAAACAAATTGTATTTAACTAAAAACTACAGCTAAACTACCAAAAACATGTCTCACATTAAACTTTTCCTTGATAAAAAAATAAACTTTACTTTAGGGTAAAGTTTAAACTACAAAAAATAAATATTTAAAAGAACAAATAATCTAAGTACAATATTTGAAAAGTTTAAGGTTATTTTAAACATAAAACTTTAAACATTTCTTGTTCAATAAGATTATGGTCCTTAAATAGAATATGATATTGCGATATTTCTATTTTAACTTTAAGCTTCCAATTATCCTAGTAAATTTATTATTTTAACTTATATTACTGTGTAGCTAATATTAGATAACTTACCTTTTCATCAAGTTCTGAGAAACATTCACCATTTAATTTATTAATGACTTGTGCCACTCCAATGACATCACCCGACGAATCCTTAATTGGCATACATAGTAATGCTTTGGTACGATAACCGGTCAATGTATCGATTTCACAATTAAAACGGTCATCCTGTGGGAAGAAAAAAAAGGAATAAAAATAAATATTTAATAAAAATTCTGATTAATTTTTATTAAATAATAAAAATTGTTTTATTCGACCTTTAAAATATTATATTTTGAGGATGTTTATTCTGGCTCGAGGTCATTATTTTCTTTACTAATAAAAACCATGATATTCTCATAACATAATTTCAAGAAAATTATTTTTTGTTTTAAATTTATTTATGTTGGTCATTTTTGCAAGACTTAATCGACACGTGTTTCGGAATTTGTCAGATTCCATTGTCAAGATTATTTAGCAAAAATAGAAAAGATTTACTATAAAGTAGTAAACGAGTCTAATGACAAATCGTTTGTGCACAAACTAAAATATTACTTAGTACACAAACTAAAATATTAGTTTCCATTTTTGCTAAATAATCTTGACAATGGAATCTGACAAATTCCGAAAACACGTGTCGATTAAGTCTTGCAAAAATGAACATAAATAAATTTAAAACAAAAAATAATTTTCTTGAAAATTATGCTATGAGAATATCATGGTTTTAATTAGTAAAGAAAATAATGACCTCGAGCCAGAATAAACATCCTCAAAATATTTAATAAAAATATAATATTTTTTAAATAACAATTTAAAGAAGATTTTGATATAAAAATGTATTTAAAAAATAACACAGTGCAACAGCCAAAATTGGAGTCGGAGGAAATCGACTCGTAATCCCATTTAACCAAAATTTGACAGTTTTCCTTGTTTTTTAACAAAAAATTTTTGATTGAAATTCACATTTTTTTTGCAATTCATTTTTTTGTAATTTTACAAATTTCCACGGCATTTTTACAAAAAAAAATCTAGTAAATTCACGAGAATTCCTTGTAAGTTTTATTTTGCTAAAGAAATTGTAAATTTACAATTTTATTGTAAAATTACAAAAAAGTTCGTAATTTTTACTAGGAATTCTCGTAAAATAGGAGGTTGCAAAAAATTAAGTAAAGTCAAGAAACCTTCTTATAAATATTATCGCTTCAAAAAAAATGTAAATTTACAATTTTATTGGTAAAAAGATGTAAAATTACAAAATTATTTGTAAAAAGCTTGTAAAATTACAAGGAATTCTTGTCAAATAGGAGGTAGCAAAAAATAAAAATATTTTTTCTTATCATTTGCAAGTTTTTTTTTTTTGAGTGAAGTGAGTGATTCTACATTCCAAATATCAAGTTTCTAGAACCATTATTTCACAATATAGAAGAAGTACCAAAGTAAAAATTTATTTATTTTAAATTTCAAGTTTCCATAAAAATAGTAAAGTCCAAAATTCCAAATTTTTGACTCTTTTTGTCACTTTAGAATTGTAGTTTCAAAAAAGTACTATTTTCGGGATATTTTTTTCCGCTAGATGATCCTGAATCAAATTTCATGTTTCTAGGACCTTTATTTCAGATAATATAAAAAGTACCAAAAGCACACTTTTTTATCCCATAAGAATCGGAGTTTCCAAAAATCTAGCCTCACCCAGTCAGTTAACTCATAAATATATTCCCCATATTTATACCCTACACCACTCTGTGGTACAGGGTATAATGAGTTTGTGCTGATGTTTGTAACTACCCCAAATATTGGTCCTAGACCTACCCTTAAGCATACCGATCGGCTCAGAATTACTTTTTGAGTCGATGTAGCGATGTCCGTCCGTCTATCCGTCTGTCCATCTATCGGTTTAAGCACGATACAGGTCGCAATTTTCAATCAATTTACTTGAAATCTGAAACTTAAGCATCTTATGGCCCAAGGACAAAGCCTATTGAAATTGGAGAAAATCGGTCAATGTAAAGACCTAGCCCCCATACAAACGCCCCCTTTGGATTCGACTTAAATGACTCTAATAAGCGTATTATAATAGATATCGTTTTGAAATTTAGCAGATATCAAATTTTGTATGCACGAATCAAATTTCAACGGAATCCGGTCTGTCCTTCTGGTAGTCCCCATACAAACCACCCTCCCGATATTCACATAATTCCCTCAAAATTCATAAAAATGGAAATATTTGATAAAAAATGTATTTTTTATCACCTGTTATACGTGTACTTTAGTAACCTAATCAAATCGAAATATAATTGCACCATTTTTGGACTTATTCCCCCATATAAAAATTTCCACCGATATTAAGTTAAATCGGTCTATTGACAAAAAATAAATCAATTCCACTAAAATTTGATCTGTATGTGTTTTCTACACTAAATAAAGATCTAACAAAATACAGATCCAATCGGTCCATGTTTGGACTTGGGACCCATTTTCCAGAAAACACTGGTGTAGGGTATCATATGGTCGGTCTTGGCCGACTATAACTTTCTTACTTGTTTTTTCTGTGTATGAAGTGTTGAATTTTACAAAAGTAATATTTTTAATATTCTTAAAATTTTTATACTATCATACAAATGATATTAATGTGTTATTAACAGGATTCTTAAGAAATATTTATTTATTTATGCATAAATGTAAAAACTTTGCTTATAACACAAAATAAATTGGTACATATTTCAAATGAAATGTGTTTTTGATTGAAAGACGGGGAGTTTTAAAGAGAAAAATGTTTTAAATGCATACAAATTTTAAGGATTTATTGTTATTTGTGTAAATTATATTAAAGATTTAAAGAATAATTTAATTTAAGTTGAGACCGAAAAGAATATGGGGCGCTCCATGTCAAATCGGACACTTTGAAATTTTTTTTTTTTGATTTTCCCAATTTGTTTTCGAAATTCCTTCGTGGTAAATTTTCAGATTTTTTTGATGACCCGTTCAAAAGATATCGAATTTTTAAAAATTGGTAGTTTGTTCCTTTATTCAAACTTCTTTTACTCATAACTTCTTCAATAATGGTCCAAATTTAAAATTTTTTTCTTCAAAATTTTTGTTTTTTTACGTGCTTTTTAAATCCCAAAAAATTCTTAAACGCGCTCTAGTATGCGACTTTTAAGTTTTAAAATTTAAATCTCATTTTTGAAAATGTTTGTACTCTTCGATTTTTTTGAAATTTTTTTGTGTAAAACTTCTATCGATTCTACAAATTTTTTGTTCAGGAGGATCGTGGGATAATGATTATTACTATTTTTTAAAAATTTTTTAAAAAAATTTATTGTAATTTTTCAATCATAAAATCATTTTTACTGCTCCAATGGTGCGTCATAGAGGGGTCATTTATAAGACCGACCCCCATTAATTTCTTCGTCTTAACATTTCTTTGAAACAAACTAATACCCTATCTCCAATTTCTAAGGGGGCTCCCACACAAAACGACATTTTTTAATAGTGCCCTTAGAGTAGGCTGACCATTCGTACTGATTTGATCAGTACATGTACTGATTTTTGATCACGTGTACTGATCAAAAAACGTTGTACTGATTTGTACTGATTTTTAAAAATATGTACTGATTTTTGAACATTTCAACAAAAAAATAATTTTATTCGAAAGTTCTGTACAAAAACTTAAATTTTCATAATATAGGGTGGTCCAATAACAAGTATCTTTTTAAAAATTCAATAAAATTCGTCACAGTTGTTTTTTATAACTCAAGTCGTACAATGGGATAATTTATATTGAATTTATTCTAATGAGGTTAAAAAAAGACTTTAAAATCTGAGGGATTTTCTTACTCTCTAAGCGTGTGGAATTTTGTTACATTTTCTGCACTGAAACGATCAAAACATTCAAATGAAGTCAACTAAATTTTCTGTAAAATAGTTGTTTTTTCGCAGTTGTTTTTTGTAGTTCTTTTTTAGCAGTTGTTTTTTGCAGTTTTTTTTAAACAGTTGCATTTAATCAAAATACATGGGGTCAAGTTAGTTTAACCGACATTTTTGAGTGTTGAAAAAACATCAAAAACATAAAAACTTGGGGGTACTGATTTAAGCTCAGAAAAAAATGGTCACCCTACCTAAGAGCAACAAAATGTATGACCGACCCACAATATTTTTTTAGTCCAAACATTTTCTCTGAACACACCTACCCTCTATTTCTAATTGTTAAGGCGGTCCCCATACAATTTTTTTTATTTTTTGTAAATTTGTTTTATTTAATCAGCTTCTACCGGTCCAATGGCGCTTCCGAGAGGGGTCATTAGTGAGACCGACCCCCATTTATTTTTACCCTACAACATTTTTTTAAAACATACCTATGGCCTATCTCCACTCCCTAAGTAGGCTCCCATACAAATAACAGTTGGAGCAAATTTTATAAAAATGTAATTTTGTATGGGAGCCTACTTAGGGAGTGGAGATAGGGCATAGGTATGTTTTAAAAAAATGTTGTAGGGTAAAAATAAATGGGGGTCGGTCTCACTAATGACCCCTCTCGGAAGCAGATCTAAAAGCATACGACAAATATAATTAGACATGAGGATACAAGAATGTGAGCATTAGACGCGTTTTTTGTATGGCAAAAATATATTTCTTCCAATTTTGAACGTCCGGGCAAATTTTTATTGCCTTGAGCCTACAAATTTAAGGCCAATTGGGTTAATTTAGGGCCAGTCGGGTCAAATTAACCAGTCGCGATCAAAGTTTTGGATTTTCGAAATTAAAAAAAAAAAAACTTAAAAAATGCCTTGATAGACATCAAATTTATTAAATCTGAATATAAAAAAATCGTTCGTATTAATTAATTCGGATGCACTAAACTCGAATATAAAAAAAAATGGTTTGAACGGTTTTCAAGATACACTGAAAGAATTTTGTTCATTACGGCTATGAAAACGTACATTGATTCTAAGAAAAAAATCATTAAAAGTCAGCTAATGATGCCCTTCGTAGAATCTTTGAATCAGATTCATTGAAACCAGAAACCTATGAAAAAGTTCATGGGCTATGAACAAAAAAAAAATAAATATTATTTAATTCAATTTTATTATTTCAATTTATTTATTCTTTTATTTTTTTTTTATTATTTTATTTATTTGCAATTTTCTATTTTTAAAAATTTATATGTTTTTTAACTTATCCCCACCGAGATTAAAACACAGAACCAATGGTTTGTGAAGCTTAGTCTCTAGCCACTAAAGTATATAAACAAATGAAGGGCTTACTGCAAGAACTTGATAAGCAACATTTTATTTTTTCGTGTTTTTCGCCTTCTGCTGATGTTCCATTGACCGATTTTTGGCAGAAATCTTGCATCAACCCTTCGTACAAGTATATTGAGAATAAAAGTTCTGCAAAAGTTCTATTTTCTACATTATTTTAAAAGTTTTAAAGCAAAAACCACCATAAAATGAAATTTTGCTTATCGAGTTTTTACAATAAGCCCTTCAAATAATAACACATAAAATTCCATTTTGTTTAATATTCTGCTTTAACATATTGAGTTTGTATCTATGCTCTGTCACAACGCTCTGCCAAAAGCTGCATGTGTATTTGAAGAATAGAAATTTTTTGTGTATTTACAAAAAAAAAAAAAAAATAGCGAACGTTATAAAACTATGTGTTAGTTGGAGCTGATTTCTAAGGCATCGACAATAACCGCCACAACCGGTAGGTCTTGGGTTCGAGAACAGGCCAGGGCAGCAATGCTTTTTTATATTTTTCATGTTTTTTATGTTTTTTTATTATTGTTTTATATTTTTTTAATATATTTTTTCAACAATTTCAATTATTGTTAATTATTTTAATTTTTAAAAAAATTAAAAGGCATATTTATGAAATTTTTTTTTTATGAATGACATTCATTAATTCTATGATTTTTTCTTTGAATCTAACTAAATCTATGAATAAAATTCTATGAAATATTTCACAATACTAATGAATATTCATTCAGCCAATGAATTGTTTCATAGATTCTATAAATTTGGTTTTATGAAATTTGTTCATAAATACTATGAACAATAACACCGCTCTACAAATCTGAGGTTTGTCGCTGCGTTTTGAATTAAACCAAAAAAAGTTAATAGGTTTTGGTTTCCCGATTCCAAAACGGTCACTCAAATTTTTCTATCACGTCACAATTTTAAAATATTCGCGGTTAAAGTGTCAAAAAAGGCCCATTTTGGCCCTTTTCGAGCGCCTATAAAATAAGATCCTGACATGCGAATGACTTGATATCAAGCTCATTCGAAAGTGCGTAATTTTTTCTTTAAGACCAAATCAAATTTTCATGGAATTTAATTTTTTATAATGGTAAAAAAATCATTATCCACAAGTGCTTTGATTCTAATATTTACGTGTGTATTTGTATGGAAATTTGTTAAAAAACACTGTGTAAATAAACTAAATATTTAAAAAATGTAAGGTTTTTTGGTAATGATTTTTTTACCATTTTAGAAAATTAAATTCCAAGAACATTTAATCTTGTCTTAGAGATAAAATTACATACTTTTGAATGAGCTTGATACCAAGTCAATCGCATGTCAGGATCTTATATTATAAGCTTTCAAAAAGGGTCAAAAATGGCCTTTTTCGGCACTTTAACCGCGAATAGCTCAAAATCCTGATGTGATAGACATATTTGGGTAGCAGATTTGGAATCAGCGCAACAATCGCTACCTAAATCACTTGCCAGAATCCAATACGCATTTTCATGTTGAGCTGTGTAATTCTTTCAGCGTATCGCTATTTAAAATTTGTAAAAAATACCGATTTTTCCAACTTTCAAAAAGTTTTTAACAAAACTCTCAAAATTTCATTCCCTTGGCCTGTTAATAGAGCTTGAGCCATTATTTCATTTAAGCTTAATTTGAGCTCAAAACGGTCATTTTAATCCGTGGCGCCCTTTGCTTAAAGTTTGGATTTTTTGAAAATTTCCACCTAATGTTTTGATTTTTTAAAAAAATTAATTTTAGTAATCCAAAACTTTGATAGCCGGGCGACACTGGTTAATTTAAACTGATTGGTCTCAAATTTGTACTAAACAATTTTTAGGTTAAATAGAATACAAATTTTCCTAGACGTTTAAAATCTTAAGAAAAACTTTTTTCCATGCAAAAAAGGCCTGTCTAATATGACAACTTTAAGCAGGGTATTGAAAAACAAAATATATTAATATTCAGATAAATAATCAAAATGACATTAATTTGATGCCGCGACATTTTTTGTTTATTAAAAAAACAAAGATTATTAAAAATACGCATATCATAAATTATAGAATAAATAAAGACGAAACAAAAAATCATCATTCTTAGCAAATTTCAATGATGATACAATAATTTATGTTATACAATTTCGTCTAGAAAAAAAAAAACATTATTTATTACATTCGTTTTTTTTTTTCATTCTTCTAAATAAGTATTATTAACATTTTAAGCACAATAAAAGCTTTTAGAATGAACAAAATAACAAAACATATTTATGCTAATTGCCAGTCAAGCATTAAATTAAAATATTTACTTAAGTTTTGTATGGTTGACAATGAGAGAGAGAGAGTATTCTATTGCAAAAGTCCTGTTGTTAAAAAATAATAATAATTAACCCTCTAGTAAACTAGGTGGCCTTAAATGTTTCATGCAATGGCAAAAAATTTTCTATAGAAAATTCTCTCGATATCGATAGCAAAAAATTTTCTATAGAAAATTCTATCGATATCGATAGCAAAAAATTTTCTATAGAAAATTCTATCGATATCGATAGCAAAAAATTTTCTATAGAAAATTCTATCGATATCGATAGCAAAAAATTTTCTATAGAAAATTCTATCGATATCGATAGCAAAAAATTTTCTATAGAAAATTCTATCGATATCGATAGCAAAAAATTTTCTATAGAAAATTCTATCGATATCGATAGCAAAAAATTTTCTATAGAAAATTCTATCGATATCGATAGCAAAAAATTTTCTATAGAAAATTCTATCGATATCGATAGCAAAAAATTTTCTATAGAAAATTCTATCGATATCGATAGCAAAAAATTTTCTATAGAAAATTCTATCGATATCGATAGCAAAAAATTTTCTATAGAAAATTCTATCGATATCGATAGCAAAAAATTTTCTATAGAAAATTCTATCGATATCGATAGCAAAAAATTTTCTATAGAAAATTCTATCGATATCGATAGCAAAAAATTTTCTATAGAAAATTCTATCGATATCGATAGCAAAAAATTTTCTATAGAAAATTCTATCGATATCGATAGCAAAAAATTTTCTATAGAAAATTCTATCGATATCGATAGCAAAAAATTTTCTATAGAAAATTCTATCGATATCGATAGCAAAAAATTTTCTATAGAAAATTCTAACGATATCGATAGCAAAAAATTTTCTATAGAAAATTCTATCGATATCGATAGCAAAAAATTTTATATAGAAAATTCTATCGATATCGATAGCAAAAAATTTTCTATAGAAAATTCTATCGATATCGATAGCAAAAAATTTTCTATAGAAAATTCTATCGATATCGATAGCAAAAAATTTTCTATAGAAAATTCTATCGATATCGATAGCAAAAAATTTTCTAAAAGTCAAAATTTTACTAGAACTTTATTACAACATGAGTGGGTTATATTGGTATTTTGACCAAAATCAAATAATGATTTATATATTTTTTGTTTTTGTTACTCTGCTTGTGTTTTATGTTTGTTTTTGCTTAACTGAAGTGTCCTTGAAATTATTGAAGGATTTTTTTTGTTAATTTCTAAACATGATATTTGAATTATTTATCAAATATCTTTTGTTATAAAAAATGGAATATCTTAATAATTTATAACAAGAATGTAAACAACAACATTTAAGAATATAAATCAAGAAATGGAAAAAAAAAAATTATGAAAGTTTCTGGTAGAATTGCATTTATACAAGAAAAAGCAACCCTTCGAAACTAATTGATATTAAAAATCCTAGGCTAAATGTTGTATAAAAAAAACACTCAGCATCAAAGATTTTTTTCTATAGAAAAAATCTCAGCTACAGCTAAATTTTTGGTCGAGGAAATCACTAAGAATCTACGCCACTGTTAAAAATTGTCATGTTCTCACACATTTTTTAAATCGAAAAATTCTCAAAATTTCTCAAAGAATTTTCGATCTCATAAAATATTTTGATAAAAAAATGTCAAAATTGTTTTAGTAAACATTATGGTTTCAATTTTACTAACCTGATATGCATCTGGTATATTAACAGGTTCACCACTTTCCGCAACATGTCCAGCTATGCCAGTACCCCAAGCAATTTGTACCTCATCCTGTTGTTCCATTTCTTCAACAGTGCTACGAGGACAAACGTCAAATAGTTTGGAGACAAGGCACCTTTAATGAAAAGATAAAAAAAATGAGATTAAAATTTTAAATTAAATGTTTCACCCAAAAAAAAAAAATCAATGAACGATTTTCATAGTATTTATGAAAAAATTCATACAATTTATTAACGTTTTCATAATACTTATAAGCTTTTTCATAGTATTTATGAAAAATGTTAATAGTTCTTAAATTTCACAAATTATGATTTATTCATAAATACTATGAAACGGTATATAAGTATTATGAAAAAGTTAGTAAATTGTATGATTTTTTTCATAAATACTATGAAAGTAGTTCATTGGATTTATTTTTTTTTAATTTAGTTTCTGAAACTTTTTAATAATATAAACAAAATAAAAGTAATAGATGGGCGCCCCAGTAGGCTAGTTCATAGAGTGATAGCCTATGAGTTTGGGGGTCGTGGGTTCGATTCCCACCAGAGGCCTTGGTCTGTTTCGCTACAACGAGACAATGGGCATCGTCACCCGACTCGGTTAGGTTAATTTAGTATATGATTTGTAATTATATGTTAAAAATTCAATAAATAATTAAAAGAAAAATATAAATTACAAATAATGAACAAGCGAAAAACCCACAAATAAGGAATTTCTGAATTCTAAATGCCGTGTTAATTTTTTTTTTTAACTTCTTGTAAATGTTCGCTAGTCTTGTGAATTTTGTCCCCTCTTAAATTTTTAAAACTAAAAATTTTTATCACTTTTATGCATACAAAATATCATAGAAAACTATTCCATGATAGTTACTTTTAAATTACTTTGTATTATAAAAACTACTAAAACTAAAATCTGTGAATAAAAAAAATAGAAAAACTACCATTGCCAACTTTAACGAACAATAACAACTAAAATGTCAACCATAACAATGGTTGCATTATGCAAATTTCATTGAAATTTTCCTAAACCCAGCAAAACTAAAAGAGAATGGAGAGTTCTTAACATGCCTTCAAATTTCGCTAACACGAGAACTGGCGCGAATCCAGCTCTTGGGTTTGGGGGATAAAATTTTTTTTTACTTCAAAAAAAATTTCTAATAGGGAAATTCCATACGAATTTGAATTAAATTTTTCAAATTTCGGCGATCGTCGGGAAAAATATGGTTCTTTTTGGTCTAAAAACTCCCTGCCGCTGATACACCAACATTTTTTATCGGGGCCAAACTTTAACCTCCCCAGAGGCACAGGTTTAAATTGTCCGATTTGTCTAAAAATTTAAATATGGAATTTTTAGACCAAAAGAAACCACAATGCTGTTTAATATTTTGAGGCAATTTCCTATATTCTAAAGAATTAGATTCTGAAATATTTTCTGAGACATTTTTCATATAGAAATATACCCAGGTTCTGAAATATTTTCCTTTAGAAAAAATCTTAAATTCTTAGTTATTTTTTCTTTAGAAAAAGTATCAGATTCTGAGACATTTTTCTTTACTACTCTCATTTTTTAAATAATTCTAACCTAACTGAGAACTGGTAACAATGACCGTCGTCTCGTTGTAGCGAAAAAATTTTATTGAAATTGGCTCATTATTTAAAATGATATAGGTACTTAAAAGTGAACATTTTTAAGTTTTCATATGTTTATAAAAACCAAAATAACAATAAATTAACAAATGCTATTAACGTCATTTATAAGGGGTTCAAATACCTTTAATTTTGTCCATACAGCTTATTCGTCCCCTGCCTATTACATTTTTTAGAGCAAAAATTCTAAAAAAAATTAATATTTTCTGAACTTTAAAAAAATATTAAAATAAAACGAAAACGCATTTTAGAAATCCACCATGACAGACCGATGGGGAATTTTATTAGCTAAATTTAAGAAAAAGAAAAACTAAAATCGGTTAAGAATTGCGACCTGTAGGCAAAATCGGACAAAAAAAGTAAATTTTTCCCCACTGTGCCACGACCCCCTGTTTCATAGGCTAGCACGCTACCAACTAGCCTACAGGGGCCCCCTTTTTCTTTACTATAGAAAAAGTTTCAGATTCCGAAATTTTTTTTATAAAATAAAAGTCACAAATTTTGAGACATTGTTTCTTTAGCAATAGTCTTAGGATCTAAAACAGTGGTGCCCAAAAAGAGAAACAATAATATAGTAATTTTTAAGAAATATGAGAGTGTATTAGTACTATTACTCTGAAAGAAATCATAACAACAATAAATATTATTTGTGTAGTTTTTTTTATCAAACAAAGCGATATCGACCTGCTTCTTTGAATGATGGCAAACAACTATGGAGTTTTTTTGTTTTTTACGCTCTCTGTTGTTAGTTTCGTTGTCGTTCGGATTGTGTCCGTGTACAAAGCCGAATCATCGTTGATCTTTAACAAGTGTTTGGGCACCATTGATCTAAAACGTTTATTAAAATAAATCTCAGACTCTGAAAAATTTTTCATGCCGAAAAATTCACAGATTCTGATTTATTTTTTCTGCAGAAAATGTCTCAGATTCTGATAATTTTTTTCTATAGAAAAATTACCCAATTTTTTTTAGAAGAAATTTTTTAGATTTTTCCTATTGAAAAATCCTAATATTTTTCTATAAAAAATTCTCAGTTTATCCTATTGAAAAATTCTCAGATTTATCTTATTGAAAAATTCTCAGATTTTTTCTTTACACTCAAAATAATAACTCTGTAAAATGCTCTGTAAAATGACTGTAATCTCAATTCAACAGATATTTGACAGAGTTTTCTGTCAAAATACAAATTTACAGAAAATACTTTGTATTTTGTTGTGACAAAAAAACAAAGTTTCCTCTGTTATAATACTTTTTACTTTGTAATCTAAATTTTACAGATAATTAACAGAATTTTCCGCTAAAATACAGATTTAAGCAAAATACTTTGTATTTTTTTATAAGCAAAAAAGTTTTCTGTTTTGAGTAGTTTTTGTTTTTGTTACCAAACATCAAAATTTTGAAAAAGTAGTTGAAAAAGTAGCAAAAAAAGTTATCAAAAAAAATCTTTTCAGAAATCTTATAAAAATTTTACAAAATAACATGCATTTAACTAAACTCTGTAAATTTACAGAGTTTTTCCTGTATTTTTTTTTCTGCATCAAATGCATTTTACAAATATATGTAAATTTACATACCCTAGTAAAAATGGTTTTGTATATATCCATGTATAAATTGATACAAATATATCTAATTATACATAAATTTATCTTATTATATAAAATTATATATAAAATTTCTCAGATAAGACCAAAATTCGTATCAAATTTTATAAAATTTTATCGAGAGTTATATCAAATTTTATATAATTTGATACGAAATTTGGTCTTATCTGATTGATTTTTCATATAATTAAATATAATAAGATCTCAATATGTATAAAAAGATATATTTGTATAAATTTATACATGGCTACATACGAAATGATTTTTACTAGGGTAGTTTTCTTTGCTAAATCGTGGTTTATATAACCAATATTTTACTAGAATTTCTGTAAATTAACAAATTTTTTTTTGTCCAAATCATTTTACAGAGTTTTAAAATAAACTTACAGAGTTTTCTCTGTCAAAAAGCTTTCATATTCAACCAATATTTTACAATAAACTCTGTAAATTAACAGTTTTTTTCTTGTCAAAATCATTTTACAGAGTTTTTTAGTAAAATTACCAAGAAATGTTGTTAGCTGGAAAAGTATGTTGTACTCTGTTAAATTAGCAGAGTTTTTCTGTAATTTAACAGAGTTATTATTTTGAGTGTGGAAAAATTTTCAGATTTTTCCAATTTTTTTTTTAGAAGAAATTTTTTAGATTTTTCCTATTGCAAAATTCTAATATTTTTTTATACAAAAATTCTCAGATTTTTTCTTTAAAAAAATTCTTAGATTTATCCTATTAAAAAATTCTCAGATTTTTCCTTTAGAAAAATTTTTAGATTTTTCCTAAAGAAAAAGTCTCAGATTTTTCCTATAGAAAAGTTTTCAGATTTTTCCTAAAGAAAAATTCGGAGATTTTTCAATAGAAAAATTCTCAAAATTTTTCCTATAGAAAAATTCACAGAAAAAAATGTCTGAAACATTTTTTTATATTTTGAATAAGTTTTTCTATAGTAAAAGTCTCTAATTCATATACATTTCTTTTATAGAAAAATTCCAAAATTTTTCTTGAAGAAAATTATCAGATTTCCCCTATAGAGAAATTCTCAGATCTTTCTTATAGAAAAATTCTCAGATATTTTTCATAGAAAAATTTTCAGTTTTTTAATATAGAAAAATTCTCAGACTTCTCCTTTACAAAAATTTTTAGATTTTTCCTTTAAGAAAAAAAATGCTCACATTTTTCCTATAAAAAAAATCTCAGATTTTTCCTATAGAAAAATTCTCAGATTTTTCCTATAGAAAAATTCTCAGATTTTTTATTGAAAAAATCTTACTTGATGTACTTTTTTTCTTTTCATCAAAAAAAATCATCAAAAACTTTTTTTCATCAAAATTTTTTTCACCAAAAATTTTGGGTTCATTAAATTTTTTTTAACATAATTTTGTTTTTCGTGAAAAAAACATTTTTTTTTTTTACCAAAACTACTTTTTCACCAAGTCTAAGCTTTTCGCATACAAATTTTCCATTTGTTTAGCAAATGTACATAAAACAAGTGAGAGTGTTATATTCTTTGGTGCAGAATCTTTAATACTCTCCAAAATGTAAAAACACTTTTTTAAACTTATTTTTTTCACTCACCTACGAAATGTACAGCTCTTTTGGTTTTTCAATGGGGTCCTCGACTGATATTTCAATTCGTTTTGCATGGAATAGCAAAGTAATATAACATTATTTTTTCTAAAAAAAACTTTGCTTTGGCAAGTACACCCAAGTTTTCCGCAAAACATTATCATGATTTAATGTTTTGGGCAAGAGTACAAAATTCGCAGGTATCTTTTTCTATAGAAAAAGTCGCAGATTCAATAAATTTATTTTATAGAAAATTCTCAAATTTTTCCTGAAAAAATTATCAGATTTTTTCTATAGAAAAATTCTTAAATATTCCGTATTGAAAAATTCTTAGATTTTTCATATAGAAAAATTCTCAGATTTTTCCATAGAAAAATTCTCAGATTTTCCCTATCAAAAAATATTCTTAGATATTGCCTACAGAAAAATTCTCAGATTTTTCCGAAAAAAAAATTACAGATTTTACCTATGTAAAACGTATCTTTAACGATTCTCAAAGTTTTGCCAAAGAAAAATTCTCAGCTTTCCTATAGAAAAATTCAGAGAAGATTGAAAGACTTTTATTCCCTCTTTAAAAGATTCCGAGAAATTTTTTAGAAAATTTTTTTGATTCTTAGGCAATTTTTTTCTTACACAAAAAAAACAAGTAGAAAAATTAATTTCGACTTAGCCGAATCTATAAATACCCTCCACAATGCATTTTTTAAAGGATAGTAGATTTTGATTAGAAATATTTTGTTTTGAGTAAAAAACTCTTTTTTTGTAATTTAAAAGAAAAATTACTATTTTTTTTTTTTGAGTGTAAAACTTTTTTTCGAGTGTAATGTTTTTATAACTGTAAAAATATTTCTGAGTGAATGCACGTACGTATGTACACAAAATATTGACATTTTTGTAAAAAAAAACTAAATTTTTTTTTTGAGTGTAAAATTTTTTTCGAGTGTAAAATTTTTTTCGAGTGTAAAATTTTTTCGAGTGTAATTTTTAAGTTACCAATGCTTTTAAAACTAAACAAGTTTAAAAAGCATTGCTTTAAAACTAAACTAGTTTGAAAAGCATTGCTTAGTTACCACCAATGCTTTTAAGACTTGTTTACCACGTGGCATTTAAGATGAACAAAATCTGAAATTCGGGGTTTTGCTTATAACTTTTGAACCACTTGACCGATTGAGCTGAAATTCAATACCAAATAGACCTGAAGAACGACAAAGACATATGGCACGTTTCAGCAGTCTCATTATTATTTTTCGAAAGTTATCGTGTTTTTTATCTCGTAAATTTGCGAAAACCCCTTGCCGAAATTTACTCTTTTGCTCATAACTTTTGAACCACTGGACCGATTTGGCTGGATTGCAATACCAACCTGACCAGGTAAATGACCAACATATATGCCAAACTTCAGTAGCCTCTGTGAAGTCTTTCAAAAGTTAGCGTGTTTTCTACGGACAGACAGACAGACGGACGGACGGACGGACGGACGGACGGACGGACATCGCTAGATCGACTTAAAATCGATCGAGGATCATGAATATATATACTTTATGGGTTCCTAGACCAATATTTCGATGTGTTACAAACGGAATGACAAACGTATATATACCCTCTATCACTAGAGTGGAGGGTATAAAAAAAAAATCCAATGTACGATGTTCATAGTATTTATGAACAAATTCATACAATTTATTAACATTTTCATAATACTTATAAACTTTTTCATAGTATTTATGAAAAATGTTAAATAGTTCTTAAATTTCACATATTATGAAAACCTAATAAATTGTATGAATTTGTTCATAAATACTATGAAAATCGTTCATTGGTTTTTTTTGTACAATTAGAAAATTAAATTTTCTTGGATTTTCCTATAGAAAAATTCTTAGATTTTCCTAAAAAAAAAAATTTAAGATTTTTGCAAGACATTTTTTCTATTGAAAAATTCTAACATTCCGAGTTATTTGCCTATGAATATATCATTTCAATATCCCCCCCCCCTCCCCCCTCTTACTCTGCTTTATATTCCTTTCCCGTTTTTTTCTTCCAATTTGGGGAATTTCCTATTCCAAAAAAACACGTAATTTTTATTTTTCTCCCCATTTCCTCCCTTGTATGTTGTAAAAATAATCACACTCAAAAATAACCTTATCAACTTACTAGAAAAAGTTTCGTAATCTTATTTTACCAATATTTGACAGTTTTCCTTATTTATTAACAAATAATTTTCGATCGAAATTTCCATTTTTTTTTTAATTTTACAGTTTTTCTTGTAATTTTACAAATCTCTAAAATTTTTTACAAAAAAATTTAGTAAATTTACGAGAATTTCTTGTTTTAAGTTTTATTTTGCCAAACAAATTGTAAATTTACAATTTTATTGGTAAAAATCTTGTAAAATTACAAACAAGTTCTTAATTTTTACTAGGAACTGTCGTAAAATAAGAGGTTGCAAAAAATCTAGTAAAATCACGAAACCTCGTTGTATGTTTAATCGCGTCAGAAAAATTGTAAATTTACATTTTTTTTTTTAAAAAAGCTTGTAAAATTACAAATTTGTTTTGTTTTTTTTTTTTTTTTGAGTACATTGATTAGATCTTGTTTTTTAACATCGTCTATATTTTCAACAGAGCTAAAAAATTTTATTATGACATTTTAAGTGAAATTGCTTTTTAATGTGTCTCATTTTTCCATACCGCGGTTTTTTGCTGGGATGCCATTTAAGACAATCCTAAGCATTCATGATTATTTTTTTCTGTACAAACATGTTCTATTTGGAAAAAATTAAAATAGAAAAATCCAACAATAGAAAACTTTTATGTTGGCAAATTGTTAAAAAAAATTTAAATTCACGAAAAAATAAATGATAATAAAACTACAACTATTGTTAAAAACTAAAAAAAAAATATCAAACTTAAATTCAAAGGCGTCATTATGACTAGGCACAAAAGTGAAAAATTAAAATATGTTTACTAAAAATGGATACTAAGAAAAATGTTGTGCCAGGAAAAACACTTGATAAAGCATTTTAAGTGAAATTCTATTTACTTTTTTTGTGAATGCAAAACTTACTTAAAGTTTTAATTAAGATTCAACAAAGCGTATGATTAATAAAAACATTGAGGTTTTTTCTTGTTTAGTTTTCTATTATTAAATGTTTAGTGAATTGTTAATTATTTTAACAATTATTAATCACTTCAATGAATTTGAATGCGAATATTTGAAAAAAAAATCTCTTTGTGTTGTGAGGAGTAGTAGTAGTAGTTTATTTGAAATAAAAGGAGGAAAAAGTAGAGGATAAACCAGACATTGTTAACGTTATGGAAAAAATGGAAAATTCCAAAAATTGTCAGGAATATTATAAAACGACTGCAGATTTTAAGGAAAATTAAAAAAAAAAGTCAGACTATTAAATTCGGCTGTACCGAATCTTTTATACCCTTCCATAGAACTGTATACACAACAAAAAAATTTAAAAATGATTAATGCAAAAAATTTAATTTTTTCAAAAATCAGTAAAAAATTGCATTTTTACTCAAAATAAATTTTTTCCATAAAAAAAAAAAAAAAAAAAAAATCGAATATACTTTTCAAATGCGCTAGTGAATGTTGAGTCAAATTTGCGGGACACTCTCAAATTTTAAAGATTTTGTCAAAAAAAAATTTTTCGGACTTTTCTCACAAAAACACCAATTTTAAATTTATGAACTTTTTTGGATAGAAGAAGGCGAAGAAGGTTCATGTGTGTGAATTAGTCTATACATAAGTAAAATTTTTAAAATTTTTTGAGGCGATACAATTTACAAGTATGTTTCTTGACTTTACAAGATTTTTTGCTACCTCCTATTTCGCGAGAATTTCTAATAAAAATTAAGAGCTTTTTTGTAATTGTATTTTACCAATAATAAAAAGCTTGTAGTTTACCAATAAAATTGTAAATTTACAACTTTTTTGGCGCAATAAAACTTAGAAGGAATTCTTATAAGTTAACTAGATTAACAAATACACAAATGCACAAATACCAAAAAAATATTTTACAAAGTATATGCATTACAACTTTGTAGTCCTTTTAAAAGGAAACAGGATCACGAAATGAAAAACTTTAAAATGCAGTTTTACTCCATTTGATCTCGAAAAATACTTTCAGACGTATGTCATCCGGTCAGTGATGCCATTTTAGCACTTTTAGTGCCAGGTCTAGCACTTTTTTTTTGACATAGCGCTAAAGTTTTGGAAAAAAGTGCCAAGTGATGAGTTAGCACTTTTTTAAAATTTTTAGCAATTTTTTTTTTTTTACATTTTAATTTGTTTTTTAAAATCTCTTGTAAAAATTTTTAGCCTGCGGTGCTTTCTTTGCACCTGTATAATGCAATAACTCCCAAATCGTATGGAATTTATTTAATGTTTATTCTTTTGAAAATCAGGAATCCTAAGAAATTAAGAAAGTAGGTATAAATTGAAACAAAAATTTAGAAAATATAAATTAAAATTTCAAAATCCCAGTTAAAATTCAGGAAACCCAATATAAATTTAAAAATCCAGATAGAAATTAATAAAAGATTAATTGAAATTCAAAAATACCAAGCTTGGCAGTCGAAACGAATAACGGTATCGATATTGGTATTGGTATCGTTTTTTTTATTTATTTCGGTATCGGTATCAGTTACGGCATTTGAGTTGAATCGGTTACGATATTACCGATACCGAAACGTCGATACCGGTATTATCGAAAAAAAAATGCTAAAAATATAAAAAACGCATAAAAACTAAAAAAAAATATTTTTTTTCAATTTTAATACTAAACACGTATTTACGAATTTATTTTTAGCATTTTTGCTAAAATGTCTCTTAAAATGTGAGAAAAAAAATTAAAATAGCACTTTTTTAGGGGGTCAGCGGGGACGTTGCCGAACCACACCTACAAAAGGGGCCGGGCCGAGAAAACTGTAATTTTCTTATACTCTTGATCAAAGTGCAGGACTATGAAGTTATTCTGACATAAAATATTTCATTTGCTTAAGAAAAGTAAAAAAAAATATGTAAAAAATAGTAGAAAAGTTAAATTCGACTTAAAAGGGAAGTCTCCCTGGTGTCACCCTTCGATCTTCATGATATTTGGACACGTTGTGCAGAACGAAAATTAATTCGACAAGTCCTTTTTTTTATCGGCCAAAATTCATTTTAAGGGGTGGTCGATTTGTATGGGAAGAAGTTAACCTTTTTTAGTTTTTTACGATTTACGCCTATTTACTCAAAATTAATATAGGCACATTTGATATCAGAGTAAAGGTATTTAAAATACCTATCTCGTAATGGTAACAACGTGCCAAAAAAGTAAATATTTTTCGACTAATTAGCGAAAATTGCTAAGATTTTGTAATTTTACTCAATATGATATGTAACATGGCTAGGTTTCTTTGCATACTATAGGAGATAAACGCAAACAACTGAAAAATTACCGTTCCTTCCCCCTCATTTTCATCCCCTAAATATGAATTTGGGCCGCAAAAATAAATACGTGTCCCTTTATTTTTCTAACGTGAAAATGAAAATTTCCGAATTTTTTTGGTGTTCTAGATTTCACATCCCAATTTCTTTTTCGTTTTGTTTCACATAAATAAAATTTGGTGAAAGTAAAACGAATGCATTTTTTTCCTTTTAATTTTTTAAATTTAAACTTTCGATTTCAACTTCAAATGAAAACATTTTCATATGAATTGGAAAGTTGTGAAAGACAGAACAGAGGCCTTAGATTAGAAATATTTTATTTTGAGTAAAACGCCTTTTTTTAGTTATTTTTTTGAGTGTAAAATTTTTTTCAAGTGTAAGTTTTTTTGTTTAATTGTAAAAATATTTGTGAGTGACAAAAATACTTTGTAAAATATTTTTCTGACTCTTTAATGTTTTTAAAGCTGGTTTAACGGGGTTTTCAACACGTGAACTAAAGGTGAAACCAATTTCAAATTTTCGGTTTTGCTAATAATTTTTGAACCACGAAGTCCTATAAATATCCAAAAAAAAATCCTTGGGCAACCACATCGCGAATTAAATAAAAATCTCCAAAAAACTAAACTATACTAAGGGGTTCAGAAAGTTTCTATTGAGAGTCTAAATGACTTCAAAAAAAATTTCGTCAAAATCAATAATTTTCTTCTGCTCTAGCATAGCGGTTGATGTATGACTTTTTTTTGTGGAAATTTTTACTTAATCCACGATGTGGGTGCCTAAAGATTTTTTGGATTTTTGAGACTTCGAGGAGGCATTTGGAGTACGAGTTTTTATTTACAAAAACAAAAAAAATCCAAAATTTTTTATTAATTTTTTTTTTGTAAAAAACATGTCTTTTTAGGAAAACCCGTTACAATTCCGGTACGTACCGGTACCGAAGGAAAAGGTTTTTGGATACCGGTATCCGATACCAAAACTGAGTTTCAGTATTGGTATTGATACCGGTATTCAATTTAAAGGGTTTTGAAACGGATAACGGTATTGAAAAGGTATCGATTGCCAACATTAAAAAATTCCAATCGAAATTCAGAAAATCCAATTGAAATTTAGAAAACCTAGTAGAAATTCAGAATAATGAAATTGAGAAAAACCAATGTAAATTTAGAAATCCCAATTGAAAAACAGAAAACCTTTTTGAAATTCAGAAAATCCAATCAAAATCAAGAATTGGAAATTCAGAAGTTTTTTTTTAAATTTTTAACCAAGTTTTTATTCTTGTATTTAAATTAAAAAAAAACTTTAAAGAACTTTTATGGGTAGTTTCAAAAAAATCATTATAACTTTGCTGATTGCCCATAGATTTTTATGAAACCCATTTTGTTATATTTGTATAGGTTTAGGCTTTTAAGGTAAATAAAAAACTTGTTAATTTGCAACGATTCGTTAAAAAAATTAAAAATCATTTTTTTGATCAACAAATGAATATTTTTGATCAAAAAATTAATTTTTACAATACATTTGTCTATCGCTCATAAACTATTGAACTGATTGGAAAGCAACGTTGCAAATTTGATTAACTTTAATTTGTTTTTTTTTTCACGAGTAGATTAAAGGTACATTACTCAAGATATAGGGAAAACAGTGAAAATAACTCCAAAAAACGCTAAAAAATTTATTACAAATATTTTTGTCGATAAAATTTTTAAGTTTAAACTAGAGTTATTGGTAAAAATCATTATTTGCTATTTTAATAAAAGAAAAAAAAAATCTAGCACTTTTTTTTTGGTCTGTAGAGCATTTTAGCACTATTTTTTCTGCCATTTAGCATTATTTCAAAATTCTCTTATGGCAACACTGCATCCGGTTCATGTTTAATATTGGCTGTCGGAAGGGGGTACTATGTCACATTAGACTGGCATTTTTTTTGTCAACTTTCGATTTTCCCAAGTGCCCCGGCAAGTTTTTATTGTTCTAGATCTAAAACTTATGTATGTGGTACAAATGAGGTCTACCGGATTAAACTAACCCATGGCGCCCGGCGGTTAAAGTTTTGGATTTTTGAAAAATTGTAAAAAATAAAATTCTGATTAATTTTTATTAAAAAATAAAAATTGTTTTATTCGACCTTTAAAATTGTATATTTTGAGTAGGTTTATTCTAGCTCGAGGTCATTATTTCCTTTACTAATTAAAACTATGATATTCTCATAGAATAATTTTCAAGAAAATTATTTTTCTGTTTTAAATTTGTTTATGTTGGTAAGTTTTTGCAAGATTTAAGTGGCACGTGTCTTGGGATTTCTCAGATCCCATTGTCAAGATTATTTAGCAAAAATAAAATCCCTATACTGCAAAAAGCAAAGGGTCTTAAATTACAATCGTTAATGTTCAAACTTAAATATTAATACGTATTCGACTCTTCTCTCATTGGGAATTAGAAGTCGAAAATTGTGCCATCGCACTATAGGAAATTTTACCCTTTTTTTGGCCAAAATTATTTACAGCCAAACGGCTGGACCGATTTGACTGATTTTTTTTATTTGACTTTTGGAAGACTCTTTAGAGGGAGGGAGTGACTCTTAAAGGTTTTCATACACTCAAAAAAAAAAATTAGTAAAGTTACCTAAAAAATTACCTAATAATTAGTTCCAAACAGGGTTCCCGGGTTATAAGTTGCCGCATCTAAGATTTTTTAGATCCTTGATAGATTATATGGTTTTCTAAACTGTTTTTACAATATTTTTTTTTTTGAGTGTACACTAACTTTCGAAGATAACAGTAGAAATTTATTTTAACAATGTTAAGAAGTGTCAAACAAATCTACTTTTTAATAAGGATTTTATTCAAAAATTTTATTTTTGAGTTCCAAGTCGTCAACTACATTTCAAAATGCCACTACGGGCAGCCGTAGATGATGCAAGAGCTAGGGGCTCAACTTCCCTATTTAGATCTTTAGAGATTTCTGCTGTAACTCGTATTTTTGTTCTCGCAGATTTTGACAAAAAAGTTAATTGCGGTCGCCCAGGTTTCGATTTAGTGGAGGCAGGCTGCGTTTCAAGTTTTTTTAGACAAGTATTGCCTTTAAGCCAAACAGCATGCTGTCTTTCAAAAATTTTCAAACTCCTACAACTTTTAATCCTTTTCATATTTATATTTGAACAAAATATTCTTAATTCCTCCTTTATATATTGTTTAAAGTTTTCGAAACATTCACTCTCAGCAATGTATGAAAAGAAATGGTCAGAAATAGCGGCTCCTTATCCACCTCTGCTTTATTTCTCTCGCCATGTATTAAATAACTCTGAATTTGGCACTCAGTAGTCACCTGGAAAAATGGGTATAAAAAAAAAGTTTGCACATATCCGACCTTGAAATTTTTTAAATTCGGAAGGTAATTGATTGTCCTAGAGAACTTTTATGGTTTTATAGCTAACATATGCTATCATTTTTTTTAAAGTCAAAATAAAATTCCAATTCATACTTCAATAAGTTCATCTTAAGGTCACTTCAATTTTTCCAATAAAAACGATCTAATAGATGAGTTCACCAACATTTCACTATTTATCATTAAAGTACTCACCTTTGACATTATTTTCCATTTTTTAGT
Source organism: Pegoplata infirma (assembly GCA_963921195.1). NCBI lineage: Eukaryota > Metazoa > Arthropoda > Insecta > Diptera > Anthomyiidae > Pegoplata > Pegoplata infirma. The sequence goes on along the minus strand of OY992537.1, from coordinate 62,156,981 downwards.
TTTTAAAAACTATAAATTCTTAATATAAAAACTTTTGTTAGAAGCTATCACAAAATTCGCTGCTCTCAATCGTTATTTTATAACTAAGTAAGAAATTGCAAGAAAAACTACTGATAAAGTGACAGTACATCAATTCTGTCGAAAAATTGAGAAAGAATTGTTTACTTTGTTAAGTTTTTTTTATATTAATGTGAAAAAAAATAATGTTTGCAAAAATTTTAATTTTGACTTTTGGCCAAAAAATGGGTAAAATTTCCTATAGTGCATCGTCGTGAGATTACGATCATCTCGTAACCAACAAACCAAATATTAAAACAGAACAGTTTTTATTTTTTCTAAATAATCTTGACAATGGGATCTGACAAATCCCGAAACACGTGTCAATTAAGTCTTGCAAAAAATTACCAAAATGAATTTAAAACAGAAAAATAATTTTCTTGAAAATTATTCAATGAGAATATCATAGTTGTAACTACCCTGCAAAAAAAGTCATTACCACTTCTCAGTGGAGTGCTTTAAAACTAAAACAAATGTAATGAAATACAACAAAAATAACAAAAAACACAAGACAAAAACACACAAACAGTTTTTTCTACTCCAGAATACATAGATATTCAGCACTTAACTCATTACCTATCGCAACACCTCCATACAAATGTAAGTATGTAGATATTCAGTAGATAAGAACTACTCCGTGGAAGTAGTTGGAAGTTGTTTGAAAGCTCTGAGTACTTCTTATCAACTGAATATCTACTTACTTTTGTATGGGAGTGTCGCGGATGGTAATGAGTTAAGTGCTGAATAACAACTTTTTATGGAGTGGAAAAAACTGTTTGTGTGTTTTTTTCTAGTGTTTTTTGTTATTTTTGTTGTATTTCATTACATTTGTTATAGTTTTAAAGCACTCCAAATAGAAGTACTCCGCACTTTTTTTGCTGGGTAGTAGGAAATAATGATCTGGAGCTAGAATAAACTTACTCAAAATGTAAAAAATGAAATTTAAAAAAAAAATTATCTTTCGGCACATCATATTTGTTGATTTCGATGCGCTGAGCACGAATATAAAATTAAAATCGCTCGATCGGTTTTCGAGATATCGCCATTTCAAATTTGTAAGAAATGGCGTTTTTTTTCTACGTTCAAGAAATTAAAAAAAAAGACTCAAAATTTCATTTCTTAGACCCTTTCATAAAGCTTAAGACAATCTTTCAATTAAACTTAATTTGAGCCAAGTCCGATTAAAATGATCGGACTTGGCGCGCCACGGGTTAAAATGATCGGATTTGGCTCAAATTATTCTTAAATGAAAGATTTGAGATTTTGTTTAAAAAAAATTCTCAAACATAGGAAAACCGCCGTATTTGCCATTTTGTTAACAAATCTTAAATAACGATATCTCGAAAACTGCTCAACCGATTTTATCAATATATTTGATATTCGTATTTTTTTTGTTATTTTTTCATTTTCAAAAATACAAAATTTTGGTGGAAATTTTCTAAAAATCCAAAACTTTGATCGAAAGGCGCCAAGGGTTAAAATGATCGAATTTTCCTCAAATTAGTGTTTAATGAAAGATTGTCTGAAGCTCTACAAAAGAGTAAACGGAAAAAAAATTTAGACTTTTTTTAACACATTTCTTGAACGTAGAAAAAAACCGCCATTGTTTGCAAATTTCAAATAGCGATATCTCGAAAACTGTTCGACCAATTTTAAATTTTTTTATATTCGTGGTCAGCGCATCAGAATTAACAAAACGTGATGTATCGAAAAAACTATTTGGAGTGATGTACCGAAAGATATATTTGTTTACAGTTTTTAGTACTCTTCGAAAACTCCTTCGTGGTAAATTTTCAGATTTTTTGATGACCCGTTCAAAAGATATCGAATTTTTAAGAATTGGTAGTTTGTTCCTTTACTCAAACTTCTTTTACTCATAACTTCTTCAATAATGGTCCAAATTTCAAATTTTTTTTTTTTCAAAATTTTTGTTTTTTTACGTACTTTAAAAAAACAATCCCAAAAAATTCTTAAAAGCGCATTCTTGAAATGTTTTTGTGTCAAACTTCTATCGATTCTACAAATTTTTTGCTTAGGAGGATCGCACAGTGGTTTCCCCCATAGGCCAAAAATCAAAAAAAAATTATGTTTTTTTTCTAGGCTTTAATGCACTAAATTTATTGATAACACTCTAAATTTTATGAATCTGACCAATTTTCTTGTTTTTTTTTATGAGATTTAATGTTTGTGTTTGTTGAAAGTGGGGGAATGTTTATACGGCATATATTGTGGTTGCATAGTCATAAAATAATTCTTAAGTTTATCTAAAAAGTTTTACTCGATATTGTGGCAGAAGTTTCCAAAAACACTACAAACATTAAATTTTAACCTATTTTCTACCCAATTTAATAATAAAAGCTGCAAAAAATAAGCCCATTAAAAAATCCATGAAGAATACTTTTTTGACCTTTTAAAAAACACACTTTTTTTAAAAACTACTTTTTCACATAGACTTTTAGATATTTGGCCCTCATCTGCCCACAACTTTTTATACATCAAATTGAAGATTTTTTACCCCTCTTTAAATTTAAAAATATTGTGGCCGCGGGTTTTTGCATATTTTCGCATATGGATGTGATTTACATAGTCATCTAACGAAAAATGGTGGAAAATTTCATTTTGATTGGTACTATTTCTCTTGAAGAATATGAGTAAAGAGAAATATTTTTTTTTAATTGACGTTATTTTAAACTTTATATTGCAATTTTATTTGACTTACAGTTCTGAATAAAGAGAAAACACATTTAAAAAAAAAATTGTTTTAGGGTCTTATTCATAATACTTAAAGTGTACTTAAAGTAGGTTTATTTGACAAATATTCATGCACACGGTGAGCCTCAGCGATGTTCAGGTTGAACTTTAGTGTCGACGAAAAGTGTAAATGCAGTTCGATTTCTACATGATTAGTTGTCACAAAACTGTTTTCAGCGAAATCGTAGCTGATCGCATTCGCGAGATATCGCGAAATTAGTGATTTTATATTTTAAAAAATTTTGATATTGAATTTTTTTAAATATTTTCAAAAACTGAGTATACAGTTTTCATTGTACTTATTTTAAGGTCACAAAACAGTAAACATCGAAATCCTATCTTATTTAGTTCGCGAGAAATCGCGAAATAACTTTTTTGTCAATTTTTGTTTTTCAACTTTTTGTAGGTTTTTTTCAAATGTTGTGGAAAGCTGATATGCACTTCAATGTGTACGTGATCGAAGGTCATAAGGGTGTTGACATCAAAGTTGTAGGTGTACACTGTCGCAAGATATCGCGGAATTATTTATATATTTTTTTATTTTTCAATTTTGCATGTTCTTTTGAAATGGTGTAAAAACGTGGTATGCATTTTTATTTGTACATGATAAAAAGACATTAAACTGCTAACACAAAAGTCCTATGTGGTCAATTCTTTAAGGAATCAAAATAATATGAAAGTTAATAAATGGTTATGAATTATTTGAAGAAAAAGAGAGTTCATAATAATATTAAGTACAATACAAAATAAATGAAAAAAAATTGAAAAATTTTTCGCGATTTTTCGCGAAAATTAGCGTCAATATATAGATTTCAGCAGTTTTACCACCTTCAGTTACGGGCAATTTAAACTGCATACCATATACTTGTCGTTACTTAATTTTTTTTTTTTGATACCAAAGAAAATAAAGTAATTTATTATAAAAGCTCGTACAGTAATTTTGCAATTTCTCGGGAAATTGATCGTATATAATTTTTATGCTTGCAGTTTTGTCACCTCTAATAACCTCGAATTCAAACTGCATACCACATTTTTGTCGTTAATTGAAGTATATGTTTTTACAGACTACAAATAACACAAATTAATGAATAAATAGTAGATAAGCGAGTTTTTTGCGATATCTCGAAGAATTAAGCAGCTAGAATTTAAATGTTAACAGCCTTATGACCTTTGATCAATAGCAAGTCAAACTGCATTTCGTGTTTTTCAACAATGTTAAAGAAACTTCTTTTATTAATCAAAACAAGAAATACCCCCAAAAAGCTGTTTTTCGCTATTTCTCGCGAAAGTGAGCAGCTATAATTTTTTTGGGGGCAGTTTTAATTTCTTCCAGCATGTTCAAATCAAACTGCTTACCACTTTTTTTTATCATTTCTAAAGAACCGGGTTTAAAATATAATAAAAAAAAAAAAAAAAATATATATAATTACGCGATATCTCGCGAAATTTAGCACCTACAATTTTGATGTCAACAGCTGTGTGACCTTTGATCAACCACAAGTAAAACTGCATACCATGTTTTTATGAAATTTTAAAAAATCATATATGAAGATAAAAACAAAAATAAAAACAGCAAAAAAGTAATTTCGCGATTTCTTGCGAAATTGAGAAGATAGGATTTCGCTGTTAACTGTGTTGTGACATGTAAATAAATACAATTAAAACTGCATACCCAGTTTTTGAAGATATTTAAAAAACTTCATTGTCAAAATTTTAGAAAATACAAAAACACTAATTTCGCGATATCTCGCGAATGCGATCAGCTACGATTTCGCTGTTAACAGTTTTGTGACATTTATTCATGTAGAAATCGAACTGCGCATACACTTTTCGTCGACACTAAAGTTCAACCTGAACATCGCTGAGGCTCACCGTGTGCAATATCAGTCAAATAAACCTACATTAGATTTAATTTACTCATTATGAATAGCCCAGTTAAACTTTATATATATATTGCAATTTTGAGGTATTTGACTGTCGGTTTAACCCTTTGACGACCATACATTTTCTGCCGAAGCGATTTTGAGTTTCTTTGAATGGTCATGATCTGTGACATAATAACAGTTTAGAAACAAAAAAAAATTGACCCCTTACCTCCTTCCCTTTTATTTTTCTTGGTGAATAAATTTGCCTTTTGACAATTCCGCAGTTCTGGCCAAAGCTATTTGCAACTGGCTGTGATAAATCTACAATAGTTACTAGTGTCCGACCGAATACACCTTTTTTGGCCGAAGCCGAATATTCGGCCAAATTTTCTCTATTCGGCCGAAAGTAAAGCCGAAGCCGAATATTACAAAAAAAAATACTTTTGTAGAAAAAACAAGAAAAAAGTAAAACCCGACTTGGCGGAACACACAAATGTATAAAAATTTTGTCTAGAATGATTTATTTTGAGCAAAAAACTGTTCTCAGACATTTTTGTAAATAAAAATTTTTTTGAGTGTAAATTTTTTCCTATCGGAAATTTTTTTTGAGTGTAAAATCTTGTTTTAGCTGCAAAAACGCTTTGTTAAATGTTTTTGTGCCTTACTCATGTAATTCAAAGTGTGTTTAGTATGTTTTTCAACTCGTGAGTACAAATTTAATACAATTGTTTTGTATTCGGCTATATTCGGCCAAATAGTGCCCGGCTATTCACGCCGAACAGTGCTTTTTGGCTGAAACCGAAGCAGAATATTCGGTCGGACACTAATAGTTACCCTGCAAGATTTTGCTAGACAAGTAAAGATCCTTTTGTACCTAAAATACAGAAAACTATTTTACAAATTTTGAGGGCTTACAGTGTAAGTGGATCAAATTAGAGACTCACTGAAAACTGGAATTTTGTTGCGGAAATCCTACTCTACAATTCAACCTTAAAAACATTTACCGTATCTTTTACTTGAACGCAAATAATCTCCAAAAACGCTTTGGCAAGTGTACTTGCCTGTGGTAGTTAAAGGGTTAAGTGTAACTTACTCATTGCATTTGAAAAGGGTCAAACTTTAATTCGTATAATTAATTGTTTTTGCGATAGTGTTAGAAGTTTCTAAAATATCTATATGGAAATTAAAACAAAAAAATTTTCATCTTGAAATACTTTATTTCAAAAATTCTTAAAACAGATCTATAACCCTTCAAAGATCAAATGGCTACTGTGGCTACAGTTTTTAGTATTTTTTCCTAAAAATTTTCAAACTTTAAGTTCTTCGGGCATACTATGAGCTGACAAATTTTGAAGACCCTAGTTTTTTTAGTTTTGAAGATATTGATTTTTGACCGCTTGTCCATATAACGGAAACCACTGTGGATCGTGGGATAACGATTATTACTATTTTTTTTAAATTTTTTTAAAAAATTGTATTGTAATTTTCCAATCTTAAAATCATTTCTACGGCTCCAATGGTGCGTCATAGAGGGGTCATTTATAAGATCGATCCCCATTAATTTTTACGTCTTAACATTTCTTTGAAACAAACTGATACCTCATCTCCAATTTCTAAGGGGGCTCCCACACAAAACGACATTTTTTAAAATTTGCTCCAACCGCTCTAACTGTCCTAATAGTGCCCTTAGAGCAACAAAATGTATGACCGACCCCCAATATTTTTTTAGTCCAAACATTTTCTCTGAACACATCATCTGAACACATCTACGGTCCCCATACAATTTTTTTATTTTTTTTTTTAAATTGTTTTATTTAATCAGCTTCTACCGGTCCAATGGTGCGTCCGAGAGAGGTTATTATTGAGACCAATCCCCATTTATTTTTACCCTACAACATTTTTTTAAAACATACCTACGCCCTATCTCCACTCCACTTCGAGTTCAATATATTAGCGTGAAAAAAATTTTCAAATATCTCGAAAAAAGTTTGCATTGCAGTTGTGGAATCACGAGGTCCAATTTATATGAATTCAAGTAAGAATATGTTGCAGTGGATCCCCAAAAGTGCTAAATTATTTGTTTTAACTTTTTAACATTAAATATCTCACAAACGGTAAGTGCTAGAACATTTTGATGGCGGATTTGAAATCATTAGAGCAAAATCTTTAAGAATCAGTGGGTTATTTCACTGGGAGGTTTTTGTTGCCGAGCAGTGTAATTATTTAGCTATAACTCAAAAACAGGATCAGATAAGATTTTCGTGTTAAAGATTTTTAAAATTCTAAATAAAGATAAATGAAATGTCATTACCCGATTATTTCACCATTTTTCAAAACCTAAACTTCCTTGAAGAGGGGTGTGGAGGGTATTTATGGACTCGGCCAAGTCGAATTAAACTTTTTTACTTGTTTAAGTTTTACTTCTTTTGAAATTCCTGTCATTATCATAAAACCACAAATTTAAATTTAAGATTTTTTTTTGTTTTTATAACATCGATTTTTTTTTTAAAAACCGACAATACATATTTTTTTAAGTGTCAGGGTCATTCATGTGATTAATTAATAGAGGTTGCAACTGCTAATTATAGGAACCCAATGCGAATGTGTATATTAGGTTGACATTTTTAAAACAGTCATTTAAATAAAATCTATGAGGTGAAAACTTGTTTTTAACATTTCGTTAACAAATTAACTTAAATGTTGTATTTTTTCGACTTCAAGATTTATAATAGAAATAAAATAATCGAGCTCGAGGTCATAAATATATTTGACAATTTTTTTTGGTAAATAAATTTTTTTTAGATAACAAATCAATGCTTGAGCGTAAATTCGATTTATAAGTGGCTTCCTTATCTGAAAGTATGTTCAGCTTTTAATAATATCAACAAAATGTTAAAGAGTATTTGGACAGTGTACTTCAGGCAGAACACCAGAAATATCCAGATTTAAAAACGACAATTTAGAAAATCAAGTAAACAATTTTTAATAAAGTCAGAAAAAGTTTGTCTCAAGTTCTCTGAAATAGTCAGTGGAAACAAAATGTTGGGTTTTTTTTTTAATTTCTTTAAAATTATCTAAATTTAAAAAAAAAAATCTAAATTTCAAATTTTGATATCTCAAAAACCCCTAAAAATATTTCAGAAATTTTTTGATATTCAGCATGCCATATCACTAACTTTTGTGTTTAATCATTTATGCAATTTTTTAATTTAAATTTTGAAATTATATCAATAAGTTTATCTACAATTCTATTTACAAAAAAAAATTATCTTCTTGACATTAAAACCTAACGAAAAGTACTTAATTATAACAAATTAAAAAATGTCAATAACTGTTAAAAAGAAAACAAAAAATTTATCTTTAATTTTATCATTTACTTACTTCTTTGGTCCATCACTGCCACCAGCAGCACAACGTCCTTGTACCAAAAACAATGAACCGCGATCAGCATTTAATAATATTGAAACATTTTGTAGAATTTTATGACACAAAGTACGAACTTCCAATTCGTTGCATATGTCCTTTACCTAAATGTAAAAAAAAAACAGAAACAGCAAACAGCCAGCAGCAGGAATACAAACAATGAAACGCAGGACCATAGCAAAGCCAAGAATAGAGACAGATAGACACACACACAGACAGTTACACAAAGTTACACGAAAACGTAGCAAGTAATAACAGCAGTGGCAACATCAGTGGCAACAATATTACAAGTTTGTATTATTTTTTTTTGTTGTTATTTGTGTTCAGTAGTTGTCAGACATCAACGGCACCATTTGGTATTTAATGAACATTATCAGCAGCAACAGCACCAGAAAAATCACCAACAATTATTGTTAGATGTGAACAGCATCAGTAAATGCAAGTTAACCGTAAGAAATGATACCGTATTGTTGTAATGAAGTCATTATAGAATATTTTTGTAAAGAAAAAAAAAAGAGAAATTATATAAGTTAAAATGCTATTGTTGTTATTTCCATGTAAATATTGTAAGGAGTTGACATTTTTTTTTTTATTTTTAATTAATGGCCATTGTTCAAAATTATAATTATTAAGAGAAACAGAAAATTCTAAGAAATGATACAGTAAAATAAGTAAATTTTAATTATCTTCCACTGCGTATGAGTAATATTTAATTTAAAGAGAAATATATTAAGTATACGTATAAAGCAAAAAATCTCTGAACAAAAAATCTCTGAATCTAAACGAAAAAAGGGTCTCAGAATTTAAACTTTTTTCGATTAGAAAAATTTCTCAGAATCTGAGAGTTGTTCTATACGAAAAATGTCTCCAAATCTGAGACTTTTTCTATATAAAAACAGTCTCCGAATCTGAGACTTTTTCTATATGAAAACTGTCACAGAATCTGAGACATTTTCTACATGAAAACTGTATAGAAAATTTTTCTATATGAAAAACTTCTAAGAATCTGCGACTTCATATAGAACTTCTCAGAATATCTCAAAGTCTGAGACCCTTTTCTTCATGAAAAATGTAGCAGAATGTATGACTTTTTATACATATAAAATGTCTCAGAATCTGAGACTTTTTCTAAAAGAAAAATATCTCAGAATCTGAGACTTTTTCTAAAGGAAAAATGTCTCAGAATCTGAGACTTTTTCCATAAGAAAAATGTCTCAGAATCTGAGACTTTTTCTATAAGAAAAATGTCTCAGAATCTGAGACTTTTTCCATAAGAAAAATGTCTCAGAATCTGAGACTTTTTCTATAAGAAAAATGTCTCAGAATCTGAGACTTTTTCTATAAGAAAAATGTCTCAGAATCTGAGACTTTTTCTATAAGAAAAATGTCTCAGAATCTGAGACTTTTTCTATAAGAAAAATGTCTCAGAATCTGAGACTTTTTCTATAAGAAAAATGTCTCAGAATCTGAGACTTTTTCTATAAGAAAAATGTCTCAGAATCTGAGACTTTTTCTATAAGAAAAATGTCTCAGAATCTGAGACTTTTTCTATAAGAAAAATGTCTCAGAATCTGAGACTTTTTCTATAAGAAAAATGTCTCAGAATCTGAGACTTTTTCTATAAGAAAAATGTCTCAGAATCTGAGACTTTTTCTATAAGAAAAATGTCTCAGAATCTGAGACTTTTTCTATAAGAAAAATGTCTCAGAATCTGAGACTTTTTCTATAAGAAAAATGTCTCAGAATCTGAGACTTTTTCTATAAGAAAAATGTCTCAGAATCTGAGACTTTTTCTATAAGAAAAATGTCTCAGAATCTGAGACTTTTTCTATAAGAAAAATGTCTCAGAATCTGAGACTTTTTCTATAAGAAAAATGTCTCAGAATCTGAGACTTTTTCTATAAGAAAAATGTCTCAGAATCTGAGACTTTTTCTATAAGAAAAATGTCTCAGAATCTGAGACTTTTTCTATAAGAAAAATGTCTCAGAATCTGAGACTTTTTCTATAAGAAAAATGTCTCAGAATCTGAGACTTTTTCTATAAGAAAAATGTCTCAGAATCTGAGACTTTTTCTATAAGAAAAATGTCTCAGAATCTGAGACTTTTTCTATAAGAAAAATGTCTCAGAATCTGAGACTTTTTCTATAAGAAAAATGTCTCAGAATCTGAGACTTTTTCTATAAGAAAAATGTCTCAGAATCTGAGACTTTTTCTATAAGAAAAATGTCTCAGAATCTGAGACTTTTTCTATAAGAAAAATGTCTCAGAATCTGAGACTTTTTCTATAAGAAAAATGTCTCAGAATCTGAGTCTTTTTCTATAAGAAAAATGTCTCAGAATCTGAGACTTTTTCTATAAGAAAAATGTCTCAGAATCTGAGACTTTTTCTATAAGAAAAATGTCTCAGAATCTGAGACTTTTTCTATAAGAAAAATGTCTCAGAATCTGAGACTTTTTCTATAAGAAAAATGTCTCAGAATCTGAGACTTTTTCTATAAGAAAAATGTCTCAGAATCTGAGACTTTTTCCATAAGAAAAATGTCTCAGAATCTGAGACTTTTTCTATAAGAAAAATGTCTCAGAATCTGAGACTTTTTCTATAAGAAAAATGTCTCAGAATCTGAGACTTTTTCTATAAGAAAAATGTCTCAGAATCTGAGACTTTTTCTATAAGAAAAATGTCTCAGAATCTGAGACTTTTTCTATAAGAAAAATGTCTCAGAATCTGAGACTTTTTCTATAAGAAAAATGTCTCAAAATCTGAGACTTTTTCTATAAGAAAAATGTCTCAGAATCTGAGACTTTTTCTATAAGAAAAATGTCTCAGAATCTGAGACTTTTTCTATAAGAAAAATGTCTCAGAATCTGAGACTTTTTCTATAAGAAAAATGTCTCAGAATCTGAGACTTTTTCTATAAGAAAAATGTCTCAGAATCTGAGACTTTTTCTATAAGAAAAATGTCTCAGAATCTGAGACTTTTTCTATAAGAAAAATGTCTCAGAATCTGAGACTTTTTCTATAAGAAAAATGTCTCAGAATCTGAGACTTTTTCTATAAGAAAAATGTCTCAGAATCTGAGACTTTTTCTATAAGAAAAATGTCTCAGAATCTGAGACTTTTTCTATAAGAAAAATGTCTCAGAATCTGAGACTTTTTCTATAAGAAAAATGTCTCAGAATCTGAGACTTTTTCTATAAGAAAAATGTCTCAGAATCTGAGACTTTTTCTATAAGAAAAATGTCTCAGAATCTGAGACTTTTTCTATAAGAAAAATGTCTCAGAATCTGAGACTTTTTCTATAAGAAAAATGTCTCAGAATCTGAGACTTTTTCTATAAGAAAAATGTCTCAGAATCTGAGACTTTTTCTATAAGAAAAATGTCTCAGAATCTGAGACTTTTTCTATAAGAAAAATGTCTCAGAATCTGAGACTTTTTCTATAAGAAAAATGTCTCAGAATCTGAGACTTTTTCTATAAGAAAAATGTCTCAGAATCTGAGACTTTTTCTATAAGAAAAATGTCTCAGAATCTGAGACTTTTTCTATAAGAAAAATGTCTCAGAATCTGAGACTTTTTCTATAAGAAAAATGTTTCAGAATCTGAGACTTTTTCTATAAGAAAAATGTTTCAGAATCTGAGACTTTTTCTATAAGAAAAATGTCTCAGAATATGAGACTTTTTCTATAAGAAAAATGTCTCAGAATCTGAGACTTTTTCTATAAGAAAAATGTCTCAGAATCTGAGACTTTTTCTATAAGAAAACTGTCTCAGAATATGAGACTTTTTCTATATGAAAAATGTCTCAGAATCTGAGACTTTTTCTATAAGAAAAATGTCTCGGAATCTGAGACTTTTTCTATAAGAAAAATGTTTCAGGATTTAAATTTTTTATACAGAAAATGTCTCAGAATCTGAAAATAAAAAATTTCTTAGAATCTGAGACTTTTTCTACATAAAAAAATGTCTCAGAATCTGAGCCTTTTTCTATACATCAATTCTGAAAATCTGTGACTTTTTTAAAAAATCTGTTTAGATGTCTTCAGAAAAATGTCATGGCGCATTGATCCATCGACTGTCATCTTAAATTGTAATTTTAGTGATTTTCCAAACATAAACACAAAAGTCTAATAAAACGAGCATTTAAAGGGTTAACATGTTCAAATATTTTTTGCATACAATTTATCTAAAGTTTGTCAAATGTTTAGGTGGGTAATTTTTATTCTTTTTAAAAAAAAAAATACCTAAAATTCGTCTAAAAAAGTCACTTAAAGGGTTAAAGTAATTAAGAAATATTTTTTGCATTAAATTTAACTAGGGGTCATCAAGTTCGGCCAGCACACAGAAAATACTTAAACAAGTAAAATTTGAAAGCACAAAAATGTTTGTAAAATATTTTGAGAAGAGGTATTCTAGCTCGAGGTAATTTTTCTTTACAAGTTAACACTGATATTCTTATAGAAACATTTTCAAGAAAATTATTTGTCTGTTTTAAATTTATGCAGAAAATATTTATAGAACATTTAACCCTTTCCCTTTTTTTTGAAAAAATACTAAAATGACCCCGCAAAATGTTAATTAAAGGCTTTGTTCTAATGAAAGAAGCGGTATAAAATTTTACTTTTGTGCACATTTTCTTAGCTCAGAAAGCTTAGTTTTTTAAAGCCTATGGGTGTTTTGGTCAACTGGTAATTCGACAAAAATAGTTTAAATATAGTTCTGAGTTAAAAGCATTGTTCAAATGTTTGTTTAACACTTATATGGTGATTATCTTCTGTGACAAATTTACCCTGTAGATTCCATTTAAAAAGGGCATATGTTATTCTTTTTTGAAAGAAATACCTAAAATTCGACCAAAAAGCTCACTTAACGGGTTAAAGTGTTCAATGAGTATTTTGTGCATTCAATTTTATTAGGGTTCATCAAGTGCAAGAAGTTTGTCCAGCATATAGAAAATTCTAAAAAAGCAAATATTTTAAAGTACTAAAATTTTTTAAAGTACTTTGGGTAGGATTATTGTAGCTCGAGGTCATTTCTCTTTACTAATTAAAACAATGGTTTTCTTCAGAGAATAATTTGGAAGTAAATTTGTATGTGTTTTTAATTTATTTCTTTTCGTCTTTCATGCAGAAAATATTTATAGAACATTTTAACCTTTGCATGGACTTCTACGTTAAATTTGAAAAAGGACTAAAATGACCCCGTAAAAAGTCCGTTACAGGATTAATATCTTATAAAGAAAGAAGAACCATAAAATCTTTCATTTGAACACCTTTTTTTAGCTCAAAATTGTGTTTATTATATGAAGTTTTTTTTTGAAGTTTTCCATACGCCTTTGAAGCAAAAATTAAAGACTACAGTGGGCCACAAAAAAGATTAAATTAGTTTTTTGAACACTTCAGGGATTTTAGTAAAATTGTATTCTACTCAAAATTTTGTAATAATTATTTTAATTTTAAATATTTATTAATTTTTTTTAAGTCAATCTCCTTGTTTTGTATTTTGTCTTAAATTAAATCTTAGACAATACCTTACCAATTCAAATATTAATTCCTTTTCATCTAATTGCTTTAGCTCATTGCGAGATAAACGTTGCGGTCGATAATGATTGTGATGGTGGTTATGATGGTAATGTTGTTGTTGATTATTTGGATGTGTTGCTATACCCGACTGTTGGTAATGTTGTTGCGTATAATAATGATTATTATGATGATACTGTGTATTACTGTTAACACTATTAGTACCAACACCACTAACGCCACCACCACCACCACTTCCGGCACCATCTCTGCCAATAGCACTGCCACCAAATCCACCGCCACTACCATTACTGGTATTTGAACTAGAGTTTGGTGAACAATCATTTTGTGTGCCTATACTTAAAAATGTTGGTGTACCATCAATGGTATTGACTATGGGTTTTAATAAACCGCCACGTTCAAATTCATGTGCTGATATTTTTCTAAAAAAAAGGAGAGAAGAGAAAATAAATTATTAAATTACAGGAGGAATAAAACAAAGTATTGTAGAGAGATTACACAGTGCAACACATAAAATGAAAAGTCCTTCTAAGTAAGTACTTGAATAAATTCCCCACGAGATGGACTGCACTTCAAAAATGTTGCACTGTGTTATAGCGAAAAGGTTTATAAAAAAATTAAATATAAAGAATGCATTTTTTCGTTTAATAACTTTGTAATGCGTACTTGTAAAGATTTTAAATAAAGGATTTGTGTAAATGGTAAACAAAAAAATTCCACAAAAAGAAAAGCGGATTTATAAAACAGCGAATTCAGAGAATATGCAAACATGTGTTTTATGGAAAAATCTTTTCTTTAAAATATTTGTACTTTTCAAATTAATGCTTTACTCTGCATACGTCCTTTAATGTAACGATTTAGATTCTTTTCAAAGTTTTTCAAAACCCATTAATTTTTTTTTTTCACTTTTTTTCAAATTAAAAGACATTTGCAACACAATTTGACATTCATGCCTATGCGAAATAAAAGCAATTTTTTGTACAAAAATGAAAAAAAAAGTAGAAAAGTTAAATTCGAATCTATGAATACCCTCTACAATGCCCTTGTGATAGTAAATTTTCTAACATGAAACAAATAACATTTTTGATTAGAAATATTTTATTTTGTGTAAAAAAACTTTTTTTAAGCAGTTTTTGAAAAAAAAAAATAATTGACTAATTTTTTTTTTTTTGAGTGTAAATTTTTTTTAGAGTTTAAAATTCTTTTCTAGTGGATTTTTTTTTTTTTTTGTTTTAGTGTAAAAATATTTTTAAGTGACAAAAATTCGTTGTAAAATATTATTGTGACTTAACAAAAAAATGTTGAACGGGTTTTCAGCACGTGAATTTAAGGTGAAACTAATCTGAAATTCACGGTTTTGCTACTAACTTTTGAGCCTCTGGACCGATTTGGCTGGAATTCAATACGAGCAAGGCTAGAGGGATGGCAAAAATATATGCCAAGCTT
The DNA here is from genome assembly GCA_963921195.1 of Pegoplata infirma. Taxonomy (NCBI): domain Eukaryota; kingdom Metazoa; phylum Arthropoda; class Insecta; order Diptera; family Anthomyiidae; genus Pegoplata; species Pegoplata infirma. The sequence goes on along the minus strand of OY992537.1, from coordinate 62,141,900 downwards.
CAGCATCCTCAAAATTTACTTTTGAAAGTTAGCGTGTTTTTTATCTCTAAAATTCACGAAAAACCCTTGCCGAAATTTAGTCTTTTGCTCATAACTTTTGAACCACTAGACCGATTTCGCTGGATTGTAATACCGACCTGACCAGGTAACTGCCCAACATATATGCCAAACTTTAGGAGCCTCCGTAAAGTCTTGAAAAAGTTAGCGTGTTTTCAACAGACAGACGGACAGACGGACGGACTGACGGAAGGATGGACATCGCTAGATCGTCTTAAAATCGATCGAGTATCATGAATATATATACTTTATGGGGTCCTACACCAATATTTCGAGGTGTTATAAACGGAATGACAAACTTATATATACCCTTTATCACTAGAGTGGAGGGTATAAAAAAAACAAGTCAGAAGTGTAAAGAAGTAAATTTGGCAATGCCGATTCTTTTATACCCTCTTAAACCTTAATAAAAAACCTTAATAAAAAAATAAAAATTTAATCGGAAATGGACGGTTTTTGGAATTACAAGGGATGTCTCCCTGGTGTCACCCTCCGATCTTCATGAAACTTGGATATGTTGTTCAGAGCGAAAATTAATTCGGCACGTATATTTTTTTAGCGACACAAACTCATTTTTAGGGGGTCGATTTGTATGGCGGGAAATTGACCTTTTTTAGTTTTTTACGATTTACGTCCATTTGCTCAAAATTAATATAGGCATATTTGGTATCAGATTAAAGGTATTTAAAATACCTATCTCGTGATGATTACAACGTGCCAAAATAATAAATATTTTTCGACTTATTAACCAAAATGTCTTTAAATTTTGGCATTTTACTCAATATGACAAAGAGTTGTGCATGTTTGGACACGTTCTCTGCACACGAAGATAGATTTTCCAAAGACCTTTCATTTGGTATGTTACATGACTAGGTTTCTTTGTATAATATAGGAGATAAACGCAAAAAACTGAAAAATTACCCTTTCTTCCCCCCTCATTTTCAACCACTAAATATGAATTTGGGCCGCTAAAAATAAATACTTGTCCCTTTATTTTTCCTGTTCTACAAAATAAAACCAATTCCAAAAAGATTGGCTGGTGACACCAGGGAGACTTCCCTTGTTAATTCCCCACATAAGGTAAATCGGTCTACAATATTGAAAAAAAAAAAATAAACCAATTCCACAAAAATTTGATCTGTGTGTGTTTTCTACACTAAATTAAGATCTAACAAAAGACAGATCCAATCGGTGCATATTTGGACTAGACCCATTTTCCGAAAAACACAGGTGTAGGGTATCATATGGTCGGTCTTGACCGACAATAACTTTCTTACTTGTTTTTTTTTTTTTGTAACTTTATATTTTTTTTGTAATTTTACAAATTTCCAAATTTTTTTACAAAAAAAATCTAGTAAATTCACGATAATTCCTTGCAAGTTTTATTTTGCCAAACAAATTGTAAATTTACAATTTTATTGGTAAAAGCTTGTAAAGTTACTAAAAAGCTCTTAATTTTTACTTGGAATTCTCGTAAAATGGAAGGTAGCAAAAACTCAGTAAAATCACGAGACGTCCTTGTAAGTTTTATCTCGTCAAAAAAATTGTAAATTTACAATTTTATTGGTTAAAAACTTGTAAATTACAAAATTAGTTGTAAAAAGGTTGTAATATTACAAGAAATTTTTGTCAAATAGGAGGTAGCAAAATATATACATAAGTTACACGTTTTTCTTGAAAGTTTACAAGGTTTTTTTTGAGTGTATACGAAAAATGAATCAAAAGTTATAAAGTGTCTCAAGATCTCAAATATTTTTTTTACCTGAAAAATTTCGCAGAATCTAAGACTTTCGATAGGAAAATTATCACAGAATCTGAAGCTCGACCATCAGAATCCAAGACCTTTTCTATAAGAAAACCTTTGTAGAAAGGGACTTTTTCTATGGGAAAAATATCTTAAAATATCAAACTTTTTCAACAGGAAAATATCTCAGAATTTGAATTCTATAAAAAAAAAAATTTAGAATCTGAGACTTTTTGTACCGGAAAAATATTTCAAAAACTGACACTTTCTACAGGAAAATAACTCAGAATCAAAATTAGGAGAATTAAAAAAAATGAAAACTTCTAATAAAAAACAGAAAAAAACAAAAAGTAAAGAAATCTTCAAAAATTAAGAAAAATCAATTACAAAAATTATTTGGAAATTTTTAAAGATTCGTATTTTTGCGTAGGCACAGAAAATAAAGCATTTATATTTGTTGTTTTTTCATTCATTTAAAAGAAACTTGATAGATTTTAAATTAAATTATATCTTTGCAATCACATTTTAATAGTCTTAAAATAGAACAAACAAATATTAGCATCCATCATCAATATTCATTAGATGAAAAGATAAACTAATTAAAATTGATAATCCATCAGAAGTTTTTTTTTTTTATGTTTACAATTCACAATTCAGTTTTATAATAAATCCAACTACACACAAGAGCACATAATGAAAAACTTAATAGCACATAATAAAAAACTTAATAAACGTCTCCGAAACAAAATGCAAATTCCTTCATTTGTGTCTGCAATTCCAGATCATGTTGGTAACCCTTGCGAAATAATGTAAGAGACAAAAAAGTTGAAAGAAAGTATGAGGTGAGGTTGAGATTGCTAGAAATAGAATTGTAGTGTTGGAAACTGTCAAAATTTATTCTGTAGAAACTATGAATATTCACATATATAAAAAACAGTTTTCATTAACAAGACAAACCGACATTTAAAATCCTACTGAAGATGACACTAACTGGGGTGTTTGAAACCGGTATAGGAAATACCAGAAATGTCTATAATTTTTAGAAATTCAATTTTTCTTCTGCATTTTTTCAACTTGAACCCTTATAACAAATATAATTTGAGCCCGTGCTCGATCTGTACTTACAGAAAAAATCAAATAAAATTACTGACAAAATATGTCGCCATTAGGCACGTCTCCGAAACAAAATGCAAATTCCTTCATTTGTGTCTGCAATTCCAGATCATGTTGGTAACCCTTGCGAAATAATGTAAGAGACAAAAAAGTTGAAAGAAAGTATGAGGTGAGGTTGAGATTGCTAGAAATAGAATTGTAGTGTTGGAAACTGTCAAAATTTATTCTGTAGAAACTATGAATATTCACATATATAAAAAACAGTTTTCATTAACAAGACAAACCGACATTTAAAATCCTACTGAAGATGACACTAACTGGGGTGTTTGAAACCGGTATAGGAAATACCAGAAATGTCTATAATTTTTAGAAATTCAATTTTTCTTCTGCATTTTTTCAACTTGAACCCTTATAACAAATATAATTTGAGCCCGTGCTCGATCTGTACTTACAGAAAAAATCAAATAAAATTACTGACAAAATATGTCGCCATTAGGCACGTCTCCGAAACAAAATGCAAATTCCTTCATTTGTGTCTGCAATTCCAGATCATGTTGGTAACCCTTGCGAAATAATGTAAGAGACAAAAAAGTTGAAAGAAAGTATGAGGTGAGGTTGAGATTGCTAGAAATAGAATTGTAGTGTTGGAAACTGTCAAAATTTATTCTGTAGAAACTATGAATATTCACATATATAAAAAACAGTTTTCATTAACAAGACAAACCGACATTTAAAATCCTACTGAAGATGACACTAACTGGGGTGTTTGAAACCGGTATAGGAAATACCAGAAATGTCTATAATTTTTAGAAATTCAATTTTTCTTCTGCATTTTTTCAACTTGAACCCTTATAACAAATATAATTTGAGCCCGTGCTCGATCTGTACTTACAGAAAAAATCAAATAAAATTACTGACAAAATATGTCGCCATTAGGCACGTCTCCGAAACAAAATGCAAATTCCTTCATTTGTGTCTGCAATTCCAGATCATGTTGGTAACCCTTGCGAAATAATGTAAGAGACAAAAAAGTTGAAAGAAAGTATGAGGTGAGGTTGAGATTGCTAGAAATAGAATTGTAGTGTTGGAAACTGTCAAAATTTATTCTGTAGAAACTATGAATATTCACATATATAAAAAACAGTTTTCATTAACAAGACAAACCGACATTTAAAATCCTACTGAAGATGACACTAACTGGGGTGTTTGAAACCGGTATAGGAAATACCAGAAATGTCTATAATTTTTAGAAATTCAATTTTTCTTCTGCATTTTTTCAACTTGAACCCTTATATTTAATAGTATTACATTTATATACAACTATATTTTTTATGGTATAAAAAAATCCATAATCCAATAATAATAATTTTGTTTGCCTACCTTACGGGTGTTGTGGCTCCAGAACCACCACGTGATGAGCAATTTTGTCCATTTGGATGTGTGGGTGATGTATTGGATGTATCAGTGCCAGCTGTAGTTGCATGAGAAACTAACCAGGCATCAACAACTTGACGTGTGGCCTTTCTGTAATGAAAAAAAAAAATATATTAAAAAACGTTAGCACAAAAATAGTTTGAAAAGATAGAACATTTTTTTAATATTTTTGTGTGTCAATAAAAATATACACTCAGAAAAAATTTTTAAGTGTTAAAACTTATTAAGACCTATTTTGAAGGTTGATTAACATGTTAACTACCCTTGACCACCCTTATCTACTATTTCCCAGATTGGGGGATAATAATTGTCAAATTCAATTAATTTTTCATACAAAATTATTTAAACCCGGAAAATCGTATTAATAATACTGGGAAATAGTAGATGAGGGTGGGTAGTTAACATCTTAACTGCCCTTAATAATCTGATGATCTCAAAAAAAAAAAAGGATTTAAATATGGATAAAAAGCAGAAAATTAATTTTCAATTTCTACAGTTTAGTTTTCTGAGTGTACTCAAGATTTTGCTGATGAAAAAAATGACAAAAGAAAACATTATAGTTTACTTTTTTTGTTGTATTTAATGTAGGTTTGTTTTGAGTGGGTTTTTTGTATTGAGTTTCAAATATTATGATGTTCGTCGTAACAATATTTAATGCTAGAGGGTATAAATATAAATTTGTTACCCCGCGTGTAACACTTCGAAATACTGGTATAGTATTTATGATCTCCTACAGTGAAATTTTTTCTTCAACTTTTCATTTTCTCAAGTTTCCTTGCAAATTTTTAATCTACACCAAAAAAAAAACCTTGCCAAATTACTAAAAAAATTCTCGTAATCCCATTTTACCAATATTTGACACTTTTCCTTGTTTTTTAACAAATTATTTTCGATTGAAATTTAATTTTTTTTTGTAATTTTACAGTTTTTCTTGTAATTTTACAAATTTCCAAGATTTTTTACAAAAAAATCTAGTAAATTTACGAAAATTTCTTGTAAGTTTTATTTCACCAAAAAAGTTGTAAATTTACAATTTTCTTGGTAAAAATCTTGTAAAATTACAAAAAAGTTCGTATTTTTTACTAGGAATTCTCGTAACATAGGAGGTAGCAAAAAATATAGTAAAATCACAAAACCTCGTTGTAAGTTTTATCGCGGTTAAAAAAAGGCTTATAAAATTACAAAATAATTGGTAAAAAGCTTGTAAAATAACATGGAATTCTTGTGAAATTGGAGGTACAAAATAAAAGTTTCAAAATTTTCTTGTTATTTTACAAGGTTTTTTTGAGTGTAACTCTAAAATTTGGGGGTGTTTAGCAGGTTTAATAGGCATTTTTGTGATCTCCTCGACAAAACAAACAAAAAAAAATTTTTAATCCATATTTTGTTTTTTCATCAATATTTTTTAATCAAAATTTTGTATTTTCATCAAAATTTTTTTCATCGATTTTTTTCATCAATTTTTTTAATTAATACTTTTTTGATCAAAATTTTATTTTTCATAATTTTTTTTTTTTTCATCAATATTTTTTTTTCACCGATTTTTTTTTCATTGAATTTTTATAATTTTTTTTTCAACCAAAATTTTTTTATCAAATTTTTTTTTTCATCCAAATTTTTTTTAATCAAAATTTTTATTTTGTCCAGCACTGTTTTTCATAAAAAAATTTTTTCTATAAATTTTTTTTTTTGTCAAACATTTTTTCACCAAGTCTGAGCTTCATTACTAAAAAACTTTTTTTTTTGTCAAACATTTCTTCACCAAATCTGAGCTTAATCTGACATAAAAATGTTCCATTTGTTTAACAAAAGTACAGAACACAAGTGAGAGTGTTTAATGTGACTGTGCCTAATCTTTTTTACCTTCCAAAATGTAAAAAAAAACTTTTTTGCACCATAGTAATACAAATTTATTATTTTTTATATACACGCCCACAAAAGAGGTAGGCCAAAAAAAGATAATTTTTTTATTCCTCTGAAGTTTTTCAGAGGTTAATTTTGTTCTTCAGGGGAAGCTTCTCCGCCCTGGTCCAACTTCATTCAACATTTTTTTAATAAATTTTTTTATACCCTCCAACTACAGTATGGGGGTATACTCACTTTGTCATTCCGTGTGTAACGCATCGAAATATCGGTCGAGGACCCCATAAAGTATATATATTATTGATCAGTGATCGATTCTAAGACATTCTAGCGATGTCCGTCTGTCCGTCCGTCCGTCTGTCCGTCTGTCCGTCTGTGGAAGACAGTACAAAATAAAAGCGTTAGACTCCTGAAATTTGGCACATATATGTCTTATTTTCATAGGCTGGTTAAGTTCGGAGATGGGCAAAATCGGACCAGGGGGGAAAAAGTCCCCCCTTGACGAAGTAAACCAACCCATGAAAAAGGTAACTTTTTATAGGTTTTTTTGTATTTTTGTTAAACAAATGAAACATTTTTATGCTTGAAAAAGTTCAAAGTCTTGGACTTGGACCCAGGGGATTTGAAAATTACTTTTTTTTTTGGTCCGCCCCCTTTTGTGGGCGTGGATATTATCAAATAATTTATATAATGATGAAATTGTATATCTTTTGTACAAAAAGCATAGTAATTAAATTTGTAAACATTTTTGACCAGAGAGAAGGTGTCCCCAAGGACCCCCGACAAGCCCCCCCCCCCAAAAACAACGCCCCTGCAATTTTTTTTTTAAACGTTGGAGGGTATATAAGATTCGGCACAGCCAAATTTAACACTCTCACTTGTTTTCTCTAGTTTTAAAAAAAAACAAGTAGAAAAATTAAATTCGACTTGGCCGAATCTATGAATACCCTCCACAATGCCCATTTTAAGTTATAGTAAATTTTCTAGAGTGAAAAAATAACACTAATTTTTGAAAAAAAAAAAAATAATTTACTGAATTTTTTTTGGAGTGTAAAATTTTTTTTGAGTGTAAAATTTTTTTCGAGTGTATTTCTTTTTTCTTTTAGTGTAAACTAACTAATTTTTGAAAAAAAAAAATAATTTACTAAATTTTTTTTTTGAGTGTAAAATTTTTTTTGAGTGTAAAATTTTTTTCGATTGTATTTTTTTTTCTTTTAGTGTAAAAATATTTTTGAATGACAAAAATGCGATGTAAAATATTTTTGTGACTTACCAATGTTTTTAAAACATGTTTAACGGGTTTTCAACACGTGAATTTAAGGTGAGGCGAATCTGAAATTTACGGTTTTGTTAATAACTTTTAAACCACTGGACCGATTTGGCTGAAATTTAAAATGAACCGGACCTGAAGAACGACAAATATATATGCCACACTTCAGCACCCTCTGAATTGCCGTTCGAAAGTTACCGTGTGTTTTATCTCGTAAATTCCAAAAAAACCCTTGCCGAAATTTACTCATTTGCTTATAACTTTTGAACCACTGGACCGATTTCGCTGGATTGCAATACCAACCTGACCAGGTAAATGCCCAACATATATGCTAAACTTCAGGAGCCTGCGTAAAGTCTTTCAAAAGTTAGCGTGTTTTCAACAGACAGACAGACAGACAGACAGACAGACGGACAGACGGACGGACGGACGGACGGACGGACGGACGGACGGACGGACGGACGGACGGACGGACGGACATCGCTAGATCGTCTTAAAATCGATCGAGGATCATGAATATATATACTTTATGGGGTCCTAGACCAATATTTCGAGGTGTTACAAACGGAATGACAAACTTATATATACCCTCTATCACTAGAGTGGAGGGTATAAAAATTATCTCGTCCCTCACTTTTTTTTTAAATACTTTTATTTGTCCGTCAAAATGTTTTTCACCAAGTCCGAACTTCATCTAACATAAAAATGCTCCATTTGTTTAACAAAAGTACAGAACACAAGTGAAAGTATGTGCATTCAGTCTGTTTCTAATTTTTTTCACCCTCCAAAATGTAAAAAAGTTGAATTTTTAAGTCCTCTGTGCTCAAGTTGGAGTTTTTCAGAGGTTAATTTAGTTCTTTAAGGGGAAGCTTCTTCCCCTGGTCCGATTTCGTCCATTTAAGAACTTTACCAGGCATATTCGTGCCGAATTTTGGGAGTCCAGCTTTTTTGGTATGGACTGCAGTGTGCGTGCCACAGACGGACCGACAGATAAATATTGGTAGAATATCTTAGATTCGATTTTGCACATATATCAAATTTATAGCTCTTTTGGTCTACATCATACTTTCCATAGACAGACGGATCCGATATTGCTCATGTACCAAATTAAGAGTTTTTTTGTTTAAATTGCATCTTGGTTTTCACAGATATCGCTAGAATGTCTTAGAACCATTACGGATCAATAATTTTGTTGTAAAAAATTTTGCTTTGGCAAGTACACACATATCATCAGCAAAACGTTATCATGATTTAATTTTTCGGACAAGAGTTCAAAACTCGTAGACATTTTTTATATCCCGGCAAAAAAAACCTATTTTCATAATATCTCGGTCTAAATGAAGGACTATGAACTTATTCTGCTATAAAATTGTTTAATTTGTTTTATAAAAAAGTGTTTTTCAGAGGTTTGTTTAGATCTACAGAAGGAACTTCCACCTTGTCTGATTTTGCCAAAACTGTAAGGGCATTGTGTTGGATAGCAATGGATTTGGATAAGTCGAATTAAACTTCTTTATTTTTTTTTTTGTACTAGTATTTGTGATTGTGGGTGCTCAAACATATATTAAGGCCGGATTTTACTGTCACCACTTAAGTTAAAAGTGTAATGCCATTTTTTCCCGAGAAATTTAAGGCATATACATAAGTACAAAAAGGTACTAATTCGTGATTCCTAATACATACCATGAAAAAAGCGCCCCCAAAAATATTGATTGAAAACTTTGCACTTAAGTGTGCACTTAGACTTACGTGTTGACTGTAAAATCCGTTGTAAGTGTGTAAGAATATGTAATTTATTTTTTTATACATATTATCTTCAATTTATATACCGTAGTATTATATTAAATACAAACAATTATGACAATATAGACAATTAACTTGATTAAGATTTAATTAAATCAAATACTTAATCCAATTATAAATGTGATACAATATGATAAAATCATATAAATGTACTGCGATGATACACTTTTGACTTAATTTACAAAAAAAACAAGTAAGAAATGTTAAATTCGGCTTGTCAAATGTATTGACACAGTGTAAAAAATATTATTGCGAAAAATTTATTAAAAAAAACATGTAAAAAAGTTAAACTCGGCCTAGCCGAATGTATTGAAACCCTTTACAATGTAAACAAGATTATTTGCAAACAAAAAAGTTTTAAAAAAAAAACTATTTCCGCGGAAAAAAAATCCGAGATTTTTTTTTGTAAAAAATATGTTTTGTTATTATTTAAATACCATTAGGAATCGAATTCTGTTAACAAATACCAACTAGAAGCGAATTAAAAGATTTCGTATTTTTTGAGGTTATGTTAAATGCACCAAAATTTTCGAGATGTTCTTATATATTCGTTCATAACTTTTGAACCGCTGAACCGATTTCGCTCAAATGCAATGCTGCTCGGAACAACAACAAGTAAACATGTTAAGTTTTAGTCATATCTAAGTAGTATTTTGGGCAAGATCTCCATTTCAACCGACAGACAGACGGACATCGCTCGAAAGTCTAAGAATCGATCACTGATCAATAATATATGGGGCATTCCATGTCAAATCGGACACTTTGAAATTTTTTTTTTTCAGATTTTCCTAATTTGTTAACAGTTTTTTGTACCCTTCGAAAACTCCTTCGTGGTAAATTTTCAGATTTTTTGATGACCCGAATTTTTAAAAATGATATCGAATTTTTAAAAATTGGTAGTTTGTTCCTTTACTCAAACTTCTTTTAATCATAACATCTTCAATAATGGTCCAAATTTCATTTTTTAATTTTTGTTTTTTTACGTACTTTAAAAAAAAAATCCCAAAAAATTCTTAAAAGCGCTCTAGTATGCGATTTTTAGTTTTAAAATTTAAATCTCATTTTTGAAAATGTTTGTACTCTTCGATTTTTTTGAAATTTTTTTGTGTAAAACTTCTATCAATTCTACAAATTTGTTGCCCAAAAGGATCGTGGGATAACGATTATTACTATTTTTTAAAAATTTTTGAAAAAATTTTATTGTAATTTTCCAATCTTAAAATCATTTCTACTGCTCCAATGGTGCGTCATAGAGGGGTCCTTTATAAGACCGACCCCCATTAATTTTTACGTCTTAACATTTCTTTGGAACAAACTAATACCTATCTCCAATTTCTAAGGGGGCTCCCACACAAAACGACATTTTTTTAAATTTGTTCCAACCGCTCTTACTGCCCTAATAGTGCCCTTAGAGCAACAAAATGTTTGACCGACCTACAATATTTTTTTAATTCCAAACATTTTCTCTGAACACACCTACCCTCTATCTTTAACTGTTAAGGCGGTCCCCATACAATTTTTTTTATTTTTTGTAAATTTCTTTTGTTTAATCAGCTTCTACCGGTCCAATGGTGCGGCCGAGAGGGGTCATTAGTTAGACCGACCCCCATTTATTTTTCCCCTACAACATTTTTCAAAACATACCTACGCCCTATATCCACTCTCTAAGTAGGCTCCCATACAAATAACAGTTGAAGCAAATTTTATAAAAATGTAATTTTGTATGGGAGCCTACTTAGGGAGTTGAGATAGGGCGTAGATATATTTTGAAAAAATGTTGAAGTAAAAATAAATGGGGGTCGGTCTCACTAATGACCCCTCTCGGACGCACTATTGGACCGGTAGAAGCTGATTAAACAAAACAAATTTACAAAAAATAAAAAAAATTGTATGGGGACCGCCTTAACAGTTAAAGATAGAGGGTAGGTGTGTTCAGAGAAAATATTTGGACTAAAAAAATATTGTGGCTCAGTCATACATTTTGTTGCTCTAAGGGCACTATTAGGGCAGTTAGAGCGGTTGGAAAAAATTTTTAAAAAAAATGTCGTTTTGTGTGGGAGCCCCCTTAGAAATTGGAGATAGGGTATTAGTTTGTTCCAAAGAAATGTTAAGACGTAAAAATTAATGGGGGTCAGTCTTATAAAGGACCCCTCTATGACGCACCATTGAAGCACTAGAAATGATTTTAAGATTGGAAAATTACAAAAAAAATTTCAAAAAATTTTCAAAAATAGTAATACTCGTTATCCCACGATCCTCCTGGGCAAAAAATTTGTAGAATTGATAGAAGTTTTACACAAAAAAATTTCAAAAAAATCGAAGAGTACAAACATTTTCAAAAATGAGATTTAAATTTTAAAACTTAAAAATCGCATACTAGAGCGCTTTTAAGAATTTTTTGGGATTTTTTTTTAAAAAGTACGTAAAAAAACAAAAATTTTGAAAAAAATTTGGACCATTATTGAAGAAGTTATGATTAAAAGAAGTTTGAGTAAAGGAACAAACTACCAATTTTTAAAAATTCGATATCTTTTGAACGGGTCATCAAAAAAATCTGAAAATTTACCACGAAGGAGTTTTCGAAGGGTACTAAAAACTGTAAACAAATTGGGAAAATCTAAAAAAAAAAGTTTTTCAAAGTGTCCGATTTCACATGGAATGCCCCATATATACTTTATAGGATCCCAGACCGATATATCGATGAGTTACAAACGGAATGACAAACTCTATCACTAACAAAGGAGGTCTTTCACAGGGCACCCTCCGATTGCAAGTTAGGCGGCTAAGAAAAAACAGATAACTCTGATTCCCCCCCCCCCCGCCCTCTTTCCCATAAGAAAGTTTCAGGGCAATCAGTGGAGGGCATAAAAAATGTAAAAGTTTGTAAAAAGATTATAATTTTGAAAAAAAATCCGCGAAAAAAATTTTTGTTGAAAAAAAAATCCGATGTATTTGTGTAAATATCATTCCGTCTGTCTGTTGAAATGGCGATCACGGCCAAAATTGAACACAGATGTGACTGTAACTTAACATATTTTGTTGTTAGTTTTTCGAAAAGCGACACGCATTTGAGCGATATCGTTCTTGCGGTTCAAAAGTTATGAACGAAAATTAATTCGGCTGCTGGTTAAAATATGTGAATAGAATTGCATATCGAAAGGTATTTACAGAAGTATAAACCTATTTTTTACCCCAAACATTCGAGGAATTTTTTTTCCGCCACAAATTTTTTTCCGTGTAAATCCTTTTGTCCAATTTTTTTTCTCAAAATGATTCTTTTACCCAAAACATTTTTTTGTCAAATTTTTTTTACACCAAAATTATTTTTTCCGCGGATTTTTTTTTTTTCAAAATATTTTTTATATTTTTTATTTTTTCAAATAATTGTTATTGCAATAATCGTTTTTACATTTGGCAAGACCGAATTTTATATTTTTTACTTGTCGTTTACTCACCTTATAAAATAATCCTGCACAAATTCTTGATTCTCATCCATCCACGATTCCATACGGGAATATTCCGGATCATAATTTCTTTGTGGTGATAGCGGGTGTAAAGATGAGGAGGAATTTTGTTGTTGCTGCGGATGATGATGATGATATTGTAGCTGATACTGATGCTGTTGTTGTTGTTGGTGTTGATATGTGGCCAGGGGGACACCGGTACGATTATTTAACAATAAATTTTGTTCGGAACCATAACCTGTGCCCCCCAGCTCCGCCGGCATCCTACTGTTGCTACAATTACTGTTATTATAACTATTTGGGGTATTTAAGGTAAACAATTGAGCTGTGGGTTCCTCAATGCTACGCAAATGTAAACCTAGGAAGAGATAGGAGAAAAGAAACAATTTAATACAATTATTTAAGTAATTGATGTGTAAAATATACTTAATTCGAAAAAAAGTTTTAAATTTTTTTAATAAATTTTATTCTAGTTCGAGGTTATTTATTTGTTCTATTATGAATTAACATAACAAGCACTTATGTTAACTCCACTTTCTTAGGATATTATCCCAACAATTATTCGCAAAGTTTCTGCTTTCAAAAGTTTTATAATTTTCTGGAATTAATAGACGACCGTTTCAGGGAATTTATAATTTCGCCATCCTCAGAATACCTTAGAAAATTAGGTAATACTCTTAGGTCTGGTAACTTATCACAAGATAATCAATGATTAGTGCTAATCAATGTTTCCAAATGTCAAATTTATATGAAAATAATCGATGATTAGCCCTTAACGTACAAACATCAAATATTCGTAATTTCAAATAATTTAACAAAGTGAACTTAGGTAAAAAAGAAATTATAGAAATCAAAGATTTTAAAATTTGACAAGTTTTAAAAGCAAACATAATGAAAGCAGGTGATTGATTTTCTGCATGTTTTGCCTTCGGCAAATGTAAAATGCAGTTTTTTTGTTTCTGTTTGAAGAAAAATTTAAAATTACACAAGTCTGATTTTAAAAATTTGTTAAAAAATCTATAGATTTTTTAGCAATGTAAATCCTTCAACTTTCTCAAAAAGTTTTGAAAATTTTTGTATATTTATTGAGGGCTTGGTGTATATCAGTCTAATATTTTAAGCATTGCAAGAAAATTTCTGCATTTAATTTATAGTTTAAATTTATTTTATACATATAACTTTTTGCCTCAATTTTTGTTGCATTTATTGTATCACGATTTATTTGATGCCAGACATTTATTTTATTTGCAACATCATTCGTATATTTTATTCATATGCTAATTTTTAGTTTCCGTTGAAAGGATTCAACATTATATACAATATTAAATTTGTATATCATTTGATTTCAATTTTATTTTGCTGAATTTGAACATTTTAAGTGGAGTGTATAGAAATATAAATTAGATTTAAAGGATGTTTAAAGAAAATTAAATATTTTTTCAACTACAGAAAAAAATTATAAGAATTTTTTAAATCAAAAATTTTTTTGTTAAAAAATTTTTCTTCATTAAATTTTTTTTTTTTTTTTAATTTTTTTTATGAAAAGAGGGTATATACATATAAGTTTGTCATTCCGTTTGTAACTCATCGAAATATCGATCTTGGACCCCATAAGGTATATATATTCATGATCCCCGATCGATTTTAAGATTTTATGTCCATCTGTCCGTCTGTCAGTGAAAATGGTGATCACGGCCAAAATTTTTCACGGAGATGACTGAAACTTAACACATTTATTGGAAGTTCTCCCGAAAAGTTTGGCATTGCATTTGAGCGATATCGGTTAAGCGGTTCAAAAGTTATGAACGAAAATGTAAGGACGCCTCAAAAATTTTAGTACATTCAACATAACCTAAAAATTCAAAATACTTTAATTCGGCTGCTGGTTGACATATGCGAACATAATTGAACACCAAATGGTATTTAAACAAGTACAAACATTTTTTTGACAAAAAATTAAAAAAAAATCTCGGATTTTTTTTACCAAATTTTTTTTTCGCGGAAATTTAAAAAAAAAAAATTCAAAAGTAATTTCCTTTTAAATAAAGTTTTTGCAATAATCTTTAAGAAATTGTTGAGAGTATCACAACATTCGGCAAGGCCGAATTTAACTTGTTTACGTGTTTTGACTCGGAAAGTTCCGAACAAAATTTTTTTTTTTTTATCAAAAAAAAAAAATTTATCAACATTTTTTTTCATCAAATTTTTTTTCATCACTTTATATTTTTCACAAAAAAAAAATTGTTTTCTATTAAACAATTTTTTTTCATCAACATTTTTCTTTTTCATCGAAAGGACTTTTTTGACAGTCACTCACAACTTCTTATTCTGTCTGACAATTCATTATTAGTATTGAAATAGATCCCTTTTAAATACTTTGCCTACCGTATACATTTTTGTTTAGTTTTATGTATTTGCAAGAAGATGCAAAAATTATTTAAAATTTAAACATTTATTCGTTCATTTATTTAGTAAAACCCCCATTGAATACAAAACATATGCATGACTAACAAACATCATCAGTCTTTTTGAAAAAATGAAAAAAGAAATATTGTCTGTAGTAAAAGTTATTTTGTTGATATTTTACATAATGTAAGAAAAATTAAGTTTAAAGTGATAATCTTGACACCCTTTACTGATAAAAATTTGTAATTATTTAAACAACAGTCTATGGGCATATTTGTTGAATGCAGAACACCCTGTGGTTTGCAGAGTGACCCAGACAAACATATGTGGAATTCTCAACTCGAAACTAAAAATGCTGCCTACGTTACACAGAAAAAATATTGTGTTGTAGACTCATTTTCAATTAAATCGTTGTTGTATTAACAAACATTTTTATTGTGTTGAAAATAAAATAATTGAAATCTTATTCAAAAACAAAATTGTTCAATACAATTAAATTGTTTGTTAATACAATTTTAATGTAAACAACTTGGTCTATTAGTTGAGAAGATGGCCTTTATAGAAAAATCATCGACATATGATTCATGATTTATGCAAAACTTTCAAATTCACAAACTTCTGAAATTTAAATGGTTAAAAAAATATATAAACTCCGCTTTGAGAATAAAAATATTTTTTCTCAATTAAACCGTTAATACTATTAATTATAAACATAATAATAGTAATAAATAAAAATTTAATTAAATTAAATAAATATTTGATTGAATTTTAATCAAATCAATTTAATTAAATATTAAAAATATACGAAAATTATTATTTAAGTCAATTAAAATATTTACTAAAAATATAATTAAATAAAAATTTAATATTTATAGATTGAAATAATTTCCTTCTATTTAGAATATGTTACAAACGATATAACATACAATGTATACCACCCACATTTTGTATGATGAAAAATATAATAGGAATACCTTAAAGAATTTACTACCAGCATATGTAAAATGATGATAATACCGAATTCTCTTATTAGAAATTGTTACAAAAAGTATTATTAAAAGCAAGGTTGGTTATCGTAATGAATTAGAAACCGGTATTTTAGATCGATTTTCAAATGTTTTTGTAGTGTAACAAAAACATCAAAGAATGCTAGAAAAATTGGGAGAACTAAGAACAAATCATATAAAAAAAATTAAAAATCAATAAATTGTCAGGAAAATCAAGAAGAAAAATAAATCAGGACTGTGATCATGTAAAGTGAGCGTCGTCTATCGACGATTGAAAGATGATGATTTTTTGTTGCTTCACGTAAGCACATCACTAACGTATCGTTTCGAACATAATTCGAAGAAGATAATTGAAAATTTGACGTTTTGTTTTGTTGTTATTTTTGCATTGTTATTAATTCTTGCAAAATAAAAAAATTATCAAAATACTATTAAAACAAAATATTAAAGTGATTTTTTTTTACCAAATTCATTAATAAATTAATTTAGTATTTGCTATTGATATAAGTGTGATAAATTAGTGTATATTAAGCTCAATTGTAGAATTTGGTTTTTACACCCCTACAAGCATATGTTAAATGCATCCAATTGGAATGTGTGTGATAAATTTTTATTTAATAATTTTGAATATTTAATGTGAATAATAGTGAATATATTAAATAAAATCGTTGTAAAAATGGCTTTTCAAAAAAAAATGTATATTAAAATTTATTGACGGTGTTACAAACCGAGTGTTAAACTTTAACTGCTCCCCCATATACTGAAGCATCAAAAAATCGCTGAATGTAAAATGCTTATTTTATTATGTTTTTAATAGTTTTTTGAATGGAAATCATTATTATTTTAAATAAAAATATTAAATAATTCATTAAATAACAATTTTGTTTTTATTTAAGCAAAAAACTGTGCAACACTGCTCGTTTTGACGACGTCGATAGTTAATTCTCACTTTACGTGATCATGGTCCAGGAAAAATTTTATTCAGAGAAAAAAATAGAAGGTAAACAATTAAAAACATTTAAGAAAATTATAGTCGGTCAAGACCGACCATATAATACCCTACACCAGAGTTTCCCGGAAAATGGGTCCCAAGTTCAAACATGGACTGATTAGATCTATATTTTGTCAAGTCATTAATGAGCGTAAAAAACACTCACAAATCAAATTTGAGTGAAATAGGCTTATTTTTGCTGATAATAATCCGCTTTAACTGAATATCGGGCGAAATTAGCACATGGGGCCAAAAATGGTCTGATGATAATCAGATTTGATAAGGTTATTAAAGTACGCGTTTAACATATACAAACAGAGTTTTAATTAAATATTTTCTTTTTTCATGAAATTTGAGAGAATTATGTGAAAATCGGGAAGGTGGTTTGTATGGGGGCAAATTTCGAAAATATACCTATTATAATGCGGATATTAGAGTCATTTAAGGCAAAACTAAAGAGTACCTTTGTATGGGGGCTAGGTCTAAATATGGACCGATTTTTTTCAGTTTCAATAGGCTTCGTCCTTGGGCCAAAGGAAGCTTAAGTTTCAAATTTCAAGTAAATTGATTAAAAATTGTGACCTGTATCGTGTTTACACTGTTTACATGGACAGACGGACGGACAGACGGACGGACGGACATCGCTAAATCGACTCAAAAATTGATTCTGAGTAGATCGGTATACTTAAAAGTGGGTCTAGGACCAATATTTCGGGTAGTTACAAACATCAGCACAAACTCATTATACCCTGTACCACAGTGTGGTGTGGGGTATAAAAATCAGGGAAAGTCAGAAAAAATGTTTTCGAAGTTTTTACTCTTGCCAAACCATTGAATCATGATAATGTTTTGCTGTATAAATAGGTGTTCTTTCCAAAGCAAAATTTTTCAAAAAAAAAAAAAAACGCTATATTAATTGTCATTCCGTGCAAAACGAATTGAAATATCGGTCGAAGTCCCCATTATGTTTATTAGAGTTCGTTTGGTGACTATGTCACTTCATCTGTTTATCGGATATCATAATTTTTTTAGAGGATTTAGGGGAGCTAAAAAGAATACCGGTATTTTTTTGAAAAAATTTTCACTTCTTGGGGTGGTTCTAAGCATCTGAAAACGTGGATTTTGAGCTGATTTTTCTGCAGAGAAAAAACGGCTGAATATATTGCAAATTTGATTTCACCAGTCGATTCTACAGCAAAAATTAATACAATAGCAGTTTTATGAAATAAATCTGGTTTCCAAAATATTCCGTTACGTCAGGTTTTTGAGATAATTGAGGTCAAAGTTCACAAAAAACGAATTTTTGTGCATTATTGAGAGCATTTTTTTGTGATGTTTTTGGATGATATTCTGGGATCATGAACCCTGTTTTCGATTAACATTTCAATGCTGATTCTGAATCTAGTTTTTAAATTTTTCTATCACGTCATGTTTTCGAGAAATTTGAGGTAAAAGTTCTCAAAAACCGTGTTTTTGTCCATTTTTGAGAGCTTATAACTTTTTAACGGGTTGTGATAGAACGGAAAATTTGGTATCACTTTGTTAAGCTGAAAATGGCCTTTAAATTTGAATATTTAAAAAACTAATTTAAAAAGAAAATGGAAAAACCTTTTATTTCCGTCCTCTGTGGTGGGTTTTTGGAACTTTTTTTTGCTGTAGAATCGACTGGTGATATCAGATTTGCGATATATATATGGGCTGTTTCACGTCAACGGGAGACCCCCCCGCCCCCAAAATTCTATTGGTCGTAGAGAGTTGTATTATGGCTTAAAATTTAGCCAATGATCTCTACTTTTGAAAGCTGAGTGGCGGAAGTTGAACCCAATGGTAAGTGAGCCAATATGGCGGCGCGAATCGGGATACCCCGATCGGGATATGCTGGAAACTAATGAAGGAGTTATCGGATTTTTCTGAAATTTGTTATCAGGGGGTATATTGGGACGCTAATTTCGAATTTTCATTCAGATTTAAAAAATTCAAAATGGCGGATCCAATATGGCGGATGATTTTTTCGAGGTTTTCGCATTCAAATAAAACTCGGTTCCCGGGTGTATTATGGGTCACTTAACACGATTCTGAATTTAGATTTCCAAAATTCAAAATGGCGGATCCAATATGGCGTTTATTATTTTTTTTATTGTTTCGATTTCCTTGAAACTTGTTATCTGGGGGCTATTTGAGACGCTGATTTCGAATTTTTATTCAGATTTCAAAAATTCAAAATGGCGGACTCAATATGGCGGATGGTTTTTTTTTTTAAGTTGTCGCAAGCAAATAAAACTCGGTTCTCGGATGTATTATGGGTCACTAAGCACGATTCTGAATTCAGATTTCCAAAATTCAAAATGGCGGATCCAATATGACATTATTTTTTTTTTTTTAATTTCGATTTCCTTGAAACTTGTTATTCCGGGGTTATTTGGGACGCTGATTCCGAATTTTTATTCAGAGTTCAATAATTCAAAATGGCGGATCCAATATGGCAGATGATTTTTTTTTGAAATTGTCGCATTTAAGTTAAACTCGACACCCGGGAGTTTTATGAGTCACTTAGTACTAATCTGACATCAGATTTTCAAAATTCAAAATGGCGGTTCCAACATGGCTCTTATATTTTTTTAATAACGATTTTTAAATCTGATGTCAGATTCGTACTAAGTGACTCATAAAACTCCCGGGTATCGAGTTTAACTTAAATGCAACAATTAAAAAAAAAATCATCTGCCATGTTGGATCCGCCATTTTGAATTTTTGAAATCTGAATAAAAATTCGGAATCAGCGTCCCAAATAACCCCGGAGTAACAAATTTCAAGGAAATCGAAATTAAAAAAAATAAAAATAATGTCATATTGGATCCGCCATTTTGAATTTTGGAAATCTAAATTCAGAATCGTGCTTAGTGACCCATTATACATCCGAGAACCGAGTTTTATTTGAATGCGACAACTTAAAAAAAAAACCATCCGCCATATTGAGTCCGCCATTTTGAATTTTTTAAATCTGAATAAAAATTCGAAATCAGCGTCTCAAATAGCCCCCAGATAACAAGTTTCAAGGAAATCGAAACAATAAAACAAAAAAATAAACGCCATATTGGATCCGCCATTTTGAATTTTGGAAATCTAAATTCAGAATCGTGTTTAGTGACACATAATACACCCGGGAATCGAGTTTTGTTTGAATGCGAAAACCTCGAAAAAATCATCCGCCATATTGGATCCGCCATTTTGAATTTTTGAAATCTGAATGAAAATTCGAAATTAGCGCCCCAATATACCCCCTGATAACAAATTTCAGAAAAATCCGATAACTCCTTCATTAGTTTCCAGCATATCCCGATCGGGGTATCCCGATTCGCGCCGCCATATTGGCTCACTTACCATTGGGTTCAACTTCCGCCACTCAGCTTTCAAAAGTAGAGATCATTGGCTAAATTTTAAGCCATAATACAACTCTCTACGACCAATAGAATTTTGGGGGCGGGGGGGTCTCCCGTTGACGTGAAACAGCCCATATATTTCGAGTTTTATTCTAGTTCAAGACCAACAAAAAAATCTAATTATGATATTCTCATAACAGATTATTTATTTATTTATTGCTTTAAAAAAGTTGGTCATCTCATGGTTTATTGTATAGCTATTTCACCCGTACCAAGGGATTTTCAACAATATTTAGAGAATCATTCCTAATTGACTTGCACAAATATAAACCTTATATGCACCACAGTACCTCATACTTAATGAGAATCACCATGCTGTTGTATCATACAGGTCTAAATCTTGTCTTGCAATTAGAAAATAACCAACGATTTTAAAGCAATAGAGGTATTCAGAGTCCTGCTTGCCAGCCCTGGCACTGGTAGTAAAAGAGTACTTTTTGAAATTACTTTTCAAAATGCATGTATTTTTTGAAAGAAGTACTCTTTTGCTACATTGCCAGGGCTGGCAACAAGACTCTGAATACCTCTAATGATTTACATTGAGACATTGAGTACCATCAATATAGTTGTTGGTAGTATTTGTATAAATACCAACCAACTGTTTTTTATCCCAGTAAACATTTTAGTTTACATGGAAAAGAGTCGTACTAAACTTTTTGTCAATTTATTTTTATTTTTTGCATTAAAAATACAAAAAATGTTTTATTCGGTCTTTATATATTTACATATATATTTAGAGTTTTATTCTAGTTCAAGACCAACAAAAAAATCTAATTATGATATTCTCATAACAGATTATTTATTTATTGCTTTAAAAATTTGCGATATATTCAGCCGTTTTTGCTCTGCAGAAAAATCAGCTCAAAATTCGCGTTTTCAGATGCGTTGAACCACCCCAAGGAGCGAATTTTTTTCCAAAAAAATACAGCCATTCTTTTTAGCTCCCCTAAATCCTTCAAAAAAATTATGATACCCGCAGATCAAATTTTCAAAATTAACTCTAATGATTATATATTATTGTTCCATAAAGTTTTCTAAGACACTCTAGTGATACCCATCTATCTATCTGTTTGTCTGTTTTTGTCGAAAAAAAAAGTTTTGAAAAAAAATATTTGATGAAAAAAAATTATTGATGAAAAAAATTTATTGATGAAAAAAAAATTATTGATGAAAAAAAATTATTGATGAAAAAAATTATTGATGAAAAAAAAAATATTGATGAAAAAAAATATTAACGAGAAAAATATTGACAAAAAAAAAATATTGATGAAAAAATATGGATAAAAAAAAATACTGATGAAAAAAATATTGATGAAAAAAAATGTAAAAAATTTATAACAAAAAATTTATAAAAAAAAAAATTATAAAAAAAATAATATTGATTAAAATATTATTGATGAAAAATAATTATTATCCAAGTTACAAACCCAAGTTACTAAAATTTTTGGTTTTAAGAAAATGAAAACAGTAATTCTATTTTATTTTTTTTTTTTGTTAATCCTGCAACTTTTTTTCAAATTAGACACCAGCCTGAAAACATTATCATGTTAAAAATCTAAAAAATTAAAAAAAAAAAATACAATAATGCTGAAAAACTAAAAAAAAAAAAAACAGAAGTCCACAGAATCAAAAACTCATTAAGAAAATTTAACAAAAATAACTGAAATATTTAAACAAAAAATTTGGAAAATTCAGAAAACAATTTAGAAAAGTATAAGTACCGTATCATAAATAAAATTGACGGAAACACCCTAAATACTAGGGTGTTCAGTCGATTAATTCTTGTTCGATTAATCGAACAATTTTAGACGAATAATTGTTCGATTAATTTAAAATTGCTAATTTCGATTAAAGTATTAATCGAAGAATTAATGCCGATTAATCGAATAATAATAACATATGGTTTTTTTGGAAATTTGTATAATTTTTTTAAATTTTTAAATCAAAATCAAATATATGCGGCCGTTGAAATTAAAAAAAAAAACAGTCATGTTTACAGAGTGGTACTTATTTTATTTTTTTCTGATTTTCGCTACTCCTGAAGCTTGGATTTGTTAAACGACCTTAAATAAGTACCTGATAAAGTTTTGGGCCAAAGTTTCGAAAACCCACTAAATTATAAAATAAAATTAAAATACAAATACAAATTTATGAGTATAATCAAAACAAAATATTTTTTGTTTAACATTTTCCCAAATGTAGTCAGATAATAAATATAAAGTTGTTGTGATATCTGTAATCCGTAACAAAAATAATTTTTGAATTCTACACATTTTTTTTTTCAAATTTCCAAAATAATTTTCTTAAATTTTCAAGCAAAACAACTTATATTTTGTTACATTTTGTTTTTTTTTTTTTGTTTTTTCTTATAAAATGTTTTTTTTTTTGTTAATAAAATGTTGTAATTAATATTGTTTATTTACTCAAGTACCAATTTTTTCTAAAAATGTAGAAAAAACTCTTGTAATTTGGAAATTTTCTAAATTTGAAATTATTCGATTAATCAATCAATTTTAAAATTTTATTCGTTTAATCGAACAAGTCAAAAATGCCAAATATCGATTAATCGTTTAATCGAACAATAAAAAACCCCGATTAATTGAACACCCTACTAAATACACAAAACACCCTGATACACAAAAGTTCAAAAAACTTCTGATAAAAATCAGGAAATTTAAAATATTGTCAGATAAATAAGAAAAAAATCAAAAACCAATAATCAGATAAACTTAAGAAAATTAAGAAATAGGAAGAAAAATTTAGAAAAATTTAGAAAAACTTAGAAAAATTCGAAAAAATTCCTGAAAATTTTGAGGGCAAAAAAAAATAATTTAAAGCGGTTACGTTAACCACCCATGATTTAAAGTACATTCTCAAATGTTAGAATGTGGTATGTTATCTACATACAGATGAATGTATGCAATGATGTATGTTTTTTAAGATTAAATAGGGTAATTTATATGTGGTTTCATTCATTCATACATTACATACATTACATACTACAAACACATACAAAAGTACATCAAAAGCCATGTAAATATTGTATGTAATTTCCATAGAAATATTTACCTTAAATATAAATTTTCCTCAATTTCTTTTGTGCACTCATTGCTAAATATTAAATATTGACAAATGTTTTTATTTTTTTATTTTGAGAAATGTTAAAGATGAAGGAATTTTTATTTTTTTCATTTTGTTCATATTGTGTAAATATATACTTATGTAGAATTACATACTATATGTTTGTACTTTGTAAAATTACCTTCATTTGTTTAAAGCTTAATATTTAATATTACTTTTTTTTATTATTATTCCTTTGGCAAATGAAATAAAGAGTGGAATGGATGAAATAAAATTATTTAATTTTGTAAAAACATTTAGAAGAGATCAAAAATTGTTTCTAATTCGGGATTTTTTTCAAAATATTTTTGGATTTTTTTAGCACCAGGATAGTTTTTACTGATATGCAAAGAAATCAATTATTTCTATACACTAAAATTTAGTTGCAGTAACAAAGCTTTAATTGATACAATTAGACAAATAGGTTGACACAATTAAATATCGATAGTCACTTTTATAATCCTATTAAAATAATTGAATATTTTGAGTAGGTTTATTTTAGCTCGAGGTAATTTTTCCTTTACTAATTAAAACTATAATATTCTCATAGAATAATTTTCAAAATAACTAGTTTTTTGTTTAACATTTATTTATATTGGTCATGTTTGCAAGACTTAGCCGACACATGTTTTGGAATTTGTCAGATTCCATTGTCAAGACTATTTAGCAAATATAAAAACTTTATACTACAAGTAGTATATGGAATGTAAATGACAAATCGCTACAGTTCAAACAAAAATAGAAATGCATGTCCAACACTACACAGAGAAAACAGTTTAATTGTGCCAGCCGAATTTAGAGCCAACTGCATGGTTTAATTACAACAACCGAAATTTTCGGTTGCGATTACCAAAATTTATTTGAACCAACAGAAATTAAATTTTCAAAACAAATTTTGGTTATCGCAACCGAAAATTTCGGTTGTTGTTATTAAACTATGCAGTTGGTTCTAAATTCGGCTGACACAACCAAACGGTTTTCTCTGTGTACCCTAATTTAGAATCAGAGG
Source organism: Pegoplata infirma (assembly GCA_963921195.1). Lineage (NCBI taxonomy): Eukaryota > Metazoa > Arthropoda > Insecta > Diptera > Anthomyiidae > Pegoplata > Pegoplata infirma. The sequence continues at coordinate 62,117,179 of OY992537.1, read as the reverse complement.
AACAAAATTTTATATTCTCCTAGTTTGCAACTTGTATAGTACACTCAAAATATCTACTAAATACGTTAGTAGATTTACTAATTTTTTTTTGCTAATGCTAGTTAGCTAACTTTTAGCAAATTTTTAGTTGAGATTAGCATGTTGGCAAAAAGTTCTTGTAAACTTCATTTAGCACATTAGCAATTTTAAACAAACTTTGAACTAATTTCTTTTGCTAAATTTGAAATTGAGTTGACAACATTTTTACAAGATTTTTTGCTAACATTAGCAAAAATAAATGGTAAATTTTTTTTATTTTCAGAAAACTTAAAATGGCGCTATCTCGGAAACTAAGCCAGATAGAGCAAAATGGAGGGCATTTTTGGTTCTTAGAATATCCATACTTTCGAGGGTCCTCTTCACATGTGTGGACCCTAATGGGACCTAACTTTGGATCCAAAAAAGTTAGCATTCCCGAAAATTTTAAAATGCTCATATCTCGGTAAATATTGCCGACACAACAAAAAGTCCAAAAGAATTTTTGTAGCTCTTAACACGTAGAACAAGACTGCAAAATAACGAGTAATATTTTTGAAGTTATCGAGTTTTTAAATTCTCAAGACCCCAGTGATCCCCTAAAATCACGTATCTCAAAAACTAAGCAAGGTAGAGCGAAACGGACACCAATTTTGGATGAAAAACTATGACAATTTTTAAGTAACCCAACTAGGTCTAGGCCCATCGGGGTCTGGACCTATTGGGTCCGAACCCAATGGGGTCCTCAAATGTGTATGAACTAAGTTGAAATAAAAATTATTTCAGTTAACTAATTTTTAGCAAAACGTTTTTGCTAACTTTAGCAAAAAAATTGTGGGTTCAAAATCAGCAAATTTTCTTGTAGGTTTACAAGCTTTTTTTGCTAACTTTACAGTTTTTTTTTTTGAGTGTATAGGGTTTTTATATTTGCTAAATAGTCTTGAAAATGGAATCTGACAAATTCCAAAACACGTTTGCTTAAAGTCTTGCAAAAATTACCAACACTAATAAATTTATAACAAAAAAATTATTTTTATGAAAATTATTCAATAAAAATATCATAGCTTTTATTAGAAAAAATTACCTCGAGCCTGAATAAACCTACTCAAAATATAATATTTTAAAGGTCAACTAAAAAAAATGTAAATGCTAATCAGAATTTATTAAAACTGAGTTTTAGTTAAAGCAACACACAAAATTTGGTTATCACAACCTCATATTGTAGCAGCAACCAATGTTTTTGTTGATACAACCGAAAACTTCGTTTGGAAATTTATTTATTATTTAATATCTATTGAAAATTCCTCAAATCTTACAAATTGTTTTCAACGAAAATCAAAAATTAACATATTCTTAAAAATATTCCAGATTTCAAATTTTTCCGATTGCCGTCCCACTCTATTTGGTACCCACTCAGAGAAGTCTATTTATGTAATTGTTTTTTTTTTTTCTTTTTTCTTTTTCCAGTTACTTACAATATATTTTGCCATTATGAAATATTTCCACAATATTATTTATGCTTCGAAAAACAAACAAAAAATATTAAAAAAAAAAATTTTTCCAAAAAATATTAAGTGTAATATCTAAATGACATACAGATATGGATAATGTTTCATCATATATTAATTGTATTTGTTTGTTTTTATACTCTCCGCAGAGAGACACAGGGTATATTAAAATTTGTGACTCCGTATGAAACATATCCAAAAAAATGTTACACTTCCCGACTAAAAAAGAAGTAATATGGCACCATATATCATTTGATCCCAAAAATGGAGGATCCAAAAATATATGATTATATCTTATTAGATCTGATTTGATATAATTAGATTCCAAAAATGAAACTGTAATTATTATCTACTTTTATATTATCAAAAATGAGATCTAATAAGATATAATAATATATAATTATATCTTATTAGATGTTATATGATCTTCAATATTAAATTAGATGAAATTTACCTTTCCACTTTTGGGATCTAATTATATCTAATTAGATCTAATAATATATAATCATTAGGGATGAGATTTCCATGCAAATGCATGTTTTTTGTCGAAAGTCTCAAAACGATATAGACCAATTATCTTTCCGAATCAAGAAATTTGCGTTAAAATGGCATCGATTTGTTTTTGCATATTTTGGCGAAAATGCATATTTTTGGATATTTTGATTTTAAATGCATATATTGCATTTTCAACTTTTAAGTGCATATTTTTGCATATTTTGGCATAAATTAGCAAAAACACAAATTAAAATTTATTTTTTTTTCAAAAACTATTTTAAACTTTAAAAATTTATTTTGAAAATAAGAAAAAATATTTTTTCTCTTAATTTTTTTTATAGATTTTCTTAATTTCTAAAAAAATCTTGCTTGCATAAAATTTTAAATGTTACTATTTAAACCTGGCGTTATTTTTTGCTTTTTAAGAAGTTTTTTCTATGAAAACAAGATTTTTATTGTACACATTTTATTTTTTAGTGCATATTTTTTGGTTTTTTAGTGCATATTTTGAATTTTTTAGTGCATATTTTAAGCGCATATTTTTGATTTTTTAGTGCATGAAAATCTCATCCCTAATAATCATATATTTTTGGATCCTCCATTTTTTGGATCAAATGGTTGATCAATTTATATATAATTATATTAAAAAATATATGATTATAATAAAACTTTTTTACTCAGGATATGTGTACCCGAGTAAAAAAGTTTTGATATAATCATATATTTTGTGATATAATTATGTATAAATTGATCTATCATTTGATCCCAAAAATGGAGGATCCAAAAATATATGATTATATCTTATTAGATCAAATTTGATGTTATTAGACATAATTAAATCCCAAAAATGGAACGGTAAATTTCATCTAATTTGATATTGAAGATCATATTAGATCTAATATGATATAATTATATATTAATATATCTTATTAAATCTAATTTTTTGTTATATCAAATTAGATAATATTTACCGTTCCATTTTTGGGATCAAATTATATCTAATTGTATCAAATTTTATCTAATAAGATATAATCGTATATTTTTGGATCCTCCATTTTTGGGATCAAATGTTATATGGGACCGTATTACTATTTTTTTTAGTCGGGTCGGGATATGTGTAAAAATTGATTTGATATTATCTGATTTGATATGATAATATATTATTGCATTTGCTTGATCAGATATAATTGCAAATTTGTGGCAATGTTGGCCGAATACCAAATATATACAGATATCGATTTGTGTCAGTTTAGATACATATAATAATATGCAATCAGATACGATCATATCGGATTAGGTCAAATCAATTTTTACACGGGATAATTAAAAATTCAGAAATATTAAGAAATATCGAGAAAATCCACAGAAAAATTACAAAAAATGAGAAAAATTAGAATAAACTCAGAATTAAAAATATGAAAAAAATTTAGAAAAATTCTCGAAAATTTAGAAAAACCCTAAAAATTCTGGATTAAAAGAGTTCAGGAAAATTAAGAACAATATTCTGTTTTAATTTTTTAATTAATAAAAATTATTTATTAGTCGACCTTTAAAATTCTATTAAGTTAAGAACAATATTCAGAACAAGTTAAAAACACACAAAAAAACTCAACCGAAATTGGATAAATGCTGGTAAATTCAGAAGAGTTCAGAAAACTGAAAAACTAATTTCAAAAGAAACGAAATTTAAGTCACGAAAATAAAAAATCCGTCAAATAAACATTGAAAAAATTTCCAAATACTATTAACAAAAAAACATTCCAACAATCAGAAAATTTCAGGAAAGTTAAGAAAAAACCACCCCATAAAAAGGAACACTTAAAGATTTGTGAATGGTATTTTTGATTCTTCTCTGCCGAATATAACATTATTACTTTTATTTTTTTTTTTTGTCTAAAGGAAAGTCATTTAAAATTTATTTTTTATTTGGAAAATGTAGACATTTTTGATGAAGTACTTAAATATTTATTAGAATTGACAAATGTGTGTGTTGCTTGTTCCCAAAAATGAGGAGAAAAAAAACTTTTTACTAAATAAGACAATGATTGATTAGAAAAAACATTAATAAATTACATTTAATTTTACTTTTTTAATATAAGGTGAAGTTGTTTAAACTTTAAAAAAAGTACGTAAAAAAATTTAAAAGATTTTATTCGATTTGATACAATTTATTTTGAAAAAAAAAACTGGAAGAATTTAAGAAAATTAAGAAAAAATCAGACATAAAATTCAGAAAACTTATGAAAATTCCATAAAACTAAAAATAATAAGGAAATTATTGTATTTTTCGACCTTTTTTATTCAATTCTATATTAATTAATAGACAAGCTCGCGGCTACAGTTGTTTTTATTAAATTTTAATATTTATTATTTTTAATATTTCTCCATCTTTCGGATGGCATCTTCAGGAATAATAACGAGTAACAATAAACAGATACAAAAACGCGAAAAAAAAATATTCAAAAAGTTGTTCTCATAGGTGATCCATGCCCACAGTACATATATTTAGTATGCAAACAGGGATCTATTCGATGTATTTTCTAATTTGACCACAAATATGTTTTTTCTTGCTTTTCACACCTTTAATAGTAAATTTTTCGTTTTGTTTAAAAAAACATCCAATTCTTAAAAAAAATCTAACAGAAAATTAAACCCATTTTGAAACCAAATGTTTCATATAGAAAAATTTTCAATTTCTAAGACATATAAATCTTCTTATAGAAAAATTAAAGGATTTTAAGACTTGTTTATAAGCCATAATTTCAATGGAAAAATAAAAGATTTTGAGTCAAATTTTCTTTAGAAATATTCTCAGATTCTGCAAAAATTTTACAACATGAAGAGAAATTTTTCACACAGAAAATTTTTCAGATAAAAAAAATAAATTTTTTTTTGTAACAAAAAAAAATCGTATTTAATATTATAACTTCCATTTTTTCCATCGCATTTACAAAATTATTATTTCATTAAAACCTTAAGCTTCAGTAATTTACTTTCCTTCATTATTGTTTTACTGGAAATATTTTAATTACAGAAAAAATATTAATATGTTTTTTATTGTCCTCCAATACAGATGTTTTCGTTTAAATAATTCCCAGGTTTTTTTTATGCATTTTTTATATTTTATTTTGGGAAATAAATTATTTACTTATGTTTTAATTCCTGAAAAACATTTTTTTATATGATTTTTTATTGTATTTATAAATATTGAAAAAAAAATTTAATTTAAAATCCATTGAGAAATTTACAAAAAAAATATGATTTTTAACCCACAAAGCGTATGAGTAACATGAAATATGAAAATTTCATACGCCTTGGGAATGACCAATGAGTGGTTTACTGTGCGTATAAGTAACAAAAAATACGAAAATAACTCATACGCCTGGTTGGTAAAACAAAACAGTGATGATGTACGAATATGTATGTAGTAGTATCGTGACATTTTTTCTTCAACTTTGATTTTTCCAAGTGTCCAGGCAAATTTTTATTCTATTAGACTTTAAAGTTATGTGTTACAAATTTGAGGACATTCGGATTAAATTAACCCGTGGCGCTCGACAATCAATGTTTTGTATTTTTGAAAATTAAAAAATAAAAAATAATTATTAATTTTGATGTGCTGAACCAGAATATCAAAAAATTAAAATCGGTCAAATGGTTCTTGAAATATCACTGTTTGAAATTTGCAAAAATTGGCGGGGTTTTCCTACGTTCAAGAAATTTTCCTTGACCTTTTATAGAGCTTAAGAAAAAATTTCATTTAAAATTAAAATGTCCTGATTTCACTCAAATTAAAATTAAATGAAAGTTTGTACCAGGCTCTATGAAATAGTCAGTGCAAAAAAGTTTTTAGAATTTAAAAAAAAAAAGTTCTTGAATGTAGGAAAACCCGCTATTTTTTTTTACAAATTTCAGAACTTTAAGATATTTTATGAAATAGTCGGTGGAAAAATTGTTGAGATTTTTTTTTTAAATTTCTTGAACGCAGGAAAAAACTGCTATTTTTAAAATTTTTTTGACAAATATCAAATGGCGATATCTCGAAAACCGCTCGATCGATTTCATAACGTTCAAATAATCCATGAAATAGTCGATGAAAAAAAATTAAGATGTTTTTTAGAAACTGTTTGACAAATTTCAAATGGCGATATCTCGAAAGCCTCACGACCAATTTCAGATTTTTTTTTAATATTCATATTCACCATCCCAAAATTTATAAAAAACAAGTGAGAGTGTTAAATTCGGCCGTGCCGAATCTGTTATACCCTCCAACATGCAAATAAATAAAAAAAAAATTGCAGGGGCGTTTTATTTTTTTTTTTTTTGGGGGGTTCGGTAGTGGTAATTGGGGGGGGGGCATTTATTCTCGAATATGTATTTAAGAATTCATTCGTATACTTTTTGCTGTAAAAAAATACAAGTTTATTTAAAAAAAAAAAAATATTCCTCGCCCATAAAAGGGGGGGGGAGGGGCGGACCGAAAAAACGAAATTTTTTATATCTGTGGGTCCAAATGCAGGATTTTGAACTTCTTGTAGCATAAAAATGTTGCATTTGTTAAACAAAAACAAAGAAAATCATGTAAAAATATGGTATTTTTCAGAGGTTGGTTTAGTTCCTCAAGGGGGAACTTTTTTCCCCTCGGACCGATTTTGCTCCTTTACGAACTTAACCTGCCTAGGAACATTAGACATATTCGTGCCAAATGTCGGGAGTCTAGCTCTTTTATTTTGGACTGCATCGTGTTAACTACAGACGGACAGACGGACAGACGGACAGACGGACAGACGGACAGACGGACGGACAGACGGACGGACGGACGGACATCGCTAGAATGTCTTAGAATCGATCACTGATCATAAATATATATACTTTATGGGGTCCTAGACCGATATTTTGATGCGTTACACACGGAATGACAAAGTGAGTATACCCTCATACTGTAGTTGGAGTAGGGTGGCCCAAAATTCCTTTTGCTTCGCTACAGGTCAACGTACCTTAAAAAATGAAAGATGGTATTGTAACTAATATTTTGAGCCAAATTTCAGCACCCTATGACGATTAGAAGGGGATGCTAACTGATCACATGTGTTTGCAACATCCGAAGAAATCTGAAAAAAAAAATTTTTGCAATCCTAAAAATTACTACATGGAATGGCATCGCTACAAGAGCAAATAAGTCACATATGGCCATTTTGCCCTAAGGTTGCCTACAAAGGACAATAAGGACATTTTAGTTTCGATTAGGAAAAAAACAAAAAAAAATTTTTTTGGATATTATACTCAAATTAAAGATATTTGTATTACCTTTCAAATGAATTTTATCGCAACTTAATGGTCCGCATAGTTTTTGAGTTACAGCGGTTTTAGTGAAATGCAGGGTTCCGCTGTTTTTAATATGCATTTTTTTTTTTTGTTTAAGGACAAACTTAGGACAAAATGGCCACATGTGAATTATGTGCTCTTGTTGCGCTAGCATTTCATATGGTTATTTTTAAGATTCCAATAAAAAAAATTTCAAGATTTCTTTGGAGGTTGCAAACACTTATGATGAGTTAGCATCCCCTTCCAATCGTTGTAGGGTGCTGAAATTTGGCGCAAATTGTTCGTTACGATGCCATCTATCATATTTTGAGGTACGTTCTGTTGTGAGTTATACTTGGTATTTTTCCATATGTTGTTGGGCCACACTAAGTTGGAGGGTATAAAAATGTATCGCATTTTTTTTATTTTCATTTTTAAAAAATCAAAAATATTGAGGGAAATTTTCCAAACATCCAAAACTTTGATCGAAGGGCGCACGTGTTAAATTGATCAGATTTGGCTCAAATTAAGTTTCAACGAAAGAATGTCTCAAGCTCTACGAAGGGGTCAAAGGAAAGCAATTTTTAAATTAAAAAAACAAATCTTGAACGTAGGAAAAAAACAGCCTTTTTTGCAAATTTTAAATAGCAATATCTCGAAAACCGTGCGACTGACTAAAATTAATAAACATAATGTGTCATGTGACATATGTTTTTCAATTTGATTTTAAAAATGTTCTTGAACGTAGGAAAACCTTGCTATTTTTAAAATCTTATGGTTATTTTTTTTTTTGTTTTTTAATTTTAAAAAACTCCAAAATATGGGTTGAAATCTTCTAAAAATTGAAAACATTGATTAAAGGGCACCATTGGTTAATATTATCGGATTTGACTCAAATTAAGTTTAACTGAAAAACTGTCTCGAGCTCTATGAAAGGGCCAAAGGAAATAAATTTTTGGATTTTTTTTTTTATTTCTTGAAAGTTGGAAATTTTTTTTACCAATTTCAAATAGCGATATCTCGTAAACCGTTCTACCGAGTCTAGATGGGACATTCCATGTCAAATTGGACACTTTGAAAAATTTTTTATAAAGATTTTCTCAAATTGTTTACAGTTTTTAGTACCCTTCAAAAACTCTATCGTGGTACATTTTCAGATTTTTTTGATCACCCGTTCAAAATATATCGAATTTTTAAAAATTGCTAGTTTGTTCCTTTACACAAACTTCTTTCACTCATAACTTCTTTAATAATGATCGAAACTTCAAAATTCTTACAAGTGATCTGGTATGTGATTTTTAGGTTTTAAAGTTTTAATCTCATTTTTGAAAATGTGTGTACTTTTTGATTTTTTTTAATTTTAATGAGGAAAACTTTTATCGATTCTACAAATTGTTTGCCCAGCAGGATCGTGGGATAACGACTTTTTTAAATTTTTTATCATTTTTTTAAATTTTTTGAAAAAATTTTATTGTAATTTTTCAATCTTAAATTCACTTTTACTGCTCCAATGGTGAGTCGTATAGGGGCCAATTGCAAGACCGACCCCCATTAGTTTTTACACCTTAACATTTTTCCGGAACAAACTAATACTCTATCTCCAATTTCTAAGCGGGCTCCCATACAAAATGAAATTTTTTTTTTAATTTGCTCTAGCCGCTCTAACTGCCCTTAAAGTGCCCCTAGAGTAGTCAAGCATATGACCGACCCACAATATTTTTTTAGTACAAACATTTTTTCTGAACACACCTACCCTCTATATTTAACACTTAAGGCGGTCACTATAAAATTTTTCTTATTTTTTTCTCGGAACAAACTAATACTCTCTCTCCATTTTTTGAAAAAATTTTATTGTAATTTTCAAATATTAAAATCACTTTTACTGCTCCAATGGTGCGTCGTAGAGGGGTTAATTGCAAGACCGACCCCCATTAGTTTTTACACCTTAACATTTTTCCGGAAAAAACTAATACTCTATCTCCAATTTCTAAGCGGGCTCCCATACAAAATGACATTTTTTTTTTAATTTGCTCCAGCCGCTCTAACTGCCCTTAAAGTGTCCCTAGAGTAGTCAAGCATATGACCGACCCACAATATATTTTTAGTACAAACATTTTTTCTGAACACACCTACCCTCTATATTTAACTCTTAAGGCGGTCACTATACAATTTTTCTTATTTTTTATAAAAATGTTTTGTTAAGTCAGCTTCTACCTGTCCAATGGTGTGTCCTAGAGAGGTCATTTGTGAGACCGACCCCCATTTATATTTACACTCTAACATTTTTTCAAAACATACCTACGCCCTGTCTACACTCCCTAAGTGGGCTCCCATACAAATTACATTTGTAGCAAATTTTATAAAAATGTAATTTTAAATGGAAGCCCACTTTGGGTGTTGAGATAAGGCTTAGGTATGTTTTAAAAAAATGTTCAAGGGTAAAAATAAATGAGAGTCGGTAAAATAAAAAAAAAGATCCTTTGTAAATTTAAATTTTTCAATTTTAAACCGAAAAAGATCAATTGAAGGGCTTACTGCAAGAACTTGATAAGCAACATTTCATTGTTTCGTGTTTTTCGCCATTTGCTGATGTTCCATTGACAGAAGTCTTGCTTTAACCCTTTCTACAAGTATATTGAGGATAAAAGATCTGCAAAAGTACTATTTTCTACATTATTTAAAAAGTTTTAAGGCAAAAACACCAATAAAATGAAATGTTGCTTATCAAGTTTTTACAATAAACCCTTCAATTGCAATTCGAAAAAAGTCAATTGTAATTCGAAGATTCCAATTGTTATTCGAAAAATATCAACTGAATTTCCATTGATCTTTCTTCGAATTACAATTGGAAACTTCGAATTATAATTGATCTTTATCGAATTACAATTGAAATTTTGAATTACAATTGATCTTTTTCGAATTACAATTGATCTTTTTCGAATTACAATTGATTAATTTCTAATTACATTTCATCTTTATCGAATTACAATTGATCGTTTTCGAAATGCAATTGATCTATTTCGAATAACAATCGATCTTTTTCGAATTACAATTGATCTATTTTGAATTACAATTGCTCTTTTTCGAATTACAATTGATCTTTTTCGAATTACAATTGATCTTTTTCAAATTACAACTGATCTTTTTAAATTAGAATAAATTTTTTCGAATTGAAATTGATCTTTTTCGAATTACAATTGATCTATTTTGAATTACAATTGATCTTTTTCGAGTTACAATTGATCGTTTTCGAATTACAATTGATATTTTTCGAATTACATTGATCTGTTTCTAATTACAATGAATCTTTTTCAAATTACAACTAATCTTTTCGAATTACAATTGATTTTTTCTAATTAAAATTGATATTTTTCGAATAACAATTAATCTTTTTCGAAATACAACTGATCTTTTTCGAATTTCCATTGATCTTTTTCGAATTACAATTGTGGTTTTTTCGATTTACAATTGATCTATTTCGAATGACAATTGTTCTTTTTGGAAAAATTATTAATTTTTTTTTCGAATTACAAATGATCTTTTTCGAATTTAAATTGATCTTTTTCGAATTATAACTGATCTTTTTCGCATTACAATTGATTTCTTCGAATTACAATTGATTTTTTCGAATTAAAATTGATCTTTTTTGAATAACAATAGGAATCTTCGAATTAAAATTAGCTTTTTTCGAATAACAATTGATCTATTTCGAATTATAAATGATTTTTTTCGAATCATAAGTGATCTTTTTCGAATAACAATTGATCTTTTTCGAATTACAATTAATCTTTTGCGAATTACAATTGATCTATTTCGAATTACAATTAGAATTTTCGAATTACAATTGATCTTCTTCGAATCACAATTGATCTTTTTTGAATTACAATCCCAAGTAAAAACAAGTGAGAGTGTTAAATTCGGCTGTGCCGAATCTTTTATACCCTCCAAAATGTAAAAAAAAAATTAAAAACAAAAATTTGTCAGGGGCGTTTCTTTTTTTTTTTTTGGGGGGGGGGGTTGATAGGGTCAGTGTGGGACGTTATGAGCACCTTCCCATCGCGATAAATATACCAAATGTTTCATTTACTTAACAAAAATACAAAAAAACATGTAAAAAGTGTATTTTTTTCGAGGTTGGATTAGTTCTTCAAGGGGGAACTTTTTTCCCCTGGACCGATTTGGCCAATTTCCGAACTTAACCTGCCTATGAACATAAGACATATTTGTGCCAAACTTGAGGGGTCTAGCTCTTTTATTTTGGACTGCATCGTGTTAACTACAGACGGACGGACGGACGGACGGACATCGCTAGAATGTCTTAGAATCGATCACTGATCAATAATATATACACTTTATTGGGTCCCCGACCGATATTTCGATGCGTTACACACGGAATGACAAAGTGAGTATACCCCCATACTGTAGTTGGAGGGTATAATAAACATATATTATAATATATAACTTGATACAAACATAATAAATTATATATGATTATACATCCGTGAGATATTTTCTAAATTTTTTTAATGCAGTCATATGTAGTAATATATAATTTAATCATGATTCGGATTAAAAGGTGTACGGTTGATATAATTAAATAAAATAATATGAGGGTCAATACAAAATTTGTTTTTCTGTATAATTTAATATCAAATTATATGTAGCTTATTCTGTTCCATTTAAAACTTTATATGTTTCAAAATAACCAAAAATTTTCTAAGTTTTTTAGGCAAAGTATAAGAAACTTTTTAAAATGTTCCTAAACATTTCCTTATTAGGGTTATGTATATCACCTATCTGGTTCGAAGCGTACCCAAACATTTTTTTGTTTTAGAAAATTATATGTTTGGTGAATGTATCGTTGACCTGTGGTGTATCTCAACCCAAACCAAAAAACACCAGGATTTTATATGTTTTTATGCAATTAGATCTAATTAGATCCACTAATATATGGCAATGTCTGGTCAAAACTCGGATGAAATCAAATCATATTTTATACAAGTTGATCTTTTTTAATGCAAAAACATCCACTATTATTTGGATCAAATTGCGTATAAATATATATTGTGTTACATATCATTATATATTGCATCGTATAAAAATTTTTACTCGGGATTGGAATTTTTAACTAAAAATGGAATCTTTGAATAACAAGTAGAATCTTTGAACAACAAATGGAATTTTTGAAATACAAATGGAATCCTTGAATTACAAATAAAATTTCCTAATTACAATTGATCTTTTTGTAATCACATCTGTAAATGGTGTCGTGTGTAGTGTATAATTTTCATATAAAACATTATAATTTATTTAACACTTGTTTTATTATACTTTACAACTTTTTCAAAAGTTTTTATTTTCATTACGCTCACCTTGTGCAGGGGAATCGGGTGGTGTTAAAGGTTCAACACCATTGCAACAAACCGGAGCTTGTATAACAACTGGTGTTGTTGTTGTTGATGATATTATAGAGGAGGATGAAGAATTTAAATGTTGATGTAATTGTTGTTCTTGCTGATGCTGCTGCTGTTGGTTTTGCGGTAGATTTTGCTGTTGCTGCTGCTGTTGTTGTTGCTGCTGTTGATTTTTATTTGTTTTATTTTTTTTATAACGACAACCACGAAATCGACACATACTTGCAGCCTGGCCCATTGGGCCCGCTAGCAATGCAAATGTTAAACCCTCCGTTTTAATGAATTTAATTTTGATAATTTATGGCAAAAACCTTTTGTAAAAATATTGCCTCCAACAACAATTAATTTAGGATATATAATTTGATTAAATGCCCTCAAAGGATGTTTTTTATTTAATATTGATGTCAATTTAATTATTGATGTTGTTGTTAATGCTAATTTGGTTAATGTTTCTGCTGCTGTTGTTGTTGTTTTTAAACAGTTATAATGTTGTTTATATGTCTTAAGGTTATAATTAAATTGCTTTGATGTTTTTGTGGTAGATTTTTGTAATAAAAGTTTTGATTTTAAATTTAATTTGGTTTTATTATTAACAAGAGTAAAGTTTTTCATAATAACTTTGATTTTTTTTCAACTTATTAAATTTTTATAACAATTTTCTATTTATTTAAAGATTTTTCACTAAAAAATGTAAAAATACATAAGTTCGTTTTCATTTAAAATGGGATGTGTTTTTGAATTTAAAAAAAATAACACAGTGCAACAACTTACATCGAAATGGAATGCAACCAAAAGCAAATGAAGTTTGATATTTTGCATAACAAAACTCTTAAGGCTTTTTTATTCGTTTAGTGCTAGATTTTTTTTTACATTCCATTCCGATTCGGATATTTTCATTTTGTATCACTGTAAAATCTTTGATAAACCAGATCTGCATTTGATTAAAAAGAAAAATAACTGTAAATAAGTATTTCCTAACATCAGAAAATGTTCTTATTTAATCATATTAAGTCCCTGAAATGAAGGGATTGATTTACTAAATATTGAGAAACTTTAAAAAAAAATTTCAAAAATTTTATTTTGTTTTCGGCCATTTTGTGCTCTCCATACTTCTTGGAATTTATTAGAATTTGTTTAATTGTAACCTCTAACCCATATTGTATTTCTTATATAAATTTCATTTCAATTTCCTATTTCATAAATATATTTTTATAAATTTCCGGACACGTGTTTCCTTTTGCAGTTAAAATTCTGCTTGCAAAATCCAACTTTGACACTAACATAACCACAAAACAACATCATGAATAGTAAATGATGTTGTTACTTTACAAATAAAAGACCGCGCATAGAAACATATCACTCACAGACACTGTCAAACAGAACAAATACAAATCAAGAAAATTTGCAACAAAAAAAAAAAAATAAAGAACCAAATGGTACATTTATGATTTAGGGTGTACCTTGAAAAAAAATATATTTAAAAAATAATAAAAAATGTTTCCATTGGAAAAATTCACACATGCTAAGAAATTTTTTGTTAGGGAAACTCTTACCCTCCGAGACAGTTTTGAAAAGTTCTCAGATTCTGGGAAATTTTTCGTAATTAACTAAAAATTTCTAAGTCACTTTTTACACAGAAAAAGTTTTGATGACAATAGAAGTTTAAATGAAAAACAAGTAGAAAAGTTAAATTCGACTTGGCGGAATCTATGAATACCATCCACAATACCCTAGTATTTTTGAGTGTAAAATTTTTTTTGAGTGTTTAGAAATACTTTGACAAAATTTCAAAAGGCGATATCTCGAAAACCGCTAAACTGATTTCAGAAACTTTTTGATATTTATATTCAGCATTCCAAAATAACAGAAATGATGTATCACTACACTCAAAAAAATACGTTAGTAAAAAAGTTTGTAAAATTGTTTGTATCCCAACTTTACAACTTTTTTACTAAATTCTACTAAAAAACAATTTTTTGTAATTCGTTTTAGTAAACTCGCGTTACAAACTATTAATTTTTTACTGATTTTTTAATAATTTTTTCAGTTGATTTTTTAAAAATTTCGTATTAACTTTTCGGTTTTCTTTTCTAGAAAAGTAATGCACTAACGAAATACAAAAAGAAAATGTTATTAAAATATTTGGAAATTAAAAAAGGGCATTTAAAAAAAATATACAGTTAGTTAGTTTTTTATTTTAAAGGTAAAACTGCGCTTTGATGAGTATGAATATGCACTCAAAAAAAACCATTAACTTAAACTTTGGAAAAATTTTCTTCAAAATAGTTTCTAAATTTTCCCACAATTTAGTTAAATTTAACTAAAATTTTGGAAATTTTCCCAACTTTTAGGAAAAAATTTTAGTTCATGGACTGTTAAATAGGCCATAATTTTCCTTAAATGGAATTCCCTAATACATGGAAAACATTCTTACCGCCAAAGAAATTTTCCATAAATAAATGAAAAAAAATCTTTATTTTTAAGACATATTTCTTAAAACAAAATTTAGTTCAAAAAATTCAGTTTTAGGACGTAATTTACTTCTAATTAGTTCATCATATTTATCTTCTTTAATTTGAGGAAGTTTTTTCCACAAGTTTAGTAAATTTTTCATAACATGAAATGGTTTATTTAGTTGATTTATTTTTTTTCATGCTTGCTTGTAGTTCACATTTTGTTTATTATTTGTAGTATATGAAAAAGAGAGTTTGGTCTTGTATAACAAGTAATAAATTTAATGTTTACATTTTTTTCTACACATGTATGTGTTAGGGAAAAAATAATATTTTAATCACAACAAAGGCCTTGGCTTTGGCGTGTTTTCCCATAGTCTGGGAACAAACGTTAAAGACAAAGTCTTTGTCATAATTTAATTTTAAAAACTAATGAAATTTATTACTTGACCATTAAAAACGAACGGTTTTTTATATTTTAAATAAAAAATGTACATAATGAGAATTCTGTGTGTATTGACATGCTATTCTATAAATAAACAAATAAAAATATGAAATTAACTAATTTTTAGGAAAAATGTCCTCATCAAAAATTTTTTTTTAAACTAAAAAATGGGAAATTTTTTCCCACTTTCTAGTTCAAATTGGTCCTAATTTTTAAGAAAAATATCGACTAAAAAGTAGGAATACATGGCAATGGAGCTAAACCATTATCAATTTTCCTTGGATTTAGTTAATTTTCCCATTTTTTAGTTAGTTTTTTTTCTGAGTGTGTTTATTATTTTATATATTGAATTACACTTATTTGTCTGCTTCATTGTAACTACTTTGTTTTCTTTCAAATGAAAAAATATATAAAAAAGGGAACAAAATGCAGTAAAGAGAAGATATGCAAAATTAAAAAAAACACCGACCTTTTTCAATTCTTTTTTCTTCCTTCTCCACTTGCGGTCCTTTTTTGTTTTACGCTATCTGCGAATTTTTTTTTCTTGTGTACAGTGTACACAAAGGGTTGATTTCTTAATACTCTAGCATTGGTAATTTTTCTTCATGCCTTTCTTTCTATTATTCAGTTGAAAAATAGCATTTGAATTGACAACATCGCGGAGCGGAAGAAATAAAAAAATGTACAAACAACAAAACATTACAACACAAAATACAGATAACCAAATTTTAAAGTATTTTTTGTTTAAAATTAACTGTTTTTTTAGGACAATAAATAAAACAAAATAGAAAATGATGAAAGCAGGTAACAACTGTATATTTATGTCTTCCATTTAAATAATATCAATATAATGTATTTTTTATTCTAGAACACCAATTTATTCAACATGTCAATTTATTCAACACAATTTTCAAAGCATTAATTTTATGTGGTATGTAATTTATATTTTGTATTAAAAAACATGTATTCAATATTTTCTCTTACATATTTTAGATCAAAAATTCAAACAAAATCTGACTTGCATTGAAATAGTAATGGCGACAACAAGCGCAATACGCAGTTTACATATAGTAAAAAAAGACCAAAAATTTAAAATACACAATTTACAATTTTTTTACAAAAAAATTTAGTAATACTAATTTTTTTAGTTTTTTTTAAGATTACTAATTTTTGAAAACCAAAGTTTGTAATGGTAACTGAAAAAGTTATCGGGCACAAATTGAAAACTTTATTAGTAATGGTAACAGACTTTTTTGTAAGGAATACTAACAAATTTTTATGAGTGTAGTTAATTTTTTTTTTATTTTTTAAAATTCAAAAAAAGTTGGTGGAAATCCAAAACTTTGATCGAGGGGCAACACATTTGCAATAAGTCGGACTTAAATCAAATTAAGTTATAATGAAAGAATGTGTCAAGTTCCATGAAAGGGTCAAGGGAAAAAAATTTGAGATTTTTTTTACTTCTTGAACGTAGGGAAAACCCGTAATTTTTTTGCGATATCTCGAAAAACGTTCGACCTTATTTATTATTTTGATACCGATTCAGCGCATCAAAATTAATATATAATTTATCTTTAATTTTCAAAAATCATAAAAAATCCTATCCTTAAAATTTACGTTTTTGTACGGACTATCGACTAATTTAATTTTTTTTTCGCTGGAAAATTTCCAGAAACCGTTCTGAAATTTTAATTTTTTTAAATATCCAATTAGTCAAAAATCCGGCCTTTTTATACCCTCCAACTACTGTATGAGGGTATACTCACTTTGTCATTTCGTGTGTAACGCATCGAAATATCGGTCTAGGACCCCATAAAGTATATATATTATTGATCACTTCTAAGACATTCTATCCATTCTAAGACATTCTATCGATGTCCGTCTGTCCATCCGTCCGTTCGTCTGTCCGTCTGTGGAAGACACGATGCAGTCCAAAGTAAACGAGCTAGACTCCTGAAGTTTGGCACGAATATGTCCTATGGTATTAGGCTGGTTAAGTTCGAACATGGACAAAATCGGATCAGGGGGAAAAAGTTCCCCTTTTAAGAACTAAGCCAGCCTCTGATAAAACGCCATTTTTTAAAGGTTTTTTGTACTTTTGCTTAGCAAACGAAACATTTTATATCAAAAGAAGTTCAAAATCCTGCAGTTGGATCCAGGAAGGTTGTCTCACACCGCCGTAACCCCCCCCCCCCCCCCCCCAAAAAAAAGACGTCCCTGTATAAAAGATTCAGCTCCGCCGAATTTAACACTCTCACTTGTTTTTACTTTTTTCGGAATTTTCCGATTTTCAAGTCAAAAGATTAACCCAAAGGCAAAAGATCCTGACTCTAAGCAAAATAAAAACAAAATTTTCCTGTAACAAAATCTCAAATACGAAAACTTTTTTTTTACGAAAGGTAAAATGTCTCAGAATATGAACATTTTAAATAGGAAACATTTCTCAGAATCTAAAAATTGTACTTCCAGAATCAATTTTCTATAAAAAATGCATCAGAATATGATTTCTATAAATAAATATATTTTTCTATAAGAAATAGGGGAAATGTTTTGAATTTTCCTAAGGAAGTTTTGAAAAAAATATTGATGAAATTTAAAAAAAGGTCCATTTTATATGAAAATATGCAAAAATATGCATTTATACCGAAATATGCAAAAATATGCAACTACAAATCAATGCCATTTTATTGCAAATTCATTGATTCCGATAGATATATAATTTATGTTATGTTTAATTGCTGTGTAAAAATATGCATTTTCATGAAAGTACTTGCCCTAATAATCAGTGATTGATTCTAAGTCTTTCTAGCGATGTCCGTCCAACTGTCTGTCCATCTGTCTGTCTGTAGTTAACACGATGTCGTCCAAAATAAAAGAGCTAGCCCCCCGAAATTGGCACGATTATGTCCTATGTTCCTAGGCAGGTTAAGTTCGTAAAAGAGCAAAATCGGACCAGGCGGAAAAAAGTTCCCCTTTGAAGAACTTAACCAACCTCTAAAAAATTCCATTTCTTTACATGATGTTTTGTAATTTTGTTTAACAAATGCAACATTTTTATGCTACAAGAAGTTCAAAGTCCTGCATTTGCACCCAGAGAATTAGAAAATGTCGTTTTTTTCGGTCCGCCCTTTTGTGAACGTGGATTAAAAATAATTGTTTTCATAGAAATAAACTTGTATTTCTGTAGTGCAATAGCAAAAGAATGCATTTATAAACATATATTTCGAGAGGAAATTTGCCCCACCCCCAAATTGCCACTACCGACCCCCCCTCCCCTAAAAAAAAGAAAACGGCACTGCAATTTTTTTTTGCATGTTGGAGGGTGTAAAAGATTCGGCACAGCCGAATTTAACACTCTTTCAGTTTTTTTTTAGATTTTTAAAAATTCAAAACTTTGTTCATCGTGCTTTATGGGTTTATTTAACCCGATTGGTGTCAAATTTGTACTACATAAGTTTTAGGCCTAGGAGAATAAAAATTTGCCCGGACGTTCAAAATCGGAAGAAAATTTTTTTTCAATACAAAAAAAATGCCAGCCTAGTGGACATATTTGAACAGAATTGGACTCAAATAAAAATGTTTCTTCATATTGATGAAACTGTTTCATCACTTGCTGATATCATAGTTAATGACAAATTTTATCATATTTAAAAAGCGTCTCTTCAATTTGATTAAACATGGCATAAAAACCATGGCATTAAAGTCATGACACTTTTCATCACGTCAGCAAAATATGTCTTCCAAAAATTATTAAAAGTTTTTTAAGTTCCAAAAAAAAAAAAAAAAATGTTTTTGTCTTTTTTTTTCGCAATTTGGAGCCCAAAAAATCATCAAAAATCCTCTATAGAATATAATAAAATTGAAAAGTTTTCTAATTTTCTTCTCCCGGACACTTTTTTGGTGATATAGCAATATATTTTTAGAATCTTATTGATGAAAAGTTACATAAATATGATGAAATTTTTCATTAATTTTGCTCCAATTTGACAAAACATGCCATGAAAATTGATGTATGACACTTTTCACCATGTCAGCAAAATATGTTAAGTCACGAAAAAAAATTTGTTTGCCTATTTTTTTTGCATCTTGGAGTCAAAAA
This sequence comes from Pegoplata infirma, assembly GCA_963921195.1. Lineage (NCBI taxonomy): Eukaryota > Metazoa > Arthropoda > Insecta > Diptera > Anthomyiidae > Pegoplata > Pegoplata infirma. The sequence goes on along the minus strand of OY992537.1, from coordinate 62,097,446 downwards.
AATCATTCAAAATGCTTTAAAGAAAACAATAAAATTGAAAAATTTTCTAATTTTCTTTTCCCGAACACTTTTTTGGTAATATAGCAAAATATTTATACAATATATATACAATATATTGATGAATAAACTTCATCGTATTAAAGAAAACTAACATCAATATGATGAAATGTTTCATTGATTTTCCTCCATTGTGAAGCATCATCATTATGATAAAAAATTGTCATGAATATGATAACACTGCTTTATTAATCTTGATAACACATTTTAATGATGAAATCACATTGATGACAATTTGTCATCAAAATTAATGAAAATTTATCATCATATAGTTGACACTGTATCATCATATTAATGACACTATATTATCATATTGATGGTAAGTTAGATTGGACAAAAAATTATGTAACATTTATTCATATTGATGCAACAATTCATCAATATGAAGAAATTTTGTCATTGAGTGTGCATACCGAGTTATGTTTAAACAAGCAAAAACATTTTTTTTACACAAAAAAGTCTTTTCATGCATTTTTTTTACCAAAATTTTTCCGCGGAAAGTTTTTCTGGAAAAATTATTTGTTTTATCAAAATTTCTTTTACCAAAATATTTTAACCACTTTTTTCAAATTTTGAAATAATAATTTACTTGTTTACGTCACTTAAACTTCCAAGGGATAGTCTACTACACATGTAAGAATAAATATTTCATACAGACATACATTTAACCTAATAAAAAAGTGAAAAACCAACAAGTCCTTGGGAGATATACATTATTTTTTCTATAAATCTTAGATTTTTTATGTTTTTCATATTTTATTTCACTTTTTTTTGCAGATATTTGTTATGATTTTATGGTACTTCATTATAATGCAGAGATTTTATTAAATAAGGGTATTCACTAAGGATGTGATTTCCATGCACTAAAAAATAGAAAATATGCCCTTAAAATATGATCTAAAAAATTCCAAATATGCACTAAAAACCTTAAAAATAAGCACTAAAAATAAAATATGTACAATAAAAATCTTGTTTTTATACGAAAAATTTCTAAAAAACCAAGAAATGATGCCGGGTTTAAATAGTAACATTTTAAACTTAATGTAAGCAATTTTTTTTGCAAACTAAAACAATCTATAAAAAAATTAAAAAAAAAATAATAATTTTTCTTATATTCAAAATAAATTTTTAAAAATTAAAACAATTTTTGAAACAAATAAATTTCAATTTGTGTTTTTTTTTTGTTTAATTTATGCCAAAATATGCACTTAAAAGTTGGAAATATGCACAAAATATGCATTTGAAACCAAAATATGCAAAAATATGCATTTTGACCAAAATATGCACAAATATGCAGAAACAAATCGATGCCATTTTAATGCAAATTTCTTGGTTCGGATAGATAATTGTTCGATATCGACAAAAAAACCATTCAATTGCATGGAAATCACATCCCTAGTAATCACAAAAAAAATAAAAAAAATATATATAAAAAACAGTTTTGCTAGTTTTTTAAAAAACTAAAAAATAATCTTTTGCGATATATTTTTAACCCTGTTCATATATTTTTTAATATTTACTTCCAAGTGTGAATATCCCTAATATTGAATTTTATTTCACACATAAAAAAAAGTAAATAAATATTTTCCATTTACTTTATGTTATTAACCACAACCATTTAAAACCAAAAATCTCCTTGACAGGATGTTGGGTTTTTGTTGGTAACCTTTTATTGTTGCTACCATTCGATGAAATCTCTGTAATTTGATGTCAACTGATTTACAGTTGTCTTCATTTTCCTAGAAATATTTTAATTTCTGGGATCTCTGCACTGCATCATGTCTTTACACATGAAGTCATAAAGTTAATAAATACACAAATACAAAGTAGATTTTACATTCATACACTGAAAAAAAAAATTGTCCGAAGTGGTTACTAAAAAAGTTTTTTAAAATTTTTTTCTTAAAGACTTTCATTAACATTGGTTAATCTTAAATTAAAAAAATTTTGCTAAAACTTTATTTTGATAAAAAATTAAAAAAAAAAAAATAAAATTTTACTAAAAATTTACTAATTTTTCTGTCATATTAACTCTTTTTTACTAAACTTACACTTTTTTTCGTTATTATTACTTAAAAAGGTCACAAACTTATTTCTTTTTTACTTTACTTATTTTTTTTTTAAGTGTACACATTTTTTGATAGTTCACACTGATTGTGAGTTGGCACAGATTTACTTTAAAAAGAAAAAAGTGAGAGTGGTAAATTCGGCTGTGCAGAATATTTTATACCCTCCAACAAGAAGAAAACTTTAAAGAAATAATAAAAAAAAATTAGAAAAACTTTTTTTATTGGGGGAGGGTGCGTTCAGTAGGGAATTTTGGCGAACACCTTTCCCCTCCCAGAAAATGGTTACAAATTGATTTTTTATGCTTTTTGCTCTAAATGAATACAATTTTGTTCTTATTTTAACTATTTTCTATTCCCACGCCCACAAAATGGGGCAGACCAATAAAATGCAATATGTTCTAATCTCCTGGGTCCAAATAAAGAATTTTGAATTTATTCCGATATGAAATTTGTTCATTTACTTAACAAAACTACAAAAAACCTCTAAAAAGATAATGTTTTTTAGAGGTTGGTTTAGTACTTGCAGGGGAAACTGTTTTCTCCCTGGTCCTATTTTGTCCATTTACGAACTTAACCTGTCCAGGACCATACGACTAATTTGTGCCTAACTCCAGGAGGATATCTCTTTTATTTTGAACTGCATTATGTATACAAACAGACGGACGGCCTTTCATAAAACGTATTCCAATCGATCACTGCTCAATATTTTGATTTTTTGACAAACGGAATGACATAGTTAGTATACCCATGCGCGGGTACAAGGGGGGGGGAAAAAGGGGAAATTTCCCCCCCCAGACCAAATTTCGAAAAGAAAAAAAAAAAAGGAAAAAAAAAGAAAAAAAAAAGAAGGAAAAGGAAAAGAAGAAAAAAAGAAAGAAGGAAATTATCTAAAAAAAATTTTAAGTCCAAAAATTTTTCATAGAAAAAAATCTGAAAATTTTAAAAGGGAAAAAGTGAATCAATCTGAAAATTTTCAGTGAAAAATATCTTGTCAATCTTATTATGAATTTTGGCATAAACAAATTACTTTGAATATGCTTTTTTTGTTTAGAAAAGTGTTTGTCTTCTACATAGCAATAAAAAAATATCTTAAAATATTAAAAATGTTGATAGTCGAACTAACATTTGTAAAACTATTTTAAAATTTTTTTTTCTAAAGAATACATTTTTTCTCAGAATCTGAGACTTTTTTATGTGAAAAAGTTCTCAAAACTTATTTATAGGAAAAAGGTCGCAGAAGAATTTTTCTTTTGGGAAAAAAGTCTCAGAATTTCTGAATTTGAGATTTATTTTAAGGAAAAGGGTCTCAGAATCAGAGTCTTTTTTAAGAAGAAAAAGGTCTTAAATTCTGAGACTTTTTATTGTTAAAAAATTGTCTCAGAAGTTTAAACTAACTGAATTGGTAGAAGGTCGCAGAATCTGAGATTTTTCAACGGGAAGGTCTTAGAATCTAAGACTTTTTTTAAAGAAATAAGGTCTCAGAGTCTCAGAAAAATGTCTCAGAATCTCAGACTTTTTCTATAGGAAATAGGTCTAAGAATCTTAAACCTTTCTATAGGAAAAATGTCTTAAAGTCTGTGACGTTTCGTATAGGAAAAACATTTCCGAATCTAGGACTTTTTCTATAGGAAAAGTATCTTAGAATCGGAAAAGATTTCAGAATCAGAAAAAGACCTCAGAATCTGTCACTTCTTCTTTAGAGAAAAAGTGCCAGAATTTTAAACTTTTTCTATATAAGAAAAAGCTCTCAGAATCTGAGACTTTTTCTTTAGGAAAAATGTGTGAGAATCTGAGCCTTATTCTTTTGGAATAAGATCTCAGAATTTGAATCTTTTTCTTTAGGAAAAAGGTCTTGGAATCTGAGACTTATTCTATTGGAAAAAGGTCGAAGAATCTAAGACTTTTTCTATAGAAAAAAGGTATCAGAATCTAAAATTTTTTCAGTACGATACAAATCTTTTAATCAGAGACCTCTCTATAGGAAAAATGTATCAGTAATGCTTTAAAATATGAGACTTTTTCTATAGTTAAATGTCTCAGAATCTGAGACTTTTTTTGTGGAAAAAAATTCCTAGAATCTGAAAATTTTTCTATACGAAAAAAGTCTCAGATTCTGAGACATTTTTCGTTAAGAAGAAGTCATATATTCTGAGACATGTTCCCTATTAAAAAAATTTTCACGAAAAATGTCTCAAAATCTTATATTTTCTATGTAGAAAGAATGTCTTCTATTAAATTCTCAGATTTTGACTCTTCTTATGTATACAAAAAACATACAATTTTCTTTTAAAAATCCGAAAATTTTTCTATACGAAAATAGTCTCAGATTCTGAGACATTTAGTCATATATTCTGAGACATTTTTCCTATAAAAAATAATTTTTTCATGAAAAATGTCTCAACATCTGATGTTTTCTATATAGGGAGAATTTCTTCTATTAAAAAATTCTCTTCTTATGTATACGAAAAATATACAATTTTCTTTTAAAACAAATTAAAAAAATGATCCAAACGAAATATGATCATGAAAAACAAACCTTATTCGGCAAAAACTAATAAATTTGATGATTTTATAAGGGTTCAAGTTGAAAAAATGCAGAAGAAAAATTGAATTTCTAAAAATTATAGACATTTCTGGTATTTCCCATACCGGTTTCAAACACCCCAGTTAGTGTCATCATCAGTAAGATTTTAAATGTCGGTTTGTATTGTTAATGAAAACTGTTTTTTATATATATGTGAATATTTATAGTTTCTACAGAATAAATTTTGACAGTTTCCAACACTACAATTCTATTTCTAGCAATTTATAGCTTTCCCATCACTTTTGTTTTGTAAAAAAAAAGTATCCCTATTTTTTGCTCGTCAACAAAAGGGAATTTATGATTTTTTTCGAATTAAAAAAAAATTTCCCCCCCCCCCCAAACCCAAAAGCTGTACCCGCCACTGGTATACCCCATACTGTGGTTGAAGGGTATTCAAAAATATTGTTGTTAAATCAAAGTAAAATAATAGCATAAATGAAGGGCAACTGGTTGACCCTTATCCTTGTTTGTTAATATATGAGGCATTTTACTCCGAAAGGACCCAGAAATTTCATTAGTAAAAACTTTGTACTTTTTTTTTTGTTTTACCATACAAATGAAATAATTCATCAAACCCAAAACCTAGGGCGTATACTATCGGTCCGGTTATTTTTTTGTTTTGTAGCATACTCTAAGGCTGGTCTAAGATCCCTAGCGACACAATACAGCATGTTGCTATTTCCATCTGTTTTGTAGAACTGGAATTAGAACATGTATTTGGTTTTACGTTTTAAAACATTGCAGGCTCTAAATATTGAAAAATACTAAAATACAAAATAAAACACAATGGATGGATGGCGCTATTAAAACTCAAATGTTTGCCAACTTATTTGTATTAACTTTGAGGTTGAACTCACTTCCACCCATATACAAAATTTTAGTAAGGTATTCAAAAGAGAACTTGACAAAAAATTGTACTTCAATTTTTTCTTAAATGGAAAAAGGGCAAATATCCACATTTTTATTATACTTGAAAACCTTAAAGAAATATTGTTAATATTTGTTTGTAACACTTTAAATAATTCAAGGATACACTTTTGAAGGTTTGCAAGGACATGCAAAAAATGTTTTTTTTTCAAAATTTTTGTTTTTATTAATGCAGTAGTAATGTATACACAAAATAAGTGTTTAAAAATACAATATTAACCTTTATACCAGCGGTTACCAACCTTTTTGGCTCGCGTACCCCTAATTCTAACGAGTTTTTTGTTTTCATTAAAAAATCTTCTCATATAAATATTAAAGTTAATTTTGAAATTTTTGATCTGCGGGTATTATCATTTTTTAAGGGATTTAGGGGAGATCAAAAGAATGGTGGTATTGTTTTGGAAACATTTTCGCTCCTTGGGGTGGCTCAATGCATCTGAAAACGCTGATTTTGAGCTGATTTTTCTGCAGAGCAAAAACAGCTGAAAATATTGCAAATCTGATTTCACCAGTCGTTTTTACACCAAAAATTTAAACAACGAACCTTTTCTGAACTCTTAAAAAAAGTTCTAAAAACACATCACAGAGGGCGGAAATATAATGTTTTTTTAAATTTTTTAAATTTTTTTTAAAATGTTTTTTTTGTTTTAATACAAGGACAGATAAACAAATCCGTGACTTTTCGAATAAAACACCCTCGAATATACAATGAAGGGGCATTTTGAGCTCAACAAAATGGTAAAAAAATTTCCACTCACAACCCGTCTCAAAAATGTCTAAAAACACGTTTTTTGAGAACTTTGACATACATTTTCTCAAAAACCTTACATCATAGAAAAATTTGGAAACCATATTCGGAATCAGCATCGAAAGGTTAATCCAAAACAAGTGCTCAGATCTCAAAATATAGCAAAAAAAATGCTCTCTGCACAAAAATACGTTTTTTGTGAACTTTGACCTCAACTTTCTTAAAAACCTGACGTTATGGAAAACTTTATAAGGCCGATGCGGAACCAGCATTGAAAGGTTAATCTAGTGGTACGCGTACCATATGTTGGTAACCGCTGCTTTATACAATTTAAAATTTTAGCTAATATTACTTTTAAAACCGCAGCTAAATATTTTTTATATAATATTTTGTTAAGTATGGATATACGCCCTTTTTGCTTTCCACACTTAAAAAATCATATAACTCAAGAACGCATAATTTTTTTGTGAAAATTATATTCGAAAACGTATTTTCGAAAAAAAATTTCTATTCGACCTATACTCGCATATTTATTAAAACATTGCATACTTAAAGGCATCTTTTGGGATTTAACTTTAAATTTAAAACTGAAAAAAAAATAATTACAACGGAATGCCCCATATTCCAGTACAAACATATTATGAAATATTGCTATGACAACTATGAGTACCAATTCATAGGGAGCAACAGTGCAAACATGCATCCATATAAATTGAAATATGAATATAGATTACAATTTAAAAAAGTAAAACTTTTACATTTTCTTTCATTTAATATACAAAATCTCATAAACAAGGATGTGATTTAATGAAGCAATAAAATATAAAAAAATATTAAAAAAAATTTGAGGGAAAAAATAAATGGAGGTTGGTCTTAAATTCTACCCTTACAGAAGGCACATCCTACGAAAATTTCCAAAAAAAATAAAAAAATGTTTTAAAAATAAAAAAATTTAAGGAAAACAACTTCCGCGGAATTTATTTTTTTGCGAAAAATTGGTAAAAGAAATTAATCTTGAGAAAAAACAAAAAAATAAAAAAAAAACTTCGCGGAAACAATTTTTATTGGTGAAAATAAAATCCGCGAAAAAATTTTTGGTGTAAAACAAAAATTTCCAATTGCCTAAATACCTTTCGATATGCAATTCTGTTCATAAGTGTCAACCGGCAGCCGAATTAAAGCATTTTTTTATTTTTAGGTTATGTGGAATTTACCAAAATTTTCGCTAAACTGATATCCCTCTAATGAAATAAAAAAACCCCTCGAAGCAAAAACCAATAATTATGTTAAGTTACAGCTGAACTTGCCTAATATTTTGGTCGGGATCGCCATTACAACACACAGTGGAAAATTTTAGTCATTTCCGGATCAAAAATCTGTAACTTTTGATTGGATCAATATTTTTGTATGCCGTCTTTTTTTTGAATAGGTGAGACTTTAGGCTTTAATTTGTGCTTTTAATCATAAAAATCGACTGACGAGAACTAAAGTTGTGAAGGGTTAAAAATACATTTTCGATATTTTTGTTGAATTTTAGTATAAAAGTAAAATTTTAGGACAAGTTAAATAGGTATTTTTTATATTTTCTAATTATTTTCAATTGAATTTTGCAACAGATGTTTATAATAAGTAATTTTGTAGATAAATTTTTCAGAAAAGGTCAACATTTAGCCCCATAGACTTTTAAGGGCCAAATGTAGCAATTTTTAAAGAAATTACCGAATTCATATAGATTTTCATTGATGTCAAATATAAAATTTAACTGATATTTTATTGTAATACGACAAAAATAAGGAAGTTATAATAAAAAAATCCGATGTAAGTTGCCAAGATAAAAAAATAGTGAGTGTTAAATTCGGCTGTTGCCAAATCTTTTCAGAACCCTCCAAAAAGTGATAAAAATAAATAAAGGGTATTTTTTTGGGAAATGGAGTAAAGGGGGGGGGGGGGCGGGGGGTGGTCGATTGGGGACTACCTCTACCATTTTGTGATAAATGTCTACAAGCTCATTAATTATAATACGAATAAATAACACAATTTTAGCATTTATTGTTATAGCCACGCCTCCAAACGGGGGCGGACCAAAAAAAATTACTTTTCTCAGTCTTTTTGACAAGCGCAGGTTTTTTAATTTTTATATTAATCAACATGTTGTTCAATTGTTGAACAAATATGCTAAAAAAAAAATCAAAAAATGTTTTTTGGGGTTGTTTTTTTTAAGGGGAAATTGTTTCCCTCGAGGTACGATTTTTCCCATTAACAAACTTAGCCAGTTATAAGTAATTTTTTTTTGTCAAACTTCCGGGGTCTAGCTCTTTTTTTTTGGACTACATCGTTCTTTCCACAGACAGACGGACGGACATCGCTAGAATATCTTAAAATTGATCATGGGTCAATGTTATATGTATTTTATGTGGTCCTAGACCGATATTTCGTTGCGTTACACACGGAATGGCAAATTGAGTAGGGCATAATGAGCGAAATTAATGAATAATTAAATTTTTATTTATTATTAATTTGTGAGTTCGTCAACATTTTTGCATGCCATTTGTTTGAAGGCACGAAAAGGCAGCTGGTTTTAGATATATCTTTTAGATAATAAGTTTAACTTTAATTCTATGCTATAACTAGATTGGAGGAAAACGGCGCTTACAGTTAAAATCCTATTCAAAGTTGCGTAGGTTAGCAAAAAAATATTATATACTTGAAATGAATATATTTCAAACCTGCTAACAATATATACAAAGCTCATAACAAAAATAGAATCTGGACAAGTTACCCTTTCCAACATGGTATAACAATCATAAAAAAAATAATTAGAAATATCAAAAATACGCACTTGAATATGGTATAATTTTATCTCCCCAAAACTTTAAAGTCGAAAGTAGTGTTTTCGGTCGCCATTTTCGAATAGTTCTGTTGACATAATAACTATAATTTCTGAAAATAATTACTGCTTGACATCTTAGCTTTACTATAGATCTTGTTTTATGGTTAATTTCAAACATTTGCAAAAATCAATTATGAGATGCATTCACCTTATATAATCCACTGTGCAACAGACAGACGTACAGGCGGACACTGCTAGGATGTCTAAGAATCAATCACTGATCAGTACTTTATGGGTTCCAATACCGATATTTTGATGAGTTGCACAACTAAATGATAAACTCATAAATACCCTCTACCACTAACAAGGGAGGTCTTTCAGAGGACACCAACTGATTGTCCTGAAACTTGCATATGGGAATGACAAACACAAATTTAAAAAAAAGGGTTTCCACCTTATAAAAAACTATGGTCTTTCGGTAAAATTCGAATGAAAGCCAAATCGGAAGTAATTTCGCCAAACGCAAAAGCTTAATTTTGATAGAGATTATTTTATATGATCTTTATATCATTTGGATATAACTTCAAAAAATGTTTCGATTTTTGAAAGACCTCCATTGTAAGTGGAGGAAATAAAAATAAATAGAGGTTAATAGCATTTAAATATATTTGTTATTCTATATGAAATGTTATCAGGTCACCTTTGAATGTTGTTGCTAAAAAAACTTTCAATTAAAACATCTAACAATGTAAAATTCCCATTGCCAAAGGTTATTGACGAAGTCTTTTAAAACCTAATGACCCAAAAGCAATTATGAATATGAAAAATTTCCTATTACAATAAATGGCAATAAAAAAATTTAATAATTTTAAAATAAATTGAATAATAATGATTCAAATGGTGACTGGGAAAATCCACCCCCCCCCCCCCCCCCCGGCACCTTACAAAACAATTAACTTAGTTAAATGACTACTCTATGCATAACACCGGTCAACAAAAGATTCTATTTTGAAAAGTTGCTACTGAAAGTGAACTGGCAACAACACCAACTTTGCAGACACAAGTTCTGAACAATTTGATTTAAATGAACCCAATGCAGTTTTTTTTTGAGAGGCAAAGAAAAGGAATTAAGAATTATGAAACAGGGGGTCGTGGGTTCGATTCCCACAAAAACCCTTTGTTGATTTTACTACAACGAGACGACGGTCATTTTTACCAGTTCTCGTTTAGGTTTAAATTATTAAAAATGATTTGTAATTAAATTGTAAAAATAAATAAAACAAGTAAGAAAATTATAGTCGGCCAAGACCGACCATATAATACCCTACACCAGAGTTTCCCGGAAAAAATGTCCCGGAATATGGGTCCCATGGACCGATTAGATCTATATTTTGTCAAATCTTTAATAAGTGTAAAAAACACTCACAAATCAAATTTGAGTGAAATAGGCTTCTATTTGACAATAAACCGCTTTAACTGAATATCGGGCGAAATTTTTACATGGGGCCTAAGTCCAAAACTGGTCCGATGATAATCAGATTTTATAAGGTTATTAAAGTACGCGTTTAACATACACAAAAAAAAATTGTAATTAAATATTTTCTATTTTCATGAAATTTGAGAGATTTATGTGAAAATCGGGAAGGTGGTTAGTATGGGGGCTACAAGAACAACTGGTCCGATTTCTTTAAAATTCGGAATGGAGATTGGTAGAGACAAAACAAGTTTACTTGCCCAATTTCGAAAAGATACCTATTATAATACGGTTATTAGAGCCATTTGACCCAAAACTAAACAGGACCTTTCTATGGGGGCTAGGTCTAAATATGGACCGATTTTTTCCAATTTCAATAGGCTTCGTCCTTGGCCCAAGGGAGGCTTAAGTTTCAAATTGCAAGTCAATTGATTTAAAATTGCGACCTGTATCGTGTTTACACCGTTTACATGGACAGACAGACGGACGGACAGACGGACGGACGGACGGACATCGCTAAATCGACTCAAAAAGTGATTCTGAGTCGATCGGTATACTTAAATGTGGGTCTAGGACCAATATTTCGTATAGTTACAAACATCAGCACAAACTCATTATACCTGGTACCACAGTGTGGTGTAGGGTATAAAAACTGATCATTGGATCAAATTATAAAAAAAATATATGGGTCTTTTTTTGGCGACTGTCAACAAACGTAAAAAAATGTCAAATTAACGTAATGAAAGAATAGGAAAACTTTATTCTCCTCATTCTTTATTATTCACTGCTTAAGGTATGCTTTAAAAATGTTGCAAAAGCGTTACTGCACATTGGTATAAACACTTGGTGACTCGTATATTTTAAAATCTTACTTGTGTTTTAGTTTAAACAAGTACCCAAGTTTGAATAAAAGCGCTACATTAAGTGCTCAAAAATTACATTAATACCCTCTCTATATATATTTTTTTTTTAATATTTCTTTTCGCGACAACTTCTAAACCCAAAAATCTGTTAGTCGATTTGTAATCACCATATTTATGTTACTCATATCATTTTTAAAGATCCCATCAACAAAATTTAGTTGGACTGTGTTACTTCTTCAAAATGAATATCAATTTAAAACAAAAATATTTATTTCTAGTTGTCACTTTCAATTAACTTATCAACATTTATATAAAATTAAAATAATAACAATAAAATTTTTTGAAAATTGATAAACAAAATACCACCAAACTTAATAGGAGAGCCCGCTATGTACGTAATCAAAAATGATATAAATAATAAATTTTGAAATTACGAATTTAATTTAATTTTGCAGTTTTGAAAGATTTTTTTTAAATTCCCTGAATTACATTTTAAATCTTTTAAATTCAATGTAGTGTTTAATTTTTAAAAAGAATTAATGAAAATAATCGATGGGAGCCAAAGCAATTCAGACCGCTCTTTAAGCAAATTAAGGTTTTATGAAAATGGTGACAAAATCGGGTAATGGCATTTCATTTCTCTTTATCTTGAACTTTAAAAATCGTTAACACGAAAATCCTAGCTGATTCTGCTTTACAGTTATTGATAAATAATTACACTGTTTGGCAACAAAAACCACCCTGTGAAATTTCCAACTGATTTTTATAGATTATACTCTCTTGTTCCCAAATCTGCCATCCAAATGTTTCTAGCATGTACCGTTTTTGAGATTTTTGCTGCTGAAAGGTCAAATTTATCCATTTTGGGGGTCCACTGATATAAATTCTTACGTTGCTTCCAAAAACTAGGACTTGATTTTATATAAAATGGACCTCCTGATTCTGAAACGGCAATCTAAATTTGTCTAGCATGTTTTTAACCTATTTTCGGCATGTGTTCCCCTTATCCGATTGTCACCAAACTTTGATTTTTTTATTTTTAGATACCAATAAACAAAACTGGGACCATCCATGTTAGAAAAATTAATTTTAAACATTTTTCTTATTTTTTATGTAATACGGGTTATTCAACATAAAGAGGAGTAATTCCAATTCTTAATTTCTTCAAAAGTTTCATTTAAATGGCTAATTTTAATCTGACACACGTTAAGTGTGTGGCAATCGAAGGAGTGCTGATGATGGAAGGGTGGCATCTTGCGAAAGCGGTCGACATCTCCACTTAGCCTGTGTTGTCACTTGATTTTTTTTTCAGATTTTCTCATTGAACAACAATTATTATTTCTCAGAAATAATTAATATGGACTCAAACCGAACTAAATAAAAATTCAGTTATTTTTCTTATATTCAAGAGCAGTGGGCTAATTCTCGGAGTTGATAGCGATCGAAATTCGACTCGAACGTGTAATTTGTCAATTTTTCTGTAAGCCTAAAATTATGCTATGATAAATTCAAGCTTTTTAAATTTTTGTCTTACTAAACTTACACACAAAAACATATAAAAAACTTATATTTCTCAAAACATAATTTCAGGGGTATAGAAAAATTAAAAATCGCTCGTTCGAGTAGAATTTCGATTGCTATCGACTACGAGAATTAGCTCCTAGGGGGCTAATTCCCGGGGGCTAATTCTCTGAGTCAATAGCGATCGAAATTCTACTCGAAGGTGCGATTTGTTAAATTTTCTAAATCCCTAAAATTATGCTTTGATAAATATAAGCTTTTTATATGTTTTTATGTTTAAGTGTAGCGAAAGAAAAATATAAAAAGCATGAATTTATCATAGCATAATTTTAGGAATAGAAACAATTTGAAAAATCGCACGTTCGAGCAGAATGTCGATCACTATCGACTGCGAGAATGAGCCCCCACGTCTAATACACATATTACCAAAGTTTCAACTAAATAACAAAAGATGGCGCTATTACTCGCAGTATGTGAAGGGGTTAGTTATTGTTCGCTCCTTAAGGTATGATTTAAAAATATTACAAAAGTACTGAATAAAATATATCTAAAAAAACAGAAACAGTCGTAGATGAGTAAAACTTTAACAAGATTAATATTTAATAAGTTTTTATATACATAAATATTAAAAATATAATTTTTCTGTTTATAAGAAAAGTTTATAAAATTGATAATAATAACTTTTTATGATGTTCTTTTAAATTGTAAAATAATAGTTAGTAGCAGTTTTGCGTTAAAACTAAAAGTAACATTAAAACTTTTTCAAATACATAAATATCTCAGTTTTTAATGATCAAAAGTTTGAAAGTATTTGCCTTATGAAAGAAAGAACCCAGCAGAAATAAATCGAGATTTTGGCGACACAGCATCTGTTTATAGCATACCGTAGCGCATCCAAAGAGCGCTCTTAGGGATGCAGTAAAAGGAAGGGGAAAAAATTTTATTTTTTTTTTAAGATTTTTTATATAAAACTTATAATGTGTAATTATTTTTTGATAAAATTTCACACTTGCTTTCCTTTTTAATATTTTTAACACTTTTTGAATAAAAAAACATGAGTTTTAGACAAAGACACATGATTTGACTGCATCATTATTGCGCATTAATCAGCGCTGCAAAGAGCGCTTCAATCATAGCATCTTTGACCGCTGTTCCTAAAAAAAATCCCATAAAAAATGTGAAAATGAAAACTTCCGATATTTTTTTGATGTTCACTTCCGATTTTTTTTTTTCATTTTGTTTCACATAAATAAAGTTTTTTAAAGTAAAACGAATGAATTTTTTTGTTATATTTTTTTAAATTTTAGTTATTTGATTTCAACTTTGAATTTACAGCATCTTTATTCTGCTTAAATCAGCTCTACAAAGATACATTAATTCACTGCATCTTTAATCTGCTTAAATCAGCGCTAAAAAGATACATGAATTTACAGCATCTTTACTCTGCTTAAATCAGCGCTCTAAAGACACGTGATTTCAGTGCATCTAAAGAGCGCTGTTTCTGTGTATCCAACTAGCGCTCTAAAGTGGGACATCGCCTTAGGGAATCATGCATGAATTCAGCGCAATTGGATGCGCTCCTTTACTCAAGTTCCCCTTCCAAAAGCTGCTGAACGTTCAGCAAAATTTATGCTGGGAATATACATTTAATGTGCACAAGAAAAAAAAATTATATAAATTAAACTTTTTGATTATTTTTATAAAACAAAATGAAGTTTTTAAATTTTAATATATCTTAACGGTAGTTAGCATTATACACTAAAAAAAAAAAACTGTAATGTTAGCAAAAAAAAGCTTGTAAACCTACAAGAAAATTTGCTGATTTTGAACCCACAATTTTTTTGCTAAAGTTAGCAAAAGTGTTTTGCCAATAATTAGTTAACTAAATATTTTTTTTTTTTTTGAACTTAGTTTATACACATCTGAGGACCCCATTGGGTTCGGACCCGATAGGTCCAGACCCCGATGGGCCTAGACCTAGTTGGGTTCCTTAAAAATCGTCATAGTTTTTGATCCAAAATTTGTGTCCGTTTCGCTCTACCTTGCTTAGTTTTTGAGATACGTGATTATAGGGGACCACTGGGGTCTTGAGAATTAAAAACTCGATAACTTCAAAAATATTACTCGGAGAGCTTTTGACTATTTTGCGGTCTTGTTCTACGTATTCTACGAGAGCTACAAAAACGCTTTAGGACTTTTTGTTGTGTCGGCAATATTTACCGAGATATGAGCATTTTAAAATTTTCGGGAATGCTAACTTTTTTGGATCCAAAGTTAGGGCCCATTAGGGTCCACACATGTGAAGAGGACCGGCGATACTATGGAGATTCTAAGAACCAAAAATGGCCTCCATTTTGCTCTATCTGGCTTAGTTTCCGAGATAGCGCCATTTTAAGTTTTCTGAAAATAAAAAAAAATTTACCATTTATTTTGCTAATATTAGCAAAAAATCTTGTAAAAATGTAGTCAACTCAATTTCAAATTTAGCAAAAGAAATTAGTTCAAAGTTTGTTTAAAATTGCTAATGTGCTAAATGAAGTTTACAAGAATTTTTTGCTAACATGCTAATCTCAACTAAAAATTTGCTAAAAGTTAGCTAACTAGCGTTAGCAAAAAAAAATTAGTAAATCTACTAACGTATTTTTTTGAGTGTACCATTAAGGCTGAGTTTTTGGGATCTCAGTTAAACTTAGTTAATCTGAAACCTGATTTGTTCTGCCATTAATTCAAATATTCAAATAACATCTGATAACATCTGTTATACATTAATGATTTGCATTTTTTGTTTTGTTATTTAAAAAAAATGAAAATGTTTTAGCACTAAAAACTCAAAACAAATATCAAAACAAAATGTGAAAAATAAACAAAAAATTTTTATTTGATCGCAACAAACCTCTACCAAAAAATATACTGAAAACATTTAAAATTGTATAAGTAGATAGGTATTGTTTGCAATCAGTTCAAAGCAGTTAAAATGCGCAAAAAAGCAGATTTCTTATCACATGTTGTACTGTATATGTTTTGTAGATTTTTGTTTACTTTGTTAGTAGATATAATAAGTAGACAATCAGTGATATTCTAAAAAATTATTTCAAATTATTTAAAATAAAAGAAAAAACTTTGTTAATTTTTTTTTTTTTATTTTTGGCCCATACAATATGTGGAATTAATAATTATTAATCTTATTAAGGATTAACTCATTTACGACTCTTACTGATATTGAATTATTTTATACAGTACTTTTGTTAAATTCTTAAAGCATACCTTAAGGAGCGACCAATAAATAACCCCATACAACGAGTAATAGCGACATGAGGGCGAGAACTGTTAACAATGACCGT
Source organism: Pegoplata infirma (assembly GCA_963921195.1). Taxonomy (NCBI): domain Eukaryota; kingdom Metazoa; phylum Arthropoda; class Insecta; order Diptera; family Anthomyiidae; genus Pegoplata; species Pegoplata infirma. The sequence goes on along the minus strand of OY992537.1, from coordinate 62,081,032 downwards.
CGTCTCGTTGTAGAGAAATTGACCAAGGGTTTTTGTGAGAATCGAACCCACGACCCCCTGTTTCATAGGCTAGCACGCTACCAACTAACCTACAGGGGCCCTTTTTTATTATTATATTATTAATAGCGCCATCTTTTGTTACTTAGTTGAAACTTTTGTTAAATGTGTTTTTTTTAGCATTTCAAAGCAAATTATTTATCAAATATAATGAAAATACCGATTTTAAAGAAAGTGTTGCCTGCTTTTGTGCGCTTACTTTAAAGTATGACACAATGCATACTTTAAAGTTACTATCCTATAAAAAGGATAGTAAATTTTCTAACGTGAAAAAAATTAACAATTTTGAGTAGAAATATTTTAATTTGAAAAAAAAAAAATATTTTTGTAAAAAAAAAGACCAATTTTTTTTTTTTTTTTTTTGAGTGAAAAATTTGTTTCGAGTGTAAGGTTTTTTATACCCTCCACTTAGTGATAGAGGGTATATATAAGTTTGTCATTTGGTTTGTAACTCATCGAAATATCGATCTGGGACCCCATAAAAATATATTCATGATGACCGATCGATTTTAAGACATTCTAGCGATGTCCGTCTGTCCGTCTGTCCGTCTGTCCGTCTGTCCGTCTGTCCGTCTGTCCGTCTGTCCGTCTGTCCGTCTGTCCGTCTGTCCGTCTGTCCGTCTGTCCATCTGTCCGTCTGTCTGTGAAAAATGCTGTCATGAACAAAATATTGCACAGAGATGACTGAAACTTAACATATTTATTGGAAGTACTCCCGAGAAGTTTGGTATTGCATTTGAGCGATATCGGTTCAGCGGTTTAAAAGTTATGAACGAAAATGTAAGCACAGCTAAAAAATTTCTGTACATTCAACATAACCTAAAAATACAAAATGTTTTAATTCGGCTACTGGTTGACATATGTGAACATTAGAGGTGTCCTTAAAAACGAAAATCACCTTTTTATACCTGGTAGGGTCCTATATTGTTCTTTAGTATCTAAAAATGAGTGAGCCAAAATTTGGGGACAATCGGCTAAAAATAACTCGTGCCGAAAATGGATTGAAGTTTTGGGACATTCTTATAAGAACGAAAAACTCGTTTTTTCTAGTTTTTGGAAAAACATTGATATTTCATATTTTTTGTTAAATTTTTTGTGAAATAATATGAAAATGGTACTAAATTACCTTTTCAAAACGACTAATAAAATTAAAATCGGATGAAAAATAAGCATTTTTCGCATACATGCCCCAGACCATTGTATGGTTTTTAGAGCCAGAATTTCAAAATTTTCAAAATTTTTAGGCAAAAAAATAGTAAAAATTTAATTTTACTTTATGATCAAATTGAAAACATGTTTAAGATTAAAAATAGCAGATATGGTAGTCAAGCTTTTTTTTTATTTGGCGCGGGTAGTGATAAAATTTCCGAGGATACCAAATAAAATGCGTTTTTCTACAATAATTAAGCAATTTTTTTAAAATTTGTGCTCTATTGTGCGGATCTAAGTGTAAAACGTAAATCCTGTAACTTTTGAGAAATCGGATATATGCAGATATTTTGTATTATAGAAATGTATAACGTCTCAAATTTGTCATTTCACCTCGACGAAAATGGGTTAAAGATGCCCGAATTCTCAAAAAATTTACAGAATTTATGTATTTCACTTCGTATAATACAATACAGAAAATTGTTTCCCATATTTGCTAAATTATTTTAGAAAAACTCATTTTCTTTGGAATCCGCGGAAATTATATCACTACCCACGCCAAATGAAAAAAAAGTTAGACTACCATATCTGTTAGTTTTTATCTATAACATGTACTTAATATAATTATAAAGTAAAATTTAATTTTTTTTATTTTTTTGCCTAAAAATTTGGAAAATTTTCAAATTTTGGCTTTAAAAACCATGCAATGGTCTGGGGCATGTATGCGTAAAATGCTTATTTTTCATCCGATTTGAATTTCTTTAAGCTTTTTGGAAAGGTAATTTATTACCATTTTCATATTACTTAACAAAAAAATTAACAAAAAATAGCATATACCAATATTTTTCAAAAAACAAGAAAAAACGTGTTTTTTCATCAGATAAGAGTGTCCCAAAACTTCAATCCATTTTCGGCACGAGTTATTTTGTTCCGATTGTCTCTAAATTTTGGCTCACTCATTTTTAGATACAAAACTACAATTTAGGACCCTACCACGTATTAAAAACTGATTTTGAAAAATTACCTTAGTCGTTAGGACACCTTTAGTGAACATAATTAAACACCAAATGGTATTTAAACAAGTACGAATATATTTTTTGACAAAAAAAAAATCGCGAATTTTTTTTTACCAGCATTTTTTTTCGCGGAAATTTTTTTTTCAAAATTTTTTTTTTTTTCAAAAGTAATATATATATTTTTTGACAAAAAAAAAAATCGCTGATTTTTTTTTACCAACATTTTTTTTTGCGGAAATTTTTTTTCAAAAAAATTTTTTTTTTAAAAGTAATTTCCTTTTAAATAAAGTTTTTTGCAATAATCTTTTTGAAATTGTGGAGGGTATCACTACATTCGGCAAGGCCGAATTTAACTTTTTTACTTGTTTAATGTAGAAATGTTTTTGAGTGGCAAAAATGCTTTGCAAAGTGGCTTTGTGGCTTCTTTTGTGGCTTACCAATGTTTTTAAAGTTTGTTTTTTTTAAAACTCAGTTTTTTTCAATACATGAATTTAAGTTTAAACCAATCTGAAATTCACGGTTTTGCCTGAAATTTTTTCTGAAATTCAATATGAACTAGACCAGGGGAACGATAAATATATATGCCAAGCTTCAGCACCCTCAGATTTGTCTTTCGAAAGTTAGAGTGTGTTTTATTTCGTAAATTCGTGAAAACCCCTTGCCAAAATTCCCTCTTTTCCGTATAAATTAGTGTGTTTTCAAAAGACAGACATGATGGACGGACGGACATCGCAACATTGTCTTACAATCGATCAAGGATCGTGAATATATATACTTTATGGGGTTCTAAACCATAATTTCGAGGTGTTACAAACGGAATGACAAACCTCTATATACCCTCTTTTTGTATCACGAGTGGAGGGTATAAAAAATCCGCGACAACATTTTTTAAAGTGAAAATAAATAAAAAAATAAAACAAAATAAAAATTCCAGGGACGTTTTTTTTTTTGGGGAGAGTTAAAGGGGTATTTAATGATTTATTAATTGTGCTGTTGCAATTTGGTTAAAATATTTTATCATTATTTCAACGATTTTTTTTATATCCACGCCCACAAAAGGAGGCGGGCCGAAAAATAAAAAATTTTCTAGTCCTCTGGGTCCAAGGGCAGGAATTTTAACTTCTTCTTAAATAAAAAAATTTCATTTCCAAAAATACAAAAAAAACAGTAAAAAAATTGATTTTTTTTACATTGTTTTAGTTCTTAAAGGGGGAACTTTTCCCACTCGACCGATTTTGTTTATCTCCGAACCTAACTAGCCCAAGACCATTAGACATATTCGTGCAAAACCTCAGAAGTGTAGTTTTTTATTTTGGACTGCACCGTACTCTCCACAGTCGGACAGACATCGCTAGAATGTCTTATCTCGATCACTGCTCAATAATATACTTTATGGCGCCCTAGACCGATATTTCCATGCGTTATACACGGAATGACAATGTGAGTATAGCCCCATGTTGAGGTTGGAGGATATAAAAATTAGTAAAAAAATTGTTATCCGCGAAAAATTAGCTTACTCGTAACAATATATTTCTTCTTTTTTATTTACCTTTCGGTATGTAGTTCTGTGTATATTTGTCGACCAGCAGCAGAATAAAAGCATTTTGTATTTTAAGGTTATGTAGAATGTACCAAAATTTCTGAGGTGTCGTTACATTTTCATTCACAACTTTTAAACTGCTGAACCGATATCGCTCAATTGCAATACCAAACTGCTATAAGCAATAACAAGTAAATATTTTAAGTTACTGTAAAATCTGTCTAATAGTTGGGACGTGATCGCCATTTCAACAGACAGATGGACTGACGGATATCGTTAGAATGTCACTGATCAATATTATATAATTTTTAAGGGGTCCCAGACCATCTACCACTAAGTGGAGGGTATAACAAAAACTTCCTAAAAAATTTCTGGAACCTGCTGGCATGTTTTCCAATTTTACTTAAGGACAAATGACACAGTACCACAGAGTGGTACTGTGACGTGTGACGATTTTCGTGGGAATTTAAACCAATTTCAAGTAAAATTACACATGTTCTGTTATTTAACTTAGTTATTTGGAATTATTAAGATTTTCAAATATAATCACTTAAGTGCGCTTTAAAAAAGCGAAAATGTTGATTTCGTTTACTGCAATTAAATAATTTCATTGATGGTTTGGGTTGCTTGAAAATATTTTCAATCACTGAATAAAAACTATTAGACTATTTTTAAAATGTTTAATGTTGGAACTTGCAAAAAAATCGACTTAACAATATTTTTTAAAAATTTTCCAACAAACTTTTCAGCGCGACCCTCGTATCTCATTTAATATTTGCTCAATCTGGATGCTATCAAGCTTAAATCAAAGCTTGGAAAATTTCCTAGCATATATCATTTTTTAAATAGAAGTCGATTGATAATAATAACGTTTAGTATTGGTAACTTTGTTTTAACAAATTGCATCTACTATAGAAAAGTTTCCAATGAATCGTCGCCCCCTGTATATAATGAAAGCTTCAAGTAAAACACAAAAGATGGGACTATTACTCAAGGACGGTAGACTTTATAAGGATGTGCAGAACGCAAAAGTTGGGACATCAGATAGTTATGCTGCATAAATGAAAAACAGTTATGCTGCAAAAAAAATAAAAATTATGCTGCAAAAAACAAGAATTTAAAAAAAAAAAGTTTAATGAAAAAAGTTTTTAAAAACGCCAAAATTAAAAGAATTTGAAGACAAAAATTACAAAAATATTTACTAAAAAAATTAGCTTATGAAAAGTGGTGAAATTTTTTTTTTTCAATCAAAATTTTTTTTAAATTTTCTTAAAAATTTTTTTAACCATTTTTGACAAGTTATTTTTTTGTTAGTTATTTTTGTAATTTTTGTCTTAAAATTCTTTAAATTTTGGCATTTTTAAAAAATTTTTTCATTAAACTTTTTTTTTTTAAATCTTGTTATTTGTAGCATAATTTTGATTTTTTTCTTGCAGCATAATCTTTTATTTGCAGCATAATTATTTTTCATTTATGCAGCATAACTATCTGATGTCCCCACTTTTGAGTTCTGCACATCCTTATAAAGTCGACCGTCCTTGCTATTACTGGCTGTTTGATGTGATGGGTTTAGTAACTGTTCGCTCCTTAAGGTATGCTTCAAAAATATAACAAAAGTACTGTACAAAATAGATGAGTAAGACCTTAATAATAATATTATTTAATGAGTCCACATTTGGTATGATAAACCCTTATCCACATCTAAAATGTATATAAAAGCAGAAAGAGTTGTAGATGCATAAAACGTAAATATGATTTATATTAAGAAAGTCCATATTTTGTATTTAAAACCCTGATTCAAGGTATTGAATAGCACAAAGTGAATGGTTTAAAAATATTCAGGGTAATTCAGGTAAAATGATTTCCCAAATAGTTCCAAATAATTTTATTATTATAACTTTGAATGCTAAATTCTCAAGTAAATATGTGTTGTACTCATAGTATCGTCTACTCTAAACAACACAACGTGCAAAATTTCTAAAATGAACAACAATTGAAATGAAAATAGGTGTTACTTTTTGTTGAACCGTTATCATTTTATCTGCTTCAATTGTGTGGTGCTGTATTCATTTAACAAATTGCTAATAAATAAACAATAAAGATTAGGTATTATTTAATTTTTTTTGTTATTATGGGTTTTTTGGTATTATATGTAATATTTTTACAAATGATAAAAGATTATTAAATTAGAAAAATATGTGATTTTCAAAAATTTCATACACTATTGAATTTTTGCTAACAAATTGTGCTCTTAAAATTTCACAATTTTAAAACTTGTTCAAATATTTATAAATTTAAAAACATTTTTCTACATTTTGATCAACGAACTTTTAAAATATTGTAACAAAAAAAAGTGTTAAGTTGCCAAGAAGTCTTCAGTACAACAAAAAAATATATACAAAAAAGAACTTGAGAATATTTTGTATAATCTTACATACTACATAGATTCATTTATTGTTTCATATTTTATATTGTTTTTCAAGGATGTCATCAGATACTAAACCATGCGCAAAATAAAATTATGGAACAAAAAAAATTGAATACTTCATGAACGAAATTTTGTGTACCCCTTTTGGAAGATTATCAAAAGCTAAAATGGATTTTAAAAAACAAGTATTTAAGATTTCTATCCTCACTTAAGGATAATTTCATGATACGTTTATTTTTAAAATTATTTGTACAAAACTGAGCTTTTTTACTGCATATATTTAGGCAGAAGTATAAATTTTTTCATTAATCCTAAAAGTATGTACTCCTTTTCAACACAAAACATCAAAACTTTTTTCAGTAAGATTTAATGAGACGGTTTTCGTGGTTTTGTGTAAAAAGGAGAGCATACTTTAAGGACTAAAGAAAAAATTTATGTTACTATAATTTTCAACATTTTTAGAAATATTTCTAAAAACGTCGAAAATCATTTTACTCACAACGGAAGTATCTCAACACTTATGAACCGATTTGCCTGAAACTTAATATATACATATATAAAAAGACGATTTTAAGGTTGGGGTGTCTCGGCTTATTGGCCATATCAGTGTTTAAAAATTTCGTTGGCCCGTTATGAAAGAATGTGGACCATCGTGAAAATTTCAATAACTCCAAAACTAACAGGAATATCGTCTATGGCAAAATACATGTCGACTTAAATTTAATATAGATTATTTTGTATACATATGGATATTGTAGTTTTATGTCTTCATATAAATTGAGCAGACATACGAATGTCGTTAAATTGGTCAATGTTCAGGAATACGTGCCTTATGCGGGCCTCTTACTTAAATTATTATGTTACATACGGAATGACAAAGTTAAAATAACCAAAAATATTTTCGATGGTGGGTTAAAAAACTGAAACTTCAAAATTGTAGAAGTATATAATGCATACTAGGGTGGCAGGATTTTTTCGAATTTCATAGATAGCCTGGCAAAATATTGGTCGATTTTACCCTCCTTTTTCGAATTTTATGTATCATCACGAAATTTTACTTTTTTCGAATTTCGTCAATTGTCGGCCAAAAATTGGTTTAAAAACTTTGTATTTAAAATTTTAACCAACTCACAATCAGACAATTTTCTGAGGTGTTGAAATTTAGCCATGAAAAAAACAACAACCGAAAAGTTTTTCAGGGTCAAACTTTAACTCCCAGCGGCACGGGTTAAAATTGTCCGATTTGGTTTATAATTTAAGTAAAGAGGTTTAAGACAAAAAGGAACCATTATTTGCTCGACAATCGACGAAACTCGAAAAAAGTAAAATTTCATAGTGAAACATCAAATTTTGAAAAGGGTAAAAAACGCATTTTTGCTCTTTCTGAACAACTATTTTGAACACGATAAAGATGTCATAGATTAGAATAATATTTTTTTTTTTTATGAATATGAGAAAAAATAAAATTTAAAGCAAGACCCCAAAGTCCATCAAGAAAATTATAATAACAGTGTGCCTACAGTGAAAAAATACTTTTGATGTGACATAGTTGAGGTTGTAGGTCTCGTCGAGTAAATCACAAAAATGCTTGTTAAACTTGCCAGACACCCTCAAATTTTAGAGTTATTGTCAAAAAATCTTTTTTTTACTTTTCTCACTAAACTTTGAGTAATTCAGAAACTTTTCAATGGATTTTAAATTTTATTTAACTGTTTTGGATAGAAGAATAATAGGGCTTTCCTTGTGTGTGAATTGGTCTAAAAAAAAAGAGAAATTCAAAAATGTAATTTTTCGTGCCACCCTAATATACATACACTTACCATATAACAAACACTTAATATGTATGAACATTGTTCATTGAACAATGTAGTGGTACTACATAAGTTTTTGTTTTTTAAAGACTTTATTTTATTGTTGTAATGTAAAACATGTGCATTAGGGTGGCACTGACTGACTTAACACAGTTTTGACGATTATTTTATATACAAAATTTTTTTACTGAACATTTTAAATAGTAAAATTTAGCAAAACAAAATCGCATTTTATTCTGGACAAATATCAAGTTTGTTTGTTGAATCACATGAACCCTAAAAATATGCTACAAAAAATAAATAAAATTTTTGGACTTATTTAGTCTTGATTATATTAAGAGTTTAGGCATTTACCACTCTATCTGGTTTTTTTAAAATGGTTTATAGTAAGTTAACATTTCTTAAAGCATACCTTAAGGTGCAAGCAATAACTAAACACATCACATCATACAGCAAGTAACAGTGATATTTTTACTGTGTATTTATGAAACTTATGTTTTAAAAATTAGCTGTGTTTTGCACCTGGATTGCGATTTATCACAAAAAATAAGAGCTTATTAAATTTTAATTATATTAAGGATTTACTCATCCACGACTCTTCCTGTTTTTGTGTATATTTTAAACAGTAACTTTGTAATAATCTTAAAGCATACCTTAAGTATCGAACAATAACTAGCTCCATCACATCATACAGTCATTATTTGTGCCGCCTTTTAGTTTTATTTAAAACTTTATAAATATTTTTATAGCATTTTCACTTAAGGAATCACATTAGAAAAAGAACTTAATATATTCAAATAATTAAAAAGAACTTGGATTGGGATTTATCATATTTATTTATCATATTAGGGTTGAGATTTTCATGCACTAAAAAAATCAAAAATATGCACTTAAAATATGCGCTAAAAAATTCAAAATATGCACTAAAAGCCCTAAAAATATGCACTTAAAAAATAAAATGTGTGCAATAAAAATCTTTTTTTCATTAAAAAAAAAAAAAAAATTCTTAAAAAGCAAAAAATAGCGCCGAGTTGAAATAATAACATTCAAAACTTTATGTATGCAAGATTTTGTAGAAATTAAGACAATTTATAAAAAAAATTAAAGAGAAAAAAAATATTTTTTCTTATTTTCGAAACAAATTTTTAAAACTTAAAAAGTTTTTGATAGAAATAAATTTCAATTTTTGTTTTTGCTAATTTATGCCAAAAAAATATGCAAAAATATGCACTTAAAAGTTGAAAAATGCACAAAATATGCATTTAAAACAAATATATGCAAAAAATATGCATTTTCACCAAAATATGCAAGAATATGCAAAAACAAATCGATGCCATTTTAATGCAAATTTCTTGATTCAGAGAAATAATTGATCGATATCGGTTTAGGACTATTGACAAAAAACATGAATTGGCATTGAAATCATAAACCTACTAATTACTCATCAGCAGGGAAAACTATGTTTTAGGCGCCTAAAATATGCACTAAAAAGTCTTGAAATATGCACTAAAAATCGTAAAATATGCACTAAAAGCCATATACACTTGTTTTTTTACTTTTTTAAAAAAAAAACATAAAATTTGAATTAAGTCTGACATTTTAAGCTTAGATATACAATTATACAGTGTGTAACAAATGTTATTAAAAAAAAAAAATCAACTAAAAAAATTTAATAATTGCTTTATTGCAAAATTTATACAAAATATGACCTAAAAATATGCATTTATAGTGAAATAATAGCAAAATATGCAAAAATATGCATTTTAAGCAAAATATTCAAAAATATACACTAACGAATCGATGGCATTTTAAAGCAAATTCTTTGATTCGCAAAGATATTTTGTTTATGCTGTTCTATGACCAAAGGGAAATAACATGCATTTGCATGAAAGTCCTCTCCTTGCTCATCAGTGACTCTCTCTGTTTTTATGTATATTTTCTAGAATACTTTAGTAATATTATTAAAGCATACTTTAAGGAGCGAATAACAACTTACTCCATTACATCATACAGCTAGTAAAACTTACGTTATGTATATTTTTTTAGCATTTTTAAAGCACACTTTAGGGATAATATTAGCAATGGACTCATTAAGTCCAAATGATTAAAAAACAAAACAACATTGAAAATACAAATGATTTTAAAACTCGCAAATGTATGTCATTTCTAGGGCAACATAAAACTAGCAGTTATTAATTTATTTTGAGGCCTAAAATTATGCAATACAAAAAAGGTGTATCGTAACATTTAATAAATGAAAGCAAATGTTTTTGCTTAAAGTAACACATAATAAAACCTTCAAGAGGAGGAAATCAGGACAATTTTTCGCAATTCCTTATTGTTTTAAATTAAATTTCAATAAAAATATGTTTGATTTCTGACTTCTGTTTCAAATATGTTGTTGCATAGTTTTTGGACTCAAAAAAAATTCATAACTGCTAGTTTTCTGTTGCCATAGTGATTTCTTATTTCTGTTTTACATAAATTAGTGCATACTTTTAGGGTTAAATTAAATTAATAAATGACAATTATTAGGTTTTCTGAGAAATATTTTTATCAGCTATTGAAAAAGATTATCTTTCCTCTCAATAACTAAAAATTGTTGGCCAAAAGACCTCAGTTTTGTCTTATGATTATCGTCTTTACAAAAATTTTTAAATTTGTATGCCAGCCTATTGTGCATACGAGATGTCTTTAACTTTTGTCAACGAAAAAAAAATGTTGAGCAAAAAAATACAAAATGAAAAATGGTACTTGAAATTTTATAGTCTGTAAAAATGCAATACATACATTGTATGTAAAGTCATGTATGGAAATGCTGCCCAGCAAACATTGTTTTAACTAATTTATAAGATTAAAATTTTTAAGTCGGTAATTTTAATAGTTGTTTTTAACACTTAACAAGTTTTACAGTAACTTTTCTGCAGAAATTGATTTTTTATTGAAACAGCTGTTATTATAATCGAAATTTTTTTACTTTCAAGAAATTCGTTCCTTGGGATATATTGTTTAAATTCGTTTTTATACTATTAGTATATATATTTAAAAAAAAAAAAATTTTTTTGAAGTAAAAAAATTGTATATGTCGACAAGTGAGAGTGAAAAATGTATTAAAAGAATACGAGTATGTATAGATACAACAAGAAAAAAAAAATTAACACTTTGTTATATCATACACGTGTAACCTATCAATTACTTTTAGTACAATATTAATGAACCAGAGAACTTTTAGTCTGTGAAAGGGATAAAAAATAACAATTTTAAAGATTAAATTTAACACAAAATGTAGAAAAACATGTGTAAAGATGTATTTTTTTTAATTATTTGGATTTTTAAAGTCTTATTGTACAAATCATCCTTAAAGTATGCTTTAAAAAAATTAAGTAAAATCCAACAGACGGTTTAACAAAATTCAACTTTTGTTAATATTGTCATGAAAGTATATATGAATAATTTTTATAACATTTGCATAAATGTTTTTAATATTTGAACAGTTCATGTAAATAAGGACGAATAGACCATAGAGAATAGAGTAGAATTTTACAGGGGACCATGATAACGCAGGAAACGTTTATAAACTTATATTTTTGTCAACTTTCTTTGCATTATCTTTAAGATTTAACCCACTTCTACCCATATGCAAAATTTGTATTCGAAAGAGAACTTCGATTTTTTCTTAAATGGAAATAGGGCGAATATAAAAAAAAAATATTGAAATTTAAATCAAAATGTGTTATTTTGCAGCAGATTTAGGCTATATTTTCAAAACTTGAAGAACTGTAGTTGGTATTTGTTTGTAACACTTAAAGGACTTCAAGAATACACTTTTTAAGGATTGCAAGGACATGCAAAAAAATTTTGTTTTTTTTATATATGTGTTTTATTCCTATATGGCAAAAAACAAATTCTTAAAAATTTTAATATTTACCCTTAACTGCATATTACGCGATAACATTGCAAAGACAAGCAAAAAGTGTTGAAACTTAAGCTTCTTTTGACCCTATGACGAACGCTATTGAAATTGGAAAAAATCAGTCCATATTTCGAAATTTTGCAGGTTAACGTGTTATGTATTCACAAATCACTATTCCAAATTTTAAAGGAATCGGACCACAAAAGATGACAATAACACTCGCTATATAATATGTTGGGCTTAGTTATTGTTTGCTCCTTAAGGTATGCTTTAAGAATGTAGTACAAAATTACTGTATAAAACAGAAAGAGTCGTAGATAAGTAAAACCTTAATAAGATTAATATTTAATAAGTCCATATTTTAATGACAAGTAAATAAGTTAAATTTGGACTTGCCGATTTACAAAAGATTATTATTTTTTTTTTTTTTAATTTTTAGTAACATTTAAAAAGAAATGCGCGGAAAAAATTTTTTGTTGATTGATACTTGATGATTGAACTTTTTATACCCTACACCACTATGTGGTACAGGGTATATTGAGTTTGTGCTGATGTTTGTAACTACCCGAAATATTGGTCCTAGACATACCTTCAAGTCTGTCCGTCCGTCCATCTATCGGTTTAAGCACGATACAGGTCGCAATTTTCAATCAATTGACTTGAAATTTGAAACGTATGCATCTTTTTGGCCCAAGGACGAAGCATATTGAAATTGGAGAACATCGATGCATGTTAAGACCTAGCCCCCATACAAACGCCCCCTTTGGATTCGGCCTAATGACTCTAATGACCGTATTATAATAGATATCACTTTGAAATTTAGCAGGTAATCAAATTCTACATGCTTGAATCATCATTCCAAATTTCAAAGGAATCGGATCAGTCCTTCTGGTAGTCCCCATACAAGCCACCCTCCCGATATTCACATAATTCCCTCAAAATTCATAAAAATGAAAATATTTGATAAAAATTTTATTTTTAGGTGTTAAACGTGTACTTTAGTTACCTAATCAAATCGGAATATAATTGGACCATTTTTGGACTAAGTCCCCCTCATAAAAATTTCGACCGATATTCAGTTAAATCGGTATATTGACAAAAAAAATAAACCAATTCCACTAAAATTTGATCTGTGTGTGTTTTCTACACTAAATAAAGATCTAACAAAAGACAGATTCAATCGGTCAATGTTTGGACTTGGGACCCATTTTCCGGAAAACACTGGTGTAGGGTATCATATGGTCTGGCTTGACCGACTATAATTTTTTTACTTTATGATTGCACTTGTTTAAAAACATTTACAAAAAAAAATTCCGCGGAAAAAAATTTTTCGGTGATTGATGAACAAATTTCAAAAAAAGAAATATGATTGCACTTGTTTAAAAACCATTCGGAATCAAATTCTATTCACACATGTATGTCCAGTGGACATTGTCCACCAGCAGCCGTATTAAAGCATTTTGTTTTTTAGGTTATGCGGAATTGTATTCAAATTTTCGAGGTGTCCTAACTTTTGAACCGCTAAACCCATATCGCTCAAAAGCAATACCAAACTTCTCAGTACAACAAGAATTAAATATATTAAGTCTCAGTCATAAACGTGTACTATTATAGACGATTTGCGCGTCACATTTTCTTATATTATTTTCAGTGTTGCCACCTCATGTGTAATTACACATATCATGTGTAATTTTTGTTTTCATGTGTAGCCCATGTATAATTTGCTGCATGTGTAATTCATGTGTAATTTGGAATTTTTATGTTTTTGAGAATTTTTTTGTCATAATTTATTTTAATTTTTTTTTACTCTCCACTTGTCTCTATACAAATTTGTAATTCAGTTTGAGACATTTCAAAATATCGATCTAGGACGACATATATTCATGATTTTTCAGCAAATTCGGTTATGAAATTATGAGCAAAACCGTGAGTGAATTTTAGAAGAATTTCATATCGAATTTACATGTTAAAAAACGCTTAACACGCGATTTTGGTGAGGCACAAAATTATTTTACGAAGTATTTTTTCACTCAAAAATTTTTAAACTCCTCAAATAAAATATTCCTACACTAAAAAGAAAAGAATCTATCCAAAAATCTGTTAAACGGGCTTTCAGTTAAAAGAAGCAAACTTTTAACAGACTTTTCAGCAGAAATGGATATTTAACAAAATTCTCTGTCGTTCTTTCAGTTTTAAAAAGCAAACTTTTAGCAGATTTTTTTTTTTTTTTGCAGAAATGGATAGTTTAACAAAATTCTCTTTCATTCAGTTTTAAAAAATAACAGAAAATTTTCAGTAATTTTACAGATTCTGTTTGCTGAGTTTACAAAAATATTTTTGTGATCATTTCAGCTGATTATTTTGTAATTTTACAGAAATTGTTTTTCTTATTTTTGTGAAATTTTAATGATTAAAAATTGTTAAAATTAAAATATAGCAGATTATTTGGCTAATTTTTCAGAAATATTTTTTTATCATTAGTTTTTTTCAGATTTCTCATCAAGTCTGAAAATTTTTCTGCTAAACTCAGCAGGGTTTTATGTCAAAATGAGCAGATTTTTCATCTGAAATCAATATATTTTTTTTGCTGATTTAAAGATTTTCTTCTGATTTGACTTAGATAATCCAGACAGAAATTTCGACAAAAACGATAAATCGTAGGTTTTTTTTAGCAGTAAAAAACAGACTTAGGGCGGATTACTCAATGTGTAGTTAGCTGCTAACTGTCGATTTAACGGAGTCAAAATCGACAGACTTAATCGTTATATTTTCGAAATTAACATAAAACGTTATTAAAAAAAAGCATGTGTAATTCGTGAGTTCATGTGTAATTTTGGCATGATCCATGTGTAATTTACGATTTTGTTGGTGGCAACACTGATTATTTTGCTTTGAAAATCCTAAAAATTATATATAACGAAAGTTTCAAAGAAAAAACAAAAGATGGCACTATAACTCAATGTATGATGTGATGGGATTAGTTATCGTTCGCTCCTTAAGGTAGGCTTTAACAATATTACAAAAGTACTGTATAAAATATAATCAAATACAGGAAGAGTCGTAAATGACCTTAACAAGATAAATATTTATTAAACCCACATTTTGTATAATAAATCCTAATCCAAGTGATTGCAAAACACAGCTAAATACTTTTTATATTTTCCCCAAACTTTTTTAACAAATAAAGTTTGTTTTTAAACTTTTTAAAATAGTTCTTGTTTAAAATAATTCACTTAATTTTTTTTTTGTTTTCAACAACTTAAAAGTGGCAGAAAATTTCCCTAAAATAACAACTTAATTACAATTTATACAAACCGACAAAAAAAACACAGACAGACCGAAGCAAAATAACAAGTAACTTAAAGTATTATGCCCACAGAAATTTTCATGAAAAAAATAAAAAACTGTGAGTAGAAAATTTTCCATTTTCCAACTTAAAGTTGAAATGAATATTTCCGACATATACAACAAGAACAACCAAAATAGACTTGCTTACAACGAATAGAAAAAGGAAAATGAAAATTTTTAAACAGAGCGAAAAAATAAAAACAACAAAAAAAAATCTAAATGAAATGCGTTAAAGTTAAATTTTATGCAAAAATAATATACAAAAGATATATAAAAGAATTAGTGCAATGAACTTATTGTTAAAGACTTGGACTCTTAATGTGTATATAGAGACATTGTGTTGAAAAAGTATAAGAAACTTTGCGGATGAAAAAAAAAGTATACTTAAGATTTTTGAGAGCTGTGTTTTTTTTAATTTTTTGGATTTAATTAGTAAATTTTTAAATATAATCCCTAAAGTATGCTTTAAAAATGCAAATAATATGCATGATGTGTAGGGCAACAAAAAACTAGCAGTTATGAATTTATTTTTAGGCCTAAAACTATGCTATACAAAATAAGTGTATCATAAAAATAAATAAATAAGAAAATATATTTGAAGTTGAAGTAACACATTCTAAAACCATCAAGAGGAGAAAATCAGGAGAATTCTTCATAACTCTTCACTGTTTTTAATCAAATTTCAATTATTATATGTTTGATTTCTGACTACTGATTTCAAATATATTGTTGCATAGTTAAAGGCCTCAAAATATATTCGTAAATGTTAGTTTTTTGTTGCCTTGATGACGTGACGGGTAAGTTATTGTTCGCACCTTAAGGTATGCTTTAATAATAAATCAGAAGTCTTTCAAAACAAATTAATTTAAAAACAGGAAGATTCGTAGAATTAGTATTATAAATAAAGTGTGCTTTGAAATCCTAAAATATATATGTAACGAAAGTTTCAAATAAAACATAAAAAATGGCACTGTTAGCTGTATTTTATTTAATCACATTTTATTTCATCTACGACTCTTTTGTTTCATCTCCAACTCTTCTCGTTTTTTTCTTAAAATTTTTAAAGCATACTTCTAGGATATTTTTTGAAAACTTTTCAGTGCATACTTTTTGTTCATAGTTTTCCCATTGTTGCTTTGTTTTATTTTCAAAATACATTTTTAATGGTAAAAACACGTATAATTACGCTAAAGTGCTGGTAAAATAATAAAAAAAAAATAGAATAAAATAAAAATAAATGCTATTATAGTCGTTGTAACTAACTGACGTCAGAGATGTTAGAAAAGATTTTGTTTTTAGCAAGTTTATTAAACTAAAAATAGATATATATACTAAACTTAAATAAAATAGGTGAAATGATTTGATATTTTTAAATGAAATTATGTTAAAATGACAAAATTCTAGGAAGAATATAAAAAGAATGTTAAATATTAGATAATTATGGTTATTATAAAGGAAAACTGTTTAGGGTAAGTGAAATAAATAACAACAATTTAACAATTTAAATTTAGTCATAGCTGTAGCTGTGGATTAGAATGTACCATAAAAAATGTGGAGTTGTTTAATATTAATCGAATTAAGGTTTTACTCATCAACGACTCTTCCTGTTTTTGTGTTTATTTTACAGAGTTATTTTATAATTACAGCGAGTAATGGTGTCATTTTTTGTATTTTATTTAAAAATTTCGTCTGAAATATTGTTTAGCTTTTTTTAAAGCACACTTTAGGGATAAATCTAGATAAATACATTAAAAAAACAGCATATAGCTTTGTTTTTTCTATTTATCAAAATGAATATAGTCATATTTGGTATCAGATTTTTTTTTTCGAAATTTTTTTTAGAGCTGAAAGCCTTATCCCACCAAAATCAAATTTTTTGTCGTGAATAAGCTAATTTATAACAAAAAAATTAAAAATCAAAAAAAAAATTTTGGTTTGTATGGAAAAATGATTTTTAAGGTCCCGCTCTTTAAGGCCCCGTCGCGTAGGGAAGGCGTGGTCGTAGGGGCGTAAAATTTTTCCTGAGTTATTTTTTGGTCAAATGGAAAAAAAATGAAGGGGTACCGTCTCAACATTTCCAACATTTCCAAAATAAGGGACACTCTAATGGACACGTTACTTTCACACAAAGATAGGTTTTTCAAAGACCTTTCATTTGGTATTTAACATGACAAGGTTTATTTGCATAATATAAAAGATAAACGCAAAAAACTTAAAAAATACCGTTTCTTTCCCCTTCATTTTCGCCACCTAAATATGAATTTGGGCCGCTAAAAAAAAATAAGTGTCCCTTTATTTTTCCTGCTCTACAAATAAAACCAATTTCATAAAGATCGCTGGGTGACACCAGAAAGACTTCCCTTGTGAGTCTTTTGATTTTCTACAATTTTTATAAAAAAGTAAGATTTTGCTGTAGCATAATTTTAGGCATTTAGTAAATTTATGATCCGAAAATTTAATCCCATGCCTCAAATAAAAATCATATATTTTCTACATGCCTAAAATTATGCTTTAAAAAATCATTCTTTTTCATAAAAATCGTACGACTTCGTGGTATAGCTTAAGATTAATTAAGTCCACAAATATGTAGAAAACACAGCTAAGGTCAAAAAATCTACAAACATCAAGGAAAGAACAGGAAATTTTATAAAACATAAAAAAATATAAGAAATGAAAACTACAGAAAAATTTGGAAAAAATTATGCAAAAACCAAAAAAAAATCTGGGGAAAAATTTTAAAAAGCTTGAATTTATTAAAGCCTAGTTTTAGGCGAGAAGAAAAATTTAGAACCCACACATTCGGATAGAATTTCGATCGCTATCGGCTGCGAGAATTAGACCCCAGATTTTATTGAAATTTAGTAACAACCTAGAAAAAAGGTGGGCCTTACTGTACTTCCTTTCGGATTACATTTCCCGTTACATGTATTTATGTTGAAAGCTTTCAAATGTAAGTGCTTTGCTACAAAAATTATTACTTTTGGCGTCTTTTCATATAAATTTAATGGGAAAAGTAATCTGAAATGTAATAAAGGTAATGCCACATATACCAGGGGGTAGTTCTCGAAGTTGATAGCGAACGAAATTCTATTTGAACGTTCGATTTTTAAATTTTTCTTGATGCCTTAAATTATGCTCTGATAAATACAAGCTTTTTATGTTTCTTTTACAACAGCGGAACTTTAAAATATGAAAAAAATTACCAAAGCATAATTGTAGGCATACAGAAAAATTGAAAAATCACACGTTCGAGTAGAATTATGATCGCTATCGACTCAAAGAATTTGCCCTCGGATAAAATTCAGAAAAATAAATAACGAAAAAACAAGTAAAAAAGTTAATTCGACTTGGCCGAATCCCTAAATACAATCCACAATGTCTGAACTTTTTTGTAGTGATTTTAATTTTTTATCATAAAATAAATGTATTCGATTAGAAAATGAGTCTAGATCGAGGCTTTAAAATATATTTAAGTTCGAGGCCCACATATTATATTGACGATTTTATCATAATAGATTACACCGCTCAACACTCATCTTCCGGTTTAAATTCTGATGATCAATTATAGCCTTTTTTGATCGCCCGATTCCAAATCTGTTCCCCAAATTTTTCCATCATGTCTCAATTTTAAGTTATTCAAGGTTGGAAATGCGAAAAATTAAGATTTTTGCATTATTTGAAAGCCTGCTCAGCAGCTATTCAGTGGAACACAAATATATCATAAAGCGCAATAGTATTTTTGAGACCATACACAGAAAAAATAGTTTAATTGTGCCAGCCGAATTAAGAGTCAACTGCATGGTTTAATTACAACAACTGAAATTTTCGGTTGCGATTACCGAAATTTATTTGTACCAACAGAAGTTAAATTTTCAAAACAAATTTTGGTTATGGCAACCGAAAATTTCGGTTGTTGTTATTAAACTATGCAGTTGGCTCTAAATTCAGCTGGCACAACTAAACTGTTCTCTCTGTGTAGTTATGTCAACTCTAACGCTTTATGCCAGATATTTATTCAACCCAATGGCTGCTGTGCAGGCTTTCAAAAAAGACAAAACCGCGTTTTTCCCATTTTCAACCGCGAATAATTAAAATTCTAGACGTGATGGAAAAATTTTAAGCACATACTATTTGGAATCAGCGAGTCAAAATCTTTAAACATTTTTTATCAAACCGGAGCCAAAAACCTTCGATTTGTTGAGCAGTGTTATTAATTTATTTCTATATGCTGAGATTCAATAGCCTCAGAGTGGTCTTTCGTTAGTTATGAAAACGATAGTTTTAAATAAATAACAAAAGATGGCGCTATAACTTTATGAAACATTTAATAGGATTAGTTATTATTCCCATCTTAAGGCAGGCAGTAGCCAGGAACATATTTTGGGGGGGGGGGGCAGAAACTTTTTTCGGAATTTTGTTTCAGAACCTGAGTATATTTCTACACTCAAAAAAAACCTTGTAAAATTACAAGAAAATTTTGTAACTTTTTTTTGCTACCTCCTATTTGACAAGAATTCCTTGTTATTTTACAAGCTTTTTACCAATAATTTTGTAATTTTACAAGCTTTTTACCAAAAAATGTAAATTTACAATTTCTTTGACGCTATAAAACTTACAAGGAAGTTTCGTGGCTTTACCAATTTTTTTGCTGCCTTCTATTTTACGAGAATTCCTAGTAAATATTGTGAGCTTTTTTGTAATTTTACAAGATTTTTACCAATAAAATTGTGAATTTACAACTTTTTTGGCGAAATAAAACTTACAAGAAATTCTCGTAAATTTACTAAATTTTTTTGTAAAAAATGTTTTAAAAAATTAAACTTTTTAATGAAAACTGTCTCAGAATCTAGGAAATTGCCTCAAAAATGTTCAAAAGTAATAAGGTAGAAATTTTGCAAATCTCAGGTAGATATCTATAAATAACTGTTTCAGAATAGATTTATTTCTATAGAAAAATAATTTGGTGTAGGAAAAACATTTCGCAATCTAAGACTTTTTTGTAGAAAAAATATCTCAAAATCCGAGTATTTTTCTAAGGAAAAAGTTTTTAGCTTATGCGAATCTCTGAATTTTTCTATTTGGAAAATGTTTCCGAATCTTAAAATTTTTTTTAAAGCAAATGTCTCAGAAAGCATTCCGAGATATTCTTTTCGAGTAAAAGAAGCGGATTCGCGACTGAGTTATATCGTTTATGTAAATTTAAACTGCCGGGGTTCCCGTACAAAATTCACGGGAATGCGGGAAATGAAAACTGATGCATTTCGAGGGAGTCCCGGGACGGTAAATCCCAGTTAACATACACACAAAAAATTATTGGCTAAAAATTTTCAATTAAATCTATTGATCAACAAAATTTAAATGAGTCAATCAATGTTTTGATTGAAATTTTTGTTATTTTCTGTAACTGTCGAATTACAAATTTTCATCATACCAGATTTTTTTTTTTGGTTTTAATTTATTGGAATAGATTAATTCAAAAATATACAAAATAATCAGGTTATACTTTTGTTTATTGTTTGCAACATATTGGAAAGCAAAAAAGATGACTTTTTTGATAATTTTGTCATAAGCTTACAATTCGTTTGTTAAATCAATCATTATTTTGATTGACTATAAATAAAAAATTGATCAAATTTTTGATCAAAATCGAAAAAATGTTTGATTGAAAAAATTTTCAATCAATCACCTACAATTTGATGATTGGTATAACAATTTTCTTAATTGGAGGAATTTCAATCAAAAAATTGATTAAATCCGCGTTTTTGTTGATTGAAATTCGTTTCAAATTTTTTCTGTGTACTCTAGTTACAGCGAATAACATTTTAGCTGTTTAGTTAAATGCTAATTTCTTTTATCTACTTTTTTCGCACTCCAACTTTCGAAATTAAAATTTTAATACTCTTTTTACTTTAGTATTTAGTAAATAAATAATAAATCTTATTATCACACGAAACTCGTGTTTTCAATTAAATTATAACAACAAAAATACAAAAAGAAGAAAAATAAACAGAGAGTATCAGGTATAAGTGTAGAAAAAAAAAAAATATACAAATAATAATAAAAAAAAAACATTTGATAGTGGGAAATCTCTCAAAAAAACCTTATAAATTTTTTTTCCTATCAAATTCATAAGTTTTTTGGGGAATCACTGGACGACAAAATACAACTGAATCAATAGAAAATATAAACAAAAAACACTTAAACTCGTTTGCCGTAAGATCAAAATCAGACAGAATATCAAGTGAGTTAAATAGTTTAAAGTACTTGAAATGTACTTAGGTTTTAACACTAGAACTACCAAAAAGTAATTTGAAAATATATTTAAGAATAATTGAAAAATACAGCAACTTTGAGTGGACTTTACACAATACAAAAAAAAAATATCATGTTGAATCTGAAACACTTAATGGTTTTATAAAAAAAAAAGTGCTAAAAGTTATTAAGCCCATTTTACTTTGTAATGCTAGTTATAGAGCCATCTTTTAAGTTTTCTTTGAAACTTTCATTTGAAATATATTGAATTATTTTCAAAGCATACCTTCAGGCTGATCACTGCCGTGAAAAACACAGCAATAGTAGTAGGTTTTATAAAAACTTATATCAATATTTATATATTTTCTTTTTGTTATTGATCTATTAGTAGGAATATAAATTATATTTTGTTGCTTAAACATTTATGGCGTTTTTTTTGTATTATTATTTATATTCCATAGAGTTCTATCACTCCATTATTCCATAAACAATTAATTTAATGCTTCAGTAAACACCACAGCACAAAATACAATAATATACAATCAATCATATAATCCAACAAAAATTAAAAAAAAAAATAATAATAAACACTTTACTATTATTAACCCTTATACATTTGAGAAACAAGAATTATACCAGAAAAATTATTTCAAAAGTAAAATGAACAGATATGCTTTTTCGAATATATCTTCAAATATTAAATTACTGCGAAAAATTACCAGCAACAAAATAAAATTTGGTGCTAAAAATTTAAAAATTTTTTTTTTGATTTTTGTCAAATTTGTTCAAAAAAAATATTTTTTTTAGAAAGTTTGAAGTGTAAATAACTCGAAAACCGTTAAAAACTTTTTAAAAAAAATAAGCATTTCGGAAATTCTTATGTGGTTTGGTGTATTTCAGTGAACAAAAGTGTCTGCGAAGCTACTTAGTAAAAACGTAATCACCCACTTTTTTGGGTATATGCAGTACGGTTAATAAAAATAAATAGCTGTATACAAAATCAAATAAGGCATCATTGTTATTAAGTATAGATCACTATCGTTTACAAAAAAAAACACACAAAAACATACACAACCGCATTAACCAAGTAATAAAATTTTGCTATTAAAATATAAATTTATCATTAAATTACATGAAAAATTTTCCATTACATGATAGAATGTTTTATAAAATTGTTTTTTCTGTAAACTTTACTAATTTAATTAAAATTCCGCAAACAGATATTAAATTCTTGCAGTATAAAGTTGTCGAAAAAGATTGAAAAAAATGCTTAGCAACATTTTCTATAAAAAAATTGTTTTAACAATATTTTTTATAGAAAATTTGTTTTAACAACATTTTTTACAGAAAATTTGTTTTAGCAACATTTTTTATAGAAAATTTGTTTTAACAACATTTTTTATAGAAAATTTGTTTTAGCAACATTTTTTATAGAAAATTTGTTTTAGCAACATTTTTTATAGAAAATTTGTTTTAGCAACATTTTTTATAGAAAATTTGTTTTAGCAACATTTTTTATAGAAAATTTGTTTTAGCAACATTTTTTATAGAAAATTTGTTTTAGCAACATTTTTTATAGAAAATTTGTTTTAGCAACATTTTTTATAGAAAATTTGTTTTAGCAACATTTTTTATAGAAAATTTGTTTTAGCAACATTTTTTATAGAAAATTTGTTTTAGCAACATTTTTTATAGAAAATTTGTTTTAGCAACATTTTTTATAGAAAATTTGTTTTAGCAACATTTTTTATAGAAAATTTGTTTTAGCAACATTTTTTATAGAAAATTTGTTTTAGCAACATTTTTTATAGAAAATTTGTTTTAGCAACATTTTTTATAGAAAATTTGTTTTAGCAACATTTTTTATAGAAAATTTGTTTTAGCAACATTTTTTATAGAAAATTTGTTTTAGCAACATTTTTTATAGAAAATTTGTTTTAGCAACATTTTTTATAGAAAATTTGTTTTAGCAACATTTTTTATAGAAAATTTGTTTTAGCAACATTTTTTATAGAAAATTTGTTTTAGCAACATTTTTTATAGAAAATTTGTTTTAGCAACATTTTTTATAGAAAATTTGTTTTAGCAACATTTTTTATAGAAAATTTGTTTTAGCAACATTTTTTATAGAAAATTTGTTTTAGCAACATTTTTTATAGAAAATTTGTTTTAGCAACATTTTTTATAGAAAATTTGTTTTAGCAACATTTTTTATAGAAAATTTGTTTTAGCAACATTTTTTATAGAAAATTTGTTTTAGCAACATTTTTTATAGAAAATTTGTTTTAGCAACATTTTTTATAGAAAATTTGTTTTAGCAACATTTTTTATAGAAAATTTGTTTTAGCAACATTTTTTATAGAAAATTTGTTTTAGCAACATTTTTTATAGAAAATTTGTTTTAGCAACATTTTTTATAGAAAATTTGTTTTAGCAACATTTTTTTAGAAAATTTGTTTTAGCAACATTTTTTTAGAAAATTTGTTTTAGCAACATTTTTTTTAGAAAATTTGTTTTAGCAACATTTTTTATAGAAAATTTGTTTTAGCAACATTTTTTATAGAAAATTTGTTTTAGCAACATTTTTTATAGAAAATTTGTTTTAGCAACATTTTTTATAGAAAATTTGTTTTAGCAACATTTTTTATAGAAAATTTGTTTTAGCAACATTTTTTATAGAAAATTTGTTTTAGCAACATTTTTTATAGAAAATTTGTTTTAGCAACATTTTTTATAGAAAATTTGTTTTAGCAACATTTTTTATAGAAAATTTGTTTTAGCAACATTTTCTAAT